>CM059608.1:15282323-17782323 GCA_030412105.1 Cyclura pinguis | reverse complement strand
ACCCGCTGAGTGCCATGCAATTGCTGTGATAGAACTGCTCCTATACTCCTATCCGAGGTGGCTAGTTGTATGAGGAACTGTTTGGACATGTTCAGATGGGCAAGCGCTGGCGCTTTCATAAGGTCCTCTTTTAGCTGGGCAAATACCTGTTGGTGTGCAGGTCCCCATTCCCACTGGGCATTCTTTTTGAACAGGGCATATAGAGGCTTCACCTTGGCAGTGAAAGACTCAATAAAATCCCTTGAGAAATTGAAAGTTCCCAGGAGCGAGCAGAGAGAGTGCACATCTGTAGGGGCAGGTAATTTGGCAATTACCTCAACCCTTTGCGCATCAGGAGTGCATCCTTCAGCTCCTAAACAGAGTCCTAGATATTTGACCTCCATGGTCACCAACTGTGCCTTTTCCCTACTGGCTTTAAATCCGGTGTCTCTAAGGATAGCCAGTACTTCGTGGATAATGTCCCTAGTTTTGTCTTCCAAATCTGAACGGATGAGAATGTCATCCACGTAGGACAAGACGTGGGCTCGTGAGGCTGGCTGCGGCGTAGTCCACATCTCGACCACATGGGCATGGCAGATGCTAGGGCTTGAGTGGAAACCTTGAGGTGTTCTTTTGAAGACCTACTGTTGCCCTCGGAATGTGAAGGCGAACTTGTACCAGCACGCTTTGTGCAGCGGTATTGAATGAAAGGCATTAGCCAAATCCAATACGCTGTAGTACTTGGCTCCCGCAGTAATAGCAGACAAGATCTCATTGTATTTCACCATGACTGGTGCCACGGGGGGAGTGATGGAATTCAAAGTTCGAAAATCCACCATCATTCACCACGTTTTACCGTCGGCCTTAAGCACAGGCCACAAGGGCGCGTTACAGATGGACTGCATAGGAGTGACTACATCCCACTGGACAAGTCCTTCAATCGTCTTTCCTATGCCTTCCTCTGCCTCTGCAGGATACTTGGACTGCTTCTGTGGCGGGGGATCCTTGCCCTCGATTAGCACGCAAGCACCCTTCACCTTGCCACACTCAATTTTGTCTCTAATCCAAACTTCAGGGAACGCTTGTACCCACGGATCACTAGCAACACACTGCACGGCGGCAGGGGCTTTAATAGCAGCACAGCAGTGTACTGTGGAGATCTCTAAGGGTCCTTGGTCTAACTGCCACAAAAACCCGTTTACATAGTCCATTGTAAGCTTATTTCCCCGGAGGAATCCAGTGCCCAAAAGGCCTTCATCCTCCCTGCAGTTCTCACAAACCCACAGTTTAAAATGGAATGTGTTAATGGACATGGGGATGTTTGTCCACACTTTAGCTTGGTGTCTTCCCCCACCATATCCAGTCAATTGGACAGTCTTAGGGGTAGGCTCACCATGTCTCACCAATTTGGGGTGCAGCACATTCAGCGCTGCACCAGAATCCACAAGAAGGGTGGCAGGAGTTTTGTCCCTCTCGGTCCCAATGTCTGCCTTCACCCAGAATCTTCCCCACTTGTCTGGCTTCAGCTGAGCCATGACATTGCGAGGAAGCTTCCTGGATTGGGGGCACCCCTATTCTTGCACATCGAGGTTGGGATAGTATCCAGCCGGAGGAAGGCCGTTGGTCACAGCATTAACCGGCTGTTTACTTCCCGCCTGAAGTTGCTTGTCTAAAGCCTCCAAAAGCTCTGAGGTGGGCCTCTTGTCGAACTGGCTCATGTCCAGTCCGAGCCTTCTTAACATGCCCCAGAGTCTCACTCGGTCTGCCGAGTAGGTCTGGGCAGTTGGATCATAGCCACCGGACGTCTCCCTAGGAGCACCATTGTCCATAGCCTGTTTTGGAGCTGAAGGCGGAGGAGCAGAATTCCCTGCCTTACTAAGCTGACTACAGGATTCCCTACCCTGCCAATGCTCCTGTCTCTGTCTGTGATCCTGTCTGGGAGGGGGACACAAATTCCAGTTCCCCTTCGGGATGGAATTCGGAGCCGTCTTCCTATGCTGGGAATGGGGTCCATAATTGGAGTACGTCACCTCCTGTATGGGCTCCCAATTCCCTGCGTCTCATCTGTGCTGCTTAGGAGGGGTCTTCAGGGATCCAGCCTCATGGAGCGGGTCAGTGACCCGCCAAATTTGTTCCCAAATTCCTCCCAGCCTGTAGTCGCGGGGTCCACCAATCCTAGGGCCATCTTTGTCTCATGGTTCAGACCTCCATAAAGGAGAGTCTTGAACTCTACATGATTAAAGTTGTACCCTCCAGGAGTCAAGGGGACCTTCTCTGCTAAAATGGCCAGAAGCTGCTTCCGGGCCATGTATGCCTCTAGGTTTTCCTTAGGACCTTGCTGTTCCATGACGTACAGAACGCTAGCGCTCTGCCCTGGCCGCAGAATCCTAATAACCTCCCTCATCCAGTCGTGGGCCTCGAGTCTCACCAAGCCTTGAGCTGCCACAGCAGATTCCAAAGTGGGCAGTTCTGCTGGGGACATACACAACCGGGTCAGCTGTGTTAGGTCTTGGCCGTTGGCTGTAGGGTGTGAGTGGATCATGGCATTAAGCCACATGATCCCTGTGGACTTATTCAGAGGACCAAGCTGGTCCGCAATAGCTTTGGCTTCAGTGGCTCTCCAGGGGACCCGGGTCTCTATTTCTTGGGTCTCCCGCACCTCTGCCCTGTCTACACCTCCTTCTCCTGAAGGGGCAATCCTCTTTGTCATTGACCGTGTCTCTACAGGTTGGACTGGGACCCTGTGGTCACTCCAGTCCGGCTTGTGGGGAAGGGTGGCCAGAGCGTCTTCTGGCAATGGCTCCCCGGGGGCATCAAGAGGAAACGAGGGGAGAAGCTCTGGGCAGATGGCTGAAATTAAAACCCTGCGTGTGTGGAGCTGGTTCTTCAGAGCCTCTATTTGCTTATGGCAAGCCACGTGGCTAACAGCCTCCTGCTGTTCCTTGACTTGCCCTACCATGAATCTGGCTGCAGACCTGGCGTGGGCTAGCTCAGCTTCTAAAGTGTGAGCCTTCTCCTCCCAAGTCTGGGCCTGAAGAGTGGCAGCACTCAGTTTTTGCGAGGTGGCCTGCGCAACGGACGCGAACGTTACTTTGTCCGCCCGCAGCACCTCCATCTCGGCATGAAGCCAGGCATTTTCCTTCTCAGACTCAGCTAGCTTATCTCTGGTCTCTACCAGGGCACGGGATGCATCTCTGGCTGTAAGTAAAGTCCCCAATGGGTTCTTGGACTTACGCGCCTTCGCATAGACCTCACGGAGGGTGGCAAAGGGGTCTGCCGTCTGGAAGCTCGTGTCCTTCCAGGGGCATTGTCTTTTACTTAACACCCACTTCTCTAACTTTCCTTTGGACTCCTTCTCTAACATGAAGTCCTTGACTTCCATTTCGCTCTATCTAAGCTCAAAACGGGACCAGGACGTGGAGGGACGGAAGGGATCACCTAGATCCCTTTGGGGGTATCAGGGAGATGAACTCAGCAGAACTTAACTAGGGAAGAGGTTTGGGAACCTAACTCCAGCCTGCCCAGAAAAGGTCACTTTTGCCTGTCTAAGCCCGGCCTTCCACCTCGACAGCTTAGGGGCAAAAGGTCAAGGGCACGGTTCAGGGACAGGGAGAATCACCTAGATTCCGGGGGAACCTTCACTGGGACTCCGCCAAACAATGAAGGGGGAAAACGAACATGTAGGAACTTACTATGTCGCCTGGCCAAGCAACAGGGGCAAAGGGAAAAGAACCAAACTGAACCGTCCCTAACAGTTTTTTTGGGTGAAGGGGCCCTTCCTCTACCTCGGGCAAACCTTCTAAAAACCCTTATCCAGCCTGACTTGAGTAGGTTCGCGACTCCCACTCAAATTAGAGGTACAGAGGCTGCCCGCGTTTCTCCACCACTCTGTTACCCTGATTTCTGGGGGTCCCGAGAGGGACACTTCAATGTGTTCAAAATAATGGGGAATGGGAATTAGCTAGAGCACTAGTTAGCAATGCAAGAGGCAGGGCAACGTAGCGAGATCTTGAACCCAATGTCTACGGGGTCAGGCTGAGTCAATAATCAAACAGAAGTTAATAATAATTGTTTTTCTTTATTTATAAAATCACAGCAAACGTATGCACTCACTCAGATAGAAAATTAAGAAATACTGCACAATTGCGCAGCCACGCACACAGTCCTAAAGAAATAAAGAGAGGAAAATAGATAGGGGATTTTCAGAAGGGGTTTTTGGGGAAATACTACACCTGGTCCTGTAGCCTGGTAAAAGGAAAGAAGCTGGGGAGCGTAGGTTCTCAGCACGTGGAGGCTGAGGGGAGGCTTGTCAAATGGAGCGGCAGCAAGTCGGGAGGCAAGTCACGAGTGATCTGATGAGACGCTCAAACTCAGGGTTTCTTATAGGGGAAAATGTGCCCGCAGGCTAGTCCGTTCCCGGGGAAAACAATGGATTTTGGGCTGGAGACAAAGCCTCCGGAAGGTCAGTACTTTAGATGATTGAATTATGACAGCGTTGTCAATACCGTAGACAGTATGCAAATGCGGAGTGCTTGAGAGTTGGATAGTCCGCTCGTCAAGCTGCCTGCTCAGGGCAGGGGATCTTTTGTAAACAGCGTGCATACATAATGTGATCTTAAAAGGTGCTTGGCTTAGGGTCTCCTAAAGCTGCATGCAGCAATTACTGGCCTGCCTGGATTGTGATTTGAATGGTTCAGCTATTTTCAGCCGTGCCTGGGTGTGTGCTTGTCGGGGGGCCTCGCAAGCAAGTGGAGAGGAATGGGTAGTGAAGGCCAAATTCTTGATATCAAATGATATCTAATATCGCACAAGTTCGGACTAGAAAACTGCAGTAACAGCTGGTTAGGTTAAACAAGAGGTCTGTTTCATGCATTATATAGCAACAAATTGTTTAAAGGGAGATTAGATTAGTTCATGGAGGAAAATTCCATTGGTAGTTTTGAGTCAAGAACAGTGGCAGATTTAGAGACAGCAAGAATCTAAACTATTTCACATTTAGCAGCCCCCATAGCATTACCAAAACTATGTGCACTAGCAATGCTGTAAAAATTAAAGCTCTGTGGGTATTTTGTTTATATAAAGGAAAGCTGAGAAACATGCAGTGCTCCGAGTATTGTTATATGACAGTTTTCAGCTTTCTTCCCCTTTGGCTATGCTGGCTAGGGTTGCTGGGACTTGCAGTCCTACAGCATCTGGAGGGTTCCATGATTCCCATTCCTGGTCCTCTTGCAATCTAAGTGCCAATGTAGTGTAGTGGTTTGAGTCTTGGACTAGGACTGTGGCAGAACAGGGTTCAAATCCCTGCTCTACCATGGGAAACTACTGAGTAGCCTTGTTCTGGACACACTCTCTGGCTTCAGAGGATAAAAATGCCAATCTCATTTGAACAAACCTTGCCAAGAAAATGAAGGCACATAACAACAAACTGAGGTCCTAAACTGTAGTTTACTTAGCTTCTGTGTAAAACCAACACTGCTTCATACAGCTTCCAAGTTTCAGAGGCAAACTGTGTTCATATATAGTGTTTGCTGCAGCAAACAGGGAGTATCTGTATGCTTTCCGGCTGTCCTGATTTTGCAGGACCGTACAAATCCTCTGTTGTCGCTCCTTCTCAACTGCTTTTGAAATGTCCCAGTTTCTCTCTACCAATTAAAATATTTCTACCATTTCTCTCTTTTGTTCTCAGCTCACTTCAGTTGCTACAAACTGGGTTCAGAATGCAAAGGTCGTTTTCACTCAATTTATTTAGTGGGAATAGGGGAGTAGACATCTGATAGCAACATTGTAGAGATTACTATTAAAATGGGGAACTAAGCAAGAAGTAATTAAAAATACTATGATCAAATGGGTGCAAAATATTGAACAACCAATAGAGTTATATTATCGGAAACAAGCCTGGAACAATTTAAGATTTACAGGTTGTCAAACGTTTAAAGAAAAATTTTAAAAAATGTTTTACAGGTGGTACCTAACCCCAGCAAAACTTGCTAAGATATGTAAGGGAGAGAACAACAAATGCTGGAAATGTAAGGTTGAAAGGGGAAGCAAAAAAAAAAAAAAAAAGGAAAAACATTCATTTGGAAATTGCAAAAATCTTGAAGATAAATTTCCCCATGCAACCAGAATGCTATTTATTGAACATGGGCAAATTGATAGAAGAATATATTGGGAAACAAAACAAAAGAAATTGTTGTATGTGATAACTAAAGCAAGACTATTATATTCTAAAGACTGGAAGAAAGAGGGGGTGCCAATAATTGATTATTAATTATTGGAGATTTATGACTTAATGCAAATAGATAAGTTGTCCGTATCATTAAAGGACAAATTCCTGAATAGGTTTAGAAAAGATTGGAAGTGTGTGAGCAATTGCCTAGAAAGTAGATGGGAACCATCATCAGTTATTGTGCTGAAAGACTAAATTTGTCAGTATGATTATAGAGGTATGAGTAGAGAGGTTTCTGTGGCTCCTAAAAATAATATATTATTGCTGAGATCTGGGAATTTGGAATGTTGGGTATCTGACTAATTGGATAGTTTGATGTTAGAATGTATGTAAGAATGTATGTTTGTATATGTATATCTATAATAATAGGATTGTAAGTATATGTACAACAACAATAAAAAAAATGATTTATTGAGGGGGACAGGATAGGAAGACAGAATCTTGCCCCTCTGTGTGAAATCAGGCAAAAGCAAACTGCTGCAGCCTTTCCTAGCTTCTGTTCGTTCTCATTAATAACTTTTGCCATCTTGATCACACTGTGATGTTGTTTGACCACATGGGCCCTGGTTTACACTTGTGAAACAGTGAAAGGTATGCATCTGATGGTCTCCATGCTCTGTTCTAGACTCCCTCAGGCCTTTTTATGCAGAAAACAGGGTGCAGCTGGGCTGGTTCAGCAAAACCTCTGTTCCAAGAAGACCAGTATTGTTAAAAAAATTTTTTTTCCAGGAATCTGAAGCAAACTTATCAGCTTCCGAAGAGTAGCTATTTTCTCTCCCCCCCCCCCAAATAGTTATTTGCTGTACTCACATGCTACATGTTTTTGGGTGCATGTTTAAACATTTTTCATTGTACGTCCAAAAAATTGTACAACCTCAAGTTATAGTCACATAGACCAGTGGCTTTTAGAATTTATTTTTGCACATTCAGGAGTGAGTCCTGGTCCACTTAGATAACACATCATAACCAATGTGAATGGAAGAAGTAGCCTACAACTTTTATTGGTTACAGCTGCTGATAGGGTTGGCACGTGCATGGGTCTGGATCCAGGCACTGACCAACCCACCTGTTGATCAATGAGCCCAATCATCCAACCTGCTGCTGCTGAAACCACCAGGATGACAGTGGGATCCACCCAGGCAGATCATCTGCCATGATTCCCTGGCCAGCAGGAGGTGCAGGAAAAGGCATCTGTCCCCAGCCAGGCATGGCCGTTTCCACCCCATACACACACCGAGTCTCTTAAGAGGATCCCCATTCCTACCAATGCCCATGAAACTGGGAATCTTGACTGCCCAACCATTAGAGGGAGCTGGCCCTAAATACCTCTCCATCTGATCTGAGTGAAAACTGCATCCAGGTCACTCAGGCCAGGACTGCCAGCCAATTTGTTCAAACCAAAGTTTAAACTCATTAGCTGGTGTTTCCACCTCTCCCAGAGGCTGTGTGAAAGGAAGACACCAGTGCACTGCCATTCCAGGTGACTGCTGGTGCTCTGCTCCCACCCTGCAGAGCAAAAATGCCACTTGGATAACTTACACAGCATTCTTCTCCTCAGTAGCATCTGTACATCTTCACCAAGGAAACTGCATGAGGCAGAAAACCTTGGGAACTGTTTTGGGTGAGAGACACTCAAAATTTATGCAAGGCAATGAGTAGGTCTACTACAACTATATCCCAACATAAACTGTACATAAACTGCAAAAGAACTTGTTGGAATTCAATAGCGTAGCTGAATGGTTTACATGCAAAAGATGCCAGATGTGATCCCAAGCAAATCACTGCAAGGTTTAAAAACACTGCTCTCTGAAATTCTGCAGAGTTGCTGAATGTCAGTGTGGACAATCATGAGCTAGACAGTCTTACTTATCATATGGCATTTTTCTCTATGCTTCTAGAAAAATTCCAACACCTCCATGTGGCTGCAACTTGCTTGTTGAAGAACCCTTGATACGTTCTGAAATACAGTTTGAAAGCCACCAAACTAAGGTCACTTCTGCTCACCCCATTCCAAAAAAGATGAATACAATAATAGTTTGTTTATTTAAAGACTATTTGCAGAATTGTTTGTAACTGACTGGAAAACGGCAAATGTTGTCCCTATCTTCCAAAAGGGGAAAAAAGAGGACCCAATTACTACCCAGTCAGCCTGGCATCAATATCAGAAAAGGTCCTAGAGAAGATTATTAGACAGTCTGTAAGCACTTAGAAGGGAATGCTGTGTTTCTCAAAAACGAATCACGCCAGATTTTCTTTTTTTGGTAGAGTTACAAGCTTGTTGGATGAAGGGAATGCTGTGGATGTAGAGTATCTTGATTTCAGTAAGGTCTTTGACAAGGTCGCCTATGATATTCTTGCAAACAAGGTAGTAAAATGTGGGTTAGACAAAGCTACTGTTAGGTGGATTTGGAATTGGCTGACTGGCTGAACGCAAAGGGTACTCACCAATGATTTCTCTTTAGCCTGGAGGAAGTAATTAGTGGGGTGCCACAGGATCCTGTCCTGGGCCCAGTGCTATTCAACATCTTTATCAATGATTTGGATGATGGAATAGAGGGCATGCTTATCAAATTTGCAGATGACAGCAAATTAGGGGGGATAACTTAGTAAACCAGAGGATAGAATCAGAATTAAAAAATGCCCTTGACAGATTAAAGAGCTGGGCCAAAATTAACAAAATGAATTTTAACAGGGAGAAATGCAGGGTACTACATTAGGAAGAAAGAATGAAATGCACAGATATAGGATGGGTGACACTTGGCTTGAAAACAGTACATGTAAAAAGGATCTAGGGGTCTTAGTGGACCACAAGCTGAACATGAGTTGTTGATACTATGAACTGCTTCACCTGAATCTCTGCATTTCAGAATACTGTTACAAAAGCAAAGCTATGAAGAAATGATAACAGTAGACCTAATCACACATAATTTTGTTCATTAATTCCAGTAATTTCCTAAATGAAGCATTACAAATGAACTTTCCACCAACATCTCTAACAAATAGTACTGCAGCTCCTTAAAAAATTCTTCTCTTTATATTCCCTGTGTATTACACATATGAAAACTGTGTTAAAATCTGTTAGCACCTGGACAGCAGGCTGAGGAGGCGTACAGATCACCTAGTTGCCTTCTTCCACTTTACCGTGAGATTTACTGTATTTCTGTTAAAACTGTAGGAATTATTTCCAAATCTGTAACAGGAGCAAATTCTTTTCTTCTCCATACTTATTCATTTAAAATCTGATAGTCCTTTCACAGCCAAGGCATTTCAGAGTCTCTGAAGTCTTCTTACACACATTCCCAATCCAGCTATTCTGCATTGCTTTTCCTTTAACAAAACTTACTGTAAATTATTGATGCACATATTCTTTCCAGATGTTCCAGGTCCTTCATAGACTTCCCTATGAGCACAGGCTTACACAGATCTCTGTAAACTATGTGTATGCATTTGGAGCACTGGCGTATGTAATAGATCCTGCATTTTTTTAGCTCTTTGCAAGATCTTTACCTGGGAGAGATTTACATTGACAAAGAGAATAATTTTCATGCTGTAAACTCTGGCCACTTTTCAGATCTAAGCAATATTGATAAATTATTTTAGAAGGAAATCAACAAAACATAACAACAAAAACATACTCCAGTCAGAGCTTTCACTGATTACAAAATAAAGACTTAGAGCATTATCACATGAAGCAGGTGAATTGCAATTACAGCAAGATAATAGCATCTTTGGCTGGAACTCATCACATTACCTCATTTTTCTTCTCTTCTTCTTCCAGTGGGAGACCATTTGCAAAGTGTTTCTTCTACAAAGGAGGTCATTAATGGATGTTTTATGTTATTTTGATTATTTTATTAACTACTTTCAAACAGTCTCCCACTGGGAGAACAACAGGAGAGAAATTAAGTTATGTGATAAATCCCAGCCAAAGATGCTATCATACTGCTGCAATTGCGATTCACCTGCCTTGTGTAATAAAACCCTAAGTCTTTAATTTGTAATCAATGAAAGCTCTGACCTGAGTAGCGATAAAGCCCGTATTCAGAGACTGTAAAGTGAGTTTGTGTTTAGATTTCTTCTTGTCATTTGACAGAATGAATTCATATACCACGGCCTAAAAAGCAAAGGAGTAGAATTTTTTATTTAAAACACCCCTTTGACTTAACTTCAGTGTACTTATTGCTATTGTTGTGTGTAGGTCAGTTATGTGTCCTGCATACTTGAGACTGTCTTCTATTTGAAGGACTCTTAGAAGACAGTCCCCCAGGAAGCTATCCTCTATATGAAGGGCTGTGCAATCCAAGTCCAAGTTAAAAAAAAAGAAAGAAGAGCCAAAATAAGCCCTGAAGTTGTCCATTCATATCCAGCACCTAGATGGCAGAAGTAAGCAGATAAACAGGTCATCAGGTCACAGTTTTCCCCATCATGGTGAGCATTTCTATTTAAATCATAGCATTTTCCCCTCAGTCTGCATCTTTATAAATGAGATACGGGCTTTCCCTACTTATGTGGCAGGTTAGGGACTGTAAGAAAATGGAATTGGCTGGAAAGTGGAACCCATGTTTTGTATGGTGGCATGAAGGACCTACTGAGGCTCACTGACCATGTGCATGCTGCTTCCAAAGACTCTCAGCCAGCTTAGCACCCTTTTCCCCTCTCAGCTTGCTTTGCAAGCAGCTCACGTGTATGAACGATTCCACATGAGCCTCTGTAGGCAAGAAGAACTGACAAAAGAGTGGAACGCCTGTTGAATTAATGGAATTTGTCCTTAATCTAGAATCATCAAAAGAATGAGTCATCAGATAATGGGAAGTCAAAAGGTGGGGACTTCCTGTAGTTTTGGGTCACCTTGTTTGGGATATGGCTGCCAGTAAACTAGAGTGAAGATGAAGGAGGGTAGAAATTATAACTCCAGAGCAAAGGTATCTGTTACCCCCTTACTCTGGCTCTTTGGAAACAAGCACTGAATTGTAAATTTGGTATCAACCAGAGCTGCTCAACTGTCAGCATGCCCAAGTACACAAAATGGATTGTTCTTAAAATGAAACAAAAGTAATTTGCCAAGATGGGTATACTATCACAACATCTGTCAACATGAAATGGTTTGGAGAGCATATAATGAAGTGGATTGAGTCTGCAAAAACTTATGCTGCAATTTTTTTTTCTTTCCAGTTAGTCTCAAAACTGTTTCTGGATTCCTCTATGTTTTTTTACACAGACTGATATTGCTATCTCTTTGACTGGAAGGCACTAAATGGAAGGCACCAAATTTACATAGCAAGTCAAGTCTGAATCTAGCTGTAAGACAAAATGACTAAACTGAGGCTATTGTATCTTGGACATATCATGAGATGACATGAATCATTAGAAAAGATAATGATTGATGGGGTGAAGGCGATAGGCAAAAGAGGAAGGCTGTGCTACAGAAGGAAAGACTCAATCAAGGAAATCATGACACTGAGTTTCCAAGGTCTTAGCAGGGCTGTTAATAACCAGGGCCATTTCCACACTAGCCCTTTATAGTGCGATTATTCCACTTTCAACATCCTATGGAATCCTGGGGTTTGCAGTTTAGGGAGGGGCCTCAAAAGGCACCTCCCTAAACTGCAAACCCAGGGATTCCATAGGATGTTGAAAGTGGAATAATCGCACTATAAAGGGCTAGTGCGGAAATAGCCCAGGTGTCTTAGAGGCGTCACATTCACAGAGGTGTTACATGTTGAAATCAACTTGATAGCAATGAACAGTGTAACAACAGAGGAGATCCATCAGCCTCTTCAATATACTTGTCGGCATGAGAAGATATGAACTAAATCCATGAAAGCTTATATTTGAATTTTCTTCCTTAGAGTTAGTCTCAAAGGTGCTACTGGATTCCTTTATATCTTCTTTTGGTTCAAAAGGTGTACGTAAAAGGCTTGAAGTTATTTTTATGAGACATTTTTTAGTGAGATATACATGGATCCAAAGATGGATCCAAATCCATTTTCATAAAATGAAATGTTATCACCAGCATAACTAAAACCAAAGTAATCAAGAGATTCACAAAGCAAGCATTTATCTGGTCCACAGACCTCCAAGCATTTCTTATATTAACACAAGAGATTACTTACTTACGTATTAGGAAACCATGTGGACAATAATAATTTGCAGTCATGGGTTGCCCTAAGTTATCTTTAATTCTTTGGGTTAACATATGTTTCTGGTTCAAAAGTGCTTGGGTTTTTCTAACTTTACAGAAATACTTAGTTTTAAAAAAATAAATAAAGAAAAGAAAAATATTTTGGCAACAATGAAAAAAAATCTGACATCATACAAAATACCACAGATCATCTGGAAAAATATTTTGATATAGATTTAAGGCAGGCTTTGAGAAACACATGGGATGGGGAAAACAAAATGAATTGTTCATTTGTTTTTCTCATCAGATTGCTCATAATTACTCACTGTCAATTCAATTTCTGTAGGGAACAAGCCAGAATTTCTGTTTCTTAACATTTATGAAGAAACACAGAAGAGTACACACACACACACACACACACACACACACACACACACACACCTTTGCATTAGGGACCACTTATGACTTGCACCAAGGAGTCTACAGTCTCCTTCATAGAAGTAGAGTTTCCAGGAATACACCACAGATAGTTTATAGTATGCCCTAAGAAGATGAGAAATATGAGATTGAAGGGACTCAAAGGTTGCAAGGCCAATGTCCTGCATCAAACTAGACCCCATGCATCGTGACAGAGAACAGGTATATCCTGTTAAGATGACTGTTCAGCAGTAGCTCCAGATGACTGCAGTTCATAAGTATGGAACTCACATGCAACTTTTGGGATCATAGATGAGCTACATGGTGGTGCTTGATGATCAACTGCTCCCACTTGCAGTGGAAACAATTGCAGTGGGAACAATTGAATAAATCACAAAGCTTTGTCCACAGTTGGTTTACCATGTCTTCTGAGTTTTGCAAATGATCAGTGTCCATCCTCTGGTATGTTCCCTCTGAATCAAATCCACAGCTTAGATTGTTAAGTTTGAATATTATTTCTTTAATTTTACTTGTTAGACATTGGGAGAGAACAAGGCTGTCCTAATGCATGGAATCTCATATTACAACCTGATCAATTAAGTTTTCTCACTGATTTATATCTCTCTTCTCTTCTTTCTACCTTCTGCCAGTATGTACACTGTTCACTTAGCTTTGAAACACTTTGTTAAAGGATAATAAGGAATGGCATTAAAGGTTAGCAAGGAATGATCTGTTTATTTCAAGCAGAGGGCAATAATCCATTGCAAGGGCAACTGCAGGTGGCTGGCTACGAAGATCACCCAGTGAAACAAGGGTAGAGAAGTCTTAATCAGAAATGATTTGAAAGCCTCTGGACAGATGCAAAATATTTTCCTGTGGAACTGAACCATTGCGTCCTCTCTACTTTCCCATTCCCAGTCAAAAACTGTGGTGTACAATTTCCATAATGGAACATGTTTTTTGCATGCAGGAGCCAGGTATCCCAAGTTCAGCCAGTAGTGCTCATTTTAAAAAATCAGATATCTATCAGGCCCACTATTCTCTCCACCCATCTTGTCTACTTGTTTAAATTTCTCAATTCTGTGCTGTAAGGATAATGAAATAAAATATTTGTATTAATCCACTGTGTTGTCAGTCTCTAGTTCACATGACACATATGAAATGTTTGCAGCAAAGGTTCAAGAAAGAGTTGAAATAGTCCAGGATTAATGAATACATGATCATTAAAGCAGCCTATAATGGCACCCTGGCCTTGCTCATCTTCTGAAACCAAACCTCTTGATTGATCCATCTTGTCACCTAAGAAAAATAGATTTATTACACAAAGGTGCATCAATCGCATATAGCTGGCAGTCTCATTAAATTCAACATGAGAGGATTCAATATGGGAGGATGAATGGAGGTGGGGTGAACTTGAGGTAAACATGTCACTTATTCAAGTATCCAGCTCCATGTGAACAATATACATATTAAAAGACTATAAAGGGTTTCAAGAAACTCACACCAAATAATAATATATAAAAACTGGAAATAAAATCAAAAATAAAGGAGGAGAGCTAAAATGACCTGAAACTCCACTCCACCTCTTCCCTATTGAGAAAGATTCCAAAAGCTTCTATATAGTGGGAGCAGTGGGAGACACAACACCAGCCCTCAGCTCTAAAGAGTTTAACATCCTGAAAGGGCTTTGAGCACTTCATGGCATAATACAAGGACTCATCATTTTCTTATTTCTTAACTCCACTCGAAGCATACAAGCCAGTCAGCACTATCTTGATAGGTATGTTCTAGACAGAGACTAACTAGTTAAAACAAATTAGTTATCAATTCAGTTGGACATTTTCTAACAAAGTGGGGCAAACTAATTAAAATTATTTTAAATTAATTGGCATAAGTTGGAATTTCAGTATTAACTTAATTTCAGATTTAAATTATTGATTAAAACATAATAATTAAGTGAGAGACAAAGCTAAAAAGCCAACAATTTTTACATTTCCCTACACATTCTTCACTCAAAGGCTAATTCTTTTGGACCTTTGCAAAACTACTACTTGCTTTTTGTTAGTGTCAGAATGCATAGCTCCTGCCATAGGATTTACTGGGTCTGTTGGATGTATATTGAAATAATATATTTTAACCATTGTAGAAGTAGGTGCTGTAGAGCTCCATTAAACTTATCTGTAACTGCTACAAAGTATCTAGTATTAATTGATGATTGCAAAAATGTACCTGTACAGGGGCCAGCCTGGATTGTTACAGGATATCAATGGCTAATTGGTTTATTGCCTATTGCTACAAAGTATCCAGTTTGAGGGGAGAAGGAATGGAGATAAGAGAAAATAAAAATATTTTACCCCAAAAGGTGGGTGACTTAGAGGTCCAGCCATAATGCCAATGACTACGTGGAATGGTGGGAAATTACTAGGTCAAAGGGAGGCCTGCGAGAGAAAGTTAATCTTACAGGATCTTCCACCTACATATACCGGTACTAATGCAAGAACACCAGTTTGAGATTGAAAGTATGTTTTGTTGAGGGAATATCACAATCACATGCAAGATTCAAGCAGTCTCACAACCACACAAGGCTAACCAAAGGAGAGGAAGGAAAAATTGAATAGGAAGAAGTTAGGGCAAAGTGGAGGATATTTATCTATCCTGCACAGAAGAGACAAAGTGATGTCGCTCAGACTAAGAGTCCAAGGATAGCACAGGAATGGGAATCTGAGCAGCAGAGTGATGGCTTATGTCCAGAGCACTATGAATTATCTGGCTCAAAGCCAGGGTTTAAATAACCTGTTTCTGCCCTGATGGGAGAATGTGTTAATAGCTCTCTGGCAGGGTATACAGTGGGGTCTGGAATCGGTTAATGGCTCTAGCATTAGATGACTAAGCACTGATGGGATTCTGATGGGATAGCTCCTTAACGGTTGGGCAAGTGAGCAAACAAAGGAGAATTTTGATGGGAAGAGGGAATGGGTTGAAGGCAATCAGTTGCTCTGTTGAGGCTGTTTTGGGTGCTATTGTTTTTGAAGGTTGAGTTGTTGAGGGGATTATCACAAGATCATTAACACTGGAGCTTCCCAACTGATTCCTTGACCTGGCCATGCCCTAAGGTCCCATCTGACCTACTTTCACACGTATTCAGCCAGTCCTCTTTGCGAGCATGGCTTTTCAACCATAACAGTGTGTAATTTAAATTTTATGTCAATTAAATAATGTCCATTGCCAATCATATCTTGGAGTGGGGGTGTACGACATGGTAACAGTGTAGTCTGAAGAGGCTCGTGTTTTGTGAACCTAATATCTGTAAGACAAGGGGCAGGAGATATGTGTTTGGGTCGAACTGGTCAAGGATGGAGAATGGAAAACAGGCATGGGTCTGAGAAATGTCTGAGAAGTGATGTGATGCTTGGATTTATGACCCTCACCAATCACAGCTTTGTGCATCTAAATTTTGGAATTGTTACATATAAAAAGGTGTAAGCTCTGGCCATTTCCGCACTCCGGCCCCTCCCGAAACTGCAAACCCCAGGATTCCATAGGATGTTGAAAGTGGAATCATCGCACTATAAGAGTCTAGTGCGGAAATGGTCTCCATATATGCTTTAGTCTCAATCACTTTGGAAGAGTGATCATATTATCATATTTTGATAATGTCTACCTCGGAGTGAAGTTTCTGGAGTATGGGTTGTCCAGCACATGGCAATCTCTTGGGGTTGGGAATGACACTGTTTATTATAATGTAAAATAATCAAATTTTAGTATAATTTAGTATAATGGTTTAATTTATTCCATTTATTAATAATATTTAATTTATTGAATTAACAGGTGGTAAGGGTAGCTTAGAACGCAGCAATCTTGTTTGGAAGAGATAGTTTTTCTATGTTCTACACCTGAGATTGTATAGAGGCTCCTCATCTGTCTTTGGAAATTTAGTTTAGAAAATCTTAACTCTGGGAATTTTTCTGGGATGAATGTGGAAAAGAAAAAAGAGGGGCATGCTAGACTTTGTTTTCAGTTTCTTTGTCTAATTTATTGTAAAAGAACAAACAAGAGGAGCAAAGCAGCCTTCTGACATATGACTTTATAAAGTAACCATGTAGCAAAGTTGTGTGCCTTCTACTACTTCCATAGAAAGCAGGTTTCTGGCTTTTCACGCCCTGCAAACTAGCTGGCTCCAGCTGCTTCCTTGTGGTCAGTTTTGGGAGGTGTGGTAACCAAAACCTCTCACATCTCATCTTTGGCATTGTCTTCACTTGCTGTCAATCTTCCATTTTGACAGAAATGGGTCTGACACAGTCTTCAGCAATGGTCCTTTGTCACTGTGGTTTCCACAAATGGAAACAGAACTGTTTAGACATTGTTTGGACCTTTCTGATTATTTATATTTGTCTTGGGATGTGATGGATACACACTTTCTGGCACTCTAGGGATCAGAGTGTAAGTGGGAGTGCAGAACACATAAGCAAAGAAAGACTGGGAGTTGTTTAAGGAAGCTTCATCCAAGATTTAGATAATGACAGGTATCTTTGCTCTGGAGGATTTCCAGCAAACTCCCCACACCCCAGTTGTTTTTAGTGAAATAAACTTGTTTATCTCAAGGCTTCAAATGAGATGAGAACCTTCTCACTCTCCAGGCAGTTTCTCCTTTCTAAATAAAACATCTTTGCTTCCTGTTGCTCACACTTGGCTACCAAATCTACTTTGTTAAATAATGGAGTTATCCTCTAACATCAGCACAGTCCATCAGGGGCTTAGCAGTTCCTGGCAGTGCCCTGTGCAATAAGGCTTCTTCATGAATGACATTTTCCAATTGCTAATTGCCCTGGCCATACTATTTACAATACAGCAGGAAAACAGTTCAAGACAAGTCCACAAGGCCAGTTTGCTCACTGAATACAACAAAATCCAAACAACCATGATATCAGTTGTACTGTGGACCCTTTGTATTTGTGGGGGTTCCATTCTAGTATCCCCATGTAAGTGGGAAAAAATGTGACTACTTGTGTCCCATATCATTAAATAGCAGTGACATGGGTACAGATGCTTCAACATGTCTGTGCACGCATCACCGCCATTTTAAGTATAGGATGCAACGTTCTGCAGAGGTCGCTTATATGGTGGGTCTGCTATATATTTTGATGCTAGATTTATCAAGCTTCTACCTTCAGATTTTCAGGTGGGTGGGTAGTTTCAGTGCTTGGTTAAAATGGGCTACATTGAGACAAACAAGGTGCTTCAAAATTAGGCTGGGAGCATCTATTCAGAGGTTTGCTGCGTGTGTTTTTACCTGAAGACTGACTACGATGATCAAAGGGGCTGCAATGATAACTGCAAAAGACTGGTAGTCAGCAATATGGTTCCTATCTTTTCCAGTTGTGTCATAAAATGCACTGTAGAGGATAAAGAAAAAAAAAACTAAAGTGTAGATCCCATGTGCTATGCAGATGAAAAGTCTGCCCTTGCTAAAAAGGAAATTTAATTGCCCAAGTTGATACAGCTTTGGAAAACTAAGGCAGCTCTATTCATCCATACCCAGGAAAACCAGCATTCACTGGAATTTTAACCCAAGGAGTATTGAATTGTCATTCAGTCTGAAAAACAGTGGGCATATGGGACAGACAAGGTACTTTTACATGAGGCATGACATCTTCCTGAAATTTCAAAAGTTTTTCTTTAGTCTTAAAAGGTGATGCACATCCATGGATCAAACTAAACTAAATTAATAGGTGAAACAAAGCTTGGAAATTTTACTGTAGAACTGACAGAATCTCCCAGTCAGCATGGCCATTGAAGGGTTCTGTGAACTGCACTTCAAAAAGTAATATTTCCACATTCTAGGCCAGGGCTGAGCAGCTGTGCAGGGAGTGAGGGTCATTTTTAATCTGTGAGCCTGCCCAGCAGGCTGCAGCAGTGAATTTCAGCACGCTTGAAGAGACACAGTGTCACTTTTGGCTGCCATTTTGGCCAATTTTTGCCTGATTTTTTTTTCTCTTTCTTGATATGCCAGAGTTGAGGTGGTTGCAAGGCTAGGGGAACCAAACTGCTGCATTTGTAGGCAGTTTTAGCCTGTTTGGGGACAAAAATATTGCTTGAAAATTGTGGATCTGGAGAGGCTTCTGGGGGGAGAGCATTCTTACAGATCCCAAGGTCCGCATGCACATTTTCTCCACCCCTGCTCCAGGCCAAAAGGTGTGGTAATCTGGACCTTTCTCAGGTGAATGCAGATACAGATAGAAGCACCTTCACAAAGGATCCTCATGTGGGCCAGAAGATTCAGCTGATCCCCTTGAAAAGCTAACTGGAAAGAAGAAAGCTATTGAAGAAGTACTGGAAAGTGACAAAGGTGTATGTGCAAGGTGTGCAAAGTATGTGTGTAAAAAAGATTATCATAGAAACAGAGAAGCACAAGAGTTGGAAGAAGCCTCATGGGCCATCCAGTCCAACCCCCTGCTCAGCACAGGATCTCCAGCAAAAGCCTCCCCTGCACATAGCTGTCTAGTCTCTTTTTGAAGATGTCCAGAGAATAAGAGCCCACCACCTCTTTGAACAATTGTTTCTACTGCTGAATAACTCAAGAAGTTCCTTCTAATATTCAGTCAAATTCTACCCATCACTAACTTAAACCCTTTAGCTGTAGTCCTACTCTCTCGGGCATCAGAGAACAGGGCTGCCCTTCCTTTCTGTGTCAGCCTTGGTGTATTTAAAAAGTACAATCAGTTCATCCCTCACTCTTTTCTTCACCAGGCAGAACATGCCCAGCTCCTTCAACCTTTCCTCATACATTTTGTTTCCCATACCTCTTATCATCCTTGTTGCCCTTCTCTGAATCTGCTTCTATTTGTCTATATCCTTCTTAAAATGATATAGATGATCCCTGCTCCAGATAATCCCTGACCAGCACAGAATATAAGGGGACAATTATTTCCCTCAGCTTGGAAACTATGTTTCTATTAACGCAGGCTAAAATAGCATTCACCTTTTTTGTTGCAGCACCGTATTGCTGGCTCATATTCAACTTATGATCAATAATAATTCCAAGGTCTTTTTCACATGTAGTACTGCTGAGCCACATATTCCCTAGTCTATACCTGTGTAGAATTTTGCATTTGTCTACATTATATTTCATTTGATTAATTTCTACCCAATTTTCTAGTTTATTTAGGCCCTTCTGAATTCTGTTCTTATCTTCCACCCCTCCCAGTTTTGTGCCATCTTCAAATTTGATAAAGATTTTCTCCATCACTGATAAAACAGTTGAAGAATAGTGGCCCTAGGACAAAACCCTGAGGCACTCAGTTTGAGGCATCCTTCCAGTTTGAAGTGCAGCCATTAATGACAATTCTTTCGGCGTGGTTCTCCAACTAATTATGGATTTGACAGTGTTCCCAGCTATTCCACCTTTAATCAGTTTGCTAATCAGGGATCTGGGAGGAATCTTATCAAATGCTTTGCTGAAATCCAGATAACTGACATCCACAGCATTCCTGAATACCAAGTGAATGTATTGATTTCAGTTAATTTATCTGTGTGTTTCTCTGTGAAATTAACTTATTGTCCACATTCATTAATTACATGAAGTGCACATTTCATTCTTTACAATGGGCCCACACCTCCAATATATGGAATATGGAATATGGAATATGGGATGTATGTTGATGCCAAGATGAAGAAAAGTGACATTCCACAGGGGCGAGTTCAAGAATGTCTCCTCTGTAGTGGTGTTCATGGTGTTGGTCTCTGTGAGATGGAGAGAAGGATTGCTAAGAAAGTGGAAGCTCCTTCCAAATATGCTGCCATCTGTACCAGTCAATATAGGATGCCGAGGTGTATGGGGAGTCTTCACGGACACTGTGGGAGTGAAGCCATTAAACAGCTGCAATAAGAGATAGGGAGAGGTCATGGTCACAACAATGGTATCAATGACGGGACCGAGAAGGAGAGTGCTGACCAAAGGATCAAGAGAGAGAACAGGATTGGGAGCACGAGGGTTGAGATCTAGATCTAGAGTATCAGTGTCAAGGCCCAGGATGGTGAGATCTAGAATAGGGCCATGAATGGAATTGACGGGCTCAGGATGAAGATCTCCAAGAATGATATCAAGACCACTGAGAAGGCAAACAGGATCTTCAAGACTGAGAGAGTGATGGTCAGTACCAAGAAACTGAGCAGCAAGATGGAGTTGCCAAGGCTAGCACAGCTGTTGGAGCTGGAGTTGACGCTGGTTGTGTTGTCAACCGAGGCTGGTCCACGGAAGCGGCCTGTTCGGATGTCTCAACCTGTGGAACAATCGGTACCAGTTCCAGTTCTGAGGGATAAGCTGCAGGCGATGATGGAGGCATCAAGTGGGCTGAAGGCTCGTTAGCAGCCAATGTGGGCTTAGGAAGGACAGGGTTAGCATGTTTGTAATTCTTCTTTCTTTTGTGAGCCTGCAAGAGATCATCCATATCAGCATGCCGCTTCTTTTTGGACTTTCTGTGGACCTGGTACTGAGGATGGTGGTGGGCACAAAGATGAGGTTGAAACCAACAGTTCAGAAGACAAAAGAGGTGATGTGGAAGCTGAAGTGGTGGTCATGATAGAGGTGGCCTGCAGTGGCACTTGCATCATCGATGTCAATGGTGAGGATATTGATACTGATGATGAGGGTACAGCAGCAGAAAACATAGATGTCAATGGTACCAACACTGAGGATGAGACTGCTGCTAATCTTGGTAGCGAGATCGGTAGCAAGTGCAGCTGAGGAACACGAGAGACCATTGTAGACACTGTGAAGAGAGGCACATTTTGGGCTGCTTGCTCACAAAGACTGCTCCCAACAGAAGGATCTGAGATAGAAGACTCAATTTTTAACAGTCTGCGAGGTAAATTGCTTGCAGATTTTGCAGTGAGCAACGTTGTGGTCCTCTCCCAAGCAAAATAGACATGGTCATGAGTGTCTGAGAGAGGGACCTTACGATTGTAGGTGGAGCAGTGTCTGAACAGAGAGGCCATCAAATAGGAGAACAGGGAAAGAGAAAGGGGACTGGGAGAGGGAGTGGAAGTTTTTTTAAAAGGTTTTTAAAGGTAAAGACGAAGAAGAGAGTCGAAAGAAGAAGTGGGAGGAGGTACTTATCAGTTTTGAAGAAAAAACGAAAGCTACCGAGCTCTGGAACAGACACAAGGTATGACTAGGTCAGCAGACGAAAAGAAACTGAAGAGGGAACGTAGCTTGGTGGTACTGAGCATGTGCAGTATGTGGGAGGGGAGAGGCTTCCCACCAAGCTACTGAGCTCTGGAACATTCCGTGGTTGGCTCTGCACACATGCAAAACCCATTGTGTGAGGCACAGAGACCATGAAGAAGAATAAGGGATACCCCTTATAATATGGGACACCTGGTAATCCTGCAGTAGCTCCCTCAGTATTTGCTGCATGAGGCAATTGCTCCCTTCTACTTCCTTATGGAGGCCAGCCTGGTAAAGAAGGAATGCTATGGCTGTGAATACTCCTGAATACAGTCAGCCCTCCATATTCACTAGGGCTTGTGGCTCAGGACCCCCACAAAAGTGGGAAAATCACAAATACCAAAATATGTATATGTCTGTGCGAAGGTGGCTGAGGCATGTTGGGGAGAACGGGTCAGGGAAAGGGAGTGGATCAGTATGGTGACCCTATACTTTCTCTCTCTTGGCCATCTCCTTCTTTGGGTATAGGGTGCAACGAGAGAGGGTTTGGAGTGCTGAGAAATTTGGGCTGTGAGCCGTTCTCAGTTGGCCAGGCAGTGACTGGTGGTGGAGGAGGAGGAGGAGGAGGAGGAACATAAGTGTATTTTTAAAGAACTGTGTAGCTTGATCAGAGCTGCCAGGAGGGAAGGTTCCCTCAGAAGAGAAGGTGGAGGAAGGGGTTGGAGAAATTCACAAATAATCAAATTCATGAAGGTGAAACCTGCAAATGTAGGTAGCTAACTGTAATCCAAGAGATACATTCAGCATCTCCTGTGCCTCTATAAGGTGTCCTGGGCCTCATTCCTCAGTTTGGACACAGCTTCACTGATGCATCTAGCAAAACAGATGTTTGCTTGAGCTAACTGGACAGCCAGATTGGTCCTGGCTTTTCTTCAAATATCTGAAAGCAGTTTCTCCTCTTTTGCAGGTCAGTTGGGACCAGCCTCAGCAGCCTGTGTTGTCTATGCAATTTTTACTGTCTAGTTTCTTTTTTTCAGGGACAGGGTCAGTAGTCAGAAATGTCACATTCAAATAAATATTCAAATATTTATTTGCTCTTTTCCCTGCGGGGAAGAGAAGGGGAACTGGAGCAGATGGGAGCCAATACTTCTGAGTTCTCCCAAAGCATAAAAACCTGAATTTTCCCAAAGTATAGGCATAGCTTTTAAGAAAAACATACACAAAAGTTGTTCCACAATGATTGGTGTAGATTTATGCTTAATTTTTCTCACTGAATGAGTAAGCAGAAAGTTCAGTGATAAAGTCATACCAGTAATAACCTGCAATATTTCCCTCTTAAAACATTCAGTTCAGTGAGAGAGACCTTCTAAGAAACCACCATATAAAAGCCAAAGTTACTTATATCTTTACACTCCTAAAGCTGTAAATGGGATTTATAAACACTGAAAGATGCATTCCAGTGTAAATAGGAGGTGCTTTGCTCATCTGGTTCTCGTTTAGACAATTAGCAAAATGCACTGGAGAAATGAACAGGGCTGAACAGCAAGTATTCCTTCTGAAATGTTAAGCCAGCCACTACATTAGCCAAGGGCTCTGGGGAATAACATTGGGTGGGTTAGATGACTGTTTCACAGATAATCAGAATGTAGGAGGTTATCAAAACCTTTGAGAACAGAGCACTCATATGCCATTTTGAAGAAAGCTTTTAACCATGAGATTTTATATGGCTTGGCATTAATGCAAACACAAATTGAAATATCTTTGTGGACAAGATAATTGCTTCCACATTTTATTAGGCAAACTTTTCCTTGAAGCCCTCTGTGATAATGTCTGCGTTCGGATGACCAAGATCTTGTTTTAATAAGACAATATATATGAATGGGCCCAGCCTCTTTGCTCCTCGTTTTCATCTACTATATAAAAGTCAATGTTTCTCTGTGCGTTTTGTCTGTCTGCATCAGTCAGGCGAAGACTTTATATGACTGGCTGTGTGAGGTGAGAAGACCTCATATGATTGGCTGGCTGTGAAGATTCTATAGAATCCTGGGGTTGGAAGTTTAGGGAGGGGCCTTTAGAATTCTCAGCTACAGAGCTCTTGGGCTTCAGGCTGGTTGCTATGGAGAAGAAGCCTACTATCAATAAGGATGCCAGAAAACTTTTGGGAGTCATATGTGAGAAAAATTAAAGTGACATACATGACATAGGCCATTTCCGTACTACAGTGCTAAACTTCTGCTATTCCACTTTCAAAGCCCTGTGGAATTCTGGGGTTTGTAGTTTACTGAGACCAAAGAGCTCTTTGGCTGAGAATTCAAAGTGCCCTTCCCTAAACTACAAACCCCAGAATTCCATAGGAGGTTGATAGTGGAATAGCAGCGCTTTAACACTGTAGTGCGGAAATGGTTTTAGTTACAAGGTCTTCTTGCCTCACACAGTAGATTGTATGGGTCCATATGTGAGGAATCTTAAAGCTGAAATTCAAAACAAAAAATGCCTCCAGAAAAACATAAAGCCATTGCACAAATTCAACAGAAAGCAAAAAATAAGAATAAGAATTAAAAAAAAAATCCAAAGCGAATACATCAATGTTGCGAGAGAACACATACTGAATTGGGGAATATGGGGACAAGTTACAGGTACTGGAATAGGTCAGTTGCTATGGAGATGAGGCCTAGCAGCAAGGAGGAAACAGTGTATTCCCTCAGGAACCCAACCTCTGTATGTTAACAATTCTGAAAACGGATTGGATTGGGGAATACGGGGAAAAGTTACAGGTACTGGAATAGGCTGGTTGCTATGAAAATGAGGCCTAGCAGCAAGGAAGAAGACAGTGTAATCCCTCAGGAACCCAAACTGTGTATGCAAATAACTCTGAATACAGATTGCATTGGGAAATGTGGGGAAAAGTTACAGGTACTGGAGAAGACAGTTGGATGAGTTCTTAAGAGGAAAATAAAATCCCGGGCAATGCCGGGTAAATATGCTAGGAGAATCATAGAATCACAGAGATGGAAGAGACCACAAGGGCCATTGATTCCAAACCCCTGCCATGCAGAAATATACCATCAAAGCAATCCCAACATATGGCCATCTAGCCTCTGTTTTAAAATCTCCAAAGAAGGAGATGCCACCACAATCCAAGGCAGTGCATTCCATCACCAAACTGCTCTTACAGTCAGGAAGTTCTTCCTAATGTTTAGACGGAATCTTTTTTCCAGAACTTTGAAGCCATTGCTCCGTGTCCTAGTTTCTGGAGCAGCAGAAAACAGGCTTGCTCCATCCTCCATATGACATAGAATAAAAGAAGCATAGAGTTGGAAGAGACCACAAGGGCCATCCAGTCACACCCCCTGCTATGCAGGAACACACATCAAAGCATTCCTAACAGATGGCTGTCCAGCCGCTGCTTAAAAACCTCAGAAGAAGGAGACTCCACTACACTCCGGGGCAGCATATTCCACTGCTGAATAGCTCTGACTGTCAGGAAGTTCTTCCTGAGGGTCAAATGGAATCTGTTTTCCTGCAGCTTGAATCCATTGCTCCTTGTCCTAGTCCTTGTCCTAGTCTCTGGAGCAGCGGAAAACAAGCCCGCTCCTTGACATGACATCCCTTCAAATATTTGAACATGGCGATCACGTCTCCTCTTAACCTTGTCTTCTGCAGACTAAACATACCCAGCTCCCTAAGCTGTTCCTCATAGGGCATGGCTTCCAGACCCTTCACTATTTTGGTTGCTGTCCTCTGGACACGTTCCAGCTTATCCTTCTTGAATTGAGGTGCCCAGAACTGGACACAGTATTCCAGATGAAGTCTAACCAAAGCAGAATAGAGTGGTACCATTACCTCCCTTGATCTAGACACCATACTCCTATTGATGCAACCAAGAATTGCATTGGTTTTCTTGGCTGCTGCATCATACTGCTGACTCATGTTCAGCTTGTGATCTACCAAGATTCCTAGATCCCTTTCTCACATACTGCTATTCAGCCACGCTTCCCCCATCCTATATTTGTGCATTCCATTTTTTCTGCATAAGTGCAGAACCTTACATTTCTCTCTGTTGAAATTTATTTTGTTAGCTTTAGCCCAGCTTTCCAATCTGTCAAGGTCATTTTGAAATGTGATCCTGTCTTCTGGGATATTAGCAACCCCTCCCAATTTGTTGTCATCTGCAGATTTGATCAGTGTGTCTTCTACTCCTTCATCCAAGTCATTGATGAAAATGTTGAATAGCACTGGTTCCAGGACAGAACACTGCAGCACCCCACTAGTCACTTCTCTCCAGGATGAAAAGCAGCCATTGGTGAGCACCTTTGGGTTCGTTCGGTCAACAAATTACAAATCCAGTAGCCCTGCCCAGCCTGCACTTTATTAGCTTCTTTGCAAGAACATCATGGGGAACTTTGTCAGAGGCCTTACTGAAATCAAGATATGCTACATCTACAGCATTCCCTTCATCTATCAAGCTTGTAACCCTATCATAAAAAGAGATAACATTAATCTGGCATGACTTATCTCTGAGAAATCCATGTTGACTTTTAGTGATTATGGCATTGCTTTCTAAGTAATTACAAACTGACTCTTTAATGATCTGCTCTAGGATATTTCCTGGTATTGATGTCAGGCTGACCAGGCCATAAGTATTTGGGTCCTCTTTTTTTCCTTTCTTGAAGATGGGGATGACATTTGCCCTGGGACTTCTCCTGTTCTCCAAGAGTTCTCAAAGATTTTTGCCAGTGGTTCAGAAATGACTTCTGCCAGTTCTTTTAATATCCTTGGATGTAATTCATCTGGCCCTGGAGACCTGAATTCATCTAGTTTAGCCAGATATTCCTGTACTACTTCTCTGCCTATTCTATGCTGCATTCCCCCCCCCTTCCTCACCTGCTCTCCACCCCCCAGGTTGAGTACTTTTGGGGGAAAACTGAGGCAAAGAAGGCGTTGTTCTGCCTTCTCTCTTCCCCCTGTTAGTAATTGGCCATCTGCTCCATGCAGCAACCCTATCATTTCCTTGTTTTTCCTTTTGCTGCAGACATATCTAAAAAAAGCCCTTTTTATTGTTTTTAATGTGTCTGGCCTGAGTTCATTCTGCGCTTTAGCTTTTCTGACCTTCTCCCTATACATCCTGGCTATTTGCTTGAATTCCTCTTTGGTGGTTTCACCGTTCTTCCATTTCGTGTACATGTTTCTTTTAACACTTAGCTCAGCTGAGAGTTCTTTCGTCAATCCTTCCGATTTCCTTTCCCTTCCCTTCAAATATTTAAGCATAGCTATCATATCTCCTCTTAACCTTCTCTTCTCCAGGCTATATATGTCATTTTCAAGAAAGCATTTCACCACGAGCTTCTATGTGCCTTGGCATTAATGCAAACACAAATTGAAATATGTTCTTTTGGGAGAACAGTGAAACAAGTCAGGAACCGCAACTGATTATGGTTTTCCATTATATCCCAACTGGGAAACTATGATTAATGGCTTCCAAATAGGCAAGAATATGAACCTATAACGTACAGCTGTTTTTTGCAACCTGGCTTGTTTCAAAGCTATAGTTCCAGGCGTAGACACAACAAGTAGCTAGTTTAACTCTAGTCTTTTGGAAAATTTTGGATTTTTTTTTTCCCTAGGGAAAAGCAATGTTGACAATGTTTAGGCCCCAGGACACATTTTCCTTACTATTAGAAATCAAGTTCACAGTCCTGAACTTGTGCTCTGAAAAGCATTAAGTAGCTATCCTGTCTTTTGGTTGTTGTCAGTGTGAGAAAAAGGAAAATTGATGCTGCTGGAGCCAAGGTGAAAAGGTTAGTGAAATATTATTTAGCTTGGTAGAAAGGTTAGTAAAATATTATGTAGCTTAGCTTTAGCAAGGGTAATCAGTTGATGAGCAATTGCAAGCTTCAGCAAACACAGGTTATAGGGTAAAAATGACATCTTGTTATTCTCCAGGCTTACTGCAAAATAGGTTATTTTGGAGATCAAAAGCAGATGGAGTTCCCCTTTTTCTTTGTACAGAACAGACATTAAGGATGCGTGATCAGTAGAAGGGAGGAGGAGATAGGAGAGCTCAAGGAACTCAACAACAAAATACATAATGCAAAGAAGGGGGCTTTCCACATAAGACAAGGAAATGCTTGTAACGAATCAGAAAAGGATTTTTAGGTAGGCGGATTGGGAAGATTGTGCACCCCGATAGCAACAACCAATCGGCAAGAGGGGCAGTCAGCTTGCGGCCGGGAAAGAGGGTATAAAGGTAGGATGTTCGAGTTGTGCGGTGCCTTTTCTCTGATGAACGGGCATGGCACCCAATTCTGCAGAACTTACAAAATAAAATCTTGATCACTGCGGTCAAGCTGCTTGATCTAAGAATCCCTGCTTCAGTCTCTTTATTTAAAGAGCTCACTGGCATGATTTATTAAGATCTGAGGGGCTTATTTCTCACAGTCAGCCTGGTCAAAAGGGAGATGATAGAATAGGCAGAGCAAGGACACCTTCTTGAGGACAGAGGATGTTATGCAGGAAACCTTTTGTGTCAGGGATTCCAGGCAGAGAACCCTGAGAAAATGATCAGCCCACTGCAAAGATGTTGCATCATGCCCCAGCTGTGGGTAATTGCAAGGTTGCATAAGAAACTGGGGTCGTGTGCAGATGGTAGAGGGAGGTGTGCAAACCTCTACCTGATTGGTTGTAGATATGTATATAACAAAGCAACGCCAGTATGTATTTGTCTGTTGACCAAACCTGGTGCCTGGCACAAGCTTTTGTCCGTCTGTCCTATGTTTTGTATATAACGGAACTTTGCTACAAGATAAAGTGCCTCCTGTTTTGGAAGAAACTCCTCCATGTGTGAGTATCCTTACTGGGGAACAAGGCTGCTGCTGTTGGCTTGCTGAACTCTGGTTTTTCCACTGCGTTTCCATGGGGCTGAAACTCCTATCATCCCCAACAGTGGTTATGGGCCCAGGCCCAGAGTGCACAGCATCCACAGCACACCTGTAGTTGTTTTTCCCCTGGATACTGGAACTGTTTTTGACTGTTTGCCTGGCTCTCCAGTGCTTTGGGAGTCTGTGTTTTGGCAGAGAGACAGTTAATTTTCAGTCCAGTGCTGTTCAAGGACACTTTGGAGGATGGACGAAAAGACTGTATAACACAAAGTTATGTCCCGGAAGCTGTGTAAGAGGGCACCTCATGCTGATGAAACAGTTATTTCAAGAGGCAGCCAACAGAGGGGTAAATATCCCAGAAATGCAGAAAAGTTTTATTCTGCTGGGAAGCCTCACTAAGGAGTGGGACTTTTTGATGTACAGCCTCCAGGGTGTGCGTGAGGAAGAGCTGACTGTAGACTTGGTAGCCGGGAGGATTTTGGAGGAAGTCCAACGTAAGCAGTTCGATTCCAGACTGCAGTCGGAGGGGAGAACAGCCAGTCTCCAGGAGGGAGAGGCAGCTCCCAAGGAGGCATCCGACCTGGAAGAAGGAGCAGTGTGCAGCTTTGCCAGACGCTGCTACAGATGTAAGAGAGTCGGCCATCTCCAGAAGGACTGCAGAATGCCAGCGCCGAGCAGAGGGAAGAAGACAGCCCAGAAGCGGAGGGGCATGTCGTCACAGGCTGAAGGCCATGTGTTTGTGGCAAAAGAACAGTCTGAGAGTGGTGTGTGGTTGCTAGACAGTGGTGCAACTCACCATATGGTGAACAATTTAAAGCTGTTGAATGATGTTACAAATGCAAATATAACAGCAATTTCCCTTGCAGATGGGGCACCAAGCAAGGTGCAGAAGATGGGTACTGTGTATGTGCCGTGTTTTGGGAAATCATTCAATAATGTATTGTGCGTGACAAATTTGCAGAACTGTATTTTGAGTGTCTCCCAACTGGCCAGTGAGGGTTACAAAGTGGTGTTTGAAGGGGAGAAATGTATAATTACTGCAAATGGTGTTTTTTGTGCAAAAGGGGTGAAAAAGCAGGGGTTGTACCATATGTTGCCTAAAGGAAAAGTGGCAAATGTTAACCCTTTGTGTAACAAACCTCTACATGAAAAGTGTGTACATTACCTCCACAGAGTGATGGGTCATGCCAGCTACAAAGGTTTGCAAGAGTTGGCAAAGGTATGCCCTGGGTTACAGGTCAGAATTTGTCCTAAGTTCCTAGAGTGCTCTGTGTGTAAAAAGGTTAAGGTAAAGGCTTACCCCATTGCCAAGAAAAGCAAGTGTGTCACCCAACGGCCTTTTGAGGTTGTACATGCAGATTTGGCTGGGCCATTCAAACCAACTGAAGGGCAAAATAGGTTTTTCCTGGTAATTATAGACAGACACACCAGGTACTCCTATGTCTATCTGCTGAAAGAGAAAAGTCAAGCAGCTGAAAAGTTCCAAGAGTGGGTGAATGCTGTTGAGAGGGAATTTCCTTATAAAATGGCCAGTCTTGTGTCAGATCAGTCAGGGGGAGAATTCCTGTCTAATAGCCTGCAAGCCTGGATGCGTAAGAAAGGCATAAGGCATAAAACCACCAACCCCGCATCTCCCGGGGAGGATGGTCTTGCAGAAAGAAGAATTGGGCTGTTAAAACAAATGAAGGACTGTATGATGGAGGATGCCCAAGCCCCAGCAGGACTTTGGGGAGAAGCAATAGTGACAGCAAACTACCACTTAAACAGGATGTGGAGTTCAAGCGTGAAGCAAACTCCATATTACCTATTGTATGGTAGAGCGCCAAAACCTGCAGCATCTACGTGTTTGGGGTCAGTTTGCTAGTGTGTATGTTCCCCCAAGTTTCAGAAAGTCTGGAGAAGAGAAATCTAGACGGTTACGCTTTGTGGTATATGAAGGTAACAAATATAGATTTCTACACCATGCTGGCAAAATAGTGTATTCTAGGAGTGCAAACTTCGAAATCCATTCAGGATGGGATAGACTGCACTGTAACGAAGAGGTTTTGATTCCCCTGGGTAAAAGTGTGAAAAGTGTGCAAAAACTGCACTATAATCAAGAGGTTTTGGTTCTCCTGGGTAAAAGTGACAAAAGTGTTCCTGAGAATGGAGCAGTAATGTCTGATGAGGAAAAGGACAGTGTCCCAGATACACTTGAAAGCTCTGAAGATGGAGGGGTGGTGATGGCTGATGATGAAGAAGAAAGTACTGAGGAAAGTACTGAGAAGGAGAAACCAAAAATCTCACTCAACGTCACACCAAAGAGTTCAACACCGCCACCTAGTGCTGAACCTGCATTTACGGTCAAGCAAGAACCTCGCACTGAGGTCAGCACTAGTTCCAGCAGTGGTTCCAGTGAAAGTGGGTCAGGAAGTACCCAACTTGCTGAGTCAGGAAGTAAAGTTATGTTTATCCCTAAAAGGTCAGGAGGAGGGTATTTAGCTGTCCCGTGTGACTGAGGCAGAAATTTTGAGTGTAAGACTACATTGGGGTATGGTATCTGAAAAACAATATCGCAGATTTGCTCACAAAGGCATCCTTCCAGTAGTAGGCCATGAGAAGTTGGCAGGTGAACTGGGCCTTGCCACCAGGGTGTAAGGTGGAAGATGAGTTGTACCCTTGAATGTTTGTACTGTATGTATTATGTAACATGTATTGTATGACATGTATGGATTGTGAAAATGTCCTACACAGTGGCCTGACCATTTTGGAGGGGATTGTCAGGGATTCCAGGCAGGCAACCCTGGGAAAATGATCAGCCCACTGCAAAGATGTTGCATCATGCCCCAGCTGTAGGTAATTGCAAGGTTGCATAAGAAACTGGGGTCGTGTGCAGATGGTAGGGGGAGGTGTGCAAACCTCTACCTGATTGGTTGTAGATATGTATATAACAAAGCAACGCCAGTATGTATTTGTCTGTTGACCAAACCTGGTGCCTGGCGCAAGCTTTTGTCCGTCTGTCCTATGTTTTGTATATAACGGAACTTTGCTGCAAGATAAAGTGCCTCCTGTTTTGGAAGAAACTCCTCTGTGTGTGAGTATCCTTACTGGGGAACAAGGCTGCTGCTGGCTGAACTCTAGTTTTTCCGATGCGTTTCTGTGGGGCTGAAATTCCTATCATCCCCAACATTTTGAACAGAGCTGCTCCTATCATTAGGCAGAGTGAGGAAGTTATGTCAAATAGCAGATTCTGGGAATGCACAAAGAACATGTATACTCTTCACAGATGCAGACCAGGAGATGTGTGGCCAAGCAATATCAGCATGTGGTCAAGATGGCAAAAGTTATTAATGAATTATTAATGAGGGATTGGACTTGATGGCCTTTATAGTCCTTTCCAACCTGTGATTCTATGGCTTTGTGATAACTGAAGCCCCTGTCAGAGCTGCTGATGACGAGCAGCATCTGTTGGTCCCTGTTGCTCAGGGTGGAGATGATGATAAGCAGCTGTTGGTCCCTGTGGCTCTGGCTGGAGATGAGTCCTGCAGCTCAAGAGCTCCCCCTGCTGCCATGGACCAAGCAGGCGTGGACGTCCCTCTGCCTGCTCCTTTAGAGCAACAGGGATCCAATTCTGTGCCTGCTCCTTTGGAGCAATAGGGATCTGATTCTGAAGAGGCTCTGGAGCCTGGTTCAATAAGCCCCCAATCAAGGCAGAGACTCAAGAGGGTTGTGCAAAGGGAGGCTTCCTTGGCTAAGTTTAAGAAGCAGTGATAGGACACACCTGTGCCTGGGGCTATATAACTGCCTGCCTGGAAGCTTCCCTTTGCTTGTGGCAAACTTCTTACAAGCCCTCCTCTTGTTCCCAGCACCTGGTTCCTTATACCTTGAATTGATCTCTGGACTCTTGACCCTTGGCGTTTGGAACTCTGACTATGGGTTTCGCTTGATGCTCTGGTAAATGAACTCCCTTGTGTAAAGTGTTTGCTTGTCTCCTCCTGGCTGGACTTTGCTGGCTCTCACACTCCCTTCTCTGGGCTGGCTCGCCACCCAGATCTCTGACCTTGACAGGCTCTATCAACATATAAACTAGGAGAGGGTCTCCTCTTCGCCCTGCTGAATTAACAGAGTGCTGATTACTTTTGCAGTTTGAACTCAGTTTGCAGCAATTGCAGTATGCTGAGAATGAAAGGGGAAAGTGGGAGGAGGAAAGAGAAACTGGGATGTTTTAAAGTAGCTGAAAAAGTGGGATGACAGTGGATTAATAAGGACGGTCCCTGCCAAACTGGGACAGAAGAAGGGTATGTGGACAGAGTTGTGTGAACTTTCAGGCCTGCTCTGCACTACCTAGACTGTGGCCTTCAGGTACAATGGAAGAGGATAGCTTCTCACAAGCCTCAAAGTAAAATTGAACTGCTTGCCTAGCAGACTTCTTTGTTTGGAACTGGAAGATTTCCTGTTTCTTTCCTTGAGCAGCTAGATGTCTTCTTCTTCTGACCATGTTTGCAAAAAGCTTCTAGCTCTCTTGTATGCAAAACAATCTGACCCAGCTATTATCTGATAAGGACTTGCATGGGTCTCATCAACTTCTATCAATCCACTTGCCCCCAATACCCTCTTCACTCCACCATGCAAGTGCCCTGCTTACTGTGACAGCTTTCTGTCTAGTCGTCCCTCAAAACCCTCACAAATGTGGGAGTCATACAGAATGAGGGTCTGCTTTATTAGAAACTGATACTTATTAAGTATGAGGATCTGTTATTGGAAATTGACAGTAACCCTTGATTTAGTCTGCTGACTTTGAGGTGGAAAGCTGTTGCTTTGTGTGACAAACCTGATGGGAGGGGGTCTTGACAAGAGAGCCTCCTTGGCAACTGAGAGTGTTTAAGCTGATTGGCTGGTGAAATGGAACCTTGGATAGAGGTGGAACGCAAAGTGTCACAACGTGAAAATGCGAGCGCGAAAGGTGCACCCAAGCCTCACACTCACGGTCTGTCCAGCCTGACACCTCTTTGTGCTCAGGTCTGAACAGCCAGGGAAATCTCTGAATCAAGCCAGGGGCCAGGACAAATGGGTCTGCCTCAGTTCTCCCTCTCTGAGAACACAGTCCCTTCCTCACTCTCCCCCCCCCTTGGCTTCTTCCTTTCAGGACTCTCCCCCTTTACTGCCTTCCCTAAATCTGCCCTTCTCCCAGATGTAAGGATCAGCAGTGATTTATATTTTCCAGGACTATGGTACTGTTGGCACTAAGGTCAAGATTATATTATTGGTAGCGTGTATATTCCAGAATTCAGAATGAGACTCTGTGACACTGTTTTAAGGAACACAGAACTTCAAACATTTATTGTAACACTGTTTATAAACAGCACACCATTCTTCTCTCTCTTTCTCTCTATCAGTTTATTCACTATCTTTCATACACCCAATTTCTCAGTTCTCTCTCCCCCAGAGCTCTTCAAATCTCCAACCTTCCCCAAACACACCACAAATCACCCTCTTCTTCAAACACCCACCAGGCAGTTAACATCCGTTATTTTCTTCTTTCCACCAGCCCCTCCCCTGGGCTATCCAAGGTTCCATTTCACCAGCCAATCAGCTTAAACACTCTCAGTTGCCAAGGAGGCTCTCTTGTCAAGACCCCCTCCCATCAGGTTTGTCACACAAAGCAACAGCTGATAATTCCTACATAGACACTGCAGAAGGCAAAATCCTGTTCAGTTTGGTTGAAATTAGGGGAATGGAATCATTATGTATAGGACATAAATATTTATCTTGATATTATTAAACCAATGTTGTATGAGTGTTGTTTAAGCATCTGGAAGGAACAATCATGCCCTTTCATTTTCTTTCATCTACTAAAAAGAAACAGGTTTAAGAAACAGTCCTATAATAAAATACACAGAAGATACATTTTGTTTCTCTGGCTTGCAAGATGATCTTACCTAGGCTGTAAAGCCACAGAAGAAACTGAGCTAGTAATGCACTAAAGTGAAGGCAATGTTTTTGTAGGAGAAATAAGAAAAGAATGTGCACATTTAGATGCATGACAAATTGCCATCAATAAGCAAAAGCCTCTGAATATATCTGAACTCAGCAAGGAAGAATTGCTGTTTAACATGGCTTGGCTGCCTTCTGAGACACCTGCTGACACCTGTGTGGACACCCCCAGAAAACAAAAACAGAAATGCATTTTTGTATCAAGAAGATGAAAATAAATTTATTTGTTGACAATGCTCTGATAACAACGCAGAAACCTCTTCAAACTATAATTAAATTAATAGAAATATTTTAAATTTTTTTACAAATTATCAGGGTTTATGTTTAATATGAATAAATTAGAAATAATGTTTATGAATACAAATTAGCAAAAATCAAAATGAACCCAAACCGTTTCAGCATTGAAATTAGGGGTTAAAAATGAGATATTTGAGTGTAAATTTGTCAGCTAAATTAGACAATATTATACAAGGAAATTATAATCAATTTTGGAAAAAAAATAAGTAACCAAATTTCTAAATGATCTAGTAAAAATTGGAAAATGCTAACAAAAATTAGAATGTTTAAAATGATGTTATAACCAAAATGTTTATATCTCTTCCAAACTATCCCAGAAATAATCCTTATAAATGTTATAAGGAAATGGGATACGTCAATTATAAAGTGGATTGCCGGAAACAAGAAAGTCTAGATTACCTAAGGTATTGTTACATGGACATCAAACAGATGGAGATTAGGGGTGCCCGCTCTTGAATTATATTTTGACACAATTCAATTGCTAAGAATTTTAGAAATAGAATATGATCCACAAAAAAGTGAGTTAAAATAGAAAGACAAAGCAATAAAATGGATTATGTAGCTTTCTTTTAAGAAAAGATAAGAAGTAGGAAGGATAAAGAAAAAATAATTGGACCTATGAGGATGAATTTTAAAAATGGGATAAATGGAGCAAGAAATTAGGTATGATGGGAAATGGTTACGAATAGAATACTTGAATAGGAGTAATAATGAAGAGTTTGGTAAAATATTGAAAAAACTAAAGACAAGTGGAATTAAAATTATTGATTTCAATGATTGGTAAGTCTTAAATTTAAAAGCTTCTGAAACAGTTTAGGTTTGGACTCAAAAGGATGAGGAAGTTAAGGGGGAGAGGGAAGCAGTGGAGGCAGCCAATGGCCATTTCCACACTACACTGTTCTAGTGGTATTATTCCATTTTATTGATTGATTGATTGATTGATTGTATTTCTAGGCCGCCTTTCTCCCAAAATTGGGACCCAAGGTGGCTTCCAGCAATAAATACATATTAAAAACATTTAAAACATTAAATACATTCAAAACTTTCAAAACAGGTAAAAACATTAAACGGATATAAAATCATAAAAACACTTAAAAGGATATTCCAGTACAACAATTAATAAATGAAACTGCCTGGCTTCCATGAAAGCCTGTTTGAAGAGAAAGGTTTTTGCCTGTCTGTGAAAGGAGAGCAGGGAGGGGGCATGCTTATCCTCCTGTAGTAAAGTGTTCCACAGAGTGGGAGCAGCCATTGAGAAGGCTCTCTCCCGTGTCCTCACCAGCTGAGCCCAGGATGGTGATGGCAGAGACAAAGCCTTCCCCAGAGGATCTTAAGGTTCTAGCTGGCTTGTACAAGGAGATACAGCCTTTCAAATAGCCTGGACCTAAGCTGTTTAGGGCTTTATAGGTCATAACCAGCACTTCAAATTGTGCCTGGAAATGAACAGGTAGCCAGTAGAGCTGTTTTAGCAAAGGAGTTATATGCTTCCTGTAACTGGCCCCGGTCAGCATTCTAGCTGCTGTGTTTTGAACCCGCTGAAGTTTCCAAACAGTTTCCAAAGGCAGCCCCACGTAGAGCATTGTACAGTAGTCCAAATGAGATATAATCAAGGCATGTGTCACTGAAGCCAGATCTGACATCTCAAGAAATGGGCGCAGCTGGCACACAAATTTTAACTGTGCAAATGCACTCCTGGGCACTGCTGAAACTTGAGCATCCAGGCTCAGAGTTGAGTCCAGGAGAACAACTATGCTGCAAACTTGAGATTTCAGGGGGAGTGTAACCCCATCCAGCACAGGCAAAGTCCCTATTCTCTGATCTGCCTTTCAACTGACCAGGAGCAGCTCTGTCTTGTCTGGATTAAGCTTCAATTTGTTTGCCCTCACCCAGTCCATTACTGATAGCAGACATTGGTTCAGGACCAAGACAGCTTCCTTGGAATCAGATTGAAAAGAGAGCTAGAGCTGGGTGCCATCATCATATTGGTGTCACCAAACCCCAAATCTCTGGATGACCTCTCCCAGTGGTTTCATATAGATGTTAAACAGCACAGGGGACAAAACAGAACCCTGAGGGACCCCACAGGCCAACTGTTCCATTCCAACATCCTATGAAATCCTGGGATTTGCAGTTTAGGGAGGGGCATTTAGAATTCTCAGCCAGAGAGCTCTTTGGGCACAGTGAACTACAAACCTCAGAATTCAACAGGATGTTGAAAGGGGAATAATAGCACTATAACAGTGTAGTGCAGAAATGGCCAATGAAAACCTCTCTCTCTTCACATGCTTACAGTCTGAGTCTGAGAGAGAGAGGAAGGTAAGTATGGGTGAGACAAAATGAGGACATCGCCCCCCTAAATAGGAAATTTTCCTCCAGTCTCTAGACTTCTAGCATTGCAGAGATTGAGACCTTGAAAATCATTCACACTTAGAACTCTTTCCTTTGCTGTGCTCACATGCCCTTGGTCACTTTGCCTGCCCCTTTTCTTTGACTGTTGTTATTATTGTGTGCTTTCAAGTCATTTCTGACTCGTGGAAACCCTATCATGGTGTTTTCTTAGCAAAGTTTTTCAGTTTTGCCTTCCTCTGAGGCTGTGAGAATGTGACTTGCCCAAAATTGCCCACTGGGTTTCTGTGGCCAAGTGGGAATTCAGACCCTGATCTCCCAGAGTCCTAGGAAACACCCAAACCACTACACCATGGAAACTACCAGCGCCCCCCCCCCCCAGTTTTCAACCATGCAAGTATGCCACCCACACTTAGGCTGCCTGTCTTCAATGGTCATGTTCTTGTTTTTGTTGTGTGTCTTCAAGACATCTCAGATTTATGGTGACCCTAAGGCAAACCTATCACAGCCTGGGGATGGGGGTTATTGGCAAGATTTGTTCAGAGGGAGTTTGCGATTGCCTTCTTCTGAGGCAAGAGTGTGACTTGCACAAAGTCTCCCACTGGGTTTTCATGGATGAGCAGAGATTCAAACTCTGGTCTCCCAGTGTCCTAGTCCAACTCTCCAACCATGACACCATGCTGGCTCCCTTTCTTCTGATACCTAAAGTATATTTCTAGATGTTCCACTGAGGTTAAACTCAGGGCTGGGTAATATGCAGCCTTAGGTCACTGAAGCATCCTCAGAAGCCTCTCTCAAAAGCTGCCAGATCCAAAACCTTTTTTTCAAAAAAAAAATCAGGCTCATTTCAGGCATTTTTTTTTTTTTTTGGCCCTAAAATGGGCCCAAAGCCACCAAAACAACCTGAAAATTTGATTACTAGGAACTGTAGTACCAAACATCTGAAGGTAACCAGCTTAGAGGGAACTAATAATAAATACTGAGCCTGTGACTGAATAAACTGCTGCAAAGCAGACATTGGGTGCATCCAGACTGATTGAAAAGTCCCAGATTTTGTGCCTATTCTTTCCCATTGACCTGGGGAGCTGGTGTTAAAAAGTCTCCGATTGTACCGAGAACTGAAGAAAAATATTCTGGGATAAAGAAAATGTGTATGTGTGACAGGGCCTACTTCTTCCTCCCTCAGACTGGTATGGCAGCTCCCCAATCTCATAAGGTGTCCTGTCACTTCCACAAACAGCTCTGCCTCCCCACTCCATAGCACCACCTTTGTGTAAAGGTTGAGGCTTTTCAATGGTTATTCAGAACCCCTTTTAGTTCTGTGGTAGCTTGTTTTCTGTGTGTCTTTGAATACTGTATACCATTCAGCCAAGCCAGTAGTTATAAAAATAAATGGACATATTTATTAAAATAACATACAGAAAAAAGTATTGGAATTCAAATGTAGGCCAAAGGTAACGCAGTTCTTCAGAATACTTTTAGTCAGTTCCCTTATATCTTTAAACTATCATATAGGCACAAGTAACATAAATAGCCCTTTGGCTACATTCGAACCAAAGACTCAACCTCCGACTCTAGATCACACTTTTTGACTAAGTTCTAATAATGGTTTAATTACTCTTCTGCCTCTCTCTAGGCTTCCCTGAGAATTAAACCCATTTCCCACACAGACTGCCTCCCTGGCTGACTGAGGGACTTTGCTCCAGAATTCTCACTGGCTGAGGGATTGACTTTAGAGTTCTTTTTCACTGAAGACTGCCCAATAACAATCAGTGCTTGCTTTTATATATCTTTCTCTCTCATTCACCAGCTCGTCTGGTTTCTCTCTTGAAGAGCTATTCTGGTTGTCTGGCAACCTGTTGCTAAACTGCTCTGGCACTCAGGATAGCCACACACCCCAGAATTCTGTCACAGTATAGATCTCCAAAATAAAATTGGAAAAAAGACTAACATAATTTGGGACCTTCTGGTATTTTTAATCATACTGCATGCACCCACTGTTTAAAAGGAAAAAAGAGGGAAAGTTTCCAAAAGATTCCAAAAAACCTGGGTCTTTTTCAGACAGCGCAATCAAAGCACTTGGGTACCACTTTAGTTGACATGGCTGCATCCTACAGAATCCTGGGATTTGTTGCTTTGGTACTCAGAGTTTTCAGTCAAGCAAATCCAGTGCCTCACCAAACTACAAATTTTAGGCTTCCACTGGATGCAACTATGGCAGTTAAAGTGGTATGAAACAGCTTCATTTGAATAGCATGAAAGAAGCCAGCAACAGTATTGTAGTCATGAAATAGCCAATGTTTCAGTCAATGAGAAGTTATAGTTGTAGCAATAGGTAAAGCTGTACTTGACGTGAAAGATTAAGGACTGGATATTTTTACTTTAAAAGGAGCATCCAACTTTGATTGAATGCTGTGTCTTAATTCTGCCTATTATCTGGACTTTCAGAAAGTTGCAGGGAAGGATTTAGATAGTGGAAATGAAATTGGGTAGTGGTTACATATCATTCCCCTTGTTTAAAGGGTTTTGTTTTTTTGTTAAAGAAATCTAATTTAAAGAAATCTCCAGCATGATATGTGGCTTGGCCTTCACTCTGGCCATTTCTGCACTATGCTGCTATAGTGCTATTATTCCACTTTCAACATCCTGTGGAATTCTGGGGTTTGTAGTTTACTGAGGCCAAAGAGCTCTCTGGCTGAGAATTCTAAAGGCCCCTCCCTAAACTGCAAACCCCAGGATTCCATAGGATATTGAAAGTGGAACAGCAGCACTATAACACTGTAGTGTGGAAATGGCCTCAGTGACAGTTTTACCACAAAAGACATACCAAACATCTAAACAGTGAAACTATCAAGTGAGAGAACAATTTGTCTTTGTCTAAGGCTACAAAAATATACCCCTCAAAGACACCATTTTCCTCAAAATGTGTACATGCTGGATATTTTATAAATATAAATTACATCCCCATTTGTTGTGTGCTTTCAAGCTGACTCCAGTGTATGGTGACTCTGTTCTAGGGTTTTCTTGGCAAGGTTTGTTCAGAGTGGGTTTGCCATTGCTTTCCTGTGAGGCTGAGAGAGTGTAATTTGCCCAAGGTCACTCAGTGAGTTTCCATGGCAGAGTAAGGATTCATACCTCTATCTTCCAGAGTCCTAGCACAACACCCAAACTACTACCTTACAGAAGCTACAAGAGAGTGAAGCTATGATAGAACATTTAATCACCTACTGCACTCAAAAATACTTCAAGAAACATTTTTTTCATAAATGTAAATGAGAAGGAGCAAGAACCCATCAACTGAAAGTCCAACCAGAGTTTTTTTTTTTATCATCCTAGCTATTCAGAAGAGCATTTCTCCTACTTGTTTCAAGATCTGGAAGAATACCAGCAAGCAAGAACATCTATAAAAATAAGATTTTTTTCCCTGTTATGACATATACCAGGTTTCTTAAGCAAAGCCAAGTGTTTTTGTATCCCTGTAAAAGCTGATATTTAGAAAAACCACTTGAGGTATCCTAATGACATTAATTTGGTACAGTAGTGACTTTTAGGTCAGTCTGTGTTCTCAAATAGCAGACATCAAGAACATATTCAGCATTACGCATTTTTGCCTCTGCCTTATTGCTTTTTTAAGCTTTTTTGGCAATGGCTTGTGATAGTTCTCTCATACTAGCACTTAAAAACAATACCAGTAGTCAATTCCTAATTGAGAATGTTTGAGAAAGGAAAAGAGCTGCCCCCAAGTTACTAATTTGATTTCCATTCCGAAGCCATCCAAAAGTTAACATGTCATTTCTAATTGATCCTTGCAGCTTGGTCAGGCTTTATATTTAATTTTCTTGTGAAATCAGTCTTTGGGAAAAAAATCTGTCATGGTTAGAGCATCAGAAGTACATGATTATTAGCAATAAAGAAAAAAGGAAATAATCCAGAACAATGCACTGACAAGACTGTGTTCTTTTATTATTATTTCATTATTGTATTATTATCACAGGAGATAAGTTCTTGTTCATTTTTTTCTTGACTTTACAAATTTGTCATCATACATTTGTCCACCACAAAGATAACTTTAATCAAAGAGACATTGACTGGGTTCCAAGGGCCATGCATCCGGTTGCATGAGAAACCCCTAAAGACAGTCAAGACTTTGCTTGATAAAGTTTTTGCTATGGCACTTTGCACTGCAGAAGAGTTCAACCTTTGTCTGAAAGCTGAATTGGATTGCTTTTTTGACAACAGGGAAGAGCTAAAAAGATCTTGCTTGGTATATCATTTGCTCCTGAGCTGGTTTGGTACAGCCTCAACATCAGCATTCATAGCAATAGCCAGCAAATATCATAAGAACAGCTCATCACACATTGTAACAACTTTTAATACCTATTGTACTCGTATTGTCAGGAACAGAATCCACTCACAAGTAATATAGGACAAAAACTATATATTTTATTGGCAGTGAGATACATGTAATAACTTTAGTGGCCAAACTGAAAAGCAAGAGAGATGTGAAAGTGCCTAAGCATCCCCAAGCTAGAAATCGCGTTCCTGAGTTCAATACCAGGCATTGTTTACTTAATGGCTTTCAAGCTGCTACTACTACATCTCGCATCAATATTATGGTGGGGCAGAGTAATTACCAGACACCTATCCTATTTCTGGGCTTCCCATAGGCAACTGATTGGCCAGTGTGGCCAATGTGGACTTCCCATAGCCAGTCCATAGATACTATCAAATAATATTGAACACTGTTCTATGTTACTATTAGGTGGATTCATTATTGGTTGATCAACCAAACGTAGTGAGTGCTCACCAGTGGTTCCTCTTCATGCTAGACAGAAGTGGGTAGTGGGGTGCCTCAGGGTTCTGTCCTGGGCCCAGTGTTGTTGGTGAATGACTGGGGGCTTTATCACATGAGGCAGGTAAATTGCAATTACAGCAGGACAATAGCTGCTGTAGTCTGTGCCTAGGACTTATCAAATGATGTCCTTCCTCTTTTGTTATTCTAAACAGGAGATCATTTAGAAAGTAGTTCTTTTACAAATACAGTAAAACCCATTAATGAACTCCTTTGTAAAAGAAACACTTTCCAAATGGTCTCCCACTGTGGGAACAACAAAAGAGGAAGGAGGTAATGTGATAAGTTCCAGCCAAAAATGCTATTATCCTGCTGTACAGTTCTCCCTCTGCATTTGCGGGTTTCACTTTTACGGATTTGATTATTTGCAAAGTGCTCGCTTGCCCCCCATTCTGCCCCCCATTCCCTGGCCTGGGTGGGTGGGTGGCAGGAGGACAGAGGGAGGGCAATTGCCTGTTCCCCGCGCTCCTTCCATTGCTGTCTGTGCGGGCGCATCCTGGGCTGGCAGCAGAAGGTGCAGGGTGGGCAATCGCTGGTTCCCCGCACTCCTTCTGCCATCACTGCTGGTGTGGGTGCACCCTGGGTAGGGAGCAGAAGGTGCAGGGTGGGTGATCACTCGTTCCCCATGCTCCTTTCACTGCCATTGCTGGCACACGCCTGTTCCCTGCATTCCTTCCGCGGCCAGCACAGGCATGACCTGGGCAGGTGGCAGAAGGTGCAGGGTGGGCGATCACCCATTCCCTGTGCTCCTTCTGCCATCACCACCTGTGCCAGGGCACCTTGGGTGGGTGGCAAAAGGTATGGGGTGGGTGATTGTCAGGGAGGGTGAAGGGGAGGGAAGGTCTCTGTTCTATGCTCTCTTGCTACTGCTGCCCACCTGATCCTGTGGGTAAGTGCAGCAAGAAAGCCAAGTGGGGAAGATCTTTTCCTGTTTGCTGTCTCCCCTGTCGCCCCCACCCACGCGATCTCCATCGCCCAGGTGGTGATGGGGGAGAAAGCCAAGTGAAGAAGCTCTTTCCCTGCCTCCTCTCTCCTACACCCTCCACCTGCACAATCATGATTGTGCAGGTGAGGTCCTGCGGTTATTCACGTTTTTTTCACTTTCGTGGGGGTTCTGTTTCCCTATGCCCCACAAAAGTGAAAAGCCTACTGTAATTGTGATTTTACCTGCCCTGTGTGATAAAGCCTTTAGAAAACAGAACGGAAGGCAGGCCTATTAAACTTGCAGATGATACCAAATTGGGCCAGCGCGGTGTAGTGGTTTGAGCACTGGACAACAATTCCGGGAGGCCAGAGTTCAAACTTCCACTCAGCCATGGAACTCCCTTGGTGACACTAGGTGAGCCACACTCTCTCAGCTTCAAGGGAAGACAATGGCATCTCTCCTTGAACAAATCTTGCAAAAAAAAAAAAAATCCCATAATTTTTCTTAGAGTCACCATAAGTCAGAAACAAATTGGAGGCACACAACAGGAACAGCAGTCACAAAACAGGACACAATTGGAATTCAAAATGTTGAAATTTAGTATTAAAACCCAGGGTTATGCCTTATAAAGGCCCTTTCCGCATGAGGAAGTTAAAACGGGCCAAGGCATCCTGTCACGGAGGTCGTCCGCACCTTGGATCGGACTAGGTTCAGACTATTTACCTTAGTTCTGCACCTTAGTCCAATCCAAAACGCCCCCAAGTGGTCCTTCAGCGCCTAAGTGAAGACCAGAAAAATCCGGTCTTTCAATCTTCTGGAGTGCGCCATTGCGTTCCTGCTCACTTGTGCAGATGTACAGGCTTGCACCAATGAGAGCCTGCGATTAGCGGAAGGCGGGCTGTGGGCATGGTCAGCGTTAGCGGTTGGTCCAGACCCACGAAGAACAGGAAGCCACCATTTTCGGCCTGAGCAGTGCGGGTCTACAGACCTCGCACTGCTCCGATTCCTCCTGCAACAAACGGAGGAGCCCTGCAGAAGGGCTTAAGGGAAAGTCCACGTTGCTTCAAAGAGAGAAGAACCGGAAAGTAACGGCATGGAGCGATTCACTCGCCTCGTGTGGAAAGGGCCAAAGAAAGAGCTCCAGAAGCTTCTGGAAGGCTAGCTAATCCCACTAATCCCAAGGAGACCATGGAGGGCCTCATCCCTTCAGCACATTTGCTCCCCCCTCAAAAAAAAAAGATCAAGCTTTTGCTTCAAATGTCCCCTAGACTATGTTTTGTGTTCTTCCTGGGTCATTTTAGGAAATGAGTATTCACTTCCTTTAAAAAAAAAAAAAGCTTCTCCTGGGCCTAAATTGACCGAGTGTATACCAAATATAATGGAAATGTGCCCCACACCACAGAGGACATTTTAGACCAAAAAGTGTTTTTTGTTTTAAAAAATTGTAAAAACTATTTTTCACAAGAGGGTGGGGGAAATACCTTCCACACCCCTAGAGGGCATTTGTAGTCTATTTGGAGAGAGAAAAAAGACACGGGGGGGGGCACAAAATGGGTGCACTTTTGCCACCCCTTCTCTAGTAGAATAAGAGCCTGAGCACATAAGACAGTTTTCACCTACAGTACAAATCAAATCACTCCACGCTAGAACCATCTTCCTCATAACGACATTCCAGAATCAGGGTGCCACACCTGAAAAGACCATCCATGTTGCTTCCCTGATGGTCTCTTATGATGGGGTTAAATTCATTCCAAAGACATGGAGACAAAGTATAAAAGGACTTTTCCTTCATACCCACCAGCCTACTTACAGAGGCAAGTGAGCCAGAAGGCCTTAATTGCTGATCTGAAAAGATGGGCATATTGGAATGGATAAAAGTGATTCCTTTGTTCAGACCCATTCAGCAATCTAGCTCCTGTATTTTGAAATTTTCATTTAATTTCCAAAGCCAGCTGTCATGTCAGCCGTGCTCCATGACATAATTGATAATGTGACCCATCCACAATAATGAATGCCTGTTGATCATGCTAGTATAAAATGTTGTTGTACTAAGTTATCATCTTGGTATAACATAAGGCTTGGATGAACATCATTGCCATTTCCGTAGTGGACTATTATAGCGCTATTATTCCACTTTCAACCGGCTGGCCCCTCCCTAAACTGCAAACCCCAGGATTCCATAGGATGTTGAAAGTGGAATAATAGCGGTATAACAGTCCAGTGTAGAAATGGCCTATGTGTTACAGGCTACCATGCATCATATGTTCAATATCAGGTAAAATCTGAATGATTGTTGTATGTGTGTATTCAGCCGTGTTATCAAGGCATAGCTCTGTTTGTTTAAAAGTGATAGCAATCAACAAGTGATTTACTATGTATGAACTTTAGAGTACCTGCACTAGAACTTCATGTAACAATGTATTGTATATCAAAGGAAGGGGTCAATGCATCTTATGAAGAGGGGTCAAAGGGAATAGGTTGAGAGACGCCAACCTCAAGGTGTTTGGTCAGTGTTAAGACACAAAGAACTGAGATAGAGATTACACCGGAGATGTGTTAAGATAAACCTGAGAAAGTTTGGGAGGATTGGCAAGATCAAAGTATGGAAATAAACAAGGTCCCATGGAACCACTGGAAGTTTGGGAAAGGAGAAGACCCTGAGAATTCACCAATGGGAATCATGCGCACATAAGAGTGTGTGTTACTATTTAGCCAAGGCCATTTCTGCACTAGACTGTTATAGTGCTATTATTTGACTTTCAACATTCTATGGAATCCTGTGGTTTGCAGTTTAGGATGTTGAATTTCAACATTCCATAGGATGTTGAAAGTGGAATAATAGCACTATAACAGTCTAGTGTGGAAATGGCCCAAGCGTGTGTTGTAGAATGTTAGCTTCAGCAACAGTTGTATGCTATGCCTCATATACCTCATTAAACATGGTTGGAAAACCCCAAAGTAGCCAGCACACAACACTAGCTTCATATATACTAAACATTTTGTAGTCCAAATGAAATTTCATCACAGTATCAGTAGCTGAGACCAAACTATTTTGATTTGGCAGAAGCTGCACCTGGCACACATTTTTAAAAATAAAGACAGCCAGTGACATGTTTTTCAGAATCCTGGAAGAAATACATGGGATGCCCCCACAAGTATTTTCAGTATCTCACTCCCATTTTTAGTCATTTAGGGACTGAATGAAAATTTCATGGTGGGGCAGAATTCTTATTTGAGGGCAAAGCACTCAGCTTGGATAGGTAGGAAGCCCCCACCCCAGTGGCAGAGCTTGGAGTGTGTGGAAGCAGCGGGGCTACAGACCCGGATGCCCCAAAAACATTGCCGCCCAGGGTGATTTGCCCCCCGTCCCTACGCGACTGTCCCACCCATAGCTCTTAGCTATAAAAACTTTTTATAGCTAATTTGGTTTATTTATCATTAGTATAGCACCAATCATACAACTGCAATGGAGAACAATTAAAAATGCCACATACAGAGTGCACAGATACTTCTTCTTGTTGTTGTTGTATGCCTTCAAGTTGTTTCTGACCAAGGCGAATCTATCAGAGTTTTCTGAGATGAGTGCTATCTAGCAACCTGAAATTACTGGTTTTGTAAAATTTCTTTGCCTTTTCACCTGGAGAAAATTCTTACTCACCTCAGATAAACAAAAGAGATGACCAAAAGATGCAGAAGCATGGCCATTTGCCTTTTTTGCTTTGTTAAAGCAATTTAACCTTGTTAAATTAGAGGAAAAAGTCTAGCTCTGGCATGTGCTAATTTTCTTACCCCATGTGTCAGTGGAAACTGTCTAATAGGATGATAATAAATGGGACCATTTATATGGTGTTTTTATGTACATCTGTAAACAACAAAACATACCAGATTCTTTGCAAAAGGTGAAAGATTTATACAATCTGAAGAGGAACCAGAGTAAAGTGAAATTCCAGTGGTAGGCCTCTCCTACTTCTTACTGTTATGATTAACAGGATAAGAATGGTGAAGGGAAGAGCAGAGGAAGTTACAATATAGAAAGTCTAAAAAATCTATTGTTATATCAAACTGATCTATGTCAGTAGGTGCTAAAAATAAATACCTTCAAGTGCTGAAATAACTGGTTGAAAGATTTGTTTACAATTGGGCTCAAAAATCTCAAACTCTTCTGCCACAACTATCTACAAGAACAGCTCCTGAATATTCAGAGTGTGCACCTACATCAAGAATTTTTGTCAGTTTTATACCAATTTATACTAGTTCCAAAGCCTGTTTCTCCCAACAAACTGTTTCTACCTATCTCCTTTGCCAACCTCTGTTTAAAGTCCTTCAAAAATAGAAAGTCTATTGTCCTCTGAGGCAGCTTATTCTGCTGTTGAACTGCTCTTACAGAAGAAAAAATCTTCCTAATGTTTAGATGGAATCTGTTTTCTTGTAATTTCAATCCATTGGTTTGTGGGCTAGTCTCTGGAGAAGCAGAAGAGCTTGCTCCATCTTCTACATAACATCCCTTCAGATATTTAAAGATGACTACCATATCAACTCTTCTTTTCCTACATCATTCCTTATAAGGCAGGTTTTCAAACTGTGGGGTGGGACCCGAAGAGTGGGCCCAAGGGAGAGCACAAAAATGTCAATCCATAAATACAGCAAATGTGAAAAAGAAGGACAAGCCTGTGTGTGCGTGTGTGTGCCATTGAGGATGGACTGGTCTCTGCAAAAGAGGACACAAACATCTTCCTGCCTTGTGCCTTCCTCCAACCTCAGATATAGCATAAAAGCAGCCTCCCTTTTTTATGTTTTTCCCATTTGGCGTCTCCAAGTGTTCTGTTGTTGGCACAGCAGACACATGCCCCACTAAGGAGCAGTTTCTCAGGTGGGGGGAAGGAAGTGAAGAGAGGAGGTGGAGAGTATGAGAGTTCAGTGTTTAGACAGAGGGCATGAGTGTCATGAGGGGCCTGAGAGAGAGCAGGAGAGAGAGGCATAGAATAGGATGGGGGGCATGAAGTAGAGTGGGGGGCACAACATCCTCATGCAGATCTAAAGGGGGTCACAGCTATAAAGAGTTTGAGAATCACTTTCATAAAGTCATTCTAGATCTTCAGTCCTCTTGGTTGCCTTTCTCTGGACATATTCCAGCTTATCAATATTCTTCTTGAGCTATGATGCCCAGAGCTGAATACAGTATTCCTCTACATAGAACCAGTTCATCCATGGAAATGAAAACCTGCCTTGTTTGTTGCTGGTTAATACTCAGATCTTCATGCTGGTTACTGATAAAGTGGCAATCACTTACAACATCCTAGCAATCTGTCTTGTATAGCAGTGGCACCCAACAACTTGGTATGTTGTGTGCCTTCGAGTCATTTCTGACTTATGGTGACCCTAAGCTGAAATTTTCACAGAGTTTTCTTCAGAGGGGGTTTACCATAGCCTTCCTCTGAGGCTGGGAGGGGGCATTCGCCCAAGGTCACCCAGTGAGTTTCCATGGTCGAGCAGGGATTTGAACTGTCTTCCAGAATCGTAGTGCAAAATTCAAACCACTTCCTCACACTGGCTCTCACAATTTGCTATTAACTATATAATTCACCCACAAGTCTGATGTAAATTGAAACATCTCAGTGTTATGGCAGCTTCAATATATAAGTGGCTTGGATTGACATTTTTTACTTGTGTCTCAGCCATGCTGAAGTGAAGGCCTATACCAGTTTCAAGGCAATCATATATTATCAAGTGTTTGGGAGACAATGCAGCTATTCAGTGTAAACCAGTAATGGTGATCTGGCCCAGATGTTGGCATATACATCCCTTCAGTCTTAGTCAGCATATCAAGTAGTGAAGGATAATGGGAGTTGCAGTCCAACAACATCTCTAAGATTACAGATTCCCCATCCGTGGTGTAGACAACACTGAAGTAAAAGATTTATAGTCTGACTAGGCCCATAAGGCAGCTTCCCATGTTATCTGAGAGGCATATTAGCTGCTTCCCAATCCTCTCTGGTAACTTATTCATCTAAAACATTTTTACTCCAGTCTTCAAAATCACAACCCTCCCCTTTTCACTAAAAATAAGTGGGAGGGAGGCTGGAGAAAGGGAAATGGTGTCTTCTCTGAAATTTGCTGCCTTACCACAAGGCTGGTTTTGGACACTCAGTTCCAGTAACAATGAATCATCATCATGGCATTCAGGAATATGAATGAATGCTGACCAAATATACAAACAACAGGAAGTGACTATGGTGCTGTAAGACACCAACTTCTTGGACTGGCCAGCCTGTTCTGGGCTGGGAATGATGTCTTCATTATTCTTCTGTTCTAACATCTTGAAAGTGCTCTCTCTTTGGACTGAACAGCACAGTCCCATGTGTTATGACACACTGTGGACTCCACTCAAGACAAATTCAGATAGTCTCACTTGTGGGTTTCAGATTTTACACTCTTAATAACTCTTACTGATCCTGGATACTGAATGACGGAGCAATACTTCTACTGGCTTGAAAGAATCAGGAATCAAGAAGAACCTTTCCACTGAAAAAGAGGTGTTTCACCACCAGGGAGCAGGGAGTGCCTATATTGTTAGCCCCCCCATAGGCTCACAGGAATCTCTCTTCCTCTCTCCACAACAACCAACCTCCCCCTGCCAGCATTCACATTTTTGCTGTGATAGCCTCCCTCCGTGGCCATTCAGTGGCTTGTGGAGAGCAGGGGAATTGGAGAAGCTATGTCCCCATAGCCAGATGCAAAGTTATTATATCATCTGCCAAGACTGCCAGAAGTTGCCAGAATATTTTGATGGATGATGTCATCCATCTGCATCTAACTACTGGGGACAAAGGTTTTCTGACCCCCCCCATCCCTTTCACCAGTTACTGAATGGATAAGAAGGGCTCTATCCCAGCAAAACAGTGAGTACTGGGGATAGTGAGAGGAATTCTGACTGGAAAATTTTTGTTACGCTCAATGACATAGGGTCTCAAACTGAGGCCATTATTAAGGCCCACACACTCTCTGGCTGAGAATTCTAAATGCCCATCCCTAAACTGCAAACCCCAGGATTCCATAAGATGTTGATAGTGGATAATAGCACAATTAACAGTGTAGTGCAGAAATGGCCTTAGAGTGTCACAAAAGGCCAAAAACTGTTTGTTGTTTCTGCCACTTCATCACACTATCACCCTGATACATGCACTTAATAATTGCTCTCTAATTGGAAAAATGCACAAAATCATAGCCTCCAACATTTCACAGATGAAAACTGGGGCACATGTGACCAAGTAATATCAGAGCAAAAGAGCCAAGGTGGCAAAAATTTTGAATTAGGAAGAGGAGGCTCCTAGGAAGCTAGGAGAAGCTGTAGCAGTTTGCTTTTGCCTGAGCCTTCTGGGAAAGAAAAGATTCTGCCTCCTCCTGTCCTATCCCACTGCAGAATTAATGGAATGCAAACTACTTTTGCACTTTGAACTCAGTTTTGCAGCACCTGAAGTAAGCTGGAAACAAAGAGGGAGAGTGGATGGAGGGAACTAAAACTGGGACCTTTTAAAAGCAGCTAAAGAAGTACATCAACAGAGGATTAATTGGGACTGTCCCTGCCAAATTGAGGCATTTAGAGAAGATACAGATCCCATGGTAAAACCATTCATGGGTCATGGCTTTTTTGGTAGTGGTGGAAAGGGACATGACTGAATGCACACAGTCCCTTGTATAGTAGTGAGACTACACTCTCCCACAGGATTGACAAGGCCACTCTAGAATCTTTCCCCTATAAGTTCTTGTTTTCTGCAGAATTTCTCTGTGGGGCAATATTTCATCATATCATTTCACGTCTAAAAGATTTTTTAAAACGTACTCTTGCACATAGTTTTACCACAAACCTGGATGTTTGTATATAAATAAGGCCCTAAACATGAGTGTGAATGGTTTCTGGCATTACTTAACTTACTACTTAACAGCTAATTAAAAAAACAAAACACTTTAAAACACCTTTTTCGTTCATTTCTCCAAACCTAACATGAACTTTCAAGAACCCAGACAAAGCTACATTTCAAAAAGAAAGGAAGAAAAAAGGAAAGAAAGAATTATGTTCTATGTGTCCACATTTAACACAAACCATTGCACAATTCTATAACCAAAATATGCCTTTGACATTTAGTATACAGTGTGATGGTTTAGAAATATTGGTTACAAGCAGAACCATTGTTTTGTTTCTGTAACAGACCTTTCTTTGCTTTATTTTAATGTTTTCCAGAAGGTCTTAGAGAAGGTTAGAATCTCTGGCATTTGAACTTTGCAGTTCAAATATAGTGTCCTTGAATCTTCTTATCCAGTAAATTTAAAGCCATAATATATTTACATCTGAATATAGCATGATTATTCCTAGCATTTCATATTCTGCTAGTCAGCTAAACTGATCCTGTAGCAGTTTTTTATCTGCATTTTTTCAAGTTTATTAAAGTTTGGTATGTTCTGATTCTTCCTTATTTGTTAAATTATAATAATGCTGTATACTCAAAGAGAAAACACATGGATATTCATTTATAGCTGAAAATAGTGCTGCTCATGGGGTGTTATAAACCATTCCAGTTTTCTGCTAGGCTTGACAAGGTCAAAGTCAAATGTGTTTGCAATTTTCATAGTAAAAGCCAAATTTTCTGGTTGTAAAGAAATTCATATTGTTTGTATAGAAATTACGTAAAATATATATTGGATAATACAAAAAATGACATCGCTGTTTGCAGTTTATAGGCTGCACCCTAACTGCTAAAGTCAGAATAATAAATGTCAGCATTCAAGAAGTAAGGGAAGTGTCCAATGGAAAATGAAAGGTACTCAAGACTCTACAATGGAAGGGAAGAAGGAAGGTCCAAATTAACTGCCATGCATCTTTGAGCATTTAGCTCATTGAGCATTTGATGTACTGTTTTCAAGTTCAGAGAATGTTTCATCTTAAGTTTTCAATACCATAACAGTGACACTCTTCAAAGTGCTTCATGTATATAAATATTTAACTCTGTTTCTTAGAGTTCTAAATCATCTAAATATCAAAATCCAATTGAAAATTGTCACCCATTCTTCTCTTCATATAAAGTATATATGGTTCCCAGATTTTCCGATATGATTGCATGGTTTCCCCTTCAACCATCCTAATAATTTCTCTATTTTCGCTACTTCCATCACTTTAACTAACCATTCATGAATTAATGGAACAGATTTTTGGCGCCAGTACTTTGCAAATATTATCCTTGCTGCTATTATCAAATAATATAACAAGATTTTATTTTCCTTTTCAGTTCTTTTTCTTCAAAGTGTAGGTGATATGTATTGATCGGATAACTTAACTGATGTCAGGTTATGTGGGAAGCCAGGGGATGGGGTAAGTAGTGGGCAAGTAGATGCAAGAGTTTGTGTGTTTTTGTCTTATGACTGGTATGTTTCTTCTTTCTTTTCTGCTCTCTTTTTCTTGTGCTGTAATCTTCCTTGTGTGTCTGGACAGTTTACGTTTCCTTATGTAATTCCTTTCTTTTTTCTCCCTCCCCCCTTTTTTATCTCCCCCCCCCTTTTTCTTTTTATTTTTAACTTTTTAGATGATAACTCTAATTATGTATAGTAAGGGTTTTTTTATATTTATCTTAGGATACTGGGGTGATTTTTCTTTGTGTGCATGGGCTTAAAATGATTTGCTGGTCTATTTTATGTGAAATTCAATAAAAATATATTTACACATCAAAGTGCTTCGTGTACATTATATTATTGTAGACATTGATGGTATGAAATAAAAATATGGATTTTGTGAGGAGAAATCTGTTAAGTTGTAGTTAGAACATGATGGGTCATGCAATCAAACAAATACTCTTTCAAAACTCATGCTGAATCCAGTGTGAGAAGGTATTATTGTTCATACTAGTCCTGGGAAGTGTTCCATTCTCTTTGCAATGCAGACAGACATTGATAAAAGTTACATTTTGAAACTGGAACAATGGGAGTCTATAGAAGTTGACTGAAAATAGAATTGCAGATCAGAGAATTATTGAATCATAGAGTTGGAAGAGACCACAGGGGCCACTGAGTCCAACCACCTGCCTGCAGGAACCCACATTAAAGCACTCCTGGCAGATAACCATCCAGCCTGAGGTTAAAGACCTCCAAAGAAGGAGACTCCATCACACTCCAAAGCAGCATATTCCACTGCCAAACAGCTCTGACTGTCAGGAAATTCTTCCTGAAGTTTAAGTGGAATCTCTTTTCCTGCAGCTTGAATCCACTGTTCTAGTCTCTGGACCAGGGGAAAACAAGCTTCCTCCCTCCTCAACATGACATCCCTTCAAATATTTAAACATGGTGATCATGTCCCCTCTTAACCTTCTCTTCTGCAGACTAAACATCCTCAGCTCCCTAAGCTGCTCCTCTTAGGGCATGGCTTCCAGACCCTTCACCATTTTGGTCGCCCTCCTCTGGACATGCTCCAGCTTGTTGATATCCTTCTTGAACTGAGGTGCCCAGAACTGGACAAAGTATTCCAAATGAGGTCTAACCAAAGGAGAATAGAATGGTATCATTACCTCCCTCGATCTAGACACCATACTCCTATTGATGCAATCAAGAATCGTGTCGGCTTTCTTGGCTGCTGCATCACACTGCTGACTCATGTTCAGCTTGTGATCTACCAAGACTCCTAGGTCCCTTTCACACGTACTGCTGTCCAACCACGTGTCCCCCATCCTATATTTGTGCATTCCATTCTTTCTGCCTAAGTGTACATTTCTTTCTTTTGAAATTCATTTTATTAGCTTTGGCCCAGCTCTCCAATCTGTCAAGGTCATTTTGAAATTTGATCCTGTCCTTTGGTGTATTAGCAACCCCACCCATTTTGGTGTCATCTGCAAATTTGATCAGCATGCCCTCTACTCCTTCATCCAAATCACTGATGAAGATGTTGAATAGCACTGGGCCCGGGACAGAACTCTGTGGCACCCCACTAGTCACTTCTCTCCAGTTTGAAAAGCAGCCATTGGTGAACACCCTTTGGGTTCGGTCAGTCAACCAATTACAAATTCACGTAACAGTAGCCCTATCCAGCCCATATTTTACTAGTTTCTTTGCAAGAATGTCATAGGGAATGTTGTCAAAGGCCTTACTGTCTGGTCATCTTGAAACATTGTAGTTAAGAGAATCAACCTAAACTGGATTGTTGGGAGAGGGAAGCAGATATCCATGACTTACAGTTACCTCTAGCTTATTAGGCTTCATTAGAATATTAACTTACACATCCTCAAGGTGGGATCTGGTATTATAATTTGGGACCACCTATATGGGCATGTGCAATGTTTGAATGCTGACATAATAATCTATCCATGACATAGTTCCTATATGTATGTATTTGGAGTACCCAATTAACTAATATTTTTTGCTTCTGTAATCATGCTTAGCAGGGTATATAGCTGCCTGCGTGCAGCCATTTCTTTGGAGTTGTTTGTCTTAGATGCATGAGCACGGCCACTCCCCACTTGCGCAAACAAAATAAAAAGAACTCTTTTGCTATGATCCAGGTGTTATTGACTGATCATTAATTGGGAGTTTGCTACTACACCATTGCAACAACTTTTTAAAGTAGGTCAGGATAGTGTGGCCAGTTTCGGGTCATCCCAGGCCTTGAGATTTCCAGGCTAAAACCTGAGACCTATAGAGAGTCCCCGATGATGTCATTAAGTATTATGCATTAAATATCAATCACAGGTGTTCACAGCTTGTCACACATACACACACACACACAATTTTCCTGTTTAAAAATCAAGACTTAGATAAAGGAATGTTCCCAAATAATGAGGGCATTATTCTATCTCACGTACTTAGGGAGATAGGACAAGGAACATTTAATCTAGCCTGCTTGTTTCTAAACAGAAGATGGCTGCAAACCAGAATGGAGGGTGAGCCCTGGCACCACAATGCCTAGGAGGGGAGGAGGAAACTAACTAAGAAAATACAGACCGCGCACGCACACACCTCCGGAATCTTTGCAAGTTGCAGCAGGAAATTGTAGCAAGCTGCAGTTCCCTTAGCTGAGATGGAGATGTCTGGAGAAAGATACCATATAAAATCAAGCCATCTGTAATGATCCCGCCTCCTGCTCTCAAGGATCATCTAGCTGCCGCCACCCACTGATTTGATCAGTGGAACTCAGTAACTCAGTGGGAAGTTACTGGGGAATTTAACTTAGACTTCCACCTCTGACTGCAGAAGCTTTCCCTTCCCACCCTCATGGGAGATGAGAATCCTATCCACATGTGCACGAATACACACCAAGAAAAGGCATGTGAGGAGAGCATAGTGTTACCCTGAAAATTGGGGGTATCTCGAGGACACCCAAACAGACTTCAAATTAAGGGAATTAACAGAGAAACTCAAAGCTTGGTCAGGGCAAGGGATCTTTAACCCTAAATTTACAGGGTTAACCACGCAAAAGTCAGAGGAACAGTCTAAAGTAATTTTATTAAAACTAACAGAGAAAGTTGCAACACACGTTAACAAATAATCCTACAATCACACAAAGGCTACAGGAATGAAGTTGGAAAGAAGAGACAGTTGGGAGAGAGGGCATACGGACCTTAGTCTAGGCATCCTGGAGAAGGAGAAGATTAGCGGAGGCTCAGTGAAAAGCACCAAGGGGAGGCTGGATCCCAGGGCTGGAAGGCTGGAAGCAGCGGGGTGTTGCAGCGGGTCAGATATGCAAGTCGTGTTTAGCTCTCAGCAGCATCTGAGAGGCTTGAGTGGGACACCTCGGTAGCAGCGAAACGGGCACTTGTCCAGTCTGGGAGGTTCTCCAAAGAGGCTCAAAAAGTGAGGATTTTTATAGCCAATTTCTGTCCTCAGGCTATGTATAGGCTAGCAAAGTGGCATTAATGGGCGATGATTGCGGAATATAACGTTAGGCAAATATCACGACCTCTCCTCGGTATTGTTTCTCCCGGGAAAGTCCAGGTACATGATAGGTTTAAAATTCCAAATTGATAGACTTTGATTGTCTATCCTCGCAAAGTTCATCAGTGTGGCTTGGGGCTGAGACAACCTTTTCGTTACTCAAGGAGAGAGTCTATTGTGGCTGCCTAGAGATACGTGACTTGGAACAATAGGTCATTGTCTTTTAGCCTAAAGGACATTGTCTACGTTCCCATACAGCAGAAAAGGACATTGTTGGTCTTAAGAATCTAATTCAAAATCAATTTTTACTTGCAACCGACCTTTGCTAGCCAATATCCACTATGGGGGAAGTCATGCCAATTTTAGGGGCCCTCTCTTAGGGTTACTCTGGGTTGTAACAATAGAAAAGAGGAGGTTATTCTAAGCAAGTGATCGACACTGGCAAAAGGGTATCTTGAGGCATTACTCAGGAACAATTACAAAGTTACAAACACAGCTTAATTCATATTACCCAAGGTAAAAAAGAGCATAAACTCTACCACAACTAGCTAGATATCCCCATGCTACTCATGATACAGATGTAGTTCTGGGTCTTGGATGGTCTTGGGAAGCTGGGAGTCTGGACACCTTTTGTCCAGCCTGCGACCTAGCTTCCCTCTGTTTGTTTCTTTGTCTCCCTCTGTCAGCCTCGTGGTCACTCATCCTCATCCTTGAGACTGAGAAGCATCTTGAAATTTCTCATCCTTCTCCCCAACTGGTCTTCCTCATTGGGCAATTGTCTCTCATGACCTCTGTTGCTCCTTTGTGATGCTGACCCCAATAAATGTAACTTAAATCCAATGCACCATTAACCCTTTATTTACCTAGAGAGGAGACCATTCTCCACTGTGTTGCTCAGATAATGGGAGAGCCTATTATCACACCATCAATCAATCAATGCTGCGAAATGTAGCAAATTGCTTTATACCCCATTAGGTAAGGCACCCATTTTGTCCCATATTATTACCTATAACTGAACTTCAGCTAAGCACTTTTTTCTAACCATTCTCACTTGACTTTTTTTTACAATGGAGATGTCAGTGTAGGAATACTTTATTTGCTAAATCCTCTGAGAAGCTTGTTTTTCACAGAAGCTTTTTATACCTGCCCAGCCACTCTTGATGTCATGTTGGCTGTGCTCCATGCCATGATTAATAATGTGGCTCATTTAGAACAATGAATGCCTATTGATTATGCTATGCCCCTTATGCTGTATACTGTTATAAAACATTGTTGTAGTGAGTTATCATCCTGATATTGCAAAAGGCTTGGATTACCATCATGTGTTACAGGCCACCAAATGTTATGTGTTAAACTTTAGGTAAAATCTGAATGATTATAGTAAGTATGTGTTTAGTAATTCCGTGAAGGCATGGCTCTGTTTACTTAGTCATGATAGCAACAGACAAGTGATTTACTATGTATGAGGTTTAGGGTATTGTGTAACAGTAAGAGGACCTATGCTAGGACCGTATGTAACAATGCACTATATATCAAAGGAAAGGGACACTGCATTTTATTATAGTGAAGAGGGATCAAAGAGGTAGTTAAGTGACACCAACCCCAAGACATCTGGTCAGTGTTCAGATGGGTACACAAAGAACTGAGATAGAAAAAACACTGGAGATGCATTAGGAAACAACTTGTGTGCTGATAACAGCACCCAAGTTTAACAGAGTAGCTGCTTCTCTTTCTTTTATTAATGGTGCTTTCATTGATGTTTTTACACATTTTCATTTAATTATATTGGTTTTATTTGTTTCAAGATTTTAAGGGCATTCACATGAAATATTGTAGATACGTTTACGCTGTATGATATACTATACATGTGTCCACATGGTCAGAGAATCTCTGTATCTCTGTTCCCTTGTGATTTGTATTCAACTACAAGAATGCTCATAAGTATAGAGTACAGATCGAGAATGAACACATGGATATTTGCATGAACTGATGAACACATTCACTTTATGAAAGTATGTCAAGTCTGGGCAGCTGTGGTTTGGTTGACTGAATCTATCCACCTGTATCAAGGCCTTTCTCTTCCTACTGCCGTCAGCTTTATTATTGTTACTGCCCTGGCTAGTCCGAGCTTTGGGGATATTAAAGATATCCTCTTGATATCATAATTCGGCTTCACTGCTCTATTCCTTTCCACATGCTCGCAAGGCCACCGGACAAGCACGTAAACAAGCTCGGCCGTTAATAGCTGTAATATTCCTGGACAATACAGGCAGGCAAAAATAGCTGACTCACTGCTTTAGGAGACCTCCAGGCAAGTACTCTAATTAAGTATGCACGCCACTTACAAAGAGCCTCTGCCCCGCGATGGCAGCTTGATGGGTAAACTATGCAGTACCTAAGTACTCTGCGTTTGCATACTGGCTACTCTATTGAAAACCACTGCGATAACTCAGTCATTCAGATTCTGACCTTTTGGAGGCTTTGTCTCCAACTCCAAATCTATTGTTTTCCCCCAAGTACGGTATAGCCTGCACTCACAATTCTCCTTATAAAAACCCTTGATTCGGAGACCTTCCTCGGATGGCTCCCGAGTTTCATCCCGCCTTGCTGCCGCTTTGCTTGGCGAGCCTCCCCTCAGCTCCACGTGCTGAGCTACATCGCACCCCAGCCTCGCTCTCTATTTTTCTGGGCTTCAGGACAGGTGAAGTATCACCCAAACCAACAATCCCTCTACAAATCCCTCTATACCACTCCAACCTTTATTTTCTTTAGTTATCTTGTATGAGTGTGTATCATACACTGTTTTGCTTGTATTTAATAAACATCATTTATTATTTCAACTTCTGTGTTCTCCTTGACTCGACCCGACCCCATAGACATAGGGTCGAAGATCTTGCTATGTTACCCTGCCTCTCGTAACGCTTAGCAGTGCTCTGAGCTAATTTTCCCCACTTTCAGTTGAGCACATTTTGGTGTCCCTCCCGAGACCCGCAGTTCACAGGGTAACAGAGTGGTGGAGCAACGCGGGCAGCCCCAGTACCCCTAATTTGAGAAGGAGTCGCGAACCTCCTCAAATGAGGCCGGTACTGACTTAGGTGACGATCGGTCAAGTTGTTAGAGCACTGTTAGGCAGGAACACGTGTGTGTGTGAGAATTCTGTGTGTCTGAGCTCTAGAGCTATCTTTGTTGGGTGGATCTGCTCCTTTTCATTCTTGGCCGTGTATGGTGGCCGTACTTACGTGGTCACTAGCTTCGGCAGTGAATCATTGTAGATGACAGGACCGTGCAAGTGGCTGACCCGGGAAGTACCTCCCTAACTTGGGGTCTATTGTGGGCTGGGATCCGAAGTGTTAGAGTGTTGGCATGGTAGGAACAGTCTACACTCATCCAACACCATAGCAGTAAGGCAAAAATAGCACTTAGGGAAGACCCCCCCCCCTTAGAGTTGTATACAGGTGCGTCCTGTCAGTTGTTGTTGTTGTGGAGCTTTGAGAGGGCGGGTGCGTCCCGCTAGTAGTTGTGAAAAGCGCGGATGCATCCCGCTGTGTAATTTCGGGTGCGTCCCGATTGGCTGGCCGACTAGGTGCGGGTGGTGATTCCCAACCTAACCTAGGGTTTAGAGGTTTAGCCCGTGGTAGAGGAAGGCACCCCTCACCCAAAAAACCAGTTAGGGACGGTTCGGTTTTGGTTCCTTGCCCCTTTTTCCCTGCTGCTTGGCCAGGCGGCGCTGTAAGTTCCACTGGGTTCGTTTCCCCCCTTCAGGCAGACGGAGTACTCCTGAGGGTTCCCTGGGTCTAGGTGACCTCCCTGTCCCTGAACCGTTTCCTTGTCCTTTGGTCCCCAGTGCTGTCGAGGTGGAAAACAGGGCCTGGGAGTACCAAAGTGACTTTGTTTGGGCAGGCTGGAGATAGGTTCCCATCCCTCTTTCCTAGAGAAGTTCCGCAGAGTTCGTTTCCCTACAGTCCCCCAGGGGACTAGGTGATCCCTCCCGTCACTCCAGTTCCTGGTCCCGTTTGTAGTTTGTGGTTTGTAGCTTGTAGATAGTGTGAGAGATAGCTGTGGTTTGTGTGGAAAATGGCAGAGAGTAGCAAGGTCACCATCGAGGACCTCATGTTGGAGGAAGAGGTCAGAGGTAAACTAGAGAGATGGGTGTTGAGTAAGGGGAAACGCCCTTGGAAGGACGCCATCTTCTGGACAGCCGATCCCTTTACCACACTCCGGGAAGCGTATACCCTGGCGAGTAAATCAAGGAACCCATTCGGGCTGTCTAAGGACACTTTGGCTGCTTGGGGACTTTGGCTTATGGCCAGAGACGCTAGTAGTGCCCTGGCAGAGACCAGAGAAAAGTTAGCTAGGGTGGAGAAAGAGAATGCCCGGCTCCAAGCCGAGGTCGAGACGCTGCGTGCGGACAAGGTAACTTTTGCATCCGTAGTGCAGGTGTCCGCCCAGAAGCTGAATAACATCACAGTAGTGGCACAAACTTGGGAGGAGAAAGCCCACACCTTAGAGGCTGAGCTGGATCATGCCCAGTCTGTGGCCAAGTTTATGGTGGGGCAGGTGAGAGAACAGCAGGAGGCTGTTAGTCATGTAGCTTGCCAGAAACAGATTGCTGTGCTGGAGAGCCAGCTCCAAATGCGCAAAGCCTTAATTTCGGCTGTGTGCCCGGAGCTGCTCCCAACGTTCGCTGAGGACTTTTCTGGGGAGGCACTGCCAGAGGATGCTCAGGCAACCGTTCCCCACAATCCAGACTGGAGTGACCCTAAGGTCCCAGTCCACCCGGTAGAGACTAGGTCTATGACTAGACGGACCACCCCCCTTGGAGAAGGCAGTTTTGATAGGCAAGAGACACAGGAGACTCAGGTCACCGAGACTAGGGTCCCCTGGCGTGCTATTGAGGCCAAAGCTATTGCGGACCAATTGGGTCCATTAAATCGGTCCACTGGCATCATGTGGCTAAATGCGGTGATACACTCTCACCCGACCGCCAATGGTCAGGACCTGACCCAACTGGCCCGACTTTGCATGTCCCCCTCTGAACTCCCTACTCTTGAGTCAGCTGTGGCGGCTCGAGGCCTGGTTAGGCTCGAGGCACACGACTGGATGAGAGAGGTAGTGAGGATTTTGTGGCCCGGACAGAGTGCAGGTGTGCTGTATGTCATGGAGCAACAGGGTCCTCGTGAGAACCCTGACGCTTACATGGCATGGAAGCAGCTCCTCGCCATTCTGGCCGAGAAGGTCCCCTTGATGCCCCATGGGTATAACTTTGACCATCTCGAATTCAAGACGCTCCTGTACGGAGGTCTTAATCATGAGACCAAGATGGCATTAGGTTTGGTGGATCCAGCCACCACTAACTGGGAGGTGTTCGGGAACAACCTCCAACGGGTCTCTGACTTGCTGCACGAGGCAGGATCCCTCAAACCCCCCAAGACGCATAGGAAGGACACCGGGAATTGGGAGCCTATAGCCAAGGTTATCTACTCGAACTATGGGCCCCATTCCCAGCATAGGAAAACGGTTCCAAATTCCATTCTGCGAGGGAATTGGAACTCGTGACCGCCACCCAGACAGGACAACAGGCAGTGGCAGGGAAGAGATTTCCGCAGCCAGTCTGGCAAGGCAGGAAGTCCCCCACAGCAGCCAACTGCCCCCAAACTGCCCTCTGACTCAAGCTCTCCCAGGGAGACATCTGGCAGGTATGATCCCATGGCCCAGATGTATTCCTCAGACAGAGTGAGAATCTGGGGCATGTTAAGACAGATCGGACTGGACATGAGCCAGTTCGATGGGAGACCCACATCCGAGCTCCTGGATGCGCTAGACAGGCATCTACCGCTGGGAAATAGCCAGCCTGTGAATGCGGTGACCAACAGTCCCCCTCCAGCTGGATATTATCCAGACTTAGAGTTGTCAGGATAGGGGTGCCCTCGGTCCCGGGATCTCCCCCAGAGGATTGTGGCTCAGCTGAAGCCCAACAGATGGGGTAGATCTAGGGTGAAGGCAGGCACTAGGACCGATAGGGAAAAGACCCCTGCCACCCCTCCTGAAGAGTCCGGAGCAGCGCCAAAAGTGCTGCTCCCTAACCTGATGAGACAGGGTGAGCCCACCCCTGATACTATCTGCTTGACCGGATATGGCGGGGGGGGACCCAATTTAAGTCCTTCGGAGGACACAAGTGCTCAGTGCGCACTAAAACAAGACAAATTGCACCTCCTCATGACTCAGCCCTGGGTGCGAATCCAGCCACCTCCGAGACCATAGTGCTTTCAGAGCACCGAGAAGGATCGCACCAGGCTAAGGCTCAGGAGGAAGCACCATTCTTTCAGTTGGGAGACGTGGAAGCCCCCATGAAGTTTGATATTGCTAGCATGTGTGACAGCCAGGAAAGGGAGGACACACAGCAAGGGGAAGCCAGCCTCAGGCTTCCAGAACTTGCCATTGTTCCTGCTCTGAGCCCCCTGTTGGAGACCTGCAGTTTCCCCCGGGATTTCCTTGAAGCCTTAGTTAGGAGAGTTCTTCCACTCCGTGCCATCTTTCAGGGGAATCTCAGAGGAGACTGGAGAATTAAACAGCAAGAGGTTCCCGCCCAGCCAGAGCACAGGCTAGCAAAGGCACTCACCCTGGCACACCCTGTACGGACCATGCACACTCCCTTTGACTGCAGTCCAGCCGGGGAGATGTCAATAACTGTGAGACCTAACTGCCCCACGGAGGTGAATTTGGCTACTGCCTCCCCCTCCGTACAGACGTTCTGGTGCCGTCTTGTCCTTAAGGGCCATGGCACCGCCTTGATTGTGACTCTGGTGATATTGAGAGGGGTCAAGACAGCTCTTGGCTTCATCTCAATCACCACCCTGCCTAAAATGACAGAGGTCCAGGAGGCACGTGGGTCCAAGACCAGCCTCCTCCTTGACTTGGAGAAAGGGGTCCCAAACCAGGAGCGGGTGCTGCCACTCCTGCCGGTAATTCCGGAGACCCTGCAAAAAGAATGGAAGGGTCAGCCGGTTGATCCTGCATCGGTGGTCATCCCCGAGCCAGAAGATCCCGGTGCCCAAAGACCCAATGTAAGCTTCATGATTTGCCAGACCTCCTTGAGTCGCAAGGAAGTGCCGGCCATTAATTTGTCGGAGACATTTGCGTCCATCTATGAGGCGTTCGACAATGGTTGAACGGCCATTGTCTGAAGGGAATAGAGGCGGAGTGGCGACCCCTCTGGATCCCTGACACTGTAAATAGTTCCGCTGTGTAAATAGTTGTAATAGTGTTGTTGTTGTTGTTGTGAACTGTTTCAAGGTAAATGTCTCGTCTGGTTGCAAAAGCCTATCCGAAGGCAACCATCTTTCAGGCCTGCCTCGGAATCCAGCTTTCTTGAGGTAGGGAGGTTGTGCACTCAGAACCTACATCTAACCACCGGCACTGTTCCTGCAGACCCCGAAGCCCTCGGTATACATCATCAGGTTTGGAGTCAGGCTCTAGGCTTGAGCGATGGGGGGGACCTCCGCGAACCGCCAAGTCAGGGATGACTTTGGTTATTTGTCTGCCAACTGGAAGCCCACGTTGTTCTGGAACGACTTTGGATATCTCAATCCGGCCTCATTTCGGGACGACTCTGGGTGACCCAGTCTCAGGACCAGCGTGCAAATGGGAACGTCATAATCCGGGTTTCCTTCATGGTGCTGGGTTATTAGACGTTGCCAGGGCCGACCGTTTGATGAGGGTTCTGAATCCACAGCCTCTCTCCCTTCTCGGCCTTCCTACGGCCAAAACTGCTTTAGACTTGGGGACTATTTAAGTCCTCACTCCCACCAACCCTTCCAGATCATTGTGAGCAAAATTTCCAGTTTCAAATCTCATTCCCAGTAGGCTTTGAGCCGGCCATTTGCATTTATGGTACACATTGGATAATCACCCTGTCAGTTTTTCTGTTAAAGCTATAATAGGTCAATTGATCCAGAAGACTGGGAAGATCCCGAGGTCGTATCATCGCCCCCGAGTACCATGGGGGGGGTGTGATGAAGAAAATTGCCGCTCCATCTGATGGTCGAGACTTGGAGACTCTTGGTGCTTCGACAACAGCTGTGACTGTGAGGGAAGGTGACCATGCAGCCTTCCACGTGCCATGAACCTTTGCCATTCCTGCTACCGGTTGCCGACCCAAAGAAAACCTATGGACTATTCCAGGCTCCAAATTCTGCAAAGACTCTTTGCTCCTGAACTTGCAGCGAGCCAAGCTGCACCGACTTGGACATTTTGTTGTTGTTCCTGCTCCGTTGCCCTGATGGACTTATGTTTTGCTCGCCCGCTTCAGCTAAAAGACTTTTTCCTGTTGCAAGGGGGAGGGGTGCCTAGACTTTTGCTTGCACCTCACCTCCCCCGGACTATGAACTTTCATTCCAAATTGAACTGTTTGTTCCTTGGATTACCTTCATTGCCAGACCCATGCATTGGACTTACTGTATTTCATTGATTGCTTCATTGTGCATTTGCCATTTTACTGCCATTGCTCATGTTTCGATAGTTCCCTATTGACGGGACATTGGACATTGTTTATTGTTTAATTGTTTGCTATTGTGCTATTGTTTACATTGGTGTGTGTGTGTGCGTTTAGGTTTAGGTTTTAGTTAGGAATGTCTTTATAAGATAGTAATCCTTTGCTCTTCTTGAGTTCTGTTTCATGAGGAATGATACGGCTACCAACCTGCAAGCCCCTATTTGGCTCTAAATTGATTTTTGCTTTTTGATTGGAAAATGTCCGATATTGTCCCCAACATCGCTCATTTTCGGGGGGGGGATTGTTACTGCCCTGGCTAGTCTGAGCTTTGGGGGTATTAAAGATATCCTCTTGATATCATAATTCGGCTGCATTTCTCTATTCCTTTCCACATGCTCGCGAGGCCACCGCACAAGCATGTAAACAAGCTCAGCCGTTAATAGTCGTAATATTTCTGGACAATACAGCCAGGCCAGAAATTGCTGACTCACTGCTTTAGGAGACCTCCAGGCAAGTACTCTAATTAAGTATGCATGCCACTTACAAAAGAGCCTCTGCCCCACGATGGCAGCTTGATGGGTAAACTATGCAATACCTAAGTACTCTGTATTTGCCTACTGGCTACTCTATTGAGAACCACTGCGATAACTCAATCATTCAGATTCTGACCTTTTGGAGGCTTTGTCTCCAACTCCAAATCTATTATTTTCCACCAAGTACGGTATAGCCTGCACTCACAATTCTCCTTATAAAAACCCTTGATTCCGAGACCTTCCTCGGATGGCTCCTGAGTTTCATCCCGCCTTGCTACCGCTTTGCTTGGCGAGCCTCCCCTCAGCTCCACGTGCTGAGCTACATCGCACCCCAGCTTCGCTCTCTATTTTTCTGGGCTTCAGGACAGGTGAAGTATCACCCAAACCAACAATCCCTCTACAAATCCCTCTATACCACTCCAACCTTTATTTTCTTTAGTTATCTTGTATGAGTGTGTATCATACACTGTTTTGCTTGTATTTAATAAACATCATTTATTATTTCAACTTCTGTGTTCTCCTTGACTCGACCCAACCCCATAGACATAGGGTCGAAGAACTCACTACATTACCCTGCCTCTCGTAACACTAAGCAGTGCTCTGAGCTAATTTTCCCCACCTTTAGTTGAGCACATTTTGGTGTCCCTCCCGGGACCCCCAGTTCATTTTTTGTTATGAGTCATGTTGTCTCACGGTATGTGCAAGGTACAAAACACTGTGTCCTTATTAAAATCAGGGATGAGCATCCCACAGTTCAGAGACCCCTTCTGCAGTCTGCAACAGCTCCCAAGTTCCACTGCTGTTCATTGCCCTTCCCTGTGCCCTCTCCATGCCACCAATACTGCTGCTGCTGACACAATTCTATTAGCAGTGAAGGTGCATGGGAAGAATTCTCCCCCAGCCCTCTTCCCTAGTACTACCAACCTTCTTACAGTCTTCCAAACAGTTTCTTGGTAAGCTGTTAGGACTGGAGCTCAGTAGTGCTGGGAAAGAAGACACCTAAGATGTTTATGTGAATGCGTGTGCATATACTTTCATACGTGCATATGTATACCTTTCCTGAATCAGCAATGTTTGGTTCTCATAGCTGAAAAGGACGCCCACCCACCTAATTTCAGTTACACCAATCAAGAGCCAGCATGGGATAGTGGTTTGAGCACTGGACTGTGAACCTGGAAATCAGGATTTGATTCCCTGTTTGGCGATAGAAACTCACAATGTGACCTTGGGTGCATCACACACTCTCAGCCTCAGAAAGTGCCATGATAGGTTCAACTTATGGTTGCCATAAATCAGAAATGACTTGAAGGCACACAGCAAAAACAACATATAATTTAATATATGATATCTTATGCAGACTTCTGTCTCTTCTATCCCTTTTTTTGGTAAAGGTTTTCTCCTTTTTCTTCACAATGCAGAAATGGCCACTCTCTTGAAAACTTCACTGCAACCATTGGGGTAGGAGATAAATTTCTATCAACTGTATTAAACAAAAAAACATGATGAAAGGGGCAGTTAAAGACAAATCTGATGACACTGCAGATTAAAGATTTGGGGGTTCTGATGGAGCAAGACAAATATTTATTCTTTTGGAAAGGGTTTGTGCAAAGGCATAGCTATGTGGAGGAAAACAAAATGAAGACATTGCCTTTCCAAATTAAAAAAAAAATCTGCCTACCCCAAAAGAAGTTTTGCTTCAGTTCCCAAATATCTAGCACTGCAGAGAGTGATATGCAGCAAAATGCTCACACTTGTATTTGCTATGTTCGCATTCCCTTGGTAATTTTGCTTTGGCACTGAAAGAAAATTTCATTGGGAGGCAGAATGGTTTTGGGGAGGATGTCCTCATTTTGACCCCCTTCCCCATAGCTACACCCCTGGGTTTATATGTTGGAAGGCATATGTGTAGTAATTTAGAAAACTGAAGTGCAAAACCCATTTCCCAACCCCAATCAGAGCTTGGAAATTATCTAGTCATAAAGAACATGTTGCTTGTAATTAAGTTTCTTCTTCCAATAACAAAGTCACAAATGAATTAACATTGTCTTTGCAACTTGACAAGGGGTAACATCACTCTATTTGCAGTGTAATTGTAGTTTTTTAGTTAGTTCTATAGTTATAGGGATGCCATCTCACCTACTGATGAGGTGAAAACCAATATAAATCAACTGATGTCTCAACTGCTGTTGCTGCATTTGGACAGTTATTCTTTTTTTTTTAAAACATTTTTATTAAAAAAACAGTAGATTAATACCTTATGAAATTCACATTTTCAAAAATATTTCTTTTCTTAAAGTTTAATGGTCATCTCCCCCTGCCGACCCCCTGATTCCATTTTTTTGTGTTTTCTCCAAATTATATTTTGTTTTTACCCTGCAACCTCCTTTATTGAATTGAATTGTGGACTTTTTTCCAAAATTTTTTGGGAAAATGGCACATCCACCACATATGATAATAGGTACCCAAAGTGTCTCCGCATTTCCAACATGACCCGTTCCCTTTTTTCTTTATCTTTTTCAATTTCTGAGGAGTCATGTACCACCTATGTAACATTTTGTAATAATTTTCCTGCAAATTCAAGTCTGGGGTAAACTTTATGTCCTCTTTCCAGAATTTAGTCCACTTCTCCAATTCAATTTGATGTTTTATATTTTGGGCCCACTTGATTGTTATTTCATTATATCTTGTTCTATCTCTCATTCTAAGAGCAGCTTATAAATTTTAGATACTGTTTTTTTCTGGTTCTCTGTCAACATTAGATCCATTTCATTTTTGGTTCTTTCAAATCCTACTGAGTTACTATCCATTTTAAATCTCTCTCTAATTTGTTTGACTGTCAGACAAATTAGGACAGTTATTCTTTAAAGTAACCAAAAGTGTCTATTTCAGTTACTTTGGAGAAATGGGACAGTAAAGAGTTACTTTAAAAATGCAACTGTGATTGAAGCTGTTTGGGTAGTTGTTTGGGATTATAAATTTAATTAACTACTTTTTAAAGTAACTTTCCAAGATGAGGTCAAGTTTGCATGATGCCACACTGTATTCTTGCAAGGCATTACTTATTAATACAACTGCTTTTGGCTGATGTCAGAAATTCAGAGCAAAGTCAGAATAACCAGGGTCAGGGATGTTTTGAACAAGGTCAGTGTGGGAAGATGCTTCCCCATTGTCAGAATAAACACAGCAGTAGTTAGTTTACCCAGAAAAGTTCCCTTCTGGCTCAGTATCACAGTTTTCACTTTATGTGCTATTTTTACTCTATGTTCTTTAAACACAATCAACCATCACTTTGAAAGGATGATTTTTCAGTGTGACATCTCCTTTGTGTCATTTATATGCTTAGGATAACCAGCCAAGCTTTCTGTTTTTGAGCTGTGAGGGTTTTATTTGCCTGTTATTTGTTTAAAGGGGTGGATGTCATTCTAGATGTCTGATGGCAAAGGAAAACTTCAAGTGTTACCCTGTTTTCTGGGGGTCCCGGGAGGGACACCAAAATGTGCTCAACTAGAGGTGGAGAAAATTAGCTCAGAGCACTGCTTAGCGTTATGAGAGGCAGGGTAACGTAGCAAGATCTTGAACCCTATGTCTACGGGGTCGGGTCAAGTCAAGGAGCACACAAAAGTTGAAACAATAAATGATGTTTTATTAAACACAAGCAAAACAGTGTATGCGACACATTCACACAAGATAACTAAAGAAAATTAAGGTTGGAGTGGTATAGAGGGATTTGTAGAGGGATTGCTGGTTTGGGTGATACTTCACCTGTCCTGAAGCCTGGAAAAATAGAGAGCGAGGCTGGGGTGCGATGTAGCTCAGCATGTGGAGCTGAGGGGAGGCTCGCCAAGCAAAGCGGCAGCAAGGCGGGATGAAACTTGGGAGCGTTCCAAGGAAGGTCTCGGAATCAAGGGTTTTTATAAGGACAATGTGACTGCAGGCTATGCCGTACTTGGGGGAAAACAATAGATTTGGAGTTGGAGACAAAGCCTCCAAAAGGTCAGAATCTAAATAACTGAGTCATCGCAGAGGTTCTCAATAGAGTAGCCAGTATGCAAATGCAGAGTACTTGGGTACTGTATAGGTTACCCATCAAGCTGCCATCGCGGGGCAGAGGCTCTTTTGTAAGTGGCGTGCATACCTAATTAGAGTACTTGTCTGGAGGTCTCCTAAAGCAGTGAGTCAGCTATTTTCTGGCCTGCCTGTATTGTCCAGGAATATTACGGCGATTAACGGCCAAGCTTGTAGGCGTGCTTGTCCGGTGGCCTCGCAAGCACGTGGAGGGGAGTAGAGAAGTGAAGCCGAATTGTGATATCAAACGGATATCTTTTAATATCCCCAAAGCTCAGACTAGCCAGGACAGTAACACAAACATGTTGCTATAAAAAGTCAAAACTATTTTTTTAACTTTTTCATCCCCAGTGATAACTAGCATACAAATCATGTTTGTATTACCAAAACATAAAGGCTTCCATGTGCCTTAAACAGTGGATGAAGACCATCTGTTATCATAAAAATTATTCAATGTTAAAATCTTCTTGATTTTCAACAAACAATACCCTTTTAATGCTTGAATTTGATGTTTTTACCGCTCTTTTAGTGAGATGCTTGTGGAAATCTTCTGGTATTAGGTGGTACAGAAATTTGTTAAATAAGCATATTAATAAATGTACTGTAAGTAAACTTGAGAGAGCCAGCATGGTGTAGTGGTTTGAGCATTGAACTACAACCCTGGAGAGCAGGGTTTGATTCCCCACTTGGCCATGGAAGCCCACTGGGTGACCTTGGGTGCATCACACCCTCTCTACCCCCAGAAAAACCCATGATAGGTTCACCTTATGGTCACCATAAATAAAAAATGACATGAAGGCACATAGCTGCAACTACAAAGTAAACTTGGCTTCAGCATACTGCCATTATATCTAACTTTAATATCATCGATAGTAGTGAATAGTTTATGTGAAGCAAACTTTTTTTTTAATTTAGAACCTGTTTGCAAGAATACTTCCCATCATCTCTCTCAGCTGAATTATACCTGGTTCAGTTCTATTTCTCCTTTAAAAACTGATACTTTGTTTTCTTCCTTTTGCATAGTTCTCAAACTGTGGAGTGGGATCTCTAATAGTTTGCTCAAGGGAAGGCACAAAAAAGTCAGTCTGCAAGTATAGCAAATGTGAAAAAGAAGGGCAAGTCTGTGTGTGCATGCATGCACATGGGAGTATGCATGCACCATTGAGGATTGACAAGTCTCTGGAAAAGAGTGACACAAAGCATCTTTCCCTGTTATGCCTTTTTCCAACTTCAGACACAGCAAAAATCAGCCTCCCTTTTTAAAATACTTTTCCCACTCAGCTTCTCCAAATGTTCTGTTGCTGGCACAGATGGCACATGCTCCTCAGTGACCATGAGGCAGTTTCTTGGGTGGGGGGAGGGAAGTGAAGAGAGGAGGTAGACAGCACAAGAATCCAGCATTAACCCAGAGGGTGCATTTGGCATGAGGGACCTGTCAGAAAGAAAGGGAGAGAGAGGTGTGCAATAGGATGGGGGGTGGGGAGCATGATGTGGAGCTGGGAACATAACATCCTCATGTAGATGTAAAGGGAGAAAAAAGTCTGAGAGCCACTGGTTTGACTTATATCTATCTATTATAGTCGTATTATACATTGGGATCCTTTTGTTACCACAGTTTCTAGCCCAAGCTTGTGGGATATTAGATATCGTTTGATATCAATAATTTGGCCTTCACTACCCATTCCTCTCCATGTGCTTGTGAGGCCCCCGGATAAGCACGCACACAGGCGCGGCCGAAAATAGCTGAACCATTCAAATCCCCATCCAGGCAGGCCAATCATTGCCGAATGCAGCTTTAGGAGACCTCAAGGCAAGTACCTTTTAAGATCACATTATGTATGCAAGCTACTTACAAAAGATCCCCTGCCCCGAGCAGGCAGCTTGATGAGCAGACTATACAACTCTCAAGCACTCCGCGTTTGCATATGGCTACGGTATTGACAACTCTGTCATAATTCAATCATCTAAAGTACTGACCTTTCGGAGGCTTTGTCTCCAGCCCGAAACTCATTGTTATCCCCAAGAACGGACTAGCCTGCGGGCACATTTTCCCCTATAAGTACCCCTGACTTTGAGCGTCTCGTTGGAAAGCTCTTGGATTCCATCCCGCCTTGCTGTCGCTTTGTCCAGCGAGCCTTCACCTCAGCTCCTCGTGCTGAGAATCCTTACTTCCATGGACTTTGTCTTCAAACTACCCGGGCTTCAGGACAGATATAGTATTTCCCATACAAAAACCTCCTCTTAAATTCCTTCTATCCAACTCCTACCTTTATTTCAATAGTTCTCTGTGTGAGTGTGTTGCATACACGTGTTGAGTGTACATCAATAAAACAGCTACTATGATTAACTTCTGCTTGATCATTGACTCGGCCTGACCCTGTAGACATTGGCTTCAAGATCTCGCTACATTGCCCTGCCTCTTGCATTGCTAACTAGTGCTCTAAGCTAACTCCCGTTCCCCATTAATTTGAGCACATTAAGGTGTCCCGCCCGAGACCCCCAGAAATCAGAGTAACAGAGTGGTGGAGTAACGCGGGCAGCCCCTGTACCCCTAGTTTGAGTAGGAGTTGTGAACCTACCCAAATCAGGCTGGTACAGATGTAGGCAACAGCCGTAGTCATCTTAAGGTGATTCTAGGAACACATATGTGTGAACTCTGTGTGTTTGAGCTCCAGGAGCTATTCTATCTGGATGGGAAATCTGCACCCCTTTCTCTCTTGGTTTGTGTGTGGCATCTGCTTGGTCACTAGCTTTCGAGCAGTGAATCACAGTCCGATAGCAAGAGTTATGCACAAACTGTCCTGGGAATCACATCCCTAACTTGGGTACTATTGTGGGCTGGGATCCAAAGCGCCAGAGCATTAGGAACGGTCCACACAGCAAGGCAAAAAACACTTAGGGGAGAATCCCCCCCCCCCAGTACTCGTGAAGGTTTCCCCAGAGTCTAGGTGACTCTCCCTGTCCCTGAACCGTTTCCTCGTCCTTTTGTCCCTAAGCTGTCGAGGTGGAAGGCCAGGCTTAGACAGACAAAAGCGACTTTTCTCTGGGCAGGCTGGAGTTAGGTTCCCAACCCTCTTCCCCAGTTGAGTTCCGTAGTGTTGGGGGCTTTGCAGTGGGCTGATCATTTTCCCAGGGTTCCTTGCCTGGAATCCCTGACACGTAGAGTTCGTTTCCCTAGAATCCCCCAGGGGTCTCGGTGATCCTGCCCATCCCTCCAGGTCCTGGTCCCTTGTGTAAGGTTAGAATGCCTGAAGGCAGCAAGATGGAAGTGATGGAAGTGAAAGACCTCGTGCTAGAGAGGGAGGTCAAAGGGAAATTGGAGAAATGGGTTTTGAGCAAGGGGAAATGCCCCTGGAAGGAGACAAGCTTCCAGATGGCAGTTCCCTTTGCCACTTTAAGGGAGGCTTATGCTCAGGTGTGCCAGTCAAAGAACCCGTTCGGGCCATCTAAGGATGCTTTGGCCGCATGGGGACTTTGGCTGATGGCCAGAGATGCCTCAAGGACCCTGGTAGAGACCAGAGATAAGTTAGGAGAGTCCGAGAAAGAGAATGCCCGGCTTCATGCCAAGATGGAGGCTCTGCACGCGGACAAGGTAACGTTCGCATCTGTCACGCAGATCACCACACAGAAATTGAGTGCTGCCACTCTTCAGGCCCAGACTTGGGAGGAGAGAGCTCATGCTCTAGAAGCTGAGCTAGCTCACGCCAGGTCCACGGCCAAATTCATGGTAGGGCACGTCAAGGAACAGCAGGAGGTTGTTAGTCACGTGGCTTGCCATAAGCAGATAGAGGCATTGGAGAGTCAACTTAATACCCAAAGGGCATTGATCTCTGCGGTCTGCCCTGAGCTTCTCCCCTAATTTTGCCTTGAGGAGCTGCTGCCGGAGGATGCTCTGGCCACCCTTCCCCACAAACCGGACTGGAGTGACCACAGGGTCCCAGTCCAGCCCGTTGAAACCCATTCCATGACAAAAAAGATTGCCCCTTCGGGAGAAGGAGGTTTAGACAGGGCAGAGGTGCGGGAGACCCAAGAAATAGAGACCCGAGTCCCCTGGAGAGCCACAGAGGCCAAGGCGATTGCAGATCAGCTTGCCCCCCTAAACAAGCATACAGGGATCATGTGGCTTAATGCCGTGATCCATTCGTATCCCACAGCAAACACCCATGACTTAACCCAGCTGGTTCGGTTGTGCATGTCCCCTTCAGAGCTCCCCACACTGGAATCAGCCGTGGCAACTCGAGGCTTAGTGAGACTTGAGGCCCATGATTGGATGAGGGAGGTAATCAGGATTTTGTGGCCTGGGCAGAGCGCTAGTGTTCTGTATGTCATGGAGCAACAGGGTCCCAGCGAGAACCCTGAAGCTTACGTGGCTTGGAAGCAGCTTCTGGCCATCCTAGCTGAGAAGGTCCCCTTGGCCCCCGGTGGGTACAATTTCAATCGGGGAGTTTAAGACTCTCCTTTAGGGAGGTCTTAACCATGACATGAAAATGGCCCTGGGCTTAGTGGACCCCACAACAACCGGTTGGGAGGAATTCGGAAACAACTTCAGGCAGGTCGCTGACCTGCTATGCAAGGCTGGTTCTCTGAAGCCCCCTCCTAAGCCTCATAGACGTGACTCCAGGAATTGGGAGCCCATACAGGAGGTCACATACTCCAATTATGGACCCCACTCCCAGCACAGGAAGATGGCTCTGAATTCCGTCCTGAAGGGGAATTGGAACTCTTGCCCTCCTCCCAGACAGGACAACAGACATTGGCAGGCTAGGGATTCCTGCAGTCAGCCCAACAGGGCAGGGAACTCCGCTCAGCCGCCCGCAGCCCCAAAGCAGACCCCGGACCCTGGTGCCCCTAGGGAGACGTCGGGTGGTTACAACCCAGCAGATAGAGTAAAGATCTGGGGCATGCTTAGAAAGTTCGGACTGGACATGAGCCGGTTCGACAAGAGGCCAACATCTGAGCTCATAGAGGCCCTGGGGAAGCAGCTTCAGGCAGGGAGTAAACAGCCGGTCAGCGCCGTGACCAACGGCCCTCCCCCGGCTGAATACTATCCCATCCTGGAATTGCAAGAATGGGGTGCCCCTGGTCCAGGAAGCTTCCTCGCAATGTCGTGGCTCGGCTGAAGCCAGACAAGTGGGGAGGGTTCTGGGTGAAGGCAGGCATTGGGACCGAGAGGGACAAAATTCCTGCCACCCTTCTTGTGGATTCTGGTGAAGCGCTGAATGTGCTGCACCCCAGATTGGTGAGACACGGTGAGCCTACCCCTGAGACTATCCAATTGACTGGATATGGTGGGGGGGGACACCAAGCTAAGGCGTGGAACAATATCCCTATGTCCATTAAAACGTTCCATTTTAAACTGTGGGCTTGTGAGAACCGAGGGGAAGATGGAGGCCTTTTGGGTATCGGATTCCTCCAGGGAAATAAGCTTACAGTGGACTATGCGAACAGGTTTTTGTGGCAGTTAGACCAGGGACATCTCTGCAGTACACCGCCGTGCTGCTATTAAAGCCCCTGCCCCAGTGCAGTGTGTTGCTAGTGATCCGTGGGTACAAGTGTTCCCTGAGGTTTGGATTAGAGACAAAATTGAGTGTGGCAAAGTGAAAGGTACTTGCCTGTTAATCGAAGGCAAGGATCCCCCACCACAGAAGCAGTACAAGTATCCTGCAGAAGCAGAGGAAGGCATAGGAAAGATGATGGAAGGACTCGTCCAGTGGGATGTAGTCACTCCTATGCAGTCGATCTGCAACGCGCCCTTGTGACCTGTGCTCAAGGTCGACGGTAAGACGTGGCAAATGATGGTGGATTTCAGAGCTTTGAACTCCGTCACTCCCCCCGTAGCACCAGTTGTGGCCAAATACAATGAGATCTTGTCTGCTATTGTGGCTGGAGCCAAATACTACAGCATATTGGATTTGGCTAACACCTTTGATTCAATACCACTGCATGAAGCGTGCTGGTACAAGTTCGCCTTCACGTTCCAAGGGCAACAGTATGTCTTCAAAAGAATGCCTCAAGATTTCCATTTGAGACCTAGCATCTGCCACACACACATAGTCAAGATGTGGACTAGGCTGCAGCCAGCCTCACGAGCCCACGTTTTGTCCTACGTGGATGACATCCTCATCCGTTCTGATTCAGAAGACAAAACCAGGGACATTACCCATGAAGTACTGGCTATCCTCAGAGACACTGGATTTAAAGCCAGTAGAGAAAAAGCACAGTTGGTGACCATGGAGGTCAAATACCTAGGACTTTGTTTAGGCACAGAAGGTCGCACCCCTGATGCGCAAAGGGTCGAGGTAATTGCAAAATTTCCTGCCCCCACAGACGTGTACTCTCTCCGCTCGCTCCTAGGAACCTTCACAGAATCACAGAATCACAGAAATGTAGAGTTGGAAGAGACCACACGGGCCATCCAGTCCAACCCCCTGCCATGCAGGAACACCCTCAAAGCACTCCCGACAGATGGCCTCTGCTCAAAAACCTCCAAAGAAGGAGATTCCACCACACTCCGAGGCAGCATATTCCACTGCCGGACAGCCCTGACCGTCAGGAAGTTCTTCCTGAGGTTCAGGTGGAATCTCCTTTCCCGCAGCTTGAATCCATTGCTCCTTGTTCTGGCCTCTGGAGCAGCAGAAAACAAGCCCTCTCCTTCCTCTACATGGCACCCCTTCAAATATTTAAACATAGCTATCATGTCCCCTCTTAACCTTCTCTTCTGCAGACTGAACATACCCAGCTCTCTAAGTCTATCCTCATAGGGCATGGTTTCCAGGCCCTTCACCATTTTGGTCGCCCTCCTCTGGACCTGCTCCAGCTTGACCATGTCCTTCTTGAATTGGGGTGCCCAGAACTGGACACAGTATTCAAGATGAGGTCTAACCAAAGCAGAGTAGAGTGGTACCAGTACCTCCCTCGATCTAGACACCATACTCCTATTGATGCAGCTGAGAATTGCATTGGCTTTCTTGGCTGCCGCATCACATTGCTGACTCATGTTCAGCTTGTGGTCTATTAAGACTCCTAGATCCCTTTCACACGTACTGCCATCCAGCCACGTGTCCCCCATCCTATATTTCTGCATTCCATTTTTTCTACCTAAGTGTAGGACCTTACACTTCTCTCTGTTGAATTTCATTTTCATTTCATTGTTGAATTTCACCTTCAATTTCTCCAGGGATTTTATTGAGTCTTTCGCCTCCAAGGCAAAGCCTCTATATGCCCTGTTGAAAAAGAATGCCCAGTGGGAGTGGGGACCTGCACAGCAACAGGCATTTGCCCAACTCAAGGAAGATATGAAAGCACCAGCATTGGCTCACCCGAACATGTCCAAACTGTCCCTCATACAACTAGCCACCTCAGATAGAAGTATAGGAGCAGTTCTGTCACGGCAATTGAGTGGCACTCAGCGGGTTATAGCATATGCCTCCCGTAATTTGAACTCCCATGAGACTAAATTCGCCCCTTGTGAGAAAACATGCCTCGCACTCATCTGGGCTCTAACGCCCTAGCAATTTCTGATTGGAGGCGCCCATGTGATTGTCCAGACCCCCCCCCCACACCGCCTAAGTATATTCTGTCTGGAAAAGTCCAGAACGGCCACGTATCCAATGCAAGGATACCCAAATGGACTGTTTCCCTGGTGTCACATTGGGTGGATTTTCAAAAACAACCTCAAGATCCCCCGGCTTCCTATGGTTTAGTTGTGACTGGAGCCATGCAAAGAGTGTCCTTTGCCACCGATGTATAAAACCAATTGGCCAGTTGAGTGGGGAGCTTCTCTCGAAGAGGCTCGATTGCAGGGCTTTACTTGCTGGTTCTGTGACGGTTCCTCCATGCACGTGGACGGTAGCCCATGGACAGGCTTTGGAGTGATCCGAGTCACAGATTCCTTCACCCTACAGGGGAAAGCCAGGCCTGACTCCAGCCAAATGGCAGAAGTAGCAGCTCTAAAGGCTATCTTAGAGCACGAACCGCTTGACTGCCCATTAGCCATCTACACTGACTCAGATTGGACTACTAAAGCAGCCAGTGTGTGGCTTCCAATCTGGATCCAAAATGACTTAAAAACTGCAGATGGGAAACCCATAGCCCATCTGGACAAATGGGTTCGCATTGCTGCCCAGATTGAAGAGAGGACTTCCCCTACATGGGTTGCTCATGTCCGAGGGCACCAAAAGAAAGGCACGGCTTCTTATATTTAGAACAACCTGGCAGATGCCCTTGCCAGGGACGCTGCTTTGATGGACGATGGGGCTCCCATCGCTGCCATCAATGTCAGTCCCAAACGGCTGTTGCTTCCTCCCATGTCTGACTTGGGCACCCTCCAGAAGGGAGACCCAGAGATTTCCGAGCTGGCCAGAAATGGCTCTGACGAGTCTGGCCGCTTTGAAATAGAGCAGACAGATGAAGTGTTCTGGGCCGTTGATGCAGTGGCCAGCGCCACTGGATAGTGCCCAAAGACCTTAGAGGCGACGTCATGCAGTTTGTTCACGAGCAGAGACACCGTGGGCAAGGAGTCACATTAGACAGAGTTAGGGAAACCGGTTGGTGGCCCCAGATGAAGCAAGATGTGAACCAGTGGGTTGGCAATTGCTTGTCTTGTGCCATGGTCAACGGTGACCCCTCTGGACCCAAAGCTCCCATTCGGCACCAACGGATTTGAGGGTCCCTGGACCCGAATCCAAATTGATTTTATAGGTCCTTTGTGCACTACACATAGAGGGAACAAGTACTGTTTGACAGTAATTGATCCCTTCAGCAAATGGGTCGAGGTTTTTCCCTGCAGAGACAATACAGCCAGCACAGCTGCACGGCTGCTGTTCAAAATGTTTGGGCTCGCTGAGGCGTGTCATGTGAGCTTGACTCGAATCTTGGAGTTCACTAGAGAGGTGATCCAAGAATTGTGCAAGGTGCTGGGCATACAGCAGCGATTCCACATTGTGCATCACCCGCAAAGCTCAGGACAGATACAGCATACCAACCGCTCCTTGAAGGAAGCACTCCGGAAGTTTGTGCGCTCCTCGGGGAAGGATTGGGACGTCAAACTGCCTATCATCTTGATGGCATTCAGAGGCACCGTGGCATCACATGGTTTTACGCCACACATGGTTATGACAGGGCGTAAAGTGATGTTGCCAGAAGCCTTCTGGATTGACACCAGCTTGCCTTCAGATTTGGAACCCGTTGTCTTGAACAACAAGTGGGTGAAGAATCTGATTCAGCATATAAGTCAAATACACAGGCAGGTAGCAGAGCAACTGGGCAAGAACCTGCAAAGAATGGATAAAAGGCTGGGATGGGTTCATCACTCGTGCCAGTGGGAAGAAGGGCAGCTGGTCCTGTATAGGAACGTCTATAGAGACAAGCACTCTCTTGCCGTTAAATGGGTGGGTCCTGTCCCCATTGTAAAAAGGATTTCCACTGCGGTCTATCAGGTTCGCATACCTAGGAAAAAGAGAGACTGGCTTAAATTCTTCCACGTCTCCCAGCTTAAAGAATGGAAAGGTCAGCCTGTCAATCCCACCTCCGTGGTAATCCCCAAATCAGAACATCCAGGCGCCCGAAGACCCAATGTGAGTCCAGTGATTTGTCAGACTTCCTTAAGTCACAAGGAAGTGCCAGCCGTTAAATTGTCCAAGACATTTGTCTCAATTTACGAGGGCTTTGACAATGGGTAAATGAACGTTGTCTGAATGGGACAGAGAGGAGTGGCGACCCCTCTGACTTCCCCACTTCTGTAGATAGCCCCTGTATATATAGAGGTTAGTGTAAGATAGTGATGGACTCCCATGTCTGTGTTCCCTACAGGGAGGCAGAATGAGACTGTTTGCATGGATTTTGGTGTTTGAATTGTTTGACTTTACCAACGGATCCTCTCCGGAATACACAACCCAGTTCACAACCAGTTGGCAATTCAACGTGCAGGCGATCTGCCATTGGAATCCCTACCAGGAGGCAGAAGCCCTGCTACGAAACTCACATCTGTTACCTTGGTTTCAAAAGCGGTACCCTTTTGAATTGTTCTCTGAGGTACAGGTACACCCTAGAGGTAGACTTAGCTCAGAGTTAAGAATGACTGTGGCTGGCAGCGAAGCTAAGGTCTACACTGAAATGGCAATTGCCTCGTCTCCGTTGACCGTCAAAATGGTCCGGAGTCGGCACCGCAGTGCCTCCCTGTTTGTGATTAGGTTCACTTATGATAATTGTTATCCGGCATGGGAGTGGAAAACCTTTCTATTCATGTGTCGTAACCTGACCCGTACCCCGACAGGTTGCAAATTCAAATGTGGCAAAATGTGGTGCCCAGATTCCCCCGCTTATACCCCTCCTTCCACTAGTTCCCTGGCCGTGTATGTGGGGAGCACCGTAATACATAAGGATATAGAGGTAGTCGCCTACTTGAACTCCCAACCCGTTGTCACCACCATGGTTCTAAATTTCATGGTAGTAAACATTTCTAAGGTCATCCCTGCCTGCCAGCCTTATCTAAAACTAGCATGGACACAGTGGGAGCACTGGGGAAAGCGGTGGCTGTCGTTTTCCCACCCACACACTCGCCCTAAACGAAGCATCCTAGGGACCGTCTTAGGAGGAATAGGAACTGATGGCGCTATAATTAATGCAGTGGGTAATGAGGTATTGGCAAATAAGTTAGGCATGACTGGCTCTAAGACAAAAGAAATTGGCATGTCCTCCGCCGCTGGTTTAACTAACCTGGCGTGAGGAATGGATTTGATCAGTCAATTGTTACTGCAGTGGGTTGGTGCAGAGAGAGATATAGTGTCTGACCTTGGTCACTCTTTAAAAACCACCACGCATAATTTGTCAGTTGCCATCCAGTGCATGCAACTGCAGAGCAATATAATCACATTTGCAGCTCAAGTGATCCAGGCTAGCCTCATGGGTTTAATGCACCCGGAGATCCTAAGCCTGCTGAGAGAACAGTATCTGGAATCGCTAGAACACCCCGCTGCTTTGGCACAGATACAGCATGCCACTTGGGAAAACTTAACTCTCAAGGTGGAAGTCGTACACGAAAGGATTCTGGACCCTGTAATTTTACATCCATTATCCCATCTCGGACTACCCTTGATAGCCGCTAATGCCACTTTACTCCACCTACAGATGTACCATTGGTCCAACGGTACGTACACGTTTCATTTATCAGGTTGTTTGTTTCACCACCATTGGGTACAGCGTTTTCGCAATATTGATAGTTTTTGTTACAGTAATGTCTCTGAATATGTAGTAGTACCGGTAAACTATACAATCATGGCACAGATTAATAATGAGTGCTTTTGTTTAAGAACCCTGTGTTCACATGTGACAGTATTGCCTAGTGGTGCGACAATAGTAATTAACCGCACCGCTGGCAACCCTTGCTTCTGTGCACAGCATATTCAGGATTGTTTTGGGAAAAGCTTCTATCTCAGGCGGGAGATAAAAGATTATGTCTTAGAGACTGGATACGTGCCCACGGAGTGCAAACAAGTCAGATTCCACATCGAGGATGAGATTACCATGTCTACATGGCTACGGAATCTCACCCGCCTAGCCAATAGAATACAGGAGGTATCGCACTCCTTCCATCAGATTGCATTGACAGTTAACCACTCCGCCAAGGGAACTGTTGAATCCTTCGAAGATATAGAATCAACCTCACAACAGTTACGGTGGGACACCTTCAGTTGGTCATCCACGGGGCAAGCGATCGCCCACTTCGCCTTGCACCCTTTAATAATATTAGTAGTCTTTCAGTTCATACTAGCCATATGCTTGATTGGCCTCACTCTATGGGTCAAGAAACAGATTTCTCAGCTTCAAGCTGGCTGGTTTTATTGAGAGCTCCAAGGCTCTTAGTTTGTAAATAGTTTATTGTTGGTGTGAGTCGCTTTAATTATAATGTCCCATCTGGTTTTAAAACCCTAACCAGGCAACCATCTTTCAGGCCTGCTCCGGAGTCCAGCTTTCTTGAGGTAGGGAAGTTGTGAACTCAGAACCTACATCTAGCCACCAGCACCGTACCTGCAGACCCCGAAGCCCTCGGTATACATCATCAGGCTTGGAACCCAGCTCTGGGTCTGAGCGATGGGGGGGGCCTCGGCGAACCATCTGCCAAGTGGAATCCCATCCTGTTCTGGGATGACTTTGGCTATTTGTCTGCTAACTGGAGCCCAATCTTGTTCTGGAATGGCTTTGGATATCTCAATCTAGCCTCATTCCGGATGACTTTGGCTAACCCAGCCTCGGGGCCGGCGGATTGATGTGGGTTCCGAATTAGCAGCCTCGCTACCCGAATCGGCCTTCCTACGGCCAATACAGCTCTATACTTGGGAGCTATTTAAATCCTCGCTCCCTCACACCCTTTCAGATTACAGCAAGCAGACTGTTTCAACTTGAACTCCCATCAGGCACTGAGCTGATAATTTGCATTTTATCTGTGTATTGGATAACCTTGTTGTCAGTTCTGTTGCCAAAATAGCTATAGGTCGACAGCTCCGGAGAGCCGGGAAGACCCCCGGACCTGACCATCTCCCCCGGGTATCATGGGGGGGGGGTGAAGAAGAAAATCACAGCTCCAACTGGGAGCCGGTCCAAAGAGATGCCCGAATCCTCTGCAGCAGCTATGGGACCATGGGGGGGTTGACCCCAACACCTCCCAACAGAGACAAAGGACTTTGGACTCAAAGACTCAATTTTAAAGACTTCTGATATCTTGATCACTGAAGAAGCTTCACATGGACTATTCCTTTCTTGAAGATCTGCAAGATGCAAGCAGCTAATAGTCAGCTCGTGATTGTTAGCTAGTTTTGCAAACTTCGATACATTGTAACAACTGTCACTTTCTCCCTGCTCAAGATTTGCAGTGCCTAATTGGAAGGCACGCTTTGCTTCAAGATTCAATTGTTTTACACTTTGCTATTTGTCTCAACTGCTCATTTACTGCCGCTTCTCAATTGGCCGGACAATTTATTGTTGTTTATTGCTTGTTGTTTCTATGCATTGGTGTGAATGTGTTTAGGTTTAGTTAGGAATGTTTTTATAAGATAGAAACCCTTCGTGTCTCCCGAAAGTTCCCCTTTCCTTATGGAGAAATACTACCTCTGAACCTTTAGACACCTATTTGGCTCTAAAACTATTTTTGTTTTTAATTGGAAAATGTTCAATATTGTCCCCAACATCGCCCATTTTCGGGGGGGGGGATTGTTACCGCAGTTTCTAGCCCGAGCTTGTGGGATATTAGATATCCTTTGATATCAATAATTTGGCCTTCACTACCCATTCCTCTCCACGTGCTTGCGAGGCCCCCGGACAAGCACGCGCACAGGTGCGGCTGAAAATAGCTGAACTATTCAAATCCCCATCCAGGCAGGCCAATCATTGCCGAATGCAGCTTTAGGAGACCTCAAGGCAAGTACCTTTTAAGATCACATTATGTATGCAAGCTACTTACAAAAGATCCCCTGCCCCGAGCAGGCAGCTTGATGAGTGGACTATACAACTCTCAAGCACTCCGCGTTTGCATACTGGTTACGGTATTGACAACTCTGTCATAATTCAATCATCTAAAGTACTGACCTTTCAGAGGCTTTGTCTCCAGCCCGAAACTCATTGTTATCCCCAAGAACGGACTAGCCTGCGGGCACATTTTCCCCTATAAGAACCCCTGACTTTGAGCGTCTCGTTGGATAGCTCTTGGATTCCATCCCGCCTTGCTGTCGCTTTGTCCAGCGAGCCTTCACCTCAGCGCCTCGTGCTGAGAATCCTTACTTCCACGGACTTTGTCTTCAAACTACCCGGGCTTCAGGACAGGTATAGTATTTCCCATACAAAAACCTCCTCTTAAAATCCTTCTATCCAACTCCTACCTTTATTTCAATAATTCTCTGTGTGAGTGTGTTGCATACACGTGTTTGAATGTACATCAATAAAACAACTATTATGATTAACTTCTGCTTGATCATTGACTCGGCCTGACCCTGTAGACATTGGGTTCAAGATCTCGCTACATTGCCCTGCCTCTTGCATTGCTAACTAGTGCTCTAAGCTAATTCCCGTTCCCCATTAATTTGAGTACATTAAGGTGTCCCTCCCAGGACCCCCAGAAATCAGGGTAACACTTTACCATTTTAAATGTCTTGGCCTGCTCCTGATGTTTCAGTAGCCAGTTTGCTCCACTCCAGATAGAGACCACAGTTCAAATCCCCGCTGGACAGTCACACTATTTCAGCAAAGCCTACCTCACATGACATCTGTGAGGGGAAAAAATGGTGCTGGTAGTGTCAAAAAAAGGAACATACATACTGTTCTGAGTTCCTTAAGAAAGAGAAGGAATAAAAAAAAAATTATAATAGAAATATTTTAGGAAACCTACCTGATTCAGGTGTTACCCTGATTTCTGGGGGTCGCAGGAGGGACACCTAAATGTGCTCAAACAATGGGGAGGGAATTAGCACAGAGCACAAGTTTGCAATGCAAGAGGCAGGGTAACGTAGCGAGATCTTGAACCCTATGTCTACGGGGTCAGGCCGAGTCAATAATAAGGCACAAGTTGGAATAATAATAATTGTTTTATTGAAATACAATCAAACACATGTATGCAACACACTCACACAAAGAACTATAGAAATAAAGGTAGGAGTGGGATGGAGGGATTTTAGAGGAGGTTTGGTATGGGAAATACTATACCTGTCCTGAAGCCCGGTTAAAAGCAAAGAAGCTGGGGAGCGTGGATTCTCGGCACGTGGAGGCTGATGGGAAGGCTTGCTGGACAAAGCGACAGCAAGGCGGGATGGAAGCCAAGAGCGATCCGAGGAAGCTCTCAAAGTCAGGTGTTCTCATAGAGAAAATTATAGGGCACATATCCATTCTCTAAGACATAATCTTTTATCTCCCGCCTGAGATAGAAGTTGTTTCCAAAGCAATCTTGTACGTGCTGCGAGCAAAAGCAAGGGTTCCCAGCCGTGCGGTTGATGCTTATGGTCGCACCACTAGACAATACTGTCACATTTGAACACGGGGTTCTTAAACAAAAGCACTCTTTGTTAATCTGTGCCATGACTGTATAATTTACCGGTATTACTACATATTCAGAAACATTGCTATGACCAAAGCTATCAATATTACGAAAACACTGTACCCAGTGGTGATGAAATAAACAACCAGATAAATCAAATGAGTGCATACCATTGGACCAATGGTACATTTGTTGGGGAAGGAAGGTGGCGTTAGCGGCTTTTAAGGGTAGTCCGAGATGGGATAATGGATGTAAAATTACAGGGTCCAGAATCCTTTCATGTACGACTTCCACCTTGAGAGTTAGGCTCTCTCAAGTGGCATGCTGTATCTGCGCCAAAGTGGCGGGGTGTTCTAGGGACTCCGGGTGGCGCTCTCTCAGCAGGCTCAGGATCTCTGGGTGTATTAATCCCATGAGGCTGGCCTGAATCACCTGAGCGGCAAAGGTGATTATGTTGTTTTGCAGTTGCGTACACTGAATAGCAACTGACATATTGTGTGTTGTGGTTTTTAAGACACACGACTGAGGTCAGACACTATATCTCTCTCTGCGCCAACCCACTGCGGTAACAATTGACTGATCAAATCCATTCCTCGCACCAGGTTAGTTAGACCAGAGGTGGAGGACACACCAATTTCTCTAGTCTTAGAGCCAATCATGCCTAATTTATTTGCCAATACCTCGTTGTCCATAGAGTTAATTATTGCGCTGCCAGTGCCTATTCCTCCTAAGATGGTCCCTAGGACGCTTCGCTTAGGGCGAGTGTGTGGGTGGGAAAACAACAGCCACCGCTTTTCCCAGTGCTCCCACTGTGTCCATGCTAATTTTAGATAAGGCTGGCAGGCAGGAATGACCTTTGAAATATTAACTACTGTGAAATTTAAAACCATGTTGGTGACAACGGGTTGGGAATTCGAGTACGCGGCTACCTCTATACCCTTACGTATTACGGTGCTCCCCACGTACATGGCAGGGGAACTAGTGGAAGGAGGGGTATAAGCAGGGGAATCTGGGCACCACATTTTGCCACATTCGAATTTGCAACCAGTTGGGGTATGGGTGAGGTTGCGGCACGTAAATAGAAAGTTTGTCCACTCCCATGCCGGGTGACAATTATCATAGGTGAACCTAATCACAAACAGGGAGGCATTGCGGTAGCGGCTCCAGACCATCTTGACGGTCAACAGAGACGGGGCAATGGCCATTTCAGTGTAGACCTTAGCTTCTCTACCAGCCACAGACATGCGTAGCTCTGAGCTAAGCCTCCCTCTGGGTTGTACCTGTATCTGCGAAAATAATTCAAACGGGTACCTCTTCTGAAACCAAGGTAACAGCTGCGAATTTCGTAGCAGAGCTTTTGCCTCCTGGTAAGGATTCCAATGGCAGATCGCCTGCACATTGAATTGCTAATTGGTGGTGAATTGAGTGGTATATTCGGGAGAGGCTCTGAGGACATATTTAAATAACGAAAACAGTACTGCAATCCACGTGAACGTCTCCCTGTAAGGAATACAGATACGGGAGCCCGTCACTACTATAACTATGTACAAGAGCTATTTACAGAAAAGGGAAAGCCAGAGGGGGCGCCACTCCTATCTGTCCCATTCAGACAATGTTCATTTACCCATTGTCAAAGGCCTCATAGATTGAGACAAATGTCTCAGAGAAGTTAACGGCTGGTACTTCCTTGCAATTTAAGGAAGTCTGGCAAATCACTGGACTCACACTGGGCTTTTGGGCGCCTGGATCTTCTGGCTCTGGAATTACCACTGAGGCAGGATCAACAGGCTGACCTTTCCATTCTTTAAGCTGGGAGACGTGGAAGAATTTAAGCCAGTGTCCCTTCTTCCTAGGTATGCGGACTTGGTAGACTGTGGGGAAAATCCTCTTCACAATGGAGACGGGACCCACCCATTTAGCGGCGAGAGAGTGCTTGTCCTTATAAAAGTTCCTATACAGGACCAGCTGCCCTTCTTCCCACTGGCACGGGTGATGAACCCATCCCAGCCTCTTATCCATCTTTTGCAGGTTCTTACCTAGTTGTTCAGCTACCTACCTGTGTATTTGTCCTACATGCTGAATCAGATTCTTCACCCACTCGTTCTTCAAAACGACAGGTTCCAAATCTGAAGGCAAACTAGTGTCGATCCAGAAGGCTTCTGGCAACATCATTTTACGCCCTGTCATAACCATGTGTGGCGTAAAACCATGTGATGCCACGGTGCTTCTGAATGCCATCAAGATGATAGGCAATTTGACGTCCCAATCCTTCCCCGAGGAGCGCACAACCTTCTGGAGTGCCTCCTTCAGAGAATGGTTGGTACGTTCGATTTGTCCTGAGCTTTGCAGGTGATGTGCAATGTGGAATTGCTGGCATATGCCCAGCGCCTTGCACAATTCTTGGGTTACCTCTCCAGTGAAGTGAACTCCAAGATCCGAGTCAAGGTCATGTGACATGCCCCAGCGAGCCCAGACATTGTTGAACAGCAGCCACGCAGCTGTGCTATCTTTATTGTCTCTGCAAGGGAATGCCTCTATCCATTTGCTAAAGGGATCAATTACCGTCAAGCAGTACTTGGTCCCTCTAGGTGTGGTGGGCAAAGGACCTATGAAGTCAATTTGGATTCGGGTCCAGGGACCCTCAATCCATTGGTGCTGAATGGGAGCTTTGGGACCAGAGGGGTCAGCGTTGACCATGGCGCAAGATATGCAATTATCAACGCAGTGGTTAACGTCTTCCTCCATCTGGGGCCACCAACCGGTTTCCCTAACTCTGTCTAACATGATTACTCGCCCACGGTGTCCCTGCTGGTGAACGAACTGGATCACGTCTCCTCAGAGGTCCTTGGGCACTATCCAATGGCGCTGGCCACTGGCATCGATGGCCCAAAATACTCCATCTAGCTGTTCTATCTTAAAGCGGCCAGACTCGTCAGAGCCATTTCTGGCCAGTTCTGAAATCTCTGGGTCTCCCTTCTGAAGGGTACCTAAGTCAAACATAGGGGGAAGCAACAGCTGTTTGGGATTGACATTGATGGTGGCAATGGGAGCCCCGTCCCTGGCAAGGGCATCGGCCCGGTTTTCCAAACACAAGTAGCTGTGCCCTTCTTTTGGTGCCCTCGGACACGAGCAACCCAAGTAGGGGCAGTCCTTTCTTCAATTTGTGCAGCAATGCGAACCCATTTGTTCAGATGGGCTATGGGTTTCCCATCTGCAGTTTTCAAGTCATTTCGAATCCCGATTGGAAGCCACACACTGGCTGGCCAATTGGTTTTATACATCGGTGGCAAAGGACACTCATGCATGGCTCCGGTCACAACTAGACCATAGGGAGCCGGTGGATCTTGTGGTTGCTTTTGGAAATCCACCCCACGTGACACCAGGGAAACAGTCCATTTGGCTATCTGTGCATTGGATACCTGGCCGTTCTGGACCTTTCCAGATAAAATGTACTTAAGAGGTGTGTGGGGTGTCTGGACAATCACACGGGCACCTCCAATCGTAAATTCCCAGTGCGTTAGAGCCCAGACTAGTGCGAGGCATGTTTTCTCGCAGGGGGTGAATGGGAGTTCAAATTACGGGAGGCATATGCTATAACTCGCTGAGCGCCATTCAGTTGCTGTGTTAGAACTGCTCCTATACTCCTATCCGAGGTGGCTAGTTATATGAGGAACGGTCTAGACGTGTTCGGGTGTGCCAATGCTGGCGCTTTCATAAGGTCCTATTTTAACTGTGCAAAAGCCTGTTGTTGTGCAGGTCCCCACTCCCACTGGGCATTCTTTTTCAACAGGGCATATAGAGGCTTCACCTTGGCAGTGAAAGACTCCATAAAATCCCTGGAGAAATTGAAAGTTCCCAGGAGTGAGCAGAGAGAGTGCACATCTGTGGGGGCAAGTAATTTTGCAATTACCTCGACCCTTTGTGCATCAGGAGTGCGTCCTTCTGCTCCTAAACAAAGTCCTAGGTACTTGACCTCTGTGGTCACCAACTGTGCCTTTTCCCTACTGGCTTTAAATCCGGTGTCTCTAAGGATAGCCAGTACTTCGTGGGTAATGTCCCTAGTTTTGTCTTCCGAATCTGAATGGATGAGGATGTCATCCATGTAGGACAAGACGTGGGCTCGTGAGGCTGGCTGCAACCTAGACCACATCTTGACCACGTGCGCATGGCAGATATTGGGCTTGAGTGAAAACCCTGAGGCGTACTTTTGAAAATGTACTGTTGCCCTCGGAACGTGAAGGCGAACTTATACCAGCACGCTTCGTGCAGCGGTATTGAATGAAAGGTGTTAGCCAAATCCAATATGCTGTAATATTTGGCTCCAGCCACAATAGCACACAAGATCTCATTGTATTTGGCCACGACTGGCGCTACGGGGGGAGTGACGGAGTTCAAAGCTCTGAAATCCATCATCATTCGCCACCTTTTACCATCGGCCTTGAGCACAGGCCGCAAGGGAGCATTGCAGATGGACTGCATAGGAGTGACTACGTCCCACTGGACGAGTCCTTCAATCGTCTTTCCTATGACTTCCTCTGCTTCTGCAGGATACTTGTACTGCTTCTGTGGTGGGGGATCCTTGCCTTCGATTAACAGGCAAGCACCCTTCACCTTGCCACACTCACTTTTGTCTCTAATCCAAACTTCAGGGAACGCTTGTACCCATGTACTAGCAACACACTGCACGGGGGCAGGGGCCTTAATAGCAGCACAGCGGTGTACCGCAGAGATCTCAGGGGGTCCCTGGTCTAACTGCCACAAAAACCTGTTTGTATAGTCCACTGTAAGCTTATTTCCCCGGAGGAATCTGATGCCCAAAAGGCCTTCGTCTTCCCCTCAGTTCTCACAAGCCCACAGTTTAAAACAGAACGTGTTAATGGACATAGGGATATTAGTCCATGCCTTAGCTTGGTGTCCCCCCCCCCCACCATATCCAGTCAGCTGGACAGTCTCAGGGGTGGGCTCACCGTGTCTCACTAATTTGGGTGCAGCACATTCAGTACTGCACCGGAGTCCACAAGAAAGGTGGCAGGAGTCTTGTCCCTCTCGGTCCCAATGCCTGCCTTCACCCAGAACCTTCCCCACTTATCTGGCTTCAGCCGAGCCACGACGTTGTGGGGAAGCTTCCTGGACTGGGGGCACCCCTATTCCTGCAGGTCCAGGCTAGGATAGTATCCAGCCAGGGGAGGGCCGTTGGTCACGGCGCTGACCGGCTGTTTACTTCCCGCCTGAAGCTGTTTCTCCAGAGCATCCAAAAGCTCAGACGTTGGCCTCTTGTCGAACTGGCTCATGTCCAGTCCGAAATTCCTAAGCATGCCCCAGATCTTTACTCTGTCTGAAGAGTAAGTCTGGGCTGTCAGGTCATAACCACTGGACATCTTCTTAGGGCCACCAAGGTCCGGGGTCTGCTTTGGGGCTACGGGCGGCTGAGCAGAGTTCCCTGTCCTGTTGGGCTGACTGCAGGAATTCCTAGCCTGCCACTGCTTGTTGTCCTGTCTGGGAAGAGGGCGCTAGTTCCAATTCCCCTTGGGAACGGAATTTGGAGCCGTCTTCCTGTGTTGGGAATGGGGTCCACAGTTGGAGTAGGTAACCTCCTGTATGGGCTCCCAATTCCCTGCGTCACATCTATGTGGTTTGGGAGGGGGCTTCAGGGACCTCGCGGAGCAGGTCAGTGACCCACCGGAGGTTGTTCCCAAATTCCTCCCAGCCTGTAGTTGCGGGGTCCACCAAGCCCAGGGCTATTTTGGTTTCATGGTTAAGACCTCCGTAAAGGAGAGTCTTAAACTCTGCCTGGTTAAAAGCAGGGGAAAAGGGGCGAGGAACCAAAACTGAACCGTCCCTAACAGTTTTTTGGGTGAGGGGCGCCTTCCTACACCTTGGGCAAAACCTTCTGAAACCCTATTCTAGGTCGGGACTCACCACCCACACCTACTATGCTAACAGTCGGGACACACTCGAATTCAAATTCAGCTGGGAGACACCCGCGCTTTAACTCACTAAACGGGAAGGACCCGTGTCACTCGGGGGGGAGGGGGATTTCTTCCCTAAGTGCTTTTGCCTTGCCTTAAGTGTTGCGTGCATGTGGACTGTTCCTAACAACCTAGCACTTAGGATCCCAGCCCACGATAGACCTCAAGTTAGGGATGTGATTCCCAGGACAGCTTGTGCACACTCCTTGCTATCGGTCTTGATTCACTGCCCGAGAGCTAGTGACCAAGCCGGGGCGGCTGACACACACAAGCCAAGCAAGAAAGGGGGACAGATTTCCAGCCCAGATAGAGTAGCTCCTGGAGCTCAAACACACAGAGTTCATGCACACGTGTTCCTTCCTAACAAAGCTCTACAGACTTGACTGGCCTTCACCTAAGTCTATACCAGCCTGATTTGAGAAGGTTCGCGACTCCCACTCAAATTAGGGGTACAGGGGTTGCCCGCGTTACTCCACCACTCTGTTACCCTGGTTTCTGGGGGTCTCGGGAGGGACACCTAAATGTGTTCAAACAATGGGGAGGGAATTAGCACAGAGCACAAGTTTGCAATGCAAGAGGCAGGGTAATGTAGCGAGATCTTGAACCTTATGTCTACGGGGTCAGGCCGAGTCAATAATAAGGCAGAAGTTGGAATAATAATAATTGTTTTATTGAAATACAATCAAACACGTGTATGCAACACACTCACACAAAGAACTATAGAAATAAAGGTAGGAGTGGGATAGAGGGATTTTAGAGGAGGTTTGGTATGGGAAATACTATACCTGTCCTGAAGCCCGGTTAAAAGCAAAGAAGCTGGGGAGTGTGGATTCTCAGCACGTGGGGCTGAGGGGAAGGCTTGCTGGACAAAGCGACAGCAAGGCGGGATGGAAGCCAAGAGCGATCCAAGGAACCTCTCAAAGTCAGGGGCTCTCATAGGGAAAATTGTGGCCACAGGCTAGTCCGTACTTGGGGAAAACAGTGAGTTTCGGGCTGGAGACAAAGCCTCCGAAAGGTCAGTATTTTGGATGATTGAGTTATAGCCAGATTGTCAATAGAGTAGCCAGTATGCAAACGCGGAGTGCTTGGGAGTTGTATAGTCCACTCATCAAGCTGCCTGCGCGGGGCAGGGGATCTTTTGTAAGTTGCATGCATACATAATGTGGTACTTGCCTTGAGGTCTCCTGAAGCTGCCTTCGGCAATGACTGGCCTGCCTAGATCGGGATGTGAATGGTTCGGCTATTGTCGGCCGTGCCTGTGTGCATGCTTGTCCGGGGGCCTCGCAAGCACGTGGAGAGGAATGGGTACAGACGGCCAAATTATTGATATCAAATAATATCTTAATATCCCACAAGCTTGGGCTAGAAACAGCGGTAACACAGGCATAACATTTTCTAATGGCTTGGGAATAATTTGTACTCTTCAGAGCTCTATTATACAAAAGCACAGTCTTTTGTGGGCTTTCCCCCTCAACCCCAAAGCAAACTACATTGTAATTAATGGGAGCTGCTGGACCAAGTTCTCCTATGTATTTTAGTGTTATATACAAAGAGCCCAGAAGGACTCTGCTCTTGATCTGCAATTTGCAGGTACTAGAATAAGTTGCAGTCCCACATTTGGGTGCCTCCCAGCCTGGTAAAAGTCAGACATGTGTTATTCCAAGACAGAGAACAAGATTTTGGAAACCACACACTCAATTCTACTCCAGTGATTCAGTAGATAAACATAAAAAGATATCCTTTTATGGCTGAAAAACTGCATCTATGGAAAGGTCAGGAGATTTTGTATGTGATCTAGCCAATAAACAGATAAAAATGAGTAATTTCCTCAGTATCAAAGCTTAGTCATGGTAGTATAAATGCCCTTCCAGAGCACATTCATGTGAAAGGCTCAGCAATAAGGATTAATTCAAGCCAAGGCTCAGCCCTTGGAACCTGCTTCATTTGCCAGGGTTTAATTTGTACATGTCAGACACGATATAAATACAACTAATTACAGGCATGGAATTTGCAGGTCCCCTAGGGTGGAAAGAAAATGCTGCCCTGGTAAGCATTCACATGGGCAAATATACCTGTAGTCTTCCTCCTTGCGTTAAAAGATGGACAGAGAATCCAAGCATTTGTAGCAGTGAGACCTGTGGTCATTTCACAGTTCCCAGTTTACAGCACTATGGTTCCACATTAACTGCCCTGGCTGCACCCTATGGAGTCTTAGGGCTTGAGTTTGGTGAGGCACTGTGCTGCTCTGGCTGAGAATTCTAAATACCCCTCCCTAGACTGCAAATTCCAGCATTCTATAGGATGGAATTATGGTAGATAAAGTGGAATCATAGCACTAGAATTAGGTAGTAATAAAGAGGCCCTGCAGGAAGGCAGCACTGAGATAATTGCAGACACAGCTTAGAATGTCCTTCTCATTTCAGACCTGGTAGAGGAGGTGCATTAACAGCACAGGTGATAGAACAAGGAAGGGAAAAGCAAATACCTCCTTACCAACTATGGGAAAACTTTGGAGCTGGACTCAGAATTTGCTTCCAACAGGTAGAAAGGTTCTCTCTGTTGGTAGAACACTTTTGAATCCATGGATTATTGCTGCTAATGAAATTATTAATCATATGATTATCTGTCTGTCTGTCTGTCTGCCTGCCTGCTGATTCCTCTACCCTCTTGCAGCTCTTCATGCCACCAGAGGTTTTGGGGGATCTCAGCATGTAAAGTTACCCTGAGAGCTGTAGGGGAAGAAGGTACCATCTCCCGCTTCCTTCCAGCCATAGCACCCTGAGAAGATTCTCACTCAGAGCAGAAGCAGACTTTGGCTCCAATCCTATATCAATGTTTTCTACATTGCGATAAACCTGTCCCAGTCACTGACTGAACTTTTTATACATATTCCCAGTTTTAATCAAAAGAAATGGGTATCCTACAGAATGAAGATTATACAAATAATATCATCACCCATTATCCTTCCAGATAGGTTTCTACGACAAGACCTAAAGCAGGGGGTGGGTAAAGTGTAGCCACATGTTGTCCTTGGGATTCTTAAATGTCCCTCTTCAGATGCCCTTCAAAGCCCTCCCAAAAATATTTTAAAAAATTGTTTTGGGGTGTTTTTTGCCTTCAAACTCCCCCACATCTCCCAAATCTGCCTAAAAAGGCAACTGTTTGCTCTCTTAAACATTCCCACCTCCCCGAAACAGAAAAAAAGAAAAGAAAAAAAATTGGCCAAAAATGACATTACATCACTTCAAATATGCTGAAACCCACTGCTGCAGCCTGCCAGGCAGAGGCAGGAAAGAAAAATCATAGAATCATAGAGATAGAAGAGACCACAGAGGCTATCCAGTCCAACCCCCTGTCATGCAGGAACACACATCAAAGCATTCCCAAAAGGTGGCCATCCAGCCTCTGTTTAAAAACCTCCAAAGAAGGAGACTCATGCCATGCCATTTTGCAATTGCCCATCTCGATCTAAAACACTCAACTTTACATCAACGCTTCTGCTTTTTCCTCCTCCTCTCTTTTTTTTTAAAAAAATAGTCTTTTGTGATGACTTAAGTCTTTTTTGTGTGAATTTACCCCATTATAACATCACTACATTGGCTGTTTTGTATCTCATCATTCCGCCAAGGTGCTCAAAATTACTTTCATGGGATGGACTCACTTTTATCATCACAACAATCCTGGACACTAAATCAGGCTGAGAGACAACAACTGGCCCCATGAACCTCACAAGCGATCAAAAATATGTATCTAGTTCTCTTTGTTATCCATTACAATATATCACGCACTGTACAAGGCAAGATCCTGTCACAGAAACCAACTCTATGATTCTATGATCCCATTATGTACTGTGAATGCAGTACAAAAAAGTACCAACCTTTAATGGACAAAAAAAAGTGTTATTCTTTGGAAGTATGCCTTCCCTGGTACCTAACAGGCCTTAAAAGAGGAGGAGGAGGAGGAACATTTAAGCGCCTTCAAAGCATCAGTGCTAGCTTCATTCTAGCCAATACAGCTCATTTAAAATTGCTCCATTTTTCCACTGACTTTTTTCTTGTAGCCAAACATATTCATTAACTTCCATCAACATCAGATCAGTAACAAGACTTTTTACCATCCATTGAAGATTGTGTACTGTTTGAAGTAAAAAAATCTGCATCCATACAAACCAAAGCAAGACAATTACACATTATGAGATCATGTCTCAAAACAGATACACACAAGTGCTAGCCAAGATGTGCTGCATCCAAGTTAATCATTAGAGCATGGTCCATTTCTTTCTTCTGAACTCTGATATAGCAACAGTCCTACACTATGCGATCACGTTAAAATAAAGTATTCCCTAGCAAAAAGGTAAGAAGAGTTCAATGCTGCACCAGGCCAATGGCCTATCTAGCCCAGCATTTTATTCCACAATAACCACTCAGATGCCTAGATTACAAGCAGGTCCAATAACACTTTCTTCAGTAACTACTACTCAGAGAGAGACATAGAAGTTATGCAGAGCCCATGACTAATAAGCCATTGATGGCATATTCTCCAACTGTCTCAATTTAGCAGGGACAGTCCTGATTAATGTTCTACTGTCTCACTTTTTCAACTGTTTTTAAAATATTCCAATTTCTCTCTCCTCCCACTTTCCCCTTTCATCCTTAGTCAACTTCAACTGCTGTACACAATGGCCATTTCTGCACCGGGCTTCTGTAATGGTGCAGAGCAACCTCTCACAGAGGTCTTCTGCACCGTAGAGTGGACTGGCATGGACTACTTTTTGTAGTTCCACACCAGAATCCACTCAGGAGCGGCCGGAACTAGCCGTGCGGCGTGTTTTTTAAAAACCTCTTTTTCGAGGTTTTTAAAAAGCACGGAGTGCGCAGCCCCGTGCTGCTCCGTCGCTCGGCTCCGACGCGGATTTGCAGGCGTGCGCAAGTGCATGCCTGCAGATCTGCCGGGGGCAGGCTTCCGGCTGGCGAGCTTCTCCAGTTGGTGGAGAGCCTCCACCAACCGGAAGCCACCATTTGGGACGCTGGAGGACTGCGGAGCAGCGAGCTCACGCTGCTCCGCATGGCGACGGATTTACCCGGCTTCAGGTAAGCTCCGTTTTCAGGTGTTTTCGCCCGTCCCCCCCCCCCCCCCACATGCGGAAAGGGCCTAAGTGCAAAAAAACCAGAGCTGATTCATAAGTCACCTGTGCAACATTGCTGATTCTTCCTTGTCACTCCATTAACATCTTTACAAGATAATCACATGTTAGACAAGTGACATTCATTCTGGCACAGTCAAGGCAAAAATATCTGTAATATGGGAAGCTATCCCAATAGTCACCCAACTCAAACGTTTGTTTATTACAAATGTTACCAGAAAAGGATAGGAATGTGCGTCTTACAAGCAGTGGCCACACCAATGAGACTATGTCCAAATCAGGGCTGACTGTACTGAGGGCAGGGTCAATAATTCTGCAGTTGCTTCACACTAGAAAATCTTGAGTGGTCCAGTGCATGCTGGAAGCAGAGAACAGTGAAATAATACTCAGCCCGAAGAATCAGGAAATTCCACATGAGGTAGCTGCACCAAAATCAGAAATCTAGGGGGATCTGGGTGTCTGCCTTCTTAGAATCATAGAACTGGAATGGATCCCAACAGCCATCCAGAGCAAATTCCTAGAAACAGCTGAGGTTTCTCATCCCATCTCTTAAGACAGAGGGGCTGAAGGTTCTTTGCCATTTTATCAGCTCATCTGCATACATTTAGAGGTCCCTCTCATCATCTTCTGGTTACCTGTGCTCCCAAACTGTGATAAACAGTATAGTCGAAATAGGCAGATTTAGCATTAACACTTCACTTAAACATTCCCAAGTCTTGAACTTTGAGGATATTTTAACATGGGAGAATAAGCATTATCTTTTAGGCTATTTTATTAAAATGGATAAAGATATATCGATACACACACTTTGGGGAGGAATATAGATAGCTTATATATTGACTTTACATTGTATATAAGGGTCAGACTTCTTATATGATCTGTGGATGAAACACGCATACATTGCAAGATATTGCAGCATTTGTTATATATTACTAAATCAGTCATTTATCTCTCTAGATAAGAAGTATTTGTTCACTGTAGCCCATTAAATATTGAGAGCGGAGGTTCTCTCTTATTCTCTCTTACCAGCATTTTAAGGGTACTTAGCTACAAACAGCATCAGCAGTGTAAAAACCATCGAAGAAAAAGCTTTCTTGAGGAAGGTTTTACACTATATTAAGTTTCTAACTAAGGCCTATTAAAGTCAACAATAATCTTCTTCTTCAATGCAAAGTAAGATTTCTGTGAGACCACTTAAGGATCCAATAATTTAAGAGTGTCACTATCAACCCTTTCTGGCTGCCTGCCATCAGCTATCAAATGATTGGTGGGATTGCAACTGATTGCATCAGCATAACACTATCAAACCAATGCAGTACACCTTTTGGTTCTTTTGTTATACTTCAGTCACTTAGTTAATATTGTCCGCTTGGACTATTTCCTCCTTATCTTTTGTGTTTTGGCTTAGGTGGCTTTATGCCCAGAACTAGATGGTAATCCTGTACTATTTTGCTGTCTGACATACAAGCATCTTACTTTTAACTTTTAGAAGACACATTAACATCCTCACTATTCATTTTTCAAGGGCATAAATTTTGCAAAATATATACTCAAATTTGCTGTGCAAGAATCCACTCTTCCATGCAAGAATCCATCACTAAAGCATCCCTGAGATATGCCATGTAACCTCTATTTAAAAATGCCAGGCAAAGGACACTCCAGCACTTTCCAAAGCAGATTCTTGCTTATCTGTCTTCCTTCCATGGTTATACAGACTGTGTATAATCAAAGTGATTTTACTTCTTTCCTCATCAGTTTTTTTCCAGCTTTCTCTCTTATTTGTAACTAGCCTGGTATCCTAGGTAGCTATCTATCCTATCCTTAGAAGAGTTCCTGTTTGTTTTGTTTCCCCTAAGCTTGTCCCTTTGCTCCAGATGTGCATAGATCCAGAACTTGACTCCTTTAAGACAAATGTGTAGAAGCAGAGTCATTTCTAGCTCTGGGGAACTATGCAAAATTCCCTTCACTTTAGGCTTACAACTTGTGCTGGGGCAGCAACAGCAGTCAATGTAATGAATGCATGGTGGAGCTACTACTTGATGCCTTTAATGTGGTGTTGTTCTGAGGCCTTATGGGAAATTTCAAAGGAGCCATCGTCCACATTTTTCACAGTATCCTGGAATATGAATATTTTATGGGCATTAGGAGAATTAAAATGTTTTGTTTTTGGATGGATACGTAGAGTTCACCACACGCTTGTAACTCTTTCCCGGCACACAGCCTGGGAATTTCTGAGTAAAAATTTACAGTAATTTTCTTTTGCAAGGAACAAAGAAGAGTTGGAAGTATTTATTTTCTCTGATTCTGCAAATCCTGGAAAACTAATCAGCACTGATGTCCTGGTTGCTGAGTCTTGGCATGTGTGTCATTGCACTTTGCTTCACAAAAAAGATCAAGAGTTTGTTATTGTTTTGCCTTTTAACATTTAGCCTAAAAAGCCTTTACAAATTGCATCACTAATGGCAATTTCTTCCATTAGTATTACAAGTATACAAGGCTGCTTGTGCTTGAGGGTTTTTCCCTGAACACTTAAAAAACTTTTACTTGAATGGTATTGGAATCATAATATTGATAGTAATTTTCAGCAGAAAATGTAACAATTATATAAATTGTATTTATTGTGTTACATAAAACTTATTTGACTTGAAGTCCCAATGAACCCAACAGGTTTTAAATTTGAATAGATTTGTACAGAACTCCAGTTAACATAGTAATAGGGTTACCGCTTTTGCCTTGCTAATTATAGTTTTCTGCCCTAGCATGAATTTCACCTGAAAATTCAGTTTGTTTAACCAAACTGCTTTCCTGGGGCGATGTTCCAGATGATTAAACCAAAAGAGAAGCAAATAACTTCCTTCTCAAATAGTGACAGAGTTCCAAGATACAAATTAGGCATTTTAAAAAACCCGTATACAGTGCAATGCAGTCTGAAAGGTACTGATGAATATTATTGGCACTTGCCAATCTTTTGAATGTTCTGGTAATTAATTCCCATTTTGACTGCTGAAAGAGTTGGCCCTCTCCTGAAGTAGTGAGACCCCCAAAATTCTGTAGAGGCCTCAGCCTGGCTATCTTTTTACTATTGACAGAACTTCAAAGATAGTATCATATCTCCACAACAGAAATGTTACACCCCAGAGTAACCCTAAGAGAGGGCCCCTAGAATTGGCATGACTTCCCCCATATTGGATATTGGCTAGCAAAGGTCGGTTGCAAGTAAAAATTGATTTTGAATTAGATTCTTAAGACCAACAACGCCCTTTTCTGCTGTATGGGAACATAGACAATGTCCTTTAGGCTAAAACACAACGACCTATTGTTCCAAGTCACGTATCTCTAGGCAGCCACAATAGACTCTCTCCTTGAGTAATAAAAAGGTTGTCTCAGCCCCAAGCCACACTGATGAACTTTGCGAGGATAGACAATCAAAGCCTATCAATTTGGAATTTTAAACCTATCACGTACCCAGACTTTCCCGGCAGAAACAATACCGAGGAGAGGTCGTGATATTTGCCTAACGTTATATTCCTCAATCATCGCCCATTAATGCCACTTTGCTAGCTTATACACAGCCTGAGGACAGAAATTGGCTATAAAAATCCTCACTTTTTGAGCCTCTTTGGAGAGCCTTCCAGACCGGACAAGGGCCCGTTTCGCTGCTACCGAGGTGTCCCACTTAAGCCTCTCAGATGCTGCTGAGAGCTAAATGCGACTCGCGTATCTGACCCACTGTAACACCCCGCTGCTTCCAGCCTTCCGGCCCCGGGATCCAGCTTCCCCTTGGTGCTTTACACCAAGCCTCCGCTAATCTTCTTCTTCTCCAGGACGCCTAGACTAAGGTCCGTATGCCCTCTCTCCCAACTGTCTCTTATTTCCAACTTCATTCCTGTAGCCCTTGTGTGATTGCAGGATTATTTGTTAACGTGTGTTGCGACCTTCTCTGTTAGTTTTAATAAAGTTACTTTAGACTGTTCCTCTGGCTTTTGCGTGGTTCTGACCCCGTAGACATAGGGATAAAGATCCCTTGCCCTGACCTCTCGCAAGCTTTGAGTTTCTCTGTTAATTCCCTTAATTTGAAGTCTGTTTGGGTGTCCTCAAGATACCCCCAATTTTCAGGGTTACAGAAAAGGGTGTCCTTTGTTCCCTCAAGCAAAGTGTTGCCAGGTTTCCAAAACAAGAATAAGGGAGAGTTGAAATTCATAACATGCAGAGTTGATTGTCAACAACCAGCTACTAACAATTTTGTGTTCTGCCTAAATACCAAACAAAATTATTGATTTCAGTCAATTTAGCCATGTATTTCTCTGAAAAAAATAACATATTGTCCACACTCATAAATTACATGAAACACATATTTCTGTATTTATAAAGGGCTCACCCCCCTAAATATGGAAGTTTTTTGGCATCTTGTTCAATCTGTATAAAAGCTTTCCAAACTTCAAATAGGAGACATCCATTCTAATGTGAGTCACCTGCCAGCCCTATAAGAACTAGCTTTGTGGCCTTCAAACAAGAGACATTCTATTATAATAAGGGATACCTGGCAATCTTACCTAGGCCACATATATAGCATGCAAAGACAGAGGGACTTTCCGCACTACACTGTTACAGTGCTATTATTCCACTTCAACATCCTGTGGAATTCTGGGGTTTATAGTTCACTGAGGCCAAAGAGCTCTCTGGCTGAGAATTCTAAATGTCCCTCCCTAAATTGCAAACCCCAGGATTCCATAGGATGTTGAAAGTGGAATAATAGCACTGTAACAGTGTAGTGCAGAAAGGACCATGGTCATGTTAGCTTGTTTCAGGATAAAGCAGTATAAACGAATCATGTAGCACCTTTGAGCTTCAATGCGAAAAAGATATTTCCAGCAAAAATTTTGATCAGTCCTAATCCACTTCATCCACACATCTGATAGAGTAGACTGGAGTCCACAAAATCTTATACTAAAAAAATTTCTTTTCTCAATTAGTCTCAAATGATTCCTTTATATCTCTTTTGGCAGTATAGAGTTTGCCAGTTGCAACAGGACTCTAACGTATTGCATGCTAGATGGATCCCTGAAACTTTTTTTTGAAATGATCTGTTTTTGACCACCACAGCTTAATTTCAGCCACAATCATTGTAAATAAAATATTGTAAATAAAATATTTATCAATTCCCTGCTGTTTCATTTATATTTGTTTATAATTTTTCCAATGTTTATTTAGTAGCAGTCAGTTTAAGGAATCATAACTTCTTCATGGCCTCTGTGCTTCACACAATGGGTTTCACACCTACACAGAGAACCCACCAGAATGTTCCAGAGCCAAGTAGCTTGGCAGGAACACCACCCCTTGCATGATCTTGTTCACTGAGCTACCTTCCCCTCAGTTTCTTTCTGTCCACCAATCAAGTCCTGTCTAACCATTGTCCCATCAGTACTGCTTCTGATACCTGATTCAGCTTCAATTCTGGTACCTGAAGCAAAAATTGAGACTGGGCCATTGGCTCCAGCCAACCTTTCAGTACTGAGAACTACTTTACACCTTGCATGTGCCAGCTCTGTCTCCCACTCCAGGTAGCCATTCCTGTCATAGCTAAGACCATTCTCCTTCTTTACCTCGAACAATCTTACACCTCCTCAGGCCACTTTGCAGAGACTATGGACTCCATAGATGTGTTCTTGTGCTTTATTTCTTTAACAGAAACTTTGGTACCAGAGATAGAAATAACATGGAAAGAATAGGGATAGGTTCCTACATCATAACTTAACTAAATAACCTCTCCTGGTCTGGCCTGCCAAACTTAATCGAAATGTCATTCATTCACGCTCCAATTTCTAGCAGAATGGACCTCCTTCTCCCCATGCAGCTGATGCCTGGTAAAGTAGCTTTGAGGGGGAGTAAAAAATTGTTTACAATTGAGACCCAGCATGGTGTAGTGGTTTGAGCATTAGAATATGGCCCTACAGATCAGGTTTGATTACCAGCTCAGCCATGGAAACTCACTCAGTGACCTTGGGCACAGCACACACCCTCATCCCCAGAAAATGCTGTGATATGTTCACCTTAAGGTTGCCATAAGTCAAAAATGGCTTGAAGACACACAACAAAAATAACAACAACAAAAAATTGTGGCAATAGTGTCACAATTATAAGTAAGCAGCAATTGTGAATCTGGAAAGGTTATTTTGATTTACTCGCCTGTTACTCTTTTGTATTAATTTTTTCTACTTAATCATAATTGTGACACCGTTACCACAGTTATGACTCCCCCTCAACCCTACTTTACAGGGCATCAGCTGCATGGGGAGAAAGAGGTCCGTTCTGCCAGTGAGATATATACTGTACTTTCCCATTAATTAATCCTCCCAGTGTTGGGTCGCAGCACTGTGTCTGCAGTAAAAACCTTAATAAAGTAAACTTAATAAAGTAAACAGTAAGCAACTTAATAAAGCCTGAGCTGGGAAAGGGTGGGATTCTACTCTAGGATATCCTACTGTACCCGCATGTGCCTACGCAGATTAGCCTGACTCATGTCATGTTAAAAACTTGAACTCCTAGTACAGCAAAATAAATACGATTTGATAGGCATCACTGAGACCTGGTGGATGAGTCTCAGGATTGGAATGTAGGAATAGAGGGGTATAGCCTATATTGTAGAAATAGACCAAACAAGAAAGGAAGAGGAGTAGCCTTGTATGTCAAGGATGTTTTCACTTGTAAAGAGATCCATGACTTAAACCCAGAAAGCCAGGTCAAGAGCATCTGGGTAAGAATTAAGGGAGTGAGAAACAATAGGGATATTCTGGTGGGGGTTTACTACAGACCTCCAACCCAGACTGAGGACTTTGATGATGCCTTCCTCAATCAAATGACCACGCATTCAAAAAGGAGAGATACAGTAACAATAGGAGATTTCAATTACCCAGATATATGTTGGCAGTCAAACTCTGCCAAGACAGCAAGGTCCAGCAAGTTTCTTGCTTGTCTTGCAGACAATTTCATGGTCCAGAAGGTGGAAGAGGCGACAAGGGGATCAAATATTCTAGATCTGATCCTGACCAACAGGGATGACCTTGTTAATGAGGTAGAAGTGGTTGGATCTTTAGGGGGGAGTGACCATGCCCTATTGGAATTTGGCATTCAGTGGGAAGGAGAAGATAAGTGTAGCCAGACACTCATCTTAGATTTTAAAAAAAGCGGACTTCTGTAAATTTAAGGAGCTGCTGGCTGAAATTCCGTGGTCAAGAACAGTGAAAGAGAAAGGAGTTCAGGAGGCATGGGAGTTCCTTAAAAGGGAGATACTGAAGGCACGTGTAAAACTGTGCCAATAGGGAGGAAAAATGGAAGGCATCTGAAGAAACCAGAATGGTTGACTAAAGAACTCTCAGCTGAGCTAAGCGTTAAGAGAAACGTGTACAGGAAATGGAAGAGGGGGGAAACCACCAAAGAAGAAGTTAAGCAAGTAGCCAGGAGATGTAGGGAGAAGGTCAGAAAGGCTAAAGCACAGAACGAACTTAGGCTGACTAGAGACATTAAAAACAATAAAAAGGGCTTTTTAAAATATGTCCGCAGCAAAAGGAAAAAGAAAGAGGTGATAGGGTCGCTGTGCAGAGAAGATGGCGAATTACTAACAGGGGGAAGAGAAAAGGCAGAACTACTTAACACCTTCTTTGCCTCAGTTTTTTCCCAGAAGGATACAAGCACTCAACCTGGCGGTTGGGGAGCAGGGGCGGAAGCAGGGGAAATGCGGCACATAATAGGTAGAGAGGTGGTACAGGAATACCTGGCGACGCTGGATGAATTCAAGTCTCCAGGGCCAGATGAATTGCATCCTAGGATATTAAAAGAACTGGCAGAGGTCATTTCGGAACCGCTTGCTATAATCTTTGAGAAATTTTGGAGGACAGGAGAAGTTCCAGCAGACTGGAAGAGGGCAAATGTTGTCCCCATCTTCAAGAAGGGAAAAAAAGAGGACCCAAATAATTATCGCCCGGTCAGCCTGACGTCAGTACCCGGAAAGATCCTGGAGAAGATCATTAAGCAGTCAGTTTCTAATCACTTAGAAAGCAATGTGGTAATCACGAGAAGTCAATATGGATTTCTCAAAAATAAGTCATGCCAGACTAATCTTATCTCTTTTTATGATAGAGTTACTAGCTTGATAGATGAAGGGAATGCTGTGGATGTAGCATATCTCGATTTCAGTAAGGCTTTTGACAAAGTTCCCCACAACATTCTTGCAAAGAAGCTAGTAAAATGTGGGCTGGACAGAGCTACTGTCAGGTGGATCTGTAACTGGTTGACTGACCGTTCCCAAAGGGTGCTCATGAATGGCTGCTTTTCATCCTGGAGAGAAGTGACTAGTGGGGTGCCACAGGGTTCTGTCCTGGGCCCAGTGCTGTTCAATATTTTCATCAATGACTTGGATGAAGGAATAGAGGGCATGCTCATCAAATTTGCAGAGGACGCCAAATTGGGAGGGGTTGCTAATACGCCAGAGGACAGGATCAAAATTCAAAATGACCTGGACAGATTGGAGAGCTGGGTCAAGGTTAACAAAATGAAATTCAACAAAGAGATGTGTAAGGTCCTACACTTAGGTAGAAAAAATGGAATACAGAAATATAGGATGGGGGACACATGGCTGGATGGCAGTACGTGTGAAAGGGATCTAGGAGTCTTAATAGACCACAAGCTGAACATGAGTCAGCAGTGTGATGCGGCAGCCAAGAAAGCCAATGCAATTCCCGGCTGCATCAATAGGAGTATGGTGTCTAGATCGAGGGAGGTACTGGTACCACTCTATTCTGCTTTGGTTAGACCTCATCTTGAATACTGTGTCCAGTTCTGGACACCCCAATTCAAGAAGGACATGGTCAAGCTGGAGCAGATCCAGAGGAGGGCAACCAAAATGGTGAAGGGCCTGGAAGCCATGCCCTATGAGGATAGACTTAGAGAGCTGGGTATGTTCAGTCTGCAGAAGAGAAGGTTAAGAGGGGACATGATAGCTCTGTTTAAATATTTGAAGGGATGCCATGTAGAGGAGGGAGAGGGCTTGTTTTCTGCTGCTCCAGAGACCAGGACAAGGAGCAATGGATTCAAGCTGCAGGAAAGGAGATTCCACCTGAACCTCAGGAAGAACTTCCTGACGGTCAGGGCTGTCCGGCAGTGGAATATGCTTCCTCGGAGTGTAGTGGAGTCTCCTTCCTTGGAGGTTTTTAAGCAGAGGCTGGATGGCCATCTGTCGGGAGTGCTTTGAGGGTATTCCTGCATGGTAGGGGGTTGGACTGGATGGCCCGTGTGGTCTCTTCCAACTCTACATTTCTATGAAAAAAGCACAGACCTATATAGTTCTAGCCACCATGATGGAAATTATAAGAAAAGTGGAGGCTGGTGAAAGAAAAAGAAAAAAAGTCCCAGGAAACATTTTAGAAGAAGCTTTCAAGCGGTCTCCAGAAGATTCAAAAGGTTTTTGTTACTTATGCAAGGTTTACCTTACCTGGTTGTTTCTTTTCACCTATGGCTAATGTTATTTTGAATAAAAAATCTGCTGAACCTATAAACTGCTTTTCTTTCTTATGATGTAGGAACCTATCTCTATTCTTTCCATGTGGGTTCTACCTCTGGTACCAAAGTTTCTGTTAAAGAAGTAAAGCCCAGGAACACACACAGTTTGTTAACTGAGGTATATCTATATTAAAAGGCTGGAGTCCTAACCAGTGAAGATGGACAAGCCTTAGTTGATGGCCAGGACCAACACCTAGACTCACTGAACCTGTGCTGAATCCAATCCAAATCAGTTAGAGATGTTAGAGATTACTGGACTACCCTCACTCTAGCATATCTGGTCCTTCTGTCCTGTAGTCCCCTTAGAAAACCCTGTCACGGGGTCTACAACTTTGACATAAAATTAATCTAACCCACCAGAGAGGTCACTCAAATGTGCACGTAGGCAATAGCAGTCGTACAATCAAAAGAACCAGATCAGGCCAGTAAAATCCCCAGTCACATAGCAACAGGAGACCTCCTGTTGTGATAACCCATGATGGACGAAAGGCCTTTAACCTTTAAGAGGTCCACTTGAAGGGAGTAAAAGTGTTCCCAGAAAATTGGGCACTGGAAGCAATAAAACCTTATCAACGCCATCTCCAGAAACTCACACCACAGCCTCAAAGCGGAGGAAGATCCTGTTATTTAGATGACACTTTGTTATCTTCCGAGAAATGCCAGGTGCGGAGTTGTTTTTTCTTATTCTGTCCCTGTTTGTTTTCCCCAGGAAAGGATTTGCCTTCATAGTAAATTTTTCCTATAAATAATCCCTGTTTTTGGGCTAGTTAAGCAGGAGAGATCGAGACAAGGAGAGGAAGACGATGCAATGATTATGATGCCTCCTGCTCATACCAACTGATCGGTCCCCCCTCCCAACAGCTACACATCTCCTCAGCATCTCTTCGCTGAGTTGCTGTTTGAGCGCTACTTCCCGGACCAAAGGACTTCAGGAGGAGGTGCAGTATTTCCCAAACTGCAAATCCCTCAACAATCTTTATTTTATTTCCACTCTTTATTTCTATTAGCCCTTGGATGTGTGTGTGCGTGAGTGCGAACCATTACTCCTCAATACATTCATTCATTGGACCTTTTTGTGTGATTTCTGACTGAGCCTGACCCCATAAACATTGGGTTAAAGATCCTTAATTACTCTGCCCTCTTTGCATTGCTAAAGCAGCACTCTTAGCTAATTCTCCCCACAAGTGACAATTTGACAGGTGTTGGGAATCCCCCTAAGGGACCCCCAGCAAGCAGGGTAACAGTCCCTATCCAGGAGGAAGTTTGGATATGACTTAACTCAGTTCGTCTCTCACCTCAGCAATTTTCCAGTCATTATTTTAGCTCTTCTGCCAGCAGATTCTACTCTGCAGAGCAATTCTGCCTGCAGATTGTCCTACCAGCAGATGAGCTTTGTACCAAAACCTCTCTCCTTACAGCTTCCATGTCTTGAGTTAGGTAATACCTTATTTCCTAATAATTCCTTATAATTATAATATAATTCCTTATAATTAATATAATATAATATAATATAATAATTCCTTGTAATTCCTTATTTATCTAAACAAAACCTAAGGAATGATAAATTATCTTTCACATATTTTCATGAAGCCTGGACAGTGGCCATACCCATGCGTGGGTCTTTGGAGGGTGCTGAGAATACCCTTCTCTCAAACTCATTACAGAACGACAATTCCCAGGGTTCCCTAAAGAAGGCAGAGTTCAAAAAAGTACATTTTTGGTCTACAATTTCTAGAATCCTCCAACCAGCATATTCTGAGAGCTGTTGTCCAAAAATATTATTTTTTAAAAGTCCCACAGAAGTGACTGCTATTTAGCAAGACTTTGTGTTAATATGAGTTTGAACAGTTTAACAAGAGTTTGTGGTATAATTATTGATCTCTAGAGGAATAGAATTCTGAGTTATAGTGTGTATATGAAACATTTCCAAAATGTACTTTTAGACCCTGAACTTAACAGGGGTGTGTTTGCTTTCAGTAACCATATATATTACTTCAGCGGTATTCACAATTAGCACTTCTCTTCTCCACCCCATCACCATTCATACTTACCTGCTTTTTTATTCTTGACACCTTCAAACAGTAAAGCAAACAAACAAAACACTGGTTTGCTAGTCCTGTTGTTTTTTTAAATAAAAAGAAATACTCCGTTCACATGCAGTTAAATCACAGCACCACCCATTATGACAGCAGGTATAAAATTTGAGTTTTCTTCTGCTGCTCTCATGCTTTTGAACACATCCACCTCTTGACAAATACCATTTTGCAGCAGAAAAGAGTAATATAGTAAAAACTTACATGATACTTGACTAGATTCCTTAACGACTTTATTTTTTTGAAAGTAAGCAAGCAACTGGAGTAGCTCTAGTCCTGATGGTGTTACCCTGATTTCTGGGGTCCCGTGAGGGACACCTCAATGTGCTCAAAATACTGGGGAATGGGAATTAGCAAGAGCACAAGCTAAACAATGCAAGAGGCAGGGCAACCTAGCGAGATCTTGAACCCAATGTTTACGGGGTCAGACCGAATCAATAATCAAACAGAAGTAAATAATAATTGTTTTCCTTTATTTTGAGATACAGTCAAAACATATGTATGCAGACACTCACACAGACCTAGTGAAAGAAAGGTAGGAGTTGGATAGAGGGTTTTGATAGGGATTTTTAAGGGGAAATACTACACCTGATCCTGAAGCCCAGTTTATCAGAAGAAAAGTCGGAGATTCTCAGCACGTGGGAGCTGAGGGGAAGGCTCGTCGAACGGAGCGACAGCAAGGCAGGATGGAAGTCAGAGCGATCTGAAGACACGCTCAAAATCAGAGGGTCTTATAGGGGAAAATGTGCCTGTAGGCTAGTCCGTTCCCGGGGAAAACAATGGGTTTCGGGCTGGAGACAAAGCCTCCGAAATGTCAGTACTTTAGATGATTGGATTATGACAGCATTGTCAATAGCGTAGACAGTATGCAAACGTGGAGTGCTTGACAGTTGGATATTCGGCTCGTCAAGCTGCCTGCTCGGGGCAGGGGATCTTTTGTAAATGGCGTGCATACATAATGTGATCTTAGGAGGGTACTTGCCTGGAGGTCTCCTGAAGCTGCAGTCCGGCAATTATTGGCCTGCCTGGATTTGTTTTGAATAGTTCAGCTATTTTCGGCCGTGCCCATGTGCGTGCTTGTCCGGGGGCCTCGCAAGCACATGGAGAGGAATGGGTAGTGAAGGCCAAATTCTTGATATCAAATGATATCTAATATACCACAAGTCCGGACTAGAAACTACAGTACAGTACAGTACGGTAACTACAGTAACAATTCCCCCCCCCCCAAAAAATGGGCGATTTGGGGACAATATTGAACATTTTTCAATTAAAAGCAAAAATAGTTTTAGAGCCGAATAGGGGTCTTAAGGCACAGCGGTAGTATTTCTCCATAGGAAACTGAGTCTTTGGGTCAAAAAGTGTTTTATCTCCGTCGGGAGGTGTCTGGGTCACACACACCCCCATGGTCCCACAGCTACTGCAGAGGAATCAGGCATCTTCTTGGACCGGCTCCCAATTGGAGCTGCGATTTTCTTCCTCACTCCCCCCCCCCCACGATACCTGGGGGAGATGGTCAGGTCTGGGGTAGTCCTCCCGGTTTTCTGGAGCTGTCGACCTATAACTATTTTTGCAACAGAACTGACAACAAGGTTATCCAATGCATAGATAAAACGCAAATTACCAGCTCAGTGCCTGATGGGAGTTCAAGTGAAACTATAAAAATCTTGGCTCGCTGTGACCTGAAAGTTTATGGGGGAGTGAGGATATAAATAGCTCCCCAGAATACAGCTGTATTGGCCTTAGCAGGGCCTATTCAAGTAGTGAGGCTGTGAATTCAGAACCCGCATCAAGCCGCCGTCCCTGAGGCTGCCTTTGCCATGTCACTCTGTACCCTGAAAGCCAGGATCCAGTTAGCAGACAAATAGCCAAAGTCATCCCAGAACAGGATGGGATTCCACTTGGCAGATGGTTCGCCGAGGTCCTCCCTTCGCTCAGACTCAGAGCTTGGCTCCAAGCCTGATGATGTAGCCCCGAGGGCTTGGGATGTTGCTGTACGGTGGTGGTGGTTAGACGTAGGTTCTGAGTGCACAACTTCCCTACCTCAAGAAAGCTGGACTCCGAAGCAGACCTGAAGATTGGTCACCTGGATAGGCTTTTTGCAAATGGACAAAACATCACAATCAAAACTATTTAAACTAACAATAAACTATGTACAAATTACAAACCTCGGATCTCTCAATTCTCAGTAAAACCGGCCAGCTTGTAGCTGGAAAATTTGTTTCTTGACCCACAGTGCGAGGCCAATTAAGCATAGGGCTAGTATGACCTGCAAGGCTACCAGTATTATCAAAGGGTGCAAGGCAAAGTGGGCTATCACTTGTCCAGTGGAGGACCAACTGAAGGTATCCCACTATGACTGTTGAGAGTCTGCTTCCAAATCCTCGGATGATTCGACAATCACCTTGGCAGAATGGTTAACTGTCAAGGCAATTTGGTGGAGGGAGTGCGATACCTCCAGTACTCTGTGTGCTAAGCGGGTGAGATTCCATAGCCATGTAGACACAGGGATCTCATCCTCGAGGTGGAATCCGACTAGTTCGGACTCCGCGGCCATCTCCCGCCTGAGATAAAAGTTCTGCCCAAAACAATCCTGACCGTGCTGTGCACAAAAGCAAGGGTTGCCGGTGGTGCGGTTAATTACTACGGTCGCACCACTAGGCAATACTGTAACGTGTGGACAAGGGGTCCTTAAACAAAAGCACTCATTGTTGATCTGAGCCATTACTGTATAATTGACCGGGATTGCAATATATTCAGAAGTGTTATCATAACGGAAACTGTCTATATTTCGAAAGCACTGTACCCAATGTTGATGGAACAAACAACCAGATAAATCAAAGGAATGCGTGCCATTAGACCAATTGTGTGTCCGTCGGGGTAGTAAGGTGGCATTAGCGGCTATCAGCCCTAGATGGGACAATGGATGTAAAATTACTGGGTCCAGAATCCTTTCATGTACGACTTCCACCTTTAAAGTTAAGCTCTCCCAAGTGGCATGCCGTATTTGTGCCAAAGCAGCGGGGTGTTCTAGCGATTCCGGATATCATTCTCAGCAGGCTTAGGATCTCCAGGTGCATTAAACCCATGAGGCTAGCCTGGATCACCTGAGCGGCAAATGTGATTATATTGCTTTGCAGTTGCATGCACTGGATGGCAACTGACATATTATGAGTCGTGGTTTTTACAGAGTGACCAAGGTCAGACACGATGTCTCTCTCTGTGCCAACCCATTGTGGTAACAATTGACTGATCAAATCCATTCCTCTTGCCAGGTTAGTTAAACCCGTGGCGGAGGATACTCCAATTTCTTTTGTCTTAGAGACAGTCATTCCTAATTTATTCGCCAATACTTCATTGTCCATTGCATTAATTATTGCGTCACCAGTTCCTATTCCTCCTAAGACAGTCCCTAGGACACTTTGCTTAGGGCGAACATGTGGGTGGGAAAACGACAGCCACCGCTTTTCCCAGTGCTCCGACTGTGTCCATGCTAATTTCAAATAAGGTTGGCGGGCAGGAATGACCTGGGAAATATTCACCACCGCAAAATTTAGAACCATGTTGGTTACAATGGGTTGAGAGTTCGAATAAGCGACTACCTCAATGTCTCTGCGAACTACGGTACTTTCCACATACATAGCAGGAGAATTAGCGGAAGGAGGGGTACAAATGGGGGTATCTGGGCACCACATTTTCCCACATGAGAATTTGCAACCTGTCGGGGTACGGGTGAGGTTATGGCAAGTGAACAGAAAAGTTTTTCATTCCCATGTTGGCTGGCAATGGTCATACATAAACCTGATCACAAACAGAGAGGCATCACAATGTTGACTCCTGACCATTTTGACGGCCAAGGGAGACAGTGTTGTTGCCATTTCGGTGTACAACTTGGCTTCACTATCGGCAACAGCTACTCTTAGTTCTGAACTGAGTCTTTCCCCAGGGTGTACCTGTACTTGAGTGAATATCTCGAAGGGGTAGCGTTTTTGAAACCATGGTAACAGATGTGTATTGCATAGCAGGGCTTCTGCCTCCTGGTAAGGATTCCAATGGCAGATCGCCTGCACGTTGTATTGCCAATCGGTTGTGAACTGGGTTGTGTATTTGGGAGAGGTTCCGAGGGTATATTCAAACAATTCAAACAACACCAAAATCCACGCGAACGGTTCCATTCTGTCTCCCTGTAGGGAACACAGATATGGGAATCCGTCACTACCTTATACTGGCCTATATATGTACAGGGGCTATCTACAGAAGCGGGGGAGTCAGAGGGGTTGCCACTCCTCTCTGTCCCGTTCTAACAACGATCATTTACCCATTGTTGAATGCTTCATAAATTGAGACAAACTTCTCTGACAAATTAACGGTGGGCACTTCCTTGTAACTCAAAGAAGTCTGAGGAATTATCGGGCATACAGTAGGCTTTTGGACACCCGGATCCTCAGAGTCTGGGATTACCACAGAAGCGGGATCAACAGGCTGACCTTTCCACTTGGGAGTGGGAGTTGGGAGACATGGAAGAACTTAAGCCAGTCTCCCTTTTTCTTAGGAATACAGACTTGATAGACTGCAGGGGAAATCCTTTTCACAATGGGGACGGGACCCACCCATTTGGCCGCAAGGGAGTGCTTGTCTTTATAGAAGTTCCTATACAAGACCAGCTGTCCCTCTTCCCACTGGCAAGGGTGATGTACCCATCCTAGTCTTTTGTCCATTCTTTGCAAGTTCTTGCCTAGTTGGGTCGCCGGTGTATCTGGCCTATATGCTGTATCAGACTCTTCACCCACTCATTGTTCAAAACAACGAGTTCCAAATCTGAAGGGATGCTGGTATCGATCCAGAAGGCTTCTAGTAACATCATTTTATGCCCGGTCATGACCATGTGCAGCATAAAACCATGTGATGCCACTGTGCCTCTAAAGGCCATCAAGATGATAGGCAGTTTGGTGTACCAATCCTTCCCTGAGGAGCGCACAACCTTTTGGAGTGCCTCCTTCAAAGAACAGTTGGTATGTTCTATCTGTCCTGAGCTCTGCGGGTGATGCGCTATATGGAATCGTTGGCGTATGCCCAGCGCCTTGCACAATTCTTGGGTCACTTCCCCAGTGAAGTGAACTCCAAGATCCAAGTCAAGGTCATGTGACACACCCCAGTGAGCCCACACATTATTAAACAGCAGCTGCACAGCTGTGCTGGCTGTATTGTCTCTGCAAGGAAAAGCCTCAACCCATTTGCTAAAGGAATCAATCACTGTCAGACAGTACTTGTTCCCTCTAGGTGTGGTGGGCAAGGGACCTATGAAATCAATTTGGATTCAGGTCCAGGGACCTTCAATCCATTGGTGCTGAATGGGAGCCTTGGGTCCGGAGGGGTCAGCATTGACCATGGCGCAAGACAAGCAATTGTCAACCCACTGGTTCACATCTTGCTTCATCTGGGGTCATCAACCAGTTTCCCTGACTCTATCCAACATGAACCCTCATCCATGATGTCCCCGTTCGTGAACGGACTGAATCACGTCACCTCTAAGATCTTTGGGCACTATCCAATGGTGGTGGCCAGAACACACCATCAGTCTGTTCTATTTTAAAGCGGCCAGACTCGTCAGTACCATTCCTGGCCAGCTCAGAAATCTCTGGGTCTCCCTTCTGGAGGGTGCCCAAGTCAGACATGGGGGGAAGCATCAGCTGTTTAGGGTTGAGATTAATGGCAGCGATGGGAGCCCCATCATCCTGCAAGGCAGCGTCCTTGCCAAGGGCATCTGCCCGGTTGTTCCAAATAGAAGAAGCCATGCCTTTCCTCTGATGCCCTCGGACATGAGCAACCCATGTAGGGGAAGTCCTCTCTTCAATTTGGGCAGCGATATTGACCCATTTATCCAGATGGGCTATAGGTTTCCCATCTAAGGTTTTCAAATCATTTTCGAGCCAAATTGGGAGCCATACACTGGCTGCTTTAGCAGTCCAGTCTGAGTCAGTGTAAACGGCTAGGGGACAATCAAGCGGTTCATGCTCTAAGATAGCCTTTAGAGCTTCTACTTCAGCCGCTTGGCTAGAGTGGGGCCTGGCTTTCCCCTGGAGGGTGAAGGAATCTGTGACTCAGATCACTCCAAAGCCTGTCCTGGGGCTACCGTCCATGTGCATGGATGAACCATCACAGAACCAACAAGTAAAGCCCTGCAACTGAGCCTCTTCAAGAGAAGCTCCCCACTCAACCGGCCAATTAGTCTTAAGTATAGTTGGCAAAGGGCACTCATGGGTGGCTCTGGTCACAACTAGACCATAGGGAGCCGGGGGATCTTGCGGCTGCTTTTGGAAATCCACCCCACATGACACCAGGGAAACAGTCCATTTGGCTATCCTTGTGTTGGATACCTGGCTGTTCTGGACTTTTCCAAATAAAATATACTTACATGGTGTGTGGGGGGTCTGGACAACCACACGGGCGCTTCCTATCATAAATTCCCAGTGTTTTGAGGCCCAGACTAGCGCGAGGCATGTTTTTTCACAAGGGGTGAATTTGGTCTCATGGGGGCTCAGATTGCAGGAGGCATAAGCTATAACACGCTGAGTGCCATTCAATTGCTGCGACAGAACTGCTCCTATACTCCTATCCAAGGTGGCTAGTTGTATGAGGAATGGTTTGGACATGTTCGGATGGGTAAGCGCTAGCGCTTTCATGAGGTCCTCTTTCAGTTGGACAAATGCCTGCTGCTGTGCAGGTCCCCATTCCCACTGGGCATTCTTTTTCAACAGGGCGTATAGAGGCTTTGCCTTGGTGGCAAAAGACTCAATAAAATCCCTGGAGAAATTGAAAATTCCCAGAAGTGAGCGGAGAGAGTGCACATCTGTAGGGGCAGGTAATTTGGCAATTACCTCGACCCTTTGTGCATCAGGAGTGCGTCCTTCAGTTCCTAAACACAGTCCTAAGTATTTGACCTCCGTGGTCACCAACTGTGCTTTTTCTCTACTGGTTTTAAACCCCGTGTCTCTAAGGATGGCCAGTACTTCATGGGTAATGTCCCTAGTTTTGTCTTCCGAATCTGAATGGATGCGAATGTCATCCACGTAGGACAAGACATGGGCTTGGGAGGCTGGCTGCAGCCTAGTCCACATCTAGACCACATAGGCATGGCAGATGCTAGGGCTTGAATGGAAACCTTAAGGCGTTCTTTTGAAGACGTACTGTTGCCCTCGGAACGTGAAGGCAAACTTGTACCAGCACGCTTTGTGCAGCAGTATTGAATGAAAGGCAGTAGCCAAATCCAATACGCTATAATACTTGGCTCCTGAAGCAATAGCAGACAAGATCTCATTGTATTTGGCCACAACCGGTGCCACGGGGGGAGTGACGGAGTTCAGAGCTTGAAAATCCACTGTCATTCACCATGTTTTACCGTCGGCCTTGAGCATGGGCCACAAGGGCGTGTTACAGATGGACTGCATAGGAGTGACTACAGCTCACTGGACAAGTCCTTCAATCGTCTTTCCTATGCCTTCCCCTGCCTCTGCAGGATACTTGTACTGCTTCTGTGGTGGGGGATCCTTGCCCTCGATTAGCACGCAAGCACCCTTCACCTTGCCACACTCAATTTTGTCTCTAATCCAAACCTCAGGGAAAGCTTGTACCCACGGATCACTAGCAACACACTGCACGGGGGCAGGGGCTTTAATAGCAGCACAGCGGTGTACCACGGAGATCTCAAGGGGTCCTTTATCTAACTGCCACAAAAATCCGTTCACATAGTCTACTGTAAGCTTATTTCCCCGGAGGAATCCGATGCCCAAAAGGCCTTCGTCTTCCCCGCGGTTCTCACAAACCCACAGTTTAAAATGGAATGTGTTAATGGACATGGGGATGTTTGTCCACGCTTTAGCTTGGTGTCCCGCCCCCCACCATATCCAGTCAATTGGACAGTCTCGGGGGTAGGCTCACCGTGTCTCACCAATTTGGGGTGCAGCACATTCAGCACTTCCTCAGAATCCACAAGAAGAGTGGCAGGAGTTTTGTCCCTCTCAGTCCCAATGCCTGCCTTCACCCAGAATCTTCCCCACTTGTCTGGTTTCAGCTGAGCCATGACATTGCAAGGAAGCTTCCTGGACTGGGGGCACCCCTATTCCTGCAAATCCAGGTTGGGATAGTATCCAGCTGGAGGAGGACCGTTGGTCATGACATTGACCAGCTGTTTACTTCCCGCCTGAAGTTGCTTTTCTAGGGCCTCTAAAAGCTCTGAGGTGGGCCTTTTGTTGAACTGGCTCATGTCCAGTCCGAGCTTTCTTAACATGCCCCAGATCTTTACTTGATCAGACGAATAAGTCTGGGCAGTTGGGTCGTAGCCACTGGACGTCTCCCTAGGAGCACCACTGTTCATGGCCTGTTTTGGACCTGAAGGCGGAGGAGCGGAATTCCCTGTCTTGCTGGGCTGACTGCGGGAGTCCCTAGCCTGCCAATGCTGCTGCCTATATCTGTTGTCCTGTCTGGGAGGGGGACGCAAATTCCAGTTCCCCTTTGGGACAGAATTCGGAGTTGTCTTCCTATGTTGGGAATGGGGTCCATAGTTGGAGTACGTCACCTCCTGTATGGGCAAATTGCCTGCATCTCATCTGTGCGGTTTAGGAGGGGGCTTCAGGGATCCAGCCTTGCGGAGCAGTTCAGCGACCTGCCGGAGGTTGTTCCCTAATTCCTCCCAGACTGTAGTCACGGGGTCCACCAAGCCTAGGGCCATCTTTGTCTCATGGTTCAGACTTCCGTAAAGAAGAGTCTTGAACTCCACATGATTAAAGTTGTACCCTCCTGGAGCCAAGGGGACCTTCTCCACTAGTATGGCCAGAAGCTGCTTCCAGGCCACGTATGCCTCTGGGTTTTCATTTGGACCCTGCTGTTCCATGATGTACAGAATGCTAGCACTCTGCCCTGGCCGCAGAATCCTAATCACCTCCCTCATCCAGTCGTGGGCCTCGAGTCTCACTAAGCCTTGAGCCGCTACGGCAGATTCCAAAGTGGGTAGTTCTGCTGGGGACATACACAACCGGGCCAGCTGTGTTAAATCTTGGCTGTTGGCTGTAGGGTGGGAATGGATCACGGTATTAAGCCACATGATCCCAGTTGACTTATTCAGAGGACCAAGCTGGTCCGTGATAGCTTTGGCTTCAGTGGCTCTCCACGGGGCTGGGGGTTCTATCTCTTGAGTCTCCCACACCTCTGCCCTGTCTAAGTCTCCTTCTCCTGAAAGGGTGATCCTTTTAGGCATGGACCTTGTTTCCACTGGTTGGACTGGGACCCTTTGGTCACTCCAGTCCGGGTTGTGGGGAAGGGTGACCAGAGCGTCTTCTGGCAGCAGCTCCCCGGGGGCATCAAGGAGAAACGAGGGGAGAAGCTCTGGGCAGACGGCCGAAATTAATGCCCTGCGCATGTGGAGCTGGTTCTCCAACGCCTCGATTTGCTTATGACAAGCCACATGGCTGACAGCCTCCTGCTGTTCCTTAACTTGCCCAAACATGAACTTGGCTGCAGACCTGGTGTGGGCTAACTCTGCCTCTAGAGAGTGGGCCCTTTCCTCCCAAGTCTGAGCCTGAAGGGTGGCAGTACTAAGCTTTTGTGAGGTGGCCTGCGCAACAGACACGAATGTTACCTTGTCCGCACACAGAGCCTCCATCTCGGCATGAAGCCAGGCAATCTCCTTCTCTGACTCCGAAAGTTTGTCTCTGGTCTCTACCAGTGTGTGGGACGCATCTCTGGCCGTAAGCCAAAGTCCCCATGCGGCCAACACATCTTTGGATGGCCTGAACTTACGGACCTGAGCATATGCTTCACGTAAGGTAGCAAAGGAGTCTGCCATCTGGAAGCTCGTTTCCTTCCAGGGGCATTTTCCTTTACTCAAAACCCATTTCTCTAATTTCCCCTTGACCTCCTTCTCTAGCATGAGGTCCTTCACTTCCATTTTACCTATCAAACTAATCTTCCAACTGGACCAAGACGTGGAGGGACTGGAAGGATCACTGAGATCCCTTTGGGGGAGTATCAGGGAGACGAACTCAGCGAAACTTAACTAGGGAAGAGGTTTGGCAACCTTCAGCCTGCCCAGAAAATGTCACTTTTGCCTGTCTAAGCCCGGCCTTCCACCTCAACAGCTTAGGGGCAAAAGGACGAGGGCACAGTTCAGGGACAGGGAGAATCACCTAGATTTTGCGGGAAGCCTTCACTGGGACTCCGCCAAACAATGAAGGGGGAAAACGAACTCTCAGGAACTTACTATGCTGCCTGGCCAAGCAGCAGGGACAAAGGGAAAGGAACCAAACTGAACCATCCCTAACAGTTTTTTGGGTGAGGGGTGCCTTCCTCTACCTCGGGCAAACCTTCTGAAACCCTTACCTAGATTGGGACTCACCACCCGCACCTAATTTACTACAAATCAGGATGCACCCGAATTCTAACTTAGACGGGACGCACCCGTGTTTTACACTCTAAACGGGACGCACCCATGCCTTAACTCTCTAAACGGGATGCACCCGTGTTACCTTTTTTGGGGGGAGTTCTTCCCTAAGTGCTGTTTTTCCTTGCTGTGTGTGTATTGTGTGTATGGACTGTTCCTAATGCCCTAGCGCTTTGGATCCCAGCCTGCAATAGTCCCCAAGTTAGGGATGTGATTCCCAGGACAGTTTGTGCATAACCCTTGCTATCGGACTGTGATTCACTGCCCGAGGGCCAGCAGTGACCAAGCCAGGGTGGCTGCCACACACAAACCAAGAGAGAAAGGGGTGCAGATTTGCCACCCAGATAGAATAGCTCCTGGAGCTCAAACACACAGAGTTCACTCACACGTGTTCCTATCACCTTAAGACTTGACTACAGCCATTGCCTATGTCTGTACCAGCCTGATTTGAGTAGGTTCACAACTCCCACTCAAATTAGGGGTACAGGGGTTGCCCGCATTCTCCACCACTCTGTTACCCTGATTTCCGGGATCCCGTGAGGGACACCTCAATGTGCTCAAAATACTGGGGAATGGGAATTAGCAAGAGCACAAGCTAAACAATGCAAGAGGCAGGGCAACCTAGCGAGATCTTGAACCCAATGTTTACGGGGTCAGGCGGAGTCAATTTAATCAAACAGAAGTAAATAATAATTGTTTTCCTTTATTTTGAGATACAGTCAAAACGTATGTATGCAGACACTCACACAGACCTAGTGAAAGAAAGATAGGAGTTGGATAGAGGGTTTTGATAGGGATTTTTAAGGGGAAATACTACACCTGATCCTGAAGCCCGGTTTATCAGGAGAAAAGTTATGAGATTCTCAGCACGTCGAGCTGAGGGGAAGGCTCATCGAACAGAGCGACAGCAAGGCAGGATGGAAGTCAGAGCGATCCGAAGAGACGCTCAAAATCTGGAGGTCTTATAGGGGGAAAATGTGCCTGTAGGCTAGTCCGTTCCCGGGGAAAACAATGGGTTTCGGGCTGGAGACGAAGCCTCCGAAATGTCAGTACTTTAGATGATTGGATTATGACAGCGTTGTCAATAGCGTAGACAGTATGCAAACACGGAGTGCTTGACAGTTGGATAGTCCGCTCGTCAAGCTGCCTGCTCGGGGCAGGGGATCTTTTGTAAACAGCGTGCATACATAATGTGATCTTAAGAGAGTACTTGTCTGGAGGTCTCCTGAAGCTGCAGTCCAGCAATTACTGGCCTGCTTGGATTTGTTTTGAATAGTTCAGCTATTTTCGGCCGTGCCCGTGTGTGTGCTTGTCCGGGGGCCTCGCAAGCACATGGAGAGGAATGGGTAGTGAAGGCCAAATTTTTGATATCAAATGATATCTAATATACCACAAGTCCGGACAAGAAACTACAGTAACAATGGACTCTACATACCAGGCTTGCAAGCTTCAAATTCTCCTGTTTTGGACAGCTCAGCTCCTGCAAGAAGAGAGGGATTTCTGCAAGTCTCCATCTCAGTTAGGAGAACAGAAGCTTGATATGATTTCCAAAGCTTCATTGATTTGTTGCTACGATTTTCAAAGACTCTGGGGGGTGTTACTTCTCTCTTTGTCATGCTGATGCCAGAGTTCACCCTCTTCTTCTGCTTCCACTTTCTATTGCTGTTGTGTGCCTTCAAGTCATTTCTAACTTAGGGCAACCCTACAGCAAAACAGTCATTAAGTTTTCTGGGGCTGAGAGTGTGTGACATGCCCAAAGTCACCCAGTGGATTTCCATGGCTAAGGAGGAATCAAACCCTGGTTTCCTGAGTAGTAATCCAACGCTCAAACTACTACACCAAGCTGGCTCTCATCCACCTTCTGCTAGAAGCTAAGTTAAATGTTCCTTACCCTATCTCCTTAAGTAAGTGAGAAGGAATAATCTCCTCACATTGTCATGACTTCCTTACTTTGCCTTATGTGGCTTTTCAGCTAAGATTTCAGTCTCAATTTCTAAAGAGTTGACAACTGAAATGTATTATGTGTAAGCATGCAGACATGATGAAAAGCATAGCATCCATTTCCATTAAAAACAAACATCAGCAAACAAGATTATGAATCAAAATAACAATCCGGAGAGGCTAAAAACCAACATATATTAAAATTATAAAACTTCCATCAATTATGCTAGACAACGCAGTTGGAACTTAACTCCACAGTAAGACTAAGAACAGTTAACAACTAATACAGATCATAAATGCCAAATCAAGAACCAAACAACATCTGGCAAATTTTCATTAAAATCAGCAATTTGTCAAGGACTTCTGCCTCGCTTTCATAGCAGGTTTAAATTTTGCTGTTCCAAAAGCAATGTAATTATCTGACTCATTTAGTAATGTAATCATTTTTACTTTTTAAAGATATAGGTATATAGATATATTCAACTACAGTTTTAGAGTATATAAAACAACATACATGGGAGAATAAAACACAAAAACACATAATTTTAACACATAAAATTACTTAACTAAGCAAAAAACTACTAACTGCCTAACCTACATACACGCACAAAACTAAAAAATGGAAATAAGGGATTCACATTATCAGACCCAAACAGACAGAAGCTCTCCCAGGTTCATGCATAGTGCATTCAAAAGAACCAACACCAGTCAAATGTCTTTCCAATGGAAGCTCTTATTGAATTACTGTGCAGTAATGGTCCTTGGCACCTTAGGCAAATCAAGGACCAAGACAAAGGGGTTACAATCCTTTAAATACATTTTGCCAGTAACATTACAAGTGTCAGGATCCATCACTTGATTGGTTCTTTACAATTCAACCTGATTGGTCAAGATATTCAATATGCTACTTTGGCATCTTTGGCTTACATCCCCTTCTATAACATGTTCCCAGGTCAGGCTGACATGTTGACTTCCTTTCTCTAGTTAGGTCAGTTTTGGATCCATTTACTAAAGAATCTTTTGTTGCCCATCATTATGGCCTTATCTTTACTTACTCAGCTAAAGCCTTATCCATTATCTACCTGCCCAGGTGTCTACTTGGCAGCTACAGCTCATTAGTTATCTAGCTCATTCCTGTCTCGAGGTTGACCTGTCCTTTTCATTGTCCTCCCAATGAGTTCATCCCTACAGTTCCCATACAGAGCATTTTCAGTATTTTAGAATACTACAGCAAAGCACTTATTAAACATTTCAGCACCTAATGCTAACAACAGCAAGTTAGCAAAGCAACTTCTTTAAATGTTTATATTATAGCAACCTTTATTTCCAACTTCCATTGCCTCAGCATGAATGACTTCCAACTTCTCAGAGAACAGATATCTATCAAAAGATATTATGCTTCATCTACTTGCTATTTAAATATATATCTTACTTTACCTAGATTAAAATAAAACCAACCAAAAAGAAAAAATCAAGACTACATTTACTCTCAAAGTTTAACTATTCCTTACCTAATCTAAAGATATAAATTTGTAACAGTTTTACATAAGCCAAGCGAAGCTACTCAAAGCCTAATACTGCCTGTCTCCCCCAACTTTCTTTAGATATACTATAACCTTCTCCCATTATATCTTTAATTGAACTGAACTTTCTTTAAACCAATACTGTCAATTTGTCCATCTCTGTACTGTCAAATAGTTTCATCATCCAGTCATCAAGAGATCGAATTATGAGATCTTTCATTTCTTGTGTATGCTTTTTAAAGTAACTTTTAAATAGGAAAATGTGTGTGTGTGCATGCACGTGTGTGTGATGTATTTGAATGACAAGCTGTGAACAATTGTGGTTGGTACTTAATGCATAATGCTTAATGACTTCACCAGAGACTGTTCCAAGATCTCAGGTTTTGGTCTTGAACTGGCCACCCCACCACACTCATGCTAAGCCAGTTGATGCCAGGGCCTGTGTGCTATTGCCTCTACGACCTGGCACTTTCTGGCTACTTAATGCCATTCATTAAGGTCCAGCCTTCACTGCACCATTGCCAAGCAGCATAGTAAAGTCACTGAGCAATATATTCAGAAGAGAAGCTTTCCTACCCTTTCCACACTGACCTGTAAGTGGGATTAGCACTGCATTTTCCCTGTGTGCCAGAATGGTGTTACCCTGATTTTTGGGGGTCCTCGGAGGGACACCTAAACGTGCTCACAACAATGGGGAGGGAATTAGCAAAGTGCACTAGTTAGCAATGCAAGAGGCAGGGTAACGTAGCGAGATCTTGAACCCTATGTCTACGGGGTCAGGCCGAGTCAATGATAAGGCAGAAGTTAATAATAATAATTGTTTTATTGAAATACAGTCAAACACGTGTATGCAACACACTCACACAAAGAACTATAGAAATAAAAGGTAGGAGTTGGATAGAGGGATTTTGAGAGGAGGTTTGGTATGAGAAATACTATACCTGTCCTGAAGCCCAGCAAAAGCAAAGAAGCTGGGGAGTGTGGGTTCTCAGTACGTGGGGCTGAGGAGAGGCTTGTCAAATGGAGAGAAGGCAATTTGGGAGGCAAGTCACAAGCGATCCAACGAGATGCTCAAAGTCAGGGGTTCTTATAGGGAAAATTGTGGCCGCAGGCTAGTCCGTTCTTGGGGATAACAATGAGTTTTGGGCTGGAAACAAAGCCTCTGAAAGGTCAGTACTTTAGATGATTGAGTTATGACCAAATTGTCAATAGAGTAGCCAGTATACAAACGCTGAGTGCTTGAGAGTTGTATAGTCCGCTCATCAAGCTGCCTGCACAGGGCAGGGGATCTTTTGTAAGTAGCATGCATACATAATGTGGTACTTGCCTTGAGGTCTCCTGAAGCTGCATTCGGCAATGACTGGCCTGCCTGAATTGGGATTTGAATGGTTCGGCTATTGTCGGCTGTGCCTGTGTGCGAGCTCGTCTGGGGGCCTCGCAAGCACGTGGAGAGGAATGGGTAAAGAAGGCCAAATTGTTGATATCAAATGATATCTTAATATCCCACAAGCTCCGGCTAGAAACAGCGATAACAATGGTCTGGAAGATGTCTCCATCTGTCTCCAATATCAGAGGACTCCTATATTACACAAATATGAGGGAGTATGGTAAATATTGTATATGTTTGTTTGTGAGAATGTCTCCATTGTTTTAGTTGATAACCAAAAAAACCTGAATATTTACTTCAAGTATGCTTATAGAATATTTTGGTTCAAATTGTCTTTTTCTAGATTTACTGAATAAATTACTGGTATAGAAGGAGTCTTTTGGAAAGTCTACAGATATCTTTGAAAATGCAAGTGGAAATGTTTCCAGCTGCTAAGGCTTTTGCTCTTCTTTCATTTTGAGACTGTTTTCATATAAAAAAACTTTTTTTTTTCTGAATTCACAGCAAAGCTTGAAGAATTCCTTAACTTCTTCAATCATCTTTGGATATGGTCAGCGGCTGCATTAAACTGTATTGTATTGTATTATTGTATTAACTTCTTCAATGAAGGTAAAAAACGGGATTCTTTTTTCTTTAGAAAGTAGGCCTTTATTGTAGCCACACCAGAGTTAGGGGTGAAGGGGAGTGTGGCAGACAAAAAGGCAGAAATGGTTTTTTGTCAGTAAACATACTACCAAAAATGTCCGGTAAAGGAAATTGGTTCCTCCTTGGGCATCTTCCCAGCTGAGGAATATCAGGTGGGGATTCCTGTCCTCCCGCCCTCGCCCAGAAGAGATAATAGACAGTACTCGACAATTCTATTACTGTTAACAAGGCACTTCATTTAAAGTTGCCAATCCAACACTTTCTGATCTCATGCTGCCACTTACCCACATTACTAAAATGTTCATCAGCCAATCCATCCTTGTTTGTTTAAGTGTTGTTTTGCCATTGTTCCGCATTCATTTAGTGTCAGGGCCTACAAAACAGCTGCAATATTCTTTTTAAGCCTCTGTACATGATCAGAGTTTATTACTCTACTAGTAATCAGAGAGAATCTTCATTTTTCCAGTTTTAACACATTAATTCTGGTTCTCATCTTTTAGGCTGGGGCAGCAGGAACCATGCAGCTTTCCAGATGTTGCTGTACTGTAGGTCCTAGCAGCATAGCCAAATGAGGAGGAATGTTGGGAGCTTCAGTCCAACATTCTGAAGTATGCATGATTCCCACCCATGTTTTAGATTATACAGTTATCAATAGTTATTTTTAATTCCTCATAAATAGATATTACTAGCTGATTCTATATATTCTTAGTGTTTAGAATTAACATATACTATATTGTGCAGCTATATTTGTTGCAAAGCTTTTGGCTTTTATTAAATCCTAATAATACATTTCTTTTTTACCTGCAACAACAACCACTCCAAAGCACCAGCCCATTCTTGTTAACAAACAACTACAAGGCAATATCTTTTCATTATCAGAGCAAGTGTTTGTTGTCATTATGGGAAAGAACTCCCAAAAACCTACTTAGCTGGTCACTGGGAGCTTTGCACTCAAATTCTCCTATAAAATGAAAATAAAAAGAGATTATTGTACTTAAGACCCTCATTAGTCCAACAAGTACATTCTTCGGTTAAGTTTCCTCTCTAAGAGAATGTGATTTTGATGGATTCACAAGTCAATACGCACATTCAGGATCCATAAGCAACATTTCATGCTTTCATAAGCTATTGAAATAACCTTCCATTCACAATTAGGTAACACTATGGTTTAAATCTAATATAACAGCACCTACACAACGGAACTCTAGTCCTTTTCCTTCCGCTCTTTCCTGCAGTCCCCAGAGCTGCCTTATAATTGGAATCAGTGTTTTCTATCAATCTCAGAACAGGTTTTTGGGGTGTGTGATGGACTGCAGAGGGAAACAGAGATTGCTTCCTCCCACTTCCACTGTACTTTATCATTTCTCTAGCACACTTCCAGTATTGGATCCTGCCCTATGTCACAGAATAACTAGCATTAAAGTGTTCCAACTTAATTAGTATAGTGATTTGGAAGACACACTCCATAGGAGAGGTAGGGAACTTGTTGTCTACCACATATTATGAGATTCTAACCAGGTTTGACAGAGCAGCAGCCTTCTGTTTCCTGAGATTTCAGGACCATACCTGATACCAGGATCAAGGTGAAGAAGGCAAAAAAAAGGAAGGTGGATAAACTGCTTTTTGCCCAAAAGATTGTGAAAATAGGCACAAGGAGAATTTGCGTAATACCCCACTAACATGGCAACCCATAATCATGACACTGGGACTTCCCTTACTTATTGTCAATGTCTAGCCAGCAGCTAAGCAGACACAGAGGCCAGAGCTGAGTTTTATGGCTTTAGTCGTAAATAAAGCAAAGCAGTTACATCACCAAAAGAAAGTATACACAAGCGACAAAGTCCCAGGAGCGGCAGACTCAGGCAGCAAGGTCCGACTGGGGCAGGGAGCTCATGACACAGGACGCAGATTCACAGTTGGTAGATGGTTGTTGCCCCCATGCCCAACCCCAACAGCGTCTGACTTAAGTACTCAGTTTTCAGCCCAGCTGAGGCCAGTCAACTGTCCGTTGGCCCCGCTCACAGCTGGAGCCTCTCAAGAGTTCAGAGCCGCTTCATCAAGCGCTTCTCCTGCAGTCGCTGTGACCTCCGGACCACCCCCTTCTCCAGTCACCTGTGGGGGACCGTGGGGGGAGGGTCTGCTGCAAACTCTGGGCTGGAGTCAGAGACCCCGGCCTCTGCCTCTGGAGCGCAAATGTCTGCTGCAGGTGCTGGCCCGGGCTCCATGCCAGGGACAGCTGTGGAGTCGCAGGCAGGCTCCTCCCTAGACTCTGAAGCAGACCCCCCTCCAGGAGGCCTCTCCCCGGGACTCACCCTGGGCTTGGAGTCCAAGTCTGAATCAGGAGCGAGGTCAGCCTGGCTCATGACACTTATTTTCTCCAAGTGGTACAAGGGACACAAGTTCATATGCCTACCAGTGCTCTTCACCTATGCCCTTCCTGGCTTTTTGGTGCATCAATGCTGAACAAACATAACACATACAAACAACTTTAAGCCACTGAGCCCTGGCACCAGTCAGGAATTGGTGGAAACCATCTTTAAAATGACCAATGAGTCCTGGTACCAGTTAGGAATGGGCAGGGACCATATTGAAAATGCCCAGACTTTAAGGCTATCTTCCCCTCATTTTTGTGGGAGAGAGATATCTTTGCTCACATTTTTATTACACGCATGTCCCTAGAGTGATGAGGAACTGATCCAATATCACTAAAGATAGTAGATTTTAAAAAAATTAAAATCTGATATTTAAGTAGTCCAACACAACCCATTGCTTTACAGTCTTATGAAGAGATGAAAATTCACCAGAGCCAACCCAATCTGTTTTGCTGCTTGAGCTGGCACAGCAAATACTCTCACCCCAACTCAGGGTTCGTAATTATTTGGTACCACAGGCAGAAAATCCCACAAATGTCCATCTACCCCCAAGCAGTAAAAATGCAATACATAAGTAACCAATTGCTGCCCTTTCATGACACTCAGTTTTATTTAGTGAGGTGGGGTTGCCAGGGTAAAAACTGAGAGAGCTACTCCACGTGCAATGGTTGTGTAGAAGAGCAAATTTCAGCAGGTGTTACTTGTTACCTGGTTGCATGACAAGCAACACCTGCTGAAATCCCATCTTGTACACAACCATTAAATGTATGGAAGCTGTCTCCAATTTTTATTCTGGAAACCCTAGCCTGAGTCCCCATTCTGAATAATGATAGGGCTGGCGCTGCTCATCATCTGCTGTTGAGGTTCTAAGAAAGTGTTAGAAATGATGGGAAGGTCTCTTTAAACAGCTAGTAGCGGCTTTATAGGTCAATATCTGTGTAGGCTTAAAGCAAATTGCTCAATATACAATAGTAAAACCTTTGCCGATGCTTCAGCCTCCTCTGTTAAATGCGGGACCTGTCTATTTAAGAAATGCAGTTAAAATTGCAATTAATCCTTGTTCTCCTTTTTTGTGAGTAGGTGCAGCTTTTCTTAGAGATCCAGCTAGAAATGGTTGGGAGACTTTAGCCTGTCTGTATTGCGAGCCCAACCTGTTATATTCTTATTGAGTGTTTCCATTGTCAAACCTAAACATTTTGAAGGCAAATTTGCTCATCTCTGGTCTTAAGACAGGCTGGGATTGCAACTTGTCTCACACACTGAATGTCTTCTTTGCTACACAAACAAGGTAGCAAGTCAATACATCTTGATACTCAACCGATTAGCATTAGGCATGAAGTATACTGGTTTGCTGTACTCCTCCACTGTCCAATAGGGTCTCCCCTCAGCCTTTTCCCTGGCATCAGTAGCAACAATCAATATAAGAAAAAGAGAAATAACTTTTGTTACTGCCCTGGCTAGCCCGAGCTTGTGGGATAAAAAGATATCTCTTGATATCAATAATTCGGCCTCACATACCCATTCCCCTCCATGTGCTTGCGAGGCCCCCGGACAAGCACGTATACAGGCTCGGCCAATAATCACCATAATATTCCAACACAATACAGGCAGGCCAGAAATAGCCAACTCGCAGCTTCAGGAGACCTCAAAGGCAAGTACTCTATTATGTATGCACACAACTTTCAAAAGATCCTCTGCCCCGCGCTAGCAGCTTGACGATCGAACTATACAATGCTCAAGGACTCCGCCTTTGCATACTGGCTATCCTATTGACAATTTGGCTATAATTCAATCATTCAAATTCTGACCTTTCAGAGGCTTTGTCTCCAGCCGCAAATCCATTGTTTTCCCCAAGTCCGAACTAGCCTGCAGTCACAATTCTCCTTATAAAAACCCCTGACTCTGAGCACTTCTTCAGATCGCTCTTGGCTTCCATCCCGCCTTGCTGTCGCTTTGTCCAGCGAGCCTTCCCCTCAGCCTCACGTGCCGAGATCCATGTTCCCCAGCTTCTCCGCTTCTAATTGGGCTTCAGGACAGGTGAAGTATTACCCAAACCAACAAATCCTTTAAAAATCCCTCTATCCCACTCCAACCTTTATTTCTTTAGTTATCTGTGTGAGTGTGCTGCATACACTGTTTGATTGTGTTTTAATAAAACTACATTTGTTATTTCAACTTCAGTGTGCTCCTTGACTCGGCCTGACCCCGTAAACATAGGGTTCAAGATCTCGCTACGTTACCCTGCCTCTCGTATTGCTAGGCTGTGCTCTTGGCTAATTTCCCCAACTTATAAAATTGAGAACGCATTTAGGTGTCCTTCCTGGGACCCCCAGAAATTAGGGTAACACTTTTCTTTTCACTGGGTCCAAGGCTGATTTGAAAAGGCATCATTCTGAAGGGACTGGGGACAGAATCCAGCAAAAGTATTAAACACATGTTATACCATGCCAAACATGTGAGCTCTATTAAAGGCATTTCTAAGTCCACATTGCAACCCACTCAGATCTGTCTGTTTGGATAAAAAGCAGGAATAGCATCCTATAGCTGCAGACACCAAAGGGAGGCAGAGGAGGCCATATAATCAAGAGTGTGTGCCTGCTTTTGGTCTTTCCATTTAAATTTCTAATCCATCTGTCCTTAATCTGCACAGCCTCAGGGGTTCTGAGGTTGGCCAATCATGTGCTGCAGAAGCTGAACCACTCAGGACAGTGTTAAGATTGCTAAATCATAGGTAGGTTAATGCACAAAGTAGTACTAATTTGCTGCATTTCACAAAAAATTAAAGTGCATTTAGCATCACAAAAACACAGTAAACAAGAATGTGGAACCATTTCAGCCCCAAGTTTTTCTTAGGATTTTTTTTTAAAATCTACCACTGGAAGAAGAAATAAAAATTTATACTTTCATTGGTTCACAACTGCTTGCTTGCTTGTTTGTTTAATAAAGTGAAAAAAGCCTCCTCAGTAGTAACCCAGTGGAAGGGAAAGAGCGTTATTGTTCTTTTTGATTTTACGTTTTGTTACCTTTTGTTTACACCTTGAAAGTAGGCGTTATGAATGAGACTTCCAGCACAGTCTTCTCACCTCCTAGCAGGAATTCAGGATTCCAGCCAGCCATGGCCTTTTCCAAGATAGCCTGTTCCACTACCATCCCCAATGCATTTTTCTGTTTTACAATTCAAAATGTCACTCAACATTGTGTGGATACTATTGTGTGTGCTCTATCTTCATAGGTCTCCCCGCCAGAAGATGACCCCCTTTTTGGTACCCTTGCAAACCACAGAGTTAACATGGGCATGTGGATCCTCCTTTTTATTTCTTGGTTACCTTGCTTTGACTCCAATTGTATTTGCACTCACCACAAGAGTCTAATATAAGGAGTGATTAAAAATAGTTTCCTGGTGCAGTCATTTTGTGTCCTGAGCATCTGAAGCTTGGCATGCATGCAAAGGAGACCCTAAGCTAATTTGGTTTTGTACCTCAAAGTGTGACAACTAGCCTATGTGCCTGGTGCTCCCTCCACTCTCCATGTTAGCTGTCAAAGGATAACTTCAAGGCCTCTACTCTGCATTAAAAAAAATTGAATAATGGCAGAAGAAGTATAACGTATAAGCCACTCTTGGAGGATGTTGCAACTCAATGCAGTTCTTGATTATTCATGGTGTCAGCATTCCTTTCTCAGAATCTTAAGGGACAGGATGGGGGGAAATCATAGATATAAAAAGAAGAGTGACACACAAGCCAAACTTCTAGCTGCCACTGGCTCACAATTTTTTTAAAAAAATTCTCAGTGGCATACCAAGGCTCAACGGCGCCCACGGCAAGGAGGCAGGTGAACCATGGTGGGTGGGGGAGGGGCAAGCATGCAGTGGAGGGGGGGAGCAAGCAGCAGGTGGAGGAGCTAGTGGTGGCAGGGGAGGGGTGAGTGCACAGGGGACGGGTGGGAGAGAGGTGAGTGGCAGCTGGAGGAGGGGCAAGCAGGTGGGGGAGGGGTGAGCGGCAGCAGGGTCAAGGGATGAGATGCAGGGGAGAGGCGGGTGGTGTGGGGGGGAGGGCCAAGCATGCGGGAAGGGAGGAGCAAACATGCAGGAGAGGGGCAAGTGGCAGGCAGAGGTCAAGCATGCAGGGGAGAAGTGAGGGTGGGGGAGGTGTGAGTGGCAGCAAGGAGGAGGGGCGAGCACACGGGAGAGAGATGAACTGTGAGCAGGGGAGGGGAAGTGGCAGTGGAGGGGGTCAGAAGGGGGGGTTCCTCTTTTTTTTCACCCTTGCCATTGGCGCCTGGGGCACAAGCCTCAGTTGCCTCACCCTAGATCCGCCTCTAGTCTTTCTCACACGCATATGCACACACAGCCTTCTACATACAATATTCAAGTTACCACAACTTTAGCCCTGCCCAAAGCAGGTAGCTTCTCAATCCTTGCTCACACATGCTCTTCTCTCCCTCTTCCTTCTGTCCCTCTGCACAAGGAGGAGGCATCCCTCTGAGGGAGGGACACACAGCACCAGTCATTCTTCCCTGTGCCTTTGTTCAAAATCAGATTGGATTCTGAGACCACCAAGAGCATCAAGGTGGTAATGGAGTATGATGGGAAGGAGAGATCCAGGCAGGGTGGTCTTTCCTTGCATGGGTATGAGGACATCTCCTCAGAGCTCAGAGCAGCTTTCTGATGGGGCTTTTTTCACCTCAAGGAAAGGACATGGCAATACAGGGAGGTACAATTTATGAAAATGGGCCGCCAAAAGGTACACATATGAAAAAAGGTTGGGAAGCACTGAAATAGAGGCATACATGTATAGAGGGAGGTACAATGATCCTAATTCCACATGGTCCTGTTTAGTTGTTAATTTAGAAGACTCATCATGGAGGAAGATGGTGCAGAAGAGAAAGATGCCCTTCTGCTGGAATGGTGCCCAGCTGCAAGGAACATCTGTCATATCTGCTCAACTGACTCAACTAAGGAGCAGTGGTTTCTTTTACAACCGCTCAGAGTTTGTTGCTGGTGTGTGCCTTCAAGTCTTTTCCAACTTACGGAAACCCTAAGCTGTGATGAAGTTGTGGAAGTGTGACTATCTGATTAATCTGACGGATTTAGGGGGTTTAGTTCTCAGTGGAATTCTAGTGAGAGGCAGAAGAGTAACTTAGCTCTAATAGGATCTGCTCAGAGTGTGTGACCTAGATTGGAGATTGAGCCTTTGATGGAAGCTTAGCCAAAAGGTTGTTATATGATAGTCTAAAGATATAATTGAACAGTTTCTGAGCAGGGAGTTATTTGTTATATTGTCTAAAAAGTGCACTGAGGAAATGTATCAGCTTTGACCTGCATATGGACTCTAATAGGCTACTTTACTCTTATCGTTATCTTAATAAATTTTACAGTTTCTTTGTAAACACTGATGCAGTTTGAATTGTATATAGTATATAAAGTAACACGGAAAACATGCTACCATAAAGCTGTTAAGTGGTTCTAAATAAACATTGAAAATCCTCACCCTTTTACACAAAGGTAGTGTTATAAGGGGGGAGCGAGAGCTGTGTGGTATAGACAGGGTGTCTTATCAAGATTGGAAACTGCCACACCTATCTGGGGGAGAGTAAGGGCCTGTCACATGGGCTTTCTCAGCAAGAGTTGTTCAGAGTGGATTTGCCATTAACTTTTTCTGGGGCCAAGAGAGTGTGACTTGGCCAAGGTCACCCAGTGGCTTTCCATACCTAAGCAGAAATTTGAACCCTCTTCTCATAGAATTCTAGTCCAGCATTCAAACCACTATACCATGCTGGCTCTGATGCTGTATGGCAACATTCTACCCATAAGACCCATGGGTTTGAATTTTGGCAAGATTTGTTCAGAGGAGATTTGCTTTTGCCTTCCTCTGAGGCTGAAAGAATACAACTTGCCCATGGTCACCCAGTGGCTTTCCATGAGTGAGCAGGAATTCAAACCTTTTTCTCCAGAGCTGTAACCCTATGCTCAAACTCCCAACTCTGTTACAACTGCCCAGAGCTTATAGGATTTTTAATATGAGTCATCATAGCAATCAGTGATTTGAAGTAGTCAATCAGTAAATGTGTCCACATTTTTTGCTTTTTCAAAATATGCACTGTGTAGTTTAAGAAATTACTAACAGAGGGACCATACCTGCTTGATATTCTTACATCTTACTCAAGAATACACAGAGACTGATTTTTAGACTTTTGCTTCTATAAAAACATTTGAAATTGATTTATACACACACACAAACACACACACACACACATTGGCCCCTTGACTTTTAGGGTTTCAGACACCCAGGATTCAGGGTGCAGAAACTTCAAAAAAGTAAAAAAAAACCTGCTAATAACTCCCACCACCTGAGTAAGTGCTCCCTCCCATTCCCTTCTAGGGCTCCCCCTGTCCCATTCCCTTGCCTTTTGTTCATGCGCACATGCCTTCCTTTCACAGGCCCAGGCAAAAGACAAGCAAATGAGAGGGAGCAGCCCTATGCACGGAGAAGGTGGCATGGGCCTCCACCTGATTCTCCCATTCCCTTGCCTTTTGTCTGTGTGTGCTAACTTTCCTTCTCCACATCTGGGCAAAAGGCAAGGGAATGAGAGAGAGAGAGAATGGGAGGAGGCATGTGCACACCTTCCTTCTCAGCACAGGGGGCTCCCCCCTCCCATTCGCTTGCCTTTTGCCTGGGCACAAAGAAGGAACACAAGAAAAGGGAATGGGGGGGGGACGGGAGGGAGGCAAGCAGACGCATCACAAATAATCAAATTCACAAAGGTCAAACCCGCAAATATGGAGGGAGAACTATGTTTTTGTGTGCGTGTGTGTGTGTGCGTGAGTGCACATATGCGTGCGTGCCAGTCATATGGAATTATGTAATACACTTTATTGGAAGGCAGGAAATAATGCACACTGATATGGCTCTTTGCTCCACCACTTGCAAACCATTCTTTTTATATATATTTCTTCTTTTCAGTTGCATGACCCACTGTGAGGATGACCACAAGATACTTGATGTTTCCTGTAAGGGCTCCTGTTACCAAATGCTGTGCCACTATAAGGCTTAACAGTCATGCAAAATATGTAAACTTGTCAGAAGTAGCAAAAACCAGAACACCACAATAGTAAAAATCTGAATATAGGGGGGAAACCTCCCACAAACCTTAGAATTAAATATAAAAAGAACAACACACACTATAATTTTTTGATCAACCACAATCAGACTTGCACTTGATTGAGATGCCTGGTTGATTTATATCTTTGATACTCTCTAGGGTGGTGGGGGAAACATTTTAATGTCTATAAAATGCTAAATAACACATTTAAAATTACTGAATACTAAGCCTAAACACTGATTGCAACTTTAGATTTACAGGAATTCAATAATACTAGAACTTCTTACAGAAAGTTTTGCCTTCTTGTGTTGGGTGATCATTTTCTTCAAGGCCAAAGACTGAGCTCTTCTAGAGAACTGATTTAGTCTGACAATTGCTGAAAACTATTAAGGACATGATTACCATAGAAAGCTTTTCTACAGTCTATTATTATACTCTGTGGATGCAATCTGTAGTCCATTTTAAGTCCATGGCAAAATTCCCATCTGTTTTTATAGTTTTATGATTATTTTTAGTTGTAAAATTATATTTAATAGGACAAAGATGTTTTTTAAAGAACACTAAGAAAGTAACAGAATTTTTTTGATAATGGACCTTTTCCACCTAACTCTAAATAAAGCCTAAAGAACTCATTTTCAAGACATCAAGAATTAGAATATTTTCCTGAAACGTCTCCCAGATTATGTCAAACTGCTGTGACAGAAATGGTTTTAAAACATTGCTTTTTTCCCACAGACAACAGCTTAGTTTCTCATAACACCACATAATATGACATTTTTAAAATCTTTATTCTCCTGCATGGCAGCAACAATGAAATTCAGGGGTAATCATATGAATATACACAAGAAACATTGTAAGACCACTTATGATTACTTAAATAGAGTAAATGCATATTAGGAGAGGGGGGACAAAGGAAGGCTAAAATTTACATAATATTTGCAATTTTGTGGCTTTAGAAATAATTACTGGTAGGTAAAGAAAAATGCAATGAGGAAGAGTGAGCAGGTAAATGGTGGCCCTGCTCAGTTTGCTGTGCAGTAGCTAACAATTGATGGACAAGTTCTACTCCCTTGTTCTCCCTTTTATACTCTTTATCTTTACACTAGACATGGCTGGAACAGCCTATCCAATAAATGATACCACCAAAGGTGGGACTATCCTCTGGCAGCCCTTCAAATAGAGCAGTGGTTCTCAGATTGTGGGGCAAGACCCTGTAGTTGCTCAAGTGAGGGGCAGAGCAAGTCCAAGGGAATTCCATCTGCAAGTACAGCAAAGGTGGAAAAGAAGGTCAAGCTTCTCTGTGTGTGAGCATGTGTGGGTGCGTGCTGTTGAGAGTTGACCAGTCTCTGCAAAAGTGTGACATAAACTGTCTTCCTCCATTATACCTTCTTTCAACCTCAGGAATAGCAAAAATTGGCTTCCTTTTTTTATGCTTTCCCCACTCAGCTTCTCCAAATGTTCCATCATTGGCACAGCAGGCACATGCCCCTTAGTGACCATAAGAACTTGGCATTAAGAGGGGGGGAGCATGTATGTCAGGGGTGCAGAGTGTGGGCAGCAAGGATTATCAGATGCAGGCACCAGAGCTGGAACAGGGAACAGGAACTAGGTCAGGAGGCCAGGGGTCAGAGTCCAGCAAGAGTCAAAGGCAACAGAGGTCTGACCTGGTATCAGAGGAGTCCAAGGGGCTAGCAGCAAGGGGCAGGTCAAGGAAACAGGGCAAATGTAAGAATCCAGGAGTCAGCAAGGCCAAGACCACTGAAGCATCAGGAGATGCTACAGGCAGCACAAAAGACCATGTTGCTGTGGCAAAAGCTGCAGGGAATATCCAGCCCTTATATAGCTGGCTCCTGGCCACTCCAGCTGCTCTGCATCTGAGCAGCCAGCTGTGCCTGAGGTACTGGGCAGGATCGTGCAGAGACTGCAGTCAGGGCCAAGATCCTTGCAGGCAGAATCCTCAAAGGCCCTTTCCACATGTGTGTGTGTGGGGGGAACGGGCGAAAACGCCCAAAAATGGAGCTTACCGGCAGCCGGGTAAGTCTGTCGCCACATGGAGCAGCGTGAGCTCGCTGCTCCGCAGTCCTCCAGTGTTCCAAATGGCAGCTTCCGGTTGGTGGAGGCTCTCCACCAACCGGAGAAGCTCACCAGCTGGAAGCCCGCCCCCAGCAGATCTGCAGGCACGCATTTGTGCATGCCTGCAAATCCGCGTCGGAGCTGGGCGACGGAGCGGTGCAGGGCTGCGCGCTCCGTGCTTTTTAAAAACCTCGAAAAAGAGGTTTTTAAAAAACACGCAGCACGGCTAGTTCCGGCTGCTCCTGAGTGGATTCTGGTGTGGAACTACAAAAAGTAGTCCACACCAGTCCACTCTACGGTGTAGAAGACCTCCGTGAGAGGTCGCTCTGCACCGTTACAGAAGCCCGGTGTGGAAATGGCCAAAGACTCAGTTAAGGATCCAGACCCTTACAGTGTGGCATGAGGGGCCTCTAAGAGAGAGAAAGAGAAAGAGGCATAAGATAGTACACGGGGGGGGGGGGTGCAACGTGTAGATGAAAAGGGCGTCACAGGGGTAAAAAGCTTAAGAACCACTGAAATGGAAGGTTGTTCTCTGTAAATTAGGACACATAGCCACCCTAATATAACACTGTAACTTCCCCTATGTTTCATTTCGTTCTAAGGAGCGAGAGACTGCAGGACTTAATCCAAGAAAATCCTGGGATAAAGCCACAGTCTATTGGGAAAATAAGCTGTCCCTTTAAGGACAGTTTATATTAACAGAGAGAATCTAAACACAACCAAAAATAACAGCAGGGAGCAAAACAGTACATAAAGTATTAACTTGATAATGCTAGCTTGAAATGGCATCCTTATAAGGCAACCTTTAAAGTTGTGCACAATATTTTCAAATGCCATGTTGTTGTTGTGTGTCTTCAAGTAACTTCTGACTTATGGCAACCCTAAGTCAGCTTTCTGGTCAAGATTTGCTTAGAGGGGGGTTGCTGCTGAGAGGATATTACTTGCTCAAGGTCACCCAGTAGATTTCCGTGGCTAAGTGGGAATTTGAACCCAGGTCTCCACAGCAGTAGTCCAACACTTGAACCTCTACAACACATTGGTTCACAACTGCCATAGTGAATTGCATACTTTGATGTATACTCAGTGTTACATTTTCTGCTGTGGAACATTGGCTTTACAAATACTCTGGGCTTTATTTTGAACAAACATCTTCTGGCTTCATTTACTATTTACTTACCATGATAATTTATGGGCTTTTATATACATATACATATAGATACACACACACACACACACACACACACATATAGATATTAAAAAAACTCCATTGTGTGGAAAAAATGTCATTTGTTGCAGCCAAACCAAAATATTGCTTGGCCCAACAATTTAAAGTTTCCTGGCTATTCCTCTGGCCTAAACAATCTAAATCCTTCTCTGTCTGGAAGAATTCAATTTCTGAACATAAACACTGGCTCTTTTGAATACTTCTGAAGCAGAAAATACCAAAAGTATTAAAAGGTTCCAGAAAGATGACTGAAACTAGGTATTGTTCATGTATAATGATATATAATCAAGAACAAAAATTTGCAAACTGGTCTATATGAAATTTGTTGTTGTGTGCCTTCAAATTATGGCAACCTTATCACAGGCTTTTCATGGCAAGATTTGAGGGGGTTTGCCATTGCTTTCTTCTGAGGCTGACAGAGTTAATTATAACAACATGAGATTTACCTTTCTGTACCCTTCTATTTGTTAGGTTTCTACTTCTCTTTTCTAATCTTTTCTTTATTTTTTTTGTTTTTGTCAGTTCAGTTTTTTTCAATTCAAAAAATCACTGTTATATAGATAATAATTGTATGAACTATTCAGACATTCTTTTATATTTCTGTATATACTCATACATGAGTATATACTCATGTCTATACAGTCTAAAAATTTTTGTCAAAAAAATTGTCTCAAAAACCCTGGGTCAACTTATCCACAGGTCAGTGTAAGTACTGTACCTTAACATTTATCAAAAAAGGGAATCATCTCCTTTTCTGAGTGGAGTGGTGACGGGTGAGAGCTTTGAATCTAAAAGCAGCAACGACTCCCTCTCTTCTCTCCGATGTGGCGCTGCTTCTGACCTTTTTGAATGCTTGGGTGGGAAAATGGCGCCTCCCCTCAAAGGAGCACCAAGAGAATAGGAGTCAATGCTTTTAGGTTCTCCTGGGACAGACTAAACTCTGGTCTTTTGCTACTCTACTCAGAGAATGTCATGGTTTCTTTTTTAATAAAGGTTAATAATGTACCTTAATATCAAAAAAGGAAACACCCACTTTCTCTGAGTGGAGTGGGAAAAGGCCTTTTTGAACGCCTGGGTGGGAAAATGGTGGCAGCCAGAGATGATTGGCCCCAGAAGCACTGCTGGCGCTTTCCCCTTTCTGCAGAATGACCCTCGACTTATCCATAGGTCATGTCAAAATCCATAATTTTGGCCCCAAACCTGTCCTCAGCTTATACATGAGATCATCTTATACATGAGTATATACGATACTTAATTTTTTCCTAAAATGGACATATTAGTATAATGAAGTATTATGAAGTAAGACCTAAAGTATTATGAAATTAGCTATCCTTATTGCAATCAAATATATAATCATAAGGAAAAGTTCTCTGAGGATAAAAGAAAAATAGAAGATTCTACTCTGTAAAATAAGTCATATGGCTAGCCTAGCTGCTCTTTCCCAGAGGGCAAGAATCAAATCCCTCTTTACCCTCAGGCAACAGGAGCTGCCCAAAATGGAGTGAGCTTTTGTCAAAAGTTGGCATTGCAATCTTGAACATCTGCATAACAATCATTTGTTCTGAGGCTCTAAAGGAAGAAAACAAGACTAGGAATTATTCAGGTCCATCCAGTGTTCCCACACACTGGTTACTAAACGCAACACGCCATTGCCTGCTGAAAGAAATCCCTAACATAACAAATACAGATGCTTAGAAACTTGCTCTGAGAAGAAACTTAAAAAAAAAAGGCAAAGAGAAATTAAGTATAATTTTACCATAGGAATGCATTAAGGAAAGGGGATTTTGAAATAGTTGTGTTTTGTTCTGAGAGGGATTTAAAAGAAGTGGTTTGAGCACTGGAGTACAGTTCTGGAGACCATGGGATTTAATGGGTTTAATGGGATGCCAGTGTGGTGTAGTGATCTGAATGTTGGACTACGATCCTGGAGACAGGGTTCAATTCCCCACTCGGCCATGGAAACCCACTGGGTGACCCGGGGTGCATCACATACTCTCAGCCCCGGAAAATCTTGTGATAAGGTTGCCTTAGAGTCACCATAAGTCAGAAATGACTTGAAGGCACACAACAACAACAACACTTTAGTCCTTTAAGCTAGATGTTAAATCTGTATGTTTGGTAAGCAGTGCAATGATTTTTAACATTTCAATGCCCTGATTGTTCATATTCTTGGTATGGAAAAGAGGGGAGAAACCTTTAGGTGTACTCCAAAAAGGCGGGAGCAGGAGTTCTTAGGTCCAAAGCATTTTGGAGTCTATCGTTCAGGAATGCTCTTAAATGACAGTCCTCAACTTTATTTAAAACACTGTTGCAGCTTATTAATGGTTTTATACTGTTTGTTTGTTAGAAAAATAAAAGGACAGTCAGACTTGAAAGGAGAATGGCCTCTTACTGTTATGTTTAGGGATGGGCCAACCAAATCCTTGAATCCTCAAAACCTGGAGAAGGATTTGAGTTTCCCGAATCCAAACCCCTGCGCCAAAATAGGCAAACTGAATCTTTCAAATCCACCACCCAAATAGTTTGTTGGAGACTGGGATACCTGAAAATCTAGCAACCAGACACACAAGTGGAGATGGCAAGTAGGTGAATTTTTCCCTTGGAGTAATAATGGCCTTTGCTAACAATTTCAGAAATTACATCTGGGGTTGTATTCTAAGATATTTGAAGTGAACATTTAATATTTAAGTTCAGCACTTGACTGGAAGGTACAGTCTTCTTGAGATTTCAAGGAAAGCTGAAAGATTCCTTTGCATAGCTCCCTTGCAAAGCTCTTTCAGACACAATTCTGGGGTTTGTAGTTTTGCAAGGTGTCACAGCCTTCTCTGCCAAAGTGTGCTGGTGCATCAGCAAACTACAAACCCCACAATGAGATAAGGAGCTATGCAAAGAAAAACCAGTTTTGACCTGGATTATCTATCTACTGTAGTGGTCCTGTTTACACAGGCAGGAACATGTGGGATTAATCCACTTTTTCCTGCCTGTGTAGAAAGGGCCTTCATATCATTTTCAATCTGGGGAGATCGTGAGTCAAAACTATGACAATTGTGCTGGCCAGATTTCTTCAGAGGGAGGTTTGCTTTTGCCTAGGTTTTTGCTAAGGCTGAGAGAGTGTGTCTTGCCCAAGATTATCCTTCTTTCCCTTGCTTTCTACACCCTTTAAAAAAAAAGGATTTGAAAGATTCGAGATTCGTGCAATTCATGAGGTTTCCAGAACCTTCCAGGGATTCGGATTCGGATTTGGAAAATTCTGGATTCATCTCATCCCTAGTTATGTTGTATTGTACAGAAGATGTTCCTCCATTTGACTCTATTTGAAGGACTGTCCAATCCAGTTAAAAGATAAGGAGCCATAATAAACGAGGAAGCTGGGGTTTGCACTTTGCCCAGTAACAGATTGGACAGGCGCACAACTCACCAAGTCATACGTCCCTGCTATAGTGAAGCATTCTTTCTTAGCCATTATTTCTAAATATTCAACTATCCACACATATGAATCAGCATAAACAGGTTTTATGCCAATCAGTGGCATGCACTTAACCTTTTTTAGTTACTGTAATGGGCCATCTTTCTGGAAAGTAGCTTTTGAGAGTGTGCTAGAAGTATGAAACCAAAGAGAAAATAAAGGACTTTGCAAAGATATTTCACAATCTCAATCTTCCATTCTGAGAGGACTATTTAAAAGAGTTTTTACTTAGTTCAAACTTTATATTCTTTTCCCATGCATGGATGATGTGGGCTGTTATTGGAAACTAGGAAGACTCTATATATTCAGTGGACACTCTGTGTAAGGTATGCTATCAATGCACACCACAGACACAAGTTGTGACATCCTGCAGTTTGGGGTGAAGTCTAATCTAGCTTTTTGACACTCAGAGATTCCAGACCTTCATCTACTTTGTCCATTGTCAGTTCTGTTTCTTCAGCCCTTTTCATTCATAATTCACGCAATGGGGTTGGGGCATGGTTTATGGTTATTCAGGTCAACTGTGGAAATTCAAATGTTGGCAATTAGCTTCACACAAATGGTTTGCATTTTTTCAAACTGTATGCATTTTTGTACATGTTTTTCTTATGCACAGTTTTTTTACACTGACTAACACATGTTTGTATACATTATAGAATCATAGAAATGTAGAGTTGGAAGAGACCACAGGGGCCATCCAGTCCAACCCCATGCCATACAGGAACACCCTCAAAGCACTCCCAACAGATAGCCATCCGGTCTCTGCTTAAAAACTCCAAAGAAGGAGACTCCACTACACTCCGGGGCAGCATATTCCAGTGCCGGACAGCCCTGACCGTCAGGAAGTTCTTCCTGAGGTTCAGGTGGAATCTTCTTTCCTGCAGCTTGAATCCATTGCTCCTTGTCCTGGTCTCTGGAGCAGCAGAAAACAAGCCCACTCCCTCCTCTACATGGCATCCCTTCATATATTTAAACATGGCTATCACGTCCTCTCTTAACTTTCTCTTCTGCAGACTAAACATACCTAGCTCTCTAAGTCTATCCTCATAGGGTATGGCTTCCAGGCCCCTCACCATTTTGGTCGCCCTCCTCTGGACTTGCTCCAGCTTGACCGTGTCCTTCTTGAATGGGGGTGCCCAGAACTGGACACAGTATTCAAGATGAGGTCTAACCAGAGCAGAGTAGAGTAGTACCAGTACCTCCCTCAATCTAGACACCATACTCCTATTGATGCAACTGAGAATTGCATTGGCTTTCTTGGCTGCTGCATCACACTGCTGACTCATGTTCAGCTTGTGGTCTATTAAGACTCCTAGATCCCTTTCACACGTACTGCTATCCAGCCACATGTCCCCCATCCTATATTTCTGCATTCCATTTTTCTACCTAAGTGTAGGACCTTACATTTCTCTCTGTTGAATTTCATTTTGTTAGCCTTGGCCCAGCTCTCCAATCTGTCCAGGTCATTTTGAATTTTGATCCTGTTCTCTGGCGTATTAGCAACCCCTCCCAATTTGGTGTCATCTGCAAATTTGATGAACATGCCCTCTATTCCTTCATCCAAGTCGTTGATGAAGATATTGAACAGCACTGGGCCCAGGACAGAACCTTGTGGCACCCCGCTAGTCACTTCTCTCCAGGATGAAAAGCAGCCATTGATGAGCACTCTTTGGGAACGGTCAGTCAACCAGTTACAGATCCACCTGACAGTAGCCCTGTCCAGCCCACATTTTACTAGCTTCTTTGCAAGAATGTCGTGGGGAACTTTGTCAGAAGCCTTACTGAAATCGAGATATGCTACATCCACAGCATGCCCTTCATGTATCAAACTAGTAACTCTATCATAAAAAGAGATAAGATTAGTCTGGCATGACTTATTTTTGAGAAATCCATGTTGACTTCTCATGATTACCGCATTGCTTTCTAAGTGATTAGAAACTGACTGCTTAATGATCTGCTCCAGGATCTTTCCGGGTACTGATATCAGGCTGACTGCGTGATAATTATTTGGGTCCTCTTTTTTTTCCTTCTTGAAGACGGGGACAACATTTGCCCTCCTCCAGTCTGCTGGAACTTCTCCTGTCCTCCAAGATTTCTCAAAGATTATAGCAAGCGGTTCTGAAATGACCTCTACCAGTTCTTTTAATATCCTAGGATGCAATTCATCTGGCCCTGGAGACTTGAATTCATCCAGCGTCGCCAGGTATTCCTGTACCACCTCTCTACCTATTATGTGCCACATTTCCCCTGCTTCTTCACCTGCTCCCCAACTGCCAGGTTGAGTGCTTGTATCCTTCCAGGAAAAACTGAGGCAAAGAAGGTGTTAAGTAGTTTTGCCTTTTCTCTTCCCCCTGTTAGTAATTCTCCATCTTCTCTGTGCAGCGACCCTATCGTCTCCTTCTTTTTCCTTTTCCTGCGGACATATTTAAAAAAGCCCTTTTTATTGTTTTTAATGTCTCTGGTCAGCCTAAGTTCATTCTGTGCTTTAGCCTTTCTGACCTTCTCCCTACATCTCCTGGTTACTTGCTTAAATTCTTCTTTGGTGGTTTCCCCCTTCTTCCATTTCCTGTAAGCTCAGCTGAGAGTTCTTCAGTCAACCATTCTGGTTTCTTCAGATGCCTTCCATTTTTCCTCCCTATTGGCACAGTTTTACACTGTGCCTTCAGTATCTCTCTTTTAAGGAACTCCCATGCCTCCTGAACTCCTTTCTCTTTCACTATTCTTGACCACGGAATTTCAGCCAGCAGCTCCTTAAGTTTACAGAAGTCCACTTTTTTAAAATCTAAGATGAGTGTCTGGCTACACTTATCTTCTCCTTCCCACTGAATGCCAAATTCCAATAGGGCATGGTCACTCCCCCCTAAAGATCCAACCACTTCTACCTCATTAACAAGGTCATCCCTATTGGTCAGGATCAGATCTGGAATATTTGACCCCCTTGTCGCCTCTTCTACCTTCTGGACCATGAAATTGTTTGCTAGAACATGAAAGGCACTGCAGACTGATCCACCCAGAAAAATCAGCAGTAGCAGAACATGTTATAAACCAACCTGGACGCAGAATACTTTTTGAAAGCACAGAAATTCTGGACCATTCTGACAACTACTATGTCAGACTACACAGAGAGGCCATTGAAATCCATACACACATGGACAATTTAAACAGGAAAGAAGAAACTCGGAAAGTAAACAAGATTTGGCTACCTCTACTGAGGAACACTAAAATCAAGACTCAAAAATATGCCAATGAACACCATCCAGACTCTGGAGGTCCCTCTACAGAGATCAGTACAATTGGTTGCTAATGTACTTAACACACTGTTATGCATATCCCCTGACTAAGGTCCTTTTCACATGGCATTCATCATGTGAAAGGGCCTCTGGAGTGTCACGCGATTGCAAGGAGCGTTTCAGATGACATCCTCCCAATTGCGCGATGCTACCAGGGCCAGCAGGTGCCGATCGCGCACTATATCATTTTTGGCTTTTAGCCGAAAATGGTGTGCAAATACCCGGCTGTGCTGCGGAAGGAAGAGGCAGAGCCCTCATGTTGCCGGCCACCCAGCTGGCAGCTCCTGCACAGCAGAAGCAGTAGGGATGCGAGAGCCTCATGGAAGAGGCTGCTCGCGTGATCCCCGCATGACCGCGCTGGATGCAGCTAAGTTGTGGAAAGGGCTTCACAATACACCTTGGGGTATTCCATTTAACAGTAGGCCATCACACAGGCCAACTGTAACATATGCAAATTGCTCCCTCCCACCTGGGGATCACACAAGTATATCTACTCTGTCTCACTTCCATGCCACTAGATCCTCTGAAGATGCCAGCCACAGATCAGGCGAAACGTCAGGAGAAAATACTAATAAAACACAGCCTCAAAGCCTGGAAAACCCACAATAACCTGTAACTTGAGGCCTTTTTGCACTACACGATTATTATGCTATGATTCCACTTTAATTCTCTCTGGCTGAGAATTCCAAATGCTTCTCTCTAAACTTCATATCCTATGATTCCATAGGACAGTAGTTCTTAATCTGGGGTCCGGGAACCCTGAGAGTCTGTGGAGCCCTGCTGCTGGACACCAACAACAGTGGCAACAACAAGAAAGCAGCAGTGGGGAGGGTTGTAGGTGCAAAAGGAGCAGTTTCAACAAAGGAACACTTTCATCACCTGCACTTCCCCCCACTATGCATTCTTGATGAAAAGGAAACTGTGGCAGGCATGTGTGTATACCCAAACTATGACTCTGGAGACCAGGGTTTGAATCTCCACTCAGCCATGAAATCCCACTGGGTGACCGCAGGGAAGTCACATTCTCTCAGCTTCAGAGAAGGGCAAAGGCAACAAATCCTGCCAAGAAAACCCCCATGATATGTTTGCCTTAGGGTCATATAAGTCAGTTTTCAAAGGGGAGAGAAATGATGGCTAGGGAGAACCTCCCCCTCTCAAAAAGACTTTGTTGTTGTGTGCCTTCAAGTCACTTTTAAGTTATTTCAACTCTGAGGTGAACTGATTGCAAGTTTATATTTTTGGCAAGATCTGTTCAGAGGAGGTTTGCCTTTGCCTGCCTCTGAGGCTGAAAAAATATGACCTGCCAAAAGTCACCCAGTGTCTGAGCAGGATTGAATCCTATGCCATTTCTGCACTGGCCTGTTATAGCACTATTATTCCACTTTCAATATCCTATGGAATCCTAGGGTTTGCAGTTTAGGAAGAGGCCAGCCGCCCCCTCCCTAAACTGCAAACCCTAAGATTCCATAGGATATTGAAAGTGGAATAATAGTACTATAACAGGCCAGTGCAGAAATGGCCCTAGTCTCCAGAAGCCTTAAATAAATAAATATTTAAAATTTAAATCTTAATTTAAATACTTAAAATTTGAGTTAAGTCTTGGAGGTCTCTGGCAAATAGTTATATTTACAGGGGGTCCCTGGTAAAGAAAAAGTTTAAGAATCACTGCCACAGGACATTACCATGGAGGTTAAAGTGGCATTATAGTGCTATAATTGTATAGCATGAAAGGATCTTTAATGGTCAGGCTATACAAAGGGCTAACTCAGGGAATCTGGGCAAAGGACTATGGTGGAGAGACTGGATTGGTCCTGACACCCTTTAGCCATTGGGGGTTGGGAAGAAGGACAACTGAAGGCTTCTGGGTTGAAGAAGGAGGAGAGACTGTCTGGTCTAAATTTGCAGCTAATTACTCCTTGTTACAGCAAGAAAAGGAATCCCAGGAAAAGGTTATAAAAAAACCCGGGGACCATCTGGTCAAATGCATTAGGTTTTCAGTTGTTTTGAAAGGGATTGTAGGGCTGAGGAAGGCAACCTGCAGTTGGAGAATAATCTTTCTTCTCTTTATGCCTGTTCCTATGGGTTTAGCTCTTCCTCATGAACTAGAGGAGGGTACGCAGACAGCTAGTGTTCTAAGCTAGTTGATCTACTAATTCTTAGTATCTATTTTCCTATATTTTAAAATTATTATTAAAGTGTTACACTTACAACAAGCCTGTTTTTTTCCTTAAGAGAGAGTCAGAAGCTCTGGTCACATGTCTCCATGGTAATGTCTACTAAGAACTTGTAAAATACTATTTTTTCCCCATTCTCCCGGAAAACATAAGGGTAAGGGGAAACTGTTGAGCCCTTACATTCTCCAGAACCCAAGAAAGGAAAGGGAGATTGGATCTCCAATGAAGGGCTTGGTGGTAGTGCTATGACTTCTGTTGCACTGTCTGGGCAAAGCCAGTCATGCACTGGCCCTCCTTTTTGCCACAGAGGTCTTGATTATTTTTGATACAGCACTGTAAATGGAAGGTGGCTTTTTTTCCCCCAGGGATCAGCTGTCCATTTCTGCAGCTGAAAAAGTCCCCTCCCCGAATCTCGCCAGTTCACATTGTCCTCAAGAATTTCCCAATAATTTACTCTAGAGTCCTCCAAGAGCGCTGCTTTTTTAAAAGGAGGCATAGTGCTCTCCAGGCCAACCCCTACTTCGAAATCCAAAAATCAAAGCTGGAAGTGGACATCTAATCATGTCTTTGTTAGAAGGAGAAGAAGGGCTGTTTGGCCATTTCAGGGCTTGAGATGGGTGCTGGTATTAATTTTTGGCCCCCAGGCCCACCAAAATTTCCCACCCTTGTTTTATTGTTACCTCACTGGTAAACCCTGTCCCAGGGTCTACAATTTTGATATTACAATTTTGAGAGGTCACCCTGGTGAGCACATAGGCAGCAACAGTCGAACAATCGAACCCAGGTCAGGCCAGTACAATCTGCTGTCACATAGTCCCAGGAAACCTCAAGCTGTGCAAGCCCACAGTAGACAAAGGGTCCTCAGTCATTGAGGAGCCAACTTGAGGGGATTAGTGTGTTTTCCCCAAGTTGAGCACTGATAGCAATAAAATCCTCTCAGGCAAGGACCTTCTACGTAAATTCACACCACAACCCAATGCAACTGAAGATTCTGAAACTTTGGCAACACCTTGTAATCTCATCATGCAAAAGGAGTTGCCATTGTGGAGCTTCTTTTCCATTGTAACACCCTTTGTTCTCCCCGGGAGAGGATTTGCCCTCAAGGTACTTTTTCCCCTACAAACAGTCCCAGTTTTTGAGCATTTCTTTGGATCACTCCCAGTCATACCAGCTGACCGTTTCTCCATCAGTCTAGTAATCCCCTCAGCCCTCTCTGTGCTGAGCTCTACTTCTTTGCTGTTTTTCCCGGACCAAGGACTTCAGGAAAAGGTGCAGTATCACCCCGACTACAATCTGTTCAATATTTCCCCTATCCAGTTTCCACTCTTTGCTTCTTATGTCTTGAGTGAGTGTGTGAGTGATTGTGTTGATGCATGAGACTTTTATTCAATAAAATCATTTATTGGATGTCTTTGTTTGGTTTTTGGCTTGGCCTGACCCCATAGAAACTGGCTAAAAAGACCCTATTAGGTTACCCTGCCTCTCGCATTGCTATTGCTTGTGCTCTGTTGAGTTTCCCTTCCCTATCACGTGGAGCACATTAAGGCATCCCCCATGGGACCCCAGAAATCAGGGTAACATTATTCATTAGCTTGGTTCACACATTTGGTTTGCTTTATTTATAACTGTTTCTTATATTTTGTTCCAATTATATTCCCAGGATGGGTTACAAAAGAATATAGTAATTAAAATCTAAGTACGAAATTATATTGGTTAAAAGACATAAAATTATGAAAACAGGATAAGACAGATATAGCAATTTTGGTTTAATATGTCATGGTCTATATGGTTTACTGGACTGAGAACAAACATCATATTTAGTGTGCTCTCTCTTCTCAAATCTCTCTCTTTCTCTCAGTCTCAATTCATGCAAGACTTCAAAGGTTGCAGAACTTCAAATTGTTTAAATTTCAACTTGAAGTCAGTATATCATGAAGCCTGTGTCTGATCCCAGTTTCATCTTCAGCATTGTAATCTGGGCTTTATTAGACCAACGTCATTATACTAGAGGTCTATTTTACCACAGTTTATCAAGAATTTTCTAGAGGCTAGAACTTTATATAAAGCCCTATACAGCTTAGATCCAAGCTGTCTGAAAGACCGTATCTCTCCGAACCAACTGGCTAAAGCCTTAAGATCTGCTGGGGAAGACTTTCTCTTGGTCCCACCACCAGCTCAGGCTCGCCTGGTGAGGACATGGGAGAGAGCCTTCTCAGTGGCTGCTCCCACCCTGTGGAATGCTCTTCCACAGGAGGCTGCCCCCCCCGCTCTCTTTTCGCTGGCAGGCAAAAACATTTCTTTTAAAATAGGCTTTCATGTAAGCTGGGGAGCTTCACTAAGTAACTTGTTTTTAATGGAATATTGTTTTAGGTTTTTATGATTTTATATGTTTTTAATGTTTTTAATCTGTTTTTAAATGTACTGCTCTTTTAATTTTGTTGATGGAAGCTGCCTTGGGTCCCATTCCAGGAGAAAGGTGGCATACAAATAGATAGATAGATAGATAGATAGATAGATAGATAGATAGATAGATATAAAAATAATAAGAACCTTCTTTTAACCAGTCTGGGCTAGAGAAATAACAACAACAACAACTATTATTATTAGTAGTAGTAATAACGCCCTTTACACCAAAGAGTGGAACAACGACATATACAATCAGGGACAAAGACATTAAAACAGAAAACCACAACAATACATGGCATGAAATCCCCAGCACCCCACCAGTTGCCACCCATCTCAGCACCTTAAACACATCTCAATGACTTAAGGTGGAGCATCAAAGAAGAAGGTCTTCAACCGTTTATGAAAATGGGTGAGATCCTCCTCCAGCTAGAGGTCCAAAGGAAGACCGTTCCACAAATGCGAGGCCAGATCTTGAAAGGCTCGCAGTCTTGACAATGGTGCGCACGCTGGTGGAACAGACAATAACCCTTTGCCTGCAGATCCAAATTCCTGGATGGAAGATACCACACAAGCTGAGTTGCAAAGTACTGAGAGAGGTTGGAACGCAAAGCTTTAAATACTAGGACCAAAAGTTTGAAACAGGCCCTGGCCTGACGTGGTAACCAGTGAATGGATCTACGAGGAGAAGACACAGGTGAATATTTTGGCAGATTTAAAACAACCCAGGCAGCATTGTTCTGAATTAAAATCAGAGGAAGAAAGGAGCAGGAAGGCAAACCTGCCACTAAACTGTTACAATAATCCAGGCATGAGATAATCAAGACCAGGACAAGCAGATGGGCAGTCTCTACAGTCAAGAACCTCCAGATCCTGCGGGTGTTCAAAAGATGGAAGTTGCATGCCTTTGCTGTTGCCCTGATAAAGGCACGCAGAGATAGGTGGCCATACAGCAGGACTCGTAGGTTCCTGGCAACTGAGACAGGAGCCACTGTGCAACCCTGTAAATCCATTGGGGGACATGAGAGAGGGGCTGCTGGACGATCAGGCTGAAACACCAAGATCTCTGTTTTGTCCACGTTCGTCTTAAGACGGTGAGCAGTCAGAAAGTCAGGAGGGAGCAGAATGTTTGTTGAATCATTAGAAAAACAGAACAAAGAATGACTAATTATACAGCACACTAGCATTATGTTATATGTAACTATAAAATGCAAACAAAGCAAAAGAGTAGTGCTCATGAAGATATAAGTATCTCTTGTAGTTCAGTGCCAAGTGTCACTGGATATGTGTGTGAAACAGTTGCTATCCAGCGTTGCTTGTATCTTGCTCTTGTTTTTAGTTGTATAGAAGCTGCTCCAGAAGACCTTCAACTGGAGGAAAGAACATTAACATTTTATGAAATGCAGACTACACTGTACTAGTAACAGAAAATAACAAAGACTTGGAATGATTGTTGAGGAGAAATCAACAAAGAAAGTGCAAAAGCAGGCTTACAGTTGAGCATTAAGAAAACAAAAGAAATGACCGTAGATAATTTACATAACTTTAAAGCAGATGATGAGTACATTGAAACAGCCAAAGTCTTCCTATACCTTGGTCATATGTCAAAATGAGGACTGTAGTCAAGAAATCAGAAGATGAAGACTTGGAAGGGCAGCTATGAAGGAAGTAGTCAGATCCTCAAGTATAAAAATATCTCATAGAATCATAGAGTTGGAAGAGACCATATGGCCATCGAATCCAGTCCCCAACAAATGGCCTTCCAGCCTCTGTTTAAAAATCTCCAACAAGGTGACTCCACTGCACCCCCAGCTAGCATATTCCACTGTCGAACAGCTCCTACTATCAGGAATTTCTTCCCAATGTTTCAGTGAAATCTCTTTTCCTTTTAGTTTGAATACATCAGTCTAAGTCAGGCTCATCCATGCCATACTATTTCCAGTTTCTATGTATTGTTGTGAAGACTGAGCAGTGAAGAAAGCTGATAGGAAGAGAATGAATTCATTTGAAATGTGGTGCTGAAAGAGAAGTCAACAGATACCAGAGATTGTCAGAATGGCCAATAAATGGGTTGCAGGACAAATCAAACCAGAGCTGAACAAATATCAGCAAATTTGAGTATGCAAAATGGATGTCTCAAATGAGCCAACAGTAGAGTATGCCTTCTTCTGGCATGACCTTCACATACACAAATGTGAGATTGCGCGAAGCATTACTCCCATTATAGGTTTAGGACACAGCAGGTGCAGCAGTCACTTTTTTATTTACATGGGAGTTCCTGAAATGGAACCCCCAGAGATACAGAGGGAGCATATATGGAGGGCGTACTGTAGTTTGCTAAGTCGAAGGTATCCTGTCCCAACATGGGTTACCAGGAAATGGTTCAAAGCACATCTGATGAAGTGGATTGCATCTGCAAAAACTTATACTAGAAAGTTCTTCTTCCCAATTAGTCTCAAAAGTGCTTCTGAATACCTATATATCTTTTTATGCTAAAACAGACTAACATGGCTATCTCTTTGAATATTCCTGCTATGGAAGTTACTAGATTTAGAGACCAAATCAAGCCTGAAAACTCCTTAGAAGCCAAAATGACTAAGCTAAGGCTATTAGACTTTAGACAGATTATATGATTCATTAGAAAATATTATAATGCTCTTTCACGAAAATTAAGAAACCAAACAGAAGAAGGCATAAAAAACAAGTGGGCTCCAATAGATAATTACCTCCAACACAAAATATAATTGACATACAAAGAGCATTTGAGAATGAGTAGTTGGGTAAAAATACATTATTATATTCCAAAGAGTTTTAAGAAAATATGTACTAAAGTGTTAAGGTTACTTAATAGAATATCCAGTGCATAAGGACCTGGATTGAAGGTTATTAAAAGACAAATGTTGTAGTACGTAAACAACTGGTAACATTTATGTTAATACTAAGATTCTAAGTAGAGGTGGATAAGAAAATAAAGTAAACTTTCTTGTATGTAGATAAAAATATGATGGAGAAACTGTTTTTAAATATTTGTTTTGTATTAAAATAATATACAAAAATGATAAATAAATAATAATAATAATAAAAAAGAAAATATTATAATGCTTGGTAATGTGAAAGCAGTAGGAAATGAGGAAGACCACAGTATAGGAGGACAGACTCTATCAAGGAAGCCCCAGGCCTCAGTTTGTAAGACCTGAGCAAGGTTGTTAATAGCAGGATGTTTTGGAGTTCTCTTACTGATAGGGTCATTGTAGTTGACTTCACAGCAATTAACAACATCAAAGAATAAAAATGCTTTAAACAATAGATAATAAAACCTGTGTTCCTGAGGTAGATGTTTTGAAAGCATTCTTAATGTTTTAAGTCAATCAGTCCTTGCATTTATCTTCTCTCATAAAAGCATTTCCCAAACTAGGAAAAAAAAAACCTTACCAGCAAATAATTTCATAGAATACCTTCAGACAGCCCAGTTTTTCCTTGCCTCATCAGAGTGATGTCTGAAACCATCAGACAGGTAAGAAATCTTGCCATCTAAAGAGCTTCATGATGTGTTACCTCCCATATAAACTTAAACCATTTCAATGATGACTGGTTGCTGCTGGCTGTATGTTGCAATAAATTCCATGGGAATTCAACAGGAAAATTCTGTTTCCCAGCCATCTTCTTTTGCCTTATTGTTTTACATCTGAATCCCAATTTTAGGCCTAATGAGTAAGTAGAACTTCAGTAGTCCCACTATAGTTGGGACTAACAATTGGATTTAGACCTTTGTAAAACACAGTAGATAAGACACAATTTGAATCAGTTAAATTAATGGTTCCCATACTTTGCTCTTTCAGATGTTTTGGACTTCAGCTCCCTGAATTCTCAACTTTTGTCCCAAACGGGCTGGGGCTTCTTGGAGTTGAAGTCCAAAACCCCTAGAAGACCAAAGCTTGAGAACCACTGAATTAAATGTAGATATCCACATTTTCATGAATTTGAAAAATACATACATACAAAATGCATAACTTTTGATAAACATGCATGTTTGTGTGCATGTGTTTGTATTTTAAATGCTTGCAAACTGATGTGGAAATGGGACAGAATGGATTTAACTCTGGGAAATGAGGAAAACCAAACTCATAGGCCATTTCTACACTAGACTGTTATAGTGCTCTTATTCCACTTTCAACATCCTATGGAATCCTGGAATTTGCAGTTTAGGAGGGGCCTCAAATGGCAATAGAATCACAGAATTTTAGAGCTGAAAAGGAACACAAAGGCCATCCAGTCCAGTCCAACCCACTGTCATGCAGGAATACACAACTAAGGCACACCTGAAAGATGTCTGTCCAGCCTCTGTTTAATGATCTCCAAAGTCCACCCCCTCTGAGGCAGTCTATTCCCCTGCTGAACAGTTCTTACTGTAAAGAAATGCTTCTAGGTGAAATCTCTTTTCTTGTAATTTGAATTTGTTGGTTCATGTTCATGTCCAGAGCAGCAGAAAACAAGCTCACTCCATCTTCAACACGACATCCATTCAAATTTTTAAAGATAGCTATCAGGCCTAAAGGCACTAGATCTGTCTGATCTTGGAAGCTAAGCAGGGTCAGGCTGGGTCAATACTTGGACGGGAGACTGCCAATGAATAACAGATGTTATCGGCTATATTTTAGAGGAAGGAACTGGCAAAATCATCTTTTAATAGTCCTTACCTAAGAAAACCCTATGAAATTCATGGGGTCACCATAAGATGACAGGCAACTTGAAGGCACATACACTCTCTCACATACATCAAGTCACTTCTCAGACTTCTCTTTTCCAAACTCAGCAGATTTGTCTGACCATGTTAGATTTCCTTTCTTAAGCTTATTTGTTTGAATTACACCTATGGTTGCTTTTACAAAAATGAGCAACTAGACTACAGCCCTTTCCGCATGGCATTTGTCATGCGAAAGGGCGCCTGGAGCATCACGCGATTGTGAGGAGCAATCTGCACAACGCACTCACAATCGTGTGACACTCCAGGGGCTGGCAGGCGCTGGTTGCGCACCTTTTCATTTTTGGCTGGAAGCCGAAAACTGTGTGTGATCGCACATTGCTCCCAGGCCCCGCACAGACTTACCTGGCGTGCGGAGCCTCTGGAGCCATGCCAGTCGCGCTTCGTGCCCCAGCGCAGCCTGGGAAGCTCCCAGGTTGCACTGCGGAAGCAAGAGGCGAGGCTCTTGCGCTAGCAGGCAGCTCATGCGGAGCTGAAGCAGCAGGGATGCGAGAGCCTCTCACCAGAGGCTGCTCGCACGATCCCCGCACCCCAGAGCTAGAAAAAGTAAGGTGCGGAAAGGGCCTATGTCTGCTGGAAGTAATAATGTAGAAGGGAATAGGCATGGATGACTAGGGGTATTTTGGCCCAGGATGAAAATACTGTAGCTGAAAACTTCCCAGGACAGCATGTACTTGGACTGATATGAAAGAGAAAGTACTGAAATGTGCAAGCCAAATGACTTGTGTGGATGATGGTGTACGGCATTTCTAATAGTTGTGTAAATAATTCTACCATTTTCCCAGCTTATCCAACAAATTGATTCCAAAAAATTAGTCAAAATAAATCAATTTGCTTACCTTTTCCATAGCTTTGTTACCCTGTTTTCTGGGGGTCCCAGGAGAAAAGCATAAGTCCATCCAGGCAACGGAGCAGGAACAACAACAAAATGTCCAAGTTGGTGCAGCTTGGCTGGCTTGCTGCACTTTCAGGAACGGTGAGGCTTTGCAGAGTTGGGAGCCTGGAACAGTCCATTGGGCTTCTCGGGTCAGCAAACGGTTGCAGGAATGGCAAAAAGTCTGTTTTTGCAATCAGAAGGCTGCGTGATCACCTTCCCTCATGGCCTCAGGTGTCATCAAGGAACCAGGGCTCTCCAAGTATCGGCCATCAGTTGGAGCGGCAACTTTCTTCGTCACCCCCCTCCCCACGGTACTCGGGGGCGATGGTACAATCTCGGGATCTTCCCAGTCCTCCGGATCAATTTACCTATTAGATTTTTAACAGAAGAACTGACATGATTAGTAGCCAATGTAAGCCATAAATTCAAATTGCCAGCTCAAAGCCTACTGGGATTTTGAACCATTTTGGGTCATCATGACTGAGAAGACTACGAATCTGTGGGGACTTAAATAGCGACTGCGATTGTAGCTGTATTGGCCGCAGTGGGGCCATTGATCTGGGCAGTGAGATTGCTAGTTCGGGACCGGCATTGACTCACCAGCCTAGAGATGCCCATGTTAACATCCCAGTAGCACGAGAGGACCCACGGCTATGAAGGTCCCATTCGCACTCTGGTCCGTATAACATGGACCTGCACACTCGCACCCTCCCTTTGCGCAGACCGAAGCCGAAGCTCCAAGCCTGATGATGTAACCGAGGGCTTGGGGCAGCTCATCCATCTAGTGCCATTGGTTCAATGCTGGCCCCGAGCAAGCAGTATCACTAGCCCACAGATATAAGCTGGACTCCGGAGGGAGGCCCGGAAGATGGTCGCTTTTGGATAGGCTTTTTAAACCAAGGGGACATTTTACCTTTTAAAGACACAAAACACATACAAAGAACTATTTACAAAACACGAGCCTCGGAGTTTCTCAGTAAAAGCGGCCAGCCTGAAGCTGGAAGACCTGTCTCTTGACCCACAGTGGTAGGCCAATCAAACATACTGTGAGTATGAGTTGTAACATGACCAAGATGATTAGAGGGTGGAGGGCGAAGTGAGCTATCGCTTGCCCTGTGGACGACCATGTGAAGGTGTCCCACCACAAATGTTTAGCGGCGGATTCTAAATTTTCGGAGGTACTTATGATTACCTTGGCGTAATGATTAACGGTCAAGGTAATCTGGTGGAGAGAGTGCGAGACCTCCTTTACTCGTTGCAATGGACTGGTGAGATTCCTTAGCCATAAAGACGCCGGGATCTCGTTTTCTAGGTGGAATCCGACTAATTCGAATTCCGTGGGAACGTACGCACTCTCCAAGACGTAATCTCGTATCTCCTGCCAGAGATAGAAGTTATTACCAAAGCAGTCTTGGACCAGCTGTGAGCAAAAACAGGGGTTCCCAGCGGTGTGGTTCACTCTTACATTCGCGCCAATAGGCAATACTGTCACACTTGCGCAAGGAGTCCTTAGACAGAAGCACTCACGATTAATTTGGGCCATGACTGTGGTATTGACAGGTATCACCAAGTATTCGGAAGTGTCGCGGTGGCTGAAACTATTAAGGTTGTTGAAACACTGAACCCAATGGCAGTGGTATAGGCAACTGGCCAAGCAAACATGTGTGTACCATTGGACCAATGGTACATCTGTGGGGTAGCAAAGTGGCATTGGTGGCTATGAGGGGGAGTCCTAAATGGGATACTGGGTGTAAAATTATAGGATCCAGAATCCGTTCATGGGCAACATCAACCGTGAAAGTTAGGCTCTTCCATGTTGCGCGCCGTATCTGTGCCAAAGTGGCAGGGTGTTCCAGCGATTCTGGATATCGCTCTCTGAGTAGGCTCAGGATCTCAGGGTGCATTAATCCCATGAGGCTGGCCTGGATCACCTGAGAGGCAAAGGTGATCACGGTGCTCTGCAGTTGCGTGCACTGTATTGCAACTGACAGATCATGGTTCATGTTCTGTAGAACACGGCCAAGGTCGGATATTATGTCTCGCTCGATGCCAACCCACTGTGGAAGCAATTCACTTATCAAATCTACTCCTCTCGCTACGTTGGTTAGGCCAGCAGCGGAGGATATTCCAATGTCTCTAGATTTAGTTCCAATTACGCCTAATTTGTTTGCCAGGGCCTCGTTGTCCATGGTGTTAAGGAATGCGCCACCACTTCCAATTCCGCCTAATGCGGTCCCTAGGACATTTCGCTTAGGGCGAGTGTGTGGGTGAGAGAAAGACAGCCATCATTTCTCCCACTGTTCCCACTGCGTCCATGCTAGTTTTAGATATGGTTGGCAAGTTGGAATTACTCTAGAGATATTGACAACCGTGAAATTTAGTATCATTTTGGTGGTTATGGGTTGGACGTTTGAGTAAGCGACCATTTCTATGTCCTTGCGGACTACGGAACTACTCACATTCATAGCTGGGTGACGTTCAGGAGGAGGAGGGGTGTGGACATCGGAGTCGGGGCACCACATCTTCCCGCAGGAGAACTTACAGCCTGTCGGGGTCAGGGTGACATTCTGGCAATGAAACATGTATGTGTTCCATACCCATGTAGGGCGACAATCATCAAAAGTGAAGCTAAGCACAACTAGAGCTTCATGGCAGTGATTGCTCCGGACCACTCTGGCGGTCATGGAAGCGGCGGCTCTGGCCATGCTGGGGTTGAGTTTAACCTCTTCGCTGGCAACGGCCATCCTTAACCCTGCACTCAGTCTATTCCTAGAGTGGATATGGAAATGTGTGGACAGCTTGAAGGGGTATGTTTTCTGGAACCAGGGGTACAACTGCATCCCATTTAACAATTCAGCCACCTCGGGATATCGGTTCCAGTAGCACACTGCTCATGCATTAAACTGCCAATCTGTGTACACCTGGCTGTATTCTGGTGAGGCTCCAAGGGCGTATCCAATCAAGGGAAACAAGACTGCAGTCCACATGAACGGTCCCATTCCATCTCCCTGTAGGGAACACAGAGATGGGGTTTTGTCACTACAAGGCTATTATTCTAGGGGGGTCTATTTACAAGGGAAACAGAGGGCAAAAGGGGAGCTGAAGTCACTGCCTCTTCATGAGGGTTGCCATCCCATGAAGGGAAGCAAAGTCCTTCTATCGCTATGCTGCGCTAACCGGAAAGCTTTCCCATCGGGGGCTTTCCCTTCCAGTCTTTCCTATGGGTCTCCGGAACTACCGGCAGGAGTGGTAAAGCCTACTCCTGGTTTGAGACCCTCACTTTCAATGCCGAGAGGAGGCTGGTCTTGGACCCATGTGCCTCCGGAAAAACCGTCTCTCCAGGTATGATGGTGACCAAGATGGAGCTGTAAACTAGCTTGGCCCCGTTCATGATCACCAGTGTCACAATGAATTGGGTACCTCGAAGTGTGAAGATACGCTGGCACCAAAGCAGCGATGAGGAGGGGAAAGCAGTAGCCATGTCCGCCTCCTTGTGGCATTTAGAACTCTCCGTTATCGAAATCTCGCCTGCTGGACTGCAGTTAACGGGAGTGCGTAATGTCAACACAGGGTGTGCCAGGGTGAGTGTCTGTGCTAGCCCATGCTCTGGCTGGGCAGGAGCCTCCTGCTGCTTGGATCTGCAATCCCACATGAAATTCCCTTGAAATACGGCATGGAGAGGGTGGACTCTCTCTGACAAGGCTTCAAGGAAATCCTGGGGGGAAACTGCTGGTTTCTAGCCGGGGGCTCAGAGCAGGGACAGTGGAGAGCTTCGGAAGCTTGGGGCTGGCTTCCCCTGGCTGTGCGCTCTCCTCTTCCTGGCTCTCACACTTGCTGGCAATATCTTGTGCCTGGTCAAATTTGGTGGGGGCTTCCTCCTGAACCTTAGCCTGGTGCGATCCTTCTAGGTGCTGTGAAAGCACTATGGTCTCGGAGGTGGCTGGATTCGCACTTGGGGCTGAATCAGGAGGAGGTGCAATCTGCCTTGTTTTATTGCCCACTGAGCGCTTGTGTCCTCCAAAGGACTTAGATTGGGTTACCCCCCCCGGCCATATCCGGTCAAGCAGATAGTGTCAGGGGTGGGCTCACCCTGTCTTCTCAGGTTAGGGAGCAGCACCTTTGGCACTGCTCTGGAGTCTGCAGGAGGGGTGGCAGGGGTCTTTTCCCTCTCGGTCCTAGTGCCTGCCTTCACCCTAGATCTACCCCAACTGTTGGGCTTCAGTCGAGTCCCAACCCTTTGGGGGAGATCCCGGGACCGAGGGCACCCCTATCCTGACAGCTCTAAGTCAGAGTAATATCCAGCTGGAGGGGGACCGTTGGTCACCGCATTCACAGGCTGGCTATTTCTGAGTGGTAGATGCCTGTCTAGGGCATCAAGGAGCTCGATCATGGGTCTCCCATCGAACTGGCTCATATCCAGTCCGAACCGTCTGAGCATGTTCCAGATCCGAACTCTGTCCGAAGAGTATGTCTGGGCTGTCGGGTCATGACCACCAGACGTCTCCCTGGGAGCACTCAAGTCTGGAGTCTGTCTCGGGGCGGCAGGCGGAGGAGCGGAGTTCCCCGCCCGGCCGGACTGGTCTCGGGAGTCTCTGGCCTGCCACTGCCTGTTGTCGTGTCTGGGTGGCGGACACAAGTTCCAATTCCCTCGCGGAATGGAATTCGGGGCTGTTTTTCTGTGCTGGGAATGGGGCCCATAATTCAAGTATGTGACCTGGGCTATGGGTTCCCAATTCCCAGGGTCCTTCCTGTGTGTCTTAGTGGGAGGTTTGAGGGAACCTGCCTAGCGCAGCAGGTCAGCGACCCGCCTGAGGTTATTCCCAAATTCGTCCCAGTTGGTGGTGGCTGGATCCACCAAACCGAGAGCCATCTTTGTCTCGCGATTAAGACCTCCGTAAAGAAGCATCTTAAACTCAAGATTGTTGAAGTTATATCCATGGGGCATCAAGGGGACCTTCTCGGCCAGAATGGCGAGGAGCTGCTTCCGTGCCATGTAAGCCTCAGGGTTCTCACGAGGACCTTGCTGCTCCATGACATAGAGCACGCTCGCACTCTGTCCGGACCACAAAATCCTTACTACCTCCCTCATCCAGTCATGGGCCTCGAGCCTAACCAAGCCTCGAGCTGCCACGGCTGATTCAAGAGTAGGAAGCTCGGAGGGGGACATACAAAGCCTGGCCAACTGGGTCAGGTCCTGACCATTGGCTGTCGGGTGAGAATGTATCACCGCGTTTAGCCACATGATCCCAGTGGACCGATTCAATGGACCCAATTGGTCAGCAATAGCTTTGGCCTCAGTAGCTCACCAGGGGACCCTAGTCTCGGTGACCTGCATCTCCTGTGTCTCTGGCCTATCTGAACTGCCTTCTCCAAGGGGGGTGGTCCGCCTAGTCATGGACAGCGTCTCTACTGGGTTGACTGGGACCTTAGGGTCACTCCAATCTGGATTGTGGGGAAAGGTTGCCTGAGCATCCTCCGGCAGCGTCTCCCCAGAAAAGTCCTCCACAAACATTGGGAGCAGCTCCAGGCACACAGCCGAAATTAAGGCTTTGCGTGTTTGGAGCTGGCTCTCCAGCGCAGCGATCTGTTTCTGGCAATCTACATGACTAACAGCCTCCTGCTGTTCTCTCACTTGCCCCACCATGAATTTGGCCACAGACCGGGCATGATCCAGCTCAGCCTCTAAGGCGTGGGCTTTCTCTTCCCAAGTTTGCGCCACTAGAGTGATGTTGCTAAGCTTCTGGGCGCAGGCCTGGGCTACGGACGCGAATGTTACCTTGTCCGCTTGCAGTACCTCGATCTCGGCATGAAGACAGGCATTCTCTTTCTCGGTTTCAGCTAGCTTCCCTCAGGTCTCTACCAGGGCACTACTAGCATCTCTGGCCGTGAGCCAAAGTCCCCAAGCGGCCAAAGCGTCCTTAGACGGCCCGAATGGGTTCTTTGATTTCCGTGCCAGGGTGTATGCTTCACGGAGTGTGTCAAAGGGATCGGCCGTCTGGAAGATGGTGTCCTTCCAGGGGCATTTCCCCTTACTCAACACCCATCTCTCTAGTTTACCTTGGACCTCTTCCTCCAACGTGAGGTCCTTGATGGTGACCTTACTATTCTCAGCCATTCTACACAAACTGCAGAGATCCTACCAAATTCTCTAATACAAGAATGGGACCAGGACCTGGAGTGACGGGAAGGACCACCTAGACCCGTGGGGGAGCTGAAGGGAAACGAACACAGCGGAACTGTTTTAGGAAAGAGGGATGGGAACCTATCTCCAGCCTGCCCACACAAAGTTGCTTTAGTACACCCAAGCCCGGTTTTCCACCTCGACAGTGTTGGGAACCAAAGCACGAGGAAACGGTTCAGGGACAGGGAGGTCACCTAGACCCAGGGAACCCTCAGGAGTACTCCGCCTGCCTGAAGGGGGGAAACAAACGCCAAGGAACTTACTACGCCACCTGGCCAAGCAGCAGGGAAAAAGGGCAAGGAACCAAAACCAAACCGTCCCTAGCTGGTTTTCTGGGTGAGGGGTACCTTCCTCTACCACGGGCCAAACCTCTAAACCCTAGGCTAGGTCGGGACTCACCACCCGCACCTAGTCGGCTAGCCACTCGGGACACATCCGAAACTACACAGCAGGACGCACCCGCACTCTAACTCCTAACAAGGACCCATATACTACTCTGGGGTGGGGGAATTTCTTCCATATAGCACCCATATACTACTCTGGGGGGGGGGATTTCTTCCCTAAGTGCTATTTTTGCCTTACTGCTATGGTGTTGGATGGGTGTAGACTGTTCCTACGGTGCTAACACCCTAAGACTTTGGATCCCAGCCCACGATAGACCCCAGGTTAGGGATGTGATTCCCGGGTCAGCTTGTGCACACCCCTTGCTATCGGACAACGGTTCACCGCCGAGAGCTAGTGACCACGCCAGGGCGGCTGACATATACAAACCCAGCAAGAAAGAGGGATAGATTCCAACCCCGATAGAGTAGCTCCTGGAGCTCACACACACAGAATTCTAGCAACCTGACTGGCCGTTCCCTAAGTCAGTACCAGTCTGATTTGAGGAGGTTCGTGACTCCTTCTCAAATTAGGGATACCGGGGTTGTCCGCGTTGCTCCACCACTCTGTTGCCCTGTTTTCTGGGGGTCCTGGGAGGGACACCACATTGCTATCAAAATTATAGAAGTTGGGGAAATTAGTTCAGAGCACAAGTTGGCAAAACGAGAGGCAGGGTAACTCAGCAGGATCTTGCAACCCAATGTCTACAGGGTCAGGCCAAGTCAAGAAGCAAACCAGTTGGAAAATAATGAATAGTCTTTATTAAATACAGGCACACAATGTATGCAACACAAACACACAGATAACTAAGGAAAATAAAGGTATGAGTAAGATAGCGGGACTTTTAGAGGGATAGTTGGTTCAGGTGATACGAAACCTGTCCTGAAGTCCGGAGGAAAATGGAGAGCGAAGCTGGGGTTCGATGTATCTCAGCACGTGGAGCTGAGGGGAAGCTCGCCAAGCAAAGCGGCAGCAAGGCGGTCTGGAACTCGGGAGCGATCCAAAGAAGCGCTCAAAGTCAGGAGTTTTTATAAGAAGAATTGTGACCGCAAGCTAGGTCGGACTTAGGGGAAAACAATAGATTTGGAGTTGGAGACAAAGCCTCTGAAAGGTCAGAATTTGAATGATTGAATTAGAGCCGAATTTATCAATAGAGTAGCTGGTATGCAAACGCGGAATACTTGAGCATTGTATAGCTCGATCATCAAGCTGCTAGCGTGGGGCAGAGGATCTTTTGAAAGTTGCTTGCGTACCTAATGGAGGTACTTGCCTTGAGGTCTCCTAAAGCGGCGAGTTGGCTGTTTTCTGGCCTGCCCGTATTGTCTAGGAATATTACAGCGATAATCGGCCGAGCCTGTATGTGTGCTTGTCCGGGGGCCTCGCAAGCACGTGGAAGGGATATGTGAAGCCGAATTAGTGATATCAATAGATATCTTTTTATATCCCCAAAGCTCAGGCTAGCCAGGGCAGTAACAGCTTTTTAAACAAGAACTCCCTTTCTGATATTTATTGCACTCATGAGCACTATATTGTCTCTAGCAAGCAAGCTATTAACATTTCATCATCATAATTAGAAACAAACATTTGGGTGGGGTGATGATATAGAATGTATCTTTAAAATACCTGAAGCAAGTGACCTTCATGCTGTCTTTCCATGCCCTTCTACATATTTTGAGTTGTCTTTCAAACACAGTAGAAATCTGTTAAAGGTCAATATTTTGCACGTTAGTGTCTCTTGATTTCATTCTTTAGTTACTAGATTTTGCTGGGATTTCCATTTCTCATTTAAAGGGATCAGCAATGAATTAGGAGAGAAAAAGTTACTGCCAGTGTCAGCCTCAATTTCAGAATCATTAAAATGCATACTGTGGGTTTTTTCTTCTCTCACTGTAAGTTAGAGAATAAAAAATGACTGTGAATGTGAAAGTCTAGGATGTCATTATATTGAATAACAACCATTGTTGTTGTTCTGAGTAATTTTTTAATTTTATTCCTTTAAAATGTGCATTAGAGACCTAAACGTGGTAAGGAAATATAAAGCATGACTACAGGCTCACATTCTTCCTTTGGAAGGAACCACCACACCCTTTCCTGATTAGCATCTGCTATATCTGCATGTGGCATTAACCCTTCATTTGAAACCAGATTCTACTCTGGCTTCAGACTGTGTTCTAAAAGCTAATCATGAATAGCAGTGATGTGGATGTAGCTTTGCATCATAACTAACACTGAATGAATACTTAAAGTTTGTTCTGAACAAAGTGGTAAAGAGTGTTACTCATGAAATATATAGAAGAACAAGTCTTGCTAAAGATTAAGCATGGCTTCAGCAACGTTAAGTCCTCCTGTCTTGCTATGCCTTTATATTTATATTTATATTTATTTATATTTATATTTATATTGTAAGTAAGTGTATGATTATAGGAGATCTAGCAGATACTATTTACATAAATCTTCACAACATTTTGACAAAGTCTGTCATGAAAAGCTGCAAAATAAACTGAGGAGTCATGTTGCAAGGCCAATATGGTATTGAGGTATGAGTGTTGGACCAGGAGACCAGAGTTCAAATCTCCCTTCAGTCATGGAAACACACTGGGTGATCTTGAGTAAATCACACTTTCCCAGCCTCAGAGGAAGGCAATTGTATACCTCCTCTGAATAAATATTACCAAGAAAACCTTGTGGTAGGATTGCCATAAGTTGGAATTGACTTGAAGGCTCACAACAGCAACAACAAATAGTAGTCATGGTATATGAAGACAGGTGATCTTATGTATTAGTAATAGGCAGACAAACAGGAGGTACATAGAATAAATGGATAATTCTCTCAAGACAGGGATGAAGTGTCCAAGTCTGCAAGTGACAGAAAATTGCTCAGTTTGGTAAAAGCGAAAATCACTTGGTGAGAAGGTTGGATTAAAATATTAACAAATAAATACAAATAATGAATATAATGGAAATAATGAATACAGAGTTTGGAAAAGTTACATTTTTGGACTGCACATTGGTTGGGGGATTCTGAACCTTGTGGTCCCAAAAGTTCCCATTGTATCTTTCTCATTGTGTGTGTGTGTGTGTGTGAAAGAGACGAGGGTTCAATTTCCTACTCCGCCACGGAAACCCACTGGGTGTGGGTGTGTCACACACACTCTCGGCCCCAGAAAATCCTGTGATAGGGTTGCCTTACGGTTGCCGTAAGTCAGAAATGACTTGAAGGCACACAACAACAACAGCAGCAGTAACAACAAGCAAGAAGAGGTTGCTGGAAGATCAAAATGAGATACCTCCAAACTGTATGAGTGGACAACAAAATGGAAATTCAGTTCAATGTAACTAAGTGTAAAGTAATACACATGGGCATAAGCAATCCTAATTTTACATTGATCAGTTCAATGATGACAGTGACTGACCAAGAAAGAGATCCTGAGGTCAAGCTGAACCATTTCTACACTAGCCTGTTATTGTGCTATGATTCCACTTTCAACATCCTATAGAATCCTGGGGTTTGCAGTTTTGAGAGGGGTCAAAAATCTTAGGGATCAAAAGGAAATGAATGAGAATAAAATGACCAATATTACAATTTTATAGTTGTAGTGACCTCACTTAGACTAGTGTGTGTAGTTCTGGTAACCACAACTTTTTAAAAAAAATATTTTTAGAGCTGGAAAGTGTGCAGGACAGGGCAACCAAAATTATCAAAAGCTGGAACAGTATCCCAATGGAAAAGAAAAAACACTCCAACATTTAAGGAATGTTTGTTTTAAAAACAGTTTGGTAAGAGGAATAGAAGCATACAGGCTTACTTCAGTTAACAAAGCCTCTGACAGTGAAACTCTTTTTTACAATGGCCTTTTAAGCCTGCCTAGCCCCCATTTCCTCCTTCTCCTCTGATTAGCTGGATGTTTTTAGCCCAATTGGCATTGGGAGAATGATGAATTAAAAACACAGACTTTCAGTGTTGGCTTGCAGAATCATTTCAATACTAAACAACGTCACAAGCAAGGTTTGAACTGGGGGAGTGGCATTCTCTTTATCCAGTCCTACTGCAGCCATGTGTGCCTACCTACAGCAGGCAAAGTAAATGTCAGCTGTCTCCAGAATCCCTTATTGCACATATTTAAAAGCAAAACAAAGAAAAAAAAATAGAGAGCAGGTAAGTTTCACCAAAACATTTTTCCTCTCATGGGAAAAAATGTGAACGCTTGTATCCCATATTATTAAATGGTGGCAACATGTGTGTGGACCCTTCAGTGTGTCTGCACACACACACTGCTGCCATTTTAGGTGTAGGACATGACATTCTGCTTAAATTTGCAGATCTGGAGGTCACTTATATGGAGGATCCACCACATTTCATTTTGTAATTGATATTTTTGAAGAAATTTTTACAGAAATATGTTGAACTGCTTTTCTTTTTTTCTGACCCTATCTCTAATTTTTCCATGTTATTTCTCTCTCTGTACAAAAACACACTTACTTCATTAGCTGAGTTATACATGTAAAAAAATTATGTGTGTATGGAGAAAGTGAATAGAAAGATCTTTTTTCTCTGTCATAACCACAGAAGAAGACTTTCAGGGAATCTTAACAATGAAAAGTAAAGGATAGATAAAAAGGAAGTACACTTGACCCTTCTTCACATTTGCAGGTTTAGCTTTCAAAGATTTAATTATTTGCAGGTTTCTCCAACCCCTCCCTTCCACCTCCAGTGCTTCTTTTCCAGGGGAACCTTCCTTTTCAGCTGCTCCACTCAGGCTTGGCAGCCCTTTAAAAACCTGCCTCTGGTCCTCTTCCTCCTCCACCAGCCCCTGCCTGGCCAGCTAAGGATGGCTCACAGTCCAATTTCTCAGCGCCACAAACCCTCTCCCATCCCCCACTCCACCCACGGAAGGAAGGAGATGGGCAAGAGAGAGGAAGTATAGGGCCACCATGTCAACCCACCCCCTTTCCCTCTCTTTTCCTTGACCTGCTTTAGACCTTGGGTGCCTGTTCCTCTTGGCCCCGTCCCCCCCCCACTTGTTATCTGTTGTTTTTTACACCTTTGCATGGGTCTTGTGCCCCTGACACAAGCAAATGTGGAGGATCAACTGTACTGTTTCCCATAACGTACACCTAAAATGTGGAACTCAGTCCCACATAGCGTCGTTTTAGTCACTAACCTGAATAACTTTAAAATGAGACAAGGTGAATTTCAAGGGATAGCAATCGTTAAATGCTTCATCCAGATTCAGATGCCAATTTCTGAGGGATGCCAGCTGACGGGTGCTATTGCTTTCTGGTCCTGATCCAGGGCTTTCCATAGGTATCCCATTCACCACAATGTGAAACAAGGACTGAGCTAGATAAGCCTATCCAGCTGGGCTCTTCTGGATATTCTTAACACCAACAAGGAATGTAATTGGGAGGTGGGGGGCATGCAAGGAGAAGGGCAAGGAGGGAGGGAATATGCAATCTTGTGATGGGTATACATATCTTTTAATCACAGTGGAGCTTAGAGTCTACCTTGGATCAATGTGTGCCGGCATTTTACAGATGGTAGGGAAATTCAGATCAAAAACAGCCAAGTTATGTTTGCTTCAATTCCTTTCTTTTGCAGCATACCCTCTGTCACAGATTCTTATTTTGAATCCTGGAATATACATGCTACCAATAATACCATCTTGACCTTACTGCCAACCATACCACAGTCTTGGAAAATATAAATCACTCCTGATTCTTACATCTGGAAGAAGGGCAGATCTGAGGTAACTCATCCTTTCCTCTGGTCTTATTTCCTCTGGTCCACACACTCTCTCAAAACTAATGAGAAAGGCTTCCATTATCCCCTTTGTAATATTTAGGGAATCTTTTCATGTCTATATGAGGCACTAAGCTACTTTCTTGCCCATTCCTGGTAAATTGGGCTTGCAATTCTAATTCTCTTAATTTTATTTCATGTTCCATTTCCATTTGTCTTTCTTTTAAAGCTCTTTGTTCTTCCATTTCTTTTTCTCTTAAAGCTTTTTCCTCAAGTTCCTTCAGAGCTCTTTTCTCTCAAGTTCTCTTAATTTTAGTTCATAAAGCTATAGTTCATGAGCTCTTTGCTCCCTTTCCTTTTCTTTTTCATACTCCATTTGTTTTATTTTCCATATTTCTACGCTCTCTGCGGACTCAAGTGTAGTCATTTCAACCAAGGTCTGTTCTTCCTCAGGATTTTCCATTCTGGCTTTTGTCTTTTTAGATGGCATCAACATTTTAGTATTTCCTTACAAATTACCCACACAGTTACCTCAGGAAATATTACTTTATTCTTTTGCTTAAACCACCTTAATAGTTTCTTAGAGAGAGATTACACAGTGTGTGCCTTTTATTCTTAGAACTGAGAAATTTTCTTTTGGGTGTTCCACAGATTCCCTTACTATGTACCTTCAAACTGTTAGCTCAGGGAATCTTGCCTACCAAATCCCACTGGATTATTTCAATCAGATCCCACCACTTCTCTGGTCAGATCTCTACAAATTTTCTGTTCTGATTCCACCAATTTTATTTTTGGTCAGATCCCACTGCTCTGACACCACTCTTTGTAAAACGTGCAGGAAAAAACCACCTCCGATCAGTGCTGAATGCGAAAGGCGACCCAAGCCTCACACTCAAGGCCTGTTCAGCCTGACACCTCTTTGTGCTCAGGTCTGAACAGCCAGGGAGATCTCTGAATCAAGCCAGGACCAGGACAAACAGGTCTGCCTCAGTTCTCCCTCTTTGAGAACACAGTCCCTTCCTCACTCTTCCCCCCCCCCCCCGGCTTCTTCCTTTCAGGACTCTCCCCCTTTACTGCCTTCCTTAAATCTGCCCTTCTCCCAGATGTAAGGATCAGCAGTGATTTATATTTTCCAAGACTGTGGTACCGTTGGCACTAAGGTCAAGATGGTATTATTGGTAGCATGTATATTCCAGGATTCAAAATAAGACTCTGTGACACTGTTTTAAGGAACACAGAACTTCAAACATTTATTGTAACACTGTTGCTTTAAATGTGTTTTGTATCTAAATGTTTATAAACAGCACACCATTCTTCTTTCTCTCTATCAATTCATTCACTTTCTTTCATACGCCCAGTTCTCTCTCCCACAGAGCTCTTCAAATCTCCAACCTTCCCCAAACACACCACAAATCACACTCCTCTTCAAACATACACCAGATAGTTAAAATCCATTATTTTCCTCTTTCCACCAGCCCCTCCCCTGGGTTCCATTTCACCAGCCAATCCAAGGTTCCATTTCACCAGCCAATCAGCTTAAACACTCTCAGATGCCAAGGAGGCTCTGTTTTCAAGACCCCCTCCTGTTAGGTTTGTCACATCTTCCATTTGTCTCAGTTTGGCAGAGATGACCTTATTAACCCTCTGTCATCTGTCTTTTTCAGCTGCTTTTAAAATATCCCAGTTTCTCTCTCCTCCTCCCACTCTTCCTCTTTTTCCTCACCTTACTTCAATTGCTGCAAACTGAGATCAAAGTACAAAGGTAGTTTGCATTCAATTAACTCAGCAGAGGGAAGAAGACAGTAGGGCGCAGAATCTTGTCCTTCTCAATAAGTTCAGACAAAAGCAAACTGCCACACCCTCTGCTAGCTTGTATGTTCTTCCTCATTAATAACTTTTGCCATCTTGACCACACTCTAATGTTGCTTGGCCATAGGTTTCCTAGTTTTTATCTGTTAAATGTTGGAGGGTGTGTTGCAGCCAATTTGTTATTCCTTTCTAGCAGTGGGCCACATGCTTCTGTTATATTGAAACTGTTGAGCTCAGTGTATATTTTTGACCAATTTTTTTCTTTGACGTGTTATGTCTTGCTGTGTTTTGAGAGGTAAGAAATTTGCAGGATTTGATCTTCTGTGTGGAAATATCCATTTTGAATTTCCTGAGACTGCTCGCAGAATGGAATGCAACTTGCCTTTTGTTTCACTACATTTGCTAGGCTTATGATCTATTTTGGAGGGACAGAAATAAGCAGAAAAGTCTGTGTAAGTTCAAAACTTTGTATGGCAACAATGGTCCAGAAAGTGAAGAGGTGACAAGGGGATCAAATATTCTAGATCTGATCCTGACCTATAGGTATGACCTTGTTAATGAGGTAGAAGTGGTTGGATCTTTAGGAGGGAGTGACCATGCCCTACTGGAATTTGGCATTCAGTGGGAAGGAGAAGATAAGTGTAGCCAGACACTCATCTTAGATTTTAAAAAAAGCGGACTTCTGTAAACTTAAGGAGCTGTTGGCTGAAATTCCGTGGTCAAGAACAGTGAAAGAGAAAGGAGTTCAGGAGGCATGGGAGTTCCTTAAAAGTGTAAAACTGTGCCAATAGGGAGGAAAAATGGAAGGCATCTGAAGAAACCAGAATGGTTGACTAAAGAACTCTCAGCTGAGCTAAGCGTTAAGAGAAACATGTACAGGAAATGGAAGAAGGGGGAAACCACCAAAGAAGAATTTAAGCAAGTAGCCAGGAGATGTAGGGAGAAGGTCAGAAAGGCTAAAGCACAGAACAAACTTAGGCTGACCAGAGACATTAAAAACAATAAAAAGGGCTTTTTAAAATATGTCCGCAGCAAAAGGAAAAAGAAGGAGACAATAGGGTCGCTGCGCAGAGAAAATGGAGAATTACTAACAGGGGGAAGAGAAAAGGCAGAACTACTTAACACCTTCTTTGCCTCAGTTTTTTCCCAGAAGGATACAAGCACTCAACCTGGCGGTTGGGGAGCAGGTGAGGAAGCAGGGGAAATGAGGCACATAATAGGTAGAGAGGTGGTACAGGAATACCTGGCGACGCTGGATGAATTCAAGTCTCTAGGGCCAGATGAATTGCGTCCTAGGATATTAAAAGAACTGGCAGAGGTCATTTCGGAACCGCTTGCTATAATCTTTGAGAAATCTTGGAGGACAGGAGAAGTTCCAGCAGACTGGAGGAGGGCAAATGTTGTCCCCGTCTTCAAGAAGGAAAAAAAAGAGGACCCAAATAATTAGCACCCAGTCAGTCTGACATCAGTACCCGGAAAGATCCTAGAACAGATCATTAAGCAGTCAGTTTCTAATCACTTAGAAAGTAATGTGGTAATCACGAGAAGTCAACATGGATTTCTCAAGAATAAGTCATGCCAGACTAATCTTTTTTTTTTATAGAGTTACTAGTTTGATAGATGAAGGGAACGCTGTGGATGTAGCATATCTCGATTTCAGTAAGGTTTCTGACAAAGTTCCCCACGACATTCTTGCAAAGAAACTAGTAAAATGTGGGCTGGGCAGGGCTACTGTCAGGTGGATCTGTAACTGGTTGACTGACCGTTCCCAAAGAGTGCTCACCAATGGCTGCTTTTCATCCTGGAGAGAAGTGACTAGCAGGGTGCCACAGGGTTCTGTCCTGGGCCCAGTGCTGTTCAATATCTTCATCAACAACTTAGATGAAGGAATAGAGGGCATGTTCATCAAATTTGCAGATGATACCAAATTGGGAGAGGTTGCTAATACGCCAGAGGACAGGATCAAAATTCAAAATGACCTGGACAGATTGGAGAGCTGGGCCAAGGTGAACAAAATGAAATTCAACAGAGAGAAATGTAAGGTCCTACACTTAGGTAGAAAAAATGGAATACAGAAATATAGGATGGGGGACACATGGCTGGATAGCAGTACGTGTGAAAGGGATCTAGGAGTCTTAATAGACCACAAGCTGAACATGAGTCAGCAGTGTGATGCAGCAGCCAAGAAAGCCAATGCAATTCTCAGTTGCATCAATAGGAGTATGGTGTCTAGATTGAGGGAGGTACTGGTACCACTCTACTGTGCTTTGGTTAGACCTCATCTTGAATACTGTGTCCAGTTCTGGGCACTCCAATTCAAGAAGGACACGGTCAAGCTGGAGCAAGTCCAGAGGAGGGCGACCAAAATGCTGAGGGACCTGGAAGCCATGCCCTATGAGAATAGACTTAGAGAGCTGGGTATGTTTAGTCTGCAGAAGAGAAGGTTAAGAGGGGACATGATCGCCATGTTTAAATGTATGAAGGGATGCCATGTAGAGGAGGGAGAGGGCTTGTTTTCTGCTGCTCCAGAGACCAGGACAAGGAGCAATGGATTCAAGCTGCAGGAAAGGAGATTCCACCTGAACCTCAGGAAGAATTTCCTGACGGTCAGGGCTGTCCGGCAGTGGAATATGCTGCCTCGGAGTGTGGTGGAGTCTCCTTCTTTGGAGATTTTTAAGCAGAGGCTGGATGGCCATCTGTTGGGAGTGCTTTGAGGGTATTCCTGCATGGCAGGGGGTTGGACTGGATGGCCCCTGTGGTCTCTTCCAACTCTACATTTCTATGATTCTATGATTCTTTGATTCATGTTTGGATGCTGCGTTTTGTAATCTCTATGTAGACCTGCCCACAGCTGCAAGGTATCCGGTAAACTCCCACAGAAGTTGATTCCCTCAAGTTGATTCCGACAAATTACCTTTTGTGATTTAAGCAATCTAAAAGCTTTTCCAAATGTCACACCGCAGCAACCCTAGATTGGCAAACTGTATTCTGAGCTAATCTCTAACTCCTTGATCAATTTACCTGTAGAATACCTTGGATTCTTAATACATATTTGTTCAATTCACCTATGATATTTTAAAGTCTGCATCACAAAAAGTGTACCTCAAAAGCATGATATTTGAATTGACCAGCACCCTAACATTATTTTAGAAACAAGAAAGTATAATTGGCAAGCATAAGCAAGCACAATGACACATAGCAAGCTATCCCAGCCATTTATATAACTTTTTAATGACTATGTGACAGCTGCAATATTGCAATACTTTATTTGTAATCTTGAATTCTATCTCAAACAAATGTAATCTCAGAGGATGACAAGCCCCTTTATTGCTAAACATTCTATTTAAAACAAGCTGAAATAGAAGTTTAGAGTTCAGTTTAAGGAAAGATTATGAAGATCAAATCCAAAACTCAGAGCAATGACCTTTTTTTCCACGTTCTCTTCTCACAGCATACAGCAGCAGGGGGAAAAGAATTAATCCAAAGCTTTGAGCTCTAAACAGATACATTGCAAAATGGACTCTCCAGCACTTTACTCACACACAAGCATACATACACACATGCATAAATGTAGACATTCTTATTATGTATAGAAGTAACCAAGCTACAAAACTGTGTGCTGAATAGGAAATAACCTTCATACTTTACTATATAAGGGCAATGGGTTCGGCCACTTGGTATTCCTACCTTTTTCAAATGTTTTAATAACATCTTCTGTTCCTCATGAAAAGTAGAACATAGTGCATTGTCAGGCCTACCAGGAAATATATTTGTAGGACAAACTTCAGCTCCAAAAGAAGAAAGGAAAAGTATAAGAATGGAGATTACTCACATTAATCTTCTCAGCATGAATCCCATTTATTCAAAAATTTCACTTGTATGGGGCATAAAATATAATTGCAATTATGACAACCCAAAAAAGTTACAAACAAACTGCTTTTCATTACAGTTCCATGTGTGATTTACATGTGTCTTTAATTAAAAAAACAACATGACGATCTGCTGTGGCACTGATGCCAAGACGTTCTTGAGTTGAGTTCTGAAAGAGAATCTTTGGCTGTAGTTGTGTTTGCCATTTACCAACACATTTGTTGTTTATATTCTATGGGCTGATGAACATGTTGGGCATGTATATCACTCACTGTTTCAACATTCAATAACGTATCAGCTGAATGTGAAAACAAGAACATCAGAACAGCCCTGCTGGATCAGGCCAAAGGTCTATCTAATCCATCTTAATGTTCCCAGAGCAGCCAACCAGATGGATCTGGGAAACTCATAAACTGCGCAGAAAGGCAACAAATTCTTCCTTTCATTGGAAGATACCGACCCTATGGAGAAGCAGGGTGGTGTAGGAATTGAAGAACTGGATCCAAGTTCAGCTTCAAGTCCCCACTGAGCCATGAAACTCACTGAGTGACTTTGGACCAGTCAATCTCAATCTGATCTCACAACCTCAAGGGATTGTTGTAAGGATAAAGTGGGAAGGAGAGTTCAATTTGCCTTACACCTGAGCCCTTTTACACTACACAGTTGTAACACTATAATCCAACTCTAACCAAAATGACATTCTATAGAATCCTGGGATTTGCAGTTCTCAGCTCTCTCAGAATTCTCAATACCCCTCCCTAAACTGTCAATCTCAGGATTCCATAGGCTGTTGCTATGACATTTCAAGTGGAACCACAGTGCTGTAATTGTGTAGTGGCAAAGGGCCCCAGATGTTTCACAGAACAATCCTACTAAAATGGAAGGAGCAATCATTAGTATGGGTTGACAAGACTGATGAGGGCAGGCAAAATAGATTCCCCAAACTTTTTATCCAGTGTATATTTGTTTTTAAAGAATCTCATTCTCTCCCTCTCCCTCTCTCTCTCTCCCTCTCTCTCTCTCCCCCTCACACACACACATATTCACACATCCTACCATAAGTGTTGGTTTTCTATGCTTTCCCATGAAAAATCACACATACAATTTTCCCCAATATTGATCTTCATGCACAAATACTTCTTCACTCTGACTGACCACAGGAAATGTACCTAGAGCAGTTACAAGGAAGAGCTTCTTACTTGCAATCAGCAAGCACTTCTGCTTGCTGATTGTTGAATGTCACTCTTATGACAAAACTGTAAATCATAAAAACATAGCCACCAGGTATTTATCATGTGCAATGTTTTTCAGCTGATCATTCAAATAAACACAGAGAGCCAAATTGTATAGTGATGTTGGAGTGTTGGACTAGAATACTGGAAGACCAAGGTTCAAATCCCTGTTCAGCCATGGAAACCCACTGGATTACCTTAGGCAAGTCACATTCTCTCAGCCTCAGAGGAAGGCAAGAGCAAGCCTCTGAACAAATTCTGCCAAGAAAACTCCATGATAGGTTCACTTTAGGGTTGCCATAAGTCAGAAGTGATTTGAAGGCACACATCAGCAAGAAACTCAAACAAGCAAAGTTTTAGAAGGAAGTGGATTCAACGCAGAGTGCGAAAGAGCATAGACAAGTTCCCTGGATGTAAAAGTGAAACTGGCTCCACTATAGGTTCCGCTTACAGCACATGTATCAAACCCAAGGCCCAGGGGCCAAGTGTGACCCGCCAGACCATTTCAAGTGGCCCTTGCACCTCTCCTGCAGCTGTGGCACTCCACACACCTGATGAGCCCAATCCCCACATTGTGGGCCCCCGGCTGCTGGTATTCTGAAGAGGGGCCAGCAGCCAGCACTGTCAATTTACTTCTACTTCTGACTGCTCCTCTGTCCAAGACTCAGTGTCAGAGCATTGCTGCGGATTACCATGGCAACGCTCCACATGGCAGTCAGAAATAGAAATAAATTGTTAGTGCTGGCTACTGGGCCTCTCATCAGAATACCAGCAGCTGGGTTGCCCGCAATGTGCGGATCAGGCTCACCAGCTACAGAGAGGGGCAGGGGGCCAGAAAGAGGCACAGAGAGGGTCTGGGAGGCAGAAAGTGGCACAGATTATTACTAAAACCAGTAATAATCAAATGAAAAAGCAATTATTTAATATGATAAAAGAGTAGATACATTTATATAATCTTACAGATACAACCAGCCCTTTGAGGGCAACCATAATGCTGATGCAGCTCAAGATGAAATTGAGTTTGATACCCTTGGCTTTTAGGGTTCCACCTAACTCTTGCCATGGGCAGGAATAGAAAGGTAGGGACATACATAAAGAGTGGTGGCTGCTTAAGCATTCTCCTGAGCATGAGCAGTAGAACGCTTCAGCTGAAAATGAAAGGGAGAAGGGATATCAGGCATGGAATAGGGATATCAGAGCTTAGTAGCTGAAGACAAAAGTGCAGCTGGCAGGCAAAGCATTGCAGTGTATCCTTTCTCACTCCTTAAGAGGTAGGCGTCTGTTCAGAGGTCCAGCCAGCCAGGCTCCAATCTCCTGCAGAATGTCCTTTAGCATTCAAGGAGGGTATTCCACCCTTCATTTTCCTGATTTTCTTCTACAATTGATGCTCAACATTCTTTGCCTACTGAGCTTACTTAGATTTCACTGGACAGGCTTTTCAAAAAGATGTCTATTCTATTCTATTCTATTCTATTCTATTCTATTCTATTCTATTCTATGCTATGCTATGCTATGCTATTCTATGCTATTCTATGCTATTCTATTCTATGCTATTCTATTCTATTCTGCATTTCTGCAAGCCTTGAAATTTCTACCAGGATGATACCACCTGCTCCGTTGTTTCTCAATAGCCCCATTTTGGATTCAGTGCTTTCAACATTCACACCGAGCTCACTATTTTAAAAGTTTCATCTTGCATACAAAAGAACCCAGGTTCCAAAGGAAGATTGCACTACAGGTGGATTGAGCCAGTCAAGGAATCCATGGCCCTGCAAGACCTGAGCAGGGCAGTGGATGACTGGGGATCTTGTTTTAATGGTGTGTGTGTGTTTAAAATTGGTTTTTAAAATAAGAGTTTTGATTTGTTTTTAAAGAATGTTTTTATCTGTTGTTCAGAGATCCTAGCAGAATGATTGGCAACAAGCAAATATTTTAATAGAATTAAAAAAGAATCAGGTGTTGGTATTTTCAAAACGTACAAAGTTACTTGTTCAGAGTTATGGTTTGGGCAATGTGTTACAAGTAAGCCAAATTGCTAACAGCAATTCATTATCATTGTGAGAAAGGGGTAACCCATTACTTTTCACTTTTTTTATCTAGAAGAGTAAGAAAATAGACTGAAATTTGAAAAGAAAATGTGTCCCTAAAGCATTTTACCTTCCCTAGAGTAAGGAGAAAAAGAAAATGTTTTTTATGACATGAAAAAGGAACAATATTACCAATCTTTTTCTCTTGTTATTGTTATTGTGCCATCAGTAGTCCAAAAAGCAATGTACTATAGGTTACACAATTAATTTCAAGGTTTTACTTACTGAGTAATGTTGGGAAAGATCTTTCCCTGAGACCCCAAAAGCCACTGCCAAACAGAGCAGACCATAGTGTGCTAGATGGACAAAATGTTGACCCTGATATACATGGCAGTTTCTTTCTCTAGAATGCCAGTCCTTAAGGCCCTTTTACACTACACGATTAAAGCACTCTGATTTCACTTCAAATGTCCTGGCAGCATCATATGAAGTGCTCTAACAAAGGAGTACTGAAAATCCTTAGCTAGAGCACTCTAGAGCCTCAACAGGCTACAAACCCCAGGATCCCATAGGACATGGCCGTGGCAGTTAAAGTGAAATCACAGTGCTGTAATTCTGTGGGGCCTTCAGACTCCTTCGTCACTCTTCAGTCACCCTAGTTAACAACCCATAACTATCCTTAAACTGCAGTGATGCTTGAAAAGTGGATTGCCAGGATGGAAACTAGAGATGGCACTTGTACCTTTAACAGTTCTGTAGAAGAGAGAATTTCAGCAGTTGTTGCTTGTCATGCAACCAATTAACAAGTGACTAATAGGGTACCACAGGGTTCTGTCTTAGGCTTAGTGCTATTCAACATCTTTATCAATGACTTGGATGATGGAATAGAGGTCATGCTCATCCTATTTGCAGATGACACCAAATTAGGAGGGATAGCTAATACCCCAGAGGGCAGGATCAGAATTCAAAATGACCTTGACAAATTAGAGAGCTGGGCCAAAACTAACAAAATGAATTTTAACAGAGAGAATATAGGGTACTATAGGAGGAAAGAATGAAATGCACAGATATAGAATGAGTGATACCTAGCTTGAAAACAGTACATGTGAAAGGGATCTAGGAGTCTTAGTTGACCACAAGCTGAATATGAGTCAGTAGTGTCAGCTAAAAAAGCCAATGCGATTCTGGGCTGCATCAATAGGAGTATACTGTCAAGATCAAAGGAAGTAATAATACCACTCTATTCTGCTTTGGTCAGATCCCACCTGGAGGAATCCTGTGTCTAGTTCTGGGCACCACGGTTCAAGAAGGATATTGACAAGCTGGAATGTATCCAGAGGAGGACAACCAAAATGGAGAAGGGTCTGGAAACCATGACCTATGAGGAGTGGCTTAGGGAGCTGGGGATGTTTAATCTGCAGAAGAAAAGGTTAAGAGGGGACATGATAGTCATGTTTAAATATTTGAAGGGATGTCATGTTGAAGATGGAGCAACCTTGTTTTCTGCTGCTTCCAGAGACCAGGACATGGAGCAATGGATTCAACAACAGGAAAAGAGATTTCACTTAAACATCAGGAAGAAGTTCCCCACAGTAAATGCTGTTTGACAGTAGAATATGCTACCTCGGAGTGTGGTGCAGTCACCTTCTCTGGAGGTTTTTAAACAGAGGCTAGATGACCATTTTCTGGGGGTGCTTTGAGTATGTGTTCCTGCATGGCAGGGGATTGGGTTTAATGGCCATTATGGTCTCTTCCAACTCTATGATTCTATGATTCCCTCTTTCAAGGGACAGAAACCCTCTCCATTTCTCACTCTGGCAACTCTAACCAAAAGTCATTCTTCTCTCAGGATAGTTTACCAAAGTGTGACTTGAGGCTTTGAGAAGAAGATCAAGGAGATTTCTCTCATCTCTCACCCTCCCCCCACATCAGGAGTGATCAAGCACAGTACCTCAAGAATGGTTCGAAACATTCAGCTACTTGAGGGAAAAGGCAAGACAGTGACCGCCCTCCATTGTGGGTATACCAATCAGCAGGACTGACTGTCAAATCTTACTTTAACAGTGGCAATGGGATAGGATGCTGTACCATACCTGAGGGCAGCAGACTAAATTAAGGAGATATAGAACAGGCTGTGTGGTCCAAGAGATGCAAACAGCTGGGGGGCAGTTCAAAAGGGACAATTGGAGAGCTGCCACTGCTGCCCCCTCTCAGCATCACTTGCCTCACTCTGGCTAATGGTAGGGCCAGTTCTGTAAAGTGTTCCTCAGCTGCCTGAACCCCAGGGGCTTCTTTTTTTTCCCCCTCTGTACTTTGAGGCTTCAAGACAAGCTCAAGGAGGTCTCCGCTTATAGCCACAACATGAAGCCAATTCATAGTCAATAGTCTGCATGATTCTGTACAGAAAAGGGGTGTAGCAAAAAGAATCCAACAGATAAACCGATACCTCCCAACTGTCCCACTTTGGCAGGGACAGTCTCAAGTAATCATACACTGTTCCACTGTTCCAGCTGCTTTTTAAATATCTCAGTTTCCTTCTTTTCACTTTCCACCATTGTCCTCAGCTTACTTCAACTGCTGCAAACTGAGTTCAAAGTGCAAGAGTAGCCTGGAGTCAGCTCAGCGGAGAGGAGAGGAGAGGAGAGGAGAGGAGAGGAGGGGTGCATTCTTGCTCTTCACTGTAGACTGAGACTAAAGCATCTTGCTGCAGCCTTTCGTAGCTTGTGTGTTCTTCCCCATTAACAACTTTTGCCATCTTAATCACATTCTAATGTTGCCGGGCCACATATGTCCCAGTTTTCACTATGCAATCTGGGAGGGTATGTAAACCAGAGCTCTTCAGGTACAGGGCCAAGGCCTCTCATATCTGAGAAAAATGTGAGGGAACTGTTGGACACAAATATCTCAAAACACAAATCAACAAAAAGAAGAAATAAACTACCAAATTTGAGAGGCAGTGTCTCAACGATCCATCTGTTGTCATAGAATCCTAGAACTGGAAGGGGCCATCTAATCCAGAGAGCCACTGTGGTGTAGTGGGTTGTGTACTGGATTGTGACCATGGAGACCAGGGTTCGAGTCAGCCATGAAAACACATTGGTGAGCTTGGGTGCATCACTCACTCTCACCTCCAGAAAAACCCCATGATTGGTTTGCCTTAAGGTTGCCATAAGTCAGAAAGGACTTGAAGGCACACAACAGCAGCAATAAAAACAACAATGTGTTTGTAGCAATTATTTGGATTTACACTTGTGTTCTTCCCAATTTTATTTTTTTTAAATAAATTGGCCCTGGTTTGCTGAGGTGAACCTATGGTTTGAAGGGCAACTTTTCTTCTCCTGGAATTCTTCTAAAACTTTCCTTAGAGCTGCAGTATTATAGTGCAAAAGTTCCCTTTTACTGATGTACTATAAGTCTAATTTAAGGGAAGAGGAAGGAGAGGGGGAGAAGAAAAGTGAAGGAGCCTTTTTTGTTCCAAAATGTCTCCAAATTAAAAAGAAACGTGCTTGGAGGTGAAAATAAAAGGTTGCAGCTGGAACTAAAGGAAGATATCTATTTTAGGATAAAGCTCAGACTAATTTACTATATTTATATAGTAAATATATTTGAGATATATTTGAAATGAGAACTTGTCGAGTTAATTGATTTTTGTGACATGTTTGCTTTCTTTCTTCTTTCTGTTGTATACATATATACTTTTTCCCTTTCTTGTTGTGTATACTCTTATTGCTATTTTTGTCCTATTCTATATACATAATTTTTATTTCATATCTTATAAAAATCAATTTTTTTTAAAAAAAAGGTTGCAGCTGATTCAAGGAATTGCCAGAAAATAATCTGGGATTACAGAAATGTTCTCTAGACACTAAAGAAAGATATGAGGGAGAAAAACAGAAAGAATGATAGCCATTTAAAAAAGCACACACACACTTTCCAGCAACCCCCCCCCCATGACCTAGCATATTTGCCCAGATGGAGGAATCCAGTGTGTCTGAGCCTTCCAAAACTGTGCTAGAATCAGAAATCCAAGAGGCGCATACTTTTAAAAATAGCAGTAACGGAGGCAGTGTGATATAGTGTTCTGAGTGTTGAGCTAGGACTCTGAGAGACCAGGGTTCAAATTCACACCTGACTGTGGAAACTCATTATCTGAAAATAGCCTGGTAAAGAGTAAGACCAGACAGCAAGAGCTTCCCCCCACCCTCATCTATTTTTATTTTTAATGGTTTCCTCTGACTTGTTCCATGTTTTGTGTTTACAATGAGATCTGTAGAACTATGGCAGGAATTTGAGGATTCACTGAGAAATTCAAGTCCCTCCATTTCTCAGTGAATTATTTCCTAATTTCTGAGAAATCTCACAGAGAAGTACATATTTGTACCACCACCGACCAGTGCAAAGAAACCCCCAACCCCCAGACCAAAATTTTTGTTTACATGGTTTAAATGCTTTGAAAAAAAGGACAAAAAGTTTCTCCTTAGAAAAGCACAGTCCAAAAATGTCAGTTTTCTGAGGCCTGATTCATACGATTAGATTAGAGGCCACCAACTATCAAATCAGAGCATTGATCTTTCTACCTCTACATTGTCTACTCTGACTGGCAGTAACTCTCCAGGATTTGAGACAGGAATCCTTTCCTAGCCTTTCTGGGGAAACTAGGGGTTGAACTTGAGATCTTCTACAGCCAAATTCAGCATTTATCTTCTTCCCTGCAAATTATGATTCCTATGTGGCATGGTCTCACACGTTTTAAGAGGACTACTTGAAAGAATCTTGGAGAAAATGGATTGCGTGTTACACCATCAGTGTGTTTGTGTGTGTGTGTGTGTGTGTGTGTGTGTGTTATTTTTTGTTTTGTTTGTATAAGTCTAATTTTGTTTGTATGAAAAAGAACAGACAGTTGTGATGTAAGGAAACTCCTGGAAGAATGATTGGAAAAACTAGCTTAGCAATCTCAGTGGCTGAAGATGCATTAAGCCAAAGGTCAGTCCTGATAATGCCACTGCCTGAGGACTGTCCTCACCTGCATTCTAGCCTTATGCTGAGTTGCAAGAACTGTTGCAAATTGAAGTACCAACACCATAGCAAGAGACTTGAACCAGCTAGAGGAGAAAGACCAATAGATAGCCAGGTAGGCTTGGGCAACTTGCTCCCTTCATGAACTCTTTAAGTAACTACATATTTGCTATGCAGGTCCTTATTCACAGGCTTATTGCCTTTGCCTTTTCCAAAATTAATTAGTCCTTGCTCATTCTTATTAGAGTGTGGAGAGTAACCACACAGGAAGAGAGCCAACAAGGTATACTGGCTGGAACATTGGACTAGAACTCAGGAGATCAGAGTGATTCCCAGCTCAGCCATGGAAACCCACTGAGTGACCTTGGGTAAGCAACACTCTCTCAGCCTCAACAGAAGCCAGAGGCAGCCCTGCTCTCAACAAATCTTGCCAAGAGAAACCCACCTTAGGGTCACCATAAGTCAGAAAGTGCTTGAAGGCATACAACCACCACCACCACCACACAGGGGATTTTCTCTCCACCATGGATACCAATATATCCCCATGCATAGAAGCCAGAATTAGGTGCTTCTATAACAAAGTCTCATTTTTTTCTTGCATGCTATATTTCTGAATAAATTTCCTGACACAATAAACATACTATCTTTTTAAAATGTTATTACAAGCTTCCAGAACAGTTATTCCTGTTTGACAGCCCTGAGCTCAATACTAGTCCACTGTACTCTGCCAGCATAAATGCCAAATATTCTTACAGGAATATCTAGGAGAGGTAAAATGGATGAAACTTCCATACTGTTCCTCAACTTAGACATCAGCTCAGTGCTATGAAACCAGCCTACAGGGAAGCACGAATCTAACTCAAGACCTTCCATTTTAATAAATCAAATAAAGCACTGGAGTAGTGTTACCCTGATTTCTGGGGGCCCCGAGAGGGACACCTAAATGCGCTCTCAATAAGATAAGTTGGGGAAATTAGCCAAGAGCGCCACCTAGCAATACGAGAGGCAAGGTAACGTAGCGAGATCTTGAAGCCTATGTTTACGAGGTCAGGCCGAGTCAAGGAGCACACAGAAGTTGAAACAATAAATGATATTTTATTAAAACACAAGCAAACAGTGTATGCAGCACACTCACACAGACAACTAAGGAAATAAAGGTTGGAGTGGGATAGAGGGATTTTTAGAGGAGTTGTTGGTTTGGGTGATACTTCACCTGTCCTGAAGCCCGGTTAGAAGCGGAGAAGCTGGGGAGCGTGGATCTCAGCACGTGGAGCTGAGGGGAAGGCTTGCTGGACAAAGCAACAGCAAGGCGGGATGGAAGCCAAGAGCGATCCAAGGAAGAGCTCAAAGTCAGGGGTTTTTATAAGGAGAATTGTGACCGCAGGCTAGTTCGTACTCAGGGAAAACAATGGATTTGGGGCTGGAGAAAAAGCCTCCGAAAGGTCAGAATTTGAATGATTGAGTTATAGCCAAATTGTCAATAGGATAGCCAGTATGCAAACACGGAGTACTTGAGCGTTGTATAGCTCGATCATCAAGCTGCCAGCACGGGGCAGAGGATCTTTTGAAAGTTACGTGCGTACATAATTGAGTACTCGCCTTTGAGGTCATCTGAAGCTGCGAGTTGGCTATTTCTTACCTGCCTGTATTGTGTTGTAATATTACGGCAATTATCAGCCGAGTCTGTATGCGTGCTTGTCCGGGGGCCTCGCAAGCACGTGGAGGGGAATGGGTATGTGAAGCTGAATTATTGATATCAAGAGATATCTTTTTATATCCCACAAGCTTGGGTTAGCCAGGGCAGTAACAGTAGATATACTTTTAAGGCAAGGTAGAACAAATTGTGGCTTAGCAGTAGAAGATCTTTGAATTATGAGTCTGAAGACAAATTCCCAAGCTAAGCATGTGCTTAACACACCTTGTTCCTTCATTCCAACTATATACTTGTGTTACCCTAATTTCTGGGGGTCCCATGGAGGACCCTTCACTATGCTCAGTATTATGGAGGAATGGGAATTAGCCAGAGCACAAGCTATAACACACGAGAGGCAGGGTAACGTAGTGAGATCTTAAAGCCCAATTTTTACAGGGTCAAGCCAAACCAAAGACCACTCCAAATTGTTAAAGAAATTATTTTTATTTTATTTTTATTAAAAATCAGTCACTGTGCACGTTCGCACTTATGCACTCACTCACCCAACAGCTAAAAGAAATAAAAGAGTGGAAAATTGATAGGGGATTTTGGAGAGGGGTTTTGGGGGGTATACTGCACCTGGTCCAGAAGACTGAAGACAAAGACAGCAGTGGAGTGAGCGGAGAAACTCAGCACATGGAGGGCTGAGGGGATTGCCGGATGGAGAGACATGGAGTAGAGAGGAAACCGGAGCGATCCGAGGAACTATTCGAAAACCGGGTCTTTTATAGGGAAAAATGTACCTGGAGGCTAGTCCTTTCCCAGGGAGAACAATAGGTGGAGGAGCTAAGACAAAGCTCCAAAATGTGTCCGATCTGTAGCACAAAGCTCCGAAATGTCAGAGTGCTTAGGTTGATTAGATTTAGCCAAGCTTGCCAAAAGCCGCAGCAGTATGCAAATGGCCCTCGCTTGACGGACTGTTTCTCAGGAGTGCTAATCCTGTCAAGCTAGCTTCTCGGGGCAGAGAACTCTTTGTAGGTTTTAATGTGTGCATGTCTAGAGGGCTCCTGGGGCTACGTGACAGATTAAGTTACTGACCAGACCGGGTTTTTCCTGATTGCAGCCGTTCAGCTGTGCTTGCCTGTGTGCTTGTTCGGGGGACCCTCCCAAGCATGTGGAGATATAAATTTAGTATTTGATATTAATAAATTGTAGACCCCTGGAGAGGGCTAACTACCACAGTAACACTTGGCCCACATCCAGGCCACTATTCACACCTGGTTCCAGCTGATGGATTTTAAGGTTCTAGTAAATCACACACTGGTGCACTGGTAGCTGGACAAAGTGACTCTGTATGCAGCATCATATCCACTTTTCCCTCCACATTTATTTTACTGCTGGAGCAGCAAACTTGAAAATTATTAAACTGGAAACCTCATGCCTGGATCTTCTTAAAAATTTTAGTTTCTTTCAGACATATCAGTGAAACTGTAATTATATAAACTGATGTTTTGGAATACAAGTAAATGCCTTGAAAGAAAAAAAGAATAAATAAACTAAATATGAAACTTGAATCTGTTAGAAGAACAGGAAGGAAAAAGATATGTTATTGCAGTAAGAAGTATTTTTAGGAAACGAGACATTAGTCAAACCAGAATGGAAGTTTAGGAGGGACATATTCATATTATTTCAGGGAAAACCACCAACTCCAACTGTCCCTTGGAAGTTATTTAATCTAGTTATTCATTTTCAAGTTGTGAAACATGATTTTACTGCAGGAGAGAATTATGTCCCTGTCCAGCCTGCATTCTACTAGCTTCTTTGTAAGAATGTCACAGGGAACTTTGTCAAAGGCCTTACTGAAATCAAGATATGCTGTGTCCACAGCATTGTCTTCATCTATCAAGCTCGTAACTCTATCAAAAAAAGAGATAAGATTAGTCTGGCAGGACTTATTTCTGAGAAATCCATGTTGACTTTTAGTGATTGCGGCATTGCTTTCCGAGTAGTAACAAACTGACTGTTTAATGATCTGTTCTAGGATCTTTCCCTTTTTAAAATGTTTTTAATTTCTCTGGCAAGCCTGAGTTCATTCTGCGCTTTAGCTTTTCTGTCTGTTCACAACATCTAGCTAGGTTTGGAACTTGAGGGAGTACCTATAACCACTATAGAATTGCACCCTCTGTCTTGATAGGTTGACAATAAGAACTTGGCAAACAGAGGGTTGACATAGATTTTACCAGGGGACTTTGAAGGCAAAGCCCAGTTTTACCTTTTTCAATTTAACTATCTAAACTATCAGATATGGAGGGGGAAGGAGCTGCTGCGGTCACCTGCCACAGTTGTGGCATGTTTCTTTTCCTCTTGCAAGACATCCTTGGGTACACCTGCAGCAAATGCAAGATGGTCGCCCTCTTGGAGGAGAAGATTCAACAGCTGGAGGCACACATTTCAAATCTTCGCATTATTAGGGACGGAGAGGAGTTCCTGGATAGGGCTGAGATGACCTTTTTGAAGACAGAGTGCATGGAGGAGCTAGAGGACGAAGAAGCCAGTTCACGAAACAGGGAGACGGATGCTTGGACGAATAGAAGTAGACGGAGGAGTAGAAAGACAAGGTGCCACACGGAGACTCTCGAGCTACAGAATCACTTCCAATTCTTGACTTTATTAATGACAAAGTGGAACAGCAGGAAGAGGTCATGGAACGTCATCCAGAGGAAATCCAACATCAGCAACAGAAACGCCAACACCAGCAGAGCAGCATCCAACAGCAGCAGCAGCACCAACACTCTCAGCACAAACAGAAAGTTCAGGCGGCCCTGAGAGAATCTGCTCATCGAGTAACCCCCGACAAGCCTCAGAGGAGATGAGTTATAGTGGTTGGGGACCCTTTGCTGAGAGGATTGGAAGCGACCATTTGCAACCTGGACAGGATCAATCATGAGGTGTGCTGTCTCCCTGGGGCCAAAATCAATGACATAATGGAGAGGCTAACCAGACTGATCAAGCCCACTGACTATAACCCCCTCCTTTTGGTTCATGTCAGAACCAATGACATGGCGAGGCACAGCTTTCACCACATCACAAAAGATTACGAGCTTATGGGTAGGAAGCTGAAGGACCTTCGTGCGCAGGTTGTCATTTCATCTCTTCTCCCGGTGGAAGGACATGACCCATGAAGGGAAAGAAGAATAGTGGAGATCAACAACTGGCTCCGAAGATGGTGCCGCCAAAAGCGATTCAGATTTTTGGATCACGGTCTCCATTTCCAGGAGGCTAGTCTTCTGGCAAGGGATGGCCTGCATCTTACATCCGTCGGCTGGAATGTTTTTGCAAACAGTCTTGCAAAACGGATCAGGAGGTCTTTAAACTGAGTTTGACTGGGAAGGGGGACAGTAGTATTCTGGGCAAGGATTCAGTGAGTGCTGGGAAAATAGCTCAAATGATATAGATAGGGCAGGCCAAGTAGAACTAGAGACCAACAGGGAGAGGGAAAGTAACTTTAGTACAGGAATTCCACAAAGGGCACATCGTCTCAAATGTCTCTACACTAATGCACAAAGCATGGGCAATAAGCAAGATGAACTCCAACTTTTATTACAAAAAAAAAATAAAAAATGATGTAATAGGCATCACTGAAACCTGGTGGGATGAATCTACTGATCGGAATGTAGGAATAAAGGGTATAACTTATTTCACAGAAATAGACCAAACAAGAAAGGAGGAGGAGTAGCCTTATATGTCAAGGATGTTTTCACCTGTGAAGAAATCCATGACTTATTTCTGGGAAGCCAAGTTGAGAGCATCTGGGTAAGAATTAAGAGAGAGAGAAACAATAGAGATGTGATTGTGGGGATTGCTACAGGCCTCTGGGCCAGCCTGAGGACTTAGATGAAGCCTTCCTGGAGCAGATAATGACACATTCAAAAAGGAGTGATGCCGTGTTAATGGAAGATTTCAATTATCCTGATATTTGTTGGCAGTCAAATTCTGCAAAGACCTTAAGGTCCAACAGGTTCCTTGCTTGCCTTGCAGACAATTTCATGGTCCAGAAGGTGGAAGAGGTGACAAGGGGATAGGCTATTTTAGATCTGATCCTGACCAACAGGGATGACCTAGTTGATAAGGTGGAGGTGGTGGGAACCTTAGGAGGAAGTGACCATGCTCTCTTGGAATTTGTCATGCAGTGGGAAGGAGAAGCCGAGTGCAGCCAGACACACATCCTAAAATTTTAAGAAAGCTGATTTCTGTAAAATTAGGGAGTTACTTGCTGACATCCCGTGGACAAGAATACTAAAAGAGAAAGGAGTTCATGATGGTTGGGAGTTTCTTAAAAGTGAGATACTGAAGGCACAATTGAAAACTGTGCCAACAAGGAGGAAAAATGGCAGGTGTCTAAAGAAGCTGGAATGGTTGACTGAAGAATTCTCAGCTGAGCTAAGTGTTAAAAGAAACATGTACAGGAAATGGAAGAATTCAAGCAAATAGCAAGGAGATGTAGGGTGAAAGTCAGAGAAGCGAAAGCACAGAATGAACTCAGGCTTGCCAGAGACATCAAAAACGATAAAAAGGGCTTTTTTAGATATGTCTGCAGCAAAAGGAAAAACAAGGAAATGATAGGATCACTACGTGGAGAAGGGGACCAATTAATAATGGGGGGGAGTGAGAAGGCAGAACTACTTAATACCTGCTTTGCCTCAGTTTTCTCCCAAAAGGATAGAAGTACCCAACCTGGGGCGTGGGGAGCAGGTGAGGAAGTGGGGGAAATGAGCACAGAATAAGTAGAGAAGTAGTACAGGAATATCTAGCTAAACTAGATGAATTCAAGTCTCCAGGGCCAGATGAACTACATCCAAGGATATTAAAAGAACTGGCAGAATTCATTTCTGAACCACTTGCAATAATCTTTCAGAACTCTTGGAGAACAGGAGAAGTCCCAGCAGACTGGAGGAGGGCAAATGTCATCCCCATCTTCAAGAAGGGGAAAAAAGAGGACCCAAATAATTATCGGCTGGTAAGCCTGACATCAATTGCAGGAAAGATCCTAGAGCAGATCATTAAACAGTCAGTTTGTAATTACTTAGAAAGCAATGCCATAGTCACTAAAAGCCAGCATGGATTTCTCAGAAATAAGTCATGCCAGACTAATCTTATCTCTTTTTATGATAGGGTTACAAGCTTGATAGATGAAGGGAATGCTATAGATGTAGCATATCTTGACCTCACTAAGGCCTTTGACAAAGTTCCTCATGACATTCTTGCAAAGAAGCTAGTAAAATGCAGGCTGGGCAGTGCTACTGTTAGTTGGATTTGTAATTGGTTGACCGACCGCAAAGATTGATCACCAATGGCTGCTTTTCATCCTGGAGAGGAGTGACTAGTGGGGTGCCACAGGGTTCTCTCCTGGGCCCAGTGTTATTCAACATCTTCATCAATGACTTGGATGAAGGAACAGAGGGCATGCTGATCAAATTTGCAGATGATACCAAACAGCTTGTGGTCTATTAAAACTCCTAGATCCCTTTCACACGTACTGCTATCCAGCCACGTGTCCCCCATCCTATATTTCTCTATTCCATTTTTTCTACCTAAGTGTAGGACCTTACACTTCTCTCTGTTGAATTTCATTTTGTTAGCCTTGGCCCAGCTCTCCAATCTGTCCAGGTCATTTTGTATTTTGATCCTGTCCTCTGGCGTATTAGCAACCCCTCCCAATTTGGTGTCATCAGCAAATTTGATGAGCATGCCCTCTATTCCTTCATCCAAGTCGTTGATGAAGATATTGAACAGCACTGGGCCCAGGACAGAGGCACCCTGCTAGTTACTTCTCTCCAGGATGAAAAGCAGCCATTCATGATCACCCTTTGGGTTCGGTCAGTCAACCAATTACAAATCCAATTCAGACAAAGACAGGACAAGCAGTGCTACTACAGTAAAACAGTATCATGTGATAAGCTCGTAAGTTTCTATGAGATGCAACCCTGTGCACCCTTACTTAGGGTTAAGTTGCAAGAACATTTCTTGGGCCTACTCCCCCCCCCCAAAAAAAGACAGAGGCTGGAGATGGTATACTCTCTATCTGGGGCTGAAATATACTGGGCTTACAGTGTCTTTTCATTTATTATGTTCACTTTTTAGAAAACAATCAATTTTAACACTATCTGTGATTAATTTTTTCTTTCTTTTCAGCCAAGGATACAATAGCTGAAGTAGAAATTCTGTCAAGCACCTTTTTCTTCTATGACAAAAAATTTAACTGCTGGAATCCTATATGACCTTTCACTCGACTTAAATTTGCATGCAAAGGTGCTAAGAAAACCCATTTGTAAGTTGTGAAGATGCGTTAACGGAACACCAACATGAGAGTCTGATGTGTATTGGTGCCCAATGAGCACTGATGTGATGAGCATCGGTCCCATCGCACATCTGTCCTTTGCTGGCTCTGCCACACAGTTATGTAACAGCAACCTTCTACTGGATATGGATGTTGTGCATCTTCACAGTTCTAATTCCTGCACACATAAGTCTCCTTATGAAGATGCAACTTCCATACAAGATTCCAGCCTGTAATTCAAGCAATTAAAGGCTCCTTTGCTCTAAGTTCAGCAGCCTAGGCATGATACTACTCTAGAGGCTGTAAAAGTGTTCAAGCAAAATCATTTTATTTGCATTAAAAGAACAGATGTCCCTAAGAGAATTAAATCATTGTGTTCACTCCTCAGACAGGGGTTATCCTTTGCACGTAGAGCATGTACAGTTTTCTTGTCTCTGGAGCCAATGTGCAAGCTCAGTGTTCGTTCCGTACAAATCTGAGACTCACAAAATGAGTCTGTACGACAAGGTATCTATGTGCCTTGCTTGTCTAGACATGTATTTTAGTGCTGGAAGCTTTATGTTCCTGTAAGTACAACTGTACATCATGTGTATATATGGTTATTTTAATTTGCTGAGAAAACTTTAAAGTACTTAAATGAGAAACAGCATCAAGATAGTCATGACTATAATGAATGGTTGGATTGATTGGTTGGGGCTTCAGGACAGGGAAACAGGAAATGTGGTTTTGGATATATTTTTCGGAAAAAGATATTATTGATTGCATTAATATCCCATCCACTCTTTGAGCAGTTCAGAGCAGGTGCCTGGCTTGTCTTCCTATCCCTGTACAGCCCCTGCTGAGTCATCTTTAGGTTCAAACTACACTTCCTGGATTGTTATCCAAACTGGCATTATCTCTGTGTTGCATTCTTAATGAATTATTTTTAGTTACCTTTATATCTAAATCTTTTCAAACTAGTTATTACCGTTACCCCACTGCTCCTCCACTGAGCTTAAGGCAGTGCATTAGGCTCTCCACCCCGCCACTTTACCCTTACAACAAGCTTGTGTCAGGCTGAGAGAGTCAAAGCAGTCAAGATTCCAATGAGCTCTATGGCTCGGTGGGGTCAAGAACTTCAGCTTCCTAAGTCCCAGTCTAACACCTTAGCTAATAATATTGAGTCTGAAAAGGAGACATTGATTTTTGTGTGTTAATTTTCATTGCATTACAAAACCCAAACATAGGTACACAAAAGAAAAAGGAGACATGTCTCAAGATGCTAGAAAGATGGCATTTTATTAACTAGAAAGTCTGATGTGTTTCAGCATGTAGATACTGTTAAAGTCTTCTTCTGGATTCTCTCTCCCCCCCAACACACACACATAAATATTGTTAGAAGCAATGGCTAGATACTAATGGGCAGACTTGACACAGCATCTGCCATGTAATTTGCACCTATAGAGTTGATTTTAATACTCAGATATGAAAGCTAAGCATGATCATCTGTTACCCCAAAACATAGGTGGCTCAGGGGTCCACCTGCGATGCCAGTACCTCCATGTGACAGAGGGGAAATAATTAGCTCAAAATTAGGAGGCCTGTGAGAGTGGGGGTAATTTAACAAGATCTTTCCACCAGTGTTTATGGGGTCATGCAGGAAACAACCAGCCAGAGATTCCAAAGTAAGCTAAAAATGTGTTTATTGAGGAGAATTCACTCATGCATACACATAAGATACAGTCACACATTCTCACAAGAGTTAACCAAAGGATAAAGGGAGAAAAAATGTGGATAGCGAGGCCGAAGTTTTTGGGTTATAATTACCATTCCAGAAAAATAGTGAAAAAGCAGAGGAGTGGCTTAGACTTGTATGTCTAAGGGCAATACATAAGCCAGAAATCAAAGTGGCAGAGAGACATTCAGCAACTGGTGAACTGCAAGCTAGTTGCTCAAAAATGAGAATTTTTATACGCTATTTCCCTCCCTGAAGCAGTGTGAGTTAATTGCTTTCTGGTAGAGTAAACAAAAGGGGTCTGGAGTGGACTGATTGTCTCAATGTCTTGGTTGGGTGAGGTAACTGGGGAAGGCTTTGGTAGGAAATGCAGACAGCAGGGGTGCTTGCCTGCTGCATATGGGCTTGACCATTGTTTTCTGTGGGCAGTTAAGAGGATTAGCTTAGAGTCATTGGCCCTTTCCGCACATGGGGTGTGAATCGGGCAGAGATGGGCTGAAATGGGACTCACCGGATTTTTCCTGCCACTGGGCGAGTCCGTCACGAAGAGCAGCAGCGTGAGTTCGCCGCTCCGCAGTTCCCCGGCATCCAAAATGGCGGCTTCCGGTTGGTGGAGGCTCTCCATCAACCGGGGAAGCTTGCCAGCCGAAAGCCCACCCCCAGAAGATCTGCAGGCACGCACTCGCGTGCTCCTGCAAATCTGCTCTGGAGCGCGGTGACGGAGCTAGACGGGGTTGCCCGCTCCGTGCTTTTTAAAAACCTCAAAAAAGAGGTTTTTTAAAAGCACGCTGTGTAACGAGTTCCGGTCTCGCAGAACTGGACTGAGGTGTGGAACTACAAAAAGTAGTCCACACCAGTCCACTCTATGGTGCAGAAGACCTCCATGGGAGGTCGCTCTGCACCATTTTAAATACCCGGTGCGGAAACGGCCATTGAGTCAGGCTTTCCCAGCTAATCCACAGTGAACTTAATGACCTGGCCATGCTGAGGTCACCTCTGACCTACTCCCAGCCAGTGTCCCTTCTTCACATGGCCTTTCAGCCCTAAGTGTATATAACCTAATTTCATGCCAATTAATATTTGCCAATTTGATCATATCAACGTGTGGGAGAGTATGGCTGCTAACAGAGCTCTGGATACTATTAAGATGGGAGACTGCCAACAAATACCAGGTGCTGAAGGCTATATTTCAGAGGAAGGAACTGGCAAAACCACCTCTGAGTATTCCTTACCTAAGAAAACCCTAGGAAATGTAGGAATATTTGGTATCTATATCAAGCAGAGTGCTGTGTAGCCAATGTAATATGAGCTTTTGTACTAAACAGAAGAAAAATACTCTTATATTTTTTATGCTCTTGTAAGGTTGAAAAAAGGAAAAATTTACATTTATTGTTCCAGGAAATTCATCTTTGCATACAATAGGAAATAGACAAAAGAAGATTACCTAAATTTCAGCAGAAGAGCCTCTAAAAGCCAGCTCTCATAAGTGAGCGTAAGGTATCCTGAGACAGAAGCCTCAAGGATCCCCCTTCCCAGATAAAAGGAGACAAAAGACTAACTAACATATGGAAGAAGGGGAAGTAACTTCTGCAGGCAGGCAGCAAAAAAGCTTGAAAACATAGATCAGAGAAAGAAACGAAGAGGTGAAACAAAAGGCAGGCATGCTCTCTAGAGCTCCCTTTCCCTAAGCTATGCCTCTGTGCTTCCAACATGAAATTCATGAGGTCATCATAAGTAATCAGGTGATTTGAAGGCATACACACACACACACACACACACACAGAGGAGTTAAGACTATGCTATTTTGGGACCATGGTGTGAGGAGGAAAGGGGCTTTGCCCTCTTTGTGCTCCTAGTTGGGATCCCCTCAGACACCAGTTGTATGGAGAAGAGCTCCCAATGGGGCTTTGTCTATTTTGGTCCTAAAGCCAGTAAAAATTTATTGACTCCTGTTATATGGCAAACGTTTTGTGGATATCCTTCTAGGGACCTCATGTGAGTCAATAAAAACCTATTATGCAAAGGAAGTTGGGGTCTGCACAATTAAATGTTATGAAAAGCAGCCCAGGATGATGGCGGTGAAGTAGGATTGGTATTCATTTAGACATCCAGCTGCCCACCACAGGGAATATGGCAATATGTCTTCAGGGCATTGCTTTTGCACCAGTTGTCCTATTGGAAAGGTCCTTAATGAATCACTTTGCTTCTTCTTTGAAAAAAATATATCAATGAATTAATTAATTACATCAATACTTTAATAAGAACCAGTCTGTTGCTTCAACAAGGGAGTATATTGTGCCTGTGCCATTTTGACAACCCTGGGTAATTTTCAAACATTTTGTACTAATGAAAAGGAAACATGGTTTAGGATCCAACTCAAAGGATGAACATGCTACCCCACATCTTTATAAGAACAAAATTGAATGTGGTACATCGTGTGAATAATATTCTGATGAAATGCTTTCAGAGATCATGCCTCCATTTTGTCTGATTTTTAGTTCCATCTGTAGCATTGGCCCTACCATTAGGTGATATGAGGTTGCAATGTCAGGCAGCAGTTTAGAAGCACCATGAAAAGACAAGAAATTGTTATTACGCTGTTCAGAGCTTGGAAAAATTACTTTTCTGGACCACAGTTCTCACAATTCTAGGAACTATGGTCCAAAAAAATAATGTTTCCAAGCTCTCAATGCATTATTATTGTATTTTTACTGCCAGGGAGTTAAAAGAATGCATCTGGTCCAAATAATTTGGCTTGCTTATGTCATTGTGACTTTGGGAGGAGCTTGCTGCTTTGCCTTGGGCAGCAAAGTTTCTTTGGCCTAACATTTTTGCTAGGAGTTACAGGAAAACTTTTATATTATCATCAGACTCTTGAGCTACAGAATCACTTCCAAGTTCTTGACCTTATCAATGATGAAGTGGAACAGCAGGAAGAGGTAATGGAACAGCAGGAGGAAGTAATGGAACGTCACCAAGAGGAAATTGAACATCAGCAACAAGAAGTCCAACAGCAGTAGGATAAACAGTCTCAGCCTGAACAGAATGTCCAGGCAGCCATGGAAGAATCTGCTCATCGAGTAACCCCTGAGAAGCCTCAGAGGAGACGAGTTCTGATGGTTGGGGACTCCTTGCTGCGAGGAACGGAACTGACAATTTGCAACCTGGACAGTATCAATCGCGAGGTGTGCTGTCAACTTGGGGCCAAAATCAATAATGTAAGGGTGAGGCTAACAAGACTGGTCAAGCCCACTGACCGTAACCCTCTCCTTTTGGTTCACATTGGAACCAACAACACTGCGAGGCTCAACTTTCACTGCATCACAAAGGATTATGAGGTTATGGGTAGGAAACTGAAGATCTTGGTGTGCAGGTTGTCATTTCGTCTCTCCTCCTTGTGGAAGGACATGGCCCACGAAGGGAGAGAAGAATAGTGGAGATCAACAACTGGCTCCACAGATGGTGCCACTGAGAGCAATTTGGGTTTTTGGATCACAGTCTCCATTTCCACGAAGATGGTCTTCTGGCATGGATGGGCTGCACCTCACAACTGTCGGCAGAAACGTTTTTGCTTACAGTCTCGCAAAGCGGATCAGGAAGTCTTTAAACTGAGTTCAGCTGGGGAGGGAGACAGTATTTTTCAGGGCAAGGATCCAGCAAGTGCTGGGAAAAATAGCCCAAATGATACAGATAGAGCAGGCCAAGTAGTACTAGAGACGAACAGGTGGAGGAAAAGCAACTTTAGTACAGGACTTGCAGGAAGGGCACATGGTCTCAAGTGTCTCTACACTAATGCACAGAGCATGGGAAACAAGCAAGATGAACTGAAACTCTTAATACAAAAAAATAAATAAAAATGATATAATAGGCATCACTTGTGGGTAAGTCTCATGACTGGATGGGGGGGGGGCTATAACCTATTTCCCAGAAATAGATCAAACAAGAGAGGAGGAGGAGGAGGATCCCTATATATCAAGGATATTTTCACCTGTGAAGAGATCCATGACTTAAATCCAGGAAGCCAGGTCAAGAGTATCTGGGTAAGACTGAAGGGAGTGAGAAACAATAGGGATGTGATTGTGGGAGTTTGCTACAGGCCTCTGAGCTAGCCTGAGGACTTGGGTGAGGCCTTCCTGGAGCAGATGACCACACATTAAAAAAGGAGAGATGCAGTAGTAATGGGAGATTTCCACTATTCTGATATATGTTGGCAGTCAAACTCTGCCAAGACCACAAGGTCCAACAAGTTCCTTGCTCACCTTGCAGACAATTTCACGGTCCAGAAAGTAGAAGAGGTGACAAAGGGATCAACTATTTTAGATTTGATCCTGACTGACAGGGATGACCTTGTTGATGAGGTGGAGGTGGTGGGATCCTTAGGGGGGAGTGACCATGCTCTTTTGGAATTTGTCATTCAGTGGGAAGGAGAAGCCAAGTGTAGCCAGACACACATTCTAGACTTTAAAAAAGCTGATTTCTGTAAACTTAGAATGTTACTTGCTGAAATTCTGTGGTCAAGAATAGGGAGATAACTTGTAAAGTATTTCTTTTACAAAGAAGATAATTGGTGAATTCTTTGTGTTTGTAAAAGAAACACTTTCCAAATGGTCTCCCACCAGGAGAACAACAGAAGAGAAATGACATCATTTCATAAATCTCAGCCAAATCCCGCTGCTATTGTGATTTACCAGCCGCATGTGATAAAGCCGTAAATACAACTGAATTCTGATGAAGAGTTAGGTTCGCATTCTCTGTTAACATGAATATTTTCATCATCCTAAGTTGCTTCAATCTTTTTCCCTTTCCCATTTTTGGGAGCAATGATATCCAAACATCAAAGCACAGCATTCTAACCTTTCTGTGTATCAATTTATTTAAGCAGTTCAAACTGGTTGCAAACAGCCACTTTGTTTTTCTCCTAATCTTTCTCCTAATCTTTTGGGTTATATTTAATTTTGGGTTATGTTTAATTAATTTTCTTCTTTTGTAATTGTTACAAAAAACAAAGCAGTGAATGTGGTTCATTTCGATCTCTGTATTTGTTATCTACAAGATACTACAGGGGGGGGTTCATACCTTTGTTTTCTAGTAAATTTCCTTTATGTTATCTTGCATGATATACACATTGACCTTTTTTCTTTCTTTTTTTTTTTTTTTACAAAAGTTGCCATAAGCTTCTCTCTTTCCCACTCTCCAGTTTTTAATCTACCTGCCATTGGCTTTTGAAACTAATTATTCTTAGCAAAGAATTCCCAAAGAAGTCAGCCTGGTAGAATCTACCAGGTTCCGGTAATTATTTTATAATGATATAACCACCTTTGTTGTTGTTGTTGTTGTTGTTGTTGCTGCTGCTGTTGCTGTTGCTGTTTGAGACTTTGGATTTTCATCCTTCCGATCCCCCCTAAACAAATGTTTCATAACTCTCTGTCTATCTTTCTATATGTAGCATTTTACATGTTACAGAAGCTGATGTGGCTTACCACAGTGTATCCATTCAACAGGTAAATCACGGCTCCCTGAGCAGGTTCTAGAGGGACTCCAGATTTTGGGACTGGAGGTCAATATGCTACTTCTTCTTTCTCTAAGCCCTCCCCCATTACACAGCAGAATGTGCACACATGTGGCAGAGAGGACATGTTGCCAGCAGTGGGGGTGGCTTTGCTCACCCCAAAGGAAAAAACATCCATTTTAAACACAAGCCTGGCAAGCCTGGGATGAGGAAAACAAGGGAATAGGAGGAGGAGAAGAGGGGTAAAGCAAGCATGTGCTTCATGAATAATCAAATTGCAAAGATCAAACCCACAAATGTGGTGGGAGGATTGCATGTACACATACACACAAACAAGCAATTAACAAACAGAAGTTAAAAATATTTAACAAGAACAAAATGTTTTGGCTTCAGCAACTGAAGACGGCAGAAGCTGAAGTGTTTTGCTCTTGATATATATTTTTAAATGCAGGCTGTTAATCACTTAACCTATATATCTTCAGTGATTATCTTCATCTTTCTTGGATCCAAGAAAAACTTGGCAGAAGTGCTGTTGGTTTACTTTTTAATCAGGTGGGAGGAGAAAGAGAGAGAGATTATATTTGTTAGTAGGAGGAAATTTTAACTATTAAATGTATGTTAAATTTATGTCAACTTAAAGTTGAATGCCAACACTATCCTGGTCATTTGCATTTGGAAAATTAAAAGTAATGGTTTAATAACCTTTTTTCCCCTACTTTCATAAACACATGTTGCTAATCTGGTCTTCAAAACCTTAAACTTTTTCTTCTTTCAGTGCTTTTATATTGGCACTCTTGATATGACTTCCGGAGCCCACGAAGGGCATTTGTCCATCAAATTATACCGGAAGAAAAGGCAAAGCCTACCATGTTTCCTCAATGAACCAGCAGCAAGAAGTAGCCCCCATAAATGAAAGTACAGGAAATCCCTGCTTTTCAACACCCTATTTCCTGAAGACTCACATTTTTGACAAATCTTCCAAATTAAAGACAAGTTCCATTAATTCAATTCACTCTTTTATCAGTTCTTCTTACCTATGGAGGCTCCCTCAGGACCACTCTTGCATGCACATTGCTTGCAAAGTGAGCAGGGGAGGCAGCAAGCCAGCTGGGAGACTTTGCAAGCACATACATGTGGTCAGTCTCAAATGAGCCTCCATTAGTCCTTCGTGCTCCCTACAGTACTGTACCTGGGTTCCACTTTTCAACCAATGTCATTCTCTGACAGTGCTCCAGTCCTTATCCTCTCAGATAAGTGGAGAAAGCTTCTACGCAATCTAGTAATCAGTGTTAGAATAGGATCAAATTCAGTCAGTTCTCCAAGGTCATGCCAACTCTGACCCTGGGCCAAGGTTGGCATTACTACTAAGGAAAGTGAGGCAGCCACTGGAAAGTGACAGCAAAGTGTATGAAAAGAAAATTCTGTGCCATGCAGCCTGCCCTGAGGCTTGTATTTTGACTTGTTATTCCCCTCCTCCCTTTTTAGATCATCATTATCATGCCAGAGCTCAGAGAAGTTACTGAAAACAGCTATTACATTAGGAAAAGTTGTTACTTAAAAAAAAAGATCCTACAATGTTAGCATCATTTGTTGGTGTCCAAGTACTCTGTTAACATGTTATTTTAAATATTTTTATTATTTCAAGAAAGGCCATAAGACTTTTAAAAACAGCAAACAAACAAAAAAAGGCCTCTGAACCTCAAAATTGCTCCCAAAATAATATTTAGGATGATCAGCATAACTGTTTATTAAGGCCAAAAGTGATGTTCTTCTCACAGAAACATCACATAATCACAGAAAAAACATTTTATATATGATTCTGGGTTTTTGCAGGAAAAAAAACAGATTGTGGAAACGCATAGGGATGGTAGGTATCAAGATTCTTTTTTAACAGAAGACCACATCCTAATGTGCTTTGAGGTTGCTACTCACCAGTTGATGGAACTGTTACACTTCCTCAACATGGGCTTTGAGGGTAAATGGCTAACCTCATTGCATTTTTCATAATTAAACTTGACTTCTCTTTGAAACATTTTTAAAGCAGTTCTTTAGTAAAGAAGGCTAGCTAGCATGCAATAAGCTGGGTTCATACGAGTAATCTTTAGTATCATTCTCTGGCTTGAAGATCAAAGTTAAATCTCCCCACTACTTAAACCTCTTCTCAGATAATGCATTCTCTCACTACAAAGTGCCCAGCTTTCGAAACAAACCAGGCCAAATTCAAATTCATCCTTCTCATAAATCCCAAGTGTATTTCTACTCCTCTCATTCCTTCAAGATGGCAAAGTATTTAAATATGTTGGTGACTTCAAGGATTCTTTAAACATAATAAAGGGAAGCAGATGTTTTATTGGGGAGTGCTTCCAGACAGAGCATTCATAGAGCTACCAATCCAAAGATGTTGTGCAGTTATTCTGTCTTCATATCCTTTGTGGATTTCTGTGATAAGAATAAAACACAGAAGGAAAAACACAAAAGGTTGCACTGGAAGATATTATCTATGCACAGACACAACTCATAAAATCCCATGAACAAGGCAATGTGATTGCACAATAAAAAATTCATTTGCAACACCCTTGGTCTTTAGGAACATTTTATATACATGAGCAATTGCAAACTGATCTGAAAAAGAAGAGGAAATGGAGAAGGACCATTTAACATTCTCCTCCAGTTCATCTGCAATTCCAAGCTGCCACCACCCCTGTAGCATTTTAAAAAAAAATGTAAAGGGGAAAATGACATGAGATAGGGTGTCTGTGTATTGGGCTGGGACTCAGGGAGACCAGGGTTCAAATCCTGATGGGGGCCCAAAAATGTCCCCATGCCCTCAAGAGGGCATTTGAGGGCAAAGAAATTTGTCTGTCAGGGATCCAGAAAAATGGCTCTGGGAATGATCTGCACTTTGCCCACCATGGTCTTCACTGATTGGCAGCAGCCCTCCAGAGTTTTGGAGAGAAGTTTAGCTAGAAATGCCAAAGGTTCAACCTTTGGTATGCAAAGCAAGTGGTTTACTATTAAAGCGTGGCCCTTCTCCTGTTATGACAGACCTGACACAATGATATCTTCACCACAATCTCTTCCTTATTCTAAAAAGAAGGAGGAGGAGGAGGAGGAGGAGGAGGAGGGGCTATTTTGTCCCTAAAGCTATCACTATTTCTCTGGCTTGGTTCTTAGTCTGACCTTCCTTATATGATTTCCTACACCTCAACATGAATAACAGTAATCAAAACCAGAAGGAAACGAGAAGGCAAGGGTTGTACCTCCTGAGCTTTATAGATAGCGGGAAAGACTGTATCTCAAAAGTATTTCAAATTCCAGGCATCTCTACATAGAAAGACCAGGAAACAGGTGCTGGGAAAGACCTCCACCTGAGATTCGGAAACCTGGGACCCTTACACAACTATAGCACTATGATTCCACTTTATCTTCAAGATGGCTCCCTCCTGTGGAGTCCTGGAGTCTATAGTTTGCTCTTTGGCTGAAAATTCTGAACATCGCTCTTTAAACTGCAAATCCCAGGATTTCATCATGCTGAAGATAGAATGGAATCATACTGCCAGAACTGTGTAGTGTAAAAGGGGCTGTGCTGTCTACTAGAGCACCCAGGACAGAGAGAGATGCAAATTATTCTGACATGCAATCAGGCAGCTTTTTGCATACTCTACTTGTGGTAGGTATTTTGCTACCAATGATAGATGTTGATGTATAAGTATATAGCCCCATAAAAGAGTGTACTCAGTTGTACTCAGAATAATATACACAAACCCATTCTAGCCCTCAAAGGCACAACATCAGGAGGAGGAGGAGGAAGAAGAAGAAGTAGAGTTGTCAGTATAAAAACTGAAGAGGGCTTTTATGGTTATGGTATCATATGCAGATGATACGATGCTACTATTAGAAAAATAGCAAAGGCTGGGAATAATTACTGAAGAAAGTCCAGGAATAAAGTACAAAGGCAGCTTTACAGCTAAACATTAAGAATATATCCAACATCCTTGAGTGGTTGTTTTTACAGGCTTCTGGGGCTGTGTTTCTTTCTTTCTTTCTTTCTTTCTTTCTTTCTTTCTTTCTTTCTTTCTTTCTTTCTTTCTTTCTTTGTTGTTTGCTCTGGCTGTGTGCTCTCCCTGAGCATATGATCTAACTGACTAGCTAGGGGAGGAGCTAGCAGCCATTAGCTCTAACTGACTTGCTGACAAACTAAGGGGAGGAGCTAGCAGCTCTTTATATTTGCTCCCAGAGGCGTGCACTTTTGGCACGCACAGTTTCACTATCAAAGCTTAACAAGATTTCATTGCTTCTTGGCTTGAAGCCCTCCTGAGTCAGTCTGTCTGTCCATAATGTCCAGTTGGGTTTGGAGCTTTGACAGAGTAACTATAAGCACTATAGAATTGCACCCACTGTCTTGATAGTTTGACAATAAGAACTTGGCAAACAGGGTGTTGACATAAGTTTTATCAGGGGATTTTGAAGGCGAAGTCCAGTTTTACTTTTTCCAATTCAATTCTCTAGATTATCAAGTATGGAGGGTGAGGGAGCTACCTACCACAGCTGTGGTATGTTTCTTTTCCTGCTGCAAGACATTGTTGGGTACACCTGCAGCAAATGCAAGATGGTCGTCCTCTTGGAGAAGAAGATTCAACAGTTGGAGGCTTGGGTTTCAAATCTTCACATTATTAGGGAGGGTGACGAGTTCTTGGATAGGGCTGAGAGGACCTTTTTGAAGACGGAGAACACAGAGGAGCTAGCGGACGAGGAAGTCAGTTCACCAAACCAGAAGAGAGACACTTGGAGGAATGTGACATACAGAACTAGAAAGACAAGGTACCAAATAGAGAGTCTTGAAGAACAGAATCACTTCCAATTTCTTGGCCTTACTAATGACAAAGTGAAACAGCAGGAAGAGGTAATGGAACGTCAGCAAGAGGAAATCCAACATCAGCAACAGGAACCCCAACACCAGCAGAATGAAATCCAACAGCAGCAGGACCAACAGTCTCAGCTTGAATAGAATATTCAAGTGGCCAAGAGACAATCTGATCATCAAGTAAGCCCAGACAAGCCTCAGAAGAGACGAATTCTGGTGGCTGGGGACTCCTTCCTGAGAGGAACAGAACCTACCATTTGTAACCCAGACAAGATCAATCGTGAGGTGTGCTGCCTCGCTGGGGCCAAAATCAATGATGTAAGGGAGAGGCTAACAAGACTGGTCAAGCCCACTGACTGTAACCCTCTCCTTTTGGTTCATGTGTTGCTCCCTTGGTAAACCCTGTCCTGGGGTCTACAACTTTGATATAAAATCAATCTAACCCACCAGAGGGGTCCCCCAAATGAGCACACAGACAACAACAGTTGTACAATCGAAAGAACCAGGTCAGGCCAGTAAACTCCCCAGTCACGTAGCCATAGGAAACCTCAAGCTGTGCCAACCCACGGTGGACAAAAGATAATCAGCCTTTAAGGAGCCAGCTTGAAAGGATTAAGAGTTTTCCCACAAAGTTGGACACTGGAAGCAATCAGGCAAAATCCATCTACGTTATCAGGCAAAATCCATCTACATAAACTCACACTGCAACCCAAAGCGGTGGAAGATCCTGATACTTGGGTAACACCTTGTTATCTTCCAATATCAAAGAAGGTACCGGTGTGAAGTTGTTTTCCCGTTGCTGTCCCCTTTGTTCTCCCCGGGAGAGGATTTGCCCTCAAGGGAAATTTTTCCTACAAATAGTCCCCGTTTTTTACTATTCTTTGGATACCTCCTGGTCATACCAACTGACCGTTCCCCCCCTCCTGATAGCTGCGTGATCCCCTCAGCATCTCGACCCTGAGTTCTTTTTCTTTCACTGCTTTCCAGACCAAGGACTTCAGGAAAAGGTGCAGTATCACCCAAACCACGAATCCTTCAACAATCCCTCTATCTTATTTCCAATCTTTATTTCTCTTTAGCCCTTGGATGTGTGTGTGAGTGTTTGCATTGATGAGTGCTACTACTGTTTAATAAAGTCATTTATTGGACCTTTTTTTGGGTGTGTGATTTCTGACTGGGCCTGATCCCATAAAAACTGGGTAAAAGATCTCCCTATGTTACCCTGCCTCTTGTATTGCTATTGCTTGTGCTCCGTTAAGTTTACTTTCCCCATCACTTGGAGCATATCGAGATGTCCCTCTGGGACCCCCAGGTTTTCAGGGTAACACATGTCAGAACCAACGACACTGTGAGGTGCAGTTTTCACCGCATCACGAAGGATTATGAGCTTATGGGTAAGATGCTGAAGGACCTTGGTGTACAGGTTATCATTTGTTTCCCCTCCCTGTGGAAGGACATGGCCCATGAAGAGAGAGAAGAATAGTGGAAGTCAACAACTGGCTCCGAAGATGTTGCTGCCAGGAGCAATTTGGGTTTTTGGATCATGGTCTCCATTTCCACAAAGTTGGTCTTCTGGCAAGGGATGGCCTGCACCTCACAATTGTCGGCCGTAAACATTTTTGCTAACAGTCTCCAAAACGGATCAGGAAGTCTTTAAACTGAGTTCGAATGGGGAGGAATACAGTATTATTCAGGACAAGGATTCAGTGAGTGCTGGATAAACAGCCCAAATGATATAGATAGAGCAGGCCAAGTAGTACAAGAGATCAACAGGGGAAGGAAAAGTAACTTTAGTATAGGATTTCCAGGAAGGGCACATGGTGTTAAGTGTCTCTACACTAATGCACAGAGCATGTGAAATAAGCAAGATGAACTCGAACTCTCCATATAACAAGATAAATATGACTTAATAGGCATCACTGAAACCTGGTGGGATGAATCTCATGATTGGAATGTAGTAATATGCAAGTATAACCTATTTTGCAGAAATAGACCAAACAAGAAAAGAAGAGGAGTAGCCTTATATGTCAAGGATGTTTTCACTTGTGAAGAGATCCATGACTTAAATCCAGGAAGCCAAGTTGAAAGCATCTGGGTAAGAATTAAGGGAGCAAGAAACAACAGAGATGTGATTATGGGGGTTTCCTACAGGCCTCCAGGCCAGCCTGAGGACTTGGATGAGGCTTCCTGGAGCAGATAACCACACATTCAAAAAGGAAAGATGCAGTAGTAATGGGAGATTTCAACTATCCTGATATTTGTTGGCAGTCAAACTCTGCCAAGATTGTAAGGTCCAATAGGTTCCTCACTTTCCTTGCAGACAATTTCATGGTCTAGAAGGTGGAAGAGGTGACAAGGGGACTGACTATTTTAGATCTGATCCTGACCGACAGGGATGACCTTGTTGATGAGGTGGAGGTGGTGGGATCCTTAGGGGGGAGTGACCATGCTCTTTTGCAATTTGTCATTCAGTGGGAAGGAGAAGCCAAGTGTAGCCAGACACACATTCTAGACTTTAAAAAAGCTGATTTGTGTAAACTTAGGGCATTACTTGCTGAAATTCTGTGGTCAAGAATACTGAAAGAGAAAGGAGTTCATGATGGTTGGGAGTTTCTTAAAAGTGAGATACTGAAAGCACAATTGAAAACTGTGCCAATAAGGAGGAAAAATGGCAGGTGTCTAAAGAAACCGGAACAGTTGACTGAAGAACTCTCAGGTGAGCTAAGTGTTAAAAGAAACATGTACAGGAAACGGAAGAATGGTGAAACCACCAAAGAAGAATTCATGCAAATAGTCAGGATATGTAGGGAGAAGGTCAGAAAAGCTAAAGCACAAAATGAACTCAGGCTTGCCAGAGACATCAAAGACAATAAAAAGGGCTTTTTCAGATATGTCCGCAGCAAAAGGAAAAACAGGAAAATCATAGGGTCACTGTGTGGAGAAGATGACCAATTAATAACGGGGGGAAGTGAGAAGGCAGAACTGTTCAATACCTTCTTTGCCTCAGTTTTCTTCCAAAAGGATAGAAATACCCAACCTGGGGCATGGGGATCAGATGAGGAAGCAAGGGAAGTGCAGCACAGAATAAGTAGAGATGTAGTACAGGAATATCTGGCTAAGCTAGATGAATTCAAGTCTCTAGGGCCAGATGAATTACATCCAAGGATATTAAAAGAACTGGCAGAATTCATTTCTGAACCACTTGCAATAATCTTTCAGAATTCTTGGAGAACAGGAGTACTCCCAGCAGACTGGAGGAGGGCAAATGTCATCCCCATCTTCAAGAAGGGGAAAAAAGAGGACCCAAATAATTATTACCCTGTCAGCTTGACATCAATACCAGGAAAGATCCTAGAGTGATCATTAAACAGTCAGTTTGTAATTACTTAGAAAGCAATGCGATAATCACTAAAAGCCAGCATGGATTTCTCAGAAATAAGTCATGCCAGACTAATCTTATCTCTTTTTATGATAGGGTTACAAGCTTGATAGATGAAGGGAATGCTGTAGATGTAGCATATCTTGACCTCAGTAAGGCCTTTGACAAAGTTCCTCATGACATTCTTGCAAAGAAACTAGCAAAATGTGGGCTGGGCAGGGCTACTGTTAGTTGGATTTGTAATTGGTTGACCGACCGAACCCAAAGAGTGATCACGAATGGCTGCTTTTCATCCTGGAGAGAAGTGACTAGTGGGGTGCCACAGGGTTCTCTCCTGGGCCCAGTGCTATTCAACATCTTCATCAATGACTTGGATAAAGGAACGGAGGGCATGCTGATCAAATTTGCAGATGATACCAAATTGGGAAGGGTTGCTAATACACCAGAGGACAGGATCAAAATTCAAAATGACCTGGACAGATTGGAGAGCTGGGCCAAAGTTAACAAAATGAATTTCAACAGAGGGAAATGTAAGGTCCTACACTTAGGTAGAAAAAATGGAATGCACAAATATAGGATGGGGGACACCTGGCTGGATAGCAGTACATGTGAAAAGGATCTAGGAGTCTTGGTAGATCACAAGCTGAATATGAGTCAGTAGTGTGATGTGGCAGCCAAGAAAGCCAACGCGATTCTTGGTTGCATCAATAGGTGTCATGAACTGAATTCACACACATACAAATAGAACAGTGCTTAAACACTTTATTAGGAGCATGATACATCATACAGGACTTCAGTGAGTGAATTGGAGGCAATTAGCAAGATTCAAAACATAAAATACAGAGAGTACATCTTCCCACCCCCAAGAGACCTTGAAGTCTTGGTGCAGCCTAGCTATGCTTATAAGTGCATTTCTAGCTTTTGTATGTCTAACGGTCTCTGGTTCTCATACCTTGTTACAAGCAAGCTTCTACTTAACTCCTACTACATATCCCATTACTAAAATATGGAGGGCTACCCAACATCAGGAGTATGGTGTCTAGATCAAGGGAGGTAATGGTACCACTCCATTTTGTTTTGGTTAGATCTCATCTGGAATACTGTGTCCAGTTCTGGGCACCTCAATTCAAGAAGGATATCGACAAGCTGGAGCGGGTCCAGAGGAGGGCGACCAAAATGGTGAAGGTTCTGGAAGCCATGTCCTAAGAAGAACAGCTTAGGGAGATGGGTATGTTTAGTCTGCAAAAGAGAAGGTTAAGAGGGGACATGATAGCCATCTTTAAATATTTGAAGGAGAGGGCTTGGTTTCCGCTGCTCCAGAGACTAGGACAAGGTCTAGGACAAGGAGCAGTGGATTCAAGCTGCAGGAAAGGAGATTCCACCTGAACCTCAGGAAGAACTTCCTGACAGTCAGAGCTGTCTGGCAGTGGAATATGCTGCCTCGGCATGTGCTGGAGTCTCCTTCTTTGGAGGTTTCTAAGCAGAGGCTGGATGGCTGTTGATATCAATGAATACTAAAGTACCCACTGTCTGTGCCATCATGTTTCCAATTTCTATGTATGGCTGTGAAAGCTGGACATTGAAGAAAGCTGATAGGAAGAAAACCAACTCATTTGAAAGGTGATGCCCGAGAAAAGTTCTACAGATACCATAGACTGCTAAAAAGACAAATAAATGAGAGCTAGAGCAAAATAAGCCTAAATTCTCTCTAGAAGCCAAGATGACTAAACTGAGATTGTTGTACTTTGGCCATATCATGAGAAGAGATGATTCACTAGAAAAGACAATAATGCTTAGTAAGATACAGGGAGTATGAAAAGAAGAAGATCATATTACAGATGGACAGACTCAATCTAGGAAGCCATGGCCCTGAGTCTGCAGGACCCAAGCAGAGTTGTTGATGACAAGGTGACCTGGAGGCCTCTGATTTATAGATTTGTCATAAGTTTATGACAATAAATTTATAGATTTGTCATAAATAAGTCACAATAAGAAGGAGGAATTTCAGGAGCTGTTGCTGGTCATGCACCAGACAACTGGCAAATTCTGCTGCAATTCCCTCTTTTACATAACCATTAAAGGTATAGGAGTTGTCTCCAGTGTTCACTCTGACAATGCTAGGAGGAGAGCAACAGTGACAACAACAATCTAAGTAACAACAGTATGAACATTTTTGCTATTTACCATTGAAGAAGCATTTGTGAAAAGCCATGATTTATTCTCAATAGACAAATGAATGGAACTGCATGAGAAGCCAACAAGAAGACAGTACATGGCTTTGTGGCAGATACAAGGCAGGTGCGTGAATTCTGGCACATCTTCTACTTTCCATGCAGCTCTGGTTGACAAATGACTGTAGCTCTCTCTGCCACACTCACTAATCTACTTAGCATTTGACACGAGCCATTTGTTTCAGTTCCAGGAGTTTATTGAAATATGCAATAGAGTTTCTGTATGGACTCCACCTGACCTCAGAGAGAGTAAGACAGTAAAAGGTTCAAGTATTTCACTTAAAGCCATGAACACAGGATTAAGAGTCACACACCCTCCCTATCACAAATTTGTAACCACTCCCAACCCACCACCATTTTTTTTCCTTGAGAAACCAGCTCTAGAGAACTTACAGAAACATTGGCAGCAGTTATGCACAAAAATCATCATCATCATCATCATCATCATCATCATCATCATCATCATCATCCATGGAATTATGTTTTCTCCTATGTAGGGAAATGTTATCCCTTTTTCTGGTACTGAAATGGATATCATTTTCATCAGTGCTCTCAAGCTTCTGGTTCTGTCTATGGAACATTAATGAAAGTTCTCCTATGATAAAGAAATCATGGTTGTCTACATTAGAGTAAAGCAGGATCCACTCAGTTATGCCCACCCTGTTTGCAATTCTATCTATCTACCTACTATCCTGTCTTCCTTCCAACACAGACTCCAAGGCAGTGTAAACATTCTAAAAGTCCAATACAATTTAAAACCTCAATTAAACTCAATTACTATTTTTTTAAAAAAAATTATAATAGTTAAAACAGTATTAAAACAATTTAAAAATAGCGTCAAACAATGTTTAAAGAGCATAATAAAATAAAAAACACTACACTCCCCATTGAAAGCTTCATCTGCTGCAACACACTGAAAACCAAAAGCTTCCTTAAATAAATACAACAATGTCCTTCCACTCTGGCACATGTACAGTCTCATAGTCTAAAGTTAAACCATCCTTCCCGAATCAAGTTCTCTCCAGATATAATGGATTACAAGTCCCTGTCATCCCAAACCAGTATGGTTAATTGACAGAGCTAGTTGCGAATGGTGGAACTTGCAATCCAGCACAATGGCAACTGCAGTTCCATCCCAGTGAGATGGTGGATCTGCTCTGAGTTTTATTTCAGACTTTGAAGATGCTATCTAAGATGCTGAACCTATTTGGGGCATGGGGTTCAGAATCTGAATAACTCATTGAAAGTTTCAACTAAACTTAGAGTGGATGTACCATCTCCATATGGAAGTCATTAGCTGCCACTGCTTCAGAGTAGCAGGCTGGGTAGCATTATCATATCACAAACTTTGTAATTCCACTGTGGGAATCACAGAATCATAGAATTGGAAGAGGCTACAAGGACTATTAAGTCCAACTCCCTGCCATGTAGGAATATATAATCAAAGCATTCTCAAAATATGGCTGTCCCGTCTCTGTTTAAGAACCTCCAAAGAAGTAGACTCCAACCACACTCAGAGGCAACATATTCCACTGTAAAACTGTTCTTACTGTCAGGAAGTTCTTTCTGATGGTAAGGTAGAATCTCTTTTCCTGCAGTTTGAAACCATAGCTCCATGTCCATAGCTCTGGAGCAGCAAAAAACAAACTTGACCCATCTTCTGCATTATGTCCTTTCAAATATTTAAACATGGCTTTCATGTCCCTTCTTAACCTTCTCTTCTTTAGGCTAAACATGTTCCTCATAGGGCATGATTTCCAGGCCTTCTTCCGTTTTGGTCGCCCTTCTCTGGATACATCCCAGCTTGTCAATATCCTTCTTGAATACTGAAAAAGTAGTTAGGTAAAACTGGGGGTTATATCACTATAAGTATTGGTATTCTCCGGGATATTTTCTAAGGAGGTATCCTGTACCAGGCACAGTTCCATCCCTCTCCCATCAAAACAGTCCCTGATTGCCCAAGGGAACACCAGAATCAAAAAAGGCAGACTGGGAAGAATGTGCACCCCGATAATCAACAACCAGTCAGTGAGAGGGGCAGTAACCTTGCGGCCGGGAACCACGGTATAAGTATAGGATGTTCAAATTGCTCAGTGTGCCATTCTCTGATAAAGGGTGTGGCACCCAATTCTGCAGAATTGCCAAAAAAATCTTGATTGCTGTGGTCAAGCTGCTTGATCTAAGAATCTCTGACTCAGCCTCTTTATTTAAGACCTCACTGGCATGAATTATTAAGATCTAAGAGGCATATTTCTCACACCAGCAGACTAGAAGAGGCCAAATATTATCACCATCTTCAAAAAGGGAAAAAAAGAGGACCCAAACAATTACCGCCCAATCAGCCTGACACCATTCTAGATCAAACCGTTAAACAGACAATCTATAAGCACTTAGAAAGGAGCACTGTGATCACTAAAAGACAACATAGGTTTCTCAAAAACAAGTCATGCTAGATTAATCTTATCTCTTTTTTCGATAGAGTTAACTACCTTGGTAGATGAAGGGAATGCCATGGACACAATGCACCTTGACTTCAGTAAAGCTTTTGATAAGGTCCCCCATGATATTCTTGCAAACAAGCTAGTAAAATGTGGGCTAGATAATGCTAGTGTTAGGTGAATTTGTAATTGGCTGACTGACCAAGCCCAAATGGTGCTCACCAATGGCTCATCATCATCTTGTAGAGCAGTAACTAGTGGGGCCTCACTGCTGTTCAATATCTTTATCAATTATTTGGATGAAGGAATAGAGGGCATTCTCATCAAATTTGCAGATGACACCAAATTAGGAGGGGTAGCTAACACCCCAGAGGACAGAATCAGAAATCAAAATCATCCTAACAGATTAGAGAGGTGGACCAAAACTAATAAAATGAATTTCAACAGAGAAAAGTTTAAGGTACTACACTTGGGCAGAAAAAAAAATGGGACGCCCAGATTTAAAATGGATGGCACCTGACATGACCACAGTACATGTGGAAAGGATCTAGCTGTCTTAGTAGAGCACAAGCTGAACATGAGTCTGCAGTGTGATGCAGCAACTGAAAAAGCCAGTGCAATTCTGGACTGCCTCAATGGGAGTATAGTGCCTAGGTCAAGGGAAGTGATAGTACCACTCCATTCTGCTTTGGTCAGCACCTCCCCACCTGGAATACTGTGTCCAATTATGGGCACCACAGTTCAGGAAGGATATTGACAGGCTGGGATGTGTCTAGAGGAGGGCAGCCAAAATGGTAGAAGGCCTGGAAACTATGCCCTATTAGGAGTGGCTTAGGGAGCTGGGGATCTTTAGCCTAGAGAAGAGTGACATCACAGCTATATTTAAATATTTGAAGGGACGCTATATGGAGGATGGAGCAAGCCTGTTTTCTGCTGTTCCAGAGAAGAGGACACAGAGCAATAGTTTCAAACTTTAGAAAAAATTCATCTAAACATTAGGAAGAACTTCCTTGTGGTAAGAGCAGTTTGACAGTGGAGCGCTCTGCCTCGGAGTGTGGTGGAGTCTCCTTCTTCAGACTTTTTAATCAGAGGCTAAATGGCCTTCTCTCAGGAATGCTTTGACGGTATATTCCTGCTTGGTAGGGGGCAAGACTCCATGGTCCTTGTAGTCTATTCCAACTCTGTAATTGTATGCCATCCCAATAAGAACTGTTTTTTTGGGATGGCAATCCTAATCAGCACCAATGCTGTAGTTAAATACACAGGACTTCAAACCTGGATGGAGATACCAGTAATTTCACTTTCCCTTCAGTTTGATTTTTAATCTCAAATTGCCTCTTCATGAAGAAATGTGAGATTTTTTTTCTGAAAAAATCCATGAGACCACATTTGGGTGTGCTCTTCTTTATGGATATTTACAGGGCAATACTTATAATAATCATCATAGTTTTATCGGCAATAGTAAAGTCTTTCAGACTATCCTCTAATAGTCATTGGAAGATGACATGCCAGTATGTTAGGCTGCAATCCTGTACTGTGAACCCAGCCTGGAATATTACTCAAAAAAAAAAAAAGTAATATTCCAGGCTGGGTTCACAGATGAGTACAGGATTGCAGCCTAACATACTGGCATGTCCTCTTCCAATGACTATTAGATGATAGTCTGAAAGAAAGAAAGTAGTTACAGTTGTAGTTCCAAGATTCAAAAAAACTTAGAATGATAGAATCATAGAGTTGGAAGAGACCCCAGGGTCTACTGAGTCCAACCCCCTGCTATGCAGGAACACATATCAAAGCATTCCCAACAGATGGCCATCCAGCCTCTGCTTAAAAACCTCCAAAGAAGGAGACTATACCACATTCCAAGGCAGTATATTCCACTGTTGGACAGCAATGACTGTCAGGAAGTTCTTCCTGAGGTTCAAGTGGAATCTCCTTTCCTGCAGCTTGAATCCATTGCTCTTTCTCCTGGTCTCTGGAGCAGCAGAGAACAAGCCAACTCCTTCCTCAACATGACATCCCTTCAAATATTTAAATGTGGCTATCATGTCCCCTCTTAACCTTCTCTTCTGCAGACTAAACATACCCATCTCCCTAAGCCATTCTTCATAGGGCATGGCTTCCAGAATCTTCACCATTTTGGTCACCCTCCTCTGGACACATTCCAGCTTGTCGATATCTTTCTTGAATTGAGGTGCCCAGAACTGGACACAGTATTCCAAATGAGGCTTAACCAATGCAGAATAAAGTGGTACCATTACCTCCCTCAATCTAGACACCATATGTCAGGGTCAGAGACCCGGGCAGCAAGACAGCCCAGAGAAGGGAGTGGGAGAGCTAGCAGAGTCCTGCCGGGAGGAGTCAAGGAAGCACTTACTCAAGGGAAGTCCATTTACCTAAGCCAGAGTGACAAGCAAAAGCCATAGTCAGAGTTCCAAAAGCCAGGGGTCTGGAGCCAAGAGATCAATCCAAGGTATCAGGAGCCGGGTACTGGAAGCAAGGAACAGGCAAGGAAAGGGCTTGTAGAAAGTTTCCCACAAGCAAAGGAAAGCTTCCAGGCAGCCAGTTATATAGCCCAAGACACAGGTATGGCTAGTCACTGCTTCTTGAACTTAATCAAGGAAGCCTCCCTTTGCTCAGCTCTCTTGAGTCTCTGTCTTGTTTGTGGGCTGATTGACACAGGCTCCAAAGCATCTTCAGAATGGGATCCCTGTTGCCCTAAAGGAGCAGGCAGAGAAACGTCCAAGCCTGCTTGGTCCATGGCAGCAGGGGAAGCTCTTGAGCTGCAGGACTCATCTCCAGCCAGAGCCACAGGGACCAACAGCTGCTGGTTGTCATCTCCACCCTGAGCAACAGGGACCAACAGCTGCTGCTCGTCATCAGCAGCTCTGACAGGGGCTTCAGTTATCACACCATACTCCTACTGATGCAACCAAGAATCGCGTTGGCTTTCTTGGCTGCCGCATCACACTGCTGACTTATGTTCAGCTTGTGATCTACCAAGACTCCTAGATCCCTTTCACACGGACTGCTATCCAGCCACGCATCCCCCATCCTATAGTTGTGCACTCCATTTTTTCTACCTAAGTTCAGGACCATTCGTCCTTTCTTTTGTTAACCATTCCGGTTTCTTTAGACACCTACCATTTTTCCTCCTTATTGACACAGTTTTCAACTGTGCCTTCAGTACCTCACTTTTAAGAAATTCCCATCTGTCATGAACTCCTTTCTCTTTTAGTATTCCTGACCACAGGATTTCAGCAAGTAAATCCCTAAATTTAGAGAAATTAGCTTTCTTAAAGTTTAGGATGTGTGTCTGGCTACACTCAGCTTCTCCTCCCCACTGAATGACAAACTCCAAAAGAGTTTGAAAAGAATCGCACCACCTCCACCTCATCAACTAGGTCGTCCTTGTTGGTCAGGATCAGATGTAAAATAGCCAATCCCCTTGTCACCTCTTCTACCTTCTGGATCATGAAATTGTCTGCAAGGCAAGCAAGGAACCTGTTGGACTTTGCGGTCTTTGCATAATTTGACTGCCAGCAAATATCAGGATAATAGAAATCTACCATTAACATGGCATCCCTCCTTTTTGAATGTGTCATCATCTGCTCCAGGAAGCCCTCATCCAAGTCCTCAGGCTGGCCCAGAAGCCTGTAGCAAACCCCCACAATCACATCCCTATTGTTTCTCATTCCCTTAATTCTTACCCAGATGCTCTCGACTTGGCTTCCCAGATTTAAGTCCTGGATCTCTTTACAGTTGAAAACATCCATGACATAAAAGGCTACTCTTCCTCCTTTCTTGTTTGGTCTATTTCTGCGAAATAGGTTATACTCCCCTATTCCTATGTTCCAATCATTTTCATCCCACCAGGTTTTAGTGATGCTTATTAAATCGTATTTATTTTGTTGTACTAAGAGTTGGAGTTCATCTTGCTTATTCCCCATGCTCTGTGCATTAGTGTAGAGACACTTGAGATGATGTGCCCTTCATGGAAGTCCTTTACTAAAGATACTTTCCCTCTCCCTGTTGGTCTCTAGTTCTACTTGGCCTGCCCTATCTATATCATTTGGGTTATTTTTTGCAGCACTCACTGAATTCTTGCCCAGAATAATACTGTCCCCCTCCCCAGTCAAACTCAGTTTAAAGACCTCCTGATCTATTTTGCGAGACTGTTAGAAAAAATGTTCCGGCTGACAGTTGTAAGGTGCAGGCCATCCCTTGCCAGAAGACCATCTTTGTGGAAGTGGAGGCCGTGATCCAAAAATCCGAATTGCTCCCGGCAGTACCATCTTCGGAGCCAGTTGTTGATCTCCTTCAGCTGCCTACCCATAAGCTCGTAATCCTTCGTGATGCAGTGAAGGCTGCGCCTCACCATGTCGTTGGTTCTGATGTGAACCAAAAGAAGGGGGTTACGGTTAGTGGGCTTGACCAGTCTCATTAGCCTCTCCGTTATGTCATTGATTTTGGCCCCAGGGAGACAGCACACCTCACAATTGATCCTGTCTGGGTTGCAAATGGTCGGTTCCGTTCCTCTCAGCAAAGAGTCCCTAACCACTAGAACTCGTCTCCTCTGAGGCTTGTCCGGGGTTACTTGACGAGCAGATTCCTTCATGGCCACCTGAACTTTCTGGTTGTGCTGAGATTGTTGGTGCTGATGCTGTTGGATGCTGTTCTGCTGGTGTTGGGATTCCTATTGCTGATGTTGGATTTCCTCTAGGTGACGTTCCATGACCTCTTCCTGCTGTTCCACTTTGTCATTAATAAGGTCAAGAACTTGGAAGCGATTCTGTAGCTCGAGAGTCTCCACATGGCACCTTGCTTTTCTACTCCTGCGTGTCACATTCCTCCGAGCATCTGTCCTCCTGGTTACATGAACCGGCTTCTTCGTCCGCTAGCTCCTCCATGTACTCTGTCTTCAAAAAGGTCCTCTCAGCCCTATCCAAGAACTCCTCTCACTCCCTAATAATGCAAAGATTTGAAACGTGTGCCTCCAGCTGTTGAACCTTCTCCTCCAAGAGGGCGACTAGCTTGCATTTGCTGCCGGTGTACCCAACGACATCTTGTGGCAGGAAAAGAAACATGCCACAGCTGTGGGAGCTGACAGCAGCAACTCCCTCCCCCTCCATACTTGACAGTCTTCCGCTCTCTCCTTTGGAAAGGAGAGAGTTACTTATTAGTTACTTGCTATTTTGGCTTTAAAAAATTAAACTAATGCTTAACTTTCTTGTTTCTTAAACATAAATAATTATTTTTATTTCATTTTTTTTACAGACCTGAATGTTTCAAGCCACCAGTCAAAACATACTGTACACTCTTCATATCATCCCATCAATATTCACAAGAGAGAAGAAGCACTGCATGAGCTGGCACTTGAGGCATGAGATGTTCATTTTCCATTATTTAGTGAGGGGCCATATTCCCAGCTCTGAAAGTAAATTTTTAAAAGTAGCAGTTACACCACCGAAAGTCTGCAGTTATCTCATGTTATTTATACTTTTTTGGAACTAGTACTTCTCAGGCCTACTTGTGAGTAAGTCCTTAATGAAGCTTACCTTTGTATAGTCCTTCATTAATTTGTCAGCAAGGAAACTGAGAGGTGAACAAAAATGTAAACTACTAGAATGTCTCCTTATAATTGTTATTCTTGTTGCTGCCAGCATCATAATTATCCATCCATATACATAAATACACACATATATTATTTTTTTTAAAAAAAAGCCCTGTCTATATAGAAAACCAAGCCTTTTTGACAAGCTAGCTTTCTACACAGAATACATTTTTGAAATAATGTAGTTCTTTTACATGCTATAGCACTTTTATTTATTGTCACAGGCATTGTACCAAGCTCCTAGATAATCAGTTCCCAAACCAACATTCCTGAATGTTGGCAAAGCTAGCTGGGGCTTCTAGGAGCTGAAGTCCAAAACACTCGGAGGACCAAAGTTTGGGAACCATTGTTCTAGACTCATTAAAATGTGAATGCCCCTCTGTGATCAAAATATAAAATACCATACACAACTCCTGGCCCAAACTGTAATTTTTGCTAATGATCTTGCTGGAAGAAATTAAGATTGATTGCTCTTGTTCTGCTTTATCATAAGCATCAAGATGAGAAAGACAACCCATTTCTGATGAAGAATCCTTCCTTGCCTTGACTGCTTTCTTTTTTCAGTGACCTCAAAGCCAGCAAATAAAATAAGTAATGTTACTTTTTCATCTCCTGGGTTCATTTCCAAAGCACTCTTCTCAGTCCATTAGTGGGCATTATTCAGGATGCACTTCAGTCTAAGGCCCTTTCCGCACAGCATGGCTGCTCTGCAGTTGGGACATGATGGCAACGCTCTGCAGGTCATGCTTCTGCATGACATCAGCATGGTCCTGCCGCCATCTTGTCCCCGTGCGTCACACGAGCGCACTATTTGTAAAATGGAAAAAAATCCGTTTTACACCTACCATTGGCCATGCAGAAGGGTGGAAGCACACTGGCAATGCCTTCCTCCCCAGCACAGCGATGGTAAGTGCCTGGCTGCACTGAGGAAGGGAAGAGGCAGGGCCAGAGCACTCCCCTCTGCAGTGACTGGGGAAGGTGCAGAGGGGGGCATTCCTGGCACACTTTCCCTCCCCGTCAGGGCTGCAATGAAAGGACCTCACTGAGCCCTGTCATGCGGAAATGGCCTAAGGCTGCCATCCTATGCATACTTACTTGGAAGTAAGTCCCAGTGTACTCAAGAGGGCTTTCTTTTCTGTTCCTAAGACCATGATGTGACAACGCAACCCAAGACAAAGAAAAAGAACAGAGTCTGTTTGACTAACTTTCCAAAATATTTTCTGAAATTTTCTCTTATTTTCATACAATGATGACAATATTCTAATATGACTTTTATTGACCACACAAGAAATGAAGGCTTGCCTCTGTCAATAATATAAAGTAATAATCTGAATATTTTAAGTCTGGGAACAATTCTATTTAAGTTCCAGTTCTGTAGAATGAGGGACATACCAAATGAGTACTATCATTATACGTACTAGGATTAATGTGACCAGCTTGATGTAAACAAATATACATATATCCACATACACACACATGTATATACCAGAGTCAAAAATGAACAAAAATAAACATACATTCACAAGCGCATGCACACATGTGTTCACGAATATACACAAATATGTGCACATGTACACACCTAAGCACAAAGAAAGATACTTATGGCCCAATACTTCTCACTTCCATGAGCGGTGAGATCTCCCAGAGCCAATATCACTATCCAAAATGAATCTGCTTTGGAGAAGAGAGCACCAGAGACTTGTATAATTTTTGTCATTTTGGCTTGTAAATCCATACATATGACATCATAGGGAGTGTGCAGGATCAGACCAAAGGCGTGTCACCTCAGTGGTCAGTCAGTTTCTGCTGGGAAGTCCATAAATTTGAAAGCAGCAAAACAACCTTTCCTGTTTGTATTCTCCAGCAACTGTCCTTGGGAGACAACTCCCAATCCTGAAGGAGATAACTGAGTTATCTCTAGTGACTATCTTTGAGAGACACATTTTCCCCAATTCTGGAGTCATATAGAAATATCATTATTCATCAATGAGAAACTTGTTCTCCATGGCCATTTCCGCACTAGACTGTTATAGCGCTATTATTCCACTTTCAACATCCTGAGGTTTGCAGTTTAGGGAAGGGCCGGTCGGAAATGGGCCAAGTCTAATCCCCTGCCTGCACACTGTCACTGTATCTTGTGGTAAAAAATTCTACATTTTGACTAGACACTGAATCTCCCTCCATTTGGCTTCACTAAATGGCCTCAAGTTCTAGTATTATGACAGCTGGAGAAAAGTTTTCCCTAGCTTCTTTCTCCACACTGCACATAATTGGTACACATCTCAAATGTCTCCCTCCTTACCTGCTTTTCCCATAAGCTAAAAACCTTATACCTCTTAAATTTTCCTCACAGAAGAGCCCCTACAACAATTCCTTCATCCTTTTGGTTGCCCTTTTCCAGCTCTGCAGTATCCTTCTTGATGCAGGATGACCAGAATGGTATTCCATGTGTATTCCATGTGTAGCTCCACCACAGTAGAGGCAGACTGGATACTGCTTCTACCAAACAGCTGCTCCATTTTCCCACATTGGGTCCTCCAAGTAACCCAGAGTAACATCCCGATGTAATAAAAAATAGAAAAGAAATCAGAAGAAATCAGAAGAAAAATTAAATATGACCTTTCTTTCTAGCACTGAGCATCACCTTTTGATTATTACATTGCAAATATCTCACACTTCTTTCAGTACAACTATTGAGATTTTCCCAATAGGAAAAAAAAGCATACATTTACATATAATCTTTTCAATCAGTCATTTCAAAGGATAATAATTAGCCAAGTAAAATGTCTTCAATCAATGGACAGCCCTGGCACAAGCAGCACCCAGTCCTTCACTGTGATGGCTCATATCAGTGACAGATTCTGTTAGATGCCATGCAGAAAGAAAGACAGTCTGTTGACAGTGATGTTAGGGGGTAAAGGGTGTTATTTACAGGGCATATTCCATCTGTCTTGTCTCAGACTGTAGTAGAGAGCATGATCAAAATGCTGGAGAGTTTTGAAATGTAATCAGGAAAGATTACGTCCAGATAGGAGAGGCTGATAAGATTTTTTAAAAAAACTAAATGTCTTCCTCACCCCATCCCTCCCCCAACTTTATATTGAAACATCAAATTGATAGCAATAGATCATTTTATTCTTTCAGTTAAGTTCCACCAACCACAAATATTGTGCCTCAGGTGGCATGTGCAAAAAAAAAAGTGTAAATTCTACTCCCCTAATTCTGACAGTAAAAACTTTTAATAAAAGTAGTACTGAGGTCAAATTGTATCTAGAAATGATTAAAGTGTAATAGAAATGAAAATGAAAATTGAGGCCTTTTCTAGGCTTTGCAGAAAGCAGTTTCAGTGACTGCACAATCACCTTCACTCAAATAGTTCTCATTGTGTGCCTTCAAGCCATTTCTGCCTTGTGGTGACCCTAAGGCAATCCTAGCACAGAGTTCTTCTGTCAAGATTTGTTCAGCAGGGTTTGCCTTCACTTTCCTCTGAAGCTGAGAAAATGTGACTTGCCCAAGGTCACCCAGTGGGGTTCAATGGCTGAGCAGGGATTTGATCCTGATGCTCAGAGTTATAGTCCGATCCTCAAACCAATATACACAATTTATTAAACCTCCAAATCCTTCAGGCCACCTTTCAAAAAAGCAGAGCAGGTTTTGGGAACTTTTCAGCATCAACGGCCACATTCCCTCAGGGGGAATCTGTCAAGGGCCACATGCTGGCAGTGGGTGGGGCTGAGGGCAGTGGTGGGCAGGGCCAAAGGGCCTGGTCCTGCCCACCCCATATCTCGTTTCTACTATTCCTTTTCTCTTTCTTTTTCCTCTTTCCTTCTTTTTCCCTTTCCTTCCCACCCAGCAGGATGCTGGAAAATGAGCAGCTTATTCTCACCAAGAGCCCATTCACACTACAGAATTCTGGCACTATTATTCTACTTTAATTGTCCTGGTTCTGGCCTGTGGAATCCTAGGATCTGCAGCTTAGCAAAGGGCATTTAGAATTCTCAGCCAGAAATCTCTAGTGCCTACCAATCCCAGGATTCCATAGAATGGCACCATGGCAGTTAAAGTGGAATGATATTGTGGTATAAATGAACTGAACTGAACTGATTGCTTCTCAAAGGCTTTTAAAATTAGGCCGAGGGCCATATGCAATTAGGGCAACAGATTATTCATCCCTGCACTAGAACAGTGATTCCCAACCTGGGGTAAGTGTACCCCCAGGGGTATAAAACAGGACATTTAGGGGTACACAAAAAACAATTAAATAATGGGAGGAAAAGCACACCCATCAACAGTGTAAAAGAAATACAAGTCAAAAGTTGTGAAATGAACTGAACATCATGACAAGTGGTAGAGTGGGTTTCCTTCATTATTTAACCTCAAGAAAAGCCTCCTTCCTTCGTTTTGTTATTTCGGGGGATGGTGGGGAGTCCCTCCCTAAACACTGTGTTGTGAACATGCCACTACAGTGTGCATGCTTGGCAGCATGCCCCTCACAGACTCAGCTTTCACTCTCCTCTGCTTCACAAACATTCAAGTGCTGCCAGGCTGGTATTGTATATATATGTGAGTGAGTCCTGTAAGCAGGGTTCAATGAGTGAGTTCTTCTGGGTCTTCTCTACATCTCTTTCCTTTGCCTTCATTTTAAGTTCTAAATTAATTTTTCAATTTGTGTGTTATTAAATAGGGATCATTAAAATCAATTACAAACATTTTGCTAATATAAATGGTACAATTTATGGAAATAGACTGCCAAGGTGTACACAAGCGAGAAAAGATTGGGAACCACAGCACTAGAGCTTGGCCTGCAACTAAATACAGTGAAGATATATCTATCCAACATAGCTTGGAAAGTTATTATTTTAAAAAATGTAATTTGTTCCCTTTACAATGATGTCGTGTTTTTGAAGTAATTTGCTGTAGTTGCTCATTATAATGTTCAGAAAGCAACTTGTCAAAAATGCTATAAGCCTGTTATAAACAGTATAAACTTTCTCATTGCTATTCATTCATCGAGATTGATAAGAGAATCCAACTTGAAAAAAACCCCATCAACATGCCTTTAAAAATATCAAGGGACTGCCATTAAAAAATGGTTTTAAAGAGTAATTTAAAATCACTGCTTGTTAAAGCAATAACTTTGCTCCCACTTCTTATCAGACTTTGTTATCAAAAAAGCAACGTGTACGGTATTTGCTGGTGTATAAGACTCACTTTTTTCCCTGAAAAATACTACTGGAAAATAGGGTGCGTCTTATATGCCAGTGTGTCTTATACACCAGCAAATAGTATTTGCCGGCATATAAATGGGGTGCATCTTATATGACAACAAATATGGGTAGTTATAGGTAATTATGTTAGTTGTAACTTACTGTGTCCAAGCTCTGGCGTCAAATTACTGGCAGAAATACATCCCTCAATTATCAACTGGACCAACAGTGGGAGACTGCAATTCTCTTCATGCTCCCCTTGCAGAGGCTTCCTAGAGACTGGACTAGATGTTCCACAGTTTCTTTATTCTTATGTGCACTGCCTGCACAAGTTCTCATAATCTTCAGGTAATTTCCAGGCAGCCATCAGCCTGAATACCCTAAAGACACCAGATCCCATCAGCCTTAGTTAGTACTTGGATGGGAGACTGCCAAGAAATACAAGGTGCTGTAGGCTGTATTTCAGGGGAAGGAACTGGTAAAACCACTTCTGAGTATTCTTTGTGTAAGAAAACCCTGTGAAATTCATGGGATTGCCATAAGCCAACAGGTGACTTGAATGCAAAAAACATATGCTGAAGATGTCATAGGAGCAGATCCTGATGATATCAAGAAGCAAACCTTTCCCAATATTCACTTTACACATATATACAAGATGTCCCTGTTTGTGGTTTAGCATATGGAGTGGAACAATAGGACTTGTAATGCAAAAAATCAAACTTTTCCAAGCTTTGTAAAGCTTAGTATATTACAGTTGTGGTATAATTGCAGTTCTCCACATCTGGATAAAACATTTCACTGGTAATGCTTGACTAACAAAAGCACATGAGATAAGTTTGATGAAATAGTTGTAACATCTGCTCTTGGAAGCTGAGCAAAGTCAGCCCTGGTTAGTACTTGGATGGGAGACCACCAAAGAATACCAGGTGTGATAAGGCTATATTTCAGAGGAAGGAACTGGCAAAACCAGTTTTGATTATTCCTTACCTAAGAAAACCCTATGAAATTCATGGGGCCACCATAAGTCAACAGATGATTTGAAGGCACATACAGACATTGAAGGATTTCTGCGCACAAACCAAAGCACAAAGTGCAAATTAATTTTCAGAACCCTGGTATAGGGCAACAAAGACTAACTCTAAATGGATTTCTGCACACATACCAACCATGACAAAAATCTGGGAAATATCCACTTACGCTGTAAGAAACCAGACTGTGGTGAGGTTATCCTTAGAAAAGGATATCGACCTGTTAATCAAAATAATACCTTTGGCACTGAATTAGTAAAATAATTAATTTTTAAAATGTTTTTGAAATTTTTACAAATTAGGAATCCTGATCTAATCTTGACAAATTATTTCCAACTTCTAGCATACCGCATTGCTAGTACAAGCACCCATCACCTCAGTCTGTGGGAGGCAACACAATTTCTCTTCCTTCCATTTTACAATTTTTGCCTGTTACAGACTGTAGTCAAGTGAAGCAAATGTGCTGGTCATTCAAAAAGGAAAGACAGAAGCCAAAATAAAATTGGAACTTTAGTTTGCTCTACCAACACAGATTAGCACAGCTCTGAGGATATAATCCTAAGAAAAGTTGTTAAAACAGGAGAAAATGAGAAAGCTCCAGCACCAACGGATGTTCAAGGCACACCACAAACTGTTTCAATTTGGCAGGAACAATCACAATTAATCCTCTGTCATCCCACTTTCTCAGCAGTTTTTAAAATGTCCCAGTTTCTTTCTCTTCCTCCCTCTTTCCCCCCTTTGTCCTTAGCTTACTTCAGTTGCTGTAAACTGAATTCAAATTACAAAAGTAGCTTGTACTCAACTCACAAATGAGGGGGAGAGGAGAATAATCAGGCAAAAGCAAACTGCTGCAAACTCTCCTAGTTTGTGTATTTTCCCCTGTCAATAACTTTTGCTATCTTTATCACCCTCTGATGTTGCTTGGCCAAACATGTCCTGGGTTTCATCTGTGAAATGTTGCAGGCATTTGATGTTGTGACAAATTCAGAACCCTGATAGGGGGCAACAAGGGCTAACCCTGAATAGATTTCTGAACACAAACCAACCATGACACAAATCTGGAAAATGTCCATTTTTGCTGTAAGATTATCCTTAGAAAAACCACATTGCCTTCCTGATCAAAAAAAGGGGGGGGGGGCTGAAGCCTGTTCAGAGCAATGACTGATGTAGTGAAAAGGAATAATTTATTAGCTAAAGGGGATCAAATCTGCTAAGATGTGTGTTTTGGCTCAGCATTGATGCGGGTAGAGATGTAGTCCATGTGGAAGGGACAAGTGATACAGCTAAGAAGAGAGAAAGATTTCTTTTAAGGGGGTGCACAATTTAGAAAGAAAGAATGCTGGCTTTAAAGCTCCTACACTGTTGAATAATGGTTATGGAATTTGATGCACATTATAAGTAAGCTGGAATAAGTTCTGCTTCTCACACGGTTGGAAGGAAGCTGGTCTGTATAGCTAAATAAATCTTTCCTTCATTTCATTCTGTATTTTTTCAAACATAGAGAGATGCTGAGACAGAGCTGTACCAGGAGAGCAGAAAAAATGCCAGCCAGGGGCTCACTGGGGCATACAGAGCTTTAGTGTTACTAAACCAAGATACTTTGCTGCCAAAGCAGCAAATGATGACCTTTCCCTTCTCCTGGGCCATGGTGCTTATGACTCAAAGCCAGCCAGGTTATTTTGGCACAAAAGGCAAGACATTCACAGGCTTCTTTCTCCATTCCAGACAGCAGAATAGCAAATAAAATGACTAAAAATCTGCTGCCCTTTCCAGGTCATCCAAAATCTGCCACTGCATACAGTCAAGGAAGACTCTCTATGCATGTACACTTGGTATGTTGCAAGACTCACCTTAGGTACATCTGCAGCTATGTGTGAAAATTCATTCTTAATTTTGATCCATGTGCTGTTGCCATACAGACATTCAGAACTTCATCAGAGAAAAGAAAATTTACTAATCTCACCTTCTGAAAGTAACATAATTTGAAGGAATTTCAAGTGGATGATTTCTTCACAAGTCTGCAGACAAATCACACACTTTAATTCATTATAGCAAGATGACTTGCACAATGTGCATTTACTTCCTAGACACTGTTGTCTTTTTGTGTGTGTATGTGTGCTACTCGAAGTGGTGGTCTTTGGATCAGTCCTCACCCCTGAGGCATAGGCTTGCTGGTCCCTACTGGATTGCCAGGAAAGCATAAAATAATTATAGCAAATGGGCACAAATATGGCGTCAGTTTCTGGCACGTTGGAAGAAAATAATTGCCAGTCTCCCACATCAAATAGCATGAGAAGCAATGGTTTACACAATATTTTGCAAGTAAAAATAGTGTATTTTCAATAGATTTACCTTTTTTTTTTCTTTTTAGAAGCCTCACTTTCTAATTAAAATGCATTAAGTGAGGGTTATTTTTGTCCTTACTTACCAAAATTCTTTTTACAGTAATCTAGGTAATCCAGTGCCCAAACATTCCCCCTCCCCAGATTTTTGTCTCTGCCTTTGTTACACCCCAGAGTAACCCTAAGAGAGGGCCCCTAAAATTGGCATGACTTCCCCCGTATTGGATATTGGTTAGCAAAGGTCGGTTGCAAGTGAAAATTGGTTTTGAATTAGAATCTTAAGACCAACAACTCCCTTTTCTGCTGTGTGGGAACGTAGACAACGTCCTTTAGGCTAAAAGACAACGACCTATTGTTCCAAGTCACATATCTCTAGGCAGCCACAATAGACTCTCTCCTTGAGTAATAAAAAGGTTGTCTCAGCCCAAAGCCACGTTGATGAACCTTGCGAGGATAGACAACCAAAGTCTATCAATTTGGAATTTTAAACCTATCACGTACCTGGACCTTCCCGGGAGAAACAATACTGAGGAGAGGTCATGATATTTGCCTAACATTATATTCCGCAATCATCGCCCATTAATGCCACTTTGCTAGCCTATACACAGCCTGAGGACAGAAACTGGCTATAAAAATCCTCACTTTTTGAGCCTGTTTGAAGAGCCTCCCAGACCCGACAAGGGCCCGTTTCGCTGCTACCGAGGTGTCCCACTTAAACCTCTCAGATGCTGCTGAGAGCTACAAAAGACTTGCGTTTCCGACTCGCTGCGAAACCCCGCTGCTTCCAGCCTTCCAGCCCCGGGATCCAGCCTCCCCTTGGTGCTTTATACCAAGCCTCCGCTAATCTTCTCCTTCTCCAGGACGCCTAAACTAAGGTCCATATGCCCTCTCTCCCAACTTTGTCTTATTTCCAGCTTCATTCCTGTAGCCCTTGTGTGATTGTAGGATTATTCGTTAATGTGTGTTGTGACCTTCTCTGTTAGTTTTAATAAAGTTACTTTAGACTGTTCCTCTGACTCATGCGTGTTTCTGACCCCGTAGACATAGGGTTAAAGATCGCTTGCCCTGACCTCTTGCAAGCTTTGAGTTTCTCTGTTAATTCCCTTAATTTGAAGTCTGTTTGGGTGTCCTCGAGATACCCCCAATTTTCAGGGTAACACCCTCCCTCAGCCAAAATTATCTTGCTACAGCTCTACATGCCATTCTTACATCTGAGGAACATCCTGCTGTGTTCCTATTGGTATGAAATTTGGGCCAGTGCAGAAGGTGGAAGGAAGTGCTGTCCCCACTTGATCCATGAGCCAGTGGTGCTGCTAGACTATCTATACTATTGTCCATTTATACACTCTCCATCTGTCCTGTTTTGTCAGAGACAATTGCTATTTATCCTTATCAGCCCACTTTTTCATCTGCTTTTAAAACATCCCAGTTTCTCTCTCCTCCTCCTACTTTCCACCTTTGTCTTCATCTTACTTCAGTTGCTGCAAACTGAATTCAAAGTGCACAAGTAGTTTGCACTTAAGAAACGAAGCAGCGGGGAGAGGGGAGGAAGGAGCGGAATCTTGTTCTTCCCTGTAGGTTCAGGCAAAAGCAAATTGCTGGAGCCTCTCCTAGTTTGTTTGTTCTATCTCAGTAATAAAGTTTGCCATTTTGACCACATTCTGATGTTGTTTGGCCACATGTATCCCAGTTTTCATTTGTGAAATGTTGCAGGGTATCCATTTAGTGATTATGTTTGTGAAATTTATAAACAGCCCAAGGGCAAATGTCCTTCTTGAGGAGTTTATAACCATAAAAACAGAAAGCAGTTAATAAAATAGCAGACAAAGACCCGTCATCTCTCATTTCCATAAAATGAGCCTCCAAAACTGGCAAGGGCAAAATTATCCCTCACACCTGCATGACACTAACTGAATACAGCTGCATAACAGAATGAAAGTTGTGTGCACAATTAGAGTTGCCAGAGTAAAAACTGGAGAGGGCTGCTGTATCTTTAATGGTTGAACAGAAGAGGGAATTTCAGCCAGTGTGGCTTGTCATGCAACCAGGTAAAAAGCAACAGGGACTGAAATTCCCACTTCTACACAGCCATTCAAAGTACAGGCAACCCTAGCTGGCATGTATGTCTAAAGAACATAAAGAGCTTCTGTCTCTCTCTCTCTGATCATTGTTTACCCATCCTGGCAATGGCCACCTTACTAATCCAGGAGACATTAGAAGATCGTTTTTCCACTTTTAAAGATCTCATCTGTTCCTTTGTTCTCATAATTTTAGTTGTCCTTTCAATCATGAAACCTTTGAAGTTCCTAAAATCAGCGCGTTCCTCCTATCCTTAAGATGAACCGTGGAAGTTACATGTACGGTTGCTAGGTTTCAAAGTAGCAAGAAGGGAGAGTTGAGAGCGCAAATAACTTTTGCACTTTGAACTCAGTTTGCAGCAATTCAAGTAATTTGAGGGCAAAAATGAAAAGCAGGACGAGAAGAGAGAAATTGGGACACTTTAAAAGCAAATGAAAAAGGAGGATGACAAAGCATTAATCAGGACCATCCTTGCCAAACTGGGAGAGTTGAGGCGTGTGCAGTCACAATAGACACCCCCTGCCTACGTAATTGGAGTGTAATTTGATGATTAGCACATAAAAAATAAGAGATTTGGGCATCTTGTTTAATTACCTATTGGACAAACCTCCTGAACTATAAATAAAGGACAACGCTTACAAAATATGGTATACCTGGCAACCCTAAGTGCATGATTTCCCCACCATCTCTCTAGTACCAAGTCTAGCACAAGGATAGCACCTACACAAACAATAAAATTATCCCAACTGTGATTTTTTTCTCCTCATTTTTCTAATTATTATGATGCTAACCATGCATACTCATTCTTGCAGTCTAAGTAAATAGGACCACCCCCTTTGCTTTTACAGTAGTGCTTCATGGAAACCATATGCTTGGCACTTCGTATAATGAATTGCAAGCAAACAAAAACAAAAAAACATTGATTGCTAAGGCTGCCACCCTCTTTCTTGGCTAGGTTGTTGTGCCTTTTTCACAGCTGCATGGCAGCCAGATACTCAGCAAGGAAAATATGCAGCCTGTAACCAATAGCAGAGTGCACAATTTATAGTGATGTTGCAAAATGGAAAAGGTGAAGCAAGCTGCCTGTTACTAGCACTGTACCTGGGGAAAAATTATTTCCTTCCAATTTTTCTTTTTTTAATGAGAGAGGTATCTTAGGACCTAGGCTTTTTTTTACCAGGGCTGGCCCTGACCAAAGAATGAGTCTGGCACCTTAGGTGGCAAATGCCAAGAGGCAATAATGGCATCCCTGCATCCAACATTTCCCCTGAAGTCTCTAAGTTGACATGCCCTGTGCTTCCTAAATGAACCTGCTGCCCTTAGTTCTGGTGAAGGAACAACAGAATATGCCACTGTTTCCATTGTTCTTTGGTCTTGTGTGGGTCGGGTTGCCAGATTTCAGGGCCTGGCCCTGAGTGTCAGAGAGAGTGAATTCTCCAGTCTTAGTGGGATTGGCTCTGGGCAAGAGGAGAGGCCTGTGTGCAACAGCTTGACACAATTGACAAGGCTTGACATTCTTTTGTAGCTGCAATGTGCAAAGACTCTCAAGGAGAAGTTGGATTTATTTAGTTACCTTCCTCTTTCCCTCGCAGTTGCTGTGGTGTCAAGGCTCACCCTCCACTCTGCTTTGCTTCTGCCTTCTGGCAAGAAGCAGGAAGGCTAGATTCAGTGGTACAGTGGGAGGGTGAAGCCTGTCCCCCCAGACGTCACATTTTGGGACACCAATGGCCCTTCACAACATGGCCAAGATGAAAACCTCCCTCTTCCCCTACACCCTCCAGAGCCCCGTGCGCTTTAAGCCGCCTGGTGCCCTAGGCTGCCTCATCCTTGGCTGACTGGTGGCTGCTGCTTCCACTACCACCAGCAACTTCCTCACCAGCCTGCCCCAGCTGAACAGACTGGCCTCCGCTGCCACTGCTGCAGTGGGGATGTATTTTAACCTGGTGGCAATCTGTAGGTACCCCAAGCTCCTGGCTGAGCTGCCTGGGCAGAAGCCCATCTTCTAACCCAGAGTAACCAGAAGCTGTGGAGGGACCCGCAGGTTGGCTGTCCCGGTAAGGTGGGCTTGCTGAGTGGAGAGAGGGACAGATGGCCCCTGAGTCCAGGAAAGGGGAGTGGGTGCACATGGAGGAGAAGGGGCTCTGTTACCCCGGGTGGCAAAAATTCTTGCTAGGCCACTGGCTAGATTAACAGTTTCTTATCCCATTTCTCTGAGTGTAAGAAGGGACAATCCCCTTATTTCACCTTGATCTGAAAGAAGCCCGTTTAATTAAGAAAGTTTGTCTTAATTTCCAAACAGGAATATACATTCTGTGTGCATATGTTTTTGAATGACAAGATTTGAGCAACTGGGTTTGATACTTCATGAAACTCATTAACATCACCAGGGGCTGTCCCTAGGTATCAGGTTTTAACCAACAACCTCAGGACTAGGGATGATCCAGAATGGGAAAGCCTAAAGGTGTGGGTGGTACTATTCAAGTTTTCAGGGAGTGTGTCCGCAAGTTTTATGTCCTATTTGTGTTTTCTGTTTGTATGTTTTTACACCAGTGTTAGGTGTGTGTTCTTTGGGCTGTTTCCAGTCCACTGTAATGGACTATCCTGCAAGTGAATCCCACTCCCGAAAAGTATTTTTATGAAGAAATAGAAACAATGCATTTCATTGTACAGTTAAAGCGATTCCTGTATTACATAGGCTGAGACACAATTTACTATGAAGACCAAGAGGAATACTGGGGCCCTTTTCGCACTTTACCTGGTGCCGCTGGCGTCGTGCAAAGATCTCGCGAAAAGCCTCCTCCAGGAGGGAATCGCGTCCCCTGCACTTCCCTCTGCACCAGTTCTGTGCTGGATGGAAGGAAGTGCGATAGCTCTGCCCCTTCCTTCCGCAGCAGAGCCGGGTACTCTCCCAGATTGCGCTGGGGGAGGAAGCATGATGGCGGAGCTTTCTGACATTCCGTATGCAAGGTAAGTGCGGGAGGGATGCGGGAGGGACATGCAATCGCACATCATTTTCAGCAAATAGCCGAAAATGATACATTGTGCGATTGCCACGTGATCGCTACGGGAGCGACATGCAATTGCAAGGACGTCATGCAGAGTCGTCCTCAAGACCCTGCATCGCTCCCGTGGCCATTTCGCATGGGAAATGGTATGCAAAAAGGGCCTGGGTTAGGTTTGGGTTTTTTCCAACAAAAACTATTCTGTTTAACAAAGTCCTTGGGCCAAGGAAATAAATATTCATAATTGATGTTCAGCTGCCATCTAGTGGATCTTATGAAAACATACATGCATGTGTCTGTGTGTGTGCCTTTCAAAGAAATATATTGTATTAGACCAACTAATTAAGGCTGTTAACCATAAGGAAAATATCCCAAATCAGGTCAAAGGTAATACTTTATTATGCCAATTTAAGATCACAAAAAATGGGTGTGACCCTTTGAGATCTCCAGGCCTCTTCATATACCCTCCAACTGTCCCAGTTTGGAAGGGACAGTCCTGATTAATCGTCCATCGTCCTACTTTTTCAGCTGCTTGTAAAATGTCCCAATTTCACTCTCCTCTTCCCATTTCTCCCCTTTGTCTTTCCTTGCTTCAGTTTCTGCAAAATGAGTTCAAAGTGCATAAAGTGTGAATTCAGTTAACTCAGGAGCGGGAGAGAAAAGGAGCAGGATGAGTCTCACCCTTCCTTCCCTGTAGACTCAGGTAGACACAAACTGTTGGCTTGTCTATTCTTCCTGATTAATAATTTTTGCTAACTTGACCACAATCTGATGCTGCTTGGCCACATGTGTGCCAGTTTTCATCTGTGAAATGTTGCAGCCTATGTCTTCATCATGCAAAAGATGCTACAAACAGAATGGAAGAAAAGGAAAGGGAAAATGCCAAAGTCAGTAAAGTCATGAAGTCCACATGTTTTTGTCTCCCAAAAAATATAGGAGGAGGGTACAGACACTCTAATTAGGCTGTGCCAGGTGGTGTGATGGTTTCAATTTGCACCTGGGACTGACCCAGAACTGCTGGATGAAGAAACAAACCAAGATCTGACCCTTGGTTTTAAAAATATAAAATCCAGATGTTGCTTGTGATTCTTGACATAATCACAAGACTCATATGTTCCACAACAGATGAAAAAAATGACCTTTAGTTTCGTAGAACTGAGGAGAAAGACAAAGATGTTGTGGGGAGAACTTTGCTGCAACGCAGAACCTAAGGTCCAAAATGATAGAGCAGCGTAGCAATAAAACATACTGCAGAGTGTCATAAGCTTCATTTTGTGCTGTGGATCCTTGACTGTCTAGAATTCCAGTGCTCTCAATTTTTAGAAGTGTCTGACCACTAAGTTCATGTCCATACACACTCTGCACATGTTCGGAATCCATGGTTATGAACATGCAAAAGCTGCCTTAATGCTTAGGTCACTAGTCTGGTCCTACGTCCTGTACCTCTCCGATAATTCAGGCTGAGGCTTTTCCCAGCACTGCCACTCTAGTCCTTCTAAGTGGGGATTCAGCCTTGTGTATGCACAATGGAAATACATTTAAAGCATGGGTAAGAATCATGTGATCTTCCAGATATTGTGGGGTCACACATCCTAGAAGCCTTAGCTATCTTAGCCAGTGGTGAGAAATGCTAGGACCTGCAGTGCAACAATATCTGAAGAACCACATTATTCCCTTCCCAGGGTTTACAATGAAGCAAGTTAGTGCCCATCTTCTGCAAACAGCAGAAGTTCCTTTTTATATCACCTCCACTGGCTGTGGTTCTTTGTACAAGCTGTAAACAACAGAGAAATCTGTTTTACTGTTGTTTAACTGTGCATGAGTGTAAGGGCAGATTAAATCTCAAAAACAGGGCAGAGGGAAGAATAACTTTGGCATCAACAGCAACTTTTCTAAGTTTGTCCACCCTAAATGATGATGATGATGACACACACAGATTGGAGTTTTAGACCTTCAGTTGATTCAGATTTTATCCAAGAATCTAGGAATCAGTGAGACATTGGATCCAATCAGTAACAATAGGTAGACTGTGAAACTGAAATAGTAATGCACTGGTTATATCAGAAATGGCCAACCGTGCTCCAGATAGAATCATAGAATCATAGAGTTGGAAGAGACCCCGGGGCCATCCAGTCCAACCCCCTGCCATGCAGGAACACACATCAAAGCATTCCAAACAAATGGCCATCCAGCCTCTGCTTAAAAACCTCCAATGAAGGAGAATCCACCACACTCCAAGGCAGCATATTCCACTGCCAGACAGCTCTGAACATCAGGAAGTTCCTCCTGAGGTTCAGATGGAATCTCCTTTCCTGCATCTTGAATCCATTGCTCCTTGTCCTAGTCTCTGAAGCAGCAGAAAACAAGCCCGCTCCCTCCTTGACATGACATCCCTTCAAATATTTGAACATGGCGATCATGTCCCCTCTTAACCTCCTCTTCTGCAGACTAAACATACTCAGTTCCCTAAGCCACCCCTCATAGGGCATGGCTTCCAGAACCTTCACTATTTTGGTCCCCCACCTCTGGACACACTCCAGCTTGTTGATATCCTTCTTGAATTGAAGTGCCCAGAACTGAACACAGTATCCAAATGAGATCTAACCAATGCAGAATAAAGTGGTACCATTACCTCCCTCGATCTAGACACCATACTCCTATTGATGCAGCCAAGAATTGTGTTGGCTTTCTTGGCTGCCACATCACACTGCTGACTCATGTTCAGCCTGTGATCTACCAAGACTCCTAGATCCCTTTCACACGTACTTTTATCCAGCCACATGTCCCCCATCCTATATTTGTGCATTCCACTTTTTCTACCTAAGTGCAGGACCTTACATTTGTCTGTATTGAAATTCATTTTGTTAGCTTTGGCCCAGCTCTCCAATCTGTCAAGGTCATTTTGAACTTTAATCCTGTCCTCTGGCATATTAGCGAGCTCTTCCAGTTTGGTGTCATCTGCAAACTTGTTGTTGAACTATAAACTCCTTCCTCCCTAGTCAACATAGCCAACAGCAAAGGATCATAAGAGTTGTAGTCTAAAATCTGGATTGCCATGGCATTGTACTATAAAAGATTTATGAAAGAAATAATACTTCCATATCAGGCAACTTTACATGAAATTGAGAAGGAAGGAAAGTCATAGACATGGGGAGAAGCTAATATAGTGGTAATACCTAAAGAAGACAGAGATAAGAGGGAAATAAAGAACTACAGGCCAATCTCTCTGTTGAATGTAGACTATAAAATATGGACAATGATATTGGCTAAGCGACCGAGACATGCAATACAAAATAAAATACAGGAAGGAAATACAGTTTTCTCCCAGGCAGGCAAATGAAGAACAATATTAGAACTTTATTAAACACAATTGAATATTATGATAAAAATCCAGGGAAGAAGATAGCTATCATTTCATTGGATGCTGAAAAAGCATTTGATAATGTTTCCTGGAATTTTATGCATTACACTTTAAGAGAATATGGCCTGGGAGAAGTATTTTGCAATTGGTTGGAGAAGATATATTGGGATCAATCAGCGAAGTTAATTATAAATGGAGATAAAACACAAAGTTTCGAGATAAAGAAGGGGGTACGGCAGGGATGTGCGTTATCACCGTTATTATTTATAGCAGTTTTAGAAGTATTACTGCTAGTAACAAATGAAGATCCACAAATAAAAGGATTAAAAACAAAAAGGAAGGAGATAAAGTACAAAGCCTTTGCAGATGACGTAATAATATTTCTTGAGGAACCAAAAGATTCAATAGAGAGGTTGAAGGAAATCTTGCAAAAATATGGACAAATAGCGGAATATAAGATAAATGAAGAAAAGACGAAGATGATGACATTAAATATATCAAAAAAAGAATAAGAAAATTTGGTAAAGAGATCAGGTTATCAATTAGTAAGGAAAATAAAATATTTAGGAATAAGTATAACAAATAAAAATCAAGAATTATTTGATAACAATTACCAGAAGACATGGAAGGAGATTCAAAGCAAAATGAAAAAATGGACAAATATGAATTTATCTCTTTTAAGAAGAATAAATGCTTTTAAAATGTCTCTATTGCCTAAGTTAATGTTTCTTTTCTAAAATTTGCCAATAATAGGAGAAGAAAAGATCTTTAAAGAATAGGAAAAAAGGCTGCAAAAGTTTATCTGGCGAGGCAGGAAACCAAAAATAAGATTTAAAACATTACAAGACGCAAAGGAGAGAGGAGATTTTGATGTGCCATCGTTGAAAATATATTATCAAGCATGCTGCTTAGAAACAATTAAAGACTGGATTCAAGTGGAGAACACAACAACAAAAGAAGTTGAAGGAATAGAAAATAGATTTGGTTGGCATGGATATTTATGCTATGACAAAGTAAAGGTAAATAAAGACTTTAACAATCATTGTATCCGAAAGACTCTATTGAAAGTGTGGATACAAATAAAACACAAATTTTATAGGTCTGTTGTGGACCTCACCCCAAGAAGCATTTAATATTGCTCCAACAAAACAGGGAAAATTATTGATGTATCAAGAGCTACTGAAAAAGGATGGTACAAAGTTAAGAATGAGTACAGAAGAGGAATTAAAAGAGCAAGGCCATGAACTTAACTGGTTCCCATGAAGACAATTAAAAGAGGAATTTAAAATGGATAAAAAATTATACGGGTTTGAAAGAAATGAAAATGAACCGGATGTATTGATGAAAGGGGACCAGAAAAAGAGAATTTCCAGATTTTATAAAATATTGTTACAAAGAGAAATGGAACCAGAAATTGTTAAAAATAACATGGTTAGATGGGCTCAAAATATATGACATCCAATTGAGTTGGATACATGGGTGAGGGCATGGAAGACAGATATAAAATTTACACCAAGTTTGAGTTTAAGAGAAAATTTCTATAAAATGATACATAGATGGTACATGACGCCTGTAAAACTGAAAAAAATAACAAGAAATGGGAATGAAAAATGTTGGAGATGTGATGAGAAAGAGGGATCTTTTTTCATATGTGGTGGACCTGTAAAATAGCAAAAAAGTTTTGGAAAGAAATACATGATGAAATTCAAAGAATGTATGGTTTTAACTTTGAAATGAAGCCAGAACTCTATTTGTTGAATATGTTAGGGCAACAAAGAGAAATAAGAGCTCATCACAAGACATTGTTATATATAATAACTGCTGCAAGATTGACTTATGCTCAACATTGGAAAGAAAGAAAATATATTGATATAAGCGAATGGAAATTCAAAGTCCTGGATATGGTAGTGACAGAAAAGCTAACTTTTTCACTCAAAAATAAGCCAATCCAGGGCTTTGAAAGAGAATGGCGAGAGGTATTGAATTGGATAAAAGAATGAAATAGGGGAAAAGAAGGAAAGGCTGTAAGAAAGGAGTAAGATAAAATGAGGTGACAAAAGATAAAATGTAAATAGTTAAATATAAGCTAAAAGTAATAGTTTACAATTGTTGTAAAAAAAGGATAATGTACGGAATGGGATGTTTATATGGAATGGAATGTTAAACTCAGATTCAACTCTGAAAATTGATGTTTGGAAGCAGGGGGGTATTGTTATTCACTTAAAATTTTAATAAAAATTATTTTAAAAAAAATCTGGATTGCCAAAATTGCCAAATCCTGCTTAGGGGCCTTGATGTATCAGAAGAGAAAGAGTGTATCTCCCTCCTCCAACTTTTCTACCCAAAAAGAGACAGAAAGTAAGACTGCGTTATCAGGAAAATTGATTATTCTGCTGCTGCTAGAGAGGCTTCATCTAAGGGGCTTTAATAAATGAAATAAAATAATCAATGCAGTAATTTAATGGGCTTTAATAGGTTTAATGTGGTGCCTGTGTGATGTAGTGGTTTGAGCACTGGACCGCAGTTCTGGAGAACAGGGCTTGATTCCCCGCTCAGCCATGCAAACCTACTGGGTGACCTTGGGTGCATCCCACTCTCTGAGCCACAGAAAACCTTGCGGGATCTGCTTTAGGGTCACCCTAAGTAAGAAAGACTGGAAGGCACACAACAACAAATTATGTTTTCATCCTGTTACTACATTTCAATGTGGTTTTAATTGTTGTAGTGTTTTTAGTGGAACTGTATGCTTGATGCTTTTCACATGTTGTACCCAATACATTTTCAACGTGCTTTGTTCACTTCAGAGGAGTTGCCCAGAAAGGGGGCTTTACATTAGATAGCTTTCCGTTCCTCACATGAACTTTCATGAAGCACAACCGTATGCTTGCTTATTCAGATTTAACTCCCTTTGAGTCCAAGGTGACGTCCTCCCTGTTAAACGGGTTTAAGATTAAACCCCGATACCCGCCCCCGCAGCTCTTCTTCGCACCTCGCGCACGCGCTTCCCCATTAAAAAAAACACCTTGACTCTTCTGTCAGAAACGTTGTCCCACCCATCTCAGGACGACATCCAATCAGCAGCCACTTCCTCCCATATTATCCCCACCCCTTCTTTCTCTGACAGAACCTATCATCGTAGCCCTTCTGTTCAAATCCCACTTCCGATTAGACCAGAAGGGAAGCTGCTCAATTCGAGCAGCGCATGAGATGATGGACTGTTCTCCTAGCCAATTAATACATTGCTTTTCAGACACGCTGCGATTTTGGAAAGCACGTTTTGCTCCCTTTTCCTGCCTCCAAAAGAAGATGGAAATTTGACTTCCTCTAAGCAGTCGTGCATGGTTAGTATTTAGATTGCACTTTTTATTCATTTATCCGGGAGTAAGGTGCATCGAATCTACTAGGATTTGCTTCTCGGTCTGGGATTTGTGGTAAAGGCAGTTTGAGTGGGGCTTGAAAGGCTGGGAGGTACTGCAGGGGGAAAAGGGAGGAAGGGCTCGTTGGTTTGTCCCTCGACCTGTATAATTTATAGATGGTTATCATCTGCGTCCGATTTCCTCTTGTAAGGGCACTTCTTTGAGGATGTGAACTGATCGGGAGATCCAACGGCTCAAGACTGAGCTGATGGCAGGAATCAGGAAGGAAGGAAGAGGGGACAGCGAACCTTCCCAGTCAGATAGTGGGATCCCCTGGGGTGGTGTTGGATAATGGATTTCAAACTTTGGCTCTCCAAGTATTTTGGAGGCTCCCAAAAGCCTCAGCCAGCCAATGGAGCCTCTGGAAGTCCAAAAGCTAGGGGCCACTGGTGTAGCGGAGCCACCGCTTGCAGGGTCAAAAGTGCCTTCATTTTAGTGGCAGGGACAATAGCATCTGTTCCCCTGCCTCCAGCTCTCCTGGGCTTAACTGCGCTGCCCATAGGAGCTGGGAGTATAGTGTTGTGATCTGTCCTAGTTGTAATGTTGAATATATGGCAGTGAACAGAGGTAGCTTGATCCTGAATGCATGCTCAAGACCCATTCACTTTACAGGAGTCTTCCTCTATATAGAGATGAAAACTGCTACAATCAGTTTCTTAAAATGGCTCAACACTTTGGTCTTCATTTTGGAGCTGTTTTTGTGGCTATGGCTATGGGGAATGTCATGCATTTCCCACATTTCAAAAATTTACCACTACGTCATTGTTCCCGTGTCAGCATCACACACAACATGTGATTAAAACTGGAATTCACAAATACAGGGAATGTGATGTGGCCACTAATTTGGACAACCTGAATTTGAATTTGAATATGAAGACTTGGCTCACTAGGAAAGACAATAATGCTTGATAAGATAGAAGGCAGTAGGAAAAGAGGAGGACCACGTTATAGATGGACAGACTCAACCAGGGAGAACATTTCCCTGAATCTGCAAGACCCAAGCAGGGTGGTTGAGAATCGGGTGACTTGGAGATCTCATCCGTGGGGTCGCCATACGTGAAGATCAACTTGACAACAGTTAACAACAACAAAGCGGGGAGGCGGATATGCAGATCTATAGTGAGGAAAGCTCTTAAGAGTTAGTGGTCATGAAATGGCCTTATGGTACCTCTAGGAACAGAGATAGCTGGCTTGTGAACATCACTCACTGGGGAACAGCAGTCAGTGGGTACCATCACATTCACATCAGCTTATGGGAAAGGTAGATCTTTGGGCCAATCCAACAGGACTTGTCTTACATTAAATGTACCACTAGTGCCAATTAGAGCTCTAAGATCTTCTGGAGAAGCCGTTCTCTCTGTCCTATCACCCTAGCTTAGCCTTGTATTGTGGGAACAAGGGAGAAGGCCTTCTCAGTGGCCGTTCTCAGACTTTGGAACTTCCATCCTTACTGTCCTTCTGCCAGCAAGTTAAGTATGCTGTCCTGGTTTTAGAAACTGACTGGGATAGGCTTTTAATTATGATCTATGCTGGCTTATGTGCATATCTAGACTTCAGAAAAATTTTAATGTTTTTAATTTCATAAATTGTTTAATTGATTTTAAATAACTTTAATATTTGTACTTTTATTAAAATTTTTGTATAGTTTTTGATTTGTGTTGTCTTTATGTTTTTCCTACCAAATAAGCCTGAGAAGATCATGGGACAGATCTTCTCCATTATTGGGAGAAAGCAAGATATAAATGAATACAACAATAGTAATAAATACTAACTGGAGAAAATAGGCCTTTCATGTTCCTTCTTTCAGACATGTGATTATTGCTCAAATATACTAAATGCTAAAAGCTCCTAGAAGACATAGATGTTTTGGATTTGATCTTTTTTATTTATGTGTTCATTTACAAATATTTATATACCACTCAGATCCCAAAATTTCAAAGTGGTATATATCAGCAAAATATACAGGAAACATAATACAGAGATGAGCGTATACTTTATGTGGTCCATGTAATAGACATTAGATTGGACTAAACAGGAAAACCTTTCATAAATAAGCATTTTAAAAAAATGGAACATGTCAAATTATCTAATGAAAGACCATTCCACAAGTAGGTGTCACCACTCAAAATGCCTTGCTCTGTGTCAGGTGAACCTGTGGAGCACATGACACAACTAGGAGGGCCTCTCCAAATGACCTCAAAGACAAATGGATTTATAAGAGGAGATGTTTGGTTTTTCTTGATCTTTAATATGTCTAACAACAAACTTTTGAACATTGTGATGAAACTTTTCCCTTTCCTTTCCCTTAAATCCTTTCTCCTCTCCCAGTTTACTAAAACTTACTGGTGCCATTGCCAAATAAACCAGATATTTCTTTCTTTCTTTCTTGTTAAACTGTTCAGGACAACACCCGCATTTGTGATTTGTACCGCTGTGACTGACTCTGAAGATGGCTTTACTAAAGCTTCTTCTGCAGGATCCAAAAGATGAAAGCACACAGAGATGTAGATTAGGACCTGCTACTTTTTCAGCCCTTGGTGCCAAACTGGGATCTCCAGTTAGGATCACCGTATCTGCTGGTTGCTGCCTGTGTGCTGCTTGGCCCAGGCATGATTTGGCTGATGGTTACTTACAGCTTGATCTGAAATGCAGAACTCGTGGCTTCAGGGAGAGCCAGCTACAAAATCTAACAGTGAGTGTTGATCACTTGAAGCTCCTGGAATGTCATCAGCTAAGAAGAGTGACAGTCAAAGTCATCTTTAAAAACTGCACCCTGAAAAAATCCACTCCAGAAGCCATCCTGCAAGAGATAGTCAGAGATCTGCTAAGAAATACGTATGTTGCCCTTCATCATGTGCTTACATTTGCCCCAATTTTAGGCAATCCAGTGGAATGCATTGAAATATTATCTACAGAGCCTGATACTACAGAGGGAGCTGGCTTAGTAACGCCCAGAACCAATGTAACCATTAAAGAGGTGGTCACACTAGACTGGTATAACCACTTGATCGAAGACAGTGCAAAAATCCAGGTGGCAGGCATGGATGATGCCAGCAGCTCCTTAAAGGAGATGATTGGCCTACCTTTGCACTTTCCAAAAACCCTCCAGAAACTAGGCCTTTCTGTCCCCAGAGGCATACTCCTGGTTGGACCTCCAGGTGTGGGTAAAACCCTTCTGGTAAAAGCAGTCACCAGAGAGGTAGGAGCTTGCCTGCTTTGCATCAACAGCCCTGTAATCTGTGGTTCAAGGCCTGGTGAAAGTGAGGAAAATCTGCGGCAAGTATTTGAAGAAGCAAGAGACGTATCTGTTGAAGGACCAACAGTTCTTTTTATCGATGAGATTGATTCCTTATGCCCTAAACGTGGAAGTTCAAGTAATACCCCTGAAAATCGTCTGGTAGCTCAGTTGTTAACTCTTATAGATGGCATTGGTGGAGAAAATCACATGGTGATTGTTGCAGCAACAAACAGGCCCAATGCCCTAGATCCTGCACTCAGGAGGCCAGGCAGGATTGACCGTGAGGTAATTATAAATTCTTTCTAAATGTATTAATTCTGATTGCTGCCTGGTGGTTCACTTCTTAGCAGTGGGACATTGAAAGCCTTAGAATATCTGCTGTTGGTTTCAGAGACATTGTTATGGCTCTCCTTGGAAAACTGTATCTCCTGATCATGGAACTTAGTTCTGAGAGAATTCTTTGTTACTTAGCTCATTTTCTGAAGTACAGCTCATGATTCTTTGGTTGCTAGTTGCAATAGTTAAATAAGTTTGAAACTGGTTTTGCAAGGTTAGACCTGCCCCTGTGCACAGCTGGGTCTGATGGACTCAACCAAAGGCCTATTTAAGTGCAATGATTTCTGCCCCCACCCCTGCCCTGGCCCTCTCAGATGCCTGCAGGGAGCTCAAAGGCAGAAGAAGAAGAAGAAGAAGAAGAGGAGGACGAGGAGGAGGAGGAGGAGGAGGAGGAGGAGGAGGAAGAAGAAGAAGTTGTCAGCAATATCCTTTTCTAGTACTTTGCTCCCTATAGGCTAGGATTCTGAGGTGCTGTTAACCTTCACTCTCTGAATTGTCTAATCTTCTTTTTATGCTGTTTAAGGTGGTGGTAGATAATCTGATTAGCTGTAATATTGGAGCATGGACCAAAGAGCTTGGAAATGTTACTTTTGAGAAACTACCACATCCAGATTGCTCCATCCAGAATAGTTCCTGGGATATTGTTTTATAAACATATGTTCTTGGTTCAGTCCCTGGTGCAAGAGGCACAGTGCCCCAAGCTGCATTCTGCTCTATAAAACTATTTCTCTGCCCCTGTCTCTGGCCAACCATTTCTCTGGACAAAAAAGGAAGCACCAAGGAGAGACCAGTCACCTTCTAAATACATGGTAGGGGTCCATTGCATTTTTTTTTGTAATAAATATACATGTTTTTCAAACCAGAAATGGATTTCCAACCACTTACCAGTTCACAGAATCATGGCATTGGAAGACATCATGGGCCACTGAGTCCAACCTCCTGGTCAGTGCAGGATCTCCAGCTAAAGCATCCCTAGCAGGTAGCTGTTCAGCCTCTTTTTGAAGACATCCAGAGAAAGAGACCCCACCACCTCTCTGGGCAGTTGGTTCCATTGCCATACCATTTTAACTTACAAAGTTCCTTCTAACATTCTGTCAAAATCTATCCTCCCATAACTTAAAACCATTGGACCTGGTCCTACCCTCTAGGGCAGAAAAGAACAGGCCTTCCCCCATCCTCTGACAATTCTTGAGGTATTTAAGGAGTGTAATCATGTCACCTCCAGTTATCTCTTCACAAGCTGAACATGCCCAGCTCCTTCAACCTTTCCTCATATGTTTCATATGTTTTGCTCTCCATACCTCTTATCATCCTTCTCGTATTTGACTATACTCCTCTTTGCTTTACATGATCACTTCCTTCTAAAGTACTAGTTTTGATTCCAGTGACCAAATTCGCCCTATTGATTAGGATCAAGCCCAGGATTTCTGATCCCCTTGTTCCTTCCTCTACCTTTTAAAATAGGCAATGATCTTCAAGGCGCATCTCCCAGCAGATCCCAGGGTAATTGAAGTCCTCCATAGCTACCGATTCTTGCATCTTTGAGATTTATGAGATTTGTTTCTGAAAAGCATAATCCCCTCGCCTCTTCTTGGTTTGGTGGCTTGTAGTAAACTCCCACTACAATGTTGCTTTTATTTCTTTCTCCATTTATTTTCACCCAAATGCTGTCAGCTAGTCCACGCTGATGACGCCCATGGATTTCTGTATAACTGAATTTGTCTTTGACATATAATGCAAATCCTTCTCCTTTTCTCGCCACATTTTGCTTTTTGAATTGATTATACCCTTCAGTTGTAATATTCCAATCATGGGAGTCATCCTACCAGGTCTCCATTGTGCCTGTAAAGCATGCTTGCCTTCCTGCACTAAGATTTCAAGTTCATCTTGTTTATTTCCCAAACTCTGTGCATTGGTGTATAGACTTCTGATGCTTTGTTTGTTCTCACCTATTAATTTACTATCAGTTTTCTTGTGGATCCCATTCTTTCTCTCAGCTTTTCCTCTAGAATTCACATTCTTGTGTTTAGAGTTTGCTTTTGGGCTGATGGTTGAGCTGTCATCTCCAACCTCCCCACTCAAGGATTTAATTTAAAGCCTTCCTGATCAGACTTGCCATGCTACTGCCAAAGACATTCTTTCTTGATCTTGTGAGGTGCAGCCCATTTGTAGCCAGTAGTCGTCTTGTCTTAAAAAGTGAAAACCATGGTCCCAGAAGCCAAACCTCTCCTATCTACACCATCAATGTACCCAGTCATCCCTTTTAGTATCGTTCTGTCCCTAGGTATTCCTCTATCCTTCACTGAGCTTTAAATTCCTTCAGCTTTCTTGCCAAAGATTCATTGGCTGAGGTGATCTGCTCAGAGATGTTCCTAGCCTTGGTACCCACATGAATAAGAAAAAAGCAGTCCTGATCTGTGTGCTTGAGGAGTTTTTGGCAAATTGCCAGTGACATCCCAGATACATGCACTAGGAAGACAGACACTTCCTGAATTTCTTTTTCTGGGTTGGGTATTGGGTATTGGAAGGAAGATGTTAGGCAGTCTGTATAGGCCCTAGGAGAATCCTAGAGGCAGAAAATTGGCCCCTCACCCTACTGCAGGTACCCACGACCCTGCCCTAATATCTTCCATTTAAAAGATTAATAGCAGCTGGTAACCTCTGAAAGTTGACTTTTGAAAACCTCTGCCAGAGAGAGGGGCAATACTCATTTAGATGGACAAACATTGTGACCTATCACGAAGCTAATGTAGGTGTTTAGTTCCAAAAGCTTCACATATTAACCGTTGTTGCTCACCCATTTACAGTCTTATAAATTAATTAGAAACCTTTGCAGAAGATTGACCAGAGATCCTCAGGATTATGAATGGGTTGTCATTCCATAGGATGAGCAGATGTACAACTAGATCTTAAATCATAATTATAATAAAACAGTAAATGCCAAGAATTTAAATGCAAGAACCAAAATCCATTAAAATCTGCAATCAGACTTCCAGAAACATAGGAAGACACCCACAAGTTTTCATTGTTTTGATGTTATCTTAGGTTATCATTGGGACTCCAACCCTGAAACAAAGGAAGTCCATTCTACAGCTGCTTACCGCAAGCATGCCTGTGTCAAATGATGTTCATTTGCTTGAACTTGCGGAAATAACTACTGGTTATGTTGGAGCTGACCTGACGGCACTCTGCAGAGAGGCTGCAATGCAGGCTGTATTTCGGGACTGTTCAGTAAGAATCCACTTTAAAGTACCAAAACAGAATGTCTCTATTTGCCCAACAAGATTGTAATATTTGGAGATCAGTGTTCAGCAGCATTATTCTGTGTGATGCTGTGGTGGTACATGAGTACATGAGTACATGGTACATGAGTTGCTGTGCCAGGACAACATCACAACCTTCTGGATTAGTTCCAGTCAAGCAGGCTATCCCAGAACACTCTACAGATGTGATAGGATGTGATGTGATGGATGTCAACCTTTATGAATGTTGAAATTTATATTGGGGGGGAGGGACATAATACAGCACCCAGATGTTGATGGCCTGTAACTCCCAACATTCTTCCCTGTTGGCCATGCTGACTAGGGTTAATAGGCATTGTAGTCTGACAACATCAGGAATGGTACTTGTTCTCCAGTCCTGATTAAGTACATCTGTGAAACAGGAAGTAAGAATATCCTGATGACTCAGTTATATGGTGTGCTTAAAGGCTGCTCACAACTTAATGATTTCAGAGTTTTGGCATTAAAAGCAAGCACAACTTTTCCACTTTTTATATGCATTTCTTCAGGATTCAGTTAGGACAATTCATATGTCTGACTTCTATGAAGCTTTGAAAAAGATTCAACCTTCGTCTTTTCGAAGCAGAATTGGCCCGACAGACTTCAAACCTGTCACCTGGGATCAGATTGGTGGCCTTGAAGACATGAAATTAAAATTAAAACAGGTAGAATTTTGGAGCTGATTCTTAAAGTGCTCTCATAGATCTTAAATATGCAATTATTATTTGACCTATTTTTACTATATTTGTAGTTTTTCTTCCAGAGTGTTCAAAATGAAATTCATGATGCTGTTTACATAACCCTGTAAAATGGGATAACCTAGGTGGTTGTAAACAAGCTGTGGTAAACTTCTCTTTCCTCTCTCTACCTTCTTTGCATGTGATAAGGGAAGAATGCAGGCTTTCTGATCTCATGTTCGAACAGTTATGCTTTCCACCTGAAGTTGGGGAACTGTGGTTCATTTCAACAGAAGTGGTGTAAACAAGCCAGGATCTGAAACCAAAATAAGAGCCACCACATGTATACTGAATCCTTGCTCTTCCTGGCCTTTGAGAGCAGCTAGAGGGGGACTGGCTGACTGGGTGAGGGGAGTGGTGAATGCCTCACTTCAGCAAGGAAAATTTCCAGCATGCCTTAAAAGAGACTGGAGGCCTAAAAAAGACCTCCCTGGATCCCACCATTTTGAATTATTATCAGCCAATCTTCAATATTCCATTTTTGATCAAGGTTCTGAAGCATATGGTGGCCTCCCAGCTCTAAGAGTTTCTGAATGAAACTGATTTTTTAGACCCATTTCAATCTGACTGACATGGGATGGAGACAGCTTTGGTCACCCTACACTGAGAACTAGACAGGGGAGTGTGTCCCTGTTGGGTCTGCTGGACCTTTCAGTGGCTTTCAATACCATTGGTCATAGTAGCCTTCTGGGCTGACTCTCTGGGGTGGGACTTGGGGAGGCTGTTGTACAGTGGTTCCGGTCATTCCTGGAGGAGAGAATTTAGAAGGTGGTGCTGGGGGACTCCTGTTCAACTCCCTGACTGTTGGCCTGTTTTGTCCCCCATGCTATTTAACATCTACATGAAACTACTGGGGAGGTCATTCAGAGTTTTGTGGTTTGGTATCACCAATATGGTGATGGCACCCAACTCTACCTCTCTTTTCGATCTGATTCCAAGGAAGCTGTCTTGGTACTGAACCAATGTCTGTTGTCACTAATGGATTAGATGAGGGAAAACAAATTGAAGCTTAATCCAGACAAAACAGAGATGCTGCTGGTCAGTTGATAGGCAGATCAGGGAATAGGGACTTTGCTTGTGCTGGATGGAGGTACACTCCCCCTGAAATCTCAGGCTCGCAGCCTTGGTGTTCTCCTGGACTCATCTCTGAGCCTGGATGCCCATGTTTCAGCAGTGGCCAAGAGTGCATTTGCACAGTTAAAACTTGTGTGCCAGCTGCCCCTGTTCCTTTAGATGTCAGATTTGGCTACAGTAACACACTCCTTGATTACATCTCAGTTGGACTACTGTAACACACTCTACATGGGACTGCCTTTGGAAACTGTTTGGAAACTCTAGTGGGTTCAAAACGTGGTAGCTAGAATGCTGACAGGGGCCAGTTACAGGGAGCACACAACTCCCTTGTTAAAACAGCTTCACTGGCTACCTGTTCATTTCCAGGCACAATTCAAAGTGCTGGTTATGAAGCCCTATATGGCTTCGGTCCAGACTATTTAAAAAACCGGATGTCTCTATATGAACCAGCTAGAGCCCTAAGATTTGCAGGAGAAGGCTTTCTCTTGGTCCCACCACCATCTGAGGCTTGCCTGGTAAGGACACGGGAGACAGCCTTCTCAGCAGGTGCTCTGACCCGGTGGAATTCTCTTCCATGAGAGGCTAGATGGGCTTCCTCCCTGCTTTTGTTTTGTAGGCAGGTAAAGACATTTCTTTTTAAGTAGGCCTTCAGTGGGTGAGCTAGAGACCTTTTTACTTATTTTTAGCTGTTTTTAAAAATCTATTGTTATACAATGTTATATGTTTTTAAAATTTTAATTATTTATATGCTTTTAATGTTTTTTTACCTGTTGGAAGCCACCTCGGATCCCAACTTGGGAGAAAGGCGGCGTATAAATGCAACAAATAAATAATAAATAAATCCTGGTTTATTTTAACTAACTTTGGGTAAACTGCATTTGTAAGAAAAGCGGGCTGTAGTTAGTTCTAAAGTGAAAATGAAATGATCAAGAATATCTAATTGGCTGTGCGCTCGAGATTTTTTTTCTTTTTTCGTATTTACAGAGCATTGAGTGGCCTATCAAATTTCCTGAGGCTTTTGTTAGGATGAGACTGCCTCGTCCAAAGGGTGTCCTTTTGTATGGGCCATCAGGTTGTGCCAAAACAACACTTGTGAAAGCAGCAGCCACAAGCTGTCACTGTTCCTTTCTGTCTGTGAGTGGTGCAGACCTTTTCTCACCTTATGTTGGAGATTCAGAGGACATTCTGTTTCAGGTTTGGCTTTAATCTTCATAATCCATAGCCCGTGGTTGAAAAGGAACACATTACCTTACTGTGCCAATTCAGACTTCAGGTCTCATTTGACCAATGAATCAATTCTGGTTTCATATTTTGATTTATCATATTTTGATTTATTGTCCATTATTGCTATTGGTTTGGATGTAAAGGGTAAATATTAGATATTATTGTGATTACATCACAATAAGCTATTCCTCCTTGATTAGATATACTGGCACAAGTTGGAAGTGAATGAGTTGCATGTTCACAGGTATTACTATGTATGAATGCAATCTCTGTCCATACCTGCATTTTCATTTCTAAAAGCTATGGCTGGCTGTCAGTATCATAGTATCAGTCAAAACAAGATAAATCAACCTTGCAATTTGATTCTAATTCATATTATTAGAGCATTGCCATGGTTCTCTGTGTACTTGTTGGAGTGGCAGAGTTGCTCTTTCATGTACATAAGATGTGGCTTCCATAAGTGCAAAGAGTAGAAAATTATATTGACTTTATCAAAAATCCATATCAAAATGTATACAGACATATTTATTTGTACTTGTTTGTGCCTTTGATGTGCATGGGTTTATTCTCTCAATTTCTCTTTTCTCTGTTTCAAGGTATTTCGTCAAGCAAGAGCAAATACACCAGCAATAGTATTTCTGGATGAAATTGATGCAATATTCGGGTCCCGATCAGTTGGTAAAACAGGCCATGGTGTTCAGGAGAGACTTCTTTCTGTCCTTCTCAATGAAATGGATGGTGTTGGCCTGAAGTTAAGTGAGAGAAGAGGATATAAAGCAAAGTTGGAAGATGACAGTCATGAACAAATTGAAAAAGAGGTAGTTATTCCTGTAATGTAGAACTACCTATCTGTACTTTAATAAAACATACATGTGTGTGTGTAAATAAACAGCTCATTCCATCTCTAGAGCTACTATAGTATAAGGCCAGAACCATTTGCCACCAAAGCTGCCATGGTATCTTTAGTATGCCAAATGGGATTTGTCCTCTGCAAACATACTATATTACCATGGTTTTGTTTTCCCTCTGAATACCTAGTCCTGTGATTGGCTGCAAAGCAAGATAGGAATCCATGGTTCAAAGGAGATTTGCAGAAAAGTGTGTAAACCATTGCTAAATGTTACATGGGTTTTGAGAGAGCCATGGTTAAAGCAGTACAATCATCCCTCCAGATCTGCAGGTTTGAATTTCATAGATTTGATTATTTGCTCGTTTCTTCAACCCTTGCCCATCCCCCCATCTCAGAGCCTTCTTTTCCAGCGGAACTTTCCTCTCAGCAGCTCCGATCAGGCTGTGCAACCCTTTCAAAACCCGTCTCTGATTCTCCTCCACCAGCTGCTGCCTGGCTGGCTAAGGACAGCTCGCAGCCAGATTTCTCAGTACCACACAAACCCTCTCCTAATGCCCTCTCCAAGGAAGAAGATGAATGAGATAGAGGAAGTATAAGGCCACCATGCTGACCCTCCCTTCTCCTGTCCCTGACTTGGCTTGGACCTTGGTGCCCATTCTCCCCAGCATGCCTCGGCCCTTTTCCCTCGGGCGCACACATGTTTTTATATTTGTGATTATTCCATTTTTACAGAGATCCTGCACCCCTAATCCTAACGAATGTGGAGGGCTGACTGTATTCCTGTCTCTCCAGTCTCTGTTTACAGCATGACATGCAAGTCTTGTTGGCCAGAGCCCTATATGTGGCATTTGGAAATAGGTCTTTTCAATTAGTAGTGTTTGACTTTTGATTCTAATCTGAGAATTAAGATGGTAAGTTCTTGTTAATAGTAAGTATGAGTTAACTATGGTGATTGCAGGGGATTTGCGGATGCAGGCAGCTTCCATGGCCTTTATGAAGCAGTGTAAATGTTCTTATAAAACTATCCTGTATGGTTCTCCTGTGCCACTTAACAAGCTATTCCAATATGGATACCCCACTGTTGATGAATTTGTTGTTACATATGGGATGCATAGCCAGTTTTCAGTACTGTAGCATATGGGCATAGCTGAAACAGTGGTGTCTTTATCTCTTATTAAGTTCATCATTTTTTATACTGAACAGTTCTTCCTTTGAAAACTGTTTGCTTTCTTATATAGTCTTCCTGATTTCATCTTCTTCCCTTGCCACTCAGTACATAACATAACTGGCAAGATGAGATTTGCTAGATATGTCTAACACTTCATGGAAGAAATTTGCTTGCTTTGTATTCTATTCTGTTATAAATGCTGTAATCAGAATATTACAGCAATGATGATCTCAGCACTGGGTTTTATTTCTGATAAATCTCAGATACAGACATATTTTCCTTTTCTATGTTACCATATAGTTCTAACTCTTTGAACAACAGTAGATAAAGTGTTTTCTTAAACTTATTTTCTGAGTTGATAAGCTATGGTGGCAGGGCATTCTGATGCCACCTACAACTTTTGGGGGAAAGGTAGGCTATAAAATGATTCCATGGCTCTAATATTTAAGTATTTCTTTCTTTCAACTTACTAGCTGGAATGTCAGGAGGTCTTTAACAAAGATGTCATTGTCGTTGCTGCCACAAATAGACCAGACATGTTAGATGATGCCTTGTTACGTCCTGGACGATTAGACAAGATCATCTATGTTCCACCACCTGATCAAAAGGTATAGAATAAATCCACACGTGAACTTTAAACCAAAAAATGTGTAATTCTAAGCTTTTGGCTTTTAGCAATAAAGAGTACACTACAATAGTTGAGAATTTACACCTCAAACATGGTTGTAACAAGAACAATTAAGAACCCACACCATGCTTTGTGTTTTCTGACGTACAAGAAAATCAGCCATGGTTTAGCTACTTGTCTGTTTTTATTTCTCATCTTCTCAGCTTAGTGATGGCACTTTCATCGCAGTGGTACAATCAGTCTTTTGAAGCAGAACATTGGCCTAACAGTGATGTGCAAACAGTTTGTGAATTAACAATCCCAATTAGTACAAACTGGTTTTCTAACCACAGTGTGAAATCCTCACTCTGCAGATCTTTACAAACCATAGTTTGCAGAGCAAGGTAAGGTGAGACGTAATGTTAAACTACAGATTGGTTTTACAAACTATGGATTGATATTATGCTACAGCAGCCAATGGCCACATTCATACCTAATGCTAACCCATATTTTATCTAGATGAACTGAAACAAACTTGAACAAAGCTAAAGGCTCTCTCCTCCTCCCATATGGCTGGAAGGACTTCAGCATTGTTTAGCTTCACAGAATCCTGGTTTTTGTTGTTGTACATAGAAACCAGAGATCATGTTATATCATAATCTCTAGTTAGTTTCAAAATAAAATTAGAAGCATGGATGATATTATAGGCCTTAGTCCTATAAAGGATGCACAAATAAAGGATGCACAAAGGATGTAAAGGATGCACAAATAACCTGGCCTTCTTTCTTTCACATTTTGCATTCTTTTTCCCTTTGCATTCTGCAACAGGAGAGACTTTCTGTTTTGAAAATCTGCACAGAAAAAATTCCAGTAGATTCTGATGTGTCCTTGGAGAATATAGCATCTAAAACTAATCTGTTCTCTGGAGCTGACCTTGAAAATCTTTGTAAAGAGGTGAGAATCTTCATTTTGTTTTTAATCAGGTAGTGAGGAAATAAGATTTTTAACTCTTCTAATTAAAGAGGAAGGTGACATGTTTTAGAGACAGATGTAAGACAGAGAGAAACAGTTTCAGTTTAAAATGAAATATCTATTTGCAAGGAAAATTGAAACCTAGAATTGCAGATCAACAAATAACTATAACATTGATGTTTTCACCAGGTGGGTCTAACACTTTCTAAATTTATCATCTGGCACAAATTCATGGGACAGCCAGGGTAGTGTAGTGGTTTGGAGGTTGAAATAGGACTCTGGAGACTGGGGTTGGAATCCCTGCTAGGGCCATAGGAACTCACTGGGTGATCTTGGGCACGTCACCCTCTCTGTCTCACAGGAGGGTCACAGCAAACCTTCTCTGAAAAAATCTGATCAGGAAAACTCCATGATAGATTCATCTGGGAGTTACCATAACATTGCTGTTGCTGTTGGAAACAGCAAATTCATAGGGTCACCATAAGTTGATAGGGAACTTGAAGGCATGTACACACACACAGAGAATGTATTATTCTAGCTAGCAAACTTTATGATACATTTGTAGAAATGGATGTGAGGTATTTTCACTCCTTTGTGCCTCTGTGTAGGAGGGTGGTAGTTCTTAAATTTTATTAATAATGTTCCTTTTCTTCTCTTCCCCTGTTTTCTGTTTCTTAGGCTGCTTTATTAGCATTGCAAGAAAATAATATTGAAGCAACAAGCGTGAAACATAAAGATTTTGAAAAGTCATTGGAAAGTATCAAACCATCATTAACCCTCAGAGACATAGAATTTTATGAAAAACTGTTTAAAAATTAAGAATGAACTTTGTAAAGCAAAAAGGGGTGAAAAAAGTTCATATGGACATAACCAAAACCTGGCAATGGATTCAAAAGGTCTGTAGAGAGAAAATACGAAGTGGTATTTATTTATTCATTTTAGAAATGTCTGTGTCACCTCTCCATAATTGTTCAAGGGAACTGATACCTATCAGAGCCATTTTAAAAGGACTGCAAAGGACAAGCTTTCCAGCTCTCACATTAGGGAAATCCCTTATAATAAGGGGCACCGGGCAACCCCAAGGGGAACTTAATGCTGTGGTCTGGTGAGGAGAGGTTTCTTGGTAACACCATCCAGCTGAGTGACAGAACCAGATTCGTTTTCATTTACCCATATATATGTATAAGTCAACCATGTGTATAAATCGATGGCATGCTTTGTGGCCAAAATTATGGATTTTGATATGATCTGTGCATAAATCAAGGGTCATTCTTTGGAAGGGGAAAGCATCATCGTTGCCTTAGGGGGCCAGCACCCTCTGGCCATCTTCCCACCCAGGTGTTCAAAAAGGCTTTCAATGCTTTATTCAGAGAAGGGTATGGTTTCTTTTCTGATAAAAGTGAAGCTTAGTGTGTCGTGGGAGAACGTAAAAGTGGCACCAACCCACCTACCCTTTTGGCACTTCTTTGAGGGGAAGCACCATTTTCCCATCCAGGCATTCAAAATTGCCAGAAGCATTGCTGCAGTAGAGAAAATAAGAGGGGTTCAGTGTTTCTTTTAGGTTCTCCAGGATGGACTAATTGCCACTCAGAAAGGGATAAGAGTTCAGGTACAGAACTTCAATCCAGGGTTTTGGGGATAATTTTTTTGACTAAAAGTTTTAGATTTATGCATGAGTATATTAAGTAGTCCTGAAGAAAAGAGTGTATTTGAGCAATCCCATTCTTGTGTGTAGGTATATCTGTCTATCCAGTACTTGACCTATAGAAGGGATAACCATGGAATTGACTCTAAAAGAAAAACAACTGGACCTTGAGTGGCAGTTACTATCTAATGTGAAAATACCTACTTCCAAATTGCTTAGGAATACTGAGACCAGCACTGTTAAATTCAACATATTTATGAATGAGAAATTAGTCCAGCAGTCTGTTACATTCACATGTAACTTGTCTTTTAAGCAGTTTATTTCACATTCTCCTAATAACACAAAAAGTTTTTGTAATTGCATAGCTTAATCTCCATTACAAAATTCAGTAAAAGTGTTGATTTTGTAATATATGCCCCTTTTTCATTTTTTTTTTTTAAATTTTGTCAATTTTGCTGTTCGGTTGGTTAGTCAGATTATATTGTTTACAGGCAATGGCCATTACAGTGTGACTCATACCATGTAATACCTGTGGAGAAAAGAGTTAATATTATGTTAATGGTGGTTAACATAAACCATTTTAAATACAAATCACCAGAATAAATGCTATAAAATTCTCCTATTCATTTAATATTTTAAAAAATTAACAACCTCTGTCAAGCTCTTTCTTGAACTGACATCAGCAGTGCGTTGCAACACAGAGAGATGAAATGAGAGGGCCTCTCAAGACAGGAGAAAAATAAAAATGGATAGGATGAAAATAAAATTGAAAGAGAGAAAATACATTGAGTATCACTGTAATATATGTTTTCTGTAACCCTTGGAATAAATTAAAGAATGAAAGGGTGCTTGAGATGGTTGTGCCTCTTGCCAATTACCCTCAGAAAGAGTGTTGCATCGTGCTCTGCAAAAGTTCACCTTGGAGAGCAGGGATTGTAGAGCTAGACCAGAGTGGGCAAATTGTGCCCCCCAGGAGTCAACAAAATGAAAAAATTGCCCCTTAGAGGATGTGTGGGGGCATTTTCTCCATACTGGGGAGGGGACGGACCAGGACAATTTGGGCCCAGGAGAATCCTTTTTCTAAAACAAGTTTTGTTCCTGCTGGTAAAGGAAAGGGCTTAAAATAACCCCCTCTTGGGCCTAAAATAACCAGGAGGAGGGGATGGCAAAAATGCTCCCATATCTCCAGATGATATTTAGGGGTGTTTTGAGAGAACTTTATGCAAGGAGTGTAGCCCTTCAAGGTCTCCTCATGTGGAGCTAATTGGGGTCTCTGAGCTAAGCTGAAAAAGACTGAAAATCCTGAGGTAGGTGTTGATAATAGGATCGTCTAGGTCAGTACTACTCAGTTGCCAGTCTGTGGCAAATTTCCAGGAAGCTAAGAAACACTTGTAGCCAGTGGTCACTAGTAGCAGTCCCTGGTATTATAGGGAAGAACATGTTTCCCCATATCGGACAGCTTGAGAATCACCGTGCTAGGCTTCTAGTAGCAAAAGTGGTGGTGAAAATGAGGAAGACTTCCTCTCTTTCTGAAAAAGAAGGTTGAAGGGTGAACTAATGTCGTGTTCAAAATTGCTGGGCTTGCCATAGCAATTAATCTTCTTGCTTCCATCTGCTGGTGAGAGTTTTATATTGCACTGCATGTATTTGTTAATTTAAATAAAAGCTATTGCTACTCAGACATTCAAATTAAGTGTCCTCTATGGTCTGGGGTGGTCTACATTGTATTATGATACCTGTTGTTTTATGTGGTTAAAAGAGTGGATTTTGCTTAGCAGCGAAAGACTGTTGGAACTTGAGGTCATAACTTAAAATTTGTTTGGAATGATTATCTTTGGTATGGTAAAGTCAAGGCACATGCTGGTTTTAAAAATTATTGTATTAGAAAAACTCTTCTGTGAGTTTAGTCCAAATAAAAGCAAACAGTTTTCCTAAGATATCACTAGTTTACCTTACCCCAGGAGGCTTTTGTTAAGAAAGAATGGGTCAAAAATTTAAAAAAAATGGTTGCATTATAATGATCTTTTGTATATGGAGAAAGGAAGTTGGTATCTTAAATCAAGAGAGATGCTCTCTAAGAATGACATAGACTTTAACTGGTTTGCCTGTCTACAACTTAAAGAAAGATCCAAAAATGATAAGACAGAGGAAGTTATTTTCATTTGGTTGTGTAAACATGACAATCGTGTAATTTAAAAAGTGTACAAGTGTCTTTTGAAATCAGAGATGGAAGATGAACCTGTGAAAAAGTTTATGGTAAGTTGGGTCCAAAATTTTGGCCATAATGGAAATATGGGAAAATGTGGACTAAAGACATAAAACTTAACTCTGTGCAATAATGTAAAAAAAAAAATGGACAAGATGATGTATAGATAGTATTTAACTCCAGAAGAGCTGTCAAAAATGTTTAAGAATGTATCAAACCAATGTTAAGGTTGTCAGGATAAGGAAGGATTTTTCTACCATATGTGGTGGACTTGGAAGAAAATGAAGAATTATTGGTCTGAGATTTATATTTTAATTCAAAAACTTCTAAAGTTAGATTTTGCAATGTCATCAGACATGTTTTTTGGGAACTATTGATAAAGAAATGGTCAGGAAATACAGACTTCTTCTTCAATATATGATAACAGCTGCAAGAAGAATGTTGTTTGTCCAAACATGAAAGCAGGTCGATGTACCAACAACAGAAAAATGGGTGGTTAAAGTTGTGGATCTTGCTCAAGTTGCAAAATTGACATGGATTTTAAAAGATAGATCAACTGAAGGTTTCCTGAAAGACTGGAAATATGGATTTTTTGAGCAATTAAGAAGTTGAATGATGTAATCATTTGTGATTATGATTATGATTAATTGTAGTAAGTAGAATGTGCTCTGTAATGGTAGACATGGGATACTAACTGACTTTTCTTTTTCATTACAATTTGTATGGGGCGTCAGAGTTCTTTTGTAAATTAGCACAACATACTTAGGGTATATTTATTGTTAGGGATGAATCTTTTAGTAATGGGCTGTTATGTTTAAGTTTTAATTTAGGCTAAATTAATATGGTTTTGTTTCAGTTTTAATTATAGACATGTAATGTTTGTATGTTTCTTGTTTCTCTATTACTTTTTCTGTGGTTATGGATTGATAGTTTGTATTTTCTGTTAAATCTAACAAGAAGAGGATTCCTTTATGGGGCAGGCTTGAACCAGAACTTATTTCTAGGTGTTATTCTTTGTTTCTATAAAGTAGTAGTATTTATCCCAATTAACAACTAAATAAACAGAGAAATTACAAAAGGTATTGATTAGTGCAGTGCTTCTCACTGTATCCTTAGATGTCCAGAGGAGCACTCAGTACATAGGAATTCCATGTGTAATTTCCAGAGGGATATAATATGAGCATTGCAGTATATTTGTTTATTATTCTCAAAAATATTTGTATTATGACCTGTATCCAAAGATTTTAGGATAGCATGTAATAAACTCAAAGTGGAACAATTTAAAACACTATCAATAATTTTAAAAGCCTAAAAGAATATTAAACCATTTATCACTTAAAACATAAAAACCTAAAACAACTTAAAGCAACAGAAATTATTGCTAACTATAGCATTATGTACAGGCTTGATAGATTTAATAAAAAGCCTTGTTTTGACTTGATGCCAGAATGATACCAGTATTGGGATCAATTGGGCTTCAGAGGAGAGCATTTCACAGCTGGGATCACACAGCAAGAAAGGCCTCTTTTTCCAGAAAGGTTGGTGGTGTGAATAGCAGATGGAGTGTATAACAATAAGGATGCCATCTAGGAGAACTTTTATAACTTCTTTTCATCTTCATCACACAATCTAGTGATTTCAGAGAGGAAATCAAGCAAAGCTATTAACCATTTCCACTCATAGTGACTACGTACAAGATCTATAAGCACATGCTCCAACATTTCACAAATGGAAACCCAGACATATGTGGACAAACTAAATCAAAATGGGAAAAGTTATTAAGAAGAATACACAAGCTAGAAGAAGTGGGGTTCGAATCCCTGCTGAGCCATGGAAACCCATTGGATGACCTTGGGCAATCCACACTCTCTCAGCCTCAGAGCAAGGCAAGGACAAACCTCTGAATAGGTTCTGCCAAGAATGCCACATGACAGGGTTGACTTAGGGTTGCCATAAGTCAGAAATTAAGAAGGGTGGGATTCTGTCCCATCCTCTCCCCCGTCCCCAATTAAATGAGTTAAGATTCCTATGAACTCATTTTGCAGCAACTGAAGTAAGGACAAAGCAGGAAATGGGAGGAAGAAAGAGGAACTGGGACTCTTTTAAAGCAGTTGAAAACATGGGGTAGAACAGCATTAATTGGACTTTCCCTACCAAATCAGGACAGTTGGATAGTCTGTTATAGCACAGTAGTTCTTAATCTTTTCTTTATCAGGGACCCCCTGTAAATATAATTTGTTGCCAGAGACCCCCAAAACTTCAGATTTAAATTTTTGAATTTAGATTTTAGATTTAAATATTCAAAAATTTATTTAAATATTCAAGCGTTTAGCTATTAAAGGCTTCTGAAGACTAGAATTCAAATCCCCACTCAGACACTGGATCACCTGGGGCAAGTAACACTATCTCAGCCTCAGATGAAGGAAAAAGTAAACCTCCTCTGCACAAATCTTGCCAACCCCCCATGATAGGTTCATCTTACGGTTTCCATAAATCAGAAGTGACTTGAAAGCAAACAACAATAAAATGCTGCTGACAGGGGAGGTTTTTTCTAGCCATCATGTCTCTCAACTTTGAAAATGATTTACAGCAACCCTATCATAGGGGTTTCTTGGCAAAATTTGCTGCCATTGCCTTTCTCTGAAGCTGAGAGAATGTGACTTGCCTGAGGTCACCCAGTGGGTTTCCATGGCCAAGTGGGGATTCACATGTGATCTCCAGTATCATAATTTGGAAACAAGGGAGAAGCTTGTAGTAATCAACGCCTGTTGAAATTCCCTCTTCTAATTCCCTGTCGATTATTTCACCTGGTAACCCACTTCTTCAGATGCACTGAAGGAATTTGGTTACAGCTATGAACAGTGTGAGAGCCAGCATGGTGTAGTGGTTTGAATGCTGGATCATGACCCTGGAGAGCAGGGTTCAATTCCTTGCTCAGCCAAGAAAAACCACTATGAGACCTTGGGCATGTCCCATACTCTCAGCCCCAGAAAACCCAATGATAGGTTTCCTTTAGGATCACCATAAATTGGGAACACCTTGAAGCCAACACAGCAACAACAATGCACAGGCATATCTCTGACTCCATCTGAAGAAACTGAGTGATCTCTAAAAATTCATGCTAAAATAAACCAGTTAGTGTCAAAGGTGTTGATGGATTCCTTAATTCCTCGTTTTTTATTTGCATTTTTATTTACATTTACATTTACAGATTAAGATGGCTCTCTGTTTGAAAACTAAGAGAAGTATAACTTTTTTCCCCCCAAGCAACTGAGCGGGGTCCTTTCACCGCACTGAAAATTCCCTCCATTTTCTTCAGAGTTGTATTTCTCAGTGCTCACACCAGAGATCTAATTTGACACAAAGCACTCTAGTGGTGTGGAAAATTCTAGAAGGAAAAGGAAAAAGAGAGAGAGAGAGAGCATCCATCTGGTACCTTTCTACAACTCCTTTAAAAGGTAATAACAGAGCAGAAGCAGAGAAGCAGACAGAAAATGAGAATAAAGCGTGTGAAAGACAAGCATGGAGTAATCTACTGGGAGTTGAAGAGTGTCCCAGAGACAACAGGACAACAGAGGAAAGAAACTGGATTGTAGGAAGTTGTCAGTGTGAGGTTAAGGTAGAAATCGAAATGATGAGTAGAGCATCAGGAAATATGTTTGGTGAGGGCATAATGGCTTTCAGCTGTCCATCTCCAAAGGCCTTTTATCTGGCTCAGCCTACCAAATAGAATTCAATAAACTGTAGGAATTGGGAAAATCCGTTTTCCTCAGGCTTCTCTGGGCCTAGTAATCTGCCTCATAACTCAGAGCTGGACTGGATTAGGGCATATGGCCAAACATGTTTCAACAACTGTTTGGCCCTCAGTGATCTTGTATATCTCTATAAGCCAGTAATCTCTATAACCCCTGATTTAGCATGTAAATACATAGAAAATTGTACTCTGCCTGTCAGCCTAAACTACCAATGTGTGTGTACGTGCCTTCAGGTCACTTGCTGACATGTCAACTCCATGAATTTCATAGGGTATTTTAGGCAAGGAATACTCAGAATTGGCTTGCTGTTGCCTCCCTCTGAAATATAACCTACAGTACCTGGTAATCTTTCATGGTCTCCCATCCAAGTACAAACCAGGGCTGATCCTGCTTAGTGTCCAAGATCAAGTGCTTTCAGTGTATTTAGGCCTTCGAGGCCTTCTAAACTATCAAATAGGTAACACCAATGTTATGTTACTGTTACCTAAATTAACAAATAGGTAACAATAATCTAATATTGATGTGGCCTGCAAATCAGAACCAAACTGGATTTATATTTTGAAGATCTATGCCAGAATCCTATTGTTAGTCCCAAAGAAAAGAGATCCATCAGATCAATTGCAATTATGTATGTATCGACTTACCATTTATTTAGTAGATCTACTATAGTTGTAACTCACAGGATTCAGGCTCCCATTTCCTGGATGTTTAATTACTGTTAAATTAGATGGTCAAGTGTAGAATGAGGACATGTACAATTTTGACATGGATGTCTGTTTTTTAACTTTTTGATTTGAGTAGTTCAGTCATGCATTAGTATTACATTTTCTAGTCTGTTTTCTTTTAAATATATATTTGTTCTGTTTTAGTTTTGGATATATAGTGATATTGCCACCCTATTGTCAACATATCCTCTAACTGTCCCAATTTGACAGGGATAGTCCCGGTTAATCCTCTGTCGTCGCACTTTCTTTCTCTTCCTTCCACTCTCCCCCTTTGTCCTCAGCTTACTGCAAATGCTGCAAACTGATTCCAAAGTGAAAAAGCAGTTTGTACTTACAGCAGCAGGCAGAGGAGACCAAATTTGCATTTCCCAGTAGGCTCAAGCAAAAGCAAACTGCTGCATCCTCTCCTAGCTTGTGTGTTCTTCCTCTTTAATAACTTTTGCCATCCTGACCACAATCTGATATTGCTTGGCCACATGTGTCCTGGTTTTTGGCTGTGAAATGTTTGGATATGGATCAATGGATTGAGAAGAAGATTTGATAGGATTACTTTCTTTACACTGTTAAATGGGTGATCTTTAAGGGTAAAAATATTTGTTTTAGCTGGTATTGGGAATGACACTTGCAAGATCTGGGATTATATATGTGTGCGTGTGTGTGTGTGTGTAAGGTCCTACACCTAGGCAGAAAAAATGTTGGACAATAGTATGTATGAAAGAGATCTAGAGTCTTAAATATTTGAAAGTATATCATATCAAAGAGGGAACAGACTTGTTTTTCATTGCTCCAGAGATTAGGACAAGGAGCAATGGATTCAAACTACCGGAAAAGAGATTCCACCTGAACCTCAGGAAGAACTTCCTGGCGGTCAGAGCTGTTCAGCAGTGGAATATGTTGCCTTGGTGTGTGGTGCAGTGACCTTCTTTGGAGGTTTCTAAACAGGAGCTGGATGGCCACCTGTTGGGAGTGCTTTGATGTGTGTTCCTGCATGGCAGGAGGTTGGAGTGGATGGCCCCTGTGGTCTTTTCCAACTCTATGATTCCCTCCCTCCCTCCATCTCTCCCTCTCCCTCCCCCCCCCTCTCTCTATATATATGTGGGATTTGCACCAACTCTCTGAACTGTTTGTGAGTCTAGGGCAATGTTTCTTTAGTTTTCTGATATGGAGGATCAGCAATTTTTCCCCAACGTGTCAGAGACTGGAACTATTTGTACCCATTCGCTGCAATTGTTTTTCTTTCCTGGAAGCTCCTCGGTGATCAGCAGCAGATGCATCAGGGACTAGTACCGGTCCATTGACACACACACACACACACACTTTCAGTAGCATAAGTGTAGTCAAATCTGACAGAACATGTTCTATCCTATGATCCTGCCCGGACTTTGAGATCTTCAGGCAGGTCTGTCTTTCATCTCCACCACGTTCTGAACTACATGAAATGCAGATATGAGTGACAACTTTCCCAGTGGTGGCCCCCAATCTCTGGAACATCCTAGGAAAATGAGGCTGGCTGCTTCTCTATTGTCTTTCAGGCAAGGCTTTGGCAACTGAAGTCAATTGCTGCAGTGGGCACTTTTTAGGTAGATGGGTGCTGTATTTCTCTTTTACTGGTGTGTTTTTAAATTCTGTTTTATATATTTGTGCTATTATTTATTTTTTAATATTTGTACTGTTTCATTGCAAACCAACTTGAGTCCCATTTGTGAAAGAGGCAGGATTAAAACCGAGTAAGGAACCGGTAGTGTCTCTTTGTAGCTCTGAAGGTGAGTTGCTAGGTATGTACTTTTCAAACTACTGTGCACACAATTGTTTCTTAGTCTTTTTAGATATGCAGTGACTTTTTAAAAACTGTTTTGTTACTTTTGCTATTGATGTGCATATGACAGAACTTCTTGAGTGACCATTTATTTTTGACTGCCTGAATGATTAAAAATTTTATCCTGTTAGTTTCTTAGCTCTTAATAAAAAGAATAAGCAATCTGTGTGTATATAAAATACAGATGGCACTGCTAGTTATGTCATTGCTCTTTCAAGGTATTTTTAAGCTTAGATTGAGAGGCAGGGTACTGTGTTCCATATGTCTATGTAAAAATTGGGATTATAGTTATATAATTTGGTTCACTTAAGCGTGTGTGTGTGTGTGTGTCAGGTTGCTGTTGACATATAGAAACCCCATGAAATGTATAAGGTTTTCCAAGGAATACTCATAGGTAGTTTTGCCAGTTCCTCAGTTTCAAATATAGCCACCAGCACCTGCTATTTGTTGGTGGTCTCCCATCCAAGTACTAACCAGGGCTGACACTGCTTAACTTCCAAGATCAGACAGGATCTGGTGCCTTCAGAATATTTAGGGGCTGGACGAGCGCTCAATGGCATAGCGTCTGCCTGCTCTTCACAGAGCTGCGGAGAGACAAGCGGCGATCAAGGTGAATATCCCATAAAATAGTAAAAGAACAGGATAAAAGAATCCCTTTGGGGAAAGGGATTGCGTGGGGCTCATGAAGAGATGAATTTGGGGGGCAAGTGTTCCAGAAATAGAGGTGACAAGAAGGCGAAGATAAAGAAGGAGCCAGTCACCGGAGAGATCTTCGGACATGAATGCCTTCAAATGCGGTCTGAGAGTCGCCATTCCCTCGATCTGCACCCGTAAGTGGGTAAAGCTCACCACTGCTTTTTAAAATGTAACTACAAATAGGGCATGGGTGTAGAATATTGACAGATAAAACCTCAAGAAGTGGAGTTAAATTTCTCTTCATAAGGGCGATTCCAGTCAACTGTAACTGTAGAAGACAAGTAAATAATCCCTCAAGTGCCGATCAAGTCTCGAACTTTTTGACATATAAGAAGCAGTGGCAGAGGATTACACTGCTAGTATAAAACTCTGTACGAACTGAGGAAAAAATAATCTTTTTTTTTTTTTAAAAAAAGACATGTATAGCAGTAAGATAAGCATCTTTTTACAAGAATATAGACTTTTAAAGACCAGGCATACAAGATAGAAAGAAAGAGATATTAATATATACTGTTTTAAGACGAACTTATTTAGCAATGAAAGACCAAAGTCCAAAAAATGCTAAAAAGCAAGAGGAAAAACAAGAAGAATATATCTGGACTCAAAGTCAAGATAGAGGGAACTTATTCCTATCTAGAATCAAGCGGTGAATGGTGAACTGGGAATTGTAAAGTTTGGGAGACATCTGGACTTTAAATTATCAGACCAGCGAATTCGGTTGACAGAGGTATAAAGAAACAGAGGCAAAGTTAACATCGAGAGAGTGGACATCGGGAAGAAAAGACGAGGATTATCTGAAAAGATCGTATTTACTTATAAGGGGGGTTGCTTATGGTATTTAGTACTGGTTTTGATCTGTGGCGGTGGTATAATTGGGTAGAATTATGAGTATAATTAGTAGAAATATAACTAATAGCTGCACTGTTTAAATTGAACAGAGTGACAATAGGCTTGGATGATTACTGTTTCTGTTTTCCCTCTTCTCTTTCTTCTTCTTTTACAGGAAAGAGTGTAGAAGTAATAGTGGGGGGAAACAGGATAACTGGATTGGTTCAATCCACTTGGTAACAGAAAGACAACACAGCTGTGCAATTATTAAGAACACTCCAAGGCTATAGATAAGACAACTCATCAGGTTAATGTAAACACTAGATAAAAAGCCCTTCAAGGCGAGACACAAGGAATGCAATAACTTGTAGATATAGGATTACTTGATAGAGTTAAGGATTAAGTGCGCCCTCCTGTGGTTAAAATTAATTACTAGAATCATTTGATTTCTCATATAGAAGCATATGGAGAAGACTTAGGTAAAATACAACTTGATTAAAAGAAGGTATTTAATTGAAATAACAATTCATTAAAAACATTAGCATATAGATAAATAATATAAATTGTAGATCACAAGACAAGAAAATTTAATTGGCCTAATAACTGTAATTGTAAAAAGAAGAGGCAATTAATTTATTGAAAGCTAACAATAATAACAATTTAATTTAGGGACAAGGAAAAGCTAAATAAAATATTAATGGTTATTAGACTTAAATCAGTTCCTCCTCTTGATAAAAACTTTAAATAGAAAACGAAAAAAAAATAGTAGAATAAGACTGTACAAGAGAAATAAATAAATAATCAAATAAAATAAATAAACTGACAAACAATAAAGAGAAGAGTGATTGTAGGATCTTCCAGAATGGTAGCAGCTGCAGGGAAAAGAAAATTTGCTGTACAAAGACAGATACAAACTGTAACCCAAAGAAGACCATCATTGGAAACACAGTTAAGCAACCCAGAGCCTTACCAAACCCTCTTAGAGGAAGTGAAGAAGATAAGAGAAGATGCCTGACTCGAGATGAAAGAACTGTCTACAGAGGTGAAGAAAGAGGTTAGAGAAGTAAGAAAAGATATGGAAAACTTTGGTAAGAAATTAGAATTGGTCACAAGAGACCTAAAACATATGAATGAAAGACTTGACAAGACAAGACAAAGAAGTTGGAAAAACGTACAACAGACACTGAATTGACTATAGAACTGAATGAAATGAAAACTACCTTATCGGAAATCAAATATCGTGAAAAATGTTTGAAGATAAGAGACCTAGAGGAAAATCAGGGAGAAGATTTATACATTAAATTAATCCCAGCAATAGCATAATTTATCAACTGGCCTACAGAGCAACTTGACCTGGAGGTGGACAGAATCTTCAGGATTAATTCGTTAATAGAGAAAAAGAGGAAACTCCCACGAGACATAGTGATTTATTTTGTAAGAGAAAGAGTGAAAGAACTGATTATCCAACAAAGTTACAATAATAATTTGATATTGGATGGCGTGGAACTTAAGATGTTCAAAGATGTGCCTTCACAAGTATTGAAGAGAAGAAAAGATTATAATTTTTTGATTCAGGTGTTAAAGAAAAAAGGAATTGTGTACAGATGGGGAAGGATAGAAGGAGTGGTTCTAACCTATAAACAAAAAAGATATACCCTGAATTCTGTGATGAAAGCAAAAGAGTTTTTAAGGAGACATAAAGAGGATCTGGAGAAAACAGATGGCAACGGACCAAGTAGAGAGAAGAAAGAAGAAGCGGTAGAAGAAGAAAAAGGAATAAAAAGACAACCACCTACCAAAACAATATTGGTGGGAGCAACAAGCATCTCTGAAGAATCGATACAACAAGGAGAAGACATAAACTCAGAACAAGAAGAAGAAGAGGCAGGTCTAGCTTCAGAAGAGGAAATGACAGAAGATCTGATTAACATTTAAAGGTAGAATAGATTTTGAAGAACAAGATGCAAATTAAAATTCTCTCTTGGAATATTAAAGGACTAAACTACTTACCCAAAAGAAAAAAAAATTCCATTTTTTAAAAAGACCAAAATGCGAAATTCTATGTCTACAAGAAGGAGCTGCCAGATCAGGAAGGAGGAGCTGCCAGATCAGGAAGTCAACACGCTGTGCCAGGAAATGGAGGCTTGGAGGAATGTCACACGTAGGAGCAGAAGATCCAGGAAGGTAACAGAGACTCTCAACCTACACAATCGCTTCAAAGTTCTTGGCCTTACGAACGATGAGGAGCACCAGGAGGAGGGAACAGAATGTCCACGAGAAGGAATCCAACTTTGGCGATGGGAACTAGATCAACGCTCCCAGTCTCAACAGAATGTCCAGGCAGTCCTAGAAGAACATGCTCGTTGAGGAACCCTGGAGAAGCCTCAGAGGAGGCGAGTTCTGGTTGTTGGTGACTCCTTGCTCAGAGGAACTGAGACAGCAATTTGCAAACTGGACAAGCTCAATCGAGAGGTCTGCTGTCTTCCTGGGGCCAAGATCAACCACATAACGGAGAGGCTAACCAGGCTGGTCAGGCCCACTGACCATAAGCCCCTCATTTTGGTTCATGTCGGAACCAATGACACTGTGAGGAGCAGCTTTTACCACATTGCAAAGGACTACGAGTTTATGGGGATGAAGCCTAAGGACCTTGGTGCACAGGTGGTTTTTTCGTCTCTCCTCCCTGTTCAAGGATATGGCGCACAAAGGGAAAGGGCAATAGCAGAGGTCAACAACTGGCTCCGCACATGGTGCCGCCGGCAACGGTTTGGGTTTTTGGAACACGGCCTGAATTTCCATGAACGTGGGCTTCTGGCAAGGGATGGGCTGCACCTCACGAAACTTGGCAGGAATGTTTTTGCAAACAATCTCGCAAGGAGGATTCAGAGGTCTTTAAACTAAGTTCCGCTGGGGAGGGAGACAATATTATTCAAGGCCAGGACTCAGTGAGCACAGGGAGAAAATGCCCAAATGATATTGGACAAGTAGTACAAGCGGCCAGTGGCGGGAGGAGTAGAAACTATAGTACAGGACTTGCAGGAAGGGCCCGGGGACTTAAGTGTCTCTACACTAATGCACGGAGTATGGGAAACAAGCAAGATGAACTTGAACTCCTAGTACAACAAAATAAATACGATTTGATAGGCATCACTGAGACCTGGTGGGATGAGTCTCATGATTGGAATGTAGGAATAGAGGGGTATAGCCTATTTTGTAAAAATAGACCAAACAAGAAAGGAGGAGGAGTAGCCTTGTTTGTCAAGGATGTTTTCACCTGTGAAGAGATCCGTGACTTAAACCCAGAAAGCCAGGTCGAGAGCATCTGGGTAAGAATTAAGGGAGCGAGAAACAATAGGGATATTCTGGTGGGGGTTTACTACAGACCTCCAACCCAGACTGAGGACTTTGATGATGCCTTCCTCAACCAAATGACTGCACATTCAGAAAGGAGAGATACAGTAATAATAGGAGATTTCAATTACCCGGATATATGTTGGCAGTCAAACTCTGCCAAGACAGCAAGGTCCAGCAAGTTTCTTGCTTGTCTTGCAGACAATTTCATGGTCCAGAAGGTGGAAGAGGCGACAAGGGGATCAAATTTTCTAGATCTGATCCTGACCAACAGGGATGACCTTGTTAATGAGGTAGAAGTGGTTGGAGCTTTAGGAGGGAGTGACCATGCCCTATTGGAATTTGGCATTCAGTGGGAAGGAGAAGATAAGTGTAGCCAGACACTCATCTTAGATTTTAAAAAAGCAGACTTCTGTAAACTTAAGGAGCTGCTGGCTGGAATTCAGTGGTCAAGAATAGTGAAAGGGAAAGGAGTTCAGGAGGTATGGGAGTTCCTTAAAAGGGAGATACTGAAGGCACAGTCTAAAACTGTGCCAATAAGGAGGAAAAATGGAAGGCATCTGAAGAAACCAGAATGGTTGACTAAAGAACTCTCAGCTGCGCTAAGTGTTAAGAGAAACATGTACAGGAAATGGAAGAAGGGGGAAACCACCAAAGAAGAATTTAAGCAAGTAGCCAGGAGATGTAGGGAGAAGGTCAGAAAGGCTAAAGCACAGAACGAACTTAGGCTGGCCAGAGACATCAAAAACAATAAAAAGGGCTTTTTAAAATATGTCCGCAGCAAAAGGAAAAAGAAGGAGACGATAGGGTCGCTGCGCAGAGAAGATGGCGAATTACTAACGGGGGAAGAGAAAAGGCAGAACTACTTAACACCTTCTTTGCCTCAGTTTTTTCCCAGAAGGATACAAGCACTCAACCTGGCAGTTGGGGAGCAGGGGAGGAAGCAGGGGAAATGTGGCACATAATAGGTAGAGAGGTGGTACAGGAATACCTGGCGACGCTGGATGAATTCAAGTCTCCAGGGCCAGATGAATTGCATCCTAGGATATTAAAAGAACTGGCAGAGGTCATTACGGAACCACTTGCTATAATCTTTGAGAAATCTTGGAGGACAGGAGAAGTTCCAGCAGACTGGAAGAGAGCAAATGTTGTCCCCATCTTCAAGAAGGGAAAAAAAGAGGACCCAAATAATTATCGCCCAGTCAGCCTGACATCAGTACCAGAAAGATTCTGGAGCAGATCATTAAGCAGTCAGTTTCTAATCACTTAGAAAGCAACGCGGTAATCACGAGAAGTCAGCATGGATTTCTCAAAAATAAGTCATGCCAGACTAATCTTATCTCTTTTTATGATAGAGTTACTAGTTTGATAGATGAAGGGAATGCTGTGGAGGTAGCATTTCTCGATTTCAGTAAGGCCTTTGACAAAGTTCCACATGACATTCTTGCAAAGAAGCTAGTAAAATGTGGGCTGGACAGGGCTACTGTTAGTTGGATTTGTAATTGGTTGACCGACCGAACCCAAAGGGTGATCACCAATGGCTGCTTTTCATCCTGGAGAGAAGTGACTAGTGGGGTGCCACAGGGTTCTGTCCTGGGCCCAGTGCTGTTCAATATCTTCATCAACGATTTGGATGAAGGAATAGAGGGCATGCTCATCAAATTTGCAGACTACACCAAATTGGGAGGGGTTGCTAATACGTCAGAGGACAGGATAAAAATTCAAAATGACCTGGATAGATTGGAGAGCTGGGCCAAAGCTAACAAAATGAAATTCAACAGAGAGAAGTGTAAGGTCCTACACTTAGGTAGAAAAAATGGAATGCAGAAATATAGGATGGGGGACACGTGGCTGGATAGCAGTACATGCGAAAGGGATCTAGGAGTCTTAATAGACCACAAGCTGAACATGAGTCAGCAGTGTGATGCAGCAGCCAAGAAAGCCAACGCAATTCTCGGCTGCATCAATAGGAGTATGGTGTCCAGATAGAGGGAGGTACTGGTACTACTCTACTCTGCTTTGGTTAGACCTCATCTTGAATACTGTGTCCAGTTCTGGGCACCCCTATTCAAGAAGGACATGGTCAGGCTGAAGCAGGTCCAGAGGAGGGCAACCAAAATGCTGAGAGGCCTGGAAGACATGCCCTATGAGAATAGACTTAGAGAGCTGGGTATGTTTAGTCTGCAGAAGAGAAGGTTAAGAGGGGACATGATAGCCATGTTTAAATATTTGAAGGGATGCCATATAGAGGAAGGAGAGGGCTTGTTTTCTGCTGCTCCAGAGGCCAGAACAAGGAGCAATGGATTCAAGCTGCACGAAAGGAGATTCCACCTGAACCTCAGGAAGAACTTCCTGACAGTCAGGGCTGTCCGGCAGTGGAATCTGCTGCCTCGGAGTGTGGTGGAGTCTCCTTCTTTGGAGGTTTTTAAGCAGAGGCTGGATGGCCATCTGTCGGGAGTGCTTTGAGGGTGTTCCTGCATGGCAGGGGGCTGGGCTGGATGGCCCGTGTGGTCTCTTCCAACTCTACATTTCTATGATTCTATGATTCTATAAGAAACCCATATAAAAAATACAGATTTAACATTATTAGATAATCCAAGATTAGGAGAATTTTTTGCAACAACTAATAAAAAGAAAAAAAGAGGGGTGGCAATCTATGTAAATAAAAAATATAAAGCCAAAGAGGTCCTTAATGACCCAAACGGAAGATATTTAGGGATTTAATTAGATTTATTAAATAATAAAACTTTAGTCCTGGGAGTGTATGGTCCTTTAGAGAATAAAGGAGAATTTTACAGAAAACTCCTACAAAAAATAATTGGGTTAAATTACCGAGAGATAATAACGATGGGGGATTACAACGGGGTGATAACCCCTGAAAATGATAGACCAGGGAAGTCGAAAGATAAGAAAAAGAAAGGTAAACTCCCTAAATTCTTTTTCCAGATGTTAGAAATGCTTATGTTGATGGATGTTTGGAGAAGATTGTAAAAAAATGCAGAGGATTATACATATTATTCAGAGTATCATAAACTGTGGTCTAGAATCGACATGTTCTTAGTGTCAAAGACACTAGATATAAAATTAAGGAAAATGGAAATACTCCCAAGAACCATTTCAGACCATACTCCAATCATTCTTACACTGGAAGATAAAAGCCAGGAGTTTATACGGAAGTTAAAAGACAATCTATTAAAAACTGAGAAAATAATACGAAGAGCAAAAAGAGAGTTAGAAAACTATCTAAAAGAGAATTTAGATAAAGGTACCCCAATAAATACAGTTTGGGAGGCAGGGAAAACTTTCATGTGAGGTTTCTTCATCCAACAAGAAGCTTGCTGGAAGAATGAGAAACGTGAAAAAGAAAGGAAGATTACAGATGAAATTAAAAGACTAGAGGGAGAATCAAAGATCAATACACAAAATGGACTTATAAATAAGGAAATCAAAATATTAGGGTAGAAGAGTAGGATCTAACATGTATGTTAACAAATGTAATGCGATGCATAATGTTGAAATGTCAATGAAATAACAGTATTGAAATCCAGAGAGGAGTGGAAGAAAGCTGTAATAGTTCGGTAAAATGTACAATGAGAAATGTTGTTTTATACGATGTAATCACAATAAAATTATTAAAAAAAAAATTACAAAAACAATTAGATATAGAGATGACAGAAGAAATAGTAAATAAATTAAAATTTACAAAGCAGAACTACTTTTTTAATGCCAATAAGCCAAATAAATGGTTAGCATATAAACTGAAAAAAGAAAGAGAAAAGAGGATAATTCAAGAGATAAGAGAGGGTGAAGAAATACATACGAAACAAGAAAGAATTAAAAAAGCATTTACGAATTATTATAAAGATTTTTTTGTTCTGATGATAATATGACCCAAGGAAAAATAGACAAAATAAAACAATATTTGAAAGAGAACGATATACCAAAGATTACAGAAATACAAAGGAACGAGTTGAATAGACGTATAACTAAAGAGGAGATTATAGAAGCAATTAAGAGATTAAGACCTCAGAAAGCACCAGGTCCAGACGGATTTACCACTCTTTATTATAAAACATTTTCAGAACAATTAGTTAGTCCACTTCACAGATTAATCCAAGATCTAGAAAAAGAGGGTATCCCCCAGACATGGGGGGAAGCAAAGATTGTTCTGTTACCAAAAGAAGGGAAAGACCATCTAGATATGAAAAATTACAGGCCAATATCATTATTAAACATGGACTACAAAATTTTTGCATCAATATTAGCAGAAAGATTAAAAAAGACCTTACAGGGTTGGATACATAGTGATCAAAACGGATTTCTACCCAGGAGACAACTTAAAAATAACATTAGATTTATAATAGATATTTTAGAATACTTTCATAGACATAATGAAAAAAAACTAGCGCTAATACTATTAGATGCCAAAAAAGCGTTTGATAATGTTAACTGGTTATTTATGAATGAGACATTCACCAGGATTAATCTAGGGAATAATTTTATAAGCTGGATCAAACTGATATACAGAAAACCAGAAAGCCCAGATAATAGTAAATGGAGAGAGAACTGAAACTTTGCCTATCAGAAAAGGGACTAGACAAGGATGTCCACTATCTCCCCTATTATTCATTATTGTACTAGAAATATTAAATAGGAAACTTCGACAAGAAAAACAAATTGAAGGTATTAAAATTAGAACCCATTCATATAAGATTAGAGCATTCGCAGATGATCTAGTAGTAACATTAGAAGATTCTCTACAAGATATAAATATATTAAAAACATTTAAAATTAATAAAGAGAAAACCTATGTAATAACAAAAAACATGCCAACGATAGAAGAACAAGAGTTAAAGGAAAAAGCTAATTTTACAATTACAAAGAGAGCTAAATATTTAGGAATAGTCATTTCGAAAAATAACTCTGAGCTTTTTGATAACAATTATAAAAACATGTGGAAAGAAATAAAGATAGAAATAGAGAAATGGGAAAAATTGGAATTATCATTATTAGGTAGGATAGCAGCTATAAAAATGAATATACTGCCTAAAATGAATTTTTTATTTCAAAATCTACCTATATTAACAAATGACAACCCCCTTAGGGAATGGAACAAAGATTTGATGAATTTCATATGGAAAAAGAAAAAACCAAGAATAAAACAAAAAATATTAATGGATACCAAAGAAAGAGTAGGAATGGGCCTACCAAATTTAAAACTATATTATTATGCAAGTTGCTTAGAATGGATATTGGAATGGATTAATTTAAGGAATTAAAGATTGTTACAACTAGAAGGGGAAGATAACTACTTTGACTGGCATGCGTACATATGGTATGGAAAAGCCAAAGCAGACAAAGGTTTTACAAACCATCTTATAAGAAGAGTCCTTCTAAGGGTATGATTAAAATATAAAAGGAGACTTTATTTAAAAACCCCTTTATGGGTCTCTGCACATGAAGCATTTTATAAAAGAGAAAAACCCAGGGTAGATAAGTGGATTACATATAAAGATCTCTTAAAACGCCAGAACGGAACCACGCAATTCAAATTGGTGGAAGAATTAAAGGAGAAAGGTCTTACCACACATTGGCTACTATTAGGACAATTAAAGGAAAGGTTCAAGATAGACGAAAAATTAGATGGATTCAAAATGAAAGAAAATAAATTTGATAGAATAATGAATATAGAGGTCGATCACAAAGTGGGAAAAATGTATAAGATACTATTAGATATAGATATGAAACAAGAAATAATTAAGGATAGTATGTTAAAATGGGCCAGAGACATAGGTCACTCTATTTCATTAGACACATCGATAAGGTCATGGACACAGACATCGGAGCTATTACAACCAATAAGCTTAAGAGAAAATTTCTACAAAATGATTCACAGATGGCATTTAACACTAGTGCGTTTAGCAAAGATGCAAAGGGGAGGAAAGGAGAACTGTTGCAAATGTGAACTTAAAGGCATCTTTTACCATGTATGGTGGACCTATGCGAAGGCTAGAAAATTTTGGGAAGGAATACATGGAATAATTTCTGAAATATTTAACATTAAATTTCCACTAAACCCAGAGTTATATTTATTGAACATAATGGACTCTTTACCCAAACTAGATAAAACACAAAAAAGGATCTTACTATACATGGTTACAGCTGCAAGGTTAAGTTATGCACAACGGTGGAAACAAGCTGAATCTCCTGATATAGAGGATTGGGCAATGAAACTTTATGAGATGGTAGAATATGATAGAATTCAGACTTGGATACAAGAAAAACCTAAGTCCCAACCCAATGATGGTTGGAAAATTATACTACCTATATGGGAACAGCTTTGGGGAAATAAGGCTTCTTGGGGAATTGTGACCTCAAATTAAGCAAAGTTAATGTCTTGGTAAAACCAGATTTATAGTAATTTTTTCAGGAATCTCTGCTATACAATTAAATATTGTAAGGAAAATAGGAAAAATTTGATTAATTGTATTAAATAAGTTAATAGGTAATAATCCTGGGATCAAATTGCTGGAGTGGTAATTCATGTCAATGTTTAATCTTAAATCTATTTAAATACAAGTAATGTAATAAGTGATGTATAATGTTAAAGGAATTGTGATCTGATATAACATGTAAGATAAATAGCAACTTTGTAAGAAATAGTAGACCAGTACGGGTAAAGGAGTATTTGGGGAAAATAGTGGACGCTCTAGCTAAAATAACAGTGGAATTTAAGAGAGTAAAGAATACATAATTAATCACTCACTTCTTGAGGAGGAATGGGGGGTGAGAAATAGGAGGAGGAGAGAGAAAGAGGAATTAGATATATATTATAGAAACTATTGGTCACAAAATTCAAGATTAATGTTTGTTATTAGTAATATTAGTATTGGTGCTGTAATCTCAAATTACTTTTTGTGTGATATCAATTTTCCCTGTGTATCTCCCTCTCCACCTGTGTATCTCCCCTCTCTTTTTAATGATTTAATTAAATCCTTAATAAAAAATTATATATATAAAAAAAGAATATTTAGGGCTAGTTCACTCAAGACCTCTCCATAGATAGGTAGGTAGGTAGGTAGGTAGGTAGATAGATAGATAGATAGATAGATAGATAGATAGATAGATAATCTGATTGAAATGTGGTGTTTCTTGTCCCTAAGAAAACCTCGTGGGGTCGCCATAAGTCAGCAAGTGACCTGAAGGCCCATATACACACATATATGAATCAGTATTTATTTAGAGATGCTATTACTTTTTACTTCTAAATTCTGTCTTTTCTATTTTTCTCCATAATTTGTCTTTAGACTTGATTTCTCCTTCAATTTTCTTTTTATTTTGAAGTGATTTATTAGTATAAGTAAAGCAAGGTTGAGCAGGTGCTCATGGAAGTCAAAGCCAGCCTGAGGGCAAATAAAACCAGCATGTTCAAATTACAGGATACCTGGGGGGGTGTTGATCTAGATAGAGTTGTCAGGTGCCCTTTATAATAAGAGATGTTCCTTATTTGAGGTCCAGAAAGATTGTCTTTTATAGGGCTGGCAGCTGTCCCCTTTTATAAGAGATGTCTTCTATTTCATGGTTGAAAAGTTTTTCACTTTTTAGATAGACTAAAAATCCCAGATTTTTGCCCCAAAATCCTGGGTTTTGATTGAGCCTTTCTAACAGCAGGAATTCAAGTAACTTTTGAATGGGGCATTAATGTTGCAGAGAAATACATGGCTAGATTTACTGAAATCAATACTTTCATTTGGTGTTTAGGTAGAAGATGTATTTCTTAAGAGCTACTTCCTAATTGTAACCCTAGACGTCATGAATTTTGACTGTCCCATACTATTTTGAAAACCTGACAACACTAGTTTGACTCCTTTCCCTTTTTGTGACGGCCTGCCAGCTGTTCCATGGAAATCTACAGAGGGACAAATACCCTAATTTAGGTAAAAGGGGAGATCGGGGAGGAAATCAGAGTTTGATGCTTTAAACACTGCTTCTTTCTTCCATAGTCGCGAGTATCAACGGAAACTAATGGCTCAAAGACTAAGCCTACCTCCCATAATTTTCCTTCTATCCCCAACTATCCAGTTAATCGCGTCAGACTTTCTCATTCTATCTTTAAGAGTCATTTATCTACTCTTCTCCCTCCGCAAAATAAGACTGAGATCCTTCCCTCATACAGGAGGGTAAAGAAGGGTTGCTTTTTGACCGGCAGGGGGCGTCCTGGTCCCGCGAGTTGCGGGACACCTTTTTCGCAGGTTGTCCATGCGGTTTCAGCGCTGAGCGTCTCGTCCGGTTTACGTGACTTGGGACACATCCAGCCCTTGGGCGTCAGCGAGATATATAAAGGGGAAACTGCCTCCTTCTGAACTCCGATGCAGATCCCGACGGCCAGGTTGTCGGGGTGGATTATATTACTGACTTCTTGAAGGAGGTGGGGGTTAACAGAAATCTCTGATGTCTTGGGAATGCGGGGGCGGGGAGACTTCTATCCCGAGTGGTACCCAAGATGGTAACTTTGGAACTTGGTTTTTCTCCCAGGTTTGTACCTGCTAGTTACCATGGGGAATATGGGAATCTTCCAGCTTATAATGAAGAAGAAAGAAGTAAGTTTTGGTTTTCAGAAATTTAATTGCGTTTTTGTTCGTTTACATTGATGCCAATAGCTGCGGGCTGGGTTAACATCCCATCCTCTGTAGAGTCTGTGAGCAGAAGCCCCCCGGACGCAGGTGCGGCACTTCGTACTCCTGCGGGGTGGATGGAGATGCTGGGAAAGAACCACTTTAGAGAAGAGTATCTCTCTTTGTCCTCTGGATTTGGCCAAACGGTTCTATAGAAAAGGGATGGAGCTTGCCCTTAATGTTTTATGTGTGCACCTTCCAAACAGAGCACTTATCACCCGACTTTCTTGTGTCTTCCAGCTTATTCCTCTGATTGGGTTTGTCACCTTTGCTGGATTGGGAGCAACGTTGGCTGGCCTTAATGCCCTGAGAAAAACTGACATAATGTAAGAATTCTCCCACCCACCCCCAAATATTATTCATCTGAAATCAACTGCAACTTTGTTTTGTTTGCTTTACAGATGAGAACTGGGGGAACTGTTCAAGGAGAAGAGGTTATTTTTCTGGGAGATCAGGCATATAGGACTAGGATTTATTTGATATCCTGGGATTAAATCAGTTTGGTGTGGAAATAAAACGTTTGCAATTAATCTTGCATGTTGTCCCAAATGGGAGTCAAATTTGAATGTGTTTCAATTTCTCTTTGAGTAAAGATCAAAAAGATTTTAGAGAAACTTTTGAAGACAGAACACTATTTTTTCTGTGGGATCAGGCATATAAGATTAGGATTAATTTGGTAACATGGAATTAGTCTAGTTTGGAAATGAAGTTTGCAATAGAAATTAAAGATCTTGCACATTTCCCAAATGGGAGTCAAATTTGAATATGTTTAAAATTGTCTTTGAGTAAAGATAGAAAGGGGTCTTCTGCAGTTTTGAAATATGGCTTGGCATTTAGAATCACTTTCTGTTTTGAACTGTATTTTTGTGGTTTCATTACTATGTTCTAGTGAAAAAGAGGGATAAAAACAGAGAACTGTTCTAGGTGGTTTATATAGAAAAGGAACAAAAATCCACAAATGAGATCTCTAATGACATTTTGGTTAGCTGTAACAAAGAAATTACTCAGGTACAGATTTTAAACCTGGCTAAAGTTAAGCATTTTAAAAATTCCATTGCTTTTAGAGGATAAGTTAAGCACATGCTGAAATGTCACAGAATACTTAATTTACACAGGATTGTGCCCAAAGTACTTTACTGGGCAAATATTTAATGCACATCAATAAATGTAAAGGAAAATGATACAACACCTGCATTCTACTCACCATCTTTAAGGCATTTTATTCCTGTATTAACATTAAACCTCTCCCAGTGTTAAATTATTGTGGCTTTTCATTCAGAGGACAGTACATAGGAAAGTGATATTTTTAGTTTGTTATGTGTATATCATGGGATAATCTATACACTTATGGAAGTAAGATCAGTTTAAATAACTGGGGCTTACTTCTGAGTAGATGTATTCAGGACTGGATTCTAACATCTACATTTTGTGGAACGGAAATGCATGCTACTGCTTTAATTGACTTGTCCTTTAGCTGGGATGTCTTATTGGTTTTTCCAATTAAATAAAATATTTTTCTTACAGTTTGAACAAGACTGGCAATCCAGAACCATGGGAGCGCGTGAATCCTACCCAACCTCAGAAGGTAACAAATGTACATAACCAACAAGGAAATTGTTGTGTGGTAAAAATTCCCTGCCCTGTATTGTACATATTCCTAGGAATTATTAATATTTCTTAATGTTAGCCAATGTATAAATAGATCTGTGGTGTATATATCAGAGTCAATCCCCTATAAATTAAAATAATTTGCATCTTGAAATGAATTGGCTGTTACTTCACTCTACTGCAGAACTAATTCTGCAGCTCATTTCAAGTGGAATTTTTGGTTTCAGAAAGAATAACAAAGCTTAATTTCTTTATTTTTAATATAGTCTGTTAGTAAAATAATGCTTATTTAATAAAAGAATAATAAGGCTAGAAAATTTCTGCAGTAAGTTCTTGAGTGAGCTGCAAGAAATCCAGACACATTATATTAAAATAAGTTAAAAGCATTTTCTGTAAATTTATTATAACTTCTTTTTAGAAGCTTAAATTGTTTTCTACAGCAAAATATATTTTTGTCAACCTGTAATTAAATAATAAACGTAATATATTTTAAAATTAGGGATTTTATTCTCCATTTGAAAATGTTTACATCCAGCTGCCAGACCCTCCTGTTTTCAAGAGACAGGGTGAAAATCCAGCAGAAATGAAATGAAAGCATATATTTAGCACTTTTTCTTTACAATTTTTTGTGTCAAAGTTATTAGAAGAGTTTACAGAATACTAATCTTTTATGTATCTTCCAGATTAATGATAATCATTGATGTACAAGGTAGCTGATATTTAAGGGAAATTGCCCCAGATAGTAGGGTGTTTTTTAATTTATTTTTTTTTCTTTTTGTCTCAAATTGTCTGGTAGCTGTTAACAATCAACCAGGAATGGAAGCCCATTGAAGAGCTGGAGAAAGTCAAAAAAATGATGAAGTGATGAATGCCAGCCTCTTCACATGACACTCTATGAATCTAGTGGAATCACTTCTGCACAGACTAGATAATCAAAACCAGTGTGCGGAAATGCTTCTGCTACATTTTTAGGGTCTCCCTCCAACTTTTTGGGCTCTGGATGAGGACACTACTGTTTGTTTTTCAGAAGTTGCCCTGCACACATCCCCATTGTCCAAAAATGAAGGGATTGGCTTGCACTTACAACAGCAACATTTGCTTTGAAGAAAAATGTTCAGCTTTCTACATTGCAGGAGTACATAATGGCCTGTATCCATTTGTGAGCCTTAAAAGAGATGAACTATTTTTTTGTCTGAAGTAATACTGTAGTTTTATATTTTCAATAAAGTTGGAGTCTAAACTTAAAGTTGTTGGAGCAGCAAATAGAATTCTCCTTCTGTTCAACATGGGCAGGAATAGAATATTGAACTGAATAGTTGCAGTTTTCGGTCGCCTTTAAGTAGAAGTATTGAAATCATTTTCCTGAATTTTTTTGATACATGTCCCTGTTAAGGTGTTTTCATTTTTATTTTATTTTATTTTTTGCAAAATACTTAGGAATACCAATCTTGTGTTTTCCATTTCTTTCCCCACAAAATAAATGCTGTAACATCACACCACAAAAATGCATCATCGCTTTGAGATATCAGCTGTAACATTTGACTTGCTCAGTTCATTCCATGTTGGAATCAGATTATCCAAATATATTAATATATGCATATGACTGATTATTTTGATATGTCACTGGGTAACTTTTTTTTCTGAGTAGCAGATAAAGGGGTCACTGGACTGTCATATACTTCTAAGTATTTGTATCTCAGTTGGTAATAAGCATTATAAAACATAATTTTTGCAAGCTTGTTTTTCTGATTGAGGTCTTCCAGAAAGATAAAAGGTGTCAGGAGATGCCTGGAGGTTGCTGTATTTGTTCCTGTAATTCTCAGGAGGGAGCAGGTTAAACAACTGAATGCTGCTTCTGTTTCTAATCCAGTGAAATGGCCCTTTTGCACTATAAGGCTTTTTTAAAAAATCAGAGGGAAGAAAATTTGCCATTCAAACCCTAAGACCCCCTCAGCAAACCATGCCCATGTTATTTAAGAAAGAAAGAAAGCTAGCTAGCTAGCTCACTTGCTCGCTTGTTCTGTAGAAGCGCTCTAGTGCAGATCCAAGAAATCACCAGAAACAATCGCCCACCCAAAGAATGGAATAAGTGAACACAGAAACAACAACAACCAGCAAAACCCAAGGAACTTTTTCTCAGAAATTCATGCTGCTTTAGACCAATCTAGAGGAACCCATAAACAGAATACAGAAGCTCTCAGGTGGACAGTGCCCTGGACCTACAGTGTTTTATGGTTGAATCATACGTTCAGTACACAGAAAAGAAACAATTTCTATACTCATTTCACAGGAAATACTTGCACATGGAAACAGCCTAGTAGGTGAACACAAATCAATATTGCACACTCTGTTTTGCAAATCAGTTGGGCTTCATAAAGATAGTCTCTTGAAAAGGCTGAAACCTGCCAATTATTTTGGAGAAAGGCTAGATTATCATTCTCCAGCAAGGAGAGCTTGTTCCGGTACCACATTTATTTAACAGGTTGTGTTTGTGCTGCCTTCATGTAAACATGTACATCATAGATTTCTCTATAAATATTCATAGTTCATTAAAATTTACAAGTTGATAAATTAAATTATCGTAATAAGACCATTTCCACACAAGGTCAATACATCATAGTACTGTTGAATTCTTACCTTCCTGTCTACACGTTATAGCGTTTCAGCATGGTAGTTTTCCTCATGGTTCTGCCCGTTTTCAGCTCCTAGCATTGTTCACTGTGGTGAGAAACCACTGTATGTAAAAAACAGAAAAACTCTGATGTAAATCTCCCAAGCCAGTTCTGCTTTGTTTTTTGCCTACAATGCAGAAGTGTATCATTGATTCACAGTGCAGAAGTGGCCGGCTATGGGCATTCCCAGGCTGCCCCTTCCGTCATTTCTGTCCCTATCTCTCTCCACCCATCACAGGACAGGTTGCAGTCATTATTATCTTCATGTGTTAAAGGGACAGCGGGAAGAGAGTGGATTTGGTAATGGACCATTAAGACATGTTTTTTTCCACGTATCAACAAACATACATACCTACGCACAAAGGTAGCAATGCAGAAATGTGTTTAAAATGTGTTTTTTTTTTAAAAAAAAAAGACCAATCAGTGATGGCGGGATGGGGTGAGGGAGGAGAATGGGAGTAACTAGGGACTTACTGTTGTGGATGCAACAACCACTGTTCTCTGCTTTAATATGGTGTAAATCGGAGGGGGTGCAGACAGCACAGTTTCTGAATCAGAGAATAAAACACCTCTCTTGACACACAGTGAACCACTCATCCCCTCTTGTGCGGAAATGGCCCATCTTACATATAGAAAAGTCTGCTTAACCAAGCTCAATTTATGCAGCTGTAGGAATTCCTTTTGAGGAATTACACTGAAATATAGTCAGGTGCAGTTTAAGGCCTTTCTGCAGTATACTGTTATAGTGCTATTATTCCACTTTCAACATCCTGTGGAATCCTGGGTTTGTAGTTTGTGAGACATTAGAGTTCTTAGGTTTAGAATTTGCAGTATCCTTCCCTCAGACACAAATGCCAGGATTCCCTTCCAAAGTCTAGCTCTTACCATGTATGAACTGAATGGAGTGGCAAGAAATTTCCTTGTATGTTTTTACTCTCTCAACCCCATTTGTGTGCTTTGTTCTACCCTTGCCTAAACCCAGCCTCAGAGGCTAGTGCACAAGCTCAACTAAAAGCAGGGGAAAGGATATCTGTGTGAAATCTAATTCTGGTGACCTATGAGCTGTGGAGACGCTTTAGGACTGGATAGATTCGCACCAACGTTCTTGATCAGCTAAATTAAAGATAGCCTTGTAGGTTAGATGACTGAACAATGATTTGGTGTTCATGAGGATTTTGTACATTTCATAGCCCCATGGGGCAATTCTCCTTCACCTATTCAGTGGAGGAAGCATATACATTATTATTCTGATTCTGCTGCAATCATCCAGACTTCTAATCTTGTTCCTGGCAGCTTTCCATTCCTGTGTCTCTGCTACTTGTTCCAGAACAAACTGGTTTTTTGAACCATGGTGTCAGGATAAGGTCAGTGAAGATACAAAGCAAGCTATATGTCTTTAAGAATCCACCATGTCTGAACATATGTCTAGTATCTAAAGAATCTAAAGTGATTCTGAGACTTATTCCTCACTGAAGTGAAATTTGAATCCTAGCTATCTTTGTAGGTCCTGTGTTAGGAATTTTGCTATACAACGAAAGGACAGTACCCAGAAGAATACATCAGTATTACCTAGATATACTGAAAAATGAATGTGTTTTTTAAAATTTGCAAGATGAACATATTTTGAGTTCATATATTTTTTTCTGTGGCCTGGGAAAATTACTGGCAGCTGAATTTTGTCTTCCATTTCAGTGTCAGTTTCTTGAATCAAAACACTTCCTGAAGTTACTGTTAACTTTTTAAGGGGAAGAAATATGTATTTTTCACCAGAAAGGTTAGAACTGGTGTTACCCACAAGGGCCACCTCGCGATGCCAGATACCTCTTGTAAAAGTGGGGAATGAATTAGCTCAAAGGGGAGGCTTTTGAGCAAGGAATAACTTAACGAGACTTTTCTACCAATTTTTACAGGCTCAGGCAGGAAAAGAACCAGCCAAAAATTCAAAAGTAAGCTAAAATGTGTTTTTATTGAGAGGAATTTACTCGTGCATACACACAAGATACACACAGTTAAACATTCACACAAGAGCTAGCTGAAGGATAAAAGGGAGAAAAAAATCATGGATAGAAAGGCTGAGGGTTTTGGGGGGATTTATAATCACCAGTCCAGAAGAGTAGTAAAGACCAGAAATGTGTTTTGGCTTAGGTAGGACTTAAGGATAGTTCTCATTTAGGAGCCAGACAGACAGACTGACGGGTAGACCTTCAAGAGACTGCACTGGGCATCCTGAAATCAGGGGTATTTGTACCCAAAAAATAGCCTGTGGCAGTGGAGGATCCAGATGCAAGAGAAAGGGAACCTGTTGTGGAAAATAGGTCTTTCGCCTGTTGATGGGCTTAGTATTTGATTGACAAAGACATGATGCGGGTTGTAATAGCTGTCTATTGTAGGTGCTACAAGGAAAGAGGAAGGAGTCCAGGTGCACGGGGGATGGGTATCTGTCAATTAGTGTCCTGGTGGGCTTGTCACAATTGCATTCCTTTGGGAAAACTCCAGCTTCTGCTAAAGCCTGTTATCGACAGGAATGGCATTTATTTGCCTGACAAATGACTCAGTCTTACCTGGAGAGAGTTTTGGCTGACCTGCCTTTCACAGTCAGAATTTCCCCCCTGTCGGTTTGACCTCTCTGTCACCTCTTAGGTTTGATTTTGATATCAGAGCCAATTAATACAGTTGCCAATCCAATATGGTGCCAATTAGGTATGGTGCTCATCCAAATCATACTATCAGGGACCCCCAAAGTGGGGCCTTACACTGGTGCAAGAGATTTTGCTACCTGGTATTATGCCCCATGCCCCCTCCACTGGAAAGTCAAAGTACGTAGTACTTGCTGCCAACCAATTTAGTTGGATACTTGGGAAAAAGTCCCATAAGTACCTTCCTCCTCACCAGCAGTAAAATTAGAATTGCCATTATAATAATAAACCAAACATCTGCTGCCTTTTCATTTTGTCAAAAATTGTCTGCTTGAAGCTGCTAATGATCATGCTGGACCAGTAGTAGGAATTTAATTTTAATTAAAATCAACAACATTTTTAGCTATCATATGACCAGTTTCAACCAGTTACACAGATTTTCACACAGAAAACATGTAGTAAAAAAGGGGAGTAATCATCCAATATCTATTCCCTGGACTTGCATTCACATGGTGGCTCAAAACATATTGGCAACTTGGGTAGTAACATAAAAGTACCAGTCCAATAATTTGTAACCATCATCAGGAAGCTCATAGAGAAGTGGGGGAATTACATGTGTTAAAGAGGCACAAGATCCAACTATATCTGGTCAAAATCTTTTTGGCAAGGAATTCCAAAAATCTACCCTGGAAGAATGCTGAAGCTAAAAGATTGAGCCTATTAATCAGTTAAATGAACCACAATGCTGAAGGGTCAACCAATTTTACATTACCTAGTTGGTGCTCCATCTAAAGCTTAGTTGTTTTGGATTTATGAAAAACTAACTTGTGCCTTTGAAAAAAGTCCTCTGTGGTTGGAGAACTACAACGTTTGGGTTACCTTGTTGTAAGGACAGCTTGAAGTGCTGTGGTTTTCCTTGTATCCAATGGCATTCCTGTAATTCCACACAGGACACTGCCTAAAGGCTCTTTATTTGTCCCAGAAAACTGAATTCTTAAAACTCTTAACCTTGGGAATTTTGAACATGGGAATCAGCAAGCTGAAGAAACCTAGAGGGTAAGAAGATTATAAGGAAGGAAGAGAGGAAGAGGAAAAGAAAAATTGGGGTGGATGAGAAACTAAGTTTTCAAAAATTGATGTGATTATTCCCTTCTCTGTAAAACTCAAAATAAGAATGAAAGGAGGAGGAAAATCATGGGTGGGATTTTATACTTTCCATTTTGGTAAGGCCTTGAGCAGTAAAAATTAATTGCTTAAATATCCCACTTTAAAAATAAACGCAATTCAATTAGGACTTTTTTTTAAGCTTATTAACAATTAACTCAATGTGGTAAGCCTTTTCCACTAACTTCTCGGTCTCTGAGTGAGTCATGCGTAAAACCAGAACCTTTATATAAGCCCTTGATGAAAATGGCTATCACAAAATGATACTGTCTCTGACTAAAAAGTGAGAATTATATCATGTTATATATGTGAAGCCCAAGAAAGGCTAACAGAGCAAGTAGGTTTCTGAAAAAGAACCAGATCACTTTTTATCTTGTGCAGCAACAGCACTATGAGGGTTGTGTTTGTGAGGTGATTTTTCTTCTTGGAAACCAGAATGACTCAGTAGAATTTGAGAACTGTACAGACCCAGATAAAGTCCTATCATTCCTAATTTCTCAGAAGTTTGTTTACAAGAGCATACTCTTATGACAAATTTGTTATCTAGTTTAAGTTGGATAGTTTTCTAAAAGTCAGGTGAAAGTTACTCGGGGACAGGCTGAATGTGGTGGACATCTAGGTTGTCCACCACATTCAGCTTGCAAGCTGCAGGTGAATGCGTAAAGCCAGCTGCTGAACTTAATTTATGACCAGGCTCAGGCCATTTACGCATTACACTGTTATAGTGCTATTATTCCACTTTCAACATCCTGTGGAATTCTGGGGTTTGTAGTTTACTGAGTTACTGAGTAGTTTACTGAGGCCCAAGAGCTCTCTGGCTGAGAATTCTTAAGGCCCCTCCCTAAACTGCAAACTCCAGGATTCCATAGGATGTTGAAAGTGGAACAATAGCACTATAGCAGTGTAGTGCACAAATGGCCTCAGTATTCCATGTAACATTTCATAGATAAAAATGGGGAAGTGAGACCGAGCAACATCAGGGAGGGTCAAGTTATTAATAAGGAAGAACATCTAAGCTAGGCGAGGCTACAACAGTTTGTTTTTGCCTGAGTCCACTGGGAAGGGCAAGATTCCACCCACTCAGGTCCTTCCTCTGGATCAATTGAGTATGAACTGCTGCTGTATTTTGAAGCCATTGTGTAGCAGTTGAAGGAAGCTGAAGACAAAGAGGAAAAGTGAGAAGAGGAGAGAGAAACTGGCAAACTTTAAAAGCAGCTGAAAAAGTGGATGACAGAGGATTAATTGGAACTGCTCCTGCAAGACTGAGACAGTAGGAGGCTGTGGCCATGCCAGTGTATTTCAGTTCCTTCGCCCGAGAACGTTTGAATGAAAATAGACTGGTATATCCCTGACTAATGTTAAAATACATTACCTTCAGGAACAAGATTATCCCGACTGTCTGAGTGAGTGTGAGAGCAGCCTCTGGCAACAGGTCTTTGGGATCATGAAAAGGCAGCAAATTATTTAACAATTGTTAAATTGGACGGTTTAAAAATTCTTAAATTTGCAAAGCAGATTTTATGGCCATGAGAAGGATTCAGACTGTATTTTCACTCCCTTCTCCAGGTCAAAGCAGTCGCGTAGGGACGTGGGAGTGGAGGAGGTGATTTGCCCCAGGCGGCAATGTTTTTGGGGCATTCCAACCCGTAGCCATGTCCCTGCGTGCCCTGGCCACATCCCCACGCACCACAGTCACGCCTCCATGCACAGTGGCCACACTTCTCGTGCCTTAGCCCTGCCCCCCTCCCTCTCCCCCTCCACACAGTCCATGCTCCGCCACTGGGTCAAAGTTACCAGGCAAGTGTGCTGGTTTCATAATATGTAGCTTAACCCTAAAAGCATGTTACAGAATAAATGATCTGAGTTAGTTGGCCTTGTCAGTTGAATGTATTAGTTTATAGCAGTGGTTCTTAACCTGGGGTTCGCAGAGCCCTCACAAGGGTCCATGAAGTCCTGCTGCTGGACACCAACAGCAGTAGCAGCAACTGGGATGTGGCAGCAGAAGGGGAATGTGAGTGCCAAAACTGCTTCCTTATTTGCAAATAAGGGAGCAGTTTGGGCATGTGCACACAGCTACTGCCATGTCCCTTTCATCAGGAACACGGCAGCAGAGGGTGTCGGTGCCAGGAGACATGGTTTGTAAATGAGGGAGCAGTTTCAAATGCCCGCAACCCCTCCACTGCCACATCCCTGATGAAAAGGACACAGCAGTAGGCATGTGTGTGCACCTGAACTATGACTCTGGAGACTAGAGTTTGAATCTCCACTTGACTGTGGAAACCCACTGGGTGGCCTCAGGCAAGTCACATTCTCTCAACCTCAGAGAAAAGCAAAGGCAATAAATCTTACCAAGAAAACCCCCATGATAGGTTCACCTTAGGGTCACCATAAGTCAGTTTTCAAAGGGGAGAGATAAGATAGCAAAAAAGAACTTCCCCTTGTCAATGGCACTTTATTGTTGTGTACCTTCAAGTCATTTCCAGCTTATGGCAACACTAAGGCCATTTCCACACTACACTGTTATAGTGCTATTATTCACTTACTTATTCATTTTTCACTTACGAATAGTTAGAATCCTACAACTATAGTGAAATGAATAGATCCTACAAGAAAAATTAAAGATCAACTGTGATTTGTCGAAAAGAAATCAATTATTTCTATTTTCTAAATACACTTTTCCTTCCCCCATCCCTTTCCTTTTTTTCTTTTTTCCCCCTTTTTTTTCTCTTCCTCTTATGTTTTTAAGAATAACGTTAAAATTCCACTTCCAACGTCATATGGAATCCTGGGGTTTGCAGTTTAGGAAAGGGATTTAGAATTCTCAGCCAGAGAGCTCTTGGGCCTCAGGAAACTACAAACCCCAGAATTCCACAGGATGTTGGAAGTGGAATAATATCACTGTAACGGTGTAGTGCGGAAATGGCCTAAGGTGAATCTATCACAGATTTTGGTTTTGGGTTGGGTTGGGTTGGGTTGGGTTGGGTTGGGGTTTTTTGGCAAGATTTGTTTAGAAGGGATTTGCCTTTGCCTTCCTCTGAGGCTGAAAGAATGTGACTTGCCCAAGTTCACGAAATGTCTGAGCAAAGGATTTGAATCCTAGTCTCTAGAAACCTTCAATAAATAAATATTTGAATATTTAAATCTTGAGTTGAGTCTTGGAGGTCCCTGGCAACAAATTGTATTTACAGGAGATCCCTGGTAAGGAAAAGGTTAAGAACCACTGAGTTATGCAACTCAGAAAAACAAATTCAAGCAAATGGTTTATATAGATGATAAGGTTTAAGTGAGGAGTTTTGTAAGTTAGGCCTAAAGCAGGTAATGGTCAATTCTCATGCCTCAAATGTTCTATTGCATATTGCCTAATCGGCAGCCATGGCTCTTGAGAGTCACATATATGAATAGAGGACTATCCATTATCCTCAGTTGACCTTCAAGGGGAAAAAATCATTTTTTTTCTCTGCTCAAAATAAACCATTATCTAATGAAGCCTTTTGGGAAGGGATTGGTTGTTACTAAGTTCAGCATCTTTACCAACGGCGTGAGCAACAGAAGAGCAAATCATAGCAACGTCTACAAGAGAGGTGAGAAATCGGTGGAGTTCTAGATTATTTTTTTTATTTTTTTAAAATAATCTTTATTGAGTACAAAATTATTGCACACAAAAAAAATTACACATACAACATTTATAGCGATACATATATAGACAACATAGTCAACAAGGATAGAAAAAAAAGACAACAAAGAAAATAGAGAAGACGAAAAAAGGAAAGATTTGAGAAAGTACAAAGAAACAATAACACAAAAGAACATATACTTACAGAAGTTACAGTCTACAATCCTTAACAAAAAATTAACATAAAAATGACTTCCAGATAAACTTAATTGCTGGTTCTTGCATATCCATTATTAACTCCTTTTTAATCTATATATTTTCAAGGATATTCGTACCATTTTACGTTTATTTACATTTATAAATCAAAACCAATATTTACCAACTTTCCTCCCATACTCCTTGTATAGTCTGTGAAGGGTTCCCAAGTTTTTAAATATAAATCAAAGGGTTTCCCTCTTAATAAAACAGTAAGTTTATCCATTTCTGCCGATTCTGTCAATTTAGTTAACGTTCATATAGTTTTGGAACTTTTCTGCTTTTCCAAAATTTTGCATAAATTATTCTCGTGGCTGTTAGCATATATTTCAATAATTTCTTATATTGTCTATCATATTCAATAAAAGTAATTCTGGTTTAAATATCATTTTTACTTTTAATATTTTTTGTATACAGTTATAAATTATTCTCCAATATTTTTTCACTTTTTTACACTGCCACCACGTATGAAAAAAAGAGCCTTCCTGGGTTGTGCACTTCCAACATTCATTTTTAACTCCTTTATATATATGGGCCAACTTACTAGATGTTAAATACCACTTAAACATCATTTTATAATAATTTTCTCTAAGATCATTGCATTGGGTAAATTTTAAACCTTTTCCCCGAACCTTCTCCGATTGCTCTAGATCTATATTATAGCCTGATCTTTGGGCCCAGTAAATCATACATTCCTTTATTTGTTCTTTTTCCCTATTTAATCTAAGTAATAATTTGTACATTTTCAAAATTAAATGAGTTTCCACTACCTCTAATAATATTTCAAATTCATTCTTAATATTCTCAAAACTGAACTTCTTACTATCTTCTTTAAATCTCTCTTTTAATTGAAAATATGTTAACCACTGGACTTTGTGGCCTTCATGCTCTAAATCTTGCCTATCCTTAATATACCAATTATTACCTTCAGTTTTTATTATATCCTTATACCTTATCCAACAATCTAAACTCCCCATCTCTCTTCTATAAAATGCCTCTTGTGGTGACAGCCATCCTGGTATTTTATTTCCAAATCTTTTCTTATATCTTTCCCAAATTCTAAAAATTGTTCTTATTATAATTCAATTCTTGAATCCAGCATTCACTTTAATTTTTTCATACCATAAATAGGCATGCCAACCAAATTTCAGTTCATGACCTTCTAATTCTAATAATTTATTTTTTAGCATGATCCAATCCTTAATCCAAACTAAACATGAAGCCTCAAAATAAATTCTTAAATCCGGTACACCTAATCCTCCTCTTTCTTTTGCATCTGTCATTATTTTCCATTTTATTCTGGGCTTTCTCCCAGCCCATAGAAACCTAGAGATTTTTTTATGCCAATTTTGAAAAGGTGTATTTGAGAATATAATTTGAATTGTTTGGAATAGAAACATCATTTTTGGTAAAATCATCATCTTATACACTGATATTCTGCCAAATAAAGATAAATTAATATTTTGCCATTTTTAAAGATTTTTTTATCCCCTCTCATACCTTAAGGTAATTATTCTCATATAATTGTTGAGTTTTCCCTGTTAATGTTATATCTAAATATTTAATTTTTTTAACTATTTCAAAACCTGATTTATTATATAGTTCTTTTTCTTCTTCTGCATTCAAATTTTTGACTAGAATCTTTGTTTTATCTACATTAATTTTAAATCCGGCCACTTTGCCAAAGTCTTCTATTTCTGATTGCAATAATTCTATACTATTAATTGGGTTACTCAATATAAAAACTATATCATCGGCAAAGGCCCTTAGTTTAAATTCTGCCTTCCTTATCTTTATCCCTTTTATATCTTGATTATTTCTTACAGTTCTATTTAGACAGTCTAATCCTAAAATAAAAAGCAAGGGAGATAATGGACAGCCTTGCCTTGTCCCTCTTTTGATGTTAGTGTCATTTGTCAAACTCCCATTTGCCACTATTTTAGCCTTCCGATATGTATAAATTGCCTTAATTCCATTTAAAAAATTTTCTCCTAGGTTCACTATTTCCATAATTCTAATAAAAAAAATTCCAATTTACATTATTGAAGACCTTTTGAGCATCCAGAAAAATCAATACCTCTTTGATTTGATTATGAAGTTTTAGATATTCTATTATATCTATTATAGTTCTTATGTCTGATTTGACGTTTTGGTAGAAATCCATTTTGATCTTCATGAATATAGTCTTGTAAACAAACCTTTAATCTATTTGCTAAAATATGTGTAAATATCTTGTAATCCTCATTTAATAAAGATATTGGTCTATAATTCTTCTTCGTGGTCTCTGTGCCTCACACACTAGGAGCTTTCACGCATGCGCGGTAGCGTTTGGAAAATTCTAGAGCTTAGTAGCTTGGCGGGAACCCCTCCTCCCGTCTGTACTGAGCATGCTCAGCCTACCGAGCAACGGTCTCCCTTCAGTTCTTTCTCGTCCGCCGTCGCGTACGGAGGTTTGGAGTTTGGTAGCGCTATTGGCTTCTTTTAACGTGTGTTTTTTCTGGCTTTGACTCAGTTTTCGGATTTCGGACTTTGTTTCTTGGATATCGGACTGGATTTGGTGATTCTTCAACCCGTTTTTTCGGGACTTCTAATCATTTTCTGCCCCCCCCGCTCTCTTCATCTTCGTCAGCTTCGTCTTGCCTTCTCTGCCATTTTTTCCTCGCTCTTCTTCTTCTTTGGACTTATATGCCGGCTCTCTTTAAGCCTTGTAAATCGTGTGGTCGCAAGGTCGCACTAACTGACGGTCATAGCTAGTGCCTTTTTTGCTTGGGTGAGGCCCATAATACCAGGACCTGCCCAATTTGCTGAGACTTTACCTCCCAGACTCTTCGGAACCGTTTGGCCCGCCTTAAGTCCTATTGCTGGGAGCAGTCTCTACAGGCACAAGACCAACTGTCAGTTACACCAATGATGTCTAAACCATTGACGTCGGGCCGACCTGTGACCATGCCATCGTTGGTGTCGGCAGCTGCCGATCCGACTATGTCGACGGTACCGGGCTCGGTACCGCCGCCTCGGTCCCCGATATCGGCCCTGCCGAAGATCCCGAGGATCTCCTTGGCGTCAACTTCGGGGGAGTCTCCTGCGGGCTCTCAGGCACCTAAACCATCCAAGCCGCTGACTGTCGCCCAGCACAAGCGGCCTGCCCCTCTGGAGTCTGCGAAGGAAAAGGAGAAGAAGAAGAAAAAGATCAGGAAGGAGAAGCGTGGTTCTCCGTCCAAAAGGCCTGCTTCTCCCACGCCTCCTCCAACTCCTCGAGGAACCAGAGGAAGAATCAGAACCCCCGGAGGTCCTTGAGGTCTCTGATGGCGAGGAAACCGCTGGCTTTATGGAGCCTTCGGCCCCGCCTTTGCTAACTGCCGTGGTGTCTCCACCCGGACGCCCTGAAATGGCGGCCTGCCTGGAGCATGTTCCAGTCTCACCCCAGGCCTCGCCTTGCCGCCGAGGGTCCTCGGGTAGGAGTACATCTCCGACGCCGGAACGGAGGGTCAGACAACGGTATCCACGCCACCGGAAGACCTATCCGGAATGGTCTCGACCCACCTTCGACTCACTGTATTCCTCAGCATCCCATATCACGAGGTACGGTCGAGAGCACACTTGGAGGGAGTATCCGGGATCGTACCGTTCTTATTCCCCGGCGTATAGGGACCGGTATCACCCCGACATGAGACAGGAGGAGGATCGAAGATCTCCCCTTCGACGGCAAGGGACTCTTCAGTGCGACGACTGATGAGGCCATGGACCACATCGTCAAGGCCCGTTTGACCGCCAAGAAGATGGGGATCCACCAGCCTCCACAGTCGCGCTACAGCTTTGGCTCATGACCCTCCTGGAGCAGGTCATCGTCTTCCACCTTCCAACCTCGTTCGCCTCGATCGGCACCGTCACACCCGTTGACCTCGTCTTCCTCACAGAGACCCCTTCGGAGACGCCAACCTTCTTCGAGGAAGTCTTCATCTGGGATGAAGTCCCGTTTTTGATGTGTTGTGCAGGTCGCCTCCACAGACACTCTTCCAACTGCCAGCAGCCCTAGAAGATCATCCCAGCCTGGTCAGGCACCTCGCCGAATGGCGCTATATCACCACGGACTCTTGGGTTCTCTCCATCGTCCATCTTGGTTATGCCGTCGAATTTGCAAGTATTCCACCGCAAGGCATCTACTATTCCACCCCAGCCAGCTCGGGTTTGCTGGAAGAGATCCAGTCCCTCCTGCAAAAGAGAGCGATCGAAAAACTTCCGTCCTTGGCCACTACCAATGGCTTCTTCTCCCGGTACTTCACGGTACCGAAGTCAGACAGTACCCTACGGCCCATCTTGGACCTCAGAGGGGTAAACGAATACATCCGCCCCAAAAGGTTCAAGATGGTCACCCTGTCCTCGATACTATCTTTCCTTCGACGAGGGGACTGGTTTGCCTCCATCAATCTTAGGGATGCATACTTCCACTTCACCATTCGCCCGCAGCACAGACGATACCTCCGGTTCACGATCAACGGCACCTGCTACCAATACAGGGTGCTGCCGTTCGGACTGTCCACCGCTCCCAGGGTCTTCACCAAGTGCATGGCCCCGGTGGTATCTCACCTGCGGACGAAGGGCATCTCCATCTACCCTTACCTCGACAACTGGCTGTTGGTCGCGTCCTGCAGACAGAAACTCTATGGGGACATTCACAGGACTCTGTCTCTCCTGACTCGTCTTGGCCTCCAGGTCAATCCGAAAAAGTCCCATCTCGAGCCAGCGAGGGTGCTCGACTTCATCAGAGCGACCCTGGACTCGGTCTCTGCCAGGGCCTATCTACCCATGGAGCGTGCGTGTACCCTTCGTCGGGCGGCATCTGCCATTTTCGATGCACCGACGGTATCAGCGAGGAGGATCCAGCAGCTTCTCGGGTACATGGCCTCCAGCACGGCAGTCACCTACCTCTCTCGACTCCACGCGCGCCTGCTCCAGCACTGGTTTGTCAGGGTCTTCAATCCGCTCCGAGACGACCAGAGATGCCGCCTCCGGATTCCTCCACAGGTGCGCCGCTCCCTGCTATGGTGGCTTTCCTACCGTCACCTTCTCTCAGGGATGCCGTTCTGGGAGCCAACTCCTTGACTCACGATAATGACAGATGCCTCCCTGTTCGGATGGGGAGTGCACTGCGGCGCTCTCAGAGTCCGGGGATGCTGGATCGATGACGAGACCGACCTTCATATAAACGCCCTCAAGCTGCTCACCATCTGGAAGGCTCTGAGGGCATTTTGCAACCTGGTCGCTGGCCGAACAGTCCTGATCTTAACGGACAACACGACGGCTGTCTGTTATGTCAACAGACAAGGGGGGACCCATTCGACCACGCTCCTCACCATCGCCCTTCAGCTGTGGGACTGGTATGTGTCGCTTCAGGTCCACCCGATAGCCGTGCACCTAGCGGGCCAAGAGAACACTACAGCAGACTCCCTCAGCAGGGACACCTCCTCCCATCACGAGTGGTCCCTTTCGAGGGAAGCGTTCAGGATGATACGGGACCACTGGGGCGAGCCCACGATCGACCTCTTTGCCACCACAGCTAACGTGAAGTGTCGCCGGTACTACTCGAGAGCCGGTTGAGGCCTGGACTCTCTTGGTGACGCCTGCTAGTTTGAGTGGAGCGGTGGGCTCCTCTATGCTTTCCTGCCATTTCCCCTCCTGGGTCGCGTGGTCACCAAGATCCTTGCGGACCGAGCCAACGTCGTCCTTGTAGCCCCGTATTGGCCGAGACAGCACTGGTTCGGGCCCCTGTTCGAGGCCGCTCGAGGCCGTCTCCTCAGGTTCTGGGCAGTGCCAGATCTTCTGTCGCACTCCGAAGGTCTTGTTCTCCATCCCGACCTGCCACTCCTGACCCTCCACGCCTGGCAGATAACGTCTTAGACGATCTGACCATCCAGGACGTCCTGACCGCGGCCAGGAAGGAGTCGTAGACACGCCGTAACTACAATTACAAGTGGCGAAAGTTCGTCACCTTTGCTGAGGCACTGGTATCGCCGCGGCTACCGCCCTGGTCGTTGTCCCTGGTACTATCGCAGCTGACGGGACTGCCCTTCGAGCCCATGGCCGCTGCGGATGACAGGCTCCTGACCATCAAGACTGCTTTCTTGGTAGCTGTCACCTCAGCCAGGCGGGCCAGTGAGCTGACAGCGTTGCGGGCCAACGAGCCCTTCCTTGTTTTCCACAGAGACAAGGTAGTCTTTCGACCTGACATCTCTTTCCTGCCCAAGGTGGTGTCACACTTCCACCTCAACCAGGACATCATTCTGCCAACCTTTTATCCAAACCCGATGACGCCTCTGGAGCAGTCCCTCCACTCTCTTGATGTTCGTCAGGCCTTGGCATTCTATACCAACCAGACTGCGTCTTTTCGCCAGACCCCGCACTTGTTCGTGTGCTATGGTCAGCGTCGCAGGGGCCGCAGGGTGTCCACCCAGAGATTTTCTAAATGGGTGGCCCAAACCATCCTGTTGGCCTATGAACTCGCCAAGCAGCCTCCACCAGCCTTGCTCCGGCCTCATTCCACCAGAGCCGTGGCATCCTCAGCAGCCCTCCTTCGGGGTGTCGACCTGCAAGAACTCTGTCGGGTGGCGACCTGGTCCAGACCATCGACCTTCGTGTGCCACTATCGACTGGACTGCCGGTCCCGTAGAGATGCCTGTTTCAGACGAGCGGTTCTGGCCTCCGTACTCTACGACCTGACCCACCGTCCTGCGGGTAAGCTACAAAATCTCCTAGTGTTTGAGGCACAGAGACCACGAAGAAGAAGAACAGGTTGCTTACCTGTAACTGTGGTTCTTCGAGTGGTCATCTGTGCCCTCACACACACCCACCTAGCCGTCCCCTCTTTCTCAGGTCCCTTATCGGCGGACTCTAGAACTGTCAGGTGGATCTGTAACTGCTTGACTGACCATTCCCAAAGGGTGCTCACCAATGGCTGCTTTTCATCCTGGAGAGAAGTGACTAGCGAGGTGCCACAGGGTTCTGTCCTGGGCCCAGTGCTGTTCAATATTTTCATCAATGACTTGGATGAAGGAATAGAGGGCATGCTCATCAAATTTGCAAATGACACCAAATTGGGAAGGGTTCTATACCAACCGGAAGGGCAGTGGAATATGCTTCCTCGGAGTGTAGTGGAGTCTCCTTCCTTGGAGGTTTTTAAGTAGAGGCTGGATGGCCATCTGTCGGGAGTGCTTTGAGGGTATTCCTGCATGGTAGGGGGTTGGACTGGATGGCCTGTGTGGTCTCTTCCAACTCTACATTTCTATGATTCTATGAAGGGAGACCGTTGCTCGGCAGGCTTTGCATGCTCGGTACAGACAGGGGGGAGGGGTTCCTGACAAGCTACTAAGCTCTAGAATTTTCCGAACGCTACCGTGCATGCGTGAACGCTCCTAGTGTGTGAGGGCACAGATGACCACTCAAAGAACCACAGTTACAGGTAAGCAACCTGTTCTTCTTAATCATTAATGGGTCTTTATCTTCTTTTGGTATTAAAATGATACTTGTTTCTTTCCAGCTTTCAGGTATTTTTTGAGTTTTTAGAATCGTATTCATTACTCTACAAAGGGGTTTTTCTAACTCTGTACAAAATATTTTATAATATAAAGCCGTCAATCCATCAGGACCAGGGGATTTACCTCTTTTTAAAAACTTGATTGCCTCTCTAACCTCTTCTATTGATATTTCTTTATTTAGTTTCTCTGTTTGTATCTCTGAGAGTTTTGACATGGCTTGTTTCTGGTGTTCTAGATATTGAAAAACTATACTGCCCATCATCCTTGCTCATTAACAATGCTGCCTAGAGTTGATGAGAATTGGACCCCAACAAAATCTAGAAGGTCACACTTTCCGCACTGTGATAAGTAGCCTCTTTGCTGAGGTGATGGAAAAAACCTATGCCCTCATATAACCTTATATTATAAACTACAGCAGGTGTTTCACCCGTTCTCTGTGTGTTTTCAGAAAGGCAGCTGAAACTGGCCAGACTTCATTTCTGCCTTTGTGAAAAGGGGCTGTACAATTGTCATGCTGTCAGCCTAATGACTCATGAAAGTTTCATGTGCCTACGTGCTGTCTCAAGGAATAGACAGAAGCAACATTTCCTCAACTTCTTGTGGTACACAGTGTATACTTATAGCAACACTGGGATTATTACATTACCAATATTGTGATAATATTGTTGTGTGATTTCAAAGAAGAGTTCTGTAATTGCAGCTTGATTTGCCCTTGCCCTAACTCAGACCTACAGAATTTGCGACCCACCAAGCCAAAGGAAGCCCGCATGCATGTCTGCAGATTTAGAGCCCCCAAAGTTACTTTCCATTAACTCCTCAAGGTTACTTTCAATATAACTACAATTCTAGTTATATCTCCAAGGCCCAAAATTTATATATTTATCATTATAGTATCAATTATTATAACATTATTCTTTATTTTCCTGTTTCCAAAGAGTAACCAGGTTGTTTCAATTCCTTTTTCTAAGAAGACCTGCATGCTACAAACTGCTGGTCTATGATAGAAAACACACTCTTCTCCCACCACCATCAACACCCATAAATGAGCATGAAGTAGCACTTTATAATTAAAAGTGAACAGCTTTTCCAGCACTTTGTCATTGTAAAGCCATTCTGTCCATCATAAAAGTAACATGATCAGCAGGAAACGTGACATAATGAATGTGCATAGCAAGGGGCAAAAAAACTGGCACCATTTTTTAAAATTAATTTTTATATAACAAATAATCCAACATTACATAATCTAATAGTACTTTAACAAACTCCATTTTTTTCATAAAATATATTTTATAATGGTGTATGTGGTGTAGTAATCTGAACGTTAGAGTACAACTCTGGAGACCAGGGTTCCAATCCCTGTTCAGCCATGGAAACCCACTAGGTAACTTTAAGCAAGTCATGCTCTCTTAGAGGAAGACAAGGGCAAACCCCTTTTAACAAATCTTGCTGAGAAAACCCAGTGATAGGGTTGCCTTAGGGTCTCCATAAGTCATAAATAACTTGAAGGCACATAATTAATATTATGCGTAGGGGAAAATATACTGAAAGAACTTTGTACGAGAGGGATTAGAGCAGCATGTCAATTGTTCCATCGTGCTGATCCCCTTGGCCTTTCTCTCTTAGAAGCCAATGCTGTAATGGCCTCAGTTAATAGTCAGCTGTTCTAATCTTGACTGTTACTTATGTTCTTCTTTAGTGCATGGCTGGTACAGCTTCAGAAGAAAGGGAAGTGTCAGTACCAACTATTTGCTGTGTTTCATCTGTGTCTAGTTAAACATAAACGTAAGGATTTGAGGATGGGAACAACTACCCTCTTATTAGCATGTTAGAATTTATCAAGGAAAACCAACTGTGAGTAATTGGAAGCACGCATCCAGCAAAGTGAATGTATGCTAGGCAAAAAGGGGCTTTATTCTATATAAAATCCTGTGAACTTACCCTGGGGAGTGTTACCACAAAACAGGCCCAGCAGTGATGCTGGTACCTCCATTCAAAAGTGGAGAATAATTGGCTCAGTCAGGAGGCCTGTGGGGGGGGGGTAACTTAACAAGATCTTTCCACTTATGTTTACAGGGTCACGCAGGAAAGAACCAACCAGAGATTCCAAAAAAGAAATAAAGTTGTGTTTTATTGAAAAAGGTTCATACAATCATGCAAAGATCCAAATACTCACACTAGCACACAAGAGATAACTGAAGGAAAAGGGAGGAAAGTGTGGATAGAGGATTTTCAGGGATAAGGCAATAATTACCGGTCCAGAGAGCAGCAAGGAAAGCAGTGATGTGGCTTAGGTAGGCACCTAAGGACAGTTCTTATTCACGAATCAAACGGACAGTGTGGCATTCAGAAAGGCAAGAGACTGCACTAGGCAGCTTGAAATCAAAGGTTCTTATACCCCAAAAATATCCTGCAGGTATGGATGTGAATTGTTCTCCCAGCCAAGCAGACAATGAGAACTGCAACACAAACAATGAAGTCTGGACAAAAGTTAATGGTCTTAGTGTTTAGGTGACAAAAGCATAATGGTTGTCCTAATAGCCCAATATTGTGGAGAGCTGGGGAAAACAATAGGGAAACGTCCAGGTGTCAGATTTAAAACAATCATAATTTGGCGGGGATTTCCCCTTTCAGCTCTTAGAGGTTTGGCTTGTTATCTTTAAGCCTATTGTTTTGAGTGAGTCTGCACTTTTAGCCTGAAAATGACTTGGTTTCTGCCTAAGAAGTGGGTATGGCTGACCTGCCTTGCTGTTTCAGTTTACAGTCAGTAATATGCCTCTTCCAGCATGATCTTCCAGTCACCTCAGGTATTATCTATATCAATGTCAATGAATAGCGTTAATAAAATAATATTTGCCAATCAAACCATGCCAATCGTGGGGGTGCGTGATGCCAGAACAGAGAAGCTCCATGCAGACCAGAAAGGTTGGCAAGACACTGAATATTGGCCCAAGAGGGATAAATTTGCTGTTGCTTCTCCAAGGCTCCCAACAGCAAAACGGAGATGTGAGTTTGCTCTGTGGGACTTGTTCGCTCAGAGATTGCCTTTATAACAGAGTATAGGCATTGCTTCTATAGCATCTGGACATCTTGCCTGCTAAGTTAATAAAGATGTTAAACATTTCATCAGTGGTGTCTTCATTGCCTCCACATCCAAAAGCACTACTTGTCTCTTGGCAAAACGATATGCCTAACTCCTACTTTGTATCTGCTCATCTTAAATGGCTTCTTTTTGGGGGTAGTTTGGACTATATCAAAATGCAATCAGATTGCAAAGAGTCATACTTAGTTGGACTGAGTGACAATCTCATACATATTCCTGAATTTATGAGATTACAAACTTCTCATCTACTAACATATAAAAGTCAAAGTTTGTTTGTCTGTGTCAGGCAGGCGAAGACCTCATATGATTGGCTGTGAAGATTTATGGAATCCTGGGGTTTGCAGTTCAGGGAAGGGCCTTTAGAATTCTCAGCCAGAGAGCTCTTGGGGCTGGTTGCTATGGAGATGAGGCCTAGCAGCAAAGAGGAGGTCAGGGTATTCCCTCAGGAACCCAACCTGTGTATGTTAATGACTCTGAATACAGATTGGATTGGGGAATATGGGGGAAAGTTACAGATACTGTACAAGACAGTTTGGGGAAATAGAGACACAAAGTATTACCTAAGAGAAAATAAAATCCCGGGCAGCACCAGGTATATACGCTAGTTTTAAATGTCAGTACTGCAGCTTACTGGCCATTTCCACATGAGGGAATTAAAACAGCGCAATGCGTCCTCTCACAGAGGTTGTCTGCACCTTGGAGCGGACTAGGTCCGGACTACTTACCTCAGATCTGCACCTCAGTCTGCTCTGAAACACCCCAAACTGGTCCTCCAGCGCGCTTTTTAAAGAACGGTAGAAAACCGTTCTTTAATTTTTCAGAGTGCGCCATGTTGGGGATGATAAGAGTTTCAGCGCCATGGAAACACAGCGGAAAAACCAGAGTTCAGCGAGCCAACAGCAGCAGCCTTGTTCCCCAGTAAGGATACTCACACACGGAGGAGTTTCTTCCAAAACAGGAGGCACTTTATCTTGCAGCAAAGTTCCGTTATATACAAAACATAGGACAGACGGACAAAAGCTTGCGCCAGGCACCAGGTTTGGTCAACAGACAAATACATACTGGCGTTGCTTTGTTATATACATATTTACAACCAATCAGGTAGAGGTTTGCACACCTCCCTCTACCATCTGCACACGACCCCAGTTTCTTATGCAACCTTGCAATTACCCACAGCTGGGGCATGATGCAACATCTTTGCAGTGGGCTGATCATTTTCCCAGGGTTCCCTGCCTGAAATCCCTGACAATCCCCTCCAAAATGGTCAGGCCACTGTGTAGGACATTTTCACAATCCATACATGTCATACAATACATGTTACGTAATACATACAGTACATACATTCAAGAGTACAACTCATCTTCCACCTTACACTCTGGTGGCAAGGCCCAGTTTACTTGCCAACTTCTCATGGCTTACTACTGGAAGTGCCTTTGTGAGCAGATCCGCAATATTGTGTTCAGATGGACAATACCGCAAGCACAAAATCCCATCCTGGATCATTTGCCTCACATTTTGGTACCGTACCCCAATGTATTTAGTTCTACACTTTAAGTTTTCTGCCTCAGCCATTGCTATGCAAGCTTGTGAGTCTTCATGTATTTCCAGAGGTGTGCTGCAAGGCTCTTGTATGTCTGTCAGCATTTGTCTTAGCCACTGTACTGCGCTAGCCATTTCTGACAATGCTGCAAACTCAGCCTCTGTCATGCTTAGCGCCACACAACTCTGCTTTCTTGATCGCCATACTATGGGACTCTCCGCATACCTGGCTACCAACCCAGTCACTGACTTCCTGTCTGCTGGGTCAGCAGCAAAAGAGCTATCAACATAGCATTCCAGTGTTTTTTGGCTTCCCACCATTCTCAGACACAGATCTCTTGTCCCTTTGAGATATCTGATGACTCGTTTTACAGCCACCCAGTCTATCTGTCTGGGTTTGGAAGCTCTCCTGCTTAACAATCCAACAGCGAAACTGATGTCTGGTCTCGTGTTGTTAGCAATGAATAACAGGCTTCCAATGACAGAATGGTATAGCTGAAGGTTCACAAACAGCTCACTCGCTTCCAAATTTGCAAAGTCTGTTGTCATGGGAGTTCTGACTGTTTTTGCATCACACAGACCACATTTAGCAATAAGACTGTCGATCTTTTTCTTTTGGCTCAGAAAAATCTCACCATCACTGGTTCTCTCCACTTCAACACCTAAATAACACTTCAGACTGCCTAGATCTTTTAGCCTGAATCGTTTCTCTAACTCCATCTGCACACGCTTTACATCACTGGCACTTCTGGCTGCAACACAAAGATTATCTACATATATCACTATTATGACACAGTTGTCACCTGCCCCCTTGGTATATACACATGCATCCGCGACGCTCCTCGTATATCCAAGTGCCACCAATTGCTGATCAATGCATTTGTTCCAACAACTAGTGCTTTGGCGAAAACCATAGAGAGCTTTGCGCAACAGGTATACTTTGTTGTCTTCTGCGCCATCATACCCTGGTGGTTGCTCCATGTAGACTGTTTCTTCTAGATCAGCGTTCAGGTAAGCTGTCTCAAAATCAAAATGTTGAACAACCATTTTCCTCTTGGCAGCAACAGTTAATACCATCCTCAGACTTTCTGGTTTGGCTGTGGGAGAAAAAGTCCTGTCAAAGTTGGTGAACCTTTCCTGAGAGAAACCCTTTGCAACCAGGCATGCCTTATACTTCTGTGTACCATCAGGCATGTCCTTTAATTTAAACACCCACCTACAACTGACTACCTTCTGGTCTTTGGGCCTGTCTACCACCTGGAAGACCCTTCTTTCAACAAGTGACTGGAACTCAGAGTCCATGGCAGTGTTCCACTTTTCCTGTTCCTCCTTGGGATACTCTAACAGTTCCTGATAACTTTCAGGTTCACTAGCCACAACACTGAACAGCTTGGCCCCTTCAACAACAAATCTGACAGGGGCTTTTCTTACCCTCTTGGATCTCTGAGGAATGAGCACCTTAGTTCTTCCTGACTCAGTTTCGCTAGGACTACTGCTGCTCTCAGTGTGAGGCTTTTCTTTGAGTGCAGTCCCAGGTTTGAAGCTAGGTGGTGGTGAGGAGTCGTGTGAGGTTCCAGGTTTTTCATCCTTTTCATCATCAGACATCACTGCCCCTCCATTTTCAGGAATTTCAGAAACATTTTTCACACTTTTACCCAGGGAATCAAAACCTCTTGGTTACAGTGCAGTCTATCCCATCCTGAATGGATTTAGAAGTTTGCACTCCTAGAATACACTATTTTGCCAGCATGGCATAGAAATCTATATTTGTTACCTTCATTTCCCACAAAGCGTAACCATCTAGATTTCTCCTCTCCAGACTTTCTGAAACTTGGGGGAACATACACACTAGCAAACTGACCCCAAACACGTAGATGCTGCAGGTTTGGCGCTCTACCATACAATAGGTAATATGGAGCTTGCTTCACACTTGAACTCCACATCCTGTTTAAGTGGTAGTTTGCTGTCACTATTGCTTCTCCCCAAAGTCCTGCTGGGGCTTGGGCATCCTCCATCATACAGTCCTTCATTTGTTTTAACAGCCCAATTCTTCTTTCTGCAAGACCATCCTCCCCGGGAGATGCGGGGTTGGTGGTTTTATGCCTTATGCCTTTCTTACGTATCCAGGCTTGCAGGCTATTAGACAGGAATTCTCCCCCTCAATCTGACACAAGACTGGCCACTTTATAAGGAAATTCCCTCTCAACAGTATTCACCCACTCTTGGAACTTTTCAGCTGCTTGACTTTTCTCTTTCAGCAGATAGACATAGGAGTACCTGGTGTGTCTGTCTACAATTACCAGGAAAAACCTATTTTGCCCTTCAGTTGGCTTGAATGGCCCAGCCAAATCTGCATGTACAACCTCAAAAGGCCGTTGGGTGACACACTTGCTTTTCTTGGCAATGGGGTAAGCCTTTACCTTAACCTTTTTGCACACAGAGCACTCTAGGAACTTAGGACAATTTCTGACCTGTAACCCAGGACATACCTTTGCCAACTCTTGCAAACCTTTGTAGCTGGCATGACCCATCACTCTGTGGAGGTAATGTACACACTTTTCATGTAGAGGTTTGTTACACAAAGGGTTAACATTTGCCACTTTTCCTTTGGGCAACGTGTGGTACAACCCCTGCTTTTTCACCCCTTTTGCACAAAAAACACCATTTGCAGTAATTATACATTTCTCCCCTTCAAACACCATTTTGTAACCCTCACTGGCCAGTTGGGAGACACTCAAAATACAGTTCTGCAAATTTGTCACGCACAATACATTATTAAACGATTTCCCAAAACATGGCACATACGCAGTACCCATCTTCTGCACCTTGCTTGGTGCCCCCATCTGCAAGGGAAATTGCTGTTATATTTGCATTTGTAACATCATTCAACAGCTTTAAATTGTTCACCATGTGGTGAGTTGCACCACTGTCTAGCAACCACACACCACTCTCAGATTGTTCTTTTGCCACAAATACATGGCCTTCAGCCTGTGACGACACGCCCCTCCGCTTCTGGGCTGTCTTCTTCCCTCTGCTTGGCGCTGGCATTCTGCAGTCCTTCTGGACATGGCCAACTCTCTTACATCTGTAGCAGCGTCTGGCAAAGCTGCACACTGCTCCTTCTTCCAGGTCAGATACCTCCTTGGGAGCTGCCTCTCCCTCCTGGCGACTGGCTGTTCTCCCCTCAGACTGCAGTCTGGAATCGAACTGTTTACGTTGGACTCCCTCCAAAATCCTCCCGGCTGCAAAGTCTACAGTCAGCTGTTCCTCATGCACAACCTGGAGGCTGTACATCAAAAAGTCCCACTCCTTAGTGAGGCTTCCCAGCAGAATAAAACTTTTCTGCATTTCTGGGATATTTACCCCTCTGTTGGCTGCCTCTTGAAATAACTGTTTCATCAGCATGAGGTGCTCTCTTACACAGCTTCTGGGACATAACTTTGTGTTATACAGTCTTTTCGTCCATAGCATTTTGGACAAACACGAGGAAGATTGATGCACACGCCTCACAGCCTCCCAGAGCTGATATGCTGAGTCCGCAGCAGCAGCGTGAACCAACTGGGAAGCACTTAAAGTAAGCAAAATAACTGCTTTGGCTTTTTCGTCAGCAACACGATACGCTGCTATCTCAGCAGCCGACGCACTGGCAGGCGACCGACCCTCGCTCTCCAAAATGTACCACAAGTTCTCCTTTATCAGAGATGCTTTCACATAAATCCGCCAGCTTTGATAATTCATGTCATTTAGTCTTTCAAAACGCACAAAGCTTGTTTCAGTCATTCTGCTGCCTTTGTAAAAACAAAACACAGGAACGCAGCTGGCTGGCTTCCTCCTCCAAAGTGTCATTGAACAGCACCGGACTGAAAATTAATTGTCTCTCTGCCGAAACACAGACTCCCAAAGCACCGGAGAGCCAGGCAAACAGTCAAAAACAGTTCCAGTATCCAGGGGAAAAACAACTACAGGTGTGCTGTGGATGCTGTGCACTCTGGGCCTGGGCCCATAACCAATGTTGGGGATGATAGGATGAAACTCCTATCAGCCCCACGGAAACGCAGCAGAAAAATCAGATTTCAGCGAGCCAACAGCAGCAGCCTTGTTCCCCAGTAAGGATACTCACACACGGAGGAGTTTCTTCCAAAACAGGAGGCACTTTATCTTGCAGCAAAGTTCCGTTATATACAAAACATAGGACAGACGGACAAAAGCTTGCGCCAGGCACCAGGTTTGGTCAACAGACAAATACATACTGGCGTTGCTTTGTTATATACATATTTACAACCAATCAGGTAGAGGTTTGCACACCTCCCTCTACCATCTGCACACGACCCCAGTTTCTTATGCAACCTTGCAATTACCCACAGCTGGGGCATGATGCAACATCTTTGCAGTGGGTTGATCATTTTCCCAAGGTTCCCTGCCTGGAATCCCTGACACGCCATTGCATACTTGCTCCCTTGTGCAGATTCGCAGGCTCGCACCAATGCAAGCCTGTGATCTGTGGAGGTCGGGCTTTAGGTGTCGTGAGCTTCGCGGTTGGCCGGGACCCACGAACAACCAGAAGCCGCCATTTTGGAAGCCGGAGCGTTGCAGATCTAAGACTTCACACTGCTCCGATTCACCCTGGACGAGACGAGGAGCCCTGTGGAAGGGCTTAAGGGACAGTCCGTGTTGGTCCGTGCCCAGAAGATCCGGTAAGTACTGGCATGGAGCGATTCCGTCTCCTCTTGCGGAAATGGCCACTGTCTCGTTGGCAGACTGAAGCTCCCTGATGACACCCACTTCCCAAAAGAAAAATGGTTATGTCCAGAGCAGATGATCTGCAGCAACTTTATCTATTTGCTTATGGAGGAAGCAAAGAACTGCTGCATCTGTTATGCCTCTGCCTGTGTGTGCTTCTCCACAGAGCTCTTTTGGATGTGTCTGAAGGTAGAATGCTTCTCTGCTCTGCCTTGCTCTCTGAGCTGTGCTCCTGTCTATGTTTGTACATATTCCAAGACGTATTTGTCCATGGCATGTTGTGCAGCCCTGCATGTGGTGTGTTGCTACACATTGTCCTGTCTATGTATACTTGTGTGTGTTAATGTATGATGTTCTGCTGGTCACATTTGTGTCTGATGTGGTGTTTCATATTTGTGTGTCTGTCAAGTTACACACCTGTAGATGAGTCTGTGTAAAGCTGCATTTCATAAAAGGAAATATTTTTGAAATAATGTCAGCTCTTACTGCTAAGAAAGTATCTGTTGTTCAGTGAATCTAGAGAAAGAACAAACTCACCAGCTGCAGAAAACAGAAAAGATAAATTAAAAAAACCACTGTTCATAATGTAGAGTGATTGTGATAGGATGAATTGTTTAGAAATAAAGTGAAAATGTACTTATAAAGTAACCAAGAAACAGTTTTTCTTAACATAAGTGAAGTAGCGTCTTTCTCTGGTAACAAGGATACCTTTGTTTCTTCTTTGTTACCAAAAAAGATAACTAGTTACATGTAACTATGGTTTATAATTTATTACAGACTAGAGTATATACCCGGCTTTGCCCAGAATTTGATTTGGGTTTGATTTTCACGGATTTGGTTATTTGCGAGTTTCTTCAACCTCTGCCTCCCACCTCAGGTGCTTCTTTTCTGGAGGAACCTTCCTTCTTGGGGGCTCCAATCAAGCAGTACAGCACTTTTAAGAACCCAGCTCTGGACCTCCTCCTCTTCCTCTTCCACCAGCTGCTGCCTGGCCAGCTAACGATGGCTCACAGCCCAATTTCTCAGCACCACAAACCCTCTCCCAATGCCAGCCGCACATCCAAGGAAGGAGATGGGTATGAGAGAGGAAGTATAGGACCACCATGCTGACCCATTCTCTGTGCTTCTCCTTTCCCTGACCTGGTTTGAATCCAGGGTGCCCATTCTCCCCACCATGCTTTGGCCACCTTCCCACAGACACATGCACACACTTTGATACTTGTGATTTTTCCACTTTTGCAAAGGTTCTGTGCCCCTCAACTCTAGTGAATGTAGAGAGCCAACTGTATTCCAAAATTTGGAAAAAAAATCCAAAATCCAAACACCTCTGGTCCCAAACATTTCAGATAAAGGATACTCAGTATGTACTTCTAAGCTTTGGTCAGGTTCATATGGAAGAAGACAATCCTTCTTATGTCACAGTTGAGCCTGGTGACTCTGAGGGCACTGAGGCAATTAGTCTTCTTAAGAGTATAGTCTCTACTTTAAACAAGTTCTCCACAGTGCTGAACTCTATCCCCCAAACAGGTTCAGCACTTTGGAGAGTTCCTTTAAAATCTGTACTAAAACCAAAAGGCTTCAGTGCACCACTATCAAAAGACCCATCAGCCTCCATTGCATCAGCCTCATTACTTGAAAATAGTGAAGGTAATGGTCATATCTTTCTGTAGAAGACCAGAAGACAGAAGAAACTCATATGGATATCCAAGTGTTTTTAGGATGATTTTGGTATCTGTGTGGTAGGTTGTAATTGTTCTAACTTGCTTTGGAAGCGAACCTTGGGCTAACCAACAAAGTATAAACAGTGATAAATGAAAATAACACAGTTGAGAAAGCAAAGAGCAAAATGGGGCTGGAGATCATAGTTTTTGCCTGCCTTCCTAAGTTGCTTGAAAGCAAATGGTATGTAGAATGCCAAGATCATACCACAGATCTGTGAAGAACACCCTTCTGCTAGGTATGCAATGTATATTTGCAGCATCACTTTATATCTTGGGGGGAAAAAACCTGCAGTTGCATTTCCTGGAGGCATATTTCTGAAGAAGTAGAACTGTGTAGACTGGCAGTATGCCAGACATCAGCTATTTTTGCCTTGATGTTGTCTCCATTTCTTTGGGGGTAGATATGACTGTGCAATTAGCTAGGATAAAACTGGCTTGCTGGAGCCATGATTGTCAGTACTCAGAGTTTTATAGATAAATCTTATATTCACAAGACATTAAATGGGTACATTTTTAGAAGTGTTAAGATTTGCTTCTCTTGCAAACTTCAAAGGACTTCTGATATGTCTCCTCATGAGGCCACTAATGCAAGCCATTAATTGCTGTATTTGTACTTTTCCATCAGAGTCCTTTAAAAATAAAATAATAATGTCTGCCCAACTCCATTAACTATTGGCTGGGCTGTGGATGTAGTTATACATAATAGATTCTTCATCTGTGCTACTGAGAAAATATGCTGGTAATTAATTTTGAAACAACAATGCCAAAATGGACAAGGGGAAGTTATTTTAAGAAGAAAAAGCTGACTACAGTAAGGACATAGGCAATTTTTAAAACATTTTATTGTTTATTATTTATTTATTTATTTATTTATTTATTTACTTGCCTCTGCTTTTGCCATTTTTTTCTTCAAATTCTCTAAACTCACTAGATTTAATTCCTATTTTATTAGGGCTATTCCCTCCAAGGAAGAGACCCAAGTTCGACAGCTGATTACATATTTTGCATAATGAGGACTGCTTCTCTCAAAATAGTTTTCCTCACATACACTCCCAAATTGTTTTATTATTTTATATTTAGGGCATTTCTCTATCTCATCCCAGTCCACCAGGGCCTCAAGGCAATATAGGTCTGTCTCAATTAATGACGTAGATGTGTTTCTAGAAATTACTTCTTTAATAGAAAATTTGGTATCAGTGACAGAAATACCATGGAAAGAATACAGATAGGATCCTGCACCACAAAAGAAGGAAGAGGAGGGGAGGAGAAGTTCAACATCTTCCTACAAAGTTTTTGTGTAAAAATAACAATATGCAGATATGAAATGAAAAACAGGTCAGAAACAAAACATTTTGAGCCTTCTAGAGCCTGTTTGAAGACTCCTTTCAAAATGCATCCAGAGATGATGTTTTTTTCTTTCACCAGCCTCCACTTTTCTTTTCTTTTGATTTCAATGTTGGTAGCCAACCACTTAGATCCATACTTCATTAAGGTATTGTGGGTTGCTGGTGAGGCAGGCTTATCTGCGTCGCTCTTCTGTTTTGCTATTCCCACATACTTGATAATGGATTCTGGAGGCAACTGCTGTTCACAGTTAGATTGGCTAGAGTAGGGTTCCATTCTTTCCCATTTCAGGCTTTACTGAATTGTTTACTGAAAATGTACTGCTGCATCGCAAGACCAATATCTGTGTTTTCCAGCCCTTTTAACTATCCTCCCAATGCTGGTGCAGCTAAAAACAAACCCTCTGGCTACACAGAAGACAAGGAGGAAAAAATGGAGCTGAGGCCATTAAAAGGCTTTGTAAAAAGGATTTTGTTGGGAAAAAAAGAAGCTTCTCAGGAAAGTTCAAGTTTTATTTGCTTTAAGACCCAATCATTTGTTTTTTTAGCAGTCGACTGTATCCATAAACCTCTCCTCCAGACCACATTTCAAATGAGTTGTGTCTCTTCCTATCAGCTTTCTTCACTGCCATACATAGAAATTGCAAATATTATGGCATGGAGAATCCTGACCTTGGTATTCAACTATATATATTTACACTTAAGGATATTGTCTAGTCCTTTCATAGCAAACTGAAGATTACAGTTTTTATATTACCATCACAGTAGAAATTTCTGTATGGAAGAAATGCTTTTGAATGGGCTCTATATCATGAGATTGCTCTAATGTTATGTTCCTTGTAAAATTTACTTGCGTACATGATAATTCTAAGAATTTCAAAGGTTAAACAAGAGGATACAAGAAAAACTGTTAATGTAGCTGCCTAAAGCAACGATTCCAAACTTCAATAAAAGGTAAGTACAGACAGAATAAATAAAATCTTGTTCAATAATTAACTACCAAATACAGATGCAGATAATTGGTAGCCAATGGTACAATTGGTAGCCTTTATTGGACAAAAATAAAAGAATGGAGATAGAGAAAATTTACTTCTGCTCAGGTGTGTATCTTTATCAATGGTGCACAGAGGGAAAATATAAATCTACCAGGTGAATTAATCTGAATTACATCCATAAGAAAAATCCCATCATTTCAATGTTAATGGCATGAGAATCCCAAATACTCCAACCGTCTCAGTTTGGCAGGGACAATCTCAATTAAGCATCTGTCATTCTCTTTTTTCAGTTACTTTTTAAATGCTCCAGTTTCTTTCTTCTTCCCACCTTCCCCTTTTACCCTTGGCTTTCTTCCATTGGTGCAAACTGAGTTCAAAGTACAAAAGCAGTTTGTATTCAATTAATTCAGTCAGAGGTAGAAGAGAGGAGAGGTTGGAACCTTGCCTTTCACGGTATGCTCAGGCAAAAACAAACTGCTGCAGCCTCTCCTAGCTTGTGTGTTTTTCCTCATTAATAACTTTTGCCATCTTGATTATACTCTGATGCTACTTGGCCACATGTGTCCTAGTTTTTGTCTGTGAAATGTTGGAACAAATGTTGGAAGGTACAGAGCCCCTACTGGAGGATGGCAGATCTAGAGGGGAAATCAAAAGTAGACCAGGTTAGTGTTGTCAGTTCAGCAGTTTCTCAGGTACTGCCCTTATGCTCTAGAACTTCTCTCTAGGGAAGCTAAGATGGCTGCCTCCTTACTGTCCTTTCTCCAGTGAGTGCAAAATTTCATATTACAAAAGGCTTTTAGGAACTGGCTGTAGTGGACATTTAATGGTGTGTTGTTTTGTTGTTTTTATATTTTGTCTTTTGACTTTTTTAAAATAATGAGTTTAATTCTATAGATTGTTGAATTGCTTCCAAAAATAATACACATACATGTATATATATTTTTAGGTTTGATATTTTAAAAAAATCTGTTCAACTGAGGAAATTGAGGTGAAGCATTCATCTTGCACATAAAACCAGTCATGGGTTTGGAAGAGTTAAAATGGGTCATATGTGGGGGAGGGAAATGGGTGCCTAGAACACTAGGGTGAGTGTCATCATTTTATGAACAAAGCAAACTAACAGAAATAGCAAGATGCACAAACTGCATCCATCTTTAGATACCATCTTGTAGTCAAATATTTTTGTGCCAATAAACTACAGCCAACTGTTTTAAAAAATCTGTTCTGGTTTTAATATTTTGTAGGCCACCTTAAGAGGTAGGCCACCTTAAGAACCACTATACCACATGGTATAGTAGTTTGAGCATTGGACTTGTAAGGCCCCACTTTTGGGGTCTCTGATATCAGTATGGTTTGGATGGGCACCATACTTAATTGGCACCATATTGGATTGGCAACATGTGTTCAATTGGCTCTAATATCAAATTCAAGCCTGAGAAGTGACCAAGAGGTCAAACCGAGTCAGTGGCGGACTGAGGCAGAGATGGTGATATGCCCTGGGCAGCAGAGTTTTGGGGCTGGCACCAGGCCACACACACACGTTTCTCCCGCTTGTGCTCGCTCTCTTGCTTGCTGTCTCTCTCTGGGTGACTCTGCAGCTTCTCACTATGTCTAGTCATCTCTCTTTCTCTCTCTCCCTCTCCCTTTCTCTCTCTCTCTCTCTCACACACACACACACACACACTCCCCCCCCCCTCGTGGTGCAGCTGAGGTGGGGCACAGAGAGAAGTGAGACGAGAGGGGCAGCAGGCAAACCAAGGGGTGAAAGAGGAGCCAGTATAAGAAAGAGCAGACATAGAGGCTTTGCTCGTTGCTGCCCTGTTGGACCATTTGGCGTGGTGCATATGTGGCTGTTTTTCCCTGCCTCCAGGAGAAGAAAGTTGAAAGCTAAACAAGTCTTTTTTTTTTCTGGTGGGAGGGGGATTGTTTTTAACCCAGGAATAAGAAATTAAGATTAATGTAGAAAGGAGGGGGCAAGTGTTGGTCTCCCCACTCCTGGTTGTGTTGGAGCTTTTTCTCTGCTCCTCCCAATGCCATTCCTTTGGGCTCCGAAATCTGCCTTTGACAACTTCAAGAACAGGGGCAGGCAAAGCAGCGGGGTGAAGAGTTTGCCAGGTCTAAATGGAGTGGAAGGTCACAGAAGCGGTTTTAACAGTGTGCCTGTTTTTTAAGGGTGAAAACTGAGCTGGGGAGTCATGTGCCTTGCTGGTAAAGAAAGCAATCCATTCAAATTCTCTAATTCCCCCCCACCTTCTACCAGCTTTCTTTCTCTTTCTATTTCTTCTCCCCCTCCGCAGAAAAATTCCCGGGTATGTAGAAGTGGCTTGTTGGGAGGCCCCACGGGCTCCTTAAGTTGAGCCAGAGGCACAATCAACACAGGCACAAATAGTTTGCTGCTGCGGGTGGCTCTGTCAGCTTACAGTCCCTAATTAGCTCTAGGCTTTGATTTACTCAAGCAACTGCTTTTTTCTGGCTTGGTATTATTTTGTTGCCCCATTCCACCAAGAAGCTTCTAAATTTCCTGGAGACTTGGTGGAAGGAGGAAAGAGCTGCATCTGTTGCACTACATGAGGCATCAGCTCATAATTTCTGTTACCAGATAATGTCGCAAGGTTTGTTTCACTTGAAGGATGTTCAACTGCTTATAGGCTCAGAAGCAAAAGGAATGTCAGAAGCTCCACAAACACAGGTTATAGGAACATGGCATGTAAAAACCATGAATCATGAAAAGCTGTACATTATGAAACAAGAAACTGAACACATGAACACTGTAATACTTAGAGTGAGTGTGCTAAAGTGGACAGGAGAGAGAGAGAGAGACATCTTTTCCTACTGGAAGGCAGTAGGAAACGAGGAAGGCCACATTAGTGATGGATTGACATAACTGTGGAAACCACAGTCCTGAGACTGCAAGACCAGAGTAGGACTGTTAATAAAGGGGTGCCCTGGAGGCGTCTCCTTCATAGAGTCACCATATGTCCAAGCTGACTTGATGGTAATTAAAACAAGTCTGCCTTCCTAGATGTTCTTGTTCAGAAGTAACTCACTGGATTTGAATAATAAACTGCATTGGACTGTACTTCATAGAATTGTAGAGCTGGAAGAGACCACAGGAGCCATCTAGTCAAAACTCCTTCTGCCATGCAGGAATATGCCATCAAAGCATTCCTGAGAGATGGCTATCCAGCCTCTGTTTTAAAACCTCCAAAGAAGGAGACTCCACCACACTCCCATACAGAGTATTCCACTGTTGAATTGCTCCTAGCATCAGTAAGTTCTTCCTAGTATTTATGTAGAAGCTCGTTTCTTGTGACTTGAAGCCATTGCTCCATGTCCTATTGTCTGGAGCAGCAGAAAACAGGCTTGCTCTCTCCTCTATATGACATCCCTTCCAATATTTAAACATCACTACTATGTCACCTCTTAAACTTAACCAAGGACAGGTTTTCTTTCTTTTTTTAACTTTTTAAAATAAAGTTTTTTGAAATATTTTTAAAAAACATAAAAGCGTGACAAAACATTGTACAATATACAAAATATACATAAAAATTGTACACTTAGTGTACATCAAAAATATGATGTAAATATGAAAAACACGCACGCACACACGCAAATAAAACAAAAAATATACGACACTGAGGCTATACATGAAAAAAAACAATTCTTTAGATTATTATTCGTAATCTAATCTAGATTACTATTCAGTATTTCTTTTCTATATTGCAAACCTTACAACATATCGATGACACATCTAAGACAAACACAAAGTGACTTCCAATCCCATCTCAGTTGGGTGATCTAGTACTAAATTTTGAGTCCTGATCTATGACTAGTCTCAACTTCATTCTTTAACTCAAATCTGAAATTCAAGTCAAATTAATACCTCATCTTGAGATGTGTGTAGAGTTATTATTCTTCCTGGAGTAATTCAAATACTATCATTAAGTTTATATACATAGTTATAATTAGAATATCCAACAAATCATATGAGGTTTGTTCATCGAATCCTGCTGTAGCAGATTTACCCCACCTTTCCTTCTGAAGGGGGAATTAAATTTTCCACTCTTGTTTAAAAATGCTATTTGATTTATTTACTAACATTAATGTCAGTTTACCCATTTCGGCAAGATCATATAGTTTAAATATCCAGTATTCTACTGATGGAGTGTTTCTTTCCAATTTTTTGCAGAAATAATCCTAGCTGTATATATCATATAATAGGATTGTTGAATATTTTTTCCTGGATGTCAAATCTAGATTATTGAAAATATTAAGCAAATATACTTTGGGCATCATTAAAAATTTAATTTTTAGTACTTTTGTAATATATTCATGAATTTGTACCCAGAACTTTCTTGCCTTTTTACGGTGCCACCAAATGTGAAAAAAAGAACCAATTTCTTGTCATTTCCAACATTTAGGGTATTTGTTACTTTTACTCATTTTTGAGATCTGTACTGGAGCTAAATACCATCTATAAACATCTTGAGAAAATTTTCCCTTAAATTATAACTCCTTGTAAATTTTTGATTTATTTCCCAAGCTTTTTCCCACTGTTCTAAAGGGATTGGATGTCCTATGTCCTGGGCCCGTTTTATCATATTTTCCTTTACCGTTTCCTCGTGCATTTCCATATTTAAAAGTAATTTGTATATCCTGCTTAACAGATTACTTGTCCCTGGCTTTATTATTTTATCGAATTCTGTTTCTTCTCAAGATATCCCCATGTTTTTATTATCTGTTTTAATTTTTTCTACCAATTGCCTATATAACAGCCAATGTGTGGTATCCTTGTGTAGTCAATTCTTCCCTACTTTTCAGCTTTATGGTATTTCTTTCATTTTTCAATATATTTTTATATCAATTCAATTCAATTGACCTTTATTAGGCATATTATAACATAGACATGTACCCATCAATAAAACATCAAGGATCCTCGCTTGATAGTTTAAACCATAAATTTGCCACCTCAACCAGGAAATTAGCCATTAACCTAGTAACCTGCGGGTTTCGGTCATCCAATAAGTATTCTACAGATAGCCTATCTAGGTAGATATTCATTTCCAATAGTCTCCTTAACAGCTTTTCCCTTGAATTTGAATACAATGGACAGCTCAATGTAATATGAGAGAGATCATCAGGAGCTTGTGCACAATGGCACATACACTTTAAGAAAGGGATCTGTAAATATCTGCCCTTGGTCACATTGGAAGGATGTACATTCAGCCTTGCAAGTAGAAAGGCCTTTCTTGCCACCAGCAACATAAGAGTTTGAAAATAATCTGGGATTGTACCCGGCTGGGGAGGCACACCAAGCATCAGCGGGGAACAGACTCTAGGGGGTGATGGATATGAAAAGTGATATTCCCTCTCCAAGAGGCAGGCCCTAACAGTTTTGAAGCACTCCATTTCAGTTAGTAAAAGGAGAGAATCTAATCTTAGGCCCAGGGACATTACTTTGTTTTCATACAGTGAAGCCCATCTAGTATAATAGCCATCGGATAGTAGAAAGCATAGGAGGCCAGATCTATTAGGCCTAAAATGGATCTTAAACCAAAATTTAAAGGTCATCAGCCAGGCACTAATTTCAAGAGAGTTCAGGCCCAATTCAGCATAAAGTGTCAGATGGTAAACACATAGGGGAACAGATAGTATTCTCCTAGAAAAATATGCCTGCACTCTTTCAATCTCTTTATTAAAGACGAATCCAGGTAGGTATACTATAAAGTAGTAAAGGTCTTAATTTGGCTTTATAGATTTTTAAGGCTGCCAAAATATCCTGGTTTCCATTTTTATAATAAAAAGATCGTATAGCAGCCAGGAATCTTTTCCCTTCCTGAATTACCTTATCCCTCTGTTTACGCCAATGTCCATTAAAGTGGAAAAGTACGCCAAGGTATACGTAACTCTTGACCTGCTCAATTGTCTGGTTGCCGAACTTCCACGTCCTTGGGACAAATCGCTTGCAAAATACCAGTATTTTAGATTTATTATAGTTTACCCACAGATGATATTTGTCACAGTATTCAAAAAATCTTTTCAACGCTCTTGTCAAGCCCACCTGGGATAATGAAAGTTACAATGTGTCAGCATATTGTAGGACAAAAAGTGGCCGATTACCCAACGAAGGTGGGTGACAGTCTATTGAAGTCATAAAAGCAGGTAAGTCCGCCACAAATAAATTAAACAGATGGGGAGCCAACACACATCCCTGTCTGACCCCTACATCAGAGCGAATGGGATCTGTTAATAGACCAGTTTCAGAGAATTTCACTCTGCACTGGTTATTTGAGTGAAGTTGGCATAGTAGATACAACAAACGAGGATCTACATTAAGCTTACCAAGCTTATCCCATAGCAGCCGCTGGTGAATTGAATCAAAAGCGGCCTTCAAGTCAATAAATGCTGCGTACAATTTGCCCTTAGGGTGTGACCAGTATTTCTTCACCAAGAAAGAAAGCACTGTTATACGATCCACAGTGGACACATGCCTTCTGAAACCCGCCACTGATAGGAGGCTTATTGGATGATAATTACCAGGGTCCTTCCTATCCCCTTTTTTAAAGATAGGGATTATGATAGAGTCTTTCCAGGCAGCTGGTATCTTGCCAGAGTTGTTAATTAGAGTGAATAGATTAGCTAATGCCTTTGTCCATTGCTCAGGGCAAAATTTCAAACTCTCTGCTGGGAAGCCGTCATATTCCAGAGATTTACCAGATTTTAGTTTAAGAATCAATTGGCGTATCTCCACAGTGGAAACTGTACTCCATAAGTTAGGAGGGTTTTTATAAGATCATAGAATCATAGAATCATAGAAATGTAGAGTTGGAAGAGACCACACGGGCCATCCAGTCCAACCCCCTGCCATGCAGGAACACCCTCAGAGCACTCCCGACAGATGGCCATCCAGCCTCTGCTTAAAAACCTCCAAAGAAGGAGACTCCACCACACTCTGAGGCAGCATATTCCACTGCTGGACAGCCCTGACTGTCAGAAAGTTCTTCCTGAGGTTCAGGTGGAATCTCCTTTCGTGCAGCTTGAATCCATTGCTCCTTGTTCTGGTCTCCGGAGCAGCAGAAAGCAAGCCCTCTCCTTCTTCTACATAGTATCCCTTCAAATATTTAAACATGGCTGTCATGTCCCCTCTTAACCTTCTCTTCTGCAGATTTTTGCAATTTTTGTACTATCTGATTTTCATTTTCTTTCCTGCTCTTTGTCAGCCAAGCTTGTTGGTTTATGGAAAAACCCCTTAAAACTGCTTTGCTAGTTTCCCAAACTATCTGTGTTGTTGTTTGGGCCTTTTCCAAATTATTCACAAAAAAAATCTTCAATTCAACTTTTGCCTTTTCTATGATTGTTTCATCTTTTAGTAGATTATCATCCAGGGTCCAATTAAATCTTTTCCTCCCATATTGAATTATTAATAGTATAGGGCTATGGTCCAAAAAGGATCTTGCAAGGATTTCCATCTTTACAATATTTTTTAATATAGATGTAGACTCAAAGAACATGTCTATTCTTGACCACATTTTGTGGCATTCTGAAAAAAATGTATACTCCTTTTCTGATCCTTGTGTATTTCTCCAGACATCGGGCAAGGATAGACATTCAAGTAAATCAAAAAAGGATTTTGGGAGCTTTTCTTGATTTTTGTTTTTATTTTTTCCCCTCTTTGTATTTTTACTAGTTCTATCTAAATTTGGGTCCAAGATCCCATTCCAATCTCCCATTGGTAATAATTCATGCTTTTCCAAATCTAATAGTTTTTCCAATAAATTTTGATAAAATTCATTTTTATTTTCTAGAAGGCCACAGACTGTGATTATCAATCATTTAAGGTCCATTACGTTTACCTTAACAGCTTTGTATTGGTCTAAACAGTCTCTAAGTATTTCCTTTGCTGTATATTTATTATTCACGAAGATGGTTACTCCTTTTTTTCTTTTTAGCTGATGAGAAAGCTTGTCCAAATTTGGGATTTCTTATATATTTTAGGTCTTTATTTTTAATATGGGTTTCTTAGAGTGAGATTATATCTAATTTTAATTTTTCTAATTGATGAAAAATACATTTATGAGGAGAGTTGAGTCTGCGAACATCCTAGAACAGAATTTTAATTTCATTGTTATGTTCTACGTTCTCTGAGGGAGGGGAATCAGCTGTGCAGTCTCTTCTTCTAATTCAGAATCTTGTAAGAAAATTGGTTCTTCTTCTTCTTCTTCTTCTCTTCTTCTTCTAGTTCTTTTTATTTCTCCATTTCTGTATCTTCTCCCTCTCCTTTTTCTTCTGTTCTTCTTGATGTTCCTGAGGATTGAGGAATATCTTTATTCAGGTTGTCTTCTTGATCTAAGTTGTTTTTCTCCATTCTTTCCAGATCTTCCTTATGCTTCCTTATGCCTATGCTTTTTCAAAAAATCTCTTGCTTTGGCTATCAAGTTCAGAATGAATTTCTTCTAATTAAAGGAAAACGAAATGCCTTCTGTTTTTCCCATGTATATCTTATTCCTCAGCTTCTTAAGAACTGTGTCACAAAATTATAGTCTGTCCTTTTTTTCAGCAATGAGGGATGGACATCTTTGTAAATTTTTAATTCACTATCTTCCACCACAAATTTTTTTGTATAACTTTACTGTAAGACCAAATCTTTCATTCTTTCTCTTATGAAGTATATGACTATATCCTGTGGGATACTTCTTTTCGCTACTGTGGAATTAATTCTAAAAATCCTGTCCACCTCCAAGTCCAGTTGTTTCGGTACCCATTCAATGAACTGTGCCAAAGGGTGACTCAATCGATTATATAAATCTTCCTGAGGAGATTTCTTTAATCTTGATAGATTTATTTCTATTTTTAATATCCAGTGACAAAGTTGTTCTTTCCAATTGTTCTGTCCTTCTAATTTTGTAGCATGTGTTTCAACTTTTAATGTTCTTTCTTCTAATTCTTCTACCTTCTCCTTAACATATTTTAGCCCTTTTGAAATGTTCTCCAATTTATTACAAAATGTCTAATTCTTTTCAAAGATCTGCTTTCGTTTCTGTCCTTATTTGTTTCATTTCTGTCTTTGCTTCTTTCATTTTACTCTTAAATTCTATTGTTAGTTTCCTGATTTCTTCCGTTATATCGAATCCAGAATCTGGTGCTATTTTCTGGTTTTCTGTAGATGGGGTCTTAATTTCTGTGGATGGTCTCCTCTGAAAGAAGGTCTGTATCTGTGTGTGCACTCCTATCCCTGCCTTTCTTTTTCCAGTTGCCATTGTCTTCTAATTTTTTCCTGAAATTATCCTGTATACAAAGGGGTAACTTCTTTTTCTTCTTGTGTTTTATTTATTCTTCTGATTTTCCCTCTATTTATTATTATGCTTATTTGTCTATTTATTTATTTTTGAGTTCTATATTAGACCTTCTTTCCCTCTCCTACCCACTCTCTTCTTGAATTATTGCTATATCTTATTGCATAGAAATATGAATTGCTTATTTATCTCTCTATTAAATGATAATATTCTATCAAATTATATCCATTATTATTATTATTATTGTTTGTTTGTTTATTTTAATTGTTTATAAAATCAATCTCAACTGTAATTACCAATTAATTACCTTCCCTTGATATTAAATGTATTAAATGTCCTTCAGATAATTCAAAATGGTCAGGTCAATGCCAGGTTATGCCAGTTAATGTCAGTCTCAATAGAGAATGAATTATAATTTGTCAGATAATTTTAAATTAATATAAACTAGGGTAGATGAATAAAATTATGATTCAGGTGGTTGTGAATATGAAAATAGGGTTTGGTTAATTGATGTGTATATTTTTAAATTTAACCTAGCTTCTGTGATTTTAAGTACTGCAAATAATTTTGAAAATCAATGAAAAGAATGTTGAGGCAAGGTTAAGCCCAACAAAGATACTATATCTGTATGTATTTTTCCACCACTTTTTCCCCAAATTCTATTATATCTCATATTTTGCATCAGCTTGCTGCTCAGAAATAAGAAAGATAGCCTTGAGGGATAATTGAGCTCAGCTGTTATCTGTGTCTACTAGGGTTAAGCAAGCTCAGAGTACTGACATCTCTTCGAAGTCTTCAATGAAAGAAAGAAGGGGGGGAAATGCTTTCCAGTAACATTGATCAGAGTATCCTCATGGGACTGATTCAATCAGGGAGCGATCCTTGTAAAAAAAGCCCCCCCTTTTTTTCCTTCCCCGATTAGAAGATCTGTATTCTTACCCAACTAATGCCCAAATTGACAGATCAGGTCTTTAGATATACTCAAAAGGTGATATTCACAACAAATATCCCACCCTTTTTCCTTTCCCTCCCTGATTAGAGATTCTGTATTTTTACCCTGGTAGTACTCAAAACGGCCAATCAGAGCTTTTAATATTCAAATATACTCAAATTATTTAAATCCTCAAACTCAATCAAATCTTGCTTCAGAAAGCTTAAAATAATAAGCTAAACAGCGAAGCTATATGCAAAAAATATGATCAAAGTGGCAAAATACAAATATAACAATAATGAAATTATATGAAATCACCCAGTATGACTGCACGATAAGTGAACGCCTTTTTTTCTGTTGATGTCGCACCATCACAGTCTATCTCCACACCTACACTCTCTTTTTTAATCTCTCTTGATCTTTATTAGTCTTTATTAACTAAACAGTTTCTTTGAATCAATCTTCACTGACTTTAATCTTCACTTCACTCGTTGCTGTTATTCACCTCGCTTTCACATATGCTGTTCACTCCAGTGCTCTATTTCTCACACGAATAAAGGTCTGGGTTTGGCAAGACTCCTCGACTTTCTTCTTCAAAAGGTGACACCATGCAAAATGAATACAAAGACGATATAAAATCTGAGTCTGTGTGAGTTCTTTTTTTATATACCTCAAACAGTCACAAAAATAAGTAAGCACTCCAATACATTTTAGTCCATTCAATCGCTAGTGGGGGGAAAACCAGGCAAGTTTCTGAACAACTCCAGCCATGAACCTCATGGCAATACATTGATCAAGTGTTATTGAGTTCAATCACAGCTGGTAAAGAAAAGTGTCAGTATCAGTCTTACCCAACTGATGAAGGGATGCTTAATTAATTAAAGCTTGCTGTGAAAAAAAATCAATAAAAGTGGTAGTGCAATTAAGCCCCTAAAGGCATCTCAGTGAGGTAATGGCAGCTCTGCAACCTCATCAGCCCTGTCTGTGCCCAGGTCTCCTCATTTCATCCATCTCCTGTACACTGGCAGCTGAAAATCAGGTCCCCTCTGAGCCGCTCCAAGTCCCCTTTACCAAGAGGGCAAATTTGTCCTCAGATTTTGAAAATTTATGAGGTTCCCAAACTCACTGGGTCACTAAGTTTCACTGACTCTGTGAAACACAGCCGATCATTGCTCTGCAGCCACCGGAAGTCCAAAGGACAGGTTTTCAAGGCTGAGCAGGAATTCCAGCTGTGGTCTCCAAGGCTGTAGTCCAATGCTCAAACCCTTAAAGCATGGTGGCTCTCAGACTTCCTTTATTCAGGATTTAATATACAGTCAGCCCTCCACATTTGCAGCTTTGATTTTTAAAAATTTGATTATTTGAGAGTTTCTTCAACTCCTGCCCCCCTCACTTCAGGTGCTTCTTTTCTGGGTAATCTTACCTCTCGGTGGCTCTGATCAGACTGTGCAGCCCTTTAAAACCCTGCCTCTGATTCTCCAGAGCACCATAAACCCTCCCCCAGTGCCATCTGACACCCAAGGAAGGAAATGGACGAGAGAGAGGAAGTATAGGGCCATCGTGCTGACCCACCCACTTTTCTGAGCCTGTTTTGGTCCCTGGGTGCCCACTCTCTCTACTGTGCCTCAGCCCCCTTACCACAGACACATGCATACATTTTGATATTTGGAATTTTTCCACTTTTGTGAGGGTCCTGTTCCCCTACCCCTAGCCAATGTGGAGGGCCAGCTGTATGTATAAAGCTTGTGTTCAACTACATGGATTCACATCTGCTAAGAAACCAATGGAATAACCTAGGGAAGTCATTGTCTCTCAGCCTGATCAACCTCATAAGCTGGCGGACCTCTCAGTTGGGCAGAGAAGGAGGGAGGGAGAAAAGGAGGAGAAGGAAGGAGAGGAGAAGTTCTAAGGAGGTGGGGAAAGGCACCCACCTTTCCCCCACCTCACCTTCCAGACTGAGGACAAGCCTAGCCCAGACAAGCCTCTGAAGAGAGAGGGAGAGAGGGAGGGCCCTCACCACCATGGGAATGCCAGGATGCCTCTGAGCATGTGCAGAATGTCCCCTCTTGGCATGTGCACCCAGAGCCCAATCACCCAATGCCAATTGAGTGGTTTTTATTTGATATTTTGGATAGGTCCTCCCTCACCTGAGAGGGGCAGCAAACTCATGGACTGACCCCAGCAGAAGCTCTCACTACGTCACTGAATTGAGTGAGGGAAGAAATCTGACTGTAAATGTGAGAAAGAGAGGCTAGTCAACCTAAACACCCTCTAAGTGAGATTAGGTGATTTGCCAGGCAGTAGCTGTTGTTCCTGTGGATGATTGGCTTAAGTAGAAGTTGAATGTCTTTTCAGGGAACACAATTGGGAAAAGCCCACCAGGACACTAATTGACAGATACCCATCCCCTGTGCACCTGGATTCCTTCCTCTTGCCTCGTAGCACCCACAACGCACATCGTGTCGTTGTCACCCAAATACTGCGGGCATTAGTGGGTTGATAGTCCATTGTCTGTGTTGCAACTCCCATTGTCCACTAGGCTAGGAGAGCAATTAACTCACATCCCTTCAGGGAGGGAAACAGAGTATATAAACCCTTGGTTTTGAGAAGTCGGATGCAGTCAGATGAAATGCTGGACCCCACTATGTCACTCTGAATCCTGATCTGGCCTGCCCTTAGACAGAATTCCTCTTTGGTGGTTTCACCATTCTTCCATTTCCTGTACATATGTCTTTTAACACTTAGCTTTTAACACTTAGTTCTTTTGTCAACCATTCTGGTGTCTTTAGACACCTGCCATTTTTCCTTCTTATTGGCACAGTTTTAAATTGGTATCCTTCAGTATCTCACTTTTAAGAAACTCCCATCCATCACGAACTCCTTTCTCTTTCAGTATTCTTGACCACAGAATTTCAGCAAGTAACGCCCTAAGTTTACAGAAATCAGCTTTTTTAAAGTGTAGAATGCATGTCTGGCTACACTTGGCTTCTCCTTCCCACTGAATGACAAATTCGAATAAAGCATAGTCACTCCCCCCTAAGGATCCCACCACGTCCACCTCATCAACAAGGTCATCTCTGTTGGTCAGAATCAGATCTAAAATCATCGATCCCCTTGTCACTTCTTCCACCTTCTGGACCATGAAATTGTCTGCAAGGGAAGCAAGGAACCTGTTAGACCTTGTGGTCTTGGCAGAGTTTGACTGCCAACATATAGCAGGATAGTTGAAATCTCCCATTATACTGCATCTCTTCTTTTTGAATGTGTGGTTATCTGCTCCAGAAAGGCCTCATCCAAGTCCTCAGACTGGCCTGGAGGCCTGTAGCAAACCCCTACAATAACATCCCTATTGTTTCTTGCTGCCTTAATTCTTACCCAGATGCTCTCAACCTGGCTTCCTGGATTTAAGTTATGGATCTCGTCACAGGTGAAAACATCCTTGATATATAAGACTACTACTACTCTTTCTTGTTTGATCTATTTCTGTGAAATAGGTTATTACCCCCCTATTCCTACATTCCAATCATGAGACTCATCCCAGCAGGTTTCAGTGATTCCTATTAAATCATTTTTGTTGTTGTTGTTGTTGTATTAAGAGTTCAAGTTCATCTTGCTTATTTCCCATGCTCTGTGCATTAATGTAGAGACACTTAAGACCATGTGCCCTTCCTGTAAGTCCTGTACTAAAGTTACTTTTCCTCCCACTGTTGATCTCTAGTACTACTTGACCTGCTCTATCATTTGGGCTATTTTTCCCAGAGCTCGCTGAATCCTTGCCCTGAATAATACTGTCTCCCTCCCCAGCCGAACTCAGTTTAAAGACCTCCTGATCCACTTTGCGAGACTGTTAGCAAAAACGTTCCTGCCGACATTTAGAATCATAGAATCATAGAGTTGGAAGAGACTGCAGGGGCCACCCAGTCCAACCCCCTGCTATGCAGGAACACCCATCAAATATTCCCAACAGATGGCCATCCAGTCTCTGCTTTAAAACCTATAAAGAAGGAAATTCCACCACACTCCGAGGCAGCATATTCCACTGCCACACAGCTCTGACCATGAGGAAGTTCTTCCTGAGGTTCAGGTGGAATCTCCTTTCCTGCAGCTTGAATCCATTGCTCCTTGTCCTAGTCTCTGGAGCAGTGGAAAACAGGCCCGCTCCCTCCTTGGCATGACATCCCTTCAAATATTTAAACATGGCTACCATGTCCCTTCTTAACATTCTCTTCTGCCGACTAAACATACCCAGCTCCCTAAGCCATTCCTCACAGGGCATGGCTTCCAGACCCTTCACCATTTTTGTCGCCCTCCTCTAGACACACTCCAGCTTGTCAATATCCTTCTTGAATTGAGGTGCCCAGAATTGGACACAGTATTCCAAATGAGGTCTAACCAATGCAGAATAGAGTGGTACCATTCCCTCCCTCGATCTAGACACCATACAATCATGTTGGCTTTCATGGCTGCCGCATCACACTGCTGACTCACGTTCAGGTTCCAGCACTGCTTTTCAGGAGAGGAAGCCCCAGGAAGACCTCCCCAGGAAAGTCCAGAGGAGGCAAGCATTTCTACATCCAGCTCTGCTGTTTTTGTGCCTGCTCTTGCCTGACTGGGCTGTACCTGGTGAACTGTGGGGGGAAGAGTTAGGCCTCCTGGGTCCTTGTAGACTCAGGCCCTTCACAGCTGTGACTCAGTTGACTCTGCCAGCCAGTTCCACCTGCCCCAGCTCTGGAGCTGAGGGAGCTGGCAGACAAAAGCAGGAGTCCAGCAGGGACAGGCCCACCACCAGCAGATGTGCCACCGAGGGGGGAGACGCCAAAGGGGTTGCCCCTTTGGGGGAGCTACTTTGGGAGGAACACAAGGGCAAAGGCCGGTTGTGCTGCTCGGAGGAAGAGGGAGGGTTTTGGTTTTGTATCCTGTTTTCTTGATCTTTATGCATACAATTGCTATTATAGATAGTCCATACCCAGTCTACCACCAAAAAAATGTGTTCCAAGAACAAGAAGAGAGATACTGGACCCAAGGGGGCAGCTGTCACAGTTGTCCCAGGCAGGGGAAGATACAGAAGGGGGAGGCAGCTCTACTTTAAAGAACAGGACAGGAATAAGGTGCTAGTTGTCCCTAAAATATCCCCCAACTCAAAGAACTTGGATGGTCCTGGCAGCACTACCCCTAGGTTGAAAACGTTGCTGGTAAATACCAAGTTGGTTAATGGAAAGACAACTGCCATCCAGGACTTGATCCTGGATGAGCATGTAGACCTGGCATGCATTACAGAGACCTGGTTGGATGAGGCTGGAGGGATTAATCTTTCTCAGTTTTGTCCACTAGGATTCTCTGTTCAGAAGCAGGTGAGAACCAGGAGCCAGAGAGGTGGAGTTGCAGTAGTCTATCAAAATTCTATCCCCCCGCACAGGTGCTCCATCCAACAGTTCGCTGGGTTTGAGTGTTTTTATCTGAAACTGGAGGCTGGGACAGACTAGGGATTTTGTTGGTATACCGCCCACCCCGCTGCACCACAGTCTCCCTTCCCGAGCTAGCAGGTGTGGTTTCAAGGTTGAGGTTGGAATCCTCCTGGCTTGTAGTACTGGGGGATTTCAACATCCATGCTGAAACCACCCTGTCAGGAGCAACTCAGGATTTCATGTCTGCCATGACAACCATGGGTCTGTCCCAAGTGGTAGCTGGCCCTACCCATGTTGCTGGGCACACTCTAGACCTTGTTTTCTGTGGTGGGTGGGGTGAATGTGATCTGGGAGTAGAGGAACTATCCATAGTTCTATTGTCATGGACAGATCACTACCTGGTGGGGTTTAGACTTACTGGGACTCAGAACCTCCGCAGGGGTGGGAGACCGATTAAGATGGCCCACCCCAGGAGGCTTATGGATCCAGATGGATTCCTGATGGCTCTTGGGGAATTTCCTGCTGCTTTGACAGGCAGTCCTGTCGAAGTCCTGGCTGATTTCTGGAATACAGAAATGACCAGGGCAGTGAACATGATCATCCCCTCTCACATAGTGGAGCCAAACCATCCCCCTAGTTTTCCAGGGAGCTGGTAGTGATGAAACATGTGAAAAGGAGACTAGAGCAACGTTGGCGGAAAACTCAGAACACATCCAACAGAACACAGGCTAGAGCTTATTTGAAAGCCTATTCTGCGGCAATAGAGACAGCAAAGGCAAAATTCTTTTCTGTCTCTATTGCATCTGCAGAGAGCTGGTCAGCAGAGCTGTTCCTAGTAGTTAAGGGTCTTTTATACTCAGACCCAAGAGAAGAAAATTGAGACCATTTGATGGCCCGCTGTGAACAATTTGCTCAGCACTTTATAGATAAAATCACTCAGATCCGCTCTGACTTGGATGCCATGATTGATACAGATTCTGTGAATGCAACTCTGGCCTCTGCTTGTCCAGTGATAATGGATACTTTTCAATTTGTACAGCCTGAGGATGTGGACAGGATCCTTGGAGATACATGAGCCACCACATATGTGCTAGATCCTTGCCCTTCCTGGCTTATTAAAAAAGCCAGAGGGGGACTGGTTGAGTGGGTAGAGGGTGTGGTTAATGCCTCCTTGAGACAAGGTAAAGTTCCAACTTCCCTGAAAGAGGCTGTTATAAAACCACTACTGAAAAAGTGATCCCTGGATCCCACTATTTTGGATAATTACCAGCCCATCTCTAATATTCCATTTCTGGACAAGGTTCTGGAGCATATGGTGGCCTCTCAGCTCCAAGGGTTTCTGAATGAAATGGATTGTCTAGATCCATTTCCATCAGGTTTCAGGCCAGGCTATGGGGCTGAGATGGCTTTGGTCGCCTTGATGGATGACCTACGCTGGAAACTAGACAGGGAGTGTGTCCCTGTTGGTGCTGCTGGACCTCTCAACAGCTTTCGATAACATCAACCATGGTATCCTTCTGGGTCGCCTTGCGGGGATGGGACTTAGGGGCACTGTTTTACAGTGGTTCCATTCTTTCCTGGAGGTCCGAACCCAGAAGGTGGTGCTAGGGGACTCCTGTTCGACCTCCTACCCTCTGGCCTGCGGGGTCCCTCAGGGTTCGGTCTTGTCCTTTATGCTTTTTAACATCTACATGAAACCGCTGGGAGAGGTTTTCTGAAGCTTTGGGTTTCGGCTTCATCAGTATGCAGATGACACCCAACTTTATTACTCCTTTCCACCACAAGCCAAAGAAGCTGTCTTGCTCCTAAACCAGTGCTTGACATCAGTAATGGATTGGATGAGGGCAAACAAGTTGAAACTTAATCCAGACAAGACAGAGGTGCTCCTGGTCAGTAGAAAGGTAGATCAGGGAATAGGGATTCAGCCTGTGTTAGATGGGGTCACACTCCCTCTGAAGACACAGGTTCGCAGCTTGGGAGTGTTCTTGGATTCAACTCTGAGTCTGAAAGCCCAGGTCTCAGCAGTAGCCAAAAGCACTTTTGCACAATTAAGGCTTGTGCACCAGCTGTGCCCATTCCTTGACATGTCAGACCTGGCCATGGTGACACATGCCTTGGTTACATCCCAGCTGGATTACTGTAATGTGCTCTACGTGGGGCTGCCTTTGAAGAGTGTTCAGAAACTTCAGCTGGTCCAAAGAGCTGCAGCTAGGTTGTTAACTGGAGTTGGTTACAGGGAGCATACAACATCCCTGTTGCAACACCTCCACTGGCTGCCGATCTGTTTCCGGGCACAATTCAAAGTGCTAGTGATGACCTTTAAAGCTCTAAACGGCTCAGGTCCAGGTTATCTGAAGAACTGTATCCTCTCTTACAAACCAGCCTGGGTGTTGAGATCTGTGGGAGAGGTCCTTCTCTCAGTCCCTCCACCCTCACAGGTGCATTTAGTGGGAACACGGGAGAGGGCCTTCTCAGTGGCTGCTGCCAGGCTCTGGAACTCCCTACCCAAAGAGGTTAGACTGGCACCTTTCCTGCCTACCTTCAGGAAACAGTTAAAAACATTCCTCTTCCAGCAGGCATTTTATATTTAATTTCTATTGGTGCTGGTCATTTTAATTGTTATTTAATTGATATTTTAATGCTGTTTTTATATGTATTTTACCATGTTTTAATTATTATTGTGGTTTAATTTTCTTTTAACCTTTGTATATGACAGTTTTTAATTATGTTTCTTTTAATGGCTGTAAGCTGGTTTGAGTCGCCTCGGGGAGAAAAGCAGGATAAAAATAAAGATGATGATGATGATTCAGCTTGTGATCTATCCCTTTCACACATACTGTTATCCAGCCACATGTCTCCCATTCTATATTTGTGCATTCCATTTTTTCTGCGTAAGTGTAGGATATTACATTTCTCTCTGTTGAAATTCATTTTGTTAGCTTTGGCCCAGCTCTCCAATCTGTTAAGGTCATTTTGAATTTTGATCCTTCCTGTCCTCTGAGATATTAGCAACCCCTCCCAATTTGGTGTCATCTGCAAATTCTATCAGCATGCCCTCTACTCCTTCATCCAAGTCATTGACAAAGATGTTGAATAGCACTGGACCCAGGACAGAACCCTGTGGCACCCCACTAGTCACTTCTCTCCAGGATGAATAGCATCCATTGGTGAGCACCCTTTGGGTTCGTTCGATCAACCAATTTCAAATCCACCTGACAGTAGCCCTGCCCAGCCCACATTTTACTAGCTTCTTTGCAAGAATGTCATGAGGAACTTTGTCAAAGGCCTTACTGAAATCAAGATATGCTACATCCACAGCATTCCCTTAATCTATCAAGATTAGTCTGGCAGGACTTATTTTTGAGAAATCCATGTTGACTTTTAGTTATCACAGCATTGCTTTCTAAGTAACTACAAACTGACTGTTTAATGATCTGCTCTAGGATCTTTCCTGGTATTGATATCAGGCTGACTGGGCGATAATTATTTGGGTCCTCTTTTTTTCCCTTCTTGAAGATGGGGATGACATTTGCTCTCCTCCAGTCCGCTGAGACGTCTCCTGTTCTCCAAGAGTTCTCAAAGATTATTGCCAGTGGTTCTCAAATTACTTCTGCCAGTTCTTTTAGTATCCTTGGATGTAATTCATCTGGCCCTGGAGACTTGAATTTAACTAGTTTAGCCAGATATTCCTGTACTATTTCTTCACCTATTCTGTGCCCCCCCCCCCGCTTTCCTTACCTACTCCCCAACCCCCAGGTTGAGTACTTCTATCCTTTTGAGAAGAAACTGAGGCAAAGAAGGTGTTGAGTAGTTTTGCCTTCTCTCTTCCCCCCTGTTAGTACTTGGCCATCTTCTCCACGCTGTGACCCTATCATTTCCTTGTTTTTCCTTTTGCCGCGGACATATCTAAAAAAGCCCTTTTTATCGTTTTTAATCTCTCTGGCAAGCCTGAGTTCATTCTGTGCTTTAGCTTTTCTGATCTTCTCCCTACATATCCTGGCTATTTGCTTGAATTCCTCTTTGAGGAATTCCTCTTTCATTTAGCTCTTGTGTTATGTTCGACTGTTTGTATTTCGTGTGCATACATGAGTGAATTCCCCCCAATAAAAACACGTTTTTGCTTACTTTTGAATCTCTGGCTGGTTCTTTTCCTGCGTGAGTCCATAAACATTGGTAGAAAGGTCTTGTAAAGTTACCGCCCCTCTTGCAAGCCTCCTCTTTGTGCTAATTATTCCCCACTTTTGCATAGAGGTACTGGCATCACAGGGTGGCCCTTGTGGCACCCACATTTTGGGGTAACAAACTATAACACAGGAGACCAGGGTTCCATTCCTCACTCGGCAATGGAAACCCGTTGGGTGACCTTGAGCACATAACACACTCTCAGTCCAAGAAAACTCAGTGATAGGTTTGCCATAGGGTTGTCATAAGTTAGAAATGACTTGAAGACACATAACAAAAACAGCAACAATGACAACAACAACAGAAGCTACTTTAAATCCCAATACTGAGCAAAAGCCAAGATATAAATTAATACAACAAACAAATAAATGTAGGTGGCCAGAAGACCTAGCCCTTCATAGGTTTAGACTACTAATACATACAGTTACATAATTATAGTGTAACCAAGGAGTTGTGCATCATGTGTATGCACACTTCCCGAGAACTGTCATCTCCAAAAAGTTAAGTACAATTAGAAATAGCTAAGAGAAGCATGAGAGAGGAAGCAATCAGCAGGCAAGGGTTGGGAGGACATAGAAACTGCTTCTAAGCCAGCTGATTGGGGAGATCAGCATGTATGGAGCTTTATCCAATAAACGGGTCCAGAATCTGAGCAAAACTAAACTAGCTGGGGAAAAAATGGCAATCCGAGTCCAAAGTGTTTTCCCAGAAAAATACCTTTTTTTGCGGAAAATTGTATCAGATTGGCAACTGCAGTGGATACTGCTATCTCTAGTAGGCATCACATCCTATGTGGGGGGTGGGCAACTGTGGAAGGCTAGGGGACCACATTAACCCCCCCAGAAGATCTTGGAGGGCCTCATGGCCCACTGCACCCACTCCAGCAGAGAAAAACATGTCCCAAAGTGCCTTCTAATCTCCTCTAAGGGACAAGAGGCATTCCTATGATGTTTTGGGCCCTTCCTGGGTCTCTAGAGGGCATTTGGGGTCATTCTGGGGCAAAAAAAATTGATCCCGTGAGGATCTAGGAAGTGGGTAGTGTATGCTTTGGTATATGCCTTCAAGTCTCCTGTCAGCTTATGGCATCACCATGGATTTCCTATGGTTTTCTTAGGCAAGAATACTCAGAGGTGCCTTTGCCAGTTCCCTCCTCCGAAATCCAGCCTACAGCACCTGGTATTCGCTGGCAGACTCTCCAGATTTAGTGGAAACCCCTAGAGGTCATTTTCAGGCATAGTATAACAAGAACTCATATAGTTTACCAGAGGACAGGAGTCACAAGCTGTGAACTGTCACATTCTTAGTTTAAGATCTGCCAAAATCCCGTCACATGGCCTTTTTCAGTTTCATATGCACAATATGGGAATAATAATACCGTCATCACTTTTTGTGAAGACTATACCATGACAGAAATGTAATAAAATGCAAAATAACATTAGTAGAATCCAGTATGTTATGGCATATTCAAGTGGGAGACTGTCTTGATATTTGTTTTGTCTTGATATTTGATGATTTCAGTCCATATTGCTCTCTTAGACATTTATATTATTCTTTTATAATATTTGTACACTATTTTCCACCCATAACAATTTGCAGATCAAACTATTTTTTTCCCTAATCACCTTTATCTTGATGCCTTTATGGAAGGCTCATAAGATCTGCTATGTCTAATCTGTGTATCAACACTCCTGCTATATTCTCTCAATGCGTGCAAGAGAAAGAGTAGCTTTATCAATCCTGGCAGTTTGCACCTTTCTGTTATTAATATCTGCTTCCTGTTGAGATGGCTGTGTTTGTGTAAGAACCAGGTGTTGCTAGCCAACATCCTAGAGCAAGTGAAGACCTAGTAGAGTCATTAGAACATGTTGCACTTAGCTTTCATTGGCCTCTGTCTTAAAGCACAGTGGGGAGCATTGATTGCAGTTATGGAAATGATTCATTGATTCTGGCAACCCATGAGCTCTTGGACAGTGCCCAGTAAAACTTTCACATTAAATAAATACAGCCCTCTGTCACCCATCTTCATGCTGTCAGGCAGTATGCTTCATATTCTGAGTAGAGACTTCTGATATTTACAAAACACCCTTGTCGTATGGACCACATGCAGGAGAAGAACCAATGCAAAACATAATCTACAAGAAGCATTTAAATGGCAGAAAGATTTATGAGGTAGGTAGCACATCTGTCAAAGTTCTAGAAAGGCATGACGTGCTGCCTTATCATCTGTGTTGTTGATTTCACCTCAGCAATCTAGAAAAGCAGATTTTACCCAGTGGCACAGGCCCTGTCACACCTCACATGTGTGTCTAGAATTAATCAACTCTAATCAATGCTTCTTTGCTTCTGACACACCATTCTTTGAGACAATTGTAGGGCAAAGTCCTACCAGGTTATCATTTGATAGCTGCAGCATGAAATGTTGGCAGGCATGGCTGAATGAAATGTCTTAGCTCAAACAGGATGGTGGGAATGTTTGCTTTGCCTCACCTCACCCACAAGAAAAGGCTACTCCATGGATTCAGGCCACACACATTCAGTTGCCATTCATAGGAGAATAGGAAGTTGCTTTATACTGAGTTGGGCAATTGCTTGGTATTTTCGACACAAAAAGTGGGGATGTTGCCATCCAGATCTTGTAGGACCAGTACTACTATCATCACTGACCAATGTGTATGTTGGCTAGGGCTGGTGGTACCTGTAGTCCAGTGGATTCTGCAGGGTTATAGGTTCCCCATCAGTAGTCCAAATTGGCAGGAGCTCTCCTGGGTTTCAAACAGGGGTCCTCCTGGAACTGAAATCAGGCTTCTTTGTGGGCAAAGCATGTTATATACCTGGCATTCTGAGATCTCAGTTCTCAGGGCCTGGTTCCTCTTTCCCAGTCCCTCAAGAGAGGGGAGGAATCTCAGGGTAAGAGTACTATCTTGAAAATGTGTGTGTCTGTGTGTGTGTTATTCCTATTTAAACTTGGTGTTTTTTATTTGTGTGGCATACTCTTAACTGCAATTGATGCTCAACATATTATGTTCAGTGATATTCCGCACGTAACAACCCCCTTGTATCATCACCAGGGCCCACCCCTAGAAGTTGTCCCTAGATTTAGACAGAAGGAGAACCATACTCAGAGAGAGAGGTTGAGGAGTTCTGTGCTCCTCACTGATGCATAATTTTCACTACTACTACTACTACTGCTAATAATAATAGTAGTAATAATAGTGATGATGATGATGATAAGGCTTTCTCCCTTTCCAGCTACGTTTTAAAATACATCTTGGGCTAGGTTTAGAAGCAAAGGATCCAGGTCACTATCTGTACATCAGGGTGTGGAGGCAGCAATAAAAAGAGAAGATATGCACTTGATATGTCTTGGCTACTACTCAGTTCTTTTCTCAGGAGCTGAAACAAAGGTTACATCTTCACTTGCAAAGAGTGCAACACTGCCAACACTGTGCTGATGTCATTCTAGTATTATTGTAGCTTTACTATTATTATCTGTTACCTCAAAACATAGGTGACTCAGGGATCCACTCACAATGCCGGTACCTCCACATGACAAGAGGGAAATAATTAGCTCAAAAACAGAGAGTCTGCGAGAGGGGGGTAACTTAATGAGCTCTTTTCACCAACGTTTACAGGGTCACGCAGGAAAGAACCAGCCAGAGAATCCAAAATGTAAACTAAAAATGGGTTTTATTGAAAGATTCATACACACATGCAAAAGATTCAAACACTCAAATAAGAGCTAACTGAAGGATAAAGGGAGGAAAGTTGTGGATAGAGGAATCTTAGAGTTTGGGTGATAATTACCAGTCTGGAGAGAAGCAAGGAAAAGCGGTGATGTGGCCTAGGTAAGCATTTAAGGACAGTTCTCATTCAGAAATCTGGGTGACAGTGTGGTGTTCAGCAAGGTGAGAGACTGCACTGAATTGCCCAAAACTGAGGGTTTTTATACCTCAAAACTATCCTGTGGGTATAGGTGCAAATGACTCTCCCAGCCGAGTGAACAATGGGAGTTGCAAGACAGACAATGGGATCCAGATGATGTTAATGGTCTCAGTGTTTGAGTGACAAAGGGGTAATGGCTGTCATAACAGCTCTGTATTGTGGACAGGTTTTGGGAGACAAAGCAGGGAAACAGTCAGGTGTGAGGGAACAGGGTTGAAACAATCACTACTTGGTGAGAACTTTTTTCTGCACAGAGATGTTCCAGCTTCAGCTTAAGTCAATTATCTCCACAGTTACTTGGTAATCTGGCTGACAATGACTTTGGCTACACCTAGAGGGGGTGTTACCTAACCTGCTTTGCAATCACACATTTTCAGTCACTAATTTTCCTCTATCCAGCTTGTCCTTCCAGTCACCTCAGCTTCTGTTTTATATCAATGCCAATTAATGTAGTTGTCAATTAAATAATATTTCGCCAATTAAACCATATCAAGCTTTGTGGGGTGTAGGACTGTAACATATCTGTGTCCCTCCAAGAAATGAAGTTTGTATGTGCACACACATATGCATAAATTTATTGTTTTATATGATAAAGATAAGTCATGCACATATAGTGTGCATCAGATTTAGGAAACAGGTTATAAATAACAGTTTTTTAAAAAGAATCTTGAGTATTCACAACTTCAACAAATGTAGAGGGTAAAGCGGCATCAAAGATAACTTGTCTATTGGGTAACCATATGCCCTAGGGCTAAGGCTGATTATGTGGAACTCCTGGCAATCTGGGAACCAAATCCTCTCTAAAATGTTGGCAGATGGTGGAAATTTCCTGGACTGAATCTTAGCATCAAGGCACATTCCAAAACTGAGTTATAAAGTACATGATATGCATATTTCAGCAAAAGGAAACATATTTTGAAAAGTGGGTCATAGTCAGTGCATCAGTCAAAGACACTCTGAATGAATATTCACCTACACTTTCTTCATCTTCAGATGAGAACAATAGCTATTTATATCCCACTTTTTCCACTACTGACTGCCAAGTTCTGGTTCAGGACTTCTCCAAGTCACTGGAATCAGAGGAAAAGAAAAGAAATAACTGCATAAAATCAAGATATGTATAGCATCTAACCCCAATAGGTATATATGGCACACCTACTCTAATATGAACTTCCTGGACACCTAAGATCCTGCTCTGGGCACTTTGTTTAGATGAGGTTTGTATTTAGGAGGCCTTTCCATGGGCGAATTTCAGGCTGTGAAAATCTAGGCCAATAAAAATAAGCACCACATTCTCCCTTCTTCTGTTTGGAACAAATGTGTTTACTCTTGTTTCAGCAGGCCTTTGGGGATGAGCTTGATGGTGCTCTGCTTATTCATCATTATTGGAGTTGGGGTTTTGTATAGAATGTTTATATACTCCTGGTGGTGGTGGTGGCTATGATGATGATGATGATGATTATTCTCCTCTCCCTATGGATTGAGGAGAGGAACAACAGATTAAAATACAGCAACAAATAGACACTTACCACAGTTGAAAACAAGAAAATTAGTTAAAAATACATAATCAGGGCATAACATCAGTTTTTAAAGCATACATATTAAAAAAAATAAATTCATATTTATGAAAACTCATAATTTAAAAACCATCTGGATAGGCTGGCTAGAATAGATTGGACTTTAATGCTGTTTTAAACACAGACAGTTTTATCCAACTGTTGGATCTCATCCACAGTTTGGGGGCAACTGATGAAAAAGTCCTCTGGTTAACAATTGCCAGCCTGGTCTTGCTGACTGAAGTAGATGTCCCTCAGAAGACCTGTGTGTACAAGGCAGAAGATATAGGAGAAGACAATCCTGTAAGTAACCTGGACTCAACCATGTATGGCTTTAAAGGTAACAACCAATATTTGTACCTTGCCTGGAAATTAATGCCACCCAATGAAGTAATTTTAATATAGGTGTAATATAATGAACAGCCAGCATGGTATAGTGGGTTGAGCATTGGTCTACATTCCTGGAGACCAGAGTTGGATTCCTCATTTTGCCATGGAAACCCCCGGGTGAGCTTGGCATGTCACACAATCTCAGCCCTAGAAAATCCTGTGATAAGATTGCCTTAGGGTTGCCATAAGTCAGAATCCACTTGAAGGCACACAACAATGACAACAATATGATCACTCCTAGATTCACCAGTAGCCAAAATGTTTTGCACTAACTGAAGTTTCCAAACTTTGTACACAGGTAGCCCAATGTACAGCACATTGCAGGAGCACAGACTTAAGGTTACCAGTGCATGCACTACAATATTTAGGTCCTCCAAGTCTCAGAAGAGGCACAGCTGGTGTAGCAGCTGAAGGTAATATTAAGCACTCCTGGCCATCATATCTATCTGGACTGTCATTTGGAGCACCAGATCCATAAGCATCCCCAAGCTGCAACCACAGTCTTTCAAGGGGCTGTAACCCCACCCAGGACTAGTTGACACACCTCCAATCCCAGGTTAGGACCCTTAACAGCAAGCACCTCTGGTAAGTATGAAGGCACCTCAAGAGTGGAGGGGTGTCCTCAACAGAAGAAAGGTTTGAACTAAAAGCTTGCCATGGTTTTGGGGTACAGTTGTATAAGACCAGTTACTTTAAACAGTTATTTCTGCTCTTTCTATGACTTGAATAATGCAGGTCTTTTTCTTTTGTTTAACATACAGAACTTTGCTTACTCCTCTATGCATATGAGTATTCTTCAATGCTTTCTCAACACATGTGTAGCAAAAGACAATATGACAATTTCTATTACCTAGTATGGATGGGGGCAAGGAAAGGAGAAAGGTGAATTAACAGGGAGGTAGAAAGACAGAAAAAAATCAGTAACAATGAAAAAGATTGAAAGGTAGGAATTCCATGGTATTGTTTTTACCTGTTTTCTAGCCATGCCATTGGTGCCCATTTACACCATTAGTGGGCCTGGATTCCCAGCTTGCATTCCAAAAGAAGTTGCTAGCCTTTGAGAAATTGAGGTTTGCAGTTACTATTTTGCCCAATTGCTTCACAAGAAAAAACATGATACTGCTTTCTCATGGCTTTAAGCAATCAGTCAAGATCTTTGGATGCTGAAGGTTTTAAACTGTTGAGTGAACTATCCATCTCTGCACTGCACACATGTGCATCTGTGTTAAATGGTGTTGCTATTAAAGGTTAAAGTGACAGCACTCAACCAAGATTGCTAGAATAGCCCAAGCCCATGTTGACAGACTACATTTCTTGTCTTCTCTCCCACAGTCTAATGGTAGCTTTTTGTGAGAATGTGGTAAAGGGAAAGGTTTCCTTTCAGAACCACTTTGTCTTTTAGGCTGCAATTCATCCTGTACCCACTTACATAGAATAAGACCCATTGAATCAATAGTACTTCCTTCTGTGTTCACTTTTAACCTTTTTTTTTTAAGGAAGTAAATTTATCTCAAGGGGGGAAGCCTTTTGCCAATTGTCATCGATAATTGTTTCTCAGGTCAACTTTTGAAAACAAAAGCTAATTTCTTTCTCTGAAGAAAAGTGCCATAGACAAACATCTATTACAATTATTACATACTGGTGTTATTGACATTTTAAATGTGTTTTTGATCACACAAAGCACTCTTTCTGCATTAGCTCAGTAATCAAGTCACTACCATTGTTCTTATTTTGGTGATCAGATCTGTGCGTGAAAATGTCAATAGCCACAGCTGGGTTGCAGGAAGAGGATACATTTAACCATGGCCACTCTGAGCTCTTATGAAGAGAGTCAGTTGTTAATCAAATAAATTAGGGGTGAGGAAAGTGCAGCTAGTGGACCACATGGACCCCTAAACCCCGTCTTGCATTCCCCCATGCTCTCTTCCAATGGAGAGAGGTGATTTTCAGGTGACTTTCACCCCAAAGTTACCTCAACCATGCACGGATACAGTAATTTGCCTTTCCCATTCCTCAATGCCCCCAACTCCCCAAAACTCTTGTTCTTGAACAACAACCTGGAATAAAATGGTGACCAGAAGTGATGTGGTGTTACTTCTGTTATATTGCACTATAGTGGTGAAGCAAGGGGTGCAGGGCAAGGGAGAAAATGGCCGACCACTTTTACAATTGCCCACCTCTGAAATAAATAAAGAAACAAATTCATACTTCTGTTAGAGATGGACGGAAACTGTATGATTCTCATGGCATATTATGACAGTAAACAAGGAACAAAGTTAATCTTAAACTCTATTGACAGGTCATAAAAGATTGCTCAAAGAGCATAACAAGAAGGGCATGACAGCTTGCAAAATCAGTGCCCTGTACTAAAACAAGGATATAAAATCCTGGGAAAGGAGGGTGTGTACCTTAGATGTAGAATTTTGCATGAAGGAAGTCCCATGTTCAGTCCCATGTAACACGTAAGGTTAGGAAAGACTCTTGTTTGAAACCCTGGAGAGCTATGGCCAGTAGATGTAGACAATATTGACCTAGGAGATGGACAAATGGTCTTTTTCAGTTCAAGGCAGTTCCTTGTATTCTAAAGACATGTATCACTGCACAGAAAAGTATTTTTATCTTCTGATAGTCAAGAGGCTATTCTCAACTTTTAGGTAAGGTCAGCAATATTATTTTCTGATAATGGACACCATTATTAGGCAAGCAGGCAGATCTATGGTGATGGTGCTATATAAATTGATGGCGGTGGTGGTGATGTTAGCATTGTAGTCAATGGCCTCTGCCATTGCTTCACTTGTGTTCCCCACCTGACAGAATTTTCTGAAGTTACGAGTATTATGGTCAGTCACCAGAGATCATGGCATCATTAATCTCAAAAAGAGTAACCAGAGCATAATGGTGGGAGATTTTTAAAAATCGATTACAAAATACAAGGAAAAACATAAGATCTGGAGGAGCAGATTATGAAAAGGTAGGGTGTAAATATTATTTATTTATTTATTTATTTGTTGCACTTATAATTCCTTCCCGAATGCTAAAGGTGGCATATATAGTCCCGTTCCACATTTTATCTCACAACAACCCTGTGAAGTATGTTAGGTTGAGAGAACATTACTGGCCAAACATCAATCAATAACCTTCACAGCTGGGTGGGAATTTGAACTGTGGTCTTTTAAGTCTTCTGGCAACACTGTAAGCATACTGGTTAACAATACATACCAACAGGGAAGCAAATGTTTTTATTTGCTGATTTACACCTTATCTCATGCTTCCCCCAAGGAGCTCGAGATGGTGTGCAGGGTTCTTTTCCCCTCCTTTTCAATTTTCCAAAACTCTTGAAATCTTTTAATTATACTGTCATGTGAAAGCTAGGAGAACCCACGCCCTGTCACAGCAGTTAGTCAAGTCAACAAGCTATTCAACAAGCTTCAGAGTTGAGAATATTTGCTCCACCCAGTTCAGAAGGAAAAGAAGGCACCGCCTGAATATCAGATGACTTTTCTCTCTGTCCAGATTGAGCAAGTTCATTCTTCTAAATGAGGTGTGCTTTTCCTGTAAGAGCCTTGAGCTTCGAAAGTGGGGTAAAAGCCAGCATTGCTCAACTTTGTGAACTTGAAGTGAGGAAATGAGACGAGAGTGTTCAGGAAGGAAGTTGCAGTTTTAGCGGCTCCTAATTGGGAATTCATGTTATGCTTAAAAACAGGAGTACTCTTGTTTGTCTACAGATTTTTTTCTGCCCATCCTCCTTGAGGTGGCTTCCAGTGTTGAAAAACAAGGGGAACATACAAAGAAAGAATCACAATAAAAATAAATACAACAATAAATAAGAACAGTTAAAGCCAGAGAGAATAGTAGGTTTGTTTTTTCTATGTACAGTGAATAAATGACCTCTACTAGGCTAGAAGATGCTTGCTGAAATGAACATCAATGAATTGTAATGGCCAGTAGCTCTTCAATATATCTATTTTTTTTTCTTGCCTGCATGGGAGAGAAACAGTTCAGAACATGGACAGAAGTCAAGTAAAATGGAGCAGAAATAAGTTTGTGCAACCAAATGATTTGAAGGATACCAGGGTGTTCTATTAGGCTGCTTGCAGAGCAAAGCTGAATATTTTTTAACTAAAAAGAAGGGTACCAAATGTTATCAGAAACACTGTAGCAGTGAAACCAGGTGAACTATAAGGTCCCTTCCAGCTAGACTTGCCAGGTCAGGACTATTCCAAGCCCTGAGACTCAGGAATGACCCTTGTGATATCACAGTGGCTGGCACATGGTGATGTCACAAGGGTGACGCTACTTGAGGGAGCCCATGGTGATGCCATTAAGCACAATGCTACAGTATGTCCAGTTTCTGTGTATGGTTGTGAAAGCTGGACAGCGAAGAAAGCTCATAGGAAGAAAATCAACTCATTTAAAATGTGATACTGAAGGAGAGTTCTGTGGACACACTGGACTACTAAAAGGACAAATGAATGGGTTCTAGAGTAAATCAAGCTTGAACCTTCCTTAGAAACCAAGATGAGCAAACTGTGGCTGTGGTACTTTGGCATACTATCATGAGAAGGCATGATTCACTAGAAAAGACAATAATACTTGGTAAGTTAGAAGGCGCTGGAAAAGAAGGAGACCTCACTGCAGGAAGATAGACTCAAACGAGGCCAAGGCTCTGAATTTGCAAGACTCGGGCAGGGCAGTTGGTGAAGGAGTGGTTTTGCAATCTTTCATTCACAGGGCCACCATAGCTCAAGGTCAGCCTGATGGCAGTGAGCAACAACAACTTAAGCATAATATACAGTTTCCTGTAAATACATTTTAAAAGCATCAAGTCTAATAAATGATGAAAATATGTGGGCAGACACTTTTTAGAACAACTCTCTCACCCTGGGATTCCTCCCCATTTCCCTAAGAACTGGAGAAGTGGATCCAAGCCCTGAAATTCTGGGAACACTTTTTCCAGCTCCAATGAAAAATCTGTCAAGAGACAGTTGCACATACAGAAAAAGTTTTAAGCAGGTTTGAAAGCTAATCTGCAAATTATTAAATACATCTGCACACATGCAGGGTTTTTTGTTTAACATCTGCCAAATGAGACTTTTTTGGGTGGTTGCTTTTGGATTTTGTGTTGCATTCACCCCCACAACAGATTCAGGATGTTTCATCAAAGTTTTGAAACTTGAAACAGAAAATGAAACTGCAAACCATTCTTGACACTTGCTGGTGGATTTTTAAAAAATATTCTAATGATTAGTGAGACATCTAGTGGTTGACACAAGAATAATATACTTTGGTTTTTATTGTTTTGTGAATTCATACCTTGACTTGAAGAACCATTTGAGCATTTTATGGAGAACGTCTAGGTGACAGAATAGTTGCATATCAAGGAGTGGATCATAAATGCCTCTTCATGCTTTCTAAGTCTCAATACACATGACAATACACATGACCTACATCCAGTCAATCCAGCCCTCATTTCTCTCACAACCAGCTTTATTTTTGTTCCAGAATAATTCTAGAAATTCAAATTTCCTTCAGCAGCTACAACTCCTTTTCTTGGTACATCTTCACATTCATCATGGTTGTGCTGTTTCTGCTGTTATATTTCTAACAACAGAAGCAAGTTGTGGTCTCGTTCCTCAACTCTTTTGTCTGTTTTTTTCTAATTTGCCTTTTATCAGTTTGATTTCCATTCTTCTAACAGGAACCATCAGATCAGCAATAGTTATGAGACTGCCATAACGTTAAAATCCTCATCAGGGGCTTTCTCTCAGCCATACCACCCTCATAGGCACAGTTGGTGAGCACATGAGAGAGAGTCTTCTCAGTGGATGTCCCCACACTATGGAATTCCTAGACATGCATACATGTGTGTGTGCGCGCGCGCACACACACACAGAACAATCAAAGTTGGCCCCCTCTTCTCATTTTCTGCTTGCGGGCCTTTTATTGCTAACTGGACATTGCAGATGGTCTTTTAATTGGAGTGTGCTGTAGTTGTATCATTATTATTACGTTTTGTTATGGCAGTGTGCCTTCAAATTGTTTCTAATTTATGGCAATCCTCATTCAACCCTATCACAGAACTTTCTTAGCAAGATTTTTTCACAGTTTGTCATTGCCTTCCTGCAAGGCTGAGAGAGTGTGATTTGCCCAAGATCACCCAGTGGGTTTCCATGCTCAAGTGAGGATTTGAATCCTGCTCATCCAGAGGAAACCAAGCTTTATATGAGGAATGACAGATTGCTGTCAGTCACCAGCGCTCTGTTATAGGTATAATCATGGGGAAAGAGGGATTCATATATTGGTAGGCTAACTAAGGTGTGCGTAACCACCAATATGGGAGGTATCATTACAATGTATCCACTGTAACTGCTAACCATTGTTATAGTATATTTGCCAAGGCTGGGAAAGTTTAAGCAGGAAAATAAGGGTGCAAGATGCTATGAGAACAAAGTCATGTTGATGTGATAAAAAGGGCTAAGAAACAAGTCAACAACAGTTCAAGGTTAAGGAAGCCTGGGAAAGAATGGGCAACACTGCCCTAACAATGGACGTTTAGTGCATGAGAGTTTGTATGGCTTGATTATAAAAGTGTATGACAGCTGTACAAATCAGTTTCAGGAACTTCTGTGGAGATGTGCTGTTGGTACCCATGTTTTCCAGTAAATAAACTGATGTTCTCTTCAGATTGTGCTCTGGGGGTTGTCTAGTACATGTCAAGAGCTGGATATCTTTAGCTTGGAGAAGAAAAGACTCAGAGATGACATGACGGCTATCTCTAAATATCTGAAGGGATGCCGTGTAGAAGATGGAGTAATCTTCTTTTCTGCTGCTTCAGAGACTAGAACGTGAACCAATGGATTCAAATTACAAGAAAAGAGATTCCACCTAAACATTAGGAAGAACGTTTTTACTGTAAGAACAATTCCACTGGAGTAGATTGCTTCAGAGGACTCTACTCTTCATTTTTCAAGGTCTCTAAACAGAAATTGGATGGACAGCTTTCAGGAGTGGTTTAGTTGTGTATTCCTGCATGACGGGGGTTGTGCTAGATGGCCTTTGTGGCCCTTCCAAATCTAAGGTTCTAGGATTCTATGAGTCTTAGTCTAGCACTCAGACCACTATATTATGCTGGCTCTCATTATGGCTTAACTGCTTTTTAAATTGTTTTAAAATTAATGTTTGACTATCTATGTCTATTTGATTGAGTTTTATCTTTTGTATTAGCCATTGTTTTAACTGTATTTGGTTATATGTTGTAAGCCACCTTGGGTCACACTCTAGGAGGAAGGTGAGAGATAACAGTGGTTCTTAACCTTTTCTTTACTTGGGGACTGCTGTAAATATAATTTGCTGCTAGGGACCACCTGGACTTAAGATTTAAATATTTAAATTTAGATTTAAATATTCAAACATTTGTTTAAAATTGCTCATCAGTTGCTCACCCTTATCCCTTATTCTTCCACTAAACAATGGAAAGGAATGGAGAAAAACCATGGAGGAAATGCTGTTTCCTTCTAAAGAAGTTAGTGCTCCTTCTAAAAGAAACACATGCCCTCTCTCTACAATATCAGTGCTCCTTTGGGGAAACAGCATCTCTTTTGCCCTATCTATCCCTCAAAGCAGCACCTAGAAAGTAAGGGTCTCCATGCTGCTTTGGGAGAAAGTGCAAAGAAATGTCGTTTCCTTCTGAAGGAGCACCGAGACAGAAAAGAGGATTGGTGCTTCTCTACCCTCTTTCTACTCTCTTGGTGCTCCTTTGAGGAAATGGTGTTTCTTTTGCCCTTTCTTTCTCCTAAAGCAGCACCTAGAAAGTAATGGTCTCAGTGTTGCTTTGGGGGAAAATGCAAAAGAAATGACGTTTCCCTCCAAAGGAGCACCAAAAGAGTAGAGAGCACCTACCCTCTCTACTCTTTCAGTGCTCCTTCAGAAGGAAGTGGCATGTCTTTCCTGCTTTCCCCCAAAGGAGCACTGAGACCCTTGCTGCTTGGCTTTCAAGCAGCCACAAGAGTAAAAGGACTCCTTTCTATTCTCATGGTTGCTTGGAAACAAAGCTCCACCACACTGCCTGGCCTTGGCTCAAGCAGTATTGTCACACTCACCACACAAGGCCTGGGGTGGGCATCTTCCCTTCGCTTCTGGGATCTCCTCTTACTTCACTGCCTTCTGGGCTCTCTGGTGCATCCACTCAGTAGTGCCCAGAGCCTCCAGCACAGGATGAAATGCCCGCCAGCATGTTGTTGCTGCTGCTGCCACCACTGTCACTACTGCCTTTGAAGAATCCAGGACATGCTGCATCAAGCACTGACACCCAGGCAGGACATTTTAAAAACCTTAAGTCCAGGATTTCCCCCATTTTCTGGGATGAATGGCAACCCTATACAAACCCCCTGCAAGAGCTCCACAGATGCCAGGTGAAGAACCACTGCTCTATTTACATCAGTTTCTGAAAATACCAATCCAAGCTAATACGTAGGGTAAAGTATACAGTACTTGTTTGAAACTGTGTGATGTTTTTCCCTTCCCTTTCTGCCATGACAGCATAGTGTCATGGTTGAAGTATCATAAAACTCCTATGTATTTCTCTGTATGCTTATTTCAGCTTGATTGGTAATGTGTGGCAATGTATTTCATTTTGTTCTGCCATGGTTGCATGATATCTTGGAGACATTTACTCACATGCACACACACCCCGATCATGTATTTCAGTGTATGTATTCTTGTCTTTGGTGTCATTTGTCAATGGCAGGCAACAAGATAACATGATCTAAAAGTGGCCCCTAGTACAAGATGGCCTCTTGTGACACCAGCAGAGCCTGTCTGTCCCCTGTGACATTATCATAGAGAGTTGCCCTTAGGTCTTAGGCTTTGGCCCTGAAATCTCAGGCCCTGGAATAATCCTGACCTAGCAACTTCACAGCTGATCAACTCTGTCCAGCTTACCCAGTTTCATACTCTTCAGTTGTTCCAGTTTTTCAGGGATGGCCCTGGTTAATCCTCTGATCTTCCACCTTTTTACCCATCCTTAAAATGCCCCCGTTTCTCTCTCCTCCCAATTTCCCCCTTCCTCGTCATCTTACTTCGGTAGCTGCAAACTGAGTTCAATTTGCACTCAATTAACTCAGCAGAGGGGTTTCATTTACAGGATGATCTCCACTTCTTCCAAAGAACACACTCTGAAGTTAACAGTAGTTTAGGCATGGGTAACAACTGCACACTTCCCTTAGTTGCCAGAACTGAATTGTACAGCAATCTTACATTTTCATTGGTTCATACAGTGTTACCCTGGATTTCCCAGGCTGGTGCTTTTCCCAGACTTTCTCAGCCTTGAACAGTTGTTGACTTAGTCCTCTCCATTATGTCAACAACACTTTGTTTTCATACTTCACACTTCATTTTCCACTTTTGCCCTCTGGTGACATTATTAACGTTTAATACATAGAGGTAATTCACAGGTAGACTCTTATACTTGACAGCAAGTGTAGATTCAGCAGAACATACAATATGCAATATGTAACATAAGCATATATATGAAACCAGGCTCCCTTCTACCTGCTCCCATAGAATACCATGACTGGGAAGTGTCACAACCTGACAGGGGGAAAGGAGAGGTGCTCAGGCTTTCAAAAATTCAGTGCATAAGCTACTATTTTTAGTGTATTTCTTCATCATTAAAATTTTTTCCCCTCTTGGTGCCTAGTCACATCTTTTTGGCCACATTTTGATGTTGCTCATATATCCCAGTTTTTAAAGCTCTGGAAAGTTCCATCATGTACAGGTTGGCTAGAGACATAAAGGACCTTTCTGCACTACACTGTTATAGTGCTATTATTCCACTTTTAACATCCCATGGAATTCTGGGATTTGTAGTGTACTGAGGCCAGAGAGTTCTCTGGCTGGGAATTCTGAATGCCCCTCCCTAAACTGCAAACCCCAGGATTTCACAGGATGTTGAAAGTGGAATAATAACAACGTAATGGGGAAAGGCCCAAAGACTGCCTCAGCAGGAACTAGTCATTGTTTAAAAAGGGCTAGGAATTTTTAAGAGACAGTAGCTAGGATCCCATATCAGAAGCTACAGTGCATACCTTTACAATGACAGAACAACATCACTCAAATAAGCAGCCATGCTAGTGAACTGTGATGATACCCAACAGAACACCACACAAGGTGTGCTAGAGTGCAACAGGGGCTCCAACTGTGTGGTATGTCCCAACGCACAATGTTTCCCCAGTGCAATGTACAACATATGCCAATGTGCAGCGTCTCAATGCATGTGTCCTGATGCATTGCCAAGTGTCTCCCAATGTGCAACATGTTCTGATGCACAACATCTCCTATTGTGGACTGGGACATCTTGCACATTGGCATCACTGGGCAACAGCCATGTTGCTTGCTCTAAGTAATGGTCTCAGAGACATAGCTAAGTCTCTGCTCCCTTCCTGGGAATACAAGTGCTATGCAACATTGCAATTCACCTTTACATGATCACAAATCAGTTTACAATGACAATAAGCTTCTGACAGGATGCTAGCCAGGATTAATAGACATTCCACACACCCTGTAGTCTCTTTGCCTCAGCAAATCCATCTGTTTCAAATACAAGGACACTGCCACTTTTGGATTGCTCTTGAAGAGAATGGTTTCATTTTGTTCAGACTTCACTTTAAGTTAGGGCAAGGTTATCCTTTGGGGGAAGTGAAGTACTTGTAAATCACTCAGATAACTTTGGTTATTAGATGATCTAAATGTAAAAAATAAACATGAGCCCCCAAAATTTGAAGATGCTTCTTCAAAACAACCAAAGGCAAAGCTACCTAGACATGTAGTCCTACAGTAATGGGAAGCTGAACAGGAAAAGAGAGGCTGCTGCTCTAAATAATACACTTAAAAATCAAAAACAAAACCTCCAACTGGCAAGCAATGCTTCTCCTGCAGTGCTAAGAACTTCCTGGAATTAAGCTTGAAAGAACACACTTAGAAACAAATCCAACCCTGCTGGTTTTCTACAGTCAGCAATTCCACTAAACCTGCTGCCTCTACAATGAAGGGATTATATATTATGGGGCAGTTATATTGGTCATGCAGTAAACTACAACAAAATCTGAAATCTACAAAACAGTGATACCTTCATTGGGCCAACAGTGAAGGGATTGTTAGGCAGTGGTCATTTAACATGACAAAGTCTCCATTTCTGATGGTTAATCAGAAGAAGATCAACTGTTGTTGCAGGAGGCATGCTTCTTAAAGTTTGTCACAACTGATTGTGCCACACTAACTAGATGTGTAGCAGTGGCATGGAATCCCTCTTCAGATCATAACACTGTGTCTCACAGTCTGGTTTTGCCATGGTTGTAGTGTTCCTATGCTACACATAGTGGAGCACGCCATCTCTGTCATGTAGCATGAAAGCTGCTTACATTTGTGTCATGGGCCCTTTTCACATGTGGGGGGGGGACAGGCGAAAACACGCTAAAACGGAGCTTACCCGCAGTCGGGTAAGTCCGTCGCCATGCGGAGCAGCGCGAGCTCGCTGCTCCACACTCCTCCGGCGTCCCAGATGGCAGCTTCCGGTTGGTGGAGGCTCTCCACCAACCGGAGAAGCTCGCCAGCCGGAAGCCCGCCCCCGGTAGATCTGCAGGCACGCACTTGCGCGCGCCTGCAAATCCACTTTAGAGCCGGGCGACGGAGCGGCACGGGGCTGTGCGCTCCGTGCTTTTTAAAAAACCTCGAAAAAGAGGTTTTTAAAAAACACGCAGCACGGCTAGTTCCAGCCGCTCCTGAGTGGATTCTGGTGTGGAACTACGAAAAGTAGTCCACGCCAGTCCACTCTACGGTGTAGAAGACCTCCGTTAGAGGTCGCTCTACACCATTTTAGAAGCCCGGTATGGAAATGGCCATGGTTTTGATATGTGTCATTAAGACAGACTCAAAACCTTCTCCCTCGAACATGTCCAAGCTTATTGCTGAGGATTCTGGGGCCGGTTTTGTTGGGGAATTGAGAGATTTTGGTAATGAGACTCTCAATCAGCAGAGTATTTTAGTAATTGCACAAAAAACGGAAGTAGAACAGATTACCAGTCCCACTTCTAGCACTCCACCCCAAACACACTTAACCTAGCTCAAAATAAACACAAAAAACAGTTTGGTTAAAATATAAAAGAGTTTACTCACACAATCTTGTGCATAGTCTACACAGGTTCAATTCTTGAAGAAGGTAGGAAGAAAATTAAGCACTCACAAGCTTGCTGAAAATAATCCCTGTTAGGAGATCTCAGAGCATGCTCTCAGGACAAAAGGCGAAGACAAAAGGAAGGAGTAAATGGCAAGAGAACCTTTTTAAGAACAAAGAAGTTGTATGTGCTGGAGGAAGAGGTGTTGACCAAAACAAACAGGAAGTTTTCTCTATGCTATCTATGCCTACAATAAACATGCAAACAAACTAACCAGTTAATTAAGCATGCAAAGGTTGCCACTCCCAACAGGTTTCACAACAAATCATAATTCTTGCAGCCTTTACCTGGTCTGTTGGGCCGTACTTTGTGATCCAAGAACAAACCCTTGAACAGGTACAGGGAACCCTGGCCTTCCAGATGTTTTAAGACTACCATCCTTTATCACTGCCTCTCTTAGATGAGGCTAGTGGACTTTGTCAGTCAGACATCAGGAGGGCCAGAAGCTTACCATATTGGCTACACACCAAATACTACCTCATAGCTGTATAATATAGGGCAAGTTCAATCAGCAGCATGCAGGCTGGCTTTCAGGACAGTTTCTCTGCCGTTGTCAGCTTTACTGTTGGAGAATTCAAGTTTTGAAGAACCACAAGATGGAGGATTAGAACAAGAAAAATTATCCCAAAATCCAAATGCAAAGAAACAATGCTTGGGGGAAAAAAGGCACAAAAGAATACAGGAACAACACAAAGCTGAGCAGTTTAGTAACTGATTTAATAAATCCACAGGAGAGCAACACATTTTTCATTAAACAAATATATATAGGATATAGTTACAATTTTAAAAATGCCCAAGTACAGTACAGATCTACCAAAATCTCAATTTCTAATCATGAGTACTGTAAACCCTAACTTGATGAAATATCTGTTATGAATACTCATTGTGTGCAAAAAGTACCTGACTCCCAGAAAGGTCATATTGAAGGATTACACCATTTTTTTTCACAAACTGTGATATGGCTTTGTATTATATTGTAATGTAGGGGGAAAATCTGCAAAGGTACCGGCTCTTCGTCTCTCGGCTGGAAATGCAAGCACACTGTATTGTAGAATTTCCATGCTGCTTTTAGAAGCAAAAAAAATAGTGCATTTTGCTCAAATTAACACTGATTTTTTCCTGCGGGGGGGGGGGCAGCAACAGAAGGGGTTGGCTAGTTTGAATGAGAAGACACACCAGAAATCCAGCTAGTAGGCATAAAAACAGCTTAACCATGTACCAACTTCCAAAGTATTTCATGACAGCTTGGTCTTCATCAAGTGATATTTTTGTAAAAAGCAGTATTACAATAATCTTTACTTGAAATATTTGAATGTATCAAAATGATGTTGTAGTAATTTTCAATTGCTCTCATGAACCAACGAATTTTTTTAAAATCATTCTTTATCAGAAGATAAATATCAGCCCTTACAAAGGTTACAATCATCACTTCATGAAGGAACTAGATACTGATATCAGGTTATACATTCTAAATAATTATCCAATTAGTCAAAATATGCTGGTAATTGGTAACATCAAGACCTATTTCTCTTTCTTATTGTGATCAAATAGAACTATTCTTTTCAGCTTGTTTGACTCACATACAAAAATTCCAGAGGAAAATAAAGTACTACTAACTATATTAACAAAATTGATTGCCTCAGATTTCATATCTAAAGACCAAGGGCTAAATCCAATTTTAGAGCAGACCCGTCAAACTATACGGCACTTGTTATTCAATACTAACCTAAAGTCCTATTGCTTTCAATGGGTCTATGTTGGTTCGGACTAAAACTGGATTTTGCCCAAAAGCTATAGTTCTTAGTTAAAAACTATATTCTTTCTTAAATCAAAATTCTACTCACATTGATGTGCAGTTAGACCCACTGGATCAATTGGATTTACCTACGTGTTGACTCACTATTCAACAAGTAATTCAATGGGTCTAGTCTAGTTGAGACTTACTAATAGGACTGTGGCCATTATTGGCAGCAATAATATACATTCATTCTGATTTTATATTCTCAATAATCTGCCTTTCATTGGTTTCTCCCTAGTCTCCCTTTTTCCAAGTTTAACAATTAAGAAAAACCCTCAAATAATTTGGCATCTGCAATGCAGTTATTATGGCCTGCAATTCAGCACAGGTCAGAAAAGATGGCTAATTTTAGATTGCTAAGAGAGCCAACAAAAAAAAAAAAAAAAAAAGAGCTCTCCTTTTTGACTGGAAAGTAGTACAGTTCACCAAATCACTAACATTTCACTGGCACATTTTAGGACACTGTCATGCAGAAGTCATATATTTACTGGAAGGAAACGCAAAGGTGAAATGGAAACCAGATTCTTACAGTTCTAAACCTTGGGAAATGCATTGTAGCTGAAGTTTTTATTCTCTTATCTCCCAAATATCTACATTAAAGTCTACTGATTTGTTCTTTGCATTTAAATGTCAATTCTATAATGCCCTGTCTCTTTCACTGAGGCAAATCAATCACAAGGAGGCGGTGGCTACAGCATACTTGGGTACTAAACGCAATATTCATGCTAGCCAAAGAGGCCTCTTGAAGCAGGTTAGAGCATTAGAGATTCAAGATGACCAGTACGCAAGAAACATCTCCAAGTCAACCATATACATTTGAAGAAATTAAATATGAATTTTGCTACAGTATAAGTCCTAGACCGAAAAGCTACAAAAAAAAAAAAAAACACACACAAAAAACAATCTTCTCCAACAAATTGGGTCCAGCCTCAATGTCTTCAGTTAACAAACTGGTAGCTTGTCCTGGGTAAAAGACCTTACATAGCTTGAAGTGTAGGCTAAAGCTGTATTTCCATGACTGGCAGCTGTAAGAGCTGTATTTCCAAATACATGTTCAAGTCTGTGGGAAGAGACATCTTACAAAAGGGTTCTGTTATCCCTGCAGCAACTTGTTTTTAAGCAAGGTATCAAAAAAACTGGCTATTGGGAGTTGGGGGATAAGAAATACTGCATAACCAGTTCAAAGATCATTAATGTTTAGCAATTATAGACATGATCACCCTTGTCAAATCTTTCAAAACTCAAGTAGTTAATTCCTGAGGCCCCTTTCAGAGCATAGGAAAAGTACCATTAAAATTAACAAATGAAAACATGGAAATGTACTCTACGAGGTATCTGCCCAGCCATAATGTGGATCTGTAAACAACTTATCAGAGATACACTGTCAAAAAAAAAAATAGCAAAAACAAACAGCAACAGAAGGAAGAGAGAAAACTCATCTTTATGGAAAAGGTAATCCTCCTGGCCCAGAGCTTTTGCTATTTCCCACTCCTTCTCACTGCACTGATTGCTTGTGCAACTCCAGACCCAAAGGATTCTGTTGTATTTATAAATCTTCTTTTTATTGCTTTGTGGTCTTTTGGCTGCAAGGTTAAAAAAAATAAGGCAGCAAGTCTCCCTCCTCACTAAAAGTGTGGAAAATTAGGCACTGGAACCTTGACAATTTGTGCAGTGTTTACTTTCTTCTTGCCGGTAACTCTGAAGCTGGATGGAGCACTGATAGACTCCAAATGTGTTCAGTAACAACCGTCTGGCCTTGCACTGGACTTCTTCCCACTTGGAGGAACTATGAGGAACTGAAAAGCAATGAAACCACACAAAATGCCTTAAATCTTCCATTTAAAAACAGCCAACACATTGTCATTGCACCTGTATACATAACAGTTATAATCTGTACAATATTCTTTTCTAATCCTTCTATAAGTCCAGGTTTTTTATTACTGCGTGCCTTCAAGTTGCTTCCAACTTATGCAAACCTATGATGGGATTTTCTTGGCAAGATTTGTTAAAAGGGGGCTTGCCCTTGCCTTCCTCTGAGGCTGACAGAGGATGACTTGCCCAAGGTCAGCCAGTGGATTTTCATGGCCAAGCAAGGATCTGAACGCTGGTCATCATACCACTACACAATATTGGCTCTCCTCAGGTACATATCTATAATTGCCAATTGAGAGTTATTCAAATATCCAGGAGGCACAACAATCTGACTCCACTGGCTGGCCAGGAGCTCCATGGAGGTCATACAATCTCTCTCTATCTTTCCTAAGAAGGGAAAGACCAGCCTGACCAGCTGCTATCCAGAAAATGAGTGCCTGCTCTGCTCTCACAAATCCCAAGAAGGACTACTTGTACCACAGAAGCAAGACGAACAGTGTGGATCATTACCCAAGAAGCCTGCCTGGTTCACACTCTAAGACAGGATGGAAAAGTGGAGAGCAGAAAGGGGCTACCCTTCCTTAGTTCCACACCACTGTCCCTAGTATGACAGGAAGTGATGTCTCATTACTTCTGGTTCCAGACAGCAGCTGAAGGTTGGGGGGGGGGCAAGAGCACCTCAACTGTCATTTTTTTTTAGTAGTTTTGGTGTTTTTTCACTGGTTTTTGGACTTATAAACAAATGGGATCTCGGAGTTTCAGGGGAACATTCAGAGTCCACAAAAAGGGCCCCCAGAGGCTGTACAGTCCTAGTCTAAGACATATTACACAGCTGTACCCCACCCTTTTTACAACAGATGGCCAAAATAACTCAGCACAGCAAAACTGGGGAGGAAAGAGGGCACATAATAAAGTCCAGATCCCTATTTATATTATTGGTGTGTAACTTGACTTGACATTGGTTAAAATGTTTAATTTATATTTTGTGTATATATTTTGTCTGTAATTTATTTATTTATCTATATATCTATACACAGTCAGCCCTCCACGTTGACTAGGGATGAGACACAGGACCCCCACAAAAAATGAGAAAACTGCAAATATCAAAATGTGTGTTTGTGGGAAGGGGGCTGAGACATAGTGGGGAGAACAGACAGTCAGGGTCCAAACCAAGTCAGGGGAAGGAGAAGGAGAAGGAGAAGGGGTGGGTTGGCACGGTGGGCCTATACTTCCTCTCTGTTGTCCATCTCCTTCCTTGGGTGTGTGGGGGCATTGGTTTGTGGTGCTGTGAAATTGGGCTGTAATCCATCCTTAGCTGGCCAGGCAGTGGCTGGTGCAGGAGATGGAGCAGGGTTGGGTTTTTAAAGGGCTGTGTGACCTGATCGTAGCCACCAAGAGGGAAGGTTCTCTGGAAAAGAAGCATTTGAGGTGAGGGAATGGTGTTAGAGAAACTTTTTTAAATAATCAAATCCATAAATCTAAAGGGCTTACTATATACATAAATACATACATATACATACACATACACATACACACACCCGCATACATATTTAGTATTTGTGATTGTAAATTGGTTACGTCACTGTATTTTGTAAACAATCTTCTCTTGACCATAGGCCTTTGCTAACTAATAAACCTGTGAATTTCCCTTTTTACCACTTCAGAACGTGTAGATCATCTTGGTCACAACTGGATGTAGATATCTTTGGAAAGAACTCATCCTTTTGCTGTGGCACTGGCAACCTAATCACTTTTCTCTATCTCTTCCCACCTTTCCATTCCCTTTTCTGCTTTTTTCCTTTTAGACTATTACTATTATTGTTATCATCATCATCATCATCATCAATTCATATTTATTTATAAATTTATATAAAGTGTGGGTGGGTGGGTGTGTACGATACCATCAGTGTACTTTACCAGTAAAAGAACAAGAAAAAACAGCCAGCCCTTTAGATGGTCCTGAGCCAGTGTGGTGTTAGAGGTTTGAGACTATGACTCTGGAGACCAGGGTCTGAATCCCTGATGAACCATGGAAACCCACTGGGTGACCGTGGGCACAGCACATTCTCTCAGCATCCAAGGAAGGCAATGGCAAACTCCCTCTGAACAAATCTTGCCCAAGTAATTAAGGTTGATAAATTAGCACAGACAGAATAATCATAGTATACCCTTTGACTTGCTGATATTAACAAAATTTATTCTATTTTCATGAAATACTGAGCTTATAATGAGCAGTCTGAGATAGGATCACGTAACAAAATAAAAACAGCTATGTAAATACACTTGAATATATATGACTACAGATGTAAAAAAAATTGAGGAAGTCTAAGCTAGGATTACTAATACTGTTCTCTGAGAAGTGGGAAGTTGACTATGTTTCCTTTTTTACTATTTTTTCTTTTTGTGTGATTGTTTAAATTATTATTAGTAGTTAGAAATGAGTTTATAAGTTTAGTTTTTTAGTTAATACGTATATTGGTCATAATTTACAGTTATTGCCTTAGTATAGTTAACTTGTTAGTTTATTATCTGTGTACAGGTTTTTGTGTGTTTTCTTTATTGTTTTCTGTGTAGTTTTTATATTGTATTCAAAAAAGTTTTAACAAAAAAAATGTGAAGAAATTACTAGAAGGCACACAACCACCACCTTCGGATGGCATGCCTGTATTTTTATCTTCTGATTTATGTACAACACCCAGGTGATACAAGTGCATTAGCAATACTCATTATAATACATGTAATGTACTTTCAGGATTTATTAGTGTGAGCTCCATTTTTACCTAATTGCAAGTGGACTATGACAATTGTTTTTCCTGCTGTTAGTGACCAAATATTCAGGTTTTCCACTGAAAACACATCTTCGATTTTCATTAGCTCTTCCTTAATGAGATCCACAGTCAAATGCTTTGGGACACCTATAGAGAAAAAAGAAAGATCAAGGATCATATCAACAAGAAATAATTATATTGGATAATTATATTATTGTCCATTCAGCAAACTCGTTAATATTATGAAAATGCTTACAAGCTTTATCTCTTACATGCTCATTAACTGGCAAAGGTTTTAAGTCACTTGAAATTATATATTTACTTTGAATATTGAATATTTGTATATTGTTTATAAATTGTCTCAAGGGCACCTACCAGTTGGGTGGCGAGTGCCTTCTACAAACTTCTACAAATCAGTACACTGTAATTGTGTATTTCTGCATGGCAGAGGGTTGCATTATATGGCCCTTTTGATTCCTTCCAGCCCTAAGATCCTGTGAGTTTCGGAACTTCCAATCTTGAGAACAACAGTTTCCACAGAGATTTGCATGTGCTCAGGAATCCCACCACATAGTGAATAATCTTGGGAGTAAATATGCTTTATCAGGCTTTATTAGAGTTTGTCATCAATCCAACATCCCCTCTGGGGCTGGGCAGGCTCATACAGGGAGATATTTCCATCTCAACTTGCCACCATAAAGAAATGTACAGGAAGCCCCCACCTTTTGACACCCCATTATCTGACAACTTGCTCTTCCAATGTTTCCAAATTAAGGACAAGTTCCATTAATTTGACAGGTGTTCCGTTCTTTCATTAGTATTTCTTGCCTACAGAGGCTTGCTTGGGACCATTCACACATATGTGCTGCTTGAAACTGCTTAAACTGAGGAGGAGGGAAAAGGCACCAAGCCAGCTATAGACTTTGCAAGAGACACTTATGCGTTCAGCCCCAAGTGAGCCTCCATAAGTTCTTATGCTCCCTACAGTACAGTGCACGGGTTCCCCTTTCCAACCAGTTCTGTTTTCTGACAGTGCTTTGGTCCCTCACCTAACAAATATGTAGGGGAAGCCTGTATACATTTTCTGTAGGAGGAACAAGTGAAATCATTTCTAAAGAGATCGCACAGAACCCTGCATGGTACATGCAATGCAATAATGTTCTGCACACACAGCTCCACTAGATTGCCTTCTGATCCTGCAGAAGGCGGCATCTCCAGTAAGAAAGTGCAGCCACATGGCCATTTTGTGGTTGGGGAGAGTGAGAGTGTGCCCAAGCAGCAGCCAGCTCCAGTTTTGAATCCAGGTGATGAGAAGAGATGTTCCTGTCTTGGATCCTCAATGAATATGTGTACACTTGATGGCGATTTGGAAAAGTAACATCTCTTCAAAATTGTTGCTAGTGATTGTTTGGGTGCCCTTTCGAAACATGTTTTTCCACCAGAGATGCTGCTTTTCTCAGCAGGGGAAGGAGGTAGTGAGTATAGGAATACCTCAGTTAACAAAGTAGATGTCTCACTGGGCATGACTTCTTTAACAGAAACTTTGGTACCAGAGGCAGAAATGACATGGAAAGGATAGGGATAGGTTCTTCCATCACAAGAAAGAAGACATGGAACAGCAAGGTTTTTTTATTCAAAACTAACGTTAGGCATATATGAAATGAAACAACCAGGTCAGGTAAGCCTTGCATAAGTAAACAAAAATTTTCTGAATCTTCTAGAGATCACTTGGAAGCTGAAGATTTTTTTTTCCTTTAAAGAGACACCACTTTTCTTATATTTCCACTTTGATGGTGAAACATCCCAGGGTAGCTGATGAGGCAGGCTAACACGCTTTCCCCTTTTCTTTCTGTTCTGCTCTTTGCATATGCTCAGTAACTGATTCTGGACGCAGCTGTTTACTTTGCCTGTTATACATAAGCACACACAGCTACAGTAGGATCACCTAGAGCATAATCTCACTGCTTCCCAGCTTACGCTTTATTGCACTGTTTGCGGCTGTGTTCCAGTGAACATGTGTTCCAGTGTTCCAGTGAATATGGCTACAGTAGTCTATGCAATCAGACATACTGCTGCAACCCAGCACTGAAAGTCTATCTTTCTCCTCCCTTCTTCACCATCTTCCTAGTGCCAATGCTGAAAAAACTTCCAGCTAGACAAAAGACAGGAAAAGAGGGGGGCTGGGCAGGGCAGGGCAGGGCAGGGCTCCTATTAAAAAAACTTCATAAAAAGAAGCTTCTTTGTCAGAAACTTTATTAGCTGACAGATGCCTGTACCTCCTTCTACCTCCTCCATAAAAAGACATACACCAACATACTCCCAGGTTACATCAGTGTGTGCTGTCCATTGAGCAAAGTTAGCTTGGCATTAGGCGTCAATAATTTATGTTAGCATGGCACAAAATGTTTGCAACAACTTCTCCATAAGCTTTCATCACCTTACAAGACCCACACACATGATGGAATATATCAGTCGCTTTAATCTAATTATTAAACAATATTTTAAGACAATATATGATTAAGTGAGAGTTCTGGACTAGGATAGACCAGGGTTCAAATTCTGCTCAGCCACAGAAACCCAGCAGGTAACCTTGGACAAGTTACACTCTCTCAGTCTCAAAGGAAAGCTATGGCGAACTCTGAACAAATCTTGCCAAGAAAACTGATTGTAGTATTACCATAAATTGGAATCAATTTGAAGCCACACAACAACAATATGATTAAAGAAATTATTGTGGCTTCTACGTGCTCACAACTATTGTTCTCAAATGTAAGGATTATTACCTTCAAGTACAATTATCCCAGTGTCTCGGATGATCCGAAATGTCGTAAAAGCCACAAGAATGGAGAATACGTATGTGCATATAGGATCTGCAATCTTGTATTCTGGCTAAGATAAAAAAGAATCAATCCTGGTAAAACTCCATCTAGGAAAGAAACTTTTCAAGATTCTGTGTCTTCCCTGGAATATTTTGAAAGCTCAGAACAAGGGCTAGCTTGCTCAATCTTCATTTTGATGCAAGTCGACCGGGTTCACTGTTTTCTGTGATCAAAAGTACAATGGACCCTCTTCTGGTGCAACCCCCACATGCATAATGCAAGATCACACAAACTGTTGTGTCTCATTATAGTAAATGGGTGCTGCGGGCACATGCCTGCACTGCTGTGGGTGTGCGCACTTGCACATTGACTACAATGGGACACGGCACACATGGTTTTTGTTTTACTCTTGGTTTCTGGAACAGAACCCCCATATATAGGGCAGGCACACTATACAGTAATTCTTTCAACTGAGCACTTCTCCAAATGTTTGTGATGCCACATGTTAGCATAAAAACTGCATTCAAAAATACATATGTTAAAGAAGGTTCCATACGAAATGCAGGCACTTTTTTGGTCTGTGTCTTTGAAAGGGTGCAAAGAGATGAAGGAATAAGATAAAATGACATCATGACTCAGTACATTTGAAACTGAAACAAGCCTTGTTCTGGCATTCAGTAACCACATCTGTCAAGGGGAACGAGGAGGAAAGCTGTGCTTATTTCTGTGTTTACTATGTAAGTCTGAAAAGAAAATGTAGCCGTGTTCCGGTGGATACGGCTACAGTAGTCCATGCAATCAGTAACCCAGATAAGGTGGAGTGTCCCAGCTGCATGTGGCTCTGACACCCCATTTAGATGAAGCTCATTTCGCCTTTGGGCCTTTCCAGTAAACACAGAAAAATTGTGGGCAAAGGGAGAAGTTTCCCTGCCACAATTGGGCATCCGGCAGCAGTAATTGCTGCTGGATGCCCAATTACTGAATGGTTGAAGAGGGTTTAACACAGACTAGAAATAGAATGATTCATCCTCTGAGCTTCTCAGAACAGGTGAGGCTTACAGAGAAGCTGACTCTCAATGGCTGAAATCCTGGAAGGCACAGCCTAGTGTAATAGTTCTGTATGCAGAAGGACAGGTTTCTTATCTCTAACTGTGGTTCCTCGAGTGGTCATCTGTGCCCTCACACAAATGGCTTTTGCACCTACACAGAGGCCTCATTCAGAACTTTCTAAAGCTGACTTTAGCAGGACCCCTTCCCCCTCTATATTCACCATGCATGCTCGAGCCTGCCAAGCTATCATTACCTCAGTTTTGAATCTGCCATTAATTTTATAGGGACCTGAAAGCGGGATAGGTGGGGGGAGGGGTTGTGTGAGGGCAGATGACTACTTGAAAAACCAGTTACAGCTAAGCAACCTGTTCTTCTTCTTCATGCTCTCTGTGTCTCACACAAATTGGTGACTACAGAGCTTACCAAAGGGTCAGGTGAGTCAGGTCACTGAAGAATCGAGGAGAGAACAGTATGACCAGACTGAATATCAGTTCTGGCCCTGATGTCAAGTCTATAATGTTGTATGAATGTGGATGACTGTGACCATTTTGCAGCTTTACACAGATCTGGCAAAGAGATGCCCTGGAAGAGTGCTGTGAAAGTTGGAGTTATTCTTGTAGAGTGCACCCAAAGGCTGTTAGGAAGAGACCACTTCGCAAGTTCACAGCAGAGTTTTAAGACTCCCACTACCCATTTTGAAAAGTGTTGGGTAGCTGCAGGATGTCCACATTTCTGGTTGCAGTCAAGAAGGTAGTAAAAAAAAATGCTAAAGAGAGGCTACTCAGGACAGCAAAAGTCCTGAATGACGCTTCTCTTTTGGCAGACAAAAAGAAACTGAGGTAACAGTAGATGGGCAGGCTTCAGCATACACAATGAGTATAGAGGGGGAGGAGATCCTACAAGCCAGTCAGCTCTAGGAGGTTCCAAAAGAGTGGAACAGTGGTGGAGTTTGGAGTGCGTGGAGGGAGGGCAGGAGGGGTGGGGCTATGGCACAAGGGGCATGGCCACTGTGCATGAGGGTGTAGCAGTGTATGGAGGCATGGCCAGAGCACGTGGGGGCATGGCTACCAGCCAGGATGCCCCAAAAACATTGCTGCCTGGGGCACCCCCACCCCTCTGTCCTTACATGACTGAATTATTATCAGTGGACATTCTGGGTACACACTCACACCAGCACAAGTGCATGCATACTGCATCCATTAAGAATAACAAGATGGGGCATTCGCATTTTTTGTTTTATGCTAGCAACTCCCACATATACAAAGGGCATACTGTATAGTGTTAAAACATGCCAAGAAAAGAAATAGATCACAAATTAAAAGTACAATGATTTTTAAATAAATAAAAGTCTTTTTAAAAAACCTAACAAACAGCTCAACAGTTTTTACCTCCCAAAGAAAGGGAGTTTATCAGCATTCTTACATACCACCTGGTTGGGCCATTCACAGGCTTCCCTTTGGCAAAAGTTCCACAGAGCTGGAACCGAAACAGACAACGCTCTGCCTTCATCCCATGGTTCTGGGACCAAATCAGAGGTGATCACAATACACAGTACATAGGTACAAGGCTTCATTTGGATCCCAATAGTTTCTGGTCAGAACCTTGCACCCAGAAACATAGGGCAAAATCAAGTACCTCAGCTCTTATGCAGAGCAAAAAATGTGGAGCTTTTTGACAGAACAGGATGACATGACAAGGAATATTTATTTAAGTGTAAAGACGTATCATATCCCATCATTACCAGAATTCTACCCCTATACATTTGTATAAAAGTTTAAAAACATATAGTTCAAAAACACAAAGTATATTTCCCTTGCCCTCTAGCCTATGATTCCTGTTAATCTCACCCAAAAGTTCCTAGAGTGTGTTGAAAACTCCACTACGCGTACATATGGATTTTTCCATTCAAATGAACAGAACAGCAACATCCCTTACTTACACGGAACAATGTTTTCCATTTAAAAAAGTTCAAGGTCAACGCACTTCCTGTGGATGCCAGGTCATGCTATGCCAGAATTCAAGAGTGGAGCAATCCATGATCAGGAATGTCCTTGTTCACATGTATGGTTTACAGCCTTACCTTGAAGCGAATGATGTAGGCAGCTACGAGCACACCAATACTTTGGACCAAGTCTCCCAGTGCATGTACAAATGCAGCTCTCACAGCCAGGCTGCTGTGGCCATGATTATGCCCAGAAGCTGTAGCAGAAGAGTTTGGTGGGGGAACAGACGACGGGGTATGCGAATGAGAGTGAAGGTGACCTGACTGGTTTAGCAGAAAGCCCATTCTGAAATGGAGAACAGAACAAAAGAAGTTAGGTGGGGGGTGAAGAGAGAGAAAGGGAGAAAACAAAAAAAAACCTTGTTGCCATATTTTTTGAATCCTAAAACAAAAATGTGCATAAAGTTTCCAATACAGGGATACCTCAGTTAATACAGTAGATGTGTTCCTGGGCTTTACTTCTTTAACAGAAACTTTGGTACTAGAGGTAGAAATAACATGGAAAGAATAAGGATAAGTTCTTAAACCACAAAAGAGAAAAGCAGTTTAATATGATTCTGTAAACTTTTTATTCTAAACGAACATTATGCACATATGAAATGAAACCACTAGGCAGGTATGCTTTGCATAAGAAAGCAAAAACTTTTTGAATCTTCTAGATACCACTTGAAAGCTTCCAAAATGCATCCTGGGAGGTTTTTTTTCTTTCTTTCAACAGCCTCCACTTTTCTTATGATTTCCATTTTACTGGAGAAACTTACAGAGCTATTATGCCTTTTCAACATGACAGGGCAGCTGGTGAGGCAAGCTAAATTGTTTTCCCCTTTTCTTTCCGTTTTGCTCTTCACACATGCTCAGTAAGTGATTCTGGAGGCAGCTGTTTACCTTGCCTGTTGTACATAAGCACAGGCAGCTACAGTAGGATGATTGAATCACAGAATCCTAGAGTTGGAAGAGACCCCAGGGGCCTTCCAGTCCAACCCTCTGCTATGCAGGAACGCACATCAAAGCATTCCCAACAGATGGCCATCCAGTCTCTGCTTAAAAACTGACAAAGAAGGAAATTCCACCACACTCCATGGCAGCATATTCCACTGCCACACAGCTCTGACCATCAAGAAGTTCTTCCTGAGGTTCAGGTGGAATCTCTTTTCTTGCAGCTTGAATCCATTGCTTTTTGTCCTAGTTTCTGGGGCAGCGGAAAACAAGCCCACTCCTTCCTCGACATGACATCCCTTCAAATATTTAAATATGGCTATCATGTCCCCTCTTAACCTTCTCTTCTGCAGACTAAACATACCCAGCTCCCTAAGCCGTTCCTCATACAGCATGGCCTCCAGACCCTTCACCATTTTGGTCACCTTCCTCTGGATGTGCTCCAGCTTGTCAATATCCTTCTTGAAATGAGGTGCCCAGAACTTGACACAGTATTCCAAATGAGGTCTAACCAATGCAGATCACCCATAGCAGAATCTCATTCCTTCCCAGGTTAAGCTTTATTGCATTGTATGCTACGGGTACACAACCCAGCATCAAAAGTCTGTGTTTTTCCAACCCTCCTGCACCACTCTCCTGATGCCAATATTGCTAAAGAAAACCTCTAGCTAAATAGAAGAAAAGTTTGTAAAAATGAGCTTTTTTGTCAGAGGGTTTGCTAATAGAGGAACACCTGGATTTTAACCTTTTAAAAAGACTGAAGAACATGTCATGAATGCCAGTTGCCAATCACTATGATTAAATTTACAGCTGTTCATGAACAGCAATATATTATACTGGTATACTACTGTGACTGGGGATGAAGAATAAAGGAAGCACATCCATAAACTGGCCCACCTGGCAATCCAGACACTGCCACCCTAAATCAATTTTTTCTCCCCTCCCTGCAACTACAACACAACCAGCACTTACTGATCTAGCATACCTAGCTTCCTATCCAGCTTATGGCAGAAACATGCCCAAGGTTCAGCACACTAGTAGAGATGAAGGCCAAGGAATCCTCCAATCCCTTAAGCACCACAGCCATGGCTTGGCAGGGGAGATATTCAGATCAAATTATGCTAGGAAAAGTAAAGTTTGTCCTTTTGCTGGTGAAGCACTGCAGTCTCGGTATCCTTTCTTCCCAGCCTTCTCTGGAGTGGAGAATGATCCAGTTTCATTATACTACCCAATGCCAACGTGGACTCAGCAAAACATAAGCTACATCAGACTTTAAATCCATTCAGACCAGTTACTCAAGAATAACTCCTGCACCTAGATTTTGGGGCTGGAATCACTGGGTCTGCACATACAACTGAAAAGTATGTGCCTTGCCAAGTGAGAAAGTGTTTTCTTACTCTGACCCAGGGATCAATAGACAGCTGCAGGAGATTTCATGTCTCATGAAGTAAACAGTTCTGTTACTTGATAAGCATTTCAAGATATCATATGCTGCCTATCTGTAGGCAGCAGCTGGTCTTTGTTTTGTTTCCATCATTAAAATAAAATCCCTCGAATAAAATCAAGAAAGATTAATAGCACCCAATGACCTTTTCTCTTTTACATGACAATTATAAGATTATTATTCAACCTGAACTGCCATAGTTCCAGCCTATGGAACCCTGGGATTTGCAGTTTAGGGAGGGGTATTTAAACTTCTCAGCCAGAGAACTCTGGTGCCACACATAACTACGATATCCAGGATTCTACAGGGTGAACCGATGGTAGCTAAAAAGGAATCACAGTGCTATAATTGTGTGGCGCACAATTTTCTGTTTCTATGATTAATCTACCATAAAAATGAGATCTACTTCTACTTCTGCTGGTAGGCATCATAACCTCTAAGCCAAGGTGCCTTTAGAGACAAAAGGAGCAGAGAGAACATACATAGTATGTGGGTAAGAGACAAAACCTCTGGAGACATATGCATATAACAAACAGAGGAGGTTTCTTCTTCTATCCCATATGTCTGCTTCTCTCTTAAATTCCTACTGGAAGATAGCAGGAACAAAAAGCCTGTGTTTCTGCTCGCTTGTATCTCCCTCTGCTAAGGTGCAAGAAGCCTGGAAGGAACAGACTGAGTTGAGAGCAAAGGGATGCACACTTGGCTGAACTGAAGACCAGCAGGGACAGGATGCTGTCCTATGCACTCTATAGGGCAGGACACGGAATACCATGTTCATTCCCAGTGGAAAAGAAATAGAGTGTGTATCAAATGGAGGAGAAACTAGGGAGCAGCCAATGAAATCCATAGAAGAAACGGGAGACACATCTCAAAATGTTCAGATGATAGTTCTTTATCAGTTAAAAAGAAAAGGGGAAAAAAAGCAAGCCAACACATTCTAGCCTGTGTGAACTCCTAAGGCCTTCTTCAAGGTGCTATTTAGAATCAAACCACAGAAATTTAGAATGTATGCCTTTGGCAGGGCTGCCTGGTTTTTGTAGTGGTTGTTTTACTTTGTAAAGCATCACATACATTGATGGTGTTATAAGATAATGATGATGATGATGATAACGATGATGATGATGATAACAATAACAACAATAACAACTTGCTGTACCAGGAACTTTGAAATAATTTACTAGACCAGTGAAAAAACATTTCACTTGTCCAAGTTTGGGAGGCTCCTGGTTTGAGAGTTCCTACACACAGGCCAAAATGTGTCAGGCTTTTTTTATTAATAAAACAACCATGTTTTGAGCATCTTGAGTAGTGTCTTCAGTTTCTTCTGCAGAGATCAAACACCAGCAAAGGAGTAGCAGTGAGAGCGAATAATAAAGTCAGATGGCAATAAAAGTAAAAGTACTGTAAGAATGGGTTGGTGAAAGAAAAGGTGCACTGAAAGAACCTGCCTCTTGTTGGAGACTTCAAGGAAGAGAGAGGGAAATAGTCTAAAAATGAACGGGTAAGTATCACAGGAGAAAGCCAGCATGGTGTAGTGGTCTGAGTTTTGACCACAACTCTAGAGACCAGGGTTCAAATCACCACTTGGTTGTGGAAACCCACTGGTTGACTTTGGGCAAGCCACATGCTCTCAACCACAGAAAAAGGCAAAGTCAAATTCCCTTGGCAAGAAAACTCCTTGTCTTGCCAAGAAAACCTGATGACAGGTTTGCCTTAAGGTTGCCATAAATCAGAAACAACTTGAAGGCACACAGCAAAAACAAAGCTGCAGAGGTGGTGGAAAACATGAAGAGGGGCTGATGGAAAACCAACTATGATGGGCATAACCCAATATATTAATGCAAGAGGGGAAAAGAGCAGGCTGCAGGTCACAGGTAACACCTTAGAGCAGTTTTTGTGCTTCCAGCATCCTCCAAGGATGAAAAAAAGAATCATAATCTCCCCCTCAAATGCCTCCCAATGCCTTCTAGGGGTTATAGAAAGATATTCTCCCTGGCCTTCTGCCTACTTTAGACCCAAGAGAGCTGCATTTGCTGAAGTGGACATAAGTCTACAAAAGCTTATGCTACCAACTTATTTCCCTCAGTCACAGCCTTTCCACACAGCATTGTTATAGTGCTATTATTCCACTTTCAACATCCCATGGAATTCTGGGGTTTGCAGTTTAGGGAGGAGCATTTAGAATTCTCAGCCAGAGAGCTCTTTGATCTCAGTAAACTACAAACTCCAGGTTTGTTGTTGAAAGTAATCGGTAATCACGAGAAGTCAACATGGATTTCTCAAAAATAAGTCATGCCAGACTAATCTTATCTCTTTTTATGATAGAGTTACTAGCTTGATAGATGAAGGGAATGCTGTGGATGTAGCATATCTCGATTTCAGTAAGGCCTTTGACAAAGTTCCCCATGACATTCTTGCAAAGAAGCTAGTAAAATGTGGGCTGGACAGAGCTACTGTCAGGTGGATCTGTAACTGGTTGACCGACCGTTCCCAGAGGGTGCTCACCAATGGCTGCTTTTCATCCTGGAGAGAAGTGACTAGCGGGGTGCCACAGGGTTCTGTCCTGGGCCCAGTGCTGTTCAATATTTTCATCAATGACTTGGATGAAGGAATAGAGGGCATGCTCATCAAATTTGCAGATGACACCAAATTGGGAGGGGTTGCTAATATGCCAGAGGACAGGATCAAAATTCAAAATGACCTGGACAGATTGGAGAGCTGGGCCAAGGCTAACAAAATGCAATTCAACAGAGAGAAGTGTAAGGTCCTACACTTAGGTAGAAAAAATGGAATGCAGAAATATAGGATGGGGGACACGTGGCTGGATGGCAGTACGTGTGAAAGGGATCTAGGAGTCTTAATAGACCACAAGCTGAACATGAGTCAGCAGTGTGACGCGGCAGCCAAGAAAGCCAATGCAATTCTCGGCTGCATCAATAGGAGTATGGTGTCTAGATCGAGGGAGGTACTGGTACCACTCTACTCTGCTTTGGTTAGACCTCATCTTGAATACTGTGTCCAGTTCTGGGCACCCCAATTCAAGAAGGACATGGTCAGGCTGGAGCAGGTCCAGAGGAGGGCAACCAAAATGGTGAAGGGCCTGGAAGCCAAGCCCTATGAGGATAGACTTAGAGAGCTGGGTATGTTCAGTCTGCAGAAGAGAAGGTTAAGAGGGGACATGATAGCTCTGTTTAAATATTTGAAGGGATGCCATGTAGAGGAGGGAGAGGGCTTGTTTTCTGCCGCTCCAGAGACCAGGACAAGGAGCAATGGATTCAAGCTGCAGGAAAGGAGATTCCACCTGAACCTCAGGAAGAACTTCCTGACGGTCAGGGCTGTCCGGCAGTGGAATATGCTGCCTCGGAGTGTGGTGGAGTCTCCTTCTTTGGAGGTTTTTAAGCAGAGGCTGGATGGCCATCTGTCGGGAGTGCTTTGAGAGTGTTCCTGCATGGCAGGGGGTTGGACTGGATGGCCCGTGTGGTCTCTTCCAACTCTACATTTCTATGATTCTATGATTCTAAGTGGATGTTGAAAGTGGAATAATAGTACTGTAACAGTGTAGTGCAGAAAGGCCTTTAGTCTTAAAGGTGCTACGAGATCCCTTTGCATACTGATCCAGACTAACATGGCTGTGCCTTTGAATTCTAAGTAAGGTAAGTCTTGTTTAAATGGTCAAAAACATTTTGAAACTTCTACAGACTACCTGAAAGCTTCTTCCTAAATGCATCTAGGAATGATTTTTTTTTCTTTTACCAGCTTCAACTTTTTTAATGATTTCTCTCTTGATGACTAAATGTCTAGATCACATGTGTCAAACACAAGGCCCACAGGCTGAATCCAGCCCGCCAAGTCATTTCATGTGGCCCTCACACCTCTCCTGCAGTTGTGGCACTCCTCTCAGGTGGCAAGCCCGGGGGCAGAAAGAGGCACAGAGAGGGTCTGGGGAGCAGAAAGTGGAACACTTTGGATATACTAACTAATTCTATGTCACTTTATAGAGGTATACGGACCATAAACTATGATCAAATAGCCCCAAAATGTCCAAGAAAAGAAAAGTTGTTGCAGAGGGAAGGCAATTTAAAAACCAGCAATAATCGAACGCAGAGGCCATTATTTAATATGATAAATAGAGTAGATACATTTATATAGTCTTACAGATACAACTGGTCCTTTGAGGGCAACCATAATGCTGATGTGGCCCAAGATGAAATTGAGTTTGACACCCCTGGAGATCTATGCTTTCTTAACATGTGAATGGTTGCTGGTGAGGCAGGTTTACCCCACCCCCACCAAAAAAATCTTTTGTTTGCTGTTCACACATGCTAAGTAAAAGAATCTGGGGTTAGCTGCAGTTTACCTTGCCTAATGTAGGCAGGCACACACAGCTACGGTAGGACTGTCTACAGGAAAAGTACCATTCTTTCTCAGCTGAAGCTTTATTGCATTTCTTAATGCTGTTGCAACTGACACCAAAAATCTGTTTCTCCAGCCTCCCTTACCACTTGCTAAAAAACTTCAGGCTAGAGAGAAGACAAGGAGAGAAAGGGAGGTTGGTAGGTGTAAAACAACTTTGTAAAAAGAAGCTTTGTCAGAGGCTTTGTTAACTGAGGTATGCCTGTATGGTGAAACAGTGGGTTAGAGGCAGCAAACATTACACTAAGATTATAAGCACAATGAGTTCTTCAGATTACAAATGTAGTCACACCGGTATGGAGCCAATGCCAAATTCTTCACGGAGGAAACAGACAACTTACATGAGGTTTACAGCCACACCAACAGCTGCAGTAATAAGCATGACATCCCCATTGATTTCATAGTCCATATGGATGGTTCTTTGAACAGCTTCATACAAGAGGAAAACCATCAGGATATAAATCAGCAATACGCTGAACATGGCAGACAAAACCTCTGGGAGAGAAAAAGAAGACAGCAGCACTGTTACTTCTGTGCATATACATGCATGTGCTGACATCATTTAACATTTCTGTAGCACTTTTCATTTACAAAGAATGCTTACAATAGTACCTTTTAGGTTAATATGGTTCAATCGTGAGTAATCAATGAAGGCAAGTGTACTCTAAACTTTTTTGAATTTTTCAAAAAGTTGATTTTAATCTTTAACAAAACTACAAAAAAACAGAAACAGACAAATAAAAATCTAAAATAAATTAACAATATAACACTCAACTTAATTGCACGATCAACTCAATATCAGCAGGTCAAAATAGACTAATTATATCTCTGTTTTTTGTGACAAATTATTAAAATGAGTTCCAAAGGTTCAAACATCTGGTATGTCAGTTTTTCCATAAGAGCAATAGAGCATATTCTCTTTATCCAGGAAGAAAAAGAGATCTCTGAACTGTAGTTTAGACTTTTTGTGATGTTTTTGCATATGTCTTTTCAGTGATAAAAGCACATGAGAGAGTGGGAGTGGACAAGAAAAGATAAGTATGCTCCTGTGTGTGCCTTATATATATTTTTAAATTGAGTTAGCTGTGTAATCCCATATGGAGAATAAAGATCACTTAGCTGTTACCCTGATTTCTGGGGTCCCTTGGGGGACACCTCAGTGTGCTCCACGTGATAGGGAATGGAAACCAGCCAGAGCATGAGCTATAGCAATGCAAGAGACAGGGTAACCTAGCGGGGTCTTTTTACCCAGTTTTTACGGGGTCAGGCCAAGCCAAAAACCAAACAAAAATGTCCAATAAATGATTTTACTGAATGAAAATCTCACGCAGTAACACAATCACACACACACTCACTCAGGACCTATTAAGAAGCAAAAGAGAGGAAACTGCATAGGGGAATATTGAAGGGGTATAGCTGGGGTGACACTGCACTTATGTCCAGAAGTCCTTGGTCCGGGAAAAACAGCAGAGAAGGGGGGCTCAGCACAGAGAGGGCTGAGGGGATCACTCAATGCATGGAGCAACGGTCTGCTGGGATGACTGGGGGTGATCCAAAGAACCACTCAAAAACTGGGACTATTTGTAGGGGAAAAAGTAGATGGAGGACTAATCCTTTCCTGGGGAGAACAATGGGTTTTGCAGTGGGCACGAAGCTCCACACTGGTAATTTCTTTTGTGTGATGGGATTGCAAGGTGTTGCCAAAGTCTCAGGATCTTCAGCTGTGTTTGTTTGTGGTGTGACATCATGTAAATGGTACTTGCCTGATAGAATATTTGCTCAACTTGGGGCAGACATGCTAATCCCCTCAAGTCAGCATCTCGGGGCTGAGGACCCTTTGTTTATTGTGGGTTTACACATCTTGAAGTCTCCTGGGGCTACATGACTGGGGATTTTACTGGCCTGACCTGGTTTTCGATCTTTGACCATTGCTGCCTGCCTACGTGCCCCTTCGGGGGACCTCTCTGGCACACAGAATCGTATTTTAATATTAAAAATGTAGACCCCGGGATAGGGTTTCTCCAGTGGAGTAACACAGGCTCAAAAGCGCAACCAATGAACAGACAGATATTAGTGCTAGTTATTTAAGGTCTTGCAAACATCCCATAGGGATCTGTGAGACTTCTGCAGCTATATTCCCTACAACAATCACAACAGCAGTGAATGTGGCACAAAATATTGGTGTTTCTGAGGAGGGGAGTACAGTCTATTTCTGCAGCAACCCTGCAGGATTTGTTGCACACAAAAGAATAATTTGCCTACCTCTAACTGTGATTCTTCAAGTGGCCTGGCATGAACTCACAGATATGAGCCATCTGCACTTGTGCACTATATTATCGAAACTTTCTACAGTTCAGCAATCTTTTTAGTGGGAGTTCTGTCCACCTTGTCATTGTATGTCTTTGGGCAGTTACCATTCATTCCTTCACTTTCGAGTCTGTTCTAGCAGAAACTCATTTGTACTGAAAGGTGAACAGGATACCAAAGAGGAGAGAAAGGCAAGTTGAATGCGCTCCCAGATGACCGCTTGAAAAACCCCAGTTACAAATAACCAGCTTGTTCTTCATTGTGGTCTCTGTCTTGAACTTGTGGGAGTTTAGTCAGCTGTCTACCAGTGGGTGAAAGATGTGCCATGCTGACAGACAGAGAGAACAGCTCAATCAGGAGCCACATTAACCCTGGCTTACATATCTAGTTTGCACTGGACACATGAATATTGACAGTTGAGATCAGGATTTGCATTCTGGAAGAAAGTTACTGAAATCACCATGGTCATTTCACAGGACACAGAAAGAACCTCTGGGCCACCTGGTAGCAGAGGGTGGTTGTGCCCATAATCCATCAAGACAGTCTCTGCAATGAACATGTGCCCTTCTATGGTCCCACATAACAGACCAAAATAAATTGGCACCATCTGAATTGTAGAGTTCTATGCATGCAGAGAACAGCATGGTGTAGTGGTTTGACCACTGGACAATTCTGGAGACCAAATTCCTACTCAGCCATGGAAACTCATGAGGTGACCCTGGGCAAATCATACTCTCTCAGCTTCAGAGGCAGGCAAAGACAAACCCCTGATGAACAAGTCATGCCAAGAAAAAACCATGATAGTATCACCATAAGCTGGAAACAACCCGAAGGCACACAACCACATACAGGCAGAACAATAGTGATCTTCACACATCTAGCCAATATATGGTCCTTTCCATGATCTGAAGAAGATGACAATAATAATAGGATCATCATGATGATAATAATGGCCAAAGAAAATGTCCTGAGAAAGGTGAAAGAATGATACCACCTTGGGCAGAAATGGTATGATTAGCCACAAGGTAACCATGTGGGTGGACTTGCAGAAACAGCAAATTAGCATATAGTAAACCAAACCCATCCCACTGTCCATACCACTCTGTTTTCCAAAGGAGGAGACAGAAGCCACATGTTGTCACTGACACAGTTTGTGCCATAGTTGCAAGACAACAGATAAAACATTTCAGACTGGAGTTGGCCCTACTGAAGGTGGGTTTAGGTTTTTGTAGCCCTTGAGGTACATCCCGAGCTGAGAGACCGCCACAGTTCTTGTAGGAGAAAGTTGCTGTATTCTTTACCATCTTTTTCAGCTGAGAAGCCCTACTCAGAAAAGTCTAAGGAGTAAATGACTGGCAGTGCTTGCAGAAGGTGACCGCATGTTCTTCCTGTCAGCAAGAAATGCCATGGGAGTGTCGATCAGTACATGAGATTGTACACAAACATACTTTGTACACTTCTTAAAGAAGCCTTTCAATGTTAAAAGTCCACAAATGGGTAAGAGGAAAGCAAGAGACCTTCTACTTTTTCATAAGTAAATAAAAAGACTGAGAAAGACACAGAAAAATGATACAAGAGAAAGAAGAAGCTAAAAAAGGAACTGAAAGAAGCTTTTACTAATGCTCAGCCTAACCATCACAAACAGCAGGTTCCTGCTGATGCAGCTGCTGGGGCAGAAGAAAAGCAACTGAGGGAATGAGAGAGTCACACTGGCAGGAGGCAGGGCTCCCGCCAAAAAGATCATTCAGCTCTAGAATGTTCTGAGGGTGCCCTGCACAAATACAGATTTTTCCTACACAGTGAGTCACACTATGAAGAAAAATACAAATGCACCTTTACAGTGTAAGAAAAATTGTGCAGAAACAAAGTCCTCAGTATTCAAATCTCACACAACATGGTACACTATGGCCTGTGTGGAACCATGAAAACCATCCAGGCTGGGCCAACTGCATGGATCTTCGCCAGTCCTCTGACAAACTAAGGACCATGTGATTAATTATCATGATATATTCAGGTCACAGAATTAAGTTTCTTTTGGCACAGAATTTGCGTTAACTTTGAAGTAAAAAGCATGTGTCTTTATTTTTGAAAACAATGCCCAAAGCTCTTACATTTAAGTTGCTTCTGTGTCAAATGTGTTACTTGTGAGCATGACAGAGGCAAGTAACAAACCAGCCAAGATTTGGGCCAGTGAATTCCAACAATTGCATATATGCGCACACACAAACATATGCACACACCTTCCTGTTCCCCTCACCCACTGACACATAGTCAACGAGTCAATCGACTGTGAGATAATTCTCGCTCATGTCACTCCTACACATTTCAGATGCATGGCTTTGATACTGCCCATTTTTCTGTCCCCACACCTTCTATCTCATCTCTCTTTGCCTCATACACATGTTGCTTTTCATCTGTGTCTTCCCTAGTAACCAGAAGCAATACTACATCACTTCCACACATCACTTTGGAAAGAGCACAGATAAAAATGAAGGTATTTGGGGGGAAGGGGAAGGGGTTCTGGGGGCTGGGGAGTTTTAGCTTTTTTGTACATTTGGGGACACTTTTCAAGGTTTCCAGATGAAAACTGTCCCAAAACTGTATTGGTTTTTTGAATGAGGGTGGAGTCTTTGGGAGGATGGAGAGGTGCCTTGGGGGCTGCAAATGTGGGGAACAGGGGCCGCACAAGGCTCACACTTTCCCCTACAGTTGCCAGGTGTCTCAACGTCTGTAGGACATTCCATATTCAGAGGCTTGAAGTGTAACCCTGTATTGGGACTATACAGGAGACCTCAAATCCCATATTTCTTGAGGTGTTGAGAGCAACACCAACTGTGCTTCAAATAGGCCAATCCCTGAGCATTTGGTACACAGCAAAATGGCCTTACACACCAGATGCTGAGAGCCTACCTGCTAGGATTGCAGCAGGCATGATGCTGCTCTTCTTCTTCCTCTCCACTGCTACTCTCAAAATTTGCCTGTATTGCTGAGAGTAGGATGACCAAGCACCAGCTTCCTGATATGAGGCCGTTTTACTGTATACCAGATGCTCCAGAGTCAATCTGTTGTGAACACAGCTTGCACGCAGTTCTGGAAGAAACTGATGCCAGCCACACTCAGACCAACTCTGGAGCATTTAGTATGCAGCAAAAATGGCCTCAGACAGAATCTGTCTCTTGTGAGCATAGCTTGTGCACGCTCTTCTTACTCTCAATTCTACAGATGACTAAGAGAGGACCACGTGAGATCACCACAAGAGGGCCTCCTTGAGATTTCTGGGCACCTGCAAGATCACAAATCGCACATGGGCTGGGATCTCCTGCGAGAGCTCCTCCTCTTACAAGATTTGACATGGGCTTTATGTAGACCTGCTTTACATGTACTGGCCTGTCTTGAGCGGGCTGGGCAATGGAGAGAGCTGCTCCCATATTGTGGTCAGAAATATCTGTCAGCCCTACCTTCACTACTCTTGACTCAGAACAAACCACAGTTCCACAGTAACAGGAACTTGGGCAAGAATGAATTACAGATCCTTCTTCTTTACTGGGGACCACTGTAAATATAATTTGTTGCCAATTTGTTGTTAGGGGTCCTAACACTTAACTAAAGATTTAAATATTTAAATTTATATTTAAGATAGACACTAGGTGACCTTGGGCAAGTCACATTCTCTCTTTACATAAAGAAGAACATTGTTGGTTTCCTCCAAAATGTAAGAACTACCTTTCACTCTCTGTTCTCCATAGTACCATGAGGTTCACCCCAAGCATAAGGGTCATGCGAGCTCATTCCTGATAAACTAAAGAAGTTTAAGTTGTAGTCTAAATTAGGCCTCTGTTTCTCTCTGTGGCTGCTTCTCTTTTTATCTTTACACTCTTCCTCCCAGAAAACATTGTGTGGTGAGCCTTCTCTCTGCTAAAAGCACAATGCAACAGGGATGAAAGTTGTCGATAGAGGACTTTTAGGGTTTAGTGTGATAATTACTGGTCTGGAGAGAAGCAAAGAAAAGCATCGATGTGGCTTAGATAAGTACCTATGGACAGTTCTCATTCAGGAATCAAATGGACAGTGTGGTGTTCAGTAAGCTGAGAGACTGCTTGAAATCCAGGGGTTTTATACTCAAAATCTACCGTATGGGTGTGAATCGCTCTCTCAGCCGAGTGGACAATGGGAGTTGCAACACAAACAATGAGGTCCAGACTAAGTTAATGGTCTTAGTGTTTAGGTGACAAAGGGATAATGGCTGTTGTAATAGCTCTGTACAGTGGAGAAGTTGTGAAGATAAAGCAGGGAAACATCCAAGTGTGAGGGACTGGGATTAAATTAATCATGGTTTGGCGAGAACTTCTCTTTTCTGCTCTGAGATGTCCAGCTTTTAGCATAAGCCTATTGCCTCTAGAGTTGCCTTGCAAACTGCCTGACAATGACTTGGATTTCACCTAGAAGGGGGTGTGGCTGACATGCCTTGTAATCTCATGTTTACAGTCAGTAATTTTCCTCTTTCCAGCTTGACCTTCCAGTCACCTCAGGTTTTCATTTTATATCTAACACCAATTAATGTGGTACCATTTAAATAATATTGCCAATTAAAACATATCAATCGGGGGGGGGTTACGGGGACATAACCATTTCTTGAATCAGGTCTTACATTTCCTTCTCATCCATTTTATTTTTAGTCTTTTTTTCTTTGAACTGCTGTCCAAACCTGGGGATCATTCATCTCCCATCCTTGCATTATTTGTGCTGTGGACCCAGGACTGCATCCAAATCTCCCATGCAGCCACATCTTACAGGGGGAAATTGAGGGTGAATTGTCTCAAAGGAAAGCTTGTCTCTTAGGATCAATCCTACTGTTGAGCAATCTCAGATAAGCTTTCAAGGAATCCTAAGATTTCTGCTGCGACACAACTTGAAAGTTCCGAACACTGACTTTTTAAATTAGCAACAATTCTACCACAGTTACACATCCCTGTATATAATTCCTGACTAAAACAGTTAAAGCAGCAAACCTATCACAGGCCATCACTGTTGTTATGGCATATTTGGTTAGGAAAGTTTTAATTAGAAGGTTTTTCTACAAACCTGGAATGTGACTTCAAAAACCTTTCACTACCTCCCCATCTTTACAAAAAAATAAGGTAACCCTGTGGGGGTAGGGTGTATGCATAGGATTGCAGCCCCCACAGAATAATATGAAGATTATAATCCTCCATATGTTTGCCTCTGAGTAAACTCCACTGAACTCACAGGGACTTATTTCTGACTTGACATACACAGGAGTTCTCTGTAAGGCTACCTTATCAGAAGCATATTCTCCTGGAAGTCCAAGTGGAAGCTCTAAGTAAACTTGCATGGACATGTTTTGTTAAACCACAGGGTTTTCCCCCCCTTTTAAGCATGTAGAAAAGCAGGTCCATTAGGTGCAGATGTGGGTGAGAGACTTCTCAGTGGCTGCTCCCATCCTGTTGAATTCTCCTCCATGAAAGACTCAGTTGGCCCCATCCCTGCTGTCCTTTCACCAGCAAGCAAATACCTTCTTGTTGAAGTGGGCTTTTAATGAGTAATTGCTTGCAGGTTGTAGTGGTTTGAGCTTGGACTACAATTCTGGAGACTAGGGTTCAATTCTCCACTTGGCCATGAAAACCCCCTGTGCTACCTTGGGCACATCACACACTCTCAGCCCCAGAAAACCCCCTCATAGATTTGCCTCAGGGTCACCATAAGCCGGAAACAACTTGAAGGCACACAACAATCTAGCTTTAACTTATGTATGTTTTGCAGATGATTTGATATTGTTTCATTTATGAGTTTAATATGATGACTTTCTCATTGTGTTTTCATTTTATTGTTATGTTTTTATTTTATTTTATTTTATTCTTCATGAGATACCTTGGGTCCCACACCAGAAGAAAGGCAGCACATAAATGCAAGAAATAATAAAATCAGTTTTAGAAGGAATAAAGCTATGTAAAGGTGGGTAAGTGAGGAAAGAAGGGGCAAGGGGAATGCAATCTGTCTGGAGTATCCTTTTACTCCTTTCAGGGATGGGGGTTAAATTTCATAATTCAGGCTGCCAAACTTTTGGTTCCTCAACAAAGATGTTTGCCTTCTAATATCAAGCCTCTCAATTCTTTATTAAAACCATACTGTACTATACTATATAGCAGCAAATCTTCTTGGGACTCAACCAAAAAGAGTTTGGCAGCAATGAAACTTCTCTTTCAATAGTTTTTAATTTTGTGGAAAGAGAATCCTTAGGACTGAAATACAACCCCATTGGGGCCAAACAGTTTTGAAAGGTATTTAAATACACCACAGCGCTTAGCATTATTATGTAGCTCCCATGGGACTTTAAAGAACAACAAAAATGTTACAGGAGGGGGATCTAATTATAGCTTTAAAAAAAAGAAAGGAGTCATGTGAACAGTGAATGGAATAATATGATCAGAGACCAGGCTAGCAGAGGCATAAAGAAAAGAGCTGGGTCAGTGCATTTTTAATTGAAAAATGCTTTTTTTTCCTGAAATGACTTTCTTTCCTAACAACTGAAATTAGACCATTGCCACAAACAGTTGCCAAGAAATCTTATCTGCCTCTTCCTGGCAACTTTTTGTACAGACTGTTCTGATCTCAGCAGATGAACTGTTATGGTTGTGAAAGCTATATCAGCTCATACACAGGCCATTTCTACAGTACACTATTATAGTGCTATTATTCCACTTTTAATATCCTGAGGAATTCTGGGGTTTGTAGTTTACTGAAGTCAAAGAGCTCTCTGGCTGAGAATTCTAAATACCCAAAACTGCAAACCCCAAGCTTCCATAGGATGCTGAAAGTGGAATAATAGCACTATAACAGTCTAGTGAGGAAATGGCCACAGTATTATGCAAGCCAGGTCTTCTAAAACCAGTGGGGCTAAAGGATTATTGTTAGCTACACTGACATCAGGTTCTGACTGAAGAACACCAAATGGCACACATGATTACCAAATTCTCCCTCTCCCCTTCATCCCACCACAACCTTTCCCAATTTTATCCTCATCACAGCCCTAAGAGATGTGAGGCAAAGTGATCAAGGAATGGCCCAATGTCACCCCAGCGAGCTTCATGGCTGGATGGATCTTTCAAGCTGGGTCTCTTTTGTCCTAGTCCAACACTCTTATTCCATCATGCCCAAAACTAGTGATCTTCGAATGTGCTGAACTACAGTCCTCATCATCACCAGCTGCATAGGATCGTAACTAAACTTCACTACAGTGCACCAGGTTGGGGAAAGACACTCTAGCCTCTACACCACACCAACTGTCCCAACTAGCTCTATGATATATTAGAGTTGTGGTTCTGTGGTAGGGCTGAAATGTTCAGATTCCAACATCAAACCATCAGTTTGGTTCAGTTTTTACCATGTCCAACCATAGAACTGGGGGTGAACAACAGGCCAAATAATCATTGGCAATCAATGGGTTTGTCATTAAACAGCATCCACAGCTGGATCCTTCTCTACATTTTCTCCTTTCCACAGGTAAGTACACATGTTGGTTTTTAAAGATTCTCCCAAACTACTCTTAGATCTTTCCATCCATGCCTTAGAACCCCCACAGTATTTTGAGTGTCTGTGTTGAACTGTTGTCACAGCAGGAGAAAATGAAGAGTTGGTACTTACGTGAACGATCATTCTGGGATGACAGGAGGAGCAATCCACGACGCCTGGGTTTGATCCTCGTGCCAGCTTACACAGGAGCCGTCCTCGAGCTAGACAGAAAAACCGTTTAACCGGCTCCTGGCCCTCTCCAGCCAGTTTCCTTTTCCTAGCCTATCTGATTCCGCTTTGCGTCCCCCACTTACTACTACACGCCATGTTTCCCTTTAGTAGTGGGTGTGGATTGCTCCTCCTGTCATCCCAGAATGATCGTTCACGTAAGTACCAACTCTTCATTCTCGGGCTGACAGGAGGATCAACCCACGACGCCTGGGACTTTCCCAAGCTGACCTATGGGTGGGTTCATAACTATATCACTGCCTGCAGAACCCAGCACCCAAACGCCGCCTGGGCAGATTTGTATTTATCCAGTTTGTAATGCTTAATGAAAGTAGTTGCCTCTTTCCAACCGGCTGCACTGCAGACATCTTCCAAAGAACAGGAGGATTCATAGGCCACTGAAGTCGCCATTGATCTAGTAGAATGTGGCCACACATTGACTGGACGTGGCTGCTTCACATAATCATAGCAGAGGAAAATGCAAGCCTTAATCCATCCCGCAATGACCGTTTTACTGGCCCGCTGCCCAAGAGTCTTTGGTTGAAACGACAGCAGCAAAGCATCTGAGCACTGAAAGTCACTTGTTCTTTTTATGTAGGCCTTCACTGCCCTCCGCACATCCAAAGTGTGCCACTTTTTCTCCAAAGGATGTACCGGTTTCGGGCAGAAAGTCGGCAAATGAATTACCTGCATGCGAGATGATGAAGGCAGGCACTTTGGCAGGAAGGAAGGGTCAAAACTTGAAAGTTAATTTGTCTTGCTCAAATTTGCACAAATGCTCATTAATAGACAGAGCTGCCAATTCTAACACGCGTCTAGCCGAAGTGATTGCAAGGAGAAAGGCAGTCTTTAAAGACAACAGCCTCAAAGATGACTCCCTTAGTGGTTCAAAAGGCAGCCCAGTCAAAGCATTTAGGACCAGGTTCAAGTTCCATGATGGGAATCTATGCACAGTAGGAACAGATGACAAGGTTGCCCCCCTCAGAAACCTGGTATGGGGATGCTTAGCATAAGAGTCCCCATCCACAGTTAGGATCGCTGACAGTGCTGCAACTTGTCTTTTCAAGGTGTTAGGGCGCAACCCTTTATCCAATCCGTCTTGCAGGAACTGTAATACATGCAGCAACTTCACATCGGCAAGAGGGACCTTATTCCCCTCACATCACTTCAGAAAAGTTTTCCAGGTCCTGTCATATATTCTCTGTGTGGTCTCCCTTCGAGATCCCAGAATAGTTTTGACCACACTATCCGCATATCCGTGCCATGTTAGAAACCATCTTTCAAATTCCATGCTGCCAGACTCAGCCATTCGGGGTCTGGACGGCTCACTGGCCCCTGAGTAAGTAAGTCCGGCCTCAAGGACAACCTCCATGGAGGCCCTTGGGCTAATTGCAGCAGTAATGGAAACCATGGTCTCCTTGGCCAATGTGGTGCTATTAACACCACTGATGCTTTCTCTAGGCAGATCTTTGTCAGAACTTTCTGCACAATTCAAATTGGGGGAAATGTGTAGTGTGTCCCCGGAGGCCACGTTACTGACAGCGCGTCATGTGCTTCTGCATCTTTGTCTCCAACGATGGAAAAATACCTTCTTAATTTGGTGTTTTCCCCAGTAGCAAACAAGTCTACTTGTAAAGGACCAAAAACATCTTCTATGTAGCGGAAAACTCTATGTTGAGAGACCATTCCCCCAGATGCAGCCACTTTCTGCTCAGGTAGTCTGCCTGTATATTCAACTTCCCTTTCAAGTGCACAGCTGTGATTGATCTTACATGAGTCTCAGCCCACCGGAAAAGACGCGCAGACTCCACTACCTGGGGCACAGAATATAATCCGCCCTGTTTGCAAATATATGCTTTGACTGTCATGTTGTCCGTAAAAACCTTCACATGACAGTCTTTCACTAGATACAAACATCTCTGGAGCACCAGGCGCACAGCCTTCAACTCTAGGTAATTGATGTTGAAGCACCTGTCCATGGATGTCCAACACCCCTGCACTGAATAACCTTCGCAGTGGGCTCCCCAACCTGTAAGGCTCGCGTCTGTTGCTATATGGACCATGTTCTGTTTCTGGAAAGGAACCCCAGTAGCCACATTCCTTCCTTTCAGCCACCAAGCCATATCGGCCCGAATATGCTGTGGCACCACAACCCTGTAATGCTGTTTCGCCCCTACTGCAAGCTGATGCTTCATCAGCAACCTCTGTAGCGGTTTCGAATGGAAGCTTCCCCACTGAACCAACTGTGTCATGGAAATCAGGAGTCCCAAAACTTTTGCCAAATGCATCAAGTCTACTGACTTGGTCTGAGTCAACCTGCAAGCCTCCTGCCAGACCTTCTCCAACTTTTCTTGGGAAAGATACAATCTCCCTTTCGATGTGTCGATTCTTGCACCCAAATGCGTCAATACCTTTGTCAGGTTCAACATGCTCTTCTCATAATTGAGGAGAAAGCCGTAATCTGTCAGAGTCTGGATTGTTAAAACTAAGTCTTTCCTTAGCTTGTCCTTCGCGTGTGCCTTTAGAAGGATGTCATCCAAATACAGATAAACCTGCACCCCCTGTACCCAGAGGAAAGCTATCAACGGAATCAGCACCTTTGTAAAGACATGAGGAGCTGATGGCAGCCCAAAAGGCAGGGCCTTGAATTGGTAGTGATAATCCTGGTAGTTGAATCTCAGGTACCTCTGGTCGTCCATACACATGGGAACATGGAGGTATGCCTCCTTGAGATCTATAGACGCCATGTAGTCCCCCAACAACAAATTCTCTTTGATTGTTTGTAAAGTTTCCATTTTGAATTTCCGGTACTCCACGAACTTGTTGAGATACCTCAGATTCAACACCAGCCTGTGCTTGCCATTTGGCTTGGGCACCGCAAAGAACACTGAATATACACCTGTGAACTTTTGATGTTCCGGGACCTTCTCTATTGCTCCTATTTGTAGCAAATGATTTATTTCCTGATGAACAACTGTTGTTTGGTTTGGTCTTTCGAAACTGGAGACGGAAGAAATCTGTCCTTTGGTCTCGTATGGAAGTACATTTTGTAACCTTGAGTTACCACATTTAAAACCCAACGGTCCGATGTTATCCGAGACCATCTGTTTCCATAGGACAGAAGTCTTTCCCCCACTTTCTGCTGCTGGTAGTCAATACTGTGTCTTTCCTCGCTTGGAATTGCCTCCAAGCTTCCCTTGTCCTTGTTTATTGTACTGATACTGCTTGGTGAACTCTGGTATTTGCCTATTCCATTGGTATCTACCAGCTCTATATTCAGAGCTTCTCCCAGAGAAGCCGTATGATCTTCCCCCATGAAAGGAATAGTTGGAGCTTGGAAAATTCCTTCTATCTACCCTCCTCTTTTGCAGAGTGGGCATCACCTGTTTTTCCTCCTCTGTTTCCACTAAGACCTTTTCCAAGGCCTTTGAACCCTGGAATGGGACAAAAGCCAAATTATTACGTGACTTCTGATCTGCCTCCCAATGTCGCAACCACAAGGAATGTCTCGTGATCGTTAACAAATTTATGTTCCTTGCTGCAAACGTAGCAGCATCTAAGCTAGCATCTGCGACATACTTCAACACCCTCTGGATCCGCTCCACCGCCTTCATCAGCTCATGCATGCTGAGGTCTTGGGCCTCCAGAATGTCCTGAGACCACAACACTCCTGCTCTGGCGAACATGGAAGCGGCAGCGGATGCCCTTATTGTCACAGATGCCGCTTCATGCGCTTTTTTAAGGATGATTCAGCCCTTCGCTCATCTACCTCCTTTAACTGGGTGTCCCCCTCCCTGGGGACAATGGCCCCCAAAACCAAGCCTGCAATCGGAGCATCCACTGGAGGTACTTTGAGGAACTCGACATCGTCCTTAACAAAAGAGTATAACTTCTGGCTATATGTAAGTCTTTTTCTGGAACTTCCCTGAGAAATCCACTCAGTCATAATGACATCCTTATATAAATCTGGCAAAGGAATTTTCATTCCCCTAGACTCTTTTCTCCTAATCACCGACGCCACCTTACTTTCCTTACTACCCTTTCCTACCTCATCCTTACCAATCTCCAAACCTAATGTTTTTAGCACACTTCTCAAAGTACCCTTGAAGGTTTCTGCCTCAAACATCCTATCTGTTTCTAATTTCTCATCCTCCTCATCATCAGTGTACTGAAAATCCTTTTCATCCATGTCTTGTGCTTCGTCCTGTGCAATATCCTCCTCACTGTCATCAACTTCCTGCTGTATTGCTTTCCTGAAATCCATTTGCTCTGCTGACTTCTGTATTTCACCACTATTTTTCCCTTTTGGAATATAAGACTTATCCTTATTGACTGCAACCCCCATGCTGCTAGTACTTGGCCTTTCTTCCTGTTCCACTCTCTTCCTCTTAGCTTGTGGCATTTCCTTCTGGACATCAGTGCCCTCACAATCATGTAAATTAATTTGTCGCTGCAAATTCATTTGATTATTAGGAATAAATTGATGATGTAAATCAGATTGTTTAAATAAATTCATTATTCTGCACATGGCCAGTTGATTGCCCACATCACAGTTGATAAAATTCATTGGCATTTGCTGACTTATTAAAAATGCATGCAGTTGTGTGCTTACAGCCTCTTTAATTAATTGATGCATTTCACCCCAGAATGTATCCATGGGGTGTTGCCTTGGGCTCCCTAGGCCCCCCAACCATGCCTCACTAGAGTCTTTCTGAGTTTCTGGCCTTTGTGTTGGTGCACTTGCCAGCCCTCCAGTTAGAATCTGCCTCAATTCCGGAGCCAGGCCCAGCTGCTCCGTCATGAAGAATTCATTTTCGGCCACACGTGGCTCCGACATAACGGGCATGGCAGGCCTTTGCGAATCCGCGTCACCCGCAGCATTCAGAACTGTGTCAGCACTCACGTGCGCACTGGCCGAATGCTGGGCATTACCTTCTGAGGCCTCTGAGGACCTGTTTACAGCGCGCAGCACCACCTTAGAATCCTTGTTTCCAAGATGGCGGTTGGAAGTCTCGCCAGTAAGTTTTTGGGCACTGGGAGCCGACTTTGGTGGCTTTTTATTGCCCCCTGACTTCTCCGGCTTCTTTACCTTTTTTTTCCGCTTTTGCTTCCACTGATTTCTTAGTCTCCGGAGCCCTTTTAGCGGCCACAATTCTTATACCATCTACCTCACTCTCACTTGAGGTCAGGAATATTTTTCTAAGCTCTGCCAAACGATCTTCTTCATGAAGTCATTGCGACTTTGGCTTCTGACCAGCCACTCCTCAGTCATCGTCCGTGACCTGCCTCACGGTGGTTTTCTGGACGGTATTAATGTTATCAGCATCCGAGCCCAATATTTCTATGGCGCTACAGACCAAATCATCACCAGGCACAGAATTCGCAATGCCGTTCTTGTCAGTAGCCATGTTTTCCAACAATTTTCCTTACTCCTGTCTCCTACAATAAACTCTTTTCCCCTGTGAAACTGGAGAGGGACCGATATGCGTCTCGCTGGTACGCAGGAGAAAAATTAAACTGGCTGGAGGGGGACAGGAGCCAGTTAAACGGTTTTTCTATCTAGCTCGAGGATGGCTCCTGTGTAAGCTGGCACGAGGATCAAACCCAGGCGTCGTGGATCGATCTTCCTGTCAGCCCAGGAATGCAGTGTTTTAGAGTGTTTTGAGTATTCTTTGTGATAACTACAATTGAAGTGGTTGTGACAGTGACGCTGAAATCTGGTGGTATGATTTGCCACAGAAAATTGGTTGCAATTGGGAACTCCGAGGGCTACAAAAATTGCTTTCCTGTGAGTGTGGATGCAGCCTAGGGAACATGGGTTGCCCAAGGCCCACAGAGTGGGAAGAAAAGGAAAATACAAAACTATACAGTTTCAACAACAGTTAAGTGACAAAATATTTTCTGTACTGCCTTAAGTGTATAGGTGTCTACTCAAAAGTAATTCCCATTGTCTTCAGGAGGCTTATCCTCATGTAAATATATACAGCATTGTGGTTTTATACACTGGATTACACACACACACACACACACATACACACACACACACACACACACACACCACTATCTATGGAAATTCATGCCACAATAAGCTTACTTGGGCTGCCACGCATTTCTAGATCCACACCTCAGATGGGGTGGAGAGGTCAAGCATGAGCACAACAAACACATAGTTGCAATTTTTTTTCCTGAAGTATAACAAACAGGTGAAGGGGGCTACACATACTCCTCCTACCCCTGCCTATAAACAGCTCATTTTAAGTCCATCAATCAATACTTTAAAGGAGTTTTCACAGGATGCCAAAATCTGCCACAGTTAAATTACAAAGCTTAGAAATTTAACACTGGCATTCATACACCTTTTATTTACTAACTTGGGAGCCAGGGTGTATTTGCACATCATGATAAGCCCCGGTTCATGTTAACCTTAGTTTGTTCTTAAGCCACAAATCACATAGACAAACAGGCAAACTGGTTTGTCTATCCCCCTTTTAGTCTGGTTCTCTCCTGCTCCTTTTCTCATCTCCTATTTCAAGATAGGCAGCTGAGAAAACAAGCTAGAAACAAACTGGTTGAAAATTCAGAAATCACCATCATGGATCCAACAAACCAGACATAATAACCCAACAATAAACATGAGTTCACATTGTGGTTTGTGGCTGGGCAGAACATCACAACTTGTTAGAAGAGGGAGGTGCACACATCATAATATGCCAAATTTCAATAAATACCATGGCTTGTAACAATGTGGAAAAAAAAACAGCTGGCAGCATACCTGCTAATCAGCATTCACTGCCCTAGTTAGAACAGTTTTAAAACAAGATCAAAGAAGTCACTTACCTAACCGATGGAAACCAAAGGTGAATTTTTTGGTGGGTGATTTTGCAGACAACCACAAAGCAAACAGTGTCAAAATAATGCCGCTGAGGTCAGTTAACATATGGAGTGCATCAGTCATGATTGCTAGACTATTCGCCACATAGCCACCTTAACATGAAAACATTTAAAAAAAAAGAAAAAAATAGGATATGATACTGATAGACCTTTATATAGATCATGCAAAGACAAGTATACACACAAAAGACAGTAGTATCTAATACCCCATGCTTGATTCACAGCTCTCTACTGTATAAGCACTGCTGGTTTTTTCAAGGATTTGTAACAAGTGTAAGTTTTCAGTCAGAAAAAACTCAAAAACCTTTGCTCAAATTAGCTATCTCTTAGGGATTCATATTATTTCAATACATTACTGTAGTGACAGATTTCATAGTGCGCTAAGAAGTCTAATAAGATTTCTGTACTGTTTTAATACTGAGGAGCAGGGAGGAGAGAACCTTGGGTACTTACTTTTTATTCACAACATTGTTAGCTGTTGTTTTAAGAAGCCAGTAGAGAGACACAGAGGGAAGGAAGGAGGAGCTGGGGCTTGCAGATTTTATTAAGAACACCCACCTTACCACCACCACCACAAATAATCTGAACACTGCTCTGGAATAAATAAAACTAACCAGCATAGTCTTTTGAGCAAGCCACACTAGAACTTTCACTTTCCCTAGGTTTGCAAATTTGTTTTTTTCCTGTGCTCAGTCCTCAAACTATAATGAACACATATGACATTCCATTATGTGAGATTGACAGGAGGAGAGTTCTGCTAATATCGTGGGCTGCCAAAATGACAAATCAATGGATCTGAAAGCAAATCTAGCCAAAAGCTCTCACTTAAAGCCAAGATGACAAAATTGAGCCTATTGTACTTTGGACATGTCATGAGAAGACATGACTCAGTGGATAAGATGACAAGGCTCAGTAAGGTGGAAGGCAATATGAAAAGAGCAAGACCACATTACAGACAGATTAATTCAATCAAGGAAGCCATGGTTCTGGTGAGGGCTATGGTTGACCAGGACTCCTGGAGGTCTCTCTAGATAATTGCCATAAATTAAAGCTCACTTTATGGCAAATAACAACAAGAGGTACAGCCTAGCCCAGTGATGAGATGATAGAACTTGGGTGAGTGTGGGCAAGAGAATGAAAGCACAGGGGCCCAAACAGGAATAGATTCTCAGCATGAGGTTCCACACCATCCTCCAAGCCTTTAATCCAGCTTTGCAGAATGCCTGTTTCACATATCATGGCTTCTTTCTTTTTAAAATCTCCTGTAGTCTCCTTATATAACAGAAACTTCAAAAAGGCTTGCATGTCAAGAATGAGCCTGATGCCACATTGCTATCTTCAATGAGCCATGAAGGACGAAGGACCGTCTCATGGGTGGCTGATCACAAACCTTTTCATGAGCAGCTTAGGATACTTGGAATTCAAAATAAGTGTGGGGGAAGGATAGAGTGGGTGAATCAGACAGAAAACTTTCTGTGGAGGTGGAGAGCTCAGCTACTGCTTATCTTATCGGAGCTTGATAAGTCACCCATCCATTTACCTAAGCATTGTTTGGTTAGTTCAGCTGCCTGTGGCATTCTAGACTTGTGATTTCCTTTAATTTCTATCACTATGCAAGCTTACCGAACCTACTGTCCCAATACAGAGTTCAGAAATTACTTTCAGGGTGGAGACCTTATAAAGTCCACACAAGGTTAACACACAAACACTTTAAGTTTTACAAATGAACCCTGCCCCACACTTCATATATGCTAACTAAATTATTGAGAACATGTTATATGTCTTTAAAAAGGGGGTGGGAGGGTCTTCTAATTTCAAACAACTGCAAGGACTTTTGAACCTATTTCAGAAACCACATCAATAACTCTTTGGTTGCCTGGAAGCAGTCTTGGCTCGCCACAGGTGACCAACTGTCCGCAATACTGCTGTAAAGGGTATTTGCCAACATGTCATGTAGTATTTTTTAAACATGCACCCTTGTGACTTGTCTCTCCTACTACTAAGAATCTTAGAAATTGAGTATTATTAAACTCCAGATGGAATTCGTTAACTAAGGAGTTCTTGGTAAAGATTAAACTTGACCTCTCATCTAGAAAATGCTTTATTTCTCACTGTGTACATGGTATGAAGACCTTGGCATGATTTCTAGATACCACCACTGTAACATTAAAGATAATATCAAGTTCTTAATTAGCACACCATTCTAATAGGCTGACTAATGGAATTTTTTTTTTATGGAAGAATTATCTTTTCACAGAAGCCTATGAATTTTTGTCTTTTTAGACATGTTTGTAGTTGTGATCCAACACAAGTTTCTGTCATAGCTTCCAGGCAGAAACTTCTTCTGTGGCTGGTTTATACAGTCAAATCAGAAGTTATTTTCCATTGCTGACTACAGTAGATACATTTCCACAAGCATATGGATATTTCCTTTTTGCCCATAGCAGGACCAGCCCTGCCATTAATCAGTGATGCAACTGCCACAGGCAGCAGATGTATGGGAGTATCATGAAAGAGCTTCAAATGTTTAGGGATTTTATTATGGGGTTTTCCTTTATGCCAGGAGTGGGGAGAGTTGCTTTGAGGTAGAAAGGCACAATTTTCTGCACAGCCTCAGGTGGCAAGATGTCTTGGGCCAAACAATAGAGATCCCTTTCTGAGCATGGGTCCAGTCTGCTGGATGGAAACCACTGATTAATTTACAGATCCTAAAATCAGCCAGTTATCACATTTTCTCTCTTAATTAAGTCCTGCTGTTATCTGTGATTTATTTGATTACAGACATTCAGTTAGCTTATTGAACAACTGTCACTTTTGAAAAATGGGGACTGGTATGGACAATTCAGCATCTGCAAAGAATGCATCCAAAGAATAATAGTCTAAATGAAGAATTTGGGGGTCCAAATTAGAACAAGAAGTGGGACCTGCATCAAAATGTGGCAGAGCATAGTGCTGCTGTTACAGAGTTCTAGTCATTCCATCTCTTACCCCACCTCAACCTCCAGCTTTCAGTTTTGGAGGTTTTTGTTTTGTGTGTATGTGTTTCCTCTTCATGAGTCAACCAGTATTTCCAATAAAAATACTCAGTCCTCAGGGTTCTTTCCCTAAATGTTATTTTACTTCTGAAACCCTAAGACTCCCCCAAGCTTTGTAATTCCTTCCTCATGTGTATGGGTAGTATCATTTTGGCAAGATCAACAGTGACGCTCATCACCTAAACAGTGGACTATAATCTGCAGGCACATAAGGCTTTTATAGAGATGCCACATCAGGATCTCTGCCAACCATAGCCTACTTGTTGGCTGTACAAGCTTATTGATTTGGAATCAATAAGAGTTGAGGAACTTCTAAAGAACAATTGCTACATACTGATATTCAGGGCTATAAACTTTGATATTTGTAGATATACAGGCATTAGGTAATCAAATATTACCATGCCTAAAATAATTTGTAATTACTATAAATTTAACAGAGGGGGGATATTCAGAATAAGAACAAGCTATTGGATAAATCTTTATATCACTTGCTCTAGAATATATCCCCATAGGACTGTTGTGTCCCTTCAAGTTGTTTCTGACTCATGGCAACCATAAAACGAATCTATCACAGGATTTTCTGGGGCTGAGAGTATGTGACACAAGCAAGGTCGCCCAGTGGGTTTCCATGGCCAAGTGGGAATCAAACCCTGGTCTTCAAGGTTGCTATCCAACACTCACACCACTACACCATGCTGGCTCCCATAGGATGGCTCTTGAATAGGCTAGCTCTTGGATAATGGACACAACTGAGCCAACAACAAGTCAGCTGTAATCATCCCAGGCAGAACAATAGAATGGACTAAGCCAAGGGTGGACAACTGCAGTGGGACTGATAGCCATGCTGCCCAGGATAAGAAATGTCTGTAAGGAGGCTCTCCAGAGGTTTCAGGGGCCACAAAACGGGGTCTGGTGGTTTGCATGCATCCCCACCCTGGACTAAGGTGTGACCCACCAATTCCTATGGGATTTAGTGGCAACCAAACTTTTCTTTGATTGCACTCTGAGGGCAAGACTGGGTTTACATTCCACAAGAGTCAAGATACAGCCACTCACTCAAGGCTGCACTTTCAATCAAACAATCAGTCATTTACACAGCTGAAGTTGACATGTGACATACAGGTATAAATAGACAGATTAGTTGGTAATTTTTTTTCTGGGCTTTGTTTTGTTTGTTTGTTTTTTCCTCAAAAGACTTTGAAAGTTATCAGAAACCTAAAACAACATCAAGAGGACTGGGTACTTTTTTAATAGCCAAGAGACTGTATTATTTTGCAGACTTAGTCAGCACAACAACAGCTCAATATGTTGCCAATGCCCTTCTGTGTCCCTTTTACTCTCTTGGCATGCTGCTTTCACTTACTGAGGATGCTCTGTCAACTTGCTGCTTCTTTGCAATTGCATTATCATCAGCTTAGTTACTAATACACTGTCCCATAATTAAGATGATTATACCAAGATTCAGTCATTAATCAAAATTGAGACTATAGTCAAGAAAGCAGAAGAAGACTAAAGGCAGCCATGAAGTAACTAGATAAGTTTAAAATGTAAACATATACAGATACCAAAATCAGAATCACCCAAGCCACCACATTTCCAATATCTATTTATGGATGTGAAAGTTGGACAGTGAAGAAAGAACACAGGAACATAATCAACACATTTGAAATGTGGTGCTGGAGGAAAGATCCACAAATACTATGGACTGCCAAAAAAGACAAATGAACGCATTCAATAGCAATTCAGGCCCTGGAACCCTGGCTGTTGCAGTATAGACAGATCATGAGAAGATGCGAGTCACTGGAAAACACTACAGGCATATTTCAGTTAACAAAGCCTCTGACAAAGAACCTTCTTTTTACAGAGTCTTTTGTACCCCCTTCCCTCTTCATCTTCTGCCTAACTAGAAGGCTTCTAGCAGCATCAGCATCAGAAAGATAGTGAAGAAGGTCTGGAGAAACACAGACTTTTGGTGTCAGGTTGTAGTAGTGCATACCTCCCTGTACAAACCTGCTAGAGCCCTAAGATCTTCTGGGGAAGGCTTTCTCTCGGTCCCATCACCATCCCAGGCTCACCTGGTGAAGACACAGGAGAGAGCCTTCTCAGTGGCTGATCCCACCCCGTGGAATGCTCTCCACAGGAGGCTAGACGGGCCCCTTCTCTGCTGTCTTTTCGCCAGCAGACTAAACATTTCTTTTTGAGCAGGTTTTTATATGAGCTGACAAGCACCTCCTTGGATCCCACTCTAGGAGAAAGCCAGCATAGAAAAATAATAAAATAAATTAAATAAATAAATAATAAAAATAGTGTATCTGTAGTAAACAATGCACTTAAGGTTGAGCTGGGAAGAACAAGATTCTGCTCTAGTTGATTCTATTATAACTGTGTGTGCCTTTCTAGATAATGCAAGATAAAGAGCAGCTACCTACAGAATCCCTTACTGAGCATGTCTGAAGAGCAAAATAGAGAAGAGGAGAAAAATATAGACTTGCCTCACCAGTTAAAGAAACATACATCTGTAAGACTTGCCACCAAAATGGAAATCCAAAGTCATAGTTGGATAAAGAAAAAGTCACTCTTGGATGCATTTTGGAAGAAGTCTTCAAGGGATTCTAGAAGGTTCAAATGTTTTTTGTTCACTTGGGCAAGACTTCCCTGATGTAAGTTGTTTCATTTCACACATGCATAGTTACTTATGGATAAAAAGTTTGCTCAAACATGTTGACCAGCTTTTCTTTTCTGTAGTGTAGGAACTTATCCCTATTCTTTCTATATTATTTCTACCTCTAGTATCAAAATTTCTGTTAAAGAAGTAATGCACAGGAACACATCTACTGTACTTCATTAACTGAGATATACCTGTATAATACTGGGCAAAGTGGGAGGCAGTAGGAAAAGAGGCAGCCCTATGTTTACAAGAGCCAGGTAGAGCAGTTAATAACCCCCTCATTGCTATAAGTCAAACTGAACTTGACAGCAAATATCAGCAATAGCCACCAGCCATTTTACCAAGGCAATTACAGACTCTGCTATCAATGGGGTAAAAGAGGCATTCTTACCTATAAGCTCCCCTGTCATGAAGAGGAGATAGAGAACAGCCGCTAGAACCAGACGTCTCTTTACTTTCCTCTGCTTCACCAGTTCCCTTTGTTTGCTGCAGTTGTTACAAGGATCGGTCCCAGTGCCGATCTGAGTGCTTTGCTGAGCCACATCCCTGTCCAGCAAGGATGCATCGTCAGAATGGGGTCTCACGTGAGTCCCGTTGGTGGAGGCCTCGGCCGCATCCTCTGACACCACAACTCGCAGCTTGTTGAACCTGGGAAAATCTTCATTGCCCACCTCATCTGAAAAATCAAAGGCACTGCAGTCATTCAAGAACAAGGGATCATCGTTCTTTCTCAGCATGGACTTCAGGCTGTTCCAGATGCCAGAGTGTGCCATCGTTTGTTGTTGGCCAGGAATACAGCTGGACACCCACAGCACTACGTCACGACCTGTTCTCCTCAGGCAATCTCCCTTCCTGGGCTGGAGGGCTTCCTTTTGCTATTTTTCTGGGCCATTTTTCCTCTTGTAGAAGCCAAATGAGCTACACTGCATCAAGCTTGTCACCAGATCAAAGCTACAACAGGCAAAAGAGATGTTGGTTAGGAAACAAATTAAAAGTTTCTCCCATTAATACCAGGCTCTCTTGCAGAGAGACAGTGTAGCATAGTGGTTTCACTATGACTCTAAAGACAGTTCAAATCCCCCCTCAGACATGGAAACTCAGGGGTGGACTCTGGGGCAAGATACTCTCTCTCAGCCTCAGAGGAAGGCAAAAGCAACCCCTCTCTGAACAATCTTGCCAAGAAAGCTCCATGACAAGATTGCCATAACTCAGAAATGACTTGAAGGCATACAACAGCAGCAACTCTCCCGCAATCCCGAAGTGCTCCTTGCCCCGTTACAAAGTCTATTCACCTTCCTTCTACCCAACTGTTTATTGTAAATACCCAACTGTTCACTGTAAATACATTGTAAAATTTACCCTCTGAAGTGCTGTGAATATTGCTAGTAGTCAATGAATCGTTTCATAACAACATTCAACACAGAATCGCCGTCTTTTTTTTTAATGGTTTTTTTCAAACTAAGGTTTTTTTAAAAGCCGTTTGGCCGAGGCTTGCATTCCAGTGGCCTATTCTCTGTTGTGATTCGAATGCAAAAGGAGGGGGGGCAGAGAAACAGAGTCGCTGACAAAGGGAAGATCGACGCGTTTAAGCGGAACAAAACAATAGTACGCAGTCAGAACGCGCCCCCCGCCGGCCGGCCGCCCCGCCCGGCCGCCCTCTCCCTTTCCTCCTACCCAGCAAACCAACTCAGGGAGCCCTCGGGGGCGCGCGCATCGAGCCGCCGCGTCCTCCGCGCCGCCTCGGGACTGGCGATCTACCTCTGTCGGTGCGGGTGTGTGGCGGAGGCGTCTGGCCGCCGATCGCGAGGGAAAGCCAGCCCTTCAGGACATGTCTCCCAGCCCCCAGCCAGGGAGAGCGGATCGCCCGGAATTCCTGCGCTCTCCCCCCGCACCGGGAGCCACGGCGCCCTGGGGCAGAGCCAGGCAGCGCGGGGATTAGCCAAAGAGGGTGTGGGTTTCTCGGGACGCAAAGGCATTCCTGAATATTCATACGGCCATCCTCCTCCTCCTCCTCCTCCTCGTTCCCTCTCTCTCGAAGGCGGCGGCGGCGTTACTCCGGAGGTTCTTCTCCGCCGATCGCCCCATGCCGCGCCGGCCGAGGACGCCAGCCAGCCAGCCCGGTGGGGCTTCTGGTTTTGGTGGCCAGCTCCCCGCCCAAGAACGCGCCTGCGCTCCTGAGGAAAGAGGCTCGGGGCTTCCGAAAGAGGCCTGAGTAAAAGGGGGAGAAAAAACGGGGGATTGCTTTTATTCCCCCACCCTGGAGCCAAACGGGGATTCCCTCTCTAGGCGCTTCGGAGGCCTCCGGTTCTTCCCCAAAGGAATCCCTTCCTGACCATTTTCGATGCTTGGCTTCCACGTCTCCAAAAGCAAAACGGGGCGCTTCGGTTCCTCCTCAAGTCCTGCCTGGCCCGCGATCACGGAGGGCCAGAGTCCACGCTCACGTCAGACAGGTATTAGCTGGAAAAAAAGAGAGAGAAAGAGAGAGAAAAGCTCTCAGCCCTCCCAAGATGACGCGCCGGCTGCCGTTTCACGTGCGCGGATTCGGTGACATCGCTCCGAGCTCCGAAGCTCAACCGCTGCTGCAGCAACGACGCGGAGGCTTCGAAAGAGTTAACAGAGCACATGGAACGCGAGCCCCGAGGCAGGCTGGGAACTGTAGGCAGTGAGAAGGGTCCGAGAGCAAATCACTTCTAACTCTGATGATGATGATGATGATGATGATGATGATGTCTCACCCTGTTCTCAGTTCGGAATTCAAGACAGCTTACACAGATTTTTTTTAACAAAACATAGTTAAAAATTCACAAAATACAAAAGTAAAAAAGTTATTAAACTAGCAAAAAAATTAACACCAGCTGAAAACACACGCACACAACAGCACAACAAAATAACGGATCTGACTCTCTAGTAAAGCCAAACTGATCAAACTGAGGCTGTCGGTTTTTTGTTTGTTTTTTTATTATTAAAATATAAATTTTATTATATTTAACAAAAAAAAGACATAACATAACATAACATACATTCAATAATACATTACACAAAACACATAACCACATAACACCCAATTACAAAAAAAAACAAAAAAAAGGAAAGAAAAAAAACCACAACATTTTAATACATTTCAATACAATAATACAATAATATCCTTTCGAACAAATTTCACATTCTCCCTACATTCATACTTTGACTTCTTTTACAATCACCGAAGGGCGCAACCTTTTCTCTTTCCAATCAATCCTACTCACCTATTCTTTCCTTAAATTTCACTGAAACATACCATGTTCTGTTCGGCTATCTATACAGCTTCTTCTTTCCAACATACTTTCTTCAATCTTACTTCTTCCTCGCAAATCTTCTATCTTATCGTTTTCTTATTTATCTTTTCAATTTACATCATAATTCTTAACTTATATGCTTCTATTTCTATTCTCAAATATTTCTCATTATCTAATCAGACTAAAGAAAATCTAAATTATTCATCCTGATACCTAAAACATTCCTGTTTATGTTTATATTATTTGTACTTATTTGTACTTACCAATATTATTTCCTTACCATTTCTTTCAATATTTTCATATCTATTTTAAGTTCTTAATTTTATCTCTCACTACATGAAATTAATCATACAATCCCGTCAGGGCATGTTCATTCCATATTTCTGTCCACCACTGATTCAAGATCTCCCATTCTCGTTCAAAACTTTCTTTCGATTTATTTTGCATCATCAATGTTAATTTATCCATCTCCGCCAATTCATAAACTTTATGTATGATATCTTCCTGCGATGGTGTGTTCTTATCTTTCCAGAATCTTGCGTAAACAATCCTGGCTGCATAAATAATATAACATAAAATTCTTGAATACTTAGTCCTAATCTTCAAATCTATCCCATCTACAATATTTAATAAATATATTTCTGGGAGCTTATCATATTTTATATTAAACGTTCTTTCAATTAATTCATGTGTTTTTGACCAAACTATACTTGCTTTCGTACATTGCCACCACATGTGAAAAAAAGACTCCACCCCCTGGTATTTCCAACATTTTGCAAGCTTCTTATTTTTATATATTTTAGAGATTTGTGTCGGGGTTATATACCACCTGTAATACATTTTAAAAAAAATTTCCTTTAAATAATAACTTCTTGTGAAGTCTTGATTAATTTTCCATGCTTGTTGCCATTGTTTTAAAGTTATCGGGTGACCTATATCCTGGGCCCACTTTATCATATTCTCCTTTATACTCTCTTTTTCCAATTCTAATTTTAATAGTAACTTATAAATTTTGCTTAATGGTTTTTTAACTCCCGGTTTCATTATGATATCCAATTCTGTGTCGTCTAACGATATCCCTTTATTCTTTATATCTTCCCTAAATTTCCCCGCTAATTGCAAATACAATAACCAATGCGATGTATAACCCTCTCTCATTAATTCTTCTCTATTCTTTAATCTAATCGTATTCCCTTCTTTTCTAAGTATATCTTTATATAATATCCATTCCTTTAGTTGAACTTTCTCTAATCTATAAAATGCCTCATGTGGGGAAGTCCAATATGGTAGTTTTAGATATATTTTTTTCTTTACTCTAAACCAAATCCTTAAAATTGCTTTCCTTACATAGTGATCTAAAAATACTTTATTATTTTTATGTTTATCATACCACAGGTACGCATGAAAGCCATAATATAGATTAAATCCCTCCAAATTTAACAGTTTTGTATCCTCTAGCATAATCCAACTCTTTAACCAGATTAATGTTGAGGCTTCATAGTAATGTTTCAGATCCGGCATGTTTAAACCTCCATTCTCTTTTGTGTCCTTTAAATATTTACTCTTAATTCTTGGTTTTTTTCCATCCCAAATAAATCTATTTATTTCTCTTTCCCAATTAGTAATTACTTTATCATTCAATAAAATAGGTAAATTTTGGAACAGAAACATTAACTTCGGGAGAATATTCATTTTTATAGTAGAGATTCTTCCCAGTAGGGATAACTGCAATTTCTTCCACCTATTTAAGTCTTCCGATATTTCCTTCCCTATCCTTTTATAGTTATTATCAAATAAGTCCGAGTTATTTTTTGTTATTATTATGCCCAAATATCTTACCTTTTTCTCAACTTTGAATCCTGAACATTCCACTAATTCTATTTCTTGATTTTGAGTCATATTTTTAGTGATCATCACTGATTTATCTTTATTAATTTTTAGCCCAGCTACTTCTCCAAAGTCTTTTAAGGTTTCCATCAAAGACCTAATACCATTAAGTGGGTCTTCCAAAATTACAACCGTATCATCTGCATATGCTTGAATTTTAAATTCATGCTCTTTGATCTTCATCCCTCTAATTTCCTTATTATTTCTGATTTTTGTATTTAATATTTCTAAGCACATTATAAAAAGTAATGGTGAAAGCGGACAACCCTGCCTTGTACCTTTACTAATCTTAAATTGCTTCGATTTTTCACCGTTGATTAATAAAGAAGCTTTTTGATCATCATATATTGCTCTAATCCACTGTTTATACCTCTCACCAATCCCTAACTTACTCACTACTTCGAATACAAAATTCCAACTCAAATTATCAAACGCTTTTTCCGCATCCAAAAAAATTAATGTTACTTCTTTCTGAATCGATTTTTGATAATATTCTATTGTATCTAAAATTATTCTAATATTATTTTTCAATTGTCTTCCTGGCAAAAATCCATTCTGATCATCCCCTATCCAATTTACTAATACCTTTTTCAATCTTTCTGCTAATACTGATGTGAAAATTTTATAATCAATGTTTAATAGTGAAATTGGTCTATAGTTTTTTTTTTCCTGCTTATCCTTCCCTTCCTTTGGGATCAGTGTAATATTTGATTCTTTCCACGAATTGGGTAACCCTTGATACTTAATTGCATTTACTACTTGTACAAAAAATGGTATTAATTCTTCTTGAAAAGTTTTGTAATAGGCCTCAGTAAAACCATCAGGACCAGGTGCTTTTCCTACTTTTAGATTCCTTATAGCTATCCTAATTTCCTCTGTTGTAATTGGCTTATCTAATTCTTCTCTTTGTAGTGTTGACAACCGTTTCGTGTCTATATGTTCCAAATATTTTATCAACTTACTTTTTTGTGTTTGTGAGTATTGTTTCTCCTTAAATAATTCTTCGAAATATTTTACGAATATATTATTGATCTTTGATTGTTGATAATATATCTTCTGTCCCTCCTTTAAACAAACAATACTTCGTTTTTCCCTCTCCTTTCTTAATTTATACGCAAGCCACCTTCCTGGTTTATTCGCATGTTCAAAATGCCTTTGTTTAATGACTTTCAATTTCTTTTCTATTTCTTCCGTCATTAATAATTGTAATTGTTTCCTCAACACTGTTATCTCCTTATTTATCTTTAAATCTTTCGGTTTTTCCCTTAGTTCCTGTTCTTTTCCTTGTAATGTTTTTCGAATTTTCTCTTTTTTTTCTTTTCTATTTTTTACTACCCATGCCTGTTGATTAATGAAAAAGCCTCTCATAACTGCCTTACTCGTATCCCACACTATCTGCACTGATTGTCCTTTACCCTCATTTTCCTCCCAAAACCTACTTATCTCCTTTTTAGCTTTACTAACTACCGATTCCTTTTTTAATAAACTGTCTTTTAATCTCCAACTAAAATTATTTTTACCAAATTGCATTGTCATCAGGATTGAGCAGTGATCTGAAATTGTTCTTGGCATTACTTCTAGATTCACCACATTTTTTAGAAACTCCCGGGTTATAAAAAACATATCTATCCTGGACCAGGATTTATGTCTTTCCGAATAGAAAGTATATTCTTTATTTTTTTTTGTGCTAGTTCCTACCTCTTCTAGGGACATATAATCTACTATTTCAAAAAACTTTTTTGGTAACTTCCCTTGATTAATTTTGTTATTTATCTTACCTTTACCTAATCTATCAGTTATTGGATTCAACACCCCGTTCCAGTCCCCCATTAATATTAATTTCCCATCTTTGAAATCTAGTAATTTTTCTAACAAATTTCCATAAAATTTACTTTTATTTTCTAGTGGTCCGTAGACTGCTACTATTACAAATTTTAACCCTTGAGTTTTTACTTCCACTATCACACAGTGCCCTAAATCATTACTATATAGTTGTTTTGCTTCATGCCTATTATTTATATACACAGTTACTCCTTTTTTCTTTTTATTTATTGTAGATGAGAAAGCCTGACCTAATTTAGGATTCTTAATGTAATTCAAATCTTTAGATCTTATGTGTGTTTCTTGAATTGCGATTACGTCTAAGTTTAATTTCTCCAATTGGTGGAAAATACATTTCCTTTTACGAGGAGAATTCATGCCCCGAACATTCCAGGACAGTAGTTTCAACTTCATGTAGTATAAAATTCCTGTTCTATACTTACTTAATTACTCTTCCGTATCTTCCGATCCTTCTTCTCCCAAATCTTCTAATTCTAAGTCCTGTATTGAATTAATATCTTCACCTTCTTCCTCTTCTTCCTCTTCTTCTTCCTCTCGTTCTATCACTTCCTCTACCTGTCTTCTCTCTGATTCTCTCTCTTCTCGTATTTTCCCTGATCTTTTCTGAGTATCTTCTTCTCTTAGTCTTGTATCCAAGCCTTGTGTTTTTTGTCCATTTTCCTTCCCCTTCTCTCTATCCTGTTCCTGTATTACTTCTTCTATTTTACTTAGTTCTTCTTTATGTCTTCTCCAGAATTCATTCACCTTCATAACGGTGTTCAAGATAACTTTCTTTTGTTTCCAAGTGAATGAAATACCTTCAGTTCTCTCCCAAGTATATCTTATATTCTGGGCTCTCAACGCTTGCATTATAAAATTATAGTCCCTTCTTCTCTTTAATAGGGCTGGATGGACATCTTTATAAATTTTCACTTCTTGACCCTCCACCACCAACTTCTTTACATAACTGCTTTGTATAACCAGATCTTTAACCCTCTCCCGCAAGAAATATATCACGATGTCCCTTGGTACATTCTTTCGTTTTGCCACCGCCGAATTCACCCGAAAAGTCCTATCTATTTCCAGATCCAGTTGCTCTGGTACCCAACCAATAAACTGCGCCAATGGTCTTATCAGTCTTTGGTACAAATCTTCATTTGCCACTTCTCTCAGCCCTCTTATTTTGATCGATTTGTTTCTATTCCTTATATCCAATAATAATGTTGTCCTCTCCAGTTGGTCATTCCTCTCCTCTGTTTTTAGTGCCTGCACTTCCATCTTAATTATTTTCTCTTCCACCTGCTTCACTTTTTCAGTTACATGTATTAATTGTTTGGATATGTTGTCTAACTTTGTGTTAAAAGTTTCTAATTCTTTCTTAATATCTGTCTTTATTTCCATTCTCATCTGCTTCATTCTGTTCTTGTCTCTTTCATTTCATTTTTGAATGTCATTGTTAGTTTCCGTAATTCTTCAGTTATATCTGTTCCGGAGCTTATCCCTTGATTTTCTGTTCCTGCTGCTCTTGCTTCCGAAATTGGCATTTTAAGTTCTATTGAGGCCCTTCTTTGTAACAGTGATTGAATTTGTGTTTGAGTTCCTGGACCTCCCTTTCTTTTTCCTGCTGCCATCATTTTGATTATTTAACTCTCTTAATTATATTTTAATCCCTTCTTTTACAATTAATAATCTTTTTACTTTTTATTTTTTACTTTCTTAATCTCTATTTACTTATTTGTTTATATGATCTTTGTTATCCTCCCTTTCTGGTTTATCCCTTCAATTTCCAGCCAATTACAATTACTTCCCTCTTTTTCCCCAAATATTTCCCTCCTATCTAGATTACCATCAACAATCCAACAAAACCCGCCAATTATCTACCTTTCTCGTATCTCAATCCACAATCTTTAAATCTCCCCAATCACTCAAAATATACTTCTTATTCCACTTGTTATGACCTCAGTATACAATTACTTATACTTACTTAACCAATTAAATAATTAATTAATCAGTCACAATCAATTACAATTAGTTACAGTTTGTTACAATTAATTCTGTGTAACTACAATAGTAATTACCGTGTTAACAACAGTAACTATTCCCCCCCCTCAACTTCAAATTATTTATTCCAACTCCAATTAATTCCAATATATTACTACTTTATTTAATTAATTTCAGTTAATTTCAATTTTTTAATAACTTAGCCTTTTATCCCTTTATGATCTATTGTTTTTAAATTTTCAAAGGTCTAAACCTATATTATACCAAACATAAATCTCAATTTTATTCCACCCACTTTAATTATCCACCCCTCTTCTCAACTCCCCTTATTTTATGATTCCCTTATAACTCTATATACTTCACATTCACATTCGATTTAATCCCAACCCTCAATCAACAATTCCTTCTTCTATCTTCTTTCTTCTTTCTTTCTTTCTTCTTCTTTTTTTGTTTTTTGTTTTCTCCGACTCCGTCTCTTTCACCACAAATTTATACTTCACAGCAGCACCTCCGCAGTCAGGTCACAGTCAAATCACCAAATTAAGTCCACTGACAAGCTCTTCTCTAGTTGTTTTCCCCCACTCTGTCTCTTTCAGCACAAAGCCACGCTTCACGACTTCACAACAGCTCCTCCGCAGTCAGGTCACAGTCAAATCGCCATGTTAGATCCACGCTTCTAATCAGACAGGCGGGGTTTACTTTCTCGAGTTCCATTACAATTTCAATCCAGTCCAGTTCAATCCTAATGTTCCTTCTCTTTTCTTCTCCTAAAGTCCCAACTTTATATCTTCTTTACTTTTAAGGAATCCTAACCAACAATCCAAGTATAGTCAAACAGATAGGTTTCATCTACACTTCTTCTTGCGACATTAAAGCTGTCCGCTTTGTGCCACCGCTGATTATTTTTTCCGAACTCCCAAATTCTTCTATTTTTTTTTTTAATGTCTGTGTTATTTTCTATACTTTGTCCTGTCCAATTGTAATTGTAATATCTTCAATCTTCAATCTTTTCCCCTCTCTACTTCACGTTTAATTGCGAGTACTTAATTAAACGTTTTACTTAAGATTCTAGGCAGAGCGCAGTTTTCCAAGTCCTCACACTTCTTTCTCTCGTCTCTCCCTTTTCCGTCCTAGCGTCTAAAAATCCCTCGGACACGTCTTTCTTTTCCCCCGAACAGGGCTCTCGATCCCCATCCAACTCAGCAAAAATTCATTTGGATCTCACTTACCCAATGGCTTTCTTCTAAGATAAATGTAGAAAAATAAAAAAAAGAAACAGTGGTGACACAGCAAGCCTTTCTGTTGTTCAGGCTGCCCGGCGCCGTAATGGCGGCTCCGCGATCCCTGCAGTTCGTCCGTGCTCCTTTCCACCTCCTCTTCTCGCACCCCGAACTGGATCGGATCCCCTTCGAGCCCCTCCGTGTCCCCCTTTTTCCAGGGGTCAGTTTCCTCCAGGTATTGGCATTTAGCGAGGAAATACCGACCGCGCCAGGGTACGGAGTTCACCAGCTTCGTGAACTCCGTCCAGTCGCCGCGTCGCCTCCACCGGAAGTGAGGCTGTCGTTTTTTGAGCACATGTTGAGACCACATGAGTCAACAAGAAAGACAATAACTTCCGACAGCAGGAAAAGACGACTGCATCACAGGTGGATAGACTCACTCAAGCCCTGAGTTTGCAAGAACTGAGCAGGGCTGTTGAGGACAGGATGTCTTGGAGTTCTCCCTATCCTCCAGCTATCCTGATTTGGCAGGGAGAGTCCCAATTAATCCTATGACTTCTCACTTTTTCAGCTACTCTTAAAATGTCCCATTTTGTCCATTTTTTCTTCACACTTCCCCCCTTTGTCTTCAGCTTATTTCAGCTGCTGCAAACTGAACTCAAAGTGCCAACATGATTTGCATTCAGCTAACTCAGGAAGAGGGAGAGGAGAGGACAGAATCTTTAGCTGCCCTTTAGGCTTAGGCAAAAGCAAACTGTTGCAGCCTCTCCTAGCTTGTGTGTTGTTCCTCATTAATAACTTTTTACATTTTGACCGCACTCTGATGTTGCTTGGTCACGTGTGTCCCAGTTTTCATTGGTGAAATGTTGGAAGATAAGTACTTCTAAAAAGGTGTGCCAGCTAGTGGTAGGCCAGTTCTCAGTAACAAATATTGTGCTTCACAGAGCTTTTCACCAAGAGTTTAACAAACCATAGTTTCTCATAAGAACTAAGGTCACCAGCCTTCATAGATTGCAATAGTGCTGTGCTTTGTAGCATCAAAAAAGTCACATTATGTATATGCTATCATCCACAATTTTATCTTGTAATGAGAACGGAGCAAAAAACTAAGCTAAACTCTTTTTTGGCAGTTCTTTGACCAGTAGTAGAAGTGCAAATTGTGTAACTCTTTTTAGGAATTGGAAAAGCAATTACCCCGCAAAGAAAGAGAAGGTGCTGACACAATAGAACAGAACCCATAAACCAGGAGTTTATATGTGACTGGAAAACACTGTTAGGTATTGTTTAATTTACTCACTGTGTATGATTGAGATAGATAGACAGACAGACAGACACACTTTCCACTTTCAACATCCTATAGAATCTTGGAGTTTGTAGTTTAGGGAGGGACATTTAGAATTCTCAGCCAAGGAGCTTTTTGGTCTCAGTAAACTACAAACCCCAGAATTTCACAGGATATTGAAAGAGGAATAATAGCACTATAACAGTGTAGTGCCGAAATAGCTTAAGTGTCATGTATAATAATACACTTGGGTGACTGCACAGAGATTCCTCGAAAGAACTAGCACAAAAAATAGATATTCAAGAATGGAGAAAGATTCGGAATCAATGTCATTTAAAAATTTTATCTGTAAGGATAAAAGAGAATCATTATAAATTGGTTTGGAGATGGTACCAAACACCGGGAAGGTTAAAACATATAGATAAGAAACACTCAAGGTTATGTTGGAGGAGTTGCCAAGAGACTGGCACATATATTCATATGTGGTGGAATTGTGAAGGTATACAGAAATTTTGACAAATTGTGTTTAAAGAGATAACAGGAATTGACTTACAAATATGTCCGAGTATGGCATTATTAGCTATATTTGATAAGGTGAATTGTACCCAGGCAATGAAGGATTTAATTACAAATTTATTAATTGCAGCAAAGTTAATTATATCAAGAAAATGGAAAATGCAAGAAGATTTTAAAATAAAGGATTGGTATAAAGAAGTGTGGAAAATAGCGATTAATGATAAACTAATATGTCAAATTAAAGTCAAAAAAAGGAATAATGAAAGGGAATGATGGAAAAGGGTTATCCTTTGGCTAAACTTGTAAATGTCTGTGGATTGAGTATGTTGGTATTTGGCAAGATATGTATAAGAGAGAAGAAGGATTCAGCTGGAAAATTCTTGATATACAGAAGCGGAGGAGTGATGGATGAACTATAATGATGATATACATATTTGTTTTTATATATGTTTCTATGTAGTTTGAAAATAATAAAAATTTCTTTCAAAAAAAGGGAATGATTTTGAAGAAATATGGAAGATATTTGTGGAAAAAGTCCTAATAAAAGAGGGAAGCATCACACCTCCACAAGAAGAATTACAATTTTGGAAAGTAGAGTAAGCTGAAAGATAATTGGCTCGGGGGATAGGTTTACACTTAGTGTTAGGGCTTACATTTAAGGATTCATTTAAGGTTATATTTAAAGCTACATTTAAGGCTAGGTTTAGTATTAATATGTTTAGTAATAGGATCATATTTAGCAACAGCAGTAGGTTAAACATAGTTGAAAAGGACAGAGTTAAGAATGTAACAAAAATATATAAGCAATATGATATATAACATGTGGAATAAGTATATGATGATAAAGGATCTGGAAAGAAATAACAATGTAAGCTATTTTGTTGTAAGTTTTCTTTTTTCATTTTTATGGTAAGCACATGGTGTTATGTTTTGTTTTTTCGTTATAATTAATACACATTTATTTATAAAAAAAAGAGATTCCTCTAATTTGTTACTTCCTGAAAACAGATCAGAAAGAAAAAAGTGGTGTTAATAAAACCTACAAAGACTGCAAACACTCTCAGATCCCTTGGTTTGTATCTTCAAGAAGATCCTGGCATTTCTGTCAATTGGCCACTGAAATGGCTGGGTCCTTTTGAAACACTTCACCTAAGATCAAGGAGTAGTAACATGCAGTTGGACACAAAATGTGCAACTGGAAAAAAGAACTGTGCAGCATGATAATTTAATGTGTAATAGAGAAAATGGGTACAAAACTAAAGATGCAGGCTGGAATCCTGTTAGCGACATTCAGAGGTGTATCTAGGGTGGGGCAAGCAGGACACGTGCCATGGGCACAAATGGTGGGGGGAGTGCAAAAAAGCCAACCCCTCCTTCCACCCAGGCCTGGCCTGCCACCGTTCCCTCCAAGGTCTTGCTCTGCCCAAGGGATGGAGGCTGGTGGCAGCAGCAGCCTTTCCAGCCAGACCTGGTCCAACACTGCCCCTGCTGGGTTCTTTCTCTACCCAGGGCAGTGGTGGCAGGGGAAGCAGCAGCACCTGGGGCACAACTTCCACGCTTGCCCTAGGCACTGTTAAACCTAGATATGCCACTGGTGACATTGTTGTTCTTATGTGCCTTCAAGTTGTTTCTGACTTATGGCAACCCTATGATGAACCTATCATAGGGTCTTCTGGGGGCTGAGTGTGTGGTACACCCAAGGTTACCCAGTAGGTTTCCATGGCCAAGCAGGGAATTGAACCCTGTTCTCCAGGGTTGCAGTCCAGTGCTCAAACTACTACACCATGCTATGCACATGTCAGGTCAGCATTGCTTTCCCTATCACGCATTCTAATGCCATGTAGTGCTGTAATGTTTGATGTCATGTAATGCATTCTAATGCCACATAGTGCTTTGATACTGGATGTCATTTAATGCCATATAATTTGCCATGCAATGTAATGCCATATTATTTGCCATGTAATGCCTGGAACAAAGGGGCTGGAAGAGGATGACAGGAAATTAATGAGAAAACAGTGTTTTGAAAACAAAGGACTGCTATTCTAATGAACTCTTATCAGAGAGAGAACAAACGCCAAATGTCAAGCCACTGGCAGGCGGGAAATGAGCCTGAGAAAAGACTTATTTTAAGTAGCTGACAAATAGGGGGCTTGTGCATGCAAATGTTTGATGTTAATGCTTACAAGACACTGTAAATTCAGTAAATCTTTAGTCCTGGCAATTGCCAGAATGTGCTGTTGTTACTTTACTGGTCCTGAAGAAGTTTGCAAACTTCTAAGCCTAGTTTCTTGGACTGGAGTTATCCTGTACATGACTGTACTTCCTTATTATTAACCTTTGTCATCTTGATTACACTCCGATGTTGTGGATGTGATACACTGAACTCAGTGGAACTGTCTGAAGAAATACGAACGGGATTGATCTACCAAACCCATAAATGTCTTTTTCTCCAGGCAATAGAACTGAGAGCACCAGAAGAATAATTTTTAAATTGTTCTGAAAATGCTTGATTTAATGGAATTAGACTTCAATATTCTTGGTGTGGTACTTATCACATTTTGGTGACTATTTTTGATGGATGACCACAATGCTGCCTCCTCCCCGAGAACCATAGTTTCTTAGATCTGCAAATACAATAGAACTGTGTGTTCTCTTCTTTAGCTTTTTGAAAGGTTGTATGATTCACTTAGAAACATTTTGAACATTCCATTGTATGATTCACTTAGAAACATTCCATGCTGGCTATAAAATATTTTGACAACTAGTTTTCTTCTTTCCAACTTCTTATTTGAATGAAACTTTTAAACAGGTTGATCAGCCACTTGCATTTGGATGTGAGCCTTATATACACGTCCCATAAAATATCCTTTGAATTACACCTTGTTTAACACTGTTGTGAATAAGAACTTTTCCCTTTCAAATACATATATATATTATTTCAGATCACCACAAGTATCTCTATGCAGTGCACATTAGTATGTGATGACATGAGAGTCATATGTAAGGAATTAAGCTTTTGAACTCCAAAATAAGGTCTGTGTCCCCTCAAATCAAACATTGCTGATAACATAATGGAAGAAAAGAACAATCTCTTAGTCTTCCGCACCCCAAAGAATATCCCACATCTTAAGTCTTATGTCCAGAAGAATGTCCTCTGTGAAATGGCATTGATTCCCATCTGCCCTAAACCTTCACGGATGCACTGGTCACCATTGAGTGTGTTGGACCATATCATTAATAACAAAGCTGGTAGAAAATAAAGAAGGGAGCATATGCACCCAATATAAGTTGTGGGCTACCTCAAATCATGCACCCTAACATCCAGGAAACAACTCTGCATCTTACATAAAAGTTTTTCACTCGCTGTTCCACACTTTGGGATTGCCCCCCCACCAAATTTCTGCAGATTTCTCTTTCCCTCATTATTCTTAAATGTCAAGTAAAAACTTTTTTTTTTTTTTTGGCTTTCAAAGCTTTTGGAATTTTAGTGTAATATTGTTTTATAATCTTGTGTATTTTGTCTACATGTATTTGTTTGTTTTATTTTATTTTATTTTTTGTATTTTATCTGGATAATTTGTTTTACAGTTGTATGGTATAGTTCAGTGGTTCTTAGCTTGACGTCCACAGATGCCTGACCTCCAAGTGGGGGCCATGAAGCCCTGCTGGTTGACACTAACAGTAGCAGCAGCAACACATCCTAGACATGAAAACTGATAGCAAAAATAAAGAATGGCTCTAAAGGAACCCAAGACATCTACCAATGGGATGAGGTGGCTGAGGGACCCTGCCTCTAAGCTTTGTTAGCAGGGAAAGATACCACCATGAATCTCCATCTCAGAAGAACATAGCCACAGTTGTTGGATTGAAAATGCCCAATAAAATTGCAGATTGAAGAGGGGAGCAAGCTTAGCAGCAATCAACCAACAGATGCCAAGAATACTGGGAGAGATGCTCTGTGTTACTCACTAATGGTTAGTGAAATCAAACCCTCCTGAGGAAAGCCCCAAGCTCCACCTTACCCTTGCCCAGACTTGCCCTAGGTAAGTTTCACCATCCTTTCTGAAGGATTGCCATTGTTAGTATGCATGAAGAGTCCTGGCCAAGATTTGGAAGTGAGCAATGCAGGGTGTGGAGTGTGATGAAAGATCACTAGCACAAAACAACCAGGCTTCCTCCTTTTTATACTTTCATCTTGGCCAGGGTGCTGCTTTAGCTGCTGCTCTTTGGGGCCGTGGCTGCCTCCCTGCCCGCTCACTTGCCTTGCCAGATGAGCAAGTGAGCAGCAGCAGGTTCTACAAAAGACACCAATCGCAATTTGATTTTTTTGGTCTCCTTTCTCTTATAAGTGGTGAGTGCTTCTCCGATGGAGGAGGTGGACCCTCCAAACAGGCCGCCCTCTCACTGGGAATAGTACAGTGGCCCCTCCACTTTCATGAGGGTTCGGAGTACAGAACCCTCACCAAAGTGGAAAAACCTCAAATAACTCCCCCTGCCCCCCCCCCATTGCCTTCCAGGGCTCCCCCTCCATCCCCTTTCATTTTGCCTCAGCCCAAGTTCTCCACACTGGGGCAAAATGCATAGAAATGGAAGGGGGAACTCCAGAGGGGGAACGGAAGCCACCCCCAATTCCCTTCTGTTTTGCATGGGAACGAGAAGGGGGGAGCTCTGGAGGGGGAAAGAAAGGCTTGTGCAAGCCTTTCCTTCCCATTCCCTTCCATTTTGCCTCAGTGTGAGTCCTCCACACAGGGGCAAAATGCATGGGAACGGGAGGAGGAGAATGGCAGGGAAGGCACGCACTCTGGCAGATAATAACATTCATGATGGTCAAACCTGAGAATGTGAAGAGAAGACTATAATAAGTGTGTGCACATTTACTTATTTCTCCTTTCTTTTCAAATTTGGAAGATCCCTGATAAGCAACTTTAAATAAATATTTGCATATTTAAATCTAAATTTAAATATTTAAATCTTGAGTTAAGTCTGGGGTCACTGGCAACAAATTATATTTACAAGGGGTTCCCAATAAAGAAAAAGTTAAGAATCACTGGTATAGTTTATTATTCCTTCCTTCTCTCTTTCTATGTGTTTATACATATATTTTAGATTTTATGTCTTTGACAGGACTTACTGTTTTTGGTTGGTTTACTTGTAAAGCGCCATGCACGTGGATGGTGCTATATAAATAAACAATAATAATAATATTAATAATAATAATAATTGTTATTTTGGGCAAGTTGAGGGTTGATGCCATCTAACAGAAGACCCTCTCCTAGATGAAGATTTTGGGAGACATATAGCTTGTTTTCAGGTGTGGAACTTCAATTTCTTATTCTCCCTCCCACTTCCATTTTGCTTTTTGTTGTTTTCGTTCCCACACTTGATAGTATCTTGTGCATACATAAAGGTTTGGGCCAAATGGGCATCAATGCACTGTTACTGCAAACCTGCCTGTCCCTGAGTTTATAAAGCCAATGAAAAACAACTCAGAGAGATTGAGTAGGGTAAGAAGACTATTTAATTAAGTCAATTAAAAATTTCAATTAAAAATGTCAATTGTACAATTGGACTGACTTTTAGGGTTTGTGTTCCCTATAAAAATTAAGCCAGTGCTGAACACATTCTCCATTTGAAATTTATATTCCCCTTGTCCCTTCAAAAATGCACATTTGGATTCCACTTCTTGTAAATTATGTACGCAGACAAACACAAAACGCTTCTATCTCTAGGGCTGCATTGCCACTGCTCTCCCTTTTCAGAGAGTTAAAATCTTTATCTTCCAGCACAGGCTAGCCAGTTAACGAGTTGTTTTTCCCTCTGGTGTATCTTTATCTTTTTTCACATCCTGATACAAGGCAGTTTTTTCTACTGCTAAAAAGCATGTTCCCTTGGTTATTCTCAAAGGCACATATTCATTTATTCATCTTTTAAATCTGTTAAAAATACTAATTTTTCAACTATATAAAACAATTATATCTAAAACAATTCATCATTTTATATTCTGCGTTATCACCACCTCACAGAGGACCCTTTCTTGTAAGGCTGTATGAAATGGCCTAAAGGTCCTTTTGCACCTGCCCATCCTCCATTCCCTATTTTCTTCCTATTTTGCCATTAGTGATTCAGATTGGTGCACTTGACAGAGCCTTGCAAGCACATGAAACTTTAAATTAGGTGAGGACTGATTCCATCTCGCTGTAACACCAAAAGTCCTTTTAGGATACCAAGGCAATAAACTCAACAGTGGGTGAAAGGAATAACAGGTTTATTAGATAGCCGGCAAAACTTGTTGTTGTTGTATGCCTTCAAGTCATTTCCAACTTATGGTGACCCTGAGGCAAACCTATCACAGGGTTTTCTGGGGCTGAGTGTGTGTGACACATCCATGATCATCCAGTGGGTTTCCATGGCCAAGTGGAGAATCAAACCCTGGTATCTCGGATCATAGTCTGATGTTCAAACCACTACACTAATCTGGCTCTCTTGGCAAAACCTGCAGGTGTTAAACAAAGTCTCTACCTGATAACAAACTCCTAAGAGCAACTCACATCTCCAGTCAACTACTGGGAGCCCAGAGAAGCACCAGTTAGTGGTGTGCAGCTCTTTGCCAGCTCTTCTGGTCTGCACTGAGTTCTCTCCATCCAACTCTGCAACCCCTCTGGACTCCATGTACTCTCTATCAATAACACCTGTTATAAGCTGGACACAGGGTTCTGATACATGGCACTCACATTCAATATGTTTGTCTAAACAAACTGATTTAATAATTTCTATTCTGATAGTTGATTGTCTACATTTATGTCTCATGGGTTACAGATGCATCTCTACAGGTGATTGGTACAAGTTCATCCCTAAATTCCAAGGCCATGCCAAGCATTGCAGTGATGGTAAGCACAGTCAGATGCTAAGGTTATACAAGTTAAACACTAGTGAAACCAACATTTAGCATCAGTTGATGCTGCAGAGGCCTCTGAGAGAAATAAGCTAAGAAAGTTAATATAACAGGCCAAGAAGGTTAGCATAATGGGACAATTTGAACATATCATCCTAATCCTCCCTGTACAAGTTCTTCTGCTTCCTTGTTTCTTTTCTTTCAACTCCATTCATAGAATAAACCCTCTCCTGGTTATAATGGTGTATGACTTGTGGTAATCAACAGTTTATTTTGGGGGCTGCACATTCTCAATCCCTTCCTCTGCCTATTTTGCTAATAATGTTTTTGATTGACACAATTTGACAGTATTCTTCATGTACATGCATCTTCAATGCCATCTCATAAAATCTGGAGTAGCACATTGTTGCTCTTGTTGTATGCCTTCAAGTCATTGCTGATGTACGGCAACCCTAAGGCGAACCTATTCCAGGGTTTTCTTGGCTGATAGTGTGTTGCCACGGCCAAGCAGGGAACTGAACCCTGGTCTCCAGGGTCATAGTCCAACGCTGAGAGCACTTATCCTTGGGTGCAAAAGCCTAGTTCCTTATTTATTATTGTAATGTCATGATGCAATAATGTGTATTACAGAAACATGACCATGGTGACTGAGAAAGATCATTTTTATTTTTTCAAGGGAGAATCTCTTGATCTTGACAATATACAATATGCAGCAGATCAAAGCATAATTTATGGTGCAGGGGTACACAAACCTCCCATACAAATCTAACTGAATTATTCAGTTTGAAGTTCTGTACATGTAACGTACTGATAATAAGAAATCAATATAAGCATTTGTGACAAGTTCTTACTTCTCTCTGATTGATGTGACAATTCCCGATCTGATAAGGTGCCCTGTCTTTACCACACAGCTTTGCCTCCCCCCTTATGATACCACCTTTGTGTAAAAGGGAGAGGGTTTTCAATGTTTCTTTAGAACTACTCAATAACTTTATGGTAGCATGTTTTCTGTGTTGCTTTACACATTGTATACAACTCAGCCATTTTAAAAAAATAAACTAATTTTTATTTAGATAACAATAAGAATAAAGTATTAAATTTTATATGCAGGTCAAAATTGATACATACATTAACTGTTCTGCCTTCCACTGGGCTTCCACTGAGAATTAAATGTCTCCACACAGTCACTTTCCCTGTCTGACTGTGGGACTCTACTCCATAGCTTCTTGCTAGGAATCTTACTGGATTAAAAACCAGCAACAGGTATTTGATTTTATAATTTTTTTTTCTCAGCTACCCAGCTCCTCCCACACAGTAATAGACTGGGTTTTCTCTCTTTAGGAGCTATTCTGGTTGCCTAGCAACCTGTTTCCTGGCTGCTCTGGACCTTCAGATAGCCACAACCCTTGAACTTTATCATAGCATTGTCAAAAAAACTGACTTTATTTTTTGCCTTTGCTACCTTTCTGAAGCAAAGCCCCCCATCCTCCCTTGAAACTAGACTGTACTGTGCTGTAGGATTAAAAGTTTGGTCATATTTTGTGTTTGTTTATTTACTGAATTCATATCCCGCTTTTCACCAGAGATAGGATCCGAGATGTCTTACAATAATTTTAAGCAAGATTAAGTTAAAATCTCTGCAGATCTTAAAAACTTGAGCAGGCTTATATAGCAGGCTCTGTCAGATCCATGCCATGAAGGGCTGTAAAAGTCATAAGCAGCACTTTGAATTCTGCCCAGAAATGAACCCAGTCAACAGCCTGGCCACAGTTTTTTGAACCTGCTGAATTTTCCAAACAGTTTCTAAAGTTATACAGATGCTAGAAAGGTATTAATTAGTGTGACAAACAGACTCAGTTTGAGGGCACCACTGAAACTTGACATTGGGTAATCATGAGTATTTTCTAGAGTTATACAAACAATATTAGGAGTGGACTGTCAGCTTTTCAAAATAGCATTAAGGGATAGTTGAAATTCCTCATGGCATATGGGTTAGAAAGTTGGGAAGTGGCTATTAACAAGAAAATGTTCTCCCAAAATACCAAATAAAAGTATTGATTTCAGGTTAATTTAGCCATGCATTTCTTAAGTTAACACGCTGCCCACATTCTCCAAACACAGGTTACTTTATGAAAATACCTATTTAGTTTCTTTTTGGCATGCAGAACAATCCAGAATCTGTCTTAATCATATCTTTTTTTAAAAAAAGCTTGACAACTATGATTAAAAGCCGAATCTCAAATTTTATGAGCCTCACAGAACATGTTAAAACTCTCATCACCCTCACAACCAAAAATATGAGATTTTTGGTGTCTCATTAAGTTTATATATGGGACAAGCTTTCCAGTGCTCAAATAAGGAACATCCCTTATAATAAGAGACACCTGACAAATCTATGTATTTAAACTGACATATGGATTATATCTGTCTGTGTCTACAGCTTCTGTATAGGTGGAGAATTATCTTCCCTTTATAAACTTCGCATTTAAAATTAAGAGGGAAAGTCTGAATATTACACTGAGAAAGTGAATAAGGATTTAGTAGTTTTCTATTTTCCCCCTTGCCAATGACTTCCAAGGAGCAAAGTTCCCCTTTCTCTAACTGCTTCCTTCACTTCAGTTCTACAACCAGATAGTCCAGCTCAGCCAGTCACAATCATCCATGACAGCATGTGTTCGGTTTTCTCCTCGAACCTCACTATTAGCATAGATTTAGAATTGTAAACCTACACAGCTTACTTTGCCTCAGGATTCCTTCTGAAGCCACTATTTGTTTGAAGCTTCTCCAAGTAAGCTCTGCCCATAGCCGGGGCGCGGCGGAGACTGAAGAAATTCCAGATCTTAATCGTAGTTGTGGCATAGGCGCATATTTCGTATGAGCAATCTGATTTATTTTAGGACGATTTTTGTTTCTAAAGAAAGTTAAAAGTTCTACCCTTGTCCTATCTCTATGATCGTCAGCGGTTGATTCCGTCCCTGCATAAAGACTTACAGGCTTTACCGGAAGGCCTAGTTTCCTCTCAATGTGGGCCTCGCTCGTCCTCCTTCTTCCCTCAGGGCCTGTTAACGGCCGGAGGGCAAAGAAATCTTCTGACTAGGAGCGCTGAGTCCGGCCTTCTGAGTCAGTGCAGGAAGACAGCGGCCGTTTGAGAGGCGACCCGGCTGCCTCCGAGAGGCCGCTGCGTCCTTTCTTCTAATTCTCGCGAGGCCACAATGAGCCTGGCGGAGCCGCTGGAAGTGAATGCGGGGTTGCAGTCCCGATCGATCAACGATCTCGCTTTAGGTACGCTGAGATCCTACTTATTTTATTCGTTACATTTATAACTCAATATGGCGTACCTGGCCCCCGCTTTTTCCCTTCAGAACAGCCCAGTGAGATAGGCTGGGCTCAGAGTTATCCAGTGATTTGTACGACTCAGTGAGGACTGGAGCTTTAATCTCTGAAGTTCCAGTCCAGCACTCCAACCACTGCACCTCGCTGCTTGACGACAGGCTCGGGCTGGCTGCCCTTGGGCATGGATTGCTTGTTTTTTGTTTTTTTCTTTTCCAGGCTTTGATCATTAAAGGGGTGAGCTTGTATCTTAATTTTCAGGCTTGTGAGAATCTTCCCTGGTCTGGACAAATACGAATTGATGCAGGCTGTAGGGCACTGTGGTGCCAAGAAGAAGCCAAGGATACGTTTCACGACTGTTGTCATTCCACCACTGTTTGGCAACAAGTTTAGGTTGGCTACCCTTGGGCATTGTTTTGGGGTTTTCTTCCAAGCGTTGAGAATTAAAGAGATGGGCTCAATTTCCTTAATTTTCAGGCTTGTGAGAATTCTTTCCCCTCTGGTCTCTAGAGCTGTAGATGAACTTTCAAACCACTGCACCATGCTGTGCAGTGCTTACAGGGTATATTCACCCTGCCTTGAACATACTTTTTTTTTTTTTAAGAATTCACCTGACATCTTCCATTTGTAGGCACTACACGTTTTCACACTGCCTCTTCTATTCTTTTTCTTACTACAAAAAATGTTTAAAAGGTTGAGCACAATACTTGCACAATACCTTTAGACTGGTAGTTCTAAAAGCTATACATGTGGAAGCACCCTCATATGTTTCCTAGTTGGACAGCTATAGACTAAGCATTTAGTAATTACTAATTGCCCATCTGTAACCGTTCTTTCCTGTTTACACTCTCTTCACACTTTCTCTTCACACTCTTTAGGAACACTAGCAGTATGAGACTGTTTACAAAGTATCTGAGAAATAAATTACGCCTTATAATTTTTCTTGCTTAGGAATTAATTGCTTAGGAATTATTTGGTAAAATTCATTTGTTTTCACTGCCAGATTCAAATGATCATTCTCCTGATGAAGGATTAGAAGACGACTTCAATGTTGTGAATAAGAAAGCTGTGGAGCAACTAACAGAAGGACTGATTTCTCATTATTTACCTGATCTACAAAGGTCAAAATTAGCTTTGAAAGAACTAACGTATGTAAAGCTATAAACTGAAATGCATGCATATGTCTTTTTGTCTTTAAATCCTAAATGGATTGTGCAGCCTGTATATTAATGTTAGAATGAGTCTACTTTTTGATTTGACTTTTCTGTTCAAAGATTACAAGAAGAACAATTTGGTTCAGTGTAGATCTAAACTTTCAGCACTATACTGCCCGTTCTTCTCCAAATCAAAGTTATCCCTGCCTATGAAACACTTGAGAGAGCTGCTTTGTCTTCACTATCAGACACCATTCCTAAAAGTTAACATTTCACTGTGTTCTGTACTACATTGTGTAACTTCATTTCAAAGTGCATTTAAAATACTCTGTTCTTTCAGACAGAACCAAGAAGTACTCCTAGAAACTCTTCAGCAAGAAATCTCAAAATTTAAGGAATGTAATTCTGTTCTTGATATCAATGTGCTGGTAAGTGTCTTCTGTCCTTATTGTTTGTTTAATTAAACACTCTGTGCTTAGTTTCCATTCTGTACAAAAATACTACACTAGCCGCTAGGCTTATCATTGGAGAAAGTCTGTTTTAAGTGAGAAGCCTAGTACAGGAAAAAGTTTTATTGCGCTCCAAGAAAAGTTTAACTTCTCATTCAGAAGTTTTAATATATCACATATTGCGTTTAGGGCTGCAATATTCCATCAGGTGCTTAATCTGGGATTCATCTCCATTGAACACTGAGATAGATTTTTAAATATTATTATTCCTTCATCCACTGTATACCTGTTCCTTAATATGAGTTATTTGGGTGATGGACAAAGTGAAAAGAAGGTAACATCTACAATCAGAATAACACAAATATTAAGGAGAAGCAAATAAGACTGTGATAAAATAAAAGCTAGTTGTTATCAAAGAAAGATCAAGAGATTGAAACATTGACTGAGTTGCAAGTAACCCACGTCTGTTCCTTAACAGACTGGCCATAAATAGGTAGACTGAAACCGACTGAATAAGATCTGGGCTATGAGGTGCTAAGTTATAACTCGAATAGCTGAAAAACATGAATTTGCAGCTCATACCAACCAACATACATACATAAAAACATACATAAAAAAATTAAGATTCAAGGGCTGTAGTAATGGTCTTTTACAGCTTTTCAAATTTGTGGAAGGATCTTGTGTTGTCATTTTTAGTATTGCAGGAGTTAATTTAATAGCCCAATAATAAACATGTCTACTTCAAAGTACCCCTTTTTGGGCCAATGGAACTTATTCCCACTGAGTATGTGTATGTAGGATTGCAAGTTTATACTTTTTCAGGCAATTCTTTTTAGTTTGTGACACTTTTTTTGAAGTCACTGAAATCTGTTGTACATAACAAACATTTTTGTGTCTTCTCTCATCATATTCTCATGTCTTTTTTTAAGTTTTCAGAAGCAAAACACTATCATAATAAGTTGGTCAACATTAGGAAAGAAATGATGATGCTCCATGAGAAGACATCAAAGCTGAAAGTGAGTTTTTGGGGTTTTTTGTTGACAAAGATGGAAAAGGTATCCTGTCTATATTACTGTTCTGACCCCTGAAAATGTTGCAGGTGAACACTGACATTCACATACTGTGTTCTTCTTGCTACATCAACACTGTAGATTTGTCAGTGTTCAAAGTCAAGTGTGCTTATTTGAAATTTAACTTAATCTTTGTATTATGAAGAATATTATACATGGTAACTTCATGATTACCAGCAAAATGAGCTCTCAGTACTGTAATCAATGAAATATATTTCTCAGTAAATGTATAGGTACACATCTTTTGCTAGGTCACTAATGAATTAAGACTTGCTAGCCTGCAACTAAAGAAGCACCATAGATGTGCCAACCTTAAATGCAGGAGATGCCAGGTTTAGTCTTTGGTATCTTCAGTTTAAACGGCCAGATAGGTAGGTGATATGAAAGGTCCCTTCTTGAAACCCTGGCCTTTCAAACTATCTGGTGTGAGGAACCAGCAATTTTTTCCCAGTATGCTAGGAGCTGGTACTGTTTGTGCTCCATGGGTACAATACAGTACAAGTACAGTAGCTTCCCATCCTATGAACAGAATGAGACTTGCTTCCACATACACGTGAATAAGCTTTAACTGCAAGAAATGTATTTATAGATAACACCAGTTTCTTTTCTTATGCATTTCTGAGCATTAAAATAAATTTGTGAAATTAAATACTGGATTTTCATGACTCAACAAATGATCTGATGGAAATATCACTTAACAGTGCTCTATAGGGCGAGAGTGAAAATAATATGTGCAAAATATATTAATACTTTGTCTGGAATTGTTTGAGGCATTAATGTGTAATGCCCAGAATTTTCCCTCAACCAATGTTACTCCTTCAAATAGCGAACTGTTATGGCCAGTATTGACAGGAACGGTGCCAAAACAGAACAGCTGAGGAGCAAAAGGGGAAGTATCTGGGGAAAATTTGAGGTTTGCAGAAGTGAAGTTGCTTTAAAAAAAACAAAAAACAAACCCTAAGCCTCTTCCTAGCCTTCTGTTCAACAAGTCAATGAAGACTGAGCCTTTACGGTTGCCACAGAATGGAGTGCCAGTTGGGGGAAAAAATAAAACAGAATTGTAGGAGTGAATATTCCTAGCCTTAAGGAAATCGTATGAAATCCATGGGATTGACATAAGTCAACTGGTGACCTGAAGGCACATACATATACCACATACAAACACAGGGGTTTCAGGAGAAATGAAGAGAATGGATGCCTGGAATCCTATACAGCCACACTCCTGTGAAAAGAAAAGATGCATTCTTATTTTGCTGCAGAATCTGCTTGATATATTTTCAAAAAGGAAAAAAAGAGGACCCAAATAATTAGTGACCAGTTAGCCTGACATCAGTACCAGGAAAGATCCTAGAGCAGATTGTTAAACAGTCAGTTTTAATTACTTAGAAAGCAATGCCATAATCACTAAAAGTCAAGATGGATTTCTCAAAAAGAAGTCATGCCAGACTAATCTTATCTCTTTTTACGACAGAGTTACAAGCTTGATAAATTAAGGGAATGCTGTGGATGTAGCATATCTTGATTTCAATAAGGTCTTTGACAAAGTTCCCCATGACATTCTTGCAAAGAAGCTACTAAAATGCGGGCTGGGCAGGGCTACTGTTGGGTGGATTTGTAATTGGTTGACAAACCAAACCCAAAGGGTGCTCACCAATGGCTGCATTTCATCCTGGAGAGAAGTGACTAGCAGGGTGCCGCAGGTTCTGTCCTGGGCCCAGTGCTGTTCAACATCTTCATCAGTGACTTGGGTGACGGAGTAGAGGGCACACTGATCAAATTTGCAGACTACACCAAATTGGGAGGGGTTGCTAATACGCCAGAGGACAGGATCAAAATTCAAAATGACCTTGACAGATTGGATTGCTGGGCCAGAGCTAACAAAATGAATTTCAGCAGAGAGAAATGTAAGGTCCTGCACTTAGGTAGAAAGAATGGAATGCAGAAATATAGGATGGGGGACCCATGGCTGGAAAACAGTACGTGTGAAAGGGATCTAGGAGTCTTGGTAGATCACAAGCTGATGTGTGATGTGGCAGCCAAGAAAGCCAACAGGATTGTTGGTTGCATCAATAGGAGTATGGTGTCTAGATTGAAGGAGGTAATGGTAGCACTCTATTCTGCTTTAGTTAGAGACCTCATCTGGACTACTGTGTCCAGTTCTGGGCACCTCAATTCAAGAAGGATATCAACAAGCTGGAGCGTGTCCTGAGGAGGGTGACCAAAATGGTGAAGGGTCTGGAAGCCATGCCCTATGTGGAGTGACTTAGAGAGCTGGGTATGTTTAGTCTGCAGAAGAGAAGGTTAAGAGGGGACATGATCGCCATGTTTAAATATTTGAAGGGATGTCATGTTGAGGAGGGAGCAGGCTTGTTTTCCATTGCTCCAGAGACTAGGAGAAGGAACAATAGATTCAAGCTGCAGGAAAGGAGATTCCACCTGAATCTCAGGACGAACTTCCTGACGGTCAGAGCTGTCTGGCAGTGTAATATGCTGCCTTGGAGTGTGGTGGAGATTCTTGTTTGGAGGTGTTTAACCAGAGGCTGGATGGCCATCTGTTGGGGGTGCTTTGACGTGTGTTCCTGCAATGGCAGGGGGTTGGACTGGATGCCCCTGTGGTCTCTTCCAGCTCTATGATTCTATGATTAAGTGTTGTTGCTTTTTCTGTGTGCCTTTGAGTCATTTCTGACTTATGGTGACTCTAAGACAAACCTGCCATTGGATTTTCTTGGCAAGATTTGTGCCTTTGCATTCCTTTGAGGATGAGAGAGTGCGACTTGCCCAGGGTCATCCAGTGGGTTTCCAGAGCCGAGTGGGGATTCAAACCCTGGTCTCCAGTCATAGTCCAACACTCAAGCCATTACACCAAGCTGGCTCTCCCAAAAAGCTCTCTGAAGAATCTTGAGAGAATAACAGTTGAATATCATGGCTTCTAAACTGTCAAGTAAAATTCTTTGGTTTCAGCCTACTTATATAATTTCCTGCTATCCCACTGTTTCAGAAAAGAGCTCTCAAACTTCAGCAAAAGAGGCAGAAAGAAGAACTGGAACGAGAACAGCAACGGGAGAAAGAACTTGAAAGAGAGAAACAGCTAACTGCCAAACCAGCCAAAAGAACATAAAAGCTGAACATGTATTGACTTGTTGAGCTGCTAATAACATTCTCTGAACTGGCTGCAAAAATGGTGTTGCACCTTATAACCTGATACTCCTCCTTGCCAAGAAGCCAGTTAGTACAATATTAATATTTCCAAGTTGTTGTTACTTGAAGGTGGTCAAGAACTTACCGTTTCAACAATGCCTTTTTGGTTAATGCAGCACAGCATGATAACTGTAGTGTCAGATGTTTTGCACAATTGGAGTAAGAGATTATTTTTAATGTCTGACTTTATGTACCAACCTAGACTGTATAAGATAATGTAAGGTCCAAATGTGAATTCATTTTCTTAGTAGCTTACTTTGTTGACTAGACTCTAGACATTTTAAAGTCTGGATCTCCCTTCTTAGTTGTCATTACTGATTCTCTTTTACCTATGTCCATAAAAAGCTTTGCAGCTATATTGTAGCACTAACTAAAGTACTTAATTTTAACATAATCTGAAGATTGTTAGAATGTACTGCCAAAGTCTCACTTCTTCAGCAGAAGCCATTATGTGTTAATGGCACAAAAATGAGGGAACGCCAGTGCAAAATCTCATCTTGCATGTACAAGAATGCTCTTTCAGAACACTGATTTCAGCAGAAGCAACTATGCATTTTATGTGACAGACCCATTCACATATTCACTTGTTTGCTGCAGCAGCTACATAAAACATGAACAGTATAGATACATCCTTAAAAACCCATGTTCACGTATCCCACATCGCAGGAGATCCCTTGGAACTTCTTGTAGCCTATGTCATTTAGCTAGTTCCAGCTTTCAGGAAGCCATTTGCAAAACCAGTGATATCAGAATAGGGTGCAAAAGAATAGAAAGATGCTATCAAAACTGAACAGTGTGAAAGCTAGTGGAAGAGAATAAGCTAGCACCATGTCTTCAGTCACTTGTTTTCTTTTATTAAATCTTTTTATTTAAATGTTGCTGTGGACCTAACCATTCAGAGTGGACAAGTGGCCAAAATTATTCTCAATGTTCTCATTTCTAATTAGAGCAATCTTATGGGTTTTCAGAAATAAAGGGAGGTCATTCATATAAGAATTCTCCTTGGCTTCAAAAGAGAAGAAACATGTTGATGTATTTTTTAACCAGCAAAATCAAAATAAAACATATAGAAACCAGATAGATGCTGTAGCATTCATGTATTTCTAAAAGAAATATGTATAAATCCTAAAATCCAGGAGGGTTTTTTCAGGGGGGAACTATACAATCTACTGTTAAAGCATCCAATTTGTTATAAACTCATTTATAAATGAAATTAAGAGTATACATAGTTTCATTAAAATAATGGAAAAATAAAAACAAAATTTTTTTCCACACCAAATGTTAATCCCTTTTCTTGTCTGTATATTGTTCTACTTGATACGTCCCTCCTCTCTCACACACACACACAGCCTCCTTAAGGTAAAGGCACATTTTTTCCTCCCCAGCAAAACATCCGGAAAAGAAATACAATTTCAAACATCCTGACTGGAGATGTATAGCAATTTGTGTTACAATGAAGAAAACTGTGGGTGTAGTCATGTTGCCTATGGAATAACATTCAAAATCCATCTTGTGGTGATACCTTTGACCCAATAAAGGTTTCACTACAATACTCTGGGGGTGCTAGAGTGTGTTACGGCATTGCATACACACCCCCAATTGGCATGGTTTAATTGGCTAATAATATTAGGTTGGCACTATATTAGTTGGTGTTGATATAAATGATACCTGAAGTTATGGCAAGGTCATGGTGGAAGAGGCAAACTCCTGACTGTAAACATGATATGGCAAGGTGGGTCAGCCACACCTACCTCTTACACAAGAGATTCAGTCAGTTTCAGGACAATAGCACAACTGCTCTGAATAAGTGTGAACCACCAAGCTGAACTCTCAGAGCTGAAATGGGGAAGTTCCCACCAAATTATGATTGTCTCAACCCTGGTCCCTGTACATTTGGACATTTCCCTCTTGTTTCCCCACCTCTCCACAGTATTCAGCCATTACAACAACCATTATCCCTTTGTCACTCAAAAACTAAACCATTAACTCTGTCCAGACTTCATTGTTTGTGTTGCAACCCCCATTGTCCACTTAGCCGGGAATGCAAGTAACAATCATGCTTTTTGGGTACAAACACTTTTATTTTATTTTATTGATTTTAGGCTGCTCAGTGCAGTCTCTTGCCATTCCAAATGCCATTCTGTTTGATTTCCAAGCAAGAATTATCCTTAGGTTCTAGCCTAAGCCATGTCACTGCTTTCTCCTCTTTTCTCTGGACTGGTAAATATCGCCCAAATTCCTCAATGTCCTCTGTCCCACTTTTCTCCGTTTGCCTCAGTTAGTCCTTGAGCGAGTGTGTGTTTGAGCTTTTGCGTGCTTATGTGAGTCTTGTCAATAAAACACATTTTTAGTTTACATTTTTTAACTCTCTGGCTGGTTCTTTCCTGTGCAAGCCCGTAAACATTGGTAGGCAAGATCTTGCTAAGTTACCCCCCTCTCACAGGCCTCCCATTTTGAGCTAATGATTCCCCACTTTCGAACAGAGGTACTGGCATTGCGGGCTGGCCCTTGTGGTATCCACGGTTTGGAGTAATAAGTGATAGTTGTTGTTGTTGTTGTTGTTGTTGTGTGCTTTCAAGTGATTTCCAACTTACGGTGTTTTCTTGGCAAGATTTGGTTACAGAACATTTGCTATTTCCTTTCTCTGTGGTTGAGAGGGTGTGACTTGCACAGGATCACCTAGTGGCTGAGTGAGGATTCAAACCCTGGTCTCCAGAGTCCTAGTCCAATGTTCAAACCACTACCCCATACTGACTCCCACTAGAGTAATTCACATGATAAATTATCATCTCTGTAAGGCTGGGATTACTTGCCTGCAGAAGTATTCAAAGGGTAGAGATAGTAGTTTTCTGTTAAAGCTGCATTTATGTCTTGCTCTTTGTAAAACCGACATAGCTGCCAACAGTAGAACAACATAAAAACATTATAATTTACCAGATCATATTTTATCCTGGAAATTAAAAGTTCTCCCTTCTGTTATCCCAAACTGTGGGTGCCACAAGGGCCGCCTGCGATGCCAGTACCTTTGTGCAAAAGTAGGGAACAATTAGTTCAAAAATAGGAAGCTTGCAAGAGGGGGGCAACTTAGCGAGACCTTGCCTACCAGTGTTTACAGGCTCACACAGGAAAAAGAAAAACAGCCAAAAGTGAAATGTGAACTAAAAAGGTGTTTTATTGAAATAAATTCACTCATGCACACAACGGTTCAAACACTCACACAGTCACACAGGGACTAACTAAAGGAGAGGGAAGAAAGTGGGATAGAAGACTTTGAGGGATTTGGGCAATATTTACCAGTCCAGAGAGAAGCAGAGAAAACAACGGCACGGCTTACGCATGAACCTCAGGACAGTTCTTGTTCAGGAACTGGATGGACAGAGTGGCGTTCAAATTAGTGAGAGATTGCACTGGACAGCATAAAATCAGAGGTATTTGTACCTGAAAGATGTCCTAGGGGTATGATTGTGACTTGCACTCCCTGCTAAACGGACAATGGGAGTTGCAAGCACAAACAACGAAGTCCGGACAGAGTTAATGGGTTTCGTGTTCAAGTGACAAGGGGATAATGGTTGTCATAATAGCTGAGTATTGTGGAGAGGTCAGGAAACAATAGGAAAACTTCCAGATGCACAGGGGCAGAACTCATATTGTTAGTTACTGCATGCTAATACACATTTATTCACCCACCACAGCTAAACTATTTCACCACTGCTGTAATTCTGATGGCAAGATGACTAGAATGCTAGCTAATATTGCATTGGATAACTGAATGTAAATTCTGATGTGTTTTAAAGATTATATTTCTTGCATTTGACAACATAAATGGTAATCCCAATAATAAATAGAATAAAATAGAATAATAGAATAAAATTTGTTAGTCTTAAAGACAGCAGATGATGCAGATGATGTTTTCCCTAACCTTATCCATCAATTATATTAGAAAGACAATCAGGGAAGGAAAAAAATGACTGGTCATCAGTTAATATTATTTAGCATTAGCCCTGAGTTCTGGGCTTTCCAAGTGTATATTTAAATTACTGATATGTGCATCTTTCTTTTTAGATGCTTCAACAGTGATTTTGCTGCAACAAACTAACAGAAAACTAGCAGAAAAAAAATGCAATAGCATCAAGGTTAGCTGTATCAATCTCAAAAGCCTGAAGGAAAAAACTGACTCATATTTAAACACCTACTGAGGCTACACTCCAGGTTTCTGATGATATGGGCTGGAATTCATGAATGGTAATAACCAATAAAACATGTTAGTCTCTATCTGCTTCAACAGACTAAAACAACTTCCAACTCTTTCAAAATATACCTCTTAGGCTGGCCCAAATATACAGTGCCTAAAGAATGAGGGTACATTTATGGTGAAGATAAAACTTGGATTCCCTCCATCCTCCTCCTTGGTGCAACTCTGAGATAAAGACATAGTGTGCTCATCAGTGAAAGCTCATCCGTTAAATGCTTTTTAACATCTACATGAAACTGTTGGGAGAGATTATCTAGAGCAGGGATGTCAAACTCAATTTCATCCTTGGGCTGCATCAGCATTATGGTTGCCCAAAAAGGGCCGGTTGTATGTGTAAGACTATATAAATGTATTTACTCTTTCATCATATTAAATAATTGCTTCTGCATTCAATTACTACTGTTTTTTTTACATTGCCTTCCTTCTACATTTTTTCTTTTCTTGGACATTTTGGAGCTATTTGATCATAGTTTATGGTCCCTGTACCTCTTTAAAGTGACATAGAATTGGTCAGTATATCCAAAGTGTGCCACTTTCTGCCCCCAGACCCTCTCTGTGCCTCTTTCTGCCCCTGGACTCGCCAGGCAAGGGGAGTGCCACAGATGCAGGAGGCGTGCAAGGGACACATGAAATGGCCTGGTGGGCTGGATTCGCCCCGCAGGCCTTGTGTTTGATACATGTGATCTAGAGGCATGGGGTAGGATGCTATCAATATGCTGATGATATCCAAATATATTTCTCCATGCCTTCAAAAACAGCCTCTGCTAAGGATAGTATGTCTCCTCTGAAAGATCGCTTGAAGAAAGTAATAGGCTGGATGAGGAAAAAGAAGTTGAAACTGAATCCAGACAAGACAGAGGTGCTTACTATTAAAGGTCCTAATCTGGGGTTGGAGGTGTGTCAACCAGTTCTGGACAGGGTCACACGCTCCCTGAAAGACTGTGTTTGCAGCTTTGGAGTGCTCCTGGATCTGTACCTCCAAATGTCTGCTCAGATAGATACTATGGTCAGAATTGCTGCTTATCAGCTTTGGCTGATACACCAACTGCGCCCCTTCCTAGAATTGGATGACCTAAAGATGGTAGTGCACATGCTGGTAACCTCAAGGTTCGACTTCTGCAATGTGCTCTACATTGGGCTACCCTTGTACCAAGTTGGAAGAATCCAACTGGTCCAAAATATGGCAACCAGACTGATTACAGATACATCAAGGAGTGAACCAATATTAAAATCACTCCACTGGCTGCCAATTAGTTTCTGGGCAAAGTACAAAGTGTTGGTTATCACCTTTAAAGCCCTACATGGTTTGGGTTCAAGTTACCTACAGGATCGCCTCCTCCTATGCAATCCGCCCCATACACTCAGGTCCTCTGGGGGCCATTTGCTTAAACTGGCCAGGACTAGACTGGCAATGGTCACCGAGAGGACCTTCTTGTTGGCTACCTCTAGACTGTGGGATGGCTTGCCAAAAGAGATTCAACAGCAAAATATGCATTCTGAATTTTAAAAACAGGTAAAAATTTATCTCTTCCAGCAGGCCTACCCAGTCTATTTTTAATTACGATGTATTTTTAATTATGATAGTAATTATGATCTATGTGTATTGAACGGTTTCATGTTAAAAACATAAACACTAAAAGTGTGTGTTAATCATAATGTGTTTTTAATTGGCATGCTGGTTGTAATTGTATTTTAACCTCTGTTGTACCCCACCTCGAGCTTTGAGGAGAGGCGGGTAACAAACAAATTATCATCATCATCATGTGTTTGGTACAACCCTCATGCACTCATCCCTACTCCATGTGGGTATATAAACAGTCTGGCTCTGGGCAGATGTGATTAAGACTCAGGTGTGTTAGTTTACATTTTCATTCTGCTTTTTCACAGCATGCATACCCAGTTAATGTACATGGATTTCAATGTTACAAAGTGATTATACATTATCACTTTCTCACATGCTCACAGATGTTCACAGATTCCTGAATCCCCAAAGAAGTCACTTCAACTCGTTAACGATGAAGAGGAGATTTTGGGAGTTGTTAACCCCCAGAGAGAACTATGCTAAAATCCAGAATATAGAAAATTAGAAATAATCTTTCTGAGCAGGAAGCTCACAGGCAGATGAACTAGAATTGCTCCTGCTTGCTGTTTCAATACTTGCACAATAGCTGCCACAAGGGAGAGGGCCTCTTGGCATGTCAGGTGTTTTTGATGTTCACTCCCAGAAGTCCAGACAGCAAGGGATCATAGGATTTGTAATCCAAAAACATCTGGAAAGCCAAAGATGCCCCAGCTCCGGCACAGAGCAGGGATAGAGAAAATACCACTCTCCAGATGTTGGACTGCAGCTGCCAGCATTCTTCACTGCTGACTAATGCTGATGGGAATTGCAGTCCAACAATTCTGGAGGGCCATACAATCACACCTCCATTTATTTGACAGCCTTTTGTGTCAGGATGGGCAACTTGTGGCTTTCCAGATTTCCAACAGCTCTAGCCAGCATAGCCAATGGGAAAAATTAAGAGGATCTGTAAGACAATCTGGAGGTCACAACACCTCATTTAGCTAATTACATTTTCCCCATGAAAAATTTGTTCTCCATTGTTTATCTCTTTGTAAGAGTCTTGTAAAGGTAATAAATGAATGATATGTGCTAAAGAATGGACAGATTCTTTTCTTTTGTGTTTCTTTCTCTCTCCTGCCGACAACCAATTTAACAAGTGTTCTATTATGGTTTATAAAGAGAGGCAGAATTTCACATCAATCTGGTAGACTCTAGAGCTTCTCAGTGTAGTTCTGTATACCCCCTCCACATCTACCCCTGTCCAGCCCATGAAGGGACTGTTTCTGTTGTTGCTTATCTGTGAGAAGGGGTGGGAAAGAATTCAGAAGATGAGGAAACATCTGCCCAGAGGAGAAGTAAAGAGAGTACACTCACAGATGGAAGGAACTTTGGCTTCTCTTCCCCTTGGAGCCGAGATCAGCCACATGTTTATCTGAACTGCCTTCCCCCTCCTGCAGGTAAGGAGAAGTAGAGGCAGCCCCTCCTGGGGTGCAATAGTTGGTAGAAAAGGGAGGTTTTGGACAGGTGCAAAGGGCTGGAGCCTATCTCCCTGCACTCCCTCCAAAAAGAGACATTTATGCCCATAAGCCACATTTATGTGCAAGCTGAAAACTGGACAGGATTCCTGTATATTTATGGTTGTGAAGAGGGAATTTCAACAGATGCTGCTGGTTGTGTGACAAGCAACACCTGCTGAAATTCCCCTTCTATATGACCATTAAAGTCACAGGAGCCCCCCTCAGTTTTCAAGCTGGCAACCATCCAAGGATCTCACTACCAAGATTCCACCCATATATAGGGTTGCCTGTCTTTAATGGTTCTGTTCTTGCTTCGTTCTGCGCCTTCAAGTCATTTCAGCTTTATGGTGACCCTAAGGCAACCCTATCAAGAGGGAATTTGCCATCCTCTTCTTCTGAGGCAGAGAGTATGACTTGCCCAAGGTCACCCAGGAGGTTTCCACAGTGAAATGGGGATTGAAACCAGGGTCTCCCAGAGTTCAAGCCCAACACTCAAACCACCAGCCGATTCTGTCTTTTTTTTTAAAATCATTTTATTCAAATTTCACATATAAAACAAACATTATTACTGTTAATTTACAGAAAATATTTTTGATCTTCCACACTGATCTAGATTACATTTCCAACATCTCTTAACATAGTTGTATCAATGTACCGCTTTATGCTGATAATGTTACATGACAGTTCTTGCATTTCATTCTCTACATTACAGTTCCACGGTTTACATCAGTAGCCCCCTCATTAGTTATCTTAACCATGAATCACTCATTTCCATTTAACAGGTTTCAAATGGGCTTAAAGACATATGGAATAGAATTGCTGGGTAACAGCAATTATCTGTTACAATCTGCCATTCCTTTTTGATCTCATCGTCTGTTTTCCCCTTTAGTTTCTGTGAAATTATATCAGCATTTCTATTTTCCATAAATGTTCCCCACCATTGTTCTATTGTAGGTATTTGTTGAGTTTTCCAAAGCTTTGCATATTCTATCCGGGCTGTTGTTACCATATAAAGAATTATTCGTCAATCTTTCTTTACTTCAGTACCATCAAGTACCTTTGTCATATTTAACAAATACAATTCCGGTATCTTGGCAAACTGAACTTTCATTATAGCACAAATTTTATTATGTACATCAGTCCAATATTTCTTAGCTTTGGGACATGACCACCACATGTGATATATCATACCAACCTCTTTCTGACACTTCCAACACAGACCGGTACCTGTATTGTAAATCTTTTTTAATTTGTCTGGTGTCATGTACCATCTATGAAACAGTTTGTAATAGTTCTCTTTCAAATTCTGAGCAACTGTAAATTTTTGTGTCTTTTTCCAACTTTCTTCCCAGAATTCTAACTGAATTGAATGTCCAATATTTTGAGCCCATAAGAGCATTGCTGACTTGATTGTTTCTTCTTGCATTTCCTGTTGTATTATTTCTTGATATATATGTGATAATAAATCATCATCATCATCATCATCATCAACATTTATTGATTAGTCGACTGACCATATCAACAATAAAATACATGCTACATAGTACGAAATACAAATACAGAAATTCCATACACAGATAAACTCAACTCATATAAAATTAGCTAAAATAATTAAAACATATAAACTTAATAAGTAGTGGATTTGATATAGGAAGTAAAATACATGGTAAACAGGAAAGATAAAATAACAAGAATAAAAATTCAATCATAACATTTAAATAAGCTCATCGCCATGACAGGGGACCCCATTTTGTGTGATAAAAAGATCTCTCAGGTAAGCAGCTTTTGTAATAAATGTTGCAATCCGGCGGACTGAATGTAAATTCTCTCCGGAAAGAAAATAGGACAATTTGACAGTTGGATCCCAATTGGTCGTTCTGACCAGAAGTGGGTTGTAAATATTGAGATCTCACCTTGGTATATATACAACAATCAAACAAGATGTGCCCAATATCCTCTATGGCTGATGCACCACAGATACATGTTCTTCCATGGTATGGAATTTTTTGAAACCGTCCTATTCTTACCATAGAATTAAGTTGTTCAAATCTAGCTCTGGTGAAAGCTATTCTCTGTCTCTGTGTTAGGTTCAGCCTCAGATACTTTTCTAGACCAAATATAGTTTTATTTTTAGCTAACCAATTTAGAGACTTAGAACCGGCCAGCAGAGCTATATCTGTTTGAGCACTGATGTCCAAAAGTCTTTGTTTTAGTATTTCCTGTGCTGAGTGTCCACAAGTTAGTAAATAAGATGGGGAAAAGCCTAGCTGGTGCATTAATTGAAACAGCAGGCATATCCAAAAATTTGAACGTTGGAGATCTAACTGTTCATCTAAGCAAAGTTTAGGGAGTCTCCCTGAGTCCATTTTAAGAATCCTTAGCCAATAGTTAAAAACTTTTATCAAAACCTGGCACTGAATAGAATGTGCCCCTAGTTCTGCTCTCACTGCTTGTGCCAGAGTGTTCTTATCTGTTCCTAGTATCCTCCTTAAGAAGCAGCTCTGAGCCTGCTCCAAAAGGGGTACTTTCATTTGACCCCACAATTCTGCCCCGTAGGACAGAATAGGCATGATTTTAGCCTTATAAACTTTTAGAATAGGGGATATACTGGAGGGGTGGTTATAGTTTATCAATTTATAGAGTATATTAGAGTTGGCCATAGCTCTCTGTTTATTTCTTCTAAGGTGATTTGTCCATTTCTCTGTATTTGAAAAGGACAACCCTAGGTATAAATAACAGCTGACTTGTTCAATCGGAACTCCTTCCAGGAACCAGTTATATTTTTTGGACCTTTTCCCGAATACCACCACCTTAGATTTATCTTTGTTAATAGCTAAATCATTATGGGAACAGTAATTAGCTAGGTTCTGTAAAAGCCGTCTCAAACCAACCTGCGAGCGGGCGATCAGAACCATATCATCAGCATAGAGGAGGACATTAAGGAATGTGTTGCCTATCTTGGGTGTATGAGCCGTTGTTGAAGAGAGGAAGCCTGGGATGTCATTAACGTATAAGTTAAATAAAGTTGGAGCTAAAATACATCCCTGTCTAACTCCTTTATACACACTAACTTTCTTGGTCAGCGCACCATTGGCTCCAATACGCATTTTAAGACAAGTATCTGTATGGAGGGCCTTGAGCAAATAAAGGAGTCTTGGCTCTATATTCAAATCTGCCAATTTGCTCCAAAGAATATCCCTGTTAATTGTGTCAAACGCTGCTCTAAGATCTATAAACGCTGTGAAGAGTTGTTTTCCCTAGGACATATACCTTGTTATAAGATGGTGTAAAATAAAACAATTGTCCATAGTGGATCTTCCCGATCTAAAACCTGCTTGTTCTTCCACTAACAAGTTTTTATCAGCAATCCAATCCTCAATTTTGCCTAACAGATGTTTTGTATACATTTTGGCCACAATGTCGATAAGGCTTATAGGTCTGTAGTTTTTAAGGTCTCCTTTGTCACCTTTTTTATATATAGGCACAATGATGGAAAATTTCCATCCAGATGGAAAATGGCCTGTGTTATCAATAAAGGTGAACAGATCGGCCAGGATAGGCGCCCACTAATCCACATATGTCTTAAACATTTCTGGAGGAAGTAAATCTTCACCTGGTGCTTTGTTTGATTTCAGGGACTGTATAATTTTTGTAGTTTCAGCCACTGTGACTGGAGACCATTGGGGGAGCTCTGCTGAGAGTAAGGGATCATTTGTTAAATTGTCTGTAAGTCCTTGATTGGGATCTTGGAAAAGTCTTGAGAAAAAATCCTCCCAAACTAAGGCTGGGATGGGGACATCTGAAGAAAATCTTCGTTCTTTCAACAGCCCGTTTACTGTATTCCAAAAAAAGGCTGAATTCGGTCCCGTGGCAGATAATTCCAGATCCGCCCATACCCTGGCTGTATAATTAGCCTTCTTTAGTGACAAAAGCTTCTTATAGTCACGTCTAAAAGTTAGCATCCATGAGCGATTAGCTAAAGAAGGGTGGTATTGGGTCTGATGCAGATCTTAAACGTTTCCTGGTCCTAATACAATCATAATCGAACCAGGTAGATCTTGTAATCTGGGGGTTGCTGTGTGGGGACTCATCAATTAGAAACTTCCTTAATAGGAAACAGAGATTAATAAAACCAAGAAGGGGTTCATCTCCATCCACACTGCCTAACATTATAGTTCTATATTCTGGCGTATTCCACACAGAAGTCAAAAACTTGGCAATTAACCTGGTATCAACTTTGTTCCATTTGAGCCTCCTATCATGATCAACTTCCAGATGAGCGAACAGATTTTGTACCCCAGGGCTACTAGGTGTGAGGTCTGAATAACCTTGAAAAGTAATAGTAACAGGTTGGTGATTACTGTCCTCCCTCACATACACTTTAATGTCTGAGAATAATCCAGTATTTTCAGAGGAGACACAGATATAGTCCAAAACACTGCTGGAGGCTCTGGAGTGGAATATAAATGGATAAACAGAGCTGTCTGTTCTGCCACCCAATATCTGAAGATTACAATTATACACTAGGGAAAGAAACCAGGAACCTGCTTGGTTCCTTATCAAATCTCGAGAATGCCATGATGTCTCGTTTTGAAGGTAATGTGCTGGAATGACCCCCTTATGAACAAACTCCTGAAAAGAAGACCCCACTCTGGCATTGAAATCCCCCAGCAGAATTTTAATGGACCTAGGATATTTTAAATTTAATTCTAAAAATAAATTTTCCAGACCATCCCATAAGTCACCAGTAAAAGAAGGCCAAGTAATTGGGGCCAGGTATACATTCAAACATAGTATATGCATTGATTTAAACCGTAGTTTTACCCCTAATATATGATGCGGAGCTGAATCCAGGGTTAACTCCTCACTCTGCCAACCCAAGGCCTCATTCACTAGTACACTTAAGCCCCCAGAAGCCCTCCCTTTATTTCTATCTTTTCTCACTGTCCTAGACCAGGATTTAAATCCTGGTAGATTTACCTGCTCATCTGCCTTTGTGAGCCACGTTTCTTGAAGTGCTATTATATGAAATTTAGTCAAGAAATCAATCAAGTTGCCACTGGCAGCTCTGTTTCTCCATCCTGCTATATTCCAGGTCAAAAAATGAATGTTACTCTCGGGCCCAGTGCACTCACTTAGTCTGTCTAATGTGATTCCGTTCAATTGGCCCGAGTGATCAGTATAAATGCAACCATTATTCTCCAAACTGCTACTTTGTCTAGACTCTGTTCTACCCAATATAGGGCCACACCTATTCAGAGCCTTCACAGGGGTTGGGTCTGTTCTTTGGGCTAACTCAGCCAACTCCTGGGCCCATGTTTTCCCTACCGCCTCACTATATAGTTCGTAAGGTAGGACTCTAACAGGATATGGATCCAGCTCTATTTCGCAGGGACACTCAACGCTCAACACTTGACATGTTATCTGGGGGGCTCCTTCCACAGGGATAATCTCTTTAGATGACAATGGGGCTAAGTTGGAAAAAACATCTTTGTCCAGAGAGTCATTTAAACCCTGTATAAACTGAGAAATCTCAGACTGGCCTCTTTTACTCGGAGACAAATTGCAATTCAACAGCAGATCCAGACTTTTAGGAGTTACCTGTTGCTCTAGCACAGAGAAAGCTAAAGAATTGTCCTTATGTTTATGTTCCATAGTCTGATTTTGTATTTCAGTAGCATGCCCCTTTAAAGTTCCTGAGTTCAGTTGCAGCTGTTTTACTCTTGAAACTAGAGGTAGTATAGCATCATTGTGGAACATACAGCTTGGAAAAATACCTTTGGTAGCTAGTTTGGCTCTCAAGCGCAGAAGCCTTATAGGTATACAATCTGAGTAAAAACTTAATATAACTCTTGCTTGGCCACTGCCATAGGTCAGCATTTCCACTGTATGAAGATCTAATTGTTTCACTTCTACCTTTAACAAAGCTTGCAAATGCCTCTTAGCAAGCTGTATAGTGTTCCAGGTGGGGACAATTCCTCTGTAGTTATATACTGCCAGACAAACTTTAGTGGGGATAAGCACCAATTTTGCAGACTTTCCTATTTCATGGAATACCAGGGTAGTCTCCTTAGGAGGAGCTTTAACCAAGGCTATTTCACCCTTAGTCTGCTTCGTCAGCCTCTTCTCTTCCTGTTCTTTAATACTAGAGTCCATTTTACAGTTAAGTAACCTTAATTCCTTGTAAATATGCTCGATTGTTATGGCAATAAGTTGTAATATATTGGAACAGTCAGACTGATCCAGCAGTTCGATAGCCTCCACCCCTTTCTCTTTACTAGTGCTGTTTAAGTCTTCAATATTATTTACATTTCCACAAGGTCGTTCATCTGCCTTATCTTTCTCACGTTCCTCGCTTTCATTTTCATTTCCAATTAAAGCTGAGAAACGATTTGTAGTAGGGGCTTGAATATTATAAAAGTCAGCAATTTTGGGTTGTTTAGCTGTTGATTGAGAGTTTGCCTCCACGTCTCTCTGGCGCTTCCTTCGCCCCATAATTAGCCACTTAAGTGCTTCTTATCTACAGCACTGAGTATTTAATTATCTATTTATTCCAACAGAAGAGGAAAACTTTTGGTTCAGGTTTAGATAAAGGAAAATTATCTAGCCTTAAGCGGAGCTCCTTGCAGTGCTGCCTCCATCTTCCTCCGAGCCGCCGGGAACTCGTGATAATAAATGAGGGGGATTTTCAAACAGCCGTTTGATAATCCCCATTTTCTCTTTTGATTCTATTCCATATGTCTTTAAGTCCATTTGAAACCTTTCAGTTAACTGTCTGTATGGGAACCAACTTAACGTTATTCCTTCTAGTTCCAATTTTTCTCTTGTTTTGATCTTGAAATTATTTAAGACTGATTTCTCTAATATGTCTTCATATCACAACCATTTGTCTGTTTCAATCCATCTACCGAAGAAGGCTTCCTGAGGGGACACCCATGTGGGAAGCTGCCTTATGTTTTTAATCTTATATTCATTCCATATCTTCAAAAGTGATTTCCTAATGTAATGATGCGTGAAATCTTTATCAATTATTGCTTTATCATAAAACATATAGGCATGCCATCCCATCCTCAAGTCCGCACCTTCCAGTGCCAGCATTCTCTTATCTTGTAAATCAACCCAGTCTTTTAACACGTGAAGGCCGTGGCTTTGTAATATAACTGAAAATCTGGAAGTCCCATTCCACCTCTACTCTTTTGGTCTGTCATAATACTCCACTTCTGGGTTTTTTCCCTTGCCATATAAATTTAGTTAGTTCTCTCTTCCATTGTGTAAAAGGCTTGTTGTTTGTTATAATAGGAAGATTTTGAAACAAGAAGTTCATTTTTGGGAGTACATTCATTTTTATTGCTGCTATCCTCCCCATCATCGATAGTCGCATAGAAGTCCAACTTTCCAAATCTTTTGTTATTTCTTCCCATTTTTTTTCATAATTATTTTGGTATAACTCATTATTCCTTTTACCTATCTAGACTCCCAGTATTTTGCCTTTCGAACTCTGTTAAATCCTGTTAATTCTGCTAATTCCTTCTCTTCTCTCTCAGTCGTGTTTTTAGTTAACAATACTGTTTTATCCTTGTTCACTCGAAATCCAGAGAATTCACCATATTCTTGAACTATTCTATTCAAATCTTTAATACTTCTCCCTGGGTCATCCAAAAACAAAACCAAATCATCAGCAAATGCTTTTAGCTTATATTGATAGTTCCTAATTTGAACTCCTTTTATAGTTTTATCTTCTCTTATCGCATTGTTAAGTATTTCCATTGTCAAAATAAACAAAAGAGGGGACAAAGGACAACCTTGTCGTGTCCCTCTATGCAATTCTATCAGTTTTTTTTCTCCGTTTATGACCAATCAAGCTTGTTGTTGATTATAAATTGCTTCAATCCATGATACAAATTTGTTTCCAGCCTGCATCTGTTTAATCACTGATTTCATAAATGGCCAGCTGGTCATGTCAAAAGCCTTCTCCGCATCAACAAATATCATAGCCATTTTCCGTTCATTGTGCCTTTCATAATATTCAATTATATCTAAGACCGTTCTTATGTTATTTCTCAAAGTTCTTTTTGGTAAAAAAACCATTCTGGTCTTCATCAATGACCTCTGTCAGCACTTTTTTAAGCCTCACTGCAAGGATTGAAGCAAAAATCTTATAATCTGTATTCAAAAGTGATATTGGTCGATAATTCTTTACATCAGTTAAGTCTCTACCCTCTTTTGGAATCAGCACCACATTGGCTTCTTTCCAGGTGTCTGGTATGCCTTCCTTTATTATTTCATTTATTGTACTTTGCAGGGGTATTGAAATCTCATGTTCCAAAATTTTGTAATATTTTGCTGTAAAGCTGTCAGGTCCTGGAGATTTATCATTTTTCAAATTCCTGATAGCTTCAACAATTTCCATCACTGAAATAGATTTATTCAAAGCCAACCTTTGTCCTTCAGTAAATCTCATTTTGTTCAGTTTCTCCAAATATTCTTCCACCTCATGTTGCTTTTTCAATTTGCGAATCTTGCTTATTAACTTCACATAGTATTTATAGAAAGCTTGTTTTATTCCCTCTTGTTTTGTAACTCTTTCTTCTCCTGTTCTAATCTCTGATATGATATTTCTGGTCCTTCTTTTACGTAGCAAATTGGCCAAAAACTTTGAAGGTTTATTCACTTGTTCAAAAAAATTATATCTCATTCTTCGTATCTGTTGCTCTATTTCATTCAAATTAAGTTGATTTAGTTCAGCTTGATATACCTTCATCTGTAATCTAATCTTTTGGTCAGACGGATTTTGTCTCAACTGTTTCTCAATTTCCTTCATCTTTCCCAAAATTTGTTGTTCAACATATCTCCTTTCTTTTCCAATCTCTGCGGACCATCTGATAAAATTACCACGCATCACGGCTTTACTTGCATCCCAAATAGTTTTCATCGACAGTTCCGGCATCATATTCTCGCTAAAGTAATTGATTATCTCCCTTTTTGCTTCCACGATGTACTTTTCCTTGTTCAAAATGTCATCATTCATTCTCCATGATCTTTCTCTGTCCTTAACATTTATCTTTAATTGTAGCAAATTATGATCAGAGCACAAATTAGGAAGAATGTCCATATCTGTGGTTTCAAAAGTAATTGTTTGGTTACCAGCATCATGTCTATCTTTGACACTGACCTATGTTGGTTGGAATAGAACGTATGTCCATCTAGTTGTCCATTTTTATATCTCCAAACATCATATAGGCTTAAATCGTCCATCATATTAAAGAAGCTCTTAGGAAGTTTACCGTTGTTTCGAGGGGTTAATTTCTGTATTGTTCTGTCCGCATTTGGATTAATGACTCCATTAAAGTCCCCCAAGACAATAATATTCGAATTTCCTGTTTCATTTAAATAATCTTGTACTTCTTTATGTATTGTAGGGAAGAATTCACCTTTTGCTCCATTTGGTGCATATATTCCAACTATTAATATTTTGTCCTGTTTCAAGGTCACTTCAACACCTATAGTAGTAGTACTATTTATTACAAAATGCTTTAGCCACAGGCCATTCGCATGCATATCACCAAAATCAATTATAGAGTTACAAATACAAATAAAATGGATTTAAAACATTGAAATATTACAACAAGTCATATATTAAAAAAAAACAACATATAAGATACAATAGGTGCCTAGTACAATAAAATACGGACATTTAGAATTGTAAGATATATAAAGTATAAAAACTATATATCCATAAGATATATTAGGATAAACATTGGTGCTAAAATTGATAAAATCAATAAAAATCAATAGAGATCGTCCCCGGCACAGTCAACTGCCATATCCTTGATGAGACTAGCCCTGATTTTCATAGCTGCAAGCGCATAAAGAGAGACCTTACGAGTTACTGCAGAATCGATGTCGGACAGCAGATAAAAAATCTTTTCGGATATCGTATTTGCACGTAAGGAAGACAAAATAGCCCCCAAGAACTTTGTTCTTGGTTCGTCATACAGAGAACAAGAAAACAGATAATGCAGCAGGTCCTCTGTTTCTGGGGCCCTGCAAATACATGTACGAAGGGCCGATGGAACGTGCAGATATCTGCCATCAATCATGGCTGTGGGCATTGTTTGAAATCGAAGGGCTGTAAAAGCCTGGCGAAGATTTAGGTATGTAAGCCTCGTCAGGTATATAGCCCTTTGGTGATCAAATTTGAATAGTTTGTACCAATTTGAAAATTTAGAATGGTTGATGTCCTGTCTGTCAAATTGGATACCGTAATCAAAAAAATAATTGCGAAGTTTCTCTTTTGAGTTCAGGGTAGATAAATTATCACCAAGGGTAGGGTACATTTTCAATAACCTATCATACCCTGCACTCCAGGTTTTACAATGTGTTAACTGTTCCAGACAAAGCTTGAGGAAGACTCTAACATCGGAGTCTTTTACAGTTCTCCAATAATTAAACAGGGTATAATGCACACGCGATTTGATCGGGGGCAAACCAACCTCAGCTCGAACCAGCGCCGCAGGGCTGCCGGGTGGGAGTCTTAATAATTTTTTAAGAAAAACATTTTGAATGGTTTCCAATTTGGCTAACAAAGAACTATCCCATCCCCAAACTGCAGCACCGTACAACATCTGGGCTATAACCTTACTCTGGAAAATTTTAAGGGCTGGAGAAATCTGATGACCCCCTGTGGTATTATAGAATCTAAGGATTGCTCCAATTGATCTCAGAGCGAATGCTCTGATAGCTTCAATGTGGGACTTCCAGGAAAGATTTTCTGTAAAATGAATTCCTAGGTACTTAAATTCTCGACATTGCTCGATTTGTTGACCATTAATAGACCATTGAAAGGAAGAGTGCCTTTTACCAAATACCATCACCTTTGTTTTACTGTAATTGATATTCAACATTTCATTGGAACAATATACATTAAGCTTAGCCAGCAACCTTTTCAGTCCTATACGGGTCAAAGAAATTAAGACCATATCATCAGCATATAAAAGAATGGAAACCTTCTTTGACCCTAAAGAAGGCGGAAAAAATTCTGGTCCTGATAATGCTGGAATTATATCATTCAGGTATAAATTGAAAAGTGCTGGTGCCAGTAAACAGCCCTGTTTTGACTCCCCTATTAGTGGGAATCGGGTCAGTTAGTGAGCCAGAGATGCCCATTCTTATTCTAGCTGATGTATTAGAATAAAGTTCCTTAATAAGCAGCAGTAGGCGATTGTCTATATTGATGTTATTCAGTTTATTCCACAGCAAATTTCTGTCAATTGAATCAAAAGCTGCTGCCAAGTCAACAAAGGCAACAAATAGGTGTTTGGTTGGGCCCAAAATTCCTTGTTGAGCTAAGAAGTAAAGGGTCGAGCAATGGTCGATGGTACACTGTCCCCTCCTAAAGCCAGCCTGCTCGGGATAAATGATGTGATTAGTAGATTCCCACTCCTCTAATTTATTTAACAGGTGTTTGCTGTATAGCTTGGAGTCAATATCCAAAAGACTAATTGGTCGATAGTTACCAGGGTCTTGCTTGTCACCCTTCTTATATATGGGGACAACTATACTCTGTTTCCAACCTTCTGGCATCCTGCCTGTACTGTTAATTTGTGTAAATACTTTGGCCAATATTGGCGCCCACCACTCTGAGAAGTGTATAAATATTTCTGGGGGCATCATGTTTTCTCCCGGAGCCTTGTTCAGGGCGAGGGATGCAATCAATTTCTTTAACTCGGCTGTTGATACCAATGGCCAACATGGTAGTTCGTCGAATTTAATAGCCGGGGTATATTGATGACCTGAAGATGTTACTCCATAAAGCCTATTATAGTGGTTAAACCACTGAGATGATGAAATATGTCCGATGATTACTGGTCTAACTGCACGCATGTCGGAAGAAATGATATCCCAGAACAGCTTCTCGTTCTTTTCCGTTACAGCTTGGGCCAATTGTTTCCATTGTGTTCTAGTATACATATCTTTTTTTTGCTTTAAAAATGCCTTATAAAATCTTCTCATAAAAGCTAGGGTGCCGGGGGCGACAGCCTATTTCTAGCTACCTGGCGTGAGCATGTCATTAGTGCTTTCCGGGCGGCTCTACACTCAGAGTCGAACCATCCATTTTGTGCCGTTCTGTTGGGATTAAAATACTTATCACTGACCAAATTAGGTCTAAGATTCGAAATGATATTATGGTAAACAGATACGCTGTCCGAGTCTGAGTGTAGAATGGCTCGGGAAAGAGATTTAAAAGTGGGACTTGCAAATAAATGGGAAACTGAGGCCCCAAGGTTGGTTGACCATCATATTCTCCTTTCCCCTATATACATCCCGTTTATGTTCGTATTTTGAGGCGACTGGGGAAAGTGGGATGATTCGAGATGGAAATGCAATAAAAGAGGGAAATGATCACTCTCGACCCTGCAGTCAACTTCAAATCTGTGGATGTTAGGCAACAGATTAGCAGAGACTGCTATATAGTCTATTGTGCTAGCTCCCCTGTTAGTAATATAGGTATAAGTACCCAGTGTTGTATCGCATTGAGATCCATTAAGACATTGCAAATGATGCAGAGACAAAACTTCTAGAAGTCTCAGGCCTGACTTATTTATACAAGTATCCTGAGATACCCTAATGGGTGGTGTAGCTTGAAAATGTTGTCCATAATTAGAAGACACCACCTGTTTTGGGCCAATCCCAATTCTAGCATTAAAGTCTCCACAGAGCAAAAGCCTTGTGGGGGAATACTTATCCTCTAGAACTGTAAGGGTTTCAGATAGGCTGTCCCAAATACTGTTGGGACCTACATTTTTTGATAAACTAGGTGGAAGATAAACGTTTATGCAGATGAAAGAGCCACTATTTTTACCCTTAATGAGAAGTGCCTGAATATAATGCGGACTGGAACTAGCCAGTGGTTCAACTTTAGCTTGCAAGTCCACTGAAACAAGTATGGAAAGGCCGCCACTGCCACGACCTTTATTACTTATTCTAATAGCTGGGACAGAAAATGCTTGGAATCCGTAGAGTGTTGGTAAGTTAGCTTCAGTAGCCCATGTTTCCTGAAGACAAATAATTTTAAATTTTTGTAGGTAAGTCGCAAAATCTGCATCATGAAATTTATTTGTCCAGCCTGTAACATTCCATGAGAGTAACTGTAATTGTCAGACTGGTATTGCAGGGTTTGTAACTTCACAAGTATCCAGAGGTACAATTTGAACAGGGGGTTTTTGTACTGGAAGCTCTTCATATGGAGCAAGTATGTTGTTAGCCCTCTTAGATTCCAAGAGTAGTTGGGATTTAAATTCCAAAGATAGTGGAGATTTAATCTGAGCCGGGGCTTTCTGTATAGAGAGCTCTTTAGACAGATCGGGTGTGTTTTTAATCCTCTTTGATACTGTGGGTTGGAGAGGCATAGTAGTTATCAACACATCCTCGTTCATGGCTAATAATGCATCAATGGAGTCCCCAGCATGATCATTCTCCACTTGGATAGACACGTCTGTAGCTACTAAGTCTACCAATGGTTCAGCTAAATCTTTAATAGTAGATAACGTAGTCTTGAGGTCCTCGAGTCTACTGGCGATATCTTTTTGTTCATCATTAAAGATTAATTCCCTTAGATCTATGTACTGCTTCTTAGCCTCAGATGTTTTGACAGTACCAGGCTGTGGAACCGTGTTGGAGGATATTTCTGTGGGGACTGGCAAACCGGAACTCTTTTCCTCCTTAGGCGTTCCACTGTTATGCTTGAAGGTAACTAAGGGGGTGATTACTGTATCTCGAAAGACGCGTATTGGTGTTATTTGAAAACTAGACAAAAAGGACCTCATTTTCAACAACGTGGCAGGAATTGTGGGCTGCTCAAATATTACCATAATTCTCAAGTATGTAGCTGTACTAGGAAGCCATTCCACAGCAGCCAAATCAACGTAATGGGGATGTATATGCAGCAGCTGGCTCAAAGAATATTTGGAAGCTTTGAATGACCCCCATCTACTGTTGTTTATTCTGTTAAAAGCAATCTGTAGCGTGATTTGCTTTGCTTGCAGAATCCTGTTGCAGCTACCCTTCCCCGGGGCCTCTACAGCTGCTACTGAGCAGCCCCTGTGATTCACTGTAATATTTTCACTGTGTCTCAGATTTTCCTCTTTTTTTGATCTTGTATTAATACCTTGAACTGGTCTCCCCTCCTGTGCTGCAAAACTTTGTATGAAGGTATCGAAGGAATGCTTAACCAAGTGGAGTTCTTTGACAATTAATTCTAGTCGTTCATAGATTGAAATAACAGTGTGAGCTGTTAAAAGACACTGTTTTGTTATAAAATCTGAGGAATAAAGTTGTTGCTTAGTATATTGTTTCTTTCCATTAGTGGACGAATATTTGGGGACTGATTCATCTACCCCACTAGATACTGGAGACACTCCTACTTGGTGCAAGTCCAGACTACTGTCCGGATTTTCCAGGAGCTCAGAAGCAGACTCATTATCTGTATCTAAGGCTGAAAAACAGTTGGCAGTAGAAACTGCAAATGCTATGTTTGTGTTAGAGTTTGAATTACTCACAGTTTCCTCGCAGGTAAGCAGCTCATCAATCTTCAGCTGTTTAGAGGCGTTATTGTGTTTTACTGCCCCAGGACTTGATCTGGCTCGTTTTTTGCTCCCCATTGAAGATACAGGCCTCCCTTACAAATTTCCAGAGATAGTGAGATTGTAAATCCTCAAAACAAGTCCTTGACTTTCATTCATGGAGAAAAGTCAGCTTAGTGTGGTAACCCAAAGTACAACCTTCTTATCGAAAGCAGTACATAAAAACAAAGTCAGTGAGAAGGCAACAGAGGATAAAAAGAATAAACAAAAAGAATAAAAAAAATACTTTCAAAGGAGCTCTTCACGGCAGCTGCTGCCTCGTCACCATCTTGGCTCCTCCCCCCTTCAACACCTATATATCGCCCATTATTATCCTGAAAAATTTGTTGAGCACCATATCTTGAATTTACATATATCAAAACTCCCCTTTTCTTTTTATCAATCGTAGCTGCAAAACAGCTACCAAGTTTCAAATTTCGGGCATATTTTAAGTCTTGGGTCCTAATTCGAGCTTCTTGCAGACATATTATATCCAGATTCTGTTTTTCCAAATAATGAAATATTTGTCTTCTTTTGTATATGGAGTTAAATCCCTTAAAATTCCAAGAGTACACTTTTAAATCCATTTTGACCTATTATATTAATAATATATTTCAAATGAACTTAGTCTTAGTCTCCTTCCAATTCTTCTTCTTCTTGTTCCAGAACCCCTTGTTCTGCTGCTCTGATATCTTCTTCATGAAGTTGTTCTCTTTCCTCATCCAGAGATTCCTGCTCCTGGTCTTTCTCTTCCACAGGAGTAGCTTTTTGTAAGTCTTTCTTCAATCTTTCCATCATCTCTTTTGCCTTGTGTACTGTGTTAATCCTATATCTCTGCTGTTTGTATGTGAAAGGGAGGCCCTCAATTTTTCACCATCTGTAACTGATCTGAGACTTAGCCAAAAGATTTGCTAATGGTTTATATTCCTGTCTCTTCCTTAAAATTTGGTAAGGTATATCTTTAAAAATTCTGACATCTTTATCTTCAATCTTCAATGAAGCATCATAGCTATGCTGTAATATTTTATCCCTTACCATTGTCTGTGTAAAAGTTATATTGATGTCTCTTGGTAGTTTCCTCTCTCTTGCTACGCTGGAGGATACTCTGAGCATTCTGTCGATATAAGTTTCCATCTTGCCCTCTTCAATATCAGTAAATTCTGCCAAAGCCAGTACCATTTTTTCATACAAATTCTCCACTGAAGTCTCAGGAAACCCATTCTGTCTTTCTTAGCGGTTGTGCAGAAGAAGGAATTTAAACAGGTATTGCCTTCACTTGCTTGCACAGCCAGCAACACCTGCTGAAATTCCCGATACTCCGCAACTATTAAAGGTTCAGGAGCTGTTTCAAGTTTTTTAACTCCAGCAACCCTAGCATGTACTTCTGTCAATATGCACCTTCAAGTCACCTGTCTATTTATAGTGACCCCATGAATTTCATTGGGTTTTTTTTAGGAAAGGAATCTTCAAAGGTGGTTTTGCCAGTTCCGTCCTCTGAAATATAGCCTAGAGGATAGCATTCAGTGTGCTGTGGTGGTTTGGGTATTATGAGACTAGATCTTGGAGACCGGGGTTCGAACCCCGCTCAGCCACGGAAACCTACGGGGTGACCTTGAGCAAGTCACACTTTCTCAGACTCAGAAGAAAGCAATGGCAAACCGCCTCTCCCCCCCCCCCCCAATCTCGCCAAGAAATCTCTGTGCTAGGGTCACCTTAGGGTCGCCATAATAGGCACACAACTCCCACGCCAGGGCTGGGCTTTCTTAGGTTCCAAGATCAGACAGAATCTAGTGCCTTAAAGGTATCCAGAGTGTTGCCACCTAATTAAAGACTAAACTTTTTTTTTCTGCTTATGTACCTTGCGGGGGGGGGCAGAATACACCAACCGAGAAAGAAAGAACCGAGCTAAAAAGGCACCCCGTCTCAAGCTCTTCCTCCCTCGCCGCACATCACGCGCGCGGGAGGCCTCCGATTCAGCTTCGCGCTGTTGGCCGCTGGGCTGCGACTTCTCCCCGGGCGCAGCCCTCCGGCTTTCAGCCAGCCCACCCCCGGGAATCACGCTGTCTCCAGGGAGCCCGCGGAAAAGTTCCTCTGCTGAGCTCCAGCAAAGGTTCAATGGGCAAGGAAAACGGGTGCAGGGGCTCCCACAATGCCCTCATGCCTCCCCCCCCCCGGAATCCTGGGTCCTCCTTAAAAAGCTCTGTTGCCGCTCAGAACCGATTTTCGAGAGGGCTATTAGTCCCTGACGCGCGCGTAGTGAGGGAGGGAGGCTGCTTGCTCAGCACAGGAATGAAAAGGAATTGCACTCTACACGCACTCAGAAGCTCCGTCGGGTCGCTCGTTGTTTTTTTGCTTCCTCAGACCAGAAGCGACGGAGGAAATGCGCTCGAGCCTCCTTTCCAGGGTCCCAGCAGCGCGCACCGTCAGAGGCCGACCCCACCCACAGCCCTGCCCTGTCCGTACCGCCGAGAGTGGCCCTGAAGGGGGGCTTGTTTGCCTAAAGCTCCGGGGCCTGCCCCGCCCCGCCCCGCCCCGCCCGCGCGCCTTCGGCCGGGCGAAGCAGCGGTCTTGCGCAACAGGAGGGCGGAGGCTGCGCCGCGGACGGACTGACGGCATGGCTGACTGACTCGCGGCCGGGCGACCGAGGCGAGCGGAGTGGGGAGAGGTGGCGGCTCGCTTTCCGACAGGTACGTCTCCTTTCCGCTCCCCACAAAGGAACAGGTGCGTTGTCACCATTATCATCATCGTCGTCAGTCTGTTGGTCAGTTTGAGCCAATAATAATACCAGCAAACTTATGCCTGTTATCGGCTCAGACTGACGATGATGACAATAGTGGGGTGTGAGTACAATGAGTATGAGCCAATTCTACTAATAATACTTAAGTTTGTTGGTCAGTATAAGCCAAGAATAATGATGGCAAGGTAGTGGTTGAGTATGAACCAAGTTTAATAATAATAATACTCAGTGTGTTGGTCAGGTTATTACTGGTATGAGCCAGTAATAATAACAGTAAGTTTGTTGGTTAGTATGCGCCAATAGTAATAATACTTAGTTTGTTGGTCAGTATAAGCCAAGAATAACAATAGCAAGGTGGTTGTTGAGTATGACCCAGTAATAATAAATAGTAAGTTTGCTACTAGGTGCTCATGCGCAATTTCTTGGTAATTTGATTTACTGGTCAATAAGATCTACTTTCACTTTCTCAGTAGCTAATACACCCAGACCTCCATGTCCATGGGTTCTGCATTCGGGGACTCAACCAACCGTGGCTTGAAAATATATTTTTTTAAAAAATCCAAAAAGCAAACTTTGATTTCTTTCATTTTATGTAAGTGGTGCCATTTTACTGCACCATTGTACATAATGGGACTTGAGCATCCACAAATTTTGGTATCCACAGGGTCCTGGAACCGTACCCTAGCAAGTACTTGAAGGCCCACTTACTAGCTCAGTTTTCAATTAGTGGCCCATACAATTTCCTTTTTAAGTTAGCAGCTTGCATGGTTTCCTCTTCACCCTTATCCCTCTGTTCCTCTCCTTTCTTAATTTTTCTTTGCAATTCTTAAGATTCTATATTTCAAAAAAGTTTACTGGGGATAATCTAATATTCCAACATCTAATATTCCAAGAATACCTCACTCATTTCTGAGTTCTTCAATGGAATCTGTATCATGATGGTCCAGTAGGTCAGCTGGTATCTTCTGATAAACTGAAACAAATGATAAGATCTTCTGTGGGGGGAGTGCTTATCAATAATTGCAAAAGTCAGAAATTCAACAGGTGAACCTTTGCCTAGCACCTCCTTCTGCATGTTACACTGCCATTAGGAGTTCAAACAGTGGAAGAAGTGATGATTCTTAGGTGTATGAGTGTGAGGGAGGGTATGAGATTAACATTTAATATAACCTAAAGTTCAACTATGGGGTTAGTTCTTTTTGGAGGTGATGAGAGAAGAATTTTGTTATACAGGAGAGAAATTGAATTTTGTTCTTCAGGGGAAGCTCTTCTCTCAGTCCCACCACAGTTGGTGGGGACACAAGAGAAGGCCTTCTTCCTGGCTGTCTCTAGACTCTGGAACTCCCTTCTCAGGGAGGCCAGAATGATCCTCTCCTTGCTGTCCTTCCAGCTGCAGGCTAACAACTTTTTATTCAGGCACTTTCAATACAAAACGTTTTTAAAGAATGGGCTTGTGGGTACTGTACTGTGTTTTAATTTTATTTTTTTATCTCTGTTGAGCTGTTTTAATTTTTCAACAACTTTATTTTAATATGCATTATTTGTATGTTTTTAAATTGTATTGTTTTAAAGTATAAGCTGCTTTGAGGCCCAGTGTTGGCTAAAAAGCAGGATACTGCTGTTACTAATAATAATAATAATAGTAGTAGCAGTAGTAAAAATATTGTTGTGACTTCTAATTAAGTTCTTCATTATGCTAGTTCTCTCCACAGTTTTTAAAAACTTGCTCTTGTTTATCACCTTTATCTCAAAGTCACTGTCAGATAAGTTTAGGAGAGAGATTTAGAAAGGCACAGGGAAGAACAGGCAGTGGATGGGGGAATGGGAATAGAAAGTTGGCGAAGAGAAGATGCACACGTTGCTTAGAGGGCTACAAAAATGAGGAGGAAGGCTCAAACTAACACACTTATTTGAAATGGTCCTATAGCTGCATCTACCTACTCCAAAATAAGTCCTGTTTAATTTGATGAGACATATTTCTAGCAAAATAAGGGGGCATAGCCTCCAACTGTCCCAATTTGGCAGAGACAGTACCAGTAAATCCTGTGTCATCCCATTTTTTTAGCTGCTTTTAAAATATCCTGGTTCTTCTCTCCTCTTCCCAGTTTTCCCCTTTGTTCTAAGCTTCTTTCAGTTGCCACAAACTTAAGTTTAAAATGGAAAAGTAGTTTGTACTCAATTAACTCGGGGGTTGGGGCAGCAGGAGGTGGAGTCTTGCTCTTTTCAGTAGGCTCAGGCAAACTGCTGCAGCCCCTCCTAGCTTGTGTGTTTTTCCTCATTAATATTTCCTGCCATCTAATGCTGTTCCGCTACATGTGTCTCAGTTTTCATATGTGAAATTTAGGAGGATCAACTGAAGATTATAGCCTTAGACTGCAAAAGTAACTTGATAAAATTGACAGGAACTTGATAAGATTGACAAGAAAATGAAGGTAGTGGGGAATTTGAGACCAACTGGTTTATTTCATCATGAGCTTTTGTAAGTATTAATCTGTTTCTTCAGATGCATTGATTAGTATCCATGAAAATTCATGCTGGATGTTTATCTAATCAGTATAGTCTAGTCAGTGTAGTCAGTCTCCTCCCATACATATGCTCATCCTATGTTGCAGAGACAATTAGTGGTAGCCACTGATCAGCAATTGAGTGCCGTTCCAAGGTCTGGAAAAGTTACTTTGGAGTCATGGTAACTGGAGAATTCTTGCAGTTGTAGTCCAAAAAATAACTTTTCAAGCATCTCCCAAAAACACAGCCAAAAAGAGCAATAAATCAGTCCTAGAGCAAATCAAGCCTGAACTCTACCTAGAACCCAGAATGATCAAATAGGCTCTTGTGCTTTGGGCATATCATGAGATGACTGGCTCATTAGAAAATTTGATAGTGGTTGGTAAAGCGAAGGCTATAGGAAAAAAGAAAGGCTATGTTACAGGTGAGTAGACTCAATGTAGGAAGTCACAGCTCTGGGTCTGCATGACCTGAGCAGGGCTGTTGATAACAACATATGCTGAAAGTCTTTCTTTCTTAGGGTCACAATAAATCAAATCAGACTTGATGGCAATTAACCTCAACAGGACGGGTCCAAATTAATCTGAGTGCAGTTTCAGCCCTGAAAAATCTGCGAGTCCTACATTTTTGTTCAAAACCATCTTAGCTTTTTATTTATGGAAGGTGGTAGTCACCAAGTCCCACTGTGATACTGCTGAGTCTCAGAGCAAACATACATATTTTATTTTTCATTACTTAAGTTTGCTACAGTATGAAAAGCATGTTCACTTCTTCTTCCCTCTAGCTCCTTATAATACTGGATATAATCATGGTTATTCACTTCACAAGTTTACAGTATAATCATTGCTGTTCAGATCTGCATTACATCAGCTCAGTAGCATTCACGTGTAAACCAAGGCTGCAGCTCTGCATGCCTAGCTTTGGTTTGAGTATTCTGCTGCATAAATCAGACTTCAGAGGACAATGTGTTTGCTTTACAAGGAGCTTCTTTCCTACCCAGAATTGTTTTAATTTGTTTAGCTGACCTTTGGCTGACATCTTTGCAGCCATAATTCTAAACCAAACATGTCATAGCTGTGCCTGGAGAGGACAAAGGCCAAGACTTCCTGAATTTCACAATCTGCCTGTCAGAGTTAACTGTACGTTCTGCAGTGATGTTTACTGCATGTTGCACCATCACTCAGTAACTAGCACAGGTTCCTTGCTAGTTTCAAGCTGGGGGAAACTGTACTGTTGGATTCCTTTGAAAATCCACCAGGTGAATTCTGAAATCCACTAAAATGCATCCAGGATGGAAGGAAAGGCAGAGTACAGTCAACCCTCCACATTTGCTGGTTTAACTGTCATGGGTTTGATTATTTGTGAGTTTTTCCAACCCCTGCTGCCTCTCAAGTGCCTTTTTTCCACAGGAACATTTCCCCTTAGCAGCTCCAATCAGGCTGTGCAGCCTTTTAAAAAAACTGCCTCTGGTCATTCTCCTCCTCCACCAGCCACTGACTGGCCAGCTAAGGATGGTTTGCACCTTGATTTCTCAGCATCACAAGTGCATTCCTGATGCTTCACTGTATCCAAGGAAGGAGATAAGTAAGAGAGAGGAAGTATAGGGGTACCATGCTGACTCTTTCCTTCTCCTTTTACCTGAGCTGGTTTGATCCTTGGGTGCCTGCTTTCCCCACTATGCCTTGGCTCCCTCCCCCCACACTTTAATATTTGCAGGTTTTCCATTCTTGTGGGGATTCTGTTGCCCTAACCCCAGCTAATGTGGACTGTATAAATAAAGTATGAAGTTCTAATTTTCAGGGTGCTACTGCATATCCTCCAACTGTTGTGATTTGGCAGTGGCTGTCCTGATTAATCTTCTGTCATCTAAATTTTTGAGGTGCTTTTAAAATGTCCCACTTTCTCCCTTCGTCTACAGAATACACCTGTTGCTGCATACTTAGTTCAAAATGCAAAAGTAGTTTTCACTCAGTTCAGCAGGGGGAGAGAAGAAGACTGGGCAGGAGCTTGCCCTTCCCAATAGACTCAGGCAAAAGCAAACTGCTGCAGTCTCTCCTAGCCTGTCTGTTCTTCCTCATGAATAACTTTTTCATCTTGATCACACTCTGCTGTTGCTTGGCCATGCGTATCCTGATTTTCAAATGTGAAATGTTGGAGCATGTACGGTTCTAAAGAGGTGTTGGGTTTGGGACACTGACTATCCCTTTGCTATGTGTCACGTGCAGTTGAGCACACTGGTACTATTTTTTATAGCACCAGGAAAGGACCTTAATCTGCAGTTGTTCTGGAGTCTGCTGAACTGTTGTACACACAAGATGTGGTGTTACATTGCTTGCTTTACTCTGCTTTTTCCATTTGGAAGGGAGCCACAGTTTAATGATTAAGTTATATACCCTTGTAAAGAAAGAAGTTGATGAAAAGGGAATGGCTTTGATCATGAGAGCTTTATTTACAAAGCAGTAAGAGAGATCTGAAGTGTATGGTACTGAGTTATGTATTAATGCTATCACTACAAAAAGGGAAAAGGGATAGTCCTTTTATTGCATTTGAATATGTGATAGTACTATAAATTTGCTAGTACAAAAGTTAATTCATGGCCTTTGAACAAAGGGTTGCATCTGAAGGTTTAACCATAGCAGACCTCCTCGAATAACTGATTTCAGTTTCTTTTTTTTTAAATAATTTTTATTAAGTTTCACAAATAAAAAAAAATCATCTCAGATTGTACTTTTACATGTAATGTTTTTGTTCTTCCACTCTGATCTAGTTTTCATTTTCTAGATATCTACTCACACATAAAAAATTATGCCTCACAATTCCATGTTCATCTTACGTGCTTGATCTTGCATTTCTCTCATCAACTCCTGTTATGTTACAGTTATTCCTCTTTAATTTCAACCATAATTCAGACATTTTCACTTGGCAGTTCCCAGCAATTACCCATTACAATTTGCCATTCTGCTTTTATCTGATCGTCCGATTTCCCCTTTAATCTTTGTGAAACAATATCCGCATTTCTATTCTCAATAAATGTCCCCCACCATTGTTCGATTGTGGGTATTTGCTGAGACTTTTACAATTTGGCATATTCAGTTCGAGCTGTCGTTATCATGTACAATATTAATCTCCAATGCCTCTTATTCTCAAGAACATTTTTCGTGTTTAACAAATAAAATTCAGGTTTTTTTACAAATTGAACCTTCAGTATTTTACACATCTTTTTATGTATTTCACTCCAATATTTCTTTGCCTTGGGACATGACCACCACATATGAAATATTGTTCCCACCTCTTTCTGACATTTCCAACACATTCCTGTACCTGTATTGTAAATCTTTTTTAACTTGTCTGGTGTCATGTACCATCTATGAAACATTTTAAAATAGTTCTCTTTGAGATTCTGAGCCATTGTAAATTTTTGTGTCCTTTTCCAGCTCTGTTCCCATTCATCTAATTGAATTGAATGCCCAATATTCTGTGCCCACAAAATCATTGCAGATTTCACAGTCTCCTCCTGTCTCTCCTGTGTTAATATTTCTTGATATATATGGGCTAACAGATTCGGTGGATTGTCAAAGATCCATTTAATCACTCTTGTCCTTTCTTTGGATTCTATTCCATAAGTTTTCAAGTCCATCTGGAATCTCTCATTTAGCTGCCTGTATGGAAACCAACTTAATGGCAATCCTTCCTGTTCCAAGTTTTCTCTTGATTTGATCTTATAAGCATTTGTCATTGTTTTCTCTAATATATCCTCATATCGCATTCATTTCTCTGTTCCCTTCCATCTTCCAAAGAAAGCTTCTTGAGGGGATACCCACATGGGTAGCTGCCTTATGTTTTTACTCTTATATTTATTCCATATCTTCAGAAACAATTTTCTGATATAGTGATGCGAAAAACCTTTGTCAGTTTTTGCTTTATCATAAAACATATAGGCATGCCATCCCATCCTCAGGTCTGCTGCCTCCAGTGCAAGCATTCTTGTATCTTGTAAGTCAATCCAGTCTTTTAGCCATGTGAATGCCGCAGCTTTGTAATATAATTGAAAATCCGGTACTCCCATTCCTCCCCGTAGTATTTGATCTGTTATAATATTCCATTTAATTCTTGGTTTTTTCCCTTGCCATATAAATTTGGTCAGGTCTTTTTTCCACTGTATGAAAGGTTTACTGTTTGTTATTATGGGGAGATTCTGAAACAAAAAATTCATCTTTGGCAGAACATTCATTTTGATAGTCGCTATTCTCCCCAACATAGACAATTTCATGGAAGTCCACCTTTCCAAATCTTTAATTATCTCTTTCCATTTTTTCTCATAGTTGTTTTGAAACATCTCATTATTCCTTTTTGCTATCCAGACACCTAGGTATTTTGCTTTTTGTATTTTATTAAATCCAGTTGCAAGTGCTAATTCATTCTCCTCCTTGTCTGTCATGTTTTTCATTAAGAAAGCTGTTTTTTCTTTATTTACCTTGAATCCTGAAAATTCTCCATATTCTTGTATTATTCCAATAAGATTTTGTATGCTTCTCTTAGGATCTTCAAGAAACAAAACCAAATCATCAGCAAATGCTTTAAGTTTGTATTGATAATTCTTGATTTGGACTTCTCTTATAGCATTATCCTCTCTTATGTTGTTATTTAATATCTCCATTGTCAATATGAATAACAAAGGGGACAGAGGACATCCCTGTCTTGTTCCTCTGTTCAATTCAATCTGCTTAGTTCTATCTCCGTTAATAACCAGTCGAGCTCTTTGTTGGTTATATGTTGCTTCAATCCGTGAAAGAAATTTATCTCCAGCTTGCATTTACTTCATTACTGTTTTCAAAAATGGCCAACTGATCATATCAAAAGCCTTCTCTGCATCAACAAATATGGCTATTTTCTTCTCATTATGCTTTTCATAATATTCAATTATATTCAATACTGTTCTTATATTATTTCTTAAATATCTTTTTGGTATAAAACCATTCTGGTCTTCATGAGTAAGCTCAGCCAAAATCTTTTTAAGTCTCATTGCAAGGATTGAAGCAAAAATCTTATAGTCTATATTCAAAAGTGAGATTGGTCTATAATTTTTGACATCTGTTAAGTCTCTGCCTTCTATAGGAATTAGCACCGCATTTGCCTCTCTCCAGGTGTCCGGTACTCCTTCTTTTATAATCTCATAAAAAATAGAGAGAAAAAAAAAAAGAGAGAGAGAAGCTGAATTCAATGTTCCAGTAAATCTATCCTCCCAATCAGGAAAAAACCATAATCCAGAATCAAGGTTCCAGTGTTCAAATGCAACTCTCTTCCAAACCTTTACCCTTCAAAAATGATTTCAAAACAAGGGGAAATTTTTAAAGTCTCAGATCTACCTGTTCCGTAATCAGACCAGTTCACAGTCGTTGTTAAACAAGCAGAAAAGGCATTTGGCAGTGACTTCAAAAATAGGCAGCCGCCTCTTTAAGAGAAGCTCAAGGCCAAAATGTACTCACTTCGCATCTGGGTCCTTTCATTCCTCCGCTTCTGCTCACCGTTGCAAGTCAAAACCAGGTGTGATATGTTTGAAATAAATCCCTAGATCAGATGCTTACTGTAATCTTAAAGGCTTCTTCTTTTAAAAATCGACGGCAGCTCTTGTACCGCTCTCGCGGTGATCTCGCTGGCTCAGTCATGGTCCTGCGATCCCTTGGTGGCTCCACTCTTCCCCTTTGGGCAGACTCCCTTTGGGGAGAGCCACTCACCAATTCTGGGGTCCCCTTCAAACCTCTTCCGCACCCCCCTTACCGGGGGGGTGTCTAGCCGCTTTAGATGTCAAAAACAGTGGCTGGAGTCCAGCGGGTGACAGTTCGGAGCTGCACAATTGTGCAGCTTCAATCCGAGCTGCTGCTCATGCACGCCGTGCGATCGGAAGTCTGATTTCAGTTTCTCATGACTAGCTTAAGTCTGGTCAGTATATGACTGTGGATCTGACCATAACAAGTGTGCAGCTCTCTGGTTTGTTCATTCACTCTGTTACAGCCAGGCTGCCGCTGATATAAAGAGGAAAATGTTTGTTCTTTGGGTTAAAATGGGTGGGCAGCTTATGACCTTCCAGATCTTGGTAGACTGCAGCTCCCATCATTTCTCGTCATTGGCAGTTCAGAATTTCCCAAAATGTGAGCTAAAAGATATGATAAATCATAATTGTCTTATCATGTGTTCTGAGTCGCAAAAGTGGAATAACCCCCCCCTGCAATCCCCCTGCTGTTGCTCTCCAGAACTCCCCCTCCCATTCCTTTGCCTCTGGCCCCAACATTGAGAGAGGAGGAAGACAAGGTAAAAGGCTTGCCAGTACGTTTCCCTCAGACAGACTAGAGTAGAGTTCTAGCCACTTTTGGTCACAATCTTGAGAAAGGAGGGGTAGGAGCAAAGAACACCTGACAAATCAGCCATTACACAGAAGAATGTGTAGCCATGAGGCAGAGAAGGCACACCTCCAGCAGTGGAGGGGGCTTTGCTCACCCAAAAGAGAAAAAAAGTCAATTTTAAACACAATCCTCACAGGTCTGGGGTGAGGCGTGCAAGGGAATGGAAGGAGGAAAATGGGAGGGGGGAGGCAAGCACATGTCTTGCAAATAATCAAATTCTCAAAGGTCAAACCTGTGAAAATGGAAGGACTGCATATCTCAGCTGGTGCTGTATATGACAGTGACAGGCTGCACCCTTTGTATTACTGCATTTGCTCATTGTGTTTCAAGACATAGCAGTGTTAGTCTGGATTAGTATGCAAAAGGTATCTTGTAGCACCTTTGAGATTAACTGACAGAACGAAGCTGGCAGTATAAGCTTTTGTATTCTGTATCTGATGAAGTAGACCCAGTCTATGAAAGTTTATGCTGTCAGCTTCTTTCTCTCAGTTAGTCTCAAATGTGTTACAAGATCCCTTTTCATACAGTTGTTTTCATTCAGTGGTGCCTATACTGTTCTGTACGTGTGGGCTAAGTGCATGGTACATCCTTATCTTCCCATCCTTTTCAGAGGTTTAAATGGTAGAAATCAGGGAAGAATGTTGAACCAGAGCTTGGAAAAATTACCTTTGGAACTACAAATCCCAGAATCCCCAGTCAGGACTTCTAGAGAAAACTATCTTGGTACATGTACTGTGGTACTGTTAGTTTGATACCAGTGGGTGTTTTATGAATGTATTAAATAAATAATCAGCTGTGCAAAGATTCCAAAAAGTAACCTTTCCCAGGCTTTATCCTATGCCTAGAATAGGTATAGGATAATATAGTAACACTCTGCTGTCTTCCCTGAAAGACAAAAGCAAACGTTTCCAGTCAGGGCAGATACCAGATGGTGATGAGAGGACTACAGGAAATAATGAACTAAACTGCTCACTAGTTGAGAATCTGTGCGGTTTTACCTGGCTTGTCTACTTTATACTAAGTCATACAACTGCTTCTTGGAGTAGACAAGCTCGGAGGGTAGAATTTGAGGCCTAGCAGGACTGCAGAATTACAGATTTGATGGGGCGCAATCTTCGGTATATACTCCACTGTCCTGATTTGGCAGGGATTTCCCAATTAATGCCCTTCTTTTCCACTTAATCATCTTTTCAAAATGCCCTGATTTCTCTCTCCTCCTCCCACTTTGCTCTTTTATCCTCAGCTTACTTCAGTTACTGCAAACTGAGTTCAAAGTACAAAAGTAGTTTGCACTTAGTTAACCCAGGAGAGTGAAAAGGAAAGGAGGAACAGAATGTTGCCCTTTGGTGTGTGCTTTGTGTCTTGGCTCTGTTAAACTCAGTACAGTACCTGTATTCCAGAGTTTACCTGCTTAAAACATTGTGCGTGTGTGCGCATGTGCGTTCGTCCTCATTAAGAACCTTTGCCCTCTTGTTGCCTGATCACACTCTGATGTTGCTCAGCCACACCTGTTCTGGTTTTCATCTGTGGCACACTGGACAATATGCTTCATGCTGAAGGCCTAGGACGGTTTAGACTCTCTCCAACAGAGAATGGACACCACTGTAAAAGCGGCAACTCTTGACTTTGAGCTGTGGTTGATCTTGATATAACAAACTCATTCACCAGGAGTACTAAAATTTTAAATTAAATTGAAGTCACATTGGATGGGATTGTAGCAAATCCCCTGAGTTTTAAAACAGAATTTGTTCCATTGTGGAGGGTTTGACACTGGAATTATGGCTTCATGACAAGGAGTTTAATTGGGCTCTTCCAGAGTCCTAAATAGTTTTTGGAGAATACATTAGTACAGTAGGCCTCTTACCAGTGTCATATCTGGCTTAAACAGCACCTAGGGCAAGTGTGGAAGTTGCATCCCACATCCTTAATAAGGCTTGATATGTTGCTTAATGCTTTTGGGGTACCGCTAGACCCACACGTAGCCCTGGTGGAAGGGGCTTCTGCAGCCGTCTTACCCTCCACCTGCTCCTTGTCCAAAGTATCAGTCTGGTGGGGCAGGTTCTTCTTTTGAAGGGAAAAAAGTTGAACTTGGTTGCCGCTCTGTCCTTGCGGTCCCCTTACCAAGCCTGAGGGAGAGAAGAGAAGGGACAGGAAGGAAAGGGAGCATGCTGGCCAGAGAGTAAGTAGTGAGGGCATGGGGCTCCATCCACTCCGCTCTTCTGGTTGGCCTTGCTATCCCAACCGCCTCTGCCCTCAACTTTGAGAGCCCACCATTGCCCAGGGAGCCACCTTCCTCCAAGCATGATGCCTGGGGTGACCCGCAGGGCTTCCTCTAGCTAGCACACTCTGGCTGCTTGCCTGCCTGCCTGCCTGCCTGCCTGCGACACCTGAGCCAGAGACCAGTTCCTGCTGGGGTTCCTTGCGCTCTGCCGCGGGACTGCTGCAACCACCACCATGTGTGCTGGAGTGAAGGAGCTGCCAAGAAGGCTCATAAGCTCTATCCCCTCATCCTACACCCTGAGCCACTGAGTGAAGCCAGACTGTAGTTGTTAAACCAGCAAATGCAAGAAACAAACACAGTACTTTTTTTTTTTTGTTACTTAGGGCAAAACACCTTAAGAGTAGTGAATGATGTTAAAAATTGGAAACTTTTTCCTCAAATTGTTTCTTAAAATGCCCTTGAAAATAATTAGAAAGTAAACCACCTCTACAGTAGTATTCCTTGCCTTACAGAACACTATGAAATTCATGGCACTGCCTAGGTTGAGCCAGCATGGTGTACTAGTTTGAATGTTGGACTGCATCTCTGGAGACCAGGGTTCGAATTCCTGCTCAGCCATGGAGACCCCTTGACTGACTTTGGGCAAGTCATACTCTCTCAGCCTCAGAGGAAGGCAAAGACAGCCCACCTCTGAAGAAACCTTGCCAAGAAAACTCTGTGATAGGCGTGGCTTTTTGGCAGGCACTGGGGTGTCTGAAGTGTAATTGGACAGAAATTGGTTCTCAGTCCCACCAGTATTGTCCACCAGGAGCCAGTGGACAGTAAGTGTCTGGACTGAGACATCCAGATTCAAGTCCGTGACACTCATGGGGTGGCCTGAGGTGAGTCTCACAGTCTCTAAACCTGTGGTAGAGAAGTGTAAGTCCCTTGTTGTTGTTGCTGTATGCTTTCATGTCATTGCCAATTTACGACAACCCTAAGGTGAACCTATCACAGGGTTTTCTGGGACTGAGAATGTGTGATGTGCTCAGAGTCACCTAGTGGGTTCCATAGCTGAGCGAGGAATCAAACCCTGGTCTCCAGAGTCCAGAGTCCATCACACTAGCATTACTTTGTTTTGCTGCTTTGTTTTGTCTGCCTCTAAAGATTTGTTCGGAAGGAGTTTGCCTTTCCCTCTCTCTGAGGCTGACAGAGAGAATGCCTTGGCTAAGGCTGCCCAGGAGGGGGTTTCCGTGGCTGAGCAAGGATGCAAACACTGGGCCCTAGTCCAAGATTTAAACCATATCACCCCTAGCCAAGATTTGTCAAGGGCGGGGGGAGGCAGAGGGAGTGTGACTTGCCTGTTGAGTTTCCCTGGCCAAGCCTGGGGCAGCATCACACCCTCTAGAGTCACAACAACCCAACACTCCCAACCAAACTACAAATCCCAGGATTCCATAGTCTGGGTGACTTGCAAGGGAAAGTGCAGTATCAGAGTGCTCTAGCTATCTTCTGCTCTTAAAACTGACAACCCTCCTCCAGAGAAGGGCTGAGATCCTCCACAGGGCTTACTCTCTCAAGTAGCCCTCCTAGTAAGCTAGCTGTCCTTCGCTAACTAATTCCTCCTTCCTCCTCCTCAGGGCTGTGGGGAGAAGTCAGCAGGCTGGAGCAGAAGAGGCAGGCCAGCCTGATTGTAATGATGGTGGAGGGTGGTGATGGCAGCAGCTTTGGCATCCGGGGGGGGGGGGGCGGCTTGCTGTTCCTCTCTCCTGCCTGCTGGGCCACAGGGGGCCTGCTGGTCACAGTGATGGCAGCAGCGGCAGTAGGCCAGGCCCAGATGTAGGTGCTGCTTCTCCTGCCAGTGCCACTGCCCCAGGCTGAGGACGACGCTGGCAGTGAGGGCAGCGAAGACGGTGGGGAATGCTACTCCTTTCAGGGTGTGCCTCTGGGACAACCAGGCCTGGAGAGGGATCTAGAGGAGAAGCAGCAGCAACTGCAGGCAAAGGAGGAGCAAGAGGAGGAAGAAGCATCTGAGGCAGCCTTGTGCTGGTGAGCAGCGTGGCCCCCTGCTCTGTCTCTATCTCAGATTATTAGGGTTTCTCCCAGACTTTACCACACATCTGATCTACTTCCTATTCTTGTCTTGAGTGACTGGACTTGGGGAAGGGCAAGAGTTCTCTCACAGTGTGTTGAGGAGCAGAGGGGGTTCTCCTGCTGCCCTTTGAGCCCCTTGGGCTCTTTGGGCATTTCTTCAGGACAGGGAGAGAGGGAAGGAGTGTGGGTGTGTTGCACAAAGGATGCTTTTCCTGCTGGCTGGGAATTACAAGGGACTTCCTGGGGAGGGGTAAGTCCAAAGGAACTTCCTTGGTCGCCCCTGGGCCAAAGATTCGCAGCTCCCAAGCCCCAGCATTCTTCCTCCTTCCCCATCCCTTCTCTCCTGCCACCCCCCCTTCTCTTCTGCCACCCCCTCCTCCACTTCACCTTACTTCCCAAACTGACCCAATCTAGGGTTGGACAAGTGGGCACACTGTCTGGACTTGATCCTCCTCCTCTTCCTCCTCCTCCTCCTCCTTGGGGACCGCTTCCTCCTGCACCACCACTGCCGCCGCTAAATCTTTCAGCGTGGCTTTTTTGTGCCCCTGGAATTGGTGCCCAGGGCAAATGCCCCACTTGCCCCACCCTATATAGACCTCTGCCTCTTACAGACTTTAATCAATCAGGTAGGACTCTTAATAATATTTATATTTACTAATTTAAATACAAACAACAGCAGAAAAAATATCTATAAGCAATATGCATGTATAACTAAACCTAAAACTAAGCTATACTAAGTTGAACTAAACTAAAACAAAAACACAATACTGAAACACAATACTTATCTATTATTGTAAACACAACCTGGCTACACTAACTAAAACACAAAAGAATTCTGAGACCCCTCCCACGGAAACTGTAATGAAAAAGAAAAGCCAATTAATAAAAAGACCTAACTAAATTCAAGCAGCTGGAATTGTTAATACCAAGAGATTGCTACATTGTTAGATTTCTTCTTAAAATTATTTTTATTAAGAACATATCGTACTTATATAAAAGAACATTTAAGGAAATAAACATACCAAGACAGTAACATATCTACTAACTAAACAGCTAACTAACAGGCTGAATAGAACAACTACAACAACTCAAAAGGGGAAAAAGGGATCACACTTGACTTCTAATTCCTTAGAAAATGGAAATAGATAAAAGGTTATTATACATCCTCTAATTTCAATAATAGCTTAATTCTCTAATACTATAGTTGTATAAAATTTAAACTACATTTATACTTGTACAGTTATTACTCTGTTATGTTAAATGTAGGATATCGTGATCTACAATAAGAGTTCTATTTTTTTTTTATCCAAATCCTAGTGTTGTATATCTCCCCAGGTTCTCTTTAAAAAGTTATAACCTTCTCCCATTGATTTTTGAATCCTTACATCATTAGTTTTCTTATTGCTCAGTAGATCCACAGACTTTCAGAAAATCTTCAACTGATTTAACTTTTAAAATCCACATCAGTTTGGCAACTTGGGCAAAGTCTTCAACTTTAACAATCCACCCTTCTGTCATCAGTGCTTCAGTCTGTTTATAAGTTTGGGCCAACAATGTTCTTGCAGCTGTTTCTAGATATTGAAGTTGTCCATATTTACTATCAACCAGGTGGGCCTTTTATGTGAGAGAAACTGTACCAAGCAAGAGCAGCTTCACATGACAATGCTCCTGCAGCTGCTTTGCGCTACCAGTGTTCTTTTCACAGGAATGTTTCCTTCAGTCTTTCAGAAGGGCTGGGAACATTCCTCCCACGTGGCTTCCCATGCTGAATAACTAAGCTTTTGCCTCTGCTCTCCCAAATGGTGTAAAAACAGCCAGACATATCCCCAAGCTTTGCAGGCTTAGGGGAAAATGCAGTATTTTTAGGCAGGTTTTGCCAGTTTGGGGGCAAAACATTACCCCCACAGTTAAAAAATATTGGTGATGCTGGGAGCTGGAGAAGTCTTCTGGGGGTCCCAAGGGCAGCGTGCCTATCTCTGCATTAAAAAAATGGTATGGGAGCTCTTTCCAGTTTTTACTCTGGCAGCTCTAGGGGTACGAATAGCAATTTAAAGGCTACCACTTTCACTTTATTTTAGCCTCAAAATAAACTTTCTGAAAAATGGTCAGAGGCATTCCACTAGGGCCCAGGGCATGAAGAAATGACCCCAGACGTTTCGGAAATGCCTAACCCTGGTTTAAGCCAATAGTTGGAACACTTGATTATTTTAGATACAGCTCCCATGGTGGCTGGGGGATTCATGGAATTGTAGGCCCAAAAAAAAGAAAGAAAAAAAGAAAGAAGGAAGGGGAAAAAAAACACCACTCAGCTTTAAAAAAGCATAGATTTCCTGGCCTTTCGTCCGGATTGGCTAGTATACCTATACAGCTTAGGTCCAGACTATCTGAAAGACCATATCTCCCTATAGGAGCCTACCAGGACCTTAAGATCTACAGGGGAGGGCTTTCTTTTGGTTCTGAGAGAGAGCCTTCAGAGTGGCTGCTCCCACCATCTGGAATTCCCTTCCATGGAAAGCTATCCTGCCAGCACTATCCCACCCTCCTTTTTGCCATCAGGCAAAGACCTGCTTATTCAAGTTGGCTTTCTAATATGTAATTGCTCACAGGGAGACTTCTTATCGGGGTGTGTGCTTTATGTATTTTAAACTGTTGTATGCTTTTAAATCATTTTAATGTGATGGTTTTAATTTGAAAATTTTACTGTCGTGTTTTAATTGACTCTGTTTAGTTGACTCTGCGGGTCCCACTCTGGGAGAAAGATGGAGTATAAATGAAGATGATGATGATGAAATGCACTAGTTTGTGAATCCTCCAAACATAGGCTCTGATAATGGCCAGCACATGGTTAACTTGATTTGAAAGAAATCAAGATGAATCAGTGAGAATAAAGAATATTCCCCAATGTGCTTTGCAAAGCTTGAGACATAGTAGAAATGTACAGTAAATCATGACAGAGAGCAGGAGATAGTACAGAACAAAAGGAAATGAGGCATCTGTTACAACATTTTTAGCAGCAACTCTTTATTTTATAGTCTCCCCCTCCTCTGTTGGAGAATCTTGCAGCTTGTGTGAAAATAAAATCTCAAAGAGAGAGAAAAGGAAGGAGGAAGGGAGTCTTTAAAAGATATATATCTATATTTTTTTTTTAAACAGAAGACTAGTCAGACCTAGAAAAATAGAAAATAAAATCAGGTTTTCCATTTTGTTGTTAAGAATTTAGGCAGCAAATAGCCTCTTTCCTTATGGTACATATCAGGAAAAGTTTTATTAGATGTTTTAAGGAAAACATTTCTTTGTATAGTTTCCTGTAATGTAGTGATGGGTAGAAGATGACTTGTGTGATGCTTTTGAGTGTGGTGCTAAAAGCCCTTAGAACTGGAGTTGTAAGGTACCTCAGAGACTATGTTGTCAAATCCTTTACTGCTGCATGAAATTTGTCACTACAGTATTCTTATTAGGTGGTCCCACAGCTCTCCTTAAAACCCTTGAAGAAAGAGAGCCCACCATATACCAAAGCCCTCTGTTGCACTGTCAACTAATAACATCAACAATTTTTTAAATGAAGTTTAGTTGAAATGTTTGTCTGGAGCAAAGTTGCTGCATCATCAGTGTAGCAATCCTTAAAATATTCCACTGGAATTCTCTGATGGAAAGGGATTAATCTTAATAATCTAATTAATAATCTAATTATTAATAAAGATTAATAAAAAGACAAGGCACCTTTTCCTTCTTATGTTCACAGTGTTTTCCAGATTGCTTCACAAATTGACATCAGCCAAAGATGGCGACCATTGGGTTGATGTGTTCCTGCACCTGTGCCTGGTCTCTGATTCCTTTACTGAGGGGCGGGATTCCAAAAATGAGTTCATCCCGACTGCATATAACAGCCAGTTCTGCTGCCAGAGATTACTGTGAAGTTCTAGTGCTCGGCGGAGGCACTGGTGGGATCACTATGAGTGCACGGATGAAGCGGAAAGTGGGAGCTGGCAACGTGGCTGTAGTTGAGCCTCAGGAGGTAAAAGTACTTGACTCCCCCTTACTCTCCCAGAAGGCAGAATGTTCTAAATACTGGTAAGGTGGATTCATATACGCTCTTCTACAGAGCTGGAATCCTGGAGTACTTCAGCCAGCCTGGCCATAGGACTTGGGGGTTGCCAGACTCTGAGGGCCCAAACTGAGATCTAGGTCTCTTTCACATTCCCCGGTTATAGTCATGGCTGCATCCATGACTGGGGTTTGTAGTTTGGTGAGTCACTAGTGCTCTCTGGCAGAAAATTCTCTGTAAACTCCAAATTCCAGGATTCCATATGATGGAACCACGGCACCCACAAAGTGGTATAATTACATATGCATATATACATATTCATATACATAGTGCTATAGTGCTATAATTGTGTAGCATGAAAGGACTTCTAGTGATGTCACAGGGAGTGGAATCTGATGATGTCATTAAGCATCAACCACAGTCTCTGAGAGTGTGCCGTTCAAATAAAAACCAGAACAGCTACTAAGTCTAATAAATAAGACAGAAAACCGAAGTGAGGATATTTCTAGAGACCCTATAGCAGCTTTTGCAACAGAGACTGCAGCAGTAGGGGCCAATAGCTTGCAGAAAAAAAGTTATTTCTTTTCAGGACAGGGCTCTTGCCCTGAGATTCTTCCTCTCACTCTGTGGCTCTAAGAAGAAGAGTCAGGCCCTGAGACACTGGTAGCCTGCAAGTTGTAGTCCAAAAAAGGTAACTTTTCCAAGCTGTGTTCTTCTCCTGAGGATTTCCAGAAAGTATGATCATGTGGAGCTTTTTAACTTTGATACAGGAAGTTTGAAGACTGATATGTAATTTTATTAAGTAATCAACTGGCAATTGGTCTGTCAGAATACAGTTTATAGCATCTTTTAGCTTACAAGAGCAAAAAGTACAGCTTTTGGCAAATGTCCAAACAGGTATGCATACACAGAATTCATTGTCTGAAACAACCAGTCTGAAAGCTTTCGTCCCTCCCTATTCAATGTGAATGGCTGGTTGCTCATATGTGGATTCTGTTCTTTTTCCCTTCATTTTGTTACGTTTGGGACTTTACATTATAGTTAGGACTGTCTCATTCAGAATAGAAAATACCTCTTGATCTAGAGAGATCACACAACAGTGGCTGCCTTATTCTCAGCTAGCCCCTTGGGAGATCTAGGACATGGGCTTATTTTTGTGCATTTTCAAATTTAGCCACTCTTACTAGGTGGTGAATGTGTGAATAATAATATACAGTGACTGCATCAGACCATTGATCCATTTAGTCAAGGTTTTGGACTACCCCTCCAATCACTGCAGTGGGCAGTTGTAGTCTAACACATGGACGATGCCAGCGTGGAGGAATCTGTTACAGATAATATGCCTACCAATAGCTTTTATGTCAACTAAATGGAATTTCCATTTGCTGAATAAATATGTCATGAATGACCAGAATATGGAAGGACAGAACTGTAGAAGAAACATTTTGCCTTCCAGTTTCTGGCCTAAGAGGCCTATTGCCTTCCAGGTCCTGCCCTGTTTTAGGCTTCCCAAAGCCTCCTCAGCAGCCTGTGAGTTAAGCATAATGTAGAAGGCAGGATGTTAGGTTTGATCTATCAGGTATCCTCCATATGTGAGCTGCCTAGTTCTAATGATGACCCAACCATTAGGCAGAGGGAGGCTGATGCTGAACAAAAGGCAAAGGGTAGCAGTCTCCTAGTTGTTTCTCTGCACAGCTGTAGAGCTATGATTGCACCTTAATGGCCATGTTCCATTCTGTGGCATCATGGGATTTGCAGTTTAGGGAGGGCCACTTAGAACTCTCTGCCAGGGTAATATAATGTCCCATTATATTGTAAGCCCCAGGGTTCCATAGGACGCAGCCATGGCAGTTCAAATAGAATCACAGTACCATAACTGGGTGATATGAAATGATCTCCAGCTGTTCCCCTTTATTGACAGATGGAGTCGGGTGAGCCACACAGGCTTCTTCATGCTCCTTAAGCTAGCTGGTCCCACCCGTCAGATGTAGGAGAGGGTCCTGTCTCATCACCAGTGTGTGAAAAGGAGCCACCTGCCAGTCTAGTCAACATTGTAGGCATTTTGGGGAAGGGATACTGTGAAGGAAGAGCTGGAGTGATTTGGCTAAGGGCAGACAATCCCAGCTCAGGGAGTGCTGTGAAGCGAAAAGGATGTAACAGACACAGAGGCTGTGAGAGCAGATGGGGTTTTAGAGTGGATAGAGGCAGAGTGGGGATTTCAGAGAGAGACAGTACAGTTAGGACAGAGAAGTGACTTTGGTGTTGACAGAGCCCTGAAAAAATAGGATGTTCAAGAGTTAATGTATTACATTACTGAGTTTTAATAAACGTATATTTGTTATTCTTTTCATTAAAAACTGTCTCTGCTGTCTCTGTGAAGCCTGATAAGGAATCAGGTCATACCTACGGTAAACTGCCCACACAACAACACCTCCACAGGTTCACATTTAAGGGATCACCCTGAGACCCAGGCACCCAATCCAGAAAGGGATTCAGTGGGGGAACAAGGGCAGGGTGACTGGCAGGATTCCAAAGGGTTGGAACTTTGGGGCCAGCCTAGGAAAAGGGATCTGTCACAGACACCATCTTGTTTTTTACTTTAAGCAGCAAAATGCTGAGTTCTTCTTTGAAATTATAATTTAATTGTTTCTGCATTGGTGTCAGCTTTTATCATGAGATGGCATGTTGTTGCTTCTGCTGGTATCTTTCAGAACCACTATTATCAACCGCTCTGGACTTTGGTTGGGGCTGGGGCAAAACAGCTGGCACCGTCTTCACGTCCAACAGCAAGTGTGATTCCTTCTGGAGTAAAATGGATTCAGTCCAGAGTGCAAAAGTTAGATCCAGACAAGAACTGCGTTCATTTGGAAAACAACCAAAAGGTAGTCCATTTTGCCTCCAAGATAAACTCATTCCTGAATTGTCTGTTCATTTAGTTTTCTTAGAATTTTTTTTAAAGGAATGCTCTGCTCCTTACAGGAATGTATTACTTTGAGGACATTTTGAAATTTGCCTGCAAAAGCAAATTATAACTGGGGGGGTGTGGTCAGAGGTTATGTAGCCTTCCTCTTGTGGCGTTGATTGATTGGGTTTCAGTTCATTATGCACTTACCTTGGGCAAAGGAGCTACTGAACTGAATGCAACTAACTTTTGAGTGAAATGGTACAAGGATAGCACTGATAAAGTGTGGCATGGGGGATAGGTTCGGTTATTGAATTAAGCATAAGCCATATCGGGGGGAGGGGGGGGCAAATAGAAGTGTCATGCTGTAGAAGCACAGTTTCCATACATGGTTTTCTGCTGTTATTGTCTGCAGCAGGATCTCTCCAGACTGCTACTCCTAGCAGCCTTAGGTGTATAGCTAATGGTGAAGAAAGCTGGGAGTTGCAGCATAACAACAACTGGAGGGATACACCATTCCTCCCCTTGTTCCACATGAAATAGCCTGCTTAGCCTGGTTAAGAGGCAGTATCAAGCCATCTTCAAAGATCTGAAGAGATGCCATGTAGATCAGTGCTTCTTAAGCTATCTAATGTGAGCAAGCAGCATTTTTGCCCCCAACCTGCCAGGGACTGGTACTATACTTGTGCTTATAGTCTACAGCTGTTTGTTTCTCTTCTGGAAGCTCTCCAGGGATTGCCGGCTGATGGCTTGTGGACTGGTACCAGTTCAGGAGCAATCACTTTGAGTAGCACTGATGAAGATGATAGACCAAATCTGTTTTCTGTTGTTTTAGAAGATAGGAACCAAGACAACAGAATCCTATAACAAGTAAGGGCATTTCAACTATAGTAGGCACAAGCAACCATAGAGGATCTAGTGGCCATTTTCCACTCCTCTGATCTACTGGGGGCATCATAGAATCACAGAGTTGGAGGAGCATCATAGGCCATCAGATTGGCCCCTCAGGGTTGAAGGTTCCCCATCCATAGGCTAGAAATAGGATTTGTGAGGATTGTACAGAGACTCCGTAATACCATTCTTAAAGGAATTGCACTGGCTGACAATTCTTGAAAACTTGCTATCAAGCTGCATTGATTGAATGAGCCAAGCTGGATTTAGCCCATAGGCAACAAGAACCATAAATACTCTAAAGGCACCAGTACCCATCTGATATTGAAAGCTAAGCAAGTTAGTACTTGATTGGAAGGTTAATGAATACCAGGTGCTGTGGGCTTATTTTGGAGGAAAGAACTGGGAAAGCCACCTCTGGGTATTCCTCACTTAAGAAAACCCTATGGTTTTCCGTGGTTTTCTCATGGAGTTGCCGTAAGTTGACAGTCAACTTGAAGGCACGTACACACACATACAGCAAGAGCGAAATGTGAATATATTTAATGTAACAACTTATTTTTGTATGTTGTAGATATCTTACAAATATTTGATCATTGCCCTTGGACTCCAGCTGCATTTTGAAAAGGTAACTTTTTTGTTTTGTTTCTCTCAAGTTCTTTCTGCTAGTGTAAACCACAGCCAGCGATCAAGGACTTGAGTGCACCCAGTCTTGTTGGCCTTTTGTCCTGGAACAGTAGAAACCCCAGAGAATGGAAAAGGTACTTTGCTGGACTAGAGTTATATTCAAAAATAAACATTTCAAGCTCTGTTCCACCCAACTATGCATATAGATGGAGAATTTTTCAAAATAATTTTGGTTCCGCAATGGAACTTAGCATAGCCATGTGTCTTTCTACTCTGAGAGTTTGCTCAGTCCAAACATAGTTTAAAGATAAAAGCCTCTTTTTTAAAAAAAAAGGCAGAACTGGACCAGGATAGAACAGCAAATGGTGCCCCTGCAAGTGGCTATTGCTCAAGAGGCCAACAAACTTACCTTGGCACCTAAGGCAAAAATTCTGTCAGCAACTTTTCCAGTTCCATGATAGTAGAAAACAACAGGTTGGATCCAAGTTCAGTCATAAAATGGTAGTATATAGATCAGTCTGAATCCAATGCTATTGTGATAGATTAAAGTCTTCTCAGTGTGCTACCTTCTTCTGATACCACAGAAATGTCAGTCTCTGCCTAATGGTAGGGCTGGCCTTGAAGTGGTGCATCAAGCGTTAGTAAATGGAGCAGGCGCATGGTCTGGTCTGGACCTGTAATTACACAGGGAGCCTCTTCACATTATACAATTATAGCATTATGATTCCACTTTAACTGTTATGGTTCTGTCCTGTGGAATCCTAGAACTGGGAGTTTAAGAAGAGAGCTTAATCTTCTGCCAGAGAGCTCTAGTGCCTCATCCCACTACAAATCCCAGGATTCCATAGGATGTAACCAGAGCCATTAAAGTGGAATCATGATGCTATAACTGCATAGTGTAAACAGACCCAGAGTGAGGCAGCTACCTTCGGCAGAAGATGCTGGCTAGTGTGAAGCATGGCAGTCCCCTGGGTATTCCTCCTTGCTGGAGGACAGAGCTGTGTGTTTGAAGCTGTATTTCCTCTTCACTCTAAATGACTGTGCTGTCTCTGATGGGTGAAAGATGGTCCATGGAAGCTATTGCTCTGCATTGCTCACACCCTTGATGTAAATACTACATAGTTAATTTTATTCTGTTACAGATCAAAGGCTTGCCTGAAGGTTTTAACTCACCTAAAATAGGTTCCAATTATTCCATTCACACAGTAGAGAAGACATGGAAAGCTCTGCAGGATTTCAAAGAAGGAAATGCCATTTTCACTTTTCCAAACACTCCTGTGAAGTGTGCTGGAGCACCACAGAAAATCATGTACTTGTCAGAGGCATATTTCAGAAAGGTATGGGCCAACTAGTGCTGGGGGCAAAGTTGAATAACAGCTTTGCATCATTACCTCAGCAGGTGGCAGAAGTTCTGTAATATAAGAGAGCCAGGCATTCAGCTCTCCAGTCACATGAGTAGAGTACAGCTCCTTGACGATTAATACAGGCTGGCATTCTGTTAGTAATTTACGCAAGTATCAATTGTGCTATGTATGTGAAGTGGGTGTTATTTTTTGAGGGGGAACAATGCTTAACACATGCATGTGTGGGACTGTCACACATATGGTAGTGCATTAAATCAGAGTAGCACATGAATACACATTGTTTCTCTGTATTGCCTCTCCACATTGTGCATTGGGTTCTCAACCATGCTTATTGACCATTGATCCACGTAACATTGCACTCCATTGGTACTTAGTACAAGTGTTGTGTAATGTGACTCTACCAGTAGATATTAATGCTGTGTTGGAACGATGTAGGATTACAGTGGTCACAATGAAGATGTCTGCATGGTTGTCGCCCAATTAAGGAAATCTGAATCAGTTGAAGAAATGACTGTTAGCTGGTTGAGTATCTAAATCTGCAAAAAATTGTTTTAAACAAAGAAGCATTTTTTTTTCTTTTAAATAATGCAGGCTGTGATGTTATGGACTTTTGTTTAAAATGTTGTGTTTGTTAGTATAAATGTTGTTATGGATGTTATGCATAATGTATGAAATAAGGTAAGGTTATGTTCGGAGGAAATGCAAGTATGGAAGGATGGCTGATGGCCTGAATGTTTGAAGGAATTTTAAAATGGCTGGGCGTGTATGATAGAGGATGAGAGATATGAGTGTTGAATTTAGGAATATGAGAGAGAGATGTGAATTAGAGTGAGTTAGTTAAGGTCAGTTGGGGTATAGATGTATTAAGTAATCTTTATTCGAACTTCTGTTTAATAATTGAAAGATATAGCCATAGTAGTGTGGATCAGTATGCAAAGGGAACTTGTAGCACCTTTGAGACTAACTGAAAGAGGATGGTAACATAAGTTTTCCTAGACTTAAGTCTGTTTCATCAGACACATGGAATGAAGTGCCTAGGAACAGACCTTTATGAGCAGGCTGTATGTGTGAATAGCAGTAGAAATCCAGAATTTGTGGGTATGGTGATGAGGTGACAAGTTCAACTTGGGTGGCAAAGGCAGGAGGAAAGATGTTGCCTAAAGCCAAGGTGAGTAGATATGAATGGTGTTATTGGAACGTAGTGTGATGCTGGTTGGGAACCAAAAAGACATGATCTGTGATGTGATAAACTGGCCAAGAGAGCCCTCATGAGGCTGCGTTGTTAACTGAATTATTTTTTGTGATGCACACTTGTGCCACTGACAGTGCTATATAAGAATTATTGGAATAATTCTTGGGTTGAGACACACAGTGCCTGATTTTGAAGCAATATGGGAGATACTTGTGGTAAAGGTGTTAGTAAAAGAGGAAGGTGTCACACTTCCACAAGAAGAGTTACAATTTGGGAAGCTGGAGTAATTCAAGGCATAATTGGCTCTAGGGATGGGGTACACTTAGCAATAGTAATAGGTTATATTTAGTTTGAAAACGATAGAAATAAGAATGAAATTACTAATAGTCTATTTTTTAAAATGTTAAGTATGGGAATAAATAACAACAAGGGGTAGAATGAGAATGAGATTTAGATATATATAACTAAAATATATAATCAGTATGATTTATAATATGTTGAATAAGTAATATTACTTACAGGGATTTAGAGAGAGATAGAAATGTAAGCATTTTTTTTGTTGTAACCGTTTTTCCTTCACCTTTATGTTTATCACATTATGTATTTTTTGTGTATATTTTTTCTTTTCTTATAATTAATTAAAAACAAAGAGAGAGAGTGCCTGTGGTGGCAGCAGGTACTCAAAGGTGATGGTGTTTAGTAGTGAGATTAGATGAATAAAGTCTTGCATATGAATCACAGGGGCATTTAGAATGTCCCCACATGATGCATAGTGGTGAGATCTTCATATTTGGTAACAGTGGTGGGACAGGTAGTGGGTGACCCTCCTGCAGGCCTACGGTGTAACAGACAACATATCAGAAGAGCTTTCTCAACTGTAGTATCAGCTCTGCATTTACAAATATATTTATTTATATTAAAAATACTGGCTGAGATCATGCACAGGAGGGGTGCCAACAATGATGTAGCTATGATGTGCCTCCCAATCCAAATCTCCTGAATGAGTATTTTGGTGCTGATGAGTTGGGATGCTGAAGGATGGTGCAACTAGCCCCCTTCCTCCAGCAAGCCATGGTGCAAAAATTAACGTTCCAGTCACAAATGCTGAACAAGATGTCAGCCACTGTGACAAAGCCTGGAAGTGTGGTAAACCTGAGAAGCAGATCAGCCTTAGCAACAGGTTGCCAAGGGACCCAAGGGGCTCTGGGTAAGAGAAGAACTCAGCCCATTGGTGCATGGGAGGAGCTGAGCTTTCTGAGAAGGAGCTCTATACAAGGGAATGACTTGCATTTTTGAGAGAGATTCCTTCAGGGAGAGATGATGGGAGGATATTGCTGAAAAGAGCTTGGTTTTCTTAGAGGCCTAGTGCCACTTCTGAGTGGGACAGGAGCTGAGACGCTGGTTTAGGGATTAGGACTTTGAGCAGGGGAGCCAAAAGTCTGAGTGGGTATGAAAACTTTGTACCTGAATACTGAGTTGTGCTGAGAAGTCTGGCTAGACATTTTGCAAGTTCTATTCTGTCTGTATATACTTATAATTTGCAATACCTTTTCCATTTGTTATTTAATAAAGACTACATTGTATTTTTATAATTTCTGATTTAGCAGAGTACTTTTTCATTAGTTTTAATTTTACAGACACATACATCATAGATTATTCAGTCTTTCTGAATAAAACCAAAGAGGCTTTACTCCTTTTCCACTAAGGTGGTGGATTTGAGAGGGGAAAGCAGGGTTGTATAAAAAGGTGGAAGGGCGGGGTGCTATAGAAAGGGAGGCAGCAACCATCTCCAGTTTGTGAAAAGAAGAGCAGGCCTGCCCCCACCCCCAGCGACTCTCTTTTAAAACACGTTAACCAGTTAACTGGGGATGTCATTGTCAGTTTTAAAGACTTATAAAAGTTTGTAATCTAACCAATTAATTTCTTAAAAGTTGCAGCCATTGCGTGTGTCGATTTTGTGTTATGTGAAACTTGAAAGAGTTGAAATGCAAAGTACAAATGCCTCCATTAGTCCTATTGGTAAAATGTTCTATATACAGATGAGACTCATATTGCAGAGTGTACAGGGAGCAGTGTATTCAATTAGACTGAAAATGGCAGATAGTATCCTAGTGCTAACATTCAAGAGATAGTTCTGTGATAGAGTACCTGCTTTGCACACAGGAAAGTCCCAGATTCAATCACTGGTATTTCCAGTTCAAAGGGTTGGGTAACAGTTAATGGGAAAGATAGCTCGCTGGGACCATGGAGAGCCACTGACAGTCAAAATAACAGATACTAAGGGCCTTTCCACACTACACTGTTACAGTGTTATTATTCCGCTTTCAACTTCGTATGGAATTCTGGGGTTTGTAATTTACAGAGGCCAAAAAGCTGGCTGAGAATTCTAAATACCCCTCTCTAAACTGCAAATCCCAGGATTCCATAGGATGTTGAAAGTGGAATAATAGCACTATAACAGCGTAGTGTGGAAAGGCCCTAGGTTGTATGGAAACTAATTCCACCAAATGTAAGGCAGCTGCTTATGTTCCAGGTTGGAAAAGAAACTAGCTCAGTGGCAGTAAAACTTTACTGTAGACTTAAGTCTTCAAAATCATGTGCTACCAACTTTGAATTAGTCTCAAAGGTGCTGCGAGATCCCTCTACATATTCATATTAATATAAATATTCTGTCTTTCTCCCAAAATTGAGAGTCAAGGTGGTGAAAACCATGTAGGCCACCCAAAATTTCCTACAGGAAAGATGGGACTTGCATGGAACACCGTTTAAAAAGTTGCACTGGAATGCATATTGAAGGGATTGAACAGAGTCCTGTTGTTTAGTCTATTAGATCTGTAGTTAAATGGTGGGTCAGCAAGTAAATCCAATGGATTCAGTGGGGCCTACTCTAGTTGGGACCAACCAAAGGATCTGACTATTATTTGCTGTTATTAGAATAGAACTCTGTCTACTGCTTTTGGTTTTACATGTCTGAATGTAGCACTGCAGAGAATGGTAAAGAAAAAAAAAACCTGAATCATTTAATTGCTTATTCTCTACTAGTACCATTTTTATTCTATAGACTGGAAAACGACCCAAAGCCAATATAATATTCAATACTGCCCTCGGAGTGATTTTTGGTGTTCAGAAGTATGCAGATGCTCTGCTAGAGATTATTAAAGCAAGAGACATCACCGTTAACTACAGGCACAACCTTGTGGAAGTTCGAGCTGAAAAACAAGAAGCAGTTTTTGAGAATTTAGACAAAGCTGGAGAAACAGAGGTTTATCAGGTCAGCAAATGGAAACTTTTCAAGTACTTATGTTCAAAAGGCTAAATTACTTTGACTGGGATGTTTTTTTCTAGCTGTGGCTTGCATTGGTTAGCTGTTAAGAATGGACCAAAAATAGGAAACCAAAATGTTGATGAGGTGTACTGTGTGGCAGGCTGGCTGTGAGCAATATAACTGAGACAAAGCTGTCTTTTTTAAAAATCTGTATGCACACACCTCCATCTGCCTGAGGTAATGTGATGTAGACACTGGAACAGAGGTGAGAAAAATCCAGCACCTACGTCTGATTTTGGAGCTCCCTTGCCTCCTGACTTCTCTGGACTGCCTTTTTTCTAGGACTCCAATCCCCTCCCCCCAAATTGTTTCTCTTGGAATCCTCCTTAGTAGCAATTTCACCTTTTAAATAAGTCACAAGCTTATTTAAAATGCCAGTTTTTCAAATCTAGAATTGAACTTCTGACTACTTCCGCTTTTGTTTTTTGGCAATCTACATGGCTCTTGAATAGTTCTGGGGGCAGAAAACTGCTCTTATATCCATGAAAGTTGACCATTCTGAGTGTTTACCCATGAGTGGAAACATATTTAGGGGTACCCATGTTGGCCATGCAGCAACATACAGAAACATCCAAAATCCACAAAAGACTGATGCCTTTATTGGGCCAACTAAAATGCACAAAATACATCATGCAAGCTTTCAGAGCTTCACTGGCTTCTTGGTCAGCAGAGATGTTAAAAATCGTACAGGAGAAGAAAAATGATGATGTTAGAGTCACAGGCATTTTGTCTCACATATTACTTCTCTTGTCAGTTGTTGATGGTTTGGAGTAGGGCTTCCCAAATGGTGTGCCATGACATGTTAGTGTGTCGCCTGAAGTGTGTAAGTGTGTCACCTACAATCTTGGAAATGTATGTTATTATTTATAAATCATATATTTTTAAAAATATAGGAAACGTTCCATGAGATCTTGTGTCCCCATACATTTTGTTATTACAATTGATGTATGTGTCTGTATCTGTTATAAGGGGTTTGTTCAACCTCTGGTTTGCTAGTAGGACTGAAATTACTGTGTCACAAAATGACACATGCCTAAAAAGTGTGTCACCAACATGAAAAGTTTGGAAAGCTCTGTTTAGAGGGATAGCAATGCAGGCAGAGGCCACTCCCCTTCTTAGCCAGTGAGACCTGAGAACAGAGGTCAATAAAACATGAGAAATAACATTTCAGATCCATTAGCATTAGAAAAGTAACTTCCATTGAAATCAAGACGAGCTCTGTCCTGTGCAAGGCTAATGGCCCCCTTTTTAAGCAGAGAACACTGAATATCTCAAGAAGTCTCTGTACTGTTATATCTGGAAAAACTTTTAGGTGCTGCACAACTTGCCAGTTAGAGTCCAAATGAAAGAGTTTTACCTTTGATGGAGGTAAAAGCTTCCAAGAATTAAGGTTCAGTCCATCAGCTTCCTCTTGTTAAAGTCTCCCTTGTTTCCTATGACTGGTTAGAATCAGTTTTCAAGTTCCCATTGACCCAAAAATTTCACAAGCTGCCATTGGGCCTTCTCTTTCAATCTAACCAGCCTTGCAGGATTGTTGTTGGGATAAAATGTGGGGGAGGGGGCTTCATGTATGCCACAAAGCTTGGGGAAGCAAAGGCAACTGCATGAGACCAGGAGCCAGTTACTCCCAGATCTCCCTGTGGGCCGCATGTCGTCACGTACTGAATAATTCATGACCCAAGAACACACTCTGATAGCAGCAGTAGTTTATTCATGGGATTAACATGAGCAACAGCAACCTGCTTCCACAGAAGTTGCCAACATTGATTAGCGTAGGCAGCATACGTATTTTATAGATTGTCAGTAAGTGTGCAAAGCTTTTTATTGGTTAGTGCAGCATGGTCCATTCCCCCTCATAACTTTCCCAAGTGGGTGCCAGCCTGCAGCTGTTTTGTCCTTGAACAGTAGTCCGCCCATCCACAGGCCTTTTCCAGCTATCTTCATACCACCCAGTTCTCATAACATCTTTCCACCATGTATTTCTTGCTTTCACTTTCCAGGCTTTATGACTCCCCAGCATTCATCCAATACAAAGTATAATAGCAAGTGATCTGTTAGATATATTGTAGCAGCAATTAGCAGTTACTTTCATATGGGATACATAGTAGCCTTTAGCATTAAGTACATTCTAGCCAGTTTGCAAAGAATAGATATTTGAATAATCAGTCAGCTCGCTGGTACCTTATTTTGTTGCTCCCCTCTTTTTCCCACCCGTGACTATGGCGGGGATGACTTGTGACCTGACACCCCAATATCTGTTTTCCTCAGCAGTCTTTCTCAAAGTGAAGACAGGAAGTGGACTGCAGAGGAAAACAGAGGTATTTGTGGATAGTCCAGGGTTCTGGCATGCTTATGAGGGTGGAGTGGGGGTATTTTCACACATTTTTACATATTTTGGGGCAGGTTGTGTCTTTAGCAGGGTAAAAGTTGCCCCAAATGTTTAACAAATTAGGAGTGGAGTTGGGGGCATGTGGCCTATGGGCCATACAATGCCCACCCCAACTTTACAGGAAGGTTAGGATAAAGTAGAACTTCATACACAAAAATCCTTCATCTCTAGCTATGACAAACTGTCACTTTTCTCCATGCCCTTTTCATATTACCAAGTTATAGTGCTTTGATACCACTTTAATTAACATGGCTGCATCCTACACAATTCTAGGATTTGTAGTCTGGTGAGGCAGTAGAGTTCTCTGGTGGAGATTTCCAAGTATCTCGTGAAACTATGAAGTTTTATATCTACAAAAAGGTGTCAGAGTGCTATAACCGTGTAGTGTGAACAGTGCCCACCAAAGTGGAGGTGTGATGAGTAAATGCTGAAGGGGAGATGCAGTTACCAGAACTTAGCCGGAAAACCCACCTCTCCCATCATGCACAGCTCAAGAATGTGACCAAGACCAGATGATTTTATTGTTCAGCCTGCTATCAGCTTTACATTTGGACTGTTTCTCTATAACTAGTATGAAATGCTTCATGTCACCCCACCCATGGGACCCCCTGAAGTACTTCTGAACAGTCCAGTTTCTGATGGAGCTGGCTGGGTGGATATAAACAAGGAGACTTTGCAACATAAGAAATACCCAAATGTGTTTGGCATTGGGGACTGCACCAACCTCCCAACCTCCAAGACAGCTGCAGCAATAGGTAAGATTCTTTTTGAATTCTTGTGTTTTAACATTGACGCTGCCAAGCCACAGACTGGTTTTAAAAGTGTCACTCTGCTGTACTTGGAAGAAGCATTTTTCCTAGTCTGAGACTGGGATTATACAGACCCCTATTAAATTGCGGTTTTAGAAAATGTGTATACGGCTGAATCAAATCTGAGTCAAACATACAGAACAGAATTTTGACAGGGAAATTGCATTATGCAAAGCACTTTAAAGGAACAGGGCAGCTTTTTATTTTAGGTATCAAAATATACTCAAATTCACTAAGATCTACACAGCTGTTTAGTGTGTCATGTGAGTGCAAGTGCCAGCTAAAAGATAACTGTCAATATTAAAAGCATCTCACATCCTGTACAGACTCCCAGTCACCTGGTCTGAACTCAGAAGCAAAATGTTAGTCATATTTAAACTGAGTACAGGCTGGTTGTAAAATTATAACTTGCATTGAGTCGCCTATGAGGCTGTGCTTCCTACATACTCTTATTTGAAAATAAGTTTCCCTAGAAGTCACTGGAGGTTACTACCTAGTAGAGGATTTGATCCTGTTAAAATGAGATTTATGAAACCAGTTTCTACTGAGATTAGCTGTGCTTTTTCTACTCCCCCACAGACAGGGCTTCTTCAGGATTTGGCTAGCAGCCTTTCCCACTCAAGTGTCTGAAGCTGTTTGTTTGAAAAACAACCCGGAAGTGTTGGACATTAGATTTCATGCTTTCTCTTGGTTAAAGCAGACTGCTACTGAGCTTCTGTTCCATTCTCTAACATGCCCTGTTGAAAGAATAATGTGTGTCGCAAAAAGCAGTTGCCTTGGTGTTTTGCAATGAATTTAGCTAGACTGAGGCCTGTGTGTGAATAAATTAATGGAAGACATTGGTTTCATTATGCACAAGTGAAATACGATTCTGCAATGGTGGGCAGAGTTCATGTCCAAGCATTTAACTTGTTTTTACTTCAGTTCTATAGTGGTTAGCATAAAGAGTTCTTAAGAAGCATAAAGAAGAAGCATAAGCATCTCCTGTCCCCTGATAACATACCACAACAGAGCAATCCTAGCAGAGTTTGATTACAATGCTGAACCATTAGAAACATTTCCTATAGATCAGAGCAAGGAGCAGCTGATAAGTTTGCAGTGCAATAAAATCAGATGAAATGTGCTGTTCCAATAGAAAGTTAATAAAGAAGAGAAATTCCTCTCTGTTGAATTGTTTCATGAGTTGTAACTTAAAATATTGAAAGGCGTAAGTGCTTGTTTTGGTAGTTACTAGATAATCAGGAAAACACTACAGTCCTAATGCCGGAAAACCTTTTATCTCTTCTGTAGCTGGCCAGTCTGGTGTACTAGATAAAACCATTTCTTCCATAATGAAGGGCAAAACCCCAAGTAAGAAGGTAACCTGACTATCTCTTGTGAATTTGTCCTTAAAATGAGTGGTTATTACTTCTTTTCAGAGTTTTTTTTTAGATTGTGTGCATTCTACTAATAAACATTCTACTAGCCATGCATTAAATTGGATTATTCAGCCCATTCAAAGTTCTTTTTCTCTAAACTAAACTTTAGAATCTACAGATTCAAGTACTCTCAGCACAAAGAGCAAACAGATTTATGTTTAGAAGATACTGTCAAATAGCCACATTCTATACTTGTGGATGTTTAAAATACATTTTAAATAAATGAAGTTTATTTCTCAGTCCTTTAAATATATCTTATCTAGAGCATTTTAGAGACTAACTTCTGTAGTAATATATGAATGAGATCATTACATATATTAACATTCAAATGTATTAAATTAACATACTTTCTCTAAGCTGGCATATTTCAGATATGTTGGATGACAACTTTCATCATCCCAAGGCAGAGCAGCCACTGGCCATGATTAGGGTTGTGATCCAATTCATTTGGAGGGCACCCAGATGGGGAAAGCTGAACTAAGGTTTCATCTCTCTGATAACCTGAGTTTGTACCCTAAATTTACTAATAATTACTAGATGTATTACATATTGAGACGTAAGAACAAGGATACACGAGAAGCATATGTATGCAATATTGTCAAAACAGAAGTAGAATTATTATTGGTATAAGAAGACCCCAAACCTTCTGTTTTACTGTATGCTAAACCAGGAATGGGAATTGTATTGCCCTCCAGATGTTGTTAGACAGCAGCTCCCAGCATGACTCACCATTTGCAATGCTGCTTAATTACAGTCCAACAATATTTGGAGGGCCACACAGTTTCCTTCCCCTTATGCCAAACTCTTATTACTTAAATATGGGGTTTTCTAGTTTCCAATTTGTACTACTGGCAACTGAAAGTTCAGACTGACATTGTCCAACATCTAACCTTGAAAATAGCTGCAACAGGCAACTTATCCCTCCTTATCCTTGGAAAGTGAGAACTGCAGTGGAGGGGTGCACTGGGACAGAATAAGGAGTGTATAGCCTGAGCATGGAGCATTTCATTGCCAGTAGTCAGGAGTAAGAGGGAGGTTGAAAGACTACAGAGATAACCACAGGTATTGTCATAGAAACTGGCTTATACCAGAGGGATACAGGTAGTCATAATGCAAGTATATTTTATTTAAGCACCTATGAGAGATAATCCTGGACTGAAAGGCAGCGTAAAATTCTGGAAATGGCTTTCTCATGTTCAGGGTACACTATAGTTTGTTTTATTGGTTAAAATGTACATTATCAATTGTTTTTCTAGTATGATGGATACACCTCCTGTCCCCTGGTAACAAACTACAACAGAGCAATCCTAGCAGAGTTTGATTACAATGCTCAACCATTAGAAACATTTCCTATAGATCAGAGCAAGGAGCGGCTGATAAGTTTTCACATGAAAGCCAATATGATGCCTATTCTTTATTGGCATGGGCTACTGAAGTAAGTATTCCAGTCTATTTAAAAAAAGAAACAATCTTTCATTTGCAAGGGAAAGGTGCACAAACTTTTCAGCTTGAATGGACTCATATGACAAGGACTATATAGGCATGCACACATCCCATTGATACTTTTGCCCTGCTGAAAGGGAGTGGAGTTCCCGCCTTTCCAGCCAGTAGACCTGAGGATAATCATATTCCTTTCCTAGCTGCAAAAAACAAAAGAACCATCTGAGTGTTATCAGCAGGAAATGGAGAAGAGGGGCACAATACTCCTAAAGGATTATACATGTAACTTTGGCCACGAGTTTTGCAGCCCTGCTCTACAAGGTCACAAGAAAGCAACCTATACAAAAAAACCCCCAAGGGCTCTTTCACACTGCACAGTTCTAGCACCGTTATTCCACTTCAGCTGCTATGGATGCATCCTACGGAATTCCAAGTATGTAGTCTGGTTCTTACACTGGAGTTCTCTGGGCGAAAATTCAAAATATCCCTCCCAAAACTCCCAGGCCCAGGATTTCACTGAATATTGCCATGGCAGTTAAAATGGAATCATAGCACTGTAACTGTGTAATGTGAAAGGGCTCCAATGCCTCTTAAGTGCACAATTTCTTCAAAGATTTGCATACCACTGTAAACTCAGGGTGCTTTTGTAAACTACACAAATAGGCTTTGATCTGAATAGTGACTTAGCTGTGGGATGAACTGCTATTAGATTCAGCTAGCTGCAAGGGTCTGAATACCTTAGAAGCATCATATCCTGAATTTGGAAGCTAAGCAGGGTCAGCCATGGTTAGTACTTGGATGGGGAGACCTGCCAGTGACTACTGGGTGCAAGTACAGAGGATATGTCAGAGGAAGGAACTGGCAAAACCATCCAAGTATTCCTAAGAAAACCCAGTGAATTTCATGGGGTTGCCGTACTTGAAATCACATACACAAGATTTACAGTAGATTTTTCAAAACCTGTATGTGGTGTCAGTGTTTATAGGGTTGTCTTGACTCCAAATATGATGTACAAATGAACTTTTACTTTCGGGGGGGGGGGGGTCATGTTAAATCTGTTGTGCAAAACTAGTTGCTGTCATTTCTTATTATAGTACCAATAAATGGTCTTGATTATTTAACTCGAATGCCTACATCACTGCAAATGATAACCAACATAGAAAACAGCAGTAGCTGTTTCAAGTTATTTGTCCTTGTTTCACATGCATACTCTTAAAATGGGATCCTTGCCACAGGAATGTTAAAATGAAATCCAACACTTATTTTACATGTATGATTAACCACAATGAGCTCTATCCTTATCCAAAATTTTCTGTTTTTTTCTCCCAGAGGCTATTGGGGAGGTCCAGCTCCAATAAGAAAATTGCTACACCTTGGGTTGAAGTGATTTCTATGGGACCAAGCACATCAGCAGAAACATTCATATTCTGCACATTTACTGTTGGTGTCAATAAAGTAGTTTCTGAGACTATACCGTAACTTTAAACTCATTTCACACATCTTAAAACCAAAGCATTGTGTATTTATGTCTTTTTAACCATTTCTTGCCTATAAGTGGCAATGCATTACCTTGCAAACTGATGTAGCTTTTAGTTCACTTATACTCAATAGTGGCGATCTATGAAATCATACTGTACTACATCAGTGCAGTCTTAGAGCTTCAGTAACTGGTGCAGGTTGAGTTAGCTCAGGATGACCTATATCGAAGATTACCTCACCCATGAACTTTAGATGGAGGTAAATGAACTGCTGTCCCTTAGCTTTAACCTCCATCCCTTAAAACTGCAGGACTGCAATAATACTGGCCTATTTTACTGCTGTAGAAGCTGCTGGGAACAGTTTTGAATACTCACATTAAGTGTCAAGTGTCATCACAGAAGGCATAGTAAACATGTGCCAAGGTGTCCTGCAAATACCTTCTTGTTCTACATGGAAGTAGAACTCTTTATACCTTAATATCTGCAAAAGAATATCAAGCTTTCTGCTCTTGAGCCATTAAAATCCAGCTCCATTTTGAAGTTATTTCTGTTTTCAATTGGCTGTGGGTTTTGTATTACTGATACCTCTTTTCACACTGTTCCAGTGAATATTCTGTAGCAAGCATTCACACATGGGAACTATCCCAGCTCCCCGTTTGTTTGCCTACAGTCTTATCTTCTTGCTGCTGAAGAGTCATAGTTCAGTATGTGCTTTGCATATGCAAAGGTTTTGGATTCAGTTCCTGCCATTTCCAGTGACAATGAGTTGGTGGTGGGAGAGACTTTTTTTGGTCAAGCCCTGAGTCACTGCTGGTAAAAACTGGCAGTAAATAGGCTAGAGGAACACTGTCTAACTTAATGATCCTCCTGTGTTCTTAAATACAGATGGACAAGAAACCAGTGAAAGTTACTGCTTTTGAAAGATTACTTACTAGTCTCAAGGCTGTTCAACTAAAGTACAAATTAAGACTCAGAAACAGTATGGATGGTAAATGCTTTTTAATCAAGACCAAATTTTAGAGATTGATGTCATCAAGAAAAAAAAGTCAAGGGAAGAATCTTCACAGAAGTTGGAACTTTACTGCCAAGCCAGGCATGCGTAAAATAATGTTACTGAACAATATCTTCTGCTTCGCAAGAATCCTCCAGCCACTTGTCTAATTCTGTAAAAAGAGAGCTAGTGTGAATGACTGCTTTATAAAAACATTAAGTAGGAATGTTTTTATAGCTTAGAATTACATTAGTTTAGCTTAGTTTTTGAATGTCTGCCAAGTTTCCAAAAGTAACCAGGTTATCACACTCTTCAAAGTAGCTGGGAGTTCATGACTTAGGAAAAATAGGATAACAGGGCAAAGAATAGAAGCATACAATTATTTCAAATAAAGTTGTGTTTCAATATATTAGCCTTTAGAAACTGGGTCAACACTTCATTGATTATGTCCCAATAAACAGACATGCTTAGGCCAAAAACTACCCAGCAGCTGGCAAGCCCCAGGAGGGACCCCACTACTGTTGCCTACTGGTGAGGTGGAAGGGATACGATTCACATTATGGAGAGCCTGCTGCTCTGGGCTCCCAGGGAAAGGAAAAAGCTGGTGCATTCACTTCTCTTTTCTGACCAGGCTAAGACCAGCTGCTTTTCCATGGTCTGAATCCCCTCCCCACCAGTTTATGACAGCACAGAGGCCTGAGAGCTGCTAGATAGTGGGAGAATGTGAAACTGCATCCACAAAGCTAGATGCACTTGCCCTGAATGCCATTTTCAGAATTAAGAATTAGGTGCCATTCTTACCAGCATCCTCATTAGTTCTTCTAAGTTGTTCTGGATATGTCCATAGATTTCATTAAAGAGCTCCTCCCTTGATTTTGTCCCATCCAAATGAACTGAAATATAAGCACCAGCATTTAAAGATGGATGTAATTCTGCTGTGTTCTGCACTCTCACTTTTTAAATTGATGAGATAATCCAGTTATTTTAAGTACTTCAATTTTTGTGCTTGACAGGCATACAGATTTACATAACTAATGCTTTTTAAAATCAGGCCAATACAAGATAAGAAAAATGCAGACTCTTACAATCTGCAGAGTCTAATGCTTGAAGAGAAGCTGCTTCATATTCATAATCCCTGACATCAGTTATTTGAGAATGCATTTTGTTACTACAAACCAAAGTCATACATAACCAAACAAAGGTTTTGTATTACGTGCAGGAGCCTTAGGCTTCTCTTCCCTTGATGACCAATGGAAGATTAAATGTTGCCCTTCCTGAATAGCAATGAACTTGGTTTATTGCTGCATCGAGGATTTGCCAAACATTGCAGTTTGTTAACAAGGCAATTACAGTGCAGTCTACCCCTCCACATTCATAGGTTTGACTTTTGCAAATTTGGTAATTTGTGAGGTGCCTGCTTGCCTTCCCCTTCCATTCTCCATGCCCAGGCAAAAGGCAAGGAAATGAGGGGGAGGCACATGTGCATGGTGAAGGTGTGCATGCCTCTTCCACATTCACTCGGCTTTTACCTAGGCACAGAGGGGAAGGCACTGGAAAAGAACAGAAGGGGGAACTCTCACATGGGGAGGAAGTTATTACTTTTTAAAAAAAAAAGCTTTGCAAGACAGCTGTACCCCAAACCCTTGTGAAAGCAGAGAGCCACTGTACATTGATTCCTGGCTACCACAGTGCTTCTATCTACAATGACTAAATGACATCTAGTACAGGGTTTGCAGCCAATTTTGCCACCCAGAGGAGCATTGTAGGACACATCCTCTCTCAGCATGTGATTTTGTGAGAGATTTTCCCACACATTTACACACACCAAAGACAGGCCTAGCGCCTTGCCATAGAAGAGACTCATCGTTTATTCTTAAATTGTTTTGGGAGTGAATGGGGCAGAGGCATCCATGAGCCGCAAAAAACAGGCAGGAACATGCAGCAATAAGTCCATGTTTTCCAGCCTTCTTGTTGTGTGCCTTCAAGTGCTTCCAACTTATGGTGACCCTATCACGGGGTTTTCTGGGGGCTGTGTGTGTGATGCACCTGAGGTCACCTAGTGGGTTTCCATGAGCAAACAGGGAATCAAGCCCTGGTCTCCAGGGTCATAGTCCAGTGCTCAAACTACTACATCATACTGGCTCTCAATCAGCTTGGCTCCAGCCAATCAAGTAAGTCTGCTCCTTGTTAAAGACAATCAAGAGCTTCAACACACTGCCCTCTGCTCCTGTGTCCAGTATGAAAACATGCCTGAACATAAGGAACCTACAGGCTACAGAGTGCCAAAGCTGCAAAAGGGGGACAGAACCCAAGCAGCAGCTTAAGCTGTCTATTCCTGCATGGCCAGGGGTTGGACCATTGGTACCTTCCAACTCTATGATTCCAAATCTGGGGATAGGCACCCACAACCTGTGCTGTTCATAATAGGATGTAATTCAGGGCTGCAGTTCATACACTGAAAATGATGGAGTTTCATTAACCAGCATGTACAGCACAGTAAAACTATTTATAGAAAAGTAACAGTTCATAGCTTTAAACAAACCATCTTGGAACATTGTCACTGAAGATACAGCATATAAAAGGAACGCATTTCATTACCAGCTTGATGGAATAAAAGATCACATTTATGAAGAGGTGTTTAGGATCCGGTTTAACTTACCTACATCAACATTAAGTTCTTCCATCAGTTTTTTGTGTTTGACATACATGGGCCAGACATGACCATCAAACAAACCAGGGGGATCTGGTACAGTGTAATTCCTTGAACTATATAGAAATAGGGGGAGAAAATCAACTTGAGGTTACATTTCAGTGTAGTAATTTAACTCTGTCAAGTTCTGGCAACCACAACCTTGTATTCCCTTTCAGCTCTACAATTCCATGATTCTAAATCCACCTACAAATTCAATCACCTCAGTGTCACTTTTCACATACTGAAGCTAAAAGTCCAAAAAGTTGTGGTTGGAGTAGAACTCCCAGGACCTAACTGCCCACTCCCAACCAGTATCACCACTGGCCATACTGACCGGATGGGTTCTGGAAGTGGCAGCCCCGCAAAAGCAATTCTTTGAAGTCCCAAATGGAACAACTTTGACAAGAATATTTGCAGATTATTTTTTGTGAAAACAGACTTACCTTCTCCTCCTCTTACATTCTTCATAGGGAATAGAAAGAAAGTACCGGAAATCAAAGACATCAATCAAAGGCCTGAAAGTGGGGAAAAGCATCCTGGTTTGTGCTAAATGCAATACAAGAACATTACTCCTGAATCAGGTCAACACTAGCACTGTTGTTTCCCACAAGGGCTCATAAAATGCTTCCATGAAACTCAAGATCAGGAGATGAAGGCAACAGCCCTCCTCTGCTAGTTACCAAGCAACAAAAATTCAGAGATGCCTGCCTCTATTAGCTCTTCACTCATAACTACAGATAAATCTATTCTTCACTAATTATCTAACCCTCTGTTAAAGCCATTCAAAGCAGCAGCTGTCATCAAATTCTGCAAAAGAGTATTTTCTATATCCTGAATCTACCGTCCATCCTCTTCATTGGACAGGAGAAAATCCTCTCTATTATTTCTACAGCATGCAGAATTTTATAAATCACTTATTCCTGTTCTACAATATACTATTTAAGTTGGATCAATCAGAGTAAGTAGTATTCCAAAGGTGAGTGCAAAACAGATTTATCCAAGGGCAGTAAGATAACTAGCATTTCAGTTATCACTGAACTGGACTGTCACAACTGGCAATTTACATGTGCTATATATATAGCACAACTCAGCTAGAAAAGTCAATGTTTGTTCAGATTCAAATGGGGTGCATGTCAATTCAGAATGCTTTGCCCTTCTGTGCCTTTGCTTTTCATTGCTGGGTGCCTTCAAGTTGTTTCCAACTTATGGTGACCCTATCATGGAGTTTTCTTGGTATTTGTTCAGAGGAGGTTTTGCCTTTGCCTTCTTCTGAGGCTGAGGGAGTGATTTGCTCAAGGTCACCCAGTGGGTTTCCATGCCATAGTTGGGATCTGAACTCTGTTCTCTAGGGATGTAGCCCAATGCTCAAACAACTATACTGTGCTGGCTCTCATTTAATTTTTGGGTCATTTTGTTGCCCATTCAGGCAGTTTAAAGAACTCCTTTTGAAACTCTTCAGTGCACTTGAGATTTTTACTGTCCTGAACATTGGTACGATATATAGCACTAGGTCTAAATCAGAATCTTACTCCATTGCAGTGAAAAACCTGTCCAGTTATTCTTATCTACTGTGTCCTGGTTTTGAACTAGAAACAAAACCACAAGGTTTTGCCATCCCACTACCACTGGGTTTTACTCAAGAGCCTTTGGTGGGGGTTATCATCAAAACCTGTTGGAAGACTAATAAACGTAAAACCTTTAAGGTTAATGACTTTGGGTCATGTTCTTCCCAGAGCAGTAAAAGAACACACCTTCAGATTAGCAGTCCTTCTGTATACACCATCAGAAAACACCAGAACAAGTAATGATTATCTTATCATAACCAACCACCATGTGCCTGTATGATCAAAACTGTCCACACAACACCCATTCCATTATTAGTCAAAAATTACTGAGAGTAAATTTCCAAACAGAAACAGAGCTCTAAGAAGATTTGAAAATTTGCTTACTAGGAAAAAAAAATATATCCAGAACTATAAAATAATTGTCTCCTAGCTAGAATGCCAACCTACTTTTTTTTTACCTGTAAGTATAAAGTAAGAATCCTTCTACGATAAGGATATGGATAATGTCATCATTCTCTTCTGAATCCTCTATAACTCTGGTATCTAGTGTGTTAATGCCATGTGATCGTTCAAATTTGACTGGATTTTTCTTCCAAGCATTGATGGTACTCATCATTGCATCCATATCCAAAGCACTAATCACTAAGAAAAAAGAGAAGTGAAGTTATGAGATCCAAAGGAAGATATGTAACACATAAAACTTATGAAACACCCTAAACCTCAAGCAACTACTAACTCACACTCTATTCTGCAATGTATTTTCCATTCACCAAGACCAGTTCTAGAGCTACAGCTGAAGACATTTTAACACACCAGCATCTAGTTATAGATATAAACAAAACTTACCATCATACTGTTTGAATCCATCTTCAACCTCTATGTCATCCTGGGGCTGAAACAGAACAAAAACTATCTGCATTGCTGCTCACAAATTTCAATGTTCCTTTAAGAAGTAGAGGGATAAAAATGCCTGTTGAAATAAGACAAGCCAGTACCTCACTAGCCTTCAGAAGAGATTAACGCCGGACCTTTCATAAACCTAAGTAGTGCAGAACTAAAAGACAATTTTTGCCTTTATCTCATCACTAGCAGTCACACCTAGCCTATTTTCAAAACAGAAAAATCATCTGACCAGCAGCACTGGAATCTTATCCATTAACTTCAGAACAGTTTAAGAATTTAAGCAAGTAGCAAGGAGATGTAGGGAGAAAGTCAGAAAGGCTAAAGCACAGAACGAACTTAGGCTGGCCAGAGACATTAAAAACAATAAAAAGGGCTTTTTTAAATATGTCCGCAGCAAAAGGAAAAGGGAGGAGACGATAGGGTCGCTACGCAACGAAGATGGCGAATTACTAGCAGGGGGAAGAGAAAAGGCAGAACTACTTAACACCTTCTTTGCCTCAGTTTTTCCCCAGAAAGATACAAGCACTCAACCTGGTGGTTGGGGAGCAGGTGAGGACGCAGGGGAAATGTGGCACATAATAGGTAGGGAGGTGGTACAGGAACACCTTGCCACACCGGATGAATTCAAGTCTCCAGGGCCAGATGAATTGCATCCTAGGATATTAAAAGAACTGGCAGAGGTCATTTCGGAACTGCTTGCTATAATCTTTGAGAAATCTTGGAGGACAGGAGAAGTTCCAGTGGACTGGAAGAGGGCAAATGTTGTCCCCATCTTCAAGAAGGGAAAAAAAGAGAACCCAAAGAATTATCGCCCAGTCAGCCTGACGTCAGTACCCGGAAACATCCTGGAGCAGATCACTAAGCAGTCAGTTTCTAATCACTTAGAAAGCAATGCGGTAATCATGAGAAGTCAACATGGATTTCGCAAAAGTAAGTCATGCCACACTAATCTTATCTCTTTTTATGATAACAGTTACTAGCTTGATAGATGAAGGGAATGCTGTGGATGTAGCATATCTCGATTTCAGTAAGGCCTTTGACAAAGTTCCCCATGACATTCTTGCAAAGAAGCTAGTAAAATGTGGGCTGGACAGGGCTACTGTCAGGTGGATCTGTAGCTGGTTGACTGACCATTCCCAAGGGGTGCTCACCAATGGCTGCTTTTCATCCTGGAGAGAAGTGACTAGCAGGGTGCCACAGGGTTCTCTCCTGGGCCCAGAGCTGTTCAATATCTTCATCAACGACTTGGATGAAGGAATAGAGGGCATGCTCATCAAATTTGCAGATGACACCAAATTGGGAGGGGTTGCTAATACGCCAGAGGACAGGATCAAAATTCAAAATGACCTGGACAGATTTGAGAGCTGGGCCAGGGCTAACAAAATGAAATTCAACAAAGAGAAGTGTAAGGTCCTACACTTAGGTAGAAAAAATGGAATATAGAAATATAGGATGGGGGACACGTGGCTGGATAGCAGTATATGTGAAAGGGATCTAGAAGTCTTAATAGACCACAAGCTGAACATGAGTCAGCAGTGTGATGCGGCAGCCAAGAAAGCCCATGCTATTCTCGGCTGCATCAATAGGAGTATGGTGTCTAGATCAAGGGAGGTACTGGTACCACTCTACTCTGCTTTGGTTAGACCTCATCTTGAATACTATGTCCAGTTCCAGGCACCCCAATTCAAGAAGGACATGGTCAAGCTGGAGCAGGTCCATAGGAGGGCGACCAAAATGGTGAGAGGCCTGGAAGCCATGCCCTATGAGGATAGACTCAGAGAGCTGGGTATGTTTAGTCTGCAGAAGAGAAGGTTAAGAGGGGACATGACAGCTATGTTTAAATATTTGAAGGGATGCTATGTAGAGGAGGGAGACAGCTTGTTTTCTGCTGCTGCAGAGACTAGGACAAGGAGCAATGGATTCAAGCTGCAGGAAAGGAGATTCCACCTGAACCTCAGGAAGAACTTCCTGACAGTCAGGGCTGTCTGGCAATGGAATATGCTGCCTCAGAGTGTTGTGGAGTCTCCTTCTTTGGAGGTTTTTAAGCAGAGGCTGGATGGCCATCTGTCGGGAGTGCTTTGAGGGTGTTCCTGCATGGCAGGGGGTTGGACTGGATGGCCCGTGTGGTCTATGATTCTAACAACTCCTGTACCCCAACCCTAGTCAAGCAATTCAGTATATGGCAAAACACAAACATCTTAAAGAGGAAGAGCAAGTCTACAGACAGCAATGCCATTTATTATTGGTGTGTGTGTGTGTGTGTGTGTGTGTGTGTGTGTTAGAGATCTAACTGCTTGTTGCAGACAAACTTTCACGTAGAGTAGATTGACTCAGCATCAATTCAAAGGTGTCACACTGATCTGCTGCGGAATTAACATGCTAATGTGGTCATGGTGGTGATGGAGGAAAAGAGATAATTTGTAAATCAGCTTGGATCCATACTAGGTGGCTCAATGGTGCCTCTTTTAAGAAAGCAAATAAATATCCATACTTAATAATACAATAGACTTGTATATTTAAAATGGCTTTCCCTTATTTCTCTGACCAGGTGCTTTCTTCACATATGAGTTCTGAAACTGAAAACAAGGTCATCTGTAAAAACTATTTTAGGAGTGGGGGGATTGAGGGAACAAGTGCTAGCAGCATCCTCACCTAAACTTTTTGTTGTTAAAATTGGATGCTTTACCCTGTTTTTCTGTGTGAGTGGTACATACCAATTCAAACACATGGATATGTCATTACCATTCAGTTTAGAATCTTATTCTCTGCTGGGGTATTTAACAGTTAAAATTCTCCACCTAGATGAAATTCTGTGCTAACAACCACCAACATTTATATAATTTGCATGAACATAAGCATACTTTATATGTGTATAAAGTATAATATAAGTGTATAAATATGGAAAACTAACCTCCACTTCCCAAATCTCCAAAAACACAAGATTGTATTTCATGCACTTTCAAGCATCCCTTTGTAATCATAAATCTGCATGGTGAAAAAATATATCCCAAACCAAAACCTGCTTTCAGTATTCCGACAGAATATATGCAGCATTGCTAATACAGCGCTGCTGTATACAAACTTTCCAACCAGACCTCCTACTGTTCCTAAATTTCCAAAAGTTATCATCATCAGGAAGGCCATACATTGTCCAACAGTGTACTAAAGCATCTTTTGACGGTGCTTTTCTTCCTGCAGTGGAAACAACCCTAGGGAATTTCAGTATCATGTAATGGGAGATGAGAAGAAATTCCAGCCACCTCTCCTTGTTAAGACACTCCTTGTTAAGAAATGTTTTGTGCTGTACAGCAGTAACATTTTGACTGCACTAACACTGCCATAAAACATAATCCACTTTTCAGAAAAACCATTTCACAATGAAGGCTTATAGAGAGAATGAATTAGCCCTTGCAGGTCACTGAACATCAGCAATTCATTCTATAATACACAGTATTGTTAAAACTGATGCAGTGTGATTTTCCCACAAACCTAATGGGTATCCTTTAACTCAGAATGGTATACATCCAGCCATCCACACTGAAACCTCCTATTTAGCAACTATTTGCATAATAACATCTAATATAACAAACATGGAGATTAGGGAAAGAAAGATTATATAAACTGAGTTGCTGGCCTCACCTTAAAGAAGTCATCTTGATGTACTACACTGCAGTTGGGCAGTGCCTGCATGAGTTTGCTAGTCACTGTGGTCTTCCCGCCATTTGTGATCCTGAAACAGAAATTTGGGAAGAGACACTTGAATGGCATCAGCAAAACATGCAGAATCTAAACCTAGCATTTGCTGCTTGTAGGATATTCTTCGTATATACACTTTGCTAGATAGATGTTAATGAGGCAATTGGAGACAGGAAGAGAGAGGGCAATTTTTTCACACAGCCATTTTGCAGATAATCATACTTCCTCCTCCTCTATGTGCATTTGGTAGCTACAAAATATATCCTGCCGCATGCTTCCCTTCTCACGCATAATGGCTGTTTTTCCTTTTCAGCCATTTCCTATCCATCATCAAATCTTTGCCAAGCCAAAACTGAAGTGCTTTTTAACTACTTGAATAAATAAAAAGTGACTCAAGTGGCCCTACTTTCCAAAGAACAAAATGCCCACAAGGAATGTATGCATAAATACTGTATGTACTGTTGTTTTGCCTGTGTACGTCTTTCGCGAGACAAGAAAAGAAGAATATAAAATTTTAAATTAAAAAAACTCAGATAAACCTATCACCACATCCCCTAGCAATCATTTTCATCCACAGACTCATCCAGCCTTCTTTCTGGGGGGAAGCGCAATACACACACACACATATACACAAATGCAACTTCCCCACTTTTCTTCAAGATGACTTATATGCCTTAAGTTGTAATGCAGTCAAAATATTTTTTTAAGTTGGCAAACGCATTATTAAAGATAGAATTAAACTTATTTTTAAAAAATCATTACTCACGGCCACAAGGAAGGGCAAGTAAGAGACACCAGTGGGAATAAAAGGTCGTGGGATACAAAATTTACGGAATATCATGAAAGAGCCGAAAATGTCCAGTCTTCCTTAATATGCTTTTATTGATATTGTTTATCTATATATAAACACACACACACACACACACGTTATAATATATCACATATAAACTAAACTATTCAATATAAATTCATTGGTATTGAATTTTATTGAAGATTTCAAATCTAATTCCACCCACTGCCTCCTATTCTTCAGCAGCGAGGAAGGCACCGGCAAACAGCTGCTGCAAGGAATGGGACCCCGACCACGTGGAAGCCCAAAGCCACCTCTTCCTTCTCTCCTTCCGCCGCCCGCGCCCCAAAGCCTCCTCACCCGCCAATGCCGACGATGATTTTCATGGTGACACGCGAGCCAGGAGGCGGCGGCGGCGGCGGCGGCGGCGGCTTCCCTCACAGATGGCTCCTTGGGAGGCTAAAGAAGATGAGAAGGACAAGAGAGGCGGGAGGCACAAGCGTCAGCTACCGAGGAGCGCCATCGTCTCTGTAGAACGCCCGCAACAGGCCGACCCGCCCGCGCGGCACCGAGGCGCGAGGCAAAAGAACGACCCACGCTCGCCGGGCTGAAGTCTCCTCCGCCCGTCCCAGGCAAATTCAGCCCGCGTTGATTGGCTGCCGCCAATCAATAAGCTCAAAGCGCCATCTACCTTTTCCCGCAGCGGACGCGGACGTCCAATGAGAAAGAAGAATCGTGGAGATCCCTGCTTATTATTGGTCAAATACTCTTCGTGGCTTTCCAAATCGATTCGCCCCCTCGCGTGAAGGGAGGTCTCCTATTTCTCACAGCATGGGATTGGTGGAATGTATGAGATGCGTTCCTGGGTTAGGTAGCTACCGTACCCTCTTTGACTTCGGGAGAAATATTTGATTTTATAAAAAAGCATAAGATCCGCAGAGTACGCACTTAGAAGAACACAATACAAAACACACTTAGACCACGTAACCTATTTCCATAACACCATTCAGCAGATAACTGAACTACGGGGCTGTGTGCTAACACTGTAACTCCCATAGGCAAAGCCAATTGTGAGGAATGATGGGAGTTGTAGTCCAGCAAGATTTGGGAGCCCCCGCATATCTTCGATGTGTCAACGTATGGCGACTCCATCAATTTCATCGGGTTTTCTTAGGCAAGGGGTACTCAATGGTGATTTTCCCAGTGCCTTCCTCTGAAATGTAGCTTACACCGCCTAGTACTCCTTAGTTGCCTCCCATCCAAGTACTAACCAGGGCTGACACTGCTTAACTTACAGCTAAATCCGTACACATGATAATCAGAGGGGATTATCCAAACGTGGACAGCACGTTATTATACACAGGGCAGTGTTTTCACTCCAGAAAAAAGTGTAACATGGCTCTCAATCTCAATAGAGAGAAAGAAAGGTCCTTTTGAATTTCTCTGTCATAAAAGATGCAAGGGTGACAGGAATGTTAGCAGGGGCCATTTCCACACTAGACTGTCATAGTGCTATTATTCCACTTTCAACATTCTATGGAATCCTGAGGCTTGCAGTTTAGAGAGGGGCCTATAACAAGTCTAGTGTAGAAATGGCCAGTACCTCTTTGAGGTTTTACCTTCGTAGGGGTGTAAGGCAAAGCCAAGACAGCCAGTGTGGTGTAGTGATCTGAGTACTGAACTATGATTCTGGAGACCAAGGTTCTATTCCCCCCTCAGGCACGGAAACCCGCTCGGTGACCTGTGGCACATCACACACGATCAACCCCAGAAAACCCTGTGATAAGTTTGCCATAGAGTTGCATTAAGTTGGAAACAACTTGAAGGCACATAACAAAAAATCAAAGCCAACTTGGTTTCATTTATTTATACATCACATTTCTTCCAAAATTGGGAGTTTACAACTTAAAAAAGAACATTACAATTGAAAACATAACAAGAACAAGCATTAAAGTGGAATTAAACTATTCACAGTATTAAAAAAAATTTAGACCTACACTTTAAAAGATAAAATGCAAATAAAAACAAATCAGTTTAAAACAATTTTTTTTTTTCAGAAATCTCCAAGAAATGTTACCAAACACCTTCTTGGCATCAAGATATACCATTGCAAATTTTTTCCCTTTTTTTTTTTTTGTAATACACTTGGCCCTGCTAGGACCCTCGCAAAAGTGAAAAATTTGCAAGTAACAACATTTGTGTGTCTGTGGGAAGGGGGCTGAGGAAAAGTGGGCATCCAGGGTCTAAACCAGGTCAGGGAAATGAGATGGTTGGCATGGTGGCCCTGAACTTCCTCTCTCTTGCCCACCTCCTTCCTTGGGTGTGTGTGGGGCAGGGGTACAGGGTTTGTGGTGCTGAGAATCTGGGCAGAAAGCCATCCTTAGCTGGCCAAGCAGAGACCGGTAGAGGAAGAGAAGGACCAGAGGTGACTTTTAAAGGGCTATGCAGCCTGATTGGAGCCACCAAGAGGGAAGGTTCCCCCCAAAAAAGAAGCACCTGAGGTGGGAGGGCAGGGGTTGGAGAAACTCGCAAATAATCAAATCCATGAATGTCAAACCTGCAAATGTGGAGGGCTGACTGTATTCTATACAGTTTAACACTGTTCTATGATTTGCTTCATGCTTCACCCAGGTAAAAAACCAGCTTGAACTTCATGGATGTATTCCTGTAGAATCTTTTTCAGTCTTTTAGTTAGCATTGTTGTAAATATTTTATAATAAATGTTTAATAAGGAAATTGGTCTGTAGTTCCTTACGTCCTTAAGATCTTTTCCTTCTTTTGGTATTAAGGTTATAGTTGAATCTCCCCAGGTTCTGAGTCTCCTTGTGTTATGATTGCCTTTATCACCTGAAAATAAGGGATTGCCAATTCATCTTGTAATTTTTTATAATACAATGCTGTAAAGTTGGGACCTAAGGATTTTCCTTCTTTCAAACATTTTATTGCTTTGATTACTTTGCTGAATGCAATTGGGGACTTTAACTGTTTGCAGTGTTTTTCCTTAATTCTGTTTATTTTCTGTTTCTTTAGAAATGTTTCAGTCTTTTGTATTCGTAGAGAAGTTATCTTAAATAATATTTAAAAAAGATTTGTTTTATCTTTTCTTGGTCAGTGTAGATCTTTTTCCCTTCTTTTAACTCTGAGATTAGATTTTTCCCCCTTCTTTTCTTCAATTTATATGCCAACCAATTCCCAGCTTTGTTAGCTTGTTCAAAGTGGTTGTATCTCAAATATGTCAAATTTCTTTCTATCTCTTCCATTGTCAATTGAGACAATTCCTTTTGAATTATTTTAATCTCATAATTTATCTTCTTCTTATCTGAATCTCCCTTCAGTTCTGCTTGCCCCTTTTGCAACTCCGTTAATTTCTGGAACTTTCCTTCCTTTTTCTTTTTTTGCAAGTACTCTTGTTGGAGGGAGAAACCTCGCATTACAGCTTGTGTCCCATATAATGTGCATTTTGGTGTCTTATATTCTCTTGAAAGAAGTTTTTCAAAGTTTCTTTTGCTTTCATTGCAATTTCTTTACCTTTTAGAAGATTATCATTTAACCTCCAATTAAACTGTTTTTTTGGTTCCCTAAAAGTTATAGTTACTGGATTGTGGTCCGACATCAGTTTCGGGAAGGTTTCTGCTTTCTTAATATCTTTCATTAGGTTCTTTGATAATAACATCATATCAATCCTCAGTGATGATTGGTGAACATCTGAAAAGTAGATAAAAATCTTTGTCAATCAAATGCAAATGTCTCCAAGAATCTATTAGTGTTAGCTCCTCCAACATTTTAAAAAAAGTTCTTGGAAGTTTCCCTTGAGATTTCTTCTTGGTTCTCTTAAGTATTTGTCTTTTTCTGTATCCAATACTCTATTCCAGTTTCCTGCAAGGATCAAGTTATAATATTCATGTTCTTGAATCCCATCATTCAATTCTCTATAAAATTTTTCTTTATTCTCATTTGGGGCATAAATCCCAACAAACAATATTTTCTGGCCATTAACCTGAATTTCAATACCATTGATCCTTCTTTCTTGGTTTTTAAAAATCTGTTTGGTCGTGATCTTTTTTTGGAAATATATTGCTACTCCTCTTTTCTTTTTCTCATAAAGGGCTGTAAAGCATTATCCTAGTTTTTTATTCTTCAAATATTTTTTCATCCGTTGTGCTTATGTGAGTTTCTTGAAGGCAAATTATTTCTGCTTTGATTCTCTCTAAATGGTGAAATACTTGCCTCCTTTTAGACTTGAAAAGCCTTTTATTGAATAAAAAAGTATTTGATGACAGAAGAACAGCAGGTAGGAACCATTCTGGCCTCCTTAGGAAAGAAGTTTCAGAGTCTAGGAAGCCTAGAAAACAAGTTCTTTGGTATAAGTAATGTGTTGCAGAAATAGTAGAAGTCATCTGTTAACTACATTGCATTGTGTTTCAAACCAGACACTCTACTCACAATTAGATCCCAGAAAAAAAACCTTCTTTTTGGTTCCAGGAAACAAGAAGTGTCTCTAAATAATCTGAGATGCTCAGGCTACATCTCATTTTAAGATTCTGAAAGTTAAGTTCCTTCTTCATTGCCTCATGGCTTTCATTTGCCTCATTCCAGTTAGAAAACCAGCAAGGAGAGAATTAGCCTACAAAGCAGAGACCAGAATGAGAAGCAGCGAGCAGGAGAGTTTCAGACTCACGCAGACTGTTGAGTTCTTGTGTCCCCAATATCATGTTTTGTGGGCACCTGTGATGCCTGCCCAGCTCCCTGCTCTCACAATTGTTGTCATACGCCTTCAAGTCAACTCTGATTTATGTCCACCCTTTCCTTGGGTCTTCTTGGCAAGATTTAGTCAGGCGAGGTTGGATGACACTTAACAACAAGACAGAGAAAAGGAATTAGGTTAACTTCCTGAGTACTGGGAAACTTCTCAGATAGGTGGTTCTGTGCATGCAGAGAACTAGAAGTTCTATATGAAGTACTGAGAGTATGCAAAGAAGGATCTGTCTTTTATCTTCTACCTGACATAAATGTTTTGTTGTTAAGTGCCTTCAATTTGACTTTAAATGGACAAATCTATCATAAGGTTTTCTTGGCAAGAAGTTTGCCACTGATAGGGGTTTTCTTCAGAGGAAGTTTGCCATTGCCTTCCTGTAAGGCTGAGAGAATGTGACTTACTCAGGACAACTCAATGGCTTTCCAAACTCTGGTCTCCCAAAATGCTAGCCCAACACTCAAACCACTACATCATGCTGGCTCTTTAACATTATGTTGTTTGCTTCCAACAAGGAACCCTTGTGGCAGAGTCCTTGTACCTTTAATACCTACATCAAAGATTATGCATTGGTGGATGGTGCAGGTGTCTCCAACAGTCAATGATGACAACAGCTTTAATGATCAAAACAGCTTGATATAGTGAATGTTGACCAGTCATGCATCTGTTAAAAGCAAAGAAGTCTCCTGGTCCTTTCTGATCATATATACATTTTAAACAAAATCAAATCTCTTAGGGATACATAGGCCACTTATAATAAAGTGATCTCTATATATGTCTCAATTGGCCATATATTTAGTAGCTAGAACTTGACAGATGGACTATTGAGATGGTTACCAGAGCTACAATAATGGCCAAAAACATGATTTTGCAAAACTGGATATCTAAGATCACACAGAAAATCAACAACTGGATTCAGGACCTCCTGGCTTTGGCAACCCATTAAAATATATTCCACAGTGAACTATATGAGGATAAATTTAAGGCAATTTGACATCATATTCTTTAACTACATATGAAGTAAAAAAAAAACTTTGCCAATATCAGTTAGAATATACCAGATGACACCAGCAAATTAATAGCTAGTTACACATTCTTTTCTTTCTTCTTTTTTTTCTTTACCTGCACCTTCCTCTCCAGTTCTCTACCCACCGCCATTTTTGTAAACTTCAAATTGTAACATGCAATTTGCATCATGAAATACAACTGGCAATTTCTCAGCCACAGAGCTCCATGTCTTCCTGTCCCAGGATTCCACAGGATGGAACCATAGCAGTTAAAGCAGAATCATAATGCTGTAACAGTGTAAAGTGAATGGGCCATGCCTTTCAAATAAATGTGTAAATCTGGGAGATGGGAGTTAAAGTAGGCAGGGACAGAACTCAAACCTATAGCTAAACTTATAAAAAATGAAAAGGCACAAGAACATATCAGAGAAAAAAGGATCCCTCATACACACATGCATTCCATCTCACCATAAAATACTGTACTTCACTTGCAAACCAGGTAAGGCTTTTTAAAACTGAAATAAGTAACACTACAGACTGTACTTTAGAAAAAGGGAAACAACTCCTTTTGATTCCTTATGAATGTTTCTTGTAGAACTTAACCAGCTTGGAGCCTCACTGTATCCATGCAAGCTTGTTACCATTTATTTGCATTAGTGCCCCAGTAATTAAAGGCAAAGGTCTCACTGGCTGTTAAGATTCATTGACTGCCAAAGTTTATGACTTGAATTAAAAATATTGGGTCTTAATTAAGCTCAGAAGCCCAGGTAGAACTAATTGCATTAAGATCAACATCCAAGTAAATGTATTGAGGAATGAAATGCAAAAAGTAAGGAAACAATAATGCATGTAAGGGTTCCACTCGGAGAAAAATATAATCAGAGTGCACTTGTGATAACTGGAGAAAATAAAAGTGATAATTGGATAATTTGGCTCCTACATAAGGAGTGCCTGCCAATTGTAATGCTTCCTTTTAAAAAGTCTGATGAGCTTAGAGAAGAAGCTAACTTAGAAGTTGTGAGTTTGTTTTAATTGTTCTCTTTCTCTTGTCGATAACTCTTAAATTATTTTATTATGCTGTTTAAAACTAACTATAATATGCTGTTTATCTAAATACAATTGAGCTGAAGTATTTGTTAAAAGCTAGATTGACAGCACAGGATTTTTCTTAACGAAGCATTTTTTTTAAAGAGTGTATGGTATACCATGTTGTATTGCATAAATTCTGAAGTAGCGTAACAACATAAATTAAGTAAAAATTTCATAGGAATATAAAACACCCTTACTTCTGTAGTGGTACAGTGGCACTGTAGCATCAAGCTTGAACTTTGTTGTTGTTGTTGAACTTCAGGTCATTTCCAACTTAAGACAACCCTAAGGCAAACCTATCATGGGTTTTTTGGCAAGCTTTGTTCAGAGGGGGTTTGCCTTTGCTTTCCTTTGAGGCTGAGAGTATGATTTACCCAAGGTCACCCAGTGGGTCTCCAGGGCTGAGCAGGGATTTGAACTCTGATTTCCAGAGTCATAGTCCGATGCTCAAACCATTTCGCCAGCTTGGCTCCCAATGTGGATTTAGAATGCTACAATGTAAGGACAGCACTATTCTCATTTTATTCAACAAGTTGAGAGGTTGATGGTTAAGACATCAGGATTTGCTTCCTGCTCTGAGAAAGCCAGCTGTGGGATGAAGTAACTCACATTTAAAACATGTTTGTCCATGCTAGGCATCACCGTATATATCTACCCCTGAACTCTCATTTGCCTTAGTAACTCAAAACAGGTTTATTACTAAAATAACATGGCCATGGCCTGTTTGCTTAAATCTGTCTTTCTTATATAGGCATTGTTAAATGGTAAAATATGGTATGAGGGAGAAAGTGTGAAACTGCTTGATAATAATATTTCAGACAAAACTAAGGATATTTTACTGTTCAGACAAGTAATTAAGATGGGGAACAATTAGACCAAAGCACTCTGAAATATAATTGTAACAGCTTATTGAAGAAAGTGTGTGTCTCTGTATGTGCCTTCAAGTCGTCTGTCAGCTTACAGCAACCCTGTAAGTACTGTATCATGGAGTTTTCTTAAGCAATTTCTTTAGCACATGATCCATCTATGACAAGCCTAATAAATTGCTTTCACCTTTCACTTTTCAGGTGGTTATCGAGTGCTGCAATGACAGAGTTCTTGGTTTGTTTTAATTGTTGTATTGGTGGTCAGCCCCAGCCGGTAAGTTCATTCAATTTATTTTTAAAAAATAACATTCTTATTTACAAACAAAATCAAAATCAGCTTGTTTCAGAACCACAATGCACAATAGCCACTACAAATTTCAAAGCAATCACATTCTAAAACTAATGCATTAAAAAGAAGCATTTACCTATGAGCTAGGTTTCATCTGCTTTATTTCACTGATTGTAACTACAGCAGCTCCTGTGATTAGCAGTGACATACCCTCCAACATTCCACAAATGAAACCTGGGACACATGTGGCCAAGCAATGTCAGAGTGTGGTCAAATGGGAAAAAGTTCTTAATGAAGAAGGAAACACAAGCTGGGAAAGCCTGCAGCAGTTTTGCTTGCCTGGGACTACTGGGAAGGGCAAGATTCCAGCCTCTCCTCTACCTGCTGCTGAGTTGACTGCAAACTATTTTTGCATTTTGAACTGAGTTGTAGCAACTGAACTGAATTGAAGATGAAGAGGAGAAGTGGGGGAAGAGGGAGAAACAGGGACATTTTAAATGCAGCTGAAAAACTGGGACAATAGATTTATGGGGACTATTCTTGCCAAATTGGGACAATTGGTCAGTAGTGGTGATAAAAGAAAGAAATTGTAGAAGTGGTATCTGTGATGATATAAAACACTAACAGAAGGCTTGAAGGAATGCTAATTGAAACTGCTTGATGGATGACACCACCCTCCCAACTAATGGTAATGTATATCAGAAGTTATTAGTATACATCAGAATTATTAATGGTGATGATTTCCTGTTTGATAACATGAGCATAATAAAATGTGCATGACCCCTTTTATTTTCTTCTCATGGCACTCTAATGAAGAGACATCCAAGACTTGACAGAAATATGATAGGAAAGCCAATGAACTTTGTACATATTACCCATGTTGGGGCAAAAGAAATGGCTAACAGTCTTCTATCAGTAAGTATGTAGAATCTGGAAAAGAAAAATACATGGGTTGTGTCTTAATATGCACAATACCGAATATACTAAACCAAATTAAAAGAAATTAGCCTATGGCACCTCTAAGGTTAGCAGAATTATTCAGCACAAGCTTTTGTAAATTACAATCCATTTCTTCAGATACATGAGGAAGTATAATATACAAGACTCGGGCATAATATGACAATTATGTGCTTGTGGGGTATGTGATCTGAATGAAACAGAACATGGAAATTGATGATTGTATTATTATTCTAGTCATTCAACGGTCCTGTTTAGTATAAGCATCTTAGCATCTGAAACTAATTTAATAGGGCTGCAAGGTTGTAAAACTAAAGGTTGTAAAAACTAAAACTAACTATGGGAGACCATCCCAGTTTTGGCATTTTTAACTTGTAGAAGGCAACCTTTTACATTCATCAAGCCTTAGTTTTGCACTGTGTAAAAAGAATACTAAACACATGAGAGTAGATCAGAATCTATAATCTGTTGCTGTAGATAATCTACAAATGGATCCTCTAATCTTGATATGATACAAAAAATATGATTTCCCTAAAAACAGGTGCCTCACAGCCATCTTAAATTGCAAGTCTATGCATGTTTAACCTGGAAGTAAGCCCCAATAAACACACTGGAAGATGTTTTTAGGTAAAAGTGCACACACAAGAAATGCATGGTTGTTGCAAGAGACTTTTAATAAATGAACGAAATATACAAAATGAACTTGTAGAGAGGTTCTCTACTTGGAAAACTAGACATAATCACAGCCATAATGTAAATGTATGCAAAGAAAGAACACTATTTGATTTAAAGGGCTTATTGCAATATATATTTTATAAACAGTAATTATTTTAATAATCTCAAGTTTTCAGGAAAGGATGGTGAATGCAAACAGAACTATAATACAATATGCTTTTTCTAGGTTGAGCAAATTCAAGACAAGATGAATTCCAAAGGAGGCTATAACAACAATTCTACAAGTATACATGTTTAGGGGGCATGTTTGAATGAAGTGCTAATTCTGCTGTGTTATATTTTGAGATAAACTGACTTTAAGGAATAGAATTGACCTATTCATAAATTATTGTATTTAAGATTTCTAATTTATCTAATATGACTGAAAAAGTTAAATTAATGCCAATCTTTATGAAAGACTGTTCAAGCTAGAGGTCTCATTGTTACAAAGTCATCCAGCCACCTTAAGCTCCACTGACAGCACAGTAATATGTAGGAACAGATACCCTGACAGCATAGTTTTATTGTTTTAAAATGTGGTAGCTACAAAAATTGATTCATGACTTTCTTTCACCAGGAAACCATGGAATTTGTAAATCTCTTCATGGTTTTAAAGAGGGGTAGCCAGTTTTGGCTTCCAACAAAACCTTCCAAATAATTTAATCTCTAAGACATACTGTAATCTAAATAAGCATTAACTACCTGAACCTGATTGGGCCCAATCACTGATTTCTACTATCTGGGCAAATGCTTACCAGCACATTAATGTATGATGCTTAAGCATTTTATATACTAGAAGTATTATAGAACTTACTAATGGTCTTCATATTCTACAAACACTATTATATACCTTCTTTCAATAGAAATGACAAAGTAAGATCTGGTTACATTTTCACATTGAAAATGTGAAATACACATTGTTTAACTGATAATGAAAGTGTGGGCTCATGGTGTGCCTCTGGTTCTAACCTGACACTGACAAATGCTACATAATTGAAACAGTATTGGCGCTGCAGTCATGCCATACATGCAAAAAAGCTATGTAAACCTGCCTGGAAGTGTAAGGTTTGATGAAGATACAAATATAAAAATATCTGGGATCACTGATGGACAGTTCAAGAAGGAACAGTTGATAGGAGTACAATTGGCATGCCAAAGTTCTACAAAAGTTAACTTTTAGCTGTGATATGGCAATCTGGCAAAGTTATTGCGCATGTCCAAAAGCTTAAAACTTGTGTTAGCAAGTGCAGTGCTGTGTAGCCCTACTATCTTTTCCACTGCTGGTGGGTTGCTTGCAAGCTCTGAACATTCTCTATGTCTTGGCTGAACACTAATGCAATGTGAGATCTAGGAATGGTTTCCGATTTTTCAGATCAACTTCCTTTTTTGTTGGTACCTGATTGCAAGTTTGGTCACAGTAAATACATGCTTCTATTTAAGCTGACTTCATGGCAATTGAGTTATGACACCATGAGTTACCAGATCTTCTAGAAATGAAGCATGCCATTGCTGTGGTTTTAAATGATAAGGCAGGGATGAGAATAATGCAGCCATCCAGATATTTTTGGACTGTATTGTTGAATGTTCTCACCGTTAGCTATGCTGGCTATGGCTACTGTGTGTTACAGGTCAACAGCAAATGGAGAGCCACACAATTCCAACCTCTGTGTTCAAACAGTCATAACTTTGTTACAGCTGCATCAAGTGAAATCAGAGGGCTGGAGTCCTGTGTTCACACAATATTACCAAGCATCAGTTGGAAGTAGATTTCCTCACAGAAGGTGGTGCCAGCTCTATTAAGAAGACAAAACTGAAGCACCTCAGGTTTTAAAATATAATTTTAACTAGAAATCTATGTAGTGTTTTAAACATAAATCAGTCTTAACATAAGTTTCCACAAATATATGTGTATCCGTTAAGACATCTGTACACTTGTGAGAAGGAGATACCCCTCATATCACAACTAAGAATATCACTGTTCTTGAGTATGGAACCCTTGGCACAGTATTAATGTTCAGTAACTATCCTGTAAAGCAGGCTAACGTGCATTACAGATTTGAAGGTGTTACAAATCATTAAGTAATAAAAATGGCACAAACAGAATTGTACTGATGCTTTTGGTTTACATCAAACACTGTCCATAAAACATTTGGAAAGCTTAAGTTTTGTCTGAAAATTAAGCCTGTCCCAGTGGTGGTACTGGGTGCTGTTGCCTTGGAAGTTAGACACAGCAGAGTATCTATTGCTAGAAAGTGCTTAGGCCTACAACAGTTTGTGAGTAACAACTAGAGCAAACTCATTTAATGTAATTTAAAAGTTTTGACTTACCATTCAGCAACTGGTTCAATGGCTGCACTCTAGCTAGTCCTAGTGACTGCATGTAGGTCTTAATATATCTGAACTGCTGAAACAGGCAGAATCCTCTGTTCTAAGATATCAACAGTTTTAAAGGCATGTGCCAGAAAACACACAGGAACAATCAAATTACCTTTCCTTAGACTATGTCAGTGCTGATGACATCTGTGGAAATCTCTGAAATAGGAAAACAACCAAACATAGCTTTATCTAAGGCACTCAAAGCACTTGTTATATACTGTATTTGCTAGTGTATTAGATGCACCAGCATTTAAGACACCCCCCATTTTAAAAAGTTTTATTTTGTGGAAAAAGTGCATCTTATATGTTTTTGACATCTCCTGGTATTCCCTGCAGCTGGCAAACAAGGGATTATTATAGACAGGAAAAGACTCATATATGAGGCAAGGGCGATTGTCTTAACACTTTTGTGACGTCTTTCTTAAGTGGGTGCATGTTTGAAACATTACTACCCTTTGTTAAAATTGGGAGAGACAGAAACTTGTGTGGGATTTATTTATTATTCAATTGTTGAATCAAGAAACTTAAGCAAACTTTACAAGGGTAGATAATGGAATTCATCAAGGACTCTGGCTACAAGATTTGACACTTCACCTATTTCACACTGGTTGTTGCATAAAAATCCAAGTAGTCTGTCTACATTTGTATTTCTGGCTTTAAGGAATGGTGTAGAGTATTCATGCAACCACTATTTTGCCATACTACAACTTTCAGTAATAAACTCATGAGTGTGATGGATGGTTTTTAATAAAATGATCCTAAGAATCACAGGACTCCACTTTTTGCAATGAAACAGTCTAAACTGTTCTAGAATCTAGATCAAGAACTAGACATAATGGATTGTATATAAAGTGGAGGCAGTTAATTAGACAAGATTGTACCAGTAATCCAAAGAAAATTAATAATTACATGGCGAAGGAAGGTAGATTCTACTGCAGGACTACTCATGGTGATGGTCTCTGAACTGCTACTGGTCCTCAAGCACCTGGTTACCCATCTGCAGCAAGTTTCCAGGAAAAGAAGACACAATTGTGGTCAATAGACACAAATATGGTATCAGTTCCTGGCACATTTGGGAAAATCATACTGGTCCCCCATTATCAGATCAATTAAGAAGCACTGGTTTACTGAACAGAGTGAGGGCACTTTCTCAATATACAATTATAGCACTATGATTCAACTTTAACTACCATTAGTGAATCCTATGAAATCTTGGGGCTTGTAGATTGATGAGGCATTAGAGCTCTTTGGCAGAGAATTCTGGGTACCTCTTCCTAAGCAGTAAACAATTAAAGTGGAATCATAGCACTACAACTGCAGGATATGAAAGGGCCCTGAGTGACATTGTGTCAGCAGGCTACAGCAACCAAAAGATTTTGCTCCCTTAAGTGAGCTGCAAGTGCCTCCCCTCCCTGAATTACTGGTACACGATACCTAAAGTCAACTGAAGCCCTTCCTCACATGCATCACATCTCTGGTAGTATACATAATTAAACTGGACTCACCTATTATCCAGGGGGGAAAAGCACTATTTCATGAGGACCAGTGTGGGAATGGTTTGAGCACTGGACTACGACTGTAAAGCCAGGGTTTGAATCGCTGCCCAGCAGTGGTCACTCAGTTCCCTTGGGCTAGCCACACACTCTCAGCCGAAGGCAAAGGCAAAATCTGAAAGTTATCTTGCCAAGAAAACTCCGTAATAAATTCACCTTAAGGTCGCTGAAAGTCTGAAACGACATAACGTCTTCCTAATACTCTAAACCTGAAGCCGTTGTCCCGCCTTACAAGCACCGGACGTATAAAGAGAAAGGCATCCAACTTCCCCAGATTTAATACGAATAGTTAACCCGCACATATCCTAAGGATCACGCTTCTGCAAGGAATCTATTGCTGGTTTCTTCTTTAAAGGAAATATGCACATGCTCAGAAACACTTTGCTCATGGGGTGGGTGGGCACATTGAAAAAAGCAGTCCATTCCTCTCCAGCCAAGGCACTCTAAACAGGCCCAGAAAGCGCTTGGGTCGAATGGCTACCATTTCGACCGCAAAGAAATAGACGAATTCCTTTCCCTTCTTCAAAACGCCGTAGTCTCTTGTGCGCCTCGGATTACGGAGAGTTTAAATCATCTTTCAGTTTCCCCTCAAGCGCTCCCTCCGGGCCGCCTCTGCCCTTGGGGAATCACGCCCAGAGCAGGCGAAATCGTTCGCCTTGTTGTTGAGGAACTATTGGGCGCCAGCAGCCCGCCGAAAACGAAAGAGGTGGAGGAGCTTGGCCTTGAAGCGGCGCTGGAGAAAAGGGCGAGCAGTTGGTCGGGCGCCCCACCAGAAGAGAACCGGGGAGAAAACAGAGTCTCGGCGTGATTGGCGAAAGAGGCGCCGGCCAGTGTTTAAAGGAGACCCGCTTGGTTTTATGGCGGCGACGGCTCAGGGAAGAAGAATAGGGCCCATCCGAGCGGTCCGGGCCATCATTTGGGGCCTGCTCGTACCGCTGGTAAGGGGGCTAGATTGGGCCGGAAGTGGGCCTCTGAAGCACCTTGCGTCCGGTAGGCCCTCCTGTCATTCGGGCAGGGGGAGGTCGGGGTGGCTTTGAAAGGAAAAGAGGGACCACCGGCGCTGGCGGCGGGCAGGGTTGTTGTTGCTGCGGGGTTTTTTGGTTTGTTTGTTTTGTTTTTGGGAGGACCTTCCCAAAGTAGAGCGGCGGGCGATCTTCGTAAGCCGAGCGGCTTAGGTTAGGGTCCCGATTTATGGGAGTATCATGGAGCTGGAGCTGCCGGTCTCTCAGGTTCTCCTCAGAGGATTGTTTGCCACGTACACAAGAGTATGTGTACTCTTGGACTCGTGGATAGGGGAAATGAACTCTCCATTATTGAACAATACATTTGGTCATGGGGAACAACAGTCCGCAAGGAGTGGCTCTTGCCTGCCTGCCCGGTTGGCCTCCAGGGACGTCTGCTTTTGGTTGGGGACGGAATGTGGGTTAGAGGGGAATCTTTTCTCCGAGCTATTTTTATGAGCCAGGAAAATGTCATTCTGACAGGTAGGTTGAGAGCTTTGCTCATTATACGTGTTGCACCGACTCCCTTTTCACGGGATCTGATGCCTTGCTACGGAAGTGGACTTTGTTTGGCTTAACTTTCATTATATGGGTGACAGTAAAGGGCTAGCACTGGGATTGGGAACTGAGCTTTCTTCTTGCTGTTCTTTACTTCAGACGTTGAGAATTAGGATAGATGTGATCTTTGTAGGTTGCACTTTTTAGTTGCCTCAAATGTGCAGCTTGAAAGGTTGGGGAACAGGGTTCAGTGCAGTTCATAGCAGAAGATGGTATTCTTTGGAAATGTATAGTATGAATAGATGTGGTTCCCTCTATGCCTTCTGTACCTTTCTTTCCCACCTTGAGATATCTCAAGAGTGCTTTCCTGGAATTTGTGGGGGGTGACAGTTAAACAGAAAGTTGTCTGTGTGCATGCACTCACACCTGCATATTTTTATATGTGTGTGTGTGTGTATATATATATGTATTGATATAGATATACACACACATACATATGTATATATATGTGTGTGTTTCTTTCTCTCCATATAGAGTCAGATTAGGGCTGCCTTTATCAAATGATTGTTGTTAATTCATAATTGTTATAGCTTTACCTGTAGTTAAATCTTGCAGTTCTAATCTCAGTACTATAATTCAAGAGTTAACAGTAACAATTTCAGGTTCTTTCTAACTTCGGTTAAGATTCTCTGAAATTTAGCTCTCCTTTGCTCTCCTTTCTTTTATTCTGAAACCATCTGACTGAACTGTTCTGTGTGTGTGTGTACACACACACACAGTAGTACTGATAGAGGGAAAGAGCATAAGGCATTAACTGGCATGAACCAAAGTGCTGTGTAGCAAGTAATGGCAAAATGGAAACAGGATGTTCCCTAAATTCCATCCTCCTCCATTTAAGTGTTTTCATTTTACAGTAATTACCTAATTCATTTTAAATGGCTATAGAAGAAAAAACATTGGATCTATATCTTATATTCTGATTGTAACAGTTTTTAGAAGTGAAACCTTCATTTACTAAATGCACAAAGTTGACATAGATTGTTGGGCCTGTTCTGAATTTAAAGGCTTTACAAGTTTTCCCAGATTTTGGAGTCCAGTTGGGTCATTGTTGTTGTTTACTGTCAAGTTGGTTTCAACTTGTGGTGACCCCCAAGACTCTCAAGGATCAACAACCCTGTTCAGGGCTTGCAGACTTAGGGCAGTGGCTTCCTTCATTGAGTCAATTCATTGGTAGTATGGTCTCCCTGTTTTCCTACTGCCTTCCAGTTTACTGAGCATTATCATATTTTTCCAATGTACGGTATTATGTCTTATGACAAAGGTAAAGTACAGTAGTCTGTCTTAGATCATATTGTTCAAACAGTTTCTTCAACAAGGATCTTTTTTTAAAAAAATGACCATATGATATTTATTTCTGTGTCTGCTTTCCTGTTCTAACCTAATTTTCAGCACAATCCTATACATGCTTTTGATTAAAGTTTCTGACTTATAGTAATCTGCCTATCACAGAACTTGCTGGCTAGGATTTAGCTCTGTAGAGCCATTTTACATAAATTCATGCAGTATTATAGTGGCTGCCTGTTAATTTCTGAGCCCAATTCAAAGTTGTTGCTCATTGTAAAGACTTAAACAAGTACCTCTTCCAATGTCTTCCTACAGATCTTCAGGGGACGGGCTTCTCATTTGGTGAGGTCTGTTATGTGTGGATACGGGAGAGGCTATTCCTGTGTTGGCATCTCAACTCAGATACAGCCTCCCTGCTAAAGTTCAACTAGTACTGGCGTTTGCAGTGTTTCTGGACCTAATCAATATTTCCTCAGGCATTTTATATTAGTTTTTATTACCTTTGTTTTGTTTGATAGTTCTATGGTCTTGTTGATTCTTTGTGGTAGGTTGGGGTATGCTTATAGTATTATAGTCTTATGAGTGTATGCTTCCCTGGAGCCCATAGGAATAAAAGGTGGGTTAGATGTTTAAGCCAGAATGGTAAAATAGTTTGAGTGTCAGACTTAGACTCTGGGAGACCAGAGTTGAAATGACACTCTCTCAGTCTTGAAGGCAATGGTAAACTCCCTCTGAATGAATCTTACCAAGAAAATATCAGTTAATTTTGTTAGTACTTTTTGTTTGTATGTTTGTTTTCACTCTGTCTCTGATACTCATTGGAAAGCAATCTTGGGTTCCTAGTACTGAATAAGTTTACGTAAGCAATGATATGTTGGGAGAATACCTTATGTCTTTGACTACATCTATACTCTTTTGAAATTGAAGTAGATTATTTAAGTCTTAAGTAAACATTTTTAATTTATGGTTTAAGCAGTATTTAATGGAGAAAAAAAAAAAGATTTTGCTTAATTTATAGGTGAGTGCCCAAGAAGGAATTTTGCATGCAGTTAAGAATGATGATCCTCAATTAACAAGGGACTACTGTATATATTATAATAACAATTGGACATCTCTTCCCAGTACTTTAAATAACATTGTAAGTATTTATACTCTCATATTTCCTAAGATTTCATTTGATAAGTTACATATAGGAAAATATTGCTTTGGCATCCTGTTGGTTAATCTCAATTGGAGCAGACCCATTAATTCACCTGTTGATTAATTCAGTCAACACATAGGTAAATCCCATTGATTCAATGGGTCTGCTCTAGTAAGGACTAATAACAGGTTTTATGCCATTGTGTCGAAAGTGTTTAGCTTCCTGTGGGTGCATTCTAACTTGTATAACTTTGGCAGTATAAAGATATGGTTGTACCAGAAAAAAAATCAAATAAAGATTTTCAGGTTGAAGTGAAATGAATGAAGTGGTTTAAATCTAGAAATGGTAGAATAGTTTTAGACTGTGACTGGTATATCACAGTCATGAACATCCTCTTCAAGAAATTTTTTGTGAGCAGAGAATTAGCACACCAGGGGGAACACTGCATTAGCATTCTGTTTACTAGAAATTTTAAACATGCTTCTGAGGCTACATTTGCTGTGATACTAGGACTTTTAAATTCATATTGCAGAGTCAGAAATTTCATTGCCTCTCTTTTCAACAATTTCCAGAAATTTTATTTCTGAGTTTTCTTGCACTTCTGCTTTTTAAATATTACAGGCTTGGTTTTTCTCTTTTAGGCTTATACAAGATTGGAAATTTTGACCCCCAAATTACTTTGCAGTCAGTCTGAGGTTACCCATGACATCAAGGACAAAGCACTTGTAGCAATGCGGGGAAACTGCACTTTTGTGGAAAAGGCAGAAATTGCTCAAAGTCTAGGTGCTAAAATTCTTCTGATTGCCAGTGAAACTGGTCTGGTAAGTTCTAACGTGCATGATTTATATGATATTCAAACTATGGTGCAATAGGCAAATAGCTTTACTTAGAGGTAATTATCATTATATCATTATAAGCACTTGACCCTCCCACTGCTCACCCAAAAAGGCGGCATATGGAAGATCTGCAGCAAATATGGTGGCCTCTACTTGCCCTTACTCTTAGACCATAAAAGATGCAATCTAAAAAGGAAAAAGGGATGAGGACGGAAGAGGAAAGAAGGAAACATGAGCCATGAGCACTGGTACTTAATGTTCTAAAATTCTTATAATGGCCAGCTGCAGTGAAAATGGTTTAGAAAGAGAAGTCAAATGGGGATGCTGTGTCAGCAGAGCCAGTGGAGTGGTCCTGTGGTTTCATCTCTTTGTTTGCTGCAGTCATATCATGTGAAATAAGGAAGCTGCAAGAAGCTGAGAGATTCGGCTCTCCACTGTTACATAACACTTTTTGATCTTTGGTATGGTAGGGTCCCTGAACACACTCATTGTGTAACCAAGAAGGCTTTAATATTAAACGGCACCAATTTTATATGGTTCTTTACTATGCTCGAGGAAATAAATCTGTGTAGCAAAACTTTTCTTTAGTTTATTCAACCTTTCTTTCATCTTGGAGGATTCATAGGGTTGCCAAACAATAATGAAACCTACCTAAGGCGTTACACTGTATACCTCAGGCTATCCTTAAGGCCAAATACTCCTCTGTTTCCCAAATCAGTATCTTTTATGATGGAGTAGAGGGCATGCTTATGAAATTTGCAGATGATACCAAATTTGGTGGGCTAAGAGAGACCCCAGAGGAGAAGATCAGAATTTAAAATTTCCCTAGTAGACTGAAGAGCAGGAACAAAATGAATGCAACAGGGATAAATGAAGGATGGATGACACCTAGTTTGATAACAGTACATGTGAAAAGGATCTAGGTGTCTTAGTATGCCACAAGCTAAACGTGAGTCAGCAGTGTGATGCAGCAGCCAAAAAAGAGGTGCGATTATGGACTGCATCAACAAGAATATACTGTCTAGATTGAGGAAAATAATAGTACCACTCTGTTCTGCTTTGATCAGACCTCGCCTGCAATCCTGTGTCCAGTTCTGGGTACTACAGTTTAAGAAGGATATTCCTAAGCTGGAACATGTTCAGGGGAGGGTGATCAGGATGATAAAACGTTTGAAAGTCAGGATCTGTGAGAAGTGGCATAGGGAGCTGGATATGTTTAGCATGGAGAAGATAAGAAAGACTGAGAGGTGACATGATTGCTGTTGTTGTGTACTTTTAAGTTCTTTTCGATTTATATGGCAACCCTAAGGTGAACCTGTCATGGGGTTTTCTGGGACTGAGAGTGTTTGATGCACCCAAGGCCCAGTGGGTTTCCATGGCTGAGCAGGGAATCAAACCCTGGTATTCAAGGTTGTATTGTAGCACTCAAACCATTATACCATGCTGGCTCCCTCGTGACATGATAGCCATATTTAGGTACCTGAAGGGATGTCATGTAGAAGATGGATCAAGCTTGTTTTCTGCTGCTCCAGAGACTAGAACTAGAACTGGAATTAGTGGGTTCAGATTATAAGAAAAGAGAGTTCACTTAAACATTAGGCAGAACTTCTCGAGTGTAAGAGCTCTTCAACAATGGAATAGACTGACTCAGAAGGTGGTTGGCTCTCCATTTTAGAAAGTCTTTGAAAAGAGCTTGGATGGGCATCTTTCAGAAGTGCTTTAGTTGTGTGTACCTACATGGCAGGTGGTTTTATTGTGGTCCTTTCTAAGTCTGTAATTCCATTGGAGAACAGACAGAGTCATGACATGTAAAGTTGAAGACTTTCATGGCTGGAATCCATAGGTTGTTGTGGGCTTTCTGGGCTTTGAGTTCTATTAGTATTTTCTCTTGATGTTTCACCTGCATCTGTGGCTGACATCTTCAGAGGATCTGCTATTCAGATCTTCTGAAGATGCCAGCCACAGATGCAGGTGAAACGTCGGAGAAAATACTAATAGAACACGACCTCAAAGCCCAGAAAACCCACAACAGACTCATGACAAATTGGAAGCCGGCCATCGCTCTTCTAGATGGTATTGGAGAGAAGTGGTATTTGTAGTACAGCATCCACCCAATTTTCCTAAAGATTCAGCTGGAAGGGTATCAAGTTTCTTTGGTGCTCAGAGCAGATTTCCATCTAGTATGCAGGTATTTTCTACATAAATATACACACTTATAACTATGCAACGTAATGCAGTTTTGATGATAATGCTGCCTGGAAAAGCCAGGAAAAGAGCTGCTTCTTTCCTTTGTTCTTTTCTGTTTTACTTTGTCTCTTTTTAAAAAACTTCCCTACCTCATGACACTCAAAATAAACTTCAATGTATTTAAAGAATTTTTTAATAACAAACCAAGAAACTGAAATTAAGTTAAAATTAAAAGCAGAAGATTTTCTTCTTTTCACAAGAAGGAAAAGAGAAAGTGAGAAGAGAGAGGCTTGCACAAGTCCAAGGCTCAGTGTGATACTTACATGCAGGAAGAACTGCATGTTACTCAAGAAATGTATTTTTAGAACCTGGCAGCTGTTTCTTTTGAAGTTCATTTGACTTTTGAGATAACCGTAGATGCTGCATAAAAACATTGCATAATTTTTAGCTTTGTTAAATAAAAGTTTTGAAAAACTACTGAATCCTGCTTCAGTAGATCTAAATGAAAAATGTTCTAAAAAATCCACTGGCAACAGTCCAGTCTAGAAATTCAGAATGCAGCAATTTTTAAAAGCAGGAGGTAACGCCTGGACTACATCTTTCAAGGAATGTGTGATTGATAACCTGTGTCTCCTTCATTTATTTCCTTGCTGATACATAGTTGAAAAAAATCTACGATGTGATACCATCATATTAACTTCATGCTTTTCTGTAGTTACTAGTTACCAGAGAAATGTATGGAGAGGGACAGTAATTAACAACACTTCTGCATCTCCTGATAGTGAATACTTTGGACCTGGCTGTGTGTGTGTGTGTTTCTTTAGATAGAATTCAGTAAAGCAGTTACATTATGTGTTTCCTTTTTCTAGACTACTCCATATGGTAACAAGACACAAAATCTCACAATCCCGGTTGCACTTATAAGAAATGAGAATATAATCGATTTGAAACTAGTAAGTAACCTTCACTACTGTTTGCTTTGTTGCAAGATGGATTTTTGACTTTGGTTTTATAGTGAACACTTTTCCGTCCTTTCATCCCATATTTCTATATTTTGTTCAGTGAACTACAGTTAGTTTCATCTAGTTTTTAGCCAGTGTATGCTACCCTGGTTTTATCCAATGAGTTAATTTACAAAGGTAAGCCTGAATTCTTTAGATTGGAAATCACTGAGCTTGCTGGTGGATGCTACTGGACTATTCCTTTTGCAAGTGGAAGTGCTAAACAAACAATATACTTTCTTATTATGGTTTATTTATTGTGATGAACCAGCTTCTCTGCTTGTAAACCATGATTCTTGGAATTCTGATTGATTGTTGAATCCAAACATACTTGGTTGTGTTTTCAATTTTATTGCCAGGAGGAGAACTGTTTTGAACTCTTCTTATTTTGACTCAACAAAATATCCTGTTAGAGCACTCCTTCTGTTTTCACTCTGAGTCTTGCTTTTCCTTTAATAATTTGTTTTCAACTACTCCAATATGTTCCTGAGTAGAAAAAGGAAAAGAGATTTTGTATGGAATAGCTCCCAAGAAACGAGCAGCTTGTACCTCCTTAATTAAGAGTTTTACAGTATTTATATAGTATGAAATTAATTATAATAGTACCTCAAGACTGGTGTAGAACAGCAGAAGGCATTGAATAGAACAGTGGTTACAGGAGCTAAAAGTATTTATTCATATTCTTTCAGACAGTGTGTGGTGAGAGTGGAAGGATTGTAATGTACTTAGGTCATTGAACAACCGTAGCAGATTGTACTTGGAATTAAGAACCTTTTTGTTGCTTCTTATTTTAATTCATTCTTTCTTGCTGTTTTCATACAATAGTTTAACATTTCTTAACCTTTGAGTTTGTAATATTACATCTTTCAGTAGATCACATTTCCCCACTTGCCCCCCATACTTGTCGCATGATTTCATAGCCAATAAATCATGTACTTGTTTTAGAGTAAGAAGAGAGAATAAAGTGGAGGATAAAGGAGGCAAAAATGGAATCCTCTAAGAAAAGAGGATAATTTCTTAGAGGAATAGTGAAGATGAAAACTGGCTATTTTTATTTTCGCATTGCCACAGGATTGTAAATGACCATGCTCTTGTTTAGTGAGAATTTTCTCTAGGTGTCCAGTAAGGTAAGTTTTTGTATATCAGAGAAGATACTGGTCTCTTTAAAAAAACCAAAATACTGTTGCATGTTTATTTCTCTCTTCCTCTGTGTAGGATTTTCACATCTATTTGTATTTGTCTTGAAACTCTGTGATGTAGGTTAGAGACAGAGACTGTAGTTGTATTAGCATATGACACTGAACCACAATTTTAAGTACTGTGTGGATGAACCTGAACAAGTCCAAGCAAAGTAGCTGGTTGGCTTTCTGCCTCCTCCAATGCAGCCACAAGTAATTTGGCAGAATCTAGTTTGACTTTTAGGGAAATCAGACTTAGTATAATATTAACAGACTCCAGATTTCTGGTTCAAACTAAGCAGTGGTTAATATGAAAAGCTATCTTCTGAACTTGTGGCATAAAGTTGGCTTCTTTAGTAACTGATACATGATTACTGCCAATGGGTGAGCCAAGGTCACCTAGTGACCTTTTTAGATTGAATAGGCATTAAAATCCAGCTCTGCCTTGTCCTAATCTAACACTTCTTGGGATACTGATAATGAGGAGAGCTCAGGTGACAGGGCCTCCATTAACACACATAAGAGTTAATGCTAGAGTTGAAATTGTCACAGCTTTATGGTTGTTAGAGCCTAGGCACAACATAGAGCTTGGATCCAGATATCCAGATGACTTGCTAATGACACCCCAGCCTGTTTTCTGGGGGGAAATCAACAGGAGGTTGGTAACCAGGACCCACTGAACCAGAAGCCACTGTGTGCTTCCCACTGCCACTTGGGAATGAAGAAGTGGTGACAGGCTCCCAAGCTAGGCCTGCCCAGAAAGCCTCAACCCCAAGATTCCTCAAGGAGATTCCCCAAAGTGGGGAAATGGGGTTGCAAGTCTCACTCCCCCTGTACACAAACTGTTACTCCCAAAGTTTTGGCACACATAAAACATTAATATATCCAAATTAGGAACCATTGCAGTGTAACTATGCTGGAATCTGCATATACAGTTGGCCCTCCATATTTGCTGGTTTAACTTTCACAGATTTGCTTATTTGCAAGTTTCCCAAACTCCTGCACCCCCAACCTCAAATGCTTCTTTTCTGGAGGAACCTTCGCTCTCAGTGTCAAGCTGTGCAGCCCTTTTAAAAACACCTCTGATCCTCTTCCTCCTTCTCCACCAGCTGCTGGCTGACCAAGTGTGGATGGCTCACTGCCCAGTTTCTCAGCACCAGAAACACTGTCCTGATGCCCCACCTGCAGAAGGAAAGAGATGGGTGAGAGAGAGGAAGTATGGGGCCGCTATGCTAACCCACCCTCTTTCCTCTCCTTTCCCTGGCCTGGACCCAGGGTGCGTGTTCCCACCACTATGCCTCAACTCCCTTCCCACAGACACACTCTCACATTTTGATATTTGTGGTTTTTCCACTTTTGCAGAGGTCCTGCACTCTCAACTTTAGTGAATGTGGAAGGCCAACTGTATAGCTAAACCTGAGGGAGAGAGGGAGGGTGGGGAGGTTGTCATAGGCAAACTGGCCTGTGACTCAGCTAGGGAGAACTTATATACTTCCCAGGAAGATTAGAGTGGAAGCTTATACTTTGTATTTGTGCTAGAGTGTCCCACCTCTGCCCAGTCAAGTTGGCCATTTCTGTTGTTTTCAGGGAGCCCATGCTAGAAGAGTCACCATCAGATAACTTAAGATGGCAAAGGAGAGCTTTGGATAAATCAAAAATTCATGCTTTAAGTTGTACCCCCCCTTTTTTCTCTCTTCAGACTGGTTCCTGTGCAAAAGTATCTAACATACCTGTGTGTAAGCAGATGAGTTAATAAAGCAAAAATGCCTGGAGAATGTACTTAAAGGCTGTGTTTACTGATATAGTACTGTTTTTCAGAATCATGGGCCAGTAATGAAATATAAAGAGTTTATTCCTTCTTCATCAGTATGACTTTGCCTAAGTTCACTGACTGCCAGAGACACTATAGCTGTGTCTGGCATTCAGGTGGGAGGGGTGGGAACTTTCTGCTGTTTGACTCTCTGCTATATGACTAGATATTTCTAACTAATACATTCATAATTTTCAGGCTCTTGGAAAAAATGTTAATGTGACACTATATTCACCACCTTTACCAAAATTCGACTACAGTATGGCCATCATCTTTGCAATTGCAGTGCTCTGTGTGTCACTGGGAGGCTACTGGAGTGGAATGGCAGAGCTGTAAGTTTTCACCTTACTTTAAATTCCTCTCACAGGTATAATTACATACTACTTCAGTTTTGTTTTATTTGCAAGTTTTTTGCACTCCATTTTTACTACTCCAGAGTAAATATATCAACTGTAAGAGACTGGAGTTTGCTCAGAAGAAAAAAGTACAGAGAAACAGCTGTCTCAAGCTGAAGGTTGGGAAGGTACAGCTGCCATCTTATAGTGTAGATTTTTCTTTGTATGTGAACAAAGGGTAGTGAGTGTCAAATCTTGATTGAGTAAGCCGTGTATTTTGATCCAGCGAGAGATGAAAGATTTTCTTGGTGTACTATTTATTCTGCTGTCCAGCTGTCCTATTATGGAAGAGATTCTTGTATTTGGTGCTGGAAACAGCCAGGTTCTAAATGCTGGGAGATTTCAGCAGTTACGATTGCTATTCTTGTCAGGTACATTTCAGAACTTTATAGCAACCTTGGGATTAAGTAGTCAGATGGGAGGAATTTTGCAAGATGAAATAAAATCAAGTATGTTTTATGCGGGTATTTAAAATGAACAGGCCATTTTCACATTGGGAAATAAAACATCCTCTTCTACTTCCATAGCCAAAGTATTTTCAAGTTGCATGAAGAATTCTTGTTGAGTGATCCTTGGCATAGCCCCATGCTGGCAACTGCATTCTTCAGCTGATTTAATATGTTTTGTTTGCTCGTTTCCTATTTGATTAAAATTCACAGTTACTAGGTGATGGACATTAGCTAGGCAAGAGTGGCCTAAAAAGTTCTCATCTAGTTTTGTATATTTTGATGTAAAATATTAAACATTTCAAGATTGTGCAATCTGAGGAAAATTTTATATCACATTTACTAGACATAACAAATTTAATACTTCTTAGCTCCTTCAACATAATGCCTTTCCTTACACAAATACTTTTTGAGTGGTGCTGGTGGAGGAATAGCATGAAGCCTGGGAAAACATAGGAGATCCTGGTGGATTATTCCTGAAGAGTCCATCTGATTGATTCAGTTTCTGAGAGCATTTTCCGTATGTTGTGCTAAAAGTGGCCCCATTACAGAGAACATTAGAAAATAACTTTTATCCCAATTATCATTTATTAACTTTTGAGGAATATTTACTCATGAATGTACTCATAAACAGGCCCGCATAAAACTTGTCATACTTCTGAGCACACATTGGTAGGACTGCATTGAAACTATCACTTTGACAAAATCTGAGATTCATGTCTTTGTGGTGTTTGTCCCTAACCATGCATAGGTAAGGCACAAAAGAGGAAAATCTTAAGCAATTACTAAATTTTGAGGATCCCGGTGGTTTTGCAGGCACTTGATAAAACTGTATGTGCAATTGTATTGGTTTCTAACTGCTTATATTTACACTCACAGTGAGAATCTGAAGGTGGTTGCAAGCACTGGAAGCCGTGACTCATCAAAGAATGAGGAAAATGTTACTTTAACTCCTTTGACAGTTGTTCTCTTTGTTGCCATCTGTTGTGTTATGCTAGTCTTGATGTACTACTTCTACAAATGGCTAGGTAAGAAGATGCATGTATTTATGTGGTAGACCTTGCTAACATGGTAGACATTTGTCTAGGTTGGAGATGGAAGCTATCAAGAAAGGAGTTCAAAGTTTCTTCTTAACATCCTCTTACCAAATATACTGCAACTCCTTAGAGAGTTGTTTCTACTTGCATTTCCTCATTTCTTTAAGGTAGGTCACTTTGAAACTCAAGAGCAAGGAAATCTAGAAAGGCCTAGGTCTCTGCTTCACTTTTAATGCAAAAAGATCCATCCGTTTAAGTGTAAGAGTAATAGTCAACCTTTATGGAGTACTTTGGATCCTAAGTTCTTCACATGTACTAACTTCACATGTACTAATTCGTATTACAGCATATGAGAGAATTCATTGTTATTGCTCATTACTGGCTGGGCAGAGGAGTAAGCTGTGGTTGAGTGTGATGAGCCCAGAGCCTCCATATAGGGAGGTGTATTTTACCAGGAGCCCCACAGGTCAAGAGAGTCATTGTTGGACTTACGATCCCTATCAACTGAGAGTAAAGTATTGATCATACCTGTGGCTTGTAAATGTCTACTTCACTAATATCCCAGATATATTTCTGAAAATCTCCCAATTTTTTGAGAATCTCCCAGGTCTAGTTATTTGAAAAAATATTAACTATTCATACTTATACTATTAAATGAGATTTACAAGAAATAACTGCAACTAATTTTCAGTAAAATGTGTAGAGCCCTGTAGATCTTTTGTATCCTGCCACTATGTGTGGCAGAAGTTGAAAGAAATTTCAGCAAATCAGTAGCCTCCAAACACTGCAGGTATTCCATAACAGAGAAGAATGTCTAAACTTTATAGCCATCTTCTTTATAGAGTGTGAACCTGCAAAAGAAAATTGACTAGGTCAGTTTGGAGTGGCAATAATTCGTGACTGTGCAATGAAAAGGCCATACAAATAAACCTGAAAGTTGAGCTAACGTTTGCATCACTATTGACCTAATAGAATTAAAAAATCAAGACATGATAGGATAGTAATGAGCAAAAAATTATAGAGCTGTTGGCAGATTTATAGGATTCTCGGGCTTAAATGTTGTTATTAAACAAATGTAGAAAAGGTTAATGCTTTTCATATTGTAGCAGTACTTTCAGAATTAAATATTTTTGCACAGCTCATGGCATTGTATTTAAAGGATAAAGGATTCTGGTGGCAGTATAAGAAGTGGGCCCATGTCACAAGTTTGTAAAGGGCTTAAAATGATGCTTGGATGATGCTCAAATGGGATCATGTTGTCAGTGGAATTCAAAATTGGATAGATGGAAGGGGATTGGCCTAAAAGGGAAAAGGGGACATATGAGCTTAGAGGCCCTGTGACTCAAGTAACTATTGCACTGTCCTATTACTATATTGTAGTTTTGCTTTATGTCTGGAAGAAAACCCTTATATTTCCTGACAAAAAATGCATAAATACAGTAGTGGTTACAGTCCCAGACTTGATATCTAGCTATTGAACTCGACTGATTTAGTGGGACTTTATCTGAAAGAACATGCTTAGAAATATCTGTCTTGGCTAAATATTTGTTTTCTTTGCTGAATGATGAGTGGTTACATGCTTTGGATATCCGAAGTCTTAACAATTTATTTCTCCTTCTTTTTCTTTCATGTCTAGTATATGTTGTTATTGTGGTTTTCTGCTTGGCATCTGCAATGAGCCTATACAACTGTCTTTCTGCCCTAGTTAGAAAAATACCATATGGACACTGCAGGTATGGTTAATTATTCCACACGATAACTTTTTAAGATAGCTTTGTTACTAATGAGACTGGTTGTATTTTATTGGACTTTTAACTCAGGAAATTAAATATTTTTCTGTGCTGTTAAACAGTATTACTTGTACTGTATGTCTCATTTTACTGCTTTTACTTTGTATTAGTTTTCCCTTGACATATGGGATAGTTGTTTTAAAGACGATTTTATAGAATGGAAAGAACATGATAAAAATGGGTTTTCTGCCTTCCATAATTTGTTAAATATTTCAATTTTTTACATGAAAGGGGAACCTTTCGCCTTTTTTTCCATCTCATTCTTTCTACGAACACCTTCTAGTAATTCTTCCAAAATCAATTCCCATTATCAGTGCCAGATAGAGGCTTGTATCTTGGCTAATAAACGAATTGAAGCCCCATACATATTCGCTTAGTCTTAAAAGATCCCAATGTTACACTGTTTTCCAGGGGTCCCGGGAGGGACACCAAATTGCTATCAAAATTACACAAGTTGGGGAAATTAGTTCAGAGCACAAGTTGGCAAAACGAGAGGCAGGGTAACCTAGCAGGATCTTGCAACCAAGTGTGTACGGGGTCAGGCCAAGTCAAGAAGCAAACCGGTTGGAAAATAATGAATAGTCTTTATTAGATACAGGCACACAATGTATGCAACACAAACACACAGATAACTAAGGAAAATAAAGGTGTGAGTAAGATAGCGCGATTTTTAGAGGGATAGTTGGTTCGGGTGATACGAAACCTGTCCTGAAGTCCGGAAGAAAATGGAGAGCGAAGCTGGGGTTCGATGTATCTCAGCACGTGGAGCTGAGGGAAAGCTCGACAAGCAAAGCAGCAACAAAGGCGGTCTGGAACTCGGGAGCGATCCAAGGAAGCGCTCAAAGTCAGGGGTTTTTATAAGGAGAATTGTGACTGCAGGCTAGGTCAGACTTTGGGAAAACAATAGATTTGGAGTTGGAGACAAAGCCTCCGAAAGGTCAGAATTTGAATGATTGAATTAGAGCCGAATTTGTCAATAGAGTAGCTGGTATGCAAACGCGGAATACTTGAGCGTTGTATAACTCGATCATCAAGCTGCCAGTGCGGGGCAGAGGATCTTTTGAGAGTTGCTTGCATACCTAATGGAGGTACTTGCCTTGAGGTCTCCTAAAGCGGCGAGTTGGCTATTTTCTGGCCTGCCTGTATTGTCCAGGAATATTATGGCGATAATCGGTTGAGCCTGTATGCGTGCTTGTCTGGGGGCCTCGCAAGCACATGGAAGGCATATGTGAAGCCGAATTAGTGATATCAAATGATATCTTTTATATCCCCAAAGCTCAGGCTAGCCAGGGCAGTAACACCAGGCAAGAATGAATCATTAGTGACTGACTGTTATGTTGCTTAATGGCATTATGAGGTATCTGGATTTTTTTTTCTTTTTTATTAAAGTTTATAAAACTAGAGACTAAAAATCAAAAAGGAAAGTGTCAGCAAACATGTAAATATGTATCATACATACAATCTATCAACCATCTCTCGATCATTCAATTTCCCAGTCTTCACCATCTTCACATTACTTCCTCACTGGATTGTTCCTACATTAATACACTACATATACAAATAAGGATCCATGTTCACTAACATTTAAATATCAACAAGATTTTACTAATTTAGACAAAAATGGAATCCTACTTATTTTTACATCCTTTATGACATTTCCAATACACCTTAAATAATAGGAAAGAAAAAAGATAAATTCTTATATTTAGTATATTTTAAAGTTTTATCTTAGAATCATAGAATCATAGAAATGTAGAGTTGGAAGACACATCCAGTCCAACCCCCTACCATGCAGGAATACCCTCAAAGCACTCCCGACAGATGGCTATCCAGCCTCTGCTTAAAAACCTCCAAGGAAGGAGACTCCACTACACTCCGAGGCAGCATATTCCACTGCCGGACAGCCCTGACTGTCAGGAAGTTCTTCCTGAGGTTCAGCTGGAATCTCCTTTCCTGCAGCTTGAATCCATTGCTCCTTGTCCTGGTCTCTGGAGTGGCAGAAAACAAGCCCTCTCCCTCCTCTACATGGCATCCCTTCAAATATTTAAACATGGCTATCATGTCCCCTCTTAACCTTCTCTTCTGCAGACTGAACATAGCCAGCTCTCTAAGTCTATCCTCATAGGGCTCGGCTTCCAGGCCCTTCACCATTTTGGTCGCCCTCCTCTGGACCTGCTCCAGCTTGACCATGGCCTTCTTGAATTGGGGTGCCCAGAACTGGACACAGTATTCAAGATGAGGTCTAACCAAAGCAGAGTAGAGTGGTACCAGTACCTCCCTCGATCTAGATACCATACTCCTATTGATGCAGCCGAGAATAGCATGGGCTTTCTTGGCTGCCGCATCACACTGCTGACTCATGTTCAGCTTGTGGTCTATTAAGACTCCTAGATCCCTTTCACACGTACTGCCATCCAGCCACGTGTCCCCCATCCTATATTTCTGCATTCCATTTTTTCTACCTAAGTGTAGGAGCTTACACTTCTCTCTGTTGAATTTCATTTTGTTAGCCTTGGCCCAGCTCTCCAATCTGTCCAGGTCATTTTGAATTTTGATCCTGTCCTCTGGCGTATTAGCAACCCCTCCTAATTTGGTGTCATCTGCAAATTTGATGAGCATGCCCTCTATTCCTTCATTATTATCGTTATCTCAATCTTCAATACATAAAACTCGCTATTCTCAAGTCTACCCATTTGCTTCTAAAATAAGGGATAACTGGGTCCCATTTTTTTAACTAAATAATCAAGGAGAATACCTCTAAGTAGTATTGTTAGTTTATCCATTAATGCAACATCAAACAATTTTATTTCCTAGTCTTCCTCATTGAAGGCTTCTATTTTTCTTTCAAGCTTTAGCATAATTTAAGACTTTACTTCCATGCATACTGTTTAGAATGGTTTAGAGCAGAGCTTTCCAAACTTTTCATGTTGGTGACACACTTTTTAGACACACATCATTTTGCAACACAGTAATTCAGTTTTACTAGCAAACCAGTTAAACTTACTCCTTATAAGAGATCTGCGTACGTACCTAAATTATAATAACGAAATGTATGAGAGCACAACGTATATCAAGAAAACCTTTCTTTTATATTTTTAAAAATATATGATTTATTTATAACGTATAACATACATTTCCAAGGCTCGGGTAGGGGGCTCGTTCTCAGTCCATGGAGGTGACACACCTACACCCTTCAGGTGACGCACTAAAGTGTCACAACACGCAATTTGGAAAGCCCTGATTTAGAGAAAGAGTGAAGCTGACAAATAATAGACTTTCGATGTTGGAAGGAGAAGGCTTAGCGTGCATACATTGGATATAATAAAGATCTAGTGCACAGAGACTTCAATAACCATTTTATAAGAAGGGCAGTATCAAAGACTTGGAAGAGATTTAGATCAAGAATCTATTCTAAAACACCATTATGGCTTTTTCTACAAGAAGCCTTTTACAAAAGAGAAAACATTCTGCAAGGCAAATGGATATCGGGATTGTTTTATTCCATGAGATGGGAAGTTACAAGGAAAACACTGTATGTAGTTCAATAGTAAAGTAGATTTAACCTTGGGCTAAATGCAGCTTTAGTCCAACCTCAAGTACACATTCGAAATTGATAGACCATATTGGTTGTAACAAGTCATATTGATTTCATTGGATCTGTTCTAGGTAGCACTAATATTAGATTTAACATTTTGTACTGAGAAGGTCTTGATTCAGTTCTTGATATTTACAGGCAATCTAAAGCTACATTTAAAACTCAAAATGTAAAACAGTGGAGGCTTCTTGCAGTTACAGTGAAGTTCAGTGAATTCTGTTCATGAGTGGATAAATAATATCGCAGTGCAATTATGAAAATCCCAGAATTAGTGTACAGTGTTAGTGTACATAATTAAAGATTTAGATTAGTGCACATATGTACAAACTAACTGTTTTAGTGGTTCAGATATTTTAATAACCTTGCATGGGCTTTTGATTGTCACAGTCCACTTCAGATGAATAGATGGAACTGTTCAGTGTTCTGTTCTCTTAAAGTATACTTGTAGGTCCTTATAATATGCATAAAAACCATGCTTCTGATTCTACAGATATTTATTTGAAATTTTATTTTTAGATTTCCTTGCTGTAACAAATTTCTTGAAGTACGCCTCTTTTTCCTTGCTACATTTTGCATAGCAATATCTGTTGTTTGGGCTGTGTTCCGGAATGAAAATCGGTAAGTGAAGAATTCAGTATTTCTTTCCTTTAAAATAAGCTAATCCAGATAATTCAATGAAATAGTTCTTGATTTATTCTGTGTCTAGGTGATAAGCACCTGGAATCCCTGTGTCTACATTGAGTTCCATGATGAAGGGAATGTGGCATGTACTGGCATGTGGCTTGTAGAATGTACTGAATCAGAGATTGACAACCCGGGGTTCTCCAGATGTTTAAGACAGCTCACATGATCCTGACTAGTTGTTGTGCTGGCTGGAGCTAGTGGCAATAACAGTTCAAAATGTCTGCTTACTTCCGTATCAATAAATGAATCAACAGAAGCGCTTTCTTCCCCACACTTGCTATAACACCTGCTGTTTTTCTTTTTACCTCTCAAAATATTGCTCCTAGAGGTTGGGGTGCTCTGGGGTAGCATTTCAATTTATCAGTCCCATCCCTTCCATGTGAGTTGGACTAGAACACCATATCACTAGCTATCATGGATGGTCTGATAAAAGTTGTAGTCATGTGGGAGGAACTGGATTGGGCAAGACTGCATCGATAAGATTTGCTACAATGTGAGTCTATGTTATTTTCAGTCTTAAAGTGAAATCTTATGTATGTTTTTCCAGAAGTAACTCCCAGCCTGTTCAGTACGCTTTACTCCTGAGTAGGTGTCTTCAGCCTGAATCTTGTTGTTAGTCCCGAGTAGACCTACTAAATTAATCAGATTTACATAAGTATTGACTCACCACCCAGTAATAGATTTGACGCATCTAATTTAATTGGAACTATCAATAGGATTCAGGCTTTATCTAGCAAATCTAGAACATTGTGTGTAAGTGTAACAATTTCATTTTTATTTTAGCTGGGCTTGGATTTTACAAGATATTTTGGGAATCGCTTTCTGCATTAACTTCATCAAAACACTCAAAATGCCCAACTTCAAGGTACAGCAAGCCATATACATGCATTGACTTGATAAGTTCCAGAGCATTGCATTGATCAGCTGCAGGAAGAATTGTTGCAATTTGTGAAGCATAGGCTGTTTGTTGTTTGCTAGAATATCTTGTGAAGTTGGCACTCAGCAAGCAAAGCTTGTGAGCCATACAAATTTGTTGGAAGTCTCATTTAACCTTTCTGGCTCAGCTGAAACTATCCTCCAAATAGTTTAGAACAGTGGTTCTTAGCCTGGGGTCTCTGGACCCATGGGGGTCTGTGCAGCCCTCGCAGGGGGTCTGTATAGGGTTGCCATTCATCTCAGAAAATGGAGAAAATCTTGAACTTAAGATTCTAACAGTGTCCTGCCTGGGTGTGACTGGGTGATGCAGCATCTCCCAGATTTCTTAAAAGTGGTAGTGACAGTGGTGGCAGCAGCAGCAACAACATGCTGGTAGGCATTTCATCCTGTGCTGGAGGCTCTGGGCACTACTGAGTGGGTGCACCAGAGAGCCCAGAAAGCAGTGAAGTAAGAGGAGATCCCAGAAGTGAAGGGAAGATGCCCACCCCAGGCCTTGTGTGGTGAGTGTGACAATACTGCTTGAGCCAAGGCCAGGCAGTGTGGTGGAGCTTTGTTTCCAAGCAACCATGAGAATAGAAAGGAGTCCCTTTACTCTTGTGGCTGCTTGAAAGCCAAGCAGCAAGGGTCTCAGTGCTTCTTTGGGGGAAAGCAGGAAAGACATGCCACTTCCTTCTGAAGGAGCACTGAAAGAGTAGAGAGGGTAGGTGCTCTCTACTCTTTTGGTGCTCCTTTGGAGGGAAACGTCATTTCTTTTGCATTTTCCCCCAAAGCAACACTGAGACCATTACTTTCTAGGTGCTGCTTTAGGAGAAAGAAAGGGCAAAAGAAACACCATTTCCTCAAAGGAGCACCAAGAGAGTAGAAAGAGGGTAGAGAAGCACCAATCCTCTTTTCTGTCTCGGTGCTCCTTCAGAAGGAAACGGCATTTCTTTGCACTTTCTCCCAAAGCAGCACGGAGACCCTTACTTTCTAGGTGCTGCTTTGAGCGATAGATAGGGCAAAAGAGATGCTGTTTCCCCAAAGGAGCACTGATATTGTAGAGAGAGGGCATGTGTTTCTTTTAGAAGGAGCACTCTCTTGGTACTTCTTTAGAAGGAAACAGCATTTCCTCCATGTTTTTTCTCCATTCATAGAATCATATAGTTGGAAGAGACCACAAGGGCCATCAAGTCCAACCCCCTGCTATGCAGGAACAGACATCAAAGCATTCCCAACAGAAAGCCATCCAGCCTCTGCTTAAAAACCTCTAAAGAAGGAGACTCCACCACACTCCGAGGCAGCATATTCTACTGCTGGACAGCTCTGACTGTTGGGAAGTTCTTCCTGAGGTTCAGGTAGAATCTCTTTTCCTGCAGCTTGAATCCATTGCTCCTTGTTCTAGTTTCTGGAGCAGTGGAAAACAAACCCACTCCCTCCTTGACATGACATCCTTTCAAATATTTTAAACATGGCTATCATGTCCCCTCTTAACCTTCTCTTCTGCAGACTAAACATACCCAGCTCCTTAAGCCATTCCTCATACAGCAATTCCAAATGCAATTCCTTAGCATTGTTTAAAGGAAGAAAAAGGGATAAGAGTGAGCAACTGATGAGCACCTTTAAATAAGTATTTAAATATTTAAATCTAAATCTAAATATTTAAATCTTGAGTTAAGTCCTGGGGTTCCAAGCAACAAATTATATTTACAGTGGCTCCCAAGTAAAGAAAAGGTTAAGCAGCACTGGTTTAGAAGATCATATATAAGCTTTAGGCTCATGTGTTTCCCCATTTTCTCCTGGCTTCATTTTTACTTTTCTACTCCTAACTGTAAGTTGTTGCAATGATCAGATCAGCCAAATATGGTTTGTACTGGCCCTCCAAACTATCATGGAAAGCTATCATTATTAAAGAAGAAGTTCTATGTGAAGTAGTGCAAAGGTGGTGACGGTGGGGAGACACACAAGCTTGCAACTAGATTTTGATCTTCCAGACCATCTATTGTAGACATGCTCTTAAAAATATGGCTGAAAGACGTCTAAAGTAGGGGCACAAATTGCCTTTACAAAAATCTATTTCTAGGCTGTAGTCCTAAAAATGGTTTTGAAAAAAAAAAAAACGGTTTTGAAAGCTGTAACCTTTTGAAATTAGGTTAGTTTTATGTTTGATTTATTTAATCAAATTTATTTAGGATAATTTATTTTATTTTATATGTTATTGTTCTTTTTTAATTTTCCTTTTTGATTTTTTGATAATGAATTGGTGATCCAACCTGAATATTACTTTGTATTGAATTATTTTCTCTCTATTTTTTACTGAAGCTTTGTAGAATAAAAAGAAAATAGGGATAGCAAAATAGGAAAAGACCATGAGCAGAAAACTGAGCCCAGACATGAAGCTAATGTCTTTCAATATTATAATGTTATTAAAATATAATAGTATAAAGGTTTCTCATACAATTTATAAAACTAACATGGTGGTTTTGGTTCTCTAGTCATGTGTGATTCTCCTGGGCCTTCTCCTTTTATATGATGTATTTTTTGTCTTCATCACACCATATCTTACAAAAGTAAGTATAAGCTGCTAACTGTTCTTTGCAAATGTGATGTTTTATTGAAGTATTTTGCTCAAGTACAGTAGACACAATAAGATCTAGGTTTGGATTGTCACGTGACCATTGTAACTATTTAATAACTCAAAGCAAATTGCTATCCACATAACATACTTCAGAATATGGCCTGCTGGATATGCAAGGGTTTCATTCCAGGAAACCTCATGGAAAACAAAAAATGCAAACGTCAAATCCCATTGTAGTCAATGGATACAGTATGTACATGCCCGTGGCAGCACAGGTATGCACCAGTTACATTCATTGACTACAGTGGGATGCAGCATCCCCCTGTACAGCATGATCACACATTCATGCATGCAGATATCATGCCAGAAGAGGGTGCACTGTATGCAAAATGGTACATAGAGTAGCCCACTAGAAATTATTAACTCTCATATACTAGGTTAGGATATTTTAGTCTCCAACAGTCACATTTTATTGCAGAATCCACACGATATTAGACATTCAAGTTAGCATTCCATAGTGTTGTCTCCTACATAGTACTAAAAATGTCCCCAGATTTTATCCACTTGTCATATTCATTTTTTCTATAATCAACAATATGGGTGAAACAGTTTTGATATTTATTGGCAAGCCATGATGCAGCAAAGCAGATGAATATGCTCTGGTTGGCGGTGCTTGAGCCCCAGGAGAGGGCACAGGGAATTGAAATTTATTCCACTCAAGAGCACTGTAGTTCATTGGAATCAGAAACTACTCCACAATACAAGAAAATATACATTTTATTTTCTTTTAACTTATGTGATTAACTTTTACTTGTATTTCGCCTTGTTTTGATGTTCTGAGTGTTTTGATGGAACATTTGATTCTGCACAGACATTTTTATACCTTGCAATCCATTGGAATTCTTCTTGCAGCCAGAAAATGCCCTAAAATTATGCAATGAAAAAAAAAACTGCGTGAGGGTTAATGCTGTACTACAATTAAAACAAAGGCATCTTTTAAAAAAACTGAAGACATAGAAATAGGCAGTGAATTATATGAGAGCAAACTGGATTTTAAAAGGATAAATAATCATGTTTGTAAAATATTAGGGGAGAAAATATAAAAATACTTATATGCTGCAAAACAAAGATGCCACAGCAAGTTCTTCCAGTAAAGTGGAGTAAAGAATATTGGCATGTTATACTTCTATTTGTCATTCAGAAAAATCCAGAAAAGTTGAGCCTTGACTATTGCTCATTGCAGTTTTAGTCCTCTCAGTGGCACTGTGAGCTCATAAAATTAGAATGCAGGTATTACTGTGTATACAGGTAACAGCTGCTGCCTCATATTTTAAGGAACCCTTAATTCCAGTTCTTTTAAGAGAACAGCAAAGTCGTTGTGATAACCTAATTATCAGAGCTCATAATTAATAGACATGCTTTTCAGATGGTTATGTTCTTGGCAGTTCTTCAGCATGAACTCTGGATTGCTGATTTGCCTTCTTCTGCATTCTTTCCCGGTTTTGGTATATCCTTTCATTCTTTTGAATCTGATGTTTTGCTCAGTCAGGACAGTTGGATTCTGTTTCTAACAAACTGAAAGCTCTAAAAAGAAGATTTTTTTTCCAGCCCTAGTGGTTATAAAATTAAGTTGCAGTAATCGACCTTGGTCTTTTTTTAAAAAATCAAAACTTCCTCGTATTCATGTGTACAGTTTGAGTTGCAACAGGATTTTGTTTCATTTTTCATTTATTCTATTTTACATGGAGTTTCCAGTGAATGCCCATGCCAAAATATATTGTAAAAGGATTAGATCAGATTTTAAAAATTCATATTAACAATGTGACCTTGCTAAATTAATGCTACAGTTTAATTTTTTTTAAAAAAAAAATTTCAGAGTGGAGAAAGTATAATGGTTGAAGTTGCAGCTGGTCCATTTGAAAGTAGTGAAAAGGTAGGCATCTATTCTTTCAAGAATACATAAATTTGTATTCATAATATGTGAATAATATTGCATTTTCATAGCTGCTGTTGCACTTAGCTAACATGAGCCTTAGCTAACATGAGCCAATAATCCAGACAAAGTGCAGTACTTTGAAACCCATTTACTTTTATTGAGAGAATGCTAAGGAAATTTTAACCTTCAGAATGCTGCACTTTGCCTGGTTTGTGCCCAACATTTTTTTTTTTGCATAATTTTGCACACAGAATATAGTCGTCTTTTTTGTCTTTACTTTACTTTCAAGTATTAAATGCTTATTGACTTGGGTTTGATCCTAGAGTGATGGAAACTTGGTGGAAGCGTCTGCTGAGCGGTCAGCTCCTCATGAGAAAGTAAGGACTGCATTTAAGATACGTTCACTGGATTTTAAATAGCATCCTCTGAAAAAGAGTTCCCTTTGGGGAAAATTCTGACTTTCCCTCTCCAAATTGATTTCTTCCAGGTCTGGATCTCAGTGTTAGCCCAAGTACTTTTAAACAGTCTAAAATTCAGTTTGATTCTTTCACTTCACATGATGCATTTTCTTAATGATGTTGTACATAGTGACCTGTCTGTCATATACACGTATTGTTCTCTTGGCTTCTATTCTTGATCATACTGTACTTTGCATCTTGGTTCCTATTTCCTTAATTCATGTCCTTCATGAATCTAAACATCTGCATAAATTTATATGAGTAAATAGTTCTGATCAATATTTACCTCTTTCTTCCTTAAATATTCCTTGGGTTGGACTTACATGGGAGTTTGAAAACACTGTTTTGCAGTTGCCAGTGGTAATCAAAGTGCCTAGGCTGGAATTCTCTGCAGCAATGTTATGTTTTTTGCCGTTTTCATTACTTGGATTTGGAGATATTGTTGTGCCAGGTAAGTTGACTTGTTCAGTAGTTAAGATTATTTAAGATTCTAGAGTTCTAAAATGTTAGTTTTTTGCACTTCAAGTCCTAGAATACCCCCATGCCAGCATGGCCATTGGCCATGTTTCAGGAGGAGAGGAGTTTGGAATCTGCTTTCCTTCCAGATCTGGAATGCCAGTGTTCATGATCACCAAAGGACAAAAACCATATCATTAAAGCTGTTGCTAATAATCCTTTTTTAAAAAATGATGACCAAAATGAGTTAATAACAGCACAAGCATAAGTTTTTGCTGGGTGGAACACTTCATCCATGTACTGCTTTGTAACAATGAATTATAATTATTAAGAACATATTAGGAGCCATGTTGGATTAGGCTAAAGGTCTGTTTAGTCCAGCTTTCTGTTTACAAGAAAACAAGCTGGTCTGCTGTGGAAAGTCCACCAGCACAACATAGGTGCAGCTGTACCCTCCTTGACAGCTAATGTACAAAGGCCTGCTTCCTATGGTAATATTGGAAATATACAGACACCTTGACTAGTAATCATTGATGGTCCCATCCTCCGTGAACATATCCAGTCTCTTTTTAAAGACATCCAAATTGGGAGCTATTACTGCAATGAAAGGCACAATTTAAGTATATGATGTATGAAAAAATACTTTTATCTGTCCTGAATCTCCCACTTTTAAGTTTCTGTGGATGAACTTAGGCCAGGGGTGCGTAAAATGTGACCTTGTGGGCTGCATGCAGCCCCCAGGCCCCCCCAGGGGTAAGAAAAAAATGCAAAATTTTGCAAATTTTTTGCCTCTAAATGCCCTCTAGGGATGTGAGAAGCATTTCTGCCACATTTTGGGGGCCCCAGGTGAACTTAGGCCCAGAAGAGGCCTTTTTAAAACAGGAATTAACTTCTTATCCTTGAAAGTTGGACTGCAACCCTGAAAATGAGAGACTGATTCCCTGCTTGGCCATGGAAACCCAGTGGATGATCTTGGGCATGTCGGACACTCTCAACCCCAGAAAACCTTGTGATAGGTTCACCTTACGGTTACTATAAATCAGAAACAACTTGAAAGAACACACAACAACAACAACAACTTACGTTTACTTTTGGTTGTTAAGGAAGGCTTCTTCTGGGCCTAAAATGTCTCAGCTAGGCCCCAAAACATAGTAAAAATATCCCCTATGTACCCTAAAGGGTATTTGGAGCAAAAAGTTTGGTTTTTTTGCAGGCATGGGTATGATGATAAGGTGCAGCCCTCCCAGGTCTCTTGAGGTCCTATCCTTCCACGGTTGATCACCCCTGTAGTACATTCTAGTATAAGAAAGGGTGAAAAACTTTCTGCACATCATGCATAATTTCAGGCAGCTTTCTCATGTCTCTCCTTACTTGCCAAGCTAAATAGCCCCAAACATCGTGATCTTTCCTCATAGTTGCACCATGGGTAGGTATAAGGGCAGTTTGATATTGGCAGTTTTATTTTCAGTTCCCATTCTGATTATGGCCAACATTAAGCTTCTTAACTGTTCTATGAGTAATCATAGATTTTTTTAAAAAATGTGCTGCACTCTTGCATCCCAGATTTTTTTCAAGATGTTAACTAAGAGTCAGACTTTGGGCATCTAGCTTAATATAGTCTACACTGAACAGCTCCCTAGGGTTTCAGACATGATTCTTTTCTAGCCTTACACAGAGAAGGTGGAGATTAAATGTGGAAGATTCTTTGTGCAAACTGTGTGTTGTACCACTGAATTACTGCTATTGTATACAGTCTTCAGTAATAACTCTGGTTGTTCACATAGTCTAAAGTAAGTCCCATTGATCTCTGTGGGATTTCTTTCCCAGTAAATACGGTTAGATCTTAAGAATTGCTGCTATTTCTATGCATCTGAGTTCAGAAGGATTTACTTTCAGTATTCTCAGCACTAAAACAGGGCCACTGACCCAAACTGATCATAATCTAACTCTTTTCTGTGTAGTAATGGCCATTCAAATTGGACTTTCCATTCCAGTCCTTTAGTACTCATTCTGCTATGTTCAAGTATGTACCTTGGGAGCAGATGGGTAGACAAGGCAGCAAGCTAAAGAAAGGTCATGTCTGCAGGCCTGTGGTGGTGGCCTCCTTTCTGTAGCTTTTTAAATATTGGAGCAAGTCCTCCTCTTAACTGCTGTCCCCCCAGCCAGAAATGTAAACACTCCTTACTTCTGAATGTGAGCTAGTGTAAATAAATTTTGCTGTCTTTATTCTGTTCTTATCAAATGTTATTTCTGATCTATCTTTTTTACTTTTTTAGGTCTCCTGATTGCTTATTGTCACAGGTTTGATGTCCAGACCAGTTCTTCCTCTGTGTATTTCATTTCCTGTACTATAGGTAAACAACTTTTCAATACAGTATACTGAGAATGCGTCTTTAGATATGTATCTGAAGGACCACATCTCCCCATATGAATTTGCTTGGGTTTTAGCTCTTTTGGGAGACCTTTGTCTTGTTTCCACCTCATTCACAGGCATGTTTTGAGAGGACAAAAGAGTGGACCTTCTTTGCCACTGCTCCCAGCTTGGGAAGTCCATTCTGAGGCAGATTAGACTGGGCCCCAGCCCCATTGTCCTTCTCGCAGCAGGCAAAGATCTTTATGTGAATTTAGGGTTTTGTCAATTGACTGGCTCTGAAGAAAGGACTTCTAAGTGTGTGTGTTAGTAGGCATGTGTTCATGCATGTGCGCTGCACTTTGCCCTCTGATATGCATTTAATTTTGCTGTTTTAATGTGATTTCTTAATTGTGGTTTTAATACTACATCTTACTGAGTTTATAGTTGTACCTGTTTTGAAGTATGATGTGAGCCACCTTGAATCCCAATATTGGGAGAAAGGCACAATATAAAAATGAAAAAAAAAGTATATAATAGTTGTAGCTGATATTTGTAATTTTTTTTGTTTCATAATCTGCCTTGAGTCCCAGTGTTGGGGAAAGGTGGTGTATAAATAAAGTGATGGATGGACTGATATGCTTGCAATGACACCATGGAAATATGTATCAGTCTAACAGCTGTTTTTAAAATGTTTGTCTTTGTTTACAGCTTATGCTGTTGGCATGTTGATCACATTTTTGAGTCTTGCACTAATGAAGAAAGCACAACCGGCACTCCTCTATTTAGTACCATGCACACTTATTACCAGTGCACTAGTTGCTTGGTATCGCAAAGAGATGAAAAAGTTCTGGAACGGCAACAGCTATCAGGTAGGCAGAATACATTTGGATCAGTGTATCATTTGCCTAGAAGAATCTTGTGAAATGGCTACTGAGTTTACATGAATATTTGTGATGTACACATTTTAAGCAAATGACTGTTTTCAGAAGAACATGGCTTTTGCATATTTCAAGACAGTGGATTTCAGTTTTTTAAAATAAATCTCAGCACTTGATATTCCGTATGTTAATGGTTTAGTAAAAAGAAGCATCTTACTTATTTTGCATTTTTTCTTACCCACATATGACTGTCTTGTGCCCAAATTGGGAAGGGTTATATAATATCTGGAATGCCAACTGTTCCCCACTTCAGAGCTAATGTATTATCAAATTCAGCCACCAGTTCAGTACTTATACATCCTCACCTGACTGAGAAGATAAAAAGAAACAGAAGTAGGTGTCATCAGCATAAGGGTGATATCTCACTTTAAATCTTTTGGTGACATCTCTCAGCAACTTTATAAAAGCATTAGAAAGCACAAGGGACCAGATATAACTTAATTATATGCTATCATATTAATACCATAGAGCCAAAGAAATATGCCCTGTTACTGCTTTTGGGGAAAGCCCTCTAAATAAGAGAAAAACCACTGCACCATTCTGACACTTAGCTTTCAGAGCTTATCTAATTGCATGAGGCCATTTTGTACTATTCAGTCCTATGATATAGCCCAGAAACAGATTTACCATGTTCATTGAGAAGACAGCCAAGAAAACAGGACTGTAACTCCTAACTATAACTTTACTTCCCATCTCATTTTAGTTTCTGTATGTGTTCATTCACTTCTCTGAGATTATAAGGTTTATTATGCATGTACTAAGAATGATCAGTTTTTAGCAGGTATTCAGAACTGTGTGTTATAACCATACATAGTAAGACTTCCTAATATGTTAAAAAGCAGAACTATATTGAGGAGGAGGAAGGTGTTGCTTGGATCTTTTACTGACAAAAGCTGTAATGGCCTCATGCAATTCTAAATATCTGACTCTAGCAAGCATTGGCTAGAGGGTTAGCATCTGCAGCATCTTGACTGGAAAGAGCAAAAGTCTGGTTTCCTAATGTTCTAGGCTCTGTGTTTCTTCTTCACTGTTTAAAACCAGGACCTGCTCTGCTCTTTGTATCAGTGCATTGTTTGCCTTAAGGAAAATGCTCAGAAGGTCAAGCTCCATATCATGTACCTCTCTCTGTCTCCTTGCCGTCACTACTCATTTGCCTGTCAAACATACCTTTCCCTTCTCTCCATTTTTTTTTGTTCTTCCTGACCATTTGCTGACCTATTCAAGCCAAAATAATGGAATTGTTTTCAGCATCTAAACCTTAGAAATGGACCAGGCTGCAGAATTATCATATAGACACTTCTAGGAACCAGTTGATACTCACACGTGGAAGAAGTAGAGCGTTGTCAATTGAGCTGCCCACCTTTATTTTAAATCTCCATTCCATCTGAGCACAAAGTAATATTCAAACTGACTTTTTCATGTTAATCAGACTGGAAAGTCTAATTTGTCTATTACATAGAAAGAGAGTCTCTGGTGTGTTAGTGGCTTTTGATCTAGGCAAATAACACAGATCTGTCTGCTGGAGACATAGATTCTGGTTGATCTGCTTTCTGTGGTTAAGTGCATAACCAGCAAAGTGCAATTTCTGTCACTGTACATGTTAAACACCCTTTCTGCCTTCTGTGGCATTTTGTATGAGCTCAGATCCTGGAAATCTGTGTGAGGCATGGAAGTGCTGGTTAATGCCTTTTTCAGTGAGTACCCAAGCTTGAACTATTTTGGTTCTATTTTGCCTTTTCTTTATTTTGCATAAGTTTGCTCTAAATACTTCAACCCCAATTGTTTGCTAACAAAAGACCACTCATAACTCAAGTAATAAGGTTCATTATTTAGAAGAAGTACTTATGTTGTCAGAGTAATTGTTTCATATGCTTTTCTTGGCTAGCTCTGTTTTGAAGGATTAAATTTACTCTGAACTTTGGACCTTTGTGTCAGCTTGGCTTGGTTTGGAATGGAAATTCAAACCTACAATTTGGGAATATGTGGTTCAAATATTTTAAATAAGTGAATTAAATCTTTCCTCTGCTCTGATACACACTGCTTCAAAACTTGTTCTCCCCCTTAAACTTTATGCCTCCTACTCTGAACTTTGTTGTTAAGTGATGCTTTGACTAAGTGGCTCAGCAATAGATAAACCTACTTACACTATGTGATGAAACTTTTAGACATTTTTGTACATATACATACCTACACACTCATATGTTACCATGTTAGTGTTTTTCAGTTGTCTGTATTTCAAATTTGTTAGCTGTGTTAAGGACAATTGCTTTAAACGTGAGATATGGAAACATTTTCCAGAATGGGTGGTTACATGATACTGAATCTTTATCTGCTGTTAACTTTTGTGTTGTTTCTCACTCGGTGGCAGTACCACAGCTGAGCCTCGGTTAAAGTTTCTTTGCATGTTCTCCATAGTGATGGATCATATCTCAAGTGTGCAGTGTAAAATATGAATTAATAGTCATGTGACGCAGAAACTTTGTAGAGACAGCTCTCCCCAGAGAACTTCATACTTGTTTTGTACAGTTCTCTTTTCATTTTAAGAGACAAGTGAATCTCACCAAAGCATTTGAATCCTAAAGGATGCATTTTTACTAGGTGTTGTAAGCAGTTATCTCTTACTGTTTCTGAATACACTTTCTGCTTTCTTTTTCACAACCAGGTTCACATTCACATTATAAAGAGAAACAGATAGAACATTCCCTCCTGAAACATTTTTAGAGATGCCATCATCAGGAAATCCTTTTTGTTTGAACTTGGGTACAGTTAGTCATCTCTAAAACATTGTTGATTTAAAATTTTCCTTGCCTCTGGTCAGATTGGGCAGGGAACAGGTGTGGATGCCTGAGACTCACTTGTCCTTGTTGAATGGGCACAAAAATAAATCTTAACCATAGGCCTAGTTGCCTTTGACTTTTGGCCTTTGGGTAGTTTGTCCAAACCTGTTGTACAGATCTTTGAAGCTGCTACATAGTTCATGCTAGTTCAGCATTCCTTTGAATGTTATAGCTGTTTTTCTACACTTGTATGCATAAGCTTATATATAGAGTGCACACAAGTCCAGCTTTATTAGCATAGCAAATCATAAATCAGCCCAGGAGCCATGAGATTGTTCATTTGGTAAATGATACATATTTTATTGAGTTTATATCCTGAAATGAAAGTAGAGATGCTGTACAATCCTCATGCTCAACTTAGTGCTTAGCTTAGTTGTGCAATGGTTATAAATTGTGCCAATTTGGTATTACTACATTCTGCCTGATTTACTTCCTGCTTCTCATGAAAAAGGACAAAGGAACTCTTTGACCACTTAAAATCCAACTCGATTTCTTCTGGTGTCTTTGAAATTCAACCATTTAATGCCAATAGGTTTTCAAGATAGTTCTAACAGCCATGGTTCCAAATCCCTTATGATGTTTTGGGTAGCACTGGGATTCTCGCCAGTCAAAACGTAATCAGTAGATTTTCCTGTCTGCTGGAACTGATTCTTATGGGGAGTAGCAGGGCAGGGAACAGAATCCACTTGACCTGAATTCAGTACGTGTATGAATTGAAGCACACTATTAGATGCAGCTGTTAAAGGCTAGAAACATGTTTTGTAAATTAACATGAAAAGTGATTCTTGAGTTGCTAATTTCATCTCTAAGGGAATTAATTCTCTGCAGTTCACACAACTCTAAGGTTGATGAAGTAAGCGGATGTTACCTAAAATAATCTCTTACTTGTGTTTATCATAGTTGACAGAGACAACTACCAAATGCAAGTTACAATTTGTTTGAATTTTTAACTATGGTTTCTTAGTCTTCCAGTCTACCTGTGGATATATAGGACCTGATTTTTCCCCAGTCTGTTTTGTACTTTGTTCTTCTTACCAGTATGTGAATCCAGTTATGTTATAGATAGGTGGGGAGAAGAAATCTAGCAGCTCCTGCAAGACTGATTTATTTTACCATAATCTTCCATGATTTTCACTGAGGAAGAGGATTGAAATCCACAAAAGTTCATGCTAAAATCAGTCTGTCTTAAAAGTGTTGCAGTATTCCTCCCCCTCTTTCCTTTTGATAACACATCAATGTGGAGTAATTTTTTTTCACAATATGGTTTTTTCATAATATGATTTATCACAAATAGTTCCATTCCTACTGCAAATCAAATAATGTTTGCCATCAATTTGTAGGTCTGTATCCCTATCAGAATGTACTCAGGCTTCTCATTCTTGATAGCTTCCCATACTGTTCCCTGGGATGTGAGCACAAATCTTTCCATAAAACTAGCCTTTCACATGCATTTTTCAAAATTTCCAATTGCCAGTGTATTTTAATTAGATCAGAGTAGACTGATTGTACAAGTATATATGTGATAGATTTATTTGATTTTAAAAGGCATAACAAAATCTATGGATTCTTTAGATTATAAATCTTACCAGTCAAGGCCATCCTGGTTCAAACTGTGCAGAATGTTGAGTTTTGGCAAAGGTGAGGCTTCCTAGTTATACTTGATGCCATTTTTTCTTTCTCATTTGTCAAGCACAAAAAGCAGTGGATATATTTGGGACCTTATCATAGCTTTAGGCAGCAGTATGTCACCACATGGATGCACATACATGGGATGGGAGAAAAAAAGACAGAAAGAAGACCAAATGTTCACACTCTTTCTGAATTACATCTTCTTTCAAGTAGAAAATGTAATTTTTAAAGAGTATGTAAGTCAGGGACAGGAACCATGCAGCTTTTCAAATACTGTTTACTGCAGCTTCTAGCAGTCCTAATCAACATACCCAATGGTGAGGAATGCTGAGAGTTGCAGTCCAACAACATCTGGAGAACCACATGATTAACACCCCTAATTTGAGCCTTTTAAGTAGCAGCAAAGCTAATTCTAGTTAATTTGCTCCCAGACCCTCTTTCATTCCCAAACTATTGTGGTTTGGAGATGTCTCATACTCCTTTGGCTTCAGTGAAAATGCATTGCTGTTTTCCTCCTTCAAATAGGGCCAAATAAAAATTTCCAAGTGAAACTGGAAACAGGTAGTGGTGTTACCTTGTTTTCTGGGGGTCCCGGGAGGGACACCAAATTGCTACAAGTTGGGAAAATTAGTTCAGAGCACAAGTTGGCAAAACGAGAGGCAGGGTAACTTAGCGGAATCTTGTAACCCAGTGTTTACGGGGTCAGGCCAAGTCAAGAAGCAGACCGGTTGGAAAATAATGAATGATCTTTATTAAATACAGGCACACAATGTAAATACAGGCACACAAGCACACAGATAACTAAGGAAAATAAAGGTGTGAGTAAGATAGCAGGATTTTTAGAGGGATAGTTGGTTCGGGTGATACGAAATCTTTCCTGAAGTCCAGAAGAAAATGGAGAGCGAAGCTGGGGTTCGATGTATCTCAGCACGTGGAGCTGAGGGGAAGCTCGCCAAGCGATGCGGCAGCAAGGCGGTCTGGAACTCGGGAGCAATCCAAGGAAGCGCTCAAAATCAGGGGTTTTTATAAGGAGAATTGTGACCGCAGGCTAGGTTGGACTTTGGGAAAACAGTAGATTTGGAGCTGGAGACAAAGCCTCCGAAAGGTCAGAATTTGAATGATTGAATTAGAGCCGAATTTATCAGTAGAGTAGCCAGTATGCAAACGCGGAATACTTGAGCGTTGTATAACTCGATCATCAAGCTGCCAGTGCGGGGCAGAGGATCTTTTGAGAGTTGCTTGCATACCTAATGGAGGTACTTGCCTTGAGGTCTCCTAAAGCGGTGAGTCGGCTGTTTTCTGGCCTGCCTGTATTGTCTAGGAATATTACGGCGATTATCGGCCGAGCCTGTATGCGTGCTTGTCCAGGGGCCTCGCAAGCACATGGAAGGCATATGTGAAGCCGAATTAGTGATATCAATGGATATCTTTTATATCCCCAAAGCTCGGGCTAGCCAGGGCAGTAACAGTGGTTTATAATTTTACTTAAGGTTTATGGGAAAAGAAGACAAGGAGAGACTAACTTGGCCCACATGTTGTAAGCTGGGTATGGCCTTAAAGTGGGATCTGCATCACCACACAAATGGGTGTTCAGTTCTGGCCAGGAAGTCCTCATTCATACTTTGCCTCCTAACAAGACGTCATGTAGAAATTAGACTCCAGATGCCAAGCTGTAGAGTGGCTACAAGGAACAGTGATTCTGTATCCTCATACTAACTCATTCCTTGAGGTTGTTTACTCATCTTCACAGTAATGTTTTTGTTTTTGTTTTGGCCAGAGGCAACAAGAAAATCAAATTGGGAAAAGCAGTATAGTTGGCGACAGGGTCTTGCAGTATGGATGCCTCTTACCTGATTTTGAATCAACAGCCAATGAGAGGCTTCTTCTAACATGATCCCTTGTTAAGAGGCAAATTTCTGATCCAGGGTAAAGAGTAATATTCCGCCCCCCCGCCCCCCAGTAAAATTGCATTCAATTTCTAGATGTTGCTGCTGCAGGTTAAATTGTTGCACATTAGGCATGGATCCACTAAAAGGTAAGTAATGTATCCTGGCTTTGAATATACTACATAACCCCAGTCTACTTTGCTTCTGTACCTTTAGAAAAATACAGCACATAAGAAAACACATGACTCATTAAAAACATGTGGTTTGTCTGTAAATGTAGGCAAGGCATGGGGAAACTGCCTGAAGCCTCACTGTTCTTCCTTTTTAACAGGAATGGCAACCTAGGTCACTCATGTCTTAACTAGTGTAGCAAACCTAAGTGGCTTGTATTTGATAGTTTTACACACTACTAATTTGGCTCAACTGTGTTCTTTCTGTTTTGCTGCAAGCTTCCTGGCAGATATATTAATAAATTTTTAAAAAACATTTTTAATGAAATCATTCTTAGGTCTTGTTTTTCTGTTAGTGTTTAACAGACATTTGCCCACTGCAAGAACAGAAAACATGCAGACTGTTTGCTTTCTGGAAAGTCATCGGTTTTTACTTCCAAGTTGTTGTGTTTTTTTCCTCCAGATCTAAATTATTAGCTGCTGATTTTGTGAACTAGACAGTTAGCTTGAAGAGTAAGAGATTATTAGCACAGCGGTGTTCATGAATTTCTTTTTTCTTTCTTTTTTATTAATTTTAAGAGAAGAAAAAAACAAAAAAATACATAGTGTGATAAACATAAAAATGAAGATAAAAAAGGTTACAACAAAAAATGCTTACATTTCTATTTCTCTCCAAATCTATTTACATAATATTACTTATTCAACATATTATAAATCATACTGATTATATTTTGGTTATATATGTCTGAATCTCATTCTCATTATACCCATTGTTGTTATTTATTCCCATATTTAACATTTTAAAAAACATACTATTAGTAATTTCATTCTTATTTCTATCCTTTTCAAACTAAATTTAACCTATTAAACTAAGTGTGCCCCATCCCCAGAGCCAATCATATCTCAAATTGCTCCACCTTCCAAAATTGTAACTCTTCTTGTGGAGGTGTGACACCTTCCTCTTTTACTAACACCTTTTCCACAAGTATCTCCCATATTGCTTCAAAATCACTCCCTTTCATTATTCCTTTTTTGACCTTAATTCCACATGTTAACTTATCATTAATCATGATTTTCCACACTTCTTTATACCAGTCCTCTATTTGAAAATCCCCTTGAATTTTCCATTTTCTTGATACAACTAACCTTGCTGCAGTTAATAAATTTGTAATTAAATCCTTTGTTGCCTGGGTACAATAAGCCTTGGTGTTCATGAATTTCACAGACTTTATAGCTGAGATGCGGAGATGATATAAGAAATACTTCATGTTAAGTATAATTAACCGTTGTTTGGCAGTATTAAAAAATGACATCATACTCTTCTCACTTATACAGTTCTCCGTGTAGGTTTTTCTGCATAAACATAAGTGTTCATGCTTCTAACCACATGTGCAATCTGTTTATTCTCCTTTTAGTGATCACTCCATTAGTCTTTCAACATTACAAAGTGGGATTGGTCCACATTACAAACTTTTGTTATGTTTATGCTGTCTTCAAATTCTAAGGATTTTCTCTCAAAACTTCCTGGGAAATGTAACCCCAGAAAAATTACTTAGAATTTGCTATTGGACATTTCTAGTCCTCTCATGGAGTTATATTTCCTGGGTCTGATGCAAATCCAACACCCTTAATTTACGGGTTTGAAATATCAATAAGGAAATCACCAGTGTACATATGTTATGCTGCTGGAATACAGCTCATCACTTTGACTATTCATTTAGGATATTCTTAGCTTATTTTTTTTGATAGCCTGTTTAACCTTAGTTCAGTTCAAGTTCACTGTCCATAATATTTCTGATATGATCTACCCGATATTTGCCTTGGGAAACAGCTGTTTGATTACTCAGAAGGTGTATCTTTTCTGTTCAGGTGATGGATCCCATGGATTTTGGTTCTAATGAAGAAGACTCTACAAGAGCCACTGAAGAACGTGAAGGACAATAACATGATATCTAAAATAATGTGTTATGATTTTCTATTCAAATAATAGAGACTGATCTAATTTTTTAAACTGGAAAATTTCTGACAGTTTATTATGAGAAGAATTGCCTTTTTTTACACTTGCACACATATTTTTGTGAAAAGTTTACTGTTAATGCACATCAGAATGCTTTGAATTTGTATTTTTAAAGTGCCAAACTATATTCAGTAAATCCTGTGCCTTGCTTTACTTCAGAAGGGTGTTGCCTATGAGATGGATAGTATTCTAAAATATTGTCCAACTTGCTGCTGTGTATAAGGCTTTCTGACTAATACTTATTACAGGTGTTTAGCTGCAGTGTGGGATAAACTAGAAATAGATTGCACAGACTGTTTGGCTAGTAGTAAATGCAGAATTATGCTTTGGTTGGATCACAGATTACCAGGCAAATATAATTGGACAATGATCTCGTAGTATGAGGTAGGGACGGATTTCAGTTAATCTGAGATGATTTCATAATAGCAGGCTAGCCCAAGACAGTAGATGAGCATCTACCACAACTGTTTTTGGGGCCAGTTAATACTTTTTCAAGCCAGTTTATTTTCCCTAGTTGCATGAGCAGTTTAAAAATAACACAGAATATATAAGAACCAAGAAAACATGTTTTTATTTTCTTTTAAACAAAAATGAGTCTTTAAAAGATATCTCCATGCCAAGGATTCAGGTATTCTTTTTGCCATTCAGGGCCTAACTATGTAAGTTAATTGCCTCACGTGCATCAATGTTGAGGAATTTTTAAAATATGTAATCTTAGGTGTGAAGTATAGTTTAAATGAAAATGTAAGGACCCTGCATCTAAGATGAATGCTGCTGCAACATAACATAATGTGAAATTGGATCCTAGCAGACATACAGTTCAGTCACCGATAACAACTGCTCATAAAGAGTTGTCCTGTCAAAATTTTTAACTGCATAATATAAATGATATTCTGTGCATTGGAGATGTGGTGGCTATTCCTATGGAGGTTAAAGCTATGCCCATTTTGTACCAGTTTTTGCTTCTATTTTGCATTTTAAGCATTTGAGAATGCATTAAAGTATCACTTTGAATTTGAAAGGATTTCATAGATTTCTGTCTGTGACTGCATTTTCATCATCTTTCTTTTAGAAAGAATAATGAAGAAAAAGCTCAAAGTTTGAGCAGCAGCATTTTAACACCAAAGATACTGGGAAGAATCTGCAAACTACTGCCTTAGAACTAGTTTAGGAAACTGTCAACCTAAGAGCGAATTTCTCATCCTCCTTCCTGCAGCAAAGGAACAAATTAGAAGCTTCTGGTTTTAAACTAACTACAGTTTCCCATGGTGTTTGAACTGCAGAATATTTAAATTTGGATTAGTAAAATAAGCCAAGATCTGAAACATGGTTTGGTCCTGACTTGTTTTCCCCATTGTTTGAACCAACCGCAGGTTCCTAAGTTTGGATATCATGAAAAACTCACTTATTAGAAGCTGGTGTCAAAATTGTCTTCCAGGCTATGAAAGAGGAGAGGTGAGGTCATAATGTGAAAAGCCAAAGCTTACTCTAGTCCATTCACATAGCACAAATTCATGGCTTCATCTGAACCAGGCCTTGTTCTAGAAAATATTTTAGCTGCACTCTACACCCTTAAAAAATGATTCAGTTTTTAGAAATCCCTTTCAGGTGCTTGCCTGTACATGGCTATAATCCAAATGCTTGTCCATATGTTGTGAGATGGGGCAATGTCTAAAGAAGAGTGGTTTCTCTGTATATATGGTTCTCACAGTGAGAAAAAAGCTTGATTGTTCAGGCTTCTATATCTTTGGGGGAGTCCATGCACATAGAACAGGCTCCCCTTCTCCGACTTCTCCCTCACTCATTGTGTAGATGGTGAAAGTGAAGGTACTATTGAAATGTCAAACAGTTCTTTAATTGAGATAATAGATTCTGTTTATAGCAGTGTTCAGGTCCTTTTCTGGACCAGTACTTGAGAGAGCTGAGGGGAAGAAGTACTGAGTACTGAGCGGAAGAAGATGGAGGACATACATCTACAATCTCTTTGAACTGCAGGCACAGTCTATTTAAATGAATGAAAGCTTCATGAAACTATTTTTGTAATATTTTTATTTCACTGAGGCATTCTGTGTAGAATGCTGTTCTTATCAAATGACATTTTCCTCTCACTTGAGCAGATCAACAAAGTGCTAGATGACTTGAGAAATGCATTTGAAATAATCATAGCCACTAAACAGTTTTTAGATAGATGATTAACCAGCAAGGTTTACAAGCCTGAGAAACTTGAAGTGATAGTCACCAAATGATCTCATCCCATACCCTAATACAAGCCATTTAGGTTATTATGCAGTCAGCATTAATTAATTAAATCACTGGCAGGTTTTAGGTTGTAGTTAAAAAAAAAAAACTGAACAATGCAGTTATATTTTGGCTTTGGAAAAAGTATTTTAAACTGCTTTTGATGGAGAGGGGGGAGAGGTATATTGTAGCTAAAATTCTGTGTATTTGGAGTTGTATGCAATGAAAATGAGGGGGAATTTTCTTACCCTGCCTTGAGAACCTGGGAATATAACAGTCTCTTTTTACATTACAGTTTTGATATTTTAAAGATCTGTTTTTTAGTCTCCAATCTGATCTGTAGAAGAATGTCATATTTAATCATACATGGCTAAACTTCACCAGATTTTATTTTGCAAGGGATATAGTAGACGAATTATTTGTAAGAATGCTTGTCTAGCAAGCATTCTTTGAAAAGTTTCAGCCAAGAACCAGGGGTATGCTTTGGTTCATACACTACTAGTAGGAGAGTCAGGATTTTCTTCCTCTCTTGCTCTTGCTACAGCCCTTTGTGGTGCCACAGACAGGCCCCAGACAGTTTCCTAGCTCCCCAGAACAATTGCTTAAAATACCAGTGGGTAGGGGCTGCAGGATGGGGAGGGGACTGCTGGTTTTCTGTCCCTGCTGATACTTAGCAGAAGTATCACTGGATCTTTTGGCTCTGTTGGTCAAGTTATGACCAACTTCCAGGGATTGTCACGTGCTATAGTTGATTCTGTAATGTTAAATTAACAATACATGCATGGATTATTTTAAAAAAAAGTTTAAGAGTTGGATAGTTTGGCAATTGGCAACAGAATAACATGTTATTAATATAGCTGAATAGAACTGACATTGACAACTTTTACTAGAAGCATTAAATGTTTTAAAAATCCAGTTGGCCTTCTCCACTTTAAGAGCCTTAATAGCATAATCTCAATGCCGTTATGGCAGTGATTCTGATAACTACCTTCTTTTCCACTTTACCTCTGAAACATTGCATTGTTTTATATTGTTTTATAAGAATGTTATAATTTAGAACAATATTTGGTATTTAATAAACTGTTTAATAATGATTAGAATACTGTCCTTGTTTTTCTTTCTTCTCTGGTTTAAATGTTAAAAAGAAAAGTGTCGTTTGCATGAACTAGCCTTTTCCAACCTGGTACACCCCAGATGAGTTGGCTTATGAGTCCCGGTGTCATGGCTCAGTATAGCCTTTGCTGGGGGAAGACTGAAATTGTGGAGAACTTGTTTTTCAGACCGGTCATTCTCAACTGTTTTTGGCCACAGTTCCCTTCTCAGTTCTTCTCAGGTTCCAAGGCCCCCTGTCAAACAGGTATACAACATGAACAGACAGACTGAGAATCATGTATTATTGGACATCAAGAAAACTTGAACATTCCAACATATTGGACCAAACTGTAAAAAAAAAAGTCCATATGCAATTAAACATCTATCAGACCTAATGCAACTCTGGAGCTTGGTGCTTTTCTGCATGTTTCATATCAAGCCCCAAATTAGACAATGACAGTCAAGGAAACTGTCATCAGTGTGTTGGAAAGATATAAATAGGAGGGAAACTGTTAACTCCAATTAAGGTTGCTGCTTGGTGGGTTTCATCAGTTTGGTTACCAGGGCCTCCATAAACCGCTGAGGCTCCCCTTCTCACTGTGTTCAGTCTATGATCCCCTTCAAATGTGCCATGGCCATCTTGGGGGCCATATGGCCACCATTGAGAATGGCTGTTTTAGACTGTAACTGAAAATAATTTAAGAAACAAGTGGGCAATGTGTTGCCCACCTTATGCTGACAGACTATGACTCTGAGCAGCCCTCACCATTATCTGTTGGTTAAGGCTGAAGGGACTTGCAGTCCAACATCTGTGAGCTGTACATTTACCAGCTTTTAAAATATTTAATCTACTTGGGGCTGTGAATTTTTATTACTGCCTTCCTCTCACTTTTTAAGGCTTAGTTTTGTATTCTAGTAATTGACTGAAGTGTGTTAACTCTTCTCTTATTTTGCTATAATAGATTTATATCTTCTGTTTTAATGTCACTTTGAATAGTTGTGTAGAAAAGTAGGCTAAAACTAATAAAACTGAATAGAAGAACAAAAAGTAAAACTATTTCTGCACTGCGCCACTTCAGGCTGTAAATTTAATAGTGAATGCCTCTCTGACAAATAACTTCTTCTATATACATAACCTGATAGCCAGCATGGTGGAGTGGTTTGAGCATTGGACTATGACCCTGGAGACCAGGGTTTGATTCTCCACTCAGCCATGGAATCCCACTGGATGACCTTGGGTGCAGTACACACTCTCAGCCACAGAAAAACCCATGATAGGTTTGCCTTATGGTCACTGTAAGTCATAAATGACTTGAAGGCACACAGCAACAAGTATGCATAACCAGGATTTTGCAATGGCACAGTCCAATGTGGCCCAATCCATGCCATAATTTGAATGGCTTCTTCACTCCTGAGGTCTGAAACAGCTTCCATAAGGTGAAATGGATGTAGGAGCATTTGACCTGGAATAATTTTTTATGTCTCTAACATCCCACCTTTTAGCAACACTGTGGAACAACTCAAAGTGGACAAACAACAAATTGATTTCTATTATGTTGTTATCCTCTGTTTGCATAGCTCTTAAGTGAGGATTCTATTAATTCATCGGCTTAATAACATTACCCTAAATCTTCTCAGTGTCTGCAGCAGAAAATACAAACTTGTTTCCAGAGTGACTTTTGGCAGACAGGAATAGCCCCTCCATTCACAAAAGGGTGGCCATCCAGTGAACACTGCTACTTATGGAAGGAAGAGGAGTAATATTTTTTCCAGTTTACCCTTACAGCTTCCTCCTTACCTTCCACATTTTTCTGGGGAGGAAGGTGTCTTCCAACACTCTTCATTAATTCAAGTTACCATGGTCAGATGAACTACATCCAAGTGTATTAAAAGAACTGGAAGAAGTAATTTCAGAACCACTGGCAATAGTCTTGGAGAGTTGCTGGAGATCAGGAGAAGTCCCAGCAGACTGGAGGAGGGTAAATGTTGTCCCTGTCTTCAAAAAAGGGAAAAAATGGAACCCAAACAATTACTGCCCAGTCAGTCTGACATCAATATCAGGAAAGATCCTAGAGATTATTAGACAGTCTGTTAGTCTGTTAAAAAGGAATGCTGTGATCACTAAAAGTCAGCACAGGTTTCTCAAAAACAAATCATGCCAGACTAATCTGTTATGGCTCTGTGCACCCCTCATGATTGGCATGGTTTAATTGGCAATTACTATTTAATTGGCACTATTAATTGGTATTGATATAAATGATACTTGAGGTGACTGGAAGGTCAAGCTGGAAGAGCAGATTACTGACTGTAAAGGAGATAGCAAGGCAGGTCAGCCACACCCACCTTGTCAGGAACAAACCATAGTCACAAGACTTAGTTTATTGGTACTGTAATACTCTGCACTAATTTCAGTGCTCAGACTGAAAGAACAGGATAGAACAAAACAGTTTAGCCTCAGACCCTCCCATGCATTCTTCCCAGGCTGAAGCTCCCTTATCTCTCTGCAGATGTTTCCCAGACCTTGGTGCCACCCTAGAATCTTCTTCCTTTGTCTCTACTATAACTACTCTAAATCCCATACTAGTGGTGGGTGCAACTAGCTGCCTTACAGTCTGGCCCTCCTCAGAAGAGAAAAAAATAGTAAGCAGGTGAAAGTGGTTAGTTGGAAAATTTGTGAGGGTGAGCAAGATGAAATTTGTTGATTAAATCAGGAGCAAAAGCATTATTAGCACAAATCCATCAAACTTGTGGAAAATCTTTCCAGAGGACCAGGTTTTGAAGTTTGTCCTCATGAGTCTAGGATGTCAGTGATGTCACAAAGGTCACCATCAGCTGGTTCGTTCCACGAAGTCACACGCATAGACGACGCAAGCTTGATCAGACTGCAATGAAAAACACGGTTAATTTGTTTGTGCTCACCTGGTAATTCTAATTCTACAGTCACATCATTTGTGAGTCTTTTAACTGGGAATGGTCCAATGAATTTTGGTGCAAGTTTGCAAGAAGGTCGCAAACATTTAGGTTTTGAAGAAAGGTATACAATGTGCCTGGGTTTATAGTTAGGGGCAGGAGCCCAGTTTTTTGCCTGCTTGGGTCTTATGAGCTTTCATGGATTTCTCAATGGAAGCTTGAACCTGGTCCCAGGCTCCAGTAATATGGGATCTGCAGTCATTGAAAGCAACAGGATATTCAATTGAAGTCAGAATTGGAGGGAGAGGTTTGGGTAGAAGTCCATAGACTATTTCGAAGGGTGCTTTTCCAGTAGAAGCATGGACAACTGAATTATAGGCAAATTCTGCATAAGGAATCAAAGAGGTCCAGTTACTTTGCTGAAAACTTACAAAGTAGTGTAGATATTGCTCCAGGGTTTGATTTGCCCTTTCTGTTTGTCTGTCTGTCTGCAGATGAAAAGCAGTGCTCAGTTTTTGTTCTGTAGGGATTTGAGGGAATATCTCCAAAACTTAGAAGTGAAAATAGGGTCCCTGTCAGAGATTATGCATAAAGGTGTGCCATGTAGTCTCCAAATATGGGTGATGAATTGCTTGGCAAATTTTTCCATCATGGGTACTTTTTGCAGGAGTATGGAGTGACACTGTTTTGAGAATTGGTTGGTTACTACCCATAATACTTGATTGCCTTTGCTGGGGGGAGGGGGGTAGTCCTAGTATGAAATCCCAAGAAATAGAGTCCCAAGGCTTGGTCAGCATAGGCAGAGGGCACAATAAGCCTTGCGGCTTGGTTGTGGGAGTTTTGTTAGTGATGCAAATTGGGCATTTCTTTACATACGTTTCTACATGTTTTTGGAGCCCTGGCCAAAAGAAGTCTTTCTGTATTGCATGAAGGGTTCTGAGAAATCCAAAGTGCCCAGCCTTTAAGTCGTAGTGTCATTTTAAACTTTCATTTCTGCAAATGAGTGGAACATAGACTTTTCTCCCTGTTGTAGCTATCCCATCAATCCAAGAGACCATTGAGGTTGGCTTTTGTAACCACAGGTCCTCTGCATAATGTGTATTAATAGTCTCTTGGAGGTCTGTGTCCATGGTGCAGCTAATTGTTTTTTCAGTGTAAGCTAGGTCACACGTTGTGACTCCAAGCCCCAGTGTTTCAGGTGTAAAAAGTGTGTTAATGGTGGAGTGGGGGCCAGCTTGGTGATCCTCATGTTGTGGGAGCCTTGAGAGGTGATCTGCCAAAGTGTTGGCTTTACCAGGCTTAAAAATAATTTTAAAGTTGAAGCGCTGGAAATATTCAGCCCAGCGAGCTTTTTTAGAGCCGAGCTTTTTAGCCTTTTGAAGATCCTCTAAACTACAGTGATTAGTCCATACCTTGAAGGGGGAGAGGGCTTCTTTGAGGAAATGATGCCAAGTGCTTAAGGCAGAATGAATGGCTGCCGCTTCCTTTTTCCACACAGCCCAGTTTTTCTGTGTAGAATTAAATTTTTTGTAGATGTAAGCACAAGGCCGTAGTGTCCCACAGTCATCTTTTTGTAAAAGCACTGCAACCATAGCAAACTCACCAGCATCTGTTTGTATGACAAGAGGCTGAACTGGGTCGGAATGTTTTAAGATGGGCTCCATAGTGAGCAGTGTTTTAAGTTGGTCTAACACCTTTTGGCATTTAGGAGTCCACATTATTCATGACATTTCACGCTGCGGCTTTGTTGGGTCTTTGGGGTTTTTTATTTTCAATAAGTCAGTCAAAGGCAGAGCAATCTCAGCAAAATTTGGTATAAAGTCTCTGTAAAAATTAGCAAATCTGAGAAATTGCTGCAATTGTTTCTTTGTCTGTGGAACGCCCCAGTCTAGGATTGTTTTTACCTTTTCCGGGTCCATCTGCAACCCGTTGTTCATTACTCTGTATTCCAGTTAGTCAAAAGTTTGGGTCAGAAATTCACATTTGGACAGTTTGACATACAATTGGTTATCTATGAGTTTTTGGAGCAGCTTTCTCACCAGTCTGATGTGTTCTGGAAGAATTTTAGATGAGTATGTCATCAAGGTAGATCATTATTCCTTGGTAAAGAAATTCATGCAGCATGCTATTTATGAGCATTTGGAAAATTGATAGACCCAACTTTAGCCCGAAGGGGACAACAGCCCGCTGATAGTTCCCAAGGGGGTGGAAAAGCAGGTTAGCCATTTGCTGTCCTCTTTCATTCTAACACAATGGAAGGCCTCAATGAGGTCAAGCTTAGTGAAGTACTTCCCCTGAACCAGTTAGAATCAAGGAATGGTAGAGGGCCACCCTACAATGCCAAATACCTCCTTGAAAAAGTGGGGAATGAATTAGCTCAAAATCAAGAGGCTGCAAGAGGGGGGCAACTTTGCGAGATCTTTTCTACCAGTGTTTACAGGCACACGCAGGAAAAGAACCAGCCAGAGATTTTATTGAGAGATTTTATTGAGGGAAATTCACTCATGCGTGCACACAAGATACACACGATCACACATTCACACAAGAGCTAACTGAAAGAAAAAGGGAGGAAAAATCATAGAGAGGCTGAGGTCTGGGGGATTTATAATTACCAGTCCAGAAGAGTAGTGAAGAGCAGAAATGTATTTTGGCTTAGGTACGACCTAAGGACAGTTCTCATTCAGGAGCCAGACAGACAGATTGATGGGTAGACCTTCAAGAGACTGCACTGGGCATTCTGAAATCAGGGGTATTTGTACCCTGAAAATGGCTTGTGGCTGTGAAGGTTCCAGATGCAAGAAAAGGGAACCTGCTGTGGACAATGGGTCTTTCGCCTGTTGATGAGCTTAGTGCTTTGATTGACAAAGACATGATGGGTGTTGTAATAGCTGTCTATTGTGGGTGCTGTGAGGAAAGAGGAAAGAATCTAGGTGTACAAAGGATGGATATCTGTCAATCAGTGTCCTGGTGGGCTCCTCACAGTTGGATTCCCTGGAAAATTCCAGCTTCTGTTTAAGCCTATTATCCACAGGAATGGTGTGTATTTGCCTGACAAATGATTCAGTCTTACCTGGAGGAAGTTTTGCGTTGACCTATCCTTCTCACATTTACAATCAAATTCTTTCCTTCGCTCAGTTTGACCTCTCCGTCACCTCTCAGGCTTGAATTTGACATCAGAACCAATAAAATGTGTTGCCAATTATATATGATGCCAATTAGGTATGGTGCCTATCCAAACCATACTAATAGCAGGGACCCCCAAAGCGGGGCCTTACAGGATGGCCATTTGCTGGGGGTGCTCTGAGTGTTTGTTACTGCATGGCAGGAGGTTGGACTCAATGACCATTGTGGTCTCTTCCAACTCTATGGCCCTTTCCGCACACGGAAATTAAGACAGGCCAATGCGTCCTGTAATGGAGGTCTTCTGCACGGTGGAGTGGACTAGGTTCGGTTTATTTAGCTTTGTTCCGCACATAATTCTGACTAAATGTGCCCCCAAGTGGTAGTAGAGCACACTATTTGAAAAACGGAAGAAACCGTTTTCCAATTTTCCAGATCCCACCGATTCGTACTTTCACAGTGGTGCAGATACATACATTCACACCAATGCGAACTGGTGCTCAGCGGAGGGCGGGCTGTGGGCGTGGTCTGCGATTGGTCCCACCCAACAAACGACAAGAAGCCGCCATTTTTCCATCCTCCAAATTCTGCAAATACACAATAACAGCAAGAAAAAGGCTGCAGGTATGTAGAGCGGCTTTCAATTTCTATAATTTTTATAACACTCAGGTTAAATGTTCAGTGTTCTAAGTGCCCATGGTGTTGGAAGTAGTCATGGAGGGTGGGGATAATGGTTGCTGGACTTTTCGTACAGGGCCATGCTGCATGCTCTTTCCTTTCTCTTTTCAAAATACTTACGACTAAGCATTTTTCCCTCATTTTCCCTCCATATATACTTCTCAATTTCCTTTGAAAATGGCCTCCACATGCAGCCTTGCATGCAGCATGGGACCTGCAATACTTTCCCTAGCACACACCCCTTGCCCTTCCTGATAATTCCTCTCCTTCCCCCACATACCAAACAACCACCCACCCACATAAACCATTTGCCCCTAAAAATGCCCTTAAAAAGAACCTTTGCCGGGAACATGGGACATGCAGTTCTTCCCTATTACACTCTCACACCCAACATCCACCTCTAACTCCTTCCCGACACTTCCCTGGGCCCGGGCAGCCACCCTCCAGCATGTTCTGCCACGCCCTAGGGTCACCATGCCCAGCTGCAAGGGGAAAAGGGGCATGCAGTACTTCTTCACTGCGCTCTCACACCCACCATCCACCTCAAACTACCTCACTACACTTCCCAGGGCCCAGACAGCCTCCCTCGAGAATGTTCAGCCCCCCCCCCGGGTTACCATGTCCAGCTGTGAGGGGGACATAGGACATGCAGTACTTCCTCACTGCACTCTCACACCCACCATCCACCTCAAACCCCTTCACTACACTTCCCAGGGCCAAGACAGCCTCCCTCCAGAATGTTCTGCCCCCCCCGGGTCACCATGCCAAGCTGCAAGGGGAACATGGGACATGCAGTACTTCCTCACTGCACTCTCACACCCACCTTCCACCTCAAACCCCTGCACTACACTTCCCAAGGCAAAAACAAATAATCTTCAAGATTGTTCAGCCACGCACTAGGGTCACCATGCCAAGCTGCAAGGGGAACATGGGACATGCGGTACTTCCTCACTGCGCTCTCACACCCACCATCCACCTCAAATTACCCCACTACACTTCCCAAGGCCAAAACAAACAACCTTCAGTATTGTTCAGTCACGCACCAGGGTCACCATGCCAAGCTACAAAGAGAATGTGGGACATGCAGTACTTCCTCACTGCACTCTCACACCCACCATCCACCTCAAACTACCTCACTACACTTCCCAGGGCCCAGACAGCCTCCCTCCACAATGTTTAGCCATGTCCTAGGGTCACCATGCCCAGCTGCGAGGGGAACATGGAACATGCAGTACTTCCTCACTGCACTTTCACACCCAAGATACATCTCAAACTCCATACCCACTCTTCAAAACAGACAAAGCAAAGAAACTCAGGTGTGTTCCGCCAATCCCCATGCTCTCCAGTAACACCTTCATGGAGATGATGGGATACGTAGTACTTCGGTCATTCATTCCTGAAACAACCTATGCACCACCACTACCTTCGAAGCACTCTTCTGAGAGTACAGAACTCTCAGAGACGGCACATCACACAAACACTCTGGAGCCTGGGAAACAAAGTATGTATAGGAGGAAAAGATTTTAAATTTTGTTTGAAAAACTTTATAGAAAAATAAACCAAACTTTTGCCACATGGATGTGGGGGGGGAGAGAATGTGAGGGGTAGGGAAAGGGACACAAGTTCTGGGTTGGTTGGGAAAGGAAGGGGAACTATTTACAATGTACAAGAATTATATATCTTCCGTTCTCTCCCTCAGGACGACCTTCAGCTCTCTGATCTCCCTGGATGTGTTTGCATAACCCTGCGAGATAGAGAGCTGCAAGGCCATTGTCAATTCGAAAAGTGTCCGCTGCAGGGTGTCATCTGTGGGGAGAAAAAAAGATATGGTATAGGTTAGTTGTGTAGGGCATAAAAATCTTAATAGTAGGAGACACAGGCAGGGTTGCCAACTGAATTCATCACAGGAAGCATGCACTTACAGAGGTTTGTGGTTTGTCCTCTATCTGTTGCAGACAGTCCAGGACGGCCGCCACCAGAGTCATCTCGCGCCTCCGTGGTGCAGGATCTATGGCAAAGGTTTAAACAACAACCCAGTTACTTACAATGTACACACATTGCTGTTGAAAAGTTGAAGGTAATGCCACATGTATCAGCGCAATCAAAAGATTAATAAGGCTTGAATGTTTGCGCAGGTGCAGATTGCACCAGAAAGGACCAGCCCGCATTGTTTGAAAGCATAAAATCAACTTTTCACATAAAGTTGTTCTTATGAGGGAGGGTGGAAGCAGTTACGTCCTCTGTGCCTGTCCTGCCATGATGGGTGCCCCACTGCCTTCCACAACCTCAGCATTGTGGAATAGAATGCAGGTTTGGCTGCGCAGGGGGGGGGGACCATTGAATTTCTCCAAGGCATCATAGAATTCAGCCTTTATCACCTTGAACTTGGAGTTCACTTGGCCAGCTTTCCTCACGTAGCCCTTGCGAGACAGGCACCAAGCTATGCATGAGTAGTACTCCTTGTTAGGAATATTGGTACTCCTCATCCAGATCTAGAGTCCACTGTTGGCCTTGACTAGTCCGAGGAGCTCCCTGATCTCACCATCACCCCACACGGCACTCTCTTGCTCCATCACCAGTCAAAACAACACACACACAACTTCTATAAATAATAATTTTTCTCTCTCTCTCTTCTCTCACTCTCTCTCTCTTCTTACTTTCACACTCTATCACTCTTCTCTCTCCCACTCTCTTTCTCTCTCTCTCTCTCTGACCCACACACTTTCTCTACAAAGGAACACTACACCTCACACAGGAAAGGATGAAAAGGGTAAGAGTAAATGGGAAAACGAATAATAGAAGGGCAGAGAAGGGAGGGGAACAGCGAAGGAAAGCAGATTTGGGGGAAGACAGGGATAAGTCAGGCAATGGGATAAGAAAAAACACTCAGAAATCACTAACCTCTCCAAGCACACACCCACAGCTCGCCACTCCAAAAACCCACAAACCTTGACCGATTCCTTCACTGCCCTGTAGGGGTCCTCGGAGAGACATTTCGCAGTTCAGCTCCACTGTGCAGGCGCGTACGTTCGCAGGCAGGAAACTGCGCAGTTCCTTAGTGACGGCAGTCATTTTGTAAGCAAGAAGCAGAGAACTTTCCAAGAAAAGTATGTTCCCGAAAACAGGGAGAATAGAGAATAAATGGGGAGCCAGCAAACTTCTACTGGTAACGTTACCAACCCTGGCGAGCGGGATTCTGGTCTTAGAAAAGTGAAGAGTAAAGGGAGGGGGGTGGCATGGAGACCTTCGGAAGTAACGGACTTGTTGGATGTTTGGGGGGAACGACGTTATCAAGAAGATCTACAGGAAAGTCATAGAAATATAGAGATTTTTGAGGATATAGCACTGGCGTTGAGGAGAAGGGGACACAAGAGGACTGCGGAGGAATGTAGGAATAAAACTAAAAAGCTAAGACTAGACTATCGGCATGCTGTGGCAGCAAATAAAAGGACAGGTTCTTCCTGGGTAACCTGCGCTTACTACGATGAACTTTCAAGGATACTTGGGGGCAATGCCAGTGTAGTTCCACCCCACGTCACAGGCAGCTTACAGGTTGCAGAAGATTGTGAGGAAGCTATGGACGGTGGAGAGACAGCAGTAGGTATAGCAATTCAGTTTCATAGAATTGTAGAATCATAGAATCATAGAAATGTAGAGTTGGAAGAGACCACACGGACCATCCAGTCCAACCCCCTGCCATGCAGGAACACCCTCAAAGCTCTCCCGACAGATGGCCATCCAGCCTCTGCTTAAAAACCTCCAAAGAAGGAGACTCCAACCACACTCCGAGGCAGCATATTCCATTGCCGGACAGCCCTGACTGTCAGGAAGTTCTTCCTGAGGTTCAGGTGGAATCTCCTTTCAAAGAGTGTCAGTACATTTTCTTTTCCTGTTTCCTCAACTATATTTATTTCTCCCTTCTTTTCAAGATGAGGTAGCAGAGGAGAGGGTTGAACATATTGAGGAAACCATCCAGGACCCATCCAATCCAAAGGCGTCTGGTAAGGTCACAGGGATGTGAGAGAGAAATAATATTGCTACAGTAGCTAGGAGTGAAAGAAATTGTCCCTATCCCTTTTCATGTTCGTATCTCACTATAAAGGGGGTGCCCTGCATTGGAAAAAATCCCTATATATTGCACATATGGGGTTATGGAGTAAGAATAGGATACATAGGCCAGGGCGATTTCCCTTTGCACCCAATGCAGAAGGATGCCTCTCACCTCTTGGGAAAGATGTCATCTACTGTCCCTAGCACAAAAGCAGTAAAGAATGAGACATTATGATTGGAAGCTAGACATATGTCATCACTGTGCTCCAGGAGCATAAAGTAGTGTTTTAATGCAGTTTAAAAAATATCTCTCTTCCACAAGGTTTACTGCAAAAGCCTCATGCGCCACTTAGCAGGTAGGTATAGAGAAGGAACGACCCATCCCAGGGCATGCGGCCTTTCTGGAATTTAATAACTTGTGAAGACCATGTGCAACCACGTTAGAAAACACCAATAATCCATAATACTCTGAAATGTACCTTTTTTTCACTCATGAAGTAGGGATTTCCTTTCCCTCCTCAAGGTATTCTTCCCCTGGCCAATAGCACATAAACAGCTGTATAGGTTGGCCATCCTCCTCTAACACATTTGCAGATGGCGTGGTTAACACTTGCGAAAAGGCAGTGATTGGCAAACATTGAGTTGAACTCTGTGTTGTGATGGACATGCAGTGATGTACCTCACAAGCTTTGTCCAACTATGATGACTTCTCTCTCCATATAGAGAATGAAGACAACTTTCTTTGCACTACTTAAGGGTGTTCCTGCAAACAGAAGGTCGAGAGTCCGCCAGCCTCCGGTGAGTTGCACCACATCTCCTTTTCCCTAGGGAGACTCTTTCTCCTTTGCCTTACTAGAGGATAAACTTTTTATGCTTTCTGAGAATCTCTAATGAATGAACAGTCATGTGAACATAACAGTAACATGATGCGAATATTTCTGTCAGGCACTATCGGGTGTATCTCCTTAGTAGAGAAGGGTTATACACTAGGGCAACATTATGAACCTATTTACAAAATCGTTAGGAGGAGTAAGTGTGAGTAGTTTATACTAATCAAGGCAGGAAGGGAGAAAAAGACATGTACTGCAAACATGTCAAACATTGGGGTTTTAGGCACCAAACCCTTCACATCAAAGGTTTATTTGCAACTGCAGCTGCACCGCCTTGATGACAGCAGGGCACCGTGTGCTCCAGACCTGGTAACATAGGCAAAAAATCCCTGCTCCAAGTAATTCATCTGTACACCACAACAACATAACCCAGTAGTGCAAGAGGCACAGAAAGCAACGCAAACAGGGGAAATGGAGATTGTAGTAGTAATGTTGTGTTTCCTGAAACACATGTCCAAGCAAGGAATACCGATCCATCATCATTAAAAAAGGAAATCTTTACCCAATATGAATCCATCATTGGTTTTAAGTACATAATGCATGTTACAACCTTACAAAGAAAAAAGCATGCACGAGGGTTTAGGGCCCAGATGAGGAAAGGAACCATCATCTGAAGAGAAAAATGTTTCCCCTCTGCTTGCCGAGTCATGCACTATTTATATGCTAGACATGCACTAACATTGTAATTCCAGTATTGATGTTTTCTTGATTTTCTGTGCTTCTCTTGTAATATTGTGAGTTAACAGCGCTGTAAGGTTTTTTATGGGGAACGGACGCTATCTGGTGAGTGGAAGCATCTGACCGTACAGCATATACCTTTCATGATTTCACATTTTCTATGATTTCCATCTCCCTAGAAGAACCTTCCATAGAATCCATAAGCAGCGTGAGCACCGTTTCCATGGCAGGGATGTCACCGAGGTCCAGGCTTAGATTGGCTCGTTCCAGGGACTAGGGTGGCAGGAGAAATGATACCATGACTGCTGCAATAGCGACAATGGAATTCATAAAGGAACAGCAGAAACTTAACAGAGCGCAATGTGCAAGGGAATTTGAGGTCCTTATCAGCACAATGGAACACCATCACGATGAACTTATAGCAGTTTTGAGAGAGGGAAATTAGGCCTTGAAGGAAACAGTACGACTTTACTGTCTGGATATAGAATCTGGTGCTGAAGAATGCAGAGAGATAATTTCCCTCCTCAGAATCTCGCCACAGCTATGACCACCTTGGTATCATCATTGGAGGTGGGTCCCTCCAGTGGAAGAAGTGCCAACAGGAAGGATGCCACCACGAGCACCGATCCATCAAGAGGGGAGACAAGTCAGAGCCTTGCACTGGAAAGTACCTCTTTGTGCTCCCATCCAGAATGTGAAAGTGGAAAGGTTTCCTTCCCAAAGAAAGCATTGCAGCGTTATAGCCCCTGAGGCATTGTTCTACTCAATGCCTTTTGCAGTTAGCATATTTAAGATAGAAAATTTATATATATATATATATATATATTTGTATGTATGTATGTATGTATGTATATTCTCAGGGTTCCTTTTTCTCAGCAGTACGTGCATGGCCATGAAATGCCTTGATGCAAACCGCCTGCAGCTGTTACCCATGACATACAGGAAAGTGAGCTGTATGACTGCAGGAAGGATTGCTGGCAATGGCCGCGTTATTCCGGACAACTGAATAATAAAGTAACTTGTATTTCTTAGAAGACGGAGTGCTAATCTCACCATTAATTTCAAATTTATCCAATGTGCCATGACATCATTCTGATTCTGGGTGACATGACAAAAAGGAAACACATGTCTTTGATGTTTCCCAGTATAAATGTTATATTGTACAGCATATGATCTGAGGACATGCCCGCTACCTGTTTCTGGATATTTAAAAAAGTTAATCTATTCTTAATATTAAAAGGTTGGTGATCTTTCTCTTGTTTTGCACATACAGTATGCATGCAAGTTTTAACCCGGGAAAGTACAATACTGATAAAAGTCAAGTTTACATGTGGAAGCTCAGAGTAGTGACACAGATTCATTTTTTAACTCTTATTAGGTTAGTGTAAATGAAAAAAGAAACCAGCCGTTGTAATTCATATGAAAATAATTTTAATTGACAGAAATCAGTAATAGTAAAAAGTCAAATGGGTGGAACATACTTATCAAATACAAAAAACCAAGAAGAAGCGTTCTGAAAGGGGAAGGTGTTTCTGGACAGTCTAATTTTAAATAGTTCGGTGGATTTTTGGTAAGGTGGTGGTGGGGAACGAAGGGATATCTATCTACTAATTAAAAGTAAAGAAATCAACAAAATTATGGAAAACACCTTTCCGTGGTGGGGTTGTTAGAATGTCCAGGGGTCACGCTGTACTCCGTTGGCATGAAAGGAAGAAACATGACCCACATGAAGCTGCAACAGCTCCAGGCCAGGCAAAAAACCAGCAGAGTCAAAAGAACAGAGTCCAGGCCAAAACATATTTCCAAAAACTATTCTAGTGTTTATTGCATACAGCATAGTTCTTTATTTGTAGCATACTGGTGTCAGAAAACCAGGAAATAATCCATTAAGCTTCTCTGTGCCCAGGCATGACACAGAGAGAAAAATGCAGGCTGCAAAAGACAAGACCAGATGGAGGAGAGAGGAAAGAGAGAGAGAGAGAGAAATCTCTCACTACAATTATAGGCTATGTGTGGGCAAAGCTTGGCCGCTTATCAAAACAAGCCAGCAGTCCCACACAGAGGAGAACCAGGTGTTGCTTATCAGTTGTCTGGGTCACACTGTCTTACCAGGCAGCCAAGGCCGTGAAGCAGAGCAGAAACAAGACAAAAATCACATAGCTGAGAAAACATCTCTTAGACAGAAGACCGGAAGGCCTAGAATCTTAACACTCCTCCTCTTGTCTCAGAGCTGCTTCGAGCATTGGAACTGCAGGATCTATTATCCCCATACGTTCAAGCATTTGTGAGTGTTTAACTACAGCTAATGGCTTAGTAAGTCAAGTCAAGTCAAGTCAAGTTTATTGCATTTTAGCAGCCAGCCATTGCACAAAAATAAAAATAAAATAAAATGAGAAAGGATCATCCAGCCAATTTACATGTAATATATAATCAACAACAGATAAATCACTTTCCATACCCCTCTTTGTTCTTTATAGCATGTAATTGTAAGGCCCTAACAAGAAATTTAGATGTTCTAAAAGACACATATTTCACAGTATCAGCTAGCAGAAAACAAACCTTCACAAAGGAGGAATTTCCCTTAAAAGACTTCAATAAAAGAAAAATATACTTGCTCCTAAGATCATTATAAATAGGTCACTCAAGCAGAACATGAATTACATCTTCTATTGAAACAGAGTCGCAAACACATACTCTGTCGTTCATAAGAACATTCTCGTACCTGCCCATCTGAATTGCCAGTGGGAGAACATTCAATCTAGCATGCAGAAAGGCTAACTTCATTTTAAAAGTTGGAAGATCGACCAGATAATGAGGAAGGGATGAGTTCAGCGGAGTGAAAGAAACAAAAAATGTATTAGATTGGCAGGGCTTAGTCATCTGGGATTGCATCGCTATATCCTTGAGTCTTTGAAGTATAAGTAATTTTGCTTTATCATACCCTTGAGTTGGGAAAAAAGGAACAGAGAATCCCAAATTCATGACAACCAATTGCATTTTATTCATCTATGAATTTGGACCAGGCTCTTCAAAGGACATCAGAAGGACCTCAGATACACGCTTAAAAATAATTTTTAACCAAAAAAGGAGGGCTAATCTAAGAGCCTCTGTTTTAATTGGCATTATACCTAACTCTGCACAGAGCAATGCTAATTTTATGGAAGTGGGAACTGCCACAAGTCTGTGCAGAAATTTATTTAGTGCTCTCTCTAATGTATCTAAATTGGCCAGAGCCCACAGTGGTGCTCCAAACAGCAGTTTTGGCAGGACTCTGAGCCTATAGAGTTCTAAAGTTGGTTGAATCATATTGCCACCTTTTGTGCGATAGAATCTCAATAAACCATTTAATGTTCTTTCAGCTAACAAGGTACTTGATTGAACCTGTGAGGACCATTTACCAGTCCAGTGGAAGACCACACCAAGACATTTAAAGGAGGGGACTTGTTCCAATTTATTCCCCTCAAGTAGCCCGTTATAATTTTTTTTGGATTTACCGAATACCATCACTTTTGTTTTTTGATAGTTGATGCAAAGTTGTTCATTCTTACAGTATAAACTAAACTGATTCAACAATCTACACAGGCCTACTTGAGTACAGGAAATCATCTTGATACAATAGGATCGAATATTTCCTATTTCCAATTTTAACTGGGAAAAATTGGTCACCTTTTAAGAATTCAACTACATCATTTATAAATAAGTTGAAAAGAAGGGGAACAAGCAGACACCCTTGTCTTACTCCTTTAGAGACAGGTATCGAGTCTGAAAGGTGTGTGCCATCAACTCTGACTTTCAAGGATGTATTTGAGCAAAGGGATATTATACATTTTAGAAGATTCTTATCAATACCCATAGTTAGTAATTTAACGCAAAGACGTTCCCACGAAATAGAGTTGAAAGCAGCCTTCAAATCAATGAATGCCACAAAAATATGCTTTACAGTTCCTGCCAAATATTTATCAATAACATATTTCAACATAAAACAATTATCCAGAGTTGACCTGCCTGAACGGAAGCCAGCCTGTTTTGGGGCTAGCAATGCATGCTCTTCCACCCAATCCTCCAATGTATCTAGAACAGACCTGGCATAAATTTTCCCAGAAGCATCCAAGAGACTAATGGGCCTATAATTTCCTGGATCATTTGTTACCCTGATTTCTGGGGGTCCCGGGAGGGACACCTCGATGTGCTCAAAATAATGGGGAATGGGAATTAGCTAGAGCACAAGTTAGCAATGCGAGAGGCAGGGCAACGTAGCGAGATCTTGAACCCAATGTCTACGGGGTCAGGCCGAGTAAGGACCAAGACACAAGAAAGCTCAAATTATGTTCTTTTATTTATGAAGTCACAGCAAACTTATGCACTCACTCACTCGAAATTAAGAAATACTGCACACTTGCACAGTCACCCATGCAGTCCTAAGAAATAAAGAGAGGAAAATAGATAGGGGATTTTCAGGAGGATTTTTGGGGAAATACTACACCTGATCCTGTAGCCCGGTAGAAGGAAAGAAGCTTGGGAGCGTAGATTCTCAGCATGTGGAGGCTGAGGGGAGGCTCGTCAAATGGAGCGGCAGCAAGTCGGGAGGCAAGTCACAAGCGATCTGATGAGATGCTAAAAATCAGGGGTTCTTATAGGGGAAAATGTGCCTGTAGGCTAGTCCGTTCCCGGGGAAAACAATGGGTTTTGGGCTGGAGACAAAGCCTCCAAAAGGTCAGTACTTTAGATGATTGAATTATGACAGCGTTGTCAATAGCGTAGACAGTATGCAAACGTGGAGTGCTTGAGAGTTGGATATTCTGCTCATCAAGCTGCCTGCTCAGGGCAGGGGATCTTTTGTAAACTGCATGCATACATAGTGTGATCTTAAGAAGGTATTTGCCTGGAGGTCTCCTAAAGCTGCAGTCTGGCAATTACTGGCCTGCCTGGATTTGTTTTTGAACATTCAGCTATTTTCGGCCATGCCTATATGCGTGTTTGTCCGGGAGCCTCGCAAGCACGTGGAGAGGAATGGGTAGTGAAGGTCAAATTCTTGATATCAAATGATATCTAATATACCTCAAGTTCAGACTAGAAACTACAGTAACACATTTCTAGGACCCTTTTTGTAGATTGGAACTACAATAGCAGATGACCAATTAGGTGGTGTAACTACTGCATTATTAATTAAAAAAATAATGAAGCAAAAATTGGAGCCCACCAGTCAGAAAATGCAATATAGAAGTCTGATGGGAGGCCATCTTCACCAGGTGCTTTACCTTTCTTTAGTCTTAGTATTAATGAGTTAGCCCTATCTATAGAAATATTTTCCCAACTATGTTCCCATCTAGATCCAGTATAGTCCTGGGGAATAATCTCAAGATGGTCTGAATCATTAAATATCTTTCCAAAATAGTTTTCCCAGTTGTTTTTAGAAATAGTTCCTTCTAAAATTGGAGATGACCTTTTTTTGAGCCTTCCAATTGTATCCCAGAATTTCGACGGATTCTTTTGCAGGAGTGCTAGGCTTAGTTCCTTCCACTGTTCCTTGTAGTATATCCTTTTTTTTCTCACTAATTAATCTTTTATATTTTTTACGAAGATCATAGAAGTGTGAGGGAATTTCAGAGGAGTTAGCGGATCGGTATAATTTAATGGCTTTTCCCATTTGCCTTTTTAGATTCCTGCAGTCTTTATCAAACCAAGCATTATCGCTTTTGGTTTGATGATTTTCTGAGTGGGGTACCTTTTTTTAAAAAAAGGGTCTGAGGGAGTTTGTTAATTGTATATACAGCTTATTTGCAGACTCGACACTGGATACTTGAATCAGGTCTTTTCTTAATTTCAGAAATTCCTCAGAGTAAAGCCTCTGTTGCAATTCTGATTGCAGCAGGGGATTCCATTTGATCTTTTTATCAGAGGTTAATTGGGCTTTTTCAGAATTAAGGTGGTGAGCAGTATTTGTAGAAATACTGTTAAACCACGGCAAGGAAAATCTAAGTGCCTGGTGATCATTACCAGCTACTGGGTCAACTGTAAAAGAAAGGAACAAAGATCGATGTTCATGTGAAATTAACACATAGTCAACTGTACTTGCTCTAAGGTTATTTATAAAAGTGAACTCTCCCTTGGAATTATCAAGATGGGAACCATTTATTAAAGCTAGATTTAGTTTTGTCAGTAAAGTAAAAAAAATAAGGCCAAAATCATTAATCTTTTTATCTTTAGACTTTCAAATTTCCAAGCCTTCCCACAACTCAATTAGGACTCCTAAAGCCCTAGCAATATCTTGGTTAGATGAACCTATGTGTGCATTAGCGTCGCCAGCAATTACCAATGGAACTAAAGGGAATTCATACTCTAACTCGCACAGATATTCTTCTAGCTTATACCAGTAATCTGGATCATAATATGGTGAGGTGTGGGAAGGAACATAGATGTTAACAAAAATATAAGAGTGGTGTACATTTTTAATAAAAATGGCCATGGCTCATGGAGCTAATCCTTTAAGAGGAATAATTGAAGCTGAAAGAGAAATAGATATCAATATAGCCAGGCCACCACTCGGTCTACCACCTTTAGAAGAAGAGTGTGCGGTAATTGAATAGGCCACATATCCAGGAAGCCAAATATCATGCTTTAGCCAGGTTTCTTGGAACAGCAGGACCTGAAATTGCTTTATATAATCTAGAAAGTCACAATCCTCTAGTTTGTTCCTCCAGCCTGCTAGATTCCAGGACAAACAGGAAAGTCCAGATGTTGAATATATTCATTGTCATTGTTGTGTCAAAACCTGGATTTCATTGGTTTCCTCTGAAGTTACCGCTGACCCACTTATTAGTAGATAAGGATTACGATGTATTTGATGTATATCTACCAATATAGTATCTTCATTTTTAGTCTTCCTTTCATCTAATTCATGAAGTTCCAATTTCCTCATCTCTAACCAATGTGCTGTTGTTTGACATGCTTGACTAGAGATGGTATTTCTATTACTGGGAGGGGAGTCAAACATTATCAAACCATCCTGTTCCATAGGAGCTGAAGCTAAATCCAATTCTGCCCTACTCATCGCAGATAGTCTTTCTCTTAAGACGCCCAATCTTTTTATGATGGCTTTTTTTTTAGTCAGGGGTAAACATTTATAAGAGTCTATTAGCTGCTTTTCTTCGCTGACCCTAGAGATATTAAATGGGTCTTGTGGGCAGCCTTTCTCAGAAGAATTTGTCAATACAGGGTGTTGCTGCATACAGTGGAATTCTTCGTTAGGGAAGACCAAGGGTGAAACTTTTAAACTACAATTTTCAAACTTTAAAGTTGATTTAGAACCATGTTCTCCCCAAACCTTGGAATTATTCGATACTGAATGGGGTAATAAAGGTTTCTTCACTGTATCCAGAAACACTCGGGTAGGTACCACACCCAACCTAGTAACAGAAACTTTCCTCTTCATAAAGAGGGAAGGTATTCTAGCTGACCTAAATACTAGGATAAATTTTTGCATTTGGGGAGGGGTGTACAAAAAATTAATAAATGAAAGATCAACTGCCTTAATTGGTAAATGTAGTATAGTACTGATATGCTTCCTAGCACAGCTCATTGTGTTCCACCGAGGAATAAATTATCTACAAGGGAATATAGTTAAAGCAACCTGATTAACCTGAAGGGAGAAATTCATATCCTTTAGAAAGCTCTTAGGTACAGGGAATGAAGGAAGCTGGGTTATAGGAATGGTATTTGCAACTTTGATACCATCCTGCTTCTTAGTGATCGTTTTCGAAGGAAATGTATGACTTTCCCTTTTTATAGTGGAGGTAAGACAATCTAGTTTGTCTGAGATATTTCTTAATTCCCTATAAATACTTTTTACAGTTACCACCACCAAATTATATTGTTTTTCTAAAAGCATCCTATCATTAGAAGAAGAAATACTCTCCTGAATGTCATCATGTCTACTCCCATCTACTAGGTTGCTTTTAATTATATTGTTTCTGCCTTGTAAATACTGGGGCTCTAAGCTTTCCTCTTCTAGAGCATCAAATCTATTAAAGGTAGGAATTGTAAATTTAGAAACATCTAATAGCTTCCTATTGAGTTTAAAAAACTCATCAATCTTGAGCTGCTTATTTTTGGGGGGAGAAGAGTAAGTAGGACTTCCCCGAACTCTCTTTCTAGAAGTCATATTAATTGGCTTTCAACTAGAAGCTAAAAAGAACTGAATTAAGTAAATAATGATTAATTAACTAAAAATTAAATAACTAAATAATTAAATAGCTAAGCAGATATATAGATATATATATAACTATAAAAATAAAAATATATAATTGGGATATATCTGAAGATCTAAAAGAAACAAAAAAGAAAAATGGAGTCTAAAAAAATACTGTTTTCACAAAGAAGGCAGTGCAGTTCAAATGTACGATCCTGAAGCAAATAGGCTGAGTAGCATATAGGACCCAGGGTGCACCTCTTGAACTCAGGTCTACATCCAGACTCTAGTAGGCAGCAGCTGTTCGTGCTCTTCCTTCCTCTTCGTTCACAGGCTTTATCAAAGTTTCATCAAAACACCCCAGAGGTAATTCCTCATACTCAAAAGCAGGGCTTATCAGTGTTTGTTACTGTCAATATTCACTGGTAGTTCAGTCTCTTCTCTGCCAAACGCTGTAGGACCCTCAGACAAAGGGATAATAAACAGTTTGCAGTTCACAGCTTGCTCCCCCACATCATCAATCAGTATCTGACCTTCATGGGATGGTAGAAAAATTCTATATCCTCCCTTCCTCCTCCTCTTCGGCCAGCCAACAGGTCAAAGATACAACCTCAGACCTCTGCTCACCACTTTAGCATTTCAGCTGTGAGTTCCAAATTGTAGGCAAATAAAGATGATAGAGACAGTGCCATAAATGCAAACAGCTATGGAGAAGGGCCGTTGTATATAAGCTTCTTCAACTTGGGTAAATATACCATCAACAGTCCACAATCCAGACCAGAATGCGAAGGCAGCAGTGTTTAAGGAATAATAGTGAATAGAAGTGCCTTCTCTGATGTAAACAACCCAGCTGTGATTTGCCTGGGCTCCACTCTACTAGCACTCAGCTGGCCTTCCGAAAGCTTCAGGTAGGTTAATTGTCAAATGATCACAGCTGCCCAGGCAAATAAAGACTTAAAATCTTAGACTCTTATATAATTAAAGCCCTAAGTAATACAAATTTTGAAGTTATTAAAACCTCAGAGCTTTATAATTGAATATTTAAAAGTTCCAATATTAAAGAGGTTAAAAAAAGAACAATAGAAAACAATAAAAAAAAGCATCAGCTTGTCCACTAAAATCCAAGTTAAAAATCACCATTAAGGACTAAGAAACTACCTACAAGGGCAACAACTGCCAGAAAACACTAAGCCTAATAAACCTAATAAAAACACTATATAACTATAGAACATACAAACCTAAGATTGGGCAGTCCTCTCAAACAATCCCAAAACAAAAATCACAAATCAGGATTCAAAGTAGACAGAAGTAACAAAAATATTAATTCGAGCAGCAGCTTCATAAACTATACAAAATGGCAACAAAAAGATAACAAGGAGATAAACTTTCAGAGGAGCTCTTTACAGCAGCTGCTGCCTCGTCGCCATCTTGGCTCCTCCCTTCCAGCTTCAAGTCACTCCGATGGCTTAGTAAGGACATCTGCCAGGTTCTCCTGCATAGCACAATAAGTCAGTTGAATGAACTTGTTTTGAACAGATTGTTTCACATTCTGGTACTTAATGTCCACATGTTTGGGACTTGACCCTTTCACTTATAGCCATCTGGATTCAGGCCTGTGAATCACAAAACACATTAACAGGCATTCCAAGGGGTAAATCCAACTCTTTTGCAAGCTGTGTAAACCAGATCAACTCATTGCAGAGAAAAGATAGGCTTGCATATTCTGCTTCAGCAGTGGAAGTGGCCAGAGTACTTTGTTTCTTAGCTTTCCAGTAAATCAGGGCACCACTGTTTTTTACAACACACCTAGTTGTGCTTTTGCGGTCCAATATATCTTCTGCGAAATCACTATCAGAATAACAAACAATTTCTGGTGTTTGAAAAGGAGTAATACATAAACAATAGTTCACAGTACCTTTTAAATACCTTAAAACCCTTTTTAGTCCTTGCCAGTGGTACTGGGTAGGTTGAGAGTTGGCCATTCCTAATATATTTACAGCCAAGGCAATATCAGGGCGGCAAGTCTCTACTATGTAGAGTAATGACCCAATAACAGATTGGTACAGCTTTTTGTCAGAAAAAATGGTGTCTCCAGGACTTTTGGTGAATCCTGGAACCATTGGCATCCTTTACAGTCACACATGTTACATCTCTGCAACAGTTGCACAATTTTCTGCTTTTGATCTAGTAGAAAACCACCCTTTGTTTTCTGTATTGCTATACCAAGGTAATGTTGTATTGACCCCAAATTTTTAATTTGAAAACTTTCGCCTAATTCGTTGGCAAACTGCTGCACTTGCTGCTGTGTGTTACACACCAAACACAAATCGTTGACATATGGCAAGAGAATTTCTTGATTTTTCCCAGAACCTCTGACATATACACAGGGGTCAGCTTTGCTTTGTTTGAAGCCACATTCCTGCAAAGCTTTGTCTAAACACATATTCCAACAACGGGCAGATTGTTTCAACCCATACAGTGATTTTTCAAGTTTCCACACCATCTTTGCTCCTCCTTTATGAAAACCAGGAGGTTGTAACATGTAAATTTCTTCTGGCAGGTCAGCATTGAGATAAGCAGTGTAATATCGAAGTGTAATATTGAACTAAGGCATTTCTTTGAGCAGCAACTGCTAGCACCAAACGTATGCTTTCTGTTTTTACAGTGGGGGCAAAAACTTCATCATAGGATTGCTCCTCCTGGGCAAAACCCCGTGCTACAAGACGAGCTTTATGTTTGACTCCTCCATCTGCTGTCGTTTTTAGCTTATAGACCCAATGACAGCTTACAGGAGTTACACCCTCAGGGATTTGGCACAATGTGAAAACCTTGTGTTGTGCAATACAGTCCATTTCCTGTTGCATTGCCTCCCACCAGGGTTTAGCCTGCACCTCAGGCATCTTTTCGACTTCAGCAAAATTAGTCAGTTCACAATTTGTTAAACAAACGCGTACAGTATGGGTGCTGGGAGTGTAAAGCTGCGGAGGTTGACCCTTGGTCTTTCTTTCTGACCTCCTAGGAACTTGAGCAGGCCTGGCTACCTCCCCTTCATCATTATCTGAGCTGCGAGACCGTTTCAGGGTTTTTTCTTTTCCCTCTCCACTCTGAGTTGCTTCACCCCCCCACGGCCCACTCCTGTGTTGGCTCTGGCTGTGACTCAGACTTAACCCTAGAGGGACCAGGAGCTGGGGAGGTTGGCTGCGGTGCTTGGATGTCTGGCACATCTGAAATAGGAAGGAGGATCTCAGAATTAGAACGAATACGTGACCAGTTTTCGTGTTCCTCAAAACTCGCATTTCTTGAAACCACACAGTAACCACCTCCTGCGTAGAACCTGTAACCTTTGTAACTAGGTTCATAGCCCAAGAATCTCAGATGCTGGGCTTTTGGTTCCCCTTTTCTCCTTTGGTTTTTTGGAATATGAACCCAGGCAAAGCTGCCAAAGACCTTCATATGAGAGATAGAAAGCTTTTTGCCAAACAAGCGCTCATATGGGGTATCCTGGGAAACAGAACTCCAAAGCCTATTACGTATGTAACTGGCAGTCAGAACTGCCTCTTCCCAAAATTTCAGGGGCAGGTCTGCATCGGTTAGCAAAAACCGCATGAGAATCTGCAACAGACCAGCTGTCCTCTCAGCAATACCGTTTTGAAAACTGGAAAAAGAAGCGGTTGTCCTATGGACAATGCCTTTACTCCTAAGCCACTCTCAACCAAAAATTCCCCACCACAATCTGTCTGGAGAGCTTGTAAGAAAACTGTCTCTCAACATAGGAACACGAGTTCTTAATTACTTGACAAACTTCAGATTTTTGCTTCAGCAAATAACAGAATGTGTATCTGCTGTAGTCAGCAACCATAATCATAAAAAACTTTGAGGCTAGGCTCAGACATGGGCCCTACAACATCACAATGAACAATTTGAAAAGCAGCCTCTGGAATCTGGGTACTGCATCTGGGAGCAGGAAGCTGCATGGATTTAGACTGCTTACAAATAGCACAGTCAAGAAAGGCTTCACAAAATTTTAAACAACATCCCTTACAGCTGCCAACTAACTTTCTTAACAGAGGAAAACTTGCATGCCCCATTCTCCTGTGCAACAAATGTATGCATTCATCATGTTGTGGCTTATTATCAAACACAGTGAAAACACTGGATCTGGACTTGAGTTTGTACAGTTTGTCACATAACTCAGCTCCCGCACAAACAGCTCCACCTTTCAGAACTTTGCCCTCACACTTTCTGAACAAAACCACTTTGAGTTAACTCTGAAACGGAGAGTAGGCAGAAATCAAGCGAGGGCACAAATAAAACAGTGTCAAGATACATATCTAAAGCATGAATATAAGCAGACCCCACTCCTTGGACTTTAGCCTTAGCCCCATCAGCAAGAGTAACAGTAGCAACATGGGCTTGGCCTAAAGACTTAAACAAACCTTTACAGTTAGCAAGATGTTGAGAACACCCACTGTCCAAAAGCCAAAGAGCTTCTTCAGTGTCCTGGCAACCCTCAGAGTCAACATTGCCAGTCGCAAATGCAACACGTGGACGACTCCCACAACCACCTCTTGAGCCCCTGCCTCAGACGCCGCTCCCGCGTTGCTTGTCCTGTGGACAGTCTTTTCTGAGATAAGTAGTGCACCCGCATCTGTAGCACCTCCGTGCAGCATTGGCTCTCACCAGCCCCTCCGGTTTTGCCTCACCAGCCTTGGTAGACTTCCTCCCGGGTCCAGGCTCGACAACAGCAGCCTCCAAGGGACCTCTCTCAGCACGCCGCTCTTCTTCCTTCAGCAAGCGAGAGGTGATGTAGGCCATGGTCAAATTCTGCTCTGGAATGGTTTCCATGGTAGCCACCAGGACATCCCAGCTCGAATCGAGGGAACACAGGATGCAATAGGCCTTATCAGCTTCCTTAAAAAATTTCACCCTCTCACTTAGAGCAACAAAGATATCGGTCATATTCTGCAAATGCTCATCTACTGACATGCCTGGCCTGATGTTTGCTCCATAAAGCCTCTTCATGAGAGAAAGCTTGCTGCCTGCAGTCATGCACACATACACCGCTCGCAAGGCGTCCCAGCAAGCACAAGCTGTAGCTAGCCCTCTGATATGTACCAGCTGGCTGTCTTCCACAGTGAGAAAGATGCTGGTCAGAGCTTTCTCCTGCACCCTGGCAGCAGCAGCCGCGTCTGTAGGGAGGGCCGAAGGGACAGAAACGGCTCCCCACATGCCTTCCCTCCGGAGATACATCTCCATCTTGACAGCCCATGTAAGATAGTTACGACCATTCAGCTTGGTGAAAGGCAAACCACCCTCAGAATTTGCTGCCATAGTTGCAGCTTCACTGGCCTCTCAGCCCCCATCTCCGGCTGTTCCCTCACTCACCAGAATGAAGCCTCAGGGATCACCAGTGGACAAACAGCTGCAGACAAACACCAGCAGATGAATTTGGCCTCAGGACCACACAAGAGCACACAGGCAGTGCAGTGGGAGCGTGCTGGGCCCATAGCCTGTTAGAATATCCAGGGGCCATGCTGTACTCCATAGGCATGAAAGGAAGAAACATGACCCACATGAAGCTGCAACAGCTCCAGGCCAGGCAAAAAATCAGCAGAGTCAAAAGAACAGGGTCCAGGCCAGAACATATTTCCAGAAACTGTTCTAGTGTTTATTGCATACAGCATAGTTCTTTATTTGTAGCATACTGGTGTCAGAAAACCAGGAAATAATCCATTAAGCTTCTCTGTGCCCAGGCATGACACAGAGAGAAAAATGCAGGCTGCAAAAGACAAGACCAGATGGAGGAGAGAGGAAAGAGAGAGAGAGAGTGAGAAATCTCTCACTACAATTATAGGCTATGTGTGGGCAAAGCTTGGCCGCTTATCAAAACAAGCCAGCAGTCCCACACAGAGGAGAATCAGGTGTTGCTTATCAGTTGTCTGGGTCACACTGTCTTACCAAGCAGCCAAGGCCGTGAAGCAGAGCAGAAACAAGACAAAAATCACATAGCTGAAAAAACATCTCTTAGACAGAAAACCGGAAGGCCTAGAATCTTAACAGGGGTTACATGATTGGGGACCCCAGTGTTGGCCTTACACACTTCAGGAAGCTATGAGGCTTGCTATTGCGGCCCTAACCCTTTCCCCCTCCCAGAGCCTCCTTCCAGAGGCATAGGGATGGATATCTTCCGCTTGACGGGGAAGACGTACCAGTGGTGGTGGGGTCAAGTCTGGGTGGAGGATATGACTCTTTGTCTCACAAATGTTGTGTAGAACTATATAAGCAGACACCACGGGTAGAAAGTTCTGCTCAGAGACAGTCAATGGTGCAGAAAGGCAGCCCCATCTCGCTTTGAGCCTTCCAAACACCCGTGCCACCATGTTTCTGCAACGGTTAAAAACCTTGTTGTATGCAAGCTTCCTTGCGTCTAGGTGTCCTGCATATGGCTTCATCAGCCACTAGGAAAGGGGGTATGCAGCATTGCCCAGGATAATTGGTCCAATCTGAACCCCATCAATGGTGATGGTTGGGTTTCCAGGCACAAACCTTCCTGCCTCCATGGCCTGCCACAGGGACGAGTGCTGGAAAACAAAGGCATCATGTATTCTTCCTGTAAAACCCAACACAATGTCAATAAAATGTCCAGAATGATCCACAGTGCCCTGTAGCAGGATGGAGAAGGAGCTTTTCCAGTTTATGAACTCCTCTCCCCTTCCCTTTGGTGGCTGTATGGGAATATGAGTGCCATCGACTGCCCCGATGCACTGAGGGAATCCCATTTCAAGGAAGCCCTCTATGATCTTAAAGTAGGAGGAGAAAAGGGAAAAAATTAATTTTTCAATGTATATAACATATACAACAAAGTACTGCATGTCCCATGTTCCCCTTGCATCTGGGAATGGAGACCCTTGGGAGTGGCTGAACATTATGGAGGGTGTTTGTTTTGACCCTTTTGAAGTGTGGTGAAGAAGTTTGAGGTGGATGGTGGGTGTGAGAGCGCAGTGAGGAAGTACTGCATGTCCCATGCTCCCCTTGGAGTTGGGCATGGTGACCTTGGGGGGGGCTGAACATTCTGGGGGGTGTCTTTTTGGGTCCTGTGAAGTGTATTGAGGTAGTTTGAGGTGGATGGTGGGTGTGAGAATGCAGTGAGGAAGTACTGTATGTCCCATGCCCCCCATATAGCTGGGCATGGTGACCCTGGGGGGGGCTGAACATTCTGGAGGGTGTCTTTCTGGTCCCTCGGAAATGTAGTGAAGTAACTAGATGTGGATGGTGGATGTGAGAGTGCAGTGAGGAAGTACTGCATGTCCCATGTTCCCATAGCAGCTTGGCACGGTGACCCTAGTGTGTGGCAGAACATTATTGAGGGTGTTTGTTTTGGCCTTGGGAAGTGTAGTGCAGAGGTTTGAGGTGGATGGTGGGTGTGAGAGTGGAGGAAGGAAGCAGTGCATGTCCCATATTCCCCATGTAGATGCACATGGGTACCATTGGGCATGGTTGTAAATTCTGGGGGGATGTTTGTTTTCGCCCTGGGAAGTGTAAGGAAGGAGTTCAAGGTGGATGGTGGGTGTGAGAGTGTATTAGGGAAGCACTGTGTGCTCCATGTTCCTCATGTAGACGTGCATGGGGACCCATGGGCATGCCAGAAGATTCTGGACACCTCCTGGGTGGGTGTCTTGGGAGGAGGGGAAAGGTGAAGGAGGATTGAGTGTGACTATCAGCATATGTCAATCAAACATTATTTTTCACATGCCAACATGGATTGTGTACAGCAGCAGTCCTATGCAGAACGCATACTCTCCAATACTCTCCTAGGCAAACTGTTGAGGACAGGTGGACATGGTCTATTGAAAGGCAGACCTCGATGGCTATCTCTGCAACTGTGGAGATCCCCAACCCAAAAGTAGTTGCAGTTTTTCTGTAGATTAGGGGAGTTGTCAGCCACCAAACAGCAATGGCCACTCTCTCCTCCACAGATATGGGTTCGTGCATCTCGGTGGTCCTTTGCTCCAGCTGTGGATGCAGATGGTCTGCTATCTCAAACAGGGTGGCCTTTGTCATCCTGAAGTGATAGAGCCACTGGTCATCGTCCCATGTAGCCAGGACCTCATTGGTCCACCACATGCTGCACATCCTCTCCCGAACCCACAATCTTCTTGGTCATGGCACACTTTCTGAGGAGTCTCCTACCAGGGCTGCATACAAGCTGAAATAATCATCTCCATGATCCCATGAAGCAGCAAAAGAAGCCTCACTGAGGGCACTAGCTCCTCGCGGGTATCCACCCACCCGTTGGGCCTGTACCTCCTGGCTCGGTCACAGTTCCATTGGCATTACATTGATGCCATCGCAAGTCCCAGTACCATGAGAAATGGACCCAGGACCATGGCAATGTTTCTTAACCTGTCTTGTTCCATCCCAAAAGCCGGACAAGACAACTGCAGTGCAAGTAAGGGGATCGAAGAACTAGCAAGCTCAATCAGATAGACGGAGCATACCTCACTAGTACCAAAAATTGATCTCTCTCCAGAAGCCTCCCAGGAAGGCGGGCTCATGGGAGGGCTCATGGGAGCGGCCGGGGGGGAAGTACAGACTTTCGCATGTATGCACTGGCATTTCGATAGGCACACTTAAATCCTTTACGAGCTGTGTAAACCAGGTCAATTCATTACATAAGAATGACAAGCTTGCAAATTCTGCTTCAGCAGAAGAAGTGGCCAGGGTACTCTGTTTTTTTCACTTTCCAGTAAATCAGAGCACCACTGTACTTCACAACACATCCAGTTGTGCTTTTGCGGTCTGACACATCCTCTGCAAAATCACTATCAGAATAGCAGACTATTTCTGGTGTTTGAACAGGAGTAATACACAAACAATAATCCATGGTACCTTTTAAGTATCTTAACACCCTTCTCACACCTTGCTAGTGGTATTGAGTAGGCTGAGAGCTGGCCCATCCTAAAATGTTTACACTCAAGGCGACATCAGGACGACAGGTCTCAGCTAGATAGAGCAATGACCTGATCACAGATTGGTACAGTTTTTTGTCAGGAAACATGGCATCTCCAATGTTTTTGTTAAATTCTTGGACCATTGGCATTTTTACACTTTTACAATCAGTCATGTTACATTTCTCCAACAGTTTCACAATTTCTGTTTCTGATCCAGCAAATAACCACCCTTGGTTTTCTGTATTGCTATCCCAAGGTAATTTTGAATTGGTCCTAGATCTGTAATCTGAAATTTCTTGCCTAGACCACGGGCAAACTTCTGCACCTGCTGTTCTGTGTCACAAATCAAACACAGATCATCAACATACGCCAAGAGGATCCCTTGCTTTTTCCCTGTACCTCTGACATATACACAAGGATCAGCTTTGCTCTGTTTAAAGCCACATTCCTGCAAAGCTTTGTCTAAACACATATTCAAGCAGTGAGCAGACTGTTTCAACCCATACAGTGATTTTTCAAGTTTCCACACCATTTTTTCTCCTCCCTGGTGAAATGCAGGTGGCTGACACAAGTAAATCTCCTCTGGCAAATCAGCATTGAGATAAGCAGTTGTGATATCACAGTGTGTGACCAAAGCATTTCTGAGCAGCAATTGCCAGTACCAAATATGGATTGCATCTTAACCGTGGGACCAAAGACCTCATCAAAAGACTGCCAGTCCTGGGCAAAACCTCATGCTACCAGATGAGCCTTGTGCTTAACTTGCCCATCTGCCATGGTCTTCAACTTATAGACCCAGTGGCAATCAACAGGAGTTACATTTTTTAGGATTTGACACAACGTGTACACTTTGTGTTGTGCAACGGAATTAATCTCTTCCTGCATAGCATCCCACCATGGCGCTGCTTGACTCTTAGACATTTGCTCTATTTCATCAAAACTAGTTGGCTCACAGTTTGCTAAACAAACATGCACAGTGTGTGAGGTGGGAGTGTAATGCTGCGGAGGCTTCCCCTTCATTTTTGTCTCTGACCTCTTGGGAATTTGTGTAGGCTGACCTCCCTCACTTGCCTCATCGTCTGAACTGCGAGACCTTTTTGGAGTTTTTTTTCTCTCTCCTCCATGCTCTGAACTGCTTCACTCCCCGCAGCCCCCTCCTCCTGTGCTGGCTCTGGCTTTGGCTCAGATTTAACCCTCGAGGGACCAGGAGCTGAGAAGGCAGGTTGTGTTGGCCAAATGCTAGGCTCATGGGAGACAGGAAGGAGGACTTCAGAAGCAGCATGAACATGCGAGCAGTTTGCGTGTTCCTCAAAAGTTGCATTTCTAGACACTATACAGTAGCCTCCTCCTGCGTAAAATCTGTACCCTTTACAGTATGGTTCGTATCCTAGGAATCTCAGGCGTTGAGCTTTTGGCTCTCCCTTTCTCCTTTGATTCTTTGGAATATGAACCCAGGCAAAACTGCCAAAGACCTTCATGTGAGAAATAGAAGGTTTCTTGCCAAACAAACGTTCATATGGGGTGGTCTGAAAGACAGAACTCCAGAGCCTGTCATGTATGTAATTGGCAGTCAGAACTGCCTCTCTCCAAAATTTCAGAGGCAGATCTTCATCAGTAAGCAAAGAGTGCATGAGGACCTGCAACACACCAGCAGTCCTCTCCGCAACCCCATTTTGGAAACTGGAATGGGAAGCGGTTGTTCTGTGGACAATGCCTTTACTCTTGAACCACTGTTGCAGACTCTCAGCCAGGAACTCTCTGCTCCGATCTGTTTGGAAAGCCTTGACCTGGCAAGCAAATTGTCTCTCAACATAAGCACACCAGTTCTTAATTATTTGACACACTTCAGACTTTTGCTTCAGCAAATAACAGAACATGTATCTGCTGTAGTCATCCACAAGTAACAGAAAATCCCTTGCTCCCCCAATACTGGGCTGAGACATGGGCCCTACAACATCGCAATGGAGAATTTGACAAGGAGCATCTGGAACTCGAGAACTGGACTTGGGCGCAGGGAGCTGCATGGATTTTGACTGTTTGCAGGTGGCACAGTGAAGAAAAGTGCCACAGGATTTCAGAGAACATCCCTTGCAGCTGTCTGCTAACTTTTTCAACACAGGAAAGCTAGCATGCCCCATCCTTCTGTGCAACAAATGTATGCATTCATCATGTTGTGGCTTGTTATCAAACACATTGCAAGCACTGAATCTGGGCTTGAGTTTGTACAGTTTCTCACTCAACTCTGCCACAGCACAAACAGCCCCACCTTTCAGAACCTTGCCCTCACGTTTTGTGAACAAAACCTCAAAACCACTTTGAGTTAACTCTGAAACAGAGAGCAGGCAGAAATCAAGTGAAGATACATATCTAAAGCAGGAACATACGTGGACCCCGCTCCCTTGACTTTTGCTTTAGTCCCATCAGCCAGGGCAACAGTAGCAACACTGGCTTGGTTTAAAGACTTGAATAGACCTTTGCAGTTTGCAAGATGCTGAGAACAGCCACTGTCCAGCAGCCAAAGGGTGTCATCAGTGTCCTGGCAACTCTCAGAGACCACACAGTCTGTTGCAAATGCAACGTGTGGACGACTCCCACGACCACCTCTAGAGCCTCTGCTCTCCCTCCTTGCTTGTCCAGCGGACAGTCCTTTCTGAGGTGAGAAGCGGACCCGAATCTGTAGCATCTCCTGGCAGCGTTGGCTCTCACTAGCCCCTCCGGCTTGGACTCACCAGCCTTGGCAGGTTCCTGGCTCGACAGCAGCAGCCTCCAGGGGACCTCTCTGGGCATGCCGCTCCTCTTCCTCCAGTAAGCGAGAGGAGACATAGGACACGGTCAGAGTCTGCTCTGGAACGGTCTCCATGGTGGCAACTATGACATCCCAACTTGGGTCAAGGGAACACAGGATGCAATAGGCCTTGTCAATTTCTGCCAGAACTGTCCCCCTCCCACTCAGAGCAACAAAAATATTGGTCATGGTCTGCAAATGCTCCTCAATCGACACGCCTGGCCTGAGCTTCGTTTCAAACAGCCTCTTCATGAGTGAGAGCTTGCTCCCTGCGGTCGTACAGACATACACGGCACGCAGGGCATCCCAGCAAGCACAGGGAGTATTCATATCTCTGATGTAAACCAGCTGGTTGTCTTCCACAGCTAGAAAAATACAAGACATGGCTTTCTCCCGCATCCTGGCAGCTGCAGCCGCGTTGGTAGGGAGGGCTGGCAGAACAGAAACGCCTCCCCAGACGCCTTCCCTCCGGAGATACGTTTCCATCTTGACAGCCCGTGAGATAATTGCGGGCATTCAGCTTGGTCAAAGGCAAGCTGTCCTCAGAACTGGCTTCCATGGTTACTCAGCCCCCGACTCCGGTCGTCCCGCACTCACCAGAAGCCTCGGGGATCACCAGCAGACGGAGTGCAGTGGCAGACAGGCACCAGCCGACAAACTTGGCCTAAGGACCACTCTGGCACAGTGGGGTGGCGCAGCGGAAGCGTAAAGCTGCACCCCATAACCTGTTGGCAGATTCTAGGGGACATGCTGTACGCCAACATGACCCACGAAATGTCTGGGCTTCAGAACAGGCAGACGCAAAAAACCAGCATAGGATTAAAAACGAACAGAATCCAGAGTTGAGGCCAAAATATGGTTGCCAAACTAAATTAGTACTTTATTGCAAAACAGCTTAAGTAACATAAAGCTAGGTAAAATCCATTGCACTTCTCTCTCCTCTTACAGCATGACAGAGAGACAGCTGTGGAAATGCAAAACAGCAAGCAGGCGAAGCGGGAGACAAAAGAGAGAGAGCACAGTGAGTGATTTCTTACCGCTGTTATAGCTACTGTGGGATTGTTTTTCCAAACATCCCTTAGGTTTCTCACAGGAACTGAGAGACAAACCGGATGTTTCTTATCACACTGGCTGGGTCAAGCCAACCTGCAAGTTACCATGACCACGAGTGCAGCAGAGGAACAAGACTCAAACTTTAACCCTTTAGGCAGAGTACCGGAAGGCCTAATACGTAACAGTATGCACATACATAATGACTTACAGAACCATGCAAAAAACAGGGGGGCCAATCACAGCCGACAGAGGCGGGGTAATGAGAGTAGCGGGAATGGCCATGGCAGAGGTAGTGCGGATCTATGAACTTGTACTGCTCCGAATCAGAATGGAACATACGGAGTAGCTGTGCGGAAGGAAATAAGGGAAAGTCTGCATTGTTTCGAGCCCAGAAGATCCGGTAAGAAACGGCATGAAGCGATTCACTAGCCTCATGCAAAAAGGGCCTATGATTCTTTAATTCTTTTTTTTTTTTTTGCAAGGTAGGTGAGGAAGGAGCTACAGAACAAAAGGGAGCTAGAAAAATATCTTTCAACACTTCTGTAAGTCCAAATCCATTAACGGGTCCTTGAGATTTAACCCATACAGGTTAATCCAATGTATTCTATAAATGCAATGTAAAATTAAGACCTTACTGAAATTACATTGAGAGTGACATTTCACATTAGGGGAAATAGAAGTCTATATATTTGTTTTGGGATCCCTAAGCACTCCTGATTAAAAAGAAACATTTAATTGAAAACAATTTCTACATAGGTAGTATAGGAGGCAATGTTGGCACTTTTTTGGGAGGGGGAGCACAAGGCCATTTTAGGCCTAGGAGAGACCTTGTTTAAAACAGGAAGCAAACTGAAAATCCCCTAAGGGCCAATATGTTCCTCAGATTTGACAGTTGTCCCTCTATGTTTTACATGTTTGACAGTACAATGTTTCTATAACTCCCTTTTTGTATGAGTATCTGCAAATAACAGCATATGTTACTTTGGGTAGCCAAAGAGAATGTGCTCAGACAGGAAATGGATTTTCAAAATGCACATAAAAGCAAAGTATCTCTTTTGGTCTATGAAGGGAAACAACCCTCCAAACTTAAATTTGTACCATACAACAAAGCAAGCAAAGTTTGGAGTTTTCTAGAACTTCTCATCTGTCAGATGACACACAAAACAGGATAGAGGAAAAATATACAAGGGAAGGACAAAAATTACCTACCTGTATTAAAGCAACATGAAGGCACACAACAACAACAATTAAAACAAACGTGTAGGGTTGTGGGTTTTTTTGTTGTTTGTTTTTTTTGCTACCTCTGTGCTGTTGAATTTTGGCAATGCAACAGTGAGTGTAGGGTAAAGTGTCAGAGGCCATGAAAAAATGGTCAAGGGTATATCTGCAGACTACATATTCGTCACTTGTACTATAAGGTCTACAGTTATAGCCAGATTCCTAATCTCAGATTGAATAAATTAGTCTGTGCAAAGTACTGTATTTGCAAAAGGAGCCAGCATTTTGTAGTGGTTTGAGCACTTGGATTCAGATTCTGGAGATTAAGGTTTGAATCCTCACTCAGCCATAGAAACTCACTGACCTTGAACAAGTCACATTCTCTCAGACTCAGATGAAGGCAAAGGCAAACACTCTCTGAACAAATTTTGCCAAAACCTCATGACAAGGGGGCCATAAATTGGAAATGACTTGAAAGCACACAACAACAAGGTGCTGTATATTTTATGTTATTTATTTATCCAATTTATATTCTGCCTTTCTCTATGGGACCCAATTATATATCTGAAGTAGTGTGTTTGTTTTTGGAGAAAGCAGATCTGGCCACAATTGTTTTGTTGTGTGCCTTCACAGAATCATAGAATCATAGAGTTGGAAGAGACCACAGGAGCCATCCAGTCCAACCTTCTGCCATGCAGGAACTTCAATTTGTTTCTGACTTATGGCAACTGTTACTGCCCTGGCTAGCCCGAGCTTTGGGGATATAAAAGATATCCTTTGATATCTCAAATTCGGCTTCACATATCCCTTCCGCGTGCTTGCGAGGCCCCCGGACAAGCACGCATACAAGCTCGGCCGATAATCGCCGTAATATTCCTAGACAATACAGGCAGGCCAGAAAATAGCCGACTCACCACTTTAGGAGATCTCAGGGCAAGTACTCCATTAGGTATGCACGCAACCTACAAAGGATTCTCTGCCCCGTGCTGGCAACTTGATGATCGAGTTGTACAACGCTCAAGTATTCCGCGTTTGCATACCAGCTACTCTATTGATAAATTCGGCTCTAATTCAGTCATTCAAATTCTGACCTTTCGGAGGCTTTGTCTCCAACTCCAAATCTATTGTTTTCCCCTAAGTCCGACCTAGCCTGCAGTCACAATTCTCCTTATAAAAACCCTTGATTCCGAGACCTTCCTCGGATCGCTCCCGAGTTCCAGACTGCCTTGCTGCCACTTTGCTTGGCGAGCTTCCCCTCAGCTCCACGTGCTAAGATACATCAAACCCCAGCTTCGCTCTCCATTTTCCTCCGGACTTCAGGACAGGTTTCGTATCACCTGAACCAACTATCCCTCTAAAAATCCCGCTATCTTACTCACACCTTTATTTTCCTTAGTTATCTGTGTGTTTGTGTTGCATACATTGTGTCCCTGTATTTAATAAAGACTATTCATTATTTTCCAACCGGTTTGCTTCTTGACTTGGCCTGACCCCGTAGACACTGGGTTGCAAGATCCTGCTAAGTTACCCTGCCTCTCGTTTTGCCAACTTGTGCTCTGAACTAATTTCCCCAACTTATAGCAATTTGGTGTCCCTCCCAGGACCCCCAGAAAACAGGGTAACACAACCCTAAAGTGAACCTATCACAGGGTTTTCTGGGGCTGTGTGTGTGTGTGATGAGCCCAAAGTCACCCACTGGGTTTCCATGGCTGAGCAAGAAATCGAACCCTAGTCTCCAGGTTCATAGCCCAATGCTCATACCACTCCACCATGCTGGCTCCCTAGCCACAGTTACACATGCTTTAGTCACATTTTGAACTTGCATAGCATATAGATATGTGGTACAGCAACAACTGCCTGAAGTCCCTGCAAGCTTTTGAACTGTGAAGGATTAGCAAATTGGCATCCTGTGTGGGGCTGAGAAGAGACAAAAGAAGTAGAGCTTATGTCTTTTGGGTTAGAGCTGGTTATTTGAGCTGACTGAAGATCTGCTTATGTGGCTTGTTCAGTCTACTTTGCTCAAAGCATACAGTGGAGAGAGGCTACTGTTGAGGAAGTGAGTGCTAAGAGGAAGTAGTTACTAACTTATTTGTCAAATCTTAACATGTCTTCTTCAAGGACAAGAAGATTACAAGTTCAGAACTACTGTCTCAAATTCCTATTTATTTAAATGTATATCCAGGCGCTCTGCAAAGATCTCAGGTTGGAAACTTAAAAGGGGAGGGAATCAGAAAAACAGACAGAGATAGATCAAATTACATTTTCTATTCTCTCCTAAATAAATGTGTGTGCCTTCAAGTCATTTTTGACTTATGGTAACCCTATGGCAAACCTATCATGGGGTTTTCTCGGGCTGAGAGTGCATGACATGCCCAAGGCCGCCCAATGGGTTTCTGTGGCTGAGCAGGGAATCGAACTCTGGTCTCCAGGGTCACAGTCCAACACTCAAACCACTACACCACACTCGCTCTTACTAAACAAATATGCCCCCCTCACCCTGCCCCAAACAAACAGATCTCACAAAAAAAATCAAAAACATCTTGAATGCAGACTACTCTGAATTGCATAATCTTACAAAACCACTTCAAGGAGGCTGCAGCAGCATTTGTGTGGAAACATCCATAGGACAACAATTTGATAATGCCTTAAAGATCAGGGTGCCTGCAGGCTAATTTTTTAAAAGAAGGTGGGGTGGATGCAGCATAAAGTGAGGCACTGTCATGATTGTGATTGCTTAAAGTATATTATTAATAGGAGGAAACTTTGACAAAAGGCTAAGAGCTGTAATTGAGAAGAAAAAAGGGGAAATAACAAAAGAGGTAACATGTTCAATCTGTGCCCTATCAGAGGGGGAAGTCTATTGTAATTTATGTTATGTTAATTGTTAATTTGTGTTAATTGTAATGTCTTTTAATATAGTTTATTGTCTTTGTCTTCTGTCCTTTTTTGTGTATCATAGAATCATAGGCCCTTTCCGCATGAGGCAAGGGAATCGCTTTGTGCCGTTACCTACCGCTTCTTCTAGGGTCCGAAGCAATGCGGACTGTCTCTGAAGCCCTTCCGCAGGGTTCCTCCTTGGTCCAAGGCGAATCGGAGCAGTGCGAGGTCTGTAGATCCGCACTGCTCCGGTTTCCAAAATGGCAGCTTCCAGCTTCCAAAATGGCAGCTTCCGGCTTCCAAGATGGCGGCTTCTGGTTGTTCGTGGGTCCCGACCAACCGCTGAAGCTCACTATGCCTAAAGCCCGCCCTCTGCAGATCGCAGGCTCACATTGGTGCGAGCCTGCGAATCTGCACAAGGGAGCAGGAACGCAATGGCGTGTTCCAGGAAAATAAAGACCTGTTTTTTGCGGTCTTTAGAAAACACGCTGGAGGACCACTTGGGGTCGTTTTGGAGCAGACTGAGGTGCAGATCTTCGATAAGTAGTCCGCTCCTAGTCCGCTCCAAGGTGCAGACGACCTCCATGAGAGGACGCACTGCCCCGTTCTAATTGCCTACTGCGAAAAGCGCCATAGAATCATAGAGTTGGAAGAGACCCCAGGGGCCATCCAGTCCAACCCCCTGCTATGCAGGAATACACATCAAAGCATTCCCAACAGATGGCCATCCAGCCTCTGGTTAAAAACCTTCCAAGAAGGAGACTCCACCACTTTACAAGGCTGGATATTCCACTGCTGGACAGCTCTGACCATCAGGAATCTCCTTTCCTGCAGCTTGAATCCATTGCTCCTTGTCCTAATCTCTGGAGCAGTGGAAAACAAGCCCGCTCCCTCCTCGACATGACATCCCTTCAAATATCTAAACATGGCTATCATGTCCGCTCTTAACCTTCCTTTCTGCAGACTGTATATTTTGTTGGTTTATGTTCACTGAAAACTACAATTATATCTATCTTTCTTCTTCATGGTCTCTGTGATTCACACATATGGGATTATCTGTGCCTGCGCAGTACTGTCTTGGAAACTTCTAGAGCTCTAGGCCTAGCATTTTGGCAGCAAATCTGCCCCTTCCCCTGAGGGCATGTAAGGGCCTTGGCATGCTTGCCGTTCCTTTTTTTCTGCCGCATCTGCAGGCTTTGGAGCTTCTATTGAGCGTCTTACCTACCGCTTCTTTGATACCTGCTTCATCTTATTGACCCACTACTTTGGATATCCCTTTTATGGAATTGACGGTGTTTTTCAAACACTGTCATTCGTACAATACGAAGATCCCGGATTGTGACGGGCACTCCAAGTGCCTCGTCTGCCTAGGGGAAACTCATAACGTTGCTGCCTGCTCTCACTGCCAGGTATTCACCCCACAAACTCAGAGGAACTTTGAGCCATCCTCTATGAGCAGGCCCTGAAAACTCCATCAGCTCCATCCGCATCGACTGCTTCGGCACCCTCGACACCTCTGAGTAGCAAGACCACGTCTAAAAGGTCTTCCAGAATGGGCCCCTTGAGGACTCCCTCTCGTTGTTCCTCCTCAAAGAAACCGTCTCATCATCCCTCATTGAAGGAGGCTCAACCCGATCAGTTGACCTTGGTACCGTCGACCTCCCACTCGAAACACCCTACAACATCAACTTCAAGCAAATCAAGGCCCCCGACCTCCAAATTGACACTAGTGGAGGTACCCCTTACTCCAGGCTGCTCTTTTGAGAAGGACCTTGCTAGGTCCCACCGGAGGAAGGACAAAGAGAGACCCCCCCATGAAGGGACAGATTGAACCTCTGACAGTGGTGACTATCTCAGAGAAGGGCATTGCCCTATGGGAACAGTCCCCACAAGAGTGAACCCCCCTGCGGGCTGCTGTACTTGAAGATCGACCTCCCTCCTCCTCACCTTCAGAGAAATCTCAACCCTCTGATGGGGAAATAGTGGAGCACACCCCACTGCAGGACCTCCCTCGAGAGTTGGGAGTCGATGTCCAGACAGAGAGCATGGTTGCCCAAGAGAGATCAGTTCAGGCCCATCTGCCTCCTCTTCCTCCTCGCACAGCCTCTCCTAGGTCATCAGCCCATGGTTCCAGGAGGGACCAATCTCTCTCCTCTTCAAGATCGACAGCTGTCGGACATCGACAGGACCATCAGAGCTCTCATCAAGGGTGGTCAGAATCCAGGTTGCGTTCCTCCTCTGGCCGATTCCAACAATCACGTCAGTGGAAGTATACTTACCGAGACTGGTCCCGCTCTCACCACCATTGCACTTATGTATATTATTCACCATCCAGATCGTCCGGTGAGTCCTCCTTGGAGGAGCTATACCTACCTCGATGTTGTCACAGACACCACAGAAGAGGTAGTCTCTTGGCGTCGACGTCGTTCCTCAACCCTCACCAATTTTGACTCGAGGCTCTCGCTACCTCCCAAACAGCCACGATCTCACACGGCCAGAGAAACAACTGCCCAGCAACCTTTACCTCTAACTCCTCCACATCCTTTGGACAGAACCACACCTGTCACTCAGGCATGAGGGAATCGAGAGTGGGATCTCCTGACTTACCAAGCCGTCAGTCCCCCTCCAGGTCCCCTACTCCCTCCACTGACTCCGTAGAGCATAGGGAAGAGCAGGCCCCGGAGAGCGCTGTTTCCCAGGGCGAGCCCATCTCCCCATCCAATGAAGTACGAGCCTTTTCTGACCTTATATCTCAGATGGCAAAGAACCTCAACTTCACCACTGAGGCATCCAAAGAGACTATAGACGATCCCATCTACCATCAGCCACAGGAGCAGGCCCGGTCACTTTCGGCCATCCCACTCCTGCCTTACCTGCTTCAGGTTTTCAAGAAACCGTGGTCAGCCCCTGCCTCCACTCCAGCTACCTCAAAGAAATTGGACTCTCTTTACAAGGTCATAGACACAACTGAACCCTGCAAAACCGCCTCAAAGCCAGCTCGGTCATTGTCGATGTGCAAGCATTACCTCACAAGCATTACATGCCACTCCGCCAGACAAGGAACGAAAATGACTAGATGCCGTGGGCCGCAAGAACTATTCCAATGCAGCCCTCATATTTAAGATGGCAATTATTCAGCATGGATGGCAGCATACGATCAGTGACTTTAGGACAGGACCAGGGTCTTTGTCTCCAGATTACCGGAGGATGAAAAGAATATGGTGGTCATATTCCTGGAGGAGGCTCGACGCCTCACTAACCAACAAATCATGACAGCAAGGCATATCGTTGACTGCGCTTCAAAAGTCTTCATCTCCTCGGTGTCTCTCAGATGCCACTTATGGCTTTGTTCCTCCGGACTCTCACAATCATCCCAGACCATGGTCGAGGATCTGCCCTTCAACTCCACTGGGCTATTCAACAGTGCCACGGATGAAAAATTGGAGCACATACACAAAATGCACTCCTCTATAAAGAAATATGGCATGCAACCACCGCTCCAGACCCAGAAATATCGTTATCGTTGATATTGCCCCTCGACCCATCGCACTTATAGCCCTTATCCATCCTCTTCTCGTATAGAGATGATTGGCTAATTGTCTCCAGTCCCAGGTTGCAACTTCTCCACGACCTTCAGATAACTCTTCGACTTCTCAAGAAACTGGGCCTCACAGTCAACCTGGACAAGTCACATCTTCACCCAACTTGACTCATAAGCTTCATCAGAGCAGTTCTCGACTCCACCTGTCAACTGACCTTCCCTCCACAAGACCGCATCACTCAACTCGTTAACTCAATATCGAAACTGCAAAGAAAGCGGCGAACCTCTACTCAGTCAGATCCAGGTCTTTCTGGGCCTTATGGTCTTGACAACTGCCATGGTGACACTTGCAAGGCTGCACATGAGACCCCTGCAGAGCTGGTTTCTGAGTGTATTCGATCCTCTTATCGACAGCCCACACCGCTGCCTTTGGGTCCTGAGACAAGTCCTCGGGTCCCACACCTGGTGGAAGGAACCATGGAACATCCTGGCTGGCATGCCATTCCATCTTCCAGAACCCTTGATGTCGATCATGATGGATGCCTCCTTAGAGGGCTGGGGCGCCCACTCCCGGGACCTAACAGTAAGAGGTCGATGGTCGAGCGCATTCAGCACATGCCACATCAATGCCAGCAAGATGCTAGCAGTCATCAAGGCACTCACGGCCTTTGAGGATGTACTCGCCAACTGGATGGTACAGATATTAACGGACAGCACGGTTGCCTACTACATAAACAAACAGGGCGGCACGCGGTCAAAGTCTCTTCTAACATTGGCTCTCCCACTATGGAACTGGTGTCTTCCCTGTTGGATCCACCCTATGGCCCTCCACCTTCCCAGCACACAGAACACAACAGTGGACCACCTCAGTCAAACCCCAATGATATCCCACAAATGAAGGCTTGAGGAGTCCATTCTTCAGGAAGTATTTGACATGTGGAAGACCCGCTCATTGATCTCTTTGCCTCCCCATCCAATGCCCAATGCCACCTCTTCTGCTCGAGGAGCAGACTGGGACAAGAGTCCCTGGGAGATGTATTCGTGTTCCAGTGGACAGGCCCGACTGTCTACCTCTTTCTGCCGTTCCCTCTCATCACAAGGGTACTGGAAAAGATCTGCCGAGACCGAGCCTCAGCAATCCTAATCACCCCGTAGTGGCCACGTCAAACTTGGTTTGCCCCGCTACTGCTGTTATCAATGTCTCGATATCGGAGGCTTCAACCCAGACCGGACTTGCTGACCCCAAACAAAGGGACCATCCACCATCCAGACTTTGCCAGCCTCAAGCTCACAGCATGGAATTTGCTCCTCCGGCCATTTGACGAGTCGTAGAGGCGGCCCACAAACCATCGACAACTCGTGCCTACTCCTATAAGGTACCGAAGTTCATCGAATTCCTTTGACTTTGCCAGCTCGATATTGACCACTTCAGTACTGTGCACCTTCTGGAATTTTTTTCTTCACTAGATTAGAAAGGTCTTTCCCTCTCATCGGTCTGATGCTACTTATCGGCGATTTCATCTCGCCTGCAGCATATGGGTAGACTCTCATGCTTTTCAGACCCACTGGTGCGTACATATCTTAAAGGGTACAAGCACCTATACCCTCCGGTACAACCACCGGTCCCCAGCTGGAACCTCTCCTTAGTACTTTCCCAGCTGTCCAGAAGACCTTTCGAGCCAATGGCCATGTGTGACATCAGACTGCTCTCATGGAAGATGGTCTTTCTCGTGGCCATCTCATCCGCACAGAGGGCTAGTGAACTATGCACACTTAGGGCCGACCGCCCATACCTTCATTTTCATCAGAACAAGGTGGTTCTCAGGCCTGATATCACATTTTTGCCTAAAATAGTGTCTGCCTTCCACTTTAATCAGGATATTGTCCTCCCAATCTTCTTCCAAAACCCATCCTCTGATCTGGAAAGATCTTTACATGTTTTGGATGTCCGTCCGTCCGGAAGGCCGTCTATACTGGCCTTCTATACTCAACAGACTGCAGAATTTAGAAATTCTCAAAAACTGTTTCTTTGTTATTCTTCTACAAAAAAAGGACTGCCTGTTTCTTCACAAAGACTCTCTAAATGGGTGGCCTCCGCAATTAGACTTGCTTGTGAACTGGCAAGAAGGATCCCCCTCCTCAGATTAGGAGCCATGCCACCAGAGCCCTCTCAGCCTCAGCAGCCTTTCTGAGAGGAGTTCCGCTGCAAGACATTTGCAGGGCTGCCATTTGGTCACAGCCCATGACTTTTATCTCCCACTATAGAATTGACCAATGCTCCTCCAGTGATGCTGTGTTTGGGAGGGCAGTTTTGTTCTCCTCAGTTCAGTGATATCACCCATGTGGTAATTGTCGTTCTGGTATATGTCCTTTTCAAACCATTATGCCGTATGTTATTATTGACTTCCTTTTTTCATTCGATCATGATAAACCTAAACATGTTGGTCCTTGCCTACCATTTCTTGGTGGGCTATATTTAAAATAGCTTGTTTTGTCTAGGTTCCACATGGCACTCCTGCCTCCTTGAACATAGCTTGCTAATCTCACATATGTGTGAATCACAGAGACCACGGAGAAGAAGGAAAGGTTGCCTACCTGTAACTGGAGTTCTTCGAGTGGTCATTTGTGAACTCACACAATCCTGTGCAACCTCCTCTCTTCATGCCATGCCTTCTTCCTGGCGCCAGATGTGCTGTGGCAGTCAAGGAACTAACGGCAAGTGTGACAGGGCCCTTATATGCCCTCAGGGGAGGGGGCGGAGTTCCCGCCAAAATGCTAGGCCTAGAGCTCTAGAAGTTTCTGAGACAGTACTGAGCAGGCGCAGATAATCCCATATGTGTGAGTTCACAGATGACAACTCAAAGACCTCCAGTTACAGGTAGACAACCTGTTCATTTGTCAATGTGAGCTTTTGTTTTGTTTTGTTTATTTTGGAAACTAATAAAGAAATTCTGGGAAAAAATGATTGTGATTGTTTATTTTATCTTCTTGATGACTCTGATGGCCATATTCTTCATCATTGAACAATAACTTCTATCACTACTGGAAGCTAACAGTTTAAGGCCACAGATTTTCCACTCTCTTAACATGATATACTTTTTTATCTGTATGTAACAAGCTCATTTGTCCTTGGAAATAAAATACAATCAGCATTAAATGTGGTATTTTTGTTCCACAGAATAAAAGCAGAAGTCTCTTTGAAATGTTCAGCCTTTTTCAGCATCTCTGCAAAAAGAAAAACTCTTTCCCCTAATTTTTAAGAAAAAAAATCCTTTCATTTCTGACCAGATTGCCCCTTGTCCCCATAATGTGTTTATTTTAGAAGGTTTTAGCTGTTTGCAATAGCTGTTTATGGCAGTGAGATCAGGTTACAACTGGTTAAGCAAGATATCAGTCCACAAGATAAGAGCCAACCTGGGCCAATTTGGCTGAGATCAAACTGATACTGCCTATCAGCTGCACGGGAACGGAGCAGTATAAATTATTGCCTGAGATTATACACCCCAATCAGCCTGGTTTTTGAATTTAGTGCCTTCAGGGAATCCTTTCCCCTTTAACTTTTCTGCTCAGAAAATTCTATGTCACTGCCACAGATATCTCCTTGCCTTGGAGTTCCCTACAGTGCATATATTAAGTAGATTTAAAGCGTATTTTTTAAAAAAATCCTTAAAAGACCACAGTGTTTCAAATCTCCTAAGGTCTCCTCTCAAGGAATTCTAAAGATGTTACCCAGTATGTATGTACCTTCAACTATGTATCACCTGTTGACTTACTGTGACCTGATGAATTTCATAGGGTTTTCTTAGACAAGGAATACTCAGAGGTGATTTTGCCAGTTCCTTACTCTGAAACATAGCCTACTTTACCTAGTATGCATTGGCAATCTTCTATCCAATGCCCTAGGGTGACTATATAGTCAGCCCTCCATAATCACTAGGGTTGGGGATGCAGGATCCCTGCAAAAATGGAAAAATCATAAATATCAAAGTGTGCGACTGAGTGTGTGGAAAGCGGGCAGAGTGGACACCCAGGTCCAAACCAGATCAAGGAAAGGGGGTGGGTGAGCATGGAGGCCCCACACTTCCTCTCTCTTGTCCTTCTCCTTCTTTGGGCATGGGGTGGCATCAGGAGAGGGCTTGTGGTGCTGAGAAATTGAGCTGTGAGCCATCCTTAGCTGGCTGGGCTGCTGATGGAGGAGATGGAGGATCAGAGGCAGATTTCACACGGCTGCATTGCCTGATTTAAGCCACTGAGAGGGAAGGTTCCCCCAGGAAAGAAGCATCAGGAGTGCGGGAGGGTTTGGAGAAACTTGCAAATAATTAAATCCATGAAAGTCAAACCTGCAAATGTGGAATACTGATTGTACCTCCTACTTTATACAGGACAGTCCTCAATTTGAAGGGCTTCCAGAGAACAATCTTGCTTGAAAGCACACTTTATCTGAAGAGCTGTCCATTTCAAGTTTGGTTCAGAAATAAGGAATTCTAAGAAGGGAGAGAAGTGGTTTTGAAGCTACTCAGCAACTGGATCTTTTCTGTCCACAGAGACTGATCTTCTTCACTGCCCACCCACTTCTCCACCCAGACCAAACCAACCAACCAATCCTTGAAAATGTTCCCAGTCAGTCAGTTACTGCTTCCAGAGGCCTCTGGGAGTGGCAGTTTAGCAAGAATCAACCCTCCCTAGAAAATTGTAACTGACAATAATAGTAATCTTCCAGTCACTTCTGATTGTGATTTTCAGCCTATCTGGGGGCCACAAACTCTGCTATTGCCCACCCTTAAAAGTACTTAAATACTCAAAACAAAACAAAAAAAGTCACTTGGAAGTGCCTTTGGAGTTCTGATTAAAAAGAAACCTGTGAAGTATTTAAAAATATAAAACTATTTTTCTTTTTAAAAAGGCAGAGTAAAATCACCAGCAGAGAAAACAATAGTATTAGCAATATTAATACGTGTTTTGAAAACTGGCAAACACAGAAAAAATTAAAAAAAAAGTTTTGCCTTGCCACTTAAAGGTCACAACATGGCGAGCCTGCTGCACTTCTCAGGGGAAGACATTCTACAACCACGGAGCTGCCACTAGAAAGGCCTTTTCCCTATAATTAAAACAAGGAAAACCTAAGCTACACATCCGCAGCACTCACTACCTGACTGTGGTGTCCCTTATGGCATGTCAGGAGATCACCAAGTAAAGCCAAATTTGATGGGTGGACACTTGCTGCTACTTTATGACAGGTAGTAAATACCCTAGTGAATCAGTAGCCATTGTTTCTTACTCAGATGGCAGTAGGATAGGTCTGCAATACAAAGAACCAGGTTGCAACTTGTCAGCATTCATTTTATATCCAGCTGCCTTTTATATACTTTCATTTAGAGTAAAGGTTCTTAACCTTTTCTTTACTACAGACCTCCTTTAAATATATTTTGTTGCTGCAGACCGCCAAGACTTAACTCAAGATTTTAAACTCTATAAAGTGTATCAAATATTTATTTCAAATTGCTCATCAAGGGTCCTCAGATTGGGAGACAAGAGAGAAATAAGTAAATGCACCCACTCCTATTACGAGAGGGGCTTCTGGCTGTATGCATGGTAGCAATGAATGTCATGTTCTTTTGCTCAGCCACTCAGCATCATTCCCTTGCATGTTCTTACCACATGCATAAATAGCAAGTCCTGAGTACATTTTTTTTGCTATCAAACAATTATTTTCACAACTTTTGAACAGTTTGAGATATTGTAATGAAACTTTGTACAAATGATGCCTATCACTATAAGATTCCTGCTCTTTAAGATCAATGTGTGCCTATCTGTCCATCCGTCCACCCCATGATTTGTCTTTCATACTATTTTAACTTAAAAGCTCATAACATTTCTTTAATCCTTCATAGACCCCTGTAAGGATATTATAGGCCCCTAAGGTCTGTGGAGCACAGGTTAAGAACTGCTGGTTTAGAGGAACCGTATAGTTTTCAATAATTTAGACAAGAGAACAAGGCAGTAAGATTGAGTGCGGTGTGATTAACCAGAATTCAAATCAAAAATTTCATTTTAACTTTCCAAAAAGATAGATTCAGTCTAGGATTTAAGAGAGACATCTCTGGCTATGACTTTTAATACTTGTTACCTGGTGGATATATTAAACAGGTAAGTTGAATCTTAAGGTATGCAGAACCAGAAGAACTTTTGTCTAAAGTGGTACGCTTAAGTTAAACAACTCTTTCCCCTCCTGGCAGAAGATGAAATGTTCTGCCAATTCCAACTGAAAATGCCTGGCAGAAGACTTGACTGTTTGTTTCTAGGAACACATCCCTGAAACTGACATATTAGCATAACCTGCTATAGTGTATGGGGTAAGGTAAAATAATGTAGTGGTTTGAGTGTTGGACTATGACTATGGAGATCAGGGTTTGAACAACATTGACAATCTGAACAAGTAGCATGTGGTCTCTGTTTCATATAGAACTTTGGCCATTGCTTACACTTAGTAGATAGGTATTATGGTATAGTAAGCACTGAACTGAGAAATAGTTGTGAGAAATATTTGAAGAGATATATTGTGTCTCCCTTTAATCTTTTCTTTCTTAGGCTAAACATAACCAGGCCTTTCTACCGACCCTTACAGGATCTAGATTTCTCACTATCCTGGTCATCCCCTTCTGCACATACCTGCTGCACCTGGAAAAAGACAGAGTACTACTCTGTTTAGCTATTAAACAGGCAGCCGCCTTGTGGAGATCACTTTAACTCAATCTAATTTACTTTCAGGGTTTTTCAGAGGATAAAATGAGACAAAATGATATAGTGGATAGATTTTCTGACTTGGCATTAAAAATTCGTGCTTAAATTATTGCTAAACATTGAAGTTTATTTGGCAGCACTGGGCAAGTCACTGTCAGTCAGGTTTATTTTCCTCATAGAGTTAATGTGAGGCTAATAGTTGCTTTGAGTTAATAGTATCACAGAGTAGTGATATATTAGTAGTACATTTTGAACTAGTACAGAAATATTTTGTTATTTAGAAAACCCTTATCAGATCTGTGATAAGCTACTCAGTGTCTCACCAAATCTTGGTCAGGATTGGGAAGACTTTAGCCTGTGGGATTGACTTTGTTTTTCACTAGAACTTTGTGGTTTGACAGCTGAAGCCTGTTGCACAATACTGGGTCAGGAAGATTCCTCTCCTCTTCCTCCTCCTCCTCCTCATCTTATATCATGCTTTGCTACCAAAACTAAGATTCAAGGCAGCTTACAAAGGCTGAAATAAAGATAAAAACACATATAAAGATGTAAGTAAAAACATTAAAAAGTTATTGAAATTAAACTACGTATAGAATTGTTGTTTTTGTTGTGTGCCTTCAAGTTATTTCTGACTAATGGCAACCCTAAGGCAACCCTATTGTGGGATTTTCTGGGGCTGAGAGTGTATAACATGACTAAGGTCATCCAGTGAGTTTCCATGGCTGACCAGGGAATCGAACCCTGGTCTCTAGGATTGTAATCCAGTGTTCAAACCACAATACCACACTGGGTCTCATGTAGAAAATTAAAATAATTTAAATCAAATCTGCTAAAAAAGACAAAAGATAAAACCAGTAAAAGAGCACACTATTAAAATTCCCAGCTGTCAGTTCCTAAAGGCTGTTGGAATAGAAAAAAAAGGGGGGGTTCACTTGTCATCCAGGTGACCAAAACAGTCTCCATCTCATAGCCAGGCCTGAAGTCAGGTTGAAATTAATCAAGATAATCAATGTCATCCAGAATTATAGAACAAATTGGCTATGCTTGGCATAGGATTTTTTTATTTTTGTTTTTATTTTGGTATCAGAACTGGAGTGTGCATGTAATTCTTTGACACACACAATTCTACTTCCATTTTCTTCCAGACTTATTTGATTTCAGATGGCTAGATCAGGAGGTTGAAAAGGATTTCCTTTGGGAAACTACTGAGGGTCAGTAACCTCTTGCTAGTGTACTACAGTTTATCTGGACATCTATCATCTGATTTTAATCCATCTGCCCCTGTTGTAAATCACAAAGCTGAAATAGGTCTAGCCAGTACCATGCTTGAACTAAATGGGTACCATAGAAGAGGCCTCAGAATCCTGTGCAACATAGTTCAGTTCCATAGCAGATATTTATGGAAGCAACAGGGAAAATGATTCTCTAATGACAGAAAGTTTGAAAATCAATGTATGTATAGAGATTTTCTTCCATCTCCCATTTTCGCCCATCTTCCTCTCCTCTTCAGTTCATTTGCACAATTTGCATCTGTTACCCTGATTTCTGGAGGTCCCAGGAGGGACACCTAAATGTGCTCACAACAATGGGGAGGGAATTAGCACAGAGCACAAGTTTGCAATGCGAGAGGCAGGGTAACGTAGCAAGATCTTGAGCCCTAGGTCTACTGGGTCAGGCTGAGTCAATGATAAGGCAGAAGTTGAAATAATAGTAATTGTTTTATTGAAATACAATCAAACATGTGTATGCAACACACTCACACAAGGAACTATAGAAATAAAGATAGGAGTGGGACAGAGGGATTTTGAGAGGAGGTTTGGTATGGGAAATATTATACCTGTCCTGAAGCCCGGTAAGAAGCAAAGAAGCTGGGGAGCGTGGATTCTCAGCACGTGGGGCTGAGGGGAAGGCTCGCTGGACAAAGTGACAGCAAGGCGGGATGGAAGCCAAGAGCGATCCGAGGAAGTGCTCAAAGTCAGGGGTTCTTATAGGGAAAATTGTGGCCACAGGCTAGTCCATACTTGGGGAAAACAATGAGTTTCGGGCTGGAGACAAAGCCTCTGAAAGGTCAGTACTTTAGATGATTGAGTTATAGCCAGATTGTCTGCAAATGCGGAGTGCTTGAGAGTTGTATAGTCCGCTCATCAAGCTGCCTGCGCAGGGCAGGGGATCTTTTTGTAAGTAGCGTGCATACATAATATGGTACCTGCCTTGAGGTCTCCTGAAGCTGCATTCGGCAATGACTGGCCTGCCTAGATCAGGATGTGAATTGTTCGGCTATTGCCGGCCGCGCCTGTGTGCGTGCTTGTCCGGGGGCCTCGCAAACACGTGGAGAGGAATGGGTAGAGAAGGCCGAATTATTGATATCAAATGATATCTTAATATCCCACAAGCTCGGGCTAGAAACAGCGGTAAGACATCAACACCTCAACTTTTAACCCCAAAGCAATATTTTACTTGTATTCTTGTCATAATTACTGTAAACTTGGCATATGGCTTTTGTAAACACATTTATCACAAAGTTCTGCCATTTAATCTCCTCTCTTTTTACATTGTGTGAGTCTGCAAATCAGCATTTCCAGTTACTAAACTATCCCAACAAATTGTGGATATAACAAGAACCTGGTCAAACTGTCCTTTATACCCTGCTTACCTGGAGATACTTGGTTTACTTTCTAAATATTACTGATTTCTGTGCAGTTTGTTCTTCACAGGATCCATATTTTTTTAAATCTGCAATTCATTGGACCCATTATTTGGGCATTAAACCCACTGAACTGTATACCTCAGCTTTAACCCCACTGCATGTGAAGCCTTTCCCGCAAAAAAAACCCAAAACAAACTACCATTTTAGCCTGACATTGTCTCAGAGAAGCTTTTCCAAGGCACTGCTGATTGGAATACTGGGAAATGATGTCTTCAATGCTCACCTATTTGCAGGGCATGTCAAGAATGAGTGGCTGGAGAAACCACTTGGGATCCTGCTGCAACTGCTTGTCTAAAGACCAGAGTGCTGCAGACATCATTCCCCAGTGCCCCAATCTCATGAAGTCTCATGATTGGAATGTAGGAATAGGAGGGTATAACCTATTTTGCAGAAATAGACCAAATAAGAAAGGAGGAGGAGTAGCCTTATATGTCAAGGATGTTTTCACCTGTGAAGAGATCCATGCCTTAAATCCAGGAAGCCCGTTTGAGAGCATCTGGGTAAGAATTAAGGGTGCGAGAAACAATAGGGTTGTGATTGTGGGGGTTTCCTACAGGACTCTGGGCCAGCCTGAGGACTTAGATGAGGCCTTCCTGGAGCAGATGACCACACATTCAAAAAGGAGAGATGCAGTAGTAATGAGAGATTTCAACTATCCTGATATTTCTTGGCAGTCAAACTCTGCCAAGAGCACAAGGTCCAGTAGATTCCTCGCTTGCCTTGCAGACAGTTTCATGGTCCAGAAGGTGGAAGAGGTGACAAGGGGATTGACTATTTTAGATCTGATCCTGACCAACAGAGATGACCTTGTTGATCAGGTGGAGGTGATGGGATCCTTAGGGGGGAGTGACCATGCTCTTTTGAAATTTGTCATTCAGTGGGAAGGAGAAGCCAAGCGTAGCCAGACACACATCCTAGACTTTTAAAAAGCTGATTTCTGTAAACTTAGGGTGTTATTGGCTGAAATCCCATTGTCAAGAATACTGAAAGAGAAAAGAGTTCATGATGGATGAGAGTTTCTTAAAAGTGAGAGACTGAAGGCACAATTGAAAACTGCCAATAAGGAAGAAAAATGGCAAGTGTCTAAAGAAACCGGAATGGTTGACTAAAGAACTCTCAGCTGAGCTAAGTGTTAAAAGAAACATGTACAGGAAATGGAAGAATGATGAAACCACCAAAGAGGAATTCAAGCAAATAGCCAGGATATGTAGGGAGAAGGTCAGAAAAGCTATGGCACAGAATGAACTCAGGCTTGCAAGAGAGATAAAAACAATAAAAAGGGCTTTTTTAGATATGTCCGCAGCAAAAGGAAATGATGGAGTCGCTGCGTGGAGAAGATGGCCAATTACTAGCAGGGGGAAGAGAGAAGGCAGAACTATTCAACACTTTCTTTGTCTCAGTTTTCTTCCAAAAGAATAGCAGTACTCAACCTGGGGGGTGGGGAGCAAGTGAGGAAGGGGGGAAATGCGGCACAGAATAAGTATAGAAGTAGTACAGGAATATCTGACCAAACTAGATGAATTCATAGAATCATAGAATCATAGAAATGTAGAGTTGGAAGAGACCACACGGGCCATCCAGTCCAACCCCCTGCCATGCAGGAACACCCTCAAAGCACTCCCGACAGATGGCCATCCAGCCTCTGCTTAAAAACCTCCAAAGAAGGAGACTCCACCACACTCTGAGGCAGCATATTCCACTGCCGGACAGCCCTGACTGTCAGGAAGTTCTTCCTGAGGTTCAGGTGGAATCTCCTTTCCTGCAGCTTGAATCCACTGCTCCTTGTCCTGGTCTCTGGAGCGGCAGAAAACAAGCCCTCTCCCTCCTCTACATGGCATCCCTTCAAATATTTAAACATGGCTATCATGTCCCCTCTTAACCTTCTCTTCTGCAGACTAAACATACCCAGCTCTCTAACTCTATCCTCATAGGGCTTGGCTTCCAGGCCCTTCACCATTTTGGTCGCCCTCCTCTGGACCTGCTCCAGCTTGACCATGGCCTTCTTGAATTGGGGTGCCCAGAACTGGACACAGTATTCAAGATGAGGTCTAACCAAAGCAGAGTAGAGTAGTACCAGTACCTCCCTCGATCTAGACACCATACTCCTATTGATGCAGCTGAGAATTGCATTGGCTTTCTTGGCTGCCGCATCACACTGCTGACTCATGTTCAGCTTGTGGTCTATTAAGACTTCTAGATCCCTTTCACACGTACTGCCATCCAGCCACGTGTCCCCCATCCTATATTTCTGTAGTCCATTTTTTCTACCTAAGTGTAGGACCTTACATTTCTCTCTGTTGAATTTCATTTTGTTAGCTTTGGCCCAGCTCTCCAATCTGTCCAGGTCATTTTGAATTTTGATCCTGTCCTCTGGCGTATTAGCAACCCCTCCCAATTCAAGTGTCCAGGGCCAGATGAATTACATCCAAGGATATTGAAAGAACTGGCAGGAGTCATTTCTGAACCACTTGCAATAATCTTTGAGAATTCTTGGAGAACAGGAACAGTCGCAGCAGACTGGAAGAGGGCAAATGTCTTCCCCGTCTTCAAGAAAAGAAAAAAAGAGGACCCAAATAATTATCGCCCGCTCAGCCTGACATCAACACCAGGAAAGATCCTAGACCAGATCATTAAAAATCAATTTGTAATTACTTAGAAAGCAGTAACGTAATCACTAAAAATCAACATGGATTTCTCAGAAATATGCCAGACTAATCTTATCTCTTCTTACGATAGAGTTACAAGCTTGATAGATGAAGGGAAAGCTGTAGAAGTAGCATATCTTGATTTCTGTAAGGCCTTTGACAAAGTTCCCCATGACATTCTTGCAAAGAAGCTAGTAAAGTGTGGGCTGAACAGGGTTACTGTTAGGTGGATTTGTAATTGATTGACTGACCGAACCCAAAGGGTGCTCACCAATGGCTGCTTTTCATTCTGGAGAGAAGTGACTAGTGGGGTGCCAAAGGGGTCTGTCCTGGGCCCAGTGCTGTTCAACATTTTCATCAATGACTTGGATGAAGGAATAGAGGGCATGCTGATCAAATTTGCAGATGACACCAAATTGGGAGGGGTTGCTAATATCCCAGAAGACAGGATTAAATTTCAAAATGACCTTGACAGATTGGAGAGCTGGGCCAAAGTTAACAAAATGAATTTTAACAGAGAGAAATGTAAGGTGCTACACTTAGGCAGAAAAAATGGAATGCACAAATATAGGATCGAGGATAGCAGTATACATGAAAGGGATCGAGGAGTCTTGGTCGATCACAAGCTGAACATGAGTCAGCAGTGTCATGTGGCAGCCAAGAAAGCCAACGTGATACTTGGTTGCATCAATAGGAATATGGTGTCTCAATGAAGGGAGGTGATGGTATCACTCTATTCTCCTTTGGTTAGACCTCATCTGGAATACTGTGTCCAGTTCTGGGCACCTCAATTCAAGAAGGCTATCGACAAGCTGGAAAGTGTCCAGAGGAGGTGACCAAAATGGTGAAGGGTCTGGAAGCCATGCCCTATGAGGAACGGCTTAGGGAGCTGGGTATGTTTAGTCTGCAGAAGAGAAGGTTAAGAGGGGACATGATAGCCATGTTTAAATATTTGAAGGGATGTCATGTCGAGGAGGGAGCGGGCTTGTTTTCCACTGCTCCAGAGACTAGGACAAGGAGCAATAGATTCAAGCTGCAGGAAAGGAGATTCCACCTGAACCTCAGGAAGAACTTCCTGATGGTCAGAGCTGTCCAGCAGTGGAATATCCAGCCTTGTAAAGTGGTGGAGTCTCCTTCTTTGGAGGTTTTTAACCAGAGGCTGGATGGCCATCTGTTGGGAATGCTTTGATGTGTGTTCCTACATGGCAGGGGGTTGGACTGGATGGCCCTTGTGGTCTCTTCCATCTCTATGATTCTATGATTCAATCTGCAGCACCTCAGAAACCCTTTGGTTGGGGCATTGCCAGGCTTAAAAGGTAACTTTGGGGAGTCATTCCCTGTTGTTAATGACAATAAATGTGAATCTCCAGCAGTTGTGAGTTGTAAATCCAGTGTACAATATAATGACTACGGAGCAGGATGCCATCGCCTGCTTATCAAAAGCAAAAATAGACTTTGTGTTATTTTCTGGTATTATATGTTACCCCTGGAGGACTCAAAGTGATGAAAAAAATGGCTCCTGGACCTACTACAGTTGCCCAATCCAGAAATACAGGAAATGATGGAGCTACCTTCTACAGTCTCCCTCCACATTCACAGGTTTGACCTTCACAAATTTGATTATTTGTGAGCCACATGCTTGCCTACCCTGTCCCATTTTCCTCCTCCCAACCCTCACATTCCTCACACCAGGCTTATGACATTTTTGTTTAAATGGAGCTTTTTCTCTTTTGGGTGAGCAAAGCCTTCTCCCAGTGCTGAAGGTGTGGCCTCTCTGTCATGTGGTTGTACATTCTGCTGTGTATTGACTGCTGATTAGTCAGGTGCTCCTTTCTCAAGATGGTCACCAGAAGTAAGTAGCACTCCAGAACTCCCCTCTTCTATGTCTTAGGGGAAAGTATTAATAAGCCTTTTACGTTGTTGTTTTTTTTGCCCACCCCCAAAGCCAGGGCCAGAGGTGAAGGAATGGGAGGGGGGAAGCTCCACGGGGGAATGGGAAGGGAATCATGGGAGGATTTGCTTTTTCCACTTTTGCGAGGGTTCTGTGCTCCTAAGCCTCATGAATGTGGAGGGGTTACTGTGTATCACAACAGACATGAAGAATGACTTCCAGAGAAGAGGTTGGGAATGTTTCATTCTTTTTCTTAGCCCCAAATTTCTTCTCCTCACAAGACAAGACCAGACCTAGGAGTCAAGCAGGGTAAATGTTTGTGATGGTGGTAGTAGATGCAAGGGAAAAACAGCAAACAAATGTTGCTGTAGTATCCCTTCAAGTCATTTCTGACTTAGAATCATAGAAACATAGAATTGGAAGAGACCAGAATGGCCATCTAGTCCAACCTCTTGCCATGCAGGAACAAACACTCAAAGCATCCCCAGCAAATGGCCATCCAGCCTCTGCTTAAAAACCTCCAAAGATGGTGACTCCACCACACTCCAAGGCAGCATATTCCACTGTTGAATGGCTCTGTCAGGAAGTTCTTGATATTTAGATGAAATCTCTTTTCCTGTAGTTTGAATCCATTGCTCCATGTCCTAGTTTCTGGAGCAGCAGAAAACAAGCTTGCTCCATCTTCAACATGATATCCTTTCAAATATTTAAACATGGTTGTCATGTCTCCTCTTAACCTTCTTTTTGTCAGGCTAAACATATCTAGCTCCCTAAGCCTCTCCTCATAGGGCATGGCTTCCAGACCCACTTATGATCTCCTTAAGTTTTTCTTGCCAAGATTTGCTCGGGGAGGCGGTTGCCTTTGCTGCTTTCTGAGACTGAGAGTGTGTGGCTCACCTAGTGAGTTTCTGTGCTCACTTCTTTAGCATTCTGGAAAGTAAGGATACTGTAGGAACACTTGACATTAGAATTCATATTAAACCGATAGCATAATTATTTGCCCAATCTAGTATTCCCTTCCACTCTTGTAGGTAGATCAGAAATGAGAATTCAGGCACTGGGTAAGTTCATAACTCCTGTAGAGGTCCTTTAAATATTTACCCACTGTCATTAGTGTTGATGGCTGGCTAAATATGTAACGCTCTCAATCTTTTGCTTTAAAGTGTGACATCTCTCAGCTCTGAATCCAGAGAAAGGGAACATCTTTTTTTATAGCTCAGTTAATATGTTCCATTGGATTGTGCATTAGCTTTCCATTTTAAATGTATTTATTATTCATTTCTCACATTTTGTCCTAGGAACTAGATCAACATACATGATTATTTCCCCCACTTTCACTCTTTCAGCAAGTTGATTAAGCTGAGAAGGGTTAATTAAGTTGTTAACTCAAGCAGTTTCAATGATAGAAATCATGTATAACTGGTCAAACCCTATGAAATTCATGTGGTTGCCGTAACCTAACAGACTACTTTAAGGCACATACACATGCACATCTAACCTTTCTTTCACCTATACTCCCCATCTGTACCATCCCAACAAAGATGAGTACATGGAACAACCTTTAATTGACTTTTATTTTGTTGCCGTAGTACTGCTTTTTAAGGCTCTTACCAGCCATAATCTAGTTTCTAGTGCACACAGAGCAATGAAATCAAACACAAATGCTTGTGTTTTTACCATACCCCTAAGCATGCAATATTTTCTCTGAAGTTGTAACTTGAAAAAAAATGCCCCAGATTATTCCAATGTCGTCTGTGATATTAGATGTTGCTAACTGAAGCATGAATACACAGATCTTAGCATATCCATTATCATATTCACAACAGTTATTTGAGTACATGATCATTCATTCAGCATGACACGATATGCTGGCACACAGGAGACATTTATAAAATGGCTCCACAAAGCAGGAGCAGGGTCACTAAAGGTACTATTAGTTCTGTTTGAATCCATGCTGCACTTAGCCCAGGAAATGGAAAACATAGAAATAAGATGCTAATTCTAGCACCTTCTGTCATTCATATTTTAAAAAGAAATGATTGTTGTCTCCATCATGGGGATTAGTCCCAACAACACTGTCATATATTACTGCAACCTACCACAGTGGTGAGATGGGGACAGGGGTGATTGTTATTTTAGTGCCACTGCTGTGTGAATTTAAATTTCCTCTAATCAGCAGATCGGTTACAGTGTACCTGATGGTCTATCTCCTGGGAAAATTCCAGCAAAGCTGTTTATACAATTTGTGCATGTGATCTCCCCTCCTCCACTTTTACATTTAAGTTCCCATACTTAACACTGTGTATCTAATTACTCCTCCAGAACATCTCTTGGTTTGGAAGCATTAATCACTAGGAATTGGTACAACAGAATGTTTGGTCCATCTGCACAATCATGCAGAATTTATTTTCAAAGGCACAGACTGTGTGGGCTGGGTAAAACTGAGCTGTACATTTGGTATTACTGATACACCAGTAGATTTCCTGCTGTATCAACACATAGAAGAAGAACATTGAAATTGCTTTAAGGGATAATTGAAATAGGGGGATCATCTCTCTTCTCTAAAATTACATTTGTTCCAGAGTTGTGTGATCTATTTTGTAGAATGATATCAAAATGCCAATATTCTGACATTAGCCTAGCCAGTCCCACGCTGGGTACTAATGAGATAAATGCTATTATGCATTTATGCGTATGCATATTATGTGGTATAGTGGTTTGGACTACCATTAGTAGTTCTAGAACTAGACTAGAAGTCTAGGAGACCAAGGTTCAAATCCTCACTCAGCCATGGAAATCCAATAGGTAACCTTGGCAAGCTATACCCTCTCAGCCTCAGAGAAAGGCAATCACCAACCTTCTTTCAATGTACCTTGCCTCTGCCAATCCCCCACCAACCGGATAGAATTGCCATAAGTTTGAGCTGACTTGAAGGCACATAAGAACAACAACACTGCGAGAAACAAATAAATTAAAATAGGCTTATATGAACCCGAAGAGTCACTTAGAGAGGATTTGCTGGGTGTCTGGTCTGGGCTGAATAATACCACCGTGCCCCTTAACTCACTGCAATTGTATAATTCAGCTACTCCCACTGAAGCATTACTCATTCTAAAACTAAATATTTTGTAGCGGTGCCTTCCTTTCAAGATCCAAAAGAACAACGATCAGAAATCCTGATTGTCTGCTTTAGACATTGCTGTATTAATATTTTAAGGTTTGATAGTGCTTCTATTCAGTGGCAAAGGGAATTTGGCTCATTCAAATAAAAGGCTCTTTATAGAGGGGAAGCCATGAATACAGATGTATATAAAACATAAATGGCATTCTTAACGATAAGTATAGGTTTAGATAAATGATTGTTTGAGAGTTTTATACAAACGTTTATACAGTGGGCCGTTGGTATCTACTAGGGTTTGGTTCCAGGACCGCCCCCCCGCCCCTGTGGATACTCAAATCCTTGGATATGCAAGTCCTTGGATATGCAATATACAACAGCATAATACCATGGTGTCTTTTATATAAAATGGCCAACAACTCAAAAGAGTGCCAGAGTGAGTTTGAGGATCAGGGAAATGGTGGAAGCCTCAGCAGGGTATGCCAACATATTTGGCACATAATGAAATAAAGGTTTGCTTTTGGGATTTTTTTTCCCTGAATATTTTCAACTCATGATTAGTCGAATCCATGGATGCAGAACCCATGGATACAGATGGCTGACTGTATGCTAATATATAAAAAGGTTTTTAAAATCTCTGTTCAGTTTCTGAAATTGATTCACTTATTTTGTTTTATACAAAATTATTTTATTAGATGTAAGCCTCACCCTGCAGACCCAGAGGTGTCAAAAAGGATATTGGTCTCCTTCTTATTACCACTTTATTCCCTGTTCACATTCTCCAGGAAGGCACTTCTAGAGTAATTTATTTTAAATGTGAGTGGCTGACTTTTTACCATACAAATTTACCTACTGGTATTTCTTATCTGAAATCAAAGCCATTTCCACACTACACTGTTATAGCACTATTATTCCACTTTCAACATCTTATGAAATCTTGGGGTTTGCAGTTTAGAGAGGATCATTTAGAATTCTCAGCCAGAGAGCTCTTTGACCTCAACCCCAGAGTTCCACAGGATATTGAAAGTGGGGTAAGAGCACTATAACAATGCAGGGCAGAAATGGCCCAACAGTAAAGCATAATTTTCAGTTTGCACTGCCAGGATTCAAATGCTGGAATTTTACTTTTTAAAACTGTTGTATGATCATGCACTGCTGGAATATTGCTTTTTAATAGGAAATAGTTACCCATTTACCCCAGCAAGTCATTTCCAGTTATTGAAACCAAGAAATGTCTGACAACAATATCTGCACAATATCTGACAAAGACATAGAAGGAGGCAGCCACCCATGTGACTCTTCCTCCTTAGACAGAGTCAGAATGTGCCCAGAAATGACTAACTGGCAGACACCCCAGTATATTACACTGAAGAGTAAGGAATTATAGTCCTGGCTATTACAGGCAAACAAATAACAATTACAGCCCATTACCACTCAAAATAAATAGTTACTTCATAGCTCTGATAGTCTAATATGTTCCTCTCACTTTGAAATAAACTGGTGTTAACAATATTCTGGTTGAGATTTGTACACAGGACAATAGAGATGCCAATGAGTTGTTACTTTCATCTGCAGCTCAAAGTGTTCCAGCTGTTTTCCAAATGAGGGAGAATATGGTCTTCCAACCCCAGACAAAATAGGGAAGGCAGCATGCTAAGCTACTTCCAAATAACTTTTTCCTAGTTGAATAAACTCACAAAGCAGGTGTCTCCAGCCCCGCACAGCAATATACTAAAAAAATACAGGGAACTCAAAAAACCTATCTTTTTTTTAACCAGTGGTGCAGCAGGAAAATTTTTTTTTGAAAAGCAGGAGTTCATCATTACAGTGTGTACACAGACACAGGCACACGCAGAGAAAAGGGCAGCAGTATATAGCATAATAACCATTTTACTAGTATCAGTGTGACTGCATGAACTCAGTGCTTCTTTCTTACTGCAAAAGTTCAACATGTAAAGCAATGAGCTTTAATAAACGATCTTCAGCACACTAAAAACCAGCCCTCTAAACTGCTTAACTGAAGGAGGAAGGCCATGTTAGCAAGAAAGAAAAAAAGAAAGAAATATAAATTTCCAGATGAATTATATCCCTTTATTCTCTAACTTGCCTGTACTCATTTGTTGACAGGTAACTACAGAACTTGAAAGACTTGTCATTGCATTCACTTGCCAAAGGAAACCCATTATCTATTTTCTCTAAGCCTTTGGAAGATGACATTACTGTCCCAAAGATGTGTTCCTTTGTATTCTCTGTTCACTATATTACTGATTTTTACATTTTTATTAATTCAGATTGAACGTGTGTAATGATGCAGTTCAATATAACTTCTGAATTTACAGATACATCTTAGGGAGTGACAATGGAGCCTGATCTCAGTGGCATTCCCATCAAGGATCCTCTGTTGAAGAGGTGTGTGTGTATGTGCCTTCAAATTCCCTGCTGACCTGTGGCAACCCCATTGTTACTGCCCTGGCTAGCCCGAGCTTTGGGGATATAAAAGGTATCTTTTGATATCACTAATTCGGCTTCACATATCCCTTCCACGTGCTTGCGAGGCCCCCGGACAAGCATGCATACAGGCTCAGCTGATAATCGCCGTAATATTCCAAAACAATACAGACAGGCCAGAAACAGCCGACTCGCCGCTTTAGGAGACCTCAAGGCAAGTACCTCCATTAGGTATGCAAGCAGCTCTCAAAAGATCCTCTGCCTAGTGCTGGCAGCTTGATGATCGAGTTATACAACGCTCAAGTACTCCGCGTTTGCATACCGGCTATACTGTTGACAATTTGGCTCTAACTCAATCATTCAAATTCTGACCTTTCGGAGGCTTTGTCTCCAGCTCCAAATCTATTGTTTTCCCAAAGTCCGACCTAGCCTGCAGTCACAATTCTCCTTATAAAAACCCCTGACTTTGAGCGCTTCCTTGGATCGCTCCTGAGTTCCATACCGCCTTGCTGCCGCATCGCTTGGCGAGCTTCCCCTCAGCTCCACGTGCTGAGATACATCGAACCCCAGCTTCACTCTCCATTTTCTTCCGGACTTCAGGAACAGGTTTCGTATCACCCGAACCAACTATCCCTCTGAAAATCCCACTATCTTACTCACACCTTTATTTTCCGTAGTTATCTGTGTGCGTGTGTTGCTTACATTGTGCGCCTGTTTTTAATAAAGATCATTCATTATTTTCCAACCGGTCTGCTTCTTGACTTGGCCTGACCCCATAAACACTGGGTTACAAGATTCCGCTGCGTTACCCTGCCTCTCGTTTTGCCAACTAGTGCTCTAGACTAATTTCCCCAATTTGTGTAATAGAAAGGTTATTTAGGTGTCCCTCCCGGGACCCCCAGAATACAGGGTAACACCATGAATTTCATAGCATTTTCTTATGCAAGGAATACTCAAGAGATGGCTTCCTCTGAGCAATAGTCTATAGCACCTGGTATTCCTTGGTGATCTCCCATCCAAGTATTAAACAGGGCTAAACCTACTTAGCTGCCAACATCTGATAAGATCTGGTGCCTTCAGGGTGTTTATAACAATCGTCAGAAAACTAATATTTTTCCAGAAAACCAGTATTACCCCAGTTCTAAACAGAACACAATCAAACAGTTGCACTGGGCTGTTCTATACATGGAAAGAGTCTTTTTTCAGTGTCCTTTTCCCTCATACTCCTCCTGTACCAATATTGCTCCTAAGCATCAGGATCTGTGTCCCATGTACTACAATGGGTATTGTTGGGGTAAAACAAACAATTCTTCACTTGCCCAGTCATTTCAACAGTATCAAAAAAGTTTGATTTTTGTATATATCAATTAGGATCTAAATTCTGTTATGTAACTGAAGACACTTGTGTGTGTCTAGGGGGTTCATTTAATTTTCATTTTAACATAACTACAGAACTACATTTACAGAAATGTAATATGTTAGAAATATCTCTATATATGGGTACAAAAATAGATACAAATATGATAACACTGAACGATTATTCACAATCCAGAGAAACTAAAAAACAATGTGTCATATGAATATGAATAATTACGATGACAGCGTGAGGGAAAAAAATGTAATTCATGAATCCACATAAAACAACTATAATGTCCCCAGTGGGCATGGGAATGTGTGGGAGGTAATTTTTGCCATTTTAGCCCCAAAGCAGACTTTTTTCCAATGAGAATTGACCAGAAGTCAATTTATACATCACCTGCTGTTGGGAAAAAGGTACCTCCTATTATTATAATTAAAATTATAATTATTACTATTATCATCATCATCATCATCATCATTGCCATCATCGTTGTTCATATCCCACATTTCTCCCAATAACGGGACTCAAGGCAGCTTGCAATATATTTAAAACAGTACAGATCAAAAACTATATAAAAATTTCTATAAAAATATAAATGCAAAAGTTAATTAAAAGAAACAAATTATGAAGTTAATAAATTTAATTAGAAGACTACCTGCACACTGTAAAACAGCACAGTACAGCATAGGCCTAAAATAGGTAAAATTGCCCCCTTATGCCCTCAATGATCATTGGGACAAAAAAAAGGTTTTTCAGTTTTTGAAAGAGCATGTGGGGCACTCTAAGATTGCTAGAGGGCCAGTCCAGCCCTATAACTTGTAACAGTTGCCCACTGTTTCAAAAGCCAATTACATAATGTGTTCTTGATACAGCCAGCTTAACATAGTGGTTTAAGCATTGGACTATGACCTGAAAGCCAGGGTTCGATTCCCCACTCAGTCATAGGAAGCCACTGAGTGATCCTTTCATCCCAAGCAAACCCTCTGATAGGGACTTCTGGTCTGACCTATGGCCCTGTGACGGTGACAGGAACTGATTCAGATTTGTTTTGAATTGACTGGTTTCCCCCTTGGAATTGGGGGAACAAGGAGGGTTATGGAGATTTATCGCCTGCTCCCTAGCTACCATCCAAAGCGAAGAAATCAGCAAAGGCTGGCAATGGATAGAGTGGAAGAGATCATAACAGCCACTGCCATCGGATTGTAAGCAATATTAGTGGTGCCCACAGACCTTTTAAAGAAAACCCGATTGAGCTGGACTCCTAATATTTGCCTGCTTACTTAATATCTGTTAGAAAGATCATCCATCATACATAAAGTGTAGTAAGAGAGTTCAAACTCCAATACTATTTAACAGCGCATGAAGCTTGAAGATCACAATTTATTTAGTTCTGGGTTCCTGAACTTATTAACTGAGATAATGACTGCATTAAATAAAACTCCTATTACTTCCTCATTAGTTGTTGGCAAAAATAATCTCCCACTGACTATGATTAAAGACTGAATTAAAGACCGAGAAACTTTTATTTAGCCTGGGCTGCTGGAGAAAGAAGGAGAAAGTGTGGATGAGTGGAACGCAGTGTCTTTAATGGCAACAACTTCAGGCTGAGAAGAAGAATGAGAGAGATGTGTACTGTGCCTATAAATGACTGATTTGGATTTTTCCTCTGTAAGGATTTAAATATCTTTTTTTGTTTGGATTTTTGGACTTTCTTGAGATTTTGTGACTGTGGTTCCTGCTTTTGATTTACATGAGGTATTTTTCACTCTTTTTTCTTTTAGTTTTTGTTCTTTGCTGTGATCTTCTCCATGGATGTCATAAACATTTCTCTCTTACCTTTCTTTTATGATCTGAGCTATAAGTTATAACTTCTGATACAGACTTCATGTCAAAATTTATTTTCATGTGACTGGTTTTCTTTTCTGAATTCTTTTTCAGGACATCGTGATTGATTGCATTGGGACAATTGGAGTATTTTATCTCTCCCCCCACCTTTTTTCCTCATGTTTGTTGGCACTCTTTCAGTGGATGATGACATTATTGCTGACTTTGTGCTTAGAGTGTATTAGAGATAAGACGGGAGTGAACTGAGGACTTCAAACTGTGATCTGCTACTAGTAATAGTGAGAAGAGAGAAACACCGATTTCAAGAACTATAGCGAACTAGAGTATCTCCGTTAAAGACTATAGAACAGCGCTTTGAATGGCAATATTGGACTTGGGACAAAAAGAGTTTTGATAGAAATCAATTTAAAAATACCTCTGATTAGAGGATTTGTTAATTAATTTGCCTTCTTTTGAATTTATTTTGCTATTTCTTTTATCTTTGATTTACAATATTTTGACAGATTGCTAATTGTTGATGAATTTGAGTAATAGATTAAAATCATAATTTACTGCTGGAATAGAGGATTGGATTTATTTTTGGATTTATTTTTAAATTTTTTAAAATTTCTTTTCTAATAGCTATAACTGTTATAATAGAAAGAGAAGGAATCAATTATTATTAATTAATTACTAGTATTCACCTATAGAAGCCTATTAAGTATAAATATAATAAGTATATATAGATTAAGTATATATTTGATAAGAATGAGAGTATATTTAATAACCTTGCTCATTTAAGATTCACCAAAATGTGAATGTATTTTAATGTATATTGATATAACGACTAATTCAAAAAGGAAATTGCATTAAGGTTAAGGACTTCTGTTTGATTCATATGGAGACACGAAGAACTACAGCCAAAACAACTAAGACGACTACCTCTTCTTCTTCCCAAAGAAGGTCATCTTTGGAAACACCTAAAGCTGAACAAATCTCACAATTCTTACTTTTAGAAGAGATCAAAGGAATGAGAATGGAGATAAAACAGGAAATGAAAGAACTGAGAGATGAAATAAAGACTTTAAAACAAAATTAAAGGGAATTAAAAGTGTCGTGGGAGGATTACAAGAAGATTTGAAAGCTACAACCAGTTGAGTGACAACTTTAGAGACTAAAACAAAAAATGTAGAGGAAAAAGTTGATGAATTAAGCTTAAACAAGAAAGATATCTTGATAAGAGGGTCCTTTTTGATCTAAGATTGAGAGAGAGCTGTCTGAAGATAAGAGGTGTGAAAGAATATAAAAAAGAAAATTTATATGAATGACTAATCCCTGCTTTTGCTTATTTTTTGAACCAATCATCTGATAGAATGGCATGGGAGATTGATAAAGCTTTTAGAGTTGAATCAAGAATAACAAGAGAAAAAAACTGATCTCGAGACGTCGTAGTTTATTTTACAAGAAAGAAGACCAGGGAAGAAATTATTCAGAAAAATTTGGAAGCAGATTTAATAATTGATCATGAGAAAGTATATACAAAGATATACTTGCAAGAATACTGAGAAAAAGAAAAGAATATAGATTTTTGACAACCTATTTAAAACATCAAAATATATCTTACAGATGGGGGAAACTGGAAGGTCTCACATTTTTATTTAGAGAGAAATTATTTAAAAATAATAATGTTCAAGATGCTGAGATGTTACCCTGTGAACTGGGGGTCCCGGGAGGGACACCAAAAGGTGCTCAACTAAAGTTGGGGAAAATTAGCTCAGAGCACTGCTTAACGTTACGAGAGGCAGGGTAACGTAGCGAGATCTTGAACCCTATGTCTACGGGGTCGGGTCCTGTCAAGGAGAACACAGAAGTTGAAATAATAAATGATGTTTACTGAATACAAGCAAAACAGTGTATGCGACACACTCATACAAGATAACTAAGGAAAATAAAGGTTGGAGTGGTATAGAGGGGTTTTTAGAGGGATTGCTGGTTTGGGTGATACTTCACCTGTCCTGAAGCCCAGAAAAATAGAGAGCGCAGCTGGGGTGCGATGTAGCTCAGCACGTGGAGCTGAGGGGAGGCTCGCCAAGCAAAGCGGCAGCAAGGCGGGATGAAACTCGGGAGCCATCCGAGGAAGGTCTCGGAATCAAGGGTTTTTATAAGGAGAATTGTGACTGCAGGCTATGCCGTACTTGGGGGAAAACAATAGATTTGGAGTTGGAGACAAAGCCTCCGAAAGGTCAGAATCTGAATGATTGAGTTATCGTAGCGGTTCTCAGTAGAGTAGCCCGTATGCAAACGCAGAGTACTTGGGTATTGTATAGTTTACCCATCAAGCTTCCAGCACAGGGCAGAGTCTCTTTTGTAAGTGGCGTGCATACTTAATTAGAGTACTTGCCTGGAGGTCTCCTAAAGCAGTGAGTCAGCTATTTCTGGCCTGCCTGTATTGTAGTTTGAATATTACGGCTATTAACGGCCGAGCTTGTTTACGTGCTTGTCCGGTGGCCTCGCAAGCACGTGGGAAGGAATAGAGAAGTGCAGCCGAATTGTGATAGCAAGGGATATCTTTAATATCCCCAAAGCTCGGACTAGCCAGGGCAGTAACACAGAGGTAGAATATAAAGTGGGAAAAATATATAAGTTTTTAATAAATTTGGATATGGAACAAGAATTAGTTAAGGAAAGTATGATCAAATGGGCCTAGAACATTGAACACCTTATTACATTGGAACAATGGGAGAAGTCTTGGATACAGACATGGTCAGTGATAAAACCAACAAGTTTAAGGGAAAACTTTTACAAAATGATCCATAGGTGGTACGTAGCTCTATTTCAATTAGCCAAGATGAAGGGTGGTGGAAATGATACCTGTTGGAAGTGTGAATGAAAAAGTACCTTTTATCAGGCATGGTGGAATTGTGTACAAGTGAAAAAATGTTGGAAGAGGATCATGACATAGTCTCTGAAACATTCAAGATTAAATTTCCATTAGTCCCAGAGCTGTACTTGTTAAATATGATTGATTGTCTACCTCAATTAGATAGAACACAAAAAAGGATATTATTATACATGATTACAGCCATAAGGTTATGTTTGCACAAACGTAGAAACAACCGGAGATACCAAATGTAGAAGACTGGGCAATAAAATTGTATGAAATGGTAGAATATGATAAAATAAGGATTTTGATGATGGATAAACCCACAACTCAATTAAAAAATGGTTGGAAGAGAGTATCACCCACATGGGAATCCTTTTGGGGTAAGAACGCAACTGTAGGGATGGAAATTTCAGGCTAATCATCATAAATTAATTGACACGTATTGATTAAATACACATTTATATATACACCTACATTGTTATAATATATCAAATATATACATATATAAATATAGAGGGGAATGTAAGCATTAATATTTAAATGACAATATTATTAAAGATAACTAAAGAAACTTAATTATCTTAGTAATCTGTAAATAATTTGAGTACTTTTACGAAGACTATTGGTATACAATATTGATATATGAAGAATTAAGGTTCACACTCTGCTAGTATTGCTTTAAGCATAGATTATTACATAGGAATAGTAGTCCTGGACTAGCCAAGGCAGTAACAGAGATTTTTATAACGAGATATGGAAAAGATAATCAAAAGCAGGATATTCCTAGAGAAGAAGGTTGATGAACATCTAAATATGGACTAGTTGAAACTTCCGGAAGGAGAACTAGTGGGATATGGATCAGAGGAGGGAGACAAAACAGAGTTAGAGGAGGAGAAGAAACAACAAATAAGTGAAGAAGAACAATTAGAAGTTGACAACTAATAAACATATATAATTGAATAAAATGGAGTTAAAGGTTGTGTCATGGAACATTAAGGGAATTTCTATTCACAGAAAAGAAGAAAAATCTTTCATTATTTAGGAAAAAAGACATATGATGGTATATGACTGCAAGAAATTCAGTTGAAACTAGAGAAAGTTAATTTAATTTGGAACAAAACCTTTGGCTCAGAATTCTTCTCCACCCCTGAAAAAAAGAAGAGAGGAGTGGTGCTTTATGTCAATTTAAAAATACAAGCCAAAGAAAAATATAGCAGTGGAAGTAATTTGGCAAGAACAGAAAAGACTCTTAGTTGGTTTATATGACCCTCATAGTAATCAAGATAACTTTCATAAAGAGTTGAACAGTAAAATTTCAGATCTGGAATATGATATAATCGTTTTTGGGGACTGGAACAGCATGATCAACCCAAGTTTAGACAGGAAATCAGAAAAACTGGCATCTCCCTAAAGTGCAAACCCCAGGAGTCCATAGGATATTGAAAGTGGAATAATAGCGCTATAACAGTCCAGTGCGAAAGGACTCTAAGTCCAAAAACTGTAACAGACAAACATAGAGAGATTCTTAATAGTCCAATAACAATGGTGAAATTAGTTGAAGCCATTCGCAAATCTAGGAATGGTAAAGTTCCAGGTCCAGATGGGTTTCTGGCTTCTTTTTATAAAATCTTTCAACATCAATTAACGTTATTGCTTCTAGAAATTATGAACTAGAAAGAAAAATTCTGAGGTCATGGACAGAAGCTAATATAACTTTGATTTACAGTCAAGAAAGAGAGCCAGTAAATGTTAAAAACTACACACCTATCTTGCTGTTAAATACAGATTATAAACTCTTCATATCTATATTAACAGACAGATTTTTAAAAGTACTTGAAGAAATAATTCCAGGGAGACAATTAAAAGATAACCTGAGAAATATAATAAACATAATCGAATTATGTGAAAGTCACCCGGAGCGAAAATTAGCTGTTGTTTTTCTTGTCATCAAAAAAGTTTTTGATATGTTCATGTTGAAGATATGTGAAAAAATGAATATGGATAAGAAATTTCAGAAATGGTAAAAGACAATATATATGAATCAATCTGCCCAGATCATTATAAATGGTGAAAGGTCAAATAAATTGAATATTCACAGGGGAACAAGACAAGGTTGCATGTTATCCCCTTTGTTATTTCTAATAGTAATTAAGGTTCTGATTGAGAACATCAGAAATAATCCCAAAACAAAGAAGATTAAATTGAAAAGTAAAGAACATAAAATCAAGGCCTTCACAGATGGTTTAGTAGTTACATTTGAAGAACCAATGTCAGCTTTAACTGAACTTAAAACTACCTTGAAAAAATTCAAGAAATCTTCAGGTTTAAAGATCAACGAAGATAAATCTAACATCTTAACAAAGAATGTCCCTTCAGATGAGGAAATAACATTATCACACCTACAATACAATATAACAAATATAACCAGAAAAGTAAAATATTTAGGTATCTGGCTTACAAAGAAGAATTCTGAGCTTTTTAAAAATAATTATGAAAAGAGCTGGAAAGATATTTTGAAAGATCTTCAAAGCTGGAACAACTTAAAGTTATATTTTATGGGTAGAATCTCCGCAGTGAAGATGTCTGTACTTCCAAAGATGTTCTTTCTTTTCCAAACAATTCCAGTGATCCATAATGAAAAAAAATTTCAGCTCTGGCACAAAGAAATATCAAATTTTATATGGAGAGGAACCCCCCCCCCCAGAATTAAGCTTTGCAAGATGCAAAAGAAAGAGGTGGATTAGGCTTCCCCAATTTTTTATTACATTATCATACCTTCTGTTTAAATTGGATAAGAGAATGGATCAGTTTGAATAACATGGAACTATTAAACGTGGAAGGAGAGGGATTATGGTCAGGATGGCATTTCTACTTATGGTTTAATAAGGCCAGAAGAAGGGCCTTACTAAATATTTGGAGAAAGTACTTTCCACAAATCTGCCGTAAAACAGCACTTTGGGTAACACCCCAGGAAGCCCTTTATAAGAAAGAAAACATATTATTTGATAGTTGGATTAAATATAAAGATTTGACAGACTTGGAAAATGATCAAATAAAGATAAAATCACAAGAAGAAGTTATTAGAAGTAGAATCAAATGCCATTGGTTGCTATATAGGCAACTTAGGGAAAAATTAAGAGTAGATATGAAATTAAATGGACCCCAAGAGACAGAAGAAGATATGAAGAAGAAATTATCTCACTTCTGTGTTCAGGCAAACCCAAATCTACCTCTTTAAATTATAAAACGCTTTTGAGATGGGCAACAGAAGATGAACCAGTAGAAATATCTATGGTTAAATGGGCCCAAAATGTATCCCATTCCAAACCTTTTAAGCAATGGGAGAAAATTTGGACTAAATGATTGAGATATGCAACATGTCAAGATATCAGGGAGAACATTTATAAGATGTGTTTCAGGTGGTACCTCACTCCTGCTAAGTTATCAAAAATGTATCATAATTTCTCAAATAAATGCCTGAAATGTGAACAGGAAGTGGGTACCTTCTACCATCATTGGTGGACATGCAAAAAAGTGGAAAAAAATTTGGAATGTGATACAAATAGAAAAAAACGGGGTTTTAAATTTGAGATGATTCTGCAACTGTATTTATTATGTATGATGAATAACAATCTGGGAAAAAGAGCAGGAAAGTTATAGTTTTATATGACAACAGCAGCTAGAATGCTGATAGCTCAAACTTGGAAAAGCAAAACTCTCCGTTCAGTTATTGATTGGGAGATGAAACTCTTTGGCATGATGCAGACGGATAGCTTTACTTTTATGTTAAAGGGGGAAAAGCTGATAAATTCGTCAAAGATTGCGATAATGTGATACTTTATTATAAGAACAGTTGCAATAATATTAAGATGGCCAACATTGATTTTTAAAGGAGTAATTGCACAGATCTAATAGTTATATTTGATCAAATTTCAGGCATATCAATTTAAAATTTACTTTGGCTGTCCCTCACTTAGGGGGAAGTTTGGTATGAAAGAAGCATGGTTCTAGATGAGAGATTGAGAAGAAAATTAATATGTGATAAAATCAAATTCTTGTTTTTTACCTTATGGTAACATGTTTTGTTCAGGATATTGCCATTATATTATACGTGTTGTTACCCTGATTTCTGGGGGTCCTGGGAGGGACACCTTAATGTGCTCACAACAATGGGGAGGGAATTAGCAAGGAGCACTAGCTAGCAATGCGAGAGGCAGGTAACGTAGCGAGATCTTGAACCCTATGTCTACGGGGTCAGGCCGAGTCAATGATAAAGCAGAAGTTAATAATAATGATTGTTTTATTGAGATACAGTCAAACACGTGTATGCAACACACTCACACAAAGAACTATAGAAATAAAAGGTAGGAGCTGGATAGAGGGATTTTGAGAGGAGGTTTGGTATGGGAAATACTACACTTGTCCTGAAGCCTGGTAATAGCAAAGAAGCTGGGAAGCGTAGGTTCTCAGCACGTGGGGCTGAGGGGAGGCTCGTCAAACGGAGAGGCAGCAAGTCGGGAGGCAAGTCACAAGCAATCCAACAAGACGCTCAAAGTCAGGGGTTCTTATAGGAAAAATTGTGGCCGCAGGCTGGTCCGTTCTTGGGGATAACAATGAGTTTCGGGATGGAGACAAAGCCTCCAAAAGGTCAGCACTTTAGATGATTGAATTATGACAGAGTTGTCAATAGAGTAGCCAGTATGCAAACGTGGAGTGCTTGAGAGTTATATAGTCCGCTCATCAAGCTGCCTGTGCGGGGCAGGGGATCCTTTGTAAGTAGCGTGCATACATAATGTGGTACCTGCCTTGAGGTCTCCTGAAGCTGCATTCGGCAATGATTGGCCTGGCTGGATTGGGATTTGAATGGGTTGGCTATTGTCGGCCGCGCCTGTGTGCCTGCTTGTCCAGGGCCCTTGCAAGCACGTGGAGAGGAATGGGTAAAGAAGGCCAAATTATTGATATCAAATGATATCTTAATATCCCACAAGCTCGGGCCAGAAACAGCAGTAACAGTGTATAATATGTACTTCTTGACTGAATGTGTGATCTTTATTATATGATTTATTTAACTATTTTTAATAAAAATTAATAAAGAAAACCCTGTGATAGGTTCAACTTAGGGCTACGCTAAGTTGGAAACGACTTGAAGACACACAACAACAAATGTTTTCTTGACATTCTGACATCAGAGTCAACTGCCGTTTTTACCTATAATAAACCAAAATTCTAAATGTTTCTGTTCACAAATAAGAATAAGAAAAAAATGATAAGGCAACATACATCAGTGCTCCACTTGTGAAACACATTTCTTATGTGTAAATGTAGACACTGTCATAATTGTTGTTTTTGTTCTCTGCCATCAAGTTTATTTCAAGTTATGGTGACCCTGCAAATGAGAGACCTCCAAGACCCCTGCTCTGGCCTTGCAAATTCAGGGCTGTGACATCCCTGACTGAATCAATCTGCCTATAGAGTCATCTCCCTCTTTTCCTACTGCCTTCCACTTTAACAATCATTATCACCTTTCCAATGAGTCTCATCTTCTCATGAAACAAACAAAAACTAGAACTCTCAACTTTGTATGTCATGTTGTGAAATTTCCTAATCATTACAGTTCATATTATTATGAAAAATTATACTCATAGTACTTCCTAGATGAAATCTATTAGTAGCTTTTCAATTTTCTTCCTTCTTCCTCCACCTCCCGTCTACTTCCCTACCTGAAGAAGTGAGTGATTAATTATATAGCCTTTACCATCTTAACTATCCAAAATGTTTTACCCTAGCAAGTCCATTATTTTCCTTTATCTACTTATCTCTAGTTCAGGACTACTATTCCTATGTAATAATCTATGCTTAAAGCAATACTAGCAGAGTGTGAACCTTAATTCTTCATATATCAATATTGTATACCAATAGTCTTCGTAAAAGTACTCAAATTATTTACAGATTACTAAGATAATTAAGTTTCTTTAGTTATCTTTAATAATATTGTCATTTAAATATTAATGCTTACATTCCCCTCTATATTTATATATGTATATATTTGATATATTATAACAATGTAGGTGTATATATAAATGTGTATTTAATCAATACGTGTCAATTAATTTATGATGATTAGCCTGAAATTTCCATCCCTACAGTTGCGTTCTTACCCCAAAAGGATTCCCATGTGGGTGATACTCTCTTCCAACCATTTTTTAATTGAGTTGTGGGTTTATCCATCATCAAAATCCTTATTTTATCATATTCTACCATTTCATACAATTTTATTGCCCAGTCTTCTACATTTGGTATCTCCGGTTGTTTCTACGTTTGTGCAAACATAACCTTATGGCTGTAATCATGTATAATAATATCCTTTTTTGTGTTCTATCTAATTGAGGTAGACAATCAATCATATTTAACAAGTACAGCTCTGGGACTAATGGAAATTTAATCTTGAATGTTTCAGAGACTATGTCATGATCCTCTTCCAACATTTTTTCACTTGTACACAATTCCACCATGCCTGATAAAAGGTACTTTTTCATTCACACTTCCAACAGGTATCATTTCCACCACCCTTCATCTTGGCTAATTGAAATAGAGCTACGTACCACCTATGGATCATTTTGTAAAAGTTTTCCCTTAAACTTGTTGGTTTTATCACTGACCATGTCTGTATCCAAGACTTCTCCCATTGTTCCAATGTAATAAGGTGTTCAATGTTCTAGGCCCATTTGATCATACTTTCCTTAACTAATTCTTGTTCCATATCCAAATTTATTAAAAACTTATATATTTTTCCCACTTTATATTCTACCTCTGTGTTACTGCCCTGGCTAGTCCGAGCTTTGGGGATATTAAAGATATCCCTTGCTATCACAATTCGGCTGCACTTCTCTATTCCTTCCCACGTGCTTGCGAGGCCACCGGACAAGCACGTAAACAAGCTCGGCCGTTAATAGCCGTAATATTCAAACTACAATACAGGCAGGCCAGAAATAGCTGACTCACTGCTTTAGGAGACCTCCAGGCAAGTACTCTAATTAAGTATGCACGCCACTTACAAAAGAGACTCTGCCCTGTGCTGGAAGCTTGATGGGTAAACTATACAATACCCAAGTACTCTGCGTTTGCATACGGGCTACTCTACTGAGAACCGCTACGATAACTCAATCATTCAGATTCTGACCTTTCGGAGGCTTTGTCTCCAACTCCAAATCTATTGTTTTCCCCCAAGTACGGCATAGCCTGCAGTCACAATTCTCCTTATAAAAACCCTTGATTCCGAGACCTTCCTCGGATGGCTCCCGAGTTTCATCCCGCCTTGCTGCCGCTTTGCTTGGCGAGCCTCCCCTCAGCTCCACGTGCTGAGCTACATCGCACCCCAGCTGCGCTCTCTATTTTTCTGGGCTTCAGGACAGGTGAAGTATCACCCAAACCAGCAATCCCTCTAAAAACCCCTCTATACCACTCCAACCTTTATTTTCCTTAGTTATCTTGTATGAGTGTGTCGCATACACTGTTTTGCTTGTATTCAGTAAACATCATTTATTATTTCAACTTCTGTGTTCTCCTTGACAGGACCCGACCCCGTAGACATAGGGTTCAAGATCTCGCTACGTTACCCTGCCTCTCGTAACGTTAAGCAGTGCTCTGAGCTAATTTTCCCCAACTTTAGTTGAGCACCTTTTGGTGTCCCTCCCGGGACCCCCAGTTCACAGGGTAACAGAGTGGTGGAGAAACGCAGGCAACCCCCGTACCCCTAATTTGAGAAGGTGTCGCGAACCTCCTCAAATCAGGCTGGTACTGACTTAGGTGACAGTCGGTCAAGTCATTAGAGCACTGTTAGGCAGGAACATGTGCGTGTGGAGTCTGTGTGTTTGAGCTCTAGAGCTATTCTATCTAGGTGGAAATCTGTTCCCCATTCTTGCTTAGTTTGTGTATGTCAGCCGCCCTGGTGTGGTCACTAGCACTAGGCAGTGAACCATCGTTCGATAGCAAGGGGTTTGCACAAGCTGTCCTAGGAATCACATCCCTATCTTGGGGTCTATCGTGTGCTGGGATCCGAAGTGTTAGAGTGTTAGCATGGTAGGAACAGTCTACACTCATCCAACACCATAGTGGCAAGGCAAAATAGCACTTAGGGAAGAAATTCCCCACTTAGAGTTGTATGCGGGTGCTTCCCGTCAGTTGTTGTTGTTGGGTAGCTTTGAGAATGCGGGTGTGTCCCGCTGTGTAATTTCAGGTGCGTCCCGATTGCCTAGCCGAGTAGGTGCAGGTGGTGATTCCCGACCTAGCCTAGGGTTTAGAGGTTTAGCCCGTGGTAGAGGAAGGTACCCCTCACCCAGAAAACCAGTTAGGGACGGTCCGGTTTTGGCTCCTTGCCCTTTTCCCCCGCTGCTTGGCCAGGTGGCGCTGTAAGTTCCACTGGGTTCGTTTCCCCCCCTTCAGGTAGGCGGAGTACTCCTGAGGGTTCATTGGGTCTAGGTGACCTCCCTGTCCCTGAACCATTTCCTCATCCTTTGGTCCCCAGAGCTGTCGAGGTGGAAAACCGGGCTTGGGAGTACCAAAGTGACTTTGTTTGGGCAGGCTGGAGATAGGTTCCCGTCCCTCTTTCCTAGAGAAGTTCCATAGAGTTCGTTTCCCTACAGTCCCCCAGGGGTCTAGGTGATCCTTCCCGTCACTCCAGTTCCTGGTCCCGCTTGTAGTTTGTGGTTTGTAGTTTGTGGTTTGTAGGTAGTGTTAGAGATAGTTGTGGTTTGTGTGGAAAAATGGCAGAGAATAGCAAGGTCACCATCAAGGACCTCATATTGGAGGAAGAGGTCAGAGGTAAACTAAAAAGATGGGTGTTGAGTAAGGGGAAATGCCCCTGGAAGGACACCATCTTCTAGACGGCCGATCCCTTTACCACACTCGGGAAGCATACGCCCTGGCACGTAAATCAAAGAACCCTTTCGGACTGTCTAAGGACGCTTTGGCCGCTTGGGGACTTTGGCTTACGGCCAGAGATGCTAGTAGTGCCCTGGTAGAGACCAGAGAGAAGTTAGCTAGTGTGGAGAAAGAGAACGTCCAGCTTCAAGCTGAGGTTGAGACGTTGCATGCGGACAAAGTAACTTTTGCGTCCGTAGCGCAGGCGTCCGCCCAGAAGCTGAATAACATCACAGTAGTGGCGCAAACATGGGAAGAGAAAGCCCACGCCTTAGAGGCTGAGCTGGATCATGCCCGGTCTGCGGCCAAGTTTATGGTGGGGCAAGTGAGAGAACAGTAGAAGGCTGTTAGCCATGTAGCTTGCCAGAAACAGATAGCTGTGCTGGACAGCCAGCTCCAAACGCGCAAAGCCTTAATTTCGGCTGTGGGCCTGGAGCTGCTCCCAATGTTCGCTGAGGACTTTTCTGGGGAGGCACTGCCGGAGGATGCTCAGGCAACCGTTCCCCACAATCCAGACTGGAGCAACCCTAAGGCCCCAGTCCACCCGGTAGAGACTAGGTCCATGACTAGACAGACCACCCCCCTTGGAGAAGGCAGTTCTGATAGGCAAGAGACGCAGGAGACACAGGTCACCGAGGCTAGGGTCCCCTGGTGTGCCACTGAGGCCAAAGCTATTGCAGACCAGTTGGGTCCTCTAAATCAGTCCACTGGGATCATGTGGCTAAACGCGGTGATTCACTCTCACCCGACAGCCAATGGTCAGGACCTGACCCAACTGGCCTGACTTTGCATGTCCCCTTCCGAGCTCCCTACTCTTAAGTCAGCCATGGCAGCTCGAGGCCTGGTTAGGCTCGAGGCCCACACCTGGATGAGGGAGATAATTAAGATTTTGTGGCCCGGACAGAGTGCAGGTGTGCTCTATGTCATGGAGCAACAGGGTCCTCATGAGAACCCTGAGGTTTACGTGGCACGGAAGCAGCTCCTCGCCATTCTGGCCGAGAAGGTCCCCTTGACGCCCCACGGGTACAGCTTTGACCATGTGGAATTCAAGACTCTGTTGTATGGAGGCTTGAACCACGAGACAAAGATGGCCCTAGGTTTGGTGGATCCAGCCACCACTAACTGGGAGGAATTTGGGAACAACCTCCGACGGGTCTCTGACCTGCTGCACAAGGTAGGATCCCTTAAACCTCCCCCCAAGATGCATAGGAAGGACACCGGGAATTGGGAACCTATAGCCAAGGTTACCTACTCGAACTATGGGCCCCATTCCCAACACCAGAAAACTGCGCCAAATTCAGTTCCCCAAGGGAACTGGACTCCACGCCCAGCTCCCAGACAGGACAACAGGCAGTGGCAGGGAAGAGATTTCCGCAGCCAGCCCGGCAAGGCAGGAAGTCACCCGCAGCAGCCCACTGCCCCCAAACAGCTCTCTGACTCGGGCTCTCTTCAAGAGATGTCTGGTGGGTACGATCCCACGGCCCAGACGTACTCCTCGGATAGAGTAAGGGTCTGGGGCATGCTTAGAAGGTTCGGGCTGCACATGAGCCAGTTCGATAAGCGTCCGACATCAGAGCTTTTGGAAGCTCTAGATAAGCAGCTTCAGGCGGGAAGTAAACAGTTGGTCCAGGCTGTGACCGACGGCCCACCTCCGGCTGGATACTATCCTAACCTGGATCTGCAAGCATAGGGGTGCCCTCGGTCCAGGAAGCTTCCCCGCAACGTTGTGGCTAGGTTGAAGCCAGACAGGTGGGGAAGGTTCTGGGTGAAGGCAGGCATAGGGACCGAGAGGGATAAGACTCCTGCCACCCTTCTTGTGGACTCTGGTGCAGCAGTAAATGTGCTGCACCCCAAACTTGCGAGGTACGGTGAACCCACGCCCGAGCATGTCCAGCTTTCTGGATATGGCGGGGGGGGTCACCAAGGACAGGACAGGCATCCCAATGTCTATAGAGACGTTTCGTTTTCAATTGTGGGCATGCGAGAACTGGGGAGAAGACGACAGCCTTTTAGGCATCGGCTTTCTCCAGGGAAACAGGCTCACGGTTGATTACGCAAACGGGTTTCTATGGCAGCTAGATCAGGGACCAGTAGAGATTTCGGCTGTGCACCGCTGTGCCGCCATTGAAGCTCCTGCCCCTATCCCGGTGAGAAAGAAGACACATGTATATTCCTATCCGGAGGTGAATTTGGCTACCGCCTCACCCTCCGTGCAGATGCTCTGGTGCCGCCTTGTCCTCAAAAGCCATGGCACTGTCTTAATTGTGACGCTAGTAATGGTAAAAGGGGCCACGGCTAGCTACGGCTCCATTTCGATTACCATTGTGACTGGAGAGAAAGGTTCCCCGGAGGCACGTGGGTCCAGGACTAGCCTCCATACTGGAGTGAGGATATGGGTCCCAAACCAGGAGCAGGCGTTGCCGCTCTTGCCGGTAGTTCTGGAGACCCAAGAGAAGGATCGGAAAGGGAAACCCCCAGATGGGAACGCCCTTTTGTTAGCACGACAGCGTGGTGGATGGGCTTTGCTTCCCTTCATGGAATGGCAACCCCCATGAAGAGGTGGTTGCTCCAGCTCCCCTCTCCTTCCCCCTTCCTTGTAAATAGACCCTTTCTGTTGTAATGGAGCCCCCATCTCTGTGTTCCCTACAGGGAGACAGAATGGGATAGCTCCTGAGGATTGCAGTTTTGTTTTGCGTGAGTAGATATGCACTTAGAACCTCGCCCAAATCTAGCCATGTTTATACAGACTGGCAATTTAATGTAGGGGCAGTGTGTTATTGGAACCCATATCCAGAGGTGGAAGCCTTGTTGACGGGGACGGCGCTGCTCCCCTGGTTCAAGAAAAGGTACCCTTTCGAGCTATCCACAAATTTCCATATACACTCTAGGAATAGATTGAGTGCCATATTAAGAATGGCTATTGCCGGCAAAGAGGTTAAATTCAACCCCAGCATGGCCACAGCAGCCACTCCCATGACCGCCAGGATAGTCCGGGGCAACCACAGCTATGCATCTTTACTAGTGCTTAGCTTCACTTTTGACAACTGCCACCCTACATGGGTATGGAAAGCCTACATGTTCCACTGCCAGAATGCCACACTGACTCCGACAGGTTGTAAGTTCTCCTGCGGGAAAATGTGGTGTCCCGATTCCGATATTCACACCCCTCCTCCACCAGAACATCACCCGGCTATGTATGTGGGTAGTTCCGTAGTCCGCAAAGATATTGAAATGGTCGCTTACTCGAACGTTCAACCCATAGTAACCAAAATGATATTAAATTTTACGGTTGTCAACATCTCGAGAGTAATTCCAACTTGCCAACCGTACCTACAACTTGCATGGACACAGTGGGAACACTGGGAGAAACGATGGCTGTCTTTCTCCCACCCACACACTCTCCCTAAGCGAAGTGTCTTAGGAACCGTTTTAGGTGGAATTGGAACTGGCGGCACGTTCATCAACGCTATAGATAATGAGATTTTAGCAAACAAATTAGGCGTAATTGGCACCAAAACTAGAGACATTGGAATATCCTCCGCTGCTGGCCTAACCAACGTAGCGAGAGGAGTAGATCTAATTAGTCAATTGCTCCCACAGTGGGTTGGAGGCGAGCGAGATGTAATATCTGACCTTGGCCATGTTCTACAGATCACAACCCACAATTTGTCAATAGCAATACAGTGCACGCAACTGCAAAGCACCGTGATCACCTTTGCTGCTCAGGTGATCCAGGCCAGCCTCATGCGGTTAATACACCCAGAGATCCTGAGCCTACTCCAAGAGCGATAACCAGAATCGCTGGAACACCCGGCTGCTTTGGCACAAATATGGCACGCCATGTGGAAGAGCCTGACTCTCACGGTGGACGTTGCCCATGAACGGATTCTGGATCCGGTAATCCTACATCCAGTATCCCATTTAGGACTCCCCCTCATAGCCGCCAATGCCACTTTACTGCCCCCACGGATGTACCATTGGTCCAATGGTACACACTCTTTTGATTTAGCTGGTTGCCTATTCAACCGCCATTGGATTCAGTGTTTCCATGACCTTAATGGTGTCAGCCTCAGTGATACTTCCGAATATTTGGTAGTGCCAGTAAATAACACAGTCATGGCCCAGATTACCCGTCAGTGCTTCTGTTTAAGGACTCCTTGTACCAACTTGATAGTATTGCCTAGTGGTGCGACTGTAAGAGTAAACCGTACTGCTGGGAACCCCTGTTTTTGTTCACAGATGGTCCAAGACTGCTTTGGCCAGAACTTCTATCTCCAGTGGGAGGTACGAGATTATGTGTTTGAAAGTGTCTATGCACCTACAGAATCTGAGTTAGTCGGATTCCACCTTGAGGACGAGATCCCTTCGTCTTTATGGCTCAGGAATCTCACCAGTTTGTCTCAACAAGTAAAGGAGGTATCGCACTCCCTCCACCAAATTGCCTTTACTGTTAACCACACTGCTCAAGTAATAGTAAGCACCTCAGAGGAGTTGAAATCCGCCGCGAAGCATTCGTGGTGGGATGTCTTTAATTGGTCTTCCACGAGTCAGGCTATAGCACATTTCGCCCTCCACCCTTTAGTCGTCTTGGTGGTGTTTCAGATCATTTTGGTAGTCAGCCTTGTGGGTTTGGTATTTTAGATAAAGAAACAGATCCTCATGTTACAAGCCGTCCGCTTCTATCAAGGGAAGAGGTTCCCCCTTTTGTAAATAGTTGCTTGTTGTATAATGTATAGTGTGTTAAAGTCTATCCTTCGACCTTTTAAAGGAGGGTGTTTTTGTTTTTGGAGGAAACGGATTCTTGGGATGGCTGTCCCAAGATCCTCTTATCCTCTGAGGTAGAACAGGCCTACAGAGTCAGCCCTGATACTCTGAGGAAGGCGAGTCAGACTGAAGTGCCGACCTTTTCTCACTCCGAACACCTGCGTTCTCTCACTCGGAGGGATTGCCTTGTGCAAGGGCGTTCTGGTGGGATTAGGGCGAGACGAAGGGGGCCTCACGACCCTCTCAGGAGAACCAGGTCTGACTCTGGACTCCCGGTCTACTGCCCAGGCATGCCCCTCATCCCATCAAGGGCCTCCTCCCCACTTCCTTGGTGTGCTTGGATTGTTAGGGTGAGAACAACTGGCACCGCTATTGTGTTTGTTGCCTCATGCAATTTTGGCTTCACCGATTTAGAACCACTCTCCCATGCCCCATAAGGGCCGGAGACCCACACAATTGACCTGACACCCGGCCCCAGTGCATTGTGTCTCATTTGCATATGTTATTAGGACATTTGCATACGTGCATCCATCCAGTCGGACCAATCACCGAGAGCAACGAGCAAGCGTACACTCGCTTGTCTCTGATTTGGTTCAGTCTATCTTTTTCACCAGTGTTGGGGCCCTGCCACCAGGCAGAGCAAAAAAAAAAAGGGGGGGTCAGAGCCTAACCTAGTTCAGTCTGAACATGTGAGTACCACTGCCATTGCAGACGGGGCTTCAGCAGGGGCAACTTATGGGTGGCTGTTTGAAACAAAGCACCAGCCTTGGTTGGTCCATCTGACCCCTGAACTTTGCAGGTCCGGTCTTACTCAGAGTGAACTACAGTTAGGAACTGAACTCCCCAAGCTCTGGCAGACATGTCACCAGCCCAGGGTGACCATGATCTGTAGTGACCTTAACATCGCCTCTCCTGGTATGGCTTTAAGATCTGGTCCCACCCCATGTCTACCAGCTGCTCCCCGTAGATCTCCATCTTCCAACAGATCTCATTCCCAGTAGGCTTTGAGCCGGCCATTTGCATTAATGGTATACATTGGAAAAAAAACATGTCAGTTCTTCTGTTAAAATTCTAATAGGTCTATTGCTCCAGAAGACTGGGAAGATCCCAAGGTTGTGCCATCACCCCCGAGTACCGTGGGGGGGGGGTGACGAAGAAAGTTGCTGCTCCATCTGATGGCCGAGGCTTGGAGATTCCTGGTTCTTCGACAACACCTGAGACTGTGAGGGAAGGTGACCACGCTGCCTTTCGATTGCCACGAACTTTTGCCATTCTTGCTACCGTTTGCTGACCCGAAAAAAACCTGTGGACTATTCCAGGCTCCAAATTCTGCAAAGACTCATTGCTCCTGAACTTGCAGCAAGACAAGCTGCACCGACTTGGACATTTTGGTTGTTGTTCCTGCTCCGTTGCCCAGATGGACTTCTGTTTTGCTCGCCCGCTCCAGCCAAAAGACTTTTTCTGTTGCAAGGAGGGGGGTGCCAAGACTTTTGCTTGCACCTCCCCTCCCCCGGACTACGAACTTTCATTCCACATTGAACTGTGTTACTCCTTGGATTGTCTTCATTGCCAGAACATGCACTGGACTTACTGTATTTCATTGATTGCTTCATATTGCATTTGCTATTTATTGCCATTTGCTCATTTTTCGACAGTTCCCTATTGATGGGACATTGGACATTGTTTATTGTTTAATTGTTTATTATTGCGCTATTGTTTACACTGGTGTGTGTGTGTTTAGGTTTTAGTTAGGAATGTCTTTATAAGATAGGAATCCTTTTGCTCTTCCCGAAATTCCCTTTCTTGAGGAGTGATATGGCTACCAACCTGCAAGCCCTACTCTGCTCTAAATTAATTTTTGCTTTTAATTGGAAAACGTCCGATATTGTCCCCAACATCGCCCATTTTCGGGGGGGCGGGATTTTTACTGCCCTGGCTAGTCCGAGCTTTGGGGATATTAAAGATATCCCTTGATATCACAATTCGGCTGCACTTCTCTATTCCCACGTGCTTGCGAGGCCACCGGACAAGCACGTAAACAAGCTCGGCCGTTAATAGCCGTAATATTCAAACTACAATACAGGCAGGCCAGAAATAGCTGACTCACTGTTTTAGGAGACCTCCAGGCAAGTACTCTAATTAAGTATGCACGCCACTTACAAAAGAGACTCTGCCCTGTGCTGGAAGCTTGATGGGTAAACTATACAATACCCAAGTACTCTGCGTTTGCATACTGGCTACTCTACTGAGAACCGCTACGATAACTCAATCATTCAGATTCTGCCCTTTCGGAGGCTTTGTCTCCAACTCCAAATCTATTGTTTTCCCCCAAGTACGGCATAGCCTGCAGTCACAATTCTCCTTATAAAAACCCTTGATTCCGAGACCTTCCTCGGATGGCTTCCGAGTTTCATCCCGCCTTGCTGCCGCTTTGCTTGGCGAGCCTCCCCTCAGCTCCACGTGCTGAGCTACATCGCACCCCAGCTGCGCTCTCTATTTTTCTGGGCTTCAGGACAGGTGAAGTATCACCCAAACCAGCAATCCCTCTAAAAATCCCTCTATACCACTCCAACCTTTATTTTCTTTAGTTATCTTGTATGAGTGTCACATACACTGTTTTGCTTGCATTCAATAAACATCATTTATTATTTCAACTTCTGTGTTCTCCTTGACTCGACCCGACCCTGTAGACATAGGGTTCATAGAACTCGCTACGTTACCTGCCTCTCGTAACGTTAAGCAGTGCTCTGAGCTAATTTTCCCCAACTTTAGTTGAGCACATTTTGGTGTCGCTCCCGGGACCCCCAGTTCACAGGGTAACATCTGGATTAAGCAATTTATCAAATTCCTTTTCTTTAGTTTCGAACCCATCTGTCTTACTATCTATCTTGTACCTTTCCCTAAGTCGTCTTAGTAATAACCAGTGGGTAGTATACCCTTGTTCCTTTAATTCTTCTACTAATTTAAATTGTGTAGTTCCCTCTTAATAGTTTAATGTATCCTTATATGTAATCCATTGTCTAGTCCGGGCATCTTTCTCTTATAAAGTTTAGTTTTCACAGTAAACCCTGACATATAGCTTATTCTCTTCTTTATTCATATTCTTTGTTATAATGCTGGCTTTACTTTCATTCATTGTCAGACCAGAGACTTTCAAATTTCATTAGTATTTTTTTTCCCAGTTCTACAATACTTTGTGCTGGTTCATCCAGCACTACAACTGTATCATCCACATAGGTTCTGATCTTCAACTCATGTTGCTTTATTTTGACACTGCTTAAAATTATATATAATTCAATTCAATTCAATTCAATTCAATCGACCTTTATTAGGCATATTATAACATAAACATATACCCATCGATAAAACATCAAGGATCCTTGCTTGACAGTTTAAACCATAAATTTGCCACCTCAACCAGGAAATTAGCCATTAATCTAGTAACCTGCGGGTTTCGGTCATCCAATAAGTATTCTACAGATAGCCTATCTAGGTAGATATTCATTTCCAGTAGTCTCCTTAACAGTTTTTCCCTTGAATTTGAATACAATGGACAGCTCAATATAATATGAGAGAGATCATCAGGAGCTTTTGCACAATGGCACATACGCTTTAAGAAAGGGATCTGTCAGCTTCCGGTTGCATGGCACGCGTGAACGGTTGTATGGAGTAGCACTCCGCAACTCCAAACCCCCACCTGAAGGTTTCCAGCTGGTTCGAAGGCCATCGGATCCAGCTAGTCATCCCTTTGGTAAGGGGGATGCGGAGGAGGTCCGAAGGGGATCCAGAATTCCAGTGCCGAGCCCTTTCTGCAAGGGAAGAGCGGAGGCGCTGCGAAGGATCGCAGGACCATGACGGAACCTCCAGGGTCACTGTTTTAGCAGCACAAGCGCTGCCATCGACTTTTAAATTAAGAAGACACATTGAGATGGCAATAAGCAACCCGATCTGGATTACAATTACCTGAGATCGCAAGAAGTATGTACCTGCAATCAAATAACAGAAGCCATTGGTAAAGACCCTAGGCTGTGAGTAGATTTGGAATGGCTGACAATTTAAAGCTACAGTAACCTGGTTTGTGAGTTTGAGATAATTGGATTTTTCCGTTCTTTTTCTGGTGGAATATTATTGACTTTTTGAATATAACATAGTCTTGATAACATTGACTAAGTGACTGATTCTTGGATTGGAATTTAAACTTTTTTCTACTTGTGTTTGCTGAGGCTGAGAGACTTTTAGTATAGAGGTGTGGCTTTTGTTAATATATCCCTCTGGGTAGACATTGGGTTGTTTTGGAAACAGAATTGGATTTGAATAAGCTTTATTTCTTGCTATTTTTGGTGGATATGTACTGAGGAGTCCTGGCTTGATGAAGAGGAAGGGATTTTAAAGGATTGTGCTCTGAAACTATTGGTTGTCTTTGACACCAGGGACTTGATTTTGGGTTGCCTTGTTCTTTTTATTTTTTCCTTCTTTTTAACTGGACAGTTGGACTTACATTTAAGAATTTAAGAATAAGAATTTTATGAACTTATGATTTTTGGACTTGGACTATTAAAAGACATTTTGGACTTGGATCATTAAAAGACATTTATATATAAAGACCTTGGCTTTTGGAATTAACAGACTGAGTTTGAACCATCTACAAGAAACGGAGCATTTCAGACAAGATAAGAGGCTTCTGGAAGACTTCCGCGCCCACGCAGTGTAGTGGCTGATCTAGCAGTGAGAGACTAAGTGGAATTTTACAATCAAGGTCTTGGTAGCTGCTAGCAAACAGAGAGGAAGCCTCAGAGTCAGCGTAAAAGAGTTGGGAGGGGGGAGCTGGAGTGACTCTATCCACTGAAATGACTCTGAATAAGCACTGGCTTTAAAGGGAAGTGTAACCTTTTAATTAATTATAAATAATTCTTGTATATATATTTTTCATATTATATTACATAGAGGAGTTTAGAAGTACTGAGCTATATCTTTAACCTTATATTTTCTCATATTTAAATATACATTTATATATATTACTATACATTTATATTATTTTTATTGAATATATAATCTTATTGAATCAATTTAGAGTGTGCTTATAAATACGTTAAGCTAAGTGTTGACATTGATATTGACATTGACATTGATATTGATATATATGAATTGATACTGATTTACATGATTGGATTATACTATTGCATTTTTTAAGAGTGATTTTATTGAACTAACTGGTGCCAGGACAACACAGAGATAAGAGTGGAGTAGGAAGAAGAAGAAAGAAGAGGAGAAAGGGTCAAGATATTTGTGATTAAAGAGTTCATTTTTAAGAAAGGACTAATGGATCAAAGAACAAGAAAGGCAGCAGCAGCAGCGGTGGCAACAATGACTACCCAAATAATAAGGAGAACATCAACAGATATACCCCAGAAATCTCAAGATTTAATGTTGCAGATGATGGAAGAACTTAAGAATATCAGAGAGAATATTAGACAGGACTTAAAGGAGACAAGAAAAGAGATGAGAACAGATATGAAGCATGAAATGGACAAATTGGGGAAGAAATTGGAAGTGTTAACTAAGGATGTTACAAAGTTAAAAATTGAGACTAAAGAGATAAAAGATCAAGTTAAACAAGTTCAAACAGAATTGACTGAAGTAAAAGGGAAGCAACAAGAAGAGGAACTTCAGAGAACGTTGGAAGAATTACGTTATCGAGAAAGATGCCTTAGATTTAGGGGCATTCCTGAATCCACAGGAGAGAATTTATATGAGAAAATGGTACCGTCCTTGGCAGAATACCTAGACATTGATGAAGATAAAATGGAAACATGTATTGACAGAATGTTCAGAGTATCCTCTAGAATAGCGAGAGAAAGAAAGTTAGCAAGAGACATTATAATAACCTTCACTCGGACAGTTACTAGAGACAAAATATTACAGTGGAGTTACGAAGGAAGATTGAAGATTGAAGAAAAAGATGTCAGAATTTTTAAAGATATACCATATCAAATACTCAAGAAGAGACAAGATTATAAACCTTTGGCTAATCTTTTGATAAAATTACAGATCAATTACAGATGGAAGAAGACTGAAGGCATTTCTTTTATGTACAAACAACAAAGACATAGGATTAATTCAATTTTTAAAGCCAAAGAAATGATGGAAAGGTTGAAGAGAGACTTACAAAGACCTACAGCTGGAGAGAAAGATGAAGAACAGGAGACATTGGAAGAGGAAAAAGGAAAAGAGGAAAAAGGACATTTACAAGAAGGAGAGGTGGAAGAAGAAACAGTACAAGAACAAGAACTGGAAGAGGAAGGAGAGTTGGCAGCAGAAAACATATAGGATTAATTGGAAAATTTGGATAAATAATTTTAATATAAAACTGACAAAATGGGATTAAAAATATACTCTTGGAACATTAAAGGATTTAACTCTGAATATAAAAGAAGACAGATATTTCATCATTTGGAAAAACAAAAATTGGATATAATTTGTCTACAAGAGGTTCGAATAAGGATTCAAGATTTGAAATATGTCAGAAATCCGAAATTGGGTAGCTGCTTTGCAGCTATGATCGATCAGAAGAAAAGGGGAGCATTGATATACATCAATTCAAGATATGGTGTGCAACAAAAATTTCAGGACAATAATGGGTGATATTTGACGATAGAAGTAAATGTGAAACAGGACAAGATACTAATAGTTGGAGTATATGCACCCAATGGAGTAAAAGGAGAATTTTTCCCCAAAATACACAACGAAATACAGAAATATGTACAAGAAACAGGAAACACAAAAGCTATCATTTTGGGGGACTTTAATGGAGTTATCATTCCAAAAGAGGACCGAACAGTACAGAAGTTAGTCCCCCGAAACAACGGTAAATTGCCTAAGGGTTTTTTCCAAATGATGGATGATTTAGAACTTTATGATATATGGAGATATAAAAATGGACAATTAGATGGATATACATTCTTTTCAGACAGACATAAATCGATGTCTAGGATTGATATGATTTTGACATCTAAGGATTTGATGTTGAAGACAGTGGATACAGACATTCTTCCAAATTTATGTTCGGATCACAATCCGTTGCAAATGAAACTTAAGATTACAGACAGAGAGAGGACATGGAGATTGAATGAACAGATATTCAAGAAGGAGAAGTACATCAAACAAGCAAAAATAGAATTAAATAATTATTTCAGGAAGAATATGACATCGGAATTACCAGTGAAAACAATTTGGGATGCCGCTAAAGCTGTAATGCAAGGAAATTTTATCAGATGGTCCGCGGAAATCAGGAAAGAGAGGAAACAGACTGAAGATTCGATTCTGGGGAGGATGAAAGAACTAGAGAAACAGATGAGGGAAAAACCGACGGACAATAAGATGAGACAACAGATGAAGGTATGTCAAGCTGAATTAAATCAACTAAATTTGCAAAAAAATAGAACAACAGATGTGAAGAGTGAGATATACTTTTTTTGAACAGGCAAATAAACCTTCTAAACTGTTAGCCAGTTTACTTCGTAAAAGAAGGGTTAGAAATATTATTACAGAGATTAGAGTCGGTGACGGGAAAACTACAAAACAGGAGGAGATAAAACAGGTTTTTTATAAATATTACATGAAGTTAATGAGTACTACCTCCTCAATGAAAAAACAAGGAGAAATGGAAGAATATTTGGAAAAAATGAACAAAATGAGATTCACCGAGGAGCAGAAATCAATTCTGAATAAACCCATATCGATGATGGAGATAGTTCAAGCTATTAGGAATTTGAAGAATGACAAATCTCCTGGACCAGATGGCTTTACTGCAAAAATTACAAAATATTGGAACATGAAGTTTCGATACCTTTACAGAACACAATGAATGAGATAAGAAAGGAGGGAATACTCAACACCTGGAAGGAAGCTAACATGACTTTAATACCAAAAGAAGGAAGAGACTCAACAGATGTCAAGAATTACAGACCAATTTCATTATTAAATACAGATTATAAAATCTTTGCTGCAATTCTGGCTGAAAGACTTAAAAAGGTTCTTCAAGAAAATATACATGAAGATCAGAATGGCTTCTTACCAAAGAGAACAATGCAAGATAATATCAGGACAGTGCTAAATATAATTGAGTACTATGAGAAGCACAATGAAAGAAAGCTGGCAGTGATATTTGTGGATGAAGAAAAGGCCTTTGATATGATTAATTGGTCATTCCTGAAGATGGTCATTAAACAGGCTCAAGCCGGAGACAAATTTATCTCTTGGATTGAAGCAATATACAGTCAACAACAGGCAAGATTGATTATTAATGGAGAGAGAACAAAACAGATTGAATTGCATAGAGGAACAAGACAAGGTTGTCCACTATCTCCGCTGTTATTTATCATGACATTGGAAATACTTAACAATGCCATAAGGGAAGACAAAGCAATAAGAGGACTTCAGATTAAGAAATATCAGTATAAACTCAAAGCATTTGCAGATGATTTGGTCTTGTTTCTGGATGATCCTCTCAGCAGTATTCAAAGGTTGATGGATATTGTTCAGGAATATGGAGAATTTTCCAGATTTAAGATAAACAAGGAAAAAACAGTAATGATAACAAAAAACATGAGGGAGAAAGAAGAGAAGGAGCTTGAGCATTTAACAGGTTTTAATAAAGGTCAAAAAGCAAAATACTTGGGTGTCTGGATTACAAAAAGAAATAATGAACTATTTCAGAGTAACTATGAAAAAAAATGGAAAGAGATAACCAAGGATTTGGAGAAATGGACTAGAATGCAACTATCTATGATGGGAAGAGTGGCAGTCATAAAAATGAACATACTTCCAAAGATGAATTACCTTTTCCAAAATCTTCCTATTATCACAAATACTAAGCCTTTTATACAATGGAAGAGAGATTTAAGTAAATTTATATGGCAAGGGAAAAAGCCAAGAATAAAATGGAATATTATGACAGATTCAATAAGAAGAGGAGGCCTGGGTCTACCGGATTTACAGATATATTTCAAGGCAGCAGCATTTACTTGGATAAAAGACTGGATGAATCTTCAAAATACGAGAATGCTGACATTAGAGGGAGCTGATTTAAGGATGGGTTGGCATGCCTATATGTTCTATGGGAAAGCTGCGGTCCATAAAGACTTTGTTCATCATTTTGTAAGAAAATCACTACTTAAAATATGGACTGACTACAAGTATGAGAACATCAGGCAACTACCTACATGGGTCTCCCCTCAAGAAGCTTTCTTTGGAAGATGTACCAATTCAGATAAATGGCTGTGTTATGATGACATATTAGAAAAGACAAATCTGAATTTTTTTAAGATGAAATCAAGAGAAAAATTGGAATCAGAAGGAACAAAGTTAAACTGGTTCCCTTACAGACAGCTGAGAGATTCCAGATGGACATGAAAACTTATGGAATAGAACAAAAAGAGCAAGGAAGAATGTTGAAGTTATTGCAGGAAAACCTGCCTCATTTATTATCACACTTATATCAGGAGATTTTAAATCAAGAAAGAGAAGAGGAGACAGTCAAAGCAGCAATGACATTGTGGGCTCAAAATGTCAGACATCCAATTCAATTAGAGCACTGGGAACAGAGCTGGCAAAGGACACAAAAATTTACTGCAGCCCAGAACCTAAAAGAGAACTATTATAAGCTTTTTCACAGATGGTACATGACACCAGAAAAATTAAAGAAGATATACAATACGGGAACAGGCCATTGTTGGAAGTGTCAGGAGAACGCTGGAACACTTTTTCATGTGGTGGTCATGTCCTAAGGCTAAAAAAATATTGGAATGATATACACAATATGATATGTAAAATATTGAGGGTTCAAATGGATAAGAAACCTGAAATGTACTTATTAAATATGACACATATGTTAGATGGAACTGTAGCAAAGAAATACTGGAGAATAATGATGTATATGATTACGACAGCCCATACTGAATATGCAAGGTTATGGAAAACTGAGCAGATACCTACAATAGAGCAATGGTGGGCAACTGTCATTGAAAATCGAAATGCAGATATAGTCTCTCAGAGATTAAAAGGAAAATCAGATGATGACATTAACAAAGAATGGCAAATCGTTCTGAAAACGGGTTGGGTGTTGACAGGTAACAATTCTTAATTCATGGTAGCATGAACAGTTAGAAGTAAAAATCAGTGGAATATCATGGAACATGAAAAGTAGGGTAGAAGAGCAGGATCTAACATGTATGTTAACAAATGTAATGCAATGCATAATGTTGAAATGTCAATGAAATAACAGTATTGAAATCCAGAGAGGAGTGGAAGAAACCTGTAATAGTTCAGTAAAATGTACAATGAGAAATGTTGTTTTATACGATGTAATCACAATAAAATTATTTTAAAAAAAGAAAAAAGAAAGGGATCTGTAAATATCTGCCCTTGGTCACACTGGAAGGATGTACATTCAGCCTTGCAGGTAGAAAGGCCTTTCTTGCCACCAGCAACGTAAGAGTTTGAAAATAATCTGGGATTCTACCCAGCTGGGGAGACACACCAAGCATCAGCGGGGAACAGACCCTAGGGGGTGATGGATATGAAAGGTGATATTCCCTCTCTAAGAGGCAGGCCCTAACAGTTTTGAAGCACTCCATTTCAGTTAGTAAAAGGAGAGAATCTAATCTTAGGCCCAGGGACATTACTTTGTTTTCATACAGTGAAGCCCATCTAGTATAATAGCCATCGGATAGGAGAAAGCATAGGAGGCCAGATCTGTTAGGCCTAAAATGGATCTTAAACCAAAATTTAAAGGTCATCAGCCAGGCACTAATTTCAAGAGAGTTCAGGCCCAATTCAGCTTAAAGTGTCAGATGGTAAACACATAGGGGAACAGATAGTATTCTCCTAGAAAAATGTGCCTGCACTCTTTCAATCTCTTATTAAAGACTGGGATCCAGGTAGGTATACTATAAAGTAGTAAAGGTCTTCATTTGGCTTTATAGATTTTTAAGGCCGCCAAAATATCCTGGTTCCCATTTTTATAATAAAAAGATTGTATAGCAGCCAGGGATCTTTTCCCTTCCCGAATTACCTTATCCCTCTGTTTACGCCAATGTCCATTAAAGTGGAAAAGTACGCCACGATATACGTAACTCTTGACCTGCTCAATTGTCTGGTTGCCGAACTTCCACGTCCTTGGGACAAATCGCTTGCAAAATACCAATATTTTAGATTTATCATAGTTTACCCACAGATGATATTTGTCACAGTATTCAAAAAATCTTTTCAACGCTCTTGTCAAGCTCACCTGGGATAATGAAAGTAACAATGCGTCATCGGCATATTGTAGGACAAAAAGTGGCCAATTACCCAACAAAGGTGGGTGAGAGTCTACTGAAGTCATAAAAGCAGGTAAGTCTGCCACAAATAAGTTAAACAGATGGGAAGCCAACACACATCCCTGTCTGACCCCTACAGCAGAGCGAATAGGGTCTGTTAATAGACCAGTTTCAGAGAACTTCACTCTGCACTGGTTATTTGAGTGAAGCTGGCGTAGTAGATACAACAAACGAGGATCTAAGTTAAGCTTACCAAGCTTATCCCATAGCAACAGCCGGTGACTTGAATCAAAAGCGGCCTTCAAGTCAATGAATGCCGCGTACAATTTGCCCTTAGGGTGTGACAGGTATTTCTTTACCAAGAAAGAAAGCACTGTTATATGATCCACAGTGGACATATGCATTCTGAAACCCACCACTGATAGGAGGCTTATTGGACGATAATTACCGGGGTCCTTCCTATCCCCTTTTTTAAAGATAGGGATTATAATAGAGTCTTTCCAGGTGGCTGGGATCTCACCAGAGTTGTTAACTAGAGTAAATAGATTAGTTAATGCCTTTGTCCATTGCTCAGGGCAAAATTTCAAAATCTCTGCTGGGAAGCCGTCATATCCCGGAGATTTACCAGATTTTAGTTTAAGAATCAACTGGCATATCTCCACAGCCGAACTGTACTCCACAAGATAGGAGGGTTTTTAATAAGATCAACCTCTGGTGTTTGGGCACTCATTTTCTCAGAAAAATAGGAAACCCAAGTCGAGGGCAATATCATAGATGGAACCAGAGAGTTCTCCTTATATATATGATTCCTAATGGCCGCCCAGGAGGATTTCAAGTCTTTGGATTTCAGAGCTTTATCCAGAGACAACCACTTGCATTGAAAAAATAGCTTCCTTTTATCCTCAACCCATTTAAAGTATTCTTTACGGGCTTCATAATAGGGCTCCAAATTAGCCCCTGGACTGGCCGAAGCCTGATGAAATATTTGTCTTAAGTTCCATTTTCAGGTGAGACAACTCTTATCAAACCACGTTCCTTTTATGCGATTAGGAAGATAAGAAGCCTTATTTTGAAAGATAGTCATAACGTTTAAGTATGCCAACAGAGCGTCATCTACCTTAGAGCTGGTAGCTAGGGTGTTAAAACAATTTAAAACTGACATATCCTTAAGACTATTATTAATAAATTCTTCCATTTTGGGGTCCCAGCGGATGTGCTTCACTCTCTCATAGCTATAGCCAGCCATATCATTTTGAAAAGGTAATGAAGCTGACACAGATAAATTTAGGGAGACAAGTAACAGTAGGTGATCGCTTTCAGTCCTACAGCAGATATCAAAATGGGCAATTAAGCTCAACAACTCAGGACTGACTATTACATAATCAATGGTACTTCTCCCAATTGTTGAGATATAAGTAAAACCATCGGTATTTGGGAATCCCTCAGAACCGTTTAATATTAAAAAAGAGTTACTAATACAAAAATTAGCCAGCATTGACCCATTCTCATTAACTTTGGCATCGATGCCGACCCGGGGAAGGTTTAAAGGGTAAGGAGGCGAGTCCCGCTCAATCATAAGGTGATCACAAAGAAAATCATTAGAAGGCCCAATTCTTGCATTAAAATCCCCCATAAGAATGATCCTTGGAGAACCATTTCTGATGGCAATATTATCAACATAACTAGGTAATTGGTCCCAATAGGTGAACAGATTAGGGTCATTTGATGTAGGAGGAATATAAATGTTAAGCAAAGCTATCTTGTCGTTACCTAATTGCGGGGAAATAGCCTGCGCTATTGGTATACAAGGCAGGAACACTATATTTAAAACAACTTGATGGCTTCAGGAGTACAGCCAGCCCCCCCCCATTTCTACCCCCCTTAGAAGATCTAGAAGCAGGTACACAAAAGGAAACATAGCCAGGCAATTGGATATCATACAGATGCCATGTTTCTTGGAAACATAAAACATGGAACCGTCCAATATAGTCGATAAAGTCCATATCCGAACTTTTCCTCAGCCAACCAGCTATGTTTCATGAGAGGAATGACAATTCTGTATTACCCCCTTCTAGTCACTGCTCCGGATATGATAAGATTGCAGAGAAGGGGGTTTCTTCAGTCTGAGTACAACCGTTTATAATAGAGTTAGGAGGGCCAGCAGTCAGAGAACAAAAGGGTGGATTCGTTGTCATCTGGGATTGAATTATCCTCTGGAATTTATTAGGTGTATCCTCCAGCTGAGCAGGTACCAATATTTGGTTAGCAACTGAGAGGTCCTGAAGCCCCCGCAGAGTATTCTCCTCCATGGACTCGAATGCCGGTACCACGCCAGGGTCTAACGAAGGGTCCATCATTGGTAACTCCTCTGGCGGGGTGTCAGCAGGATACGAATTCTCTACGGTTAGTTCTGCCAGTTCCCTGGCCCAGAATTTCCCCTGTACCCAATCAACCATCCCTTCCCCAATTCTTGATCTCACCTCGCTCTCATAGTCCTGTAGGAGTAGGAGGTCATCAGTTATAGGTTTTGCCCTTGGGGCAGAATAGGCATTGGATGGCTGGTAGGCTGTACAAGCCTGAGCAAGGTTAGCCGAAAGTGATGATCTGTCAGTAGTAGCATCGACCTTCTCCCCTCCATCCTTCTTTAGTCCAAAAGACTGGACTAGATTTTCCAGAGGTTGTTTCCCTTTAGAGGATACTAATTCTAAAAGCCCTCCCGTATCATCCAGCGGTTGTCTAAATGACTCAGACTCGAAGGAGGCCGCCATCAGGTATTGATTGTTATAGATATTTTCTAATGCTTGCTTTAAGCGATTCCATTCTTCTTTAAGCTGGTTAAATTCATCTGCAATATTGGGCCGACTCCACATTGAGGATAAATGGTGGTCCCAGTGTGCTCCTCCCGGTTTCCCTTCCTTACAGGCCACCAACGTGTTAATCATATTGTTCTTAAAAACTCTAGAACAGTGGATGTCATCGTTTTTTCCCAGAATATTCCTTATAGCAAATAACGATACAGGGCCTGAGGGTGAATCAAAGACCAATATCAGTCTTTGATAATGTCGCAGATCAGGAAGAAACTGGAAGGACTTTAGCATGATCTTTCTAGGCTCACGCTTCAGCAATCTACCTAGGGAAACTTTGATGTTATAAAAATTTCGCCATTTACCTTTATTAATAGTATTTTTCCCAATAGCAATCATCACTTGTGATGTTTGTAGTATCAGAGCCAATGAATTTTCAGTGGGTTTAGGATAGACATATTGGAAGGCAGCCTGCCTGTCTGTCCTATTTTTAAAATTTTTAGAGTGAGTAGAGGTTTTTCTCTCAGAGGATTGTTCAACAAGTGCCTCTATTCTATTGCTAATAAGGGTACAGTTTGTTAGAAGTAGTTTAAAAGTCCTGGAGATTAATAACGCCTCTCTTGCCAGAAGCTCTTTCCAAGGACATTTGGCTGGCTGTCCCTCAGAGCAACTGCCGTTACTTAAAGGAGAAGCCAAGACTCCCACATTCTCCACATTCTGCATACGGCCATTATCTGTCATTAATTCTTCCTCATGCAGGGATTCCAATGCCACATATCTATTATTTAGCTCCAAATCAGCCTGCAGAGCAGAAGCAGCATTCTTGTTAGCAAAAAGAGAGTCGATTTTGGTCTGCTTAGAGGGTTTGCTACCCGAGTCAGCATTTGCCTTGGAGCGTCAGCGTTTTCGTAAGTTCATACCCACATTAATTAACTCGGCTAAGATAGTAAGAGAGTAAGTTAAATTTAACTTAAATACTTAAAACTTCTGACTTAAAGGTTACGGCTGGCTAGGCCTACCACAATAAAACAAAAAACGGGGAGGACAACTCACAGCAGCGTTTGCTGCAACCGGACGCCATCTATATAATTAATTATATATATAATTATAAGAATATTAGTCTTATTGTAAGAATATAACTATAAGAATATTTTTGTAAGAATAGTGAATATTAGAATATTATAAGAGCATTATTATAATTAATATATTATAAAATTGTTTTATATAGCTTTTAAAGTCATTAGTGTTTTAGTGAACTTAGATTTGAAAATAGCTCTTTTTTTCTTTCCTTCTTTGATGTGTGATATAGTTTTTATACATTACCTTTTATAACTGGACATTTAACTTCATAATTAGATAATAATTTATATGGTATTTTTTCTTTTTTTCTTTTGAAATTATAAGCATAGGGAATTTTCCTTATAGTACCAGGGGACAGTCGTGTAAGGTGATGGGTATAGCAAGTTTACTGTTTTTTCCTCTTCTTCTTTTCTCCTCTCTTTGCTTTTGAATTTTAAATATTAATATAGATTTCCTGATTAATAGAGGGTAGATAAGACTAATTTAAGTTCTGATAATGAAATTATCTTTATAGACTTTATAGAACTATTTACATAGATTTCTTTATTTCCAGAGATTAGATAAAATTAATTGAAACTCTAATAGGAGAATAATTGATATTGCTCTTTCCTGATTGTGAAGTAACAAATTAATATTATTATCACTTATTAATATAGTTAATAGTATATAGCAAATTTAAATTATAAATATACAAATATAGTATAAATATATAAATAATTATTGGGTTTAGTTAATCAATAGGTGATACAATAACCATATAGCTGTGGGTATATAAGCATACAATTGTGACAGGAATTCAATTTAATATTTAATAGATTTAATAGATTAATGCTATACTGTTATATATTTGGTTAATATAAATTATTTCTGATTGATAGGTGATATAACCAGGAGTTAAGTTTTTTTCTCTTTTCTTTCCTTTTTCTCCTTTTTTTCCCTTTGTTTTGTTTTTTCTTTGTATTTGGTGTGTGCGTATTTGTATTTTTTCTTTTTGTTTTCTTTTTTTCTCTTCCTTATTTTGTCCTTTTCCCTTCTTGCTTTTCTCTTTTTTCCTTTTTTCCTTTTTTCTCTCTCATTCTAATATTTTTTTCTTTTTTCTTACTTACTTTTGTTTTATTACATCTAGAATTTTTTTTGTTTCCTTTGGTTTTTGAGTTTTTTCTTCTCTTTTTTCTTCTTTCTCTTTTTTAATCTTTGTGTATTGACAGAAAAGAGCCACTAGTATACAGTAATAAAAGAAACTATTAATTGATTTAGGAAATCACCAAACTATTGAAAGAAAACATGGCAGCAAAAACAAGGAAAGCAACCGCATTTTGCAAAGAAGCAGCTCACTGGATCTTCTACAAGAAACTATGCAATCTAGTTCAATGGCTGTGGAGGAAATCAAGAAATTAGGAATGCAAATAAGAGTGGAAATGAGAGACCTAATGAGAGATTTAAGATCAGAGATTCATACAGGTCTCCGAGAAGAATGGAAAGATATATGAGAAAAGGTGGAAACAATTACTAAGGATATGACAGAGATTAACGAAAGAACTGAAGAACTGCAAGTTAAAGTGCAAAAGATAGAGGAACAAACTAACCAAATGGAGGAGGTGGTAAGAGAAGAACCAGTCAAGATCAGAGCTGATATGGAATCAAGGTTCAGAGGTAAATGTTTGAAAGTTCATGGACTGAGAGAAAAACCAAGAGAAAACTTATTAGAAACAATAATCCCCATTTTGGCTGAATTTATAGGCTGGGAAACCAGCCAGCTAGATTTGGAGGTGGATAAACTTTATAGGATTAATTCAGAGGTAGCCAATAAGAAGCGACTTCCCAGAGATATAGCTGTTTACTTTATCCGCAAAAGAGTCAGAGACTTAATCCTTCAACAAAGTTACAGCAACAAATTAATAGTAAATGGAGGATGAGTTATTAGTCTCCTTATTGAATATTATGAATCAGGGAGAGAATTTCTGCCTACTACCATCATGGAAAGTAGCGAATATTACCCTTATACCAAAGGAGAGGAAAGATCCATTGGAGATGAAAAATTATAGGCTAATCTCACTCTTACATATTGATTATAAAATATTTGCATTAATATTGACCAAGAGATTAAAAACATATTACAAGATTGGATTCACCAGGATCAAGCTGGTTTTTTGCCTAAAAGATATATGAGGGATAATAGAATAATAATATTAGATATCATAGAATATTATGAATTTGTCCCAAATAAGAAATTGGTGTTAATCTTTTTACACGCCAAAAAAAGCATTCGATAATCTGAACCGGAATTTTATGTTTGAAGCTATGAGGAGAATAAAACTGGGAAATAAGTATATGAACTTGATACAATCAATTAATAAAGAACAAATTGCAAATAGCATAATAAATGGAGAGAAAACAGACAAAATTAAGATAAAAAAAAGGCACCTGCCAGGGTTGCCCATTCTCACCACTACTTTTTATAATGGCATTGGAAATTCTAAATAGGAAAATAAGAGACAATCCCGCAATTGCTCGAACTCAAATTAAGGACCAGCATTATAAACTGAAAGCATTTGCAGATGATGTAGTAATAATTCTTGATTACCCAGTTAAAAACATAAAGCATCTAAAACAAACATTGTATGAATTTGGAGACTGTGCAGGTTCAAAATTAATAGAGAGAAAACTGTTATATTGACTAACAATTACAGAAAGATGACCAGGTGAAGTTGGAACAAATGACCAATTTTCTTTTTCTTTTTTTCATTATCTTTATCGATTAAAACATAAAAGAGTAACATTAACACACATTCTGTCATCACAAAAAGTAATTAAATACATATATTCAATCCTAGAATCTTTCTGTATCTTCATAACTTCCCCCTCCAACTTTGGGAACGAGATAAGTTCCATTTTATTTCATAAACAGTCACATAATCCATTATAATTAATATTCCCAAGTATTTTCAAAAATCAATGTTCACCATCCTGATACCATTCCATAAATTCCTATAATAGTTTATTATATTATCCCATTCTTGCATAAATCTCTCAATTTTCTCTCCTTTTAGTACATAAGTAAGCCCATCCATTTGTATCATATCAAACACTTTCATCTCCCATTCCTCTAATGAGGGCATAATTTCCGATTTCCATTTTTGTGCTAGCAACATCCTAGCGGCAGCTGCCTTGTAAAACAATTGTTTTCCAGCCTTTTTTTCTAGACCATCATCCATTATAGATAATAGATAGAGTACTGGAGACATTTCAAACTGAATGCCTAACATTTTCTCTGTTTGAATATGGATAATCTTCCAAAAATTTTTAACAATTTTAGAGGACCACCACTGACGAGAAAAAGTACCACTTTCTTGACCACATTTCCAACATTTGTTTGAATAATTACGATACACTTTAGACAGTTTTATAGGTAAAAGATACCATCGCAAATACATCTTGTATAGGTTTTCCTTAATATCTTGACGTGCAGTATATTTAACCCATTTTATCCAGATTTTCTCCCATTGTTCCATGGGGATTGGATGGGAGACATTTTGTGCCCATTTAAGCACAGCTGATATAACTGGCTCATCCTCTGAGGCCCATCGTCAAATGACCAATTTTCAAATTGGGAAAAAAATCAAATATTTGGGAATTGCAATAACAAATAAAAATTCTGAATTATTTGAGAATAGTTATAAACCAGTCCGGAAAAAAATCAAAGAAGACCTTCAGAAATGCTCGAAACTAAATTTGTCACTACTAGGACTAATAGCCTCTATTAAAATGAATGTTCTTCCAAAATTGTTATTCCTCTTTCAAAACTTACCAAATATGAGAAATTATGAACCCTTTAAACAATGATATAACGTGATTAAAAATTTTATATGGCAGGGGGAAAAAACAAGAGTTAAATGGAAGATCTTATTAGACACTAAGGATAGAGGTGGTTTAGGTCTTCCAAATCTCAAATTATACCACCATGCATGCACATTACGTTGAGTGTTAGATTGGCTGAATCTTAAAAATAAGAGAATATTACATCTTTAAGGTGCTAATAATAAATACGGTTGGCAAGGATACATCTGGTATAACAAGGCTAGTTCTGACAAAGAGTTTAATAAACATAGTATATGTGGATCATTACCTAGAAACTGTATCTTAAGACCCCATGCTGGATATCAGCGCCAGAAGCCCTTTTCAGACAATGAGAATTTTATAAAGAGAATTGGTTAACAACTGATGATGTCTTAGTTAATAAACCTGAAGGTGATACTTTCAAAACCCTAGAAGACCTAAAGAAAGAAGGTTTTAAAGGTAATTGGTTTCTATACAGACAGCTAAAAGAAAGATATAGGGCTGACACAAAATCAGAAGGAATAGAGGGCAAAGTTGGTAACATAAACAATATGGACATAAGAATATTGGAAGGAAAGGATCATGTAATATGAGCGATATATAAAATTTTGACAAAACTAGAAATGGAGCAGGATATTATTAAAGATAATATGCTTAAATGGGCCAAAAATTTTCACCGTACAATCAAGTTAGAAGAATGGGAAAAGGCCTGGACTAAAAATTTTAAAGTTTATGAACCCTGAAGGAAAACTTCTATAAAATATTATTTAGACGGCACTTAACCGCATTAAAATCAGTTAGGATATACAAAAAAGGATTGGATGAATGCTGGAAATGTGCAGAGGAACTAGGAACATTTTATCTCACTTGGTGGATGTGTAAAAAAGCTAAAATCTTTTGGAAGGAAATCCACAATCTAATCAAGGGAATTATTGGGATAGATCCAATTGGGATATATGTACTCGGAGTTATATTTGTTAAATATGTTGAAAGGTCTTAATGGATATCAGCAAAAGAAATACAGTCATTTGTTACTGTATATAGTGATAGCAGCAAGGATACTGTATGTTCCTAAATGGAAATGCGAGGAGATACCATCAAGTGAGGATTGATTATTTAAACTATTTGATATGTTCCAAATGGATATTTTAATCATGTTGTTACCCCAAAATGTAGGTGCCACAAGGGCCACTCTGGATACCACAGCCTCCTTGCAAAAATGGGGAATGAATTAGCTCAAAGAGGAGGCTTGCGAGAGGGAAGCAACGTAGTAATGTTACCGCAGTTTTCTAGCCCGAGCTTGTGGAATATTAGATATCATTTGATATCAATAATTTGGCCTTCTTTACCCATTCCTCTCCACGTGCTCGCGAGGCCCCCGGACAAGCACGCACACAGGCGTGGCCGACAATAGCCAAACCATTCAAATCCCAATCCAGCCAGGCCAGTCATTGCCGAATGCAGCTTTAGGAGACCTCAAGGCAAGTACCACATTATGTATGCACGCTGCTTACAAAAGATCCTCTACCCCGCGCAGGCAGCTTGATGAGTGGACTATACAACTCTCAAGCACTCCACGTTTGCATACTGGCTACTCTATTGACAACTCTGTCATAATTCAATCATCTAAAGCACTGACCTTTTGGAGGCTTTGTCTCCAGCCCGAAACTCATTATCCCCAAGAACGGACTAGCCTGCGGCCACAATTTTTCCTATAAGAACCCCTGACTTTGAGCGTCTCGTCGGATCGCTCGTGACTTGCCTCCCACCTCTCCATTTGATGAGCCTCCCCTCAGCCCCACGTGCTGAGAACCTACGCTTCCCAGCTTCTTTGCTATTACTGGGCTTCAGGACACGTGTAGTATTTCCCATACCAAACCTCCTCTCAAAATCCCTCTATTCAACTCCTACCTTTTATTTCTATAGTTCTTTGTGTGAGTGTGTTGCATACACATGTTTGACTGTATCTCAATAAAACAATTATTATTATTAACTTCTGCTTTATCATTGACTCGGACTGACCCCGTAGACATAGGGTTCAAGATCTCGCTACCTTGCCCTGCCTCTCGCATTGCTAACTAGTGCTCTTTGCTAATCCCCTCCGCATTGTTTGAGCACATTAAGGTGTCCCTCCCGGGACCCCCAGAAATCAGGGTAACAGCAAGATCTTTCCTACCAGCGTTTACGGGCACACACAGGAAAAGAACCAGCCAAAGATTAAAAAGTAAGCTAAAAATGTGCTTTTATTGGCGAGGAATTTGCTCATGCATGCACACAAGATACACACAATCACATATTCACACAAGAGCTAATTGAAAGAAAGGGAGGGAAGCAGATAGGGACTGTGAAGGATGCTGGTGAGAAGCAGAGAAGTGGGATGAAGTGACTCAGGTACTGGACCCAAGGGCAGTTCTCAGTTCAGAAATCAAACGGATAGAGTGACGCTCAGAAAGGCAAGGGACTGCACTGGGCTTTCTGAAATCAGGGGTATTTGTACCCTGAAAATAGCCTGTGGCAGTGAAGTTTCAAGATGCAAGACAAAGGGAACCTGTTGTGGACAATGGGTCTTTTGCCTGTTGATGGGCTAAGTGCTTGATTGACAAAGACATGATGGATGTTGTAATAGCTATCTATTGTGGGTGCTGTGAGGAAAGAGGAAAACCAGGTATACAAGGGATGGATATCTGTCAATCAGTGTCCTGGTGGGCTCCTCGAAGTTGGGTTCCCCAGAAAATTCAAGCTTCTGTTTAAGCCTATTATCCACAGGAATGTTGCGTATTTGCCTGACAAATAACTCAGTCTTACCTGGAGGAAGTTTTGAGTTGACCTATCTTTCTCACATTTGCAATCAAATTCTTTCCCTCGCTCAGTTTGACCTCTCTGTCATTTCTCTGGCTTGAATTTGATATCAAAGCCAATAAAATGTGTTGCCAATTACATATGATGCCAATTAGGTATGGTGCCCATCCAAACTATACTAATATCAGGGACCCCCAAAGCAGCGCCTTACAACGTATATAAGCAATAATCGAAGTATAGATATATACTTTGGGTTGAAATCAGGATTGGGCAATAATTAAAAAAAACATGTGGAATGAGAAATGAGAAGAAACTTTCTTAAATGATATATAAATTTGAATAATCGAAATGCACAAGTTTATTTTAAAAAAAAATATTGATCATATAGATTAGAATAGATTAGATTGGAACAGCTTGGAATAGAACAGTTACATTCACATATTGATATATTTCTTCTGTTTCTTTTTACTTTTTGCTTTTTCAACAATATAGATGTATTTTAAGCTGAGACCCCTTTAAGCTGGTCCATCTCAATTTGAGAGGTACCAATTAGGATGAGAATAATTTGTAATATAGAAGTTTTTGAGAAGATTCTATCACTTTGGTTATAGTCCATATTATACAATATATAATTCTTTGGTTTTATTCATTAGATATTAGAAATATAGTGTGTCTACTTCTGTTTTAATATCTTTATATTTAATTTATAGATACGTATAAAGAGATTGTTGTCTAAATTCTTCTGCGATGTATTTAATGTTACTATTTAAATACATCGCAGAAGAATTAAAATTAATGTTATTAATGTTAATATTAATATTTGTTAAAGTCTGAGGAGAATATATGTATGTAAGTCTTGGTGATGTAATGGCAAAATAAAAATTTGAATAAGAAAAAATGATATTCATTTTTATATTAGTTATCAGTGCTTCCATTGCTGTTATAAATAATAAAGGGGAGAGCAGATAACCTTGTCTCATCGCATTGGTTATTTCAATTTTTCCTCTTTTCTCACCATTCACAATTATATCTGCAGTCTGTTCTTGATAAATAACTCTTAAAGCAGGTCATGAATGGAATGCCAAACTTCATTCTAGATAACATTGCTAACATGAAATCCAGCTGAGGCTCTCAAAAGCCTTTTCAATATCCAAAAATATAAGAGCAAATTTTTTTCCAGGTTGGCCACCATAATGTTCAATAACATTCAAAATATATCTCAAAATTTCTCTTTAAATGTCTACCTGGTAAGAAGCCAACTTGTTCTTCTTAGATAAGATCCTTTAGGTGTCCCTTATTATAAGAAGTGTCCCTTACTTGAGGGTTGAAATACTTGTCCCTTACGGGACTTGCAGGTGTGCATTATTATAAAGGATGTCCCTTACTTGAGGATTAAAAAGCCTGACCTTATAAGACTGGCAGGTGTCCTTTATTACAGTATAAGCGATGTCCTTTACTTGAGGGTCAGAAAGCTTGTTCCTTATAGGACTGATATGTGTGCCTTATTACACGAGACGTCCCTTACCTGTCCTTTATAAGATTGGTTTGTTGTTGTGCGCGTTCAAATAGTTTCCAACTTATGATGACCCTAAGGCAACCCTATCACGGGTTTTCTGAGGCTGAGTGTTACGCCCCACGGTCACCCAGTGAGTTTCCATGGTCGAGTGGGGGATCAAACCCTGGTCTCCTGTACACAAGTTTAAATAAAATTAATTTTATTTAATCTCTGGAAATAAAGAAATCTATGTAAATAGTTCTATAAAGTCTATAAAGATAATTTCATTATCAGAACTTAAATTAGTCTTATCTACCCACTATTAATCAGGAAATCTATATTAATATTTAAAATTCAAAAGCAAAGAGAGGAGAAAAGAAGAAGAGGAAAAAACAGTAAACTTGCTATACCCATCACCTTACACGACTGTCCCCTGGTACTATAAGCAAATTCCCTATGCTTACAATTTCAAAAGAAAAAAAGAAAAAATACCATATAAATTATTATCTAATTATGAAGTTAAATGTCCAGTTATAAAAGATAATGTATAAAAACTATATCACACATCAAAGAAGGAAAGAAAAAAAGAGCTATTTTCAAATCTAAGTTCACTAAAACACTAATGACTTTAAAAGCTATATAAAACAATTTTATAATATATTAATTATAATAATGCTCTTATAATATTCTAATATTCACTATTCTTACAAAAATATTCTTATAGTTATATTCTTACAATAAGACTAATATTCTTATAATTATATATATAATTAATTATATAGATGGCGTCCGGTTGCAGCAAACGCTGCTGTGAGTTGTCCTCCCCGTTTTTTGTTTTATTGTGGTAGGCCTAGCCAGCCGTAACCTTTAAGTCAGAAGTTTTAAGTATTTAAGTTAAATTTAACTTACTCTCTTACTATCTTAGCCGAGTTAATTAATGTGGGTATGAACTTACGAAAACGCTGACGCTCCAAGGTAAATGCTGACTCGGGTAGCAAACCCTCTAAACAAGTAATAAACCTTTTATCTTAGGCTGTGGGGCTTCATAAAGACCGAAACGAGCGCATCATGTCGTTTATGAATGTTGACAGTATGCTAATTTTACAGAGAAAGCCATGGCGAAGTTAAGTGAACTCAACATTTTTATTTGGTATTTAGGTAGAACTTGTTAGGAGCTTCTTCTCGACTGTCAACCCTTATTGTCATGAATTTCGACTGCCCCTTCTTGCTATGTTGGAAAAACCTAGCTACACTAAATGACAATTTGACCGCCAGTACTAATCTCCCCGCCACCGCCTTAAAATCAGTTTCCTTGGAGAAAGTCCTAATGCTAAAGGTAAGTGCCTTTCTTTTTCTCCAGTTTTCCCCACACGCCCGCTCCAGCCCTGCTCGACCGCCGAAGCAAGGTGCAGCGTCGACACGGGCCAGGAGCGAGGGGAAGACAGAAGGCGGGAGAGAGGCGAGGAGGGGCGGGCCGAGCTGACGCGACCACGCCGCTGCGTTCGAGTCGGACCAGTCGCACAATTATGAGAAGCAGCCGCCAGGCCGCTCCTGCTTTCACCACCGCCGTGGCCGCCACCAGCCTCGGTCACGTCGCCAGCTCTGGATCTCCACACGGAGCCGACCTCGAGCCGTCCCGGCTGCTTAGGCCGCCGCCTCAAGATCAGCTCTCAGGCTTCGGGAGAGAAAACGACGAGGAACAAGACGACGCTGCCGCAGCTGCTCCTCCTTGCCTGCCCGGCCTTTTCTTCTTCTCCCCGGCCGGCCCTGTGCAGCTGCCGAGCTCAGCGCCGATAGATGGAGACAGGCCCCGCCACCGCCGAACCCGAACCACGAGCAGGAGCAGCCGCCACCGCCTGGCGTGAGGAGAGCCAGAGCTGCCGGCGCCGAGACCCCGCTGTCCATCCCTGAGGAGAATGGTAAGGGGACGGCGGGCCGTATAGGGAGGGGGAACGGTGTGGGGCACCGTCCGAGCGGGGCTCTGGAGCTGAGCCCCGGAAGCTGCCTTCCTTCCTGTGGCATCTTTTTCTCTTCTGTGTTATGTTGCCCACGAGAGCCCTGCTACGACGATAGAGTAGGGTTGCCTCCCCATAAAGTAGCTAGGGCGGGCAGCACTTTCCAGATGACAGGGAAGAGGTAAGGTTTTAGGGAGGGGAGAGGGACACGAACCCCCCCCCCATTGTGCTTTGAAACTGGGCAGTGCTGAGTTTGTTCTGTTGTTGTACATATGGCTGTGGTTTTCTCCTTGAATTTTTGGAAGGTGGTAGAAGCAAAACAAAAAAACAGGGGGGGCGGAGAAAGGGAGGAAAAGAGAAAGAGGATGGTTCCTTGCTTGTACAGTAGAAAAAAATGAACTGAAGAAGATGAGCTGAAAGCTTTTCTCTAGATGTGCTGGGCTGTGACTCCCTTCATCCACAGACAGCATACCCGGGGGCCATGTTACATGGGGATAATTAGAGCTATTGTATTCCAAACATGTTGGAAGGTGCTAAGTTGGGGAAGATGAGCCTGATGGGCAGACTGATCCCGGAATTAGAGGAGAAAAGGCAAGGGAGCCGCAATGAAATCCACAAGCCCTACCCCCCATTTTAGCCTTCTCATACCACCGTCAGAGGTGCAGGCTTTGGGATCAGAGGTAATACACCACGAAATACTGGTTTCTTTGTGTCATTGAAAGGGTGGAGGCTGTTCTGTAGCAGTTGCTTCCAGGAGTAAGTTGGTTGTCACTGTGGAGCTGTGTTGGATTAGATGGTCAGAGCTGGACTTTGGTCTGACCTGGCGGGGAGCTTTGTTATGTTAACAAAAACCCTCCTCACCCCCATCCCAGAAACCCTTCATTTCCCAAAGTGAGTGCTCTCCATATAAAAAGAGAGAACAGAAACACCCTTTTCCCTTAGTTGGTGGGTCTCATTCCTCCTATCATCTGAGCCTCAGGCTACTTTCTTTGTTTGTTTGTTTATTAAGTACTGCTGGGAGTGCATTTTAAGTGGTCAATCCCTATAAGAGAAACCTTTTTGGGCAGTTCAGAAAGATTCAGTTTCCCTCCCATCTTTCTTCATGCAGGTGGCAAGCTGAAATGTTTAAGAAATTGGGAAGAAGTGGTCAGTGCAATCTTTCTTTCTAAATGAAGAGTGTCAAAGCCTGTTCTATCAATGACCATGGAACCACAAGGGGAAAAATAGTTGTGGGTCACACACATAAAAGAGGCCTTTAATTATTAGTTGAATTTACACCTTCAAAGCTCTCCTTGGGCACCCTTCCCACACTTCAGACATCCAGGGGATGATCACCATGTGTCATGGTTGACTTCATCCGCACTTTTGAAAATAGACCAATTTCTGTTTTCAGAAGTGCTGTAGCTGAGGAGAGCTTGCGGATTAGGTCAGCTGTCAGCATATTCAAAGGTGAGGTAGCCAGTTGTTTGAAGAGACCTTTGAAAATGCTAATCAGTCTGTCTGTCAGCTGGATAAATTAAGTAATAGGCTGAATCCAGTCTATAGGCCGTGGGTCTTTCTATTGCTGCTCCCACACAAGCATATTTCTCTGCTTCTGTCTTTGTTAACTGTGACTGCTAGATTCATGGTTTACCCATTCAGATACCTGTAGCACCATAAGGCATCTCAGAGACAGTGACGATGGATAAGATTTGTGAACCATTCTGTAATGTAGCCCCACTCCTGTAGAGGAGAAATAGGATTTCCTGCTTTCATGTAATGTTAGTGGTACTGCTAACTTTAAAGCTGTTGAGAGGAATGATGAGTGAAAATGGCAAATGTCTTCTTACTGCTAGCAATAGATCTCTGAAACAGAGATTCCTGTGCTGTAGCTTCCCTCCTATATATTTCTCCAGATAATTGGTGTTTTCTGTGATACTGTGAGGGAGAACAGTGCACTTGTTATCTCTGTATGGATTTTCATTTGTTCGGAGTACCACAGTATTGTAGGCATCCTCATTAAAGACATCTGTTGCTTCAAAAGAGTCCCTCTTGTTATTTCTTCAGTTGGTCTGTATAAAAGTGCATAGGTGAGGAGGAGTTTTTGGCTTCCTTCTGTTCTGATACATTCAATTATGTAAAAAACTTCAGAATGGGATCTTTGCAGATGTATAACACTGCAAATCTGCAAACTGCTGACAGACCTGCAGCACTCAATTATATTGTACTGTTCCTGTGGTTTTCATAAAAATAGATAGCATATGAGAAGGATTTGCTGTTGCTTCCAAGTGCTGAAGTAGTGCTTACTTTCTTCACTGAAACCAGTCTCCAGATAAAATTTACACATCCTTATTACACCTAAAAAAAAGAAACTTTTCCATTGGTCCTCTAGAGAAAATATTTTCTATGTCTCTAAGTTCACCTGCAAATAGTGCACTCAGCTAAAGCTAAAATTTTAGCTTCATACAGCCTCTGAGACAGAAGTCCTGTAAGCTTTTAATATAGATTCTTGTACCTATCCCTTAATTTTGAAAACGTGGTCTAGGAATTGTAAGATGTTAGGTGTGTAAAGATGCTACACTGGTTAATGAGAGATAGCTGAAACTGTGAGAAGAACATATTCTCTCTCATACTTTTATCCAAGAAGTCTTTACTGCTAAACTGCCCATTTATTTCACTGCAGTTTACTTCCAAGTATATATTCTTAGGACTGCAGTGTCTGGCTGCCTGCCTGTCAGTTTTACGTGTAGGAATGCTTTTACATTATAAATTTTGCCCTTGGTTGTAAACAAAGACAGCTTAAGTCCTATTAACTTCAGTTGCTTTTCATTGAACCAGTAGTGCATTTCCATGACATTTTTCTGTCCTTCAGATGGTTTGGATTGCAATTCCAAACAGCCTCTGCTAATGGATGTGGGACATCGTGAGAACAAAAGTCCAAAAAAAGTAGAGTGTATCAGATTGGAGTAGGCTGCTGAAAGAAAATATTTTTGATCGTATCCTTTCCATATGTATTTGGAGATAAATGGTTGACCGTACGTGGTGTGGCTTATAACCTGATCCTGGATTGCTGAGCCAGAACTCACTGAACTTAGTGGACTTCAACATACTTAACTCTGCATAGACTGTTCATGCCTTGGCCTGCAGAAAATTATGCAGGATAGAGCTAAGAAACACTATTCTGATCTTTTCTTAGTTGATCAACTACTCAAAATTGTTTCAATATATTTCTTTCCTTAGGGCTGTGTAAGGTACTTGAACATGTTTTTTCCCAGAAGGATACAAGCACTCAACCTGGCGGTTGGGGAGCAGGTGAGGAAGCAGGGGAAATGAGGCACATAATAGGTAGAGAGGTGGTACAGAAATACCTGGCCACACCGGATGAATTCAAGTCTCCAGGGTCAGATGAATTGCATCCTAGGATATTAAAAGAACTGGCAGAGGTCATTTCGGAACCGCTCGCTATAATCTTTGAGAAATCTTGGAGGACAGGAGAAGTTCCAGCAGACTGGAAGAGGGCAAATGTTGTCCCCATCTTCAAGAAGGGAAAAAAAGAGAACCCAAATAATTATTGCCCAGTCAGCCTGACATCAGTACCCGGAAAGATTCTGGAGCAGATCATTAAGCAGTCAGTTTCTAATCACTTAGAAAGCAACACGGTAATCACGAGAAGTCAACATGGATTTCTCAAAAATAAGTCATGCCAGACTAATCTTATCTCTTTTTATGATAGAGTTACTAGCTTGATAGATGAAGGGAATGCTGTGGATGTAGCATTTCTCGATTTCAGTAAGGCCTTTGACAAAGTTCCCCATGACATTCTTGCAAAGAAGCTAGTGAAATGTGGGCTGGACAGGGCTACTGTTAGTCGGATTTGTAATTGGTTGACCGACCGAACCCAAAGGGTGATCACGAATGGCTGCTTTTCATCCTGGAGAGAAGTGACTAGCGGGGTGCCACAAGGTTCTGTCCTGGGCCCAGTGCTGTTCAATATCTTCATCAACGACTTGGATGAAGGAATAGAGGGCATGCTCATCAAATTTGCAGATGACACCAAATTGGGAGGGGTTGCTAATACGCCAGAGGAGAGGATCAAAATTCAAAATGACCTGGATAGATTGGAGAGCTGGGCCAAAGCTAACAAAATGAAATTCAACAGAGAGAGGTGTAAGGTCCTACACTTAGGTAGAAAAAATGGACTACAGAAATATAGGATGGGGGACACGTGGCTGGATAGCAGTACGTGTGAAAGGGATCTAGGAGTTTTAATAGACCACAAGCTGAACATGAGTCAGCAGTGTGATGCGGCAGCCAAGAAAACCAGTGCAATTCTCGGCTGCATCAATAGGAGTATGGTGTCTAGATCGAGGGAGGTTCTGGTACCACTCTACTCTGCTTTGGTTAGACCTCATCTTGAATCCTGTGTTCAGTTCTGGACACCCCAATTCAAGAAGGACATGGTCAGGCTGGAGCAGGCCCAGAGGAGGGCGACCAAAATGGTGAGAGGCCTGGAAGCCATGCCCTATGAGGATAGACTCAGAGAGCTGGGTATGTTTAGTCTGCAGAAGAGAAGGTTAAGAGAGGACATGATAGCCATGTTTAAATATTTGAAGGGATGCCATGTAGAGGAAGGAGAGGGCTTGTTTTCTGCTGCTCCAGAGACCAGAACAAGGAGCAATGGATTCAAGCTACAGGAAAGGAGATTCCAGCTGAACCTCAGGAAGAACTTCCTGACAGTCAGGGCCGTCCGGCAGTGGAATATGCTGCCTCGGAGTGTGGTGGAGTCTCCGTCTTTGGAGGTTTTTAAGCAGAGGCTGGATGGCCATCTGTCGGGAGTGCTTTGAGGGTGTTCCTGCATGGCAGGGGGTTGGACTGGATGACCCATGTGGTCTCTTCCAACTCTACATTTCTATGATTCTATGTATTTCTTCATAATAATCTAAAATCCTGATAGCGTGCATGTTCTTTCTCTTTTGATTGACGTTTGTGTGTGAGAATTTAGGCCAAAGCCAGACTTGAGACTACTTTTCTCGTATTGTTTCTAACTAAGCAGATTGTTTCATGATTGTAGATATAATGCTTCATGTTTTAAATAAGACATTTAGACACTAATAATTAGAAGTATTTTGTGAATAGAAATGTAATGGCTTTGAAAGCTGTTTCTGAGCTTTCACTCCTATTAATTTCAGTCCTCTTTTATATGTGCCAAGGGCATGTTTACATAATGAAAATTCAGAAGTGGATAGGTTGTCTCAGGACTGTCAGCAAAAAGTGTATTTCAGCCACACACCCTTTCTGTCAGGTCAGTTCGAGGCCACAGTGCATCTCTATGAAACTTTCACTCCACCCACCATTGAAAAGAACCCTGCTGGTGCTCTCATGATCAGTTATCCTCAGAAAGAAATATAAAGAGCCCATGATTTTACAAGAGGTGTACTGTTCTTAAGTGTTTGATTTGCGGCCTCATCTCCTGTGTGTTCATATAGGCCCAAATGGGGTAGGATTACTTCCACAAAACTTTAGATTGCAGATTGTAGTCTAACATCATTTAATATAGAGGCTGTTCTTCCAGAGTAAGTGATTGCATAAAGAAGACTTGCAGCTTATTGCCATCCTTAATTCACATTGTTAAAACACCTTGATATGGTTTTGTATTGATATATTTGTAGTTGTATCTTACATTTTATTTAAGTTATATTTTATATATTTATAGATATATTTAAAAGGATAGCCTATAAAGGTAAATTTAATGCACTTGCTTCCATTCTTTTTAGGTACAATTATGTATATGGAATCATAGAGTTGGAAGAGACCACAATGGCCATCAAGTCCAACCCCCTGCCATGCAAACAAACACTTATAGCACCCCCAGTAAATGGCCATCCAGCTTCTGCTTAGAAACCTCCAAAGAAGGCGACTCCACCACACTCCAAGGCAGCATATTCCACTGTTGAATGGCTCTGTCAGGAAGTTCTTCCTGATATTTAAATGAAATCTGTTTTCCTGTAGCTTGAATCCATTGCTCCATGTTCTAGTTTCTGGAGCAGCAGAAAAGAAACTTCCTCGACATCCCTTCAAATATTTAAACATGGCTATCATGGCCTTCTTTTTTGTCAGGCTAAACATACATAGCTCCCTAAGCCTCTCCTCATAGGGCATAGCTTCCAGACCCTTCATCATTTTGGTTGCTCTCCTCTGGACACATTCCAGCTTGTCAATATCCTTGAACTGTGGTACCCAGAACTGGACACATTATTCCTGGTGAGGTCTAACCAAAGCAGAATAAAGTGGTATTGGTACTTCCCTTGGTTTCAACACTGTACTCCTGTTGATACAGCCCAGAATTGCATTGACTTTTTTAGCTGCTGCATCAAACTGTTGACTCATGTTCAGTACAACATAATTGGATTCTTATGTTGCAAAATAGACCCATACGTTATTTAAATATTAATTAATGTCTTTCTGTCACCAGGAAGCTTAAGGGCTCAACCTCTTCAACCCCCCCCCCCCACCAGGGCATTAGAAATATGTTTCCTTTAAATATTTGGCATTATGTGTGACTTGTACTAATTACTGAAGTTTACAAGTTTTACTTGGCATTTCAGCAAAACAGCTTTTTCTAGTTGAAAATGTTGTTTAGGGAAATAGACACCAGATCCTATCTGATCTTGGAAGCTAAACAGGATCAGGTTTGGTTACTACCTTGGAGAGAGAGTGTCAACAGATTCTAGGTGCTGTAGGTTATATTTCTGAGGAAGAAACTGGCAAAACACCTCTGAGTATTCCTTGCCAAAAAACAAGATATGAAATTCATGGGGTCGCCATAAGTTGAGAAGTGACTTGAAGGCACATGTGCGCACGCACGTGCGCGCACACACACACACACACACACACACAGGATTGACTTTGAAATGTTTCAGGTTTTTGTTGGAGATGAATCTTGAGTATTTTGAGCCTACTAGTCATTTACAACATATTTATGAGCAGTAAGAAACTGCAATATAAGTATTTTAGTATTTTTGTGTATGTATCTTTGGATATATAACTTTAAATATTAATTACAGAAAAAAATTGAATGTTAGCTGGTGTTACAAGTGACTCCTGTTGTGTCAGCTGTCTTTCAGTACAATCATTCCGTGACCAAAGTTGTATCTTCATGCAGTGACAAAATTGTGTTTGAGGTATCAGTTGTATATAGACTTAAAACAATTGCAGGTTTCTTGCTATTTCTTATAGTTTTACTGTCTTTAGTTGTCAGGAACTGAATCCACACACACAAATAGTACAGTGCATAAAAACTATTGATTTGGGGTGAGATACATCTTACAGGACTTCAGTGAGAGGAATAAAGGTAATTAGCAATTTCAAAAGCATAAAATACCAAGATGTTTCCCTCCCGCTTGCAAGAGACCTTGAAGCCGTGAAAGCCTGGCAGAGCCTATCAGTACTTTCCAGCTTTTGTTTACCTAATGGTCTCTGGTTCCCATACCTTTGTTACAAGCAAGCAGCTAACTTAAAACCTACTACATATCCCATTACTATAATATGGAGGGCAACCTGACATCCTACCCGTCCTGAAAAAAAAATATTATTCAGAAAAGCAGAATATGCATGATAGGAAGGGAAAAGGAAGTAAGTACGGGGAAAATACAACAGGAATCAACATAATGCAAATGGGAAAATGAGTTGTTAAGTAGGTAAGGGTGTAGGTTGAAGAAGCTGTTTTGCTGGAGCCGTTGGTGGAAGCGGGTTAAGTTTCCAAAGAGGAATTTGAAGGAACTGGTTTCAGTAAGCTGGAATGAAAAACAGGGTGAATAAGTTTATAAGTGTCAGGCAAGGAAAGTTCAAAGCTCACATCATTAATGGCCTGTTTGACTGGGAAAGGACCAATGTATTTAGGGGAGAGTTTTTTGGAGGGACCGTCAGGGGCAAGATGCTTTGTGGAGAGGTAGACAAGATCACCAGGTTTCGAGGCAGGGTTAGGATGGCGTTTCTTACCTGCAAAGTGTTTGTGGGAAGCTTTGAAAGTTTGAAGAGCAGATTGTACAGCAGTCCAGGTTGATGAAATTTTTTGAGTCCAGGACATAACTGATGGGGGAGCGTTGGGGCTGAGGGTGTTTGAGAGTGGTGGAAATGGTCTTGGGTTGGTTCCGTAGACTACTTCAAAAGGAGTTTTACCAGTGGAAGAGTGTAGAGCAGAGTTGTAAGCAAATTCGGCAAATTGTAGAAGAGGGACCCAGTTGTTCTGGTTAGAATTGACAAAGCAGCGAAGGTATTGTTCTAGGGTTTGATTGATGTGTTCAGTTTGTCCATCAGTTTGGGGATGTTGGCTGCTGCTGAGCTTTTGGGTGATGCCGATGGATTTAAGGAGTGCAGTCCAGAATTTGGATGTGAAGATGGGTTCTCTATCAGAGATGATTGTTGATGGGAGACTATGTAGTTTCCAAATGTTGTGTATGAAAAGGTCGGCTAGCTTCTCAGCCGTAGGAACCTTTTTATGAGGAATGAAGTGCGATTGCTTGGAGAAGTGGTCAGTTTCTACTCAAATGATGTGGAACCCGCTGGAGTTGGGGAGACCAATGATAAAGTCCCAAGAAATGATATCCCAAGGGGAAGAGAGTGGAGGGAGTGGATGGAGAAGTCCATGTGGCATGTAGATGATTTGCAGGTGTTGCAGACAGGACAGTTTTTTATGTAGTCCTGGATGTATTTGGTGAGCCCTGGCCAGTGGAAAAGTTTTCTGATGGCGTGGAGTATTTTAAGGAACCCAAAATGTCCAGCAGGCTTGGAGTTGTGGTGCCTTTTTAAAATTTCAGTTCTACAAGATTGAGGGACATAAACTTTGGTTCCGATGAAAGCTAAACCATTAACCCAGGCAATTGAGTCTTTGTGGCTTTGCAACCAGGTGTCTGTCACATAAGCGGACTTTAAAGTTTGTTGGAAGGTAGAGTCTAGGAGAGAGGAGGCAGAGCGGCGGGCACGTTCTTGCATGCATGTTGTGACTTGAGGTCCAAGTGTGTTGGGGGTGAAGATAGTTGAGAGGAGCAGACAAGGTTGGTGACTTGTGGCAAGGGAGTCTGGACAGTGGATCAGCTAAAGTATTTGTTTTTCTGGGTTTGAAAATAATTTTGAGTTGAAAGAGTTGGAAAAATTCTGCTCAACACACCTGTTTAGGTGTTAGTTTTCTGGCGGTTTTCAGTGTTTCCAGATTACGATGATCAGTCCATACTTGAAAAGGAAGTTTGGCGCCTTCAAGGAAATGTTGCCAGGTGACGAGGGCAAATCGGATGGCCATGGCTTCTTTTTCCCTAATTGGCCAGTTACGTTGGGATGCGGAGAATTTTTTGGAGATGAAGGCACATGGTTTAAGGTGGCCGTCTTTGTCGTGTTGGAGGGGTACTGCTCTCATGGCAAAATCGGAGGCATCAGTTTGAATGATAAATTCCTTTTTAGTGTCTGGGAACAGGAGTAGAGGTTCTGAAGTGAATTTTTGCTTCAGGGTGTCAGAGGCGGTTTGGCATTTGTTAGATCAAACAATTCGCTTGGAATGGTTTCCATCATTATCAGGAGCTTTTTTCAGTAGGTCAGTGAGTGGGAGTGCAATCATGGCAAACCTCTCTATGAAGTTGTGGTAAAAATTTGCAAAACCAAGGAATTGTTGTAGCTGCTTCCTGGTTCTAGGGGCAGGCCAGTTCAAAATTGTATCAATTTTGGAAGGGTCCATGTTTAAGGTATTGTTGCACACTCGATATCTTAAATAGTCAAAAGCCTGTGCATGAAATTTGGATTTTGAAAGTTTCACGTCAAGTTCATTGTCTATAAGTCTTTCTAAAACAGCGCGCTTAAGTTTGGTGTGATCTGCTAGGTTTTCCGAATAGATCAAAATGTCGCCCAGATAAACAACAACACCATTGTAGATGAGATCTTGCAAAACAGACTTGAGGAACATTTGGAAGGCTGTGGGGCCAGCTTGTAATTCAAAAGGTAGCACAGTCCATCGGTAATTAGCCAGGAGGTTTGGGAAAGTCGTTAACCGTTCACTTTCAGGGTCCATTCTTATTCTGTGGAAAGCCTCTTTGAGGTCCAATTTGGTAAAGAATTTGCTCTTGACCAGTTGGTTCATGATGTCCACGGTCAAAGGAATTGGGTACACGTTAGGCAATACTGCCTGATTGATAAAATTATAGTTCACAATGAGCCTAGGGTCTCCTCCATCTTTTCTCTTTCGGAAAAATATCGGGCTAGCCATGGAGGCAGATGAGGGCTTAATGAATCCTCATTGCAAGTTTTTATTTAGAAACTTTTTTAGAGCTTCTAGCTCTTGTTTGTTCATAGGCTATATCTTGGGTTTCGGAATTTTGGCACCATCTATCAATCTTAGTTTGCAGTCAAAGTCTCTGTGAGGGGGTACTTTGTCTGCTTCATTGTCCTCAAATGCTTTTTGCAGGTCCCAGTACTCTTGCGGGATTTTCTGCAGTTCCTCAGTACTCAATTTAAGTGCTGTGTCAGGTGCTGACAGTTTGGGCACTTGGTTGGCATCATTAGCATGCATGAGCAGTTCTTGGGTCCAGTCAGTTTGAGGGTTGTGCTTCTTTAGCCAATCATATCCGAGAACTCCTTGGAACCCAATTTTGTTTGGCACTAGGAACCTTATTCTCCACCGTATGTTCCCCACTTGAACAGGCACGGGTTTGGTCTTTTCCCTTACAGGGCTGCTGGCTATGGGTGAGCCGTCCATTTGAGACAATTTGACAGTTTTCTTAAGGGGTTTGAAATTTACGGCAAGTTCTTTGGCCACTATGGGGTTCAGTAAGCTAGTGGTGCAACCTGAATCAACCAGGGCCCGGTACGTTCGCAGTTTCCCATCAGTTCCTTGTAAAGTCACTGTAACATATACATGACGAGTTTTAGCTGTACTTACTTAGCTGCAGATTGATCTGGGTCCCACTCATCACTGTCCAATTCGGAAGTGGTCAGGGGGCTGTCCTCACCATCACAAGCTCTAGTGGAGGTCCTACCGGTAGGATGCTTGGTTGGCAGCTGTGGAGTGTCAGCTTTGCAGGAAGTAGGCTTGGTGGAAGGGATTACGGGCTTTTCTTTGATGGATTTCTTTTGTGCCTGCCATTCGCTGGTGATGTGGCCCTTCTTCCCACACAAAAAGCAGGTTCCCTCTCTGAGCCATTTTTACTTTTCCTTGCTGCTCAGGAAGGTGGTCTTGCGGGGTGCTGAGGTTCGTTGACCGCTTTCTTGGGCTTGTCTCTGCCGGGAGAGCTGGACTTTCCATCATGCTCTCCACTTCTCCAGCCAGTTTCATCCATCCCAAGAGGCTGGCAGGATCTCCTTGCGACAGGCAGCAATCCAGTATGGTGGGGTTTAATCCGTCTCGGAAAAATTGCTTGAGTATGTCATCTTTCCATTTTGGTACCTTAGGGGCTAGTTTTCTGAATTCACGGGCATATTCCCCGACAGTTCCTTTCCCTTGTCGTAGTTTTCTGAGTTGGTATCTGGCTTGTTCTTGGAAGAAAGGGTCTTCAAATCTTTCTCTGAGGCGGTGCATGAACTGTAGATCAGCTGTTTCTTCAGCTCGTGAGTTGAATAAACTGGCAACCCACTCCACTGCTTCTCCTTTGAGGTGCTTGCTCAGGTATCTAACTCTGGCAGCATCATCTGGGAAGCTGTTCCCGTAGTCGACCATGTAATTGGACGCCATGTTAAGAAAGTATGTCATGGTGGCGCCATCTCCATCATAGGTGGTCTTCAACTCTCGAAAAGATCTGGGACCCACTTGGGGAGCCTGTATTCCAGGAGGGGCTGGTGCTGTGGCTGCTGCAGTGGTTGCTGCTGCTGGCATCTGTGGAGGTGTATGCCCAACCTGAGGTACCAGGATTCTCCAGTCGTGTAACCGAGGTTTCAGTTTGGATATCTCTTCTCGTTGTTTTTCCTCTTCTTCTTCCCTGGCTAAGAGTTGTTCTATCAAATTGGTTTCAATGATCGAAGTGTCCCATCTTGTCGTACAGTGACGTTGTCGGTGTGCCTTTCAGGTCTCTCTCCCCAGGCCGAGGTTTGGCCTGTAACTGGAGTAGTCAGAGGGACCAATGGTCACGCCTCGGCTCGCACATCTGAGGGCCGGCTGGGGTTCGTTTCGTCTCTTTTGGCGTTTCCATTGCCTGGAGCTTCGACGACTCCACCAGCTGCTCCTTCCTCCAGTGGATCTTCTTCAGATTTTTGATACATGTTGTAGTATTTGGACTTTGAGTCCCCTCACTCTGTCAGGAACTGAATCAACACACACAAATAGTACAGTGCATAAACACTATTTATTTGGGGTGAGATACATCGTACAGGATTTCAGTGAGGTAATTAGCAATTTCAAAAGCATAAAAAACCAAGACGTTTCCCTCCCGCTCGCAAGAGACCTTGAAGCCATGAAATCCTGGCAGAGTTTATCAGTACATTCCTAGATTTTGTTTACCTAATAGTCTCTGGTTCCCATACCTTTGTTACAAGCAAGCAGCTAACTTAAAACCTACTACATATCCCATTACTATAATATGGAGGGCAACCCGACACTAGTAGTAGATGTTTCAGGAAGTTTTCACAGTGGGCATTGAAAACGTTTAAAAAATGTGATCCCTTTGTGCTTAGCATAGATGAGACAAATCTTCTATGTTGTAGATATGAGTTATGAAAAAAATGAAGTCTTAAAACAACCAAAGAATTAACCAAACCATGTTTCTTGGAGTAATTGTTCTCTCCCCTGTTGTTATATATACAAAATGATCATTGGTAATTTCTTCATATTTGTTTAAATATGCAACAGCAAACCTGATGCCAGCAATTTGCCTTCAAAGACCAGCTTTTCTATTAAACACATAATGGATGATTGAAGTGTTGCCTGTTTGTGCTTGAATAGGCTTCAGTCCAAGCCTTTGTCCTATATCAAACAGCACAAGACAGTCTAAAAGGATGCACATTTCCTTTGTTTGATTACAAGTATTTAACCTGATTTAAAGAAGGGATGAGTTGGACTGAAACCACTCTTGTTGTCAATGGGTTTGCAAATTGATATACAGTACTGGCTGGTGTATTGATGTTGCGCTGTTTCATTAATTGATCAAGAAGAATTAAAAAAACCATCAGCCTGGTAAAGGTACAAAAATGGAGTCGTGTCTTCTTGGTGAATTTACTGACAACATTACTGCAGTGAGCAGACTACAGGCTACTTTGAAAGAATGTTGGCAGATTCAGATGTGCAGAAATTAACATTAAAAAAAACAACAACCTTTTCTTCATGAGGATAGGTGTATCCCATAGAAAGGAGGTTGCCCTGCACAAATTGTTGTGAGTGCTATTGCTGAAAACTGTCAACATTCTTCCCTTACAGTCTCAGACCACTTGTTATCTTTGTCGTATTTTTCCTTCCCCATGCTTTCTGATTGCAATGTTAGGCCAGTAATGCAGCACCTTGTTTTTCATTTTTTGCCACTTCTTGTATTCTGTCAGCATGCTGTTCCAATTCAGTTTTTTCCCCCTTTCCCCCTTGGCAAGAATGAGCCTACATACTACTGCTGAACAATCTGTAATAAAATGTTTTGATGCATGTGGTTAAAACATTTTGTTACTCCGAAAATGTGACAAACCTTGACAAAAAAGTATGCTGCAGGAGCTTTCAGCTAGGACAGTTTTACCATTCAAAAAATGGGCACAAACTACTTCACACACACCAAACAACGCTCTCAGACATCCACACATACAGAATGTGTTGCCATCCAGGATTTTTAATGGACTGAACTCCTCCGTAGAAGAGAAGACGCTCTACTGCTCTCTTCCTCTTTTCTCAATGTAGGTTAGCAAGCTCACTTCACTGTTTCTTAAAAGTATTCAAAAGGTTCCAGTAATTCATTCAACACCACACCCAGTCTAGGTAAATGTCGTCGCCAGAGAATTCTACTTGGCACTTCCTGTAACATTTTTCAAACCCAGCAGAAGTATGATGTTCCACAATAATTTTTCACTCTGAGTCTGAGAAACTATTATATGAGAGGATTGTAAACCTCTTCTTCATAGAATCATAGAGTTGGAAGAGACCCCAGGGGCCATCCAGTCCAACCCCCTGCTGTGCAGGAACACACATCAAAGCATTCCCAACAGACGGCCATCCAGCCTCTGCTTAAAAACCTCCAAAGAAGATTCATAAGTCTTAGTACTTTTCTGATACCTCAGGAAGATTGTGTTTGTCATAAATACATGACCTGTATATATCATAGGGCTGTAGTCCTTTACCTCCTGCAATTGCAATTGTGGGCTGAGAAAAATTTACAACAGAATTTTTACAGGGATTCATGGAGGTTAGTCCCATCAGTGGCAACTAGTCAGGATAGTTATAACTTACTGGAGGCTTCATGTCCTTGTATATCAGTTGTTGGAATGCAAGACAGCATGTGCCATTGCTGGCAGGTTTCCCTTAGCCAGCTAACTGGCCTAAGCATGTGAGCAGAATGCTGGACTTCATAGGCATCGGTCTGATCCTCTGTGCCTCTTCAGCAACATATATTTTCCTCATGTCACAGCTTTAATGTATGAGGAATGGTGCTGAAAATGGTTATACGTTGCTTTTGTACATTTGTTGCGGTTTTCACTCAGCTGCTTCCAAGAGAGGACTGAGGTTGTTGGGCCCTTCCAATTTACCAGTTACTGTCAAGAGAATCAATTTATACTACTTATTCCAATTTCAGATTGAGGTAAATAGGTTTCAGAACTACATGAAGGACACTGTGACCAGTATTTGCTCTGTGTAATCTATCCTTGCTTAAAGTTTCCTTTCATAACAGCTTCTAACATCTTTCTTCATATGTTGGCTTTTGATTAAAAATATTTCTTGTTTTCCTTTATTGGTTCATGTTATTGCTTCTCTTAAGGTATAACGCATTGTTGTTAACATTTACAGAATCTGGAGGGATGCGTTGGGCAGACTTGTCATGAAGGGTTGTTCTGGATATGGCGATCTCTCTGATACTGTTCTTCCTTCATTGAAGGCAACTGTAATAGCATTTGATTTCATGGTAAATTAGGGTATTTATGCGTGAAGCCAACATATCCTAATTGTGGTGAAATTTGTATTGATATTGATTGGTATACGTATTAATTGGTATACATAGAATCATTGAGTCATAGAGTTGGAAGAGACCACAGGGGCCATCCAGTCCAACCCACTGCCATGCAGGAACACACATCAAAGCACTCCCAACAGATGGCCATCCATCCTCTGCTTAAAAACCTCCCAAGAAGGAGACTCTACTGCACCCCAAGGCAGCATATTCCACTGCTGAACAGCTCTGACTGTTAGGAAGTTCTTCCTGAGGTTTAAGTGGAATCTCTTTTCCTGCAGTTTGAATCCATTGCTCCTCATCCTTGTCTCTAGTGCTGCGGAAAACAAGCCCGCTCCCTCCTTGACATGATCTCCCTTCAAATATTTAAACATGGCTGTTATGTCCCTTCTTAACCTTCACTTATGCAGATTAAACATACCCAGCTCCCTAAGCTGCTCCTCATAGGGCATGGCTTCCAAACTGTTCACCATTTTGGTCATCTTCCTCTGGACACATTCCAGCTTGTCGATATCCTTCTTGAAATGAGGTGCCCAGAACTGGACACAGTATTCCAGATGAGGTCTAACCAAGGCAGAATGGAGTGGTAGTATTACTTCCCTTGATCTAGACACTATACTCCTGTTGATGCAACCAAGAATCGCGTTGGCTTTCTTGCCTGCTGACTCATGTTCAGCTTGTGGTCTACCCATACTCATAGATCCCTTCACACATACTGTTATTCAGCCATGTGTCCTCTATCCTATACTTGTGCATTCCATTTTTTACATTTCTCTCTGTTGAAATTCATTTTCATTTAGCTTTGGCGCAGCTTTCCAATCTGTTAAGGTCATTTTGAATTTTGATCCTGTCCTCTGGCATATTAGCAACTCCTCCCAATTTGGTGTCATCTGTCAATTTGCTCAGCATGCCCTCTATTCCTTTATCCAAGTCATTGATGAAGATGTTGAATAGCACTTGGACAGAGTCCTGTGGCACCACGCTACTCACTTCTCTCCAGAAAGGAGAGAAGCTCTTGGCGAGCACCCTTTGGGTTTGGTTAGTCATCCAATTAGAAATCCACCTGACAGTAGCCCTGTCTAGTCTACATTTTACTAGCTTCTTTGCAAGAATGTCACGGGGAGCTTTGTCAAAGGCCTTACTGAAATCAAGATATACTATGTCCACAGCGTTCCCTTCATCTGCCAAACTTGTAACTCTATCATAAAAAGAGATAAGATTAGTCTGGCATGACTTGTTTTTAAGAAATCCATGTTGACTTTTAGTGATTACAGCACTGGTTTCTAAGTAATTACAAACTGACTGTTTAATGATTTGCTCTGGGATCTTTCCTGGTATTGATGTCAGGCTGAGCGGATGATAATTATTTGGGTCCTCTTTTTTTCTCGAAGACGGGGATGACATTTGCACTCCTCCAGTCTGCTGGGACTTCTCCTGTTCTCCAGGAGTTCTCAAAGATTATTGCGAGTCATTCAGAAATGACTTCTGCCAGTTCTTTTAATATCCTTGGATATAATTCATCTAGCCCTGGAAATTTGAATTTATTTAATGTAGCCAGGTATTCCTGTACTACTTTTCTGTCTGTTCTGTGCTGCATTTGATAGAATCATAGAACCATAGAGTGGAAGAGACCACAGGGGCTGTCTAGTCCAGCTCCCTGTAATGCAGGAACACCCATCAAAGCATTTCCCCCACTTCCCCACCTGCTCCCCACCCCTCAGGTTGAGTACTTATATCCTTTTGGGAGAAAACTGAGGCAAAGAAGGTGTTAAGTAGTTCTGCCTTTTCTATTCCCCTGTTAGTACTTGGCCATCTTCTCTACACAGCGACCTTGGTTTTCCTTTTTCTGCAGACATATCTAAAAAAGCCCTTTTCATTGTTTTTAATCTCTCTGGCAAGCCTGATTTCATTCTTTGCTTTAGCTTTTCTGACCTTCTCCCTACATATCCTGGCTATTTATTTCAATTCCTCTTTGGTGATTTCGCCATTTGTCCATTTCCTGTACATGTTTCTTTTCACATTTAGCTCAGCTGAGAGTTCTTTAGTCAACCATTCTGGTTTTTTCAGACACCTTTTCTTTAGACACCATTTTTCCTCTGTATTGGCACAGTTTTAAATTGTGCCTTCAGTATCTCACTTTTAAGAAACTCCCATCCCTCATGAACTCTCTTCTCTTTCAGTATTCTTGACCACAGAATTTCAGCCAGTATTTCCCTAAGTTTACAGAAATCAGCTTTTTTAAAGTCTAGAATATGTGTCTGGCTATACTTGGCTTCCCCTTCCCACCACTTCCACCCCATTAACAAGGTAATCCCTGTTGGTTAGGATCGGATCTAAAATAGTTGATCTTTTGTTGCCTTGATCCCCTTATTGCCTATACTGCATAAAGGAAGTGCAGTGCTTCCTATTGCAAAACTATGTTTCTGGTTTTTAGAACTGTTCAGTGAGAACATTTCCTGAATCAAGCACGTTTGCTTGTTCCTAAGTTTGTAGGAAATATTGGACTTGTGGAGGTGTAACAATGACAGTTGTGGCATAGTGAACAATTTGTACCTGTGTTTAGTTGCTTCTTTCTTTCTGAATTTAATGTTAACTCTATTTGTTATGTTCGTGTCACAACTTTTCTCCGAGAAATTTAAGGTAATGTACATCTTACTACTTCCCATTTTCATCCTTACAACAATCTTGTGAGGTAGGTTAAGGTGAAACATAGGACTGGCCCTCAGTAAGCTTCATGGTTGAGTGAGGATTTGCATCTGGCTTTTCTCAGTCCTGGTGAGTCCTTTCACCACTACTTTAACTAGGGTTTGCAAACAAGTTTCTAATCATGATTACTAGCATGGGTTTCTCAAAAACTAGGCTAATTTCTCTTTTTATAATAGAGTTACAAGGTTGGTAGATCAGATTTCTTCTTCGTGGTCTCGGTGCCTCACACAATGGGAATCTTCGCACATGTGCAGAAGCTTTCGGAAAGTTCTAGAGCTGAACAGCTTGGCGGGAACCCCTCCCCCATTCGGTACTGAGCATGCTCAGTCCCGCCAAGCCAATGGTCTCTCAGTTTTCTTTCGTCCGCCAGCATGTTAACACCTAACGGAAAGGCCTCTCTAGTTGAGCAGTTTTTCTTCGCTTCTTGTGGCTTCGTTTTTCTTCAAAACTTGAAGGACTCTTCCCTCTTCTGTTTTTTCTTATGTCTTCTTTGTTTAAATATTTTGTGTCCTATCGCTGTAAAGTTGCTCTGTCGGACGGCCACTCCAAGTGCCTTTTTTGCCTCGGAGAGGCCCATAACATTCGGGCATGCTCTGTTTGCAAAGAGTTCACAGCCCAAACGCTGAGGAGCAGGGCTTCCAGGTGGAAATCTTTCTGTTGGGAACAAGCCTTAAAAATCAAAGGACAGGCAGCTTCAAATATTGCCCTCTTCACCTCCATGGCTTCTTCTCGTCCATCTGTTCCTCTTCATCCTGCGACCACGCCCTCGTCAGTATCGACAACTTTGACACTGACCCCGACGGTATCGGGCTCGGTACCGTCGTCAACGTCCCTGCCTGCGGTCTCCGTGTTGCCCAGGATTCCGAAGCTCACTAGGACGCTGATCACCTCCTCTTCTTCCGGAGATACCTCTGCAGGCTCGCAGGTGACTCGGTCTTCTAAGCCCTAAGATGATGGATTTTTTTTTGATATAATTAACCTTGCTGTGGTTAGTAAATTTGTAATTGAATCCTTCATTGCCTGGGTGCAATTAACCTTATCACATATAGATAACAATGCTATACTAGGGCATATTTCTAAATCAATTTCTGTTATCTCTTTTGTCTCTTTAAACATTATTTTCCAAAATTTTTGTACACATGTACAACTCTACCACATATGAATATAAGTACCAATTTCTTGACAGCCCCTCCAATACAACCTCAAATGATTCTTATTTATGTGATTTAAGCATACTGGTATTAGGTACCATCTCCAAGCTAATTTATAATAATTCTCTTTTATCCGTACAGATAATTTTTTTTTAAGTGACGCTGATTCCAAATTTTTTCCAACCCTGAATATCTATTTTTTGTGCTAATTCTTCCTCCCATATTTTTCTAAGATATTCCTCTCAATCTCTATGTTTTGAAAACATTTTATATATTTCACTTGAGGTACCCTTCAAGATTTCATTTTCCTCCATACTTTCTCTTTGATTAATAATTTGTTCAAATTTAATATATTCTCTATGTCATGCAGAAGATGGAACCAGGTAGTTTTCAGCTCTTCCAGAAACTAGGACATAAATCAATGGATTCAAATTGCAAGAAAAGAGATACCATCTCAATGTTAGATAACTGTTCCACAGTGAAATAAACTGCCTCAAAATGTGGTGGACTCTCCTCCTTTGGAGGTATTTAAGCAGTGGTGGGATGGTCATCTTTCAATAGTGCCTTAGTTTTGAATTGCTGAATGGCAGGGTAATGGGCTATATGGTCCTGAGTGTACCTTCTGATTCTATGCTTCTGTGATCGGTGGCAATACAGTACTACAATACTAAGTTAGGAAAGAAGAGAAATTACACAGCTGAGGAGAGAAAGCCAAAATTACTGTCCAGATAATCTTGACTATGCTAATGTTACATTTATAGCAGGATGTTATCACTGAGGCTGCTTTCGTACCCTCCTATTTATAGAACTAAGGCAGGAGTGAACATAGAGTGCATTATTCAAATAGCTCAAGGTGCATTTTTGGCACTGGGTTCTCTTGTACTTTAAACATATATCCTTGGGGTTTTTCAGTGAATAATTTTGCATTTCTGGTATGATGAGCAGGAAGAGTTCCCATGCGGGCATACCCAGAGGCAAATGAAAGATGTATGTGAAGCAATCCTAAATGTGTGTCTTCACAAGAACTATGCAATTTCATCAATCTGGTGTCCTCTGATTTATTTAGCTCAGGCAAAGCTAATATAGAAAACTAGCTAATGTGTTAAGTAATATGTGAGTTTAGAGTCCAGTTATCCTCTTTTCTGTGAGTGAAGTTTCTCCCTTTAAAAGTGTATACATAGTGTAATGTGCAAACATAAGTTTCTAGAAATGTTTTGTTTTCTAGAAAAATAGTGGTTCTCTTGATAGCACATGAACGTCAGAGGCCCATCATGATGGCAACTTTATTGACAACTTAGCTGTTGCCAGGGAGACTAGTCTTGTAAGCTATACAGTGTATAATCCTGTAATTCACTCTGCATTTCTACAGGAAATTAATTTCCAGACTTGCACATTTAAGTGATGCACATAGCTAATTTATATGGCTAATTTTCATAGCTAATTACTAGGGACTGCCTGGAAATGTTAGACATGTCTCACCTTTCAACAGACAACTCTCATTTGTTGTCTGTTGAAAAAGAAGAGAGCGGGGTGGGGTTGTCTCATGTCTCTGACTTGAATGGCTGGCTTGTCACTAACTGGTTGTCATTGTGCAAGCCAAGCTAGCTTCTGTTGGGAATTGCTATGTCCTGTTGAAATGATTGGCTCTTCCTTTTAGCAAGTGGCCCAGGTTCCGTGCAAGGGCTTTAACCAGTGAGATGCTAAAATCAGTTTTATATATCTTTTTCTTCCGCACCTGATTCATACTTATATTTCTGTGTTCTTGATAAAATAATTTTCTTAACATTCTTCTGATTTATTTTTTGAGTTTTTAAAAATATATGAATCAAAACTTTCTAGGTCTTCCAAGTGCTGTTGGCTTTTCTTTGTTTATAGGTAGCCTCATAATGTTTAATAAGTACCCCTGCTGCCTGTCTTGGTTTTAACATAAGGTACTAGGTAGTGAGTACCTCAGAATAGGCATTGGTTTATCCTTGGATTGTCTAATCCTGGCTTTTGATTCAGAGTTTGAGTTAGGACAGAAAGAGGGAGAATTCCTTAGAGCATCCTATCTCCATCATAGTCTTAATATCTTTCTAAGTCTCTACTGGACAGATCACATTCTTGTTTAATTTCTATTTGTTTTTTAAGTCACTGTCGTGTATTTTATTTATTATATTTTAGATTATCAAGTAATGAAAGCTGTCTAACATCCTCTCTTCTCTTAATGCTATGCTGATCATTTATATTCACTTGCAGTTTTGAGCAGTGTATTTTCTTTCCGTGAATATTGTCAAATTCCTTGCTCATTTCATATCTGACTACTATGTCCTTTTCCCTAGTCTTATTGTTTATAGCCAAGTACTTTCAGTTAAAACAAAAAACTATGAGATGTTTTTAAAACATTTTATTCAACATACGTCTTCTCAATTATTTTTCTAATTCTATTTACTAGTAAAAAAAATTTCCCAGTACACAGTGGTAAAGATTGATAAACATGCAACAAAGCTTTTGTACTTCTCTAATCTCTCTCTTCCCTTAAGTTTGGATCCTATTAAATACGTTACAGGTAAGCAGTCTAATTCATTAAAAACAGCGAAGACTGAAGCATTTAATATAAAGTGAACTTTTGTGGAGTATATCTCATTTCATTAAGTACAGAAGTATTGTTTAAAGTTTAAGATCTATATTGAGTATGCATAATTTGTTTGTAGACAAATGAGTTTGAAAGGAAAGTAAATCCCGAAGAAACTAACAGTAATATTTACATTATTAACATTCACCATTCACAAAACTGTTGCTGACACACAGGTATCCTGACTAAGTATTCTAGTTAACAAATGTAGCATGATAAGAAACCACTATCCTGATTGAAACCTCTGCTAATAGACTGGTAGATACTGTTTCAGTTTATCTATCCATTGGCTAAAATGTGTTTGTAATAATTCTTGAAATGGGTACTGTTTCTGTTAGCATTTCCAAATGTGGACATTTTATTGGACATAGTTTTCCAATTCCTGAAATGTGCAGATTTCAGAATGAAAACTGTTTCTAATCCACATCCATTTTGAGTTGATGGTGACATGGAAATTTGCCAAAAAATCTAGTGGAACAGATTTTCTATCCACCCCCAATCCTGTGAAACAGTGGTTTTTTGGGGAATGTATGTAGTCCATATAATCACTACTTATCTTGCCAACAGCCATGTGAACTGTGCTGTTAACTTATGATACATCAGTAAATGGCTAAATAATTTTTAATTTTTACAATTTCATTTTCTTTAACTTTTTAACCTGACACTTTAAGTGCTATGTAAAATATTTATTTTTGAGAACTTGCAAGTGATGAAGTAATGGATGCATAGTTCTGAGCATCTTTACCAGTAGCAAGTCCAGTTGATTCTTTCATAGCAAACATGTTATAGATTAGGTTACTACACTTCAATTTAGATATATAAGAGTAAGTCCCATTGAATTGTGTATAATTGGCTTCTGTATAATATATATAAGATTGGGCTGTAACCTTTGTAACAGAGACATTGTTCCTCATCTGGAACAATCTTGTTTTGTTTGGAGTAGCACAGAGGGAGAAGAGAAGAGAATGTATGCTACTGTGAAAACCAGCTGTTTTCTCTTAAAAACTCTGTGGGGGGTATTTCAGCAGCCAGAAGTAGTTTGTCCAGCTTTTCTGGTCTAGCTGGTAATTGACTCGGGAGAAACATCTCTGTAAACTTTTTTTCCCTTCATTTCCTAATAGATTTTGATTTAGGTTATATTTCATGATACTTTATCAATTTCGTTTTCTAAATTTGTAGATTTGTTTCCTTACAAACATAACATCCTGAGGTCCTTGGGATGGATTACAGTGAAAACTGTATAAAAACTTCTATAAAACCGTCAATGAAAATACCATCAATATAAATTACAAATTGTAGGCAGAGGCAGAATCAGACCTAAAAATCTTTCGAGGAGGGCAGTGCCATTTTATTGATCAATAAGTCCTTCACCCTGTTTTGAGTGGGACTCATCTGGTAGGTCTTTTTGGGAGGGAATTCTACAGTGAAGATATCACTACCAGAAAGGCTTTGCTTTCTCTCTTTGTTAGTCCAGTCTCTGACAGAGATGGAACTCTAAGCAGACCCTCTCTTTTTATCTTAATGCATGTGAAGGTTAGTCAGGAGAATTATAATAAGGCTGATTATGGTTTTTACTGTTAAAACCACCACATTGAATTATATTTAGAAATCCTTTATCTCTTTTAACAATGATGTCATATTCTGAATGAACTGATGTCTCCAAACAGTCTTCATAGATGACTTAAGGGTCTGTGCCTATGTTAGTCTAAGATGAGGATTACTAATATTCGTAAAGACTTTTTTATTCAGCCAGGCCTGTGAGAATTAGCTTTTAAGGGAAATATACCTGTATAATGTGCTGGACTTTCATTTTTATTGTTTTTAATGCTTTATGCTTTTAACTGGTCTTAATTTTTTAAATATTTCAGTTGCTTTTAAACTTTTTGTGTGGTGTGTTTTTTTAAAAAAATCTTTGTTTATTTTAATGCTGTAAGCCACCTTGAGGTCTACACTGGGGAATAGGAAGGAAAAGTGGGGGGGGGGGGGTAACTGCAGCTGACTCATCAACTTCAGCTAGTAAAAGGTTACTTTGTGCTGCTGCTGCCCAAAATTCCAGGATTGGTGTTGGATGCAGAAGTACACCCATATTTCACACTTGCTCCCTCATCCAGTAAGGTCCCAACCAGATGATCATCCTGGAATCTTCATTGGCTCTGTTTCTGATCTTAGTCCCTGGCTGGTTTTTACTACCATGTCATCTGATTTTGTTGAAAAACAGAAAGAGTTGAATGCTGTTGACGGAGTGATGGCCTATCACTCCTGATCTCCAGCCAGTTTCTCCCAGTGTAAAAATCAAAGTGGAGTCTTGAAGCATGAGCAGCTCTGCAGCATCTCCTTTTGGGATACATATTACTGAACTACTGCAGAGCAGTTCTTCTGTCTCCTATTCTCCATCTTCATCTCTGTCTTCCTCTACGATCCTGAATACTATCATGGCCCTTAATATTTTAAACATTGCAATTATATTATTTTACTATATATCTGCTTGGGAATGTAATTTTATCTTGAAAATCAGGTTAAAAATTAATTCAGTAAAGAATGAGAGTAAGAAGCACAGATGATTCTGAGAGGTCCAAGATAATGAGAAGAGTCATTCCTTTTTACTTTTTCTTTTGATGTGGTTTATCTACTAGGGTAAAGAAGGCTTCAAACTGGGTCTGAAGCTTTCCTTAAGTCCCTGAAGCTGTAGCGCTGAAAAGTGATCTATAAATTGTAAAAACAAACAAACAAAAAGAATAGTTACAATATTGTTTTACCATTTTAGGAAAAGTATGTTTGAGGCAGAATTTTTTTTCTCATTTTTAAAGACAGGTGACAAAAATGCAGTGGATCATCTAATCCAGTGATTCTCAAATTTTGATCCTCCAGATGTTTTGGACTTCAGCTCCTGCAATTCCTGACTGTTGATCAAATTTGCTGGGGATTCTGGGAATTGATGCTTCTGGGAGAAAAGTTTGGGAACCACAGGTCTAGTCTAAACCAAGAGAGCTTATTCAGGTTTTCCTTTTATCCAAAGGATATCTCACACTCTTCCTAGGTAGATTGTTCCATTTGTCAATCATCCTTAGTTCTGTTTAATTTATACCTACTTTCCTATAGTTAGAACCCAATGGTTCTTATCCTTGCCTTAGTAAATGCAGGCTGAGCAATTGGGTTTTTTTATGTTTTCAGCATTAATGTTGAAACTTTTCCATAATTTTCTCCTGCATTAAGCATAATCAGTTCTCACATGATCTTTAAACAATCACATATATATAGCAGGATTGTCATGGATGGCTTGATGAAAGATCAGACCCGCTATTTTTCCTTTTTATCACTGAAAGAGTATTTCAGCTTCTGATTCAATATATAATAAGTTATTTGCTTGCTTTTAGCCTGTGGGATGCAGTTATGCAGGGGTTTCATGGTAGCAATTTTTGAATTGCAAGGTTAAGTCCATTTGTCTGGAGTTACTTATTGCATGTAAATAATAACTACCAAATAATCACCCAGTGAGCCAGGGATTTGAACCCAGGTCTCTCTGGTTGTCATCTTATGTTTTAACCACATGTATTGAAGTACTAGAATCTTTGTTTTGATAATAAACCATAAAGCTGTCTCACACACTGACCTAATCTAGTTGGTTGTAGACAAGAGGTGTTCAGGCAACAGTTCAAACTGTCCGGAGGAAGGGAAAAGAAATATTGTTCACCTTTGCTATCCATAGTTTGTTCCTGGTTGGGTATCTGCCAAGACAAGGGCATGACTGTTGTAATCTGGGAAATGTGGTGAATTATCTGAAGCTTCTCTTGCTGCCTGTTTAGCTGAGTGATAAGTCTTATCTTGGAACACATAGCATAGGAGTGGAAAGGTAGACTGCAGACAAATACTTGAGCTACTTTGGCAAATGAACATACAGCTTTGTGTGCAGCAGAGTTGTTTCAGTTAAAAAGAGTGTATTAAAAAGAATCTACTGCTTTTATGTGTCTGTTGTTTAATTGGATCCATAATGATTGTAATTCCCTGTTGGGTAAAATGATTCAGATGAGAGGAAGTGAAGGAATGACTCAGTTTTCAAACTTGCTCATATCTTATCTGTTGAGTCAGGAGATTTCAAAACATGGCTGTTGTGCCTTAAGAAAATTGCTCTCTGCTCTGGGGATTCCATAGTTGGCATGGTGGTTTTTACAATTACAAGATGTACCTAAAAGTGGTGACAATCGAGATTATTTTGGTTGAGAGTAAATTAGATCTGATTGAATCTAGGTTTAAATGGTAAAAGAAAAATAAGTATAGTCCTCCTTCTATATTCGTAAGTTTGACCTTTGCGAATTTGAGTATTGGCAGGCACATGCTTGCTCCCCCATTTTCTTCTTCCCATTCCTTTGCATTCCTTACTCCAGGCTTGCTAGGTTTGTGTTTTAAAAAAATGAGTTTTTTTCCCTTTTGAGTAAGCAAAGCCCCCACATACTGCTGGAGATGTGTCCTCTCTGCCATGTAGCTGCACATTCTGCTGTATAATAGCTGCTGATTGGTTGAGTGTTCTTTTTGCTCCTACCCCTCCTTTCAAGATGGCCACTGGAAGTGGCTAGAATGTCAGAACTCTACTGTTCTTGGTCTGAGGGGAAAGTACTGGTACTGGTAAGAACTTTACCTTGTCCTTTTTCTCCCCTCCGGAACGCCGGTGCCAGAGGCAAAGGAATGGGAGGGGGGAGTTCTGGAGGGGAATTGCGGAGAAGGGAGTTATTCACGATTTTTCTACATTTACAGAGGTTCTATGCCCCGAATCCTTGTGAATGCGGAGGGGCTACTGTAGACCTTTTTTCATTCTTTCCACAGCATTTCTGCAAATGAAGGAGTACTTGTAGTTAAATATATGTGAAACAGCAGAATTTGTAAAGCATCTTATGCCAGCATCAGTAATTTTTGGTTTTCTCCATCCCTACAGCCCCTAGCTTGAAAAACATGCTTTGAAAGCTTTTCCAACTACTCCTTGCAGCAGGTTTTGAAGTGTATGAGCAGAAATCTGCCATCAGATGAGGGCCCTAATGTTTTTAATTGCTTTGCTAAAAGATACTATATTTTGAATAGTTTGTAATCTGTCTGTCTGTCTGTCTTTCTATCTAGCTATCTACCTACTTGAATTTATAATCTTAAAAACTCTAAAATCACATGGCCTCAACTTAGAAGGTAAATACCATCATCATTGCCGATAACAGTTGTGAAACGCACGAGCGTGAAAGGTACCCAAGCCTCACACTCAAGGCCTGCCCAGCCTGACACCTCTTTGTGTTCAGGTCTGAACAGCCAGGGAGATCTCTGGATCAAGCCAGGGCCAGGACAAATAGGTCTGCTTCAGTTCTCCCTTCCTGAGGACACAGCACCTTCCTCACTCTTGTCCCCCCCTCCCCCTTGGCTTCCTCCTTCCAGGGTTATCTCCCTTTACTGCTTTCCTTAAATCTGCCCCTCTCCAGATATAAGGACCAACAGTGATTTATCTCTTCAATGACTGTGGTACCATTGGAACTATGGTAGAAATGGTACTTTTGGTAGCGTGTATACTCCAGGATGCAGAATAAGACTCTGTGAGACTGTTATAAGGAAAACAGAAAGTCAAACGTTTATTGTAACTCTGTTACTTAAATTTATTTGTAACTAAATGTTTATGAAACAGCACACCCTTCTTCTCTCTCTCTCTCTATACTTCATTCATTGACTGTCTCTCATACACTCTATTTCTCAGTTCTCTCTAACACAGAGCTCTTCAACTCTCTCTTCAACTGTAGCCTAAAACATTCCCCAAACTCTAAACTTCAAACCTCACCTTCAGTCAATTCAACTGTCAGTTAAATTCCGTTATTCCACTCTCTCCACCAGCCCTTCCCCTGGGCGATCCAAGGTTCCATTTCAACAACCAATCAGTTTAAACACTCTCAGTTGCTATGGAGGCTCTGTTGTCACGCCCCCCCATCAGGTTTGTCACAAGTGTTCTGAATTAAACAGCCACCTACTATACAGCTTAGTTTAATCTTTGGCAACTGAAGAATACAGAAACTGAAATGTTTTGTTCTTGATAGATATAGATATAGATATAGATATCATTTAAGTTCTGTGTGTTTGTTTATAGGTGTGTGTGTGTGTGTGTGTGTGTGTATAGGGAGAGTATTAGCACTTACCTCATCAAAACCCCATAAACATTAATGATTTATTTAAAGAAACAAATATATATCCTACTATAAGGAAGATTACATAAATAACAATTAGAATTCTATGCTAAATGTCTGTTTAAATAAAGACATCTCATTGAATTTACAAATAGAGTAGTGATAAACAGTATAAACAGGATAAAATACATGGAAAGGAGAAAGTTGGATAAGCATGGTTTCTTTTAATAATATGTTTGTTTATATTGATAATGTCTATGGTAATGAGTAAGAGGAAGTTATGGCAGAATGACAGAGATAATATGTGCATATAATGTTATTTCAATATGAAATTATTCTTGTTATTCTGTAATATTTTATATATTTGCATTCTGTTTGTGTGGGGGGGTTGTTTTTTTTCCTCTGTTTTTTTTCTTTTTCTGCTTTACTTTCAAATAAAAAGGAATTTAAAAAAATAAGATAACAAATGACTACTTCTGGGTTAAAGGATATCTAAAAATGAACTTTATCTTGTATTAACATTCTTTACAGTTGGATTGTATTATAAACTAACGTATATAGCCGGTGTTGCCCAGGATTTTATTTTCTCATAGGTAATACTTGTTAGAAAGATTTGAGATTCTATGGCGCTAATTCCCCAAACTGTCTTGTCTAGTACTGTAACTTTTTCCATATTCCCCAATCCAATCTCTATTCAGCATTATTAACATGCAAATTATTATTTTATTTTCAGAACATTCGATATTTTGGTAACGTTGAATAACTATGAAGAAACATATGTTCATATTCAAAGGTGCCCCTGTGTGAGTAGGAAGCTCTTCCGCAAATGGTGGTATCTGACATTGCCAGCTTCTTGTTTCTCAGCACTCTCTCTTTCTTCCACACACAGTCCTCCTCCTCCTCCTCCTCCACCACCACCGTGTTGTACACTGTTCTGAGTGGTTCGCCAGTCTTTAGTGCGTCTTTGGGGAAGATGCACAGTAGGGGGAGAATGCTCTATTCTGTAAGTACACGTTGGCTTACGAATATTAGGCATGCCAATGACGTATAGACAGCTTGAAACAGCACCATTCAACATATACATTAAAGTATGGTAGTTTTGGCCAAACTGATGTTCTCTAGATGAGTCAGATTGATATTCCCATCAGTCCCAACTAGCATGATCCCTGCCTCTGCTGGCTCAGGATACTGGGGATTGTACTCCTGCATATCTAAAAGGTACCAGATTGATCAAGATTGTTAGAATCATATTTTTTTCAGGATGTGTGTGTGTGCATGTACATGTGTGCATGTGTGGACAACTATATACTGGATATATGTGCCCGTTTATGGACATTAGAATGAGGCTATTGTAAATGGCACTTATTTGATTCACATTGACTGCTCTCTGTGCCAGAAAGGTTTCCAAAGTGTACTCAGTTATTGTTAGATTTCAGTTGTCACACATAAAGTGCTGATGAAGAAGATCCATGGTTTAAGGGCATATAGCTTCAAATACACATAATTACATCAATTCTAATTATTTTCAGTAGCCATTTGAAGAAAATTTTGCATGTACATGAGTGTTGTGTTATAATTGATTCCAATTTGAAATTATTATATAAATAAATAAATTATTGTAATATTTTTCTGCTTCATGGTCTCTGTGACTCAAACAATTGAGTAGTTTGTGCCTGCACAATACAGCATTTGGAACCTTCTTGAGCCCTAGGAGTAGGCGTTTTGGCAGTTAACCCCTCCCTCATCCTCCAAGGGTTTATAAGCCCCCTCCCACTATAATGGTCAATTCCTTTTCTTTTGGTGCAGCAGCAGCTTCTAAAGAACCTTTCTCTGTTTCTTGATCAGATTAATGTTTTTTTAGATAAAGTTTAGGCTACTTACAGATTTTGCTTACGTTTTGGACTGGTTTGTTGGTCGGTTGGATTTCAGAATTGGACAATTGGACTGTTGGATCATGTTTCTCGCTTCTGTTTTCGGATTGTCAGGTAATTTGTATGGCAACTTGTTCCTTCAAACATCGTATGTTGTGTAGAGGAAAAATATCAGATAAGGACAGACATTCTAAGTGCCTGCTTTGTTTGGGAGAGGGCCATAATGTTGGTTCTTGTGGGCACTGTCAATTATTTACCTCACAAACCAGATGGAATAGGGCAGTGCAATTGAAAACACTGCTGTGGGAGAAGTCTCTAACAGCCTCTGATCCAGTCTCACAGTCAAAGTCCTCCCAAATGAAATCAAAGATGACCCATTCATCTTCCTCCTCCACATCTCAGCATCATACTTTCACATTGGTACCGTTGTTGAGACTGAGGTCTCATTTGACTTCTAGATCTCAAGATGAGTTACCGTCGGTCTCGATGAGCAAGAGGTCTGATGGTCAAGATCAACCTTTCTCTTCACCTAGTACTAGAACAACGAAGAAGGACAAAGAGAGGAAAAGGAAGATGAAGGAGTCCATGTAAGTGGAGCCTTCGAGAAAGCATAAGAAGAAGGACCAACCACTGTTATCTCCTTTGACTCGACCCTCTCCTTCAGCAACTCCATCTCAGCAACAGAGTGTTCCTTCTGTAGAGCTGAATGAAATAAGACCTCCTTCTCCTCAACAACAGTCTGAACATGATATTGTTCCATCTGTAGATTTCAGGGAAACCTTTCCTTACCTCTGGGGTTACTATTACTTTCATAAATATTATCAGTACTGTGGAGATTCAGATACGAGAGCACCGACTCCACAGTCAACGGGTAGTAGCCACATCAATAAAACAACAACAGTATTTTAAAGAAGGGGAAGATCAACGACAGGATGTTTTCAAGAAAGATGATTCTACAACAGATAGAGGACATTCAAAATATTGCTCTCCTCATCGGCAATCTATTTGCTCTCCTTTGGTGTCAGACCTGACATCCTTCCATGTATCCCGTGGTACCAACAGAGCCCAAACAAATCTAGTTTGTACTGCAGGCAGGATATCTCCTACAGATGATGTAAGAGCTTTTGCAGACTAGTGTTAAGGATGTCCAGATCTTTAAATTTACAAACTGAATGTCAAAAGGAAGATCTAAGGGATCCAGTTTTTCAATAACTACAAGATAGAGCACCTGTCCTTACAATTATTGTACCTCGACCATATCTGCTCTGTATTGTCAAAAAATCTTGGGATACACCATCATCGATACCATCAACTTCCAAAAAATTGGAGTGTCTATACTGTCTAATAGAAAATAATTAGGAATGTTTAATACAACATCCAAAACCAAATTTCATTGTGGTGGATGCAGCGTGTTACTGCCCTGGCTAGCCCGAGCTTTGGGGATATAAAAGGTATCTTTTGATATCACTAATTCGGCTTCACATATCCCTTCCACGTGCTTGCGAGACCCCCGGACAAGCACGCATACAGGCTCGGCCGATAATCACCGTAATATTCCAAAACAATACAGACAGGCCAGAAACAGCCAACTCACCACTTTAGGAGACCTCAAGGCAAGTACCTCCATTAGGTATGCAAGCAACTCTCAAAGATCCTCTGCCTAGCGCTGGCAGCTTGATGATCGAACTATACAACGCTCAAGTACTCCGCGTTTTCATACCGGCTATCCTATTGACAATTTGGCTGTAACTCAATCATTCAAATTCTGACCTTTCGGAGGCTTTGTCTCCAACTCCAAATCTATTGTTTTCTCAAAGTCCGACCTAGCCTGCGGTCACAATTCTCCTTATAAAAACCCCTGACTTTGAGCGCTTCCTTGGATCGCTCCCGAGTTCCAGACCGCCTTGCTGCCGCTTCGCTTGGCGAGCCTCCCCTCAGCTCCACGTGCTGAGATACATCGAACCCCAGCTTCGCTCTCCATTTTCTTCCGGACTTCAGGACAGGTTTCGTATCACCCGAACCAACTATCCCTCTGAAAATCCCGCTGTCTTACACCTTTATTTTCAATAGTTATCTGTGTGCTTGTGTTGCTTACATTGTGTGCCTGTTTTTAATAAAGATCATTCATTATTTTCAAACCAGTCTGCTTCTTGACTTGGCCTGACCCCATAAACACTGGGTTACAAGATTCCACTAAGTTACCCTGACTCTCATTTTGCCAACTAGTGCTCTAAACTAATTTCCCCAACTTGTATAATTTTGATAGCAATTTGGTGTCCCTCCCGGGACCCCCAGAAAACAGGGTAACAAGCGCAGTCAAAACAATCTCAGAAATTGCATGCAACACCTGCTGACAGAGAAGGGAAGAAGTTAGATAAACTTGGAAAGAAATTGTATTCTAATGCTGCATTACTGTTTAAAATTTCAAACTATGCAGCTTGTATGGGCCGTATCAACAATTTTTGTGGAGCAGGATCAAAACATACATAGATGTACTTCCAGAGGAGGAAAGGAAGACTGCTTCGGCACTTTACAGTGAATCTTATCATCTATCCTCTCAACAGATTACCAGAGCAAAACATATAACAGACTGCAGTGGTAAAGCAGTCGTTGGTGCTATATCACTAAGGCATCATGCATGGCTAAGATAATTAGGACTATCTCAGTAAGCTAACTGCTGGATTGAACATTTACCATTTGATTTGACTGGATTGTTCAATGCCCCCACCGATGACAAACTGAAACACACACAAAAGATGCATAATACAGTGAAAAAGTATGGATTCCCTACAACATCTTATTCCTTGAGAGATCAATGTCTTTGATATCAGCCGCTCTCGAGGAGAACCCTGAGTTCAGCTCCTTCATAGCAACAAAGACAGACAACTCCTCAACAGTGATCCTTGGGAAAATTACTGTCTGCAAAATATAAGCAGCCTCAATATAAAAAACGACAACCAGAACAAACTAAACATAGGGTTTGACAATCAAGTGGACAATACCCATTCAACAGATTCTGTTCTTCAATCTACATTCACCACCTCAGAAAACACTTACTCTGACTGTCATCGACGTCAACATTGAGGAAGGTACCAACATCTTAACTGCTCCTCCAGAATGTACTCACTTCACCCCCGTTTGGCGACAGACTAAAAGGTTTCAGTCACATTTGGTTGTTGATTATGATAGACATTTGGGTTCTAGATATTGTAAGCAAAGGCTACACTATAGAATTCCATCAGTTGCCATCAGTAGGATGGATTCGACATACCCCTCCATCTCCAGAACTAAAGGAAGAGATCATAACATTATTTCAAAACAGAGCAATAGAAAAGATTACCACTACACAACTGAAAAGAAGCTTTTCATCAAGGTACTTCCTAGTATTCAAAAAAGATGGCAGTCTTGTCCCGTTTTAGACCTCTGAGGTATCAGTTATTACATATGTCCAAAATGATTTTGAATGGTGACTCGAACATTAGTAATGCTACTGCTGGATTGGTTTACAACTTTAGATCTAAAAGACACTTATTTTCACCTAGCTGTAAGACCCAAACACAGGAAATTTCTAGCCTTTGTAGTAGACCGACAGACATAACAGTTCAGAGTCCTTCCATTCGGTATCAGTGCAGTACTGAGGGTTTTTACCAAATGCATGGCGGTGGTGGCTGCATTTCTATGTCAAAAGGGTATTGTCCTATTTCCTTGTATCGACGGTTGGTTAATTGTGGCATTGTCTCGAAAAAAAAACTTCTAAAAGATCTGAAGACTACAATCAACTTGCTTCAAACACTGGGATGATAAACTACAAGAAATCAAATTTGACAGCTACAAAAAGGATCAAATTCATAGGGGCAATTCTAGATTCTACACTACAAAGAGCCTGTCTACCAGAGGACAAGTGGCAAAAAAATGCTACAATTTCTCACCAGACTGCAGAAACATCGCTGAACAAAAGTAAGGACAATCCAGGTGGCTCTTGGACTAATGGCATCAGCTACCATGATAACACCATATGCCAAATTAAAAATGTGACCACTACAACACTGTAGTGTTTCTACAGAATTTCAATGCTCTTTGACGCCATCAGAACAGATTCCTCACGGTACTGAGACCAGTTCTTCCATCCCCTAAGATGGTGGCAAGATCCAAATAATGTGTTGAAGGGGATGCCTTTTCTACTCTGGTTACCGTCAATATCGGTGATGATAGATGCATCACTCAAAGGATGGGATGCTCACCTCGGAAATCTGACAATAAGAGATTATTGAACAATGTCCGAGAAAGACCTACACATAAATGTGCTCAAGTTCATGGAAGTCATGAACTCAAGTATGAAGTCATTTCACACATTCCAACACCATCTTCGAGGAAGATCTGTACAGATTGTGGCAGACAACACAACTGTGATGTATTACATAAACAACCAAGGGAGGACTCGGCCCCGTATGCTTCTCACTCTTGCTATTCAATTCTGGAATTGTGTCTGTTGAAAAACATTGTTCCCTCAGCTGTTCATCTACCCGAGAAAGAAAACCTGTTAGCAGATACACTTAGCAGAACACTGTTGTCATACCATGAGTGGAAACTGAACAAGGAGGTTATCAGCAATGTGTTCAATTAAAGGATTTTTCCCCATGTAGACTTGTTTGCATCCAAAGAAAACAACCAATGCAGTATATATTGCTCCTATCGGAAGGAAGACAATCACTGTCTAGAAGATGCTTTCCTATTTGATTGGTCGGGACTGACAGTGTATACCTTCCCACTGTTTCTCCTCATAACAAAGGTCATTGCCAAAATACATCAGGATGGGGCAAGAACAATACTTGAAATGCCATGGTGGCCCAAGCAACCATGATTTGCACCACTGATGCAGCTATCCAGAGGTCAATATCGAATGTTGCTTGCAAATCAGATCTAGTAAGCATCCATGACAGTACCGTGTTCCACCCCAATGTTCAGTCTCTACGACTGACAGCGTGGAATCTTCTGCAATAAAGGAATTGCCTGAATCTGCGAAACAAATTCTTTTGGCTGGTCATAAGCCATCCACATCAAGGGCTTATGCATATAAGTGGGAAAAGTTTTGTAGCTACCTAAAGGACAGTGGTACCTATCCTTGAACTTATGGTACTGTAGACGTTCTGTCGTTCCTCTTGATGTTGTTGACAGAGGGACTCTCTTTGTCATCAATAAAATGCTATTTAGCAGCAATTTCATGGTACCGCCAACAAGAAGGCAAACCATAATATTTTCTTGACCCTAAGATAAAGAGATTCTTGCAGGGTTGTAAACATTTATATCCTCCGTTAAGGCAACTGACATGTAAGCATTTTGAACCAATGACGAACTGTGATATTTGTCTTTTGTCTTGGAAAATGGTATTTCTAGTAGCTATAGCCTCAGCAAGGAGGTCCAGTGAACTACGTGCACTTAGGGTAGACCCTTCATATTTAAGGTTTCATAAGGAAAAGGTGGTCCTTAGACCAGATATTACTTTTTTTTTGCCAAAAATTGTCTCATTTTTCCATCTAAATCAGGATATAGTGTTGCCTGCATACATGCAAAATCCTGAATCAGATATGGAGAAAAAGTTACATTGTCTTGATGTGAGACTAGCATTAGCCTTTTATGTACAATGCGCATCTTCTATTAGATAATCAAATAAGTTATTTATTATTCCATAACAAAACAGGGTACACCTGTCTCATCTCAGAGACTATGTAAATGGATGGTTTCAGCTATTAAGTTAGCTTATGAACATGCTAAAAAGAAAGTTCCTGAACCTGTGAGGGGTTACTCTACTAGATCTGTGTCAGCTGCTTTTCTTCACGGTGTACCACTACATGAAATATGTAAGGCAGCTACATGGTCACAACCATTAACATTATCTCTCATTATAGGGTAGATAATAGAACTAGAAATGATGTAGCATTTGGAAGAGCTGTTTTGTTTTTTTCTGTTTGAAATGTTTCTCTTTCATGTTTAATATTCTCTGTGTTAATAAAATAATTTCTTTACTGACATCATTTTGACACATTACATTGTTTTATTTTGACGTTATACTGACATATATGGAAGCATGACATTCTCTCCTCCTTATGTGACAGCTTGCTAGTCTCCCAATTGTGTGAGTCACAGAGACCATGAAGAAGAAGAAGAACAGGTTCTTTACCTGTAACCATGGTTCTTTGAGTGGTCATCTATGAACTCACACAACCCCACCCATCCTCCCCACAATGTGTCTGCTTGATATTTCGTTCTAATGCTGTTGCAGGGGTTGCAAAGAAACTGATCGTTATAGCAGGAGGGGGCTTGAAGGATGGGAGAGGGGTTAACCGCTAAAACGTCTACTCCTAGGCCTCGAGAAGGTTCCAAATGCTGTATTGTGCAGACACAAATTGCCCAATTGTGTGAGTTCACAGGTGACCACTCAAAGAACCGCAGTAAGCAACCTGTCCTTTCTAGTGAATGAATTTCATTGGGCACATACTATTTATGTTAGGCTATTTTTTGTGTGTGCAATCATACCTCAGCTAACAAAACCTCTGACAAGGAAGCTCTTGTTACATCTACCCAGCCCCACCTTTTCCTCTCTGCCTTTTGTCTAGCTGGAAGCTTTTTAGCAGTATTAGCATTGGGAAAAGAGTGAAGGAGGGTAAAGGGAAACACAGAATTTTGATGTCAGGTTCCAGCAGCGTGTCTGTGGTAAGCAGTGCAATAAACAAAGCTTGACCTGGGAAAGAGTGGGATTCTGCTCTAATCAATCCTACTGTGGCTGTGTGTGCCTACCTCCTACAGGCAAGGTAAACAGCAGTTGCTTCTAGAATCCCACACTGAACAAGAATGAACAATAGAACAGTCAGAAAAGGAGAAAGCAGATAGGCCTACTTTACCAGCTACTTCCAACAGTTTCATTTTTTTTTTTAAAGAAACATAGATCTAGAAGTGTGGCCACCAATATGGGAATGCAAGAAGAGTTGCAGATGGTGAAAGAAAATGTCATTCCTGGGTGCCTTTTGGAAAAAGCCTTCAAGTGATCTCTAGAGGATTCAAAATGTCTCTGATTACTTATGCAAGTCTTACCTAACCTGGTTGTTGTATTTCACTTGTACTTCTGCTAATTTTGAATAAAATGTTTGTGTTGAATTGCTGTTCTTTTTTGTGATGTAGGACCTTTTTCCTATTCTTTGTATGCTATTTCTGCTTCTCGTACCAAATTTTCTGTTACAGAAGTAATGATTAGGAACATATCTGTTTCTCTAACTGGTGTATACTCTGGAAAAGTGCTATATAAAATTATAGGTTGTCTCTGTGTTTCTATACTTATCTTTCCATTTTCTGGTTCCTTATCATTGGTTGCAAGTCACAGGACTTCCCACCCCTTTGTCTTCCCTTTTGGAAGTCAGTTTTTCTACTTTCTCTGTCAATCTTACCTTAGTGCTGACTTTTAACTAGGGTAGTTCTCAGCCACACTTAATTCTAGCTAGGAATCCCTATTTAGCAGGGTTTCAAGCTTGTTTAAGAACGCTGGTTAATAGCAAACCTTGGTTAAACGACTGAGAGTACACAGGTTATGCAAGCACACGCTCTCAGATGTGAAATCACCCCTTCATCATGTCTTCAATCAGGGTCTGTTAATGGCTACAGTAGTTTTCTTTTTAACAACCTGGATGATGTATAGCTTTTTCAGAACAGTAATATTCCTGAGAAAGGTGCCCTTTCAATCAGGAGGCCTGCTTACTTCAAAAGGGAAAAAAATGCCTGATGGCAGAGTGCATAATGGTGTCCTTGGGGGAGCCTTAGAGATGGGTATCTGAAAGCTGCTCCAAGATAGCTTTATTCTAGGAGTTATTAATTTTGAAGAAATTCCTTGCAGAATCATCTGGTACATATTCTAGTAAAATAACTTGTAATTTCTGTTGCATTTTTGTATATATAAGAGAAACAAAAAAGAAAGAAATTGTATTATTAAAAATGTACTTTGTGTGAACTCATTGTGCTATAATTTCCACCTCAGGTGCTCAGTTTCTAAAATGAGATTCATTGGCTCTAAGTAATGATAGGAAGATAAAGAGATTTATGTGTGGAATTTTTGCCTTCCAGCTATTACTTTTGGAGCCTTTTGTGGGGTGAGGTGTTACAGTCGGCCAGGCATAGGTCACAGCTTAGTCCCATGATCAGCATGTGTTTGGTTAATAAAATTTTCTCTTTTTAATTTTATAACTTCTTGTAAATAGTGGGAGTATGTGGATTTATATGTAAATTGAGGAGATCTGCTTTTTGAGATAGATTCTGGAATTTTCTTTAAAGCACTACAGGCAGATCTGATATGTATTCATTTTCTATATCAGGTTTTAAATTAAGAGATTTAATTAATGAAAGGTGTCACATGTGTCAGAGTGCTTTTTATTTGAAAGCTTTTGTTCTAGTTCAGCTCATTAGTTGGGGTGGAGTGTATGTTTGTGCCTGAAGTTCAGTTAGAAAGTGAGATTTGAATAAGTTTCTTTGTGTATTGTACTGTGTGTTCATTCAGAGTAAACTGGGAAAATTACTTTATGTAATTATGTAATTTATTGGATATGTGAGGTCTTTGCATTCAAAACCTTACATGTTGTTGAGGAGCTATAGTGGTTAGCATATTGGGACTGGAAATGGGGAGACTCATCTGTATATCCCCGATGAACTGTAAAGCTCACTAGGGGTAATCTTAACCAAATAATGGATTCTCAACATAACATACGCTATAGGTTTATTATGAGGATAAAATGGGTGAGGGGAATGTGTGTTGATTTGAGCTGCTTGAAAGCAGGCAAGTTATAAAGATAAATGAAATACGTGTTTGAAATATATTATAGTTTGATATTTCTCAGAGCTGTGAAGAAGCTTTTGTGGTAGTTCACTTTTAAGTCCGGTACACTCTGAGTCTTATCTCATCTGGATTTCTCAACACCTTTAAGGTCACAGTGCTATCAACTAATTTTTTGGGATGGTGGGAAGAAATAGAGGCAGAACTGTAGTAACCATACTCATGGAGTTATTGCATTCTGCATTCAGAATGACTGGTGCAACTGACATGGTACTCCATGATGTTGCAGATCCTTTATTGCAGGGTCAAAAGATACCTCTGTGCCCATAAATGTAGACTCTCTCCCAGTAAACTCATTATCTTCTATCCTTGGTAGAGAACAGAGAAAGCAGCAAGTGGGCTTGAGTCCCCTTCCCTTAAAGGTTTGAGTGAGGACGTAAGGAGGTGTTGAAGTCATCTTTGAACTAAGCCTGCTTTCCATTACTGGTAAGAAAGAGAAGTCTTGACAAGTGGTACTCAAAATGGTGGTCTCTGAACTAGTGCCAGTCCCTGAACCATTGTCTGGCTGTCCCTAACAAGTTTCCAAGAAAGAAAGAAAAGAATTATATCTAGTGAGCACAAATATAGTGTAGACCCTGATATGCTGAAAAAATAATACCAGATAACCTGAGAAGTATTGGTCTAGACAGTGATCATGTTTCCGTTTCAGTCTGTGGCTTTTCTTTTCTCAGGAACACAGCTTTCCATTTAAAAGATTCAAGGAGCAGTTGAGGCAAAAGGTAGTAAAGGCCAACACATGAATTACTCGGGCTGGTTGCGTTAGCCTCATGGCACTCAGTGGGATTTATTGTATAGGACTGCAGTGAATGCAAGATTGATAGAGAGAGAGAGAGCTTTCCCAAGTGCTACCTATTTGTTTTCTCTGTCTCCCTTAAGGATAATTCGATAATTGAAAACCTGTTTCTAATACTTCTTCTGTTATTGACCTGGCTATTGCTTTCCTAGATGTGCGTTTTAATGTAGATTCTAGGTGTATAATAATGTACAGAAACAACTTCTGTTGTCCTAACACAGTTTGGAAGCAAGAGGTGACCATGGAAAGGTGGTATGCCCTGTTGTACAATCTTCTTTACTTAAGGGATGCGGTTGAATGATGTTTATCTCAACACAACGTATATAGTATCTTTGACATAATTATGTTTCTGGTCAGGTAAGGAAACAGAAGAGGATCTCTAGAAATAAGGATAGGGAGAAGGAATGATCAAAATGGTGAAGGGTCTGGAAGCCATGCCCCATGAAGAATGGCTTAGGGAGCTGGGTATGTTTAGTCTGCAGAAGAGAAGGTTTAGAGGGGACATGATATCCGTGTTTAAGTATTTGAAGGGATGTCATGTTGAGGAGGGAGCAGGCTTGTTCTCTGCTGCTCCAGAGACTAGGACAAGGAGCAATGGATTCAAGCTGCAGGAAAGGAGATTCCACTTGAACCTCAGGAAAAACTTCCTGATGGTCAGAGCTGTCCAGCAGGGGACTATGCTGCTTCAGAGTGTGGTAGGGTCTCCTTCTTTGGAGGTTTTTAAGCAGAGGCTGGATGGCCATCTGTTGGGAATGCTTTGATGTGTGTTCCTGCATAGCAGGGGGTTGGACTCTGTGGCCCCTGGGGTCTCTTCCAACTCTTTGATTCTGTGATCTTCTATCACTTCAGTTCTTCTGACAAGTCCTAACCTGTTGTACACAGAGTAAATGTTTTTTATGTGAATTTTCAACATTCAACATTTTCTTAACAATTAGTAAAAAAAAAAAAAGGACTAGATAAAAAATATCATCATAAAGACTGATTATTCTACTGATGGTGTACATAACATGTGCAGTCTTTCTCCTTGTCTCCCAGTCTTACCCCTGTCTTAATGCAAGGATAGAGAAAGACAATGCATAGAGATTAGAGGGGAGATGGAATGGATCTGAACTAGCACGAGGAATCTTGATACAAATGGGAAGGATCTGATTTCTGATTAATTGAAAGTTAATCTCAAAACAATTCAAAATAATTGCTTAGTATGTACCTGCCTACAGATAACACAGCTATGTTCTGCATTGCCTTTGACCAGGGGTAGCCACTCTATGTATTTTAACTGTCTTTGGTTTTAAAGTTGTTTTAAAGGAGTTGTTTTAATCTGTTTTTCATATTTTTTGTGTGTGAATGTATTTTTGTATGTTTGTGTTGAATATTTGAAAAGTTTTTATACATTGTACATCACATTGGAGTAGATATGGGATACATAAATGCTATAAATGAGTAAGAGATGGTTTATCTCTGAATATTTATTGAGATTATATTACACAATAATGTAGTTTTGCTGAACATTATGATTAAATAAAAATCTTTCTCATTAGTGATTTAAGCTTTCTCATTAGTGATTTAATCATTAAAATCGAGTGCTTCAGATCATAGAATCACAGAATCATAGAAATGTAGAGTTGGAAGAGACCACACGGGCCATTCAGTCCAACCCCCTGCCATGCAGGAACACCCTCAAAGCACTCCCGACAGATGGCCATCCAGCCTCTGCTTAAAAACCTCCAAAGAAGAAGACTCCACCACACTCCGAGGCAGCATATTCCACTGCCGGACAGCCCTGACTGTCAGGAAGTTCTTCCTGAGGTTCAGGTGGAATCTCCTTTCCTGCAGCTTGAATCCATTGCTCCTTGTCCTGGTCTCTGGAGCGGCAGAAAACAAGCCCTCTCCCTCCTCTACATGGCATCCCTTCAAATATTTAAACATGGCTATCATGTCCCCTCTTAACCTTCTCTTCTGCAGACTAAACATACCCAGCTCTCTAAGTCTATCCTCATAGGGCTTGGCTTCCAGGCCCTTCACCATTTTGGTCGCCCTCCTCTGGACCTGCTCCAGCTTGACCATGTCCTTCTTGAATTGGGGTGCCCAGAACTGGACACAGTATTCAAGATGAGGTCTAACCAAAGCAGAGTAGAGTGGTACCAGTACCTCCCTCGATCTAGACACCATACTCCTATTGATGCAGCTGAGAATTGCATTGGCTTTCTTGGCTGCCGCATCACACTGCTGACTCATGTTCAGCTTGTGGTCTATTAAGACTCCTAGATCCCTTTCACACGTACTGCCATCCAGCCACGTGTCCCCCACCCTATATTTCTGCATTCCATTTTTTCTACCTAAGTGTAGGACCTTACACTTCTCTCTGTTGAATTTCATTTTAAATGAAATTTAAATGATTTAAATCAATTTTACTTAAATCAAATCACCCTTGGGCCCAAGAGAGACTGGCATCCTCAATGACCGTGATTACTCACAGAATTTACCTTTGAACTTATGGGGAATGAGGTATGACACTCTGAATTTACACTTGAGCAATTTACATGATATTGAGTAGAGCATTTGATTACCTCAATAAACTGCCACATGAGACATTGAGTCATGTTCATGGATTTATTCCACAGCATCCTAGTAGTAGAACTGTCCATGCTTTGGCATGATAAACTTGTTACTCAAATGTGAATGTTACTGAACGTAAAGAGGGATATGAAAGTGTAGGAGTAACCCCATCTCATTCCTTATAGACCAAACACCCGCAAACATTGAATGGTTCGTTTGTCTTGTGCTGCTTCATGGCTGGACTCAAGAAAATTATCCATATGTGCTGAATCTTCAGTTGCAGTTCTTGTAGCCAACTTGTTGCCTCATTAATTAATACATAATAATTAATACACTTGTGTATAAATATTCAAGCACTGATCATCAAACTCATATGCCTTGGTAACATCTGGCAGAATATGCATATTTTTATCAATTCTGAGACAAAGCTTGTTCTCTTATGGCGGATTTTAAATTTTTAGTGCTACAGTTAAAGAATAGAATATTTCGTGAGAGGGAAGCCTCATAAATATTCAGTTTATTGAAATGTGATAGTAGGATCATCCTTGTAATAAAATGTTAAATTATTTTAAGGTCTGATCTCACCCTGCACTTTAGTGGCAGTGTATTGTTATAACCTGTCATCTCCCAAACCCTAAATTACGGTAAACTCAGTGGTATAAAATTGATCCACAAAGGAGAATGTTAGTAGTTGTTCAACATGGATTTTTGCAGAGAAAGAGTAAGATGGACCTTGTATCCTGAGCAGGTATTTTAAAAAAGCTTTATGTTTTTAAATCTAATTACTTAATATGGTATAAATTTAAGGTGCACAGAACTTCTGAAAAATAAGTACATAGTCTCTAGTTCTTAGAGAGCTTTACAGACCTTTGTTAGTGTTTTTTCTTTTTCTTGAGATTTAAGTAGGGAACATCTTATATACTGCTTAATATGGTAATTTGCTTTAGATTTCTACTGAATAGCAGATTTACAGATTATAATTTCTTAGGCATCTCAGATTAACTGAGTACTGTATTAGATTAACTAAGTATTGGAAGACTGCAGTTCAGAAGTTGATGATTCTTTTCTCTCTTACATTAGATGTACTGTAAGATGCTGAGGTTTGTTTAGCATTTACCTGTTTATCTTCCATCTCAAAATGGCAAGTTACCTCATTGAAGCATAGTTTGGAGACATATTAAAAGTTGTTGTTGGTGTTGTTACTGTTGTTGGTGTGCGCCTTCAAGTCATTTCTGATTTATGGCGACCCTAAGGTGAACATACCATGGGGTTTTCTTGGCAAGAATTGTTCCATGGTGGTTTTCTTTGCCTTCCTCTCAGGCTGAGAAAGTATGACTTGCCACTTGCTATTAAAAAACTGAGAACACAGCATGTTAGAAAAAGATATTTTGCAATCATATGTTACATAGTTAAAATCTGTATTTCATTTCTCCTGTATTCTTCTGGGGAAAGATTGGTGAAAGAGGAATGAACTTTTCCACAATAGATATCAATGTATATCTGTGTGTGTACTGTGTGTTGTGTGTGTATAATATAAAAATCAAAGTCATTTCCCAAGGGCAGGCGGAAGCATAGGCGCTATAAGTACAATTTCATGTTATCAAACTGATAATTTTCAGCTAGCTTTTGCTAGCCTTTGGTAGTCCAATGCTGATAGAATGGCTGTAAAAGTGATTTTGCTTGGCTTCCCAGAAAAGAAGGTGTCTCCTGAGTAAAGTATTGTGAGAATAAAGTACAGTATCTTTCTATATGTCATGTTGATCACTGATGGGAGAAAGAACGTACGATCCTTAATACGACTGAATGGCTTGAAAGTAACCAGGCCATGGGTTGGTTCAAAATACATTTCAACTTTCATGGCATTGGGTTTTTTTACACTTTGTATTAGACTATTGTGTGAGAAGTGTGAAGTTGAGCCCAAATAATATTTTCTGCTTCTGCAAGAGGTTTTACAAGCAGAACTGCATGAACTGTTATAGGTTGTAGTGCTACCTTGTGGTAGCACTGCATAAACTTAGACCCTTGGGCATGTATTTGCAGAACAGCAGGCACAGCTCTTTTCCTTCTGTTACCATTCTTTACATCCAGCACTTTTCTCTCCACCTCCTCCCCCACCCCCTGTCAACCATGCAACTGTTCATTATATGCTCACCTTCAATTCTAGGCTTTGATTTTCAGGGCTGTTGTTATCCACCCTGAGATTAAGATGATAAATTCAAAGTACTGTTTTCAACTCTAAGTTTAGGCATACATTTTTCCTGTTTCAGGAGTGGTATCAATCTTAAGTGGTATATTTCCAGGCAGTTGGGAAACCCTCTGGGGCAGGATTTGGATACCAAAAAAGAGCTGTGATGGGGGGGGGATGGTATTTAGGGTATAATGGCAATACCGAAATACATTGATGGATGTTGGCCTCTTTCTTTTTAATTGCATATCCAAATACAGTATAGTAATTAAACACAGAAGCTTTTACTTGTTCAAATAATTGAATGCTATCTTGTATTTGACAACCTTTGTATATATTCTCCCTCAAGGAAATAAAACAGGTACTTAGTATTTGCTGCTTGTCCTTGTTCCAACCTGATTTGTGAACTGCTGGATCAGACTATTTATTTATATGATTTACAAGTTTGTTTTTTTTAAAAAGTTTCATTTAGAGTTAAGCAACATTTCCTGTTAATTGATTTTCTAGAGATGCTTACTATGGAAACCAGCTGCTTGGTATGTTGCTTATAATTCTAGCTGTAGCTGTCACAACTAATTTTGTTTGATATAGTAGATGGTCTTTAATTTATGTAATGTGAATTTAGCCTATGCTTAGAATTTCTTTATCAACAGGTTATTGTTACAAGGTTATTAAATATCATATGAGATTCAGAGATAATGAAACTTGCATGTTATAGAGGGTTTAAAAGTATGTTATTAATATTAGAATATGTAATTGTGTTGTAATTTATAATAATCTTCATAACAATCTTTGGGCTAGGTTGTGAACTGTTTAACAGGGAATATAGTTAACAGCTGGATAACTGCTGCCCTGTTATGTTCATTGTCCTAATATATAATAATTGTATAACATTATATATAATTTTATATATTTATATATATATATATATATATATATATATATATATATAAAAATTTTTAAAAATGAATATTAAATTCAGATTGAACAGTATTTTCTTTTTTTTAAATATCATTTTATTCAAAATTCTCATTATAAAACATACATATTTGATTGTCAGCTTGATTGAAATATATCTGATCTTCCACATTGATCTAGATTTCATTTTCCAGATTTCTACAAGCTTTAGGTACTGTACAGCATTTTACTGTTAGTTTATCTGATAGTTCTTACATTTCATTCTTCATATTTCCGCTTCATGATATATATCCTGTCGCCCCCACGTAATATAACTTTGATCATGAATTACGTATTGCCAGCTGTTATATGATATATCGTACCAACCTCCTTCTGACATTTCCAGCACTGTCCGGTACCTGTATTATAAATCCTTTTCAGTTTATCTGGTGTCATAAACCCTCTGTGAAATAGTTTGTAATAGTTCTCTCTCAAATTCTGGGCTACTGTAAATTTCTGCGTTTTTTTCCAACTCTGCCTCCAAGACTCTAATTGAATTGAATGTCCAATATTTTGAGCCCATAAAATCGTTGTTTCCTTTACTGTTTCTTCTTGTCTCTCCTGCTGTAATATCTCTTGATGGATTTGAGCAAGAAGGTGAGGCGGATTTTCAAAAAGCCATTTAATTACTCCAACTTTCTCTTTTGGTTCAATTCCATAAGTTTTTATGTCCATATGAAACCTTTCTGTTAATTGTCTGTAAGGGAACCAACTCAGTCTTATTCCCTCCTGTTCTAGTTTTTCCCTTGTTTTCGTCTTAAGATTGTTGGACGCTGATCTCTCAATTATATCATCATACCACAACCATTTATCTGTATCAGTCCATCTGCCAAAAAACGCCTCTTGCGGTGAGACCCATGTGGGGAGCTGCGTCATCTTTTTGACTTTATAATCATCCCAGATTTTCAAAAGCGATTTTCTGATATAGTGATGTGAGAAGTCTTTATCTATTCTTGCTTTATCATAAAACATATAGGCATGCCACCCCATCCTCAAGTCTGCACCTTCCAATGCCAGCGTTTTCATATCTTGAAGGTCTATCCAGTCTTTTATCCACATAAAAGCTGCTGCTCTGTAATATAATTGAAAGTCTGGTAGTCCCATTCAACCAGACTTAAATATATTGGTTGAGAGCTGTGCAATTGCTTTTTCCATTTTCTACAACACAGTTCTAGTGAGTGCATTATATTGTATTGCAGTAACAGCAGTACATTGACTGCTGTTTTCCCTATTAAGCAGGGTTTCATATCTTTGTAAAAATATTAACTAATACAGGAAACAGATTCATCCTTTAAATCTTTTAGAACTTGATGTCTGTTGCTTCACAGTGAACTGTTTAAACTGCTATTTAACAGTGATGGGAAAAAAAAGAATAAGTAATGATTTGTTAAAATCAGTTTCGGTTACCTCATAGTAAATAGCCACAAAAGAAAATAAAGGCAACTGTGATAGGCAGCCTATGTGTATACAATCAGGCCTCCACATATGTGGGTTAACTTTCACTAATTTATTTGCAAGTTTTTCCAATACATGCCCCCCAAAAGCCTTTTTTCTCCTTGGGAGACTTCTTTTTTGGCAGTTCCACTCAGGCCACATAGTCCTCCTCTTCCTCCCTTAGTCACTACCTGGCCAGAGAAGGATTGATCTTAGTCCAGTTTCTCAGCACCACAAACCTTCTCCCAATGCATCCCACACATCCAAGGAAGAAGATGGTGAGAGAGGAAGTATAAAGCCACTGTGCCAACCCACCCTCTTTTCCTTCTGTTTTCTCTGACCAGGACCCTGAGTACCCATTTTTTCCACCGTGTCTCGGCCCCCTTCCCACATTCTGATATTGGTGCTTTTTTCCACTTTTGTGGGGGTCCTGCACCCCTAACCCTAGTAAATGTGGAAGGCTGAGTTTGCTTCAAAGTTTTTTTGTGGGGGATGAAGGAGGAAGGAAAAGTTTTATTAACAATTGACTGTAAAATATGGGTGATTGATCCCAGGAGCAGTAACTCTTTGCAGTGCTATACATCTTAGTACTGACATTTGACTCTGAAAATATTTTATTTTGCAGTCCCAGAAATCTTGGATAGAAAATACTTTCAGCAAACGGGAATGTGTGTACATTATACCAAGTTCAAAGGACCCTCACAGGTAAATTCAAAGGAATGCTGCTTTTTTCCAGCCTTTTAAGCATAGACAGTGCTGCACCAGCTGGTTTAATTGGGAATTCCCAGATGCCTTTTGGCCACTGAAGAACCTATATTTCCATCCCTTTTCTGAACTAGGGTAGATTTTCAGGATAGGACTCAGATGTGGACTAGGGATCTTGGAAACATTGTGGGGGGAAAAGGAGAGGAAGAGTTGTGAATTGCCCTTGAGTTTGTATTGCACTGCATACAATGTATATTTGGGAAAAACAGTTGCAGAAATAACTGATAAATTCTGTGTGGAAGTGAACATTTTGCTTTCAAAGTTTTGTTACAGTTGAACAGGAGGTACCCAGCAGTTACTCTGGTTTGTGAGATATGCTTTCCTTGAATCATTAGATTCTGAAAAGGGTTTGCTATGGAAAATATGAGTGGGATAAATTGCGGACTGTTGATTTGGGAAAACTTCTCAAAGAATAAAACAGTTTCATTTATTTTCTTTGTTTAGCTTATGTATAGCATGAAGCCCTTTGGTATGTTTTGTATTCATTTGCCTGCATGAATGTACACACACCCATACCAACACAGAGCATATGTGGAGACTGTTTCATTGTTGTGACGGATCTGGACATAAAGAAGACCTTGGGTTGAACACAGCTTTTCTAAAAATATATTTCGAAATATTGCAGTGAAAAGCGAATCTGACCTTTGAAAATGACACTTCTGGCTTTGATTCTGGTTACAGCATCACTTTCATTGTGGCACCAAACCAGATATCCCAACCTTTACATTAAACATTGTAGGAATTATTCTTTCCATGGGTGTCAGAGGCATGCAAGGCAAATTAGAAATGGGAATCCTTTTGGGCTAACCAATTAAATTTGATGAAGCTTTATGCAGGAAAAGAACAGCTTGATCAATTGAGAACTAAAGTAGTAAAGGAAATAAGACTTTGGAGCAAATTCAAGAAAATTATGGACAAAGATTTAGATCTCAACATTCTGTTGAACTGTGTCCTTTATTCTTCAGAGTACCTTTTTGTGTGTGTCTATGACAAACACCAGCATAGCTTTTTGTTTCCAAAAGCAAGCTTCAGAGATTCTTTTCTGTGGCATGTCACTGGGTGAACCAAATTAATTGTGTGTGTATGTGTGTTTCCCACTTTTACTACTGGGACTAAATCCACTCTCAAATAGTCAAATGATTTATTAGCTTTTTACCATCCTTTTTTGCACTACCTTCATCAAAACAAAATTATGTGAACTGATGTACTACAGATGCATCACAAAATCTTGGGCAGGGCAGTAAATATTTTGTAATGTGAAGTACAGAGAAATTACTTGTATAAATATTTTAAGAACGATCTCAATCAGTCAAATTAAGACATAACTTACTGTATTTGATAGTACTAACGGGAAAATATCAGCTTACTTTCTTGTGTTCTTAATTGTAGATGCCTTCCAGGATGTCAAATTTGTCAGCAGCTCATCAGGTAAATAAATGTTTTTCCAAATGAAGCAACTATAATTCTTTTTTAAAAATATTAAATTCAATTAAATAATACCTTACATAAAAGAAGATACTGAGTTCTATGATGTATTTCAGAATAATCTGGAAGTATGTGAAAATATTAGAGGAGAATTGATTAACACATGCATATATGAAGTGGGTTGGAAAACTGGAATTAGACCTTTGGTGTCATGAGTAGTTTAAAAAATGCATTGTTCCCATCAGCTTACCCCCATTACAACATTCTAGACCTCAGCCATAATCTTGTTCCAAGTGATCAATATGAATCCTTTGTTTATGTGTACTCTCACTTTCCTCTGTGGTGCCTTTGAAGCAAGATCTACTGTAATGTCAGAACCCAAGGGACTACAGTTATCTATTTTTTAAAGACTACGGTTGATGCAAGGATCTTGTCAGAATCCAGCTGGTATTTTCATAATTCAGAGATGGATATCCAGTAATGTGAGAATGAGCCAAAGCTTGTGCAGTTATCACTGTGTGTTTTCCTGTTTTCTTGAATTGTGATAATTATCTGCAGGTGCTGCTGTGGTCGCTTGGTCCGGCAACATGCTTGCTTTACTGCAAGTCTTGCCATGAAATATTCGGATGTCAAATTGGGTGAAAATTTTAATCAGGAAATAGAAGAGTGGTCAGTAGAAAAGCATACTGAGCAAAGTTCAACAGATGCTTATGGTATCATTAATTTTCAAGGAGGTTCTCATTCCTACCGAGCTAAGGTACGTATCAAGGGATCAATTTGTCTACTAACAACACTACTGATAAGTGCTTTTGGAATGAAACTCAATGTAAATACCCAGATGAAGATGAAAATGAAATTACTTATCTTTAAATGTGGAGATAATAGCATGCAGAGAAGGGATGGGAGTGAGGTCAAGATCTCATTTGAATGACTTTGGTTATTCCAGATTGAAGGTATGCATTTTTCTATGCAAAGTACCTCTGCTCAGATAATTAGTATTCTGAGGCATGAATGAATGACTATTCATATTTTATTTTATAAAGTATGTTTTGATATCTGTACTAGCTAAGTAGGGTGGAAGAATTTACGTTCACTATTTAATAGTATTACACATTTTCTTTGTATTTTGTTGGCATTGTTGACATTTTGTTGACATTGATTGATAATTTCATGAATAGTGTAGTTGAAGGAAATGTCCTTGCTACAGTATGTTTCTCACTCCGTGCTGTTACTCCTAGAACTGCTTATAAGAAGGTTCTGTGAAATCAGTTAGTGTTTGTTATGATGTGGACATCTGTTCTTTCCCTCCCTAGGTTTAATGAAGCTTCACCCCTGCTCAGCGCTTTTTATCCCAAGGAATTATTTCATTGATAGTTAAATTTTTCAGTGTTATGCTAGGTTTTTTATCAGATGGTCAGTTGTTTCCTTTTGGTTGTAGGAAAAAGAAATTGGTGGACAATAACTCATTTAAGACACCATTCCTAATCATAGTTTGACGTTTGGAATGTACGGAACTTGGAACAATAACTTTTCCAAGATTTTCAGTGTACGATGAGTTTATGTGTGCCCTCTTTCCTTCCACTACACATAGCAATTCCTTAGTGTTGGCTTCCAGTAACCATAATTTTCTGTAACATTCAAATTGGTATATTGCGATTACTGTTAATAGTTTACCTTCATTCTAGAATTTTTTTACAAATATATATACAGTGGGTTTCTAATTGTAGCTGGGGTGACCTATGGCTATTAGTAACTACGGACTGCTTCTGATTAGGACATCACTTCAAAATGTAACTATTGGGAACACATAACGCACCATAGGTTCCTGGTAACAGTGACCTCTGAACTGGGCCTGGATGCTGTGCTTTTCTTTACAATGTATATATTTCTTAAATACATCTATTGAAATTCCAGCAACAGCATAAAGTATTGATTTCATCTTGAGTGTAATTGGATTATCAGTATCTGAAACACAAATAAAATGAAACGTGTAACACTTGACCAGTTTGAAAAAGACATAATGTCATTCAAATCCTATGGCTGTCTCAAATTCTTATTTAAAAATTATAGCAGGTCCAGAATCAGTGCTAGAAATCTGTATGAGATATTGATTGTACTTTATGCCAGTGTGCGGTATATTTTCCTGACTCTTTTATTTTAAAAAAATAGCAGTTCTTTCTAACTTTTTCTTGTTAGTATGTACGATTGTCATATGACACCAAACCTGAAGCCATCCTGCAACTGATGCTTAAAGAATGGCAGATGGAATTGCCAAAACTTGTTGTCTCTGTTCATGGAGGGATGCAGAAATTTGAGCTTCATCCACGCATCAAACAGTTGCTTGGTAAAGGACTTATTAAAGCTGCAGTAACAACAGGAGCCTGGATTATAACTGGAGGAGTAAATACAGGTAATGCCTCAGCTCTAAAAATATTGTCTAATTCACAGGCACTTAGAAGAATTTGATCCTTTCTCAGTGTGATTATTTGATATTGAAATGACATTTGTATGATTGCATTCAGCAGGCCCATGGGGGTAACGGGTTTGGAATCCACAGGTGTTATGACAAGACACTAGGGCTAAAGATACAAAACAACCCATAATTCCAGAAAATATGTCATACTTATCCAAACTTCTTGTTGTGTGCCTTCAAGCCGTGTTCAAATTATGGTGAGCTTAAGGTGAACCTATCATGGGGTTTTCTGGGATGGAGAATGTGTGACACACCCAAGGTCACCCAGTCATTTTCCATGGCCAAGCAGGGAATTGAACCCTTGGTCTCCAGGGTTGTAGTCCAACACTCAGAGCGCCCCGCCATGCTAGAGTGGTGCTATTCATGGTATATTCAGAAGGTAGATTTCAGAAAGATCTTAGCTCAGTAATAACACCCTTGGTTCGTATCTGAGAGGTCAGAAATTTATTCCTGGAATTTCTAAATAACACCCAGGAAAGACCCATCTGATACTTTGTTGCCAGACGGTATAAACAATGCTGAGTTAGATACATTTATGCACAGGAAATTACTCATAAGTGTCCCAAAACTATAATTTGAGAGAGAATGTTCCAGCCTGAAATTGTAAGTGCTCAGAAAGTTCACTATAGAACTGATCTAGGAAAGAGTTTCTCATCATGTGTCTTATGATAGCCCTATGTGAATCTGTTTTGATTTTCTGTCAATAAAATCAGAATATTTCAGATTCTCTAACAAAGATAGTTTTAATGGTATCAGATATTTATTTCCTGCCTTCCAGATTGTAGTTATTGAAGCATTAGACTGCATAGACTGCTTTCCTCAGTACACATTTTTAGTCTTAAATCTATCTCCTTGAAAATTATTAGCAAGTTCGAGGGCTTTATATTTAATGTTTCCAGATTTATTTTCAACATAAACACTCTTGTTTCAGTGATATATCAAAAATCAATTAAAATGTATTGCATGGAGATAAATCCAGTGTTGCATTTGACAGTCACAGTAGAACTTTCTTCTCTTTCTTTTTTAAGTATTCTGTGCCTCCTCTAAACCAGCTCTGAAGGGATTTCTAGCCCCCAAAGTTGGTTTTGCAGCTGTGTGGGATGCTGAAATGAGAAAGAGAGGTACTGCCCTCCTACCTGCTGTGGCTGGATTTGGCCATTCCCAGTGGAAGGTCACTTTTGGACTTGCTTGTTGTTTTTAAATTATATCCATTGTTCCCAATACCAGTACTTAGTCTTTTAAATTGGGCAGATCCTGATTCTCTCTTTTTTCCTTTTGTTGTTAGCTAAAGCATAATGTAAAATATTTATCAGATAATTCTGGTATATTTCTTACTAAGAATATTACCAAATGCCTCTGTGATGTTGAATAGTGACATGAATTTCCAGCTGAATTCTAGGAAGGGCTTCTTCAAAAGAAGCTGAAACTGTATGGTATATGATTAAGCAAGGAAGTTAAGCTTGACAAATTTTCAGATATCTTCAAGTAAGAAAAGAGAAAGCAGTGGTGTGTAATTTATAGTGAGAATTGGACAGAAACAATGAAATTAAATTATGGGAAAACTACCAAGCAAAACATTTGCAAAAGTTTCTGAATGTTAAAGGAAGATCCGCATAGAACAAGTTATTCTGCAGGAGATTATGTAACCTCAGAAAGGCTGTAATAAAAAGCTGACATCAGTCTTTTATAGATAGTTGTTTTCTGTTTTTAAGATAGCAAGGTAGTAGTGGTAACATATTGGCCAACTTCAAAAGTAATGGTAAAACTGTTCTTTATTGTTGTACAAGCTTAAATACAGTCAGCTCTCCACATTTGCGGGTTTGACTTTCACAGATTTGATTATTTGTGAGTTTCTCTAACTCCACCCCCCCCATAGTTCTTTTCTGGGGTAAGCTTCCCTCTTCGCGCCTCCACTGAGGCTGCACAGCCCTTTAAAACCCACCTCTAGTCATCGTTATCCTCCTCCACCAGCTGCTATCCGGCTAGCTAAAGAAAGATCTCCACAAACTTCTCAGCGCCACAAACTTTTTACTGATGCCTCCCAACACTCAAATAGGAAGATGAGTGTAAGAGAGGAAGTATATGGCCACCACACCAGCCCACCCCTCTTTCCCTTTCCTTTCTCTTGACTTGGGTGCTTATTTTCCCCACCATGCCTCAGCCCCCTTCTCACTGACGCACACACATTTTGATACTTGCAATTTCCCCACTTTTGCAAGGGTCCTGTGCTCCTGGCCCTAGCAAATGTGGAGGGCCAACTCTAATTAATTCTGGCCCAGTCATGTTTTTTACCATTAAAAGAGACTCAGTTTGAGAGAATGTAAGACACGTGTCATGTCCCAGGCAGACCAGGCAGCCAATTAGCAAACCACCAGGGCAGAACTTACTCACAGAGGTGAGAACAGGAGTAGTCCAAACAAAGTTCAGATCAAGAATGAAAGTTCCAAAGCAAACAAATCCACAAGGTCAAATCTGAATCAATGTCAAACAAGCAGAGGTCCAAAAGAGTTGGGATTCAGGAAACAACAACACAGGGCTTGAACCACCAAAAAGATTAGTTGTCAAGCCTGAAGAGATAAGCCAGCTTTTGCCTTTTATAGTCTAATGTGGCTGCCACACGTGTTCTGTCATTAAAGTCCTTTTGTTACTTGAATGAGCTGAACGCCTGAGACCTTCTTTCTGGCATCGTCTCTCCAACAAGGTAGGAGTCTGTGTAGTACTGTCTTCTAATACTTATTCCCCCTGCTCAGGCCCATACTGTTGGCTGTTATTTTCCACTGAGCAAACTTGTGGACCAACTTCTGCTTCAAATTCAGAATCCTCCTCCTCATTGTCAGGGTCTCCAAGGCAGGGCGTGACCAAGGGTTTTTCCTGTCTTACAGTATATTGGTTACTGAGTTCCCCAAAATAGTGTTTAGATTGGTAGTAGGAGGCTTCTTATTCTGTTTCACTGCCAGTTACCCAAGCAGCAGTTGTCTATGGTGTTTCAACTTGACTATATGCCACAAAACATAATTTTAATAATAATGTTCCTTGTTTCTGAACAGGAGTTGCTAAACATGTTGGTGATGCTCTTAAAGAACATGCCTCTCAATCATCTCGAAAGATTTGCACTATTGGAATAGCTCCATGGGGAGTGATTGAAAACAGAAATGATCTTGTTGGGAGAGATGTAAGTTTGGCCAGTTTTGCAGTTGTGCTCGTAACCAATATAATTACTTTAAGGCTTTGATTTAAAGTCCAATTGTGAAGTGAATGGAAGGACTTTTCTTCTGAAAGGATGCTTTCCACTTTCAGAATGCCTGTATTTCCTAAAGAAAAGGGCTGATATCTGTGTTGGCATGATACTTTTATTAGGCCAGCCGGAAAAGTCACAAAATACTATGGATACTTTTGGACACTTCAGAATTCTTCACACCAAATGGTAGACAAAGCAAAGGAGGAGAGGAGGGGGAAAGGTGGTTGATTTTTAAGCCATGGGGTTTGTGCCTGATTACAGTGTTAAGATGGAAAGTGGGAGGGAGCTGCAATTATTCAGATCAGATGGATATCAGGTACTGTGATAGTTTTAACTTATAATTGGGGCCCTCCAAAGAGCTGTTGAAAAGGAGAAATAATTAAACAGTAGTAATCTTCCAATTTTTGAAAATATAAAATTCAGCAGTATTCTCAGAATTGTTGTGCCTTTGAGGACCTTGAAAGCCAAATTGGATACCTTCCTTGTAGCTGGGATGGATGCATCCTCATAGAATAAACCTCAGCTTCAGGTGGTATGAGAAAGTCTTCCTTCAGTGTTAGATTCTATTCTGCCAATTGCCTGTCTCAAAATTGGGTGTAACGATGCCAGAATATCCAAAGGAATATAATTTTTTTAAAAAATGGGAAATTTTCTTCATTGCTGTGTTCTTATTTAATTGTGGTTTTACTGAGAATCCATCCATATGTGTTTAGGTGGTTGCTCCATATCAAACCCTTCTAAATCCATTAAGTAAACTAAATGTCCTGAATAACCTTCATTCCCATTTCATACTGGTGGATGATGGAACAGTTGGTAAATATGGAGCAGAAGTAAAGCTGCGAAGAGAATTGGAAAAAACAATCAACTTACAACGGATCCATGCAAGTATGTGCAAGCTATGATTGGTAAATTATGTGGCCTTTAGACTTTTTATTTAGTAGGACATAGAAAAAGCTTTGAGGTGGGGAATGCATGTTAACATGATAAAACTTTTCCTGGCTTGTATAATTGAGAAAGGGAACTGGGATGGCTGGCTACCTCATTTATAAAACTGCATGTGTGTGTGTGCGTGTGTGTGCTTTCAGGTCACCTGCTGACTTACGGCGACTCCATGAATTTCATAGGATTTTCTTAAGGAAGGAATACTCAGAAGTGGTTTGGCCGTCCTCTGAAATATAGCCTATAGTACCTAGTATTTGTTGGTGGTTTCTCATCCAAGTATTGACTAGGGCTGACCCTGCTTAGCTTCCAAGATCAGATAGGATCTGATGCCTTTAAAGTATTTATGCCTTAGAAAGCTGCCTGCATACAGATAAAACAGCAAGTCCAGAGAAGTTCTAGTTTTCTTTTTGCAGAGATTTACAGAATTGTAGACAATATAGAAGTAACCCTCCCTGCAGCTAGAAGTGGTGTGGTCCAGGAAAAGTATTACAGATTTAACTGGATATATTGTTGTTGTGGTGTCATTATTGTGATTTATAATAGTAGTAGTAAGAAGAAAAGGAAGATTTAGATCCTGAATTCAGTTTTACTCATATTTGGGTTGTCTACACACATACATAGAACAATAAAAATAAAACCAAGAGTAGGTAAGGAGCAAAGCAATATAAACACACACAATAAGATTACAACCAAAGACCTCCAGTGTTCTTTGCTGCTAGGAAGACATAGGAGCCCAAGAAAAACAGTCCAAAGATGGAAACACCCAGAGAGAGGAGGTAGATGATCTTTCAGATGTGTTGGTCTTTAAAAAGAAATAGCATTTTTGTTGTGCTTGAAAGTGGATTGGTAGCCGCAGATGGTTTTTAAGAACTGCCAAGGTATGTTCTTCTCCTTTGGTTCTTCTTTGTGGTCTCTGTGACTCATACAATTTGGGTTGTGCACCCATGCAGAACAGCGTTCAGAACCTTCTAGAAACCTGGGAGTACGCATTTTGACCGTTGAACTCCTCCCCCATCCTCCGGGGTATAAAAGCCCCCTCCTGCTCTAACGTCAGTTCCTTTTCTTCCGCCACGTTAGCAGCATCTAGGGAACCTTTTCTCTCTATTTTCTTGACTGATCAGTTATTTTGACTTTTTGGTACAGCTGACTACGATATTTCTTGGCGTTTTGGATTGTTGAACTGTGGACTAATTGGATTTGACGACAGACTGTAGTTTACTAAAGTTTTGGATTTGGATATTGTACGCAGTGTATTGCAACCAGAGTGTTTAAATGCTGTACAGCGTGTAAAGGCAAGATACCTGACAGGGACAGCCACTCAAAGTGCCTCCTGTGTCTGAGTGAGGACCATAATGTGAATTCTTGTACGTATTGCCAAAAATTCACCCCACATGGGCGTAATAGAGCAAATCATCTAAAAGCTTTGCTCTGCGAACAAGTTCTGTCTGCTTCAGACCCTACCGTTTGTATGAAGACATCAAGCAATACGTCTATAATGGCCCAGTCATTGTCCGCTTCTTTGTCTCGTCAAATGGCCTCTTCTTCGATACTGAGGGGCGTCTTCTTCGATACCGAGGTCGATACTGAGGTTGAGGTTGGCCTCTCGAGCTTGAGAACCATGACTTGAAAAGACATCCAAGAAAGTGTCTGATGCTAGTGAAAAGAAGTTATCCCCTTGTACAATTGAAAAGAAGGATAAGGACAAAAAGAGGAAATTGAAGGAGTCATCAGAGCAGGGACCTTCGGGGAAGTATAAGAAGGACCAACATCACCAAAGTTAGTTCCATCTTAGCCTGTTATGGAGGTACCACCTGAATCCTTGTCTCCAACCAGGCATCTGGAGCAGGCCCTTGACCCTCCATTGGAAATACAGGAGGTTTGGTAGAGTTGGAAGGAGAGATTGTTGATTCTTCTCCTCAAATGTCTTTCGGCTCTCACCCTCAGCTTCAGGGTTAAACTCAGGAGGCTGGTCAATTGACATCAAAGCAGAAAAGTCCTCAGCATGAGCTGCAGACTTCCAGCCATCATAAAAGAACACTACCATCACCTCCACGTTTCTATTGTCGAAGGTCGAGGAGTAGATCACCATCGCGGTATCACCAGTATAGTCATCTGACTCCTTCTAGACACCATGAGTGTTACTTAGATGAGGTTTCAGTGGACTCAAGAGATATTTCACTTCATCCAGAGGATTACTATTTGTGATAACTGAAGCCCCTGTCAGAGCTGCTAATGACGAGCAGCAGCTGTTGGTCCCTGTGGCTCTGGCTGGAGATGAGTCCTGCAGCTCAAGAGCTCCCCCTGCTGCCATGGACTAAGCAGGCTTGGACGTTCCTCTGCCTTTGCTCCTTTGGGGCAAACAGGGATCCGATTCTGAAGATGGTTTGGAGCCTGTGTCAATCAGCCCACAAACAAGGCAGAGACTCAAGAGAGCTGAGCAAAGGGAGGCTTCCTTGGTTAAATTCAAGAAGCAGTGACTAGCCACACCTGTGTCTTGGGCTATAGAACTGCCTGCCTGGAAGCTTTCCTTTGCTTGTGGCAAGCTTCTTTGAAGCCCTCCTCTTGCCTGTTCCTTGCTCTCAGCACCTGGTTCCTGCTACCTTGAATTGATCTCTGGCCTCTTGACCCTTGGCTTTTGGAACTCTAACTACGGCTTTCGCTTGACGCTCTGGTAAATGAACTCCCTCGTGTAAAGTGCTTGCTTGTCTCCTCCCGGCTGCACTTTGCTGGCTCTCACACTCCCTTCTCTAGGCTGGCTCACCACCCGGGTCTCTGACCTTGACACTATTACTGCAGATGTTATTGATACCGTGGTGACTCTTACAGCTGATACTGACACGATGACTATTACAGATCACGATCTTGATCCGTGTCACCTCAACATCGAAGGGCTGCTGAGGTGGATGTGGAACAGGCAGCGCCTTGGCAGGAATGAGAAGGTGTACATGAGACTCCCCATAAGGAGCCTTGTGGAAGATCTCATGAAGGATTAGGAGAGAAATCCAGAACGCCTCATGTTGAGACGACGGTCTTGGTATTGAGCTCGACGTCGTCGCATGAGTCCGTAGATTTTGATAGATGTTGCTCTAACTTTGTATCTACTGTTGAGAGGAGCTCACCTACCAATGATGTTAGATCCTTTTGAGCTCTTGTTCTAAGAATGTCCCGTTCACTTAATCTTACAGCTAACATGGAGAAAGAAGATTTAAAAGATCCTATTTTTCAGGAACTTCAGGATGGGGCACCTACATCATTGATGATATCTCTGTTACCTTATTTGTTGCATACTATGAAAAAATCGTGGGTGACACCTTCCTCGGTACCGTCAACATCAGAGAAATTGGAATATCTCTACTGTGTCATTGAAGCTGAACAAGAATGGTTAACACATCATCCTAAACCAAATTCCACTGTGGTAGATGCTACGCAGTCCAGGCAGTCCCAGAGACTGCACATCACACCTGCGGATAGAGAAGACAAGAAGCTGGATAACTGGGGAAGGAAAGCATACTGTAATGCGGCATTGCTATTCAGAATTTCTAACTATGCTGCATGTATGGGAGCATACCAACCATTTTGATGGACCACAGTTAAAGCTTTCATTGGTATGTTGCCAGATGAAGAGCGGAAAACTGCATCAGCATTGAATGGAGAGGCCTGTCGACTTTCTTCACAACAGCTTACAACAGCAAAGCATATAACTGACTGTAGTGGGAAAGCACTTGGTGGAGCGATAGCATTGTGTAGACATGCATGATTACGGTCATCGGGACTGTCTCAACAAGCTAAAAACATGATAGAAGATCTGCCTTTTGATTCTATCAGGTTGTGTAATGCTAGCACCGATGATAAGTTGGAACATGCTCAGAAAATGTGGAACACTGCTAGGAAATATGGATTTCCATCTACATATTATTCATCCAGGTACAGATATCGAAGATATCAGCCTTTCATGAGGAGACCAGTGAACCCAACTCAGTCACAACATCACAAGCAAACCACCTCACAGGATCAAACAGGAAGGAAGTTTCCCTCAACAAGATTTAAGCAACCACAATACAAGAAACATCAACCTGATCAAACTAAGTGTAGGGTTTGACAATCAAGTGTATGATACCGATGTTTTCCGAGATGTAACCACCACGTTGAGAAATGCTACTTTGCGGGCCTCTCCAATTCCAACTTGTTTAGAAATACCGCAAGGTACAGAAGATGTGAAAGGCGACAGTATTTGCGCTTACGTAGACACAGGTGCGACACCTCCCTTTGGAGACAGATTGAAGAAATACCATCATGCTTGAGCGTCTGTAACAATGGATGCTTGGGTTCTTGGAATAATAAATCGAGGTTATTCGATAGAATTTCGAACTCAACCAAGGATAGGAAGAGCTCGCCACATGAAGCCATTGCCTCAGCTACAGGAAGAAATCAAAACGTTAACTGTTAAAGGGGGCCATAGAAAAAATTTCCAATCTGCAACTCAAGAGAAGTTTCACATCAAGGTACTTTCTGGTGTCGTAAAAGGACAGAGGCCTTTGACCCATTTTAGATCTGAGAAGGATGAATTATTACATAAGCCCGAAACGTTTTCAGGTGGTAACTCTTTCCACCATAATGCCTTTATTAAAATGAAATGACTGGTTTGTTACACTGGATCTGAAAGATGCCTATTTCCATATCGCTATCAGACCAGAGCACAAGAGATTCCTTGTGTTTGCGACAGGCAATCAAGGGTACTGGTTTCAAGTTCTACTCTTTGGTATCTGTACAGCACTGAGAGTATGTCCGTGGTGGCTGCTCATCTGAGGAAGAAAGGTATCGTAGTGTTTCCATATATAGACGACTGGCTGATAGTGGCGCCACCAAAACAAAGACTGATACAAATTTGAGTACAGTGGTCCATTGTCTGTGAGAATTAGGTCTAATGATAAAACTACACGAAGTCGACGTTGATACTGACAAAAAGAATCAAATTCATAGGAGTTATACTGGACTCTTCCATACAGAGGGCTTTCTTGCCAGGTGGCTGAAAATGTTGAAAGTTGAAAGTGTTCAGTACGGTTCAGCATCAAAAAAGAGGGCAAAGAAAATACAGGTTCTGTTAGGACTAATGACCTCAACAACAATGGTGACACCTCTAGCAAAGCTAAAAATACGCCCTTTGCAAAGGTGGTTTATAGACAATTTCAATTCACTGTGGGAGCAGCAAAACAAGTTCCTCATGGTACCGAGACCAGTATTGTGCTCCCTGCTGTGGTGGATGGAACCACACAATATGCTAATAGGAATGCCTTTTTTACCTCTTCAGCCATCCATGATAGTAACAACGGATGCATCGTTGGAAGGATGGGGAGCACATCTGGAAAACCTGACAGTGAGAGGGCAGTGGAATCAGTTAGAGAAAATGTTACGCATCAATGCTTTGGAGTTGGAGGCTGTGATAAAGGCACTCAAAGCTTTCCACTACCACATTCAGGGCAGGTCTGTATGGATCGTTACCAACAACACGACTGTGATGTATTACATAAACAAGCGGGGTGGAACTTGGTCTTGGACACTGCTCAATGTGACCTTGCAGTTGTGGGAGTGGTGTCTGTCAGTGAAAATCACTCTCTCGGCTCACCTAGCAGGAGAGCAAAATGTTGGCAGATATTCTCAGCCGGACTCCCTTGTCATGCCACAAATGGAGGCTGGACAGAGAGATTCTGTCGGACATCTTTCGGGACTGGGTTTATCCTCAAATAGATCTCTTTGCATCCGAGGAGAACAAACAATGCAAACTGTACTTTTCACAACTAAGATAAGTCTCTGGGAGATGCTTTGCTGTTCAACTGGGCAGGACCAATTCTTTATGCTTTCCCGCTGTTTCCCGTCATCACGAAAGTCATATCGAAGATTTATCAGGATCAGGTGATGGTGCTTTTGATAGCACCTTGGTGGCCAACACAACCTTGGTTCACAACCCTAATGCGCCTAGCCAGACAACAGTATCGAGCATTGCCGTGTAAGCCAGACTTGATTACCATCCACAATGGGACAGTACTCCAGCCAGATGTCCACTCTTTGAGGTTGACAGCATGGAACCTGTTAAGATAAATGACTTTCCTGACGGTGTCAGGAAGGTTTTGATGGTAGTACATAAACCATCCACATCTAGATTATATACTTATAAATGGAACAGGTTTATTAAGTATCTGGATGACATGAGTGTTGATGTTCAACATTATACTGTTGTTCATGTGCTTGATTTTCTATCGAGATTGGCAACAGAGGAATTGACCCTACCATCAATCAAATGCTATCTGGCGGCTGTTTCTTGGTACCATCAACAGGATGGTAAGCTGTCTCTTTTTGGGGAACCTATGGTTAAAAGTTTCTTGCAAGGTTATAAACATTTGAACCCTCCGGTTAGACCTCTGGTACCGTATTGGGATCTGAGTGTCGTGTTAATGGGATTAACTGGTAAACCCTTTGAACCCATGGCAACTTGTGAGTTGCATCTTCTGACATGGAAAACAGCTTTCTTGGTGGCAATAACATCTGCTAGAAGGGCGAGTGAGTTATGTGCATTGAGGGTTGACCCTATGGTTTCATAAGGGTAAAGTAGTACTTAGACCAGATATCACATTTTTACCTAAAGTTGTATTGTCTTTCCATTTAAATCAGGATATAGTATTACCTTCATATCTACAAAATCCTGTCTCTGATATGGAAAAAAGGTTACATTGTTTCAATGTTAGAGGGGCGCTAGCCTTTTATGTGCAGCGCACTGCTGCTCTTAGGAAAACTAACAGATTGTTTGTTTGCTATTCTGCATGTAAACAACGGATGCCTGTTTCATCCCAGAGGTTATGTAAGTGGGTTGTTTCTACTATTAAATTGGCTTATGACTTTTCCAAGAAAAAAATGGATTATGATTGCTAAATAGCTTAGGCAGGATCTCAGCTGTTTTAATCAATTGAAGCAGGGTATTAAATATCCATACTATATCTATCCTAAACCAGGAATAGTAGCGATCAGAAAAGAAGGTGAAGTCGGTCATTCTAGGATATTTAAATCTCGACACGTCATCTAATTGGAGTTCTTCTAACAGTTGGAAGCAGTTGTTCGGGAGCCTGCTATAGCTAGGAGACTTAGCTAAGGTATTTCTGTCCAATACTGGATGTGCAACACCATTAAAGTCGCCCAGTAGACAGACATGTTAGTAAGAAAAGTTAAGCAACTGTTGCCTTAAATCTTTGTAGAACTTCCTGTTCTTCTTCGTGGTCTCTGTGCCTCACACACTAGGAGCTTTCACGCATGCGTGGTACCGTTCGGAAAATTCTAGAGCTTAATAGCTTGGCGGGAACCCCTCCCCCCGCCTGTACTGGGCATACTCGGCCCGCTGAGCAACGGTCTCCCTTCAGTTCTTTCTCGTCCACTGTCGCATACAGAGGTTCGGAGTTTAGTAGCGTTATTGGCTTGTCTTCAAGTGTGTTTTTTCTGGCTTTGACTCGGTTTTCAGATCTCAGACGTTGCTTCTTGGATATCGGACTGGATTTGGTGATTCTTGGACCCGTTTTCGGGACTTCTAATCCCTTTCTGGCCCCCCGCTCTCTTCGTCTTCGTCAGCTTCGTCTTCGCCTTACCTTCTCCGCCATTTTTTTCCTCGCTCTTCTTTTCTTTGGACTTCTATGTCAGCTCTCTTTAAGCCTTGTAAATCGTGTGGGCGCAAGGTTGCGCTAACTGACGGTCATAGCGAGTGCCTTTTTTGCTTGAGTGAGGCCCGTAACACCAGGGCCTGCCCAATTTGCCGAGACTTTACCTCCCAGACTCTTCGGAACTGTTTGGCCCGCCTCAAGTCTTATTGCTGAGAGCAGTTTCTACAGGCACAAGACCGTCAATTATACCAACGATGTCTAAACCATCGACGTTGGGCCGACCTGTCACCATGCCATCGTCGGTGTCGGCGGCTGCCGATCCGATGTCGGTACCAGGCTCGGTACCGTCGCCTGGGGCTCCGATATCAGCCCTGCCGAAGATCCCGAGGATCTCCTCGGCATCGACTTCGAGGGAGTCTCCTGCGGGCTCGCAGGCAGCTAAACCATCCAAACCGCTGACTGTCGCCCAGTGCAAGCGGCCTCCCCCTCCAGAGTCTGCGAAGGAAAAGGAGAAGGAGAAGAAAGAGAACAGGAAGGAGAAACGTGGTTCTCCGTCCAAGAGGCCTGCTCCTCCCACGCCTCCTCCGACTCCTCGAGGAACCAGAGGAGGAATCAGAACCCCAGGAGGTCCTGGAGGTCTCTGATGGCGAGGAAACCGCTGGCTTCACGGTGCCTTCAGGCCTGCCTCTGCTAACTGCCGCGGTGTCTCCACCCGGACGCCGTGAAATGGCGGCCTGCCCGGGGTGTGTTCCAGTCTCACCCCAGGCCTCGCCTCGCCATCGAGGGTCCTCGGGTAGGAGTGCATCTCGCACGCCAGAATGGAGGGTCAGACAACGGTCTCCACGGCGCCGGGAGACCTATCCGGAATGGTCTCGACCCGACTTCTCACCGTATTCCTCAGCATCCCATATCGCGAGGTACGGTTGAGAGCACACTTGGAGGGAGTATCCGGGATCGTACCATTCCTATTCCCCGGTGTACAGGGACCGGTATCACCCCGACGTGAGACAGTGGTCGCCATATTGTCGCTCCCTCTCTCCATCGCGTGGAGCTCACCATTCACGGTATCGGCGGTCACCGCGCTCGTACTCCAGATCGCCGTGTCATTGTCGGTCCCACGAGCGCTCGCCTCACTATCGGGCGGTTTCTCCTCCGCCGAGGGTTACCTCCACAGTCTCCTGTCCATCCTCGGAGTCTGTCCTGGCGCAACCCTCAACTGCTGCCGATTCAGCGCCCGCGGCCTGCAGTGGTACCGATCACAAAGACCACTCAGCCCCAGCCAACGGCCACGACTCTTCTGTCCACGAGGCCAACCACTGCTACTGTCCCCACCGTAACTTTGATGGTACCGTCTCGTCAGCCGTCGAGGGAGAGATCACTGGACAAGTCCTCGTCCGGGTCCTCCGAGACCTATGAGTCCGATTCTGACTCCAACGGGTCTACACCGGCATCACACGAGTCTCCTCCCTTGGCCTTCGGAGATCCCGCACCAGAGTTGGCACTGGAAGATGTGACCCATTTCTCGGACATCCTCCTCCGGATGTCAGCAGCCCTCAGTCTGAAGGTTTCGGAGCCGGCCCCAGCCGTGCAGGATCCAGTCTTCCATTACGTGGATACCCGTCCACCATCAACGGCTCCATTACCGTTCCTGCCCGCCCTGATGGAGGCCCTGAAACAGCCATGGGCCCAGCCGGCTTCCGCCCAGTCGATTCCACACTGGCTGGAACACTTGTACCGGACCCAAAAAGAAGAGGCCGAGTTTCTGTTCACACATCGGCTGCCGAACACTGTGGTTGTCGAATCTGCCCAAACCAAGGGAGGGACCAGAGCGCATACGACGACGCCGGACAGGGAGGGCCGGAGGCTTGACAGCTTTGGCAGGAGGTTCTATTCAGCCTCATCTTTGATAGCCAGGGTGTCCAAAACCCAGGCCTGCCTGGCGGCTTATCTGAGGAGCTTGTTGGACAGATTCCACCCTCTCCTGTCCAGCCTCCCAGAGGAGAATTGGGCGAGTGCTAACCAGTTTTTCAACAAAGCGGTAGCACTCGCCAACCAAATCATCTCCTCGAGGCATTCGGTCGAGGTGGCCGCGCGGGTGATGGTGGGGTCCGTAGCGTTGCGTCGCTACGCATGGTTGCGCTCATCAGGTCTCCAAGAGGACACCAGGAGGAGAATCGAAGATCTCCCCTTCGACGGCAAGGGACTCTTCAGTGCGACGACTGATGAGGCCATGGACCACATCGTCAAGGCCCGTTTGACCGCCAAGAAGATGGGGATCCACCAGCCTCCACAGTCGTGCCGCAGCTTTGGCTCGCGACCCTCCTGGCGCAGGTCGTCTTCCACCTTCCAACCTCACTCACCTCGATCGGCACCGTCACGCCCGTTGACCTCGTCTTCCTCACGGAGACCCCTTCGGAGACACCAACCTTCTTCGAAGAAGTCTTCGTCTGGGACGAAGTCCCGTTTTTGATGTGTTGCGCAGGTCGCCTCCACAGCCACTCTTCCAACTGCCAGCAGCCCTAGAAGATCATCCCAGCCTGGCCAGGCACCTCGCCGAATGGCGCTATATCACCACGGACTCTTGGGTTCTCTCCATCGTCCGTCTTGGTTACGCCGTCGAATTTGCAAGTATTCCACCGCAAGGCGTCTACTATTCCACCCCGGCCAGCTCGGCTTTGCTGGAAGAGATCCAGTCCCTCCTGCAAAAGGGAGCGATCGAAAAACTTCCGTCCTCGGCCACTACCACCAGGTTCTTCTCCCGGTACTTCACGGTACCGAAGTCGGACAGTACCCTGTGGCCCATCTTGGACCTCAGAGGGGTAAACAAATACATCTGCCCCAAAAGGTTCAAGATGGTCACCCTGTCTTCGATACTACCTTTCCTTCGACGAGGGGACTGGTTTGCCTCCATCGATCTTTGGGATGCATACTTCGACATCGCCATTCACCTGCAGCACAGACGATACCTCCGGTTCGCGATCGACGGCACCTGCTACCAATACAGGGTGCTGCCGTTCGGACTGTCCACCGCTCCCAGGGTCTTCACCAAGTGCATGGCCCCGGTGGTATCTCACCTGCAGACGAAGGGCGTCTCCATCTACCCTTACCTCGACGACTGGCTGTTGGTCGTGTCCTGCAGACAGAAACTCTATGGGGACATTCACAGGACTCTGTCTCTCCTGACTCGTCTTGGCCTCCAGGTCAATCCGAAGAAGTCCCATCTCTAGCTGGCGAGGGTGCTCGACTTCATCGGAGCGACCCTGGACTCGGTCTCTACCAGGGCCTATCTACCCATGGAGCAGATTCCCCGGATAGAAGACAGTTGTTGCCCCGTGCCCAACTCCCCCCAGCGTCTGACTTAAATACATAGTCCTTAACCCAGCTGGGCTGATCAAGCGTCCGTTGGCCCAGCTCACAGCTGAAGGCCCTCAGACTTCAGACGCTTCTCTTGCAAGCGTTTTGATCTGTGAACAGCCTCCTTCTCTCGCTGCCTCTGGAGGAACGTGGGGGGAGGGTCTGCGGCAAAGTCCGGGCTGGAGTCAGGAACAGCAGCTTCTGTCGAGCCCGAAGCACTGGTCTCTTCTGCTGCAGGTACTGGCTCGAGGACTGCTGTGGGGTTGCTGGCAGGCCCCTCCCTTGCCTCTGCAGGAGCCCCCTCTCCCTCCCAGGGATCCACCCCCGCCTGGGGTTCCCCGTCTAACTCAGAGTCCCTGTCTGAGTCGGCAGCATGCTCAGCCGGGCTCATGACAGTGGCGGAAGTTCGTCGCCTTTGCTGAGGCACGGGGTGAGCCGGCATCGCCTGTCGGCCTGTCTACCGTGCTCCATTTCCTGCTCCACCTTCGGCAGCAGGGACTTGTGTTTCCATCTCTGAAGGTCTACCTTGCCACTATCGTGGCCTACCAACCTCGGAGCTCTCCATCGGCGGCTCTTTTCCGAGACGCTACCATGAAGCAGTTCATGAAGGGCTTACAACATCTTTACCTGCCGGTATCGCCGCCACTACGGCCCTGGTCGCTGTCCTTGGTACTATCGCAGTTGACGCGACCGCCCTTCGAGCCCATGGCAGCTGCGGATGACAGGCTCCTGACCATCAAGACGTCTTTCCTGGTAGCTGCCACCTCAGCCAGGCAGGCCAGTGAGCTGACAGCATTGCGGGCCGACGAGCCCTTCCTTGTTTTCCACAGAGACAAGGTAGTTCTTCGACCTAACATCATCTTCCTGCCCAAGGTGGTGTCACACTTCCACCTCAACCAGGACATCATTCTGCCAACCTTTTATCCAAACCCGACGACGCCTCTGGAGCGGTCCCTCCACTCTCTTGATGTTCGTTGGGCCTTGGCCTTCTATACCAACTGGACTGCGTCATTTCACCAGACCCCGCACTTGTTCGTGTGCTATGGTCAGCGTCACAGAGACCACAAGGTGTCCACCCAGAGGTTTTCTAAATGGGTGGCCCAGACCATCCTGCTGGCGTATGAACTCGCCAAGCAGCCTCCGCCAGCCTTGCTCCGGCGTCATTCCACCAGAACCGTGGCATCCTCAGCAGCCCTCCTTCGAGGTGTGGACCTGGAAGAACTCTGTCAGGTGGCAACCTGGTCCAGACCATCGACCTTCGTGTGCCACTATCGACTGGACTGCCGGTCCCGTAGAGATACCCGTTTCGGACGAACGGTGCTGGCCTCCGTACTCTACGACCTGATCCACCGTCCTGCTGGTAAGCTACAAAATCTCCTAGTGTTTGAGGCACAGAGACCACGAAGAAGAAGAACAGGTTGCTTACCTGTAACTGTGGTTCTTCCAGTGGTCATCTGTGCCCTCACATACATCCGCCCAACCGTCCCCTCTTTCTCAGGTCCCTTATCGGCGGACTCTAGAACTGAAGGGAGACCGTTGCTTGGCAGGCTGAGCATGCTCAGTACAGGCAGAGGGGAGGGGTTCCCGCCAAGCTACTAAGCTCTAGAATTTTCCAAACGGTACCGCGCATGCACGAAAGCTCCTAGTGTGTGAGGGCACAGATGACCACTTGAAGAACCACAGTTACAGGAAAGCAACTTGTTCTTTTCCTTACATGGAACATAGACACCAAGTGACAAAATGGTAAGTCCATTCAATCTGATCTCTACACCTAAAAATCTCCCTTTGTCGTCCTTGAAAATTAATCTAGGAAGTAAATGGGATTTGATATCCCCCTTTTTTTTTAACTATCGTAGCCAATATAAATATTTCACCCAGGTTTGAAAACCAAAGCAATTTTACCTCCATTTTTTTAATGTATGTTTCTTGCAAGCAACAGATTTTTAACTATGTTTTTTTTTAGATAACGGAAATTTTTCTTTCACTTAATCAAGGAGTTCAGACCATTCACGTTCCAAGACAATATTTTACTTTTCCTTTTTCCTCAGTTTTTGTAATGGCCAGATCATCAATATCCAAATCAATCAGTCTCACTTCCACTCCATTTTTAACCTCATCTGGGTCCCTGTCTAGCAGTTCCCTTTTCTCTTCAGCCAGCGCTTGGTCTAAATCATCTAACCTTTTAGTTGGCATTACATTACTTTTCCCTTTTGAATATTGATCCCCCCTAATAGGGGTTGTGCTTGGCCTACTCAAATTGAATCTGTATCTTCTAAGGAAGTCTTGTGCTTTCTCTGTTGAATTCAGAAGAAATCACTGTTGCTGATAGTTGAATATAACTCCTTCCAAGCGATCCCACCTAAATGATACTTGATTGGACTTCAGTTTGGATACTAAGAATTCATAATCCTTTCTCTTCTTCAAGATTCTAGTAGGGATTTCTCACATTTTTTTCTTTTTACCTGTTTACCTTTATCGGTTAATTGAGATCTATTATGTTCCTCTGTTATTTTATTCTTTATAGATTTCTTTGTAAGCTGCAGTACCACATCCCGGGACAGCTTTTTGTTCTTAGCCAGAGCTGATTGAACTCTATACATTGACTCAATTTCATTGTCCGCGTCTTCTTCTAAGTTCATAAATTGAGCTACTATTAAGTTCACCATCCTTTCTTTAATATTTTCATTGTTCATTTCTTCCAGGCCCTGGACGTGGATCCACGAATCCATTTGTTTCTGTTCAATAAGCAATAGTCTTTCCATCAGTATAGAGAATGATTCTGCTTTCTGTCTTATTTCTTGAATTTCCTTTTTATTTAGGTCAATATCCTTTCTATTTATAGCAAGATTTTTTTTAACTTGGTGAAGTGAGTTTTGCATTTTGGCCATTTGTGATTTTAAATCAGAAAGATCTTGTTTAATTTATTTCATAAAATCTCTCATCTCATCCATAAATTTCCTATGATATTCTAGTGGTTTGTCAATAGAGTCTCTTCTATTTTGGGAATCCCCACCCCAAATTTCCCCTAATCTCATTTTGGACATAATATGACAGAGTATAGGCCTGGTCTATAACAGTAAGTCAAGTAGATAAATTGTCAGACAACATTAATGTAGTATATTAAGACGTTTGATTAGTTGATAAGCTGTTGAACTTCTTATTTGTTATTTAATGTGTAGACATCACCGTCTCTTAGAATATCAACCAAGGCCTTCTTTCTATATCAGTATCAAATTGTGTCAATTTTATATCAATTTTGGTACCTTTTTATATCAACTATTAAATCAGTTCTTATATGTCTGGTCCCATATATCCTTCCTATATAACTTAGATTCCTTATGCACTTTGGAATTACATTATGTACAATCACAATGAAATTAATTCTAAATAAATTGATTAATAACCCACTATATTATATAATATTTACAGTAATTACACTTAAATCAGTAAATCAACTGAAAAACATTAAGTAATGGAACAACAGTAATTAATCATGAACATTAAAGAATTGATATTGTTACTTGATATTTGACATTTTCTTAAATATTTTCTTAAATAATTAATTCTTAATAACTGAATTAAGTATTCAGTCGAGTGTTTTGATCAAATACTTCATCATATCTTTTTTCAGTCAATAATTAATGAATAATTAGGTAAAGTTAAGTCTGATAATGCTAAAGATTCTGATAATAAGGAGTTGAGAAGCAAGTGAGTAATAAGTAAGTTAATGAGTGGTGAAATAAGGCTTGTAATTTTCTTAGACTTAGAAAAAAGAACCTTTCTTCTTATTCTCAGTACCACAAATAAGATATACCTCCAACCTTCTCCGTGCACTTCGTAGTATGTAGTATAGCATAATGCAAAACAAGGAGAAAATGATTGTCCTCAGACACACCACAATTTCTTTTTCTAATTAGTTAATGTTAGAGTGTAACAAACAGTATCATTAAGACCTAAACGTTATATAGGAAGGTCCAGGAGTGCTCCAGCCAATTAATTAGTTTCTAAACAGTCTGGTTGTAGTCTTTTAGCGACACTCATGTATCAGTCACCTAGTCTGTCCTATGGGAGGTTTGGGTTTTGGTTTTGGTTTTTTTGGTAAAGCCCAAACACAAAGCCTAGTCTTTCCAGCGAATATTACACCGCAAAAGAGATTGTTTTTTCTTAACACTCGAAGAATTGGAGCATGAAGCTGTTATTTTCTTGCTTACTCTTTCAAACGCCATCAATCAAACACAGTCAATCAAAAAATCTCTCTCTCTCTCACTCTCTCTCTCTCACTCTCTCTCTCTCTCTCACACACACACACACACACACACACAAACAGACCGGTTTTATCAAATTTGTCAGCCTTGCAGGAGAAAGGAAGAGAACTCAAACCACAGCATGAAGGCTGCTTGCCCGGGGTAGGAGTTTCTTAGTTCTTCAGAGTTCTATTTAAAGATATACACAAAGAAGTTACCAAAACTCACAAAATAAGAATGTGTTTTCAAAATAAATAAATAAGCCCAGCGGTAACCTTGTGCTTCAGTCAATATTCCCGTTTGGAAAGCAAAACAGCAGCAGGAATAACAGCGCGGAGGTTTCCCCCGTTATACACCAAAGCAGGCAAGAGTCATGGTGGCGACCGCCTGTCCAGCCGATTCTTCCATGGCGCTTGATACAGACGCACAGTGAGACAGCCTAAGCGACATCGCAAGCCTCAATCTTGCTGCACCCCCTCCCCCATACTGAGGTGCAGAACAAACCAACCGGATCCCATTCCAGTCAGTAGTCTGCTGTGGCAGTGACCTCCCAGCCGAGCGCTTGGAGATCATGACCCTTTCCGCAACTCATCCATTTTTGGCGTTGGGGTGCGGTGCTCGCGTGAGCAGCTTCTGGAGAGAGGCTCCCACTTCCCTGCTTCTTCAGCTCTGCACAAGCTTCCTGCTCACGCGAGAGCCCCGCCTCTTCCTTTCGCAGTGCAACCTGGGACCTTCCCAGGCTGCACTGAGACAGGAAGTGCGACTGGCCCAGCTCCTGAGGCTCTGCATGCAAGGTAAGTGTGCACGGGGCCCTGGAGCGATGTGCGACTGTGCAGCATTTTCAGCTTCAAGCCTAAAATGAAAAAATGCATGCGTGGTCCATGTCAGGCCCTGGAGCGTCACGCAAATGGGAGTGCATCGTGTGGACCACTCCTCACATTTGTGCGATGCTAAAGGGGCCCTTTCGCATTGGAAATGCCGTGCGAAAAGGGCCTATATCTTCCTTGCTCACACATGAGAGTCTCTCAACTCTTAGCGTCTTTCACCAAAGGCTGTGCTGACCAGGGCTAATGTAAAGTTGCAATCCATCAGCTTCAGCTGGCACCCCCAAGCTGCGTATCTCTACTTTAGGACAGGATGGAGAACCTTTGGCTTTTCCAAAGCTTTGGACTTCATCTGTTTTCCTTGGCTGTGCTGGGAGGGCTTGATGGGATAGTCTCTAAAAAAAGATCCCCGTCCCTCCTTTATATTGTTTCTTCTACAGAATGACTGCAGTCCCATTTATATCCAGACTGTCTGTCTTGGATTTGAGCTTTTGGTTTCAACCATTAAAGATGCACCTGCACGAGAATAAGCAGTGCAGGTGATCTGCATTTCCAGTTCTTGGGGCTGTTTGAAACAGTCTCTCTCTCACTTTTTCCAGGAGTCCTGCTCTCCTTAGGGGTAGAAGTAATTTCAGACATCTTATTCCTTTAATCTGCATCTGAATACTGGAAGGAGACCCTAAACTTTCTCAGCTGATCTGCTTCTTCACAGAAGATCGGTTTTGAAATGTCATTAATACAAATCTGTTGTTGGCTGGTAACATACTGAACGTCTATATCAGGATGTTTTAAAAATCAGTGGATCTGTTTTGACTAGCAGTTGGCAACAGAAGCCTTCAGGTGCTTCTGTGTCCATAGAGGCTGAGGCTATAGAGGTTATAGCTTTACTGTGTAAAGTTATTATATGTTTACAGTTTTCCCGTGTTCCATTTCTGTTTGTGCTGACTTAGTTGGCTGCAGTTTAATTACGTCGTCAACATATGTAAGCCGCACTAAGATCTTGTCTGTGATTAACTGTATTTAAAATGTTTGCAGCTCAGCATTTTAACTTGCTTTTGTACTAGAAGGGATATATTCGATCTAGCATTGGGTTATGAATATTGGTTTTCTGACTAGTGTTTATCTGTATAGGTATGTTTAAAATATTTAGTGAAAATTGGTACATATAGTCTAAATAAAAAGTACTAACCTTGAACTGAAAAGACTTGTGTGTATATTTCATCTCGCTGTTTCTTCATTTCCCACAAAGGACATTCCAAATCCATTTCTTTGGCGTGACTGCCAGATTTCAAGCCATCTTCTTACTGTCTGTGCTGACGCTTATTATTTTGTTCTTATTCTAGTATAGTATCCAAAGGTCTCTAAAATGTTAATCAAAATAATCAGATTTAAAAAACATTGATTGTTAATAATTTCCAGAAAAGTAGCTGTGCTAGCCTCTTGCAATAACAGTGAAGAATCTTGTAATAGAAAAAAAAATTGGCCCAAATTGACTCATGTCCCTGAATGGTTATCCCCATTAATTTTTTAGTCCTTAAAATTTTTTAGTCCTTGCTACAAGTCGTTTGTTTCCAGCATCTGTATACTACAGTTTAACAAACTGTATGCTACAGTTTAGCAAACATTTTGAAAAAGTCCTGTGGCAAATGTAATAGAATTTTTATTTAAAAATTTACAATAAAATGATTGTAAAATTATTTCAAATCCGGTGCAAGAAAAAAATGCCAGCAGTTGATTCCTAGTGGCCCAATGCAATAAAAATGTTTTCGCCAAAAGGACAGAAGAGGACCATGCACTTTTAAAGGGAAGTTGCCCTAGAATAACAGAGTTAAAAGGAAGTCCACTCTAGCTTTCACTATCAGCCATGCTACTAAGGGCCACTAGTACATTGTACCCTCTAGAGGGAACTTTATAGCAAAGGGAAGACCAATCATCATCTGAAGAAGAAAAAGCTGCATCACCCCCCAACCACCAAAAAAGAATTTCTTGACACAACTGCTAATTTATTTGGGACTGCAGAATTCAGAGGAAGTGCCCTCTGATCCCAACTGGATTTTGTATATCTCTGTGTGTATTGTTGCTATCCACTATAGACCATAAATGGAGAATGATGGAGTGGCAAGTAAAAAGACCTCTAAGTAGAAATCAATATTGGTACTGTAAAAAATGGACGTGGAGCAGAACCTCTTCATCTGAACAGAAATCCCATAGAACAGTCATGCTCATAGAATTCAAAGACACAGCTGTATTAGTCTGGATCAATATGCAATGGGATCTTGTAGTGCCTTTGAGACTAACTGAGAGAAAGAAGCAGGTAGTGTGTGCCTGCAACAATTTTGTTGGTGTATAGAAATAAATATCGGAAGGTATATCCACACTACAGAATTATAACAGTTTGATACTGCCTTAACTGTTTGGCTCCATCCTGCAGATCTGGAATTTATAGTTTGGTAAGGCACTAGCTCTGTCTGACAGAGAAAGCTCAATACCACACAAAACTGAAAATCCCAAGATTCCATATGACATAGACATAGCAGTTACAGTAGCGCCAGACTGCTGTGTCTGCAATATAAACACACCCCGAGAACCTGACATTGGCCGACCAAAAAAGAGAGAGAGAGACTCCCCAGAGGGCATACTTCTACTCTTTTTTACAACTGCATCTATGTCCCGGCTTCCTTCTGTGTAGCTTGAGGCAAGGTATATAGGGTCGCCAACCTGTCTTCTGTCTAAACGGTAGCCAGAACCAGACCTGCTTAGCAAGGTTAGTGTATCATGTACCTTAAAAGCTTTGCCCTGGGCATATGCTGAACATATGCTTGACAAGGTGTGAGCACTGCCTGATGAATTAATGGAAACTTGAGGAGTTGCCAAATAAGATCTCTACGTGGTCTGAATGAAGCTTACAGCTTGTACTAGCTAACAAGAATGGTAAAAGTATGCCCCAAATTGTTCAAAATAAATCTGCTTGATTGATACAGGATGCTAGACTTTACATAGTTTTTAAAAACTACAATTTGTGTCAGATATACAAAGTCCTTATGGTAATTTCTGGTCCTTTCAGCTCCTTTTGAATAGAAGCTAGCTTTTAGTACAACGTAGTTGGTTTTTAGATGGACTGTACTGTGTTTTACACAGTAAAAAGAAACAGTAACCAATAGCATTTTTCTTTTCTCTCTCCTCTCCAACTTGTTTTGTATAGGAATTGGTCAGGGCGTCCCTGTGGTGGCACTCATATTTGAAGGTGGTCCCAATGTTATCCTTACAGTTTTGGAATACCTGCAGGAAAGTCCTCCTGTGCCAGTGGTGGTCTGTGAGGGGACTGGCAGAGCTGCAGACATCTTGGCTTACGTGTATAAGCAAACAGAAGAGGGAGGGTAAGCCTTTTTAATCAACAATGTGAACGTGCAAAGCTGCCTTCTACTAAATCAGAGCCCTATATTGGCCACACATAAAGAACACAGAGAGCACCAAAGTTCTTTCAATGAGTTCAGGTCTCAAAGACCAGACGAGTTACATCTCTTGGTGTTGAAAGAATTTATTTTACATCTCTTGGTGTTGAAAGAATTTATGTCAGAGCAATAATAGGAATAAAATATCCAGGCAGGAGGAATTAATAGATCCACCCTGGTCTCCACTAGTTAGGGAGCATTTTGTGTATCATGTCCACTTCTGGATGCCCCATTGAAAAGTAAGTTTTTTTCCAGAGAAGAGTGACCATGATGGACAGTTGTCTGGAATCCAAGTCACGTGAAGAATACATGAAAGGGCCGGGTATGTTTTGTCAGGGAGAAACTTTTGTAAGAGGCAGAACATGGAATAGGTCTGTTCCCTATTATTGTTATTATTGTTGTTATTATTAAATTTATTTATATAGCACCATATATGTACATGGAATCACACTGCAGGACCTAGAGATTTCTAGAGAGAACGTATTTTTTTCCATGGAAGATTTTATTTTATTTTATCAGATTTTATTTTTTCATTTATTTAAGAAATAAATAAATAAAAATAAATAAATAAATAAAATAAAATAAAATAACCTGTGAATAATCAAATTCATGAGTGCTGAACCCACAAAAATATAGGGACCACTATATTATTATTACTACTACTACAGCTAAAAACTGGAGGTGGATTTCCACTGACTTCTTGCTTTTGGTCTCCTACCCTTCCAATTTTCTGTAGTCTGTGCATAAAAGAGAGAGAGAGAGAGATCCCAGAGCAGAAAATTGTTTCATGGACCAGCTGTAGTTGCCTGTCCCTGATATAAACAGGGGCTTGATGGCTGTCAGGAATATATAGCTGCATCCTACATTGCAGAGGCTATATTGAACAAGGACTGAACCAGATGTTTCTTTTTCTAAAGTCCCTTCCAATTCTGATTCTATGACCTTGCAACCTTATGCATGCAAAGATACCTGGTTTTCCTCTGATCTTTAGTTCCTGTTCATGCGAGGAATATTTCACATGGTTGCATCTTGAAAGTGAAGAACATTTTCATGAGAGATACAGTTTAGATAAGAGTCTTGCTCTTTGAAGGTGAGGAGTTTGCTATGAGACTGCTTTGAATAAAAGAAGTGGTACCTCCTATAGTGTAGTTATCCTAATGCTGTGGCATTTCTTTCTTGCCTTTTTTTATAAAAAAACAGAAACCTTCCTGATGGAGCTGAACCCGAAATCATTTCAACAATCAAAAAGACATTTAACTTTGGCCAGAGTGAAGCAATTCATTTGTTCCAGACATTGCTGGAGTGCATGAAAAAAAGAGAACTTGTAAGTGAATCTCTTCACAGTGTACCATAAAAATAGGATTGTTATTTTCATCGCTGTATTCTGTTTTGTGTAGATTTGTAAGTGTTTGAATCTATGAACCATTAAAATTGTCCAGTCCTGATACTGCAGTTTACTTTTATTATCTCTAGGCCTGTAGCCTTTACCTGCCCATGTTGCTTGTATGTATTGCTTGGTTCAGTCATATTACACTGGCCCGGTAGAGCTGGGTCTAAAAGAAACCTCTGTCTCATATACTTCTTCTCCCATGTTTATATTTTGTGGCATTTAGAGATCTCATTTATTGCTTGATGAAGCTGAAAATTGCATGCATGAAATTCCAAATAACCTTATATCGCGGTATTGTTCAGACATAGTACTGTTTATGTTTTGTAAGATTGCTATATAATATGCCATTAGATTATTCTTGGACAAATCACCAGTGATAGCTTCCATTCTCCATACAAATCAGGGGTTGACCCCGATCACAGGGCAAGCACAAGCTGCCATTGATAGCCAATGTACAATAGCAAAGCATGGTTTACTCCAAGCCTTGACCAGTGTGGGGGGGGATTACAGCTTGTAAGAGCAGTAGGGAGAGAGGAGGCTATGCGCAAGCCCAAGATTACATCTAGGCTTGTTTGCGAAATATCATTCTTTGGTTTGGCATTGTCTCTGAACAGAGCTCATGGCTCCAAATATACCTTTGGGGGTTTTTTCTTTAAAAATATGTTGTATTTCTTTCTTAGTTGTGTTCGTTTTCATATTCATTTATACTGAATTATTTTACTTTTTTTTTCCTTCCTCACCCTTTCCAAAGATATGTTCTGTATGTCTGTGCTGCGTTTTCAAAGCAAATAATTTCTTTCCAGAGTAATGTGGTGGGTTCAGACACAATGCAGCAATGAATATTAATTGGTTATATATGTTTGAGCCTGGAGTGAGAATTAGGCTTCCTTCTTGTTTCATGTGCTGTCACTTTCTCTTTTTCTTCTGATTTGTAGCAAGCTATGCATCTGAGTTGGCAAACCATGATTTGTGCTTCCTGTACAGACTAGTATTGGAAACCAGGGTTTAATAATGTTTTGATTCATAGTTTACACCATAACTAAAACTGAAAACTAGAGTTTGCATTGGATTAGAACACAATCCTCACCAGAGGCTTATTCGATTTCAAGCCATTGTAAAATTGAAGGAAGTAGAAAGTGTCTCAGAAAGAAAAGAAGACAACTGATGTCCCAGGATTTTAATTTAAATGGGGCATGGTTCACTTTCTTTGCATTCCTAATTTTAATTTCTTAGCTGTAAATGCTGATATTTGAAGTATCTGTGTATCAGTAATACATTAGCATAGTTGTTTCATTTAACTGTTATTCAGATGTATAGATTAGAATTTTGTATATGCTGAAACTGAATTTTTTTGAGCCTTGTTGCTTTCTATGCAAAGACAAATGAACAGTTCATAGTGCTGCAAGAGATGGAAAACTTTTTTTCTAATATAATTTTAAAAACAGATCACTGTATTCCATATTGGGTCTGATGAGCATCAAGATATTGATGTTGCAATCCTTACAGCACTACTAAAAGGTAAGATTTTGTCTTTGAAAACATACCATAATTAGGGTTGTATTGAAAATATTTGAGGTGTGAGGTTTTTCCTAATTCCTTTGGAAAAAAATCTTATACCCTTGCTCCCTTTTTTCCATGAGTGTCCTGTGCTTTCTTGTTCATAGATAGCTAATTATTGGAAGTACTGCATTCCCCTTTTTAAGTGCGTATGTTTTCAGGAATAGTCCCAGTTAAAGGGCTGTCATCTGCATTGTTAGATGGTGTCAGCCCATACTGCATGGCTGACCAGATATAGCCATGTAACAACTTCACAAAGTTACTTCCAAATGAGCAAAATGTTTCCCTGGAACTTGCCATAAGATCAAAACATTTTTTGTTCCTTTTTGCTGTGCCCTCCAAAATATTCTTGAGGAGATTGCTGATGACAAAAGTTGTCACAAAATACCCCCTCTTTCAGATCAGCCTTACCAATACACTATAATTTGTAGTGTAGAGGAAAAATATATACCATTCATTCAGCTTTTAATAATTTCAATTTCAAAACTGTTTCCACAATAGTATAGTTTTAATAAATTTTATCTCATGAAATGGATATGTTATGTTTGTGTTATTTTTTGTAACTTAAACAAAATAATTTAATCAATTGGTTTTAGTTTGCATAACTGTCAAGTATGATCCCTTATGAAAACAGGTTTCCATGATTAACAAGTTCAAGTCTGTTTTTATGGCTTTTTTGTTTGTTTGTTTGTTTTTGTTTTAGGTACAAATGCTTCTGCCTTTGACCAGCTTGTCCTTACCCTCGCATGGGACAGAGTTGACATTGCCAAAAATCATGTTTTTGTTTATGGACAACAGTGGCTGGTATGTAAACATCATAACTGGAATAGCACATTCTTAATAGGATATTGGTCATGCTCAAATGTAACATAAAACCATAGTGCACAAAGAAAGATGAGCCAATGTCATAGGGACATAGATTCTGTGTGATTTCCTTCTTCATTTCCTCCTGTATAACAAGCAGAAGAAATAAAAGAAACCTCAACTTTGCTTTAGCAGATTCCTAGATTTTCCCAGGAATTGTGGTTTAAAATATACTGTAACATGAACAAGCTACACAAACAGTTGAGTTTTTGGACTTGTTTACCAGTTGATCAGGTTTGATTTAAACTGTAATTTTTCATTCATACATAGTGATAAGGTAGGAATTTTCCAAAGTGAAGCTAAATTCTGGTTTATTCCTCTTCTTGACCTTGCAGGCAGAGGAAGTGCTTGAACTTAGCACTTTGCTTGGGAGCGTATATGCACAAACAGAAAGCACCGAGTTACGGTATAGCTTTACATGAGAACTCATTTATTTGAATTATTGTTTTAAAAAAAAAAACTTTCACAACCATAGTGGTCCAATGCAGGCAGAATGCTGTCTGATCTCCTAACCATATAATTATATATACTTTTTTCTCCAGCCTCATAATGCAAATTCCCTCCTCCTGTTTCTTTCTGGATCAGATTCTATTTGCAGCTAAGCACAGTTGGAGTTAAGATGATCACACATGTGATGCTAACCATGGTTAATTCCAACAAAGGAATGTAAACCTGTGGAATGCTACCAGCCAACTTGCAGGTACATTGTTTTGGGGCAAGGTGCTTGTACCAGGTGGTTGCCATATGGCTCCAGACACTGCTGGACAACACTCATTGTCTAGATCCATTTCAACCTGGTTTCCAGCCTCTGTTTAGCACTGATGCTGCGTTCATCACCCTGATAGATGATCCACATCAGGGAGAAGGAAGAGTATGGGATTTAGAGTGAGATATCATCAGTATGCCAGTGCAATCCAACTTTTCATCAGATTGAGGAGAAGCTGTGGATCAGTGCTTCAAATTGCTAATGGACTAGGTGAGGTCCAACAGACTGAAGTCTGAAACAAAGGTACTGTTGGTGAGTGGTTCATCAGACTTGGAAGGTGGTTTTTTCAATAGGTTTGCTCTTCTCCCAAAGAATCAAGATCACAGTCTGGACCCTTGTGAAAACTGGCTTTGTTTTTAAGGCCCCAAGTGGAATCTTAAGTCACAAAGCACTTTTCAGAAGTATAGGCTAATGAAACAGCTTGGCCTAAGTCACCTGCGTTCCAGTAACATGTGGTTTAGACTACTGTTCCACACTGGTGTGAGATTGCCTTTGAAAGTGCTTTGAAACTCCTGTTGTTTCACAATACAACATCTAGACATAGTACTGACTAGGATTATGCATATGGAGTTCAGATACCAACTCTGAAACACCTCTACTGGTTGATGTAAAATATCTTTCAAGGACCACCTTGTCCGACATGATCATATCTGAATGTTAAGATAATCTTTGGAGATACTTCCTTGCGCCTACTCATGTTTGGTGGCTGAGATTGAGCCTTTTCAATTGCATTGTCCAGACTGGAATGTCCTTCCAGTGAAGTCTGCTGAGTCCCAACTCTGACGTCTTATTTATTACCAAATGAAGACCTCTATTTGTCTAGGCATTTTTGATCTCTTCAGATCTTCTGCTTTATTGCTTTAAATTATTTACAAGTTGCTGGACTGGCAAAACAAGATATAAATATTTTAATACTTTTGCACACAAGTTGTATGTGTGTAAGTGTGTATATATATTGGTTTAAATGTATTAAATGTATTAAACTTCCTGTCTAATTTTGCTTCCTGTTTTGCAATAAACAGTGTGTGGGCATATTGTTGTATATATATGTGCTCAAAAGCATTTTACATGGATATGCTGTGGGATGTGCACCCAGCAGGCATGCTTTTTTTATAGGGTGTTGTAAGGTAAGTCAGCAGTATTAAGCTCCCATCTCCAATGAGAGTTGAGAAAGACTGACCTGTTGGAAGCCACCCAGAGTGCCATAGCCACCCCAAAGTGCCATGCCCAGCAGCTTTAGATCTGAGAGACTGGGTCCTGAGCTTCTTTTCTCTCAATTCTTGCAAGCATTAATCATGATACATCTGTGCTTAAGTTAAGGCTAACTATGGTTTGTTTTTAAAAATCCCTCCCCCATATTGCAAAGAGCACATGGTGGTTAATAACATGCATAATATAACACAAAATACAATCACAATCATAATCATAATTCTAAAGTAGCACACGTATTATACAGTAATGACTATATAGTATATAAACATCTTCAGGCAATATTATTGTATAATAAAATATGGTAAAATTATCAGTGACAATTAACAATTAAGAAATGAATCAGTTGTTTGCACATTTCAGCTAGCATCTAAATGACAATGGTGAGGGGAGCTGCCTGATCTCCATTAGGAGGATGTTCCATAGCCTGGGTGTTACTACCATTTGTTCTTATGCTTGCCTGTTAGGCCACATATCATGGCCACACAAAGAGAGCATCCTTGCCCAGTCTAAAATCCTAGTTGGATTCATACTGAGGAATGCAGTTCTTCAAGTATTTGAATCCTGAGCAATTTTGGGTTTTACATACTAGCACTGAAACATTGAATCAAGCCCAGCAACTTGCTCTATAACCATGCAGAGACTTAAAAACTAGAGTGAAATTTGTGCCTCTTGCCATCCCTGGCACAGTTATTGTTTGCAAGCGGTAGTTAAAATTAACTGCATGGATGTGATCAGAGGCAGTAGAGGTGTAACTCTATGCCTGGGGTTGGAATCAGGCAACCCATGGGCTGCATGTGGCCTAGAAGGGTGTACAGTATGGTACTTGGCCTCCTTCGGGTCCCCATCCCACTGAAAAGAATTTGACAAGGTGAAGAATACTCTCTTGCTGGGAGAGGAGAATCTGGCAATTTTAAGATTAAGGGGGTTTTATTTTAGCATGTGCTTTTGTGGATGTAAACCCATTTCTTCAGATAGGTTTCTACTTTAAACTTTAGTCTTTACTGCATCTGAAGGAGTGGGTTTATGTCCATAAAAGCTAATGCTAAAATAAAAACCACTTAGATTTAAAAGTGGTGCCACTTTCCTTTTTCCTCCTCCTCTCCTTTTTATGCCTGAGGAGACTCACACAGCTACTTTGGAAGTCTCTTAGGAGAGTGGCTTTTACTCTAAAAATTGGATTCAGCTCCCCCTTACTTTGAAATACCCAAGAAATTTCCCCAGTGACAGCTGAAAAGCAACCAGAAATGATTTCTGATTATTTGGAATATTACTTTTCATTTGCCAGGGGCAACAATATAGCCCAGTAAAGTTCTGGTGGAGCTGAAAAGGCTGCTAAACCGCCCTCCCCCCAGCATGTGTCACCCTGATCAGAATGGAGGGAAAGAGAAAACCCACTTTCTTACCTTTTAAGAAGTGAGGAACATTATGTCTGCCTCTGCCCTCAATATACAGTACTCTTACTTTGGGAGTGTATTACTGTGACAGATTTTCATTTGGTTATTTTTCAGCGTACATTCATTTTGTTATTGTTTGTGTGTGCCTTCAAGTCGTTTCTGACTTGTGGTGACCCTAAGGCAACCCTATCACAGGGTTTCCTTGAGAAGATTTCTTCAGGGGAGTTTGCTTTTGCCTTCCTCTGAGGTTGAGAGAGTGTGAGTCACCCAAGGTCACCCAGTGGTTTCCATAGCTGAGCTAGGATTCTGGCCCTGGCCTCCAGAATAGTAGTCCAATGCTCAAACCACTATACCATGCTGACTCTTCCATTCATTAGGTCTGGCTTTTAAAATTTTACATCAGTAAGTTACTGATGCTTCAACAGAAACGTACTTTGAGTTCAGAGAAATTATGATAAGATTTTGGCTCATTGCTTTTCTTTTTCATGTGTCATATTACCATACATTGTATCGTTCCATTATAAGAAATGTTTTACTTCTTCAGGTTGGATCTTTGGAGCAAGCAATGTTAGATGCTCTTGTGATGGACAGAGTTGCCTTTGTGAAACTTCTTATTGAAAATGGAGTAAGCATGCACAAATTTCTCACAATTCCAAGACTTGAAGAACTTTATAACACTGTAAGTTAATGGCAAGTCTTTTGCAAGATTTCTGAATGCTGATTTTTTAAAAAAAAAATTCCAGCGTGAATGTGGATTTTTTATAGATTTTATTAATACAACATAAAGTGATAGAACATAGTGAAAACAAATGCAAAATTTAACATATTGAAAAAACAACGTCTCAAAAAAAAACAACACAAGAGAAAAAGAAAAAAGATAAAAAAGGGAAAAGGATAGCTAAAAAAGAAGAGGAAAAAAAACAGGAAAAAGGAAGCAAGCAAAGGAGATGGTTTACAAAATAAGACAGAGTTGTTATCTCTGTCTCATTATTTCAGATCCCCATAATTTCATTACCTTTATTGATCCCACTGATGCATAACCACATATTGCACATCATGTTCTTATTACTTTATTATTTATTATTTATTATTATTTAGTCTTGTTTTCCTAGTTCTATTCTACTCTAGAATATTACTCAATTTAATTACTCAGTTTCATTCTATTGTAATATCACACTATTTCTGCTTAAGAAAGTTCTTAATTGGTAATCACTCTTTTAGTACTCAGTCTTCCCTTTAATTCGTAATGAAAGTACATCGATCTCAATCATATCAAAGATTTGTAAAAGCCACATGTCTAAATTTGTAACATCTGAAGATTTCCAAGTCCTAGCCAAAACAATTTTGGCAGCTGTAACTAGATATAGTACAATTCCCTTATATTTCTTCATCAAAGTTTTCTATAAACCTTTAGTAATGTTTAATAAAAATAATTTTTAAAGATAGTATGCTATGAAACATTTCTGACATAGTTACTTGCATATCTTTCCAAAATTTCTTAATTGTTGGACATGACCAGCACACATAGAAGAAAGTGTCCCTTTCTAGGTGGCTTTTTTTACTTGTCATTGCCAATCTTATAGATTTTATCCAGTTTAATCGGAGTTAAATACCACCTGTTGAACATTTTAAGATGGTTTTCTTTTAAGTCTTGGGAAACTGTAAATGAATTCGTTTTTTTGCATGAGTTCCCAATTTACCAATTCAGTTTCCTTTCCTATATTCTTGGCCCATGTGATCATTTTTTCTTTAATCAACTTCTGTTGTAAATCTAACTGAATTAATAACATATATATCTTAGAAGTTATATGTCTGGAGTTGCCAAATATCAATTTTTCAAACTCATTATTCTGATGGCTTCCCTTCTGATTTATAATCCCTATTAAATCTTTGTGTCAGTTGCATATATGGAAACCAATTACGTTTATAACATAACTGTAAGAGTTCTTCTCTAGACTTAGTTTTTATTTGACTTGTTTATCCTCACTAAGCTGTAGCTTATATGTCAACCATTCGTTGTCTTCATCAGCTCTTCTCTGAAAAGCTTCTTGTGGGGAAACCCACAGTGGGATCTTGGTGTAAGTTTTATTTTTATAGTTTTATCAAACTCTTAAGAATTGCTTTTCAAATAGTGATTTGAGAACCCTTTGTCAATTTTGACCTTATACCGCAGATATGTGTGCCAACCATATCTAATATCTGTCCCCTCTATTGTCAAAATTCATGAATTCTTAAGAGTTATCCAATCTGTAACCTGAGTTAATGCACTTGCATAGAAATATAACTTTAAATCTGGGAGATTACAGCCTCCTCAATTTTTTTGATTGGTCAAGTGCCTCCATTGTATCCTTGTTATTTTCTCTTTCCATAAGAATTTTGTCAACTCTCTTTGCCATAGTATAAAAGGTTTGTCATTAATAATAATTGGTAAATTTTGGAATAAAAAGTCCATTTGATTGATTGATTGATTGATTGATTGATTGTATTTCTAGGCTGCCTTTCTCCCAGAATTGGGACCCAAGGCAGCTTCCAACAATAAATGCACATTAAAAATGTTAAATACATTAAATAAAAACATTAAACAGATATAAAATCATAAAAACACTTAAAGGGATATTCCAGTATAACAATTAATAAATGAAGCTGCCTGGCTTACATGAAAGCCTGTTTGAAGAGAAAGGTTTTTGCCTGTCTGTGAAAGGAGAGCAGGGAGGGGGCATGCTTAGCCTCCTGTGGTAAAGTGTTCCACAGAGTGGGAGCAGCCACTGAGAAGGCTCTCTCCTGTGTCCTCATCAGGCGAGCCTAGGATGGTGGTGGCACAGAGAGAAAGCCTTCCCCAGGAGATCTAGCTGGCTTGTACAGGGAGATATGGTCTAGCCTAGACCTAAACCGTTTAGGGCTTTATAGGTCATAACCAGCACTTTGAATTGTGCCCAGAAATGAACAGGTAGCCAGTGGAGCTGTTTTAGCAAGAGAGTTATATGCTCCCTGTAAGTCGTCCTGGTCAGCATTCTAGCTGCTGCATTTTGAACCTGCTGAGGTTTCCGAACAGTTTCCAAAGGCAGCCCCACGTAGAGCGTGTTACAGTAGTCCAACCGAGATGTTATCAAGGCATGTGTTACTGAAGCCAGATTTGACATCTCAAGGAACAGGTGCAGCTGGCACACAAGTTTTAAATGTGCAAATGCACTCCTGGCCACTGCTGAAACCTGGGCATCCAAGCTAAGAGTTGAATCTAGGAGAACACCAAGGCTGCAGACATGAGATTTCAGAGGGAGTGTAATCTTGTCCAGCACAGGCAAAGTCTCTATTTCCTGATCTGCCTTTCAACTGACCAGGAGTACCTCTGTCTTGTCTGGATTAAGCTTCAGTTTGTTTGCCCTCATCCAGTGCATTGCTGACAGCAAACATTGGTTCAGGACCGAGACAGCTTTCTTGGAATCAGATGGAAAGGAGAGGTACAGTTAGATGTCATCAGCATATTGGTGACACCGAACTCCAAAACTCCAGATGACCTCTCCCTGCGGTTTCATGTAGATGTTAAACAGCATAGGGGACAAAACAACCCTGAAGGACCACATAGGCCAATGGCCAGGGAGTTAAACAGGAGTCCCACAGCACCGCCTTCTAAGTTCTCCTCTCCATGAATGACTGGAACCACTGCATAACAGTGCCTCTAAGTCCATTCTTGGCAAAATGTTCTTTTCAAGATTGCCATTCTTCCCAATAGTGATAATTGTAATTTAGAGTATCTTTCTAAGTCTGATTTGATTTCTTTCCACAATCTTGCATAGTTATTTTCAAAAAGAGTTGTATTCTGTTTTGTGATCCAAATTCCTAAATATCTTGTTTTTTTTCTCTGTTTTAAAACCAGATTTAACTACAAGTTCTTTTTCCGTGAATGTGGATATTATAGCTACATCTTCTAATTGAGGGGGAAAAAAACTTTACATTCAGTGTTGAATACTGTTTCAAAATGTCTCAGACACTAATTGGAAAAATAGTTTTAATGGTGGGTTGTTCTTTTCATATAAATAACCTTAATGGTACAGGACCTGAAATGCCATTCTGATGGTACAGGGATTGAAAGCCGGTATTTTTAACTTTCATTCAAGAGCTAGTCTTGAATATGCTTATAGAAATAACTTTACGATCTCCTTGTGAAAATGACACAGAAGAGTCCACATGATATAAGCTTGAAGATCAAAGGATTGCTTTTATAGAAGAGAATTTCTTAAAGGGGGGGGTAATAAAATATTTTTTTCTCCACAGTTTTATGGTGTTTTCATTATTTCAGTCAGTAAAGGAGTGATTAATTAGATTCAAGTTGTGCTAGATAAATTTAAGAAGGAAAGAATTGACACCTGAAAATCCTATCCACCTTTCAAAATATGGCCTCTCAAATTATTGCAGAAAAGTGCTGAGAGGAGAGGGCTGTTGCCAGAGCAGTTCCCCACTAGAGAGATTGGTTGCTAGACATTCCTCTCCTGTTTTGAGTGACTGATATTTCAGAAAAATGCAAATTACTCAATGACAGGATTTGGCTAGGCAGCCGTGAGCAACTTGTGGTCCTCAGTATATAACTGAATTGCAATTCCTGTCAGCCCTTACCAGCATAATAAGGGTTTACTAACAGCTGGTCATGTTGGTAATGACTGACGGGAACTGCAGCTCAGCAACATCTTGAGGGCCACAGATTCCTCACCTCTCTCCCGGGAGAGGTAAATAGGAAGAAACTTTTAAAAGAACAGTATCTTCAGGTTTTCAGAGGAGTATATATCGTTACTTTGTGGTAAATGCTTTCTATAAGAACTGTTCTATAGGTAAAGCTAAGCACAGGGCTTTAGGGTATTTCTTTTTTAATAGAAAATATTTCTGACATGGGAGAGTCTTGACATTTTGAATACCACAATTTGAAATTGTCATTTTACTGGTGTTTTGTAACATGCCTGAATTTATCTGAAATTCTTCATTCTTCTGTTCTACCTCAAGAAACAAGGCCCAACAAATCCAGCGCTATTTCATCTTGTCCGAGATGTTAAACAGGTACAGATTTTAACTAATAAAATACTTCCATGATTTGCATAAATAAGAAATTAAAAAGGCTTTTCTTCATACTTCAAGTTAACACTATTCACTCATTATATAAATGGTTGGAACAACGTACAAAGAGGAAATGGTGCTAACACCATATTGCACATGGCTGGTAGAGATGAGATGGCAAGAAGATGAGTGTGGCAATCCTGTAGTGCTATATAAGCAAAACAGAAAAGCCCAGAATTTTCACTCCCTTCTCCCTTGACTTTTGGTTCTGGTTCTACCAATCACCATTTTCAGCTACAAGAACTTTTGCCATCAGTCAAACTCTTATAGGTAAAAAGGTCCTTAGTTCTAGACTAGAACCACAATATATCATTTTGAAGTGTAGAATTCTTGGTTGCTTTTGACATTGGTTTTTTTTTCTCCACCAGTAGCAAAAGCAAGGGGAGTGAATAGAAAACAGTAAGGGGCAATCATGCATGTTAACCAAATTGTGATTTTGCCTACCCAGAAACAAACTAAAGGAGCAAAGAAAGAAATATGCTGTATTTCGTTTGGAAAAAAAAACTTGTTTTTGAATTTTTACATCATCTTTATTTTCTGTGGACAACTGTTACTTTCATCCGAAGGCAGACCATTTTTAAGTAAAATATGCCTTCCATTTGTACAGTGACACTGGATACACAAAAATATACATATAGAACAACTTCTGTTTCTGTACACAGACTAATAACTCCAAAAATACAACATACTTTTGAAATAGTTTTATAAGTATATGGAGCTATTTTGTATGGACACAATTCAGATGCAGTGCTTCTTTCTATCTCATACTTGGCTTCCTGTGCTTTGCTTTTTGCTAATAATAATTTGCCATATTGTCTGAATTAAGAGTCTTAACAGCTTTCTTCCAAAACACAATTTGAAGTGAGTTTGAGAGAAATAGATAATGTGAAAATGTGGAGGGAAAGGTTCACGATTCAGTAGCATGCTCTAGCATATAGTTTGGCCAAACCAAACAGTGGTCTCATGTTACAGTAAATCTAATTTGGAATGCTGAACCATTGCTCCTAGTTGCCTAGTAGCAGTGGTTCCCCCAAATTTTAAGGTGTATGTCTTTCCTAGTCTTGCTATTTGATGTCTTTTTAACTTGAAACGCTAAGGTTTAGATACAGACCCACTTGCACAAAGTCCATGTGCTTTATCATTGGGACATGGTCCTTTCTTTACTATCTTTGTCTAGAATGATGATATGCTATAAAGAGACTGAAACCTGTTTTAAGTGTTCTGAACTGATGTCACCTTGTCCCCAGGGAAACCTTCCTCCAGGATATAAACTTACTTTGATTGATGTGGGACTTGTTGTTGAATATTTGATGGGAGGAACCTACAGGTGCACTTACACCCGAAAACGGTTTAGAGCAATATACAACAGTCTCAGTGGCAGCAATCGGGTATGTGGTTGCTTCCGAATGAAATATTTAATCAGTTCAAAGCAGCTAGTTCACATATAATGAGTGGAGTTCGAAGGGTATTTCTTCTAAGATCTTTCTGGTGTTAAGGGTCATATTGAGATTTTAACTGTGCTAGTGTACAATTGCAATAATACTGTTTGGGAATTTAAATCTTTAACTTTGACTGGATTGTGTTTTTAACTACCCAAAACACTTTGCTTACATTATCTCAGGAACCTTATAATCTTTCAAAGAGCCTTGCATTATTCCAACATGGAAGATGACATTTGTGCTGAAGGACCTGAATTTTTTCTAAGGATCCTAGTAAGCAGATAGAATAGTTTTGTTTCTCATTAGTACACTATTATTTTATTACAAACCAGCTTGGCTTTATAGTCCATTTAACAATTCTGTAATTTCACATAATTCAGGTGGTGTGATACATTTGAAAGAATCAGGCTGATCTTTTTGTTTTCAATTTCCAGCGTTCTGGCCGAAATGCTTCAGGAAGTACTCCTCAGTTGCGTAAAAGCCATGAACCTTTTGGAAACAGGGTGGATAAGAAAGAAAAAATGCGACATAATCACTTCATCAAAACTGCACAGCCTTACAAACCAAAGGTATGAGGTACAAGGACAAGGAGCAATGGATTCAAGCTGCAGGAAAGGAGATTCCACCTGAACCTCAGGAAGAACTTCCTGACGGTCAGAGCTGTCCGGCAGTGGAATATGCTGCCTCAGAGTGTGGTGGAGTCTCCTTCTTTGGAGGTTTTTAAGCAGAGGCTGGATGGCCATATGTTGGGAATGCTTTGATGTGTGTTCCTGCATAGCAGGGGTTTGGACTGGATGGCCCCTGGGGTCTCTTCCAACCCTATGATTCTGTGATATACAGTGAGCTCTCCACATTTATGGGTTCCACTTTTGCAGGTTTGATTATTCACGAATTATTTGCTGTCACCTCTGCTGCTCCCCTATGCCATTTTTAATAGGGACTGCAAGCTTCGTAAGACTGAGAAACTGCAAACAATGCTTGTAAGTCCCTATTAAAAATGGTGTGGAGCAGCAGTGTAGGTGGCAGTAAGCCCCACCCACCACCCATTTCTGTCTTGTGAAGGAATCCTGGTTCCTCAAATGAATCTGTTAAGACTGAGGCTGTGCTTTGACTGTTTATTAAATCAGAAGTAATGCTAAGCCTTCGCTTTTGTACTCTTTTGCTTGCATGATCAAATGATTTGAAGAAATTAATTAAGTTGTGGTTATTGCACATATGCTAGCCTTGCTTTTTTGAAACAGAAGTAAATTATGGTATCTGCATAAATGCTAGAACACACAGAGAAATGCTGAGAGTTCAAAGAAACCAGCAGAGACGCCTGCAGGAAATAGCTAACCGCTAGATGACTCACAACTCAGCTTTGAAGAGAGGAAACGTATGTTGTGGTTTCTCCAAAAGTGGAACCCTTCTGGACCACTAATGCAGAACACACATCCTATGATCTAAGGATGACAACAACTTGGAAAGTAAGGGCAGAAATCCCCTTTGGGATCTGCACCTTCGCATGATTATTGGCTACTTAGCCATGTGATGGCTCGAAAGAAAGGTATTTAAACCCTCTCTAGCCGTCATGCCAGCATGAGCATCAGAACCTCTGAGACTCATCGCTGACCTGCTGACTTAGACCCTGAGTGAGTAATGACTGATTAATTTCTGCTTTAAGGTGCTAGAAGAAAGCTTGATTATATTATATTACATTTAGAATCTAAGAAATAGATAGAAATGGATAGATCCGAGATGAATATAGAAAATAAGACATGCGTTTATATAGCATTGCAATAACAGTATTCATACTACTCACTATATTTTACTTTTTTATGTTGTGCTTTTGCTGTTATGTGAAAAGTAGATTTTGTACAAGAAAGAATTTAGACTGACAATAAATAACCAGAAAGACATTTTGAGTCTCAATCAATTTCTTGGGTTCCCTACTCTTAATTAATTGGTAGTGGATCTTATCCATGTTCACCTGATCCTATTTCACATCAGCAAGTTGCTGTTGGGGAATAGAAGAGGTGAAACAGTTGGGACGCCTTAACCCAGCCTAACAAATCTATGGTGGGTTGAATGTAGTGGTTGTACTTTTTTGTGTGTTAAATATGGTTTGGGGGGGGGCTAGAGTTATTAATGATTTTCCATTTTCACAGGGGTCCTGTGCCCCTAACCCTAGCGAATGTGGAGGGATGACTGTAGTAGCCTGCTGAGGGAGATAAATATAGAGCAGAGAGAACAATATTATTGCCATTCTTGGTCTGAATGTGGCATTTAGCAAGATTCATGTAAATAGCATACTGTACTTCTTGTAAACAATAGCCTTTGGAAGAGCAGGTACAGTCATTGTAGTTTGAGTTCTCTGAGTGAAGTAGACAGTTGAAACAGTAGCAGCCCCTTTTGACATGTGCAAATGGCTTGCATGAGACATTTCCTTACAGTAATGTGTCAAATTGTATCAACCTTTTTTCTGCTGGCTAAATTCCATTCACCCCTTCCATGTGATACGTTTACCTTCAAGAACATTTTAATTTAATCTTATTTATTAGAAAGGTTTATATTCTTTTCTTTAACAGAACTTAACTTCTTGTCTCTGTTACTGGTACAACAGTCCAGTTTCTGTAGATTTGACTAAATGTTTTAACCACCCAGTAACTGAAAATTCAGTATGTAGTCATCATAAATAGGTCTGTGACCCACATAATGAAAACTAGCTTCAACAATATTAAGCCTTCACAGTAGTAAAGACTACTAAGGAATGTTTTAACATCTGTTGAATACATTTAAATGTGGTGATAAGTTTCTGTTTAAAAAAAAAACTCTTCTTTTTTGAGATATGCCTGTGTCTGTTTATTTTGATATGAGATTCATTGAATTATACTGTTATAGTCTCTTCTTCCTTTAGACCATGGATACTCTTTTATTAATATAGCTGTCCATTTCCCTTAAAACTGCTGGGGATTGTATGCCTGCCACAAAACCTTTAAAACTGTACTGCCTTCCTTTTTCCTCTCTCTCTTTTTATAAAAAGGCTGATACTGCTACAGATGAAGGAAAAAAGAAGAAAACCAAAGATGACATAGTAGATATTGATGATCCAGAAACAAGACGTTTTCCTTATCCTCTTAATGAGTTGTTGCTGTGGGCAGTACTAATGAAGAGGCAGAAAATGGCTCTCTTCTTCTGGCAGCATGGTGAAGAGTCCATGGCAAAAGCCTTAGTAGCGTGCAAGCTCTATCGTTCAATGGCCTATGAATCCAAACAAAGTGACCTTGTTGATGATACCTCGGAGGAACTAAAACAGTATTCCAAGTAAATATTCTAACATATTAAATATTCTAGAAGCTGCTAGGTGAAATTTACAAGTTGTGAAAGGACCATAGAACTATATATTTTATTTTGGCTTCAGATGATTATTTTTTCCCCACTTATTATACTTAAGTCTTGTATTTTACAAAACGTGGCTTGGGTTGTCATGAGTGCAGTTCAGTCAAGCTTCTTGTTTCTAACTGGTTGTTTTGGGAAAAAAGAAAGTACTGTACAGGAGTCAGAAAAGACAAAGTAGAGATATCACTGGTCATGACATTTTGAAATCAGTGTGGTGTGTGTTTTTAATTGAGTGCTTCTTGATCCAGTAAGATACCATTTACTGAAATCCAACAACAGATAATGCATGTAGGGAGATCTTAGGTGGAGATGAATGCAGCTTTAATCTGAGTCAGATTGGACTTGCTGCTCAAAATAATAGAGGGAATGCAGGGAACGAGTTAGCAGAAACTCAATTTTCAGCCTGTTATGAAGTTTCTGAGAATAGTTTCTGTCTGTGCTCATGTTTCAAATATTTAATTGTAAAGCACCATCCTCAGGCATCCCTCATGCAACTAAACTTTAAAATATGTATATTCTTTCAGTTCACCATTTGAACTATAATACAGAATGTGAAATTTGCATTTACTGTTTATTGTATATGAACATATTCAACACGGGTATATCTTGTGATCCCTCCCACCAGTGAATTTGGACAGCTGGCGGTTGAGCTACTAGAACAGTCATTTCGGCAAGATGAAACTATGGCTATGAAGTTGTTAACGTATGAACTAAAAAACTGGAGTAATGCCACCTGCCTCAAACTAGCAGTGTCTTCACGTCTCCGCCCTTTTGTAGCTCATACTTGTACCCAAATGTTGTTGTCTGATATGTGGATGGGAAGGCTGAACATGAGGAAGAATTCATGGTACAAGGTAACTAGTTTTCAGATTCATGTTCAGTGGAATCCATCATTTGTCTTATTGCTGTAGTAATGCTTAAATGAAAGAGGAAGCACATTGAACATGTAGCTATGCAGGGTCTTCCTCAGTGTAATTTTTATTTAGGCTTACATAAAAATCAAAGCTGTAGGTGATATTTGAATGAACAATAACTCTTCTTTTGATGCTTTATTTTTTTTCTAAAAAAAGGTACAGAAAGGTAGAAGGCAGAAATCAGGCAAGTAGCTCTTAACCAGAGATGGATGTCTAGATCATTGTGAGAACTAATATACTACTAAAATTTAGTGGTGAAACATTAACAGACTGAAACCCCTTTGTAAAATTTGAAATGCCACTAAGCTTTCTACGGGTAGTAAAGTAAAATGTGACATAGAAACTGTTTATAATTTCAAAGCCTAAGCTGAGTAAATGAGAGGGCCAGATGAATTCAGAGAAATCACTAGGATGTGAATGGGGTGTAAGTTGTCAGAATGGTATTACATCAAGGAAACGGTATAGCCTGGAGCTGCATTACTCTTTGAGTGCCATGCTGAAAATTTACTCCACCATGTCAGACTATATCAAACTTCTCTAAAGTACAGAGCCGTTACAAAAACAACCTTGCACATCATTTTAAAAATATGATGTACAGTTATCTGTTTTGTGTTCCAGTTTGTCACCTCTCATTTCCTTTGCTAATTGACTGAGAGTAATACCTATTTTCCAAAATGAAGATGAGTGTACTCCAGAATTTATATGTATGTATGTATACATATTTAATGGCAGTAAGATGACTAACTTAGTTAACTTAGTACGTTGGCTGGAGAAGGCAGCAAAGACAAGTTTTAAAAAATGAGTACTGCAGATATTTTCTTCTCAAGAATAGTATGGAGCATCTTGTGCATGTCTGTACATATAAATAAATAATCATTCTTCTGCATATTTTACTTGCTACCTGACAGATTTTGCTGAAAGGCAGGGTTCAGAGGCTTCTGTGTGCTGGGTGGTTTTGTTAATTTCTTTAAGTATATCTCTGAACTGGGATTTATTTTTATATAACACAATGAAAACATCTTACAGGTGATACTGAGCATCTTGCTTCCCCCTACCATACTAATGCTGGAATACAAAACCAAGGCAGAAATGTCCCATATTCCTCAGTCTCAAGATGCACATCAGATGACAATGGAAGACAGTGAAAACAACTTCCAGAACATAGCAGAAGAGATACCAATGGTAACTCCATGTACATGTGCACACTCACACATGATGAATTGGATCCAGACTGAGCCATGCTTTGAAAGCACTCGCTGAAATCAGTGAGACAATTTAGTTGTGACTGCCTTAAGGTCCTTTGACTTCAGTGGGTCTTCTTTAAGGGTGACTAAGTCTCAGTCCAGTGCAATTTTTTTAGGAGCAAAAACTCAGTGTATTTGTCAAGCATGATTTTAAAATGTATTGTTTTTACGTTAGGAAGTGTTTAAAGAAGTACGAGTCATGGACAATACTGAAGGGAAGCATGACATGGAGACAGTGATAAAACCCAAGAGGCTACCCATAACACGAAAATTTTATGCCTTCTATCATGCACCAATAGTGAAGTTCTGGTTTAACACAGTGAGTTTGTTTTTGTTTTGCTTTTGAAGAATCTGCTTTTTCATGGACTTCGTATACATAACCTTTTTTTACATTTTGTTTGTTTTCGTAGCTGGCCTACTTAGGATTTCTAATGCTTTACACCTTTGTGGTTCTTGTGAAAATGGAAGAGCTACCTTCAGTTCAAGAGTGGATTGTCATTTCATACATTTTCACATTGGCTATTGAGAAAATTCGTGAGGTAGGTTTGCCTTTGTGGCATTTGCACTCTTTAGTTTACTGATATGCATCATGAAATTTTAAAAATAATTTCTGTATAGGGATTGTGATTCTGAAATGCAGCATTCAAGTACTAAAATCACTAGTGATACCCCTATACAGTGTAGGAGTCGGCTGCACAGTTTGCCCATGGATGCACTTTGTGCACATAGAAGCTCTGGGTGAAAGGGATCAGCTTTTTATGGGTCCCAAAATGAACCAGACATATCCACCGAGCTGTGTAGGAAAGCACACACTGATTCCACTTTGTGCTTTGCCTCTGTCTGCTATGAAACTATCCATTTGTGGCTTGTATTAAAACATGTCATATCTTATATGCTTGCATTGTTATTATGTGTATCTGAACTGTGGTGTAGTCACTACATCCTAACATAATAGGTATCAGAAGCCAGCTGTGTTGATGTATGAGTGTGAATTATCCATCAGGTATAGGCCACAATCCTGTATGGTCCAGCATATTGTAGTAGTTCCACATCAACATCCATAACACCTGGTGTTTCACCAATCCCTGAACCTACCACAGAGCCCTTGCAGCTCCCTGTCCCCAAATCTTTTCTATGCCTGATGAATGTGGTGGGGAACTGGAACAGCATCTGTATATGTCCCTGTAGCCAGAGAAGAAATGAGTACATCCTCCACTGTGGTCTTCCAGCGGTCTCAGTGCGTGATGTTATTATTTGGGGTCAGGCAGTGGAGATACAGTCAAACGCTTTTCTGAGCCCCTTCCCTTTCACCACATATGGAGTGGCTGAAGATGCAGTGACTCTGTGGTAGGTCTGGGGGTATGGAGAAAAAAAGGGAATACAGACGTTCACATTGGCCAAAAAAGAGGCATACACCTGTGTATGCCTATATATGCCACTAGCAGAATGCCAACTGTAGTTCCCAAACAAGCATTAGACTTCATTTTTCTGATATGAAGGGCTAGTGCTAGGACTAGTGTTTATATTTCTCTAATTTTGCGAATTCTGTGGACCGGTCCAAGTGATTGTAATGATCTTGTTTGTGTCTTAATAATTTATATAGCACCAGTTGATACAAAATGCTTTATAAAGTACAGTGAGGCAAGAGAAGACAAGAAAGGAAAAGTGAAACAGGAATAAAAAGAATATGCAGTTGTTTCAAAAACACATACTTTTCCTTAGTTATTGAAGGATATTGAAGTGTTAATGGTTGCTTTAAAACAAAAGTTGATCAGTTGGGAGTCTGTTGTAAGGACACATGTGCATTCCCCCAACTTTTCCGTGATTCAGATTCCTCTCTCTCTTACCTGGCTAGATTTTTAACCATTGTTTTATGCTGTATGTGTGCCAATTCAAATTATACTGAGTGCAGGCCAATGTCACTCATAACTATAACTTTGTGGAGGCTTCAGTATCTTTTTTGCATATGTAACTACTATGTGATCTTGCCCTCAGTGGCCTTGATATAGCGCAAAGCTGATTGTGCTCAGTTTCTTATTATTTTGAACACAGATCTTTATGTCAGAAGCTGGGAAGATAAGTCAGAAGATTAAAGTGTGGTTCAGTGATTACTTCAACGTTAGTGATACAATAGCCATTATCACCTTCTTCATTGGTTTTGTACTAAGATTTGGAGCAAAAGGAAACTTCAATGAAAAAACATATGAAGTAAATTATGTTTTTGTTGCTGGAAGACTAACTTACTGCCTGAATATAATCTTTTGGTATGTGCGATTGCTGGATTTTCTTGCTGTAAACCAACATGCTGGACCTTATGTTATGATGATTGGGAAAATGGTAAGTTCTTTTTTTAAATACAAACAAAACTGAAGTGTGTTTTTGTTTTTGGATTTGTCTTTTAACTTGTATTAATTCTATTTTAAATTCAAACTGAAGCACAAAGCATATCCACAAATAGGAACAAAGCAATTTTTCTCTTCTGACTACCTATGTAAAAAGAAGGTTTTATTTTGCCATCTGTTAATATAGCTAAGGTTGCACGTTTCACAACTTTTGGGAGTAGTTCAGTCATTACTTTCAATGTATGTGGAATTATGTTGCTGGGAAGATACTGTATGTGGAGCAACACCAAAATTAAGTCTACTCAGTTATCACCTTTGTTTCTCAAGCGGGTATAGATTTCCTACAACCGATGTGTGTTTAGTAGGCATGCTTTAAATTTTGCAGTGTGTGAATCACATATATTTAGACTATGTCTGTAAGTTCTTCTGAAATGCAATGTGTAGAACACAAAGAAGAGATGGGGACAGTTGTATCTTCCACTGTATGTACAATGTAGATATCTTTGTGTGTCTCAACAAAAGTACAATTGAGACAGTTGTTTTCCTTCTCATGAGCCATTAATTGAGTGGAAATTGTACATATGTTCAGATTTACACAGCTTCTGCTCATTTTAGGAAAGCTCAGAAGAGTTACTTATCTGGACCTCAGTTCCCAGAAGCTCCACTAGCCCCACCAGGCTTGTTTTAGCTATTTGCCAACCTGGCTGTGAGATTCTGGAAACTGTACTCTAAAAATCAACATTTTCAGATTCTGTTCTAGTGACCACAGATGGTCAGTGAAATGAAGAGCTTGGATGTTACTTTTGTTACGTACGTGTGTATGTGTAAGAGAGGGAGAGAGATCCAAACATCAAAGTGGGGAGCCCAGCTAGAAAGCTCAGCTTAACAAGAAATTATAATATTATATCTCACTTGTCTTGGGATTCTAGGTCAAACAGATCCAGCTGATCTCTTTGGAAATCAAAGTCCTATGACTATAGGCTGTTCATAGCAGACAGGTGAAAAAACAACAACCCTAGTTGTTCTTATTGTATTCAGCTGCTGAATGATACAGAAAGCATTTTAGCTAAAATGCTGCATCAGTATACATAGCTATGATGTGGTACATTTGGGGAGATAGGTGTTTGGAAGGTAGCTACAAAAGAACTCTGTTGTCATAGCCATCTCCCAAAAACTTACCTCTTAAGCTGGGCAGCACCCCATTCAAAGGGTTTGTGAGATGCTGCAGATTTGGACAATGGGGAATGATGACTGCAGTGCTGACCTGACCTTGGGAGTCACTGAGTCAGGCAGCTGGAGAGATCCTTTGGGTCCTCACACAACTACTTGTGTTAAACACACTGTGACTGGGAAAGTGCTGCAGTTTGCCTCCGCCCTGATCTGCAGTATGTAAGACACCCAATGGTTGGGGTGCTGTCTGGCTTAAAAGGTAAATTTTGGAGGTCATGTTCTGTCATTAATAACTGTAAACAAAAATTACAAGATCTTAAATCCAGCCTACAGTCTTGTAAATATTGAAAAAGATGCCAGCCCTGGTCTTTTGATGTCTTGAAGGACTGAAAGCTTCATATGTGATTTGAAAAAATCCAGTAAAATGAGTAGAGTGTTAAGAGAAAATGTTCTAGATTGCCATGGATTCTCACCTTTTCCTTCACTCTAAATTCTATTTTGAACAGGTCGCCAACATGTTTTACATTGTAGTGATTATGGCGCTTGTTCTGCTCAGTTTTGGAGTCCCTAGGAAGGCAATACTTTATCCTGATGAAGAACCATCCTGGATTCTAGCAAAAGATATAGTATTTCAGCCCTACTGGATGATTTTTGGGGAAGTTTATGCATACGAAATTGATGGTAGGGATTTCCCTTGTTTCTTTCTACTCCTTTTATGTAGAAACCAGATTTTCATTTGGTGTTTGATGGTCTTGGTTTCATTTTTAAGAGGTTATCTTGGTTGATTTCAATATATGTGTTACATTCAGATAATCTTGGAAACCAGATGATTAATTTTTTTCAAAAACATGTTATAAATGAAACATTTGCATATATTTAAAAGCTGATATAAAACTTCTTTAAAATCCATTTTTAAAAATCCTTCAAGATTCAGACATATTTGAGGCAAAAATGTTTTGCTATCAGCTGTTGTGCTAAATTGTGGAAATGTAATAAATATCTGTCATTTTTTTAAAAAAAAGATGAAAGCTTTGCATTCTGTTATGGACGACTCTATGTTTGTGGCCCTTCAAATCACAAGTTGACTTATGGAAATCCCATAAATGTTATAGCATTTTCTTATGCAAGGAATAGTCAAAGATATTGCCAGTTTCTTCCTCTAAAATTCAGTTTACAGCACCTGGTATTTGTTGGAGGTCCAGGGCTGATGCTGCTTATCTTCCAAGATCAGACAGGATCTGGTGTCTTTAGGGTATTTAGGGACATACACACAATAAGCTTCCCTTACACATAAGGATGTCCTTTTTCAGGTGCTACAGGGGTTGATATTCCTTACCTCCTCCTGCAGCACTCAGTGCTCCCTTCAACTTCACTGGAAAACCTCTGAAGTCCCCACTGTGCAGCTATAATCAGACACTTCTCTGGTCTTGCCTGCTTGCCATGAAACACAGAATGGCTATGTGGGGTGGCTTCAAGGGCTTTTCAGTAAGTTGTGGGAGAATATATGGCACAGTATGGTGTGGCATAGGACTGCATGCAGATATTTACACTATACTGAGAGATGTTGGATTGCAGTCATGTTATGTTACCTTGTTTGAAGGCAGTTTATAAATTATTATGATATACTTACAATTCAAAAAAACTTATCAGTGACCAAGGTTGGAGGATTATGAACATAATGTAATTTCAGTTCCAACTGCAGTAGACTCAGTGAAGTCAATGGCATGGCTATGAAGACTAACAGGTCATATTCATTTCAGTGGGTCTACTCTAGTCAGTACTAAAATTATATTTAACCCTAATGTATTTAACACATATATGTAACCAGATGTTAGTATCCTAAAACATTGAGCTTAAGTAACAATGTGCAGGAACATATTTGGAATAATGTTGTTTTAAAAAACTTGTTTCATATTTGTATCTTCAAGAATATTGCAAGAATCTAACAAACATTTAAATTTTTATCCACAAAGTATGTGCAAATAATACTGAGGTAAAAGGACTCTGTGTGACAGGAGCATGGCTGACACCATTTCTTCAGTCCGTCTACCTTTTTGTACAGTACATTATCATGGTAAATCTTCTCATCGCCTTTTTCAAGTACGTATACATTTCATATGATGGTTTGATTAGTAAATTAATGCTTGTAGTACCATGTGAAGAAGAACCACTGATGTACCATTTTCCAGTATGGATGAGAATACAAAATGACTGTCAGTAGGTTCTAAGATTATTTTTCATACTAAAACACTTGAACTTCTTTCTTTTTTTTAGCAATGTATATTTACAAGTGAAAGCTATCTCCAACATTGTGTGGAAATACCAGCGTTATCATTTCGTTATGGCTTATCATGAGAAACCTATCCTCCCCCCTCCTCTCATTATTCTGAGTCACATGGCATCCCTGTTCTGCTGTATATGCAGGCAAAGAAAGAAAGACAGAACTTCAGATGGACCAAGTAAGAACTCATTAAAAATATGTAATGTAGCCTATTCTTTCTGTTACGTAAAATGCAGAGATTGGTTGTTGTACAAGGAGTCTAGTTATCTTTTGTGGTGGTGGTGGTGGTGGTGGTGGTGGTTGTGGTTGTGTGCCTTCAAGTTGTTTCTGACTTGTGACCACCCTAAGGTGAACCTGTCATGGGATTTTCTTGGCAAGATTTTTTGAGATAGGATTTGCTTTTGCCTTTCTCTGAGGCTGGGAGAGTGTGACTTGTCCAAGGTCGCCGAATGGCTTTCCGTGGCCTAGAGGGGATTTGAACCCTGGTGTCCAGAGTTATCCAATGCTCAAACCAGTATGCCATGCTGGCTCTCTAGGACTTAATAAAAAATGTCCCTCTATAGTTCATTCCCCTGTTAACAGATAACAAATTAGGAGTAATATTTCAGCTATTTTTGAGGTGTGGGAGCTCATACTGTGCATTCTTTCTTAATCAGGGAGAGTATGCTTAAGAAGATTTAATGTGGCTGGCATCCTGTTCAGCAGTTACAAGATAATAAAGATAGGGTTTACCTTTGCCTTTTGCCTTTGCCTTATAATCCTGTAGTTGCTGGGGACTCATGTTTGTGGTCAGTAATGATCCCGAAAATGTACCTTTGCATCTCAGCTGAAGCATATCTGAACACTGGGAAATGTTCTTTTGGTCATGTGGTGCCTTGAGAAAAGCAGTTGTGAGAGGATCCTGCAGGGTCTCCCTAGCTGCCAGTTCTGAATGCACCCCAGGACCAGAAGAGTGCTACGGACATCATCCCCCAGTACCCCAGTCTCCAGCACCTTGGAAATGCTTTGGTTCAGATGCTGCCAGGCTGAAATAGTAGGGTTTGGGGAGTGGCATTGTCCCATGTGAATAGGATGAGAGAGCTCCATCACTGTACAGTCATCCCTCCACCTTCGCTAGGGTTAGGGGCATAGGACCCTGTGAAAGTGAAAAAACTATGAATAACTCTAGGCCCTCCCAAACCATATTTAACACACACACAAAAATATGATCACCATATTCAACCCACTGTGGATTCCTTTGAGGCATCAGGGTTCCTTCCGGAGGCAGAAGTGGAGGACTGGTGGGGCTTACTGCCACCTCCCCTGCTACCCCACACCATTTTTAATAGAGACTTACAAGCCTTGTTCGCAGTTTTTCAGTTTCACAAGGCTTGCTGTCCTTATTAAAAATGGCATAGGGAGGCAGCAGAGGTGACTGCAAATAATCCATGAATAATCAAATCCACAAAAGTGAAACCCGCAAATGTGGAGGGCTGACTGTAATTAGCTGATGATGCAGGATGTCAGTCAGGATCCTTAACTTTTTTTTTTTTTTAAGAAAAGACATGCTGCCAAATGAGTGGCATTCTTTAAAGGGCTTGAAAAGACCAGTCATTGCCACCACAGTCATCACCACCCAGAAGCAAGGTGAATCCTTATTCACTCCCATGCACTTGAAAGCCGCAGCCCCGTTTCAGAGGTGAACCTTCCCTCTGATCAGAAGAAACAGTGCATTAGGGACCATTTGTTCTAGCTTTATGTGTTGTGTCTTGTCTGAGTGAAATCCATAGAATTTAATTTTAGTCTGTGTTCATGCCATTTAAGTGTTTAAACTATTACCTACCTATTAGTACCACTATTCGCTTTGTACGGATGGAGTAGATGACTTTGATAGTGTCATATGCTCAAGGTACTGATGGGACAGGATGCTTCTTCATAGAGGATGCTACAGTAGAGATGTGGGTGTATTCTGGCATTCTCTGCTGTTGGTGCAGCTTCACGCAGATCACTTCACTTTTCCTCATAACAAAGTAGGTCCTGGGGAAGATTTATATAAAACTGATGAGCAGTTAGACCTCATGACCACTACAGGTGTACCACCTATTTTCATTATGTCTTGGGCTGTAAATCTTACTAGATCTTACTTCTAGATCTTATTCTGTCCAGTTTTATAATTAAACTTGATATTTATTTTTCGGAACCACCATGGGGTGCCATTTGAATTTTCTGTGTCAGGGCACTGAATTTTTGTGTAACATATGTATGTATATGTTTCTTTCTTTTTTCAAATGCCTATGTTGGATTCTGTTATATTTTCACCTTGGGCTTAATCTGTGCCATTCACTTTCATGGTGATTCCTGTCTTCATAGTATTATCCTTACACTGTATTACCTTTACATACTATTACCCTTATACTGTTTCACATTGGCAAGCTACTAAAACAGATTTTGTTTCATTCTCCAGAACTCTTTCTAACAGAAGAAGATCAAAAGAAACTTCATGATTTTGAAGAGTTATGTGTTGAGATGTATTTCAATGAAAAAGATGACAAATTCCATTCTGGGAGTGAAGAGAGAATTAGAGTAACTTCTGAGCGGTAGGTAACTTATGAATTACCATTTAACCGTTGCATTTATAATCAGGGTAATTGCCTTTCTATTTCTATTTTAGCTATTTGATAATGATGGCAATATTTAATTGATTTTGGATATTTTCAGATCGATCAATCATTTTATTTATATCCCTCCTTTTTCCCAACAGTGGGTGTTTTACATTGCTATAAATATAAACAGCAGAATGGTTAGAAGAAATATAGTGGATGTTATTAGTCTGTTCATTGCAGCCAGTAAGAACATACATGCTTTTGCTTGCCAAGGTCCACTAGAATTACAGTACTATATTCTAACCTACTAGCTGTTTTATGTTTGTTAGCCAAAAAAAAGGTGTGTGTGTGAGGAGGTTAGGATAGAAGCTGTATGCAAAGAGGCCAGAGATTATCTGAACCCAACCAGCGTCTTGTAACACATGGTTTCATGGACTAAGGACTAAAGCATACTTTGTCAGTTACATGAAGTTCACAAGTCTGTCCTGCATAAATATATGGGAAATGTGGGTACAAAGGGTGGGGAGTGGAAAAAACCTTAATAAATCATGGGGTCAAATGAACACTAAATGCAAAAAGCCAAGTTGGTCTGCAGCATTTTTTTGTGAATTTTACATGTGTATGAGATAAAAGCAACTCATTCAAAATAGTTATCAAAGGTGATAACTTGCTAGTATTATCTCCTTAGTTTATTGTGTATAATAAGAGGAAAGCCAGTGGTCCTGATACAAGACCTTACGTGATTTAATTAGTCACTCTGACGTTTTGTCTGTGGTATGTATAAGCTGTTCATGTCATCTGCCAACTGAGGACAATTCCTGCATCCGATCAGGTTTGCTCTACCAAGAAGTTTATGCTGTCTAAACCTAAGGGATTTACAGGTATCAAAAGCCAGCCCATTATGATTATCCAGTTTGCTGGAAAATTGTAGACCATTGTTTCTCAGATTATCCACTGTGGGGAACCATCATTCTCAGGATGGCAGGAGGATCAGTCCACTACGTTTGGGTTTTGATCCTCACGCCAGCAGATGCAGGAGCCTTCCGTGTTCTAAACAATTTTTTCCATTAGGCTCCTGTCCCTATCTGGTCAGTTTTTGTTTCTCCAGCGTACCAGTTAGATGTGTTTTTGTCCCTATCTGGTTCAATATAGTTATTAGTTAGTTATGGAGCAGGATTTACAGAAAAAAGAGAGGGCTTCAAAGAGAGAAGGAGGGAAGTCATTCCAGTCAGCAAATAAGGTTGCTGTGAGTCATGAAAAAACAAAAGAGGATTCCATTCTGAGTACCACTGTACAGCTGGTCTTGGATGACGATAAATATAATTCTGTCCAGAAAACTGCTATACAGCGAGTCATGGATGATGGAAACTGCCTTACCGTCCATAAGACTATGGTACAGTGTGGCATGGATGACGAAAATAAAGTGGAATTGAGGAAAATTTTTGTGAATTCGGGTGAAAGTCAGGTAGATGAGGTGAAGAGTGCTGGTGTGCAGAAACAGCAAGATACAGGCAAAGGACACGTGCAAAGTGAGTGTAGAGAAAAGGAAGAGAAAGGTAGATGAATCAGAGAAGAAGGGTGGTAAAAGGCTTGCTAAAAGCTCAGCAACTACTTCTAAACTTAACTTCACAACTTCAGGCTGCCATATTGAAAGCACCAGTTCTAAAATGGCACCGATGCTTACAGGTTTGCTTCCTGAGGTGAGCAATGGGAGCGCAAAGGGCGGAGTGACGGTGCATGTGGGCAGTGTTGTAAGTGTGCTGAAGTCTGAGCAGAGTGAGGTAGTGAGGTCTGTTGGTCACACAGAAGCAAGAGCATACGCAGACAAAGTTCCTTTAATGCCACTGGGTCCCACAAACATGACCCCTGAAATTAAAGCTTACTTACAGAATTTGTTTGTGGCTATGCCTCAAGACAACCTAGAGGAAAAATGAATACAGATATGAATCAAATACTGAAGGACTGTGCAGGCACATGTTCAAACTTTATTAAATGCGCAGATACCACAGATGAATACGAATGATTTTCAATGTCAAATGGCTGTCTTGAGTATGATGAATTTTTTTAAGAAATTCCAGTGTTTCAGATCAAAATAATCAAATGAGTGGAATGACAAATGCTCAAATTAGTACACAAAGATCATCAAATAACATGGAAATAATACAAGAAGGTAATAAGGGCAAATTTGGAGAGTTAATGAATGGTCAGCCATCCGTAAAGAGGAGAAGGTTAGACCAAGACATGATTCCAAGGGAGTATAGTACTAGGGAAGTGATTGGAAAAGAGCATGCAGTGAAAGAAAATAGAAGGATCAATAAAGAGTCTGAAATTAAGAAGGAACAAAGGAGTGGGCAATCTTGGGGTAGACTGCAGCAAGAACAGATGGATAGTGGGAATGATGATGGCTCTCCAGATGACTTTATGGAAGTGGAAAATGACAATGAGTATATATCTACAGAGCATGAAGAGGATAGTGAAATAGCGTCTGACAGACTATTTGAGGGAGAGAATTTCCATAGTCTTTCGAAAAGAGTACTGCAAACATTAGGTTTAGATGGTAGTACTGAGCAAGAAGTAGAGGAAAGAAATAAAGGGAAGGATAGTAAGATAGCTTCTGTTATTAGAAAAAAGGAGACACAAGGTGTGAATTGTTCCAGAATTGTTCAAGGATTTGGTTGTAAGTGAATGCCTCAGTGAAATTCAAAGCAATTTTTGGCTTATAGTCAAAAGTTGTATTCATTTCTGAAAAAGGATGTGGCGTTTCTTAAGGTGTCTTTGGTTGATGCCCAGGTAGCAGGTTTGGTGTCGGGGCAGTTGTCCCCAGGGAAGGAGACACACAGCTTAAAGAAGTGGATGAGAGAGGGGCTGAGACATCAGTAAGGAAAGGATATGAGGCAGTAGCATTATCAATAAGAGCATCAGTAGCAACTTCTGTGTTTGCTAGGGCTGCTGTACTTTAGACTCAGGATATATTAGTTGCACAGGATTTAAGTATGCAAGTTTTTTCTCCAAATATATATTGATATTTTAAATAATAAAGATTGTAAGCATAGCAAATTAAATGAAGATGTTTAACAGAATAATCAGTAGACAACTAGGTAATTCTTATATGTTAGAATATAGGCACTGTCATTTTGTTATGGTATTATATGTGTTGTATAAATTATTAATTTGGCTATTGTAATATTACTATTATTAAGATAGTTGGTTTATAGTTTAGTTATAAACTTGTTATTATTTAAACTGATTATTAATTCGATAAAGAAAGAAGACAAGCAGGAATGAAGAAAAGGATGAAGGAAGGAAGAAGGAAGATAAGGAAATTATTTTAGACTAATATATGAATAATCTTAATTGTATATTTTTTATTGTTCTATTTGTTTCAAATGGAATGTGAATTTAATCTTCTTATTCTATTTTCATATGTATTGTACTTATAATTCTCATGTTAATTAATTTTAAAAAGGATTTAAGTATGCAAGGATTAATGAGAGCGGTAGGAAGGATTCAGAAAGTTTTGAAGTATATTGAGGATGTAGGGCATGATGCAACTGCATTTGGGGCTAGATATGTGAACTTATTAATCATAGCGAGGAGATCATTATGTTTGAAGCACTGGGAAGCTCACCAAAAATCCTGTAACAATTTGGCTTTTGTTCTGTTTAAGGGAGAACTGTTGTTCCGGGCTCAGGCACTAGAAAAAGTGCTGGTGGAGACCAGGGAGAAGAAACAAGTTATGCCCGCTTTGCAAAGAAAGAAGGAGATAAGAGAAGTTATAGAAGTACTAACTATTCCTTTCAGGGAGGAAGGAACGTTGGAAAAGTGTCAGAATACAGAAAGTGGTAGATTTCAGTGGAATAAACAAAGTTCTCAATTCAACAGACAGTTGCCGTATTCCTGTCAGGGACAAGGGAAGACTAATCCCAAATGGGGGAAGTCTCAATATTGACAATCAAGAAATTCAGATTGGGGGAAGACTTCTGTTTTTTGGAGAAAGGTGGTGTCAAATAACATCAGACCAATGGGTAATCAATGTGGTAACACAAGGTTACAATATTTGTTTCCGCGCCATACCAAAAAGCAGATTTCTTCCATCACCAGTTTTGTGCAACAAGAACAAACAAAGAATTGTATGGCAGGAAAGTCTTCCTTTATTGCGAATTGGGGCAATAGGGGAGGTGCCCAAGGAACAGCATTTTTCAGGGATTTATTTGCTCTTTTTTACAGTGCCCAAGAGCAATAGGAAATACAGACTGGTTTTGCACCTAAAATACTTCAACAGGTTTGTCAAATACCAAAAATTCAAGATGGAGACCTTACAGACAATAAAAGACAATTTGTCTATATGGGATTTCATGGTGTCTATAGATCTGAGGGTGGCTTATCTGCATGTTCTGATGGCGAAGGAGGACAGGAGGTATTTGAAGTTTCATTACCAGAATTATCATTTCCAATTCAAGACCGTACCTTTCGACCTAGCATCAGCTCCGAGGGTATTCACAAAGGTGTTGATTCCATTGATAGCGCATCTTCGAGTAAAGGGGGCACAGTTGTATCCTTACTTAGATGACGTATTGCTAAGGCAAAGTCAAAAGAGAAGTTGAAGGAGGATGTAAACCTGACGATTCGAACATTGCAGGACTGTGGATTCCTTTTAAATTACGAGAAAAGTTTTTTGGAACCAACAACAAATTTGACACACTTAGGACCAAGAATAGATATCTGGGCAGGGAAACTATATCTTTCCCAGGACAGAGTGACAAAGCTGAGATGGGAGATAGTCAAAGTGAGGACTATGAGGTCCATGGATCTCATGCAACTAATGAGAGTAATGGGTATTTTGATTTCAGCAATACATGTAGTACAGTGTGGCAGGTTCTACTGAAGGCTTCTGGAAAGACTGTTGCTGAGTCATCAGTTGGCTATATCAGCAAGCAGACGTTACAAGGTAATGGTTCTTGACCAAGTGAGAAGAGAATTAAGTTGGTGGTTGAAGGAGAGGAATATAGCAGATGGAGTTCCGCTGAAAGTATTCAACAGGATTCATGTAATGACAGATGCCAGTTTGTTAGGTTGGGGGGACGCATTGCAGTGGTTACTCAGTGCAAAGCGTCTGGACTGCAGCGGACAGAAAATTCAACATAAACTACGTAGGATTGAAAGCAGTAAGACTAGCATTTCTGAGATTTGTGAGATTAGTGAAGCATCTACATGTGAAAATTTTTACAGACAACATAACAGTCAAGGCATACATTTGTGAACAGGGAGGTTTGCACCGGTCTCATAATCAGCCAGGCTCTTCAGATGGGCCGAGAAAAATATCAGCTCAATAATAGCTGTGCATGTGAAGGGAGAGTTAAATGTCCAGTCAGATTTTTTGAGCAGGAACTGGATTCATCCAGGAGAATGGTCCCTCAATGAGGAGATTTTTGCATGTTTAGAAAGAACTTTTTGACCCTTGCAAGTAGACTTGTTCGCAATGGGAGAGAATGCCAAATTAAGACAATATTTTTCCATAGATGGAAGCAGAGGTGCAGAAGCACATGATGTGTTGTCAGCAAAGTGGCCAAGGGGAGTGTATTGATGCTTTTCCTCCAATTCAAATAGTGTAGAGAGTACTTCTCAAAATACCAAAAGAAGGCATCTGTCATATTAGTGGCACCTGATTGGCCAAGAAGGCCTTGGTTTCCGTTACTGCTACAAATGGCCCAAGAACCATCATGGCGACTACCAATTTGGGCAGACCTGCTCAATCAAGGTCCAGTATATCATCCATTAAGTCTTGCTGCATAGAGATTGAGTGGGGATTTTTAAAGGAACAAAATTATGCTGAAGAAGTAATACAGATTATTATAGCTTCTGGAAGGTTTTCCATTCAGAGGATTTATGACAGGACTTGGAATGCTTTCCAAAAATGATGCACATTGAACTCTGTGTTGATAAAGGATGTAAAAGTGCCACATGTGTTGCTTTTCTTGGAAGAAGGCATGGATAAAGGGTTAAGACACTCTTAAGAGACAAGTTGCAGTGTTATCAACAATAATTAATATGAAAGGAGAACCCACTGTTGAAGCATCCACATGTGAAAAGGTTTCTGAAGCAAGCGACTTTGAAGTCATTCCCGACAATGCACAGGTTTCCATCTTGGGATTGGAATCTAGTGCTAAATACATTAACAGTTTAACTGTTTGAACCACTGAAGGAGGCTTCATTGAGATTGTTATCATTCAAGACAGTATTTTTGTTAGCTGTAACTTCGGCCAGAAGGATGTCTGAGTTAGAAGCATTGGCTATTAATACAAATCTGTGCAAGTTTGAGCAAGATAGGCTAACTCTTTGTTTTGATCCCACTTTCCTACCAAAGTGCGTATCAACAAATACAAAGTTGTGGAGATTCAGGGGAAAAAGGAGCCCTCCTCCCTCTCAGTGCTCACTTCTGCCTTGAATAGGAGTGAGGGGTTTCCCCCAAATTCTCTTAATTCTGAGCTGCCACCACCCTCTGATTTAACCCAATCTGCAGCAACGCAGTGGGACATTGCTTGGGAATTCGCAATCTCTATGTTCAAAGATCCTTTCCTTTCCCTCACCTCCCCCTTCTGAGTGAAAGGAATCCTATCCACATGTGCACCAAGCAATGCATGGGAATGGAGAAGGAACAGAGGCTTACAGAAAGGTATTTATTTTAAACATGCAAGGTAAACAAGAAAATAATACTCATGAAAGCCCCCCCCCCCCGTACGCTTGATAGTTACAAGTAGTTATAAGCGCAGATAGATTCTCAGGATCAGCCAAAGTGTCCAAAATAACAAAGTTCTAACGCGGTTAATTGGACACATTCTGAGCTATTCACAGCAGTTGGTAATTTCTGAGATAGTATTTTGGGGAGGGCCAGGAGGCGGCCTTGTCTGCCTCTACTGGCATCTCTTGCCCTCCTCTTGGTCTCCTGAGGATTTTTTTTTTTACTTCTCATTGAAGCATCTGGACGATTCTCTCCTTTCTTACCCCTGATTGGGTAACTATCTCATGTGACCTCCAATCAGTGTAACCTAACCCTAGCAGTCCATTAACCCTTTGTATGCCTGAGGCAGAACTATCTCTCTTAAGCTCTTATAGCTAGATAATGGGGAAACCCTATTATCACATGCCCCCCAAATCTCAGTCGATCTGGAAACAGCTGAAGACTGGAGCTACACCAACTGGGATCTCAACCTCTAACCTAAAAAAGAACAGAATTACTAAAATACATGCAACACATAACAGCACAGATTAACCATATTGTCAGTAAGAGGCATGAAAACTCATCCCCTTAACCAGATCTCTGCGTGACAAGGAGTCTACTACAGCATTGGAACTTCCAGCCACATGTTGAATGTCAGTGTCTTGGAGGAACCAACTCCATCAGAGTAGCTTCTTGTTAGCTTCCCGGACTGTATGGAGCCATTGAAGGGCAGCATGATCATTCTGGAGAGTGAAGCAGCGTCCCCATACATATGGTCTCAGCTTCTCTAGTACATACACAATGGCATAGCATTCCTTCTCTGGTATGGACCAATTGGATTCCCTCACAGAAAGCTTCTTGCTGAGGAACGGAATGGGATGCAAGGTGCCATCCGGAACCTCTTGCAGTAAGACTGCTCCAGAGCCCCTGTCAGAAGCATCTGTAGCCACAATGAACAGCTTGTCAAAGTCCGGCACCATGAGCACAGGCTCTGCCATCAAGGCCTGTTTCAAGGCCTCAAAGGCTTCTTGGCACTCTGCTGTCCCTTTCACTGTCTTAGGCTTCTTGGAACCTGTCAGATCCATTAGAGGTGCTGCCACTTGGCTATAGTTGGATGCAAATCTCCTGTAGTACCTAGCTAGGTCAAGGAGGGACTGCACCTGCTTCCTGGAACGGAGAATGGGCCAGCTATTAATAGCTTCCACTTGCAGCAGAGTGATAATCCTCTGGCCCACTTCATGACCAAGGGAAGTCATTCTGTCAAGTGCAGATTGGCACTTTTTAGCTTTGACTGTGAGTCCAGCATCACTGATGTGTTGGAAGACAATCTCCAGATGTTTCAGGTGATCTTCCCAGGAGTCTGAGAAAATTGCAATGTCATCTAGATAGACAACAGCAAAATCCCCGCCCCCTCTTAACAGACAGTCAACCAACCTCTGGAAAGTTGCGGGTGCATTGTGTAGTCCAAAAGGAAGTACATTGAACTTGAACAGGCCCATGTGGGTGATGAACGCTGTTCGATGCTTCGACTGCTCTGCCAGGGTGATTTGCCAATAGCCCTTAGTCAGATCGAGGCTGGATTGAATACTTAGCATGCCCTAATTTCTCCAACAATTCATCCACTCTGGGCATTGGATAATGTTCAGGGCACGTCACGGAGTTCAGTTTTCTATAACCTACGCAGAAATGCACTTCCATTGCCCCTTTCTTGGGCATGAGGATAACTGGAGATGCCCACGGACTACGTGATAAGCGAATGATCCCCATGTCCAACATGTCTTTCATTTCCCTCTCTAATCACCTCTTTCCTCTTAGGTGACACTCGTCTTGGCTATTCTGCTGAGGGTCTCTTGTCACCTGCAGCTACAACATGTTGAGGATCAGTGGTGCAACCTGGGATAGGTGAAAACAGGGCAGTGATCTTGGCTGTCAGTTAAGAGAACTGCTCCTGTTGTTTAGCATTAAGTCTCGGAGATGGTTTAACATCTTCCAAGCTACCATCCTCCCAATCATAGAAAGCACCCTCAGGCCACTCTTCCTCCTCATCTTCCTGGACCGAAAGCGTGGGAAGATGACTGGGCCTATCATAGAAGAGTTTCAGTGAATTCACATGATACACTTGTGGCTTAACATTAGAGTCTGGAAACTGTATGAGGTAGTTCACTGTCCCATTGTGTTCCTGCACTGTGGTAGGCCCTTCCCAAGAAGTTTACATCTTGTTAGACTGGGTAACCTTCAGGACCATCACTTGATCTCCTTTCTCAAAACAACGTTCTCTGGCCCACTGGTCATATCAGGTCTTCTGGTTATCTTGGGCCTGTTGCAGATTCTCATCAGCATCTTCTCTGAGAGTATTCTGCAAGTTAGTCACAAATTCAACCACATTAGTCTCTGAAGAAGGGATAGCCCCTTCCCACTGTCTTTGCACAAGCTGTAATGGCCCTTTCACATCATAACCATAGATCAGCTCAAAAGGTGAGTAACCTAGGCTTGGGTGTGGAACAGATCTATAAGCAAACAAGAACTGTTGTAAAGCCAAGTCCCAATCATTGGAATGTTCATTCACAAACTTACAGATCATGGCCTCCAAGGTTGCATTAAAACACTCCATCAACCCATTGGTTTGGTGATAGTAAGGGACTGAGGTAAGATGTCGCACACCATGTACCTCTAGTAGGCACTGCATGACCTTGGAGTTGAAGTTAGAAGCTGTGTCTGTTAAAATCTCTGCAGGCCAACCTAGACTTGCAAATATGTCTGTCAGTGCTTGGGCCACTGCTTTAGCTGAGATCTCACCCAGTGGAATGGCTTTTGGCCCACGACGTCATGCTGAGAGTCTGCCCCAGGTTCCTCCACCTCTTCAGGTAGGACTATTTCAGGTGGAGCAGGCAACCCTGACTGCAGTTCAAGTACAGACTGGTCCACTGGTAGCAATGAAGACTGTCCTCTACTCAGACTGGGAGTTATCATGGTGTTCCATCTAGGCTCTTTCAGGGTCTGACTGGCATGGAAGACAAGATCATCACCCAATAGGGCAGGACATTCGAAGTCATCATAAACAGCAAAAGTCCAAACACCCTTCCAGACCTTGTACTGAACAGGAACACGTACTGTGGGCAGTTGAGCTGGCAGTTGAGCTGGAGAAGCCCTGATGGTGATCCAGATATGAGCAATGAATAGCAGAAAGTTGGGCCCCAGTGTCCCTATAAGCAACAAATTTCTTACCCCCTACCTACAGTGTGTGTCTTCTGTGGGTAGGGATCATGTCAGAATCAGGAGCAGCAAGTGAGCCAGTGCCAGTGTCCCTGGAAGTCAACGCAACCACCAGCTGGGCCAACTCAGGCTTCTACTTACAGTTGGCTTTAACATGCTCTAGCTCCCCACAAATAAAACATTTTGGGCTAGCCCTTGTTCCCTGACTGGCCCTGCTGAAGACTGCTGGGCAGGGCAGGGCTGTGACTTTGAGGTATAGCTGTTCGCCTGTGACCTCGGGGTGAAGGTGTTGGGCTTCTGCACTGAGCATCAAGAGAAATCTTGGCGTGGTGCGTTGGACTCCTGCTTGTCCTTAAAAGAATTTGCAATGTTAGCCTGTGATGTCTTCTCGCCACCGGCTTCAACAAAGTAGTAGAAGTAGGAGAAGGAAGAGGAGGAGGAGGAGGTTCAGAAGCACAAGTAGGTATGTAGGTAACACTAGGGGAAAGGAAACTGACTGAATAGGGACAGGAGCCTAACAGAAAAAAACTGTTTAGAACATAGAAGGCTCCTGCATCTGCTGGCACGAGAATCAAAACCCAAACATAGTGGATTGTTCCTCGTATCATCCCAGAATGACCGTTCATATGAGTACCAACTTCTAAATTGTTTTTTCTTCCACAATGTGCCAGTGATTAGCACCATGTATGTGTCATTGGCTACTTTTTGTTTTGATTCCTGGAATATCTCTAGGGCTTGTCAGTCAGTGGCTTAGGGACCAGCGCTCATCCAAGGAGCATGACTTTGAGAACTGCTGTAGACCATGGCTGCAGTCCAAGCTGAATGCAATCCAACTTGATAAACAGCCTCTTTGTGTGTGTTTATCTTAGCCTTTGTAAAATACTGAAGGGCTAAATCCATATTAATAGGTCATAAATTATGGAGGAATTTTTTTTGGTAAAATATTAACTTGCTCTATGAGCCATCTTGATTTCTTCAGTCATTTTAATGTATGTCTCACCATATCAGGGTTGTACATGTACAGCCCACTAGTTGCATACAGCTCAAGGGCTATTTTTGTGGACCCCTGAGCCTGCAGGGATCAAAAAAAAAATCTGTCAAAAATTTTTGTGTGTTGGGGGCATTTTTGTTATGTTTTTGGGCATTCTAAGCCATTCTAGGTGCTGGAGAGGCCTTTAAAAATGGTAAGTTTTTTAAAGGCCTCTAGGGGAAAGGAAACTGAATAGAGACGGGACAGGTCACTTCAGATAACTTCCTATTGTGTTTGCTTTAGCTCTCAAGACTTTATTTCTTCTATACATGCAGTGTTGTTGGAGCAGACAGTTCATGAATGTCTAGCTTGCAGTGAAAATATCTTTTGCTATTTTTTTTCCTCTCCAGTGTTGAGCAAATGTGCATCCAGATCAAGGAGGTTGGAGACAGAGTCAACTATATCAAACGTTCATTACAATCTCTAGATACCCAAATAGGCCACTTACAGGACCTGTCTGCTCTTACTGTGGATACCTTAAAGACATTAACAGCACAGAAGGCTTCAGAAGCTAGCAAGGTTCACAATGAAATTACACGGGAATTGAGTATTTCAAAGCATTTGACACAGAACCTCATTGATGACGGTCCATTACGCTCTTCTGTGTGGAGGAAGCATAGTATTGGCAACGTGTTTGGATCTTCTTTTCCCCAAGGAGGCCTTGAGAGTAGTAATGCTGTGCTGTGTAACATTTCTATGCAAGATGAAAGAGATTCTGGACATAAGATTATTGGTCTCCCGAAGGGGGATGAATTCACCTTTCCAGGGGCAGGTTCCTTGGGTAGTGCCTTAGTTCCAAGAGCTCTTTCTCCTTCAGAACTTCGTCAAAGAGTACAGGGTACAGACTTAACAAAAGGCAGTAATAAAAGTAAAAAGACAGGCAATTCTTTAAACAGTATTCCACATATAGCATGTGTATCAGCTAAATTTTTTGTTAGCACTCCTTCTCAGCCAAGTTGTAAAAACAAATTAGAACATGCTACAAGGAACAATGAAATTATAGCCCTGAAGGCTGGAGATGGAGAGAATGCTGTTGAATTTGGCGCATTTGTAGGTAAGTATAACAAGCTAAACAGTGTGCTTCCAAAAATTGCTGTTCATTGCTGTGATTCTCCTGCTTCTGGTTCTGTTTCTTATGCCACTACCTCTCAACCCTGTGTTGAAGTTGGAGGATACATTAACTGTGGATTTGTTTGTGATGAAAATGATACTCATAGTGAAAGCTACTGGGACAAATGGAATCAGCATTCCTCTTCCAAGTTGGTGAAGAATGATGCCAAAAATAAAACACAGTTATCCACTAATGAGGTCAGAGTTGACTCAAGTAGTGGTTTGAACAGGACACTGAATATTGAACCATTTCCTAGAAGTGTTCCAGAAACATCAAGAAAGAGCTGTAGTAGTTCCAGCGGCATTGTACATCTTCAAAAATGGCAAGGTTTGATTATCAAGAGTTGTATGGTATGCTTTGGTGGATTTTGGTTGCAGGTTGCACTTTGCTTTTAATTTTCTCAAGCTGTCAGAGCGGTTCTTTCTTTGTAAAAGTTTAAGTTCTTCATAAATCTGAGTTGTAGACAATATTTTTCAGACATAAAGTAATTCAGGATTAAAACATTTTAATTCTAGCTCTAAATGTTGCAGATAAGTGTTTGAATTCAAAAGAGTCCTACTCCAGCAGCTGATTTTGTAAATGTTTCTTTTTGAATGTAGTAGTCTGCATAAAAATATTGTCTCTTCCTCAATTAAATTAAGATTCTTTTGGTTAACAGACAATGTATCTATGACGCTTGTGTCACTCAGGAGTTCTGCTGTTCTATAATTCTCCATGCTGCTTGGTCTATTAATTGCCCCTGTTTTGGCAAGCTTTGTGTCTTTTAGAATATAATTTACAGTTTTCAAGTAAATAAAACATTTAGCATTTTTAAATGTTCTCTTTAGCGGCAAAAATATTCCAATTTTGCTGGTAGCTCAAGTGGTGTTTTAACTTTTGACTTTGAAGCTGCTCAGAACAGTGATAGATTCATTTCTTAAAACACTGGGAAGAAATATACACTAATGAAATACTTTCAGATACTTTGGGTAATGAAGAAAGCTTAATGTCATGGTAGTTTGCACACTTTTTTATGTCCTTTTTGGTTGGCTTAAGAAAGATTTTACGTCCACAGGGAGGTTGGCATTTGTATTATGGCCAAGACAAAGTTTAGTTAGTTTGCAGGTTTTTTTGTTTAGTGTTTGTTTTTGGTTTTTTTCAGAATAAACATCTTCTACATTTTTTGTTCGCTTTTGTCCTAGTGATTCCAAATGCCCGTGGCCCAAATCCCAACCTGAGTAAACCCAACCCACTGAAATAAAGGATCTTTACCAAGTACTCTGATTTACCAATTTTCCATTGACTCAGTGCTTTTTCTTTAGTTTGGAATAACATTTTAATTTTGACATGTATACTGTATATGGTCATGTATAAGTTTAGTCATTTTTGTCAGCAAATTGACCCAAAAGACCTGGTTGACTTATTCCTGGATCAATATAATTATGAAAAAAAGGAACCATCTTCTTGCCTGAATAGAGTGGTGAAAGGCAAAAACTTGGTTGATCCTGGGAGAACCTAAAAGAAGCACCAATCCCCTCTGCTCTATCCACTGTGGCACCACTTCTGACCTTTTTGAATGCCTGGACAGGAAAATGGTGGTAGTGGCAGTGGCTTTTTGATGCTTTGCTTCAGAGGATCACTGAGAGAGCAAAGGGGCTTGATACTTCTTGTAAGTTCTGGGACAGACTAACTCTCACCTTTTGCCACAACTCAGAGAAGGGATGGTTTCTTTTTTGGTAAGAGTTAATACTGTAACTTAACTTTCTTTTTTCTGAAAATAATAATCTTGTTCTCTGAGTAGAGTGGTAAAAGGCCTTTTTGAATGCTTGAGTGGGAAAATGGTGGTGGCTGCTGAGGCAGCTGGCCCTCTGACATGGTACTGCCACTTTTCCATCTTTGTGGAATGACCCTGACTTACCCATGGGTCATATGAAAGTCCATAATTTTGGCCCCAAAACCTGCCCTTGGCTTATACATGAGGTCAATGGATACATGAGTATATACAGTAATTTTTAAGGCTAAGGGAACTTGGTAAGTCAATATTTGCATAAGTTCAAGTGATTTCAGTGTGTCTGCTGTAGTTGGGGCTGACAATTGGATTTAGGTCTTTGTCTCGCAAAATGAACTGTTATACATCCTCATCACAGGTAGTGTAGATGCACCATCACTGAAAGGAAAGTCCTATCAAGATAGTCCTTGCCCTTCTGCCAATCTATCTATAACTTTATATAGCTAACATATTGTGAAAGACAGAGCCTGGGAAAAACCGCAGTGGACCATGTGTTGTGGTAAATGGAACCTGACAAAAATTTGGTGTGTAAATCCCAGAATTTCCAGATCAGCATGGCCACTGGGCATGGTACATCAACATAATTTCTGGACTCATTACTTGGTGCTGGAAGTCTCTTTCAAATAGGAACTTAAACGTGGAGACACCTGACATGCACAACCAGGTGTTCAGATATGACGGTCAGCATTAGAATGTCAGGCAGGTCCAGAAATGAGTCGTGAGTGTGATTCCAGTCCTACACTGCATATCCACCCTGCACAGCGTGACCTGTGTTCATATATAGTGTAGGACAGTCATGAATGGACGCTTGTAATATTGGCAGGTGTTTAACTAAACCACATTAAGACTTTTAAAATGCTATCTTTTGATTTTCTTTTTCTCTGAGCAAATTTATGTCTGGTCACATTTGTGTGTTTTAACTGGTGATTCTTCACCCCCATCCCAATTTGTGAAAAACAGTCGTAACTGTAAATCACTTGTGTGCTTTACTTTTGAAACATAAAATGAATTTTAATAAAGCTAAAGACATAGAAGATTTATACAGTGTCTAAATTTAATCCACTGACTAGCAAGCTGAATAATTGCACTTATTTTACTACAGCAAATGCTTTGGTGCTGGGCTAGTTTGTCTTGTTCATAATATAATCTTCATCCTTATATTTGGTTTTGTAGAGTGTTGGATGGAGGAAAGTAGTCTTGGAGATACATGTATGATGAGATGAAAGGGGGAAGACCCCAGTAGCTCACCTTGCTGTCTTTTCTCATTTGCATAGATGTAAATATGCTAGGCACACTAACGTGTCCCATGTGATCTGTAAACTACATACAGATTTCATTATTCAGGCAAATATGACTTAACCTCTGTGTACATGCGGTTGTTTACAGATATCAAATCTAGTCTGTGAACAGCAGGTAGAGCAAGGGCAAGTCAACACAATACCAATTTGCCACTGCGTTGACATTCTGGATTTTAGAGAGGTACTATGTATTCTGAATGGTGCTCATGGGTTAAGATGGAGAACATCCCGTATGCCTATAGTTGTTGAGTGTTTTTCTTATCTTTTAAGGATGAAGTTTATATTTAGAAAATCTGTGATACGGAACTGTGCTTTTTCTACTTATAGTTACACTTAGCAAAAATACCAATATCTGCTGCCATTTAGAGAGAGAGAGAGATTTTCCTAGGTCATCATCACTGATGACACAGGTGTACAGTTTTATGTAGAAAAAGCAACAGTTACTAAATTTAACCTACTATTAAAATATCCATGTGCTTTTGGATTCCAGCAGTATTTTAATAAGAATTTACATCTGTTTGGTATATTTCTCTAAATCTGTACTTGTATTTTTCTACATGGTGGTGGTACCACAGGTCACAGAGACAGCATGGAATTGCAACGATATAAAGAGACAGCAGTTAAAAATAAAGAAAAGAATGATAGCATTAAGGTAAGAGGATGTCATGTATTGGATAACCCACATTCCACAAAACTCACTCTGATGTAGACAGCAGGGGTTTTTTTATAGACAAGCATAAGTAACACAGCACACTTCCACTGAAGTTGCAGAAACTAAAGGATCTATACAGCATACATCTTTTATAAATTATCAATACAAATTTGGACAGGCAAAGCATTCATTGGTCAAAGCCATAAATCCCTTCATATGTCTATCCACCCTTTACTTCCTTAGGCTGGTGCATGACACAACTCCATATGCCATTAACCAAGGTGACCCCTGTTGCGTATTTGTCCCTATCTCCATGGTGCTTTGTTCTCATAATATCCTAGCACTGCCAGCCTTTCATTTTCCCCTCTTCCCTAATGTGAAACACAATGTAACAGTGAGTAGCCTTTGGATTACAATGAAGGAGCCTCTTTTTTTCTTTTTCTTTTGCATTGGTTAAATACAAAATAGCAGTTAGCGAAGAATACACATTCATCAGGTTAGTGTTTTCAGGGCAGGGAGCTTAGTGACCTGATAGAGAGCAATCACTATGTACATTCATTGTCATGTTGGAGTACTAGTCAGCTGCTTTAGTAAGTATTAAGATCCTATTTAAGCACAGTAGTATGGCTGTAACTTAGAAATTCCCAGGCTTGGAGATTCGTTGGGAGTTAGAGAAGGAACAGTAACACAATAGAAGAACACATATTTTGCGCGCAGAAGGCTGGAGGTTCAGTTCTTTGCATCTTCAGGTTCAGGTAGCAGGTGGTTGCGAATCAGTGTCAGTTAGAAATAGCCAACCTGGGCTAGGTGGACACATTTTTTGAAGATGGTAAAAATCCTGTTACTTTGTTTTGACATTGTGTGAGAGAAGCACATGTTGTGGAGGCATCAATATGCAAGCAGTTTTAATTTCATAACAGGCAATTCTGGAGGTTTAGGGTCAATCCCATACAAACTCAAAATTTCTGGTTTCCCACTTTCTTGCCCTGTTTTCTGAAATGGTACTGTATTTTTAAAAAATACGTATGTGCATGATGGCCCAAACATAGTAGTAGGTTTGTGGGAGGGAGCTGTTTCTCTTGAGAGCATTCCACAGGAACCTCAGAAAACAAAGCAAGGATCTCTAGATTGGGGCTAAAATCTGAAAAAAAACATTTTAAAGTGTTTCAGTTCAAGAGTATCACTCATAGAGAAACTGGAACCACAAACAAGTTCTGAGCTTACAGGTAAATTCAGCCTATTAAAGCCACTTAATTTTTTTAAAAATCTTTACTTCTAACTTTTGTAGGAGCGACAAGAAGACTTCAGAAAAGCAATTTTAGAAAGCATGGAAATAAATAAGGATCAGGTAAAATTTAGTTTTATTCCAGCTCTTCAGATTGCATGAAATATCATAGAGACTAATGTTTACATGTCTGCAAGTAAGGGTATCAGCATGATCCCTTTTAAAGTATTGTGTAACATATTGGTAACACAAAGCACATATTTTAGTAGAATAATCATTGATGACATGGTTATCTGTTTAATACATAGGGCAACAGTAACACTGAAGGTAATTTGAGGCCTATTAGTTCATGTGGCAGCTTTGCTGATGATCGTGGAAATTCATTAGCAGCACACTCAGAACAAAGTAAGTATCATAAACTCTTTACTTTTTAAGCTCTGAATTCTATAAAGTGGTATTAACACAAAGCAGTTCATTAAATACATGTTTCTTGGTTAAGATTTGTAGTCATAGAATCATAGAGCTGGAAAAGACAACAAAGACCATCAAATCCAACCACCTGCCATGCAGGAATACACCATCAAAGCATTCCTGACAGATGGCCATCCAGCCTCTGTATAAAAACCTCCAAAGAAGGAGTCTCCACCACACTTCAAGGCAGTATACGCCACCACTGAACCTCTCTTACAGTCAGGAATTTTAGATGGAATCTCTTTTCCTGAAGTTTGAAGCCATTGCTCCCTGTCCTAGTCTCTGGAGCAGCAGAGAACAGGCTTGCTCCATCCCCCATATGACATGCCTTCAAATATTTAAACATAGCTCTCATGTACCCTCTTAACCTTATCTTCTTCAGGCTAAACGTACACAGCTCCCTAAGTCATTCCTCATAGAGCATGGTTTCCAGACCTAGTACCATTTTGGTTGCCCTCTTCTGGACATGTTCCAGCTTGTCAACATCCTTCATGAACTGTGGTGCCCAGCACTGGACACAGTATTCTAGGTGGAATCTCACCAAAGCTGAGTAGAGTGGTACTATCACTTCCCTTGAGTTAGACACTGAACTTCTATTGATACATCCCAGAATCACATTGGCTTTTTTGATTTGCCGCATCACACTACCGACACATGTTCAGCTTGTGGTCCACTAAGACTCCCAGATCCCTTTCATATGTATTGTGGTCAAACCAGGTGTCACCCATCCTGTGTCTGCGCATTTCATTTTTTCTGCCCAAGTGTAGGACACTTCTTCCTGTTGAAATTAATTTTGTTAATTTTGGCCCAACTCTCTAATCTGTTACGGTCATTTTGAATTCTGAGCCTGTTCTCTGTAGTGTTAGCTACAGCTCCTAATTTGGTGTCATCTGCGGATTTGATAAGAATGCCCTCTATTCCTAAATAATTGATAAAGATGTTGAATAGCACTGGGCCCAAAACAGAACCCTGTGGCATTCCACTAGTCACTTTTCTCCAGGATTAAGAGAAGCCATTGGTGAGCACCCTTTGGATTCAGTTGGTCAACCAGTTGCAAATCTACCTAACAGTAGTATTATCTAGCCCAGATTTTACTAGCTTATTTGCAAGAATATCTTGCAGGACCTTATCAAAGGCCTTACTGACGTCAAGATATGCTATATCCACAGCATTCTCAGGATGGCAGGAAGATCAATCCATGTACTAATGGGTTTGATCCCCTTATGCCAGCCAATAAAGGAGCCGTCAATGTTGTTTTCTGGGGGTTTTTTTCTGTTGGAGTCCCTTCCTATCTGGCCAGTTTTTATTCTTCTGCCAACCAACCGCAGACGTTCCCTATCCGGTCTTCATAAAAATACATGTTATTGTTAACCTGGTTTCTGGGGGTCCCGGGAGGGACACCTAAATGTGCTCAAACAATGGGGAGGAAATTAGCAAAGAGCACAAGTTTGCAGTGCAAGAGGCAGGGTAACGTAGTGAGATCTTGAACCCTATGTCTACGAGGTCAGGCCGAGTCAATGATAAGGCAGAAGTTGAAACTAATAATAATTGTTTTATTGAAGCACAGTCAAACACGTGTATGTAACACACTCACACAAGAATTATAAAAATAAAAGGTAGGAGTGGGATAGAGGGATTTTGAGAGGAGGTTTGGTATGGGAAATACTATACCTGTCCTGAAGCCCGATAAAAGCAAAGAAGCTGCGGAGCGTGGATTCTCAGCACGTGGGGCTGAGGGGAAGCTCCTCAAATGGAGCGGCAGCAAGTTGGGAGGCAAGTCACGAGCGATCCAACGAGACGCTCAAAATCAGGGGTTCTTACAGGGAAAATTGTGGCCGCAGGCTAGTCCGTACTTGGGGATAACAATGAGTTTGGGGCTGGAGACAAAGCCTCCGAAAAGTCAGTACTTTAGATGATTGAGTTATGACCAGATTGTCAATAGAGTAGCCAGTATGCAAACGCGGAGTGCTTGAGAGTTGTATAGTCCACTCATCGAGATGCCTGTGCGGGGCAGGGGATCTTTTGTAAGTAGCGTGCATACATAATGCGATACTTGCCTTGAGGTCCCCTGAAGGTGCATTTGGCAATGACTGGCCTGCCTGGATCGGGATTTGAATGGTTCAGCTATTGTCGCCCGCGCCTGTGTGCGTGCTTGTCCGGGGGCCTCGCAAGCGCGTGGAGAGGAATGGGTAAAGAAGGCCAAATTATTGATATCAAATGATATCTTAATATCCCACAAGCTCGGGCTAGAAACAGCAGTAACAATCCCCCCCCCCGAAAATGGGCGATGTTGGGGACAATATTGATCATTTTCCAATTAAAAATCAAAAATAATTTTAGAGCCAAATAGGGGTCTACAGATTCAGAGGTAGTATTTCTCTGTAGGGAAAGGGAATTTTGGGGAAAAGCAAAGGATTTCTATCTTATAAAAACATTCCTAACTAAGCCTAAACACACACAAATGCATAGCAATAATAAGCAATAAAGAACAACAAGTCATCCCGTCAATTGGGAAACGGCAGTAAATAAGCAGTTGAGGCAAATGGCAAAGTGCAAAACAGTTGAGTCTTGAAGCAAAACGTGCCTTCCAATGAAGCACTGTAAGTCTTGAGCAAGGAGAAAGTGGTAGCAGTTACAATGTATCCAATTTTGCAAAACTAGCTAACAATCGCGAGCTGACTACTAGCTGCTTGCATTTTGCAGATCTTGTAGAAAGGAATAGTCCATGAAGAGCTTCTTCGGTGAGCAAGAAGCAAAAGTCTTTCAAAACTGGGTTGTTAAGTCCAAAGTCCTTTGTCTCTGTCGGGAGGTGTTTGGGTCACCCCCCCATGGTCCCACAGCTGCTTCAGAGGGCTCGGGCATCTCCTTGGACCAACTCCTGATTGGAGCTGTGATTTTCTTCTTCACGATCCCCCCCCCCCCGATACCCGGGGGAGATGGTCAGGTCCGGCGGGTCGTCCCGGCTCTCCGAAGCTGTCGACCTATAGCTATTTTGGCAACAGAACTGACAACAAGGTTATCCAATACATAGATAAAACGCAAATTACCAGCTCAGCGCCTGATGGGAGTTCAAGTTGAAACAGTTTTTGCTCACTGTGATCTGAAAGCGTATGTGGGAGCGAGGATTTAAATAGCTCCCAAGTATATAGCTGTTTTGGCCGTGGGAAGGCCGAGACGGTAGCGAAGCTGTGAATTCAGAACCCGCATCAATCCGCCAGCCCTGAGGCTGGGTTAACCAAGTCATTCCAGAACAAGGTTGGATTGAGATATCCAAAGTCATTCCGGAACAAGGTCTGGTTCCAGTTAGCAGACAAATAGCCAAAGTCATCCCTTAACAGGATGGGATCTCACTTGGCAGTTGGTTCGCCGAGGTCCCCCCATCGCTCAAGCCCAGAACCTGACTCCAAGCCTGATGATGTATCCCGAGGGCTTCGGGGTCTGCCAGTACGGTGCTGGTAGCTAGATGTAGGTTCTGAGTGCACAACTTCCCTACCTCGAGAAAGCTGGATTCCGAGGCAGGTCTGAGAGACGGTCGCCTTCGGATAGGCTTTTGAAACCAGATGGGACATTCTGTTCGAAACAATTCACACTAACAATAAACTATTTACAAACTACGAGCCTCGGAGCTCTCAATAAAATCGACCAGCTTGTAGCTGGAAAATTTGTTTCTTGACCCACAGTGCGAGGCCAATCAAGCATATGGCTAGTATAATCTGAAAGGCAACCAGAATTTTAAAGGGTGCAAAGTGAAGTGGGCGATTGTTTGCCCCGTGGACGACCAACTGAAGGTGTCCCACCATGACTGTTGTAAGGTTGACTCTAAATCTTTGGAGGACTCAACAGTTACTTTGGCGGAGTGATTAACTGTCAATGCAATCTGATGGAGGGAGCGCGATACCTCCAGTACTCTATTGGGTAGGCAGCTGAGATTCTGTAGCCATGTAGACACAGGAATCTCATCCTCGATGTGGAACCCGACTAGTTCGGATTCTGTGGGCACGTATCCATTCTCTAAGACATAATCTTTTATCTCCCACCTGAGATAGAAGTTGTTTCCAACACAATCTTGTACGTGCTGCGAGCAAAAGCATGGGTTGCCAGCGGTGCGGTTGATGTTTACTGTCGCACCACTAGGCAATACTGTCACATTTGAACACAGGTTTCTTAAAAGCACTCCTTATTAATCCATGCCATGACTGTATAGTTTACCGGTACTACAACATATTCAGAGACATTGCTATAACTAAAACTATCATTACTGCGAAAACGCTGTACCCAATGGTGGCGAAATAACCGGATAAATCAAATGAGTGCGTACCATTGGACCAATGGTACAATTGTCGGGGAAGCAAGGTGGCATTAGTGGCTATTAAGGGTAGTCCTAGATGGGATAATGGATGTAAGATTACTGGGTCCAGAATCCTTTCGTGTATGACTTCCACTTTGAGAGTTAGACTCTCCCAAGTGGCATGCCGTATCTGTGCTAAGGCGGCGGGGTGTTCTAGGGACTCCGGATGGCGCTCTCTCAGCAGGCTCAGGATCTCCGGATATATTAATCCCATGAGGCTGGCCTGAATCACCTGAGCGGCAAAGATGATTATGTTGCTTTGCAGTTGCGTACACTGAATAGCAACTGACATATTGTGTGTCGTGGTTTTTAAGACACGACTGAGGTCAGACACTATATCTCTCTCTGCGCCAACACATTGCGGTAACAATTGACTGATCAAATCCATTCCTCGTGCCAGGTTAGTTAAACCAGCAATGGAGGACACACCAATTTCTTTAGTCTTGGAGCCAATCATGCCTAATTTATTTGCCAATACCTCGTCCATAGCGTTAATTATTGCGCTGCCAGTGCCTACTCCTCCTAAGACGGTCCCTAGGACGCTTCGCTTAGGGCGAGTGTGTGGGTGGGAAAACGACAGCCACCGCTTTTCCCACTGCTCCCACTGTGTCCATGCTAATTTTAGATAAGGCTGGCAGGCAGGAATGACCTTAGAAATGTTAACTACCGTGAAATTTAACACCATGGTGGTGACAATGGGTTGGGAGTTCGAGTACGCGACTACCTCTATATCCTTACGTATTACAGTACTCCCCACATACATGACCGGGGAACTAGTGGAAGGAGGAGTATACACAGGGGAATCTGGGCATCACATTTTGCTACATGCGAATTTGCAACCAGTTGGGGTACGGGTGAGGTTATGGCACGTGAATAGAAAGGTTTTCCACTCCCATGCTGGGTGACAATTATCATAGGTGAACCTAATCACAAACAGGGAGGCATTGCGGTGCCGGCTCCAGACCATATTGACAGTCTACAGAGACGGGGCAATGGCCATTTCAGTGTAGAACTTGGCTTTGCTACCAGCCACAGACATTCGTAACTCAGAGCTAAGCCTCCCTCTGGGGCGTACCTGTATCTGGGAAAATAGTTCAAATGGGTACCTCTTCTGAAACCAAGGTAACAGATGTGAGTTTCATAGCAGGGCTTCTGCCTCCTGGTAAGGATTCCAATGGCAGATCACCTGCACGTTGAATTGCCAATTGGTGGTGAATTGGGTTGTGTATTCGGGAGAGGCTCTGAGGACGTATTTAAACAAAGGAAACAATACCGCAATCCGCGTGAATGGTCCCATTCCGTCTCCCTGTAGGGCACACAGGCACGTGAGTCTGTCACTGTCTATAACTATATACAGGGGCTATTTACAGAAGCGGGAAAGTCAGAGGGGTCGCCACTCCTCTCTGTCCCGACCAGACAGTGTTCCTTTACCCATTGTCAAAAGCCTCGTAGATTGAGACAAACGTCTCGGACAAGTTAATGGCTGGTACTTCCTTGCAATTTAAGGAAGTCTGACAAATTACTGGACTCACATTAGGCTTTTGGGTGCCTGAATCTTCCGACTTGGGAATTGCCACTGAGGCGGGATCAACAGGCTGACCTTTCCACTCCTTGAGCTGGGAGACCTGGAAGAATTTAAGCCAGTCTCCCTTCTTCCTAGGTATGCGGACCTGGTAGACCGTGGGGGAAATTCTTTTCACAATGGGGACAAGACCCACCCATTTAGCAGCAAGAGAGTGCTTGTCCTTATAGAAGTTCCTATAAAGGACCAGCTGCCCTTCTTCCCACTGGCACGGGTGATGAACCCATCCCAGCCTTTTCTTTTGCAGATTCTTACCTAGTTGTTCTGCTACCTGCCTGTGTATTTGACTTATGTGCTGGATCAGATTCTTCACCCACTTGTTCAAGACAACAGGTTCCAAATCTGAAGGCAAACTAGTGTCGATCCGGAAGGCTTCTGGCAACATCATTTTACACCCTGTCATAATCATGTGGTGTAAAACCATGTGATGCCATGGTGCCTCTGAATACCATCAAGATAATGGGCAGTTTGACGTCCCAATCCTTCCCCGAGGAGCGTACGACCTTCCGGAGTGCCTCCTTCAAAGAACGGTTGGTACGTTCTATCTGTCCGGAGCTTTGCGGGTGATGTGCAATGTGGAATCGCTGGCGTATGCCCAGCACCTTGCACAATTCTTGGGTCACCTCTCCAGTGAAGTGAACTCCAAGATCCGAGTCAAGGTCATGTGACACGCCCCAGTGAGCCCAAACATTGTTGAACAGCAGCCGTGCAGCTATGCTAGCTGTATTGTCTCTGCAAGGGAATGCCTCTACCCATTTGCTAAAGGGATCAATTACCGTCAAACAGTACTTGTTCCCTCTAGGTGTAGTGGGCAAAGGACCTATGAAGTCAATTTGGATTCAGGTCCAGGGACCCTCAATCCGTTGGTGCTGAATGGGAGCTTTAGGTCCGGAGGGGTCAGCATTGACCATGGTGCAAGACAAGCAATTGTCAACCCACTGGTTAACATCTTGCTTCATCTGGGGCCACCAACCGGTTTCCCTAACTCTGTCCAACGTGACTCCTCGTCCACGGTGTCCTTGCTCGTGAACGAACTGGATCACGTCTCCTCGGAGGTCCTTGGGCACTATCCAATGGCGCTGGCCACTGGCATCGACGGCCCAGAACACTCCATCTAGCTGTTCTATCATAAAGCGGCCAGACTCGTCAGAACCGTTTCTGGCCAGTTCTGAGATCTCTGGGTCTCCCTTCTGAAGGGTGCCCAAGTCAAACATAGGGGGAAGCAACAGCTGTTTGGAATTGACATTGACGGCAGCGATGGGAGTCCCATCGTCCATGAAAGCCACATCCCTGGCAAGGGCATCTGCCCGGTTGTTCCAAATGCAAGTAGCCGTGCCCTTCCTTTGGTGCCCTCGGACATGAGCAACCCAAGTAGGGGCAATCCTCTCTTCAATTTGTGCAGCAATGCGAATCCATTTGTCCAGATGGGCTATGTGTTTCCCATCTGCAGTTTTCAAGTCATTTTGGATCCAGATTGGAAGCCACACACTGGCTGCTTCAGCAGTCCAATCTGAGTCAATGTAGATGTCAAGCAGTTCGTGCTCTAAGATAGCCTTTAGAGCTTCTACTTCAGCCACTTGGCTAGCATGGGGCCTGGCTTTTCCCTGTAGGGTGAAGGAGTCTGTGACACAGATTGCTCCAAAGCCTGTCTGTGGACTACCGTCCACGTGCATGGAAGAACCATCACAGAACCAACATGTAAAGCCTTGCAATTGAGCCTCTTCGAGAGAAGCACCCCACTCAACTGGCCAATTAGGTTGGTACATTGGTGGCAGAGGACACTCATGTGTGGCTCCGGTCACAACTAGACCATAGGGAGCCGGTGGATCTTGTGGCTGTTTTTGGAAATCCACCCCACGTGACACCAGGGAAACGGTCCATTTGGCTATCCGTGCGTTGGATACCTGGCCGTTCTGGACCTTTCCAGATACAGTGTACTTAAGCGGTGTGGGGTGGGTCTGGACAATCACACGGGCACCTCCAATCATAAATTTCCAGTGCGTTAGAGCCCAGACTAGTGCGAGGCATGTTTTCTCACAAGGGGTGAATTTAACCTCATGGGAGTTCAAATTACAGGAGGCATATGCTATAACTCGCTGAGTGCCATTCAGTTGCTGCGACAGAACTGCTCCTATACTCCTATCCGAGGTGGCTAGTTGTATGAGGAACAGTCTAGACATGTTCGGGTGTGCCAGTGCTGGGCGCTTTCATAAGGTCCTCTTTTAACTGTGCAAAAGCCTATTGTTGTGCAGCTCCCCACTCCCACTGGGCATTCTTTTCCAACAGGGCATATATAGGCTTTACCTTGGCGGCAAAAGACTCAATAAAATTCCTGGAGAAATTGAAAGTTCCCAGGAGCGAGCGAAGAGAGTGCACATCTGTGGGGGCAGGTAATTTTGCAATTACCTCAAACCTTTGCGCATCAGGAATGCGTCCTTCTGCTCCTAAACAAAGTCCTAGATATTTGACCTCCGTGGTCACCAACTGTGCTTTTTCTCTACTGGCTTTAAATCCAGAGGATTTCTCTACTGGTTTTAAATCCGGAGGATAGCCAGTACCTCATGGGTAATGTCCCTAGTTTTGTCTTCCGAATCAGAATGGATGAGGATGTCATCCACGTAGGACAAGACATGGGCTCGTGAGGCTGGCTGCAGCCTAGATGACATCTTGACCACATGCGCGTGGCAGATGCTGGGGCTCGAGTGAAAACCCTGAGGCATTCTTTTGAAAACGTACTGTTGCCCTCGGAATGTGAGGTGAACTTATACCAGCACGCTTCGTGCAGCGGTATGGAATGAAAGGCGTTAGCCAAATCCAATACGCTGTAGTATTTGGCTCCAGCCACAATAGCAGACGAGATCTCATTGTATTTAGCCACGACTGGCACTACGGCGGGAGTGACAGAGTTCAAAGCTCTGAAATCCACTGTCATTCGCCACGTTTTACCGTCAGCCTTGGGCACAGGCCACAAGGGCGCGTTACAGATGGACTGCATAGGAGTGACTACGTCCCACTGGACAAGTCCCTTGATTATCTTTCCTGTGCCTTCCTCTGCTTCTGCAGGATACTTGTACCGCTTCTGAGGCAGGGGATCTTTGCCTTCAATTAACACGCAAGCACCCTTCACCTCGCCACACTCAATTTTGTCTCTAATCCAAACTTCAGGGAACGCTTGTACCCATGGATCACTAGCAACACACTGCACGGGGGCAGGGGCCTTAATAGCAGCACAGCGGTGTACCGCGGAGATCTCAGGGGGTCCCTGGTCTAATTGCCACAAAAACCCGTTCGCATAGTCCACCGTAAGCTTATTTCCCCAGAGGAATCCGATGCCCAAGAGGCCTTCGTCTTCTCTGCAGTTCTCACAAGCCCACAGTTTAAAACGGAACGTGTTAATGGACATAGGGATATTGGTCCATGCCTTAGCTTGGTGTCCTCCCGCCCCATATCCAGTCAACTGGACAGTCTCGGGGTTGGGCTCACCGTGTCTCACTAATTTGGGGTGCGGTACATTCAGTACTGCACCAGAATCCACAAGAAGGGTGGCAGGAGTCCTGTCCCTCTCTGTCCCAATGCCTGCCTTCATCCAGAACCTTCCCCACTTATCTGGTTTCAGCCAAGCCACAACATTGTGGGGAAGCTTCCTGCACCGGGGGCACCCCTATTCCTGCAAGTCCAGGCTGGGATAGTATCCAGCCAGGGGAGAGCCGTTGGTCACAGCGCTGACCGGCTGTTTACTCCCTGCCTGAAGCTGCTTCTCCAGGGCAGCTAAGAGCTCAGATGTTGGCCTCTTGTCGAACTGGCTCATGTCCAGTCCGAACTTTCTAAGCATGCCCCAGATCTTTACTCTGTCTGAAGAGTAAGTCTGGGCTGTGGGGTCATAACCACCGGATGTCTCCCTAGGGGCACCAGGGTCCGGGGTCTGCTTTGGGGCTGCGGGTGGCTGAGAGGAGTTCCCTGTCCTGTTGGGCTGACCGTGGGAATCCCTAGCCTGCCACTGTCGGCTGTCCTTTCTGGGAGGAGGGCGCGAGTTCCAATTCCCCTTGGGAACGGAATTTGGAGTCGTCTTCCTGTGTTGGGAATGGGGCCCATAATTGGAGTAGGTAATCTCCTGTATGGGCTCCCAATTCCCTGCGTCACACTTACGGGGCTTAGGAGGGGGCTTCAGAGAACCGGCCTTGCGGAGCAGGTCAGCGACTTGCCGGATGTTGTTCCCGAATTCCTCCCATCCAGTTGTTGCGGGGTCCACCAAGCCCAGGGCCATTTTGGTTTCATGGTTAAGACCTCCGTAAAGGAAAATCTTAAACTCTACCTGATTAAAATTGTACCCTCCTGGGGCCAAGGGGACTTTCTCAGCAAGTATGACCAGAAGCTGCTTCTGAGCCACGTAAGCTTCAGGGTTCTCTCTGGGAACCTGTTGCTCCATGACATACAGAACGCTAGCGCTCTGCCCAGGCCACAAAATCCTTATCGTCTCCCTCATCCACTCGTGGGCCTCGAGCCTTACCACGGCAGACTCCAATGCCACGGCAGACTCCAATGTGGGGATCTCTGCAGGGGACATGCACAACCTAGCCAGCTGGGTTAAGTCCTGGCCATTGGCTGTGGGGTGGGAGTGGATCACGGCATTAAGCCACATGATCCCAGTCTGTTTGTTTAGAGGACCAAGTTGATCTGCAATCGCCTTGGCCTCTGTGGCTCTCTAGGGGACCCGGGTCTCAATTTCTTGGGTCTCCCGGACCTCTGCTCTGGCTAAACCTCCTTCTCCCGAAGGGGCAATCCTCTTTGTCATTGACCGTGTCTCTACTGGCTGGATTGGGACCCTGTGGTCGCTCCAGTCCGGGTTGTGGGGGAGAGCGGCCAGACATCCTCTGGCAGTGGCTCTTCAAGGGAGAACGATGGGAGCAGTTCAGGGCAGACCGCAGAGATCAGTGCCCTTCTGGTGTTAAGCTGGCTCTCCCGCGCCTCGATTTGCTTATGGCAAACCGCGTGACTAACAGCCTCCTGCTGTTCCTTGACTTGCCCTACCATAAATTGTGCTGCAGACCTGAAGTGGGCTAGCTCAGCTTCTAAAGCGTGAGCCTTCTCCTCCCAAGTCTGGGCCTGAAGATTGGCTGCACTCAATTTTTGGGAGGTGGCCTGCGCGACGGAAGCAAATGCTACCTTGTCCACCCACAGGACGTCCATCTCGGCATGAAGCCAGGCATTCTCTTTCTCAGTTGCTGCTAACTTATCTCTGGTCTCTACCAAGGCACGTGATGCATCTCTGGCCTTAAGCCAAAGTCCCCATGCGACCAACACATCCTTGGATGGTCCGAACAGGTTCTTGGACTTACGCACCTTTGCGTATACTTCACGGAGGGTGGCAAAGGGGTCTGCCGTCTGGAAGCTCGTGTCCTTCCAGGGGCATTGTCCTTTACTGAGCACCCATTTTTCTAACTTCCCTTTGGACTCCTTCTCAATCATGAAGTCCTTAACTTCCAGGGTACTGCTCTCAGCCATACTAACACTCACGGGACTAGGACTTGGAGGGATGGGTAGGATCACCGAGACCCCTGGGGGATTCTAGGGAGGCAAACTCTATGGAACTCTATTGGGAAAAAGGTGTGGGGACCTAACTCCAGCCTGCCTCAAGAGAAGTCATTTTTGTCTGTCTAAGCCTGGCCTTCCACCTCGACAGCCTAGGGACAAAAGGACAAGGAAATGGTTCAGGGACGGGGAGAGTCACCTAGACTCTGGGGGAACCTTCACAAGTACTCTGCCTGTCAATGAAGGGGGGAAACGAACCCAGTGGAACTTGCAGCGCCGCCTGGCCAAGCAGCGGGGAAAAAGGGGCGAGGAACCAAACCTGAACCGTCCCTAACGGTTTTTTGAGTGAGGGCACCTTCCTCTACCTCAGGCAAAATTTTCAGAAACCCTATTCTAGGTCAGGACTCACCACCCGCACCTACTTTGCTGGCAAATTCTGTTCAAATTCAGCCGGGACGCACCCGCGCTTTCTAAACTACAAACGGGACGCACCCGCATTTCACACTAAGGATGGGACGCACCCGTGTCACTCTGGGGGGGGATTCTTCCCTAAGTGCTTTCACTACCTTGCCGTGAATGGGGAGTATGAACTGCACCTAAAGCCCTAGCGCTTCAGATCCCAGCCCGCGATAGTCCCCGAGTTAGGGATGTGATTCCCAGGTCAGTTTGTGCACATCCCTTGCTATCGGTCTTGATTCACTGCCCGAGAGCTAGTGACCAAGCCGGGGCAGCTGACACACACAGACCAAGAGAGAAAGGGGTGCAGATTTCCCACCCAGATAGAATAGCTCCTGGAGCTCAAACACACAGAGTTCACGCAGACGTGTGCCTAAAATCACCTTAAGATGACCGTGGCCATTGCCTACGTCTGTACCAGCCTGATTTGAGTAGGTTCACGACTCCCACTCAAATTAGGGGTACAGGGGCTGCCCGCGTTACTCCACCACTCTGTTACCCTGATTTCTGGGGGTCCCGGGAGGGACACCTAAATGTGCTCAAACAATGGGGAGGAAATTAGCAAAGAGCACAAGTTTGCAGTGCGAGAGGCAGGGTAACGTAGCGAGATCTTGAACCCTATGTCTACGGGGTCAGACCAAGTCAATGATAAGGCAGAAGTTGAAACTAATAATAATTGTTTTATTGAAGCACAGTCAAACACATGTATGCAACACACTCACACAAGAACTATAAAAATAAAAGGTAGGAGTGGGATAGAGGGATTTTGAGAGGAGGTTTGGTATGGGAAACACTGTACCTGTCCTGAAGCCCGGTAAGAGCAAAGAAGCTGGGGAGCGTGGATTCTCAGCACGTGGGGCTGAGGGGAGGCTCGTCAAATGGAGCGGCAGCAAGTTGGGAGGCAAGTCACGAGCGATCCAACGAGATGCTCAAAATCAGGGGTTCTTATAGGGAAAATTGTGGCCGCAGGCTAGTCCATACTTGGGGATAACAATGAGTTTGGGGCTGGAGACAAAGCCTCCAAAAGGTCAGTACTTTAGATGATTGAGTTATGACCAGATTGTCAATAGAGTAGCCAGTATGCAAACGCGGAGTGCTTGAGAGTTGTATAGTCCACTCATCGAGATGCCTGTGCGGGGCAGGGGATCTTTTGTAAGTAGCGTGCATACATAATGCGATACTTGCCTTGAGGTCCCCTGAAGGTGCATTTGGCAATGACTGGCCTGCCTGGATCGGGATTTGAATGGTTCGGCTATTGTCGCCCGCGCCTGTGTGCGTGCTTGTCCGGGGGCCTCGCAAGCGCGTGGAGAGGAATGGGTAAAGAAGGCCAAATTATTGATATCAAATGATATCTTAATATCTCACAAGCTCGGGCCAGAAACAGCGGTAACATTATGATTTAGTTATTAAATAGCTGGGTTGATCAGAGAAATATGAGTGTGGAGCAGGATAGGAGTACTATGGAAAAGAAGAAGAGGCAAATAAATGCAAAGACAGATGACGAAGTGCCAGCCCAGATAGCAAAGAAGGCTGTTGAAAAGGCAAAGATTTGATTCTGTCCAGAAGGCTGCTGCCCAGTGTGTCTCAGACAATGATAGAAAATCAGAATTGCATAAAATATTCCTAAGCTCCAGTGAAAGTGAGCCAGATGATATAAAGCTGATCAAAGGGCAGAAACAGCAAACTGATAAAGACAACAGAAAGATAAAAAATACAGATAAGGCAAATTGGAGAAAAAGAAAAAGCAGAGGAATTGGAAGATACTTGCCCTAAAAAAGCTGGACAGAGAAGCTCTGTCAACAGTGATAAATGCAGACACAGCTTCTGGGTGCCATCTTGAGTGTGGCAGTTCCAAGACTGTGACATTGTCTTCAGGACACCATTTTGAGGCACCAACATTCAGCACAGGAGCAGAGTCATGTTGCTGATAGGCAGCAGGGCCAGCCCAATAGCCAATAGGCAAAATAAGCAGAAGGCAACAGCAAGGTACAGGGATGTTACACTGCAGATGAGCCTGGTGTGCTGGTGCTGACTCCATTGAAGATGACGCCAGAGTTTAAGCTCTATATGCAAAAAATGTTCATTGATGTAACTAGAAAGCAGGCTCCAATGAAGGAAGCAACTCAGGAGGCCAGACAGAGTAGTGGGGTGGTGCTACCAGGGATTGTAAGTCAGTCAGGAGAGGACAAATTAAGTGAATCAGGCAGTTCAGTCTCGGCTACAGGCTTGAATGAATTTGTAGTTCAACCCACTAATGAATTTGAATACAATTGATTGGCAGTCTCAGATAGCTTTTGAGATGAATTTGTTTAGAAATACTAGCTTACTTAACAACAAATGAATTTAACAGAGCCATCTCATAGTAATTTGAGTAATGAATTGGATTCAGTTGAGATTGGAGTGGAAGAGCTAAGGATTAAAAAGAGGAAGTCAGTTAATGAATTGGATGCAAGAAGAGGTCTAGAGGTACAAGAGTTTTAATGGGGCAAGAAGAGACCGAAAGTGCGACATTGTCAAGGAGAGAGGCAGTTAATAGGGATTGACCTGATAGAGGTGTGCGTAAAGATAGTGAAGGGAGTGAGAATGAGGATTTACTAGATGATATAATGGATGTGGAGGAGTGCAGTGATTGGCATTCCTCAGAGAAAGAAGAGGAGAATGAGACAGGGTCAGAAAAGTTGTTTGAAGGTGAAGTCTATTAAAGAGACTTGTACAGACATTAAATTTAGACAATACAACTACTGTGTCTGCAGGGAAATGCAATAAGGGCAAGGTTTAGGAGGAAGGAGACCCAAGGTATGGAGATACCAATGCCAGAGTTGTTCAAGGACCTTAATGAGGTTGAGTGGTCAGCTCAATGGAATACTAAGAGGTTATTAGGCTACAGTCAGAAGTTGTATTCAATCTATAAGAAATACATTGAGTTTTTGAAGGTGCCCTTGGTGGACACACTGATTGGGAGTCTTGTGTCAAGGGTGATTGTCCCCAGGGAAGGGGGCACACAGTTAAAAGAAGTAAATGAAAGAAGGGCTGAAAGGGCTATGAAGAAAGCACATGAAGCAGCAGCACTGATAAGAGTATTGGTGGCAATATCGATGTTTGCTAGCACTGCAATGCTTTGGTACAAGATATATTGGAGGCACAGGACTTGAGTGTTCAGGCTTTGCAAAAATCAGTGAGTAGGATTCAAAAGGTTCTGAAGTATGTGGCAGATGCAGGTCATGATGCCACTGCATCTGGAGCTAGGAATATGAATGCACTAGGAATAGCAAGAAGATTGCTATGTTAGAGGCATTGGGAAGCAGATCGAAAATTCCGTAACAATCTGGCATTTGTTTCATTTACAGGAGAACTGCTCTTTTGTAGTCAAGCATTAGACAAGGTATGAGTAGAGACGAAGGAGAAGAATCAGGTTATGCCTACTCCACAGGAGAAAAGAATTGATAGGAGGTCTTACAGAAACACAGACTATTTCTTTTGTGGAGGAAGGAATGGAGAAAGACAGTTGGAATATCATAACAACGGATTTCAATGGGGGAGGCAAAGACCCAAATTCAAAACACAGAAGCAGTTTACCTGACAGAGACAGGGAAGAGGGGATCATCTGTTCCTCAGTGGGGTAAATATCAGTACTGACAATCAGGAGGTGCTGGTAGGGGGAAGACTCCTGCTCTTCAGGGAAAGTGGATGTGAATTATGACATCTGTGGGTACTCAGAATGATATCTCAGGGATACAAAATTCATTTCCTCAGGAAACCAGGAGCAGGTTTATACCTTTGCCAGTGTCCAGAGACAAGGCCAAGCAAGAGATTGTTTGGGAAGAAGTTCACCATTTAATGTGCATTGGAGTGATAGAGAAAGTGCCCCAAGAGCAAAGGTTCTCTGGAATATATTCTACCTTTTTCACAATTTCCAAGAACAGTGGGAAATACAGGCTGGTTTTGAATCTGAGATACCTCAATGAGTTTATGAGGTCCCAGAATTTCATAATGGAAACCCTTCAGACAATAGAAGACAATTCATCTGCAGGGGATTTCATGGTTTCCATAGATCTCAGAGGCATATCTTCATGGTCCAGTGGTGCTGGAGGACAGGAAATACTTGAGGTTTCATTATCAAGGTCAGCACTTCCAATTCAGGGCATTTGCCTTTTGGTCTGACGTCAGCTCCAAAAATGTTCATGAAGATGCATATTCCAGTAGTGGCATACTTCAGACTGAGGAGTGTGCAGTTATATCTTACTTGGACAACCTCCTGATAAAGCCCAGGACAGTAGATAAGTTACTGGCAGATATGTCTCTGATGATCCTAACATTAGAGACCTGTGAGTTTCTTCTAAACTTTGAGAAAAGCCATTTGAAACTGACAATCATATTAACTCACTTGGGGGTAACAATAGATGCTTCAGTGAGGAGACTGTATCTGTCCCAGGAGAGGATAACAAAATTTGAAACAAGAAGTGACCAAGGTTGAAGCTTTGAAGTCAGTGACTGTAATGCAATTGGCCAAAGTATTGGGTATTCTTATATCCACAGTTCAGTCAGTTCAGTGAGAGAGACTTCGTTTCAGAACTCTCCAAAGACTTTTGTTGCCTCATCAGTTGGCCATAGGAGCAAAACAGCATTATCAAATAGTAGTCCGACAACAATTGAAGATCGACTTACGTTAGTGGTTGAAAGAACAAAACATCGCAGAAGGTGTTCCATTGAAGGTATTCAACAGAATTCAGGTCACAATGGATGCAAACCTGTCAGGATAGGGGGCACACTTCAAGGGATACGTGGTGCAGGGCCTCTGGACTACAACAGAAAAGACGTTCAATATAAATTACTTGGAAATGAAAGCAGTATGACTTGCTCTACTGAGGTTTGTGAAGTTTGTGAAAAAACAGCACGCGTTAGTCTTCACAGACAATATTACTGTAGAGGCGTATGTATGCAAGCAAGGGGGTCTGCATTCAGTTCCTCTGGTGGCAGAATCCATCAAGCTATTCAGATGGGCTTAAAGTCAAATCGCGGCAGTGTATGTAAATGGAGTCTTGAATGTGCAGGCAGATTACCTCAGCAGAAATTGGATACATCCAGGAGAGTGGCCACTCAACAAGGAAGTATTTGCCCATTTGGAGGATTAGCATGGACCCTTGCAAATAGATTTATTTGTGTCTGGCATGAATGCCAAGTTAAAGCATTTCTATTCAATAGATAAAGAAAGACATAAAAAAAGCGCATGGTGCGTTGTCAATTCCCTGGCCCTAGGGAGTTCATTATGCCTTTCTTCCAGTTCAAGTTGTTCAGAAGGTACTTCTCAAAATACAATAGGAGAAGGTCGCTGTTGTACTCATTGCACCATCTTGGCCAAGGAGGCCACGGCTTTTGTTACTGATGGAAATGGCCACCATTACCATCCTGCAGAGATTTACTGAGTCAGGGCCTAGTGTGTCACCCCGACACAGAATGGCTGCAGCTGACTGTGTGGAGATTGAATGGAAATATCTAAGAGATTAGGATTATACCACCAAGGTGTTAGAGACCATTTTGACAATCTAGAAAGAAGTCCACTCAGAAGATATATAACAGAACATAGAAGGCATTTCTGATGTTGTAGAGCAAAACCATTGTCAGTGAATGAGCTGAAAGTACCACAGATTCTACAGTTATTACAAGAGGGCATTAGAAAATGACTAAAGCAAAACACTCTTAAAAGATACGTGATGGCCCTGTTGGCAGTATTGAGCTTAAAATGGATATCTTTGTCTTTGCACCCGCACATAAAGAGGTTCTTGAAAGGAGCAACCTTGAAATCATTCCCAATAGTCCACAGGTTTCCATCTTGGAACCTTAATTTGGTTCTCCATGCTTTAACAACTTGCCCATTTGAGCCGTTGAAGGAAAAATCACTGAGACTGGTGTCATTTAAGGTAGCTTTCCTTCTAGCTATAGTATCCGCTCAGAGAATATCAGAGCTGGCAGCTCAATGAATGCTAATGTCTGTAAATCTGAACAGGAAGGTTTAATGCTGTTTCTAGACCTGACTTTTCTGCCGAACTGTGTATCCATGTCAATGGCAAGTGGAACAATTTATTTGCCAACATTCTAGGCCAGCTCTTGTTAAAATGTAAGTGGCACACATGTGAGAAGAGCAGTGGAGATCTATATTAGAAGAACTAAGCAAAGCGTTCTTGGTATCGTAGGCCAGAAGGCCAGTAAAATGGTGATAGCAAGGTGGATTAAGGCTTGCATTTATTTATGTTATGATTATTTAAGCAAGCCAAGAGCAAGTAATGTCTGGCTATATTCCACCAGGTCGATGGCAGTGAGTGTAACATACTCCATTACATCATTACTGGAAGAAATATGTAATGCAGCTGGATGGAAAAAGCCAACAACATTTATTAAACATTACAAATTAGATAAATATAAATCAACACAATGGCGTTTGGCTGGACAGTGCTGCAAGCAGGAGTATAATTTTAAAATAATTGGGAGGCCCACCCAAAATGCAGGGCTTGGGAAGATCCCATTAGTACGTGGATTGATCCTCCTGCCTGAGAAGTTGGTACTTACATGAATGTTCATTCTGGGATGACAGGAGGTACAGTCCACACCCATCACCACCACCACCACCACAAAAAAAAGAAAAGAAATCCAAATCGGGAAATAAGACGTGTAGGTTGAGCTAGGGAATATAACTGGCCAGATAGGGAGGGAGTCCAATGGGAAAAAAACAGACAGCTCCTACATCAGCTGACACGAGAGATCAAACCCATTAGCATGTGGATTCCTCTTCCTGTCATCCCAGAATGAACATTCACGTAAGTACCAACTTCTCATTCTGTCATCTGCCCAGCCGGTAAGTCTACCAAAAAAAGTGATAAGATTAGTCTGGCATGGCTTCTTTTTGAGAAACCCTAACATGGGTTCCTTTCTGAGTGCTTAGACACTCTATGTTTAATAATCTGCTCTAGAATAATCTGACTGGGCAGTAATTGTTTGGGTCCTTTTTTTTTTTTAATCTTTTTGAAGATGTTGAGATTTCTCCTGTTCTCCATGAATTCTCAAAAGATTATTGCCAGTGGTTCTGAGATTACTTTTACCAGTTCTTTTAATACCCTTAGATGTAGTTCTTTTGGCCCTAGAGACGTGAATTCATTTAGAGTAGCCAAGTATACTTGTACTACCTGTTTACCCATTCTGTGTTGCCTTTCCCCTACCGCATCATCTGCTCAATGTTCCAGAAGTAAAGCATTGTTTTCCTTTTGCGAGAAGTCTAAGGCAAAGAAGGTGTTCAGTAGTTCTGCCTTTTTTCTTTCTCCTGTTAGATTTCACCATGGGCTTTGTAGTTATCTATCAACTAAAGTTTGGGACCAATATGAATTGGTGAGGCTGAAAAGGAGGCAGCACCATTCTTTGTTCAAGAAGTGCTCTTTTGAATCACACCAAAGATCCAAAATAATAACTATGGTCTTGTTTGATATAAGTAGTATAATATTTTTACTACTCGCTTTCAATTGATACCCAAAGAGCTTTTTTAAGTACAAACAAGGCTTTGAATGCCCAAAGTGGATTTCCCCTCTTTCTTTCTTTGAAAGTGTCATGCAGAAGAAGCAAACTGTTGAAGCTTTCCTCAGTATCAGAGGAATTTTGCCATGTGTATAATACCCATGTTGTGTGTTATACATAGTTACATAGCTCTTTGTATGTAAAGCCTTATTTGTTTATTAATTTTCCAATTATCTTGCTTTTGAATGAGTCTGTGAGATACACATTTATTACAGCATGGTAATGTACAAATCCATTTAATAACAATCAGTTAAAATGAAGATGAGCAATCCAGTCGACATGCTTACCCTAATGGGGGCCAGTGTAGTGATTAGATTGTTGGCCTAATCCAGAAACAGAGAAAATTGGCCTTAAGTCCCCACTAAGCCATGATTATCATTGGAGAGTCTTGAGTCTATCATTTTCTTTTAGCTTGACCTGCCTTACAGCGTTGTTTGGAGAATAAACGAAGAGAAAAAGAGCCATATATACTTGAATTCATTGGAGGAAATGTATTGTATAAATGTAACTATATAACTCCATTTTTAGTGCAAAATAAGAGCAGAAGAACTTCAGTTGAAGAATCTCATCAGGTAGATTCCAAGGCAGCCTTACTCAAAGTAAGTAAATCATGTTGCTAATTCTTCCATTGTCTTCTTTTGAGTGTCAAGAGAGCTATGAAATTGAATCACAGTAGTAGTTCAAAGATGGGACATATTTCAGTACCCACTCAGGTTCCTCTCCAACTGAGCCTATTTCTCCTCTTGAGATCCTTTGAAAACATGCTGGATGTATTTGTCCTTGCCATACTTCATAGAAGGACAGGTGCAGGTTAGGGCAAGTGCAGGTTGTCACAGGTCTTCAAGAAGAAAATCATGACTTGTTCTGTATCATAGCTATTTGCATCTTCATTGCCTCTTTTTGAATATTAACAGAATGAGATATTCATACTCACTGTCATTCTGGGGTGCAGGTATATAATAAAGGAACTAGCTGGACTCTTCATCCAGTGGCTTTGGATCAGCAAATTGGATGATTTCTTTCATTCTGTCTTTTACCAAAAGAAGAACAGTTTGAGGCTAGAAAGCCTATCACTTTTAAAATCCTTGCTAGACAACTTGCTTTCAAAAAAGTGCCTCTAAATCTTCCAGTTAAGCTGTGTACTGTGTAGTAAGCTTATGTACTCTTATTTTTCTTTGTAGGATTGGTTACCCTCTTATAGCAATCAAATGTAAGTAACCTCTCTGAAACTGTTAGAAGCCTGAATCTCATTGAGTCCCAGCAAGGTTAAAGCCATTGAATCTCGTACTGTTATTGATACTGACTTTGGCTATCATGTCAAGGACTGTCATATTTTCCTGGTGACATAAATACACTGTACTTCTGCAAATCTTTGAGACTCCCTTTAGCCTGCTGGTATGTGGTAGATGGTGCTGTATGTAATGGATGGTGAGTGACCAGCACTCAGAACTGAAATCGTTATTTATATCACCTTTGGCAACTGAATGCTCTCAGATGCTTATGTTAGCTGGGGGTGATAGAAGTTTTAGTCCATGTCATCTGCAGAGTAGTGTTACCCTGTGAACTGGGGGTCCCAGGAGTGACACCAAAAGGTGCTCAACTAAAGTTGGGGAAAATTAGCTCAGAGCACTGCTTAGCATTACGAGAGGCAGGGTAACGTAGCGAGATCTTAAACCGTATGTCTACAGGGTCGGGTCGAGTCGAGTCAAGGAGAACACCGAAGTTGAAATAATAAATGATGTTTATTAAACACAAGCAAAACAGTGTGTGCGGCACACTCATACAAGATAACTAAAGAACATAAAGGTTGGAGTGGTATAGAGGGATTTTTAGAGGGATTGCCGGTCTGGGTGATACTTCACCTGTCCTGAAGCCCAGAAAAATAGAGAGCAAAGCTGGGGTGCAATGCTGGGGGCCGAGCTTGTTTACGTGCTTGTCCAGTGGCCTCGCAAGCACGTGGAAAGGAATAGAGAAGTGAAGCCAAATTATGATATTAAGAGGATATCTTTAATATCCCCAAAGCTCGGACTAGCCAGGGCAGTAACAATCCTTCCCCCTGAAAATGGGCGATGTTGGGGACAATATCGGACATTTTCCAATTAAAAGCAAAAATCAATTTAGAGCCAAATAGGGCTTGCAGGTTGGTAACCATATCACTCCTCAGGAAAGGGAGTTCGGGAAGAGCAAAGGATTACTATCTTACAAAGACATTCCTGACTAAAACCTAAACCTAAACACACACACACACCAGTGTAAACAATAGCACAATAATGAAAAATAAACAGTGTCCAATGTCCCGTCAATAGGGAACTGTCGAAGCATGAGCAATGGCAGTAAAATAGCAAATGCAAAATGAAGCAATCAATGGAATACAGTGAGTCCAATGCATGGTCTGGCAATGAAGGCAATCCAAGGAACAAACTGTTCAATGTGGAGTGAAAGTTTGTAGTCTGGGGGAGGGGAGGTGCAAGCAACAACAGTCTTGGCACCCCCCCTTTCAACAGGAAAAAGTCTTTTAGCTGGAGTGGGCGAGCAAAACATAAGTCTGTCCGGGCAGCGGAGCAGGAAAACAACCAAAATGTCCAAGTTGGTGCAGCTTGGATCGCTGCAAGTTCAGGAGCAAAGAGTCTTTACAGAGTTTGGAGCCTGGAATAGTCCATAGGTTTTCTTGGGTCAGCAGATGGTAGTAGGAATGGCAAAAAGTCCATCTTTGCACGCGGAGGGCTGCGTGGTCACCTTCCCTCACAGTCACGGGTGACATTGAAGCACCAGGAATCTCCAAGCCTCAGCCATCAGATGGAGCGGCAATTTTCTTGTCACCTCCCCCCCACGGTACTCGGGGGCGATGGTACGGCCTCGGGATCTTCCCAACCTTCTGGATTAGTTGACCTGTTAGAGTTTTTAACAGAAGAACTGTCATGTTTATTATCCAGTGTATACCATTAATGCAAGTGGCCGGCTCAAAGCCTACTGGGAATGAGATCTGTTGGAAGATGGAGATCTACTGGGAGCAGCTGGTGGACACAGGATGGGACCAGATCTTAAAACCATACCAGGAGCGGCAATGTTAAGGCCACCGCAGATCATGGTCACCCTGGGCTGGTGATACATCTGCTAGAGCTTGGGGAGTCGAGTTCCTAACTGTAGTTCACTCTGAGTAAGACCGAGCCTGCAACAAATATCATGATGTGATATGAGAAGAGTACCCGCTGCCCACTCAGACTGGACCAGGTTAGGCTCTGACCCCATTTTTATTCTTTTATTTTTTTTGCTCTGCCTGGCAGCGGGGCCCCCAAAATGGTGAAAAAGATAGAATAAACCAAATCAGAGACAAGCAAGTGTACGCTTGCTCGTTGCCAGAGCGGACGCTGACTCCCTTGGTGATTGGTCCGGCTGGATGGACACACGTATGCAAGTGTCCTAATAACATATACAGATGAGACACAATGCACCGGGGCCGGGCGTCAGGCCAATTGTGTGGGTCTCCGGCCCTTATGGGGCGTCAGAGAGTGATTCTAAATTGGTGAAGTCAAAATTGCATGAAGCTACAAGCAAAATAGCGGTGCCAATTGTTCTCACCCTAACAATCCAAGCACACGAAAGAAGTGGGGAGGAGGCCCTTCATGGGATGAGGGACATACCTGGGCAGTAGACCAGGAGTCCAGAGTCAGACCTGATTCTCCTGAGAGGGTCGTGAGGCCCCCTTCGTCACGCCTTAATCCCACCAGAACGCCCTTGCACAAGGCAATCCCTCCGAGTGAGAGAATGCCGGCGTTCAGAGTGAGAAAAGGTCGGCACTCCAGTCTGACTCACCTTCCTCAGTGTATAAGGGCTGACTCTGTAGGCCCGATCTACCTCAGAGGATAAGTGGATCTTGGGACAGCCATCCCAAGAATCCGTTTCCTCCAAAAACAAAAACCCTCCTCCCTTAAAGAGGTCAAAAGACAGACTTAAACCTAGTAACTGTATTATCAACAAATAACTATTTACAAGCGGTGGAACCTTTTCCCTTAATAAAAACGGATGGCTTGTAACCTGAGGATCTGTTTCTGTATAAACATGGCTAGATTCAGGCGAGGTTCCAAGGGCATATCTACTCACGCAAAACAAAACTGCAATCCTCAGGAGGGGTCCCATTCCGTCTCCCTGTGGGGAACACAGAGATGGGGGCTCCGTTACTACAACGGAAAGGGTCTATTTACAAGGAAGGGGGAAGGAGAGGGGAGCTGGAGCAACCACCTCTTCGTGGGGGTTGCCATCCCATGAAGGGAAGCAAAGCCCATCCACCACGCTGTCGTGCTAACAAAAGGGCGTCCCCATCTGGGGATTTCCCTTTCCAATCCTTCTCTTGGGCCTCCGGAACTATCGGCAAGAGCGGCAACTCCTGTTCCTGGTTTGGGACCCACACTCTTAATTCGGTATGGAGGCTGGTATTGGACCCACGTGCCTCCGGGGAACCTTTCTCATTAGTCCAAATGGTAACTGCGATGGAGCCGTAGCTAGCCGTGGCCCCTTTTACAATTACCAACATCACAAGACGGTGCCATGGCCCTTGAGGACAAGGCGGCACCAGAGCATCTGCATGGGGGGTGAGGTGGTAGACAAGTTCACCTCCGGGGAGGAACATACCTGCCACTCACTTGTTACCGGAACAGGGGCAGGAGCGGTGCACGGCCAAAATCTCTACTGGTCCCTGATCTAGCTGCCATAGAAACCCGTTTGCGTAATCAACTGTGAGCCTGTTTCCCCGGAGAAAACCAATGCCTAAAAGGCCGTCGTCTTCTCCCCGGTTCTCGCACGCCCACAGCTTAAAACGAAACGTCTCTATGGACATTGGGATGCCTGTCCATACCCTAGCTTGGTGACCCCCCCTGCCATATCCAGAAAGCTGGACATGCTTGGGTGTAGGTTCATCGTACCTCACAAGTTTGGGGTGCAGCACGTTTACTGCTGCACCAGAGTCCACAAGAAGGGTGGCAGGAGTCTTATCCCTCTCGGTCCCTATGCCTGCCTTCACACAGAATCTTCCCCACTTGTCTGGCTTCAACCTGGCCACAACGTTGCGGGGAAGCTTCCTGGACCAAGGGCACCCCTATGCTTGCAGTTCCAGGTTAGGGTAGTATCCAACTGGAGGTGGGCCATCGGTCACGGCCTGGACCAGCTGTTTACTTCCCGCCTGAAGCTGCTTATCTAGAGCTTCCAAAAGCTCCAATGTTGGCCGCTTGTCGAACTGGCTCATGTCCAGCCCGAACCTTCTAAGCATGCCCCAGACTCTTATTCTGTCCGAGGAGTACGTCTGGGCCGTGGAATCGTACTCACCAGACGTCTCCCGAGGAGAGCCCGAGTCAGCTGTTTGGGGGCAGTGGGCTGCTGCGGGGGACTTCCTGCCTTGCCGGGCTGGCCGCGGAAATCTCTTCCCTGCCACTGCCTGTTGTCCTGCCTGGGAGCTGGGCGAGGAGTCCAGTTTCCTTGGGCAACCGAATTTGGCGCAGTTTTCTGGTGTTGGGAATGGGGCCCATAATTCAAGTACGTGACCTCGGATATGGGTTCCCAATTCCCGGGTTCCTTTCTATGTGCCTTAGTGAGAAGTTTAAGGGATCCTGCCTCGCGCAGCAGGTCGGAGACCCATCGGAGGTTGTTCCCGAACTCCTCCCGGTTAGTGGTGGCTGGATCCACCAAATCTAATGCCATCTTGGTCTCATGGTTAAGACCTCCGTACAGGAGCGTCTTGAATTCGAGATGGTCAAAGTTATACCAACGGGGCGTCAAGGGGACCTTCTCGGCCAGAATGGCAAGGAGCTGCTTCCGTGCCATGTAAGCCTCAGTGTTCTCACGAGGACCCTGTTGCTCCATGACATAGAGCACACCTGCACTCACTCTGGGCCACAAAATCCTTACTACCTCTCTCATCCAGGCATGTGCCTCGAGCCTAACCAGGCTTCGAGCCGCCACGGCTGACTCAAGAGTAGGGAGTTTAGAGGTGGACATGCAAAGTCGGGCCAGTTGGGTCAGGTCCTGACCATTGGCTGTCAGGTGAGAGTGTATCACTGCATTTAGCCACATGATGCCGGTGGACTGATTTAAAGGACCCAATTGGTCCACAATAGCTTTGGCCTCAGTAGTCCGCCAGGGGACCCTAGTCTCGGTGACCTGCGTCTCCTGCATCTCTTACCTATCAGAACTGCCTTCTCCAAGGGGGGTGGTCTGTCTAGTCATGGACCTAGTCTCCACCGGGTGGACTGGGACCTTAGGGTTGCTCCAGTCTGGATTGTGGGGAACGGTTGCCTGAGCATCCTCCGGCAGTGCCTCCCCAGAAAAGTCCTCAGCGAACGTTGGGAGCAGCTCCGGGCACACAGCCGAAATTAAGGCTTTGCGCGTTTGGAGCTGGCTCTCCAGCGCAGCTATCTGTTTCTGGCAAGCTACATGGCTAACAGCCTTCTACTGTTCTCTCACTTGCCCCACCATAAACTTGGCCGCAGACCGGGCATGATCTAGCTCAGCCTCTAAGGTGTGGGCTTTCTCTTCCCATGTTTGCGCCACTACTGTGATGTTATTCAGCTTCTGGGCGGACGCCTGCGCTACGGACGCAAAAGTTACTTTGTCCACACGCAACTTCTCAACTTCATCTTGAAGCCGGGCATTCTCTTTCTCCACACTAGCTAACTTTTCTCTGGTCTCTACCAGGCCACTACTAGAATCTCTGGCCGTAAGCCAAAGTCCCCAAGCAGCCAAAGCGTCCTTAGATGGCCCGAAAGCGTTCTTTGATTTACGCGCCAGGGTATACGCTTCCCGGAGTGTGGTAAAGGAATCAGCCGTCTGGAAGATGGAGTCCTTCCAGGGGTATTTCCCCTTACTCAACACCCATCTCTCTAGTTTACCTCTGACCTCTTCCTCGAACATGAGGTCCTTGATGGTGACCTTGCTACTCTCTGCCATTTTCCGCACAAACCCCAGCTATCTCTCACACTACCTACAAGCTACAAACTACAAACCACAAACTACAAATGGGACCAGGAACTGGAGTGACGGGAAGGATCACCTAGACCCCTGGGGGACTGAAGGAAAACGAACTCTGCGGAACTTCTCTAGGAAAGAGGGACAGGAACCTATCTCCAGCCTGCACAAACAAAGTCACTTTGGTACTCCCAAGCCCGGTTTTCCACCTCGACAGCACTGGGGACCAAAGGATGAGGAAACAGGGACAGGGAGGTCACCTAGACCCAATGAACCCTCAGGAGTACTCCGCCTACCTGAAGGGGGGAAACGAACCCAGTGGAACTTACAGCGCCGCCTGGCCAAGCAGCAGGGAAAAAGGGGCAAGGAGCCAAAACCGGACCGTCCCTAACTGGTTTTCTGGTTGAGGGGTACCTTCCTCTACCACGGGCTAAACCTCTAAACCCTAGGCTAGGTCGGGAATCACCACCCACACCTAGTTGGCTAGCCAATCGGGATGCACCCGAAATTACACAGCGGGACGCACCCGCGCTTTTCACAACTACTAGCGGGACACACCCGCGTTCTCTCAAAGCTACACAACAACAACAACTGATGAGACACACCCATATACTACTCTAAGGGGGGGGATTTCTTCCCTAAGTGCTATTTTTGCCTTACTGCTATGGTGTTGGATGAGTGTAGACTGTTCCTACCATGCTAATACTCTAACACTTCGGATCCCGGCCCACGATGGACCCCAAGTTAGGGATGTGATTCCCAGGACAGCTTGTGGACACCCCTTGCCATCGGATGATGGTTCACCGCCTAGTGCTAGTGACCACGCCGGGACAGCTGACATACACCAAGCAAGAATGGGGAACAGATTTCCACCCAGATAGAATAACTCTAGAGCTCAAACACACAGACTCCACACACACGTGTTCCTGCCTAACTGCACTCTAACAACTTGACCAACCGTCATCTAAGTCAGTACCGGCCTTATTTGAGGAGGTTCGCGACTCCTTCTCAAATTAGGGGTACCAGGGTTGCCCGCATTCTCCACCACTCTGTTACCCTGTGAACTGGGGGTCCCGGGAGGGACACCAAAAGGTGCTCAACTAAAGTTGGGGAAAATTAGCTCAGAGCACTGCTTAACGTTACGAGAGGCAGGGTAACGTAGCGAGATCTTGAACCCTATGTCTACGGGCTCGGGTCGAGTCAAGGAGAACACCGAAGTTGAAATAATGAATGATGTTTATTAAACACAAGCAAAACAGTGTATGCGACACATTCATACAAGATAACTAAAGAACATAAAGGTTGGAGTGGTATAGAGGGATTTTCAGAGGGATTGCCGGTCTGGGTGATACTTCACCTGTCCTGAAGCCCAGAAAAATAGAGAGCAAAGCTGGAGTGCGATGTAGCTCAGCACGTGGAGCTGAGGGGAGGCTCGCCAAGCAAAGCGGCAGCAAGGCGGGATGAAACTCGGGAGTGTTCCGAGGAAGATCTCGGAATCAAGGGTTTTTATAAGGAGAATTGTGACTGCAGGCTATGCCGTACTTGGGGGGAAAACAATAGTTTTGGAATTGGAGACAAAGCCTCCGAAAGGTCAGAATCTGAATGGTTTGAGTTATTGCAGCGGTTCTCAATAGAGTAGCCCGTATGCAAACGCAGAATACTTGGGTATTGTATAGGTTACCCATCAAGCTGCCATTGCGGGTCAGAGTCTCTTTTGTAAGTGGCGTGCATACTTAATTAGAGTACTTGCCTGGTGGTCTCCTAAAGCAGTGAGTCAGCTATTTCTGGCCTGCCTGTATTGTAGTTTGACTATTACGGCTATTAATGGCCGAGCTTGTTTACGTGCTTGTCCGGTGGCCTTGCAAGCACGTGGAAAGGAATAGAGAAGTGAAGCCAAATTATGATATTAAGAGAATATCTTTAATATCCCCAAAGCTCGGACTAGCCAGGGCAGTAACAGTAGCCCTGTGGGAAAAGCTTTTTTCTATATTTATAAATGATTAATGTCAGTTATTTCATAAAAGCTCTGTTGAATATTGCTAGTCATTACATGCTATTTTTCTAAGTATTATATAGTCAGAGCATCTTGCTGATGCTAACTTTCTTTGATGTATATGGAATAAAGTATTAAATAAAATTCCAGGTTTTGTATAGTGGTAAGGTCTTCTATAACATGTGTTTTTACAATGAGAATTGGTAATAACACAGCCAAAGTAACATTAGCCTCTGCTAATTCAAAATGGCAGGAGTCTGGTAAGAGTAGTGCTCTGAAATAGGGCTGTGGGAAGCATATATTGCTATTAATTTTTTGTTTGTTTGTTTCATTAAAACAAAGATGTTCAGTTCTGGTATTTGAAAATGAAAGTGTTTGTATAAATTTGTATTAAAAGCAAAGGAACTGGAATAAATAGTTATAATGACTATACATGACTTCCATTATCAGAAGCTCAGTAGCATTTGCTGGGCAACTTAAGCGCAACTTATCACACTTAACATCTTGCTTGTGGGCTTCCCATGGGCATCTGATTGGCCACTGTAGGGATCAAAATGTTGAACTAGATAGACTGTTGGTCAGATCCAGAAGATTCTGCTCTTATGTTCTTATGACATAAAGTAATAAGATACAAAAAGTGTAAGTAACAATCAGTTTTTAAGAGGATTTCTGTCTTTTACAGGTCTTCTGAGGAAGATACTTTGAATGGTAAGCTATGGGTAAAATAATCTATTAGTGACAATGTCAGTGTTGCGAAGATATGTGAGGCTTGCTTCTAAATTTAGGACAAGCCAAATTGAATTCATACCATTACACTGGTATTAATTTTCTAGTCTTTTCAGCATCAAATCAGCAAACCATTTTTTCATTTTAAATAAGTTGTTGTATACAGAGAAATTAATCGAAACTACCCGTTAATATGTAATCCAACTGAATGTAAAGTGCTGTTTCTTTTTTTCGTACTATACATTTATGGATTTATAGCATGAGGCTTGTGTATAAAAAAAAAATAATATTCCTCAATTTCTTTTAAGGTATTGCTTCTCCTTTTAAGCCCATCATGGATACCACCTACTACTATTCAGGTCAGTTTCTGAAAGCTGTGGTTCATAACAAAATGTACAGTATTCTTGTCCACAACAGATTTTTCTGTTTTTGCTTTGCAGCTGTTGAAAGAAATAATCTGATGAGGCTATCCCAGAGCATACCTTTCACTCCTGTGCCTCCAAGAGGTAAGAATGTCTGTCTGCCTGTCTGACTATCTACATATCTGTTTATATCTACTTATCTGATCATATTTCAGGACAGTGTATAACAATGTAGATCATAAATAATTTATCACTGAATACGGTGCAATATGGTGTTAACTTCAAAAAACTTATAAGAAGACAGCAAATAACAATGGTCTGGCAGAATAAAGGATTAGGCAAATTAAAATGCCAGAGTAAATAGAAACCGGTTAACCTAACAAGGAAAAAAATAGTAAACACCAGGTGTATTGCTTTACGAAAGGAATTTCAATACCTGTGTTCTGCCACTGAGAAAACTCTCCCCATTTTTATTACGTACTAGAGAACTAATAAGGCACTCAGAGTAGGGTACTTTGAATCTTTGAAATGATTTTTGAATGTCGCCAGGGCGTTATATTATTTAAGCTTATAACAGACAACTTACTCCTTCACAGCATCTAAAAATAAGCAATAGGCAGCCAGAGAATAGGAAGCTTTACACAACATCTAAAAATAAACAACATGGAACCAGAGGAATTCTGGGAGCTGATTAAGGAAATGTACATTGAAACTATTATGCTTGTGCATTATAGTTGTGAGACTGTTTATCTCCGGTGAGGATAAACTATAAAAGTGGTGACAAACATGTTGAGAAAAGAAGCATGTATAAAACATAAATTTTTATATATAGCTTAGAGCATAACATTTTGAAAAAGGACATTTGCTAATAAGCATGCCTATGCATATTTATTTGAGTGTGGAATGGGGTATTTCTTTCTTTTTTTATTTCCACATTCTGAAAACTGAACTGCCTATTGATTTGTCAAATTTCACCCTACTTAGATGAGGGAAACGAGTCTGGAGGGAAGCAAGCATGATGGTGACTCCGTCAATAGCTCATTGTATCCATCATGCTGTCAAAATAGTAAAAAAAGATTTTATGTTTGATCTGAGAATTTGGCCTTAGGACAGAAAAGGCAACTGTAGATTCTAACCACAGTTTGGAATTACATTCCATTTTTACACTGCAGATTAAATTCCTGCAAAATTTCAGTCAGAAAATTATAGAATGACAGGTCATTCCATGCCACTTCATTGCCAGTTTTGAAGGAATACATGATCATCATCACACCTACAAAAAGAACTCAGTTATATTCAAAGGTTAACAGTCAAACTCAAATAACTGATTGCTGTTTCATATGGTGTTTATTGATGGAGACAAAAAAGGATAATTAAATTTCCTCTTTGTTAGTTAATTACATGAGGCAGTCAGTAATATAAAATCAATGTCACCTAATCTTAAATGCGTTTCGTTTTTCTGTTGTGATATTACAGGTGAGCCAGTCACTGTGTATCGTCTTGAAGAAAGCTCTCCTAACATTTTGAACAACAGCATGTCTTCCTGGTCTCAGTTAGGTCTTTGTGCCAAAATCGAGTTCTTAAGTAAGGAGGAGATGGGAGGAGGCTTGCGGCGAGCCCTCAAGGTGGTTTGTACATGGTCAGAGTATGATATCCTAAAATCAGACCACCTTTATATCATCAAATCTTTTCTCCCTGAAGTTGTCAATACTTGGTCAAGCATTTACAAAGAAGACACAGTATTACATCTCTGTTTAAGAGTAAGTTATGTTTTTGCTAATAATGGGGAGGGACACATCAGTATTAAATACCCAACAGATGCTTAGACACTTTTCACAGTAAAATATTGTCACAGCAAAACAAAATGTATTTCTGTTTGGTTTCATTGTTTATTTGTCTTATTCTGATATTTCTGCATTCTCACTAGTTTATTTTCTGGCAACAGTCTCCCTGATTGCTACTGCTCTGTTAAATATAGTGTATATATTTTAGTGGGGCCAGTGTATTTTATAGACACGAGTTAACAACAGAGACTCTTCATATATTCTTGGTCTGGAAGTCTCCCAGTATGTCTAGCCATCAGCATTAATAATGAGGGATTGTGGGAACTGCAGCCAAAAACATCTGGAAGGCCACAGCTGTCTACCCCTGCTTTAGGCAACAGTTTAGTGGCCCAAATGAGGCCTCACAATATGTCCAGTGTTGCAGACAAGATAGTGTACATTGGGAGCAGTCACTTCATCTTATCTCTATCTACCAGCAAGAGCAGTTAACAAACTATAGACTTTCTGTGACAAACCCCTGACAAGAGATTCCGGCCTATCTTTCCTCACTCAAACCAAAATGATAACATCTAGTTCATTGTTGACTTTGGAGTCTGACATGTTGGGTGGAAATAATCCAGATTCTATAATTCAGTCATAACAAATAAACCATGAACAAAGGATCTGTGCTTTGTTTTAGCAGCTTCCCGCATGTAGGAGGCACCAAGAGAATGCAGGCAGGCAGGAGACACAAACACATTGCTCAGTCCTAGCAAGCCTCATTTCTGTGTAATAGAAGACTGTTTTGTCAAGTGAATGGAATCCCACACAGATGCCATCTTGCAGTTACAGTAATTGATTTCTAAACTGCAAGAGACCTTTTTTCTCTTTTATTACAAACCAACATGTACAGGGATGGCCCTGTGTTGCAGCAGCTGGTGCTACTATGTAGTAATCTGGCTCACCAAATGCTACACAGAAATCTCTTCTGTGTTTTCTTAATAGGTTATCTATATATAAAGGTAGAGATCTGAAAATGTAGCCATATAAAGATTCTAATAGGGTTAGTAGTACACTTGTCCTTGTAAAGTATATCTTTTGACTACAAAACCTTTTGTTTCCACCCAACCAATAGGAAATTCAGCAGCAGAGGGCTGCACAAAAGCTGACGTTTGCTTTCAACCAAATGAAGCCCAAATCTATTCCATATTCTCCAAGGTAATTATTACAGAATCTTTAAAGTGTTGGGCCAGACCAGTGCTGGATCTGGACTGGCAGTATCCAGAGATGAATTCAGCTGGACTCTTTTGTGCTATCGTCTCTCACCCAGACTTGAAAAGATCTGTTTCTTAGTGCTGCTGTTCCATGTGGCTGAGGTACATGTGAACATGTTGGAACTAAATGCGTAGAGTTCCAGTTATGTGGAAGTGATTTGTTGCCCTGCATAGTTGTTCTTATAGAACTTGAGGTTCATGTGAAGAGTCCTTTAACATCAGTGTTTACCAATAGCCAGCCCTTTGCAGTAAGGGTTCACCGTTAACTGTAATATTCTACATATCAGACTGAATTTTCACTAAGAATAAAACTATAGAATAAATTATCTAGAGAGCTGATATACAAATTTATTTAAAATGCATGATTTATATTCGTTATAGAATTCATTTTTTTTCTTTATGATGCAGAATGTAGATTATCGAGATACAGAATTTAGGTTTTGTTTTGTTTGGAAAACACCATAGGATTGGTCCACATGTAGCTACTATCTGTTGTGTATATAGTTCTTGTGTACACACAAATCCCAGGCTTCTCAGAAAATGCGCTGTTAAAAATATGGCCAACTATTAGACTAGCAGCCGGTATTACTGTGCTATTCTCGAAAATATGTGGATTTTTAAATTTTTTAGTATTTTTATTTTATTTTATTTTTGTTCTGAAATCTGAGCAACTACAGGTCGCCTTTAAAAAAAGAAATGACATAGTGAGACAAAGAGTACAATTCTTTTTTTATGGATCAGTTGCTTATACCTCACCTTGTTCTGATGTGTTCTCTCATAAGGTTCTTAGAAGTCTTCCTCTTATATTGCCACTCAGCTGGGCAATGGTTTGCAGTTGAGGAGTGCATGACAGGAGAGTTCAGAAAGTACAATAACAACAATGGAGATGAAATAATTCCAACCAACATGCTAGAGGAAGTCATGTTAGCCTTCAGCCACTGGACGTATGAATATACTCGAGGAGAACTGTTGGTCCTTGATTTACAAGGTAAATGGAGACTTTATTATAGAGATTGGAAAGATGTGGTCTTTCTGATTCTTTGAAATTGCAGCTTCCTTTAACACTGGCTGTGGTGCCTAGGACTGATGGGCACTGTATTTCACCAGTATCTGGAGGGCAGGGTATTACAACTTACACAGAATGAATCATTGACAGAGTTTAGTTCTAGGTACATTACACAGTAGAAAAGAGCATTTTAATGTTTCTTATTACATTTATTTAGCCACTGCAATTACTGTGTATTTTAAACGAACAGCAGTATCTCTCAGGACTGTGTGGAGAACATGCAAATACAAGAAATGGCTGCCAGTATATAATATTGGTGGTGAGTATTCCAGTACAAGTGTGTGTAAAGTGCAGGGAGAGCTGATGTATTCACAAATGTTTTCGGAGTAAGTTGCATGAACGTACCTTTCCCAGCAATGATTGAACTGTCGTAAGTTGATAGAACATTCTGTTTATGTTTTGACAATAAGATTTCTCTGTCCACCACACAACATGGAAAGGAAGTGGCCTAACTCGTCATTTCCCTTTGTGTTTAGATTATCTTGTTCATTTTAGGCAAAAAAAATGAGTAGGGGAATGAGGGAGGCCTTAATGGTACATATGCTTTCATTGCCTTTTATGTTAGATTTACTGTCATGGCTGTTGGCTTGTAAAGTAGTGGCTCTGTGTTTCTGTTGTTGACTATTAACATGGAAACTTAAACTTGCTTATGTTTCTTGTGAAGGTGTTGGAGAAAATCTGACAGATCCCTCTGTTATAAAAGCTGAAGAAAAAAGGTAAGCAGTACAAAGTTCCTTTTTTTTCCATTTAGCATAGGAAACAGGGTACAAATGATGGTTTACTTTTCAGTTTTAGACCTACCCATTCATTAGACAACAGATTTGTGACTGTGTTGGCTCACAGCCCTAAACAGTTCTGACAGTCCTACCATGGGAACCATTGAATTTATAAGAAGTGGGTGCTATCACTGTGGCACTTTGCAATACTACTTCCTTGTTAACTGTTACAAAATATATTTTCCAGAAGCAAAAACAGAACCTACTCGTAATTTCTAGGGTGCCATGTTCACACAAAGAATTTTACCTAATTGGTTGCAGCCATTTAATTGTATTGTTTATTTTAAAGGTCAGGTGATATGGTGTTCGGTCCTGCAAACCTAGGAGAAGATGCCATCAAAAATTTCAGAGCTAAGCACCACTGCAACTCATGCTGCAGGAAACTGAAGCTCCCAGGTAACAATGGTTCTCATTTATGAGAGATGGTTTCTGTCTTGTAGCTTTCCCTTGTGATTAAATAGAACCTCCAAAACGATATATCTGGGGTTGAGAAACATCTTCTTCACCTCTTCACCTGGCTTAAGACTTAAGAAAACTTCTTCACCACCACCACACATTCCTAGGTTCACTTTTGCTCTTCGTTGCTTGTTATGCCTTAAATATTTTTTTATTTCAGATTGCTTATTATGGCCATAATATACTCCTCCAGGAAAAGCACAAATGAAAATCATCCTGTCAACTCTAAAATGTCAATGACCTTGCTTAATGCATTGATGATCATCTCTGAACACTCATTTGTTTTCCTAGTGACAGATGTGTTTTAAGAAAATTGGTGTGTAATGGACAAGCAGATATTATTCTAAAATGGCTACTTTAGGCCTAAATCTGGAGTTCATCTGTATTTATTTGATACATTTTGATCACTAGTGCAGCATCTATAGGAATTGGATACAGTATATAAACCAAAACCATTGTTAATTTCAGATTTAGATTTTAAAATACTTTTGTGGTCAGCAAAGGAACTTGAATTATTCTTTTGTACAAAAAAAGTAAGTAAAATGCTGCAATTTCAAAGAATCAGAATCCTCCTTTCCCTTTCCTTCTAGCCATGTTGAAGCCTCTCATATTCATTCCAGGAACAGAGTTTAGTTTCCTGGCATGGACCTGCCAGGCACCAAAGAGTCTGCTTTATAAAAACAAGTCTGTCAGCAGATACTGTCATGCCAGTTCAGATACTTCATGCCCATACTGAGACCAAGAGTTCCAACTCCACTTCCCAGTAATGCCTACCAAAGAGTTGTGAACCAAGGCCCCTCTGGCTTATAATTTCATTCATCCATTGTGATGGAACCCTTCTCCAGTTTGCCCCTGCAGTTCCAACTCTGGGGCTCCTATAATTCACCTGGCCCTTTTTATTCATAGAATCATCGCTTGGTGTGATACTCAGGCCTCAAAGTGAGGCTGTGTTGATCAGTGGGTTCAGTATAGTAAAGTGTGACCAGTTGTACTTGTTAGTTATTACATAAAATATTCAGACACAGATGTAGAAAATTAAAAACAGTCAAGATTTATTATGTAACAATAAACATCTAGCCTAATGGTGGTCCCACACACTGTACCTTAGTTTCAGACAGTCTAACATTTCTCTGTGAACCCTCTCCACATTCTCAGCTCACGTCAAATCCTATTTAGATCTCCTTCATTCCACTCTTCCTAACTGACCCTATCTGTTTGTAGCTGGCCTTATCTGACCCTTTCACAAAGAAGACTCTCTAGATTGTATCCTTCCCCTGTAAAACTGCCTCTCTGCAGTGAGCATTCCGTGAGCTGCAGTTGTCTGGCTCTATCCTGGTTTGCCCAGCTTCTCACTTCACCAAATGAAAATATCATTTCCCACAGGCAATGCTCTTTATCCTATTGTATTTACACTCAACAGGTGAGAACCTGTGGGCACAATTAAGGTTGTGTGACTTTAACTATGCATAAATCCCAGGAACAGAGAAGTAAGGAAAGATGATTTTTCTGCAACGTGTACACGCACGCGCGCACACACACACATAACTTCAGTTTTACAGACAGAGGAGCATGCAGATACATGTGATGACAGCACTTCAAAAGAATCACCAATGTAATTGCCAAACCAACTGAGTGAGTGCCAAAACCAAAAACTGATTCCAGGTTGAAAAATCATGATCTGCCGTGCAAACTTTATGGACTAAGTAGAATTGCTAGCAGTTACTGTACTGGAAGGAGTACCATGTGCAGCATGGGATGTGCATCCTTTCTGTTGTTGTTGTTGTGTGCTTCAAGTAATTTCTGACATATGGTGACCCTCAAGTGAACCTGTCACAGGGTATTTTGGGACTGAGAGTGTATGATATGCCCAAGGGCACCTGGAGGGTTTCCATGACCAAGCAGGGAATCAAACCTTAGTCTCCAGGGTCCTAGTCCAACACTCAAACCACTACTCCACACCCCTTCCAGTGTATTAATGTATATTTCTTGTCCACCCCACATCCCCTTTCTGGGTATGGTGGGTCTTTGCTTTTTGTTTGTAGATTTGAAAAGAAATGACTACACACCTGATAAAATCCTGCTGCCTCAAGATGATTTTCCAGAACTAACTATTCAGCCTGGGAGCTTCACCAAAGAATCTGACTCCACCAGTTCCAGTCACTTGATGCTGTAATGATACATGCAGCTCTCTGGCTTTAACCAAATGTTTGCAGATGCACAGGGTTCTGTCCACCGCCTCTCTTATACTGCCAACTGGCAGAATGCTTCATCAAAACAAAAGAAAAGGACATGTGAATAAGGACAGCAGGGTTTTGATGGTTCTAGTACTGTAAAGTAAGTTATGATTAGGTGGGCACAGCAGAATGTTCAAATCACCTGGGAGGAGGAGTAGCTCACAGCAGGTGATTTTTTTTTTCCTTTTTAAAAGGTTGAATGAAATTAAGTATTTATGAAATAGCTTTTTAAAAAGAAGCATTTTAGCAGAAGGATACCTTTACATTTTGTCTTGGTCCATGGAGGAGATTTCTCCCCCTTCTTTCATTATAGTGCAATATGCATTTACATCTTGTATGCCCTTACCAAATTATTTTTGTTTTGTTTTGCTTTGCTTTGTTTTGATGGTTTTATGGCAGATTATGGTGGGCTTTTTGGCAGCTGGTTTCTGTCATCTGGCTAGAGAAATGGGAAACAGACTCTCTCCCTATCCTGTCCCACAGATACCGAAGGATTCTTTGCCTCTCCTCAGGGTGTTGTCAATAATGTTCTCTTGGCTCAGTGCCATTTATGTTTTTATGTGGCTCCATAGAATGCATCTGCTCTTAAGGATCTATCTGTCTTTAGTGCCAGTAAGCTGAGCTGCAGGGAGCAGAAACTACTGGTCCCAATCAAGAAATGATGGGTTGTCTCCTGCATCAGGATTTACTCTCAAAAAAGTGGAACCAATTTTTGTGGGATGGGTTGTGCGTAATAAACCCCTTCCCTTAAAAAAAAGGCAAGAAAGAAAATATACGTTTCAGTTTCATCAGATCACTGTCAAGTAGTAAAATCACAGAGGTTGGGGGACAGGGGCAGGTCTATTCACATTTGTGTGATAGAATAAAATAGCATAGAAACTGGTCTTGGAAGAAGTTGCCTTGTGAAATGAACTGGTGTTAGGGAAGTGCTATTTCCTGTGTAGTAACTGCCTCAAAAGTGTTGCCTTCCAAAGATCTCCTAAAACCGGTATATGAATGCTGAATGTCCATGTGAACATTTTAAGGACCCTTTCTGGTGTTATCCCTGCAGTATGGGCAATGTTGTTGAACAGTCCTTTTCCATACTGCTCAGGTAATATCAGAAGCTCCCGGCCACATGGGATGCATCTTGTCCAGGCTGCTTCCTAGGCCAGTGTTGCCACAGTTACCAGTAAGAGCAATACTGGCTTAGACAGGAGCTAGAGTGGAAACTGCTCCCCTGTGACCAGTGCCTTCTAACAGACTGTTTATTGCTGTTAGGAATTGTCCTGCTGTGGTTTCCACAGCATCCAAAGTAAGATCAGAAGGGGACCCTGGTTGTATTTACTGTTGTGTGAAAACACCATTAATGTTGTATGTGGAACTATTTAAAAGAATATAAAATAGGCTTGAATTGACATTATGTAATGTACAGGAGATTGCAACCCAAATTGATACAAATAAAATGTAATTACTTGTCCCAAATATGTTGAATAGTCAACAAGAAGAACCTGTTGTCCAACTGAAGTTTCATGCTGCAACTTTGTTTTTTTGTTACATAGGTACGAATAGTAATTTTTAATTGAAAGGCATCATAAACGCCCAGTAATTCTTTTTTTAAAAAACCCGTAGTGTATCTTATAGATACAGATGTTCAGGCACGAACACAATAGCTGTTTAAATGGTGGTTTATGTTGCTGGGGGAGGAAAGGTATAGTGTATTTAAGATATTAAAGTGTATACATTTTGTATATCAATAAATCTTTAAACAATTCCAAATAAATTTATTCTTGTTTAGACTGCTGAGCTCCTTTCTGTTTTGATTTGATTTGGTCTAAGGATAGATGAGGGGGAGAAAGACTCATTTGGCTTACAATGACTAGTGTTAACAACGGCTTACCAATTGGGCATCCATAGAATCATAAAGTTATAGAATTGGAAGAGACCACAGGGGCCATCCAGTCCAACCCCCTGCCATGCAGGAACACAAAGAACTCCCAACAGATGGCCACTCAGCCTCTCTCTAAAAACCTCCAAGGAAAGAGACTCCACCACACTGTGAGGGAGCTTATTCCACTGCCAAACAGCTCTGACCGTCAGGAGGTTCTTCCTGAGAGTAGGTGGAATCTCTTTTCCTGTAGTTTGAATACATTACTCCTTGCTTTAGTTTCTGGAGCAGTGGAAAATAAACCCATTCCCTCTTTGATACGACGTCCTTTCAAATCTCTAAACATGGCTATCATGTCCCCTCTCTTAACCTTCTCTTCTGCAGACTAAACATACCCAGCTCCCTAAGACACTCCTCATAGGGCATGGCTTCCAGGCCCTTCACCATTTTGGTCACCCTCCTCTGGACATGTTCCAGCTTGTCAATCTCCTTCTTGAAATGAGGTGCTCAGAACTGGACACAGTATTCCAAATGAGGTCTGACCACAACAGAATAGAGTGGTACTATTACTTTCCTCGATCTGGACACCATGCTCCTATTGATGCAACCAAGAATCGCATTGGCTTTCTTGACTGCCACATCACACTGCTGACTAATATTCAGCTTGTGGTCTACTAAGATTCCTAGATCCCTTTCACATGTACTGTTGTCCATCCAGGTGTCTCCTGTCCTATAATTGTGCATTTCAGTTTTTCTGCCTAGGTGTAGGACCTTAGATTTCTCTCTGTTGAAACTCATTTTGTTAGCCTTGGCCCAGTTCGCCAGTCTGTCAAGGTTTTGAATTTTCATCCTCTCCTCTGGGGTATTAGCAACCCCTCCCAATTAGGTATCATCTGCAAATTTGATCAGCATGCTCTCTATTCCTTCATCCAATTCATTGATAAAGATGTTGAATAGCACTGGACAGAACCCTGCAGCACCTCACTAGTCACTTCTCTCCAGGATGAAAAGTAGCCATTGGTGAGCACCCTTTGGGTTTGGTCAGTGAACCAGTTACAAATCCACCTGACAGTAGCCCTGTCTAGTCCACATTTTACTAGTTTCTTTGCAAGAATATCATGGGGAACTTTGTCAAAGGCCTTAGTGAAGTCAAGAAATGCTACATCCACAGCATTCCCTTCATCTGTCAAGCTTGTAACTCTATCATAAAAAGAGATGAGATTATTCTGGCATGACTTGTTTTTGAGAAACCCCTGTTGACTTTTAGTGATTACGGCACTACTTTCTAAGTAATTACAAACTGTCTGTGTAATCATCTGCTCTAGAATCTTTCTGAGTATTGACATCACACTGACTAGACAATAATTATTTGGGTCCTCTTTTTTCCCCCTTTCTGAAGGTGGGAACAATATTTGCCCTCCTCCAGTCTGCTGGGACTTCTGTTCTCCAAGAGTTCTCAAAGATTATTGCGAGTGGTTCTGAAATGACTTCTGCCAGTTCTTTTAATATCATTGGATGTAGTTCATCTGGCCCTGGGGACTTGAATTCATTTAATTTAGGTATTCCTGTACTACTACTCTACCTATACTGTGCCAAGTTTCTGCCACTTCCCCACCTGCCCCCCCCCCCGTTTGAGTACTTTTTTTTTTTCCTTTTGGGAGAAAAAAGAGACAAAGAGGGTGTTGAGTAGTTATGCTTTCTCTCTGCCCCCTGTTAGTACTTGGCCATCTTCACCATACAGCGACCCTATCATTTCCTTGTCTTTCTTTTTGCTGCAGACATAACCAAAAAAAAAAAAAAAGCCCTTTTTACTGTTTTTAATCTCTCTGGCAAGCCTGAGTTCATTCTGTGCTTTAGGTTTTCTGACCTTCCCCCTACATATCCTTGCTGTTTCTTTGAATTCTTTTTTGGTGATTTTACTCTTTTTCCATTTTTTGTACGTGTTTCTTTTAATATTTAGTTTAGTTGAGAGTTCCTTAGTCAACCATTCTGGTTTCTTTAGACACCTCCCATTTTCCCTCCTTAATCGAACAATTTTAAATTGTGCCTTTAGTATCTCACTTTTAAGAAACTCCCATCCATCCATCATGAACTCTTTTCTCTTTCAGTATTCTTGACCATGGAATTTCAGCCAGTAATTCCCTACGCTTACAGAAATCTATTGGGGGATTCCAGGAGACATGCTGTACACCAACATGACCCACGGAACGTCTGGGCTTCAGAACAGGCCAAAGCAAAAACCAGCATAGGATTAAAAATGAACAGAGGCCAGAGTTGAGACCAAACTAAACTAGTACTTTATTGTAAAACAGCTTAAGTAACATAAAGAAGTCAAAGCTAGGTAAAATCCATTGCGCTTCTCTCTCCTCTTACAGCATGACAGAAAGAGAGCTGTGAAAATGCAAAATAGCAAGCAGGCGAAGGGGGAGTGAAAGAAAGAGAGCACAGAGTGAGAAATTCCTCACAGCAGTTATAGCTACTGTGGGATTGTTTTTCCAAACATCCCTTAGGTTTCCCACAGGAAGTGAGAGACAAACCAGATATCTCTTATCACACTGGCTGGGTCAAGCTGGCCTGCAAGTTACGATGACCACAAGCGCAGCAGAGGAACAAGACTCAAACTTTAACCCTTTAGGGCAGGGGACCGGAAGGCCTAATACTTAACACTCCTCCTCCTGTTTCGGAGCTGCCTCATGTGTTGGAACTGCAGGACCTATTATTCCCATATGCTCAAGCATTTGTGTGTGTTTAACAGCAGATAGAACTTTGGTAAATGCATCAGCGACATTTTCATCTGATATACAATATGTCAGTTGAATGACCTTGTTTTGAACAGACTGTTTCACATTTTGATACTTAATGTCCACATGTTTGGTTCTAGATTTAACTCTTTCACTTACAGCCATTTGAATACAAGCTTGAGAATCACAGAATACATTTACAGGCATCTCAGTTGTCACATTTAAATCCTTTACAAGCTGTGTAAACCAGATCAATTCATTGCATAAGAATGACAAACTTGCAAGTTCTGCTTCAGCAGTAGATGTGGCCAGGGTACTTTGTTTTTTCACTTTCCAGTAAATCAGAGCACCACTGTACTTCACAACACATCCAGTTGTGCTTTTGCGGTCTCACACATCCTCTGCAAAGTCACTATCAGAATAGCAGACAATTTTTGGCGTTTGAACAGGAGTAATACACAAACAATAATCCATGGTACCTTTTAAGTATCTTAACACCCTTTTCACACCTTGCCAGTGGTATTGAGTAGGCTGAGAGCTGGCCCTTCCCAAAATGTTTACACTCAGAACGACATCAGGATGACAGGTCTCAGCTAGATAGAGCAGTGATCCAATCACAGATTGGTACAGTTTTTTGTCAGGAAACATGGTATCTCCAATGTTTTTGTTAAATCCTTGGACCATTGGCATTTTTACACTTACAATCAGTCATGTTACATTTCTCTAACAGTTTCACAATTTTCTGTTTTTGGTCCAGCAGAAAGCCACCCTTGGTTTTCTGTATTGCTATCCCAAGGTAATTTTGAATTGGTCCTAGATCTGTAATCTGAAATTTCTTGCCTAGATCACGGGCAAACTCCTGCACTTGCTTTTGTGTGTCACAAATCAAACACAGATCATCAACATACACCAAGAGGATCTCTTGCTTTTTCCCTGTACCTCTGATATATACACAGGGGTCAGCTTTGCTCTGTTTAAAGCCACATTCCTGCAAAGCTTTGTCTAAACACATATTCCAGCAGTGAGCAGACTGTTTCAACCCATACAGTGATTTTTCAAGTTTCCCCACCATTTTTTCTCCTCCCTGGTGAAATCCGGGTGGTTGAAACATGTAGACCTCCTCTGGCAAATCAGCATTGAGATAGGCAGTTGTGATATCAAAGTGTGTGACCAAAGCATTTCTCTGAGCAGCAATTGCCAACACCAAACGTATGGATTGCATTTTAACTGTGGGAGCAAAGACCTCATCATAAGACTGCTCGTCTTGGGCAAAACCTCGTGCTACCAGATGGGCCTTGTGGTTAACTTGCCCATCTGCCATGGTCTTCAACTTATAGACCCAGTGGCAATCAACAGGAGTTACATTTTTTGGGATTTGACACAACATGTACACTTTGTGTTGTGCAATGGAATTAATCTCTTCCTGCATAGCATCGCACCATGGCGCTGCTTGACTCTCAAGGCATTTACTCTATTTCATCAAAACTGGTTGGCTCACAGTTTACTGAATAAGCATGCACAGTTTGTGAGGTGGGAGTGTAACGCTGCAGGAGCTTCCCCTTCGTTTTTCTCTCTGACCTCTTGGGAATTTGTGTAGGCTGACCTCCCTCACTTGCCTCATCGTCTGAACTGCGAGACCTTTTCAGAGTTCTTTCTCCTCCATGCTCTGAACTGCTTCGCTCCCCGCAGCCCTCTCCTGTGCTGGCTCTGGCTTTGGCTCAGATTTAACCCTCGAGGGACCAGGAGCTGAGAAGGCAGGTTGCGTTGGCCAAATGCTAGGCTCATGGGAGACAGGAAGGAGGACTTCAGAACCAGCATGAATGCGCGAGCAGTTTGCGTGTTCCTCAAAAGTTGCATTTCTAGACACCATACAGTAGCCTCCTCCTGCATAAAATCTGTACCCTTTACAGTATGGTTCGTACCCTAAGAATCTCAGGTGTTGAGCTTTTGGCTCTCCCTTTCTCCTTTGATTCTTTGGAATATGAACCCAGGCAAAACTGCCAAAGACCTTTCATGTGAGAAATAGAAGGCTTCTTACCAAACGCTCATATGGGGTGGTCTGAAAGACAGAACTCCAGAGGCTGTCATGTATGTAACTGGCAGTCAGAACTGCCTCTCCCCAAAATTTCAGAGGCAGATCTGCATCAGTAAGCAGAGAGTGCAAAATATGCACTGCAACACACCAGCAGTCCTTTCCACAATCCCATTTTGGAAACTGGAATGGGAAGTGGTTGTCCTGTGGACAATGCCCTTACTTTTGAACCACTGTTGCAGACTCTCACCCAGGAACTCTCCGCCCCAATCTGTTTGGAAAGCCTTGACCTGGCAAGCAAATTGTCTCTCAACATAAGCACACCAGTTCTTAATTATTTGACACACTTCGGACTTTTGCTTCAGCAAATAACGGAACGTGTATCTGCTGTAGTCATCCACAAGTAACAGAAAATCCCTTGCTCCCCCAATACTGGGCTGAGACATGGGCCCTACAACATCGCAATGGAGAATTTGACAAGGAGCATCTGGAACTCGAGAACTGGACTTGGGCACAGGAAGCTGCATGGATTTTGACTGTTTGCAGATGGCACAGTCAAGAAAAGTGCCGCAGGATCTCAGAGAACATCCCTTGCAGCTGTCTGCTAACTTTTTCAACACAGGAAAGCTAGCATGCCCCATCCTTCTGTGCAACAAATGTATGCATTCATCATGTTGTGGCTTGTTATCAAACACATTGCAAGCACTGAATCTGGGCTTTTGTGAACAAAACCTCAAAACCACTTTGAGTTAACTCTGAAACAGAGAGCAGGCAGAAATCAAGTGAAGATACATATCTAAAGCAGGAACATACGTAGACCCGCTCCCTTGACTTTTGCTTTAGTCCCATCAGCCAGGGCAACAGTAGCAACACTGGCTTGGTTTAAAGGCTTGAATAGATCTTTGCAGTTTGCTAGATGCTGAGAACAGCCACTGTCCAGCAGCCAAAGGGCGTCATCAGTGTCCTGGCAACTCTCAGAGACCACACAGTCTGTTGCAAATGCAACGCGTGGACGACTCCCACGACCACCTCTAGAGCCTCTGCTCTCCCTCCTTGCTTGTCCAGCAGACAGTCCTTTCTGAGGTGAGAAGCGGACCCGCATCTGTAGCATCTCCTGGCAGCGTTGGCTCTCACTAGCCCCTCCGGCTTGGACTCACCAGCCTTGGCAGGTTCCTGGCTCGACAGCAGCAGCCTCCAGGGGACCTCTCTGGGCATGCCACTCCTCTTCCTCCAGCAAGCGAGAGGAGACATAGGACACGGTCAGAGTCTGCTCTGGAACGGTCTCCATGGTGGCAACTATGACATCCCAACTTGGGTCAAGGGAACACAGGATGCAATAGGCCTTGTCAATTTCTGCCAGAACTGTCCCCCTCCCACTCAGAGCAACAAAAATATTGGTCATGGTCTGCAAATGCTCCTCAATCGACACACCTGGCCTGAGCTTCGTTTCAAACAGCCTCTTCATGAGTGAGAGCTTGCTCCCTGCGGTCGTACAGACATACACGGCACGCAGGGCATCCCAGCAAGCACGGGGAGTATTCATATCTCTGATGTAAACCAGCTGGTTGTCTTCCACAGCTAGAAAAATACAAGACATGGCTTTCTCCCGCATCCTGGCAGCTGCAGCCGCGTTGGTAGGGAGGGCTGGCGGAACAGAAACGGTTCCCCAGACGCCTTCCCTCCGGAGATACATCTCCATCTTGACAGCCCGTGAGATAATTGTGGGCATTCAGCTTGGTCAAAGGCAAGCCGTCCCTCTGAACTCGCTGCCATGGTTACTCAGCCCCCGATTCCAGTTGTCCCGCTCTCACCAGAAGCCTCGGGGATCACCAGCAGACGGAACACAGCGGCAGACAGGCACCAGCCGACGAACTTGGCCTAAGGACCACTCTGGCACAGTGGGGTGGCGCAGCGGAAGCGTGAAGCTGCGGTCCATAACCTGTTGGGGGATTCCAGGGGACATACTGTATGCCAGCATGACCCACGGAACGTCTGGGCTTCAGAACAGCCCAAAGCAAAAACCAGCATAGGATTAAAAACGAACAGAGGCCAGAGTTGAGGCCAAACTAAACTAGTACTTTATTGTAAAACAGCTTAAGTAACGTAAAGAAGCCAAAGCTAGGTAAAATCCATTGCGCTTCTCTCTTCTCTTACAGCATGACAGAAAGAGAGCTGTGAAATTGCAAAACAGCAAGCAGGCGAAGGTGGAGTGAAAAAGAGCACAGAGTGAGAAATTCCTCACAGCAGTTATAGCTACTGTGGGATTGTTTTTCCAAACATCCCTTAGGTTTCCCACAGGAAGTGAGAGACAAACCAGATATCTCTTATCACATTGGCTGGGTCAAGCCGGCCTGTAAGTTACCATGACCACGAGTGCAGCAGAGGAACAAGACTCAAACTTTAACTCTTTAGGGCAGGGGACCGGAAGGCCTAATACTTAACAAAATCTGCTTTCTTAGTCTATAATGCATGTCTGGCTACACTTGGCTTCCCCTTCCCACTGAATAACAAATTCCAGTAGAACATGATCACTCCCACTTAAGGATCCTGCCACTTCCACCCCATGAACAAGGTCTTGTTGATTGGGATCAGATCTAAAATAGTAGATCCCCTCATTGCCTTTTCCATCATCTGGACAATGAAATTGTCTGCAAGGCAAGTGAGGAATTTGTTTGACCTTGTGCTCTTCGCAGAGTTTGACTGCCAGCATATATCAGCATATTTGAAATCTCCCATTACTACTACATCTCTCCCTTTTGAATATGTGGTCATCTGCTCCAGGAAGGCATCATCCAAATCCTCAGGCTGTGTGATGAAACCTGAAGGGAGGGGCATGGTAACCGAGCCTCCATAGTGACCAGGAGTGGTTTAAAATGAAACCGTGGAGAGCTCAAGGGAGGGGTGAACCAAGGGGGGTGGAGAAACAGAAATTTGGCACAGGAGGGAGTTAGTAGGAAAAAGAGTCCAGTGGGGGACAAAGAGAAAAAGAGCTGTGTTAGAGAGCTGAGAAATAGAGTGAATAATTGACAGTAAATGAGCTGAGCATAGTGAGGGGGAGAGAGAGAGAGAGAGGAAAGTGGTGTGCTGTATTATAAAATTTTAGTTACAAGTTACAGTAACAGTGTCTCAATAAAATGTAACTTTCTGTTTTTATAAAAGTAGTCTCACAGAGTGTCATTCTACATGGGATTATACATGCTACCATTACAACATTAATAGCAAGAGTACCACTTTCTTTTAGGATTAAAAGTCTGCTTTTTCTTATTGCTGAGAAGGGCCAGAGTTTAAGGAGAGCAGGGGAGGGAGATCAATCTGGTAGGAGGAGGCCAAAGGGGGACAATAGTGAAATGAGTGCTGCAGTTCCGAGTGGGGGAGGATAGAAGCAGACCTGTGGGTGTGTGCCCAGTTCGTCCAGAAATCTCCCAGGCCGTGCATACCTGTGCACAAGACGTGTCAAGCTGGGTGGCAAGAAACACCACAGGCTGGCTTGGAGGTCTGTAGTAGACCCCACAATGATACCACTATTGTTTCTCACCCCCTTAATTCTCTCAACCTGGCTTCCTCGATTTAAGTCATAGATTTCTTCACAGGTGGACATATAACTCTCATAGATCTCTTCACAGGTGGACATACAACTCTCCTCTTCCTCCTCCTCCTCCTCCAAAATAGGTGATACCCCCGTAATTACTACATTCCAATCCTGAGACTCATCCCACCAAGTTTCAGTGATACCAATTATATCATATTTGTTTGGTTGTATTAAGATTTCCAGTTCGTCTTGCTTATTTCCCATGCTCTAATACATTGGTGTAGAGACATTTAAGACCATGTGCCCTTCCCACAAGCCCTTTACTAGAGTTGTTTTTCCTACCACTTTAGACTCTAGTACTACTTGGCCTACTCTTTATATAATATTTGGGCTGTTCTCCCCAGCACCTGCTGAATTCCTGCCCTGAATACTACTGTCTCTCTGCCCTCCAGAACTCAGTCTAAAGCCATCCTGATGAGATTTAACAGACTCTTAGCAGAAACCAGTAGCTCTGAGGTGCATAGAATCATAGACTTGGAAGAGACCACAGGGGCCATCCAGTCCAACCCCCTGCTATGCAGGAACACACATCAAAGCACTCCCAATAGATGGCAATCCAGCCTCTGTTCAAAAACCTCCAAAGAAGAAGACTGCGCCACACGCTGATGCAGCATATGCCACTGCTGGACAGATCTGACCATCAGGAAGTTCTTCCTGAGATTCAGGAAGCTCTGATTCAGGACAGCTCTGACCATCAGGAAGTTCTTCCTGAGATTCAAGCCTGCAGTTTGAATCCATTGCTCCTTGTCCTAGTCTCTGGAGCAGCGGAAAACAAGCCCGCTCCCCTCTTGACATGACATTAATTCAAATATTTAAAAATGGCTATCATGTCCCCTCTTAACCTTCTCTTCTGCAGACTAAACATACCCAGCTCCCTAAGCCTCTCCTCATAGGGCATGGCTTCCAGAATCCTTCACCATTTTGGTCACCCTCCTCTAGACACATTCCAGCTCGTCAATATTCTTTTTGAATTGAGGTGCCCAGAACTGGACATAGTATTCCAGATGAGGTCTAACCAAAGCAGAATAGAGTGTTACCATCACCTCCCCTGATCTAGACACCATACTCCTATTGATGCAACCAAGGATCCTGTTAGCTTTCTTGGCTGCCTCATCACACTGCTGACTCATGTTCAGCTTGTGATCCACCAAGAGTCCTAGATCCCTTTCACACATACTGTTATCCAGCCATGTATCCCCCATCCTATATTTGTTCATTCCATTTTTTTTGCCTAATTGTAGGACCTTACATTTCTCTCTGTTGAAATTTATTTTGTGCACCCCATCCTCTATCAGAAGACCTTCTTTGTGAAAATGCAGACCCTGGTCCAAGAAGCCAAATCATTCCTGGTAGTATCATGTGCAAACCAGAAAGGAGACAAACCCACAAGTCAGCAAGGAAACAAACTCAACAGCAACCCAGTAAACAAGCAAGCAAGGAAACAGACTCACAAGCCACCTAGCAAACACCAAGCAAGGAAAGAGACTCACAAACAACCCAGCAAACTTTCTAGCAACAAAGCAACCACACAACAACCAAACAAGCAAGCAAAGTGCCTTAGCCCCAACAGAGCACATAGCCCTTACCTAGAAACTCTGCCAAGGCTCATTAGGGCTGGGGAGGTGTGCCCCAACAAGCACAAGTTCACCTTACAGTGTTTCTTCAAGCATACCCATGTAAACACCCCTGTTCACCTCACCTGTTCACCAAACTGTGATCGCCAAGCTCTCAGGACTGAGGCTGTAGTTATATAGTGGCTGCTAGTGAGCACAATGGATACAATAGAGTGCTAATGCACCGTCAGGCTAGCTTCCACTCAGCTCTCACACAGCCAATCACCCTTAGATCACCGCAAGCTCTATTGTGTTCAACAAGCAACCAAGCCCTCACCTAGCTCACACAAACAAGCAAGCAAGCAGCCAGACAAACCAACAAGGAGTCAAACTTGCAAGCAAGCAAGCAAGCTTCCAGTAGATGCTTATTGAATGATGGAAGCTTCCATACCAGCTTCCACCAGATGGTTACTGAATGATGGAAATAGTAATATGATTCTTCTTTGTGGTCTCTGTACCTCACACAAAGGGTCTTGTGCCTGCACAGAGACCTCTACTGAAATGTTCTACAGCTGAGTAGCTTGGTGGGAGCTCCACCCCCTCCTGATCCAGCCCACCAAGCTTCCCCTCAGTTTCTTTTTGTCCACTATTAGAGTCACTTCTCTGGTTTGCTTAGTGTTGAGTAGCTTTATTTTTGTGTGTCTTTTCCCCCTCCTCTGAGCTTCTTTTTCTTTCTCTTAACTAATTTAAAAAAGAATAAGTCCTTTATCTCTTCATGCCTTCTTTCGCTGCTTCCCCCCTCCCCCTTTTTTCTTCCTTCAGCCATTTCTCTATCTCTCATGGCTTCTACTGCTCTGTTTAAACGGTGCTCATCCTACAACAGGAAAGTTGCTCTGTCAAACTCCCATGACCAGTACTTATATCATCTTTGGGAAGAACGTGATTTATTCGAGTGTAGAGTCTGCTGGCAGTTTACTTCACAGACCCTGAGGAATTGTGCATTCTGCTGAAAGTCTTTTTATTCGGAGCAATCTCTTAAGGGTCCCTCAGAAGGCCACAGAAAACATGCCGCTCTTCACAGCATCAACTATGGTCTCCAGGACTTAATCCAATATTCGCTCCTTCTTGGTACTGACTCCCATGTTGATCCCACTCTTGGTCCCTTTTGTTGGTCAGGGTGCACCATCGTCAGTTCTGCTCTCAGTCTTGCTCCATTTTATCTTGATCCTTTTCTCCATCACCAGAGTGGCAGTGGCCAATTTCTCAAGCTGCTGCTTTATCAGCAGATCCACATTGTGCTTCTCCACCTTCCCCACCACTTCCAATGCTCTTCCCACACCAGGAATCACTTGTCGTCCTGTGGTTCAGCCATCACCTCTATCTCGCACAACATTGGCAGTGTTGAGACCACCTCCACCTCCTCTTCATACTTCAGCTTCATCTATAACTTCCAGGTCAACCATATCAGTCACTGCAGTGCTTTCTTCAGTGACTCCTTTGGTACCACCACCACTTCTGGTCCCATCACATCTGACTGAACTACAGGTTTTGGAACATTACTCTTCATCGTCTGACCATGTTGATTATGACTCCAATTCATCATCTTCCTCCCATCACTTGGCCATGCCATCGCCACCCAATGTTGTTGTTGATTCCACTCCTCAGGCCCCACCAGAAGATGTCAAAAAAAATGCAAATATTATCCTGTGCATGGCTAGGGTGATTGGTTTGGATGTGGCAACACCTCCAACCCCTGTCTCAGATCCTGTATTCTAAATAGTTGACGGCTATCTCTCCAACAAACAATTCCTTTCCTGCCTGCCCTGCAGAGAGAGATAAAACAGGCATGAGTACTACCAACATCTCTTCCTCCAACCTTGAGATGTCTTAAGTCACTATATAAAATACATCAGACACCCACTCCAAACTCCATAGTGGTCAAGGCTTCACAGACGAAGGGTGAGATGAAGATGCATTTTACACCACTGGACAGAGAGGGGAAGTGCTTGGATGTTCTTGGATGCAGATTTTATTCTGCTGCAGCCTTATTGGTAAGGGTTTGTAAACATGGAAGCGTGTATGGCCACCTATCAGAAACATCATCTATCAGATGATGACATCTATAAAGAATGGCAGATGATTTCGGAAGCGAGAGGGGTCTTGACAGGGAATAATACATAATTCATGGTATTAAAGGTTCTTACAAGATAAAATTCAGAGAAGTATCATGGAACAAGTAAAGTTGAGTAGAAAAACAGGAACTAACAAATTAAGTAGATAATACTAACAATTTATTGTGATGCATTGATAACAGTTCAATGGAATGATAAAGATTGTAATCCAGAGAGGAAGGAAGACAGTTGTAATACGACAATTAAGAATACAATGATAATTGTTTGTTTTATATGTTGGAACTTTAATAAAATTACTTTAAAAAAAAGAAAAGAAAAGAAACATCTATGGGACAAGATGCTCACTCTCATTCCCCACTTACCTGAGAAGCACAGAGCAGGTGCTCTTCAGTTCCATCAACAAGAGGCACAGGCCTGTTACCCTGTGAACTGGGGGTCCCGGGAGGGACACCAAAATGTGCTCAACTAAAGTTGGGGAAAATTAGCTCAGAGCACTGCTTAACATTACGAGAGGCAGGGTAACGTAGCGAGATCTTGAACCCTATGTCTACGGGCTCGGGTCGAGTCAAGGAGAACACCGAAGTTGAAATAATAAATGATGTTTATTAAATACAAGCAAAACAGTGTATGCGACACACTCATACAAGATAACTAAAGAACATAAAGGTTGAAGTGGTATAGAGGGATTTTTAGAGGGATTGCTGGTTTGGGTGATACTTCACCTGTCCTGAAGCCCAGAAAAATGGAGAGCGCAGCTGGGGTGAGATGTAGCTCAGCACGTGAAGCTGAGGGGAGGCTCACCAAGCAAAGCGGCAGCAAGGCGGGATGAAACTCGGGAGCCATCCGAGGAAGGTCTCGGAATCAAGGGTTTTTATAAGGAGAATTGTGACTGCAGGCTATGCCGTACTTGGGGGAAAACAATGGATTTGGAGTTGAAGACAAAGCCTCCAAAAGGTCAGAATCTGAATGACTGAGTTATCTTAGCGATTTACAATAGAGTAGCCAGTATGCGGATGCAGAGTACTTGGGTATTGTTTAGTTTACCCATCAAGCTGCCATCGCGGGTCAGAGGCTCTTTTGTAAGTGGCGTGCATATTTAGAGTACTTGCCTGGAGGTCTCCTAAAGCAGTGAGTCAGCTATTTCTGGCCTGCCTGTATTGTAGTTTGACTATTACGGCTATTAACGGCCGAGCTTGTTTATGTGCTTGTCCGGTGGCCTTGCAAGCACGTGGAAAGGAATAGAGAAGTGAAGCCGAATTATGATATCAAGAGGATATCTTTTAATATCCCCAAAGCTCGGACTAGCCAGGGCAGTAACAGGCCCTTGCAGCTCAACAGATACAATCTTTGCCCCATTCAGTTGAGTGCAAATGTTATGGCAGAAGCTGTGGCCCGCCAGTGTTATACATGGCTCAGGTCAGTTGCCTAATGGAAGGCATGAGACTAAGAATTGAAAATCTTCCATGTGATAAACATGAACGTTTGAATTCTGTTACAGATGAGTTTCTGGAGCACATCTCCAAAGCACGGCTAACAGTCAAAAAGATTGGGATTCAACATCAGATGGTCCAAAAATGGAACTGTTCATCCAGAACTTATTGGATGCAACCATCATCTTCATCTTACTGTTCTAAGTCCCCATCTAGACTCTTGTCAGTCTCCTCTTCTATCTTTGCTGAGGAAATCATTCAGACAACATAAACTGCAATCTTCCAAAAAAGACTTTGCCTTCCATCAAGTCTTTCTTTTGACTCCTACAGCAGAAAGCCACCACTTCCATCATTTTGACTAGCTGATACTGATGTCACCAGGGTAGCAGACCTCTCCTGCCATTATTCCACATGGCGGAAAATCACCTCAGAGACATGGGTTCTAGCCATAGTCTGCCTAGACTACACCATCAAGTTAGCAAGTATTCCTTGCATTGGCATATTCCAGATTACCTACCTTCACTCTACCTTGTTGGAAGAGATCAACATCATTTGAGAGACTGCCTCCTCATGCAGCCAGGGACAGATACTTCCCTCATTACTTTGCTGTCCTGAAAAGAGACAGAGGACTCTGACCTATGCTGGATCTCTGTGGCGTAAACAAGTATGTCCACGCATGGAGTTTGAAGATGGTCACTTTCCTGTCAGTTTTGCCATTCCTGAGAATAGGGGACTGGCTCACATCAAAAAATCTAAAAGATGCATACTTTCAAACTCTATCCCCATCGCAGGAAGTATCTTTGTTTTGTAATAGGGGAAGATCTCTACCAGTTCAAGGTAGTACCCTTTGGGCTAGCCACTGCTCCAAGGGTCTTTACCAAGTGCATGGTAATAGTGCTACCGTATCTGAGAACCCAAAGGGTTGTAGTATATCTTTACCTTAATAATTGGTTACTGGTAGCATCCGATAGGACAGATTATGTTGAGACCTTCATCTCACTCTTTCCCTCCTATGTCATCTTGGTCTCAGCATCAACCCCAAGAAATCTGTCTTATAAGCAACATGTCTTTGCAATTTCATAAGAGCTACATTGGACTTCTGGATGGGTTGGGCCCTGCTGCCAGAGAAGAGAAAGTGTATTCTCTGTGGCGTGGCAATATATGTCCATCTTCACCCAGTCTGCTAAGCCCTTTGGCTCCAATGGCTGCTCAGCCTGATGATGGCCACCATGTCTGTCACTCTGTACACCTGTCTGAAGCTTTGGCTTCTACATTATTGGTTCACACATCATTTTGATCCGATTTTTGAGTATCAACACTTGAAGCTCACTGTTCCACATTGGGTGTGTGGTCCCTAGAATAGTGGATGTCTTTCCACAACTTATGTAGGGGTGTTCCATTCATTCCCTATCAACCAACAGTCATGCTCACCATAGACACGGCACTCATAGGCTGGGGCATGGATTGTCGAGGGCTTATAGTCCAAGGTCATTGGGCATTGTCAAACACGAGGCACCCAGCCTCACTCAATGTCTGCCCAGCCCAACACTTCTTTATGCTCAGGTCTTAACAGCCAGGGAGATCTCTGGATTTAGCCAGGGCTATGACAACCAGTTCTGCCTCAGTTCTCCCTTCACTGAGAACACAGCTCCCTCTTCTCTCTTGTTCCTGCTTCGTTTCTCCTTCCAGGATTTCCCCCTTTGCTATCTTCCTTAAATCTATCTCTTTGCAGATATAAGGACAAACAGTGATTTATCTCTTCAGTGAATGTGGTACTAATGATAATAATGGTAGCATGTATAATCCAATCCAGAGAAATGACACTCTCTTGAGGGTGCTTTATTGAAACATGTAAACAAACCTTTATTAAACACACTGTCAAGGTAAAATGTATTTTATAATTAAGGATTCATAAACTAGCACACCACTTGTCTCTCTCTCTCTCTCCACCAACACTCTCTTCAACTCTCTCTTCAACTGTAGCCTAAAACATCCCCCAAACTCTAAACTGGACTTCAATCAACAGAACAGTCAGTTAAAATCCGTTATTCCACTCTCTCCACCAGCCCCTCCCCTGGGCTATCCGAGGTTCCATTTCAACAGCCAATCATTTTTTAACACTCTCAGTCTCTAAGGAGGCTCTGTTGTCCAGCCGCCCCCCCCCCCCGGTTCGTCACAGGCATGCTGTTAGAGAAACCTTCATATCAATGCCTTGGAGCTCCTCATGGTCATCAAGGCTCTTCAGTCCTTCAGGAAGATGCTGAGAGCCAGAGTTGTAAAAAATTGTCATGGACAACACCACAGCAGTGTGTTATATCAACTTCCAAGGGGGTACTAGTTTGTCCACACTCTTAGATCTGGCACTCCATCTGTGGCATTGGTGCATTCAGAACTTGATTCAGCTAGTGGCCATCCATCTCGCAGGCTCCGAGATCTCTCTAGCAGATGGTTTGAGCTGCACCAAAAATCTCCACTATGAGTGGTCCCTGTCTCAGTTTATCAGTCCATCATGGCTTACTGTGGCACTCCATAGAGTCTTTGCCACTCTTTGCACTCTTTGCCACAAAGACAAACACCAAGTGTCAGAAATGCTGCTCCAGAGCTGCAACAGGCAAAGGATCTTCAGGGATGCATTCCTCTTCAAATGGTCAGGATGTTGTCTGTATCCTTTTTTATCATTTCCACTTCTTGGCAGAGTAATAGCCAGGGTGACCAGAGACCATTCCAGTGTGATACTCATCGCTCCCTACTGGCCAAGACAACCATGGTTTGGCCTGCTCCTGGAGATATCCCATGACCATCTAATTGCCTTTCCTTGCCTCTCAACTCTTTTGTCCCACTCAGATGTCACAAGATCTCCATCCAGACATTCCCTTGCTCTGTCTCTCTGCATGGAGCATAATGCCATAAACGATTCTACCCTTCAGGCAGTGCTACAGGCTACTCAAAAGGACTCTACAAGAAGATCTTATGTCTGTAAGTGGAAGAAATTCTCTGACTTTGCTGTTGCACTTTTAGAGCAGGTGAGTCTGGCTTCTGTTTCTATAGCCCTCCACTTCCTCCTGGCCTTTCTCTTCTTTGAGAGTCTACTTAGCCATAATTATTGCTTACCAACCTCTTGACATCTCAGCATGTACTTTGTTGACCAACCCAGTGGTTAAGTTCCTCAAAGGACTGGTCCGTCTCTACCTGCCTGTTTCAGCTCCCATGCCACCCTGGTCTTTGTCTTTGGTACTGTCTCCCAGCTTCTGTGTCATCCCTTTGAACTGTTAGCTACAGTGGATGACACTTAAAACAGTATTTCTAGTGGCAATAACATCTGCTTACTGCTTGAGTGAGCTAGCAGCACTTCGATGTGATGAACCTTTCTTGGTGTTCCATGAGAACAAGGATGTACTCCACCTGGATTATCTCCTTCCTTCCCAAAGTGGTTTCTGAATGTCATGTTTCCCAGGGCATCATCTTACCAACTTTCTATCCTGAACCCAAGACACCTTTGGCGAGATCACTGCGCTCCCTGGACATCCAAAGGGCTTTAGCTTTCTATACTCAAAGGACATCATTGTTTCGACAGTCAAGAACCTATTTGTTTGTTATGAAAATGTAAGGACGAAAAGTGTCAGCCCAAAGACTTTCCAAATGGGTTGTTGAGGCTATACATATCTTTTATGAACTGACTAAACAACCAGGTCTTCTAAGGGCACATTCAGCCAGGACTGTTTCTCCTCCCCTGCTACTCTAAGAGGTATTCCCCTACGAGGCTGCTACTTGGTCCCAACCATTAACTTTTATCCAGCGTTACAAACTGGACTGTAGATCCAGAAGGGATGTGTGTTTCAGGAGGGTTGTACTCTCTTCTATTCTGCAGTGATCGGTCAATCCTTCTTTGGCTAAGCTCTTTAACACCCATTGTGTGAGGCACAGAGACCACGATGAATAACAGGTTGCTTACCTGTAACTGGTTTTTCAAGTGGTCATCTGTGCTCTCAAACAAACCAGCTCTATCTCCCCTCTTTCAAGTCCCTGCTGTTGGGCAGACTTCAAAACTTAGAGGAAGAGTAGCTTGGGCTGGATCAAGCACAGTCCGCAGGAGGGGGCAGGGCTCCCACCAAACTACTCAGCTCTAGCCCAATCTGGTAGAGGTCTCTGTGCAGATGCAAAACCCATTGTGTGAGGACACAGATGACCACTCAAAGAACCACAGTTACCTGTTAGTGCACAAGATTCACTGGTCCTAGTCACAGCAAATAATGCTACAAATTAAGTATTCTTCATGCTCCTCCAACAAATTTCACTGCTACATTGTTTGAGTCCAGACTATATGAAAAACCTTGGCCAGAATCCTGTTTCTGTCTTACATGCATGTAATGCCCCCTTCAAAAGCAATTGGATGTTTTTGTCCAATGTGGAATGTCTACATTAAATTCAACTTTGTGGATGTGAAGTTGTGCATGTAATGCCATTAGGCATTTGGGCACACACATTCAGGCACACAGCATTGCCATCCACACATGGGTTGCATAGCACAGTCAATACAAATCTGTTAATGTGACATATGCTGTACATGCTTGATGTACCCTATTTGCTGGTGTGTAAGACTCATTTTTTCCCCAAAAAAATACTGTTTGAAAATGAGGTGTGTCTTATATGCCAGTGTGTCTTATACACTGGCAAATAGTATTTGCTGGCAAATAAATAGGGTGCGTCTTATATGCTGGTGTGTCTTATATGCCAGCAAATACGGTACTTGTCTCCTAGAATGGAGTGAAGGAAGTGGAGTCCATCGAGAGCATGGAGCAGTTTTACCATGTTTGGACTAGCTGGATCATTTTTAGGCCCAGGAGAAGGGTTTGTTTTTTTTTCCCCTAAAAGTGGGTGACCTGGAAATTGACCTTCTCGTCACTTCCTGTTGGGAGAAAAGGTTTCTGGTGTCCTAAAGTGACTCAGGGAGGCCAAAAACATAGTGAAATGTCCCTCAGGACATGGAAAGGGGAGATTTTGCTGCAATGTTTTTTCAGAAGTGGAGGCAGCAGAAGGGGCTCCAGAAAGGCCCCTTAGGAGGCAGTGTAGTCCCCAATGTCTGTCAGTACCTCACTCCTGACCTAGATGAACCTGCCTGTGTTTTGTAATCCTCAAGGAAGGGTTTTCTTCCCAGTCCTGGCAACTTCAAAAGCATGTTTTCCCCAATTTTAAATACATTATTTATATATTTTAACACAATCTAATTCACAAATAAGAACTAAGGGTAGACTAAAACACAATACCAAAACGCTAAACTAAAAAACTGAACACCAATCAACTAAAACATAAAAGGGTTGCGACCTCCCAAAAACCAAACTGCAATGAAAAAGAGAAAAATTAAAAAGGGGGAAATATTGTACTAATACAGATCCCTTAGAATTATTAGTAAGCATTCTGTTGTGTACTTTCATGTTATTGCCAACTTATGGCAACCCTAAATCGAACCTATCATGTGGGTTTCTGGACCTGAGTAACTTGCCCAAGGTCACCCAGTAGGTTTCCATGGCTGAGCAGGAAATCGAACCCTGGTCCCTACGTCTCATAGTCCAATGCTCAAATCATTAGACCATGCTGGTTCTCATACACTAATAAACCTCTTCTTAAATTATCGTCCTTGTGATAATCCTTAGAAATTCTCTTTGAGGCATGTCCTTAATTCATCTGCAGCAACTCTCTTTGGAGACAGCCAGTGTGGTGTAATGGTTTGAGCACTGGAAAGGGTGACAATTACCAGACTTGAAGAAAGAGGTCATAGCTGAGGGGCTCAGACAGCATCTGAGGATAGCATAGAGGAACAACAGTCTGGGGCACACTATGTTCTATGTACTACAGTTGGCAGGGGTTGAAGCTAAGGCTTTAAGACTCTATTTCACACCCTGAAGGAGTGTGTTGACAAAGCCATAATGACTTTCCCACAAAGGAATCCAAAATGGGCTGATTGCTCAACTCCAGAGTGACAAAACATTGATGGGACTCATAACAGTCTCTTAATGTTTGGTCAGGTAGGGTATATAGGGAAGATCTCTGTAGGTAAGATCAAGGGATGGTGTCTGGTTGCTCATGACTGTGGGCAGTTCATTTCTCATTGCATTAAAAAATATCAAGAGCCTGACACTGAGAAGGAATTAGCACAAACCTATCAGTGTTGGGGTTTTCTGCATAATCCTATCTGAACTTTCATGACCTCAAACCCATCTCTGGTCAGCATGACCCCCAACCATGTTCTTCACTCAGTGTGACCCTGATCATGTTCTCTGGTCATTAATAAGTCCAATCTATGGAAATCGTATATTTCATAGGAGAGATGGTAAGGTGTGGTGACGCAGTCTCCCTTTTCCTTCTGTTTTCCACTTTACCACAAATTACTGTCTTTTCTATCATCTCATGCTGTCTGAACAGTATATTTGATGTTATCAATGCTGTTGCTTTTCTTGATCATTTTATTTTTATTCTGACGCTGATGCTTTCACTTTGTTTTCAAGCACTGAGGCCCAAGCCTGTCTCCTTGCTGTCTTCAGGCTTGCCAACTCTTTTAACCACTATCCGTGGTTTCTGTGTCTTGTGTTTGGGCTGAAATAAAAGCAAAGAATCTTTAGGATAGATCATGAAATAAGTTTTTGTGAGACAGAATTCACATCATTAAATGAAGTGAATTAGATGCATGAAAATTGATCCTGAATTGGCCATATGAGCGTGTATGCATGTACATGTGTTCATCCTCCCCCGCAAAACACTACTGTTGGACGGGGACACACAATTCTTACCAGTAAGCTGGTCAGACCTCCACATTTGCCAGATTAGTTTTCATGGATTTGATTATTTTCAAGTTTCTAGAACTCCTGCCTCTCCTTTCACGTTCTGGGGGAATCTTCCCTCTTGGTGGTTCCGATCAGGCCATGCAACCCTTTCAAAAACCGCCTCTGGTCGTCTTCCTCCACCAGCCACTACCTGACCAGCTAAGGACAGCTCACATACTGATTTTTCAGCACCACAAGCCTTCTCCCAATGCCCCCTGCCCACCCAAGGAAGGTGATGGGCAAGAGAGGAAGTAGAGAGCAACTGTGTCAACCCACCCCCTTTCGCTGACCTGGTTTGGATCTTGAGTGCCCCCTCTTTCCACCATGCCTCAGCCCCCTTTCCACAGACCCATGCACATTTTGGTATTTGTGGGTTTTCCACTTTGTGGAGGTCCTGTACCCTTAACCTTATCAAATGTGGAGGGCCAACTGTAAGTACCACTTGTTCTTCTTCGTGGTCTCTGTGCCTCACACAATGCGAATCTTCGCGCATGCGCAGTAGCATTTCAGAAAATCCCAGAGCTGAGCAGCTTGGTGGGAACCGCTCCCCCATATGGTACTGAGCATGCTCAGTCCCCCCAAGCTAACGGTCTTTCCTCAGTTTCTTTTTGTCCGCCGACCTGTTAGCAGCTTGGAAGGTTTCCTCGCTGAGCAGTTCTTTCTGTTCTTTGGATTTTGGTTCTTTCGTTCATTTTCTGTCTATTTGGTTTCCTCCAGGATAAGAAAACTGTAAGAACTCTTCCCCCTTCTTGTGTCTTCTTTGTTTAAATTGTGTGTTACCTGCGGCTGCAAGGTTTCGCTGTCAGACGCCCACCCCGAGTGCTTGTTCTGCCTCAGGCAAGGCCATAACGTTCGGGCCTGTTCCATCTGTAAAGAGTTTATGTTATAGGCGTTGAAGAACAGGGTCTCCTGTTTAAAATCTTATTGTTGGGAGCAAGCTCTGCATCTGAAGGAGCAGGCGGCCTTGAATACGGCCCTCTTTACTGCTTCAGCTTCACCGCATCCTTCGCAAGGCCCCTCGGTGTTGAAGCCCTTAACTGCGGTTTCGTTGTCAACTACAATGTCGACTGTATCAATCGCACTCTCGGTACCGACAACTTTGGTATCAGTACCGACATCAACTTCACCAGCTTTGCCACCGATCTCGTCTCTACCGAGAATTCCGAAGCTCTTGAGGATACCTGTTCTTCCATCTTCTAGTTCTGGAGATGCCTCCTCCAACTCACAGCAGGCTTTGATTCAGCAGCCTCGCAAGGTCTCTACCTTGGCAGAGTGTAAGAGAGCATCCTCACACCACTCTTCTGTGTCTTCAAAGAAGAAAAAGATAAAGGAGAAGCATCACTCCCCTTCGCCCGCTACCCGTCCATCGGCTACTTGACCGTCTTCTCTTGGTCCTCTACCGACGCCTCCTCCAACGGAACCTCCGACGTTCACTGTGGAGGAGGTTGAGGCTCCCATTCTTTCACTGGTGCATGATTCCACCCAGCTTCCGGTGCTATGTGTCCCGGTTACCATCAACCTCGCGTCCAACCTGGATCATCGGCCTACGCTGCCTGCCTCACTGCCCATTACATTGGGCCAGCCCGGAGATGGATCCTCTCAGACTCCACTTTCTCTGACTATCTCTTCTGGCCACCCAGAGATGGACCGTCTGCTTAGACCGGATGCTCCCCGGGCTTACCCTCTGAGACTGCCCTTGAGTCAGTGTGGCCTGCTCTCTGGGACATGGTGAAAAGGGTAGATCCCCACGTCACCAGGATTACGGCTACCATGGTGCTCATGAGCTTTTGTCAGTGAGAGTTAACTCGCCTTTCTCATCAGCATCCTACATAGCTTGATACGGTCATGAGCATCTCTGGAGAGAGCAACCCGGCTCATACCGCTCTTATTCACCGGGAAATTGTGACCGGTACCATCCTAACATATGTCACTGGTCTCTATATCGCCCTTGGCATTTGCGCTCCCCATTGCGATCTCCTCCTGGGTCCTGCTACCAACACTCTCCTCAGTACCGTCACTCTAGGTCCTGGTTTCGGTCTCAATCGGTCTACTACCGGCGTTCTCCATCTAGCACTCATCGTTGGTCCGATGATCGGTCACGTTGTCATGGGGCTGTTTCACCACCTCCTCGAGTGACAGTGACGGTGTCCTGGCCTCCGCTGGACAGCCAAGTGGCATCACTTCCACCAACTACTTTGTCTGCCTTGTTACCCATGCAGTCCGTCATTGCACCAATCCCAACTGTTCTACCTATATCGTCGGCACCGGTCCCAGTACCAGTTCTGGTACCAACCTTGGTACTGACTCCATCTGTTTTACCAGTCTCAGCCCCTGCTCCACTGGCTGTTCTCGCCACACCTCCAGTTACTCGAGCTCACCACTCTCGATCGCCTCGATCATCTTCTCCTTCTTCCGGCTCTTATGATTCTGACAGTGATTCATCGGATTCAACATCTCAATCTCATACTTCTCCTCCACTTGCCTTTGGGGACCCAACCCCTGACTCGGCTCTGGAGGATGTCAAGCAGTTTTTGGACATCTTGGTTAGAATGGCCAATGCCTTGGGCCTTGATATCTCCGGTCCTGCTCCGACTGTACAGGACCCAGTATTCTATTATGTTGACACTCGACCTGCGTCAACTGCTCCGATTCCCTTTCGCTCGGTCTTGCAGGAGGTGCTGAAGCAGCCATGGGCCCAACCAGCCTCCCTCCAACCTATCCCTCACTGTTTGGAGCACCTTTATCAAGCTCAAAGGAAGGACGTTGACTTCCTGTTCAATCATCCGACTTCGAATTTAATCATCGTTGGGTCCTCTCAAACAAAAGGGGGGTAAGACAGCACATATGACTCCCCCTGATCGTGAGGGTCATTGCCTAGATATCTTCGGTCGTCGTTTTTATTCGGCCTCTTCATTGATTGCCAGGATCTCCAACACTCAGGCTTGCCTGGCTGCCTATCAATGGAGCATTTGAGATAGATTCTTCCCTCTGCTTTCCAACCTGCCAGATGGCCACAGGGCCACTGCCGTCCAGTTTTATAATGGGTCTGTGGCTCTTTCAAACCAGCAAATCCTATCTTCCTGACATACTGTTGAGGGTGCAGCATAGGTGATGGTGAGTGTGATTGCCCTTCGCTGTTTTGCATGGCTTCAGTCCGCCGGCATGACCAAAGACAACAGGAAGAGGATCGAAAACCTACCCTTCGATGGTCAGGGACTCTTCCATGTGACCACAGATGAAAGCTCATCTGACGGCAAAAAAGCTGGGTCTTCACTCAGCAGCTCAGCCTAGAAGACCATCTTCATCCCGCTCCTCATGGAGACGCCTTTCCTACTCCTATAGGTTGTGTTTTCCATGTCGTACATCTCACCAATCTTCTCTGCGGGCTTCCTCCTCTCGACCCTCATTCAGGTGCCATCAATCATCATCTAAGAAGTCTTCAACCACCAAGTCACAGTTTTGACTTCCCTTGCAGGTCGCCACCTCTACCACTCTTCCACATTCCAAGCCACCTGTCCAAAACCCCAGGAGTGGCTCACCACTTCAACACCTGCTGCACCATCATTTTGGACTGTTGGGTATTGACTATTGTCCGTCTTGGCTACGCCAACAAGTTTTGAAATACTCCTCCTCTTGGCGTCTTCTACTCCATGCCTGCCAGTCCTGCCGTTCTCGAGGAGTTCGAGATCCTCCTTTTCAAGGGGGCCATAGAACAATTACCATCCTTGGTCAAATCCACCGGCTTCTTCTCCCAGTATTTCATGGTACCAAAGACAGACGGCACTCTCCAACCCATTCTGGACCTCTGGGGGGTCAACTCTTTCATCTCCCCACAGAAGTTCAAGATGGTCACCCTGTCATCCATCCTGCCTTTCCTCAGTCATTGGGATTGCATCCATAGATCTACGAGACGCCTACTTCCACATCGCCATTCGTCCCCAGCACAAGAGGAACCTCCAGTTTGCGGTTGACGGCGTGTGTTACCAATACAAGGACATGCCGTTCGGCCTGTCCACCGCCCCCAGGGTCTTTACCAAGTGCCTCACCCCTGTGGTGTCTTACCTCCTCATGAAACACATCATGGTGTAGCCCTATCTGGATGAGTGGTTACTGTTGGCACCCTGCAAACAGAAGTTATACGAGGGCATTCATGTTGCCCTTTCCCTTCTCTCCGATCTCGGCCTCAAGGTGAATCCCAAGAAGTCCCACTTGGAACCTACATGCACCCTAGACTTCATTGGGGCCACTCTGGACTCTACTTCTGCCATGGCGTTCCTGCCAATGAAATGCGCACGGACCTTGCACCACACCACGGCTGCCATCCTGCACAGTCCGTCTGTTTCCGCTCACCAGATTCAAGAGCTCCTCAGCTACATGGCAGCCACGACGGTGGTCACTTACCTGTGTCGCCTCTGGGCGCGCCCTCTTCAAGACTGGTTCCTCCGGCATTTCGACTCTCTCCTCGACGATCAACGCTGGGTTCTTCGGGTCCCTTGCCCAGCCAGGGAGTCCCTTCACTGGTGGCTATCTCCGCACCATCTACTGTCTGGAATGCCCTTTGCTGAACCCCTTCCATCACTTACCATCACCACTGATGCATCTCTCCTTGGTTGGGGAGCCCACTGCAGTCGTCTCTCTGTACGAGGCCACTAGGCCGGCCGGTCTACATATCAGTGCGTTGGAGCTCCTAGCAATCCTCAAGGCACTTTGAGCCTTTTGGAACCTCATCATCGGGCAGGCTGTCCAGATCCTATCAGACAATACGACAGCTGTCTGCTACATGAACCAACAAGGAGGCACCCACTCTTCCACTCTGTTCCACCTGGCTCTATGCATATGGGATTGGTGCGTTCCCATTGCAGTTCACCTGGCGGGACAGGACAATGTTACTGCGGACACGCTGAGCAGGGACATAGCGTGCCACCGTGAGTGGTCCCTCTCCAGTGCCGCTTTTCATCCAATAGTGGCCCGATGGGGCACTCCAACCATTGATCTCTTTGTGACTGACCGGAACAACCTGTTATTGCTCCAGAGCCGGCCTGGGATGCCACTCTCTTGGGGATGCGTCCCAGTTTCATTGGAAAGGAGAGTTCCTGTACATCTTCCCACCATTTCCTCTCCTGGGTCAAGTGGTGGCCAAGATCGCCATGGAGAGGGCATATGCTGTTATTGTAGCCCCTTATTGGCCGAGGCAACATTGGTTCGGTCCTTTTCTCACCATGGCCCAGGGCCACAGGATGCAATTTCCGTGCACGTCCGATCTCCTCTCACACTCGGGCAGTTGCGTGCTTCACCTGGACCTCCCTCTCCTCTGCCTGTATGCATGGAGGATAACGTTCTAGACTCTCCTGCTATCGAGGCTGTCCTCATGGCTGCTAGGAAGGATTCCACTTGCAGGTCCTATAACTACAAGCGGCGGAAGTTTGTGGCCTTCACAGATGCCTGTAATGAGGCCCCTTCTCCGGCCTCCCTGTCAACTGTGCTTCACTTCCTCCTGTCTCTGCACGACCAAGGTCTAGCCTTTTCCTCCCTTAAGGTTTATCTCTCTGTGATTATCACTTACCAGCCACATGGTTCTCCTTCCTCGGCCCTTTTCAGGAATGCTACGGTCAAGCAGTTCCTGAAAAGGCTTCAGCATCTCTACCCTCCTGTCTCCCCGCTGCTTCCTCCACAGTTGCTATCACTTGTACTTTCCCAGCTTATGCGTCATCCATTTGAACCCATGGCCATGTCTGAGGACCATCTCCTTACTATGAAAACGGTATTCTTGGTCACTGTTACGTCAGCCAGAAGGGCAGGTGAGCTGACTGTGCTATGTTTGGATGAGCCCTTCCTGGTGTTTCATTGAGACAAGGTGGTCTTGCATCCGGACCTTTCATTTCTTCCTAAAGTCGTCTCTGACTTCCATCCGAATCAAGATATTATTTTGCCTACCTTCCACCCTGACCCGGCTTCACCTCTCGAGCACTCTCTCCACTTGCTTGATGTGCGTCGCACCCTAGCTTTCTACTTGCAACAGACTTCGACCTTCCGTCATACTCCCCACCTCTTTGTCTGCCACGGTGGACACTGGATGGGTCACAAGGTATCCACTCAGAGCTTCTCTAAATGGGTTGTCCAGACAATTGACCTTGCCTACAAACTTGCCGGACAACCACCGCCGTCTCCACTTCATGCCCATTCCACCAGGGCAATGGCCTCTTCAGCGTCCCTTCTCAAGGGAGTTGACCTACAGGAACTTTGTCATGTGGCTACGTGGTCGCGGCCTTCAACCTTCTTCTGCCACTGTCGCCTCAACTACAGGGCCCTGCATGATCCCCACTTTGGTCATGCAGTGCTGTCCTCCATTGTCTAGGACCTGACCCGCTATGCAATGGTAAGCTACTCAATCTCCCATTGTGTGAGGCACAGAGACCACGAAGAAGAAGAATATGTTGCTTACCGGTAACTGTGGTTCTTTGAGTGGTCATCTGTGCCCTCACACACACCCGCCCAGCCTCCCCTCTTTCAGGTCCCTGCTTCGGTGGACTTCGAAACTGAGGAGAGACCGTTAGCTTGATGGGACTGAGCATGCTTAGTACCATATGGGGGACACTGCTCAGCTCTGGAACTTTTCGAAATGCTACCATGCATGCACGAAGATTCCCATTGTGTGAGGGCACAGATGACTACTTGAAGAACCCCAGTTACGGGTAAGCAACCTGTTCTTCTGTGATTTAAAAATAAAAAACTTTTTATCTTGATTCAGTCCATGGGTAAATTGAGTGTTTATTTCTTGCTGCCTGTAAACTTGCCAGCTTTTGAAATCTGCTTCAGTGTTTTTATCATTAGTTCGATTTGCAGGCATCAGCAGAGTCTAATGATGATCTCCGTGATGCGCAAAGCTTTGCCACTCGATTACTGTTGATCATCTTGCTCTTAAAGATATCTGAGAAGAATGGTGGAGTTGGAGTGGCTTACAATCGTTCCCAAGGTTTTCTGTGTGCCTCCTTTCCTGTGCCTTTGTTTACAGACACAAATACAAAGAAGACAATCTCCAGCTAGAAGGTATGCAGGAGTTGGCAACCATTTGTGCTGATAAACCATGAGTTGTCCTTTGAAATCAACTGAGTGGAATCTTCTAAAAAGAGTTCCAGAACTGCTTGGCCTTCCACCTTGTTAGAAAAACCCCAACACTGTTGCCTAGCAACAAGGTAGAGTGCATTTATGATGCCAGCTGAATCCATAGTGGAGCCCTGTAGTGAGCAGGTGAAAGAACCATAGAGATAAGCCCATGCGTTCAGGCGTTCTGTACATGGGTAAGATGAAACAATGTGATTACACAAGAAAGCAGAAAGATCAAGCCTCAAAATGAAGAGAAGGTGGTAAGCTGGCTCCCCTCCAAACTCCAGCTAGAGGACCCTTTTGTCTCCTTGCAAGCTAACTGATGGCTTCCAGGTCAGCAAAGATGCCAGATGACTTCAATATATATTATCTTCTGTGAGTATCTGTTTTAAATTAGTTGTCATCTATAGAATGAAGATGGTGTAAGGGGTAGTGATACAAATCCCTACATTTCTTTGGCTTCCTCGGGATTTGGTCTTGTGAGACCACCAGATGGCAAACGTATAAAAGTATTTGACATTTTTGAATAAGAAATTTTGCTTGGGTGTAGATTTTAACTTGACAGAACTGAAAATGTTCTGGGGTAGACTCTTGGCTTGTGATATGAGCATGCCTCCCATTCTTTCTACATTCAGTGATTTAGTTCCTCAACAAAAGTTACTGTAAAAAGCAAAACTGGTTGGTACTGACTTTAGGAAGATAAAAATGGGCATAATTATTTTACAATTAAATCACAACACACCAGTACAGTTGGTATAAGAAACATAATGGTATTGATCTCTCAAAACATAATAATGCTGTCAAGAATTGTATTTGATCTCTGTCTTGAAGATTTCCTAAAATGCATTCCTAGACAATCCCTAGGTCCCTTATTTGACTTTTACAGACTTTCCATCATGTGGACAGCCTTACTAGGTGAATTAATTATTCATTAATTTTCTGACGTCAAGTTTATTATGTTAGCTTAATCTGTGGCATGCTCATATACATGAATATTATTTGGTAGCAAGCAGCTAGATCAGAGACTGTCAGTGTGTCTAGTGGTTTGAGTGTCTGACTAGAACTCTGGGAGACCAGGGTTTGAATCCCCACTCAGGCAAGGAAATCCACTGGGTGACCTTAGGCAGGTCACTCTTTCAGCCGAAGGGGAAAGCAATAGCAGACCTCCTCTGAAAAAAACTTGCCAAGTAAACCTTATGATATGGTTGCCAGGAGCTGGAGTTAACTTGAAGGTGCATAACAGCAATGAAGCTAGGTCTCAGATACCTAGCATAAACTCAAAAATTTTTGCCAGTCTAGACAGGTTGGAAAAATTTGACATGTTTATGGATTCTAGAGCATGCTCCCAGCTTACATGGGAAGCCAACCATGCCAGACGAAATACAAACACCAACATTTCTTTGCTTGTTTTGATACTTTACAGGTACCCCTTGAATTGTAGCACCCGAAATATCAGCCTGTTGTGCCTGTGGGGTTGATCCCAATCTGGGCTCTGTCACTCAGTTATATAGTAGGATGACCCATGAATTGGAGTAAAAGACCACAAAAAGATATCAAGTTCTTAACAAAGCCATCTTAAAATGTTTAGGTGAAACAGATTGTGATAAAAGGAGACAGTCAACTTGATAAGCACTGTTTTTTTAGGCTGGTGTGACTTTGATATATTAAAGTTGACATAAAATGTAATTTCTGCAAATTTGAACATTTGATGGGGTTGGGTCTTGTCTGCAATTTTCCTTTTTTAAGTTTTTTTGATAAGACAAAAGACAAAAAAACAAATAGCAACACTACACAACAATACAATACGTATTTAAAAAAAGAACATCTAAGAGAACTACAACTAACAAAAAGGACTACAGATAAATAAAAATTAGTTCCTGCCCTTGTTGCAAATAGCACTTGTTGATTAACTACTTGATTAAGTAGTTACACTTAATTATTAATCCTTAAATTTAAAGTAGAATTTAACACTTGCTGCTAATCATTATTATCATTCTAAATATATGCCAATAAAGTTACATACATCACTTATAAACAATTGGAATGATCCAAGACATGATCGCACAAGTGGGGGCAGGGGAGGGAGAGCCCCCAGGGAAAGATCTTCCCTGCTTGGCTCTCTCTCCCTGGTGGCGCAGTGGTTAAATGCCGGTACTGCAGCCACAAGATTGTTCAATCCTGCTGGGCTCCAGGTTGACTCAGCCTTCCATCCTTCCGCAGGTCAGTAAAATGAGTACCCAGCTTGTTAGGGGCAATTAGCTAACACATTGTAAACCACTTAGAGAGCACCTAGCTGATAAGTGGTATAGAAATACATATGTTATTGCTATTGCTATTGCTCACCACTCCCGCCAGCGCAATCAAGTGGGCAGCAGGGGCAAGAGAGCATGAGGGCAGATTTCTCCCCCCCTTTCATTCTCTTGCACTGACAGAAGGGGAGGAGACCAGCGGTACCGCAAATAATCAAATCCACAAAAGTCAAGCCCACAAATGTGGAGGGAAAACTGTAATTTAAACTCATAGCAGTCATCAAAACAAAATAAAACAGTAATACCATTCAAAATAGTAATGAACCTCCCTGTAGGAAATAATATCAAAAAGCCACAAATAGAGTAAAACTATTAATTCCAATTACACTTCTCATATGCTACTAAAAAGTTTAAAATCAAAGTATAAAGGGCCTATCAGTAACATCATCATATCACCCTCATTCCCTTCTCAGTAATAAATATGGATAAATCCATGTTTTGTTTTGTTTTCTCGATGTCCTTAGACTCTTCTCAATCTTACTGGCATCTTTCTTCATCAAAATCACTCTCTTTCATTGTTTCATTCATACTCCTAAAAGATCATTTATCATTTATATGTCTTTCATTCTTATAAATAAAAATCAGCTCTTCAAGCAGATCCCAGCTAAAGGATATAGTCTTTCTGATAAGTTTGTCCACTACAAATATATAATTTTCCATTCTCCTGAGATCTTTTAGAAGTACAAGCAAGGTATTATAAATTTTCCACAGTGTGATAGGACCAAACTCTAAAATTTGGTCTTCCCTCCTCTTAGTTGAAAAGAACGCTAGAGCAACAATTGAAGTCTTCATCCTTCTTACATAGGCTATATTGGCTCTCTCCAATTCCTGCTATCTCAGTTTGAATATTCATGGCTTCTGAGTCTTGAATCATTTCTGACAAGATTCCTGTTACTTCCTCCTTCAGTTGAGCTTGGACAGATGTTTTTCAGGCATTTGTTGAATTCTTGTAATTCACCTGTCCCATGCTGAAGATCTCTCATTCTCAGTCAAACTTCTCAATCAAACTCAATCAAAAAAAAAAAAAAATCAAACCTATTTTCAGTGGTGACTTTAAATTGCCTGATTTCTGTCAGAAATCTCACAAAATAGTCAGGGAATCATCCTCTTCAGATAAATCTTTTCTACTTTGATTGACATTTTCCAAAATTGGAACTATAATCATTTTATATAAAAAAAGGAAAAAAACAGACAGTACAAAACTTCCCTTTTCTCCTACATTATTATTTCACAGCCATCTACTGTTCAGTATGTTCTCACACAGGACAGCTTGTATTCCCACACATTAGATAAGGACTGTTCTTACATAAACTTTCTCAGATTGGTGAAAACTGGCACAATACCAACCAGCAAGCAGAAAACCAAGATTGCCTTAAGTTCCAATCTTCAAATTTCCAAGAACGATCTTGCAAATATCATGAAAATTCTATTCAGTTGACTATATGAGCCATCTTCCACTCCAATTAACCAAGGCAAGTGTAACAGTAGCAGTTCATACAGAAAGAAAAAAAAGAAAATGAGACCTTGGTCTAAAAATCCAAGATCAAAGTCTGCAGATAGAAAATCAGCTACCAAAAGCTAATAGTCATGTCCCTTAAAAACCCAGAAGTAAATCCCAAAGTGAAAAAGAAAGGAAAAACAAGAATTGAATTATTTAACATGTACAGCTTATCATTCCCATAGCAGTCAAAAGGAGCCACTGTCTCTTTAAATCTTCCATTGGACTGTAAGGTTCTTAAACATTAGGGATACAGTTTCAACTGCAGCAATCAAGGACTTCAAGCAACAATATTGCTAATGTCAATATGTGTGTGTGTGTGTGTTGACATATATATGTAGACATATACATCTTAGAGAGAGAGAGAGAGAGATGAGCAAAAAGGAAATGATATATATACACACATACGTACACATCCATACCTACATACCTACAAGAGGTATTCAATTAATGTAATGTCCTTGTGAGGAAGGATGGAGATGGAAGACCCTCACTCCCTGATTCTACTAAAGCATGCAATTCTCCTCAGCCTCAGGATTCACTGTGGCCACTCTGTTCTCAAGCAGACGCCTAACTGGTCTTGATCTCAGCTGGATTGGAGTCTTCAGATTATCCATATTTCAGAGAGTCCACTAGCTTGACGGGAAGACCCCCCCCTCCACATCAGGCACAACGCTTTGAAGTTTGCAATCCAGTGGAGTTCACTAGATCATTTGATCTCCATTGACATGGCCGGAAGCTGGAACCATTGTCTATCACTTTCTATAGGCACCAAAAACAGTAAGATACAGTTGTTACAGGTTTGCAGTGTGTCTCACTTGAAAATACATTGCCATGTATGATTCAGCATGTAAATGCAGTCCGTCTGCCACCTTGAGAGCAGTGGATGGATCATGCAGATGGAGCATTGATGCATAGTCACCCTGAGCCATGATGCTGTAAGCATGGTGACCTTGCTCCGTGTCATAACCCCCTGGTGGGACTCTGTATAAACTGAGAGAGAAATATTTGGTCAGTTCCTTTGTCTCAGTTGTCCACCATATAATTCAGCCTGGGCCTCAGAAATAGAGCTTGGGAAAATTACTTATCCATACTACACCTCTTACAATTTCCCAGCTTGTATGACTTCTTAATTCTTGTAGTTGTACTCCAAAGAAGTAGCCTATTTTAGTTCTACATATGTACACCTTCTACACTATGAATGAGCTCATGAATCAGATGTTCATGGACATAAATTTCTTCTTTGGGGTCTCTGTAACTCACACTAATGGGATATCTGTACCTGCTCAGTAGCCCCTTCAAAACCTTCTAGAACTCTAGGCCTAACATTTTGGCCGGAATCCTTCTGACTCCTCTGAGGCTATATAAGGCCCTTGTCTGCCATTGTCCTCAGTTCCTTTTCTTCCACTACATTAGCTGTGCCCTTAGGAGCCTTCTATTGAGCAACCTTCAAGGACTTTTGCTTTCATTTTCCACTTCTTCCTGCCCTGATTTTTCAACTTGGCTTCACTTATTGTTTTATGGCATCAACAGCCTTCTTTAAATGCTGTTGTTCTTGCAACACCAAAATCCCCGACCATGATGGGCACTTGAAGGGTTTAACTTGCTTAGGCTCATAATGTCTCTACCTGTAAGCACTGCCACGCCTTCACACCCCAGACCCGTTCAATAGAGAGGCCAGACTCCAGTCTATTCTCTGAGAGAAAACACTCCAACCATTCAGCTTGCCCAGGGGTTCATACACGTTGGTTCAGTCTCTGGATCAGTCTTCAGCTTCAGCTTCCAGACCTTCAGCCAGGGAAACCCCTAGGATGGAGGCAACATCCATGCAGGTGTCCCACCACCCTCCTTTGAAGGAAATCGCTTATGAGCGAGCAGCTAAGGAGGAAGCAGAAGGTGAGCTGTGTCTAGATGACATTTGAACTGTGTGTTTTTAAAGGATTGTGTGGGTATGTTTGTTTCTGGCTGTGTGCTCTCCCTGAGCACATGGTCTAAGGAGACGTGGTTTCTGCAGAGTCAATGTCTTGCTGGTGGAGCTAGTCGCCACCAGCTATAGATAACTACTTTCAGCAGCTTTCAAGCTCAGTCTCTCAGAGAACGTGCAATTGTACCATAAGTGTTGAACAAGGAGTCTATTAACAGGAAAAGTCAGCATTAGCTGGGTCTAAGTGGCAGGGGAGTTTTCAGTTGGAGGCCTGGATTTCTATTGCAGTGCCTACTTAAGACTCTTCAATATGGAATATGAGGGAGTTGCTGCAGCCACCTGCAATAGCTGTGGTATTTTTGTCTTCTTGCCTGAGGAGGTGAGTGGCTATACCTGCCACAAGTGCAAGTTGGTGGCTCTCTTGGAGGTGAAGTTTTGGCAACTTGAGGCCCATGTATCTACTCTTCAACACACTAGGGACCACAAAATTTCCTTGGATAGAGCAAAGCAGACTGTCCTGATAGAGGAACAGACAGCTAATGTCTCTGAGGAGGAGGTCAGTTCCCAAACACAGGAGACTGACACTTGGAAGAATGGAACCCAAAGGACTAGGACCAGAGATCATTCAGTGACTTTGCAGCTACAGAATTGATTAGAAGCTCTTTCTCCTATCAGAGATGATGAGGAACAGCAAAAAGAGCAGCAATGTCAATCCTTGAAGGTTGTGCAGGTGTCCTTGGAAAATTTAGCACATGGAATTCCCCCAGGACTGCCTCAGAAGAGGGTCATAGTGGTAGGGGACTCCCTGCTGAAAGGAACAGAGCCAGTGATTTGTAAGTCTGACAAGATGACTTGAGAGGTGTGCTGTCTCCCTGGGGCAAAAATCATCACAGAGAGGCTGACAAGACTTGTGAAGCCCACTGAGCATCACCCCTTCTCTTTGGTCTCTGTGGGAACAAATGACATGGCAAGGCATAGCTTTCATCATATCACAAGGGATTATGAAGCTCTGGGTAGGAAGCTGAAGGAATTTGACACACAGGTTGTCATTTCATCTATCCTCTCAGTTAAAGGACATGGTCCAAGAAGGGAAAGAAAAATAGTCAAAGTGAACAACTGGCTCCACAGATTGTGCCAACAAGAACAGTTGAGCTTCTTTGATCATGGTCTGCAGTTTCAGGAAGATAGCCTACTGGGAAGTGATGAGCTGCACTTCACAGCAGTTGGTAGAAATGTTGTTGCTAAGAGGCTCACAAACCTGATCAAGAGAGCTTTAAATTGTGTTATGTGGGGGAGGATGACAGTTTTCTTGAGGGCATGAGTTCATCAACTGCTAGGGATAATAATCTGATAGTTATTGAGGGAACTGAGTGAATAGTAAAAGAGCCTGACCGTAGGAAGGGAAAAACTTAAATAAGCAGCTAGGGGGAACGACCTTAGATGTCTTAGATGTCTCTACACCAATGCACAGAGCATGGGAAATAAACAGGATGAACTCGAACTCATAACACAGCAAAACAGATATGACATAATAGGCGTCACTTGTTAAGAATATCAGGTCCAACAAATCCCTCACTTCCCTTGAAGACAATTTCATTGTCCAGACTGTGGATGGGGCAACAAGGAGATGAGCTATTTTGGACCTAATCCTAACCAACAGAGATGACTTGGTTAATGGGGTGGAAGTGGTGGGATCCTTAGGTGGAAGTGAAAATGTTCTCCTGGAGTTTGTTATACAAAACAAAGGAGAAGCCAAGCATAGTCAGACTTGCATTCTAGACTTTAAGAAAGCAGATTTCAATAAACTTAGGGAAATATTAGGTGCCATCCCATGGTCATGCGTGCTAAAAGAGAGGGCAGTTTATGATGGATAAGAGTTTCTTAAAAGTAAGATTTTGAAGTCACAGTTTCAGACAATTCCACTGAGGAGTAAAAATGGAAGTGTCTAAAGAAACCAGAAATGGAAAAAGGAGAAAATGGAAATGGAAAAGGGGGGAAATTCCAAAGAGGAATTCAAACAAATAACAAGCAAATATAAGCGAAAAGTCAGAAAACCTAAAATGCAGAATGAGCTCAGGCTTGCTAGAAAGATTAAAAACAATAAAAAGGGCTTTTTTGGTTATGTCTGTAGCAAAAGGAAAAACAAGGAGATGGTACAGCCACTGCAAGGAGAAGATCTTCTCTGAAAAGAAAAACAGTGTTCAACCCAGAGAAAATGGAACAGATGATATAATAGGGAAATGCAGCACAGAATAGGTAAAGAGGCAGTACAAGAATACCTGGCTACTCTTAATGAATTCAAGTCTCCATGGCCAGAAGAACTACATCCAACGGTATTAAAAGAACTGGCAGAAGTCATTTCAGAACCTCTGGTGTTAACCTTTGAGAATTCTTGAATAACAGGAGAGGTCCTAGCAGACTGGAGGAGGGCAAATGTTGTCCCCATCTTCAAAAAGGGAAAAAAACAGGACCCAAGTAACTATTGCCCAGTTGGCCTGATGTCAATACCCAGAAAGATTCTAGAGCAGATTATTACACAGACAGTTTGTAATTATTTAGAAAGCAATGTTGTGATCACTAAAAGTCAACATGAGTTTCTCAAAAACAAAAAAAGGAAAAAAAAGAGTCATGCCAGACTAATATTATCTCTTTTTATGATAGTTACAAGCTTGATAGATGAAGGGAATGCTGTGGATGTAGTGTATCTTGATTTCAGTAAGGTCTTTGACAAGGTCCCCCATGATATTGTTGCAAACAAGGTAATAGAATGTGGGTTAGACAAACCTACTGTTAGGTGGGTTTGTAATTGGTTGACTGCCCAAACACAAAGGGTTCTTAGCAATGGCTCCTCTTCACCCTGGAAAGAAGTGACCAGTGGGGTGCCACAGGGTTCTGTCCTGGGCCCAGGCCTATTCAACATCTTTATCAATGACTTGGATGAGGGAATAGAGGTATGCTCATCAAATTTGCAGAAGACACCAAATTAGGAGGGATAGCTAATATGCCACAGGACAGGATCAGAATTCAAAATGACCTTGACAGATTAGAGAACTGGGCCAAAACTAACAAAATGAATTTTAACAGGGAAACACATAGGGTATTGCACTTAGGAAGAAAGAATGAAACGCACAGATATAGGATGGGTGATACCTGGCTTGAAAACAGTATGTGTGAAAGGGATCTAGGAGTCTTAGTGGACCACAAGCTTAACATGAGTCAACAGTGTGATGAAGCAGCTAAAAAAGCTAATGCGATTCTGGGCTGCATTAATAGAGATATAGTGTTGACATCAAGGGAAGTAATAATACCACTTTATTCTGCTTTGGTTAGACCTCCCCTGGAATACTGTGTCCAATTGTTGGCACCACAGTTCAAGAAGGATATTGACAAACTGGAACATGTCCAAAGGAGGGCAACCAAAATGGTGAAGGGTCTGGCAGCCATGCCCTATGAGGAGCGGCTTAGAAAGTATGTGTAGCCTGACAAAAATGAGTTTAAGAGGAGACATGATAGCCACGTTTAAATTTTTGAAGTGATGTCATGCTGAAGATGGAGCAAGCTTATTTTCTGCTGTTTCAGAAACTAGGATATGGAGCAATGGATTCAAACTACAGGAAAAGGGATTTCACCCAAACATCAGGAAGAACTTCCTTATAGTAAGAGCTGTTCAACAGTGGAATATGCTGCCTCAGAGTGTGGTGGAGTCACCTCCTTTGGAGGTTTTTAGGCAGAGGCTGGATGGCCATTTTCCTGAAGGTTCTTTGGATGTTTGTTTCTGCATGGCAGGGAGTTGGACTCAGTGGCCATGGTGGTCTCTTCCAACTCTATGTTTCTATGATTCAGTGATTCCTTCAGTACAAAGGTAGACTGCTGATTGAACTCCTTCCTCGACATCAGCTTTGAGGGTCTCCTCACTTCAGGTGATGCCAGACATGCCCAACCACTCTCTCAAGAAGAAGCTGTCTAAGTCTAAGAAGGGGAAGAAATTCAAAGAACCCTCTGTGTCCTCCAAGGTGATGGTTCGACTTCAATTGCTGTCAGTAGTGACGATCTCACAAGCTCCTTCCACTTCCTCTTCACCACCACATGTCCAGCAACAGCTGCCTCTTCAGGCTTCTTCCCTAATACAGGTCCCTTCTCGATCTCGATCTCCATCGGCATCAAGGGAGTCTCCAAAGGTGAGATACTTGAAGACATACCTGCTGGGCAGCCATCCCCATGGGAGACAGAGGAGCACCTTGATCTGATTCTGAACACCTATTGAGACAGTCACTGTCATAGAGGGGCATCTCAAGAAAACCTCTCAAAGAAATCTCAAGAAAACCATCCCCCTACTCTACCTCATTCTCGATGCAAGCCAACACCACCTTCTCCATCTCAACATCAAAAGTGATGTTGTCGGTCTCAACAATGGAAATCTCTTTCCTGCTCTTATTTGTCCCAGCATTGACATCAACGTTCCTGGTCCAGCTGCAGGGAATGTTCTCACTCCCATAGATATGAACTTACATGTACTATTCCCCCTCCGGTGTCATGCCCTTGCCCCAGGACCCAGACTCCCAGGACCCAGGCAGGTTCCTTCCAAGCAGCCACACCCCAGAAACATGAAAAGGCAGTACTTATGGCAGCCAGTGCAGGAGGTAAATGGAAAGCCCAGACCTCAGGCAATGCTTATATGGGAAGGGCTAGCTAGTTAGGACACAACTGGCCAGGATACTGAGGCTGTATAATCAGAAGCCTCAACAACAGAAGGTTACTGGAAACTACTGACACTATTGGTGGTGACAGCAGTGGTAATTCTTGCATTCTCAGAATGTGCTTTGGACCTTGGACCTTGATACTTCGCTTGGATTATCAGTTTGCCTTTTGAACTATGCCCTATATGGACTGTTGTTGTGTTTTACTAAAAGTATACTTCAACCTCAAGGCTGTTTTATGGAGCTGCCATTATCTGCTAATTAGGCATCTGAGGAACCTTGGCAGGCTGCCAAGCACAGAACATCCAGCTTGGAATATCATTATTCATCTGAGGAGTACTATACTCCTTGTTGATGTCACAGGGGACATAGACATGTCATAGAATCATAGAGTTGGAAGAGACTGCAGGGGCCATCCAGTCCAACTGCCCGCTACATAGGAACACACATCAAAGCACTCCCAACAGATGGCCATCCAACCTCTGTTTAAAAACTTCCAAAGAAGGAGACTCCACCACACTCTGACACAGCATATTCCACTGCCAGACAGCTCTAACTGTCAGGAAGTTCTTCCTGAGGTTCTGGTGGAATCTCCTTTCCTGCAGCTTGAATCCATTGCTCCGTGTCCTAGTCTCTGGAGCAGCAGAAAACAAGCCCACTCCCTCCTCAACATGGCATCCCTTCAAATATTTAAACATGGCTATCATGTCCCCTCTTAACCTTCTCTTCTGCAGACTAAACATACCCAGCTCCCTAAGCCGTTCCTCATAGGGCATGGCTTCCAGACCCTTCACCATTTTGGTCACTCTCCTCTGGACACGCTCCACCTTGTCAATATCCTTCTTGAATTGAGGTGGCCAGAACTGGACAAAGTATTCCAGATGAGATCTGACCAAAGCAGAATAGAGTGGTACCATTACCTCCGTTGATCTAGACACCATACTCCTATTGATGCAACCAGATGGAAAAGTGTAGGCTTTCTTGGCTGCCTCATCACACTGTTAACTCATGGTCAGTTTGTGGTCCACCAAGACTCCTAAATCCCTTTCACGCATACTGTTATCTAGCCAGGTTTCCCCCATCCTATATTTGTGCATTCCATCTTTTTTTTTCTGTCTAAGTGTAGGACCTTACATTTCTCTCTTTTGAAATTCATTTTGTTAGCTTTGGCCCAGCCCTCCAATCTGTCAAGGTCATTTTGAATTTTGATCATGTCTTCTGGCATATTAGCAATCCCTCCCAATTTGGTGTCATCTGCAAACTTGATCAGCATACCCTCTACTCCTTCATCCAAGTCATTGATGAAGATGGTGAATAGCACTGGGCCCAGGACAGAACCCTGTGGCACTGCACTAGTCACTTCTCTCCAGGATGAAGAGCAGCCATTGTTGAGCACCCTCTGGGTTTGATCGGTCAACCAATTACAAATTCACCTAACAGTAGCACTGTCCAGCCCGCATTTTACTGACTTTACTTTGACTCTCTATCAAAGACCTTACTGAAATCAAGATATGCTATGTCCACAGCATTCCCTTCACCTATCAAGCTTGTAACTCTACTGTTGTCAATGTCAAGCCAGTGGCTAAGCAGACACAGAGGCAGGAGCGGAGTTTTATGGCTTTAGTCGTAAATAAAGCAAAGCGGTTACATCACCAAAAAAAAGTATACACAAGCGACAAAGTCCCAGGAGCGGCAGACTCAGGCAGCAAGGTCCAACTGGGGCAGAGAGGGCATGACGCGGGACGCAGATTTGCGGTTGGTTGACGGTTGTTGCTCCGTGCCCAACCCCAACAGCGTCTGACTTAAGTACTCAGTTTTCAGCCCAGCTGAGGCCGGTCAACTGTCCGTTGGCCCTGCCCACAGCTGGAGCCACTCAAGAGTTCAGAGCCGCTTCATCAAGCACTTCTCCTGCAGTTGCTGAGACCTCCGGACCACCCCCTTCTCCAGTCGCCTCTGGAGGAACGTGGGGGGAGGGTTTGCTGCAAACTCTGGACTGGAGTCAGAAACCCCGGCCTCTGCTTCTGGAGTGCAAACGTCTGCTGCAGGTGCTGGCCCGGGCTCCGTGCCAGGGACAGCTGTGGAGTCGCAGGCAGGCTCCTCCCTCGACTCTGAAGCAGACCCCCCTCCAGAAGGCCCCTCCCCGGGACTCACCCCGGGCTCAGAGTCCAAGTCTGAATCGGGAGCGAGGTCAGCCTGACTCATGACAACCGTACAAAGAGGTAAGATTAGTCTGGCATGACTTATTTTTGAGAAATCCATGTTGACTTTTAGTGATTACGGCATTGCTTTCTAAATAATTACAAACTGAATGTTTAATGATCTGTTCCAGGAGCTTTCCCAGTATTGATGTCAGGTTGACTGGGCAATAATTATTTGGGTCCTCTTTTTTCCATTTTTCAAGATGGAGACAACATTTATGCTCATCCAGTCTGCTGGCAATTCTCCTGTTCTCCAAGAATTCTCCAAGATTATTGCAAATGGTTCTGAAATGACTTCTGCCAGTTCTTTTAAAATTGTTGGATGTAATTCATCTGGCCCTGGAGACTTGAATTCATCTAGTTTAGCCAGATATTCCTGTACTACTTCTCTACCTGCATTTTCCCCACTTCCCCACCTGCCCCCCCCCCCGAATGAGCACTTCTATCCTTTTGGGATAAAACTGAGGCAAACAAGGTGTTGAGTAGTTCTGCCTTTTCTCATCCCCCTGTTAGTAATTGGCCATCTTCTCGACGCAGCAACCCTATCATTTCCTTGTTTTTCTTTTTGCTGTTGATATATCTAAAAAAGCCCTTTTTATTGTTTTTAATCTCTCTTGCAAGCCTGAGTTCATTCTGTGCTATAGCTTTTCTGACCTGCTCCCTACATATATCCTGGCTACCTGCTTGAATTCCTCTTTGGTGAGTTCTTTTGTCAACCATTCTGGTTTTTTCAGACACCTGCCATTTTTCCTCCTTTTTTGGACTGTTTTCAATTGTGCCTTCAGTATCTCACTTTTAAGAAACTCCCATCCATCATGAACTCTTTCTCTTTCAGTATTCTTAACAACGGGATTTCAGCCAGTAACTCCCTAAGTTTACAGAAATCAGCTTTTTAAAAGTCTAGAATGCATGTCTGGCTACACTTGGCTTCTCTTTCCCACTGAATGACAAATTCCAATAGAGCATGGTCACTCCCCCCTAATGATCCCGCCACTTCGACCTCATTAACAAGGTAATCTCTGTTGGTCAGGATCAGATCTAAAATAGTTGATCCCCTTGTTGCCTCTTCCACCTTCTGAACCATGAAATTGTCTGCAAGGCAAGCAAAGAATTTGTTGGACCTTTGGTCTTGGCAGAGTTTGACTGCCAACAACTATCAGGATAGTTGAAATCTCCCATTACTACTGCATCTCTCCTTTTTGAATGTGTAGTCATCTGCTCCAGGAAGGCATCATCCAAGTCCTCAGGCTGGCTTGGATGTCTGTTGTAAACCCCCACAATAACATCCCTATTGCTTCTTGCTCCCTTAATTCTTTCCCAGATGCTCCCAACCTGGCTTCCTGGATTTAAGGCATGGATCTCTTCACAGGACATCCTGGACATATAAGGCTACTCCTCCTCCTTTCTTATTTGGTCTATTTCTGCAAAATAGGTTATAGCCTCCCTATTCCTACATGCCAATCATAAGACTCATGCCGCCAGGTTTCAGTGATGCCTATTAAATCATATTTATTTTGTTGTATTAAGAGTTCAAGTTCATCTTGCTTATTTTCCATGCTCTGTGCATTAGTGTAAAGACACTTAAGACCATGTGCCCTACCCGCAAGTCCTTTATTAAAGTTGCTTTTCCTCCCACTATTGGTCTCTAGTACCACTTGGCCTGCTCTATCTATATCATTTGGGGTTTTTTGCCAAGCACTTGCTGAATCCTTGCCCTGAATAATAGTGTCTCCCTCCTTGCCCAAACTCAGTTTAAAGACCTCCTGATCCACTTTGCAAGACTGTTAGCAAAAACATTCCTGCCAACAGTTGTGAGGTGCAGCCCATCCATTGCCAGAAGTCCATCTTTGTGGAAATGTAGACCATGGTCCAACAATCCAAATCATTCCTGATGGCACCGTCTTCGGAGCCAGTTGTTGACCTCCACTGTTCTTCTCTCCCTTTGTGGGCCATATTTTTCAACAGGAAGAAGAGACAAAATCACAACCTGCACACCAAGGTCCTTCAGCTTCCTACCCATAACCTCGTAATCCTTTGTGATGCGCTGAAAGCTGCTCCTCACAGTGTCATTGGTTCCCACATGAACCAAAAGGAGTTTATGAAGAAGTCTATGTCCTTCGGTGCCAGCACCGTTCTTCAACTTCAAGGCAGTGGGATTCCCACTCCCCCCCCCGCCTTCTAAGAAATGACGTACAGAACTAACTGCTCCTACAGAGCAACTTCAATGTCCTCCCACTTCTTCCCATGCTTCAGAGGTGCAAACTCAGACCTCCCAAAGATCTACTCCTCAACAGTCTACCAAAAGGGACATGCCTGAAGTCTCTCTTCAACACTGTCCATCAGCCCCACCGTCCCCTGCCTCAACCACAAACGGCTCAATTAGTAGCCTCTATGAAAAGCTTCCTGACCCTTCTGTGTCACAAGGTGAGCCCATCTGTCTGATGATGTCCAGGCATTCTCCAGTCTCATGCTTTGCATGGCAAAATCTATCAACCTCAGGACTGAGCACCATAGGGTATCTGTTGAGGACCCCATTTACCACCAACCCCAGGAACAGGTGCTGACACCTGCTTCCATTCCACTCCTCCCTTATCTGCTCCATGTATTCAAAAAATCCTGGTCTTCCTCTGGTTCTGCCTCAGCTACTACTAAGAAGCTTGATTCCCTACACAGGATCATCAACTCCAGTGAAGAGTGGCTTCAGCAGCATCCTAAGCCAAACTCCATCATGGTTGATGCAGCACAGTCTAAGACTTTTCAGACCCTTCACTTCACCCCTCCAGACAGGAAAGGGAAAAAACTCAACACCCTGGGCTGTAAGAATTACTCTTAACATTGCCCTTCTCTTCAAAATCACCAATTACAGTGCCTGCATGGTGGCCTACAATCAGTTCCTCTGGGACAAAATTAAGTCTTCATTGACAGACTCCTTGAAGATGAAAAGAAGGGTGGCCTCGGTTTTCCTGTTGGAGGCCTAACATCTGATGATTCCACAGATCACTACAGCCCATCACATCACAGACTGTGCCTCTAAAGCATTCACTTCTGCTTTGTCACTCAGCCAACATTCGTAGTTAAGATCCTCGGCTCTCTCAATCAGCCAGATCTATGGTCGAGGATCTCCCCTTCAACAATGCTGGTCTTTTCAACACTTACACTGATGACCAGCTTGAGAGTACTCACAAGATGAGATCTACTGTGAAAAAAATACGGCATCCAACCTTAGCCCCAAGCCTGCTGGTACCACTACGGTCTTGAGAACCTACAGTCTGATGACTTCACACCATGCTGCCTCGTCTTCTTCAAACAGACATCCAGCAGACTGCCAGCACATCCCAAAAGATACAATGTAAAATCCAAATGTTGAGTTTGACTCTTTTGAGGATGACTCCAGCACCTCTTCATTGGTCTCTTTGGCTCTCTCTGTCCCCTGTAGTACTTTGAGGTTTTATAACCTCTGATTTGGAAGCATCTCAAGGATTTCACCACCCTTCTCCCAAACTGGTCTTCCTCACTGAGCAATTGACTCTAGTGATTTCAGTTGCTCCTTTGTGATGCTGACCCCAATAGATGTAATTTAAACATCATTAAATGCTTGTTTATCTGAAGGAGAGACTATACCCTTCAGCTATGTTGCTCAGTTAATGAGAGGTAATGAGCAACAGAATGCTCATTGAGGGTCGCAAGGACACTGTGAGTCTAGGAGCAGGAGTTTGACCATTGGAGAGAGAGGAAGTGACCAAAAATAATAAAATAAAATACACAAGCATAAGGTAGAATTGTGCTTGTAGATGTCACAAACAGGATGTCAGCCACTGTATGTAATCTTTCCACTGTAAAAAGCATGTTAGATTAGGTGACTTGAGAGTGGGTAAAATTAATGTATCTTTATACACGTGCATACATCTGGTTCACATGAGAGATTGTTAGTGTGCTGGCCCACTTCTCACAGCATGTAGCAGTGTAACATTTTCCACTGAGACAGATCTTTGAACAAAATGTGAATCATCACATCTGCACACACTTACACTTTCCATAGTTTTCTCCTTGCACCTTATAAAACGTATACTTCACTTGTGCATAGCTTTATTTTGCTTCAGAATAAACAGAAGGCTCCATTACCTCATAGCAAAGCTGTAACTAGTAGAAGGGTCAGCCTGTGGCCTGCAATTGGTGTCACTATTGTGCTTTAATCCACAGCAATTCTACATTAGTTAGATCTATACCCTGCCTTTCCTCAACGAACTCAAAACAATACCTCTTTTCCTCTCCACTGTATCCTCCCAACAACTCTGTGAAGCAAGTCAGACTAAAAGAGAGTGACTTGACCAAGATTATCAAGTGAATATCATAGCCCAGGGGATTTGAATCTAGATTTCCTATGTCCCACTTGACTGCTTGAACCACACTGGCTCTAGGTCAAGTATGGGCAGAGTGTGACAATCTGGATGCGATTAGATTGTAGCTCCCGGCATGTTTCACTACTGACAGACCAAGGCCCTGAGATTTCTAGGCCAAAATCTGAGCCCCAGGGATGACACCTTATGATATCATGGCGGAAGCCTTTTGTGATGCCATTAAGCCTCAACCATAGCTGCACAAAGTATGCCTTTCAAATTGAAACCACCAAATGTTAACAAATGAAGAAAATAGATATACAGTGTGTCCCCCTTCTGGCACAACCTCCACACACACACATGAGGTCACATAAAGCATCACTCCCATTACAGTTAGATGCCCCCACATATATTGTGGATGCACTGTATACATACATTTTTTCAACAAAGTGCTCTTGCCTTGAGACTCTTCCCACTTGCTTTGAGGACCAGAGAAGAAGGGGTAGTGTTACCCTGATTTCTGGGGGTCCTGGGAGGGACACCTAAATGTGTTCAAACAATGAGGAGGGAATTAGCACACAGCACACGTTGGCAATGCGAGAGGTAGGGTAAAGTAGCGAGATCTTGTACCCAATGTCTACGGGATCAGGCCGAGTCAAGGAGCACGCAGAAGTTGAAATAATAAATGTTGTTTTATTAAAAATACAATCAAACAGTGTATGCAGCACACTCACACAGATAACTAAAGAAATAAAGATTGGAGTGGGATAGAGGGATTTTTAGAGGAGTTGTTGGTTTGGGTAATACTATACCTGTCCTGAAGCCCGGTTAGAAGTAGAGAAGCTGGGGAGCGTGGATCTCAGCACGTGGAGCTGAGGGGAAGGCTCGCTGGACAAAGCAACAGCAAAGTGGGATGGAAACCAAGAGCAATCCGAGGAAGCGCTCAAAGTCAGGGGTTCTTATAGGGAAAATTGTGACCTCAGGCTAGTTCGTACTTGGGGAAAACAATGAGTTTGGGGCTGGAGACAAAAGCCTCCAAAAGGTCAGAATTTGAATGATTGAGTTATAGCCAAATTGTCAATAGAGTGGACAGTATGCAGAGTGCTTGGCAGATGAGGATTCTTCTAATCAAACTGCTTGCTCGGGGCAGGTAGTTCTTTGTAAGCAGCGTGCATACATAATAGAGTACTTGCCTTTGAGGTCTCCTGAAGCGGCGGGACGGCTATTTCTGGCCTGCCTGTATTGTGTTGGAATATTATGGCGATTATCGGCCGTGCCTGTGTGCGTGCTTGTCCGGGGACCTCGCAAGCACGTGAAGAGGAATGGGTATAGGAAACCGAATTATTGATATCAAAAGATATCTTTTATATCCCACAAGCTCAGGCTAGCAATGGCGGTAACAGTAGACCCTGAAATTTGGTCTATGTTGGTGAGGACTGATGGAAGTTGCAGTCCAGTAACATCTGTAGAGCTGCACTTTCATGGCAGAGAGCTGGCAACCCTGCATGGCAGTGGGTTGAACTCAATGACTAACTCAATGATTCTATGATTCTATCCCTCCTCTAGATGTAGATTTTCACCTCATGAAGATTTATTAGCTAATTGTCACAAGGGACACCCCCTCATGAAAAGCCCCCCAGAAAGGTTCGGTTGAAAACTTGGCAATCCCAGTAATGAATTCCTTGGTTTCATTGCATCAGCCACGTCCACATGATTCAGTATAATGGAATCGAATTGGTTAGGCCAACAGCTCCCTTCCTGCTTAAATATTTAGCATTCTTGCTCTCTTCATCTTGGTTTTTACTCTGCCTACTGTTTGTCTGTAGTAGCCTGGACTGTGACTCATCTTAGGGCAACTTTTCACACCTCTGTTGCTATGATGTTGAACTATGATGCTGATTGCATGTGTTTCCTTCTTCCTGATGCAGGCATTTCCTAGCACGACCTGTTCACTTTCCCAGGTTAGTAATTTTTTATTAGTATTTTCTTTTTACTTTTCCATAAATTGCTGTGGGGCTGAATTGAAAAAAACTTTTGACTAGCTTTTCTTTCATTTAAGGTGAAAATTTTATAATATCCATTAACAATGGATTACAGAGTTACAAATGAGCATTCAGCTATGAGCACAGCAAATTAAAGTATACATCAAGATGCTGTGTTCATGGTTCAAAATACCAGGGCCAACAGGATACACTTCATTAAACCAATTGTGACAGCAGTTCCCACCATAAAGTGTCAGTGTGTACATGGTACATGTTATGCCATTTTTCTTGCAATTAGTATAATTAATACATTGGTACTTATGGGGGCTTCAACTGCTTATCCTCATGTCTGCCACCAACATGAGGACCTCTTCCTGTCCCATCACTCTGGCATCAAATGTGGGGACCTTTTAGATATGCTCATGATTCCTATCCAAGACTTTATTCATTTACTGTCCCCAGTGGACATCATCACCCTTGAATAATAGTGTGTCTGAACTCAAGGCTTCCAATATCCCTTCTGTAGCGTAGTCAGAGGCACAAGTGTATAACACAAAAATGGTTTAGTAAACAGAAGTTGAATATAAAATCAAAGATTACTCATTTAATATGCCTAAATCCTGACCCTAACTAACTTCAGCTCACATCACTTTCTTATATTTTTTTCTATATTAATCTTTATTGCAAGTTTATCTAAAAAATTAAGAGAACAGTACAATACATCATAATATGATGCATTGTAAACAAAATGAAACATTAACAAAGAAAAGTAAACAAACTACAACACACACGTGTGTGTGTGTGTGTGTGTGTGTGTGTGTACACCCCTATATACATATACATATATATCTGTTAAAGAAGTTAACAAATCTACATTAAGAAAATATTACTAAAAACACACATAAAACAAACTTCCAAGTTCAAACCCCTTTGTGAGGTGGTCATCTTGATATTGCAAGTCGAGGTATATGTGTAGTTTAAATCTGTTCTTTACCATTAATAGCCAAACTTTAGTCATGAACACATAGAAAAAGAGGGTACAAGCCTTAAATATCAAAGCCGGCTACAAAAAATTTCCCCCATCTGTTCTCCCAAAGAGGAATTACACTTTCCCATTCATTTTTGAAAGATTTAACAGATTTGTTGGCCAATAGTAATGTCAGTTTATCCATCTCTGCTAAGTCGTATAACTTAAATATCCAATCTTCCACTTTTGGGATTTGGGGCTCCTTCCATTTTTGTGCAAAAGTGAACCTAGCTATGTAGATTATATATGACAATATTCTAGCATATTTATTCTTTAATTAAAGGTCAAGACTGTCAAAGATATTCAGTAAATAAATCTCTGACAATAGAGGAAAATTAATTTTCAGTATCTTTGTAATATGATCATGAGTGATTACCCAAAATTCTTTGGCCTTTCTACAATGTCACCAAATATCATAAAAGGACCCTTTTTCATGACATTTCCAACATTTCCCTTTATTACAATTGCTATTCATTTTTACCAGTTGAGTTGAGGTTAAGTACCATCTGTAAAAGATTTTGAAATAATTTTCTTTTAAGTTGAAACTTCTTGATAAAATCCATGCTTTCTCCTATTGATCCAAATTTATAGTATGTCCAATATCTTGGGCCCACTTAATCATATTATCTTTCACTAGGTCCTGTTCTCTTTCTAGATTTAATATCATTTTGTAAATTTTACTTAACAGATGGGTTACTTGATGTTTTAATAGCTTATCAAATTCTGTTTCCTCTAGAGATAGCCCCATGAACCTGATATCAATTTTAAATTTCTCTCCTAACTGTCTGTACAATAGCCAATATGGTATATAGCCTTGTAGAATCAATTCTTCTTTTGATTTTAACTGAACACAGTTTCCTTCTACTTTGAGTATATCTTTATAATTGATCTATCTGCCTAATTAGGGCTTTTCTAATCTGTAAAAAGCTTTGTGAGGTGGAACCCAGAATGGTAACGAACGATAGAAGTTTCTCTTATGTTTCAACCAGACTCTAAGAAAAGCCTTTCTAATATAATGCTCATTGAACTCCTTGTTTGTAGTTTGCTTATTGTACCAGAGGTAGGCATAGATTGAATCCCTCAAGGTTCAATAATCTTGTATTTGACAAAGTCATCTAGTCAATTAACCATGATAAACAAGAAGCTTGATAATAAAGTTTTAAATCTGGCAGGCCCATTCCTCCTCTTTCTTTGAAATCTTTCAAATACTTCCATTTACTTCTGGGTTTCCTTCCATTCCAAAAGAATTTAGATAATTCTTTTTCCCACATCTTAAAAGGTTGGTCATTCATCAGAATTGGTAAATTTTGAAATAAAAATATTCATCTTGGAAGTACATTCATTTTAATTGATGAAATTCTTGCTAATAGAGAAATTTTAATCTATTCCATTTCCTAAGATCATCCTTTATTCCATTCTCTGCCTTTTTATAGTTATTTTCATATAGATCTGAATTGTTTTTAGAAATTGTTACACCTAGACACCTAGCCTTATTCATTAACTTAAAAGCTGATTGCTCTAATAATTCTGTTTCTTGTCAATAAGACATGTCTTTAGTAATTAGTAAAGATCTTTCCTTATTAACCCTGTAACCCATGACTTCCCCAAATTCTTTAAAGTTTCCAAGACCATCTGAATACTATCTAAGGGGTCTTCTAAACTGATTACTAAATCATCAGCATATGCTTTTAGCTTATAGTGTTGGTCTCGAATGTGAGTACCCCTAATACAGGGATTATTTGGATTTTTCATATTTAAGATTTCAATGCATGTTAGAAAGAATAAGAGTGAAAGTGGGCATCCTTGTCTCATGCCCTGCTGTATAGGAAATTGTTTTGTTTTTTCACCATTAATACTAATGCTTGCCTTTTGCTCCATATAAATTGCATATAAATATAAAATGACTCCCCTACTTTCATCCTATTCAGAACTTCAAACGTATATAGCCAATTGACATTATCAAAAGCTTTTTTGGCATCCAAAAATATCAAAGCCAATTCCTTCTCGTTATGTTTCTGATAATATTCAAAAATATCCAATAACATTCTTATATTATTTTTAAGTATCTCCTGAAGAGAAAGGCATTCTGATCTTCGTATATCCAATTTTCTAATTTTTTTTAGGCAATCTGTCAGAATTGACACAAAGATTTTATAATCTATATTTAATAAAGAAATAGGTTTGTAGGTTTGTTTTTTTAATCTAACAAATCTTTCCCTTATTTTGGAATCAGAACAATAGTCAATTCTTTCCAAGTGTTTGGGACTCCTTGTTTAAATATCATATTTAAAGTTTGATGGGGGGGGGGCAAAAAATCCTGCAAAGTTTTATAATATACCACAGAAAAAAAGTCTGCACCTGGTGCTTCTCTAACTTCAAATTTTTAACCACATTAAGAATTTCCATAATAGCAATACACTTATTCAGTTCTTCTCGTTGACAGTCTATAATTTGAGAGATTTCTATCTCATCTAGATATTTGTTTATTTTAGTTCTTTTTTACCTTTAAATAGATCATGAAAATAATTGGTGAAAAGATTTTTAATCTTTTTTTGGTGACGATGGATTATTTGTCCTTCCCTGATTTCAGTAATTAAATGCTTCTCTTTATCTTTTTTTAATTTATATGATAACCATCTCTCTGGTTTGTTTGTGCATTCAAAAATTTTTGCCTTATGAGTTTGATTTTTTTCTTGATTTCTGAGACAGCAGTCATCAATAATTGTTTATTCAGGGCTCTTATCTCATCTTGCAATTTAGAGTCCTTATGATAATCTTTATGTTGCTCTTCCTTACGATGAAGTTCTTCTAAGATTTGCATTTCCTTTTCTTTCCTTAAATTTGTTAAGCAGGCCTGTTGTATAAAGAACCCTCTCGTGACTGCTTTACTAGTGTCCCACACTGTTTGGATTTTCGTACCCTTATCCAAATTATTTTCAAAAAAGTTCTTTCATTCTGTTTTTGTTTTTTTGATCACTCCTTCATCCTTTAACAAATTATTATTTAATCTCCAATGGAATGTTTTACTTGTATTTCGAAGTATGAGAAGCAAAGGATTGTGGTCAGATAGTGTTCTTGGGAGAGTTTCTAATTTTTCAATTTGCCTAAATAGAGATTTAGAAGCAAGAAACATGTTTATCCTCAACCAGGATTTGTGTCGATCAGAGAAGTATGTATAATCCTTCTCTGGCCCATACTTTTGTCTCCATCATCATCAAACCTTTATTGCAGTCAACAGACCATGAGGCGATATACATTCTACACACAGGTACATAGTTATATACATTCTACACACAAGTAAAAATATAATATAAAAATATAAACGGTGTTAAAATAAAGCACAGGGTATAATTGACTACATATAAATGCATTTTAAGAATAGCTTAATAAGTTAAGTTTAAAATTTGATAGAAAACACTAAGATTTAAACATATATATAAAACATTTCTATTAAAATCATACAACCTTATTTCTGGTCTACAGATTTTGGTGGCCCTACAGTTCCTAAAGCTATGTCCCCCACAAGACAGCTCAGGTGTTTACACCAAGGGGAATCATTAAGTTGTCAACATTTGTGTACCATGGCTCTTCAAGTTTTGATAGCACAGAAGAAAAACTTTGCGACCTCCTCTGTTACTCTTTTTTCAGCATCCCCTAATAGATATATTAGGCACCATTCCAAAGGTCTTCCTGGGAACCTGCTCAGGAGAGGTACTACTAACCTTAATCTATCATCCTTGTAAAAAGTGTAATAGAAAAGTACATGAGATAAAGATTCTACTAGTCCCTCCCCAAAGGGGCATACGCGATCCTTGTACTCAATTTGCTGAAAACGTCCCTCTAATACAGCAGAGGGAATAATGTTGAATCTGGCTTTACTAAATGCCATCTGGTATTTGAGGATTGTTACATTTTCAAGATAATTTGCACCCTTGGTTGGATTAAAACTCAACCCCAAGCTGATGGGGGAGCAAGTAGTGCGTGCAAGAGATGCAGAACATTGAGTGTCAATATCTTTAATCCATTGTGCAAGGATCAGCTTGGCCCTGGGGCAGTCAAGAGTGAGGAGGAATGTATCTGAGAGGCCTAATTGCTGCAATTTTTCTTTCACGGTTTTAGATAAGTGAGTAATATAAGTATTTCTTTGCATCAGATAGGCATATCCAGCCTCTGGTCCTGCAACAAGAACTCTTAGCCAGTACCCTAAGACCCGCTTCCATGCAGTACATTCAATTGATGTACAATCAGCCTCCAAACATAGGACCGCTGATGGGACACAATTTGGCATGGCAAATAATTTTCTGAGAAATGCCAAGAGTTCTACTTTTGGTAAAAAAACCAGAATCCGTACTGGGATACCAAACAGTAATTGAGGAAGAACCTTAGCCTGGAATACCTTAAGTGCAGCAGGCATCAGTTGTCCACCTTTGATATAAAAGAATCGGACAATTGCTTTACTACTGCAGGTTGCAGTCTGTATAGCAGTTGCCTGCTGTTATGCCCAGGTGCCAGAAGTGTAGAAAGTAACCCCCAAATATTTAAAATGCCTCACTTGTTCTATTTTACAGCCAGCTATGACCCAATTGAGTATGGCGTGCTTTTTGGAAAAAAACATGATTTTAGATTTATTATAGTTAATAGTTAACTGGTTGTTTTCACAATACTCCATGAAAGCTCTTATTACTCTTCTCAAGCCAATTTTAGGAAAGGAAAGAAGAACTCCATCATCTGCATGTAAAAGTAGGAAGATACTAACTGAGGCTAGTTTAGGAGGGTGAAAAGACTCTGAAGAGATAAATGGAGCAAGATCATTGAGATACAAATTAAATAATGTGGGCACAAGAATACATCCTTGTTGAACACCTCTTTTGACTGAGATGATTTTAGTAAGATCACCCTGTACTCTGCACCTCACTTGTGTTGCGGTGTTGCTATATAACTTCATAATTAACCTAAGTAATCTTTTGTCAATAGAGGAAACAAGGAGTTTGGCCCACAGTTTGTCTCTAGGTACTGAATCGAATGCTGATTTCAGATTCATGAAAGCAACATAACAGGCTATTGCTATATGCTCCTGAATATTTTTCGACCAAATGATTTAGGACTACACAATGATCTATAGTTGACTTTCCCTTCCTAAAACCAGCTTGTTCATCCCCCAGTATTTTTTCTGTCTCTATCCATTCCATCAGACGATTATTAAGAAAGCAGCCATATAATTTGCCCACTACTGATAATGAGCTTACGGGACAATAGTTGGTGGGGTCATTTTTGTCTCCTTTTTTATATATGGGGATGATGATGGCTTGAGACCAGCTATGTCTCCATACATCTGTTGCTGCTAAATTATCCATTAAATTATCCTAATGCTACATTATCCATTAAGAAAGATTTTGGTAATTTACCTTGATTTTTACTCTTTTTATTGAGTTTCTTATTATCATTGGTTCTATGTGCTAAGGGATCAAGGACACCATTCCAGTCACCCATTAATAGGATTTCCTGATGATCAAGGTCCAATAATGCATCTAGCGCTTTTTAATAAAATTTACTTTTGTTCTCCAGTGGAGCACATATTGCCACTAGCAGTACTTTGTAATCAAACAACCCCATCTCGACAGCAATCTATTGTCTTTGATTGTCTTTGAGAACCTCTTTTCCAGAATATTTGAAATTTACATAAATTGTTACACACACACCCCTTTTCTTTTTGTCTGTTGATGTTGAGAGGGCTTGTCCAAACTTTAGATTTCTTATATATTTTAAATCCTTATTTCTAATATGAGTTTCCTGTATAGATAAAATATCCAGATTTAACATTTTTCTAGATAGTGAAAAATACGCTTTCTTTTATGGGGAAAGTTTAGGCCCCGACCGTTGCAGGACAGAATTTTGATTTTCATATTTTAAAAGAGAGGAATTTAGAAAGAAAAAAGAAGAATAAAAGAAGGTGTTAGCTATGCGGTTTCTTCTTCTTCTTGAGCTGTACCTGTTCCTTGATCAGATTCTGCATCTTCTTCTTCCTCTTCTAACTCTTCTCCTTTCTCAAGACCTGGATCTTCTCCTTTTTCTGCCTTCTCTCCTCATCTTCCTGCTAAGTGTAGAGTTTCACTGTCTGAGAGCGTAATCAAATTTGTTTGTAGTTCTTCCATTTTTTCCAGTTCAGTTTTATATTTCTTTAAAAAAATCTTTCTGTCTTTGGCATCGTATTCAAGACCATTTTCTTCTGTTTGTAGAAAAATGAGATTCCTTCTGTCTTCTCCCATTTGTACTTGATGCCTCAATTTCTCAAGAGTTGTGTCAACTGGCTATAGTCTTTCCTCTTCTTCAGCAACTTAGGGTGAACATCTTTGTATATCTGCAGTTCATTGTCCTTCACAACAAATTTCTTAGAGAAGCTCTGTTGTAAAATGAATTCCTTAACTATCTCATGCAAGAAATAGATGATTATGTCACAAGGAACCTTCTTCTTTTTTTGCTTTCATACAGTTGATCTGAATATCTTGACCATCTCCAAATCTAATTGCTCTGGTACCCATCCAATAAATTGAACCAGTGGATGAATCAAATGGGCATATAAGTCTTCTTGAAGAATTTCCTTCAGACGTCTTAATGCACTTACTCATGTTTCTGATGTCTATAAGTAGTGCTGAACTTTCTATTTGTTCAGTTCTTTCTTCCAAAATTGCAGTACAATTATCATTATTTGATGTCCTTTCTTCTAATTTTTCTACTTTTCTGTTTATATGCTTTAATTCTTTTAAGATATTCTCCAGTTTTGTACTAAATGATTCCATTTCTTTTCTTAAGTCCATTTCTTTCATTTCATGCTTAAATTCCACCCTTGTCTCTTTCATTTCACTCATAAATTCCGTTCTTAAATTTTTCATTTCTTCTACTATACCAGCATTCAAATAAGATGGTGCAGGATGTGTCTCCAAGGATTATCTATGTTGAAATAAAATCTGGATCTGAGATTGTGTAGCTGCTTTTCTCCTCCCTGAGGCCATCTTTACTTCATAAGAACCACCAAGGTTAAAGGAGAGAAAAATGGATTCTAATTTTTTTTTCTTCCTCTCTCTTTTTGTTCTTATGCTTACAACTTCTTCCCTCTTTAGTGAGTTTAATTAATAACTAAATTACCTTGTTTACCCAGGTGGGTTTGATTAGTTTTTAACTTAATGCAAATTCCTTGATTTAACTTATATTGATTACTTTGATAATTTAGTTTAAATTTGCTAAGTTTAATTTATATCTTTTATTTAATTTAATTTTAGTTCAATTCCTTTTACTTACTTTATTGTAATTATAAATCACCTGATTTAGAAAATTAACTAATTGAACTAACTGATTGACTGGTTCAATTAATTTATACCAATTTATTAGTTTATCTAATTAAGTGCCTCGAATGCCTCCAACAGTTCTAGCTAATTTTTTAAAATACTTACTTAAATACTTATTTAATTAATTAACTAATTATAAGCTATTAGGATAATTTATTGATCATTAGAATGGGATTAAATGGAATTGATTAATTGTGGATTATATGATTGTCAATTATCAATTACCTATTTAAGTGCCCAATGCTAGTTATAATATCAAAGGTAAAGAGAAAGAAAAAGCAGTTCCTTATGATACCTCTAAAATTTTCTAGATCAATTTAAGCAAATTAAAAAGCAAAGGAAGCAGAGAAAAGAGATAAGAGGGGATCACCTATAAAATATTTTAAATAAATATTATCAATTTAAACAAATTCAATCTATTATCAATCTAATAATAAATATACAGATGGTAAAGAGAGAAAGTTAATGCAGTTCTGACCGGGTAACTAGCAGATGAAGCCCTTATGTAGCTATAATGTAAGCTAAAAGAGAGAAGTAAGCAGGAGTTATTTCTATAGAAACAAAATATAATGTTTATCTCAATTCAAGGTCAGGTAGCTAAGCGGAAGCATCCTTGGTTTATTCACGAGCAAAGGAATATCCTTGAAATAATTAACTGTAATCTATTCAACAATACCAACCAAAATAAGTCTCAAAAGCAGAGAGGAAAAAGTACAAATCTAAGGAAGAACTACAAGTTTAAATAAAATCTAAGACTAATATCTTATACATTCAGTACAATAATAAAGATGAAATAGGCTGCAATTGATTGACATATATCACAATACCCCCAGAGAGAGCAGTTTATGAAGTGCTTAGAGCACTAATCTTACTCTGCCATGTAAAACAGAAACAGAGGAACAGATGTCAAGGCAAAGCAAGACTATAGTTAACTCTATATAGACAGCTAATGAGTAGTTAATAAGTCACACTAGTAAGTCCATGGGACTTTCCAGAGCAGATTCAGTAGAAGCTTTATCTCTCAGAGTCTCTTCCTTCAATTATTCCAATTTTCTTGATAAGCTGCCCGAGAAATCAGAAGTTGGGGGAAGGGGTGATACGAAAGTTTTGGAAAGAGAAGTTGTTGAGTCTTGATTTTTCCCATGCTCACAGGTTTGTTCCAACAAAGACAAAATAGTTCCAACTGGGCAAACAGTCTCTTACAGTTTGCTAAATGTCCACTTATATTCCTCCTTAATTTCAGTCAGACATCCATTTCCCCTGCTGTAAATCAAGTTCCACCGAAAGATCACCCTCTGGACTTTCCCCAGCTTAGTCTTTTAAGCTTTTAGTCTTTTTAGATTTTCTGTGTCAAGTCCGTCAGATCTATCTGCTTAAACCAAGCTCCAAGATAAATAAATGTTTAGTTAAGCTTTAAGCTCTAGATCCATGCTCTCGTCTCTTAATGGTAGCCAGACCAGATTTCTTGCCACGCTTATTTAAGCCAATCAACCAGGCTCATGAAACACGGTGACATAAAGTTGGCTGTTTCACAAAATAAGTAGAGTGGTCCGATCGTGGAAAAGAGCAAAGTCACTGGGAACAATCTTACCTCCCAAAGGCACAGATGCTATGATAAGAAGCTTGAAATAAAAAACTAAAAGGTGGTGGCGAGACTAAGCTGAAGCAGGCACCTGTCATGCCCTGCTTCCAGAGTATGGACTCTGACTCAGAGTTTGAAGCAGAGAGCACGCCAGGGGCTGAAACAGAAGATATACCTGGGTCTGCTGTACAGAGAGAGGTTACAGTGCCGGAAACAGAACAGGGAATTGTGCCAGCTCCAACAGAGAGTTCTGCCTCTTCAGATACAGAAGAATACTTACCTAGACCCAGCTTTGCACAGCACAGGCAGCAAAGAGAGACCAGCATCGCTCTCTCAGAATTTATAAACAATAATAAATCAAGGCACAGCAGCGCTAGGCTTTGGGTCTATTTAGCTGGTGTCCTTCCCCTCCAAGAGTCGTCAGAGCTTATTTGACCTGCTGCCTTGCTGAATGCCTTGACAAATGCTTGGATTGACCTTGGACACTGTCTTGCTGTGAAACCCTGCTGGACTTTGTTTATGTTGGACTTTATTTATGACTCCTTGCTTACTGCCTGAAAGCAAGTAACAAACTGGGAGATGTTCAGTTTGTTTTGTTTGATTTATCAGCTGTGCCAAGACTGAGATAGGACAGAATAAGCTCTAATCACTTCACAGCTGATAACATGGAGAGCCTGCAAGAGGAAAATGAAACCTTAAAAGCACAGCTCACTCAGCTAACAGCTGCAATCAACAGCTTGCAACTGCAGCTTAATCAGCTTTCTACAGCCCATGCAAAGGTGCCTATGGCTGTGCCAGGAAAGTTTTCTGGGGATCCAGCCCAACTGGAAGCCTTTATTGCTAAATGTAGACTGTATATACAGGCCAGAGCAAAGGACTTCCCTAATGAAACTACTCAGGTAGCTTTCATGATCAGTTTGCTTTCTGGCATGGCTGCTAAATGGGCTACTCTGTTGCTGCAAGAGGGCAACCCTGTGCTGGACAGTCTAGAGGCATCCCTGTGAGAACTTAGAACTGTATGGAGAGATTCAGTACAAATTGAGACTGCCAGTCAGCAAATCCACCAGTTACAGCAGGGGAAGGGGAGTGTGTGAGTTTACACCACAGCTTTCCTGCTCCTGGCCCAGGACTTGGATTACAATGACTTTGCCCTTCAGGACCAGTACAAAGAAGGCCTGGCTCCTGAAATACTAGATGAGCTGGCTTGCAGCCTTCCTCCTGCTACTCACCAGCTGCTCATTGAGCAGGCCCTTCACATAGATGGCTCGTCATCAGGTCCGCAGAGGCACAATTTCCTGGGGCTCCAGACCTGTTGCCGGCACTCCAACCACCACTGGTGTCCCTTCTGCCTACGTTCCAGCTACCTCAGGTGTTTCCTCAAGTGGTTCTACCCTCCTGGAGGAACCAGTGCATTTTGAGGGACCACGTCCTCACTTTGCTGCCATAGAAAAAGAGCACAGGAGACAGGCTGGACTATGCTTGTATTGCTGGGTGGAGGGCCTCTTTTCCAGAGACTGCCCTGCCAAGAAGCGAGGCTCTTCCCAGCTGAGAAACGGGCCTCTCCCAGGTTTCAAAGGACTCTGCAGCCTGGGAGAACCAGGCTTAAGGGTACCAGTGCCTCCTACAGGGCCCTCTGCTGGTTGCTGAAACAATCCAGGAAGGCGATGCCCAGCCAAAGCATGTGGAGGCCATGACTGACTCAGGGGCCTTGAACAACTTCATGGACCTAGGCATTGCCACTCAGCAGCACATAGCCACACTCCTGTTGTCTGAGCCATAGCCTGTTGAAACCATTGATGGGCGGCTACTGAGTTCTGGACTTGTGACACACCAGACCCTGGAGCTAACCCTGAAGATCCAGGGCCATGTTGAGCAGACCCAGTGTTTCTTGGCAGCAGTCCTGCATTTCCCTGTGGTCCTGGGGATGCCATGGTTGTCTAGACATGACCCTCACATCTCATGCTCCCTGCACGAGGTACTCTTTGCCTCCTAGTACTGCCAGGAACATTGCAGGCCCAAGCAGATGCATGTTGCTTGGGAGGCTGAAGCCACAGAGACCTCCATGGTACTAGCTGCAAAGTATCAGGACTTTGCAGACGTATTTGATGAGAAAGAGGGTGACCTTCTGCCCCCACATCGTGTATATGTTTGTGCTATAGACCTGGTACCTGGGGCACCAGGTACCTGCCGGCCGCCTCTACTCCTTGTCGGAGCCAGAATTAGCTGCCTTATGGGACTTCTTAGAGAAGAACCTCCACTGGGGCTTTATTAGACCTTCCACATCCCTGGTCGGAGTGCCTGTTTTGTTTGTCCACAAGAAATGTGGAGAACTTCATCTCTGCAATGACTACCGCATCCTGAACTGCATTACCGTGCAAAATTGTTATCCCTTGCCATTGATTCCTGGACTGTTGGAACAGTTGTGGCATGCCAAAGTTTTCACAAAACTGGACATCCAGGGGTGGGGGGGTTACAACCTAGTTCACATCTGTGCTGGGGGCGAATGGGAAATTGCATTTCAAACCCGGTATAGCCTTTATGAATACATGGTCAGGCATTTTGGCCTTTGCAATACCCCTGTGGTCTTCCAGCATTTTGTCAATGATGTTTTTTGAGACTATTTGGACCGGTTCATGATCATTTATCTGGATGATTTTTTTATTTATTCTCTAAATCAGACCTCCATGACACCCATGTCCATGCAGTCCTTCAGCGCCTCAAGGAGCACCAGCTGTACACCAAGCTAGAAAAGTGACCTCTTGGCGATGGATTTCCTGGAATACTCAATTTCCCTCCGGGGGTGTGGAGATGGATCCTGCCAAAGTAGAGGCTGTAGTCTCCTGGCAACCACCTAGGAACTGGAAGGAGGTTCAACATTTCCTGGGGTTGGCCAACTTCTGTAGGAAATTTACCCCAAATTTGCTTCCTTGGCATCACCAAGCTCTTGCGAGGGAAGGTCCCCTTCCAGTGGACTCCAGCTGCTCAGCAGGCCTTTCAGGACCTAAAAGCCTGGTTCTTGTCAGAACCCATTCTCCAGCACCTGGACCCCAGGTTTTTGTGGAGACTGATGCCTCAGATGTCGCCATTCGAGCCATGCTCCTGCAGATGCCTCTACAGGTCCCCACCTACTGCCATGCACTTACTATTCTTCCCAGCTGTTGCCCGCAGAGTGCAATTACACAATCTTGGAGATGGCACTCCTGGCCATTAAAGTGGCATTCAAACATTGGCACCACCACCTGGAATGGGCAGCCCATCTCGTGCAGGTGCAAACCCACCACCACAACTTGGGGTACCTTCAGGTGGCACGGAAACTCACAAAGAGATAGATGCAGTGGTCACAGTTCTTCGCCAGGTTTAATTTCCACCTGCAATAAGTTTAATTTCCAATAAGTTTAATTTTCACCTGTGCCTGGACTGAGATAGGACAGCAGCTCAGCAAGGTAATGGCAGCTCCGCGACCCCCTTCAGCGCTGTCCACTACCAGATCTCCTCTTCTCCTTTTATCCTCTGGTTCTGGCTACTGGTACTGGGTCTCCAACAAGCCTCTCTGAGTTCCCTTTACCAAGGGGGCATTTTGTCCTGCAATTGTAAAATTAGGCAGGCAGCTGACCTCGCTAGGGGCTTCCAGTGGCTGTGGCGCAACAATTGACTGGGTTTCACCAAACTGGTGAAGTCCAGCTCTCTCTTATATTCCAAACCCCAACATTCATCTCTCGTTCTTTCTCTCTCTCTCTCTCTCTCTCCATAATGCATGTCCTATCTATCCTGAATCTAACTAGTCTCTGTCTTGGTAACTGACTAATTCCCCCAACATTTCTAACCCCTATTCCTACTCTAATCCTAACTGCCATACACACCAGACTTGTAAAAATCCCCTCAGATATATTAACCAATCACCAGCCAGTCTGAACGTTCCATTCTCTCACTCCCCCAACAGATTCTTCTTGTTGTGTGCCTTCAAGACAGTTCTGACCTGTAGTAATCCTAAGGTGAACTTATCACATGGTTTTCTAGATAAAATTTGTTCAGAGGAGGTTTACCTTTGTCTTCCTCTGAGGTTCAGAGCTTGTGACATGATCAAGGTCACTGAGTGAGTTTCCATGTCCAAGTGGGGATTCAAACCCTGGTCTCACAGAGTTCTGGTCCAGCACTCAGATCATTGCATTATGCTGGCTCTCAGCCAATTCTTACCTCATAATATATACTATACACTGCATACATATCCATGCTTTGCCTTAATTTATCCAATAAATGCTACAAGACACACCCCAGCCAATATCCATAACATCACAGTACTTCTGGCCCTTGACAATTTAAGTTTATGGATTCTTTTATCTGATGGTTTAACTGTTCCATGAGTACCATCAACCATAGTCTATTCCACCATTATTTTGGTGTTGCCTGGTTGTTGCCACTTCAATTTGTGCTGCTGTCCAACAAAAAGAAAATAGATTTTGATGACACAATTGCTCATTCTTCTCCTTATTGAGCCAAGAAGCCCAATTCTAGCTGCATTCTCTTTCAATTTGTAAATTTTTTTTGTTGCCTGGAAGACTTCTGGGCAACAGACTAGTACAAAAATGAGGAAGATAGAAGTTTAGGTTCAATTTCAGCTGAGAATTTTTCAATTATTGTAATCTGCCTTGAATCCCATCTTGTGTAATGTTTTAACTCAATAACCAAGCTTCATGGACAAATCCAGAAAGTTTTATTAGAGATTAGATGTAACATAGAGTCACTACTTTTGCTATAACTGCACAAGTTTAGGTTTCAAGAACTCCCCAGTCCCCCTCCCAGAGGTTTCATGTTCACATTCTTTCCCTCATAACACCAGGCAATACCAGCTTTCTAAAATACTTAGTTCACACACTCTGGCCTGCATGTTCCTCTCAACACCTGAACAGCAAAGCAATCAATGCAATATGGCAACAGAGCAGCTAGGCAATCTAACTAGCATGGCGCAGAAGCCTAATTTGGTGGACCCTTTGACATTTTGAGATACAAATTCAACAAACAAACAAACAAATGCTGCCTTTGAGTATTTGTGGCTAGCTTAGTGCATTTTGCTGCTTCAAGCAAAGGCCAAGATGGTGTCTCCATCCCATTCATATACAGAGGCTGAGCAGGTTAGTGCCTGACTTCTACTTCACCACTGGCAATGTGATAGGATCCTTCATCATACTTGAAAACAGCATGCTCATTTAAAAGGCCCAGGAAGGCCAACTGGCTTGCACAACTCTGCTCTCCAGCTGAGGGGAACAGCAAAGGCATTCAAGGGGACAAAAGGGCAACTACCACAGCTAACCCCTCAGCATCTGTTGACTGAGGCCATCACCCCACTCAGCTGAGATGGCCTTATGAAAACAGGTTGTTAGGTGATGAACAGAATATCTAGCTTGCCAGCTTCCTGGAAGTGTCTGCTATCCATGATTGGTAACAGAAAACTGATTTAAAGGAAGACTAGGTGTGATCCAGTAGGGATCTTGCTTTTTTTTTTTTAAAGATTGTAGAAAAAGGCTGGGATCTCCTGCACCTGGTGATCTGTCATAAAGTTCTGCCATGATGGGACTGTGAAACATCCTCCATCTCAGAAGGACTCTGTCCCTTTGTTCCCAGGCTCCATTGCCATCTAGTGACTGGTGGAGAGCTGGGGGCAGTTGAGGAGCATCTGGTTATGTGACTACACCCAGACACACAATAATGAAGGAATCTTCCAGGACCTCTCAGTGGGACAGGGGAAACAGTGGGAGTCCCTGAGATGTGGAATACTGCAGTAAATGTTCCCGTACATAAGAGAGGTCCAAAAACTCAATCAGCAAATTATTGGCCTATCAGTCTGCTAAGTATAATCTGTAAATTTATACAAATCATTTCCCCAATAAGTTAATAGACCAGATGGACGAAGAACATATTTTGTCAGTAAAAGCTCAGTTCAAACATGACAAGTTAACTATAGATTGATGCTTGCTTTTTAACCATCTTATTGATAAATACACACACAAAAAAAACCACCCTCACAAAGGGGTTTTATACTCAACACTCATAGATTTAAAAGCAGCATTTGACTCAGTCTCTTATATAAGACTATGAAAGGAAGTTGCTTCAACATCTATTGATAAGACCTCTTTTTCTTGTCAAAAGCCCATATAGCAATATGTGGCTGAAAATATATCACTGTTGTGTGTCAGAGAGTTTGGGTTGATGCATAAGGGAGGAAGAGAATTCTGATCTTCACAATGGCCAAGAACAAAGATATGTGTAGGTGCAGGTTGCACATCTGTGTTTGTTGCATACAGAATGCCAATCATTGTGCACAAGATTTCTGCATGCTTGGTCTATAGACCAAAATTCTTCCTTGTCCTTTTCAGTTTCCATATCTGATTATTAGCAATGATGCTGCTGCTACCCAAATACACAGTAGCCTTCTTTTATGTGGAGAGTTGTGGTGAGTCAAGAAAAGACCAGGGTGCACAATGATTTCCAAACAAGTGTGTAAGCAGCATAACCCTATAGTTGTCTATTCAGAATTCAGTCACACTGATTTCAATGGGAGTTCCTCATAGGTGCACAAAGGATGGTGGTTACACACTCAGTAATCTATGAGGATGGTGCTTCACTATATTCTCTTGGGAAAATACTGCAGAAAATAAAGACAACCAATGGATTTCTGAAGGATGTGCAAGGAGACAAAATAGATTTTGCAGCTTAATTTGTACCAACGGGAAATGCAGCCCAGTACAGTTAAAGAGGCAGTACAAGAATACCTGGCTACTCTAAATAAATTCAAGTCTCCAGGGCCAGATAAACTACATCCAAGTGTATTAAAAGAACTGGCAGAAGTAATCTCAGAATCACTGGCAATAATCTCTGAGAATTCTTGGAGAACAGAAGTCTCAGCAGACTGGAGCAGGGTGAATATTGTACCCATTTTCAAAAAGGAGGAAAAAAGAGAACCCAAACAATTACCACCCAGTCAGATTGACATCAATACCAGACCAGATTATAAGACTGACATTAATCCTAGTCCAGATTATAAGCACTTAGAAAGGAATGCCATGATCACTAAAAGTCAACATGGGTTTCTCAGACTAATCTTATCTCTCTTTTTTTTTATAGAGTTACTAGTTTGGTAGATGAAGGGAATGCTGTGGAGACAGCATATCTTGACTTCAGTAAGGCCTTTGACAAAGTTCCCCAATGATATTCTTGCAAACAAGCAAATTAAATCTGGACCAGGCAATGCCACTTTTAGGTAGATTTGCAATTGGTTGACTGACTGAACCCCAAAGGTGCTCAGCAATGGCTCCTCTTCATCGTGGAGATAAGTGACTAGTGAAGTGCCACAGCGTTCTGTTCTGGGCCCAGTACTATTCAACATCTTTTATCAATGATTTGGATGAGAGAATAGAAGTCATAAAATTTGCAGATGACACTAAATTAGGAGGGGCAGCTAACGCCCTAGAGAATGGGATCAGAATTCAAAATAATCTTAACAGATTATCCTGCTGGGCCAAAACTAACAAAATGAATTTCAACAGGGAGAAATGTAAGGTACTACATTTGGGCAGAAAAAAATGAATGCACAGATGTAAGATAAGTGACATCTGGCTTGACCACAGTACCTATGGAAGGAATCTAAATGCCTTAGTAAGCCATAAGATGAACACGAGTCAGTAGCGTGATGTGGCAGCTAGAAAAGCCAGTGCAATTCTGGGCTGCATCAATAGGAGTATAGTATCTAGGTCAGACTCCACCTGGAATACTGTGTCCAGTTCTGGGTACCAAAGTTCAGGAAGAGTATTGACAAGCTGAAACATGTCCAGAGGAGGGCAGCCAAAATGGTAGAAGACCTGGAAACTATGCCCTATGTGGAGCAATTTCGGGAACTGGGTCTGTTTAGCCTGGAGAAGAGAAGAAGTGACATGATAACTATGTTTGAATATTTGAAGGGATGTCATACAAACAATGGAGCAAGCCTTTTTTTCTACTTCTCCAGAGAGCAGGACACAGAGCAATGGCTTCAAACTTCAGGAAAAGAGATTCCATGTAAACATTAGGAAGAAGTTCCTAATGGTAAGAGTGGAATATGGCAATCTGACAGTGGAATATGCTGCCTCAGAGTTTGGCGCATTCTCTTTTGGAGTTTTTTAAATAGAGGCTGGATGGCCATCTGCCAGGAATGCTTTGATGGTGTATTCCTCCATGGCAGGGAGTTGGACTTGACGGCCCTTGTGGTCTCTTCCTGCTCTATGATTCTATGATTCAGTGCTAAAATTCCATAATGGAACTGTAAGCAGGAACTGAGTGCATTTTCTTTGTACCTTTGTGATCCCGGTCTTAACACTAGGAGTTAGGAGGAGTATTTGTTTCCTAACAGACTTTAGCCTCAACATCACTTTTCTTAAAATGAAATGATTAATGGGTGAGGGCAATATTGGGAGGTGTGAGTGGAGCTGATTACTAACCTGCTTCAACAGTATTATGAAAATCTGAAATAATAATGGAAAAATTAAGCAATAGGTATGAGTGTGTGCAGGTGCCCTGGGGAAGATATTTACACTGTGAATACAATATAAATATACACAGCTGATTCCCTAATCCCAATGTACACTTTCATACAAAGAACATAGCCTGTTCTACAGTCCTAACTTTGTCTAGCACAATGGATGGATTGTACAGGTCTATGGTATAACTCTGGAAAAAGGGCATATATGGGCCCAGTTCATATAATCAGTTGAAATAATCATCCTTACCATTCTCCCTCTTCTTCCTCCAAGCTACCAAACTTATTCCTCAATTGCAAATATCATATGAACTGGTTGTCAGCTTTTGCGGCAAACTGCTGCCCGAGGCCTCTTATATCACAATAATAGATTCTTTAAGTGTAATGTGTGTAATGGCATGGCAACCATGCAGTGGATTTCAAACCATGTTGTTGGTTTGCTGGGAGCACAGGGAGACTTGCTCAGTTCAAAGATCCATAAGATGTTTTCCTGGAAAAAGCACTTCCTTCCCAGTGGAGATGATTTACTTTGCTTGTATTACCACAAGCTTATGGCAGCTGTTTTAGGATGCATTGTAGAAAGAGTCCAGCAGGAAGACTGCAGTTTCCTTCTTTGGAGATTTTTAAACAAAGGCTAGATGGCCATCTGTTGGGAATGTTTTGATGGTGTATTCCTGCATGGCACGATGTGGTTGGACTGGATGGCCACTGTGGTCTCTTCCAGCTCTATGATTTTATGATTGCAAAGATTCTGGAGACTATTAAGATTAGGGTTGCCAGTCCCTAAGATTTCAGAGTTAAAATCTAAGACCTCAGATCATCTACTGCTGACATCATAGGACACTGGTTCGCAACCTTTTTTCACTTTCATATCCCCTGGCAGCCTATTTCCATACACTGTACTGGCACAACAGCACTTGAATGTTCACAAAGACATAGAGAGAGAGAGAGAGAGAGAGAGAGAGAGAGTAAAAACTGAGCCTATGAGGGTTGCGCTGCTGAGCATGTGCACTGCAGAGGTGTGTTTGCAGTACATTGTTTAGGGAGGGACTCCCCACCATTCACCAAAATAACAAAGCAAGGGAATAGGGCTTTTCTTGAAGTTAAATAAAGAAGGAAACCCATTTTATCACTCATCATACTGTTCAATTAATTGTACAGCTTCTTTTATCTTGTCTCACACCACTGATGTATGTGCTGTTTTCCTGCCATTTATTTTTTTCCCCGCTTACCCCTAAATGTTCTGGTTCATATCCCTGGGGATACATGTACCCTAGGCTGGGAATCGTTGTCATAGGGGGTGGAATCTGGTGGTCTCATTAAGCGTATTATATGAAGCATCAACCGCAGCTGTTCAACTCATGTCATTTGAATAATAAGTGTCATACCTAGTACAAATGAGATATTCTGGTTGGAAGTTGTTTTCTAAGCTCTGCACTAAAAAACAATAAAATGCAGAAGTTCAGTTTTCCAGCCTGCCATTTTCACACAGTGTTCCAATCTCTGTTTTTGCACACAATTGCACAAACTGCTTTTAAGAATACATAGGAATTGTAATATAACCAAAGAAAGCTTTCCAAACTCTACTTGGGACAGCAAACAGCCTACAGTAGCCACAAAGAACCCAAGTGCATTTGTCTGTCTGTCTCTACATCTGTATCTGTCTTTCAAAGCAATGTTCTCATGCTGAGATTGCTCAACCTGAGAACTAGCAAATGAGTTCAGACACAGAGGCCCTTTTTGCACCTTACCTGGTGCTGCTGGCATCATGTGGGGATTGTGTGAAAAGCCTCGTCCGGGAGGCACTTGCGTCCCCTCCGCACCAGCTCCGTAGTGGCCGGAAGGAAGTGTGAGCGCTCTGCCCCTTCCTTCTGCAGCACAGCCAGGTACTTTCCCAGGCTGCGCTGGGGGAGGAAGTGTGATGGCTGTGCGTCCAGAGGCTCCGCACGCAAAATAAGTGCATGTGGGGCACAGGAGAAATGCGCGATCGCACATCATTTTTAGCAACGAGTCGAAAATGAGATAATGTGCGATCGCCCCCTAGTGGCCTCGGGAGCATTGCGCAGTTGTGAGGACATCATGTGGAACGGTCCTTGCAATCACACGACGCTCCCAAGGCCATTTTGCAACAGGACTGGTGGCGGAAAGGGCCAGAGACTCAGGACCAGGTACTGACAACCTTGTTAAGGTGAAGTTCAAGCAAAGTGCTGGGGTTCTATTGGAAAAATGCAGATGGGTATATATGAAAGGGAAGTTTTGAAAACAAGCATTTTATCATGTATAAGTTTTGTTCATGGGGCAAGGGGAGACCTAGGCACATTTGACAGCAGTTTGGCTTTGGTAATACAGCAAGGCTGTCCTACCCTTGGAGACTTCAGAGGAGCCTATGGATGAATCCAGAGATGAGACAAACTCACAGTACCAAGGACTAACTGGCCTACGAAACCTGGGCAATACCTGTTATATGAATGCCGTGATACAATGCCTCTGTAGTCTATCCCCTCTGGTAGAATATTTTCTGTCTGGAAAATACACAGCATCACTGGACAAGTAAGTTGATTGCCTTGTTCTGCTCTTATTTCCAAAAATAATTAAGTTTTGAGAGGACTTAGGGCTAATGAGCAAATCTTTTCCAGTAGGACTAGGTAACTGGGGGCTTCCAGATGTTGTTGACAGCAACTGCCAGCCCTTCTCACTGTTTGCTGTGCTAGCTAGGGTGGATGGGAGTTGCAGTCCAGGGACATCTAGGGCCCCAAAGTTGCCTAGCCTTCTTTTACAACTGTTTTAATCACACACTTATAAAATGGGGTGGGGAGGAGAAGGAGGGGGGAAGCACAGCTTTAAGAAATCAAAAAGACAATGCAGCAACAGAGGATTCTCCTTTCCAGAAAGCAAGTTGGTGGGCAAGTTCAGTTAGGTTCTTGACCAAAGGCAATTGCTACTCAGAATGACTTTAGACTTTGTGAAGTCCAGGAGTAGACTGTATAGATTCAGTTCAGGTGTTATGAGCAGTGAAGCTGGCCATCTCATTCTAGCCCGGGGTGGGCAAGTGCATTGCCAGGGACCAAGCTTTTCGCCTAGTCCTTACACATCCCATAGAACAAGCTCAAATACCTCCATTTTCCTCTGCAGTCTCTCTCAAAATGATGGCAGGAAGTGATGCTAAGAGGTTCTGTAGAGGAGAGTGGAGATATTTTGGGGTGTAGTATGAGATTATGAGATGTTTGTGGAGATGGGATGGAGTATTTTTCCCTTTTCCACACCTTTCTGTGTAGTTGGGGGACAAAAGAGTCCCCAAAATTGCATGTAGTTTTGTAAACATTGGGAGTTGGGGGCCTTTGGGGAAATAATAGGGAGCTTGAAGGACCCCAAAAGTGGAGTCCATGAGCTGCCTTATACCTACTCCCACTCTAGACCAAAGCATCGTATATTTTTCCAGTACTCAAGCTAGTTATCGTGGATTATTTTTTTTCTCCTTTTGTTTGTTCAAAGTAATTCTGCCCCATCCTTTTAATCTCTAAGGGAGAATGGAGAGATTGCAACAGCTTTTGCGTACCTAATGAATGAGATGTGGCTTGGGGACTTTGACTGCATATCCCCAGAGGTGTTTAGACTGGTTATTGGTGAGCGGTATCCTGCTTTCACCAAGAAAACCCAGCAAGATGCTCAAGAGTTTCTGATTTATGTGTTGAATGAACTGCATGAAGCCCTCAAGAAGGTGAGCACTTATTTTCATGCTTGTCTATTGCAGCCTGTCTTTGAACTAGTCCAACTTCCTTTTCATAACACCTGAAAGCAGAAAATGCCATGGTCAGATTGAGAAAAAGGGTGGGAGGAATGTTTCTCTTTAAACAGCTTGTACTCGGCTTCCTTAAGGGCAGGAGCACAAATGCTGACTGCATGTGTGCACATATATGTGTATGCCAAGAATGGAACCAAATACCATCACTATCATTGCCTCCAGTAGTAAGGGAATGGCTTTGTACACTCAGCTGTGAGACATAGGCCTACATCCTGTGAATGGTGTATGTGGATGTCAGTTTACTCCCATTTCCTTCCCTCATCAGGGTTTATTTATTAAAATATTTATATCCTGATCTACATCCTAGGATCTCAGACCAGTGGACACGCAAAATAAGATAAAATAAATCTAAGAGGATCTGAAAAATTTGAAAATGCAGAACAGGAAGAAACTATGTAAGAGCATATTAAACAATCCAATAACGAAAACAAGGAATAAATTATGCATCTCTCCAAATGTTGTTGAAGTTAGTTCCCAGCATTCCTCATCATTGGCTTTGCTGGGTCTTGTAGGCCAATGGAAATTGGAGGGATGTTTGACCATGTCCAGATGACTCCAGGGGCCATTTTTTAATTTGGTGCTTAGTGAATTCAGCATTGGCACCGACCAGGCTTCCAGAAGGAGGGCATTTTGTGACCAGCATGTCACAACACAGAAGGCCCTCTCCCACATCCTTGCACAGGAGACTATTTCCACTAGCAGGACACAAAGAACTAAATTTTCCAACAGATTTAAATTCTCACACAGGTATTGTCATATCATTATTTCTCCTAGACATGTGGAGATCTGTGGAATGGGTGGGTGGGGGAGCATGTAGAAATGTTGAGGGTAAAAGGGAATGGTGGGGATGTAATTGAGAATTAGTGTAGACTGGTGTGTTAGAGATGAAATGGTCAGGACTGTTTATTCGCTGGGGAAATAAATGACAATTGGCCAGCTTGGGTAAATAACGTTTGGTTTTGTGCTTAGATGATAGCAATCAGAGAGTGATTTGTGAGGATTAGGCTGAGGAATGCAATTGGGGGTTGAGAATTATAATATCAAATGTCAGGGAAGAATTTCTAAAGATCGAAATGGCTGTAAGCAGGAGTTGCCTTAACCAAAGAAAACCCATTTGGCTATTATTGGAAGAGGAGTGTAAACCTGGAAGAACCACCAATGAGTGTCAGGAAGAGATGCTGATGGATTAATGTATTTTGCTATATAACATAGCCACTAAAGCATGGTTTTAACTCCAGCAACGTTTGTGTTACTAGCCTATTGTGTTCCCAGTAAACAATATGGAAATCATATGTGTGTTTTCTTGAGCAACACAAAGTAGCAGTACTTGACAGGTATGAGGGTAGGCACTTCTTCCAGTATCAAGGTTCCAGGCCATGTAGAGCTTTAAATGTCATTCTTCTTCATGGTCTCTGTGACTCACATAAATGAGTCATCTGCACCTGCGCAGTTCAGAACCTTCTAGAGTGTAGAGCTAGACATTTTTACAGGAACCCCACTTCCATGCCCTAAGGCTGTTTAAGACCCTTCCCACCTAAACTGTAAGTTCCTTTTCTTCTGCTACAGCAACAGCATTGTTGGAGCCTTCTTGTCAGTTATTTCTATGGCCTTCTTCCTTGGATCTGTTCCTCAGTTTTCACTTTTGGTTTTTTGACTTGGCTTGGCATTTTGGCTTGGTTTTAGGATCTTCTTGGCATTGGCTTCATCTCTCTCTGGTTTAAACTTGGTTTTTCAGACTTGTATTCTTTATTGTATGGCCTCCATAGCCATCTTTAAGTGCTGCAGAGCATGTGGGGGTAAGATTCCAGATAAGGATGGTCACTCTAAGTACTTCCTTTGTTTGGGTGAGAGGCATAACATCAGTGCCTGCCCTCACTGTCAATTGTTCACCTCTCAGACAAGGAGCAATAGGGCCACATGCCTGAGAGCTCTCCTTTGCGAGAAAGTCCTCAGTGCCTCCGATATGGCAGCATAGATGTCCTCTACATCCAAAGTCTCATCACAGCCTCCCACTCTGTCCTGTATCTCAGTACCATCTGGATGTAAGACCCATTCAACTTCAAGGTTGACTCCTGACTGCCCATCTACTTCTCACCATCCAAGATCTCCTTCTCATGAATGCCGGGATTGATGATCTTCTTCTCCAAAGGAATTGTCTCATCTGTCTAAGAAGGATCATAAGCAAGCAGGTAATCTCATCAGTAAATTGACAGCCATACCTTTGGCCAAGAAACACAAGAAGAAAAAGGCCAGGGAATCATCTCAGTTACCACCTACCCCTTCACCAAGGGAACAACGTTTACCCATTGAGGGGTTCCCTTGAGAAACCAACCACCCACCAGTCACTTCATGAGGTACTGCAAGTGCAGGTTCAGACTTCCTCCTCTGCACAATGAGAATGAGCTCTCACACCTTCACCTAGAGAACAGCACAGTACCACCGAGACCCAGGCCACTTAAGAGGGTGAGACCATAGACTTCCCTGTCAGTTTTTTTACCTACCCAGCCATGATTGAGTCCAGTCACCCTTTATTGTACCCACCATCTGCTTCACCTCAGGAGCATTGCAATTCTCTTCAAGCTCAATCATCTACTCAGCATCCTGCCAGAGGACAACAGTGTGTACCCTCACTGTCACTGGCTCAACACTGTTCTGCCTCTGTTAGCCACTCATCATGATCCCAGGGTGCTTCACCAGATCAATGTCACTTACATCATTCACATCGAGATCAATGTGAATGTTCCTACTCTTACCAGCATGAATCTTCCTGCAACTTGGCCAAGTTGTACACCTGCTGGGAGAATTACTATTATTACCTTAGGCACCAATGTCATCACCATACTTACTGTCAGATTTGGACAGATCTCATCCTCCAGCTTCTCCATCTCCTCCATGTCTTTCCTATCATCGTTGTTCTCCTTCAACTACTTCTTCATCTTCTTCTTCATTGGATGAATATATGTCTGACCCACCCTTACCATCCTGGGTGTCTTCTTGTGACCCTGCCTCCCCAGCTGATGATATCAGAACTTTTATGGAGCAGATGTTGCAAATGACCTATTCACTCAACCTACAAATTGACTGCCATAGGGAGGATGTTCAAGACCCAATCTTTCAATAGCCTCAAGGTCAGGCCCCTGTTATAGTTTTGCTATTCCCTCTCCCATACTTACCTCACGTACTGAACAATGCTTGGGTGTCTCCATCATCAGTACTGCTGACATCAAAGAAGTTGGAATCTCTTTGTCATCACTCTGACACTGACCTTGATTGGCTTGTAAACCAAGATGAATTCAATCATAGTTGATGCTGCACGATCCAAAACATCTCATAAGTTACATATTTCTCTGTCCAATAGAGAGGGCAAGAAGTTTGATGCAATCAGACAGAAGTTTTATTCCAACGTGGCTCTCCTCTTCAGGATTTCCAACTATGCTGTCTATACGAGGACCTATCAGCAATTCCTGTGGAATAAAGTAAAACCGTATATCAACAGGCTACCTGAAGAGGAAAAAAGAATTGCCATGATTCTCTATGGCGAGACATACAGCTTGGCATCTCAACAGTAGCAACGTCGAAGCATATCACTGATTGCCTTAGCAGGTTCTGAAGCCTCCATCAAATGCTACCTGTTCGCCTTGTATCTTCAGGATCGAGGTCAGCCTTCCTGTTTCTCTATGCCTTTAATGAAACAGTTTCTCCAGGGATACAAAAACCTTCATCCTTCTGTGACTCCTCTAGTACCTATGTGGAATCTGACCCTGGCCCTCTCTCAGTTGTTGATACAATCCTTTGAACTGATGGCTACATGTGACTTATGACTCTTATTGTCAGGCAGTCAGTAGTGCCTGCCACTAGTATGGGAATTAGAGTAGTTAAGTAGAGACAAAGAAGTAGAATTGAGCCTGGTACTGAGGCCTGGAAAACATCTGCGGGGAGATAACCGGGCTTCAGCCTGGGAAGAATAAGTGGGTGTGTCTAGGATCTTAATGGCTTTGTTCTGTCCTGTCCTGTTAGTCTGAGCTCTGAAGTTAGCTGAGTGTACTACAGTTCCAATAAACTATGCTTTGCTGAGAAGCTTTGAGACTGGGATTCCTTGAGTCCTGACAGAGAGCTCAGACTCCGTGCACATACTTCAAAGCCATCACCACCTTGAGAATGTCTCAAGAGGGACAAGGCAACGAAGTGGGCAAGGCAGATGAAGCTTCTGTTACTCTAACTCCAACTTCCATCGTCCACCCCCAGACAGAAGTGGCTAGGCTGCACGAAACCTTGCCTGAGGTGAGGAGGACATGAATTGGGATGAAGGCACCGAACAAGAAGGATGCCAGCGGGCTACTAGGTGGGACACCAGAGCTAGCAACATCATAGTCTGGAAATTGTTAAAAGATAAGGAGGTGGAAAGCCTGAAAGAAGAGCTAGCTGCGTTGCACATTGCTCTAAATGATCAGCTGCCCTGAATCCACCACTTGCAGTGGTGTCATTACAGGCAGCAGCCATAGCAGGAACGGGGCCCAGGATGCTGCCCCAGGCCAACAGCAACCAGTGGCACAAGCACATAGAGGCCTAGCATGTGAACAGCCAGGACAACTACCCTAACAAGAGTTGAAAGCAACTTACAGCAGCAACAGGAGACCTTATTTCATAAATGTGATCTCGAACTTCATGGCCAGTTTCAGGAACAGCTTCCCCAACAACCCAGCAAGAACAAGATACATGAGGCAGCAGAGTGGGTGGCTTCCCTCTACAACACAAGAACTCCAGAGACAGCAGATCTTGACATGTTTATGACAAATCTCCATGAAAGGTTTGAGGATCCTTTCTGCAAGAGCACACCCACAACCTCCTGCAGAAACTTTTATCAGGGGAGAGGGAATGTGGCTGATTATGTTCATGAGTTCAACCGCTTTACCACCAAGATTCCAGAGTGGCCTGAGATTACCCATATTGAATTTTTTAAAGAAGGGCTTCAGCCTGATATCTTGGATAATTGCCTGGCCCAAGGGCAGCCCACCTCCCTCCTAGGATGGATGTGGCTGGCTAATGAGGTGGACGTGCAGAAAGAGAGCATGCAACACATACGCAAACTGCAAGCTGGCCCAGAGAGAAAGGCACCAGGAGGAAAACGAAGCACTGCCCTGCATGAGCGAGAGAGGTGACATCAACTCAGCAATGGGAGCTGCCTAAAATGTGGAGAAAAGGGGATCTGGCTGCAGAGTATCATAAGAGAGGAACTTCTGAAGTTGAAAAAAAAATCTGAACATTGCCTGGGCCACCTGCGAGGAAAAGGAGAGACTGCAAACCCCCAAGCTCACTGCTGTGCCCCAACAGTTTTGGGAAGACCAGTGAGAAGTGGGAGAGTCATAGTTCATCCTCTTCTGGTGACAAATGGGACCAGGACCAGGACCAGGACCAGGAGAACTCTTCAAATATGAGTAAGAAAACCCCTCATCAATATGTGACTGTAGAACTAGAGACTGGTGGTGGGCTCAAATGTTTTTACCAGGGAATCATAGATTCTGGGTGTTGTAAAAATTTGATGCACCCACAAGTGCCAATGAACTGTCCCTGGGGTATGAACTCTTGAAAAAGATCATGAATTTGATTCAAATGGATGGAGACTCTATGCAAGGAGGGCCCCTGGACAGCCACATCGAGTCTGTGACAGTACATGTGGGTGAAATAGAAGAGAAACTACAATTTTTTTTCCAAAACACATTGGCTTTTACATAGTGCTTGGGCATTGACAGTGATTGCTCCAAGAGGCAGGAGGAGGGCACCAGGACCCTGCAGAAACCGATCTGCAATGTAATGAATGCGGAAGCCACTGTGAGGTCAACCCAGGAGGATTTAGAAGCTAAAATCCCCCCCCCCCAATACTGGAATTTAAGGCAGGCTTTTGGAGTTCAGGAGGCAAACAACCTGCAGCCTTACAGAGAATTTGATTGTGAGCTCAAGCTGATTGAGGGTGTCGAACTGCCCAAACCCAAACTCTACCCAATGTCCCCGCCCAGAATGATGGCCCTGCATGAATTCATTGATAAAAACTTGCAATGTGGGTTCATTAAACCTTCAAAGTCCCCTTTAGCTTCTCCTGTATTTTCCCAACAAAAAAGATGGAAATTTGAGGCTTATTGTTAATTACTTGCCCCTGAATCAGGTCTGCATCTCAAATGCCTATCCTATTCATCTAGTCAAGGACATTATGGCACAGCTGGTACAGCAGACTTACTTCACAAAGTTAGACCTTGCTGAGGCATTCCATCAAATTAGAATGAAAAAGGACAGTGAATGGTTAACCTTTTTCTTAATCCCCCTTGGGAACTATGAGTGGGCTGTCCTCCCATTCTGGCTAAAGTCTGGCCCATCAATTTTTCAAATGTTCATGAACAGCTTGTTGCATGAATTCCTATACCAAAGCATTGTGGTCTATCTTGATGACATACTCATCTACAGCAAAACCCTTCTAGAGCACATCACTTGAAGAAAGTACTACAAAAACTTATAGATAACCAATTGTATGTCAAATTGTCCAAATGTGAATTCCACACGCAAACATTTTACTATTTGTGGTATAGAGTAACTAACAACGGATTGCAGATGGACCCTGCCAAGGTAAAAACAGTCAGAAACTGGGGCATCCCACACACCAAGAAACAATTGCAGTAATTTATTGGATTTGCTAATTTTTACAGAAACTTCATACCAAACTTTGCTGAGATTGCATTGCCTTTGACTGACTTATTGAAAACAAAAAAGCCCAAAGACCCCGTAAAGCCACAATGGGAAATGTCATGAATAATCTGGACTCCAGAATGCCAAGAGGTGTTTGACCAACTGAAAACACTATTCACCACCAAGCCCATCTCAAAACATCCCAACCCCTAGCAGCCTTTTGTCATACAAACAGACGCTAGTGAGTTTGCTATGGCTGCAGTAGTTTTGCAAAAAAATAATGGAGGAACACTACAACTTTGTGCTTACATCTTCAGAAAATTTAATTCCACACAGAAAGAATGGGCTGTGTGGGAAAAAGAGGCAGCAACCTTTTGCCTTAAGCACTTGGCACCATTTCCTAGAAGAAGCACTCTCCCTCTTCAAGGTGTGGTGTGACCACAGTAATCTAGAGGCTCTTCAAAAGATGAGGAAACTGAGCCTCAAACAAGCATGCTTCCAGTGCTTCAACTTTAAAATTGTTTTCAAACTTGGCAAAGCCAACATCTTGACTGATCCCCTCTCAAGGCATCCGCAACACAAAAATCAACAAACCAGCCCCACTCCACCACTAATGCACTATTTACTCCTGAAATCTTGGGGTTCAGGGACACCACGCATGACCAGGCATGCACCAAAAAAACAATTAGCTGCACCATAGACGCTGACCACCAAGAGACTATCAAAGTGCGTTACGCTAAGGACCTCTGGTTGCAAAACTCTACCTCCACAGTAGATTGATGGAATGGATACCACAGGGGACAAAATCTATGTGCCACCCTCATGCAGAAGTGAAATTTTAAAATGATACCACAACTTGAAATCAACAGACCACTTTGGATTTCTAAAAACCTTCCATGCCATATGAAAATATTTCTTCTGGCCAGGGCTCCGAAAAGATGTGGAATCGTATGTAAAAAATTGCTCAATGTGCATCACTAATAAAAACTCCACTACCAAGCTGCGAGGGTTATTGTGCCCTCTGCCTATGTCCACAAAACCTTGGGACTCAATTTTTTGGGATTTCATACTAGGTCTAGCCCCCAAGTCAAGGCAAACCAAGTTCTATGGGTGGTGACTGACCAATTCTCAAAACTATGTCACTTCATACCCCTGAAAAAGGTGCCCGCTGCAGAAAAACTTGCCAAGCTATTCATCACCCATATCTGGAGATTACATGACACTCTCTCATGCATAATCTCCAACCAAGACGCTAACTTCACTTCTATATTCTGGAAATGTTTCTGCAAATCCCTAAATATAGAACAAAAACTGAGCACTGCCTTTCACCTGCAGATTGATGCAAACTGAAAGAACCAACCAAACCCTTGAGCAATACCTACACTGTTTTGTGAATTTTCAGCAGAACAATTGGACCTCTTTGATCCCTTATGCTGAATTTGCCTACAACTCAGCTGAACACGCATCCACTGGAAAAGCACCCTACAAAGTAGTCTATGAACTCTTGCCAAAACCTCTCCCTCCACTCCTAACTTCTACTGAATATCCTGTTGCCTTAAATGACTGGATAGCCCATATCACTAATACTTGGACCCAGGTTCAAGCATCCATCGAAAAAGCCAAGAAAGCTCACAAGACCCAGGTGGACAAATAACATACTCATACCCCTAACTATAAACCTGGGAACCTTGTTTACCTTTCCACTAAAAACTTGAACTGTTTGCGTCCCTTTCACAAACTTGCCCTGAAATTCTTTGGACCACTCCCAATTAAAAAGCTCTTAAATTATGTGACTGTACAATTGGAATTTCCAACTGATTTCAAACATATTAACCCTGTTTTTCACTGCAGCCTGATCAAGATGGCACCTCCAGTGTGTGCAAGCAGTGAACCAGCCAACAGTGACCTCTGTGACATCACAGACATCCTGGACTCCCACATTCACAAGGGCCAACTCTAGTATTTGGTCCTTTGGATTCTGCTCATGATGTTTATGCTCCTGACGGAATTGCTAAATTTCATCTTGCTAACGCTACCAAACCTTCCAACTAACCTTTTTCACCTGCTTACTAATTGATGTTTTTTCTGTGGAGAGCAGACTGTTGGACAGTCAGTAGTGTCTGCCACTAGTATGGGAATTAGAGTTGTTGAATAGAGATAAAGCAGTAGATTTGAGACTGGCACTGAGGCCTGCGAAACATCTGGAAGGTGATAACCAGGCTTCAGCCTGGGAAGAATGTGTGGGTGGGTCTGGGATCTTAATGGCTTTGTTCTCTCCTGTCCTGTTAGTTCAGAGCTCTGAAGTTAGCTGAGTGTACTACAGTTCCAATAAACTATGCTTTGCTGAGAAGCTTTGACACTGTGGTTCCTTGAGTCCTGACACCTTTCTTGGAAGCCAGCCTTTCTGTTAGTCATCACCTCAGCAAGGATTGCTGGGAAGATTTGGGCTCTCAGGGTGGACCAGCCTTACCTTTGGTTTCACAAGGAGAAAGTGGTTCTCAGGCCTAACTTCAACTTCCTGCCTAAAATGGTCCCATGCTTTCACCTGAGCCAGGATATCATCCTTCCAGTCTTTTTTCCAAACGCATCTTCAGATTTGGAATGCAATCTTCATTGTCTGGATGTTAGAAATGTCCTACCTTTCTGTGTGCAGCATACCTCCCTCTTCAGGGACACCAACGAGGTCTTTGTTTGCTGCCCTCCTGGCAAAGAAGGGACAAGCTGTGTCAAAGACTTTCAATGTCAGCAGCTTTGACCATTCACCTTGCCTTTGAACTCACTGGGAAACAACCTTCCCAGAATCTAAGAAGTCATTCTACTAGTTTTTCTGTATGGTGTTCCATTCCATGAGATCTGCAGGGCAGCTACCTGGTTGTAACCCACTACATTCATCACCCATTATAGACTTGACAGCAGGGCTCTGCCATCTTAGACAGAGCTGTGTTGCACTCAGTTCTTTCTTAACTATTGTTGTTGGACACTGTGTTGCTTCCCTTCTGTGGCATGCCACTCCCACTTCCTATGGTTAGTAGCTCACTAGTCTTCCATTTGTGTCAGTCACAGAGACCACAAAGAAGAAGAACAGGTTGCTTACCTGTAACTGTGGTTCTTTGAGTGGTCATCTGTGAATTCACACAACCTCATTCTTCCTCCTCTCTCGTGTCCTGCTTGACCTGTTGGTTATCTGGCTGCTGCCTCAGGTGGCTACAGAACTAACAGTTTAAGTGGAAAAGTGGCTTTATAGCCCCTGTGGATGAGGGCAGGGTTCCTACCAAAAGGCTTGTTGATAGACTCTAGAAGATTTCGAACATCACACTGCACAGGCGCAGATAACCCCACTTGTGTGAGTTCACAGATGACCACTCAAAGAACCACAGTTACAGGTGAGCAACCGGTTCTTACCAGCACCTTGAATTTACACTGGAAGCATATTGACAGCTAGTGCAATTCCTTTAAAACTGGCATTATGTGGTTTCTGCATGGTGCTTCAGTCAGCAATCTTACTGCTGCATATTCCACTAATTCCAGCTTTTGAGTCATCTTCAAGGACCGCCCCCATGTAGACCACATTGCAGTAGTCCAATCAGAAAGTTGCTAGTGCTTGCATTATGGTGGCCAGTTGAAGAACGATCACTTCTCTCTCCTACAAAACATTTTATTACCAGTTTTTCCTTTTCTCTGCTGCTTTCAGCACTACTTTTCACACTATTTCACCGCTGTCCCCATCAGCACTCCTCCTTCTCCTCTTTTCCTTCTTGCACATTCTCTGATGTGTTTAAAGTCTAACCTATCTTTCTTGCCCACTGTATGCCTTTATTTTGCTCATCCATTTATGTTTAATTTCGATTAGTTGGTGTGGGTAGGAAGCAAAAATCTTTTTCTCCCATTCCTGGGCTCACTGTAAAACATTTCACTGGTTTTAATGCTACAAGATGCTTCAGATACATTGGCCTGGCTTTACAACAGGAGTGGATACAGTGATGTGCACAAGCTGTATAAGGTCTACTCCAGAGTGTTTCAAAGAAAAACAAAGTCATGCCTCTGGAAGCTTCCATCTAAAACAAAGCACAAGGGGCCTCCACACTTTGTTACTCCCCCCTTTTTTCCTGAAGAGGGAAGTGGTCTTATAGTTGCTTCTGGTTACTGGAAACTGGAAATGCAGTCACCAGTGATAGGTTGGTCACAGACTTTCCACAGCTGTCCATCCTTGTATTACATAGAACAGATCTTCAGATGCTTGGCTTCAGATGCTTAGTCCAGTCAACTTCTGTATCATACCTTTCAATGTTTCACAGAAGAAAACCAGGACACATGTTGCCAAGTGACATCAGAGTGTGGTCAAGATGGTGCTACTGGGAAGAGCATGATTCTGCCCATTCTGCTTCTCCTCTCTTGCTGCTAAGTTAATTGAGTGCAACCTACTTTTGCACTTTGAACTCAGTGTGCAGTAACTGAAAGAAGCTAAAGACAAAGGGGAAAAGGAGGTGGAGGAGGAGGAAAGTGGGACATTTAAAAGCAGATAAAAATTGGGATGACAGGAATTAATCAGGACTGTACTTTCAAAACTGGGACAGTTGGAAGAAATGCTGCATGTTGAATTGGGAGAAGCAGGGAGGCAGAGCAAAATATCTTGGGCTGATCTTGGACCCTGTAAACATTTTAGTTCCCACACTAGCGTGTAGCCACCCACCATCAAAATTGTGGCCATGTCATATGCACATGGACTCTTTCAGTCAAATGAGACAAAGGTTCCATGGCTTGGGTCAAGCATATATCTTGGTTTGTTTACAACAACTATTAACATTAATAAAACCTCTGAATCAGTGGTACCATATTTAACATGTATTTCAAGCAAAGTACATCGCAAATTATACGTTGCTTGAAATATGCACAAATGAGAGCTAGCGTGGTGTAGTACTTTGAGCATTAGACTACAACTCTGGAGACCAGTGTTTGATTTCCCCATTTACCCATGGAAATCCACTGGGTGGCTTGGGCAAATCACACACTCTCAGTCCCATAAAACCCTGTGATAGGGTCACCATAATTTGGTAACAACTTGAAGGCACACAACAACAACAAATAACGCAAGTCATGTCTTAGAAGGGTGACTTGCCAAAACATGTCTGAGAAATTGTGGCACACTCATCAATGGATGCTCTCCCCTTCATTCACCATAGTTGCTATTTCTATTTCCTAGGTCTCAAGAAAAACTGGAGACACACTTCAAGATGATAAAAACATGTTTGTTTTATTAGTAGAAAAGTCTGATGCATTGCAACCCATGTATATTCTCAAGGCCTTCCAACACTTGTCCAGTAAATAGATTCAGAATTCCTGGTCTAGAAATTTCTGAACTTTGATTCTCAATAGGTATGTACAAGCCATAGGCAATGCACCACTGTAATTATTGTTTTATGTAATCTAATATCATATATTTATATGTTGTCCTTTTATGATTTTACATAGTCCCTGGGAAGGCCTTGGGAGTATATATAGGCTGAAAGGTGTTGGGTTTTTTCCCACTAATAAAGGCAATGTATTGTGGGCATCTTGAGATTTAACTCAAGTTTCTTACGTGGATTTTATTGGATGCCCTCCAGTTTCTGCTTCTTTTCTAGGTCTTACTAAACCTGGTTTCAAACATTGGCATCACAAATGTGTGTCTCAGAAACTATAGTTTTCCAGTTTGAGACATGAGGGCAGATGATGATTTGGCAAGCACAAGGATGTTAACTGTAGAAATTGGCGCACATGAGGGGAGGAGAAATCAAGGAACCCTGAGATTCATTCATAGAATGTCAAGTCATGCTTTGGAATTACTTCTGAAGAATTCCCCATACAGAGGAAGTACAAAAATAGGACTAAATTGTTATTCAGCCAAATTGGTAGGAAGCGATCTGTCCTGCTCTCACCTCATTGGTAAATTTGCAATGTAGACTTTAATCATATGTACAGGAGCCAGTGGAAGAATGGAATTAGTAGGCAATAGCAACAACTAAGTATTCAGGATTTCTTTTTAAGGAATGCAAAGGGACATTTATATTTTCATTGCAGAATGTCAAAGCTTGGGTTATCAAAGATCAATTATTTCTTTGGCAAAACTATTATTGACCCCCAAATTAGTGTTGAAAATGTCAGTAGGGAACCAGAAGTGAGTGACTAAGTTTTTCAAGTTCAAAATTTTACACTAAACCAACTCAAGCTGACTTTGAAATAGAATTTATTTCAGGTTTGTTATAACAGTAAATAAGACGGTGTCAGTATTATCTGTAATGAGGTACTTCTCGTTCTTTGTAGACAAGTAAGAGAAGAAATCAAGGGACCTCATCTAATTCATGGGAATCCAGAAATTATGCCAGTGAGTCCTCCATTATCACCCGGCTTTTTGAAGGACATCTCAGTTATGACATCATGTGTTTGGAGTGCCAAACCAACACCTACAAAAATGAGATCTTCACTGTGTTATCACTTCCCATCCCATATGAAACTGAATGCTCATTAGAGGTATGGGCTTTTCCCCCTGCTGAACAAAACCATTCTCCTTCAGCTTTCTCTTGCTACTACACTCTGGGTTTGAGTGGGCTTTGGACCTGGGATAATTCAGAAATAATATGATTTTTGATTAGCAGAGCTCAAGCCCCTTTCATTTCTTATAAATCCTCTCAGAACAGTTTGAAAAGGTTTGAGCCAGTGGCAGCCAATGGCTCCCTTATCACTGAGGCTGTGAATCTCGTCTGGGTTGTGTGTGTATGTGTTTAAAGCTATACAGGGTGCTGAACCTATTCTGAGGATAGGGTTCAACACCCTGGATGGCTCCTTTAAATCTGGACAATCTCAAAACAGATGCACCTCCTCTCTGGCATACTAGCCACCAACTCCCCACTGGTTCAAATCATTCCAAATGGTCTTTCTCTCGAGATTTACCTTCCAGCAGTAGTGATGGGTGGGACCATGTGCAGGTTAGGACAACCTTCAGCACAGACAGACACCACTGGGGAGCTGCAGTTCCCAGAGATCTTGGGGCTGAAAAGTTCCCTTTGAGGTGACTTTCCAGCCTTCTTCTTTGTGACCCATCTGGAATGTAACTGTGGGGAGAAGGGAAAGTGCAAATGCTGGGGTCTGGTATAAAGTACAGAACAGGTGAGTCTTGACTTACATCACAGTTGCATTCCTGGACTTGCAGTGTAAATTGAAACTGACATAAATGGAGGAGAGAGAATTCTACAGGGGGTCATTGGGGTCCAGGAGGTGGATTCTGAGAGACCTGAAGTAGCAACAGTTTGCAACCCACCACCAATTTTAAAGAGGTTTAAGCCATAAAATACTGAAGTTTACATTTTCCAGACTAGAGAACCCCTCCCTTTGGGAGGGTAACACACCATTTGCTCACCTCCCAGCTGAGCAAGCAAAATAAATCCCTTCCAGCCACAACCAAAGGCCAATATTCCAGTTTCTTCATCACCTTTATGCCCTTGCTTCTAAGTAGACAAAGCAAACCTGCCTCCAAACAGCAAGATTCAAGTTTTTTCCTTCTTCCCTTCTAAGGCAAGCAGAGATGCAAGAGAGGTAGGATTCAGGAAGACACAGCACAGTGCTTCAACCACTGGGAAGATCAGTTGTCAATCCTGAGGAGATAGGCCAGCTTTTGCCTTTTATAGGCTAATGATGTTGCCACAGGTGCTCCCTCATTAAAGCTCATTTGTTACATAAACAAGCTGAAAAACTGAGACCTTCTTTCTCATGTCATCTTTCCAACAAGATAGGAGTCTGTGTTACTTCATGTTCAGATACTTGTTCCTCCTGCTCAGGCTCCTGCTGCTGGTTGTTTTTTTTCCCCTTTGGGCAAACTTCTGCCTCAGATTCAGAACCCTCCTCCTCAGGGTCATGCAGGGCATGACACCCTCTTTCCAAACTGGAGACAGTGTTACCAGGCGGTGTATCCCTCCTCCATGATATAGTTTGATTGTCAAAGCATATATTTAATTGGCATACAATATAAATTATATCCTGCTATGACTGGGAGCTGGCTGGCAGAGAGGAAACTGGGTGCACATCTGTATTACAAAATTAGGTCAGGATGAGATCTCAAGGCATGGTGAGGTCATAATCAGGGAAACTACCAGACAATGGACTTGCAGATGTCCCTCAACAACTTAACCCTTGGAAACAATGGTACCAAAACTGCTTCCATGGAAATTACTTCGACCTTCTCCCTTTGTCCAGCAAAAACTCTCCTTTGTCCCCTTCACCTGTCTAGGAATCAAGTAGCGATAACGATTCCCACCAATCCCTTTGTCACCTAATGCTGAGGCCATTAGTTTACTCTGGACCCCATTGTTTACTCTACCAGAGAATCATAGAATCATAGAGTTGGAAGAGACCCCTGGGGCCATCGAGGCCAACCCCCTGCTATGCAGGAACACCCATCAAAGCATTCCCAACAGATGGCCATCCAGCCTCTGCTTAAAAACCTCCAAAGAAGGAGACTCCACCATACTCCAAGGCAGCATATTCCACTGCCAGACAGTTCTGACCATCAGGAAGTTCTTCCTGAGGTTGAAGTGGAATCTCCTTTCCTGCAGCTTGAATGCATTGCTCCTTGTCCTAGTCTCTGGAGTGGTAGAGAACAAGCCGGCTCCCTCCTCAACATGACATCCCTTCAAATATTTAAACATGGCTATCATGTCCCCTCTTAACCTTCTCTTCTGCAGACTAAACATACCCAGCTCCCTAAGGCGTTCTTCATAGAGCATGGCTTCCAGACCCTTCACCATTTTGGTCTTCCTCCTCTGGACATGTTCTAGCTTGTCGACATCCTTCTTGAATTGAGGTGCCCAGAACTGGACACAGTATTCCAAATGAGGCCTAACCAGTGCAGAATAGAGTGGTACCATTACCTCCCTCGATCTAGACACCATACTCCTATTGATGCAACCAAGAATCACGTTGGCTTTCTTGGCTGCCGCGTCATACTGCTGACTCATGTTCAGCTTGTGATCTACCAAGACTCCTAGATCCTTTTCACATATACTGCTATCCAGCCACACATCCCCCATCCTATACTGCTGACTTTCATTTTTTCTGCCCAAGTGCAGGACCCTACATTTCCCTCTGTTGAAATTCATTTTGTTAGCTTTGGCTCAGCTCTCCAATCTGTCAAGGTCATTTTGAAATTTGATCCTGTCCTCTGGTGTGTTACCAACCCCTCCCGGTTTGGTATCATCTGCAAATTTGATCAGCATGCCCTCCACTCCTTCATCCAAATCATTGATGAAGATGTTGAATAGCACTTGGCCCAGGACAGAACCCTGTGGCATCCCACTAGTCACTTCTCTCCAGGATGAAAATCAGCCATTGGTGAGCATCCTTTGGGTGCAGTCGGTCAGCCAATTACAAATCCAACTAACAGTAGCCCTGTCCAGCTCGCATTTTACTAGCTTCTTTGCAAGAATGTCATGTGGAACTTTGTCAAAGGCCTTACTGAGGTCAAGATATGCTACTTCTACAGCATTACCTTCATCTATCAAGCTTGTAATCCTATCATAAAAAGAGATAAGATTAGTCTGGCATGACTTATTTCTGAGAAATCCATGCTGGCTTTTAGTGATTACGGCATTGCTTTCTAAGTAATTACAAACTGACTCTTTAATGATCTGCTCTAGGATCTTTCCTGGAATTGATGTCAGGCTTACCGGGTGATAATTATTAGGGTCCTCTTTTTTCCCCTTCTTGAAGATGGGGTGACATTTGCCCTCCTCCAGTCTGCTGGGACTTCTCCTGTTCTCCAAGAGTTCTGAAAGATTATTGCAAGTGGTTCAGAAATGACTTCTGCCAGTTCTTTTAATATCCTTGGATATTAAACCATCATCAGCCAGATATTCCTGTACTACTTCTCTACTTATTCTGTGCTGCATTTCCCCCGCTTCCTCACCTGCTCCCCACGCAGGTGGGTACTTCTATCCTTTTGGGAGAAAACTGAGGCAAAGAAGGTATTAAGTAGTTCTGCCTTCTCACCCCCCCCCCCATTATTAATTGGTCACCTTCTCCACGTAGTGATCCTATCATTTCCTTGTTTTTCCTTTTGCTACAGACATATCTAAAAAGCCCTTTTTATTGTTTTTGATGTCTCTGGCAAGCCTGAGTTCATTCTGCACTTTGGCTTCTCTGACTTTCACCCTACATCTCCTGGCTATTTGCTTGAATTCTTCCATTTCCTGTACATGTTTCTTTTAACACTTAGCTCAGCTGAGAGTTCTTCAGTCAACCATTCCAGTTTCTTTAGACACCTGCCATTTCCCCTCCTTATTGGCACAGTTTTCAATTGTGCTTTCAGTATCTCACTTTTAAGAAACTCCCATCCGTCATTAACGCCTTTCTCTTTTAGTATTCTTGTCCACAGAATTTCAGCAAGTAACTCCCTAAGTTTGGAGAAATCAGCTTTCTTAAAGTTTAGGATGCATGTCTGGCTACACTTGGCTTCTCCTTCCTACTGGATGTCAAACTCCAAGACAGCATGGTCACTCCCTCCTAAGGATCCCGCCACCTCCACCTCATCAATTAGGTCATCCCTGTTGGTCAGGATCAGATCTAAAATAGCCGATTCTCTTGTCGCCTCTTCCACCTTCTGGACCATGAAATTGTCTGCAAAGCAAGCAAGGAACCTGTTGGACCTTGTGGTCTTTGCAGAATTTGACTGCCAACAAATATCAGGATAATTGAAATCTCCCATTAACACGGCATCTCTCCATTAACCATTAACCATTAACACTTTCCCCCTCAGGGCAGAAAAAGAGTGTTTAAATGGATTGGATGCTTAGCTGTAACTGTGATTCTTTGAGTGATCATCTGTGAACTCACATAAATGGGGCCATCTGTGCCTGCACAGTGTGATATTCAGAACCTTCGAGAACCCATTGATAGGAGTTTTGGCGGCAACCCTGCCCCCCATCCACAGGGGCTATAAAGCCACCTTCCTGCTTAAACTGTTAGTTCTGTAGCTACCTGAGGCAGCAGCCAGAGGACCAACAGGTCAAGCAGGACACAAGAGGGGAGGAAGAGTGTGAGTTCATAGATGACCACTCTGTCACATGGAGATTTGGGCCGGCCAGGGCTGCGACCGATCAGGTCTGCTTTTATTCTCCCTCCCTGGAGAAGCAATACCCTTTTATCTGATTATCACCTTCTGACTCCCTCTCCACACTTAATCACCTTTCTGCTTTCCTTAAGACCACAACCCTTGGGGATATAGGTTGAAGTGTTTTCAGGTTTATCCTAAATGAATGTCACTTGTAGTAGTGTGTATAATTGAGCTCAAATTGAAGAAACATTGTATTGAGGCTGCTCTTATACAAAATAGTTCTTTTAACAAAGATTTTATTCTAACAAGGGAAAAGTATTGGGCAAATCAATGTTATCAAACAGAAAAAAACTTCCAGCTCTGAACAGGCAAACACTTCCTTAGGTTAACAAAGCCTTTTGCTATCTTCCCAATCTCTCTCTCTCTCTCTCTCTCTCATTCTCTCTGAAATAACTCCTCCTCTAATCCCCGTTTCTGTTATTTTTTTGTTACGCTGACTCACCCACCTAGTTCCTCCCTCTTGCTAATCTGGGTTCTTCTGTCAGAGAACCAATCAAATTAAATCTGCCTTGTTGCTAGGGTGGCTCTGCTGGCTCCGCCCCCCCACCCCCGGCAGGGTTCATTATACACTCAAAGAACCACAGCTACAGGTAAGCAACCTCTTCTTCTTCTTTGTGGCCTCTGTGTCTCACACAAATGTGAGACTAGTGAGCTACTAACCATCGGAGGTGAGAGTGTTATGCAACAGAAGAAAACAACACTTCCTTCTCAATCACAGCATCACCTCTATTGTCCAGTCTGTAGTGTGAGTAGTATGTGTAGTGTAAGATAAGAGGCTGTGATCATGTAGCAGCCCTGCAGATTTCGTGGAGAGGTACTCCATGCAGGAATGCTGTGGAGATTGCCATGGTTCTGGTGGAATAACTTCTCAGCTGCTGAGGAGGTTGCTTGCCAGCCAGTTCATAGGTGAGGCAAATGGCTGATGCCATCCACTTGGACAGTCTCTGTGATGACACTGGTTATCTTCTCTTGGTAGAAGAATAGCACACAAAAAGTCTTTTGGAGTCTTTGAAGGGTTCTGTGTGTTGAACATAGAAGGCAAGAGCATCCCTGACATCGAAACAGTGGAGATTTCATTCCAAGTCTGATGATGGATTTGGCATGAATGAAGGCACGATGATGTTTTAGTTGATTTGAAAAGAGGACGCTACCTTTGGCAAGAATAAGATATTTGGGTGGAGCACATTTTCTTTGTGGAATGAAGGTATGAGTGATCCACTCTGAGAGCACAGAGCTTGCCTGCTGTCTTGGCCACTAGAAAAGCTGTCTACCAGGGAAGGAGGTGAAGATCACATGTGGCCGTGGGTTCAAAGGGTCTCTTAGAGATCTGAGAAAGGATGAGTGGAAGGTTTCATGCAGGGATCAGAGGCAGAACTGGAGGGTGAATGTTCTTGTAACCCTGTAGGAACTGCTTAACAAGAGAGTCCAAGAAGCAAGATGGTCAACCCCATCACTGCATGTGCCATGAAACTGCAGAAAGATAGCACTTAATAGATTAAATCCATAGGCCTGTGGTAGAAAGAGTCCTTAGGAAACTGAGAATATCTACAGTATTGAAATTTTCAGAGTCAAGGTGTTTGCCCTGGAGAAATTTGCAGAATTTGGACCTATAATGAGCTTGACTAATTGAGGCAAAGCAGTTAGTGAAGTAGGTTCCATGATGTCAGCCAGAGGGACTGAGCATCTGGATGACTGATGGTACTGTTGTGTATGGTGAGAAGATTCAGTCTGTTCAGAAACCTCCAATACTGACCTTTGGAGAGAGCCATCAGAGAAGCGAACCACACTTGTCCCATCCACCATGGTGTTATCAGGATCGCCCTATCCCTGTCCTGCCAGATCTTCACCAACACCTTTGTTATAAGTGGGAATGGAGGGAAAACATACACGATGGGGTCTGTCCAACTGTAGAGAAAAGCATCCCCCAACAATCCTTCGTCCTTTTTATTTCTGGAACAATAGAGGTTGCACTATTGAGAGCAGATGCAAACAAATTTATTTGAGAGATGTTTCAGGTGTGGAGGATCTCTTTCAGGGAACCTGTGTGTAGCTTCCATTTGTGTCAGGACAGTGGAGTGCAGCTGAGCATGTCTGCCAGAGAGTTTTCCTTGTGAAGTAGGTGAACTACCAATAGTGGAATTCCTCTGCATAGGCACCACTCCCAGAGGTGAACAAACATTCTGAGAAGATTGGTAGACTGAGTGCCTCCTTACTTGTTGATATAGTACATGACCATGGTGTTGCTGGTCACAATCTGTACTGCCCTCCTGTGAAAGGGTTACTCAAAGGTGAAGAGGGTTTGATCATGGCCAATCATTCCAGGGCATTGATGTGTAGAGATTTCTCTGATCTTGGCCACTGTCTCTGATCATCAGGCCCTGGGAATGGGCTCCCTAACCATCCAACAAGACATCTGAGGGTGGTGGAGGAAGGAAGGGCTTGCCTGCAAGGACGTTTGGGGAGTTTGTCCACCACTCCAGAGAGCAAAGAACTGGGTGCGGTATTATCATAGAATCATAGAAATGTAGATTTGGAAGAGACCACACGGGCCATCCAGCCCAACCCCCTGCCATGCAGGAACACCCTCAAAGCACTCCCGACAGATGGCCATCCAGCCTCTGCTTAAAAGCCTCCAAAGAAGGAGACTCCACTACACTCCGAGGCAGCATATTCCACTGCCAGACAGCCCTGACTGTCAGGAAGTTCTTCCTGAGGTTCAGGTGGAATCTCCTTTCCTGCAGCTTGAATGCATTGCTCCTTGTCCTGGTCTCTGGAGCAGCAGTAATAGATTGGATCCAGTCTATTACTGATGACAGGCACTGGTTTAGGATCAAAACAGCTTCCTTTGCCTGTGGTGGGAAGGAGTAATAAAGTGTGTTCCTTCTTTAATCTTCAAGTTATTGGGCAGTTCTGTTTGCCTTTACCTCTCCCGACCCGCTAGTATCTCTGGGGCTGGAATTATTAAAACCACGTCCCAGAGGGTCTAGCAGAAGCTAGTCCCATCAACAGTACAGCAACAATATCCGTGGGTGGCACGTGTGAGACACTGGCCAAAGGCCAAGCTGATGGGCTCACTCCCCTCCTTGGGTCATGCCACAGGGATGGGGGAACGCAGAACTTCAAGGTTCAGTGTTGAAGAGGATTGAAGTTGGTGAGGAACCATGCTTGCAACACTCTTATCTTGAGCTTAGCTACACCTCCCAACCCACCACAAAGGCAAGAAATCTTCTGTGGCCAGGTCTGATGGATATGTGAAAATATGCATCCTTTAGACCCCATGTGGAAAACGGGTCTTCCTTCTGCAGCAGTGGTAGGATGGGTGTGAGAGTCACCATGTGAAAGTGCTTTGGGTGAATGTACTAATGTATGAATGAATGTAGATGCCTCTGAGGTTCAAGATGGTTCAAAGACCTCCATCCTTCTCCGACACCAGGAAGTACTGGGAGGAGAAGCTGTATTGGAGGACTGATAGAGGAATCGGCTCTATGGTCCCCTTCTGAAGCAACGTATCAATTTCCTCATAGAGCACCAAAGAAGGGCAAGTGAGACGGAATCTTCCAGAACTCTATGGCATATCCCCTGGCAACAATGTCTAACATCCAAGAGTTCATAATGATAGAGGCCCAAGCAAGATGGTATTCTCTTAGTCTGTCCTCAAATGGAGGAGACTTGATGTTGATATTTGGACCCATAATGGAAGAGAAGTTGGTGGTGTTGATGAAAGAAGAGATGGGCCCTTTTTGCACAGCATTTTCCATGCAAAAGGGCCCCTCAAGTGTCGCGCAAATGTGAGGAGCGGTCCACACGATGCACTCACATTTGCGTGACGCTCCAGGGCCTGGCAGGCACCACTCACGCACTTTTTCATTTTCAGCTTTAAGCCAAAAATGGTGCGCGGTCGCACTTGCCATGAGTGCGGAGCCTCAGGAGCCAGGCCAGTCGCGCTTCCTGTCTCAGTTCAGCCTGGGAAGGTCCCAGGTTGCACTGTGAAAGGAAGAGGCAGGGCTCTCACATGAGCAGGCAGCTCGTGCGGAGCCGAAGGACCCTGGACGTGAAAGCCTCTCTCTGGAGACTGCTCGTGCGAGCACCGCACCCCAGCACCGAGAAAAGGTGAGCTGCAGAAAGGGCCTCAGTGTCGAATACAGTATGAGAGGCCATGGAACTTCCTAAGATGGTACAGGAAGAAAGAGTGGTTCAGAATGCATGGCAGGAGAGGGTATCATCCAGGAAACCATCAAACCTGATGCTTGGTTTGTTCAGGCTGATATTTCTTATACTGAGACCATCTGTATTTGGAAGATGGTAGCTTTGTGGCTGGACAGCTGCTGGATAGATTGTGACTATTGCTGTTGATGAGCTGGAGTAAGACTGTAGATAAGCCTGCTAAATGGATAATAGCTGCCATACCTCTGCCTGGAAAGTGCCTGAGGTTGGAAACCATACTTCTTTGCAGTTGTTTGCATTTTCTGTGCATGTTCCAATTTATCATCTGTCACTGAATTGAAGAGATCAACATTGTCAAAACGGAGGTCTTCAATCATTGATTTGGCCTGTTGGCAAAGGCCTAAGAAGCACAACTGTTCATGATGACAAAAGGAGATAGTGCCAGTTAATTCCTTTCCACTGCAATCTGTTATATGGTGAGCAGTTGTTAACTGCTGAGAAGCTAGGTGGTATGCTTCACCATATAATACAGATGCAGTTCTCCTGTCCCCTTCAGGGAGCTGGTCCAGATAAGGTTTAACCTTGTTCCAAAGGAAATGTTGGTATGCTCCCATACATGCGGAGTAATTGGAAATGTGGAACAGCAGAGCAGCATTTGAATAAAACTTCCTTCCTAGATTGTCTAACTTCTTTCCCTCTTTGTCCACAGGAAAAGAATGGAGCTTCTGTGAGAAATGGGATTGGGCCACATCCACAATGCTGGAGTTGGGTTTCGGGTGGTGGACTAACCACTCTAACCCAGATTCTACTATCTTGTAGAGAGACTGCAACTTCTTTGAAGTGGATGGGATAAAGGATGTCAAGGCCCAGGATGTCAAGGCCCGATCCTGCATCTCCTAGAAGACTGGATCCTGTAGGTCTTCCCAGAGACACTTAACCTGGAGGTTCAGGGGGCATGACATCCAGAGCATCAAATCTGTGAATGTCCAAACATCATGCGTTGGGGAGATGGGGTCACATTCTCCATCATCTAAGTTGGCAGCTGACCTTGAGGATGAGGATGAAGAGACAGAAGGAGAATGATAGGTCCAATGTGTCATGGGCTTCCAGGACTTAGAGTCTGAGACAGCAGAATCTGCTGAGCTGGGCATAGGCTCTGGCACAGAGACTGTAACAGCAGAACCTGTGGAGCAGACAGTACCACCACCTACCCTAGAGAGAGAACAGGGGGCAGTGCCAGTCCCAGCAGGGAACCCTGCTCCTGACACAGAGAATGACTTACCAATACCCACTTTAGCCCAGTGTAGACACCAAAAGAGACTCCCATGCTGCTCCCAGTGAATTTATGCCAAACAACAACTAATCAAGCACCAGCTTCGCTGAGCTCTGAACCTATAAGAGCTAAGCCATTCCCCTCCAGATCTGGTTGGTGATTAACTGACTGTTTCTCCTTCCTTCCTTGCCTGTTGTTCTTGTGTTTATGTTGTCTGCCTCTGATTTTGTTTGCCTCTCGTTTGTAAGACTATTTCTTTGCTAATCTGACTAATTACTTTGCTGCCTGAACCTCTTGGTGGGTGTGTTATCAGCTGCCTTTGGCTGCTGATCCAGACCGAGCACGGACACAATGCATCTGAGAAACAGGTGTATCTGACCTTGAGGATGAGGCTGAAGAGACAGAAGGAGAATTGTAGGTCCAATGCATCTGAAAGAGAGGTGTATCCATATGAGATCATTCCTCAGCCGGCTGTGACACCACAGGTGCAAGCTTGGCTGTGAGATGGCTGTTGGTAGCTATCTTCATTGGATCTGGCACTGAGCTACTGATGTTTGGTATCAGGTCTAGACACTGAGGCATCCATCTGACATCAACGCTGTAGAGGAGATCTCAAAGGCAATTGAGATGGAGGTCTACGGTGTGAAGGTGAGTACCAAGAGTAGTGTAGAGGTTATAAGGGTCTTCAGTATAGAGGTACCAATGACACCAGTGTCACCTATAGAAATTATAATCTTCTAGATAGGGTGAAAGTTCTGGAAACTCATAGGAGGACTCTCTGTAGTAAGAACTCTCCCAAGCTGACTGGTGGGGTGAGTGATGATGACAGGACATGCGCTTGCGGGTTCGATGGGATCGGCTGCTCAGTCTCGAGTCCTGGAGAATGAAGGTGACACATGCAAAGCCTGATGATGTCAAGGAGATCCCGATGACTGTGACAAGTCACGCTGGCCCTGTGGAGATGGAGAGATGTCACAACAGTCCTGAGGAGACACATGTTGGCACTGAGCAGGAAATATTCCTGATTGCACAGGGGAAGACTCTATAATCTCCCCATCCAAAGCCACCTGAACCTCAGCTATGCCCAGAGAGGGAACTGGATTCTGAGAACTGGGACAGGGCTCCTGCCACAAGAGGTCTTGAGGCGAAAGACAGGTTATGGAGTAATCTGAAGGAGCACATGTAGAGGAGTGCTCTGAAGGACCTCTAAGAGGAACATGTTGAGCTTGAAGTGATTTGGCGGGCAAGCTATGAGATGGTAGGTCTTGATCGTGGGTAGACTCAGTATGAGAACAGTGAGAAGACAAGTCCTTGGACCTTTTCTTTTGTGCTTCTTAGAAGGAGGAGAACTCATTATCTTTAAAGCCATGCTGGAAACATGTTTCCATTCCTTACGAGATGGTTGCTTGGCCTCATGAGGAGTAGGTGAATGACGTGCTCAATGTTCCAATGATGAGGAGTGAGGCAGGGCCATTCCTGACCCCAAGGTAGAATGGGACCTCTGTGATTACCTCAAAGTCATAAGACAAGAAAAGGTGCCCGATCTCTGCACAGGAGGTACCAAGGACTGAGAATGAGCAGGAGGGCAGATCAAGGTCTGTACCATAGTAGTGGAGGCAAAATGAGAAGGCCTCAGGACTTTCTCCCAAAGCCTTGCCACTCTGTTACCTCTTGTTTGAAGTGTAAACATTTGGCAGTGAACACAAGAGCCAACATTATGCCCTGCTTCTAGACAAAGCAGGCACTTTGAGTGGCTGTCCTGGTCAGAAATCTTCCCACCACACAATGAGTAGTACTTGAACACAGCTGCAGGAGCCATACAACAATAGACCAACACGCAGAGGGAAAACCAATGTCCGAGAAAACAAACAACCATTCAGAAAAGTGAAGTGAAGATCGATAGAGACAAGCCTAAACGCCAAGAAAAAACTAAGCCAAGAGGAACTCCAAGTTGGAAGATCAAGAATTGTGGAAAAGGCTCTAAGAAAATGCTCCTTTGATACTGTTGCCCCCTTGGATAAAAAGAAACTAACAGTTTAGGTGGGAAGTTGGCTTTATAACCCCTAGGGATGGGATTGGGGTTCCTGCCAAAACGCCTGTCACTAGAAAGTCCTGAAAATCACACTGCATAGGTGCAGATGACCCAATTTGTGTGAGTTACAGAGACTATGAAGAAGAACCTGTCTTTTCACCAGATAACTTATAGTACTTTTGGTGTACTTACCTCTGCTGCTTCAATTTCTGATTTGCACTACCCTCGGACTTCTAGTCTAAGCCACAATAGCTTCTTTGCTTCTCTCAGGATTGGTAACTATCACCCACTTTCCCCTAAACTCTCATTATCCAAATCTTTCCTCTCCTTTCCTTCAGTTATACTTGTGTGATTGTAAGATTGCTTTGATCTTGTGCATGTGACCACAATTCCCCCCAAGAAAGCAAACATGCTTACTCTGGCTGGATTTTCCCTGCTCTAGTACTGTTATACAGAGGTGTAAAAGATCTTGTAAAGTTACCCTCCTCTTGCAGACCTCCTCTTTGAGCTAATATTCCCAACCATTTCACAGAGCCACTGGCTCACAGGTGGACCACTGAGTCATCCATGCTTTCAGGTAACAAAGGAGCCCAGCATTTTTGATATTGCATATATGTTTTTAGTTATGCATGAAAGTCATACATGCAGTGATTTGAATCTTTGCAAATGGATGTTGATAATTCCAACAGTAGGGGCTAGATGGGATAACATCTTCTGGGCCTGCTGTTCTCATCCAGCTTGCTTGTTGTCAGACATATTTAGTCTGATAATACTCTTGAAAATTCCTTTTCTATGATTTATAAAAAAAAGTTCTTCAGGAATTTGGATTTAAGAACTAATTTTGCCACCTCTTTTTCAATAGAGGCAAAACTACATCACCTCATAATCCTGAAGCAGGGTAGTTTTTATTGTGCTAAAGGGCTAGCTTTAGCCAAACTCATATCCAGCTATTGCCTATGGTTGCAATTAATCCTGCAGCCATGTTGTTGTTCAAGCAGCTACATGAAAGGTCTGGAAACAACCTTTCACATATGATACTGTAAATTCATAGCTGCTGCAACTGATTTTACAGGACATAACCATGAGTCACAATAGCTTTGCAAGTGGCTGATAATCTATGATTCCACTTTAATTGTCATGGCAACATCCAATGGAATTTCCTGATTTGTACCATAGGGATAGGGAGTTAGAATTCCCAGTCAGAGAGCTTTAATGCTTCACTAAACTCCAAATCCCAGGATTCCACAGGATGTTGCCATGGCAGTTAAAATGGAATCATAGTGCTATACCTCTGTAGGGTGAAAGAGCTTTTAGTACTGTGCACTGAAGTAAAGATAATCCTTTTGATGACTCTCCTACTTTAACAACCATGGTGAACTGTAGAGTGATATCTTAATAGGTCAGTTGCTATAAGTAGTAATTGCCAACACTTTTTTAAAAAATACTCTCCCTAGGAATGTCTTGAATGCTTCTTTCAGCAAGACATGTTGACATGGAACAACCAGATTAACTGTTCCTTCTGTGGGACAAAGACTGATGCTGCAGTGAAAGCAAGCATTGCTAAGGCACCAAAGATGGTTATCTTCCACCTGAAGAGGTACAGCTTGTCCTTGTCTGTATTTAAAAGATGTTATATGTTCTCTTGAAAAAAAGAGGTTGTGGCAGTGACAGCAGCTACCTAGGTAAATGATTTTTTTTTTTAAGGTAGGGAGAATAGTTTACCAAATAACTTAGATAAACTATTTTAAAAAGATATTTCTGACAAGGGCTGAAATCTGACATTGCTTAGTGTGGCATAACAGTTCTGCAGGTGGAATTCTGCTATGGCTTCTTATTCACCACTCCCTAAAGTCATATTTTTGCTGTGAGGGTCCACTTGAATGACTATTCCATGGTTGGTTGGGATGAGTAACCAGAGGCACATCTGGTCCACAGCCACATGCAGATTGATGACATTTTTGTCTGAAATCTTCCTGAGTATCAGCGCATTATGTCATCCATCTGCCTCTGGCTATGAACCCGATGCTTTTTTGACTATTGGCACTCTGTACCAGCCACAGAATGACCATTCAGAAGGACTGTTACAGCACAACCATGAGTTGAGGGGGTTTCTTTGATCATTGCTGAGGGTGGAAGAGAATACTAATCTCTGCAACAATCACCAAAAAAAGAAACACAAGTGTAAGGTGGATAAGGTGAATATTGTCATCAAGCAATGAATTCTGGATCGCATCAGAAAGATGAAAGATATATTTAAATTTCAATATTTGACTGGGGTAGTTCTGTCTGAGTATTGGACTATGACTCTGGAGACCAGGGTTCGCTGCTGAGCCATGGAAACCCACTGGGTGACCTTGGGCAAGTCACATTCTCTTAGCCTCAAAACAAAGCAAAGGCAAACACCCTTGGAACAAATCTTGTCAGGAAAACCCTGTGATAGGTTCGCTTTAGGGTTGCTATAAGTTGGAAACAATTTAAAGGCCAACAACAACAAAGTTCTGTTTACCACACAGTATAACTCAAGTATCCACTGTGTTTTGTTCTAAGAGTGTTTTAACAGGCTGCCTCTATTTTGACAACTTTTTAAAAACAAGGCATTTGTACAATAAGCCATCTGTTCTTCTCTTTCCTATGCAATATACTATAAATTTTTTGCAAACTGATATGAACTATATTAGGTAAAAAAAACCAGCTGATGCTAGTGCTACATAAAACACTCATAGCTATACGAGTATATTGTTTATATGTCAAAGAAAGATGTTTTCACTCCCTTCTTCCTTTACAAAACCAGATATTCACAACATAAGATCACCTGCAAAATGTATTTGTATGGAGTCATTTATAAGTTCTTAATTTACTTTCAGGTTTGACTGTCAAGGATGTTACAAAAAGAAACTGAAAACAGACATCTACTATCCACTGACCAACTTAGACTTGTCTCCTTATATTTATCCACTGTTTCGGAAAAATCCAAAATACAGCTTGTTTGCTGTGGTGGTAAGTGACACATAAAACTACTTCAGTGTAAGACCAAGGTTTTGTTGGTGACTTATGCTATCTGTTAGTAACTTATTCAAGGAGGTACAGGATATGCCCTTCAACGTCTCTTTTATAAAGAACAGGTTGCTTACCTGTAACTGGTTCTTTGAGTGGCCATCTGTGAATTCACACAAATGGATTTACTGAGCCTGTACAGTGCATTGTTCTGAACTTTCTAGAGCTGTTAGGTAAGCGTTTTGGCAGTAACTCCTCCTCTACTTGTACATATGCCCAGCCATGTTCCTACTCAAACCCTTGGTTCCATGGCAGTCCAGGAGCTAAGCATATTGATCATGGTAGAAATGGGGAGGAAGGACAAGTGTTTTGTGAATTCACAGATGACCATTCAAAGAACCACAGTAACAGGTGAGCAACTTGTTCTTTTTCTTCATGGTCTCTGTGAGTCACACTGATGGGAGACTAGCAAGCTACTAACCCAGGTGATGAGTGAGTCATGCAACATGGGAGTACAACACTACTTTCCCAAAAGTAGCATCAGCCCTAGACCTCAAGTCCAGTCTGTAATGTGTAATAAAGATCAAAGGCTGAGATCAGGTAGCTGCCCTGCAAAGGTCTTCCAAGGGAACATCATTCAGAAAGGCCAAAGAGGCAGCCACAATTCTTGTGAAATGACTTCACACAGTGATGTTACCCTAAAATGTGGGTGACTCAGGGGTCCACTCGCAATGCCAGTATCTTCATGAAAATATGGGGAATTATGAGCTCAAAATAGGAGCCCTGTGTGTGTGTGGGGAGGGGTAACCTAATGAAATCTTTTACATCTATGTTTACCAGTACTTCTGTAGGGAAGAACCAACCAGAGATCCAAAAATAAGCTTAATTGCATTTTACTGGGGGAATTGCAATCATACAAGATCCAAGCAGTCATACAGTCACACAAGCCTAACTGAAGAAGAAGGGAGAAAAGTTTCAGATAGCAAGATTTCAGAGGGAATTGGGTGATATTTACCAATCCAAAAGAGCAGCAAAGAAGCAATGGGACTTAGACACAAGTCTAAGGACAGTACACAATTGGAAACTGGTGCAGCAGAGTGGCAACCAGCAATCAGTGCACTGCAAGTTGACTTGCCAAAAACTGATTTCTGCCTGGAGGACTAGGGCATTAATAGCTCTCCAGCTGAGTTCACATGGAGTTCACAGAGTGAACAATGAATGGAATGGGCTAATGGTCTTAACGTTAGGTGACAAAAGGCTAGTGGTTGTCCTGATAGCTTGGTACTTGTCAGACATGTTTGAGGACAAAGAAGAGGTCTGCTTGGTCAGAGGAAGAGGAGTTAAGATAATCAGCCCTCTTGTTGGAATCTTCCAGATGCTATTGTCTAAAAGACTGAGTTATTAAGGCTAACTGCAAGCCCATTTCTGGAGTTTCGTGGTGATTTCCTGACTATGACCTGGCTATGCCTGGAGGTGTTTTCTGACCTAATTCACAGTGTGCAAAGGCCAGCCTTTTCCTCTTATCCAGCCTCGCCATACAGTCATAGCAGGGCATATTTTATATTTGTGCCAGTTAATGTATTTTGCCAATTAAATCATATTTTGCCAATTAAGCCATATCAAAGTGTGGGAGTGTATGGCCTGGTTACAATGACGGAAGGATCTTTCTTGGCTAGTTCATTTGGAAAGACACTGGGCAGAAACTGGTAGTTCCTTCTTGTATTTAGAGTAACATAGAAAGAATCGTTGAGACTGTTGAAGGTCAGCTGTCCTGTTAATGTAGAAGGCCAATGCTCTTTTAACATCCAGGCAGTGAAGAGTCCATTCCAGTTCTGAGAATGGGTTCACCATGAATGCAGATAGTATGATGCCCTGGTTAAGATGGAAAGCAGAGACCACCTAGGGAAGAAAGAAAATGTCTGGTCTGAGGATGATTTTGTCCTTGTGGAACTGTACATAGAGATTATTGATATGGAGAGCATAGAGCTCTCCAGTTCACCTGGATGATGTGATTTGAAACCAGGAAGACTGTCTACCATAACAGGAGGTAGATGTCACAATTCATCATCAATTCTTATGCTCTCCAGGAGAACTGTGAAAGAACAAGTTCCAAACTCCAGTGGGCTGTGGGACCCTGAACTGGAGAATGCAGGTTCTTGTATTCCTTTAAGAAATGTTTAACTAGAGGGCACTGAAAAAATGAAGGCTTGCCTGTCAAGTGGAACTGATGGGATATAGCAGCAAGGTAGCGTTAGAAAGATGAAAGGGAGAGGCTCTTCTCAGACTCAATGCTGAATCCACGCTGCCTCTGGAGGTATGTATTGGGTGGACAAGAATGAGAGAAACTTGACCCAGGTGTAGGATTTTCAAGTAGAAGGCCTTAGAGCACTCACTAGGATTTGGTGAAGTGGTGTTGAGTGGAAATCTAAGGACTGATCCTCCAGCCCATCAGTTTGAGGGTGTCAGGATGCCAAACCCAATCATCCCAAAGAGTTAGGAGATCTGGTCTTGATGGAAACTGGAGATCAACTCTGCAAGACGAGTGGAGAAGATGGGTGAACCTTGAGTGTCTTGGCCACCACTGAGTCATCAGAATGCAGCTCGCTCTGTCCCTGGACAGCTTGGTGAGGACTCTTGTGATGAGGGTGTATGGGGGGAAGAGCATACATGACAGCGCTACCCCAGTGATGCAGCAAGGCACTGCCTAGCAATCCCTGTCTCTTCTGAGTCTTTGAGCAAAATGCAATGCATTGCACGTTCTGAGGTGATGCGAAGAGATCGACTTCTGTTGTCCCCCAAATGCGGATCATATATTGGAAAACATATTGGAGACATTGGAGAGTCCATTTGTGGCAGGATGCCGGTGGTCTGCTCAGAGCATCTGCTAAGATGTTCTTGTCTCCTGGGAGATGAATTGCTGAAAGTAGGATGTCTCTGTCCAGGCACCAGTCACAGATCCCAAGAGTGAGAGACAGAAGAGTCTTCAATCATGTGCCACCTTGTTTGTTCAAGTAATAGACGACCATGATGTTATCTGATATTACTTAAAGTGCTTGCTTTATTATCAGAAACTCAAAATCATGGACAGCTTTCCTGACCACCACCATTTTTAGCATGTTGATGTGATCCATTCAGTGACCCCTGACAGAGAGACCTTCTATGTGGGCACTCCAACCAACCATGGATGTGTTCTTCATCAGAGACTTTGTGGGATGATGTGGAAGAAATTGCATTCTGGCTAGTAGATTGCTGGTGCAGAGCCACTGTTCCAGAGAGTGATGAACCGCCCTTGGAATGGTCAGTCACATCTGAGGCAAATCTACAAGGACATCAAATGCCAAAAGGAATCAGGCTTGAAGTGGTTGCATTTGAAGGTGAGCATATGGGATCACAAAGGTAGTGGAGCTCATGAGATCGAGCAGAACCTGAACAAGTTGGAATGGAGGCAGTGAAGAACAGTATAATGCAGACTGTGAAATCGACCCCAAGGAGGGAGTACTTTTGCATATAGAGAATCGAGTAATGCTCCAGTGAACTGGATGGTACAGGATGGCTGCAAGTGGGAGTTGTTGAAGTTGACAATGAGACTTAGGTAGTTGAGAAGCCAAAGGATGAGATATATATCTGAAATGAGGAGACACCTGGAATGTGCCAATTGTCTACGTATGGAAAGATGATTATGCCCTGCTGGCACAACCAACCTGCCACAACTGCCATGCACTTTGTAAAGATGTGTGGAGCAGTAAATAGTCTGAAAGGCAGGATGCAAAATTGGAGGCATTCCCTTCTGTACTGAAGCAAAGGTAGCGCCAATGTGATGATTGGATCCCAATGTGAAAATAAATTTCTTTGTGCTTTAAAGTCGCAAACCAGTCTCCTCGTTTCAGCAACCGAAGGATAGAGTTCAAGATGATGATATGGAAATGCTTGGGATGGATAAATGAATTCACATCCCTCAAATCTAAAATGGGGTGAAGTCCACCATCCTTCTTCAAAATGATGAAGTAGTGGGAGAAGAATTACCTGTGGGATGGAGAGTAGTGGTACAGGTTTGATGGCTCCTTTCTGGAGAAGGGTATCTATCTCCTCCTGTCAGGGAAAGGAATCCACACATGAAGAATAGTAACAAATGTTTTATTATCATAGTGTAATACACTGTAAAGACTTTAGTGCAGGAAACTAAAGAGCATCGAAACTCTTATGTCTGTAGAGTTCACCCTCAAAACCCGTCCTTCTCCTGGAGCCATGAGAACCAGGCATTCTTATCTCTACATTCCAATCCTAGTTCCAGCCAGAGTTGTTTACCTAATGGTTTTCAGTAGCATCCTACAGAAGCTGCATACTACATACTACATATCCCATTAATATATTTATGAAGGCTATCCCAACACCTACAGCAGAGGAATAGAAGGAGTGGTAATGTGACCTGTGCTGGTAGGTGGGTATTTAAGCAAATTCTATCATGTAGCCCCTATTGATGATGCCAAAGACCCAAGAATTGGTCATAATGGTAAACCAGGTGTGTCAGTAAGGATGGAGTCTGTTGCTCAAAGGAAGAGTGGAAGGAAGAAGGCCCTGAAAGAGGACAAATGTGATGCTTGCTCTCCAGCAGCTTCTTTTCATAAGAGTGGGACTTGTAGTAGGATGGAATAGAGGACTTTCTGAATGATGGTAGAGCAGAAAGAGAGGCTCTGGACAAACTGGGCCATAGGCTCGTTTGGAACCAGACAGGAATCTTGACCAAGAGTATCTAGGCCTGGAGGCCCAGAAGTATTGAGAAGGCAAGCCAAACTTATGGGCAGCTGTCCCCATCTTCTAGGATATATTCCAAAGTGTCATCAGTGTCTTTGTGGAACAACCCAGGCTCATCAAATGGCAAATCCTCAATCATACTCCTGGCCTGGTGAGACAAACCGAAGGAGTGCAACCAGGCATGGTAGCATAAGTCTATGACTGATGCAGGAGACTTTGCACTGCAGTCAGCAACATGCCTCACAGTTGTAAGTTGCTGTGATGCTACGGTATAAATGCTCAGATTGCAGAGCCACTGCCAAGCATCAGTCATCATCCAAAAGTTTTGCCAAGAATGGTGTCATTCATTCCCATAGATGTTTATGATATGTTGACATACACACCTCATAGTGTATGTCAGGAAGGACAATTTTTAAACAAAGTAATCAAACTTTTGACATTCTTTGTCAGTAGGGCTGGTCACTTTCTTTTGAGATGTCTTGATCTGTTCAGCCTCAACAACAATAGAGTTGAGCTTTGGGTGGTGAGAGAGCCAATCAGCACTAGAATCAAAGATCTTATATAAAGTGTCTATCTTCTTAGACATAGGTCTTACAGGTGATGGGTTGCTCCAAGGCGCAGTCTTAAGGAGAGTTAGAAGAAGACATATATAAGAAGGTGTAGAGACTTTCATTTGAAGTGTTTTTAAAGAGTGGGTCCTCAGCTTCCTGTTCATGCAACTTAGTGTCAAGCTGGAGAGACCTGGTCATGTGTACTATCAACTCTGCAAAGGTGTGGATGTTGTCTGTGGGCAAAATGGATTCATGCTCACCAATAATGTTTTGAAGTAAATGTTGCTGGACAACAATGGAAAAAAAGATGAAATCAAGTTGGAGTAAGTATCATAGGATACAATGGACTTGGAATGGTGATGCCACAATCTGCACAGAGATGGTGATGAAATCACAGCAGAAGAAGCAGAAGAGCAATGATGTGGAGAAGACACCACAATGGAAGTGAGTTTTGGAGTTTTGGTAACAGTGGCTCAAGGATCATTGGTGAAAGTAGTGGAGAGAACAAGCACATTGGTGGCTCAAGCAGATGCCTGGAGCTTGTTGATGGAAGAAGTGATGGAAGGCTGTGTCTGCATTTCTGCAGATAGTGGAGATGACACTGTCTCGTGAACACTATGGGTGTGTGTAGCAAATTGGGACTGTAGACAACATCTAGAAAAGCAGGAGGGCCTGCTCCAATCCGTGATTCTCCATGCCTCGTTGTATAGTAAGGGGGAAAATCCTGACTGTAATAATATCGAAATGGACTTTGATCCAGATAGACATAAGAGTACTGAACCACAGTGCCTGGAGTCAGTATCGTAGTGCTTCATCACTTCCTCAGGAAGAGAATCCCTTTTTGGTAGGGGGAGGAGAATACCATCAGCCTTGCAGGGATGAAGTGCAATGGCCTATAGCCAAACCACCATGATTTTACTTTCTCAGGAGAAGGGCAATGGAATCATATGGATCTATGATGAACCAAAGAAAGTCAGTCCTGAAACTTCCAAGCTAACAAAACAGATCAGGATGAACCTGAAGATGAGAAGTAAGCCAATGCCATGCAGGAGGTGAAGGCAGGAGAGAGGCATCAGAGGGAGGGCAAATTCAAGGAGGCAAAGATGACTGCAACTCAGATTTAGCCAGAATGTCTGGAGAATGCTGAGGCCCATGAGCGGGAGAGTTGACTATCTCACCATCTGACATGGCTGATGCTTGGATGAACTCAAGATAGCTGCATGGACTTGAAGGCTGAAGAGTTTGAACTGGAGAAGAATGAGGTGGTGAGCAGTCTGGAGATGCTGGTCCAGAGGCAGTTGTAGAGACCAGTAAAGAAGGCAACTGAGCTGAGAAGAATCTTTATACTTCTTCTTTTTATGGTGGCTGAAACTGACTTGAGATGTAGCAAATGCCCCAGTGTTGAGTAAAAGTACTTTTTAAAAAGCGTTGCAGAAGGACGTATCCTGTACCTCCCTGAGCAACCCATTTGCTCTGGGTGTGCAAAGGCTACTGTATGGCACTCAAATGCTGTTCCCTTCTGGCCACTGATTTTCTCTGAAAGTACATCTTGTTGCTATTTAGTTGCCACTTCACAATGGAAATGATGGAGCAGTCTTACACTTGGAGCACAATGGCAGTGTTCCCTTCCTTGGGTATGCAATAGCACCAGAAGGTGCTCAGGGGCATCCCCACCATCAGTAAGTGGTAGAGCAGCAGCCATGAACCATCTGGTATCATTGGGCACCAAGGAAGGAAATGCTGCCATTTCCCTCAGCCTAGGTACGCTGGTGGAGATGTTTGCTCTGCAGTTACTCTGTGGTTACTCTTGGATAGGACAGAGAAGACCTTCTTAAGGATGGAACACATGGGAAACATCACTGATGAGGAAGACATCTCCCAAACACAGGAGATAGACACTTGGAGGAATGTTACATGTAGGAGAACAGAAAGTTTGGAGCTATAGAATCGATTCCAAGTTCTCACCCTTATTAATGAGGAAATTGAACAGCAGCAAGAGGAAATCGAACACCAGCAAGAGCAACAGTCTCAACCTGAAGATAATGTCCAGGAAACCCTGGAAGAATCTGCATGTCAAGTAACCCAGACAAGCCTCAGAGGAGATGAGTTCTGACAGTTGTTGAGAGGAACAGAACCAACAATTTGCAACCCTGACAAGATTAATCACAAGGTGTGCTGACTCCCTGGGGCCAAAATTCACGATGTAACGGAGAGGCTGACAAGGCTGGTCAAGCCCACTGACCGAAATCTCCTCCTCTTGGTTCACGTGGGGACCAATGATACTGCAAGGCACAACTTTCAGCGTATCACAAAGGATTATGAGGTTATGGGTAGGAAGCTGAAGAACCTTGGTGCACAAGTTGTAATTCCATCTCTCCTCCCTGTTGAAAGACATGGCCCACAAAGAGAGAGAAGAGTAGTGGAGATGAATGGATGGTGCTGCTGGGAACGATTTGGGTTTTTGGACCACGGTCTGCATTTTCATGAAGACGGTCATCTGGCAATGGATGAGGTGCACCTCGCAGCCATTGGCAGGAATATTTTTGCTAAGAGTCTTGCAAGAGTCAGCTGGTCAGGAGGGTTTTAAACTGAGTTCGAGCGGGGTGGGAGACAGTATTATTTGGGGAGGAATTCAGCAAGTGTGGGACAGAAAAGTCCAAATGTTATAGATAGAGGAGGCCAAGCAGTATAAGACACCAACAGTGGGAGCAAAAGCAACTCTGGTAAAGGACTTGTAGGAAGGATACATGGTCTTAAATATCTCTACGCCAATCCACAGAGCTTGGGAGAGCAAGATGAACTGGAACTCTTAATACAAATATATATAACATAATTGGTATCACTGAAGCCTGATGGGATGAGTCTCACAATTGGAATGTAGTAATTGGGGAGGGGTATCATCTATTTTGGAGAAATAGACCAAACAAGAAAGGAAGAGGAGGAGTTTTATATGTCAAGGATGTTTTCAGCTCTGAAGAGATCCATGACTGAAATCCAGGAAGCCAGGTTGAGAGCATCTGGGTAAGAATTAAGGGGGCAAAAAACAATAGGAATGTCATTGTGGGGGTCTACTACAGACCTCCAAGCCAGCCTGAGAATTCGGATGATGTTTTCCTGGAGCAGATGACCACACATTCTTTTTTAATTTTTTTTTATCAATTATAAAAGAAAAAATAAACAAAACATAACACCTCTTGATTACCATAAAAGTGAAAAAGAAAACATTGCAATGAAATAGCTTACATTATTATTTCTTTCCAGATCCTTTATCATCATATACTCATTTCACGTGTTATATATCATATTGCTTATATGTTTTTGTTACATTCTTAACTCTATCCTTTTCAACTGTATTTAACCTATTGCTAAATATGATCCTATTACTAAGCATATTAATACTAACCCTAACCTTAAATGTAACCTTAAATATAACCTTAAATGAAACCTTAAATGTAAGCCCTAACACTAAGTGTAAACCCATCCTCCGAGCCAATTATCTTTCAGCTTACTCTACTTTCCAAAATTGTAATTCTTCTTGTGGAGGTGTGACACTTCCCTCTTGTATTAGGACTTTTTCCACAAATATCTTCCATAATTCTTCAAAATCATTCCTTTTCATTATTCCTTTTTTGACTTCAATTCAACATGTTAGCTTATCATTAATCACTATTTTCGACACTTCTTTATGCCAAAACTTTATTTGAAAATCTTCTTGCATTTTCCATTTTCTTGATATTATATTAACCTTGCCGCGGTTAATAAATTTGTAATTAAATCCTTCATTGCCTGGGTACAATTAACCTTATCAAATATAAATAATAATGCTATACTCGAACATATTTGTAAGGTAATTCCTGTTATCTCTTTTATCTCTTTAAACACTATTTGCCAAAATTTCTGTACACCTTCACAATTCTACCACATATGAATATATGTGCCAATCTCTTGGCAACCCCTTCCAACATAACCTTGAGTGTTTCTTATCTATATGGTTATCCTTACTGGTGTTAGATACCATCTCCAGACCAATTTATAATAATTCTCTTTTATTCTTACGGATACATTTTTTTAAAACAGCGCTGATTCCAAATCTTTCCCCATTCTTGAATATCTATTTTTTGTGCTAGTTCTTCCTCCCATATTTTTCTGAGATATTCATCTTCATCATCATATATTGACAATATTTTATATATTTCACGTGTGGTACCCTTCAATATTTCATTTTCCTCCATTCCATCTCTTTGCTTAATCATTTGTTCAAATCTAGTGTATTCACTAATATCTTTATTATTACTTTTCCAATTCTTTGTCCACTGCTCTAACTGAATATAATTAAACCATGACATCTTACTACTCTGAAATCTTTCTTTTATTTTATCTTTATTTGTCATTATATTCATTGAAACTTTTAACTTATATATTCTCTGCTTCTTTAATTCTTTCTCTAATTCATCTCTCAAATTCTTTGGAAATTTTTCTGTCATTACTACTGGGGTTAATGGTGAAATAGCCAGCATTAATTTTTCCTTATTTTTCTTCCAAATTTCCAATATACTCTTCAAAAGGGGGTTTTCTATTTTTTCTATTTCTCTCTTACCAAAGTTCCAAAAAAATATATTCTCTAATCTCCTTTCAATTCCTGTTGTTTCCATCTCTAACCATTCTAAATCCCCTTTTCCCAAGACTCCATCTATAATATATCTTAATTGATTTGCATTATAATACCATTTTAAATTTGGGAGGCCCAATCCACCTTCTTTTTGGGGTTTGTACCAAAATTTCTTATTGATCCTCTTTTTCTTATTCCCATTACAAAAATTATTCACTAGTAATTGCCAGTTTTTCAATTCTGTTTCTGATATTTTTATTGGTAGCATCGTAAATAAAAAATTAATCTTAGGTAATATTTTCAATTTTACTAATGCAATTCTTCCAAACTATGATAACTTAATATTTTTATATTCCTCTAATTTCTGTTTCAATTCTTGTCTTAATTTATTATAATTTCTTTCCTCTAATCTTTCTAGATTTTTTGTGATATTTATTCCTAAATATTTGATTGTTTTCTTTAATATCTATTTTTCTTTCCTTTAAAAAAATATTGCTTTTCCATCCTAGTGTAATTAAACAACATTAACTTCAGTTTAGCCCAATTTATTTGTAACCCTGTCATTTCCTCAAATTCTTTTAAATGTTCATTTACTCTATCCACTTTCTTTATCAGATCTTTAGTTGTCAGCAAGGTATCATCAGCAAACAAACTTACTTTATTCTTTTCCTTAATCCCAATTGCTTCCAAATTTTCATCATTTCTGATAACATTTGCCAAAATTTCAATAACAATTGCAAATAAAATTGGAGATAGAGGACAATCTTGTCTTATACCTCCAGATATTTGAATTTCTTTTGTTAATCCACCATTCACCATTACTACTGCTTTATTATATGAATATAACTGGTTTATCAGTTTACCTCTAAATTTTTCACCCAATCCCAATGTTTTTAATGTTATTTTTAATGCTGGCATTCCACACAGTCAAAGGCCTTGTATATATCCAGTGCCATTATTCCTGCTTTTTGTTGGTTCCTCCCAATTATATTCATTTTATTCAATACTCTACCAATTAAATTTGACGTCTGCCTTTCTTACACAAAACCACACTGATCTTTTTGCAAATATTTATAAATAAACTTCTTCGTCCTTTTTGCCATTATTGCTATCAGTATCTTAGCATTTTGGTTTATTAATGATATAGGTCTATATGATCCTGGATCTGTCAAATCGTTGTCTGGTTTCAGAATCAATATTGTTAAAGACTGTTCCCATGATGGTAGTGTCACCTTCACGCCTTAATGAAGAACAGCTTCTCCTGAGAAACAGGCAAATGACCAGACGTTTCTTGTTTCAAGGCTAAATACCAAATTTATTTAAGTACAAAAGTATAAAATGAATTATATAAATGACTGCTGCAGCAGGGTGCCAGGGGTTCGGAACAAAGGCTGGAGGCGTGACTAAGTCATTATATAGATATTTGAACCTCCACTCCCACTGCGACAAAATCTGTCCAATCACAGCTCATATTACAATTAGAGAACGTCCAGAGGAGGAGTAGATGCCTCAAATGAGGTAGTACCACAAGCCGGCGGATGGGGGGGCTAGGACTCCTGTGTAAGGGACTACTTTACTAGCCTATAAGGGAGGAAATCCTTCTCTTGCTCACAGTGGGATCATATCTCCATTTATTATTTTATTATATAATACTCTCAATTTAGGTATTAAGTTCTTTTTAAATGTTTTATAATATCCTGGTCTCAACCCATCCATTCCCGGTGATTTCTCTCCTTTTAATTTATCTATAACTTCTTCTATTTCTTTTTCTGAAACCAGTTGTTCCATCAATCCCTTATCCTCCTCCGTTATTTTTATTTTCCAATTTTTTTCAACATATTCCTCAATATTTTCCACTGCCTTTTTCCCTGCTAAATATAATTCTTGATAATATTCTTCAAATATTTTTATTTTGTCTTTCATTATCCTACGTAACTTACCTGTTTTATCTTTAACTATTCCAATCATATTTCTTACCTTTTTAGACTGTGCAGATCCGGCCAACATTTTAGAATTCTTATTACCATATTCAAAAAGAATCCCTCCTCCAATATATCAAATTCCTCTGAACCTCACCAATTTCTATTTTCTCCAATTCATTTCTTTTGCTTGTAGTTTTATATAAATTTGTTTACTCCTATTATATATTTATAATTTATAATTTATAATTATATTTATTCTCTATTTTTTAATCTTCATTTCTAATTTTAATTTTTTCTCTCCTTGTCATTTTTTTTAAATTATATGGTACCTTGATACAAATCCCTCTTGCCACCACTTTCATAGTGTCCCATAACACAGCTTGAGAAACCTCCCTATTATTAATATCCCAAATCTCTTGCCATTCCTTCTTAATCTTTTTCACTATATCCTTGTAATTAAGTATTCTGATGTCTAACCTCCATAGTTTCACTTCTCTATATTCCTTCTTAAGTACAATGTCCATATTTACCAAAGCATGGTCCGTGACTTTTATCACTCCTATTTCTGTATTTAACAGCCTCAGTACTATATTCTTTGAAACAAAAATAAAATTTATTCTAGAATAATTTTTATGTACCGATGAGTAATAAATATACTTGTTTTCATCCCCCTTTATCAACCTCCAAACATCTTTTAACCCATTTCTATTAATCATTTTATTCAAGGTTGTAATATTATTCAATTTATCCCTTATTGTCAGGTCAGATTTATCTTTCCACTTGTCCATAACGATATTGAAATATCCTGCCATAATTATAAGGTCTCCCTGTATATCGTCCAACTCCTTAAATATATTTTCATAAAATTCTTTTTGTTTCTCATTTGGAGCATATACATTAACCAATACATACATTTCTCTCTCCATTTCCCCTTATATAACTACAAATCTACCTTCTTCATCTTTTTTAACTCTTAATACATTGAAATTACATCTTCTAGATATTATAGTTGCTACTCCTCTTGCCTTGGAGGTACGAAATGCTTTTTCATAGGTAACAGCCCAATTCAATTTGAGTTCATTTGTCCGTTCTTGTATTTGATGTGTTTCTTGTAAAAAATTTATATCCGCTTTATCTTTTTTCAATAGTGACTCTATTCTCTTCCTTTTTATCACAGACCCCAAACCTTTAACATTTAATGTTATTATCTTCAATTTATTAGCCATATTACATATTTCAAAAATCTTTCCCCTGATCTCCTTAACTGGCTCTTTTGTATAGTGCACCCATTTCCCCCCCTTCCTTTTCCCCCTCCCTACCCCCCTTACACTTCCCCATACCCACATATACAATTTCCCCACCTTCCTTCCCCAAAGTATGGATTCCCAAACCTCATTCATGGCTTTAACAAGCCCACAGGGGGTGAGGGGACAAGAGATAGCCACGTTCCCCAGCACAGAAGCAGGTTCCTCCTCCCACTTGTTTATTGTACATATCTCTTCTACTATCACTTTTTATCCCCCCCCATATATGTGTGTGTGTGTGTGTGTGTGTGTGTATTTCTTATCAATATTATTATTATTTTCATTCTCTCTATATCTCCTGGGATCCTCCAGCCACGCCAATCTCCATAGGTCCTCCAGCTGCTCTTGCGTTGTCATTTTCTTTTTGCTGCATCAATTTCAGATCTTTCAGAAGCCCTATTCCCTGCTCGAGGGAATATATCCTGAGTTGTTTGCCTGAAATTTCAAAAAATAGGGTACTGCCAACTGTATTTTATTCCAACTTTCTGCAAAACTGAGGTACAAGGTTTCATTCCTCTGCTCCAATCAATTGTTTCCTGGCAAAGATCATTGAAGATTTCAATCATAGTATCACCATATTTCAATTGTCCTGAAAGTTTTCTAATTGCTTTCATCAAAATATCCTTTTTATTAAAACTTGTCACTCTCATGATTACATCTCTGGGGATCAGGCCTTTCTTTATTATTGTTGCTCTATACGTTCCACTTCCTGTTGATCCCAGGTGATCTGAGGAACAATACTTTGTAACCATTTCAGGACTTCCTCCTTCAAACTTCTCATAGTTTCATTTGGAATCTCGGGAAATCCACGAATACAAATGTTATTCCTTTGATTCCTGTCCTGTAGATCAATAATTCACCATTCCTGCTGGTCCAGTCTCACTATATGTTCCAATATTGCCTTTTGTTGCAAGTTTTGCTTTTCTTGCAGGATATCAACTTTCTTATCCAGTTTTTTAATTTATTTTGTTGTGCCCTTCATAGATTCATTCATTTCCTTCATAATTTTAGTAGTTATTGTAGCTGTAAAGACTTCATTATTCTGACTTTAAGCCTGTAAGAACCATTTTTTCATATCTCCATTTCCTGCTCCATTCTCTTTTTCTTCTGGCTGTGTGTCTGGAATTTTAACTCTCACTGCCATTTCTGATGCTTTAGTGGGGCTAGATTTGCTTTTATTTTCCATTTCTTCTTTTTTATTGTTGGACATTAAACTATCAGCTGATGTTACTCTGATTAATCGTTGATGAATCTTATCTGATGAATGTTGATGACTCTTATCCGCTGGGCATTTCCAAGCTGCTACAACAAGCTGTTTAGATTTTATTTTGTGAATCTTTTGTGCTTTGGACATCAGCCAACTTGCTGAGCTGCAAATCAGCTGCCAAAATAAAAGTACAATTTGTTTTCCTTTTTCCAAGTCCAAACTTCAATTAAGCTTCAGTTAGTCAATTTTGTTCCTGCCCAAGACATTCCACTGGCTAAATTCACAATTTATTACTTTAGTTTGATGTTCTGAAACGTTTGGATGTCAGCCAGCTTTGTCTGCAGCAAAAGTGAAAGTAAAGTTTATTTATCTTTCTCTCTGTTTAAACTCCAATTAAACCACTCTGATTTATGCCCCCATTCCTTCCAATATAAACATTCATAATTACTCACTGTCTTCTTTCCATTCACAAGGGATTCTTTAGCTTTTTATTTATTGGCTTGTAGGAGATTCGGTTCCAGCCTCTTATGCCATCTTCCTGGCTCCTCCTCCCTGACCACACAGAGATGTAATAGTACTGGGAGACTTCAATTATCTTGATGTATTTTGGAAGTCAAACTCTGCCAAGAGCATAATGTCCAACAAATTCCTCACTTGCCTTGCAGACAATTTCATTGTCCAGATGGTGGAAGAGGCAACAAGGGGATCAGCTATTTTAGATCTGATCCTGGCCAACAGGGATGACCTTGTTAATGAGGTGGAACTGGCAGGATCCTTAGTGGGGAGTGACCATGCTCTATTGGCATTTGTCATTCAGTGGGAAGGGGAAGCCAAGTGGAGCCAGACATGCATTATAGACTTTAAGAAAGCAGGTTTATGTAAATGTAGGAAATTACTGGTTGAAATTCCATGGTGAAGAATACTGAAAGAGAAGGGAGTTCATGATGAATGGGAGTTTCTTGAAAATAAGATACTGAAAGCACAATCTAAAACAGTTCTATTAAAGAGGAAAAGTGGGAGGTGTCTAAAGAAATCAGAAAGAGTGACTAAAGAACTCTCAGCTGAACTATGTGTTAAAAGAAACATATACAGAAAGTGGAAGAATGGCAAAATCACCCCAAAGAAGAATTCAAACAAATAGCCAGGATAGAAGGGAGAAGGTCAAAAAAGCTAAAGCACAGAATGAACTCAGTCTTACCAGAGAGATTAAAAAGTATAAAAAAGAGCTTTTTTAGATATGTTCACAGCAAAAAGAAAAACAAGAAAATGACCGGATTGCTGCATGGAGAAGATGGCCAATTACTAACAGGGGGACAGAGAGAAAGCAGAACTACTCAACACCTTCTTTGCCTCAGTTTTCTCCCAAAAGGAAAAATCTACTCAACCCAAGGGGTGAGGAGTAGGTGGGGAAATGGCAGAAACTGAGCACAGTATAAATAGAGATGTAGTATAGGAATACCTGTCTACTCCACATGAATTCAAGTCTCCAGGGTCGGATGAACTACATCCAAGGATATTAAAAGAACTGGCAGAAGTCATTTCAGAGCCACTGGCATTAATCTTTCAGAATTCCTAAAGAACAAGAGAAGCCCCAGCAGACTGAAGAAGAGCAAATGTTGTCTCCGTCTTCAAAAAGGGAAAAAAAGAAGACCCAAATAATTATTGCCCAGTTAGCCCATCAATCCTCAGAAAGATTCTAGAGCAGATCATTAAACAGACAGGTTGCAATTACTTAGAAAGCAATGCTATGATTAAGAAAAGTCAGCATGGGTTTCTCAAAAACAAGTCATGCCAGAATAATCTCATCTGTTTTTAATGATAGAGTTACAAGCTTGATAGATGATGGTAATGCTGTGGATGTAGCATTTCTTGACTTCAGTACGGCCTTTGATAAAGTTCCTCATAACATTCTTGCAAAGAAGCTAGTAAAATGTGGGCTAGACGGGGCTACGTCAGGTGGACTTGTAACTGGTTGACTGACCAAACCCAAAGGGTGCTCAACAATGGCTGCTTTTCGTCCTGGAGAGAAGTGACTAGTGGGGTGCTGCAGGGTTCTGTCTTGGGCCCAGTGCTATTCAACATCTTCATCAATGACTTGGATGAAGGAATAGAGACCATGCTGATCAAATTTGCAGATGATACCAAATTGGGAGGAGTTGCTAATATGCCAGAGGACAGGATCAAAAATCAAAATGACCCTGACAGATAGTTGGGCCAAAGCTAACAAAATGAGTTTCTACAGAGAGAAATGTAAGGTCCTACACCTAGGCAGAAAAAAATGAAATGGACAAATATAGGATGGGAGACACCTGGCTGGACAACAGTATATGTGAAAGGGATCTAGAAGTCTTAGCAGACCACAATCTGAACATGAGTCAGCAGTGTGATGCAACAGTCAAGAAAACCAACGCGATTCTTGGTTGCCTCAATAGGAGTATGGTGTCTAGATTGAGGAAAGTAAGAGTACTACTCTATTCTGCTTTGGTCAGATCTCATCTAGAATACTGTGTCCAGTTCTGGGCACCTCATTTCAAGAAGGATATTGACAAGCTGGAACGTGTCCAGAGGAGGGCGACCAAAATGGTGAAGGGTCTGGAATCCATGCCCTGTGAGGAGCACCTTAGGGAACTGGATATGTTTAATCTGCAGAAGAGAAGATTAAGAGGGGGCATGACAGCCATGTACAAATATTTGAAAGTCTGTCATATTGAAGATGGAACTGGCTTGTTTCCTGCTGCTCCAGAAACTAGGACAAGGATTCAACTAGGACAATGGATTCAAGCTACAGGAGAAGAGATTCCACCTGGACCTCAGGAAGAACTTCACAACAGTCAGAGCTGTCCAGCAGTGGAATGTCCTGCCTTGGAGTGTGGCCTTTGGAGGCCTGCCTTTGGAGGTTTTTAAACAGAGGCTGGATGGCCATCTGTTGGGAGTGCGTTGATGTTTGTTCCTGCATAGCAGGGGGTTGTATTGGATGGCCCCTGTGGTCTCGTCCAACTCTATGATTCTATGATTCTATAATTCTGTGATTCTGTGAAACAGAACTCTGGCCCAAACCTCCTAAAACTGTGCTGTAGATGTCTTCAATGCTAACTATCCAAAGGACTTCCAGGGCTGGCCCTGGGACAAGGCTGAGTGCAGCATCTTCCTCAGGCAGCAGATGCTGGGAAGGATGCTGGAGAACAGATATCTGTGTGTGCATGCTGGCTAGAATTCTGTTAGGAATATATGCATGCATAAATGTCCCTTTCAATTTTCCCCTAGCCAGACACTCGATGATGACATCAGCACTGAGATCCTTCAAAATTACCACTGGCTGTGAGGAGGAAGCTAGACACTTCTGCAAAACAAAATGACTTTCCCATGGCCACCCAGTGAGTTTTCATGGCCAAGCAGGAATTTGAACCCTGGCCTCCAGAACTGTATTCCAACACTCAAACCACTACGACACACTGGGTCTGCAATCCAACATACCCTCAGTGTAATGTAAATGTCAGAACACAGAGATATATGCAGTTCTCATGCAGAATACCAGTATTGCACTACATGCCAATGACTTGGTGCTGTTGTACAATGGACAACTGCAGTGCTCAGTGTGCAACTGCAATACTGCTGCACATGCAATTCTGCTTCTTAGAATGTCAGAATATGTCTGTTGCATCATGGTGAATAATTCGCCCTACATGTGTAGCATGACTTCCTCACATGCATGCCACTAACTGAATACTAGCCTTACTGTGGTCAATCTACATCACTTTTACCAGAATTCTCCTCTCTGTCACAGGGAAAACAAATTTTGCTCACCTACTGATTAGTACCAAGCAGTGTTAAATAGTGATTTAGCTCAAGGCTAAAGTGACATAGATAAAAATTGGTGCTTGGAGTCAAAGTTTACCTAGACCAATTACTATTTCTCAATTTTTACCTATTATACAAGTTTGCTGTCAGGATAAAAGGGTTAGGGGAAAGATAAGTAGGTCTCTTGTGGCTCCTCAAAAATATAAAGAAAATAAGTAAAGCATGCTCTTGATGAGCTTTAATGTGTTGCTGTGTTGCAGAATCATTTTGGAGATCTGGATGGTGGCCATTATACTGCATTCTGTAAGCACACACTGACCCAAAGCTGGTACAACTTTGATGACTCTCATATCAGTGAGATTCCAGAGTCGACTGTACAAACATCTGCCGCTTATCTCCTGTTTTACAGCAGCCAAACTTTCTCTGTGCCTGTCAAAAACCAAAATGGCTAGGAAACCCCAAGAAAGTTAAGTATGACTCACTAACACTTTGCAAATATTCACAAACCTGGCTGTGGTTCATCTTATGAAAAGAACAGCCACATTTCCTCCAGTGTGCATTTGGATTATACTTAGTGGTTTAGGTGCTAACTTCTGTACCACTTCTTTCTTCATTGAACAGTAGGGTACTGATTGTGAACACATTTGCAGTAACCTTACACAGCATGTAGTACACCTCAAGCTAAATAAATTTTTCCTGGGCAGCTAGAAATAATGAGTGGGTTTTTTTAAAATTATTATTACAAAAATCCAAGATAATCAAGATGATTATTTCTTCTCACCAAGTTTAATTTTATGTAGACTAAATACTGTTGAACCAGTGCTAAAGGTAAGGAAAACTGAGAAGGCAGCAGCACATCTGTATTTGTCTTTCTCTGTCACTGTATTTATGCATGTATATATTGTCTATGTAAAATACAGGAGGCTAGTGGTATCTATTATGTATTATGTATCTATTATTTATTAGTATGTATCATCACCATCATCATCATCTTTGTTTATACCCCCCTTTTTTCCTGGTTGGGATTCAAAGCAGCCTACAATAATTTAAAAAAAAAAGTAAAAATCACAGAATAACAAAAGTTAGAACACAAATTAAATGATAAATAAGAATCAAAACAAAGTTAAAATACATAATTAAAACTAAAGCAGCCATAAATTCAGCACAGTTAACAATATCCAGCACCTTTTAGCAGACAGGCCATAATCACACATTGAATACTTGTTGGAATAAAAATATCTTTGCTTGTCTTGGGAAAGAAGAAAGGGAGGGTGCCAGTCCAACTCCTCTAGGAAGGGAGTTCCAGCGCCTGGGAGCAGCCACTGAGAAGGCTCTCTCCTGTGTTCCTATCAGATGCTCCTGTGAAGGTGGTGGGACAGAGAGAAGGGCCTCTCCAGAGGATCTCAAAGCTCACGCTGGTTTGTAAGGGAGAATACGGTCCTTATATACGGCACACGAATATAACTAATTAATTAATCAATCAATCAATCAATCTTCAGCACTTTGAATTGTGCTCAGAAACAGATCAGCAGCCAGTGGAGCTGTTGCAACAGGGGGGTTGTGTGATCCCTGTAGCTAGCCCCAGTTAACAAACTGGCTGTGGCTCTTTGGACCAACTGAAGTTTCCAAACACTTTTCAAAAACAGCCCCATATATAGCATGTTACAATAATCCAACCAGGATGTAACCAAGGCATGGCCAGATCTGAATCTCAAGGAATGGGGGCAGCTGGTGCACAAGCCGTAACTGTGCAAATGTGCTCCTGGCTGCTGCTGAGACCTGGGCTTCTAGGCTCAGAGTTGAATCCAGGAGCACTCCCAAGCTGTGAACCTGTATCTTCAGAGGGAGTGTGGCCCCATCTAACACAGGCTGAATCCTTATTCTCTGATCTGCTTTTCAACTGATCAGGAGCACTTCAGTCTCATCTAGATTACGTTTCAATTTGTTCACCCTCATCCAGGCCATTACTGATGACAGGCACTGGTTTAGGACCAAAACAGCCTTCCTTGGCTTGTGGTGGAAAGAAGTAATAAAGTTGGATGTCATCTGGATTAAACCCCAAAACTCCAGACAACCTCTCCCAGCAGTTTCATGTAAATGTAAAATAACTTAGAGGAGAGAACCAACTCTTGAAGGACCCAGCAGGCCAAAGGACAAGGGATCAAACAGAAGCCCCCCGGCACCACCTTCTGTGTTTGGCCCTCCAGGAAGGAACAAAGCCGCTGTAAGACAATGTTTGCAAGCCCCATCCCCGCTGGGCAACCAAGGAGGATACCATGGTCAATAGCACTGAATGCTGCTAAGAGGTCCAACAGAACCAAAAGGGACACATTCCCCACATCTAGTTCCTGGCATAGGTCATCTATCAAGGTGACCAAGGCAGTCTCAATCCCATAGCCAGGCCTGAAACCAGACTGAAATGGATCTAAATAATCCCTTTCATCCAGAAATCCTGGAGCTGAGAGGCCACCAGACACTCCAAAACCTTGCCCAGAAATGCAGTGTTAGAGACTGGCCGATAAAATGGTGGGATCCAGGGATGGCTTTTTCGGTAATGATTCTTTAACACCCTAGAACTTAACTGGAACTCTACCTTGTTTTAAAGAGGCATTAACAACTCCCTCTACCCACTCAGCCAGTTCCCCTCTAGTTTTTTTCAATAAACCAGGTAGGGCAAGGATCTAAAACAGATGTTGTGGCTGTCAAGTCTCCAAGAATCCTGTCCACATCCTTGGGCTGTATGTTTGAAAAGTGTGCATTATCACTGAACAAGCAGAGACCAGAGTCACCTCAACAGGATCTGTATCAATTATAGCATCCAAGTCAGACCAGATCCGAACAATTTTATCTGCAAAGTACCAGGCAGTTCACAGTAGGCTGTTGAGTGATCTGGATTTTCCTTTCTTGGACCTCTATGTAAAAGACCCTTGACCACTAGAGATAGTTCTGCTGGTCAGCTCCCTGCATATGCAATAGAGGCAGAAAACAAATTTGCATTTGCTGCCTCTATTGCCACAGAATAAGCTCTCAGAAGAGGCTTGGATGCACTCCAAGTTTTCTGCCAATGACTCTCTAGCTGCCTTTTCATATGTTTGCCACCAGTGAGTTGGTTTGACTCTACTTGATGAAGGAGACACTTGTGAGTGATTGTGTACATCACCCTGGCTATGTCTTTATTCTGAAGATCAGCCAGGACTTTGACAGGACCACCTGCAGGAAACTCCCCAAGAGCCATCAAGAATCTATCTGGATCCATACACCTCCTGTAGACATAGGTTTGTTTGTATGCAGCAGATTTGCACTGCTGCACTTGGAGCCTTTTTTCCTCCTACCACCAATTCTTACAGCAGCATAGTCAACCCAGATGCAGTTCACCCATAGGATTCTGGCCCCTGTGAATAAATGTGCATTTCTAAGTATGGGTGCGTATACGTACTTTATAGAAAACTAGACTGAATAAATTGTTATGTATGTCCAAATTATATTTTTTGTCTGGATTTTGAGGGGCTGGAGCATGCCTTTGATACAGCAACTGTTGTGGGTTAAAAGTACAATGTTGCATATTTAACAAGCATCAGCAACCCTGAAATTGTGTGAGAAGCAGACCTTTGCTCAAGCAATAGGACTGAACAAAGGGCAAAATCCAAGGTAGCAACTAAGGCACCAAAGGGGAAGAAGCAGGTGAAAAGTCAAACTCAGAGAGATTGAATTCCCACCCAACAAGAGAGGAGAGAGAACAGAGGCAATTTTTAGGGAGGCAAAGTCTTCCTGCAAGAGACTGATATGCAGATTCCAAGGCTTGAGCTCTAACAAGACCGAGTGGCTAGAAATTGACCACTTCAGTCTGATGACCCAGGCAATAGGCATGGTGGCACTCTCTGAAGCCCACAGATTTCTCTGCCCCGTTTGCTGTGGATATAAAGTAGTTGGAGCAGCAGTAAGGCATTTGAATCTGAGAGCTGTCAGCTCTAGTTTGGGATTCCTAACATTATCTATAACTGACACATGGGACCAGAATATGGAAAAGATTAGTCTGAGCACCCCACTCCCACAAACTTCAGAAAGTGGCTCATGGACTGGATGAGCTGTGGGCTCTACCAGAATGAATAAACAAGAGGCAGTCCTGAAGTTTATCTACTGGAAAGATTTCCCAGTCTTCCTCATGCTAAGCTCTTTCAGATAAGTCTGGGATGTGAAGTAGCTTTCCTTCCACTGTTTGTTAACCTGAATAGACAAATCTGGCTCTTGGATTTATTTACATCCAAAACAGACAAAAATGTTTTAACAGGCCACTGTATTTTCAAATAATACTTATTTCAATAAGATTTTAAAAATACAGGAGTACATGAAACTCTTATATTAAAAAAATTAAAAAGGAAAGTCTCTTGTCCTCTTGACCACATTTTAAAGTGTGCAGGTAGATAACTGTTCAAAACAGAAAAATACAGCTCTGCTCTTTCCTACATAAAAGAATGAAAGTATTTAGACAATGCAACCCTCTCCGTTCTAGTAGTTCTCAGAGGACCACATATCTTTATTATATACAGTTTGGATGTGCAAGTCTGCAATCAATATGTACATATACATTCCTACCCGTTGACATTGTTCTAAGATATTCACAGTAGAATCAAGCTTAAGGTTAGTGTGAAAAGGCCATAAATGTGGGAGGGAAAATAAAGATATGCTTTGGGCTTTAAAACATTTTCAACCCATATATTAATAGCTTTAAAGGAACTAAGCTAGATTTATAATTTTGGAGCATCACTAAAATGTTATTTTTGAAAGAAATCAGTATTAAGCAGCAGAGTTAACCTTTTGGTTTTCAGATTTAAGCAGTAACACTAGTAGACATCTTAGATCAGAAACTGCTGCAGCCACCTCCTGACTCAGTCAGTGACCATATATTAATCACAGTTCAGTGCATTTATAAAAGGAGACCAAGATTCTTGAAACATTTCTTTTATGTAGCTGTATCAGGGGCTCGTTGTTCAAACGACGTGTAAAAGAGGATATAGGCAGCTGAAGATTTCACAGATGATGCAGAAATCTCGGAGACTTCATGGTCATCAAACTTATACCATCGCTGCTTTGCAGCATTTTTGCAATAGGCTGTGTAGTGTCCTCCATCCAGTCCTCCATAGTGATTCTACAGAAGAGACAACTAGATTAGGAAACCATAATTCATTCTTTTTGCCCTATACTTTTATGGCACTGCAATCAAGTATCAATGGCTCAAGTTCCACAAGGAAAATAAATAAATAATTTTGTAGTAGTTGGTGATAAGAGAGACTCTCCTATGCACGTTGTTCCTAGTTGGTGACATTTTACAAGGATTAAATGACATATAAGGTTCAAACCTAACTACTGTTACTTACAGATACAGCAAACAAGTTGTATCTTTTTGAGTTACTCTTTGGGCCAATAACATATTGTGACAGGTCAAGGCTTTCCAGAGGGAAATCAACTGATGTCTGAAGTTTTTGTTTCCATCGTCCATCATAGGAAAACCTAGGCATGAATTAAAATACATTGAGAGTTATTTTGGGCTCTACCAAGAATCCTGCAAAAATGATAAATAGTTTCAAAGCTACAAAATTATGAGTGTTCCCAAAGTATCAAGTCACTGCAGTTTGCTGCTTGTGTGAACAGATAGCAGAAATGTTCTGGACTGAACATGCCACATCTGGAAAATCCATTATTTTCAAGAGGTTTCCTGACTTTAACTCAAAGAAGTTGCCTGTACAAACACTTTCCCAGAAGAACATAAAAACTGCCTCTGATCACACCAGTAGCCACAACTCCAGCATAACCAAGCAAGTGTAAAATGGGCCCAGAACAGACTATATTCAACACTTGAAGTATATATGGATGTGTCACTTCTTACATAATTCACATGTTAATTTTTAAAGGACTGGAATCTGAAAGACAGAAAGTTGGGAAACGTGAGCATATGCTTTGCATAAGAAAGGTGTAGATGGGGAAGACTCTTCTCTCAAATGCTGGGAACTCAGTGACAAATTAGCAATAGTCTGAATCTGTACAAGGCAGCTTCATTTTTGTTTCTGCTTTTTAAAAAATATATCTTAAGTGCAGCAGCTCTTAACCTGGGGTCCATGGACCTCTGGGGGGACATCTTCACAGAGGGTCCACAAAGTTTTGAAAAAATGTAATGAGCTTTTACAGTTAAAACTAAAGGAAGGAAGGAAGGAAGGAAGGAAGGAAGGAGGGAAGGAAGGAAGGAAGGAAGGAAGGAAGGAAGGAAGGAAGGAAGGAAGGAAGGAAGGAAGGCAGGCAGGCAGGCAGGCAGGCAGGCAGGCAGGCAGGCAGGCAGGCAGGCAGGCAGGCAGGCAGGCAGGGTTACTGCAGTTTTCTAGTCCGAACTTGAGAGATATTAGATATCATTTGATATCAAAAATTTGGCCTTCACTACCCATTCCGCTCCGTGTGCTTGCGAGGCCCCTGGACAAGCACTCACACAGGCGCGGTCGAAAATAGCTGAACCATTCATATCCCAATCCAGGCAGCCCAGTAGTTGCCAAATGCAGCTTTAGGAGACCTCAAGGCAAGTACCTCTTAAGATCACATTATGTATGCACGCTGCTTAGAAAAGATCCCCTGCCCTGAGCAGGCAGCTTGATGAGCAGACTATACAACTCTCAAGCACTCCACGTTTGCATACTGTTTACGGTATTGACAACGCTGTCATAATTCAATCATCTAAAGTACTGACCTTTCGGAGGTTTTGTCTCCAGCCCAAAATCCATTGTTTTCCCTGGGAACGGACTAGCCTGCGGGCACATTTTCCCCTATAAGAACCCCTGACTTTGAGCATCTCGTCGGATCGCTCGTGACTTGCCTCCCAACTTGCTGCCTCTCCGTTTGACAAGCCTCCCCTCAGCCTCCACGTGCTGAGAACCTACACTCCCCAGCTTCTTTCCTTTTACCGGGCTACAGGATCAGGTACAGTATTTCCCCAAAAACTCCTCCCAAAATCCCCTATCTATTTTCCCCTCTTTATTTCTTTAGGACTGTGTGCATGGCTGTGCAATTGTGCAGTTTTTCTTAATTTTCTGAGTGAGTGCGTATGTTTGCTGTGATTTATAAATAAAGAAAACAATTATTAACTTCTGTTTGATTATTGACTCGGCCTGACCCCATAGACATTGGGTTCAAGATCTCGCCACGTTGCCCTGCCTCTCGCATTGCTAACTAGTACTCTCGCTAATTCCCATTCCCCATTATTTTGAACACATTGAGGTGTCCCTCCCAGGACCCCCAGAAATCAGGGTAATGGAAGGAAGGAAGGAAGGAAGGAAGGAAGGAAGGAAGGAAGGAAGGAAGGAAGGAAGGAAGGAAGGAAGGAAGGAAGGAAGTAGGCAGGCAGGCCGGCCGGCCGGCCGGCAGGCCAGACATTCATGCACTGATCTCAAGGAGGAGTCTTTTGCTGATGTCAGATATCACTTATACTAATTTTCATTACAATATCTCAAACCATCAAAAGTTATGAAATGGTTTGATAGCAAAAAACGCACTCAGCATTTGCTACTTCTGCATGCAGAGAGAACATGCAAGTGAATGACACTGAGTGGCTGAGCAAAAGTGCGTGACATTTCTTGCTACCACACACAGCCAGTAGCCACCTTGAGTTAAGTTTTGGTGGTCTGCAGCAACAAATAATATTTAAAAGGGGTCCATGGTAAAGAAAGGTTAGGAACCACTGCCTTGCTGTTTTCAGGAAGGCTAAATTACCCATATTGCTAGAATCAGTGCTACTCAAGCCTTACCTTTTCAAGTGCACTAAAAGAACAGGAGGCAGCTTCCAGATTTCTATTTTTTTCAAAGAATCTCTTCGAGTTTTGCAATGACTACAGTAAAATCTATTGTTATCTGTCAGTTTTTCTTCTTTGGAGAATAATCTAAGGCATTCCTAGAGAAAAGTAAAAACAAACAACTGTAATTGATATCTCTACAACAGGGAATAAACTTAGACCTAGACCTAAAACCTTTTGCTGGTATTTTCAAAGAAGACCTAGCGCCCTAACTAGCCTTTCTCAGGTCTCAACCACAAGCAGCAGAGAAAACCTTGATGTTTTATAAAAAGTAGTTTCTAACTTTCATTTTAAAGATAATCTGAGAATCCAAAGTACTGGAGACAAAAGGTCAGGGCTGTACAATATGGTTTCATCAAAGTACAAAATCTGACATTGCCCACAACATCCTATGAAACTTGGATCTCTTTCCTTTTCCATCTTTTTAAAAAAGGCAGGTTTCTAGTTCTGAATGCTGTGACGATATATCTGACAGTATGTGACCAGTGCCTGGTAAAATCACTGAATTCAGAAAGAGAACTAAATAGGACTTTTGAGCAAGGTTTCACATTTTTGTCCCTCCCCATGAAGAGAAGCAGCAGAAACAATCACCAAAATAAGCACATTTATATAATTTACACAGGCAGCTTAGTTAAGCCTTTCCTCTTCAAGCAGAAATTCTGATTTATTACAAGTACAGAATGAACATGCAACCCAGCCAGCAGCACCCTTACTTGTGTCTCACTATTTTCTAGATTGTGTTCATCTGTGGGAGAGTATTCTATTTTTAATTTTAATTTAACCAGACAAAGTACAAGGGATATAAAATAAACATAGCTCCTGCTCCCACTAAATGGCAGGGTGGAGGAAGACGAGAGAAGATCAGGGACAAACCCTTGGATTTTTTCAACTGCTTCTATCATTATGAGAAGAACAGTTTCTTCCAGAGTTTTACTCTCACAGGGCAAGAGGAGGACTCGTATTCACACAACTCTGTTGGTTTGGTCATTTAACTTTCCCCACTTTTTACAAGTCCAAGGCTTGTCCATAATATTTCTGTACAGATAATTTTGGGTTAACAGGAGCAATCTTTTTAAATGAAATAACAGTTGGGGACAAAACATCACTTTAAAGAAAAAGCAGTTAGGAATTGCTTATTACTGACATAAACTCATCCATACAACTAACCTGCAGTGTACATTTACTGGTGGATGCAAGTGGCAAGGACAAATACATAAAAGCTTCAAAGGTCCGAGACTTTTTATGACAGGTAAGACACTGCACCGTGGATTTGAACTGGCCTTGGAAGAGGGCAACAATAATAGACTCATTGAGCTGCTTGTGCTTGTGCCAGGCAAGATCAGCTGCTTTGGAATCATCTAGATGATCATTGTTTTCTTCTTTATAACGTTTTCTGTTGTCAGCCTGGAAAATTGGGAAATTAAAATGCTTTAATGAAGCAAGGTAAAGTCATGTTTTGTATACATCACATGATACTGTGAAAATTTAGAAGGAAAATGATAATGCCATGCATGCACAAATTCTAAGAAATATTCAACAGATTCTTGGAGCATCATGACTATTTTGTAAACATTTTCTTTCTTCTAGGCAGTAACTTGATCTTTTTTGTTAAAGACATTTTTCTCATTGCAAGTATAATACAAATACTGTGGAAGGCTAGGAAAAGAGAATTAGAAAGAGTACACAGTTCAGAAGCATGCTTCAGGGACTTCTCTATACAGCTGCAAATCCCAAAACCCAGCCTTTCCCTTCCATGTAAATCAGAGAAAGCAAACTCCCTGAGAAGAAGCCAAGCCATTCCCTTCATTTTCTAGTCTAAATTTAGGACTGGAGATTTATCACTTCTGTTAAATCAGAATTTACAAATGGCCTACCTGTAATATGCCTATATAACACCAGTTATATATATTTAATGTTAACAGCTTGACTAAATGGTGCATCAAGAACCCCCTGCCCTCCAGACGTTGCTCAACTACTGCTCTCTTCATCCCTATGTTGGTTGGGCACTGATGGGAGTTACACCATCTGGAGTACTACAAGTCCACCACCACCCTGGCACAGGGCAACCAGTTCCGTTAAATGATAGATTCCTGTGATTATAGTTCAAATATGTACAGTTAAAAAAAAACTAAAGCAGGTTTTGAGGCAATGAATTTGGTCTGAATTTCAAGTCTCTTGACATCTTGTAATAAAAACAGATAGAACTTAGAAGCTCACAGAAAGTTGTTTGTTTTTTTTGTTTTGTTTTTTTGAGTGATCAAACTACATTATCTTGCTCCAATTGTTACAATAAATCTGCAAGACAAGACAGTATTACCAATCAATGTACTGCAGGTAGATAGGAGTAAGTGTGTGTGCATGAAAGACTGCTTGATAGATTCAGCCTCCTAAAGATAGTCTTGACAGCTCAGTCTTCTAGCTACTACACAACTTTTGTGTGACATCAAAAATAAACCTAAGAGTGTTATTTGTAAGGGTAGTAAATGACTATGTACAAACAGGTCTGCCAAATCAATTTAATGAATTTAATGAAATGGAAAATGTGTTATTGTTGTTAAGTAAAAAATATCCTTTTTCTCCTCTAGTTTATCTGCACACAGAGGTCCAGTTCAAAAGAAACGTTGATCTGAATGAACTGTACCACTTCACTTCAGGTTGGAAATCACGGAAGGCAAAAGGCTGGGCAACAATCATTCCTTGATATGTTATCTATATATATTCAGGGATTTTATATTATACAGGAGAGGCTTCAAAAGAGGTAGTAATCAGCAGTCTGAAGTAGTACATTCCATTCAACAACCCAGTTCCACCATTTATGTAGCCAAGATACAACATGGTAGTTACTATGGATTTGAGAGACAAAGGCACACAGATGAGATTTATAATGTTTTTTGCACTAAATTTTGCTTGATAGGTATGTAAGGATGAGTTATTACACCGGCATTTAAGAGCGAAATGAAGAGTGCATTTTTCTACCACACTGATGACATGACCAAAATATATATCTATGTACCAGACACAAAATGAATAATAATCAAAGCATTACTTTACTTACTCTCTAAGTGGACATCACAGTATTTGTTAAAAACAAAAGGGAAAAAAAAACTGAAAAAGCATGTCTAATTGAATACAAATTATTTTTCATACTTGAATTCAGTAAACGAGAAAAGGAATCCTAAAAATCCAAAAGGAAAATCATGTAGATGTTCTGACAGGCTGTACCTTGTGTCTGGATCATTACTAACTGAATATGTGAATGGACATGAAAAACCAGCTCTAGATAATAATTTAAAGGGGCAGTAAAGCTGTAATCCTGAAGTCTCTTAGAGGGCATCCCATGGCCATAGGAGACTTTGGATCTCTTCTATGATGACAGAGTGAGACATCTGCCCATGGAGAGGGATATCTGATCCATAAACATTCTCCCAGCCACTGCAAGTAATTCTATGCATCACTGGCAAGCTTCTCACCTACTTGTGTGAGTCTGGGAAGTTCTTCAGTACTTGGGCTCTTCCACCTTCCATCACTCCACTCTCATTTCCACTATCACTCCACCCCACCCCTAGACTGCTCAGATCTTGACTATATTCACAGTTGCTTCTTCCTAAAGCAATCAAGGACAGAAATGCTTTGAGCTGCACATTGCTTCCTCTGCCTTGTCTCCCATTCTCTGTTTGTTTGTTTGGTCAGTAAAAACCCTAATGAGAGACTTAAGAGGAAGAAAGGTCAATATTCTGCTGACAATAAAGGCCCCAAGCTAGTGTATGTTTGGGAAAGCAGAACAGTAATTTTTCTTGTAAGCACTCTGTAGCCATTTCTACTCAAGTTCCTGGAAGTTGATCTCACCAGCATACAAAACTGTCAACTTTTTTAAAAAGATGTCTTTCAAATTCACTATGTTTAATCAGTACAACTCCTCATCTCTACAAATGTTAAGAGACTTTTCAGAATCATACCACCCAGGGTCTGATGCCTTTCTGGCATACTGCAGAGTTGTTAAAGAACATAAAAATTGTTCTGCGGTTTTAGTTAATCTAATTCATTCTTCCTCAGCTGCAGCCAGCCAGATACCCAATGGAAGCTCATGGAAAAGGTATCCTTAATGGTTTGTCCACAGCATCTGATTTTATGGAATTTCATATTTAGCTAACATTGTTTAAAATCTCTAAAACTCTGTTTAATCCCTAATCTCTAAGACTTTGTCTAATCCTTTCAAAACTCGTTACCCTCAACAATGAATTCAGCTGGCAAATTCTAGCAGAATAGTAACCCAAATATGCCCATTCAGAAATATAGTACCCCAAATATACCTATTCAGAAATCCAAGGAAGGTATCATCATGCTGGTGGTACCCCAAGCTTTGGAGAAGAACAAAGAAAAGGGAGGGGGAACTATGGGAGCGGGAAACAGACACAGACTTTGCTTCCAAAAGAACCCAGTCGTGACTGAGTACTCTCAATGCCCACAGAATCCAACTTTCTGTTGAGGAGGAAAATGGAGGAGGAATTACAGACAAGTCTACTGCATAGGAGCACTCTACACTGCAAAACTGTTTGCAGGTCCCTTTCATCTATGCTAGTGGACATCCCATGGCAAAGAATTCTAATTAAAATACATAACACACTATGTTTTCCTCATTTAAAGTTACTGCCAAAGGTTTGGCTGAAAGCAAAGTCTACTTTAGATTTAGAAAGTTATATTTTCTGCACTGCTTTCTAGTCATACCTGTCTGTTGCAGTAAGACTTTTTAAAGAACAGCAACCCTTTTCACAGTCAAAATTGTAACAAAATTGTGTAAATACAGGATGCTTTGTGTGTGCATGGGGTGTCCAAAATGTCTGCTTGGCAACTGTCAAGCTGTGGTTGCCCATGGGGAATACAGGCTATTCAATGAAGATGCAGCAGCTCTGGGCCTCCAGGAGAAGAAAAAGGTGGGGGGCACTTCCATCTATGTGCATATCCTCATTTCTTCCACCCTCCAAGCTGAGGCCAGCTGCTTCTTGTCTGACTTGGCCCCCACCCTCAAGCCTTCGTAAGCAGCAGCAGCCATTCCTGTAGTCCAGGGCAGAGAGAAAATATGGAATTACATGGACAGGATGTTGTGTTCTGCCCACTTGATGTAGGATCTTGGGTGATGTGTGAGATTTTATGCTGCTACTTCGTAATGCCACCTTTTCACATAAATTGTATAATTTTCACCAAAAATGAAACTTACTTTATTCAAGTCTTCATGGAGACCATCCATTAAAAACAAGAGCAATTCTTGAGAGTCTTGCTGACTGTACCCTGCAAACTGGTCATTGATCTTCCCAATGGTAATTTTGAAGTCTTTTGGACTGATATATCTGTATTGTCCAGCCCAGAGGGCTTTCATGATTATGCCAAACTCTTCTGCCACTTCACCTTTGTGCCCCAAGAAATTTGACCTACAATTAACAAAAGAATTTGATGATTGATGTCTTTAAACAGAAAGAATCTGAAACAAATGCTTTTAATGTCACTTTTCCATTTCTCTGCCAAGCTGACAATGTGGCTAGATTTCATCTACACTGGAGAATACTGATTTAGCTATTCAGGGGAGGCTCTCTAAACTTGAACCTTCAACTACTTAATGTGTACATACACTGCACCCTCTGTATATGCAGGGTTTCCATTCCAGGAATCCCCAGGTAAAACAAAAAACACAAAGCACCAGATCCCATTATAGTCAACAGACATGATGTGTGGCAGTGTAGATGTGTGCTCACTGCATCCATTTTCTATAATGGGACGTGATGCTCCATACAACCTTGCATTTGTGCATGCAGAGGTCATGCTAGAGGAGGGCCACTACATACACACACAAACTAACTTAAGTTCCATTGTGAAAGAAAGGTGGGATGCAAAAGTTATAAATAAAATAAAAATATTAGAATTTCATTAAAGATACATCTTTACATAAATGTTGCTATAAAAAGTTTTGCATCCAAAGAGTTAAGTACCCCTCACCCGAAAAAAAGATAATTACCGGTTGATATCATCTTGATAGCAGTTTCTGTTGAAGTAATCAGCTAGATGTGGTGCATTACATAGGCATTGTAACACAGAGTTCATATAGCAAGTATTTCCTAAATTACGAAGGCCTGTGAGAGCTGGTCCCATTCCTCCAAATACAGGGTTGAGATTACGAATTTGAGATGCAGAAAGCCTTGAGATTTCAGCTTTAGGATAGCTTACTGGTCTGCAAGTAAAGCAGTAATATTAGAATGAAATATCTTTTTGTATTTAATATTTTTTAAAGTTAATGGTGTATTCAAGGTTTGTTATTCAGGATGTATAACATTAGAATGAAATAACATTAACAATATCAATAATATTAGAGTGAGATATCTTTCTGTGTTTAGTTTTTTTTTAAGTTTATGATGTTCTGTGTTCATGGTGTGTTATCTAAGATATTCTGTTATTTGACACATCTTTCAGAATGATTGGAAAGAAGATGCCTGAGCTTCCAGAAATCAGTAGCCATGTGTGCTATATATAATTCTAAGCATAAATCTTTATTATTTTAGTAAAGTTGTACTGGTAGGTTCAAATAAGTAAGTTTTATTTAACCACCCCATGACATTTTAATTGAAAGAGTGGGCTGGGGGTCTAGTCCAAATGAGCATACAGTTTACCTGCTTTATTGTGCTATAGAGACATCCGAGTACCTAATTTTGGATGTGTCATGTCCCCAGAAGACATGAAAGAGTGCTCACAGTGTTTCTAGTTCTTCCAGATAATGAAACATACTTACCTTGGCAAATTACAGGCTTTAAAAAAATTAAGATTATATTAATGCCTCAATTCTAGGCATTAAAATCATGAAAATAAAATCTTGAGTAGCGTTACAGATACGTGGACAGACATACATGGATCGTCCAATTTGTTCTAAGGTATCTTCATAGGAATAAACATGTACGAGCAGTGGAACATGACACAGAAACACTGTGCACTCAGCAACCAAGATATCTATGAACAAGTCAATTCTCCACCAAGGCGTTTTAATTTTCAGAATATGTCAGCAGCTCATAATCCATATGTATTCTAAGAAGCTCTAAAGCTGGCAAACATCTGTATTTCTATATTTCTTCACATCTTCCAAAGAATTTCAGCAGTAAGATTACAGAACTGTGGTCTACATAAAAATAACAATGAGGGAGTTTACAGACGACATACTGTAAGTGACATACTTATTCTCACGATTAACAGTAGGAATGATGGTGACTTTCTTTTTCTCTTCCTCCTGAATGGCCTGGGTTATGTCTGGTGAGGAGTAAGAGCGCTTCAGTTTGGAGGGTTCCCTGTCCCGCTGATCCACAGCCTGAGGTTTTGGTTTATGAGTTGGTGGGGTAGAAGGTGGAGTGGCAGATGGAGTCATTTCTGGTGGATACATGTGAACTGTATTGGTCGGAGAGTGGTAGTAACGGAAAGTTCCAGTAACTGGATCAAGGAACTTCAAATAACACATTCATTTTAAAAAAGTGGGAGGGGGGAGAAAAAGGAAAGAGTTAAATCTAACTTCAAAAAACTTGATTTGGAATACTACAATGCATTAGATATACAGCTGCCTTTGAAAACTGGAACGCTAGGAACTTATTGTGAATTTCAATTCTTGTCTGATGAGAAGACATTCATATATGAGTTAACATTTAACATGATTTAACATAAGTGTCATGTGTCAAAAGAAATGCATTTATGGTATTTATCTCGTATTTCGCCCCGTAGTTCTTTTGAAAAACCACAGAAAATCGCAGCCAAGCACAGTTATCACAGAGACAGAATAAAATGAAAGATAAAGTAAAAGCAAGCAGACACATGACACAAGGTAGATGGTATCACGACCAATCCGTGAACATCACTGTAGTATGGTGAGTTTGGATGTCTCCACTACCCATGAATTGACATTCACTGTAAGCTCCCTATACTCCATTCTTTGTCTGTGCCAAAGGAGTCATCCACATATGACAGAACGGGAATTGTGTGTGTCTCAAGATGTTGCTGGACAGGAACTCCCAGCATTCTTCAGCGCTGGATATGCTGGATAAGGCTGCTGGGAGCTGCAGTCCAACAACCTCTGGAGGGCTGCACAATTCTCATCCCCAATGTATGGGATTTAGCTGAGATACAAAACAAATAGGGAAGGAGGGATTAGCAACCTTTAATCTAAGAAGGAACAACATGTTGTAGCACCTGTCTACTAAAGGGATCTTTTGAAAAGGCACACTTGCCCCATTTGTAATGCCTGACAAAGGTGGAGGGGCTCAATCAGGTGAACACATCCAGAAGAGCATTTACTGAAAAGGCCATTATGCAATCTATTTGCTCTGTGGCAGCGAAGCAAACAGATTGTACTAGGACATAAGAAGGTTTGAATAAGGCAAGAGACTGGTATACCATGAAGATAAAGGTCTTCCACCACCTGACCAAAGTAGTAGAGGAAACATTCTTACGTAATATAGTAGGTTAGAAAGACAACACCTCTGAACACCTAAGTGACTTTGTTCTTTTGATATACATATGTAGTGCTCTTCTGTTGCCAAGCCTGTGCCACTATCTTTCAGAAGGGAAGGAATGGGAAAAAGGAGGGCGAAGATATTGCTTGAGTCAAGTGGAATGCCAAATTAACCTTTGGGAGAAAATACAGGCCCAGTTCATGTATGGCTGAATTGCTTTTGAACCTGTACAAAGATCTGTTTACAGAAAAAGCTCCTAACTCTGACAACCTTCTGGCAAAGGTAATGGGTACCAAAAACAGGACCCTGGAGAGATAGAACCCTGAGAATAAAAGCTTTAGAGGCTCAGAAGATAGTTCTGTGAAAGCCTTTGGCACAGTAAGTAAGTTCCACATGAGGAAGTCATGAGCTATTGGAGGGCTATCTGTCAAATTCTTCCATTTTAAGAAGCAGGAAACAGACATGGGCAGGATGCAGCTGGAGGACATGTAAATGCTGCTGCTGGGGAGATGGTCTTACATGGCTCCAGACATCTTCCAAAAGACACAGTTAGGACCACATGAACATCCTTCAGTAGATTTGGAGAAAGATTTCCCCACTGATGCCATAATACCAGATCAGGAAAAAGAAATGCAGGTAAAAGCAAGGTATGGAGATATAAGAAGACATGTTAAAAGGGGAGATAACAAAGAGAGGGTTTTTTAAAAAAATATCAGCAACAAAAATGAAGTAGTAAAATAATAGAGAAATAGAAAAATTAAAAGATGAAATACATCAAGTTTAAGGGGAGCAAGAAAACCAAACTAGCAACTGAGAAAGGAGCTAACTATACATACTATAAAAGCAATTATTTCATCACATGGCCCTTACTTAGCATGTGCAGTCATAGGCGTTAATTCACACATGGCTGGCTCCCTCACTCCAGATAGAGAATTACAACTGGTTCAAAGCAAGGAAGTAAGGTGCTTAATATTGACTACCTGACATGACTATAATACGCCAATACTTTGCATATACAGTACATTACTTTCCAATCTGTTTTCACATCTAATTCAAAGTGTTGGTATTGACCTTCAAAGCTCTAAATTGTTTGGGGTCCATATACCAGAAAGACTGTCTCTTCCCTCATATACTTCTCCAGATTGTAAGAACATCTTTTGAGGCCTGACTTTTCTCTAGCTGCCCCAGCCGAAGGAGAGGGCCTTTCAGTGCTGAAACCCAGTGGAATGGCCTCTAGAAAGAGGCTTGCCTGGTGCCTATGTTGTGGTCTGTCAGCATCACATGAAAACTTTTTCAGTTTTTTAAAAATATATATACATAATTTAATGCAAGGGGGGCACAAATCACAACTTATGTTGTTACAGAAGAACCCAAATGAGGACGCTATTACAATGTCCTGCAAAATGACTGTTGTTAATGCATATTACTATTAAAGTCCATCTCTCTTCTTAATCTTCAATAGATAACTGGGTATACCATTATTTGCTGTATGTTTCTGAGAATTAACTGTGATGCTCAAAGAATAATAAGCTAAGATGAGTACCAAAGCACAAGTCCAGAACATTAGACATTACACTTACTTTAGCCCAGCCAGCAGGCAATCCTGGTATAATTCTCCCCATCTCCTCACTCCGTGCTCTTGTTAGTGGCTCCCGCTGGGACTAAGAACAACACAGAGATAAGAATAAGACACAAAAGATACAATATGTCATACCTACTTTAATTCACTATTAATTTCAGCACATAATTTACAAGCTTATGTAAGAAATCAGCAAGTAACCCCTTAGCTTCATAAAACAATGAAATGATGTTGCTTTCCCGACCAAAGTAGCCTAAAGTGAGTTTTAGGGTCAGATGTTCACAACAATAAGAGCCAACAATCTGGGATTTTTCTAACGCTACCACTTTAAAAAAATAGTATGTAGAAGCTGTCGGTATCCTTCTGAGTTTGTGGAAGGTGGTGCAATGAAAGAGAAAAATTTTTCCAAGTCAAAGACACTTTATTTTTGCCAGGGCCCTGCTTCAACTAGTTGTATTGAAGCTGATACATTTAAATGCACCAGCTTAAGATCTGTGACTCCTAATTTACTTTACAAATGAATTTTTTACTTTGTAGACAAAAAGAGGTCATCACACATAGGCAGCTATAGAAATATTATGGAATGACACTGACTCAAGTACTGAATTTGCTGGAAAATAGTGGTATTTTATGAAAAATAACACAATACAGTAACACGGCAAGAAATATAAGACAATGTGATGTTATGACATCTGCTCTAGGTTTCAGCAGCTATAAGTGGAATACCCCACAATGCATTTACTTTATTTTTTTCACACTGTTGTTCAGTATCTTCTCTAATATCTCTTGGCTTTTGAGATTCTGCTTGGAGTTTAACCCCAGTCTGCTGTAAAAGATTTTGAAAGAAAAACTTTCAGTGTTTATGTATTAATTTAGTAAGCTTAGGTGTCTCATATATTAGTGTAACATGGTAAAATGCACACAAAAGGATCTTATAAAAGCAGCATTTTTGTCTATTCCTATTACTGGAGTGCACAAACATACATTCTTGTTGAATTTATTACATCAGTTTAAGGAAAGTAGGCAGATAAAATGAATGATGTTCTGCGTACATAAAATGAGCCACTTCTCTAAGTCAGACCTGCCACTCACTTGCCTGCAGACAAAACTGCAACCAGGCAAGGAGTAACCATAACCCAGATCTGCCAGCAAATGGTAGTTCTTGAAAAACTCCAAAACTGGAAAAACAAACAAACACACCCCTTGTCTTACTTATACTGAAAACAAATCTGTGAGAGCCCAATGGGACTGTTCACATCTTAGTTTACTAAGCTGAGATACTGTGTCCAAACTTGCTCAAGGAAAGTGTCTATACAAGTCAGCAGGCCACATCAGGAGAGTTTTGTTATACCTCTCCAGTCAAGGATTATAAATACTGTGACATTTCCTTCTCTCTTTGCCAGATACTTAAGGGGGGGGGGGTTGTACAAGTTCCCTACATGTTGCATTCACTTCACAATACAATGACATGAGGTTACATCCTGCTCCATATATAGCTGGGTCTGGAACATAATACAGTCCTCTCTCTGGTTTTGGCCTTAGTGTTTTGCTGTAGAGGCTGATGGCCTTTTGCATTAACTGTATAGCTCACCTTGCTAGAGACAGAATCCCCCCTCACAGATGCATGGGATTCCTCAGCAAATTTGTGTCTCTGGATTTCTGGTGTCCAGGTAACCTTTTCTTTTTCACTGGCAGAAATTTTTTCACTGTCCTTTTTTTTCACTTCAGGGATTTCACTCACAATTTTACTTGTCTTTTTAAGGTCCGTTAATTCTTTTGGTGTCTTTTCCTCTTCTTGTTTTTCACCTGTTCCTCTGCTAGCCTGTTCTTCTTTTTCACTCTGAAGAGTTTCCCTGTCTTCCATTTCTTCCTGTTCCTCTTTTGCTTTTTCCTCTTGATCTTGCCTCATCCATTTCAGCTTCTCCTTCCGTTCTTCCTGTTGCTTCTCCTCTAGCTCTTTTTGTTGTCTGTTTTTTCCCAGCTGAGAAGCTTTATCAGCAAGGATGTGGGTTTTCTCTTCTTCTGTCAGGCTGACCTTTGCATCCAATGGTGGCTTTGTGGAGCGATCTGGAACCATTTTTCCATTTGAAATAAGCTGCTTACCAATGACTGGGCTGTCAGCTTTTCGCTTATCATCATCATCTGGAATTTTGGTTGAAGGCTTTTTTGAACGATCAACCTGGATCAATTAAAAAAAATAAAATATTAAAATATTTTGACAGATTTTTCATGAGGTTTACAAATGTGTCTTAGTTTTACTAAAACATCTGAACCCAACTAAAGATTATTCTTTGGTCCTGATATGATGCCACCTGGATATGTAAAACAAGCTACACTCATTCAGGGTTTTGTTCAACCTCCCTCTGTTCCCATTCTCCAGGAAGGAAGGATAAGCTTGTTTGCTCCATTCCCTAGATAGAGAGTTTGTTGAAATAGCTGAGAAATTAGTGTGGAACTGAACTGATGCTTGTTAAAAGGGCTGGCAACTTGTGATCCCCCAAGCACTACTGAACTGCAATTCCCATTAGCACTATCTATCTTAACCAATGGGTTATGGGATTTCTAGTCCAATAACATCTGGAAAAGTCACCATCTACCAGCCTTTGATATAAATGCATCTGGGACAACCACTCTATTTCACAATATTTTTCTTAAAATTTTGAGAGTTTATACTTTTCAGAGGATTTAACCTAGAAGACATATAAAATAAAACAGCGCATTAAACTCCTGAATCTAGATTATGGAAAGCATGTTAAATGTTCTTCAAAACTAGAAAACTAGCTACTGCATATAACACGGAAAACACCTGAGAAATCTGAGTGCAGATTCTTTATGTGCAAAGATTTGGGGTTTCAGTGTAACAAAGAATCTGCTTGGTAACTCTACTTTGCACAAAGTAACCATATTTTGTACAAAGAAGAGCAGCTGATACTTCCTGTATCAACTGCTCTTCTTTGCACAAAGTAAGGTTACCATCTATGTCTATTATAGAAGGAAAGTAATTTTATTTGATGAGGTTGATAGGACCAGTTTTGCTATCTTAAACAGACAAGAAAGAGTATTTGTGTTTATTCTTGTTCTCTCCACCCACCTCACCCTTCACTGGATTTCTTCTACTTACATGAATCGAAAGTCAAAATTAGAGACTAGCTATATTTACAGGATGCTAACAAAGATTTGGAAAGTTTTCAGTGAACAGGATTTAGGATATGCTACTATACTTTGAAAGAGGCTCCCTCTCTTATTATTTTAATTGATCTATGTTATCCTGAGAAAAATTCACAGAACTACGTTTCCAGACTATACTTTCTTATCATCTGTATGGGAGGTATGCAACCTGTTTTTGTATTTGGATGTCCTTGTACATGTTACCCCAGAAATAATACAATACCTATTATGACTGAGCTTCAGTAGACAGCTATCCTTTCCTAGGGCACAGTGCCTCTGGAATTCTCTTTTCACAGATGCCCACTTGACATCTATCCTTAAGCTTTTCAGAAGAAGGAAGAGTTTTTTTTTTCCCAGACCTTGTACGATCTCAGTTATGTTACACTTTTAACTCAGTAGCCATTTTATTGTTTTAAATTTGCTCTGGGAGTAGAGATGCTAAAGAGTGGTATAAAACATCTCAAAATAGGTAACATTAAAAAAAAATCAAAACCCAACTTTGAATATCTCTCAAGGGGTTTACAGTGATCCTAGAATAACATTTACTGTACTACAATACATACTTTTCTCTAACCTAACAATTTCAGAAAAGGCAGGCTCATCCAATCAATTGTAATGGAATAGAGCAGACAAAACATCTGTATAATTATGCTGCATTTTAAGTGAACATGTCTTATTTATTTAATATTCTGCTTTTATCCTAATAGTGAGACTCAAGGCAGATAACATATTTAAAACAATACAAATTAAAAACAACATAAAGCATTCATAAAGGTATAAATATTAGATTTAAGAAATAATTGAACAATTTATGAAGTTAAAACATTAAAACCATTAAAATGTATTAAAAGACTGCATACAAAACTTAAAAAGAGATACGCACAGCATTAAAAGCCAAAACATAATTAATTTGTAAAAGCCTGATGACATAAAAACGTTTTGATCTACCAAAAGAAGGGGAACAAGCATGGGAAATCCTGGCCTCTCTAAAATGGGAGGTCTAAAGTCTGGGAGCAGTGATCAAGAAGGCCCTCTCCCTTATTCCCACCAAACGAGCCCGAGAGGGTGGTGAGACAGAGAAAAAAGACCTCTCCAGACAATTGGGCTCTTGGATTTCTTGTCAAAGTTCACTTACTTGAGGAATAATCTTTGCGACAGATACTGGTTGGACAATAGAAGATGAACTGTCACTCTTAAGAGTAGCACCAACTGATCCACTAGAAACTGGAGGTTTAAATGCCTCTACTTTCTTTTCCTGGTCATTTACAGTTTCTTGTCCCCCTGTTACTTCCACCACAGAAGGTTTGACATGAACAACAGGTAGTGGAGAGGGAACTGGTTCTTCCAAAGATGGGTATGTAAAATCCACTGAAAAGGAAAGAAAGAGTTAAGAGATACATCTAAATGAGCTGTTACCTGCACGAGCCTGTCAACCAGATAAGGGCAGCATAAGTTCTTGCTATTGGTCTATTTTTTACATGGGATTAGATGGACAGGTAAGCAAAACAAGAACTTTGCAGTGGTTGAACTGAGATTGCTGAACACTAGTCTCCTGAAAGTGTGATGCAGGTTACTTACCACGAAGGTCTGCACTAGACCTGGAAAAGGAAACAGTCACACATGGATTAACTCCCACTGCCACACAGACAAAGCAGGAGTCACACAACTTAACGTTTCTCTCTACGTAAGCTTCTTAGTTCCTAACTCAGTTCTTCTTACAGCACAGAGGAGTTACAGAGTGAGTCAAGCAGTATATACAAAATGTAAGCATGGGACTAGTTGACTGTGAAATAATAGGGAACTCTTCATGTCTCATGATTGAAATGTAGGAATAGAGGGGTATAGCCTATTTTGTAGAAATAGACCAAACAAGAAAGGAGGAGGAGTAGCCTTGTATGTCAAGGATGTTTTCACCTGTGATCTGTGACTTAAACCCAGAAAGCCAGGTCGAGAGCATCTGGGTAAGAATTAAGGGAGCGAGAAACAATAGGGATATTCTGGTGGGGGTTTACTACAGACCTCCAACCCAGACTGGGGACTTTGATGATGCCTTCCTCAACCAAATGACTGCACATTCAAAAAGGAGAGATACAGTAATAATAGGAGATTTCAATTACCCGGATATATGTTGGCAGTCAAACTCTGCCAAGACAGCAAGGTCCAGCAAGTTTCTTGCTTGTCTTGCAGACAATTTCATGGTCCAGAAGGTGGAAGAGGCCACAAGGGGATCAAATATTCCAGATCCTGACCAATAGGGATGACCTTGTTAATGAGGTAAAAGTGGTTGGATCTTTAGGGGGGAGTGACCATGCCCTATTGGAATTTGGCATTCAGTGGGAAGGAGAAAATAAGTGTAGCCAGACACTCATCTTAGATTTTAAAAAAGTGGACTTCTGTAAACTTAGGGAGCTGCTGGCTGGAAGTCAGTGGTCAAGAATAGTGAAAGGGAAAGGAGTTTAGGAGGCATGGGAGTTCCTTAAAAGGGAGATACTGAAGGCACAGTCTAAAACTGTACCAATAAGGAGGAAAAATGGAAGGCATCTGAAGAAACCAGAATGGTTGACTAAAGAACTCTCAGTTGAGCTAAGTGTTAAGAGAAACATGTACAGGAAATGGAAGAAGGGGGAAACCACCAAAGAAGAATTTAAGCAAATAGCTAGGAGATGTAGGGAGGAGGTCAGAAAGGTTAAAGCACAGAACGAACTTAGGCTGGCCAGAGACACCAAAAACAATAAAAAGGGCTTTTTTAAATATGTACGCAGCAAAAGGAAAAGGAAGGAGACAATACGTTGCTGCGCAGAGAAGATGGCGAATTACTAACAGGGGGAAGAGAAAAGGCAGAACTACTTAACACCTTCTTTGCCTCAGTTTTTTCCCAGAAGGATACAAGCACTCAACCTGGCAGTTGGGGAGCAGAGGAGGAAGCAGGGGAAATGAGGCACATAATAGGTAGAGAGGTGGTACAGGAATACCTGGCCACACTAGATGAATTCAAGTCTCCAGGGCCAGATGAATTGCATCCTAGGATATTAAAAGAACTGGCAGAGGTCATTTCGGAACCGCTTGCTATAATCTTTGAGAAATCTTGGAGGACAGGAGAAGTTCCAGCAGACTGGAAGAGGGCAAATGTTGTCCCCATCTTCAAGAAGGGAAAAAAAGAGGACCCAAATAATTATTGCCCAGTCAGCCTGACGTCAGTACCCGGAAAGATTCTGGAGCAGGTCATTAAGCAGTCAGTTTCTAATCACTTAGAAAGCAATGCGGTAATCATGAGAAGTCAACATGGATTTCTCAAAAATAAGTCATGCCAGACTAATCTTATCTCTTTTTATTATAGAGTTACTAACTTGACAGACGAAGGGAATGCTGTGGATGTAGCATTTCTCAATTTCAGTAAGGCCTTTGACAAAGTTCCACATGACATTCTTGCAAAGAAGCTAGTAAAATACGGGCTGGACAGGGCTACTGTTAGTCGGATTTGTAATTGATTGACCGACCGAACCCAAAGGGTGATCACGAATGGCTGCTTTTCATCCTGGAGAGAAGTGACTAGTGGGGTGCCAAGAGGTTCTGTCCTGGGCCCAGTGCTGTTCAATATCTTCATCAACGACTTGGATGAAGGAATAGAGGGCATGCTCATCAAATTTGCAGATGACACCAAATTGGGAGGGGTTGCTAATACACCAGAGGACAGGATCAAAATTCAAAATGACCTGGATAGTTTGGAGAGCTGGGCCAAAGCTAACAAAATGAAATTCAACAGAGAGAAGTGTAAGGCCCTACACTTAGATAGAAAAAATGGAATACAGAAATATAGGATGGGGGACACGTGGCTGGATAGCAGTACGTGTGAAAGGGACCTAGGAGTTTTAATAGACCACAAGCTGAACATGAGTCAACAGTGTGATGCGGCAGCCAAGAAAGCCAATGCAATTCTCGGCTGCATCAATAGGAGTATGGTGTCCAGATCGAGGGAGGTAATGGTACCACTCTACTCTGCTTTGGTTAGACCTCATCTTGAATCCTGTGTCCAGTTCTGGGCACCCCAATTTAAGAAGGACATGGTCAGGCTGGAACAGGTCCAGAGGAGGGCAACCAAAATGGTGAGAGGCCTGGAAGCCATGCCCTATGAGGATAGACTCAGAGAGCTGGGTATGTTTAGTCTGCAGAAGAGAAGGTTAAGAGGGGACATGATAGCCATGTTTAAATATTTGAAGGGATGCCATGTAGAGGAAGGAGAGGGCTTGTTTTCTGCTGTTCCAGAGACCAGAACAAGGAGCAATGGATTCAAGCTGCAGGAAAGGAGATTCCACCTGAACCTCAGGAAGAACTTCCTGACAGTCAGGGCTGTCCGGCAGTGGAATATGCTGCCTCGGAGTGTGGTAGAGTCTCCTTCTTTGGAGGTTTTTAAGCAGAGGCTGGATGGCCATCTGTTGGGAGTGCTTTGAGGGTGTTCCTGCATGGCAGGGGGTTGGACTGGATGGCCCGTGTGGTCTCTTCCAACTCTACATTTCTATGATTCTATGATTCTATGATTCTATGCTTTGGCACTCCTAACAGTGGGTTCAAAATGGACCTTTTTGGTAAGTAACCAATGTCACGTTCACAGGCTGTAGAGAAGGAGCCATCTGTGTGTTGAATTTACCAAAGCTAAAGAAAGACTAAATTTTCAAGTATCGGTATTAAGAAAAGTTATAGGCCACAGGGACCATACAACTATCCACTACAACTGTTTCATTGCCTGTTCTGTTTTGGGGCACAATTCAAAGTGCTGGTTATGATGTATAGAGCTCTATGTGTTCTAGGTCCATGCTTTCTAATAGGCTTGCTTCCCTGTAAGAGTCTGCCCAAGTTCTGAGATCTTTAGGAGGGGTCTCCTTCCCAGTCCCACCAGCTTCTCAAGGAAGGCTGACTGGGACACAAGAAAAGGCTTCCTCTGTGGCTGCCCACCATTCCCAGGTGCCCTCTTCCTTGCTGTTCTTCCGTTGGTAAGCAAAATCTTTTTTTAAGAACTGATTTGTTTTAAAGAAAGGGTTTTTATGAGGGTGCACTATTGTTTTAATTATACTGTTTTTAACTGCAGTTTATTATTTTTAGTTTTATGTTTTAATTATTTAAATATTATTTAAATTCAATTCTAGTTTAATGTTCATCTCATATGTTTTCAGCTATATTGTATTTGTTTAATTTGTAAGCCCCAGTTTTGGGGAAAAGTGGGGTATAAATAAAGAGAATGATGGTGGTAGATGATAATGATAATGAAGGTAATGAATATTACTATTATTACCAAAGCTCTCAGCCAAAACCAATCTGTCTAGTTTATAATGTCATGCTGAAAGAATATTCTGGATGGCTGCCCTACACGTTTCGCCTAGAGGATTACTAGTTGAAAATGCAGCCTATGTAGCTTGGTGTGGTGGACTGCAACAATGGAAAGCTTGGGCAGAAACATGTTATCACAGACTACAAAAATTCAAATTTTAAGCCTCCTTACCAAGATCAAACCTGTTACTTCTCACACAAAGAAATGAGTATGAAAGACACAAAGAGGTCTTGGGAAGTGTTCTAGCTATGAAAAGTGTTAAGAGCCTACGCACATTCAGGTTGACCTATATCTTTTCAAGATCTCTGAGGGCTTTGGGCAGATAAGAGGGCAGAACTAAATTTTGAGACCTGTGGAAGAAAGTATTCATCTTTGGAAAAAGCAAAAGTGACAGTCTCTTCCCGAAATACACTAAGACATTTAATTACAGAAAAGGGTTCTCAATTCTGACAGTCTCCTAGCAGAGTTGGTTGCATTAGGAAAAACACCTTTAAGTTTAAGGTAACAGTGTAGTGGTGGACAATTTCAACTTGCAAAACCTCCCTTAAGGAGCTAATCCTCCCCTTGAGTATGTCTAAATAATTTCTTTTCCCTCCACTCCTCCTCCAAAACGGCAACCAGAAACAATGCCACATCACTTTCTATTGCCATCGTGGAAAGGAAACTGAGAGGAAAGAAGGTATTTGAAAAGGGGTGGGATGTTCTGGGGGGAAGAGGTTTTTACACACCTTTTTCATTTTAAAATTGAAGTTTCAAACAATTGTGGGGGGGGGGGCGGGCTTCAGGGACAGCAGAAGTGGAACCTAAAAGCCACACCTTCTTCCTCCCTCAAAATCTTAGTGGAACAATGGCTTTAAGGCCTTTTGTCAATTCCAAGGTGGAAATCTGCAAACTATTGATGAGATTATTAGAATGGTTCTATGGAGAAACCATTTGATGCAAGAATGAGGTATCAAGCGTGCCTCCTAACAGGCCAGAGCACAGAGCAGACACCTGTTTTTAAGGTGTTTGGCTGAAAGCCTGAGTCCAAAGTTGCTTGATGAAACTCAAAAGTTTTCTGATGAACACTGAGCAATAGTCACTAGACTTATGATGGCACTGAATAGAAGAGCAACAAGAACAAAGAGTAATCTTAGTAACTCTAGGAGAGCAATCAGGTTTTAAACAAGTGTCCCATTCTGATGCCAGGTGGTTAGATGAAGCCAGTCTGAGTTTGGCTAAAGAACAAATCAAATCTCAAACAGAAGATGAGGCAGTTTTTTGGAGAAACCATGGGCTCCTCTTGGATAAGTGAATTATTTCATGAAACCACGGCTTGTGCGGCCAGAGAGGGACCACTAGTAGTATCTCTAGCCAGACATTACACTATATACTGCATACCAATGGAACTGGACAGAAGGCATAAAGAAGACCTGGTCGCCAAGAAGCTATTAGGATATTATGAGCCTCCCTAGTCCTAGACAGAAACTCAAATAAAAAATGAAGGAAGTTCATGTGTGCTTCTGCATCCATCTTATCAATTGAGACTAACATACATTAGTTCTCTAACAGGTACTGAAAGTCTAATAAGCCAAGTAGATAGCTTGCAGGTCCAAACAATTTATGGAACATTGAGCTTTCAGAGGCGACAGCACATACTGAATCGTGTATCCTTAGCAGTTGTGCCCCCAAGCCAAATAGGCTAATGTCTGAGCTAAGACTCACCTGTTCTGGGCCCCTAATGTGTCATTCCTGAGATTCAAAGCATTGGACCACTATATCAGGGAAAATCAGAGTTCTAGTGATATCCATAAGGGAATGGCTTTCCTTTGAGCAATATGGTTTTGAAATGGTGAGAGAAACCACAGCAGCGTCCTTAAATGAAAACGGGCTAAGGAAATTAAATCTTCTCTTCTGTTACAACTAATTTTTGATGTCTGAACAAAATTTCCAACTGTCTCTGGAGACAAAGAGCGCAGATCTTTCTGCTTGTCTATGAATATCCCAGATGGATAGGCATAAATTACTCTTTCTGTAATTTATTAGGAAGCCATGCACATACAGGCATTTCACAGTGACTTGCAGATCTATATGGCCATTAAGAGAGTATGAGACTTCAGCAGTATTGTTCAGGTATGGATTGAGATGAATGCCCTGAAGGGGGAGATGTGTTACCAATGAAAGTATAAACTATAAATTTGGATTCTTTCTTCCTCTAGGGTAAACAGGCAAGATTTAAAAGTAAACAATCCCATTTTACAGCATTTGGTGTTTTTTCTAACTACTGGTGTCATTTACATGGCTTTTACTGATTTTAAGTTAATAGTATCTAAGACAGACAATGGAACAAATCTGTAGTCACTAACATTGATAGATGCTTGTTAATCATTTATCTGCTGCCTCTTGAAAACACCCACTTGCAGATAAATTGCAATTGTTCAGGGCATCTGTAAGATCCTTACTCTATTTTCATGGGAGTGAAATCGGACTTTATTTTAGCCCCTAGATAAATGTTAATCCTCTTTTGTATTGATGATACAGTTCTGCCATTGCAGACAAGCCATGCTTTAAGAGAATGTCTGAAGACACTTACTATAGCAACCAACTTTTAACTATTAACTATTTCAAGACTAAAATCTTGCCTTTAACTCACAGAAGGTCAACTGTAGATGCAAGATTAACAGGAACCTTACTGAGCAGGTATTGTGCTATGACCTTGAAGCAGCTTTTCCTCCTATGAAGTACTAGAAAAGAATGCCAGACAGAATGTTCAAACAGTGTTTCAGATTTGCATAGGGAAAAAAGATAGTACATTTCTTCAACTGTTCAAATATCTGTCACCAGACTGTAGCCCAGATGTTGCACATGTTCCAGCTGTGTACCTCTAGAAGTATTTGATCATGTGAAATTGATCTGTTCAGGTTCTTGAGATCTGTATTTGCTATTCTATACTGTGTTCCTAATGTGGCCTTCTGCCTTGAGGCAAGCATAATTTCCATCGAGACCTGTGTTTGGAAATATATACATGCGTGTGTGTGTATACGTGTGTGTGTGTGCGTGTGTGCACATACGCACACAAAATAAATTTTGGTTGAAACTTTCTCCTAGTAAGACTAGCCTCACCAACAGATATCAAAGTACACAAGGCTGGAAGCTACAGATCTATGGGTTTGGACCTGGTGGTTATCTCTTATTACAGTTGATGATTTTTATATTCGGTAATTATTTTGACTTTTGTGAACCTCATTGGGTTTTTTCTTATAAATTAAAAATGTATTTAAAACTACAAATGAATATATATGCTTTACAGCTGGGCTTTCCAAATGGTGTGTTGTGACACGTTAGTGTGTCACCTCCCTGGGCTGTGAATGACCCCCCATATTTATAAATCACATATTTTTAAAAATTAGAAATGAAAGGTTTTCATGAGAAAACCCCACACATTTCATTATTACAATTTATGTATGTGCCCACATCTCTCATAAGGGGTTAGTTTACCCTCCAGTTTGCTAGAAAAAACTGATTTACTGTGTCGCAAAATGATGCGTGTCTAAAAAGTGTCACCAACATGAAAAGCTTGGAAACTCGGGGTAGCTCCACTGTGTATCTGCTTACTTGGAAGCATGTCCCACTAGCCAAACTTTTGCTGATAGTTCCAACCAAAGTTCTTGTTGTTGTGTACCTTCAAGTCATTTCCAACTTATGGCAACCCTAAAGTATCTGTGATAGGTTTTATCATGGGGTTTTCTTGGCAAGATTTGTTTGCCTTTGTTCTCCCCTGAGGCTGAGATAGTGGGTTTGCATGACAGAGTAGGAATTTGAACCCTGGTCTCCAGAGTCCTAGTCCAACACTCAAACTACTACATCATGCTGGCTTTCCCCAAGCAGAGTAGATAAATTTAATCAATGGGATTTGCCTAAGTGCTGATTCAGCATTCAACAATTGATTCAACAAATCTACTCAAGTTGGGACTACCAAAAGAAATCAGGCTATTGGTTTCAATCGCTACTCTACAGAAACATGTGCACAGTTCTACAGCATTAGGAAAGATTCTCTGACCCTGATTAAAAGGAGGCATTTTATACGTACAAAAAACAGAAACTGCTTCACTCTTGCTGCGTTGGGGTGGAATTACTTTGGCATTTGTTGTATACTGGGGAAAACAGAGAAGCCAGTTCTCATAACCTCCATCTAAGACCAAGGGCTCATTCTGTAGCACAGCTTTACTTTCCCACTGGAAGTTAAAGAGAAACATAATTTACATGAAAAAACGGAACTATCAAATTACAACAAATAATACTGAATCAGATAATAAAGCTACGTTAAGCATTCAGTGTAACTGAGGAAGACAAAGTAATTATTCTGCAATTAAGTTTAGAATAATTTTTTTAGAAATATTGGTTAAATACTTCAAAAATCATGATACAAGTCTAGACACCATGTTCAGAATATTTTCTGCTTGCTTCCCTGCTTTTTCCCCTTCTACATTTATTTTGTTCTTTGAGAAGGGCTCACTTAGCAATCTTTCAAAACTGGAGTTCTCTAGCTTACATTTAGAAGAATGCTAGGGCCTTTGCATTCAATGGCCCAGTGTGACATAACACTTAGCAATGGTTTGGTGCCTTGAATTTGTATTACAACCCCAAATAATACTGAATACTGAAATTATAGTTTCTATAGATTTAAGGAAATCTTCATCTTGCTTTTCCACTATAGATATAATGCTTAGGGTGGTTTATAGCTATGTAAAACTACAAAATCAATAATAAAAGCTGAAGTAAGTCCCAAAGAAACTCCTTACCAGGAGACAGCAGCAAGAGCATCCTGTCATAATGCCAAGCAAAGAGGCAGGAAAACCATCTTAATGAATAGATAGTTCATTTGCACCAAGCCATGGCTAAAATAAACTCACTTTAAGCCAAGGCTTCTTGTTATGAATTGTAGTCAACCCTCAGTCATGATTCAGACACAACACTGACCCATGTTTAAATAAAACAAACCCAGTGTGAATACTATGACCAATATGATATGGTCTCAAACTGCCTGTGTAACACAGTGCAGCATGACTGGTTTGATAATCTCTGCACCTGCACAGGCAGGTATCCAAGACCTCCTTACACAAGAGGAAGGCCAGTGGCAAGTGAGGCGGATGAAGAAGAGGTTCCAGCTGATCCCCAGAAGCTGGCTCAGAGCCAGTTATTTCTTCAGGGCCAATCCTGGAGGTCCTTAGAGCCAAGATGCTCTAGGAGGTATGGTTGAGAAACTGCCTGAGCCACTGCTCCTGAGTATGGAGAGGGCCCCATAGATGAAATATCAAGTGAAGGGGGGGGTAGGGGGTAAACATTCATGAGTTAACTACCCACGCAAGTTTAGTAATAGGACAAGGAATCTGCCAGTAAATGACTTGGTTGTCTGGTAAGCTCGGTTAACATTTAAATAATATGATATAAATAAATATAAAAACAGCTAAAAAGGTAGAAATCCAGTAGGGGTAGAATGGCTATTCAAAGTACTGCACCAAGTACAACATGTACAACTATCTGCCTGTGGAAAAGGATGTGAGATTCTGGCCCTCAGGGGGCAGGTTTATTTCCTTAAAGTTAAAATAGGTGACCTGGAGAAGATGACCGAAGCACAGAGATTAATGGATGAAGCCAGTAATGATTTGACTATTAGAAATGTGTATAGATGTATCTGTGATCAGCAGTAGACTGCTTCCTAGTTGAGGACTTGACACATTGCTTATACAGTTTGGTGATAATGCCTGGGATGACTCAGCAGTTGTACTGCATGTTGACATGTGGTAGAGGAAAATGCAGACATTATATCCTGGAAGCCAAATTCAGTTTGTTAGGAAGGAAGCTGAAAGCAATAATGCAGGGGGTGGGTTTTTGTTAAGTACTGTAGAGCATTCTGGGCCAAGCCAGGCTTGTACAAAAGGGATGGGATCTTCTGGAACCAGAATAGGACCAGACTACTGGCATGAAACATTAAAAGGTGGCATGGCAGCCTTTCTGCTGAACACTTGAGGACAGAAGCTGGAACACAGTTTGGGTTCAGTAGAATATTCAAGTGAAGTTTCCTGGTCCTTTTCCACTTATATATAAATTAAATTTTGAGAGCATGGTTGTTACTGGCCAGAGTCCTCTTAAAACTTCTCCTACAGATCTCTAAAATGAGGGAACTGATTAAAAGGAAGCTGAAAGAACAAGTGAAAAGGATAAAATTTCTCTCTTGAGGCCTACTCAAAAATACATTAATAGTGGCTCAGCAAGAATGCATACCACAGGTTATAAAGAAAAATATGAAGCTGAAAACATCACCAGTGTGGCTAACAAGCAATGTGAAGGAAGCTATTAGAAATAAAAAGACTTCCATTAGAAACTGGAAGTCATAATCATGTGAGGTAAACTTAAAAGTACACAAACATGCACAAAATAAATGCAAGCAGAAATGTAAAGGACACAAACAAAAATGATACTGAAGAGTATATAGCTAATAGCATCAACATCAATAATTTTTTTAAAAAATTAAATATATTAGGAGCAGGAAGCCAACCAGGGAGGTAACTCAATGACTTATAATAAAAGAAATTAAAGGAGTTGCAAAAGAGGAGATATTTAAAAACTAAATTAATTATTTTCATTTGGCTTCACTGCTAAAGAAATTGGGTAAATACCTAGGCCTGAACTAATGTTTCCATGAGAAACAGAGAAAACAATGTATGTGTATCAGAGTGTTTAAAAAACAGAATCTAATAAATTAATTAGCAGTTATGGGTGGCAGTTTAGAATGCTTTATTGCAAATATTCTTAAGTGATGATGGTGTTATGTATCATCCTTTAAGTTGAGCCCATGTGGTATTCTAAGTCTATGGATCCAAAAATTCTCCCTCATATCCAGAATAATGAAAAGAGATGCCACCTTAATTCCAAACATGGACAAATCGAAGAGGCTGTGGTATACAGACTTAAAATGTCTAGCCACTGTTTGTTCAAAGTTCGTGGTCAGGACTACAGACTTGAGACTCCTGAAACAGGTATACAAATCAGTGGTTGTGTTCCCCAAGTACTGAAGATGATATATACCTGCATTCAGCCATGTACATAAGAAACAAACAGTGAATTCCATGGTGGGTATAATTAGAACAGGAATGAACAATAAAATGAGAGATTGCTACCTACCATGAACGGTCATTCTAGTCAGGCTGAAGGAGCAATCCATATTGACCACTGGGTTACTCCCTTGCACCAATCCAGCCAGGCAGGAGACTAAAAATTCTAAATCTATTACGGCTGTTAAGCCTCTTCGCTCCTTCAGTTTTGTTTCATAGCCTTGATGACCTAAATTATGGAAAAAGGAAAACGGGTGGGGATGGATTGCTCCTTCAGCCTGACTAGAATGACTGTTCACAGTAGGTAAAAACCTCTCATTCTCAGACAGGCTGAAGGAGCAATCCACACTGACTGTTGGGAAATAACCCAAGCTTTCCACACCTAGGTGGGTCTTCATTATGAATTAATGCTGAGCCGCCTGCAGAACCACTCTCCCAAAGGCAGCCTGTGGTGACTTATATTTGTCAATTTTATAGTGTTTTATAAATGTAGAAGGCTCAGCCCAACCGGCTGCTCTACAGATGTCTTCCAATGATGCTGTAACTCTGTAAGCCATAGTTGTTGCCATAGATCAAGTTGAATGTTCCCAAACATTCTTACGCCTTGGGACTTTTGCTTGATCGCAGCACAAGTGTATGCAACTCTTTATCCACCTTGAAAACATTTGCTTACTGGCTTTTTGACCTAATGTCTTTGGATGGAATGAAATAAATAATGCCTCAGTCTTTCTCAGGTCCTTGGTGCAATTAATATACACTTTCACTGCTCTGCCTACATCTAAGGAATGCCACTTCTTCTCCCAAAGCTGGGAAGGATTTGTATAAAGAGTTGGTAGCTCTACTGACTGTAATTCTCCCCTTCTGAATATAGATTTTGGAAAGAAAGATAGATCTATGATTACTGATAATTTGTCCTTTTCAAATTTGCAAAGATTAGAGTTTACTGACAACGCTGCCATCTCAGATACTCTTCTGGCTGATGTTATGGCTACCAGAAAAATCACCTTCACTGATAACACACGCAATGAACACTGTTTTAATGACTCAAATGGTGGACCTGTTAGCGCATTTAATACTAAATTCAAGTCCCACAAAGGGAATCTGTGAATTGTTGGAGAAGCCTGAAGGATTGCTCCTTTCTAAAACCTTTTAATATGTGGATGTGAAGTCTGCGGTTTTCCATCCAAATCAATTATGGAAGACAGTGCCACTGCCTGCCTCCTCAGCATGTTGGGACACAGACCTTTATTTAAACCTGCTTGAAGGAATGCAAACACATTCTTTATATGTAGTGCGTCAGTCTCAATCGCATGCTGCTGAGGCCAGGCCCTGAAGCTTTCCATGTATTTTCATATATTAACTGCACAGACTTCCTTCTTGAAGCTAGCAAGGTTTTGGCTACATCATCTGAGTAACTGCATTGTTTGTAAGATTTCTGCTCAGCATCCAAGCAGTTAGTTTCAGTCATGATGGATTTGGATGTAGAATAGAACCTTGATGCAATAGATCCCTTCTTTATGGCAGTCTGCGTGGTCTTTCCAGACACATTCCCATCAGCATTTGAGAACCATGTCTGCGGTGCCAGTAAGGAGCCAGTACCACTACTTGAGCCTGCTCCTGCCTTATCTTCAGAAGTACCCACTGAAGAATTGGTAATGGTGGAAAAGCGTACAGTAGTCCCTTTGGCCGTGGTACTGGTAATGCAGCTTGCTTGCTTGCACCTGCACTTCCACTGATTGAGAAAAAAATCTTTTAATTTGAAATTCGTGCCAGATACAAATAAGTCCACTACGAATTTGCCATAAATTTGAAATAGCCAGTGAAACATCTGTGTGTTTAGACTCCATTCCCCCAGAAGTAATCTGTTTCTGCTCAAAAAATCTGCTTCCAAATTAATTTTTCCTTTGATGTACATTGCTTTCAATGAGTTCAAATGTTTCTCTGCCCAAGACAAAATTTTTGCTGATTCTACTATCAAAGCCTTTGATCTTGAACCTCTTTGGTTGATCAAGCAGGCCCTAACAGTTACATTGTCTGTCCAAACCTGCACATCCTTCTTGTGTAGAAACTGAGCAAAACGTAGTAGAGTCCATCTTACCGCTCTCATCTCTAGCCAGTTTATACTCATCTTCTTCTCCCTCAGTGACCATTCTCCTTGAACAGATTGGCCTCTGCAATGAGCTCCCCATCTGAACAGACTCACATCTGTGGTTACTTTTATCATGTCTTTCGGGACAAAGGTAATCTAGTGATGCAGTTTTGATCCACCACCTCAGATCTTGCTGCAATTTCCATCTTAAATGAACTATGAAATATTTTTTGTTCATTACTGACCATTGGTATTTTCTCAGAAAAATCTGCAACGGTCTTGTAAGGAATCTGCCCCACGGTACAATTTGGATTGTTGATGACATACTTCCTAGAACTTTTGCCAACTGCATTAAATCTGCCTTTTTGTCTTGCAGCAATTGAATTACTGGCTGCCTTATTTTCAGTTTCCTCTCTTCTGAGAGATAAACTTGCCCTTTCATTGTATCTATTTGCACTCCCAAATGTAAAAAATTTGTTGTCAGTTGCGGCTGGCTCTTCTTGTAGTTTATCAGAAACCCATGATATTTCAAACATTCCAACACTGTCCTTACACCTAACTTTGCCTTTTCTTTCGCCATCAACTTCACCAAAATGTTGTCCAAATATAGGAAAAGACACATCTCTTCCTTCCTTAGGTGTGTGTAAGGAAGAGATACTTATTCAGGGAACCACCCTGGAGGATACATCAATGCAGCGTGGATTAGGAGAGGGGAGAAACAGTTGCAAAGGAAGAGAGGAAGAACACCAGCAAGAAATAACCTTCGGAGGTGTGGTGAGGAGGGGGTGGGGCCGTGGGCTAGGGCTTGAAAAGGAAGGAGGGAAAGCAGGAGAGGGAGAAGTGCGTGCTGTGGAATGTGCAAGGCTCTTGTCTGCAGGAAGGGAGCAGAAGGAGGCAACTGAACAACCGGGCCCTCAGCCTCTAGATTTGTCGCAGGGAGGATGTGGTAGAGGCAGGAGGTGAGAGAGACGGAGCACTTGCAAAGAGTTGGGAGTAAACAACCAGAAGCCAAGGAAGGAGGGGGGGGGCAAATTCTCAGAGAAAGAAGCCAGGAAGGCTATTCGTTATCTTCTGGCACCATCCAGTGGCCTTGGACAGTACTAGCTGCTGCCTAGAAATTCATGAAAGACTGTAGCAATTAAAGGAGCAGCCTGACTGTAAGAAGCTGAGGCTAGAAGGGGGATACATGGCTGACCATTGAGTTTGTTTGCATTGTTTATGCACAGTTGTTACAATAAACATTCAACCAACACCAAATAGCCTGCAGAGGACTGGTTTCTGACATGGACCCTAGAGCATTTGAGGCTCCACTCCCCATGGAGGAAGGGGCATCTGCAACAGAATTAATACCTTGGTAAATACTCTCGGAGCTGAGGATAGGCTGAATGGAAGTGCCCTGAATTGGAAATGCTTTTTGTTGAATTCAAATCAGAGATATTTTCTGCACTGATGACTCATAGGAATATGTAGATATGCCTCCTGCAAATCCACTGATAGCAGATAGTCCCCTAGCTCCAAATTCGCTAGAATTGTCTGTAGTGTTTCCATTTTGAACTTTCTGTATTGAACAAAGCTGTTCAAATATCTCAAATCCAAAACAGGGCGCACACCTCCACTATGTTTCGGTACAATGAAGAAAAGGGAATATATTCTTTGAATCTTTGGTTCATTGGCACTTCTTCTATTGCCACTATTTTTAATAGGTGCTCTATTTGTGATTGGACTAATAATCTCTTCTCTAGATTTCTCAATACTGGTGTTGGCAGGAATCTGCTTTTTGGAAACTTGTGGAACATTATATTGTAACCACCTAATACCACTTCCAGAACCCACTGATCATTTGTTATTAATTTCCACCTGTGTCCAAAATGCAGGAGTCTGGCTCCTAACAGAACACCGTCTTTGTCAGTACTGGGACTTTCCAATTTTGGAAAAATTATTTCCTCTCCTTTTTGTCTGCTGCTGAGTTTGTTGTCTGAAACTAAATCTTGATCTATTCCACTGTGTTCTGTAAATCCTGTAATCTTTTTGTCTTGTTTTTGTACTACGAAAGGAATAATTTTCCTGACGTATAAATTCTCTTTCAAATCTCTTTTTCTGAATTGTTGGTAATACCTTTTCTTATCTTTCTCTTCAACTAACACTTTTTCTAGTACTTTTATCTCCAAGCAATGGTTTTCCTTTGAAAGAAGCATTAGCTAAATTAGATCTAGATTTCTGATTAGCATCCCGGTGCTTTAACCACAAACTTCTCCAGGCAATTGCTGTCCCAGAAATTGACCTTGCAGTGAAGGCTGTTGTATCATATGTTGCATCAACAGCAAATTGCAGTATTCTCTCAACTTTGTTTAGTCCTTTTAGCAATGTATGAGTTGATACATCATCTGACTCTATAATTTCTTGTACCAATGTTAAAACTGCTCTAAGAAACTGTGAAGCTGCCACTGAAACTCCAGTTGCTAACACTTGCGTCTCATGAGCTTTCTTACGCAGTGCCTCAACTCCTTTTACATCTGGGTCTCCTAATAAAGTATCCCCGTCATGAGGAAAAGAGACTTTGAAATTGGGCCAATGATTGGTGCATCCACTGTGGCAATAGTTAACTAATCTAGTGCTTCCTTATCATATATACACAGTTTTTTACTAAAACCAGTAAACCATTTAGTGGTTATAGGGCTATCCCACTCTGTTTCAATTAAGCTTAAGGACATTATTTTGTGATGATACCTGCTGCATAACTGCTGCTACTCTATTAGATTTTTCATGCTCCTTTCCTAAATTCTGTTGTATTTTATTATCTGATTGCAAATCCAGTGTTAACAACACTTTTTCCAGTATTTTCTTGAAGTCTTTCACTTTGAACAATCTATTTCTAATTTGCTCATTTGAATCTTCATTGTCTTAATCTGACACTGAATCATCCTCTGAAGAAATCATTTCAACCTCATTAGTAAAATCTACATCTGAATTGTCACTGATTTCCAAATCCTCATCCATCGGTTCTGATTTTCTAGTAAATTCCTTGCGCTTAGTCTCTTCAGTGCATTTTTTATGTGTAGCATTTTCTTTTGTTCTCACTTGTAGGTCATCATTATGTATTCTCTGTTTATTTCCAGGCTCAATAACCATCTGTTCGTTATCCTGAGAAACCATATTAGAATCATAGAATCATAGAATCATAGAAATATAGAGTTGGAAGAGACCACACGGGCCATCCAGTCCAACCCCCTGCCATGCAGGAACACCCTCAAAGCACTCCCAACAGATGGCCATCCAGCCTCTGCTTAAAAACCTCCAAAGAAGGAGACTCCACCACACTCCGAGGCAGCAGATTCCACTGCCGGACAGCCCTGACTGTCAGGAAGTTTTTCCTGAGGTTCAGGTAGAATCTCCTTTCCTGCAGCTTGAATCCATTGCTCCTTGTCCTGGTCTCTGGAGCAGCAGAAAACAAGCCCTCTCCCTCCTCTACATGGCATCGCTTCAAATATTTAAACATAGCTATCATGTCCCCTCTTAACCTTCTCTTCTGTAGACTGAACATACCCAGTTCTCTAAGTCTATCCTCATAGGGCATGGCTTCCAGGCCCTTCACCATTTTGGTTGCCCTCCTCTGGACCTGCTCCAGCTTGACCATGTCCTTCTTGAATTGGGGTGCCCAGAACTGGACACAGGATTCAAGATGAGGTCTAACCAAAGCAGAGTAGAGTGGTACCATTACCTCCCTCGATCTGGACACCATACTCCTATTGATGCAGCCGAGAATTGCACTGGCTTTCTTGGCTGCCGCATCACACTGTTGACTCATGTTCAGCTTGTGGTCTATTAGGACTCCTGGATCCCTTTCACACGTACTGCTATCCAGCCACGTGTCCCCCATCCTATATTTCTGTATTCCATTTTTTCTACCTAAGTGTAGGACCTTACACTTCTCTCTGTTGAATTTCATTTTGTTAGCTTTGGCCCAGCTCTCCAATCTATCCAGGTCATTTTGAATTTTGATCCTGTCCTCTGGCGTATTAGCAACCCCTCCCAATTTGGTGTCATCTGCAAATTTGATGAGCATGCCCTCTATTCCTTCATCCAATTCATTGATGAAAACTTTGAACAGCACTGGGCCCAGGACAGAACCCTGTGGCACCCCGCTAGTCACTTCTCTCCAGGATGAAAAGCAGCCATTGGTGAGCACCCTTTGGGAACGGTCAGTCAACCAGTTACAGATCCACCTGACAGTAGCTCTGTCCAGCCCACATTTTACTAGCTTCTTTGCAAGAATGTCATGGGGAACTTTGTCAAAGGCCTTACTGAAATCGAGATATGCTACATCCACAGCATTCCCTTCATTTATCAAGCTAGTAACTCTATCATAGAAAGAGATAAGATTAGTCTGGCATGACTTATTTTTGAGAAATCCATGTTGACTTCTCGTGATTACCGCGTTGCTTTCTAAGTGATTAGAAACTGACTGCTTAATGATCTGCTCCAGGATCTTTCCGGGTACTGATGTCAGGCTGACTGGGCGATAATTATTTGGGTCCTCTTTTTTTCCCTTCTTGAAGATGGGGACAACATTTGCCCTCTTCCAGTCTGCTGGAACTTCTCCTGTCCTCCAAGATTTCTCAAAGATTATAGCAAGTGGTTCCGAAATGACCTCTGCCAGTTCTTTTAATATCCTAGGATGCAATTCATCTGGCTCTGGAGACTTCATCCAGTGTGGCCAGGTATTCCTCTACCACCTCTCTACCTATTATGTGCCGCATTTCCCCTGCTTCCTCACCTGCTCCCCAACCGCCAGGTTGAGTGCTTGTATCCTTCTGGGAAAAAACTGAGGCAAAGAAGGTGTTAAGTAGTTCTGCCTTTTCTCTTCCCCCTGTTAGTAATTCACCATCTTCTCTGCACAGCGACCCTATCGTCTCCTTCTTTTTCCTTTCGCTGCGGACATATTTAAGAAAGCCCTTTTTATTGTTTTCAATGTCTCTGGCCAGCCTAAGTTCGTTCTGTGCTTTAGCCTTTCTGACCTTCTCCCTACATCTCCTGGCTACTTGCTTAAATTCTTCTTTAGTGGTTTCCCCCTTCTTCCATTTCCTGTACATGTTTCTCTTAACGCTTAGCTCAGCTGAGAGTTCTTTAGCCAACCATTCTGGTTTCTTCAGATGCCTTCCATTTTTCCTCCTTATTGGCACAGTTTTAGACGGTGCCTTCAGTATCTCCCTTTTAAGGAACTCCCATGCCTCCTGAACTCCTTTCTCTTTCACTATTCTTGACCATGGAATTTCAGCCAGCAGCTCCTTCAGTTTACAGAAGTCTGCTTTTTTAAAATCTAAGACGAGTGTCTGGCTACACTTATTTTCTCCTTCCCACTGAATGCCAAATTCCAGTAGGGCATGGTCACTCCCCCCTAAAGATCCAACCACTTCTACCTCATTAACAAGGTCATCCCTATTCGTCAGGATCAGATCTAGAATATTTGATCCCCTTGTGGCCTCTTCCACCTTCTGGACCATGAAATTGTCTGCAAGACAAGCAAGAAACTTGCTGGACCTTGCTGTCTTGGCAGAGTTTGACTGCCAACATATATCCGGGTAATTGAAATCTCCTATTATTACTGTATCTCTCCTTTTTGAATGCGCGGTCATTTGGTTGAGGAAGGCGTCATCAAGGTCCTCGGTCTGGGTTGGAGGTCTGTAGTAAACCCCCACCAGAATATCCCTATTGTTTCTCGCTCCCTTAATTCTTACCCAGATGCTCTCGACCTGGCTTTCTGGGTTTAAGTCATGGATCTCTTCACAGGTTAAAACATCCTTGACATACAAGGCTACTCCTCCTCCTTTCTTGTTTGATCTATTTCTACAAAATAGGCTATACTCCTCTATTCCTTCATTCCAATCCTGAGACTCATCCCACCAGGTCTCAGTGATGCCTATCAAATCGTATTTATTTTGTTGTACTAGGAGTTCAAGTTCATCTTGCTTGTTTCCCATACTCTGCGCGTTAGTGTAGAGACACTTAAATCCCCGGGCCCTTCCTGCAAGTCCTGTACTATACTTTCTACTCCTCCCACCATTGGACGCTTGTACTACTAGCTCAATATCTTTTGGGCCTTTTCCCCCTGCACTCGCCGAGTCTTTGCCCTGAATAATATTGTCTCCCTCCCCGGCAGAACTTAGTTTAAAGACCTCTTAATCCTCCGTGCAAGACTGTTTGCAAAAACATTCCTGCCAAGTTTCGTGAGGTGCAGCCCATCCCTTGCAAGAAGCCCACGTTCATGGAAATTCAGGCCGTGTTCCAAAAACCCAAACCGTTGCCAGCGGCACCATGTGCGGAGCCAGTTGTTGACCTCTGCTATTGCCCTTTCCCTGCGTGCGCCATATCCTTGAATATTAATTTGATTTTAGTTCATCATGTTAACATTTGTTGCAGAATTTGCTAAGAAATTCGTTGTGATAATATTTGGTGTAGAATCTAGTAATAAATTCTTTATGTCAGTATTAACTATAGAACTTTGCAATAAATTTCTTGTGTTAGTATTCGCTGGAAAATTTGGCAATACACCCATCGAGTTACATGCCCTTTGTGATGAATTGGCATTGTTATTTAAATTAATTAATTGTGAACGATTCATCAATTTATTAAAATTTCTTGAATTCATTAGATCATCATTATTTGAGAAATTCATGTTATAAACTGTATTTTGATAATTTAAAAGTTGATTAATTTTTACTTGAACTTCGTTAGCTATCATTTCCAGTAATGTATTCTCGGGATGGCATGGAGGAATAACCCACAACGAGTAGGTTAATCCCCGTATGCCAACCAGAATTGGCAGGAGTCCACGTTCTAAATCAGTTGAGACCATTAGCACCCCACTCTTCCTCCTTCAGTTTTTCTTATCCTGCCAGCCTAACCGGACGTGCTTTCTTCCTTCTCTGTCAGTATTTGAAAGAAAGAGGTTTGGAGGATATTAGAGATAATATGTCAATGGAGACTGACTCTCAGATGCCCGACACCCAGCAAGGCTCTGAGGAGGGAAAGAAAAATGGATCTAAATGTGTCTCCTCTCAGATGTACGCCACTCAGCGAGGCTCTGAGTCTGAAATTAAAAGATGCTCTTAAAAGGAATTCCTCCTAGATGAACGCAGCAGCATGACTCTCTGGGGAAGGGAAAATGACATTTTAAAAAGGTATTTCTTTCCTCCAGCGAGAGCAAAGTGGAGGAGGTAAGAGCTATGGGGAACAAGCTGAATAAAAAAGAGAGTAAGGACAAGTCAAGTAAATTGGAGCAGAAGGCAGTGAGAAAGAAGAAAATTGATACTCTGTAAAAAGGGTGTTTGGATCTGTCTTCTACGATGGTTAAAGTCAAGATGCCCAGAGTTAAATCAACAAAGGTGGGTTCAGGCCACTATGATGATTTTATGGATTCTGTAGAGATGGGAGGGGCAGTTTGTGAGTGAAAATCTATCTCTGGAGCAGGTGCAGAGAGCCCGACTGAACACCCAGATGTAAGGGGCGAAGACACATCGGAGTGTTTAGCAAGCGCGAGGCCAAGTGCTGTCAATCAATCACCATGCTCACTGAGACCTGGAAAAAAATGGTGCTTCTGGTGAACCGGAGCAGGCCGCATGTTTGGAGAAAAGTGGCTGGCACTCAACAGCTCATAAGGATGTAACCCCAGAGCCGTATACTAACGCGCATAGTGGTGAGTGTGAGAGAATGACAGTGGCTAACATGTATATGGACAAGCAGTATTTTGGCGGCATGGATAATATGTGACCCATTTTAAGACCAGACAGCTGGGTTGGAACAGTTCCCAGTGATGCAAATTTGGCAATGAATTCATTGAATATAAATGAATTGCAGTACATGATTAAGCAAACTAATACTGATGAATTAAATCCTATAATGCCAATAAGAAATCAATTTTATCAGTTTAATCAATTTAACAGACCTAATGAATTTGAGTCGATGATTGATGGAAGATATTGTAATGTAATGAATTCCCAAAATACAACAGCTATGCGTAGTGCTCACTCAGCAACTACATTTCATGATAATATGGTCACTGACGTGATGAATATGAATAATAATAAAAAATATGTCTTTTTGGATGTGAATATGGGAAGAAAGAGAGAGAGAGAGCAAAAGGAAGCAGTGACAAGGAAGAGGAGAGTTGACAGTCAACGAAATGATGGCAGTGATATCTATGAGGAGTCAAGAAGTTCTGTGAAAAGGAAGAAGAGTAGTGTGAAGACTGGAGATCAGGAAGAGGATGACTGGCAAGATGACGATGTTCTTAGCGATGTAGTGGAAATAGGTGTGGATAGTACTTCAGAAGGAGAGCAGGATGAGGAGGTAGGCAGTAGCAGATTGTTTCAACCAGATCAGTTTAAAAGTGTACTTATAAGAGTACTACATACCTTATGATTAGAGCTGGGTGAAAATAATGGCCAGTCTAAAGGGTGGCATTTGTGATAAAGAAGACGGAAACTCATGATTTTGATATTCCAATACCTGAAATGTTTCAGGAGTTGATTCATACAGAATGGGAAGCATCTCTGACTATGCATAGATTTTTAGGTCACACTAACAAACTTTATTCTTTTGGGAAAAAAGATGTAGAGTTTCTGAAAGTCCCCCTAATGGATGGTCTGATAGCTGTGCTTATTTCGGGGGCTCTAGTTCCCCAGGAAGGTGATACAATTGGAAAGATGTTGATGAGAAAAAAGCAGATTCAGATTTAAGAAAAACACATGAGGATTCAGCTGTGGCAAAAAGAGCTTCTGTAACAGCTTCTCTGTTTTCACATGCTGCTGTAATGTGTATGCAAGAGTTAACGGATGAGGAAGAAATTCAGTCTAGGTCTTGTCTGAAGGTGTTGTCTAGAGTTAAAAAAGCATTGGAGTATGTGGCAGATGCTAGTTATGATTCTGTGGCATTTATGGCTAGGAATATAAATACTGTAACTGTTGCCAGAAAGTCTTTGTGGTTGCGTCATTGGGACACTGACCAAAAGTCCAGAAATAACCTTGCTTATGTACCATTTAAAGGGGAGTTGTTGTTTGGCAGTCAGGCACTGAATAAAGTGTTGGTTGAGAGCAGAGAGAAAAAATAAGTAATGCCTACTTTGCAGAAAAAGAAGGTTGAAAGGAGATCATTTCGAAACTCATATTATTCCTTTCATGGCAGAGGAAGTAATAGACAGCAGGATTCAAAGTATGGCCGTCAACAATGGTACAGGTCAAAGGGTCAATTTGGGAGGTCAGGATCCTTTAATAAGAAAGGACAAGTCAGCTGAGAGAAGTGCAGAATCTACTCAGCGAAAAGGTAGAAAACAATTCTGATAAATAGATGATCTGTGTGGAAGGAAGACTGCTGCAGTTTCGCATTCTGTGGAATCAGATTACATTGGATCAGTGGGTTTTGCAAGTGGTAACACAGATTTTGTTCGACAGGATGCCAAAATACAGGTACGTCTCCTCACCAGTGGGAAAAATGGAGGAGAAAAGAAGGATAGTTGTGAAGGAGCTAGAACATCTAATGCAGATAGGACCAGTGGAGGAGATGCCTCAAGACCACTGGTTCTTGGGGGGGTCTACTCAATGTTCTTTATTGTCCCGAAAAGCAATGGGACTTATCATCCTGTCCTGAACCTAAGATATCTAAACAGGTTTGTAAAATATCTGAGGTTCAAAATGGAGACATTTACAAACAAAGAACATTTGAGAGTGGGGGACTGAACAGTTTCAATAGATCTGAAAGATTATCTGCATGTTTCTATGAGGAGTACAGACAAGAAGTATCTGAGATTTCAGTATATGGACAATCACTACCAATTCAAGGCTCTACCTTTCAGTTTGGCTTAAAGCACTGAGGGTATTCACAAAAGTTTTGGTCCCTTTGGTAGCTCATCTGAGGCAGAAGGGGGTGCATATCTACCCTCACTTAGACAACTTGTTAATAAAGGTGGATTCTCAACAGAAGTTGAGAAGGAGAGTACAGATGACAATAGAGGTGTTAGAAACTTATGGATTTCTAGTGAATTTCAAAAAGGGCAATTTGACTCCAACAATGGTATTGACACATTTAGGGGCAAAAATAGATACCAAGAAAGGGCGAGTTTATCTCTCGGAGATGTATAAAAGTAAAAAAGGTGATTCAAAAGTTGCTCAGAATTACTTCACCAGATGTGATGTGGTTAGCGCAAGTAATGGGCACTTTGGTGTCAACTATTTAGTTAGTTCCATGGGCCAGATTCCATTCCAGAGGATTACAAAGGTTGTTGATTCCTCATCAATGGAACATAGACAAGAAAAGACATTACTTGATCAAGTTATCAACCAATTTGAAAAAAGAATGGGCCTAGTGGATGAGAGACCTGAATTTGAGCAAGGGTGTTCCACTGGCAATCAATCATTACATAAAAATTACAGCAGATACAAGTTTGACAGGCTGGGGTGCTCTGTGTCAAGAAACACAGGGTGTTTGGACAGGAGTGGATTTGAAAAGAAATATAAATTTTTTTGGAGCTCAAACCAATTCATCTAGCACTTCTCACTTTTGTAGACATTGTGAAGGGTCAGCATGTTCAAATATGGACAGATAACATGATAGCAAGGGCGTATGTTGTGAACTAAGGAGGCCTTCGCTCCAAAGTGTTGATAGATGAGTCGATGAAGCTGTTCCACAGGACGGAGAGAAATCTGCAGTCCTTAACCGCGATACATTTGAAGGGAAAATTGAATGTCAGAGCAGATTATCTCAGCCGAAACAGTCTGTATCCCGGAGAATGGACACTGAATTATCTAGTGTTTCAGAATTTGAACAAACAATTCAGGCCTTTTCAGATAGACTTATTTGCCTCAGCCAAAAATACCAGACTAAAAAGATTCTTTTCAATCAATGGAAGCAAGCTTGCAGAAGCAACAGATACCCTATCAGTTCCATGGCCAAAAGGTCAACTATATGCTTTCCCACTGGTGCAGATAATGCAGAGGGTACCACTGAAAATACAAAGAGAAAAGGCAAGGGTGTTGCTGATAGCACCTCATTGGTCAATAAGGCCTTGATTCTCTCTACTGAGGCAAATGTCTGTAAAAGATCCTTGGAAGTTGCTGCTTCAAAAGAATCTCCTAAATCAAAGACCAAAGTCATCATCCAAACTCAGCGTGGTTGAATTTGATGGCTTGGGTCTTGAGAGGAAGGTTGTAGAATTTCAGGACTATTCTCTGGCCATAGTGGACACGATTATGGCATCAAGGCATCAATCAATTCAAAATATATATAATATGACATGGAAGGCATTTGAGAAATGGTGTAATGCTAATGATTTGCAGTTAGCTGATATACAAGTTAAGCAAGTTTTGCAGTTTCCGCAGGATGGCTTGCAAGGACATCTGAGCCCAAACACTTTAAAATGTCAAGTGTCAACTTTGTCTGTGGCTTTAAAATTTGATGGGGTACCCCTCTCAGCACATCCACATATAAAATGATTTCTCAGAAAGGCAGTGTTGACTTTTCCAACAAAGCATAGGTTCCCAAGCTGGGATCTCAATATGGTGTTGGACTCTTTAACAAAAGCACCCTTTGCGCCAATAAGGGATGCTTCTTTGAGATTGATGATCAAATAACATCAGCCAGAAGAGCAATACTGTCAGCCAGAAGAGTCGCAGAATTGGCAGCATTATCAATAAATGCTAACTTATGTAAATTTGAGAATGACAGGTTGGTATTAACTTTGGATCTGACCCTTCTTCCTAAGTGTGCATGGAAGAAAGTAGCACCGAATGTAATTTATTCGTCGAATTTCCTTCCCCATCCGGAGGATGCTGAGGAAAAGAGATATCATACTTTGGAAGTGATGAGGGCTGTATGTCTTTATATTAAAAGAACAGCAAGAATTAGGAGGACAGAAGCGCTTTTTGTTTCACATAATCCAAAGATCATCAGTCAAAAAGCTTCTAAAGCTGTAATTGGAAAATGGATAAAGACTCGCATTTTTCAATGTTATGATGTTGCAGGTCAAGCAAGACCATGTAATGTATATCCACATTCTACAACATCCATAGCATCTAGTATGGCTTATGCTGTAACTTCTTCATTATAAGATGTTTGTGATGCTGTGGGATGGTTGCTGTGGATGTAGCATATCTCGATTTCAGTAAGGCCTTTGACAAAGTTCCACAAGACATTCTTGCAAAGAAGCTAGTAAAATGTGGGCTGGACAGGGCTACTGTCAGGTGGATCTGTAACTGGTTGACTGACCGTTCCCAAAGGGTGCTCACCAATGGCTGCTTTTCATCCTGGAGAGAAGTGACTAGCGGGGTGCGCCACAGGGTTCTGTCCTGGGCCCAGTGCTGTTCAATGTTTTCATCAATGACTTGGATGAAGGAATAGAGGGCATGCTCATCAAATCTGCAGATGACACCAAATTGGGAGGGGTTGCTAATACGCCAGAGGACAGGATCAAAATTCAAAATGACCTGGATAGATTGGAGAGCTGGGCCAAGGCTAACAAAATGAAATTCAACAGAGAGAAGTGTAAGCTCCTACACTTAGGTAGAAAAAATGGAATACAGAAATATAGGATGGGGGACACGTGGCTGGATGGCAGTACGTGTGAAAGGGATCTAGGAGTCCTAATAGACCACAAGCTGAACATGAGTCAGCAGTGTGATGCGGCAGCCAAGAAAGCCAATGCAATTCTCGGCTGCATCAATAGGAGTATGGTGTCCAGATCGAGGGAGGTACTGGTACCACTCTACTCTGCTTTGGTTAGACCTCATCTTGAATCCTGTGTCCAGTTCTGGGCACCCCAATTCAAGAAGGACATGGTCAAGCTGGAGCAGGTCCAGAGGAGGGCAACCAAAATGGTGAAGGGCCTGGAAGCCATGCCCTATGAGGATAGACTCAGAGAGCTGGGTATGTTCAGTCTGCAGAAGAGAAGGTTAAGAGGGGACATGATAGCCATGTTTAAATATTTGAAGCGATGCCATGTAGAGGAGGGAGAGGGCTTGTTTTCTGCCGCTCCAGAGACCAGGACAAGGAGCAATGGATTCAAGCTGCAGGAAAGGAGATTCCAGCTGAACCTCAGGAAGAACTTCCTGACAGTCAGGGCTGTCCGGCAGTGGAATATGCTGCCTCGGAGTGTGGTGGAGTCTCCTTCTTTGGAAGTTTTTAAGCAGAGGCTGGATGGCCATCTGTCGGGAGTGCTTTGAGGGTGTTCCTGCATGGCAGGGGGTTGGACTGGATGGCCCGTGTGGTCTCTTCCAACTCTACATTTCTATGATTCTATGATTCTATGAATCATCCACCTTTGTGAGACATTACAAGATGGATGTTTTTCATTCACAGCAAGCTGCTTTTGGCACAAAAGTGTTGCAATCAATTATGAAAAGTAAATGACATCCCACCCAAGTTAAGGCCTGGATATTTCCCAATTGTTGAGGATTACTCCTCTGTGCCATCCCGAGAATGAGAAATTGGACTTACTGTGAAGGTTTCATTCTGGGATGGTAGGAGGAAGAATCCACACTCACCCTGGGAAAAGGGGGGGAAAAAAAGAATGACAAGAAAGTGTAGGAGAGAACGCAGGCAGTTGTCATACTTGACGCCTTTGGAAATGGTGGAAGGACAGAGTTGATGAAAGTTTGTGGTTCAGCTTGGCTGGAGAAGAAATCTGATGGAGGAGGAGTGGGGTCCTAACAGTCTCAACTAATTTAGAACGTGGACTCCTGCCGATTGCAGTTGGCACGCGGGGATTAATCCAATTGTTGTGGATTCCGTCTCCTGCCATCCCAGAATGAAACTTTCATGGTAAGTCCAATTTCTCATTTTGTACACTGTTAAATGAACCTTCCATTCTATCTATATTACTTGCTCTGCTGTTATTAAGCAAATACTGCATAAACTGCTGTGTTATATCATCAAATCTGCCTCTGTCAGCAGCGGTCCCCTGTGTGGAACTGGCTGAGCTGACGCTAATAATTCTTCCCCCTCTACAGGCAGCCTCTGCATCTGATCGGCTAGAATGCCTCATGGCTTCCTGGTCACTTGACTTCCTGGAACTCTCAATTTCAAGATGGTGACCAGAAGTTATTTCTGGTGGTTTGGTCCTCACTGGAACTGTACCAGCAGTACCTTTAAGAGCCCTGTTGGTAAATTCAGCTTTAGTCTTAGCCTTCTTTACCTTTACAGACTGACCCAATGCTACTTTATTTTGAGAACCCACTTTTGCCTGCCTCTGCAGTGAGCGGATCTCAGTATTACTGCCGCTGGATGCCAGGAAAATTTTTCTTAATGTTATTTTGCGGCTCTGTTTTCATAGTGCTTCTATAAGAGGCCAGCTACCCTCTAGTGCTAGGATCAACTTCAGCAGAACCCGCTTTTGCCATTGCACTCGAGGTACCGCGGGTAATATTGCCACTTGAGCTATATTCATCTAACCGTTTACACTTCTCAGCAGATAAGTAACTGTCTTCTGACTTCTTTTCGGTGCTTTTGCTTTTCTTATTTTGTTCCATTACTAAACCTTCTATCTTAATTAACAGCTAACTTAATGAACAACTAAGTGCTAGTAAAACAAGCTTAAAAGTATAGAAAGAACAGAAAAGGAAAACACAGAGAGAAGCGAAGTCTCAACTGGTCGGGAAGACAGGAGAACAAAAGCTGAAGAAGAGAGGAGGCTTAACCGCCATAATAGATTTAGAATTTTTAGTCTCCTGTCTGGCTGGATTGGCACAAGGGAGTAACCCAACAATCAATGTGGATCACTCCTTCAGCCTGTCTGAGAATAGCCAGTGTCACACTGTCTTTATATAAATCTACTAGCATATATGCCCGGCATTGCCCGGGACTTTATTTTCTCATAAGTAATACTTGCTAGAGACATAGATCTCAAATCTTCTAATTCCCCAAACTGTCCTGTCCACTACCTGCAACTTTCCCCCATATTCCCCAATCCAATCTGTATTCAGAGTTATTAACATACAGAGGTTGGGTTCCTAACGGAATACACTGCTCTCCTCCTTGCTGCTCGGCCTCATCTACATAGCAACTGGCCTATTCAAGACAGTCACAGTTGACTGCGGCCCAAGAGCTCTCTGGTTGAGAATTCTAATGGCCCCTCCCTAAACTGCAAACCCCAGGATTCCATAGAATCTTCTTAGGCAGCCAATTATATGAGCTCTTTGTCTGACACAGGCAATCATATGAAGTCTTCACCTGACATAGACAAACAAGCGTTGACTTTTACATGTTAGATGGTGGGAACTCCTCTGAAATACTATGTATAGCTCCATTCACTATAACTAAAAAGGATACTATAGAGATGGAAAGTGTATTGAGAAAGGCAACCAGAATCATAGAATCATAGAATTGGAAGAGACCCCAGGGGCCATCCAGTCCAACTCCCTGCCATGCAGGAACACATATCAAAGCACTCCCAACCGATGGCCATCCAATCTCTGCTTAAAAACCTCCAAAGGAGATTCCACCACACTCTGAGGCAGCATATTCCACTGTCGAACAGCTCTGACCATCAGGAAGTTCCTCCTGAGGTTTAAGTAGAATCTCTTTTCCTGCAGTTTGAATCCACTGCTCCTTATTCTACTCTATGGAGCAGCGGAAAACAAGCCCACTCCCTCCTCAACGTGACATCCTTCAAATATTTAAACACAGCTACCATGTTCCTCTTAACCTTCTCTTCTGCAGACTAAACATACCCAGCTCCCTAAGCTGCTCCTTATAGGGTATGGCTTCCACACTCTTCACCATTTTGGTCGCCCTCCTCTGGATACGCTCCAACTTGTCGATATCCTTCTTGAATTGAAGTGCCCAGAACTGGACACAGTATTCCAAATGAGGTCTAACCAAAGCAGAATAGAGTGGTACCATTACTTCCCTCAATCTAGACACCACACTCCTATTGATGCAACCAAGAATCATACTGGCTTTCTTGGCTGCCACATCACACTGCTGACTCACGTTTAGCTTGTGATCTACCAAGACTCCTAGATCCTTTCACACGTACTGTTATCTAGCCAAGTGGCCCCATCCTATATTCTGCATTCCATTTTTTCTGCCTAAGTGCAGGACTTTACATTTCTCTCTGTTGAAATTCATTTTGTTAGCTCTGGCCCCCGCCCACCTGCTCCCCACCCCCTAGGTTGATTACTTCTATCCTTTTGGGAGAAAACTGAGGCAAAGAAGGAGTTAAGTAGTTCTGCTTTTCTCTTTCCCCTGTTAGTACTCGGCCATCTTCTCCATGCAGCAACCCGATCATTTCCTTGTTTTTCCTTTCACTGTGGACATATCTAAAAAGCTCTTTTTATAGTTTTTAATCTCTCTGGCAAGCCTGAGTTCATTCTGTGCTTTAGCTTTTTTGACCTTCTCCCTTCATATCCCGGCTATTTGTTTGAATTCTTCTTCGGTGATTTTGCCATTCTTCCATTTCCAGTATATGTTTCTTTTAACACTGAGTTCAGCTGAGAGTTCTTTAGTCACCCTTTCTGGTTTCTTTAGATACCTCCCATTTTTCCTATTTAATGGAACAGTTTTAGATTGTGCCTTCAGTATCTCACTTTTAAGAAACTCCCATCCATCATGAACCCCCTTCTCTCTCAGTATTCTTGACCACAGAATTTCAGCTAGTAATTCCCTAAGTTTAAAGAAATCAGCTTTTTTAAAGTCTAGAATGCATGTCTGGCTCCACTTGCCTTCCCCTTCTCACTGAGTGACAAATTCCAATAGAGCATGGTCACTCCCCCCTAAGGATCCCTTCACTTCAACCCCATTAACAAGGTCATCTCTGTTGGTCAGGATCAGATCTAAAATAACTGATCCCCTTGTTGATCCCCTCTTCCACCTTCTGGGCCACGAAATTTTCTGCAAGGCAAGCAAAGAACTTGTTGGACCTTATGCTCTTGGCAGAGTTTGACTGCCAACATATATCAGGATAGTTGAAATCTCCTATTACTAGTGCATCTCTCCTTTTTGAATGTGTGGTTATCTGCTCCGGGAAATCGCCATCCAAATCCTCAGGCAGCACCATCTGCAGAACCAGTTGTTCACCTCTACTCCCTTCTCTTCCTTCATGGGCCATGTCTTTCAACAGGGAGAAGACATGAAATCACAACCTGCACACCAAGGTCCTTCTGCTTCCTATCCATAACCTTGTAATCCTTTGTCATGCGCTGAAAGCTGTGCCTTGCAGTTACATTGGTTCCCACATTAATGAAAAGGAGGGGGTTACTATCAGTGGGCTTGACCAGTCTTGTTATCCTGTCTGTTAGCCTGTTGATATTGGCTCCAGGGAGACAGTACACCTCATGATTCATCCCTGTCAGACCTGCAAATTGTTGGTTCTGTTCTTCTCAGGAACGAGTCCTCAACCACCAGAACTCGTCTCCTCTGCGTCCAGGCTACTCAACGTGCAGATTCTTCCAGGGTCATCTGGACATTCTCTTCAGGTTGAGACTGTTGCTCTTGCTGGTGTTGGATCTCCTCATTAATAAGGGAGAGCAGTTCTTCCTGCTGTTCCATTTCCTCTTGCAGCTGTTCCCTTATGTCTTGTTGCTGTTCCACTTCCTCGTTAATAAGGGCAAGAACTTGGAAGTGATTGTGTAGCTCGAAACTCTCTGTTTGATTCCTGGGCCTTCTATTCCTACGTGTAACATTCCTCCAAGGGTCCGTCTCCTGGGTTTGGGAATTGGCTTCCTCATCAGCAATGTTTCCTGCGTATTCTGTCTTCAAGAAGGTCCTCTCTGCCCTATCTAAGAAATCGTCATTCTCCCTAATAATCCGAAGATTAGAAACACAGGCTCCAGCTGCCCAACCATCTCCAAGAGGGCCACCAGCTTTGCGCTTGCTGCAAGTGTACCCAACCACATCTTCCAGCAAGAAAAGAAACATGCCACATCTGTTGTGGGTGACTGCAGCAGCTCCCTCAGTATCCATATTTGATAATTTAGACAGTGAAATTAGCAAAAGTAAAACTGGGCTTCCCCCTCAAACTCCCCTGCTAAATACCCATGTCAAAACCCCCACTTGCCAAGCTCTGATTGTCAAACTTTCAGGAGTGAGGCTGTAATTATACAGTGTCTGACAGTTACTCTCCCAAGCTGGCCTACCCCCTGGGATCTTGTGGCAGAGTATCCCAGGAGGGCTTCAACCAAATAAACAATGAACACTTGTTCAACTTGTAGAGCAAAACTGTGCATGCCAAAACTGGAAGAAATTAGCGCAAAAGAAATTGGAGCAAATTGCCATTTGAACAGGGGAGCTTACAATATCTGGGACTTTTTAGTCAGAAGAAGTGTAAGGGGTAACATAACAGAGATGTATAAAATTATGAATGACATGGAAAAAGCACACTGGGAGTAGCTTTTGTTCCTGTCTCATAATATTAGAACCCAGGGTCAAACACTGAAACTAAAGGATGGGAAATTTGAGATGGTTTTAAAGGACACTGGAATAATCCATGGTGGATGGGGCCATGAATGACTACTAATCAGGATGGCTACATATCACTTACAATATCAGAGGCATATGGAGCAATTGTTGCCCTTGTGTGTCTACAAGTTGTGTCCGACTTATAGTGACCCTAAGGTGAACCTATTACAAGGTTTTCTCGAGATGAGAGTGTGTGACTTCTCCCAGGTCACCTAGTGGTTGTAGTCACGGTTGTAGTCCAGTGCTCAAATCACTGCAACATGCTGACTCTCAGATGGAGTAATATGCCTCTGTATGTCAGCTGCTGGAGAGCAAAAGATGAAGGGTACAATTGTATTCACATACGGCTTGCAGGCTTCCTGTGGGCAAATGACAAGCCAGCATATGAACAGAATGCTGGACTCCATAAGTATTTGATCTGCTCCAACACTGCTTATGTCATGCTCATATTGGCTTAGGTCTTCAGGACTCAGCAGTGAAGAAACATGACTCTGACAACCTCTTCCTCTCCTCTCACTGTCACCACTGTTTCCTTTTCCTCCTCCTGGAGTCATAGTTGCCATCTACTACTGTGTGCTGCCTCCTCCTCCTCTCCTGTGGCATGTGCAGTGCTGGTGTTACCAGTGCTACCTTCTCCTCTTCCCTATCCAAAGATAAGGAAGAACGTGGTCCCCTGTTACTATGCCAGTGGGGTTTCCTGCTTTGCCAGGACTGAGTAGAATCTGAGCCTATGTCTGCATGGGCCCATAGTTGATATGGAAATTTTCACAGGCTTAACAGACTTTTAAGCAATTAATTAACCACTAGAAGATTAAGTGTGTTGACAAAGCTATCAAAACACTGTCTTCTAAACAACACAATGGTAACTATTGGTTTTCTCATTTACCAAGATAATTAGACTGTCATAAACCAGAACTTGCTCACCTTGAAAAGTGCATCTTTGAGGCTTCGTAGAGGTGTTCCCAATTGCAAATCTTTTACTGAACTAAACCAGTCAAGCAGAACAACATAATTGGCTTGCCCTCTCTCCTTCCATGGCTCTTTAGAAACATCAGGGAGTTTAGCTTCAATCCAGTTAGCAGTGACTCTGAAGTTTGAAGCAATATCAAAACAGAAGAAAAAATGCAGCATTTTCAACTCAGAAGTTATAGTTCATGAGCTATCAACCATCCTCCAGCGTGGCATCTAGATTGCATAGGCACTCAGAGCAATATAATGCACAGTGGAATGAAGTACCTAGGCTCAGAATACAACCTACTGCATCATGAGAGCAAGGAAAGACTGCTCCACACTCTTCTCAATCCTGGAAGCAATATTTAGCTGTCTGACTTCTCTTATGAACTGTGTATACACCCAAGAACACAAACAGAGAGAATACACATGATGCACATTCAAGAGATTAATTTATAGTTCCTTGCTCATCACCATGGTTCAGATGTGCTGAGGCAGAAGCTCTGTGAAGGAACCCAAAGACACAGTCCTACACCTAGATATTTCTGTATTAAGAAAATATTTCATCCACTTGTTTATTTCTATGTATCAAGATTCTAAGACCAGACCTGAGCACTGCTTCACAATCATTTATGTAAGTACTGGTTAGGACTATGCACACTTGTGACCACCACCACATCCCATGTACAAAAGTTCCACAAGTCAGTTAAGCACACCAAAGGAAAAGAAAAGAAAAGAAAAGAAAAGAAAAGAAAAGAAAAGAAAAGAAAAGAAAAGAAAAGAAAAGAAAAGAAAAGAAAAGAAGAGGAGATTGTTAACAAAAACTATGTGTGCTTTCAACCTTTTACCGTGGCTGGACAAACAGGTATTCCACCTCTTCCCCATTCTGATAAACGGTAAACGCTTAATCACTATGTAATTAGGTTCTACTAGGAAAGTTTATTCCATACCCTGGACAGATAGCTTCTTCTGGAACGCAGACAGAGTTTACAATGCAAGACTCCTGGTAATCCTTCAAGCATCGCACATCCATTATCATCAACTTGATGCTTTTGTCCATCATCATCGTAAACAATTTCTCTGCCGTGATTGTGCCTTGAGAGATAGAAATTACTTCACAAAAAGTAATAAGCTGGAACATACATTTTCAGTAAATCTTTGAAAATATCTACACCAAATGTTTTATAACAGATTCTCAGATGCCTCACTAAAATAAACTTATAAACAAGTATGGTATGTGATGAAACATTATTTTGATGCAACCACTGGCTTCAGGTAGAAGAAAATGTTAAGACTGATGGGAAAGGCCATTGAAAGTAATAACAGAATTAATGTGCATGCACTTATGGGGGTTAGCTTGCAGCTTACACAATGGATGTTTAGGACCAAACATCCATTATAGCCTCTTGTTCAATTCATGAGTGTATTTCTAACATTGTCATTCTGGACAAAAATGTGTTACATAGTGAAAAGAACACTCCACCCCATGTCCAGATATCTTTATGTCAGGCACCCACCTAGTGCCAATCAAGAAATCACTTGGACATTCTGACTGTACTGTTTTTAATCTATGCCTTTAAATGATGTTATAAGGCTATAAATTATAAGGTTTTAATTTTACAGAAAGTTTAAACTATTTTAATCTTAACTTTTTATATGTTTTAAATATATACGGTTTTATCTGTATCTCTTTTTATTTTGTAAACTGCCTTGGGAAAAATATAGCTTTTAAATAAAGCAACTGATTGAACGATTTAAGAAAGATATTGAAGGAAAGGATGCAAGGGTTACTGACATTCTGTGGGTTAATAATAAATAGAATTTGATTGTAAGATATGGCTGAATTCTCTAATTAGGACAGGAACGATAGCTCCCCACACTAGATCCATAGTGAGAAGTATATGTGCTGATGTGTGCATGTTGCTTTTGGGGGCGGAAGATGGTTGCCTTCCCTTGTACCTTTCCAATAAATTTAGTCTTCTGAGTACTTGGGGTAATCTACTAATGCCTTCTGTTTGTGGCTCTAACTACTGAGATGAGAGTCGCAGACAATGAAGAGAAGATAACTTACCAGTTTCAGGCAGATCTTTTCTTTCACTTGAATTCTTCCTCTCATCATTGATCTATAATATTTCAACATTGGAAAGTTTTTTTAAGCATTTCAGAAGCATTTGCATCTATAAACCGCCCATCAATTGGGCCTTTCTAAAACAGCTGCTACTGTGAGCAGAGAATGAGAGAACTGCAGGAACAAAAGTTGGCTGTTAAGCACAGGGAGCTAAATGAAAGAGGTATTATATTACTGATGAAGACACCAGGATATTTAAGAAAACAGAGAAATGGACCTAGAGCAATTCCTTTTTAATCCTGATGTCCAAATACTATGAGCAGATCACTGCACTGACTTCTACCTTCTTCCATGACTTATCTGACTACACTTTGTTCGCAACTAACAAAACAGCTCTTAAACAGAAATGTAACAAAATAATCTTCAAAACAAAGAATGAACTTCTTTAACAGAGCAATGCACCACAAAGTTTTATTTTGCTGCTCTGTCATGGCTTCCAGGTGCCCCAAGCCTTTCAAGGCTATGCCAGTGAAGCATAAGCTTTGAACAAAGCTCTGGTGGCAGATGATGTATCTGTCATCCAGTGCCAGAGTAAGCTAAATACAGAATGGCCTGTCACTCGAAGGCTGACAATGAAGTTGCAAACTAGCTGCAGCAGTTATGAGTCCAACAAAAGTATGAAATCATTTCAATCTGCATCAATGGAGAAACTATCCATGCTAATGAAACTGTGACTCTCTGAGGTAATCCCAACGCAACAAAAGGCAAAGTTTGATAATAACTATTCTGAATTCAGATTGTAGATTTTTACTTTACTTGTCTACAAGTCTTGGCTGTCCTTTTTAGCTATACAGAGCCACCTAGTCTATGAACATGTCTTTGTGTTGCTTCCGAACCCCACAGTCTGAATTAACTGGTAAATTCCAGACACAGACAAAGCAGAGTCCTCCCTGACAATGACAGACTTTGATGACTGACTGTGCAGTCTTTTCCAGCATTATAATTTTGTGACAACATAATACAAAGAATGACTCAATTTAAGACGTTCAGTACTAAGATCAACAGCACATTCATAGGTTCAAGATGGACCAACAATATATGTACTTGTAATGTGACAAAAAGCCCCATCTCAGATCGCTCAGCATAGTAATTATAAGCTAAATCCGTGGTGATCTTTCAGGAAGCGAGAAGCAGGATTTAAAATAGACAGCCTTCAGAATTATTGAGGAACATGAACCATCTGATTATACTGTCTAGCCTTGACAGAGTGCCATTATCAGACTTGAATAAACAAAATGGGTAGTTAAAGTTAAGTAATGCTACACTTCTTCTCACAATGACAAATTAATTATTTTAAAGTGTCTATAAGGGAAAACCTTTTAAAAACTAGAGCAGACTTCTGTAAAGATTATTTTAACTAAAAATAGTATAAGACAAGAGCTGCCTCTATTTACCATTTGATTTTTTCCTTTGGGATCTGATGAACTTTCTGAAGATGTTTTGAACAAAACCTTTGAATCATCTTTCGTCTCTTGTTTTTTCATCTGTTGCTCTTCTTGCCTTTCCTTTTCTTCCAGTTTCTTCCGCACTTCTGCCTCTTCATACCTTGTTTAAAAAAGACATTTCTGTTTTAGAAGTGAATTTACTTACTCACTCCAAGAAACTAGCAGCATTGCAGGGCTTTATTAATTGTGGCTTTTAATATATAAACTAATGAACATAACATCTGTTTCATTTCCTAAGCTGGTGGCCATAAAAAACAATGACAAAAGAGTTATCAAACTGAATAATAAAAAAATACATAAATGCATTAGGGCTTTGCTGTTGTTGCATGCCTTCAAGTCGTTGCCAACTTATGGCAACCCTAAGGCAAACCTATCAAAGGGTTTTCTTGGCAGGATTTGTTCAGAGGGGATTTCCTTTGCCTTTCTCTAAGGGTGGGAGAGTGTGACAAGCCTAAGGTCACTCAGCGGGTTTTCATGGCTGAGTGGGGATTCAAACCATGGTCTGCAGAGTTATAATCCAATGGTCAGACCACCATACCACACTGGGTATTGTAAGAGAGAATACATAGCAGTAATATCCTAAATGAAAACTGCCAAATATGGATTTGACATTGGATCATATATATAAAAAAGCTCCTGAGTGGCAACAGGTGCAGTGAGAATAAGCAGAATGTTCTTAAATCTTCTCAACCACATTTTGATTTTCTGGACAGTAGGCCCAAGGGTCATTCTGGAATGTCTAAGTGACAATCACCAATGAGGTTCATGTGAAGCATAGTCCAAGAAATAACACAGTATATTCTCAACAAATTCTGCTCTTGACATATAATGCCATAGTTCAAATGAAATGTCAGAATCCCTGACTGCATCATCAATCATTTTAAACGTGCAGAATGTCTCTCTCCTTCACTTCACATGAAGATGTCTTCGCAAGACTGAAGTCTCAAAGCCATGACTTCTCTTAAACCAAGTTAAACAGAGGATAATCTAGGGATCAGAAAAGTTACTATTACTAGATATTAACCATATATTTTGCTGTCAAAAATCCATGCATCAAGCATTCCAATGAAAATAAAAATGCACAGACAATGGAACAGGAAATACATACAAAGATAACAAAAGAATATAAAGTGGACTACAACCTCTGGTTTGCGACTGGAAAGAAGAAACAGAATTTCTAAACACTACTTGGACTTGCATGAAAACATTTGCATTGTACAGCGTGTTTCTTTAGGCTTTCAACTAGTCATGACCTTTCCCAGAATATTCCATTCCAATTTTCCATTACCCTCCCCCCATCACTTAGGTGTTTGTTCCTCTTTAACTACAACAAAGTAGCATGTGTGATATGGACTACAAATCTGTACAGGGCCACTCACTTTCCCATGCTAACCACAGTGAATTCAGATCAAAAAGGACCAATAATACCTAGCATGGAGATATGTTTTTCTTGTTTTTGTACACTACCTTAGTTTTTAACTGATACCATTATCAAAACCAAATGTTTTTTAAAGAAAAGTATTACATTATTGCCAACACAATAGCTATTCTCCTATTTTAGTTGTGGTACCAACACTGTGAAACCACAGGTATTAATTCTGAGTTTATCAATTAAAAGAAGCTGTTGTAGAAAGCAACATGCCTTTCCTGTGGCTAATCAGCAAATATAAGACAGAAGACTATGTTTTCAATATGTTTTACTTATTTTAATTGTTTTAAAGCACATTTTAATAATTAGATGGTTTAACTAAATGTTTTACTGATATCTTTTTAAATCACTGTAAACTGCCTCAGATCTGAATTGGGGAAAAAGGGGAGTATAAATTTAATAAACAAAATAATTAAATAAAACAAAGATATAAAAATTCTAAGGGCACATATTAGCATTTAATGCATTAATTTGTTAATCATATTATTAGTCTGTTAATCATACCTGAGTTTAAGACTTTCTGAAAGCTTTTCAGCTTCTTCAATAGCCTTTTTAATGTTTGTAGGTCCAAGTATTGAAAGAAAGTAATCCTGAAATTACAAGAAGCATCAAACCATTTAATACTATGGTACCACTGTCCACTGTACACAAAAACATTTATTAGTATCATTACTACTTTGGCACTATTTTATAGCTAAATCAGTGGCCATTTCCTCTTATAGTGCTATTATTCCACTTTCAACATCCTATGGAATCCTGGTGTTTGCAGGAAGGGGCCTTTAGAATTCTCAGCCAGAGAGCTCTTTGGCCTCAGTAAACTACATACCCCAGAATTCCACAGGATGTTGAAAGTGGAGTAATAGCACTATAACTGTATAGTGCGGAAATGGCCAATGAAAGCTGCAATCTCAATCTGAAGTGATTGCTCTTGTGAGCTCTTTTTGAAATTACAAGGAATTAAGAACTGACTCATTTCTAACATTAGAGCCTTATTTTCACCTTGCTCTCAAATCTTTCCTGTAGGCAGAAGTAGAGACAACAGTAACTTTACTGGCATCACCACTAATAATGCATTATTGCCATGATCCAGGCTGCTTAGTATTGGGTTCAAGTCTTGCCACAGTGGTTTCCCTGGAGTTGGCAGAGTTATCATTAGTACAGATGGGAACTTGCTCCATTTAATTCTGTGGCAGAAAGTAACACATTGTGAACAAAAGGCCAAATTTCTGTGTGACAATGAGTGCAACTCAGAGTCTGACTTTTCCCATTATCAAATGCTGTTTACATATAGACATGGGGGTGGATGGAAAGAAGAGAAAGAATTAGACATGGAATAAATAGCCCTTGCTTTCTCTCACTTTGCTAAGCTAAGAGAGGGAAACAAATCCTCACTGGGACAAGCTTCCTGTTTCTCTCTCTCTTTTCAGCCATGAAAAGAACCCTTAAGATTCTTGCTCTTATACTGAGGAAGGTTGAAAATATCTGCCCCCACACCACTACCCTGCCCATCTCCAGAACACAGCGCAAGGTGATCAAGAAATGCCTAGTACATGTCTAAACAGCCAGTAACCTGCTAGTAGAACAGGGAGTAACAAAAAGTGGTTACCAAGGTAATTATTATCATATACACTGATTATCTGCCCAAGTGCATTTGGCAAATAAATTACCAAAAATGGGATTTAAAAGGTAAGGAGGAGATTTTTAGTAATGGAGTTCTTTCACAAAATACAAGCACTGTTCACTTTACTTAATTCTTTCAGTTGCACTTTAAACTTTAAGGTATATATCAAGAATCTACAAATGGATAAAGTCATTGGTAACTGGATACATACTTGTTGCTGTTTGAAATCAGGCCTCTTTTTAATAAGATTATACACCGTAACATACTTCATGTAAAGTACATAGGCCTTTTCTTCATCTCTATCCAATCGGCACTCCTCAGCTGCTTTGAAGATCTTAAGTGCACTTTGTACATAACTTGAAATTGAAGCAAAGAATATAAAATTACATAGGATGACTTGATCAAATACTTTAAAAATATACAGATTGCACAGATGTTTCATTTATTTTAAAAATATCCTTTCTATGCTCTCACTGAATTCAGTGGTGCTAATGCTCACATAGGTATGCGTAGGAATGTAGTTTAAGGCAGGCATATTTTTAGCAAATAGTTTGCTTTCTATTAAAATCTGCATACCTAACAAGGCGAATAAAAACTACTCAAGTGGTTGGGCAATAGGAATGCTAACTGGCTTAGAAATGGCATAAACAACACATTATTCTCTAAGTGATATAATATATGCTGAACACAGCTTCTTCTCTTCAAAGAAGCTCAAAACTACTTGTAAAACATCAACAGCCATCAGATTTCTATTAGGATGTAGCTACGTTCAACAAGGAAGCAATGAACATGTTTTAGTTGGCTGGACAGTACTATAAAAACCCCAAAAAACAGTACTTGCTGAAAATGCATTATGATCAAAAGAATGCTGATTGCTACTAGAATCTAAGTACCAGAAAATTGTGACACTGTACTTTTTAAGAAATATGAGGATGGTTTTAGCTACATGTACCAGTTTCTATGTGAACATCCACTATCCTCTGAATCATTTCTAGAAAACGAGACCGTGCCTAAGTCAACTTAGCAATGATGCATACCTCTTAGTACTGGTTTTCTCAGGTTTTATTTCTGTCTTTTTGTTAAGATCTTTCAATGAAGTGCAGAGGTATAGGTCTTTAGGTACAGATGCCACAGCAGGCATGTTAATATGCAGATATGTTTCCTCAGAACAATTCTGAATGTCTTTAAATTACTGTTCAACACTGTTAGTTTTCTGAAAAAGAAAAGATTTAAAATAGGTCTCAAGGTACATAGACACATGTTCACCATTTTTTGAATGACTGATCATGCAAACATTAACAACATGAGTATGGAAACCCAATAGCACAAACAGCTGAAAAGCCACATTACTTAATGTTGTACAAAATTCGAGAGGAGCTGTGTTCAACTCTCTTTCTCGAACTTGTCATTGTTAGTTTCTAGGCAAGGCTATTATGTGTGTTGCAATAATTGCTCTTTTAAGGCTGAAGTGTGAAAAAGACAGATTAGAAGAAAATACTATGTAATGCTACACTGTTTTCTACAGGCCTCAGTGTGAGGATATATTCCATATTACTCCATCCACTAATATACATGTGTTTCTCATTCACTACATCTCTTGCAGCTGCGTTTCTCCCACACCAAGGATTACTAGTGGGAAAAAAAAGGCATTGTATCCTAGAAACTTTAAGCCTTTTCTAAATATATCTTCAAGGTTCAATATGTGATGTAATTTTTGTTCTTTACTACCTTGATAACACTTAGCAACTGGTCTTCACTTCACACTAAAATAGAGCACCAATATAATTGGAATATTAACACTGATTTGAACAGAAAAGGGCATGGTTTTGTTTAGTTTACATGTGTTAGGTTTATAAAATGAGACATTACTAAGAACTACCAATAACCGCAGGTTATCAGTGAGCACTTCCCAACAACTTACTATGGGCAGAGAACTCGGACAGTTTTTCCTCATAGCCACCATGCATCCAGCGGTTACAGGAGGAGGCGGCTCTAAATACAACAGTTAATTAGCTTAACACATTTTGAAATTATGAGATATGTAGTAAATGGAGAATAATTAGGTAGTATCTTTTCATGAGTAGAGGATATTATGGGAATTTTTGGTATGACATCATTTTCATATACCATCAAGGTGGTATAATCCATTTTGTGAATGCACACAAATTCCTGATTCATGATGTTTCAGATTTGATAGTCACTGTAGCAACCTCTTTGCTACTGTCAGACTTTCACATGTTTTGGCAACCTATAAAAGTAGCAACAGAGACAATAACAGAAATATGACAGAGCCACAAGCTATCTCCTATGGAAGACCAGAAGTTATTCTTTTCTTTTGTGCCAAAGACTGCTACTATATTTATGTCTACTGGCTACAACTATTTCTTTTTTGCCTGCAAACTCTCCAGGGACTAGCAGCTAACGACTTGTAGTGAGTTGGCCCTCTGTCATAAGATAAACAGGTTTTGGAGTCCTTGTTGGGATCATGGCCAAATGTTACCAGCTGTCCAGTGACATGAAAGAATTAATTGGTATGAGTGCCCTTTTGCATTAGCCAGGCAGTTTAAAACTAGGAAAAGATATGAACGTTGGAAACAGTCTGAGCAAGTGAATTTTACACTGTTGCTAACTGGCTTACACAGTTCTCATTGCCAATGAAGGGTAGATAAGTCATGCTCGCATACTTTAGTTTTCTTATAAACTAGATAAACTTTGAGAGTCCATCTTCCATTTTCCTCACCTTTGAAGGGGTGCACACACCCCCAGAGCCCTATTCAGTCAGCAATGTGGATTGTACTTGATCACTGGCTGGGAACAGCCTGGGTGAAATTAGTTTAGGGGCCCAGTTCTACCATTGGCTGTGAAAGGATGCTGGACCTCATCAGTGAAAGGGGCTAGAATTCTTTTCTGCCATGTACCATATTGATACATCATTTTAACTACGGTTCTTACAGTTCTTTTTTTAGCTTATATATGTTATAAGCTTATTAGCTTATATATATATTATAATCTGTTGAGAAATTAACAAATACTATCAATAAAGTTTATGTTACAACAATAACATGTGCCAGTTTGGCATCAGATGAACTCAGTTCTGGCACAGGACATTCATGTCCCGTCACTATTCCAGGGACGACCAGTTTGAGATGCACTCATGTAAATCACTCACATAACCAGCACATTTTAAACTTATTGTCATTTGAAAACTTCTCCAAATAACTAATTCAGCTGTTTGCCAAATAACTAATTCAGCCATTCCCGTCAGTTTGAAGGGAAAAATGGCACACACAGTTGATTTCTCCGACTACACAGATATAGACAGTCAGATGTCACTACACAGTAATAATTCCCTGTAAAAAGCCAACTTCTGCAAATACAGTAATTCTTTCACATTCGCTAGGGTTGGGGCACAGCACCCACATGAAAGAGAAAAAACCATGAATAATTGTAGGCTCTCCCAAACCATATTTAACACACAAACAAGTACAATCACCATATTCAACCCACCATGGATTTCTTTGAGGCATCAGGGTTCTTTCACAAGGCAGAAGTGGCTGGCTGGTGAGGCTTACTGCCACCTCCATTGCTGTCCCACATCATTTTTAATAAGAACTTACAAGCCTCATTCACCATTTCTCATTCTCATTCTATTTCTCACGAGGCTTGCAGCCCCTATTAAAAATGGCACAGGGAGGCAGCAGAGGTGACAGCAAATAATCTGTGAATAATAAAATCTGCAAAAGTGAAACTCGCAAATGCGGAGGGCTGAGTGTAACACTACTTTTACAATATTATTTGTCTACTTTACTCAACAGGAAATTTCCAACATGAATTCCTAATTCACAGTTTCCTTGAGTTGTCAGGTGAGACAGGTACTTTAATGAACATTTGAAATCTAAAGGCTGCAAACTCTCCCATTCAAAATAGCCAGAGGCTAACTCTGAACTCTAACAACATTAACATCCTTCCTTCTTTTATTTCTTTCAACAGATAATCACTTAAACTTATAGATCAAATATTAAATCTAATCAGACTTTCTTCCATAGGGTACATATGTAAGCCTTCAGATCTTGATACTTAGTAGCACAACACTTTTACAAATTGGCTAACACTGTGCCTCTCAAAATATCACAGATTACTTAATTACCTTCTCTATTTCTCAATCATAGGCTTCCACCTTTACTACGGATATGAGTAAGCAACGTTTGGGCTCATTCTATTGCTGTCTGCATTCTTAATGTATTTTTTGTCAACTATATTGCTATAAGCTAAGCACAACATAATCCAGCCACAAGATACACAGAAAATGTTATCAGTGCATTCCTGTTTCTTTACAGACTTTTAACCACTGCTATATTAATCACAAAGACATAAATCCAGTTATGAATTGGAATCAAAACTTCAAACTTATGAATTGGAATCGAAACTCCAAACTCAAAACTTAAGCACTATTCAATGGAGCTACCCTAGCTGGGAATAACAATTGTGTTTAGGCCAAAAAGCTGTACCCTAAATCTGTTTTGTCTGCATATTCCTGCTATGACCATACGAACTAAGCAAAAATGTATACTACCATCCCACCATTCCTTTAAGTATCTTTCTCCTGCTCACATCAGAGAACAAGATAAATAAAGGAATGTACAAAGGAATTGAGTCTCTCACTATAGGTACCAAAGCATCAACTAAACACATTTTTTTAAAAAAATCAGGTACGAAAAATTCCATGAAAACAACAACATGCAAGACAGAGAACGTAAAACTCTAATTTTTATTTAGATGCAGTCAACTAAAGAAAATTTATTTCTTCCCATGTGTTAAGAGAAATACAGAATTCTTCATTTTTTTTAAAAAATCCCCTGTAAAAACACTTTTTTTACACTTTTTTTTTTAAAAAAAACACTTTTTCTTGAGGAGAATTGCACATTCTCTTGCAAGTGCACTTATTCATGGAGACTTTCTTAATCCAGGCCATATAACAGATAAAGAACACAGGAGACAACTGAAGAACCCAGATCCAAAATCAATGAGACTTTTGCAACTGCCTTTGATGGAATATTGACTTTTCTTTTTATATAAAGTTTCTATATGGGTACAGGCCTAAATATTTTGAAGTGCTTAGTAACCGCTACAGTTGTTAAAATATATTTCTATCTATTATGGTTTTTCCACAGAAGCTATGAAAGCTTCCACAGAACTGAAAAGCGTAATTATTGTCCATTCTGATACATCACTGTTGTGAATTTCTGAAACTCTGCCTATTTTATAAGTTACTAAAGAGATCTTAACAGCCTAGTGCTATGGATATATCAACAAAGCACTTAACATTTTCTAGGTACTGTTCAAAGATTACAAAACACCGTCTCTTACTTGGCAGGCTTATCACCTAATTAAGCTTAATGCCATTTCAGGCAGTCGAACCTTTAAATGACAACAAAACATCATAATGTATTCTAGTACAAACATTTACCAAATATTGCCAAGAGAATTCTCCATGGATCACAAAAATATTGCAAACATGCAATTGTCTTGGTCCACATATTTATTTGTACTTTATATATACTGTGAATTATTTAGACAACCACAGTAATACATATTGATATACACTACAATGAAGTGGGCAGAGTTCAACATTGAATACTAATTTGTTGCTGTTTCTGTGGTTAAGAGTGTGTGATGTGTCCAAGGTCACCCAGTGGGTTTCCATGGCTGAGTGGAGAACTGAATCCTGGTCCCCAGAGTCATAATCCAACACTCAGATCACTATACCACATTGGCCCTCTGTGGATAACCAAAATTTGAGGCTGCTCAAGTCCCATTATATATAAGGGTGTAGAGAAATTGCGTCCCTTACATAAAACGGCAAAATCAAAGTTTGCTTTTTCTATTATTTTTTATTTAATATTTTCAACCTGTGGTTGGTTGAATCTGTGGATATAGAATCTGTGGATATGGATGGCTGACTGCACCCTGATTTTATTACTGTAGATTGAAGAAACAATGTAGGCAACTCTGGAAATTCTTGGGACCAATTTTCTGCTCTTGGGACCTACCAGGGGCTGCACAGACTGTTAACAATACCTCACCCAGCAGTGACTGTAAATCCATTTCTCATTTTGAAAAACAGGAAAAACAGGATATTAAGTGATGCACATATGCCCTACAACCTATTCTAAAAGTGGCAATCTTGACCCCCACTTTTTGTTAAAAAAAAAAGGCACTTTGCAGAAACTGGAGGGGTCAAGGGCCACAAGAACAGCTGAAGGTGGCCATCTTGGTGTAAACACTGAGTTTAAAATACTGAGCATAATATTTATCTCCTGGTTGTGGTCATATAAGGACTGAATTAACACACAAGGAACATAGAGAAATAGCATCTACACCCCCCATAGACACTACAGCTTCCAGAATCACATGACTGAAGCCACAGCTGTTGGCTAATCTCACACCTATATTACATGCCCATGTACACAAAGCATCAGTCACTAAGTTACTATGTTAGACAGTAAGAATCACCGATCCATCACCTATCTTTTCTTCTGGCTACTTCTTATACAGATATGACTGGTTACGATTAAAAGCAAAGGTTGGCTGTCTAGATTTTCCAACTACAATTTCCATGATCCCTTACCACTGGCCATTTTGACTGGAGCCAATGGGAGTTGTACACAAAAATATCCTACCTCTGCTGGGTGAAAATGCATTACCAAACCCTCTTTTCTTGGAACTGTATGAACAACCCAAAAAGACTCTCTTGAATACCTCATGGCTTTAACTCTGACCACTTATGTTCATCCAAAACTCATCTATATTGTACAGTATGAAACCTTAGGAAAGAAGCCTGCCGAAAAATCACAATATACAGGTTCTGTTTCTCTCCACCAAACACTTCCAATTTTGAATTTCCCGAACTCTCTTAAATGTAGGCTGTCACAAATTAAAGTTCTCGATGTGACACATTACAAGTACATGTAACGGGAAAACTCAATACATAGATGGCCTTGACTCTGAAAATATGGCACGTTTCCATCCATACAAGGATTCCTTCAGAGAAGTTATCCTCTTACTAGTTTCCCCACGGGTGGAAGACGTCCACGCAGCCACCTTCCTACGGCTTTTTCACAAGGGATAGTCAGGCGTACTTTTTAAAAACTGCATGTAAAATTGAACTACCAGTGTGACGAGTAAGCTTTTAAAACCACGTCTACCCCGTGTATTCGTCGAAGTCTGTGACTCCATTCTGAGTGTACCGTCGGCTACTAAAACTGTGTCTGATGTGTAACATGTGAAAACAGTTCTCCGTGACTGGCCAAGGTCACATTTCAACGTTGCTGGGCGATCAAGGAAAGCCCCCCGCCCCGTTTCCCCTTCTCTCTCCAAACCTGACTTCGTTTTAGCTCTTCACTCCCTGCCCCCCATGGCTGCTCCCTATTCCCCCCCTCACAATCTTCGTCGGTCCACATATTTCTACAATCCCTTCTGCTGTAGAAACCCTGGAAAGATCTGACTCTACCGTATCTCCCCGTACTGGCTTATCTTATCCCCTCTGAACTCCCCAGCGGCGGCGTTCTCCGAAGCACAGCCCAGCCACCCACTTCGGGGCCGCTCGGAGACGACAGAAGAGGCCGCTTCTTCTGCCGCTGAGCCTTTCTGCGTCCTTTCATACTGTGGACGGCCTTAGCACTCACCGCCTCAGGGTCTCGCGGCCTCTTCTTCCTTCCGACCCGAGGTAGGCCCATCTCCCGGCATAAGGCGCCTGAAGAAGAGAGCCTAAGCAACCATCGTCTGCAAGGCGGAACTGGGTTGAGGTAAAGCAGCAGCAGTGGGCGGAGATACGTTTCCTCAGCGGCTGGGCTGGGCCGGGCTGGGCCGGGCCGGGCCAGGCCGGGCCTTCTTCGGAAAAGGGTTGGGCTGTGCAGAAAGCGGCCGAGGCTGGTGGCAGAGCTCGAGTCCCTCGCAGCTTTGTGGGCGTCATTTCCTTAAGGGATGACAACACTGGGCTTCGCGAGTGAACTAATCGTGGGTTGCATAAAGGAGGAAGACGATTTCAGGACGCTTGGGGGTTTTCGCTTGAGGTTGTCAGAATGAAAACTGGAGCTGGCTCCTAATAGTTGTGCAGAAGAAGAGGGCATTTCAGCAGGCGTTGCTCTTCATGCAACCCGGTAACAAGCTGGTATTTCTTACCTGGTTGCATGGGTATCAACAACTGCTGAAATTTCTTCTTCCACACAGTCGTTACAGGTACAAATTTTCAATTTGGTAATCCTATAATGTTCAGGAATTTCTAAAAATGGCTCACAATTTCGTAATATGGTAATCTCTGGTATGAGGAAAGCTTTATGCTACAATAACATGTAGCCCTTTGCGTGTTTACCTAGAATTCCCACTACGTTCGAGGAACTTTTTTTAGCAGCTAGGTAGAACGCCTAGCTCTCAAGGTTTGTTGAACTACAGTTCCCAGAAGCTCGAGCCCGCGTAACTGTGAGGGATTGTGGGAGTCGTAGTGCAAAACACCTCGCCAGCCAATGGGTACGTGGGATGAGGGCAAACATTGAGCAATAATTAAATTTAGGTTTCAGGTGCCGCCAAGACGGTTATGGAATTGCAAGTTAGCAGAAACTTCAATCGCAGCTGCCACCTAGTTTGTAAACTGCATAAAGCAGTTTCTTCAAGCAGTAAAGAACAGCATCTAACATGATTTATGTTGTTTTCTCTTTCTTTACTGTTGCTGTATGAAACAAGTGACTACTTAGCCTTTTACCCCACCCCTACCCCATAAGAAATTGTTCCTGGATATCTGTGATTACATTTGTCAGAAACAAAGCTTTTTACTTTCTATTAACCTTTATACCATTTTTTCTGAAGCAGTTTCAACTAGGTAGTTTAAACTAGTATTTATATTTTTTAAATATAATTACAAAATCAGTAAAATGTAATTAAAATGTAAAACATATCTGAAGTATTCATATTGACAAAGACAAAAATTTGTGGTTGCGAGTAGCCGAACATCCATATTGTACTTGTTTCTGAGACGGCAAACAAATTGGCTTCTCTTTTAATTGTTACAGAACAACTAGAGGATACTTGAGTTGCATGAAGGAAACTAATTTCTATATCCCAATTTTTATGCTCCAGATATTTTGGAAGCCTGCCCAGAAACTTCACTGGTGACTTACCTTATGAAGATGATGGAGTGTGTAAACAAAATAAAGATTGTAATATATTTTGCATTAATTATGAAGGCTCATCTTAAACATAGGATTTGGTACTGAAATCACTAGGAGTACGGCTATTGTTATTAAATGATTATTATTTGTTTTGAATAATTAATAACATAATTAGGATTGATGACATTTTTAAAGAATTTGATGTATATCTTTCCCATTACAGACATTCCTTAACCTGCAAGTATAACATCATATTCCTCTCTCCTTTCCTTCCATCTACCCACAAATCTTAGTTAACAAACCTAAATATCTATCTGTCCATCACAGTAGCTCTAACTCATCTTTCAAGTGCTACCAAATCAATCAAGCAATAATTCTATTACAGTCATAGACCAACATGAGAAGAAATAACAGATTTTTCCTTAATACATAAAATATGAATGTGGCATAAAACACAATGCAATAAACAGTTAAAATTCACATGTAATTGTGAAGCTAAGATCAGTTATAAATAATCCCACATGTGCTAACAAATGGGTCATACATTCTCTTAGGATTCAAATTACCGTACACTTTTCCAGAAAAACATCTGGTCACCTGGTGGTTTAAATCACTATTCTGGATGTAACAATTAATGACATTCAAATGTGAATAAAACAAAAGTGTTTGCAGGATCATCCAAAAAATGAGGTAGGCTGTGAACATACATGGTTGCACTCATGTTTGCCCTGATATGCAAGATAGGGTAATCTTCACCTGCAAAGTCTGTGCTGAAGCTGGAGGGAGAGACAGAGTCAATACAAGAGCTGTAGTGGAATTTTAAAGTGGATACTCAAGCTTTGTGTTATTCTGATTGCAGGGCTCTAGGTTTCAGCCTTATCTTCTGTACTGCAGTCAGGTATCTTTAACTTCTTTTTTCTGTCTCCTCTCTACATGGCTGCCGAAGGCCATAATCTAACTCCAAAGCTAACAGGGCAATGTCAGACATCAGAACAGTTGTGGAATGGAGACAATTCCCTACCAGCATTTTATACCGCTAAGTTCAAATTAAGTATTTAGAGTAAAGCAAGCTGCTGCCCCAAAGTTTGTCCTTACCAATTTAGCAGTTTCATTTAATAAATAAATACCACTATACCTTAACACCTTTGTAAAATTACCACTAGTTATTCCAATAAGTAAAATATGAAATGTGCCAGCGTGAGGTAGTGGTTTAAGCACTGGACTACAGCTCTGGAGACCAGGGTTCAATTCTCCACTCAGCCATGCAAATCCACTGGCTGACCTTGGGTATGTCACATACTCTAAACCCCAGAAAACTCCATGATAGGTTAGCCTTAGGGTTGCCATAAGTTGGAAATGACTTGAAGGCACACAACAAAATATGAAATACAGAAAAAATTTATTCTGGCTTTATCAGATAAAATTACTCAGTCCTGCTTATAGAGCCAGAAGCATATCATGTTACAGAATTCTTTGTCTAGGGCTTCCTTTGTAAATACTACTACACAGAATATTAGGAACTACCATGGCTCATAAAATAGGGGTCTGATGGCAACATTTTAATATTTTTACATTCTAAATTAATTTATAATTAAATAATGACAACTTTTAAACAAGAAGCTCAGATCCCAAAGGCCATGTAGTCAAACCCCCTACCACTTCATTCCTGACAGGTGGCCATCTGACCTGTTTAGAATCCTCCTTTTGAACCTGATTGTTCCAATCCTCATTTTGAATCTGATTGTTCCACTATAATGATTATGTCATTAACATAACTGGCATTCTGTTGTACAGCATAAGGAATTGGTGAAAACATCTAGATGTGGCAAGGTACACCACAGAAGATAAATATACTTTAAATGCTCTGGATATATACACACTGTAAACAAATTAATAACAAGCAATTACAGCACATAGGTTGTTGTGGGTTTTCCTGGTTTTGAGGCCATGTTCTATTAGTATTTTCTCCTGACATTTCGCCTACACGTGTGGCTGGCATCTTCAGAGGATATGAATCCATCTTCATATCCTCTGAAGATGCCAGGTGAAACGTCAGGAGAAAATACTAATAGAACACAGCCTCAAAACCCAGAAAACCCACAACAACCTATGGATTCCGGCCGTGAAAGCCTTTGACTTTACAAATTACAGCACAGTGACTAAGAATGACACGGTTGTACATAGATTTGCAGAAACAAACTATTTTTACAGCAATTGCAGAATATTTCTGATTCATAATAGAAAAATACAGTACAGGAGAGAAGTGGCAAAGTAGGTTCTACGAAGGGGCAAGGTTTCTTTCTTTCTTTCACGGAAATTCTCACATTCAATAGCTGCAATCCCAGTCATAAGCACCAATGTGGCTGTGGAGTGGCAGTTAAGTGATGGTTTAAAAAAATGGGAAAACTATTTTTCAGCAAGGGCAGCTGCCTGTTCTTGCCCCTGACACAGTACTAGGCCATAATCCTTAGCATACACATTGCCTGGAAGCATATTTACTTTTAAGTCAGAGCTGAATTCAGTGGGACTTCTCACAATTTTTACTTGGAAATAAATTCTATTTAATGAGGATTACTTAAGTAAACAGACATAGAATCAGGGTGTAAATAAATGAAGCAGTTATTTTACACCCTATTTAGGCTGTTAACACATAGCAAACTATATGTCTCTTTTGAAGAATGTATTTTTGAAGACAAATGCTTCAAAGTTTAATTTTTTAAAATTCATTTGCAGTAAGCTAAAGGGCTACCAATATCTTAGTTTAACTCATTTTAAAGTTACCTGAAGATGTCTGTCCAAAGCTTCTAACAAAATAAACTTTCTTTTACAATTTTCAGCTGATTTTTTTAGTAAGCTCTGATTCCAGAATCAGATACCAAACAAAATCTGTTATCAAACAAAAACATATTATTATGCTACATCTGGACAGGTTACAAGGAGCACCAATAAAAACTTTCAGTTCCAAGAGCACACATTTTTTCCTATCATGAATAAGGTATATAAATACAACTTGATGAACACTTGCATCATCTCTGCTCAAACTCCTGAGGTCCATTTTGTAGATGTTTGGAGCAGCACACCTGCACAACCAATGAAGTGAAGGTACCAATAATAAAAGATATACCAAAGTCACACAGCTTCATAATTTTGGCAGGTGTCTGGGTGATTTCTATCACACTAGGAACAAGCATCTCATGTGATGAAAAGAAAGCTTTTCTTTCTTGCCAACAGTGCCCCCACGGAACAAATTACTCTTCAGGCTCTGTGGTTTATCCATGGTACATTTGTATTTGAACCCCTTTTGGGTTTAATGTATACATGAACTGCATACATGAAAGACATCTGCAGCTATCAGGCACCACCCGTGCCCTTTACTTCTTTTACCACTAACAGCCACTGTGGCATAGTGGTTTGAAGTCTGGACTGGGACACTGGAAGACCAGGGCTCAAATCCCTGCTCAGCCATGAAAACTCACAGGGTGTCCTAGAGTAAGTCACATTATCTCAGAGAATGGTAAAGACAAACGCGCTCTGAAAAAGAAAACTCCATTATAAGTTCACCTTAGGATCACATTAAGTTGGAAACAAGTTAAAGAAACACAAGAATAATAGCAGATAATTAGTGGACAAGCTCTGGGTTGAAATTCTACTCAACTGTTAAGTTTACTAGCTGACTTGGGGCCCATTCCCCTCTGTTAGTGTAACCTCAAGAGATCTTTGTACGAATTATAAAAATGTACAGGGTGGAAGAAAGTCCATGTGAAAAACTATGACGGCGCAAATGAAAGAGTAAAAATCTAACATAAAGCAAAGATTAGCTGAGTATGCCTTAAACATAGGATTTGGTACTGAAATCACTAGGAGTACAGCTGCTATTATGATTACAGGGTATCATTTCAGACAACAGTATAATGATGTTTTAATAGTGATCTTAAATATATTCTGAGCCAATTGATTAAAAAATTAGGACACTACATAGTAAAACAAAGAGAAATGGATGAAGTAAGAACCAGCTGAGGGGGAATTCTTCTTTCTCAGAAGAAACATTCCAAGATTGTTGTGTAATTCAGAGAAAGATTAAGGTCAGATAAAGAATTAGTCTTATACTTACAAAAGTAATTTGCAGGAATGAAGATTCAAGAGACAGAAATGTGGGAACTGGAGGAGTCAAGAACTATAAATCAATCATGAAGCATTTCCAAAAGTGGATTTGTTGTCCAAAATTTAAAGCCCCAATTATTTGAAACTTCTTTCCCCTCATTCATTTATATGCTTTCTAATACCTAAAGTCTCTAATGGAATATTTACAGCAAATTAATGCATTCACTTATATTCAATAGTTTGTTCTGAAGCAAGCTGACAAATGCACACTCCATATCTATCTCTATGTTATCTTCCCTGAATGGATTGGATTTTTGTGGAAATGGAAAATGTACACAAGTCAGGTTGCAAAGAATTGTGTAAGTTGCTATATGGGAACTTCAGACCCCAGTGTTGTATAGAAGTTAGTGTGAGGCCTAGAGTTTGATTTTACATTTAAAATGCTACGAAAGTAGATGTGCATATCCCCCAGTAAGATACTGTCATAATAATCCAAGAAATCACTTTCTTTTTTATACATCCATTCAGTCTTTCAGGTCATCCTGGTGGGGCCACATGTTCCAGGGGGGTCCAAAAACATGGCAAAATTGATTCCTTTTTCCCCCAAAGGGAAATAGGAATATTTTTATTAAAAATTTAGGGGTGTTATGAGGCCCCTGCAGTAGTGTATGTTACACACAAACCATATTTTCACCACCCTTGTACTAGCACCAACACCAAGGCAGTATTTTCTACTGGAATGCTTCTCAAGCTATCTGATGTGATAGACCAACATTTTTAACATGTGTCTGAGACCACTACACCAGACTGTGGGGCAGGACCCTAAGGGGGTGGGTGGGCAGAAGAAAAGTCAACTTGCAAATAAGAGAAAGAAGGACAAGTCTGTGTGAGTCTGAGCATGTGCGCTATTGAGGACTGACTGGTCTCTGTAAAACAGCAGTACAAAGCATCTTCCTGTTATGCCTTCCTCCAACCTCAGATAAAATCAGCCTACCTTTTTTTTAATGCTTTAATGAGACATAGGACACAAGGGCACAATAGCCTCACACAAATGTGAATGGAGTCATGTGTAAAAAGTCTGAGAAACACTGTACTACACCATTCCTGCCATATTTTATTGGCATAGTTTCTTGGAAATATGCTGTGTACTGGCAGCCAAAAGCTTGCAGAATAGCACTGATCTATAACCCACCGCTTTTGAGTAGTACTCTTCTGAAGCACAAGTTCTCTAAACAAATATATAAGCAGTATGCCATGTCACATTATGAATACATGTGCAGGTTCTCTGATGTGGTTTACCTACCAAAGAACAAACAAAAATGCAGCACAGGAGAAGCCCACAGAAGTGTCAACTTGAACATGCACAAGTAGGCTCACGATCTTTCCTGTTGGTGGCATGCCATAAACTCTACTTCAGCCACCCAGGGAACACACTACCCAGATTTTCTGTCTATGAAAGAAGTGAACCAACACCACCTGGTTCTATACACTGAAGAAATACCTCAGAAAGAAAAACAAAAAAAAATTGTTCAAATACTCAGGCCCAGCTGACCTGCATATCATTTCAGCTGCAGTGCAGAAAAACTAAAAAGCTCCGCTATTAACATGTATCATATATAATATACAACTGAACTAGCAAGCTAAAAATAGGTGTGCCCTTTGAAAAAAAGGCATACTAGTTACCTAAGGTCATTAGATGTTCTGTGTACACTTTCAGGAATACACTGAAGTGGGAAGTATTATGGTTTATGCATTATATCTAACCCAAGTTATCTGGAAATATGACTGCAATTTCCTGAGGGTCATGTTCACAAGTTATGGACTGCATTTTTCCATGTCATGAGTGCAGCAGTAGTGTGGAAGAACTGCAGCTGGATTCACCAACAGTCTCTCACAATCTTTGTAAAACTGAAAAAATGTGTGATTTGTTAAATGAAGATTTACTGTATGTAAAACAATGTTGTACTGTTTTACAATGTAAGTGATTACTAATTTGTTTTGTTAAATTTTGTATCGTATTTTTAGTTGCATTTTGATTTAACCTTGTTGTAAGGTACTTTGGGTGCCATGTAAAGAGGAAGGCAGGATAAATAAAATAATATTAGACATAAATGTCAGTATCATTGTCAGTCAACAGTGAATACGTCATTATACAACATCAGCCTACTAGCACTATAGCTAAACAGGCTTAAGTAGAAAGATCCTTTGCTCCTAAGGCAATTGCATTACAACAATACAACACTTACTTTTAAAACCTAAACACCAGCACAAGTTAGTAACCCAGTCGATGAAAGGGTTAACCAGACTGTGTAATTAGGAAAAGAGAATTCAGGCCACAAAAATGTTATAACTTAGCTTTGACTACTTTTGCCCTGAACTCCAACTCTGGGGCAGGGCATTATTGTCAGGAAAGCAGTGCATGGGCAGCAGTTTTAAGGGAAGACAATCCCACTCACCATGGGACTAGACTATCTATAATATATAACAGCCTTTTTCTTCCTCCAGTCTGGCTACTTATAATTCTTAAACTTTGTAAAAAAGCAAATATGTATTATACTTATGATGGTTTTCTCTAATGCAGACATTAAGATGCTAAATGGAACTATTCTAGGTTATGTTTCCGTTGTTAACTCCTGAGAAGGCAAACAGCATTTACAGTACTTTCACAAGATACCTGGAGGTTTCAGTAGTGAAATGGTATCCAGGCATGTTGATTTTATATATTCATCTTTGAATAAAGTATTACAATAAACTTTTAGCCCCTGCCGGCAAGACTTAGGTGTTAGGAGTCCTGCTCCAAACATCTCTTACATGCAGCCTGGTTGTCTGCACATTTGGTCTATTTCATCCAATCTTTGCATTAATGGCAGGCAACATCCTTGTCCTTTCCTAGCACAGGCAGTATTGATGTCCATTGCAAAATTTTAGACCATGAAGCCATATTAGACCTTCCATTTTTCATATAACTCAGAAAGCTAATCCTACTTTTGGCAAACTTTTAATAGGTGTTTCTAAGAACATCTGCCGCCTTTGTCAGAAAAAGCTACTTGCACTAATTGCATTTATTGGAAATGTAATAGCAGAAATTGAACAGCAGCATCATTGCTAGGAGTGGGGATTCTTCTTTTCTGCATCACCACAAAGTAGGCACCAAGACAACATTTTCAGATAATATTTAAGATTAGCAAGGATTAGCAAGATTATATTGATTTCTTTCCTAGTAGCAGTGCACACTGGATGTGAAAACATCTGATTTCTGAAGGGCTGCAACATGGAAGATGGAGCAAGCTTGATTTTCACTATTCCACTATTCCAAACCAATGATTTACAAGAGAAGAGTCTAATTAAATATTAGGAATAGCTTCCTGGAGCAAGAGCTGTGGAACAGACTCACTTGGAAGATGGTGCACTCTCCTTCACTGCAAGGTTTTAAAGAAGTTGGATGCCCACTTGTCAGGAGCTTTTTAGCAGTGGATTCCTGCAGTGACAAAGAGTAGAATTAGATGTCCCTAGAGGTTTCTTTTAACTCTGAGATGCTATGATTTTGCAGACATCATTCAGGATTACTTTCCATTGCACAAATTATGTTTTCAGGTACTGTTTTCAACAATTTGCATTATCACACTGGCTAAAAATTACAACTTGCACTGCCACATCATTACTAATCTCCCATTGACTTATTAGATTAAAACTAAGGGACTCTGGAGTCACCCACCTCTGCTTCTATCTAGTTTCCTTCAAAAGAGTGACTTAGTAAAGTCTAGCACCGCTTAAATCCACTGCTGATTCAAACTTTGTAGCCAAACAAGTCACACTAACAATCAATCTGTTGGAAATCAAAGCAGTTCAAAAGTATCTGAGCAGCTCAGCATAAGAATCTTATCTGTAAATTGGGTTACTGTTAGCTGTCATCTTACTTCACCGTTTTAAACATCTGTATAATTCTTGTAGGGGGACAGATGATAATGCAATGTTCCAACTGGGAATTGCCAGATTGCTTGCATCTTCTTTCTTTAACACGTAAACACATACTTTCGGGCTCAGTTCGTATTTGTACAGCCTTGATAAACTTTTCACGTTCCATTTTTCTTGACAGAAAATACACAGGTTCCCAAACTCTTCTATCAGTTTTCTCCTATATATTCTTTCTAGAACAATTACTTCCACTCTTTGGCTCAACCTCTTCTCTACGTTCCATGTTAGCCTATCTTAATGAATGTAGTCCCACATTATTTGTAATCCAAAGTGCCAGAAATATCCATTAAATAGTAAGTTATGTTCTCTCTGGTGTAGCTCCATGGTTAGTTGCAATCCATAGCTTTTCTTCCCTTAGACAGCTTATAGACTTTATCCCTGATGATCTACCAAATGACGGACCTTTCCATAATCTTCAAATTCTTCCAATGTACTGTCACTGCCTAAACATGTCCTCTGAAACAGAAAAATAAACCAAAAATAGCTAACTGCAGCTTACAAGGAATATATTGTAAGTTTTTATTAATTATACAGAAGTACTGCTGCCCTTAGAATCACAGAATAATACAGCTGGAAGAGACCACAGGGGCCATCCAATACAACCCCCTCCTATGCAGGAATACACATCAAAGCACTCCAACACTTGGCCATCCAGCCTCTGCTTAAAAACCTCCAAAGAAGGAGACTCCACCATGCTCCAAGGCAGCATATTCCATTGCCGAACAGCTCTGTCAGGAAGTTCTTCCTGAGGTTCAGGTGGAATCTCTTTTCTGTGCTTTGACTCCATTGGTCCTTGTTCTAGTTTCTGGAGCAACAGAAAACAAGCCAGTTCCCTCTTCGACAAGTCAGACTTTCAAATATTTAAACATGGCGATCATGTCCCCCCTTAACCTTCTCTTCTGCAGACTAAACATACCCAGCTCCCTAAGACGCTCCTCATAAGGCATGACTTCCAGACCCTTCACCATTTTGGTCACTCTCCTCTGAATACGTTCCAGCTTGTCAATATCCTTCTTGAAATGAGGTGCCCAGAACTGGACACAGTATTCTAGATGAGGTCTGACCAAAGCAGAATAGAGTGGTACTAACTTTCCTCAATCTAGACACCATACTCCTATTGACGCAACCAAGAATCATGTCGGTTTTCTTGGCTGCTGCATCACACTGCTGACTCATGTTCAGTTTGTAGTCTACTAAGACTCCTAGACCCCTTTCACATGTACTGTTGTCCAGCCAGGCGTCTCCCATCTTATATTTGTGCATTTCATTTTTTCTGCCTAGGTGAAGGACTTTACATTTCTCTCTGTTGAAGCTCACTGTGTTAGCTTTGGCCCAGCTTTCTAATCTGTCAAGGTCATTTTGATTTTGATCTTGTCCTCTGGCGTATTAGCAGCCCCTCCCAATTTGGTATCATCTGTAAATTTAACCAAATTGCCCACTATTCCTTCATCCAGGTCATTGATGAAGATGTTGAATAGCATTAGGCCCAGGACAGAACCCTGTGGCACCCCACTAGTCACTTCTCTCCAGGATGAAAAGCAGCCATTGTTGAGCACCCTTTGGGTTCAGTCAGTCAACCTATTGCAAATCCACTTGACGGTAGCCCTGTCTAGCCCACATTTTACTAGCTTCTTTGCAAGAATATCATGGGGGAACTTTCCTTGATCTGGACACCATATTTCTATTGATGCAACCAAGAACTGTGTTGGCTTTTTTGACTGCTGCATCACACTGCTGATTCATGTCAAGATTGTGGTCTATTAAGACTCCTAGACCACTTTCACATGTGCTGTTGTCCAGCCAGGTGCCTCCCATTTTTTCTGCCTAGGTGTAGGACCTTGCATTTCTCTCTGTTGAAATTTACTTTGTTAGCCTTGGCCCAGCTCTCAAATATGTCAAGGTCATGTTGAATTTTGATCCTTACTTCCTACATTTTAGATCCTAAGCTGTTATTTCTTGTTGTGTTGTATGCCTCCATTTCTGACTTACAGTGATCCTATCACAGGGTTTTCTAGGCCTGAAAGTGTATGATGCACCCAGGATCACACAGTGGATTTCCACAGCCATGCAGCGAATCAAACCCTAGTCTCCAGGGACATAGTCCAATGCTCAAACCACTTCATTAAGCTGGCTCTCTCAGCCTGTTATAGATGTTTATATTATTCAAATAATGGCTGCAAAAATGGAATCATAGTGCTACAACTGTGTACAGTTCTCTCTCCACATTCCCGAGGATTTGGTGCACAGAACACCTGCAAAATTAGAATAATCACAAATAACTCCCCAGGGGCAATGACATGGCCCAGGTCGCTGGCATCCTTCTGATGGCATGGTTGAGGTTGCTTGCCTTCCTCTGGGGCAGCCATTGCTGGCTGGAGCAACCCTGTCCTGCAAGAGCCCATGAAGGGGGACATCCACGATCACTGTAACGTGCATGAGGCCAAAGTGACCTCGGCCAAGCCATCGCCCACTGAGAGGGATGCTGCAGCCCTCTCGATCATGTGGCCAGACATGCTCTGGTCCCACATGCTTTCCTGAGATCTCTCGTGGCCCTCCCGGGCAGCAATCACAGGGCAGATTAGCTCTGTTTCCGTGATCATCACCTGGAAGGGATGCTCCGGATCTCAGCAAAGCACTCAGAGGCCGGAGCAACCTCGGTCAGGCAATCACCGCTCAGATTGAGGGCATCCCTTCCAGGCAGCGATCACAGGAACAGAGCCAGCCCAACCTCCAATTGCCCACAGAGGGGGATGTCTGCGATATGAGCAAGGCAGGCCAGGCTGGAGCAGTTGGGGAACACCTGGGCGAGGTCACTCTGACCTCGCCCGCTTTGCTCAGATCCTGAGCGTCCCTTGTGGGCTGCGATCGTGGGGCAGATTAGGCCCTTTCCTGCTATCACCGCCTGGGAGGGAGGCCGGCAATCTGAGCAAAGCATGTGAGGCTGGAGTGGCGTCCCTTCTAGGCTGCAATTGTGGGAATAGAGCTAGCCCACCCTGCAATCGCCCACCGAAGTGGACGCTGGTGATTGCTGGAACAGAGCTAATCTGTTGTGCGATTGCCGCCAGGAGGGCTGCCAGTGATCTCAGGAAAGCACAAGGGGCTGAAGCAGATCCAGCCATGCAATCGAGAGGGCGTCCCCCTCGGTGGGCAATAGCAGGGCGGGCTAGCTCCACTCCCATGATCACCACCCGGAAGGAACACCCATGATCTGAGGAAAGCTTGCGAGGCCAGAGCGGGCAGCAATCGCCTGCCTCTCTTCTGGGCAGCAATTGAGGGAAGGTTGCTAGCCTGCCCTGCGATTGCCCACTGAGGGAGATGCTGGCTATTTCAGCAAAGCTGGTGGGGCCGGAGCAGATCCAGCTTGCAATCCTTGATGAGGAGGAAGGCTGGCAGTCTTCTTGGTGGGCAATCGCACCTGTGAGCTTTGCTTAGATTGCTGGCATCCCTTCCCCGCGATGATAGATCAAGAGAAGGGAGCTAGCCCACCCCTTGATCGCCATGGAGGAGGACACGGCAATCTTAGCAATCTCCTGTTCTCTTGGAGGACAGGAGAAGTTCCAGCAGACTGGAGGAGGGCAAATGTCACCCCATCTTCAAGAAGGGGAAAAAAAGAGGACCCAAATAATTATCGCTCAGTCAGCCTGACATCAGTACCCGGAAAGATCCTGGAGCAGGTCATTAAGCAGTCAGTTTCTAATCATTTAGAAAGCAATGCGGTAATCACGAGAAGTCAACATGGATTTCTCAAAAATAAGTCATGCCACACTAATCTTATCTCTTTTTATGATAGAGTTACTAACTTCACAGATGAAGGGAATGCTGTGGATGTAGCATTTCTCGATTTCAGTAAGGCCTTTGACAAAGTTCCACATGACATTCTTGCAAAGAAGCTACTAAAATGTGGGCTGGACAGGGCTACTGTCAGGTGGATCTGTAACTGGTTGACTGACCGTTCCCAAAGGGTGCTCACCAATGGCTGCTTTTCATCCTGGAGAGAAGTGACTAGCGGGGTGCCACAGGGTTCTGTCCTGGGCCCAGTGCTGTTCAATATCTTCATCAACGACTTAGATGAAGGAATAGAGGGCATGCTTATCAAATTTGCAGATGACACCAAATTGGGAGGGGTTGCTAATACGCCAGAGGACAGGATCAAAATTCAAAATGACCTGGACAGACTGGAGAGCTGGGCCAAGGCTAACAAAATGAAATTCAACAGAGAGAAGTGTAAAGTCCCATGCTTAGGTAGACAAAATGGAATACAGAAATATAGGATGGGGGACACGTGGCTGGATAGCAGTATGTGTGAAAGGGATCTAGGAGTCTTAATAGACCACAAGCTGAACATGAGTCAGCAGTGTGATGCGGCTCAGCAGTGTGATGCGGCAGCCAAGAAAGCCAAAGCAATTCTCAGTTGCATCAACAGGAGTATGGTGTCTAGATCGAGGGAGGTACTGGTACCACTCTACTCTGCTTTGGTTAGACCTCATCTTGAATACTGTGTCCAGTTCTGGGCACCCCAATTCAAAAAGGACGTGGTCAGGCTGGAGCAGATCCAGAGGAGGGCGACCAAAATGGTGAGGGGCCTGGAAGCCATGCCCTATGAGGACAGACTTAAAGAGCTGGGTATGTTTAGTCTGCAGAAGAGAAGGTTAAGAGGGGACGTGATAGCCATGTTTAAATATTTGAAGGGATGCCATATAGAGGAGGGAGTGGGCTTATTTCCTGCTGCTCCAGAAACCAGGACAAGGAGCAATGGATTCAAGCTGCAGGGAAGAAGATTCCAGCTGAAACTCAGGAAGAATTTCCTGACGGTCAGGGCTGTCCGGCAGTAGAATATGTTGCCTCGGAGTATAGTGGAGTCTCCTTCTTTGGAAGTTTTTAAGCAGAGGCTGAATGGCCATCTGTTGGGAGTGCTTTGAGGGTGTTCCTGCATGGCAGGGGGTTGGACTGGATGGCCCATGTGGTCTCTTCCAACTCTACATTTCTATGATTCTATGATTAGCAAAGCCTGCAGGGCTAGAGCAGGGCCAGCCCAGATCACCCTGGAAGGGAGGCCAGCAGCCCTCTCCCTGAGCTATGGTGTGGCCCAGTTGCTACAGGCAGGGGAGGGGAGGAGGAGAATCAGGGGGGAAAGCATGCAGACTCATAAATACTCAAATTCGCAATGTGAAACTCACAAATGTGGAGAAAGAACTGTGTGGAGAAAGGGCACTAAATCTGCAGACAGAAATGCTGAGATGAAGGGTACAGGGATAAAGGATGGAGAAAAAGATGAAGCCAAAGTCATTACTAGGTATCTGGTGTCTGCAGAGTGATATTATCCTCAGCTGATAAACAGTGAAATAATACTTTGTTTATGAGTGTAAAAGGATTGTCTGCCATGTATATATCCCTAGGTCTAGCATCATGATACTGGCAGATACATCCTACCTTTCCAACCTTGCATAACGTGCCCAAGGGCTCCTTATCTCCAAGCATCTGTCGTTGCGTGGTTTGCAGACTACACACAGTGTTAGCCCTGCAGGTAATTCCAATTTAGTTACAAGTCAAATTGGTACCTATGATATGACCCTATAAATTACTCTGGGAAAGAAACGGAGGATGGCTTTTCACGGAGGTAGAGCTAGAGCCAGTGTGGTTTAAATGATTTGGATTGCTGGACTAGGACTCTGGAAGACCAGGGTTTGAATCCCTGCTCAACCATGGAAACCCACATTGGGCAAACAACACTCTCTCAGCTGCAGAGGAAGGCAATGGAAAACCTCTTAATCTTGAAAGAAAACCCCATGATAGATTTAATTTAGGGAATGATTTTAGGGAACTGCTTTTTAAAAAAGGCATAGAAATCTATTCTTATAAGGATTATTATAAAAGTAAATGTTAACATAAAGGTAGGGCAACTGCTTAATCTGCACCTGATGAGTTCCGATAAACACAAAGCAGTAAAGCCGAGATCTTTTACTAAGCTGCTACTTGGATTTCTTGTAAGTGCATAAAATCACCAAAAAAAGTACCAAAAATTGAAAACTGTAAGGCTGCAGCTGTTTTAGAGCAAATGAAAGACTCACCAAGTGAAAAGCCTTGCAAATCAACTTACAACAGGCTTAATGTTAGGCAGAAAACTTCACTTCCGAAAAGAAATAAAGCCTGCTACTGATTATTTCTGAGCCCGATTTATCTGGTGTTGTTGTCTCTTTGTACTGCATTTATGCACTGTGTAATTTTAAAATCTTTTTGCAAGCCACACAGAATGTACTAATCGCATCATTTAATGGAACACATATTCCATTTTAAAAAGTCAAAACCAAACTATTAGCCCCACCTTGTCTCATGAAAAATCCAACTAAATTCAATAAGGCTTACTTTTCAGGTTACAACACAGAAGCAATAACCTCATTCTACGACTTCTAGCTTGCGCCTTTTAGGTTTCAAGAGGCTTCCAACATTTCAGGGTAGAAGACCTACTCATTTCGAACCTGTCAGCTAACATTTCAAGTAACTCACGGAATGTACGGTATCCACGAAAACCTGTACTATAGCAATATTTGTTTGCCTTCAAGGCTCCACAAATTCTGAGCAGAAAAACCGGGCGTTGAATACCCACCCAGGACACGCACCTCTAAACCGGCTAGCCCTCCCCTTCAGGCGGGAAAAAAAACCCAACCATCGAACATGGCTGCTCCCTTTTCCGCTTCCCCCTCCTTCGGCCGCCTGCGCCTGCGCCTTTCAGGTGAGGATATCCCTCCGCCGTCTCCACTTTCTTTTGTCAGAGACAGTTCGAGCAATAAAAATAATCCCCTGCTCCAAAAACTAGGGCAAGCACCCACTTTAGTTATTAGCTTCGTGGTTCTCCCTTCCCCAGACCAAAGCATTTAGAATATAAAAAAAAAATCTGCAGTGCAGAGTCCCAGAACCTCCCTCACTTCTTCCCCCTTTCGTACTCCCTCCCCCGCGAGCCTCTCCCTCCTTCCTTCCTCTCTTCAGTCTTCAACAGAAGCGCTTCTGCCGGTGTCCTTCCGCGAGGCGCGAGCGGGGACTTTTTTGTGGGGCTTTTGGGCGCCTATGAGAAGCGGCGGCGGCCTTCAGCGCCCCTGCTCGTCGTTCTCCTGGGCGGCGACGGCGGTGGCCGCCGGGCGTGAGCAACACGGTAAGGAAGGTCTCCCCTCCTTTTCTCTTCCTCCCCCCACCACCTCCAATGGCCCGGCTGGCCAAGCTTTTCCAGGTCAGTCTGCGCTTTTTTGTATAGGGCCCTTGTTACCGGATGTGGAAGTTGATCTCTTCTTCGCTGGTAAAAAATAATTCCACTTCCCCCGGAACCCGGCGCTTACCGCGGCTCCCTCCGCTCTTTCTAGCGCCCAACCCAGCCAGGATTTCCTGTCGGGGAAAAGCGGGGACGGGAGGAGAGGCCTTCCGGGGATCTTGACACTCCGAGGCCTCCGCACGGGGAAATGATGTCTGAGGGAAGAATCTCTCTCTTTCCTCTCTCCCTTTGAGAGAGGAAGCTGAGCGAGCAGGATAGGGAAGAGGAAAGAGGTTTATTTGAGGAGGGGATGGGATACGTGTGCAGCACATGAGAATGCCCCTCGTGTTAGCATATTCACGTGTTTTCTCTGACGTGACTCGAGTTTCTTCACTCCGCAAAATAGGTTACCACTCTACCCGATTGCGTGGACTTGCTGTTGCTTTCCTAATAAGCGCTGCAACTACTAGGCATTGAGGAAGGCCGCCTCGTTTGTGGCGTTGCTTTTAATGGGGGTGGGTGAGAGGCTGCCGGCCCGAGGGCGGCGGCGGGAAGGGTAGTAAGTGTGGCTTTATTCGGCACCCTTCTTGAGTTCTCTGGGGCCTGTGTTTGCCCATGCACGGTTTTTCGGGGGAGCTTTCCCCCTCGAAGGCATACTTTTGAGTAAGAGTGCAAAGGATCTGGAGGAGGGTTTCCTTCCTTACAATTCTAAACGCGCTCCCTCACTGAACTTACTTCAGAGTAAGCAAGCAGAAGATTGTACTGTAAGGCTCACTGCGATTCAATGGGACAGGCTCCTGGGGAGGGACATAGTTGGAATCAGGCTGCTAAAGGGACGGTAATTTTGCAAGTGAAATGATCGTGCGGTTTATGTGTGTGTGGTTTGAATGCCATGATCGCCCCAGCCCCTGGAACAAACAGGGTGCCTGTTGCGCAAAACCGCGCGCACACTTTGAATTTTTGACGCGCGCAGACTGTCAGTTTTCAACCCTCTTAGGGCATACATGGGGAGAAGAAGAAAACTTCCCTTAGACTGCTTATTTGGGTAATGGCTAACGCGAGCTGTAGTCAGCCGTAACAACTTCTGGTCTCCTTGGAGCTGGGTTGGTTAGACGCTCTTTGGTTCCGTGGTGCCCTTTGGATAAATAGGCCTCTGTTCCATGGGGTCTATGGTATCTGTGTGGTGATTGCCTTAGTTTCTCTTCTGTTCAGTATTTCTCTTGTTTGCTGTATTAATGAAAGTATTGACATATGTGTAAACAGTGTATCACTGCTGTGCTTTAAAAGATTACCATTTCGTTTTTAGAAGAATGATCTTAGCTCAGTGATCTGAAAGTGAGGGAGGAGGTGGAGAAATGTAGTCTCCCTGCCCCAGAATTCTGTCTCTCCCCTGGCCTCCACTGCACTAACAGCAGATCGTGTTTGTTGCCTGGAGATGAGTCCAGGTTCAATCCTGGCACCTGTCCTTGACTGGATCAGGGAGCATATCCTGGGGAAAACACTGAGATATAGGCAAACTGCTTTCAGAAACAGTAGACAGTTCTGTGCTAGAGAAATAAATAATCTGACCTTGTGCAGAGTCAGTTTGCTCTTTTGCTGTGGTAGTGAAATCTCAAAATCACTTAAACAATGCAGCCTTGTGGCAAGGCTTTGCAGTACAACAAGCTTCCATAATTTCAAAATAGTCCAGTTGACACCTTTGTGTGTGGGGGGGGGGGCTTACTTTCAGAATGTTCTTTCTCTGTAGGACATTTTATTCTAGAATCCCTTGTGTTTTTGGACACATTCACTATTTGAGGTCAAAAGATATGAACTGTGTCACATTTCCGTTTTCATTGTGCTTTGGCCGTATTTTTCCCCCTGGTTTGTAGGTATGGCTTGGGTAATTAATAACATGCTCATCTGAATATATAGTCAGGGCCGGGTGATTTTACTATTTTCAATTTTTTAATCATCTCTGTGATTTCCATTATAGTTATTGTAGAGTTCAGGCTATTTTTTTGCTCTTCAGTTAGTTTAAGAATATTTTGTTCTTCTAGGTAAGCTTCTATTTTTTTCTTTTTTTCCGGATCTGGAGTACTGCCAAAAAGATCTTTACAGTATTTCCTAAAGACGTATTTTATTGAGTCTTGATCCATGACCACCGACTTCCCCTTATTAGCTTGTAAGATCAGATTTTTCTCTCTGTTTTTCCTTACTTTGTAAGCCAACCACTTGCCTGGTTTGTCTATGCTTTCAAAGTGCCTTTGTCTAATTCTTCTTAATTTCTTCTCAGTTTCAATCGAATTTTCTGATCTAATTTGTTCTTGTAGTATCCTAATTTCTTTCCTTAATTTATTATTTGCAGTGTCATTTCTTAGTTTTTCTTCTTTTTGTTTGATTTCTGTCATTAGTCTTTGTATCTTCTCCTGTCTTTTTTTATTCCATTTTGTATTCCATTTAATGAATTGTGCTCTAATTACCGCTTTACCGGTGTCCCAGATTGTTTTCATTATTACCTCCTCCACCATGTTTTCTTTAAAGTAATATTTCAACTCCTCTTTTGCTTTTTTAAAATATTCTTCATTTTGAAGTATTAAATCATTAAGTCTCCAGTTTCCATTTTGATTTTTATTCCTAACATTAAGTTTTAACTGGATAGGATTGTGGTCTGATACAATTCTTGGAAGTATTTCCATGTCTTTTATTTTTGTGTGCAACATTTTGGAGATTAAAAACATATCTATTCTTGACATTGATTTGTGGCAGTCTAAATAAGAGGTGAATCCTTTTGAGTTCCCGTATTTTAGTCCCCAAATATCTATCAATGACATGTTTTCTATTAATTAGCAGAAGCTCTTTGGCAGTTTTCCTTGTTTTTTCTTTAGTCTGGTCATTGTTGATCTATCTTGCTCAGGGTCTAAGATTCTGTTCATGTGCCCCATGATTAAAATGTTTTCCTGACTTTTTTCTTGAGTGTACCTCTCTAATTCTTCTTCAATTTTCTTGTAGAACTCACTTTTGTTTTCTAATGGGGAATAAATTCCAACCACCAATAATGTAAGATCTAGAAAGTGCACTTGCACTCCAATATAGTGGCCTTGGTCATCACAAAAGACTTCTGAGGGAAACCTGGAATTTACATAAATAGCCACCCCTCTTTTTTTCTTTTGATAAGCTGAGAAGAAGCTTTTCCCGAATTTACAATTTTTTAGATATTTTATCAGATTCTCAAATTGTGGTTTCTTGTAAACATATCACATCCAATTTATTTTTTTCTAAATAATGGAATACTTGTTGACGATTATAGTTTGAGTTCAGTCTTTTCATGTTCCATGACAAAAATGTTAATAACATTTTGATTTTCTAATGCATCTTCTCCTTCTGTTAACTTCTTTTTTATGTCTGAGTCCTGCTTTTCCTCTTCCTGTTCCTCCTCTTCCTCTTCTGCCTCTGTATCAGTGTCTCCTTCTAACTTGTCTTGTCCTTCAGTAGTTACCTTCTTCTCTTTATGTTTGAATTCTTTCTTTTTTCTCGGATTCTTCTCTTAGCTTCTCCTGAAGTTCTTTGGCTTGAGATGGGGTGGTGACTGTATATCTTTTTAATTTAAAGATAAATGAGACCCCTTCAGTTCTCTCCCATTTATTCCTTATTTTGTTTCTCTGCAGCAATTATATTAGGTTTTTATATTCTTGTCTTCTCTTTAATGTTTGGAATGGTATGTCTTTTAAATATTTTCACTTCTTTTCCATCCATTATTAATTTTTCCTCATAATTTTTCTGTAAGGCTTTTTTTTTTATTCTTGTTTTGGTGAAACAAACAATTATATCTCTTGGCCAGTTTCTTTCTTTTGTGATCTTTGCATTCAGTCTGAAGATCCTATCAATTTCAACCTCCATGTTTTCTTCGGGTATCTCAATATATGCTGCTAGATCTGGAATTGATAAAGGTCTTCCCCTGACTTTTCAGAAATTCCTCTCAATTTAAAGCATTTATCCCGATATCTCATTTTTTGAATTTCTCATTTCTCATCTCTGTCTCATTCCGTCTCTGGTTGTCCTTCGGTGTCTTAATCTCTGTTTCTGCATATTTTGTCTTGTCCTGTAAGTCTTTTATGTCCGATTTCACTGCTTCGTGTCCTTCTTGATTTTTTCTATTTTCTTATTGAAACTTTCCAGTTCTTTTTTAATGTCCATTTTTATTTCAGCTCTGATATCTTTTAATTCCTGCCTGATTTCTTGCTTAAAGTTTTGCAGTTCTTCTAGTATTTGCTGGCATAGTTCTGGAATCTGGACAGGTTGCTCCAGAAAGGTTCTTCTTTCCAAAATTATTTGAGATTCTACATAAGATGATGTTTTCTTTCTGCTTCCCATTTTTTATTACAGTTCTCTTAAATGCAATATTAATATGCAACAAAATGTAATATAGTACAATATTAATATAACAGATACTTAACAAATAATTCGTGCTATGAGCTTGATATCTTAGTTTCTCTTCTCCTCGATTATAAGAGAGCTTGAAATATTTATTTAACCTTCACTGTTTAGTGGCTATCCCTTGCCGCTAGATGGCGCTCTAGGTACATTATGTAACTGAATAGCACTGTGATTTAAATTGTTTTCCTTATGTGTTTAAGGGTTTGTCTTGTACACTGTATCTTTGTTCTCAAGGTCGAATGGAGCAGCTGTGTTCAAATAGCTAATCAGCCTCCCTTTTTCTAAGCTGCTTTTCCTTTTTTTTTTTTTGCATTATGATATTTTTTAATGGTCCAAGATAAGCATAAAGCTGAAATTTAGTATCGTTAATATATAAATATCTTATGCATAGCAGTACAAATAAGTATCAATATAGCTCTCTGACTTCAGCAAGATTCTTGTAATGGCAATTTATTGAGACTTTTCCCTTGTTTTGAAACCTATCAGATAATGGGCATGGCTGGATCAGTTTCTTCTTTGGAATTGTTTGCCACCCATAACAACATTTCTTCAGAATATTTTGTTCATAACTGATTGCTCAGAGATGATCTCAGACTGAATTGTTATTTTTTTTCCCCACTTAAAAAATGTAGATCTAAGGCTGAACTCCTGTATCATGCTTCCTTGGAAGTAAGTCCCTAGGAGTTCAGTGGTACTTATTTTGAAGAATGAATATATAGAACTGGTCTCTAAAGAAACTGTAGATACGCTGAAATCAGTAATATTTCTTGCTGGACAAACTTAGTCAAATCTTAGTCTTGACTGTACGAAAACATTCAAAATTACTAAAGGTTGGGTCCTTCTGATACCTTTATGGAAATAAAAAATAATTCTAGTCCTGAAGTGCAATGTTTATTTCCATATATTTGATCATCTATGTGTATTCTAATTGTGTTGACCACTGTTACAAAAATGCAGTGACTGCATTCTCCCATTATGTCAAACTATAGGCTAACATGATGTGGTTGAGCCAAAGTGAGCCGCTTGCAGCTTCTCTTTGGGCTTGCTGTTCTTCTCTTGAGAAGGGTTAGGCATTTGAAAGTTACTGTGTAACCACAATGCCATTTTGCCTGAAATGACATGCTGTCGTTATTACTGTCTGGGGTGTACTTGAAACAAGCTATGGTAGCTTGAAACTCGTACAGAAAGCCCCATCCTTTTGATGCCCCATTATCTGACGACTCACTGTTTTGATGCTTCCAAATTAAGGAAAAATTCCATTAATTCAGTGAGGGTTCAGCTCTTTCATCAGTTCTTCTTTCTTACAGAGGCTTGCTTAGAACAGCTCACATACGTGCCCTGCTTGCAAAGTAAGCTAGGAGGGGAGAAAAAGACACTAACCTGGTTGAGAGACTTTGCAAGCAGCATGGACGCAGTCAGTCCCAAGTAAGTCCTCCATACTCCCTACAATACAGTGCAGTACAGTACATGGGCTCCACCTTCAGTCAATTCCATTACTGACAGTGCTTCAGTCCCTAACCTGCCAGGTGAGTAGGGGAAGCCTGTATTCATTGGTTTCAAAGAAACCAAAGTTAACACTAAGGACAGCTTGTTGGTTTGGCCAAAGCAACAAATTGTGTTTAACGAAAGGTAGAAACAAAAGCTTCAATACTTTTCCCAGTCATGTCAGAATTCACATGCATGCGTGTGTGTGTGTCTTTGAGCCTCAGGCTTGTTTGTCAAGTGTTTATGTGTAGATAAGGTTTAAATATCACTAATTTATATATTTGGAGTCAGGGCATTGCTGGCTTAGTACTTGCAAACCTTAAAATAACGTTCTTAATTTCAACTGAAGCTTTTGTCTGCTTTTATTAAGGATTATAGAGAATCAAGTCAGTCCATCTGGCCCACTCTGACTAACATTTTCTGATTTACTACTACTAGAGTAGTAAATTAAATTATTTCTATCAGTTACCATCTTATTTTCATCAGTTACTATCTATCTTTTAAGACAATGCTAAAATGAGGCACGTCCATTGTTTTAAAACATTCAAAAATGTTGCATACACTGATGATCGCATTTAAGTAGCACACCTGTTGATGAAAACAGAAGCATCAGTCTGTTTTCAAATTATCTTTCCATAGACATGTCATAACATAACTTGAAGGGACAGGGCTGGGATCTAGAGAGATACTTCATGTGCTTGAGGCTTGCTTTGAGTAGCAGGCCTCTTTATGTTTAAAACTCTCCATTTCCAAAGTTGATGTAAAGCAGAGCTGTAGTGCAGGAGGCTCACTCATCGCTCCAGGTGCGTGACACTAATGCTGTTGTTCATTAAATCTGGCCTAGAGGTACATTCATTAAGGCCTACAACAAAATGTTGGGAGGTATCTCTTAGCACCAGTTGTTCTCAAATTTTTACCCTTGTGGCCGCCTGTATGTGATGTGCCCACTTGCTCCTCCTTGCACCCTCTTGTGTACTGTCCTACACCTCTCACACCCTCTTTCTCTCAGGCTCCTCATGCCATACACTAAAGCATCCTCTCCATCTTAATACTGAGTTCTCATGGTCACTGAGGGGTGTGCAGCTGCTGTGCCAATGGTGAAACATTTGGAGAAGCTGAGTAGGAAAAGCAGAAAAAAGGAAAGCCAATTTTTGTTATGTCTGAGATTGGAAAATGGCGTAATGGGAAGATGCTTTGCACTGCTGTTTCACAGAGACCAGTCAGTCATCCATGGTGCACACATACACGCACGCACGCACGCACGCACACACACAGAGGCTCACCCTGCTTTTTGTTATTTGGTGTACTTGCAGGCTGACCTTTCTTCTCCCCTCAAGCAACTATCACCCCTCGTTAGGGTCCTGCCCTACAGTTTGAGAACCATTGTCTTAACACAGAACAGTTTGGAATTTTTGTGAACTTCATAGAAAATATTCCTCTCCCTTTTTAAAAAATTCTTCTACCATTGTGTTGTCATGATGCTAATAGCTTTTTGCATAATACTAGAGGAATGGTGGATCAGGACTGGCCTATGATATGATCAGTAAGTGTGTGTGGAGTGTAGTATGGGGAGAAGATGGTGTTAATCTGATGGCATTAAACACTCTTGATTTCCTTTAAAATGATGTGAACAGTCAAAAGTTCAAGTACTTATACTGCCCAGCCTGACTGTTTTTAGTTGACATCTTTCAGTATTTCTTGATTCTAACTTTGATCAGCTGTGGAAATAATAATTTCTGCCTGACCTCAGGTTCTCTTGGATGCTTTTAGGAGTTGAAATAAGAGCAATATATAGTTCTAACAGGGCGGCAGCAGCTACAAAAGGAAGTAATGAAGATAACATTCTTCTCTTTTGGTGTTTATTGTGAATCCGAAAGTTACATTTTCAGATACTGAGATGAGTTATTCTAGTGTTTTCCTTCTCTAAGGCTTAAGTACAGTTATTAGACCCATGGAATCTAAACAAGACTTACTAAGTCAAGTCTTAGTAAATTGTACTGATGCCATGGGTCTGCCCTAGTTGATCAAACAACTAGATTTAGTCTTGTTTTCTGATGGAGAAAGCTTATTTTCAGTTCCTCTAGAGACTAGAACATGAACCGATCAATTCAAATTGCAGGAAAAGTTTCCACCTAAACATTTGGAAGAACTTTATTTAAGAGTAGATCAACTTCCTTGGAAGATGGTAAACTCTCCATCTTTGGAGGTTTTTAAACAAGAGTTTGGATGGTCATCTTTCAGGAGTGCTTTAATTTTGTGTACCCATCTGGCAGATAGTTGGACTAGATGGCCTTTGTGGTCCCTTCTAGTTCTAAGCTTCTGTGATTTCAGGTTTGTGTTCTTAGGTTCAAACACACTGACAGTCGACTAGGCCATTTTTGAAGGGGAGAGCTTAATGTCTTTTCCTTTCTTCTGTTTACAAACCTACATGTTTCTAGGTACCATAGAATTAATCAGGGTGTATAGAATCCTCGTTTTTGGTAGCCCTCAAAATACACAGCACATAAGATTATTATTAGACAGAATGCCAGCTTATGTGACCAAAATATTAGTGCTATAGATATACTGCTCATTAACATTTGTATTCTTTAGTAAGAACTGAAGTAATCCAGGCCATAAATAACCAGACTCAGAGCTCAGGGTCTCTAACACTTTGGAAAGGAGAGTAAATTATCATAACTTTATAAGTGTGTAATAGGTTGAATAAATTGTTTGGATATGTGTTGCACAGTTACCAGTAAAACATACTGCATCATATCCAGCAAGAATGGTAGGGGGAAACTTGGGCTTGAGTATTAAAAGATTTCTATCTTTTAAATCCCTTGCAACAAACATTTTGTAATATTTATTTACACTTAGTGATAAAATTTTGATGTAATTGCTCTAGATTGTAAGCATGTATACTAACCATGGGTAATTTCCTGTAGGGGTTGGAATTCCTGGTGAACTAGAAGGAAAGGCAGTGGATAGCATACCCTGATACATTGTTGTCATGTGCCTTCAAGTCATTCATGAGTTATGGCAACCCTAAGGCAACCTAATCACTGGATTTTCTTGTCAAGATTTGTTCAAAGGAGTTGCCACTGCCTTTGAGGCTGAGAGAGTGTGACTTTCCCAAGGTCATCCAGTGGGTTTCTGTGGCAGAGCAGAGATTTGAACCCTAGTCTCCATAGTCCGAGTCCAACACCCCAGACACTGTACTACACTGGCTCTCACTTTGATATATGCAGCCAAACATTGTACATTTTAAAATTTTTAAAATGGAAAGAAGTAGTTCTTGAAGTGTTTCTGTAGTGGAAGGTTTGGAGTTTGCAAAGTATGGCAGTAGTAGAAAATCAGAGACAAGAGCTGACTTTTGAACTAATTTATGTTTCATTTTTCTTATTTTTAAATTTTTTTTATTGAACAACTTTCCAAGTTCTTTTCAGTGTTCTCAGATTTATTCCTAGTGTTTACCTGTATTCACTAACAGTATTATGTCTGTTTACACAGAAGTTAGCTGGCGTGATATAGTGGTTTGAACATTGGACTACAATTTTGGAGACCAGGGTTTGATTCCCTGTTTGGCCATGGAAACCCACTGCTTGACCTTGGATGCATCACACATTCTCTGCCCCCAAAAACCCTGTGATAGTTTCATCTTGGGGTTGCCATTAGTTGGAAACAACTTGAAGGCACACCACAATAACAAGTCCACAGCAAATTTTTGGATATGTCAAAGACTCCAGGGTTAGAACATGCTTTCTTCTCATCTACCACCACACTTTAATATTGCAGCTTACGAGATTCTGAGAAGAGCAATTCCTGAAAAGCTTGTGAGTTCTCACAGATCTAGTGCAAAACTCACTGTCGGTAACTAACCCCTCAGTCTTTTTCTCTCTTTTTAAAAATCACAATGGCATTATCTTAGACTTGGGTATGTCTAAAATTTCTTGTCTCAAGGCCTTATATGGCTGTGGATCCTCTCTGTCCACTTATTCCTGCTGCTTCCTCCTGCTCCACAGTTCAACTTTTTGCTAGATCTCTCCTTGTGAAGTCAGAACTTTATCATGCAGTCATTTCTTCCTATCATTCCTGAAACACACTGTACAGTAAATATCTGTTCATTCATTTCACTAAGCTACCCAGAAAGACAGTGCTTTGCGGCCTACCCTAAAGGCACTAGTTCCTGTCTGATCTTGGAAGCTAAGCAGGGTAAGCCCCGGTAAGTACTTGGATGGGAGACAATAAATAGCAGGCACTGCAGACTATATTGCAAAGGAGGGAACTGACAAAACCACCTCTCAGTATTTCTTGCAGAAAATGATCCTATTCATGCATCACCATAAGTTGACAGGCAGCTTGAAGGCGCGCGCACAGTGGTTATAGAAAAATAAAATATGGCTCTGTTTTTCAAATGTTGATTGATACTTTAATTATGTGCCACTGAAAGAAAAACTCTATTTGAAAACTAACTTAAAATTTCCATATCAATAAGTATGTCTGTAGCATAGTAGCCCGTCGTTAGTATACACCAAGACTTTGAGCCTAAGTAGATGTCTCTGGGCCAGTCAGTATGGTGACAGAATAGGTGTGTTCACAAACAGGATGGAACTCTGCATATCTTAGGTTTACAGGAAAATACTTTCTCCCTTTACCCCAGAAAGATGGCCATTCTCCAAACTATAGATGGCACAAAATGTCCTCATGCTGCAAAGGATAGGCACAAGCCCATAGCTTACCTAGTGGCTAGGTTGTTTCACTTCAGGCTACTGTATGGAGGGAAACAAGTGGGGATGCATTCTTTGCAGTTTAAATGTCTCTTTAAGAATAATTAGGGTGCAGAAATAAAATGGTTCTTCTGATATGAATTAATCACCTTTCAAGGCCTAATCATCTCTCAAGGAGACAGAGCTCTTAACAGGTTAAGGAATCCAAGTGAGAGAAGGGTAGATGATCTTCAAAGCATACCCCAATCCCAGTTTTAATGGGAACTCTTACATATTCAGCGTCTGCTCCTGTGAAATATGGTTCCTTACCTTTCCTGAACATGAGCACTTTAGCAGTCTGGGTGTTTTAGAGGGAGAGGAAAACATTCTCCATCTCTGCAATTCCATGCCAAGACTCCTACTGATGTAATGTCATCTTGATGCTGTAGAAAAAAGGGCTAGGATTTTATTTGCTGATGTAAAGAAATTATTACCTTTTAGAATAAGGGTAAGCAATCAAGTGCCTCTCAAATATTTTGGACTATCATTCCTACAATTTTTGATGATTGGCCATGTTTGCTGAGGCTTATGGGAGCTGTAGTCCAAAGCTTCAAGTGAGTGGCTTTTTGCCAACCCCTGTTGTAGAATGTGTACCTATCTTAGGGAGTGGCTTTAACTCAGTGTTAGAGCCTATATATTACATTAACATTACCAGATGAAAGGTACCAGTAGTACTCCTGATAAAGACCTTAGAAGATCCAATACTAATTGGAATTGATACAGAACTATGCTCAAAGCCCAGTGCTCTTAAATTCATTTGTACTTGTTCTGGGAAAAAGGTAAAGGATTTTAAATCACTTAAAATGTAAGGGCATGTGCTTTGGGAAGCTTCTGTGTGTCAAACAGGAAACCAGCAACAAGAGATACTGCATGTCAATGAAAAAAGCAAGGTACTGCCAAACACAACCAGAAAAGTAAGAGGACTTGTTGCTCAGGGGTTTATAGAGGCACCTGGGTCCTATTCTCACAAGATGAATCAGGAAGTGTGCTGTCTTTATCAGGGGTGTCATTGACAACATGCCAAAACCCATTAAGAACACAGATCAGTACCCTTTCTCCTTATTCATGTAGGTGCCAACTGACATGACAACAGCTTTGAGCAGATCACCTTTGACTGAAGTTCTGAGGAGGAAGCTGAAGGGTTTTGAGGTAGAGATGGTATTGTCAATTCTGGCAGTAAAGGACAGAATGTAGATGATGTGGATGAGAGAGGTTTGGCTTCTGGGACCTTGGTCTTCACAGAGGGCTACTGGCTACAGATGGGCTGGACTTCATGAAGACTATACGCAGCCTGGCAAATCTGATCAAGAGGGCTTTAAAGTAAACGTTTGGGTGGTGGGAGATGATAGCTCAGACATAAGCCCAAAGGCACGCTCTAAACACAAGGATTTGAATTCTAGAGGAAAAACTAAGGGAAAGAATAGGATCCACAGAAAAACTGTCAGTAAATTAATAGGTGAGAACAAACGAAGCTTCAGATGTCTCTACACCAATGCATAGATTCTGGGAGACAAACAAGATGAGCTTGAAGTCCTAGTGCAGCAAAGTAAATATGACTTTATAGGTATAACAAAGACTTGGTAGGATGCCTCCAATGGTTGGAGTATTACAGTTGAGAGGTGTAACCTATTCAAAAAGAATTGATGTGGCAGAAAAGGGGGGGAAGTAGCATTATTTGTCAAAGACAAATTCTGTTGAACAGAAATGCATAAGAGTGATTAGAATGGGCCAGTTGAGAACATGTGAGTAAAAAAAAATAAAAAAAATGGAGAAATAAATAAAGGCAACATTGTAGTAGGAGTTTACTACAGTCCATCAAACTAAAAAGAGGTGGTGGATGATGCTTTTCAGAAACATATCTCAGAAATCTCAAAGATGCAAACATTAGTTACGGGGGACTTCAGTTACCATGATAGCTACTGGGAGATTAATTTTGCTAGGCATAGGCTGTCCAACAAATTCTTGATATACCTTGCAGATAATTTATTATTTCAAAAGGTAGTCCTGCCAGGGGTTTGGCAATCCTGGACTTGATCCTAAGTGATAGAAAGGAGTTGGCCAGTGGAATCAAAGTAGTCAGTACTTGGGGGGGAAATGACCAGGAAATGCTAGAATCAGTTGTGAAACAGAGCAAAGGCATACCTCCATTAACAGAGCCTCTGGCAAAGAAGCTCCTTTTTAACAATGTCTTTTAAAACCTAGAATCATAGAGTTGGAAGAGACCACAAGGGCCATTGAGTCCAACCCCCTGCCATGTAGGAATACATCATTAAAGTATTCCTGACTGAGCCATCCAGCCTCTGTTTAAACACCTGAAAAGAAGGAAACTCCACCACACTCAGAGGCAGCATATTCCACTGTCATTTGCTCTTATCATCAGGAAATTCTTTCTAATGTTTAGATTGAATCTCTTTTCCTGAAGTTTGAAGCCGTTGAACCATGTCCTAGCCTCTGGAGCAGCACAAAAAAGACTTGCTGCATCCTCCATATCACATCCCTTTTAATCTTCTCTTTTGCAAGCTAAACATATTGAACTCTCTAAGGTGCTCCCTATAAGACATAGTTCCCAGGCCTTATACCATTTTGGTCACCATCTTCTGGACATGTTCAAGCTTGTCAATATCTTTCTTGAACTATGGTGCCCATAGTGGGGTCTGACCAATGCAGAATGGAGTGGTACTATCACTTCCCTTGAGTTAGACAATATACCTCTATTGATGCAGCCCAGAATTGCATTGATTTTTTAGCTGCCACATCACACTGCTGACTTATGTTCAGCTTGTGGTCTACTAAGACTCCTAGATCCCTTTCACATGTATTGTTGTCAAGCCATGTGTGATCCATCATATATCTGAACATTTCATTTTTTTCTGTCTACTTCTCACTATTGAAATTCATTTTATTAGTTTTGCCCCAGCTCTCTAATCTGCTAGGATTGTTTTGAATTCTGATCCTGTCCTCTGGGGTGTTCGCTGTCCCTCTTAATTTGGTCTCATCTACAAATTTGATAAGAATGCCCTCTATTCTTTCATCCAAGTCACTAATAATAAAGATGTTGAATATCACTGGGCCAGGACAGAACCCTGTGGCTCCCCCACTAGTCACTTTTCTCCAAGATAAAGAGGAGCCATTGGTGAGTACCCTTTGGGTTCGTTCAGTCAACCAGTTACAAATCCACAACAGTAGCAATATCTAGCCAGATTTTGCTAGTTTGTTTGCAAGAATATTTTGGGGACCTTGTCAGAGGCCTTACTGAAGCCAATGTATGTGATGTCCACATCATTCCCTTCATCTACCAAGCTAGTAACACTATCTAAAAAAAGATAAGATCAGTCTGGCATGACTTGTTTTTGAGAAACTCATGTTGACTTTTAGTGAGCACAGCATTCCTTTGTGTAATATTTGCTCTCCTCCAGTCTGCTAGGACTTCTCCTGTTCTCCAAGAATTCTCAAAGATTATTGCCAGGAGTTCAAAGGTTACTTCTGTCAGTTCTTTTAATATCCTTGGATGAAGTTCATCTGTCCCTTGACACTTGAATTCATTTAGAGTAGCCAAGTATTTCCTGCACTACCTCTTTACCTGTGTGGTGCTGCATTTCCCCTACCACACCATCTGCTCCATTTTCCCCAGGTAGAACTTTGTTTTCCTTTTGAGAGAAGACCAAAGCAAAGAAGGTGTTGAGTAGTTCTGCCTTTTCTCTGTGTTCCTGAATAGTAGAGGGTTGGACTGGGTGGCCCCTGTGGTCTCTTCCAGCTCTATGATTCTAAAGTCAGGAAAGCTAAAGTTCTGCACTTTAGATGCCATCTGTCCTCTGTTAGCATTTCACCATCTGTTCCACACAGAAGTCCTGCCATCCAGCCTCTACTTAAAAACCTCCAAAGAAGGAGACCACCACACTTCAAGGCAGCATATTCCACTACCAGACAGCTCTGACTGTCAGGGAGTTCTTCCTGAGGTTCAGGTGGAATCTCCCTTCCTGCAGCTTGAATCCATTGCTCCAGTCTCGAGCAGCAGAAAACAAGCCCGCTCCCTCCTCGACATGACATCCCTTCAAATATTTAAACATGGTTATCGTGTCCCCTCTTAACCTTCTCTTCTGCAGACTAAACATACCCTGCTCCCTAAGCCACTCCTCATAGGGCATAGCTTCCAGACCCTTCACCATTTTGGTCGCCTTCCTCTGGACATGCTCCAGCTTGTTGATATCCTTCTTGAATTGAGGTGTCCAGAACTGGATACAGTATTCAAAGTGAGGTCTAACCAAGGCAGAATAGAGTGCATTCTTCCTACACTTGCTGGCTATTTGTTTGAATTAATGTTTGGTGATTTTCCCCTTTTTCCATTTCTTGTAAAATCTTAACTCCATTGAAAGTTCTTTAGACATCCTGCACCTTCTTCACAGGCATGGCCAGAATTTTTTTTGTGGGTGACAAAAGCCTCCAGGTTCTCTCCTGGAACCTGTTGCTCCATAATGTAGAGCATGTTAGCTGTCTGCCCTTTCTACAAAAGCTGGATGACTTTCCTCACACAGATTCACACTCATACTTTGTGACATATAGGGGAAGTGGTATCCAGAGTGGTAGAAAAGCTGCCCAGCAACAGGTTGCCAGGCAATCAGAATGGCCACTCCAGAGGAAAAAACAGCTCCTTCAGTGGGAAGGAGGGATGAAGGCCTGAGTAAGAATACATTTATAACAGGCACACTGCTTTGGGAGGCAGTTTTCCAGAACCAGACTGTATGGGTGTGAGTGAGAGACCTGTGCCTTTATACTTTTGTAAAGAGACAAGAAACTGGTTAAACACACTCTGAAGATTTGTTTAAACTTTTGATATACATATAAAACTAGTATGTTGTTCTATTTGCAGTTTAATAAAGGTTATGGTATATGAGAAAATAAAAGTTGGCAGAACTGAATGCTTCTCAGCGGTCATAACCATCCAGAACTACACTACCGTAAAGGTGGTGTTGCTAGGGAAGGCCAGGACTGTGTATAAAGAAAAGGCAAGACCTTGTCTGTTGTGGTCTCCACACATATGTTCACAAAAATCTAATTGGAATCCCTAAAGGTTTGTGTCTGCCCTTTCTTGAGTTCCACGTGTTGACTTCACAAGTAAGGGTATGCAGGGTGCTGCCTGCGTTACTCCACCAATCTTGTTACCCCAAAAGATGGATGATTCAGAGATCCACTCACAATGACAATGCCTCTATGGAAAGGTGGGAAATTCTAGCTCAAAGGAGACCTGTGCGGGTAGCCATGGGATCTTTTCACCTATGTATACTGGCACTAACGCAGAGACATTGGTTGGCGGTTTAAAAGAATATTTTATTGGGGGGGCGGAATCAAACACACACACAAGATTCAGTTAATCTCACAACTATACAAGGCTAACAGAAGGAAAGGAAGGGAAAATTGGATAGCAAGGAGTTAGGATGAAGTGGGCAATATTTACCAATCCTGAAGAGAAGAAAGTTGTGGCGAAACAGCTCAAACACAAGAGTTTGAGGGCAGCATGGAAGAACGAGAGTCTGGGGTGGAAATTGATGCCCAAGTGCAAGCAAAAAGTCAGGGTCTGAGCCAGGGTTTAAATACCCATTTTCTGCCCTGAAGGGAAAGGTGTTAATGACTCTCTGGCAAAGGAAACAAAGGGGTCCAGAGTTGGCTGATCATCTTCTCCATAGAAATCCTCAGTGACCTGGCCATGCCTTGAGGTCCCTTCTGACCTAATGCTGCATGTGTACAGCCAGTCCTCTTTGCCAGCATGGCTTTTCAGCCATAAATGTGTGATTTATGTTTTGTGCCAATTAAATAATGTTAATTGCCAATTACACTGTGTCATGGAGTGGGGGTGTACAGCATGGTAACATTTCTGAATTGCCTCTCCCAACAATTTTCTTTGTGCTAGCTAGGGTTGAAGGGTTCAGCAGTATCTGGAGGGTTGCGATTGATTCATCCTCAGTCTAAGAGGAATTCCCAGCTGCTTTTATAATTAGAGAAGTGGAGATTATGTCCAGAACCATGAGTGGGAATCATTCCACCGGGTGTTTAGAGTATAACCTCTAGCCAGAGACAGGAAAGTTAGTAGAAAAACATTGATGGGTAATAAGCTAAAAATATAATTCGATTAAATTCACATTAGAAGGAAGAAATTTAACAATTAAGCTGTGTTAAATTATCATTTCTATTTAAGTTGAGTACCTGCTCTGAAAATCTTATCAAAAGAAAGCTGAAAGATGTTATCCATGACTACTACTGATTTTGTATTCTGTAACTTAATCTTACATGCATCCTAGCAACAGTGTTTTCAGCTTCAGAATACACTTTCCTGGGATGGATGAGGAAACTCTACACAGTCTGTGTGATATCCAGTGTAAGATCATCTAGATCCAAAGAAGCCTATCTCCTTTCTGAGCTGCACTCACTACTTGCTAATGTAAAACGTTTTAACCTTGGAATGTGCTAAACCATCATAAAATATATTGTTCTTCAGAACAATTTCTCAAGTAATAATAATTCATTCTGGAATTAAATCAATGCTGAAATTCCAGCTTACCCTGATACAGTAGAAAATAAATTTAATTCAAATTGCTCATTTCCTTAGAAAATTTCCAACTAAATTGATTTTTAACTAGTTAGTTCTTCTCCTTGCTGCCGGTATTCATTATTTCCAATGCTGGTGAGAGCTGATGGGAGTTGCAGTCTCACAATAGCTGGAAGATTGCATAATTCGCACCTGATGTCTATACAATTGTTAATACCAACCAGAACAGACCAGAGTAAATGAATTGCACTTACATAAATTTGTCTTAGCAAGTTCCCTTTGATTCAGTGAGTGTACTTTATTGTGACTAACTGTTGGCTTTGTTCCTAAATTTTCAAGAAGATCTAGATTGGCTCTGCCTGTTATGCAGTTCTGGTCACAGGTGACCATTGTCTCTCTTCCTTCTGTCAAATTTAGTTTTATCTGATTTTATCTCTGTAAAGTATTAAACAGTTTGAAATTGTGGTAGTGTCTTTCCATTACGGAAATATATTACATTATATAAATACTATCCAAGAAGCAAAAGTCCTTTGGCAAAGATATGAAAGAAGCTTCTGTAATACCCCAAGAAGTTTCCCTCACCCCCAAGGAAAGAAAGGGAAGGATCCCAAGACTGCAGAAGAGGATACCTCACACATCTCTTCCTAAGGAGAATATGGTAAAGATGAGATGGAAGTGGAAGAAGATAAAGGACTGGAAGAAGAGAGGGAAACTTCTGAAGAAAAGGAACAACAGAAAGAGGAAACTGAACAAGAAGAAGCTGAAAGGGAATCAGAACTTGAAGAAGCATAAAAAATAAGGACATGGACAAAGATATGGATCTCAGAATTTTGTCTTGGAATATAAAAGCGGTAAGCATTCCTGAAAAATGGAGGAAAACTTTTCACCATCTTGGAAAAAAGTGATATGATATAGTTTGTCTGCAAGAAATACAAGTGAAAAAGGAAAGATTGAAACTGATCTGCAACAAGAGACTGGTGAAAGAATCTGCAATCGTGACTGGCAAAAAAAGAGAAGGGAGTAGTAATCTATGTAAATGAACATATTGCTGCACATGGGATATTTAAGGACAAAGAAGGCCATTACTTGAGATAGAAATTGGCTGGCAGAGTCAAAAAATTTTACTTGTGGGAATCTTTCCACAATGGAAAGGATAAGTTTTATAGAGATATTGAGGATCAGATACTGGTACATGACTGTGACAGAATAATTCTTTTAGGAGATTAGAATGGAGTTATGGATCCGTTAATGTATCAGAAATCAAACAAGGTGATAAAGAAAAATCAAGCGAAGCTCCCAAAAGCATTAGGAGAAATGATGCAATCATTAGAAGTAATCGATATTTGGCACTGTTTATACGGCAACTCAGAAGAGTTTACTTTCTATTTGGAGAGACATACTTTGTTCTCAAGATGTTTTTGATTTCGATTTTGCTTCTGTTTTTGATTTCAGAAGCCTTATGCAAAATGATTAATAAAATAGAGATGCTTCCAAGAAGCTTATCAGACCATAACACTATCTTTTTATCTCTAAGGATGCCGAAGAGATACTTTAACTGGCACCTGAATGAAAGACTTCTACAGGACAAAGGAATAATGTTAAAAGCTAAACAGACGCTGCAGTTATATTTTGCAGAGAATTTGCAAAAAGAGACTAATATAGAGACGGTATGAGATGCAGGGAAGGTGGTAATTAGAGGCTTTTTCATCTAACAAAAGTCCATTCTACATAAAAATAGAAAAGAGAAGATTCAGAAGATCAATGACCTTATTAGGATGAAAGGAAAGGAACTAAAAGAAGAATTCTAGTTGTTTTTTGTTACTAGGTAACGTATACGAAATGTGTTAATGACAACACAAGATTTTTTCCAGTGGAAATACAATTTGGAGTAATTTCCAGTTCTATACCATTCTACGTTCAGAAGCAATGTACAGAAAGCATTTCTTCCATTCCTTTGTTCTCTTGAGAACCATAGATACTACAAGTGATCATGATGTTTAGTAAATTAAGTGACCTTCTAGTAAATGACAAAAATGTAACTTATAGACTAAAGTGTATGGTAAAAGGTACGACAACCTTATTCTGACCAAGAATAGGACAGGTTTGAAAAAGATACAAAGTGAAATAGAGTATTGTCATACGTCTTCAACATCTTTGTCATAATCAAACAGAAAAAATATTGCAAAATAGAATTTAACAGTCATCACAGCGAAAAGAAAAATTCAGTAACTGGTTGCTGTGGTGTTAATACTGCATTGCTATAGAATAATTGGGAAAGATAGTTCTTCTCCACTAGGTGGCTCTATTTACTTTTGATTGTCAGTAAGATGCTCCGATCATAATAAAAGCTCAGGCCCCAGTTATTCACTAGTAAGATCAAAGGTCAGCTGCTGACTGCAATAGGCATGACAATTACAGCCAAGGCTGCATTTCTAATGACACTGAATATTTCATTGTATTTGGATGCCCAGTTGGCTTCCTCTCTAAAGCTTGAGATAGGCTGCACATTAGACAAAGTGTATATTAAAAAATATGACAACCCCACACACATTTACAACTACTGCCCTGGTAATCACAATCAAGCACAAATAAAACAGTCCCTTGAAGAGTGCAGTTTTGACAGTGTCCCTTGAAAAGTGCAGTTTTGAATGTGTCATTATGTTTTATGCGATCAAGAGGGTATTGTAGGCGTCAGTGGTTGCAGTGAGGTAAAAACCTAATCAAATACACAGGACTCAAATCATTGTATAGAATACTAGGTTAGCACCTAGGAAAGCAATAGCTATAGCTATAGGGCTTGGTCCTAGATGAGTGTATTGTCTTGGCTGGATGAAACTGAGGCTGTCAGTCTTTGTCAGCTTTGTCCAGCAGGTTTCACTGCAGGACAAGGAGGCAGAGTTGTGAATGTTTCATACTCTTGACTGGGTACCCTATACAGTCTGTTCGGTTCAGGTTTGTGTATTGAAAGATGGGTGGCTGGGAATAGGGATTCTTTTGGTGTACCCGGCACCTTGCAGGTCAACAGTGTCCTTTCTTGTGCTAGCTAAGGTTGATACCAGTTTGGATGTAGTACTGCAGTCTCCAGGAGATGTTAACATCTGTGCTGAGACTGCCCCTTTGGCCATGACAACTGTCAGTTTTTTCCCAAGTGGTATTATGTACCATTCATGCTGTGCAGGGCATAATCTGCTCCTCATATTCTGCGTTGCAGGAAATTATGCCAGTTTTAGAAGAGAAGGGCTCTTTATGGTTCTGTTGTCATAGACAGGTTGCTGTTGGATGGAGATTAGACTCTCTTAGATGTGGAGCCATTGCAAAGGTGGGGGATTAAATTAAGAAGTTTTACCCCAAAAGGCTGATGGTGCCAGATGGTTTTCTGATAGCTCTTGGTGTTGCTTCACTATGCTATTCTACCTGCTTCTGGAGACATCAGATCTGGCAACTGTGTGTATGTGTGCATGTACACCTTGAAGTTGCTTGTTGACATATGATGACCCCATTAATTTCATAGGGTTTTCTTAGGCAAGGAACACTCAAAGGTGGTTTTTCCAGTTCTTTCCTCTGGAATATAAGATACACCACCTGGTATTTGTTGGCAGTCTCCCACCCAAATACTAACCAGCACTGACCCTACTTAGCTTCCATGGTCAGACTGGATCTAGTGCCTTTAGGGTATGTAGGCCACCATGACAGATGCGTTAATTACATGCTATTTGGATTACTCCAGTACTCTCTATATGGGGCTGCCTTTGGAAGGGATTCAGAAACGTCAACAGGTCCAAAATGTCAGGTTCAACAGGTCCAGACTGTTGGCTGGGGCTGGTTTCAAGGAGCATCCTTTTAATAACACCTCCATGGAAATAGTTGTTTACTTACACCATTAAGATTGCTGTTTATGACCTATTATGCCCTACATAACTTGTGCTCAGGCTATCTGCAGTGCTGTATTCTCGCACACAAGACTCTTTTGAGATATTTGGAAGAGGCCCTTGTCTTTGTCATCTCACAGACATATGTGATAGGATATGAGAGAGGATCTTCTCAATAGCTGGTCTTAGCCTTCTTTCCTAGAGAGATTAGACACCTCGTCCTGCTTTTCTTCTGCTGTCTTCCTGTAGGTTTTTTCAGAACCTACTGTTTTAAAGAAAGGGGTTTTCATAGAATCATAGAATAATAGAGTTGAAAGTGACCACAGGGGCTGTCCAGTCCAACCCCCTGTTATGTAGGAACACACATCAAAGTACTTTCAACAGATGGCTATCCAGGCTCTGTTTAAAAACCTCCTCCCAATTTGGTATCATCTGCAAATTTGATCAGCATGCCCTCTATTCCTCCATCCAAATCATTGATAAAAATGTTAAATAGCACTGGGCCCAGGACAGAACCCTGTATCACCCCACTAGTCACTTCTCTCCAGGATGAAGGTTTTAATTGAGTGTTGTGCTGCTTTTGTACAGTTGGCCCTCCACAACACTAGAGTTAGGGACACAGGGGTCTTGCAAAAGTGGAAAAAATTGCAAATATCAAAATATGTGTAGGACAGGGGCTGAGGCATGGTGGGAAGAACAGGCACCCAGGGTTCAAACTAGCTCAGGGAAAGAAGAAGGAAGAGGATGAGTTGGTGTGGTGGCCTTATACTTTCTCTTGCTTATCTCCTTCTTTGAATGGGTGCCATCCAAAGGGAGAGGGTTTGTGGTCTTGAGAAATCTGGCAGCAAGCCATCCTTAGCTGTCCAGGCAGTGGCTGGTAGAAGAGGAGGAGGACCAGAGGAGGACTGCATGGCCTGACTGGAGCTGTCAAGAGGGAAAGAACTCCTGAAAAAGAAGTACCTGAGAGGGGGGCCGGGGATGGAAAAACTTGCAGATAACTCAAATCCATGAAAGGCAAACCCAAGAATGTGGTGGGCCGACTGTAATTGATTTTAATATTTTTAAAAGATTTTTGGCCTTCCGATCGCATGGTGCGCGTGAGCAGCAGCTCGGATTGAAACTGCACAATTGTGCAGCTCCGAACTGTCACCCGCTGGACTCCAGCCACTTTTTTTGACATCAAAAGCGGCTAGACACCCCCCCGGTAAGGGGGGTGCAGAAGAGGTTCGAAAGGGACCCCAGAATTGGTGAGTGGCTCTCCCCGAAGGGAGTTTGCCCAAAGGGGGAAGAGTGGAGTCACCAAGAGATCGCAGGACCACGACGGAGCCAGCGAGATCGCCACGAGAGCGGCACAAGCGCCGCCGCCGCCGATTTTTGAAAGAAGCCTCTAAGATTACAGTAAGCATCTGATCTAAGGATTTATTTCAAATATACCACATCTGGTTTTGACTTGCAATGGTGAGCAGAAGCGGAGGAACGAACGAAGGGACCCAGACGCAAAGTGAGTACATTTTGGCTTTGAGTTTCTCTTAAAGGGGGGGCTGCCTATTTTTGAAGTGACTGCCAAAAGCCTTTTCTGCTTGTTTAACAACAACCGTGAACTGGACTGGACTGATTAAGGAACAGGTAGATCTAAGACTTTAAAAATTTTCCCTTGTTTTGAAATCATTTTTGAAGGATAAAGGTTTGGAAGAGAATTGTATTTGAATACTGGAACCTTGATTCTAGATTATGGTTTTTTCCTGGGATAGATATACTGGAACATTGAATTCCTTTTTTTTTTCTCTCTCTCTTTCTATTTTTTATTTTTGGACTGTGGTGACTAAAGAATAAGATTGTTTGGACTTTTTAAGGAACTTTTTTGCTGTGGAATTATTCTTGAGGGCAAGGACTCGGAAGAGAGCAGAAGAGAACTTATTTGGGACTATAGTTCTTTGTTTATGGTCTTTATTAGACTGTGGGGGGTTGTTTTCTCTGCTTTTTCTCTGCAACTTTTGAGATCTGCTTTTTTAACTTGGACTTGATTTGGATATATTTCTAGATTTTTGGATATATTTCTGGATTTTTAGCTTGGACTTGATTTGGGTACATTTCTGGACTTTTATTTTGAACTTGATTTGGAAATATCTTGGATGGCATAGGTTTTGAGAACTCTGGCAAGTTGATTTTTAAGAACCTGGAATTTTGATACTTGAGGGTTATGAACATTGGGAAGTGCTTTACTAGTTCCTGGTTCCTGAAAACTGTTTTTCTGCTGTGATTGTTGAGACTAGAGAACCTGTGCTGGAAGGACACTGTAAGCTGAACATCCTCACTCCCACGAGATGGAATGGCTTGGAATGTCGATGGCTGAGATACTGAAAGATCTTCGAGCAGCCTAGTGAAACGGAAGTACAGTGAGCCACAGTTGGGAGGGGGGAGTGGGAAGTGGGCCTAGGCACAGGGGTTTGGAATAAAGGAAGTGGATTAATTTTCTGCAAAAGTAACGTGTATATAGTCTATCTCTAAGCATTTATATAGCTACATTAGTGTATTTTACATACCAGTTTATATTGATTTTAATTATATGTATTGATTTCAGTAACTATTATTCAGAGAGACTTTATAGTACTAAGTATTACTATTCTTAAGCATTATTAAGTATATTTGTATAGCTTGCATATTGTCATTTATACAAGTATTTTAATAACAATACACTGATACAATTTGTTGAATGTGATATAAGACATAAGCATTTATAGAACTCATTTGATAAGGGATAGACAAATCAGGGAGTAAGATATTGTTAACAGAATGGAATCCAGGTCAAAAAGAGGAGCAGCTGCAGCAGTGACAACAATTCAAACTGCCAGACGAACATCAACTGATATACCACAGAAACCAGACTTTATGTTGCAAATGATGGAAGAAATAAAAAGTATCAGAGAAGATATCAGAACAGATTTAAAAGAGACAAGAAAGGAAATGAGAACTGATATGAAGCATGAAATGGATAAGTGGGGGAAAAAACTAGAAAACTTGACTAAAGAAGTAATTACATTGAAAAAAGACAATAAAGAGCTAAAACAACAAGTCAAACAACTGGAAGCAGTGACCACAGAACTGAAAGATAAACATCAAGTGGAAGAAATCCAAATTACTGCACAGGAATTGAGATATCGTGAAAGAGGCGTCTGCTTTAGGGGAGTCCCTGAGGGAACTGGGGAGGACTTATACGCGAAGGTGCTACCAGCATTGGCAGAATTTATTGACATTAAAGAGGAGAAATTGGAAATGTATATAGACAGAATGTTCAGAGTAACCTCCAGAGTGGCCAGAGAGAGGAAACTCCCAAGAGATATAATCATAACATTTACCAGGATGGTAATTAGAGATAAAATACTGCAAAGAAGCTACGATGGACAGTTGAAGATTGAAGATAAAGATGTGAGAATATTTAAAGATATACCGTTTCAGATCTTAAAGAAGAGACAAGAATATAAGCCATTGGCAAATCTCCTGGTAAAGTATCAGATTAATTATCGATGGGAGAAATTCGAGGGCATCTCTTTCACGTATAAACAACAGAGATATAGAATTAATTCAACGCATAAGGCGAAGGAAATGATGGAAAGATTGAAGAAAGACTTTCAGAAGACGAGTTCGGAGGAAGGGAAAGAAGAGGAACAACCTCCAGGAGAAGAAGAGGAGAAATCACAAGAAGAAGACAATGAGGATGAAGCACAACAAGAAGAAGAAATTCAGCAGGAAGAAGGTGAATTAACAGGAGATCAAATAACAGATTAAGTTGATATTAAAACTATAACATTATTAACAAAAGGGACAAAATGGACAAATGGGATTTTAGGATACATTCTTGGAACATTAAAAGATTTAACTTTGAATATAAAAGAAGACAAATATTTCACTATCTGGAAAAACAAAATTTGGATGTAATTTGCTTACAAGAAGCTCGAATTAGGACTCAAGATTTGAGATACCTTCGTAACCCGAAATTGGGTAGCTGCTACGCAGCAACGATTGACAAAAAGAAGCAGGGAGTGATAATATATGTGAATGCAAGGTATGGAGCTCATCAGATCTTCCAGGACAGCAGTGGTCGATACCTAGGTGTAGAAGTTACAACTAGACAAGATAAGATATTGATAGTCGGAATCTATGCACCCAACGGGGTGAAGGGTGAATTTTTTCCTAAAGTACATGGGGAGATACAGAAATATATGAGTGACACTGGCAATTTGAACATTGCTGTACTGGGGGACTTTAATGGAGTTGTCAATCCAAAATTAGATAGATCGGTACAGAAATTGATTCCCCAAAACAATGGAAAATTACCTAAGAGCTTCTTTAACATGATGGACGATTTGAACCTCTTCGATGTATGGAGATATAAAAATGGACAATTAGAAGGATACACTTTTTTTTCAGACAGACACAAATCAATGTCCAGAATTGATATGATGCTGGTATCTAAGGCATTATTGTTGAAGGCTACAGATATAGACATTTTTCCGAATTTATGTTCAGATCACAACCCATTGCTTCTTAAGATGAAGATTAAGGAAAGGGAAAGGACATGGAGATTAAATGATGAGATCTTTAATAAAGAGAAATACGTAAATGAAGCGAAGAAGGAGTTGATTAACTATTTCAGTGAAAACATGACACCGGATTTGACGATGAGGACTATTTGGGATGCAAGTAAAGCAGTGATGCGAGGCAACTGTATCAGATGGTCTGCAGAAATTGGGAAAGAAAGGAGAAACGCTGAGCAGCAAATATTGGACAAAATGAAAGAAGTTGAGAAACGGATGAGGAAATGTCCTTTTGATGAGAAAATCAGACTACAGATGAAAGTTTGCCAAGCTGAACTGAATCAACTTAACTTGAAAGAAATAGAACAACAAGTACGCTGAACAAGACATAATTATTTTGAGTAAGCAAATAAACCCTCAAAGCTTCTCTCCAATCTGCTGCGGAGAAGATGGACTAAGAATATTATATCCAAGATAAAGACTGGAGAAGAGAGGATTACTAAACATGAAGGAATAAAGCAGGCATTTTATAAGTATTATGAGAAATTGATGAGCAAGATTTCGAAAGTGAAAAAACAACAGGAACTGGAAGAATACTTGGATAGAACAAATAAATTAAGATTTACTGAAGATCACAGATTGATCCTGAATAAATCGGTTTCTATGATGGAAGTAATGGAAGCTATTAAGAACCTTAAGAATGATAAAGCTCCGGGTCCAGGTGGATTTACGACAAGATATTACAAGACTTTACAACATGAGATTTCAATTCCATTGCAAAGTACTATAAATGAGATTATAAAAGAAGGAGTACCAGACACCTGGAGAGAGGCAAATGTGGTGCTAATTCCTAAAGAAGGCAGAGACTTAGCAGATGTCAAAAATTATAGACCAATCTCACTTTTGAATATTGACTATAAGATTTTTGCTTCAATCCTTGCAACGAGACTTAAAAAGATTTTGGCAGAGCTTATTCATGAAGATCAGAATGGTTTTATACCAAAAAGATATTTAAGAAATAATATAAGAACAGTATTGAATATAATTGAATATTATGAAAAGCAAATGGGAAGAAAATAGCCATGATATTTGTTGATGCAAAGAAGGCTTTTGATATGATCAGTTGGCCGTTTTTGAAAACAGTAATGAAGCAAATGCAAACTGGAGATAGATTTCTTTCATGGATTGAAGCAATATATAACCAACAAAGAGCTCGATTGGTTATTAACGGAGATAGAACTAAGCAGATTGAATTGAACAGAGGAACAAGACAGGGATGTCCTCTGTCCCCTTTGTTATTCATATTGACAATGGAGATATTAAATAATAACATAAGAGAAGATAATGCTATAAGAGGAGTCCAAATCAAGAATTATCAATAGAAACTTAAAGCATTTGCTGATGATTTGATTCTGTTTCTTGAAGATCCTAAGAAAAGCATACAAAATCTTATTGGAATAATACAAGAATATGGAGAATTTTCAGGATTCAAGGTAAATAAAGAAAAAACAGCTTTGTTAATGAAAAACATGACAGACAAGAAGAACGAATTAGCACTTGCAACTGGATTTAATAAAGTACAAAAAGCTAAATATCTAGGTGTCTGGATAGCAAAAAGGAATAATGAGCTGTTTCAAAACAACTATGAGAAAAAATGGAAAGAGATAATTAAAGACTTGGAAAGGTGGACTTCCATGAAATTGTCTATGTTGAGGAGAATAGCGACTATTAAAATGAATGTTCTGCCAAAGATGAATTTTTTGTTTCAGAATCTCCCCATAATAACAAACAGTAAACCTTTCATACAGTGGAAAAAAGACTTGACCAAATTTATATGGCAAGGGAAAAAACCAAGAATTAAATGGAATATTATGACAGATCAAATACTACGGGGAGGAATGGGAGTACCGGATTTTCAATTATATTACAAGGCTGCGGCATTCATATGGCTAAAAGACTGGATTGACTTACAAGATACAAGAATGCTTGCACTGGAGGGAGCAGACCTGGGGATGGAATGGCATGCCTATATGTTTTATGATAATGCAAAAATTGACAAAGATTTTTCGCATCACTATATCAGAAAATCACTTCTGAAGATATGGGATAAATATAAGAGTAAAAACATAAGGCAGCTACCCTCAGAAGCTTTCTTTGGAAGATGGAAGGCAACAGAGAAATGGCTGAGATATGAGGCTATATTAGAGAGAACAATGACAAATGCATATAAGATCAAATCAAGAGAAAAGTTGGAACAGGAAAGACTGCCATTAAGTTGGTTTCCGTACAGGCAGCTAAATGAGAGATTTCGGATGGACTTGAAAACCTATGAAATAGAATCCAAAGAAAGGACAGGAGTGATTAAATGGATCTTTGACAATCCACCGCATCTGTTAGCCCATATATATCAAGAAATATTAACACAGGAGAGACAGGAGGAGACTGTGAAATCTGCAATGATTTTGTGGGCGCAGAATATTGGGCATTCAATTCAATTAGATGAATGGGAACAGAGATGGAAAAGGACACAAAAATTTGCAATGGCTCAGAATCTCAAAGAGAACTATTTTAAAATGTTTAATATATGGTACATGACACCAGAAAAGTTAAAAAAGACTTACAATACAGGTACGGGAATGTGTTGGAAATGTCAGAAAGAGGTGGGAACAGTATTTCATATGTGGTGGTCATGTCCCAAGGCAAAGAAATATTGGAGTGAAATACATAAAAAGATGTGTGAAATATTGAAGGTTCAATTTGTAAAAAAACCTGAATTTTATTTGTTAAACATGACAAATGTTCTTGAGAATACTAATATTAAGAGGCATTGGAAATTAATATTGTACATGATAACGACAGCGCGAACTGAATATGCCAAATTGTGGAAGTCTCAGCAAATACCCACAATCGAACAATGGTGGGGGGCATTTATTGAGAATAGAAATACGGATATTGTTTCACAAAGATTAAAGGGGAAATCGGACGATCAGATAAAAGCAGAATGGCAAATTGTAATGGGTAATTGCTGGGAACTGCCAAGTGAAAAAGTCTGAATTATGGTTGAAATTAAAGGGGAATAACTGTAACATAACAGGAGATGGTGAGAGAAATGCAAGATCAAACACATAAGATGAACATGGAATTGTGAGGCATAATTTTTTATATGTGAATAGATATCTAGAAAATGAAAACTAGATCAGAGTGGAAGAACAAAAACATTACATGTAAAAGTACAATTTGAGATGATTTTTTTTATTTGTGAAACTTAATAAAATTATTAAAAAAAAGATTTTTTTCACTTTTTCAATTTAATGTTTTAATTTGTTTTTTACTGTTAGAAATAGTTTGATTACATTTCATTAATGTTATATTGTTATGTTTTTATGTATTTGTTTTAATGTTGTAAGACATCTCTTACAAGAGCCAGTGTGGTATATTGGTTGAGCTTTGGACCATGACTCTGGAGACCAGGGTTCAAATCCCCGCTTGGCCATGGAAACCCATTGAATGACGTTGGGCAATTCACACTCTCTCAGCTTCAGAAAAGATAAAGGCAAACCACCTCTGAACCACATCCGGCCAAGAAAACCAAGTGATAGGTTCACCTTAGAGTCACCATTAGTTGGAAACAACTTGAAGGCACACAACAACTAGAAAATAACCACCGTAAAAACTAGAAGCACTGCTCTCTCAGATGTAAAGAAACCCACACATTAAAAAAACCCGTAAAGGAATGATCAAATGTTACTATTTATACCAACCATCCAATTGATCACAATTTAAAAGGTATTGACCTCAGAATATGTCGTTTACAATATAACTTCCAATGTAACAGAGTACTGTATTTTCAACCTTTATCCAATCGTATATTCCTGACAACTACATATCAAACATAACATCCATGTACATGTACACAAAGAACTTATATATAAGGCTCTGAGACCACTATGTTATGCAAAAAAACTACAGTTCTCCCTCCACATTTGCAGGTTTGACCTTCACACTGCAGATCTCCAGCTGACTGACAGAGCTGCTGGGACGATAGCTCAACTTGCCATTACTCATGTATTACTCCTTGTCTTTGTATCTAAACTGCTAATACCGTGACAAGAGTTGTGAATAGCACAGGAGCCAGAACAGCAGTGTACCCTTTGAACTCAACCTTTATGATCATGATCCAGTTTATCTCTCAAGAATAATAGCAAGATGTTTTCCTCACTTGGTCAAAAGCCGTGCATGGATCTGTACAATACTTTAAAAAATTTAACTATTTTAAAACTTTTGACAAATATTCAGAACAGCATAAAAAGAATAAATAGACCATATGACAAATCCAGACTAAAACATACACATATAGTCAGTAACTGAAAGCAGCCAACAGTTCAACATGATAGAGACAATCTCCTCCTACTTTAACAGGGAAAGCATTCCACGCAGCAAGAGGCTAGGACCTGCTAGTCTGACCTAAAAAAAGCTGAACCAGGAAGGTAGGGCCTGGTCTCCCAACCAACATTTACATTCCATTAAGCATAAACTCACAATGTGCTTACTTTCTTAGGAACAAATCTATCACTATTATAGGCTTTGAATTCTCCACGGAGTCCTGCAGTGACATTATGACATAGTGTCGTGTACTGGATAACCTGCATTCAACAAACTTCAGTCTGAGGTAGACAGTAGTTATTATTTGTAGCAAAGCAAGCAACACAGCTCCCTTCTTCTGAAGTTGTTAAAACTAAAGCAAAGATGAAGGTTTCAGATTTTACAGGCACAAATCCAAATTTTAGGTGCTATGCTATGATTGGGGAGTATCATAGATGTAACATCATCCCACATCTTTAGACATTTCCCAAGCCTGCATTTGGATTCCCACTTTTCATCCTTGGGGCAGGAACATATTTCCTGCCTCTTAACTTAAGACACTTAGAATTCCTAAAATAAGCTACTTGACACTTGCGTTTTCACCCACTCTGATCCTCTCCCCCTCACTGGATACATTGTAGCAACAGGTAATAAAGCAATTAACCAGTTGATATCTTGCAATAACACAGACAAGTTCTAAACAGATACATTGTTGCAATCATCAAGTAATGCTGCATGCTTTGTAGCATACTAGCTTAATTCTATTGAAGTTTATGACATTGCATCTACATTGACTGCAATATACTATTTCAGTACACATCCAGCAGATCAACATACGGCAGAGGCTCTGCATCCTGACAAATAGCTGCAGAGTACAGTGGTGATAGGGGGCTACTCATACCAATATACCCATACCATATTGGAGATTGCCAAGGTATTCAAGGTAGAGGCTTTGAATGCAGATTTTCCTTATCTGCTGTAGAGCCTACAATATGACACCACACATGAGACCACAAGCTGCAGCTGTTATTTTACTCCAGAGCACAGTTTATTAAGTAAAATACCTATTTAATATTTTAAAATGAAAGTTGTTTCCTCATGAAATAACTTCCCAGTGTATCTCACTGGCAATTCTCTGTCTTATTGAAGGATTTTAAGTAGATGTGAATAGTATTAAGGGGGTTCAACATCCCCCAGAACTTGAAAGACTTAATACAAGTTCATTTGCTGAAGACTAACCACAAAGGTGGGGAACCTCTGGCTTTCCAGGTGATTTAGCCGATAATTCTCCTGCTTTACTCTAGGCCATATTGGCTGTGGATTCTGAGAAATGAAATCAAAAGATCAAGAGGGCCAAAAGTTCTCCACTCTGACTTACCAGACGTTCAGTTGGTAGTGCCTTCTCTTGGCCTAAGAATGGTCTTGGTTGGTGTATGTTGTTCAAGTCCCATACTGTTAAATATGTGTTTATTAATAAGCACTAATGTGCTTTGTTTCTCAATGAAGGTGCTACAAAGTTCACACGTGCTATATATATATATGTGCAGGGAGAGAGCAAGCGCTCATTTCAGAACTGGTGTAAGCCTAATTTTTTCCATCAAAACTATTTTACTAGATGTCCCTGGTAGACTTGGGAAAGAAGCTTTTAGAGGCTGCACGAGCAGGACAAGATGATGAAGTTCGCATTTTGATGGCCAATGGTGCACCTTTTACTACAGACTGGGTAATGAAAACAGTTTTTTAATTAAATCACATTCATGGTTTTGTGTTGGTACTGTTTGATTTTGCATGTCCATCTTGGAGAATCACATTGTCATTAATAATGCTAGTAATATGTGTTCTGTGTATACTGTATGAATGGAACTTCTGTGACAAGAAGATGTCCTGCTCAGTCTCTTACCTGGCTTCTGAGATTTTTATCAGACATTAGCCTCAGTCCAGCATCTCCTCAGTGTAGTGTAAATATCTGCATGGCGATCTATGCTATACTGAGGAATATGCCACCCTGAGTTACTGTGAAGTCCTTGAAGCTACTCCACATGGTCATTCCGTGCTTTACAGCAAGCAGGCAGGATGGGAGAAATGTCTGACTGTGGCCCCATAGCCAGATGTGCAATGATTACAGTTGCATTGAGACTCTTGGAGGACCCTTGCAGATCTTAGCAATGGCATTTGTTCATGAGTGGTAAGTCAAGGTTCTTTGAAATTCTGACTTACTGTTTTGTATAAAGCAGTGTAAATGTCTGTGATGGCATGTGAAATCCTAAATATTGCTGGAAATGTCAGCTTCATGGTAATGAAGGTTGTATTATCTGTCTGACCACCACAACACATTTAATTAGATGTTAAATGCTTTCTTGGATGGTAATTTTAAAGAAGAGCTGTGTCATTTATTCAGTGGGAAAAGCACAAAAATAATTGAAAGATATACAGTGGCCCCTCTACATTTGCGATGGTTCAGGACACAGAACCCTTACAAAAGTGGAAAAACCACAAATAACTTCTCCTTGCAATCCCCTTCTATTCCCTCCAGAGCTCCCTCCCATTCCCTTGCCTCTGGCCCTAGCACTCTCAGGGGGAAGAAAAAAGAAACAAGGTAAAGGGCTTACCTGTATTCACCTCTCAGGGAAGAGTGGAGTGCTGAGTTCTGGTATTCTAGGTACTCCCAGTCACCACCTTGAGAAAGAAGATTCCTCCCAATGGGAGGAGTAGGGAGCACTTGACCAGTTAGTGGCCATTACACAGCAGAATGTGCAGCCATGTGGCAGAGAGGACACACCTTCAGCAGTTGAGAGGGTGGGCTTTGTTCATCCAAAAGAAAAAGTATCCATTTTAAACACAAGCCTCACAAGGCTGGGGTGAGGAGTGCAAGGGAATAGGAGGATGAGAATGCAGAGTGAAGGCAAGCATACACCTCGGGTCCCATGCCAGGAGAAAGTGGCATACAAATATAAAAAAACAGCAAAATAAGTAATAAGCAAGCAAGCAAGCCTCACGAATTATCAAATTCGTGAAGGTCAAACCTGTGAATGTGGAGAGAGGACTGTAATTTTTCTACTTTTTTAAAATTGAAGCTAAGGAAGTTATATCAGTAAAAAGAGGTTCTATTCTGATGAACAACGAGGATAAGATCAGTAGTTCAAAGCCAAAAACTGGGAAGAGTAGAAAATATCTTTTGCACTAGAATTTCTACACAATCACAGGAATTTGTAGAAAATTTCACCCTAGATTATTTCTGTGTTCTTTTTCATTATGCTCTTTGTTATTTAATGACATTTCAAAGTAAACATGGCATTAATATTAAGAGTATGGTAATATTCAAGACCAGGTCGTAGCCAAAGTTGGAAGAAAAGCCTTATATTGATTTTTTTTTTTTTTTTGGTTAATTGTTCGCTTCATATGTTACAGTTGGGAACATCGCCACTTCATCTAGCAGCACAGTATGGGCACTATTCAACCACGGAAGTGTTACTTAGAGCAGGTGTAAGTCGGGATGCCAGGACCAAAGTAGACAGGACTCCATTGCATATGGCAGCTTCTGAAGGCCATGCAAGCATAGTAGAAGTTTTACTCAAGGTAACAAAATGTCTCAGTTTTGTGCAAATGTTGAACTATAACTTACTTGCACATTGACATAGCACTTAAAGGAGATTTATTTTATTTTAATTTATATCCCACTTTTCTCCTAGCCACATAGCACACCACTATCAAAAGACTTCATGCAGTATCCAGTTAACAGTGAAAGGCCTATGTAAATAGGAAAATCTTTGCCCACTGGCAAAAAGATCCCTGGGGAAGTTGAGCTAGGCTCCCATGGGATGGAATTCCATAGCCTGTGGGCAGCCACTGAGAAGGTTCTCTTCTATGTTCTCTTCCATGTGATGGTAGATGACTGAGAGAAGATCCTTCTTTAAGGATCTTAAAACTCAAGTGGGATCATATAAGGTGGCATGGTCTTTCAAATAGGCAGCATAAGAGCTTTATAGGTCATAATCAGCACTTTGAATAGCACCTGCAAACAAACTGGTAGCCAGTGAAGCTGTTTCAACAGAATTGTATGTTCCCTATAACCAGCCTTGGTCAGCAGTCTGACCACAGCATTTTGGACTGGCTGTATTTTCTGATCAGTTTCCAAAGGCAGTCCCATTTAGAGTGTAGCACAGCAATCCAAAAGGAATGCCCAAAAAGGGGATATTGGAGAGTGGCTGGTATTTATCCACCATAGTTGGGTTCAGGAAGGGCTTTTCAGTAAAGACCGCATCACAGCCTTGTTTAGGCTGGATAGAACCCTATCTTGCTCCAGTGAAGCATTCAACATTCCTCTTACCCTCTCAGCCAAGTTCCCTCTGGCTGTTTGTATAAGCATGTGTCCAGTTTGTATGTAGTGGCTCCTACCTCCACGGGTCTTATCTACAGGAGACAAATTGAAATGTGTCTGATAACAAAAGACAAGCAGGAGCCAGGGTTACAACCACTCATCTACTGAACCTGTATCAGCCACAGCATCCAAGTCAGAGCAGGTCCAAGCTATTTTTTCTGCAAAGTGTTGTACAAATTCTTCAAATTCAAATTCAGAGTGAGCTGCAGATTGGTCTACATTCTGCTCTTCTGGGCCAGAGTGGAAAAGGTCTCTGACCATTTGAGACAGATCCCACTGGATGACACAGTACAGACACAATGGTGGCAGAGAATAATGATTTCTCCATTGCCACCACTGCCACAGAACTTTCCAACGGGAGCTTTCCAATAGTAAACTGGGGGCTCGCTTGGATCCCGAAGGCCATGAATATGCTGCAGCTTTTCTGGCTTTCTTTCTTGTTGCAGGTCTTCAACTGTACCCTTCTGCATTGCTGAAAGATGTGATACACTGCATTTAGGTCAGATAAAATCTCAGAAAGATACCTCTTAGAATGCAAATCCAAATCAATGCATTGTTCAGAAATGTAATATATGATGTGTCACTGGAGCAGTTCCTTGACCTTCTAATTGATGGCCCTGTCTCTGAGCACCCACAAATTGTTGATTTTCCCATGTGTATAATGTTGTTATCCCTAAAAAAGAAACAACAACTTATATTAGCCTCTCCCAGCACTTCCCTGCAGTATAGTTTTGTGAAATGTTTACTTGATTGTTATGTGATTAGGGAAATGGCAATCATAAAGTGGTAGAAATTGAAGTAGCTGTTATACTGACTGTGTTTTCAGTTTTTGAATCTTGACATATGTTTGACCAAATTTGGCATTTTGTTTTAATTGCAGCATGGTGCTGATGTGAATGCAAAGGACATGCTGAAGATGACTGCTCTTCATTGGGCTACAGAACACAATCATCAAGAAGTAGTGGAACTCTTAATAAAGTATGGAGCAGATGTCCATACACAAAGTAAATTTTGCAAAACAGCTTTTGACATTGCTGTAGATAATGGATATGAAGACATAGCAGAAATACTACAGGTAACTCAGAATTTTCTTCCATAAAGCGGTTTCTGGTCCTCCACATCCTCACATTTTCTAGACTCTTTGCTATATATTAATTATCCACAATTCTCTTCTTCCTGCTGCTTTATCACTCAGCACTCTCCTTTTTCAGCTTGTATCTGATTTTGTTGTAAGTTTCTTGGGCATGGAAGATACCATTCTTATTCTTTACAATGTATCATGTTTGGCAGATTTTCTTGGTGCTAAACACATGTCACTGAGCCATAATAGTTGTTTATGAGCGACAGCATGAAGCCATGGATTGCAGTCCTTTACATATTCTGCATAAATTCCATTTACTTCAGTGAGATTTGAGCAATCAAGCAGTATAAAGGACTGCAGCGTAGAGAACTAGTAATACTTAACATTTTTTACTGGAATTCATCTGTAATGTTTCTATTCCTTGTCAAATACCTACAATAGGAAGAGGTGATCTTTTAAAATATAATTTTAGAGTCTGTATGTTGTGGCACCTGTGCCTTGCTAATTTGTACATAGTATTTTATTTTGTTTTTCTTAGGGGTTTAATTAGTTGATGGGAAGAATATTCTTATTCTTACACAGTAGGTACCATCCTAACTTTATTGTGCTATTAGAAATAAAATGAGATTATCTGGATGTCAAATATCACTTGATGCAACCTACAAATAAAAAGGTCATCTGTTCTGAGATAATTGTGCACACTCTTTGTGCCTGTACTAGCTAACAGAAGTAGTCTTGAACCCGTTTCTGATCTTTTTAGTTCTATAATTTTGAGACTTCCTGTAGTGGGCTTATGCGAACAACATTGCTCCTGCCCATTTTATTGGGATTTGCGTGCATGCATGCATGTATGTATGCATGCATGTTTAAACTTGGCTTGCTTGGATTTTTTAACCTTACAACCAAAGATGAAAATCTTAGAGACAGGCAGAGAGAGAAAATGAGAGAGATTGGGAGAGAGAGAGAGAAAGAGATGAGATCTTAACTGATATCCAGTGTCTTCTTCTAGTTCATCTTGTCTTTATTGGTTTTCTGAACTACCTAACCTTATCTAGGTATTTGTCCTCACCTTCCACCCTTCTCAAAGTCCTTAAATATTACTGATATAAATATATAAGTATCAGAAACACTTCTGAATGTGAACCATACTGACACTTTTAAAGTTTGATTTAATGTGTTCTAATCTATGTGGAAATACATTGCTACAGTTTTCTTTTTTTTTTTCTTTCTTTTTCTTTTTGACACAGATTGCAATGCAGAACCAAATCAATACAAACCCAGAAAGTCCTGACACTGTGACAATACACGCAGCAACACCGCAGTTCATCATTGGACCTGGTGGGGTGGTGAATCTAACAGGTTTGTTATCTTCTGCAAATACCTCATATACAGCAGGTATTCAGAGGCACAGGAATTCATAAATAACTAGCATACTCAGTTCAGCAAAGCTGTTAGGAAGTCGTGTATATCATTTATTTTATCCTAATTGTTTCCTAGACTTCACATTTTTGAAGCAGCAGCTCAGGCTGCAGGAAATGATTTTAAAGGTATTTAAAAGCTTGGTTTTGGAACTGCAATTTTGATCTGAAGATAGTGTCCCTATCCAGTGATTCCTTTTAGATTTAGGGAATGTGAGTAAAAGTATCACTATTAGCATTTCCCTATTCATTTCACTGGAGTTTATACTTCACCCAGTGTTGGCAAGATATATGCAAATAGGAATTCTGTTGGAGCACATCTCACACCCTGGGTTTGGAGAGAATATGGTGTTCTGTCCCATTAAATGTGAAAGCAATATTTAATGGAACCTCTTGAAGAGACTATGGATTAACTTTGTATATTCTCTTGGTAGATGACACAGGAGTGTCTGCTGTCCAATTTGGTAATTCCTCAACTTCAGTTCTTGCAACTTTGGCAGCCTTAGCAGAAGCTTCAGCTCCGCTGTCCAGCTCATCAGAAACACCAGGTGAGAGAAAAAAAAAATGCTGTTTGCCTGTTAGAAAGGTATTCACGTTGACTTTTCAGTGAATGAAATAAAACAGTGGCACATTCAGTTTTCAACATTCACGTAGTCCCATATTTAGTTACAGATTAGTTTTGTAAGCTTTGTGATGTCTTGAACTGGGACTTTATGCCAACCTTGAGGAAAATGATTATTTTCAAAAATACATTTGCTGAACCTCTGGCAAGGAAGTCAGAGAATCAAGCCTAGGTTAAATAAACAAAAATTGCTTTTTTCCCTTTCCATTTGAAGCACCAGTAAATGATAAATCCCTAAAGTTTTTTCCATGGTAACTAGTGGTTCACTCTAGTTGCCTGGTTGCACCACCAGGACTTGTCTTTGTTTCCTTGTGCTTCCTGTTTGAGGGGATCATATCTTTAAATAAGGAGTAATGGCTACAGCTTCAGTTTGTGCCACATTGGGGTTATATCCCTTGAAGTTGACTCTAACTTGTAGCAACCCTATTAAAGGGTTTTCTTGGCAAGATTTGTCTGGAGCAAGTTTGCTATTGTCTTCCTCTAAGGCTGAGAGAATGTGACTTCCACAAGGTCGCCCACTGAGTTTTGCATAGCTGAATGAGTTTCAAACTTCCACTTCTAATAACTGCAGGGCAGCCAGGAGCTTTTGCAGGGACACAGCAATAGTGCCAGTGCCAATCCTGCTTGCTTGTTTGTGAATGAGCAAGCAGCATTGGCACCACCCATGCTGCCTCATCCTTGTGGAAGCTCCTGGCTTCTCTGCAATTGTTGAGGCAAGACAGCAGCAAGCTCTCCTCCAGATGCCCCACCTCTGGGGAGCATGCAAAACACACAGTTTGCAAGGCCTAAGAAGGCTTTCCTGGTGCATGGGCCCTGCCACTGGCTCCCCTGCTGCCTTGGGACTACTTCTGGACTGGTTGTCAGATAATTTAATTTTTAAAATATTTTTATACACTTCCGTTTGCATAGGGTTAACATTGTGAATCCTGAACTCACTAATATGGTGGGCCCAAAGTTCTTGTTATTATAGGCCTTCATCTATCTGTACAGAGAATCTGCACTTCAAATGTTGCCCAGAATCAGAGTGGCAGCCAGTGGAGCAGTTGCAACAAGAGAGTTGTATGCTCCATGTAACTGTCACCCATGAGTGATCAGGCTGCAGCTCTTTGGACCAGTTGAAGTTTCTGAACACCTTCAAAGGCAGCCCCACGTAGAGTGCATTATAAACTTGTGTCACCCCCAGCCAAGTGCAAAAGCACTCCTGGCCACCACAGAAACCTGAGCATCAAGGGTCAGGACTGAATTCAGCAATACATCCAAGGTGCAAACCTGTATCTTCAGAGAGAGTGTAACATCACAGGCTGAATCCCTGTTACTTGACTGTTACTTTTGACTGACCAGAAGCACCTCTGTTTTGTCTAGATTAAGCTTTAATTTGTTCGTCCTCATCCAGTCCACTACAGCTGCCAGGCACCAGTTTAGCACCCTTGAATTAGGTAGAAAGGAGTAATAGAGCTGGGTATCATCAGCATACTGGTGACACTTTACCCCAAAGCTTCAGATGACCTCCCCCAGCGACTTCATCCATATGTTAAACAGTATTGGGGAGAAAACGGAGCCCTGTGGAATGCCGTAGGCCAACAGCCAAGGAGTTGGGCAGGAATCTTTTACCACTTTCCCTTTGGGAAAGAATAGAACCACTGCAGAACAGTACCCCCAAGTCCCATCCCAACGAGGTGGCCACAGAGAATACCATAGTTGATGGTACTGAATGCTGCTAAGAGATCCAGCAGAACCAACAAGGACACATTCTCTCTGTCTAGTTCCTAGTGCGGGTCATTCACCAAGGTGACCAAAGATGTCTCCATCCCATAAGTAGGCCTGAATCCACATTGATATGGTATCTAGATAATCAGTCTCATCAAGAGAGCCTAGAGCTGGGTGGCCCACCACACTCTAGAACCTTACCCCAATATGAGATGTTGGACACCAACCAATAATTATCAGATAGGATGAGATCCTGGGAGGCCTTTTTTAACAAGGACCTTATAAGTGCTTCCTTTAGGCAGGTTGAGACCATGTCTTGCTGGAGAGAGGCATTTTACATACCCATTACCCATCTAGCCCAGTTCTCTTCTAGCATCTGTGATAAGCCAGGAAGGATAAGGATCTAGCATACATTGCTTATAGCTTTTAGTACTCCAAATCATAGCTGCAAAGATTTCTGAGCCAGGAAATCTAAAACTACTTACTGGCAAAATGAAGCATGTATCTACAGGCTGGTTTTTGTAAATATCTTGCAAGTAAATTGTAGGGGGAAAACAGATTAATAGTCAATGGCATGTAGATGTATCTGGGCTAAAGGGAAAGGGAGGGGTATCTGAAAGCTCAGATTCTCATGCCGACTGAAGGAGCAATCCACAACTAGTGAGTTATTGCCTTGTACCTGCAGATCAAGACAGGAAACTCAAAATTCCAATTCCATTTATACTGATCAGCTTTCAGTTTCTTGCTCTGCTTATATTTTCTTAAAATTTATTTAAACCTTTTCAGTATTTTACACTAAAGAAATCATTGACTAAGGTCATTGGTTTGGCAAGGAAAGAGAGCAAAATTTAGGATATCGATAGAGAAAAGGGAAATGGAGGAAGATGCACCTTTAAAAATCTCTCCCAAGACTGCAGGCACGCTGGTCATTGAGGATGAGCAAAATGTTCAAGAAGGGAAGAGCAGAGGTTCTGAGCCAAATTGCAGCTTCTGGGCATCATCTTGATTAGGCTGATTTGAAGTTCAGGGGTGGTACTGAGCAAAGACAGCCTTTGGACCAATCACAGAACTCCACTCAATTGGCTGACATGCAGGAAGAACCTATCAATCAAACACAAGCCTTTGGGAAGGAAAAAAGTAGCATTTTAAACTCAAGTTGCAGAATGAGTTCTAATGAGCAGTTTATACATTATCTTACCTTACTGCAAAAAGCTAGTTGCATGCACAGGAAGCCAGATTAACTCATGATATATCTTATCCATCTGGGCAAGAGTCTCAATATAATCTGTTTGCAATAAGCTCAGTGGTAAAAGATCTGGTGAATGTGAAACTTCAATGCATCCTTCACACAACAATCAAAACAGTTTTAATACAATGAATTTGGCTAATTTAATTAATCCAGTGAATTCCTTTACACAATTTGTCAAAGAGTTTAAATTTTAAGTAGTAGAAATTTAGAAATGAATGCAGTTGTTTTCTGATTCACAACCAAAGGAAGTCAGAGGAAGTATAGAAGTCAGAACATGAACCAGACGGACATCAGCGGATATACCCCAGAAACCTCAAGATTTTATGCTACAAATGATGGAAGAGTTTAAAAGCATGAAAGATGACATAAGAAGTGATATAAAAGAAACAAGGAAAGAGATGAGAGCTGACATGAAACAAGAAATAGACAAACTGGGGAAGAAATTGGAAAACATAACAAAGGATGTGACAAAGTTAAAAACAGAAACAAAGGAGATAAAACAAGTTAAATAAATCGAAAAGGAGATGACTGAGATGAAGGGGAAGCAACAAGAAGATGAATTTCAGATTACCCAGCAGGAGTTACGATATCGGGAAAGATGTCTTCGATTTAGAGGTGTTCCAGAGGCCTCAGCAGAGAATTTGTACGAAAAATTTGTACCGGCTTTGGCAGAATTCATTGATATTGAAGAGAAAAAGATGGAGACTTATGTTGACAGAATGTTCAGAGTTTCCTCCAGAGTGGCGAGAGAGAGGGAATTACCAAGAGACATTATTATAACTTTTACACGGACAATGGTTAGAGACAAAATATTACAACGAAGCTACGATGGATTACTGAAGATTGAAGATAAAGATGTCAGAATTTTTAAAGATATACCCTATCAAATCCTAAAGAAAAGACAAGAATACAAACCGTTGGCAAACCTGCTGCAAAAGCATCAGATTAATTATCGATGGGAAAAAGTCGAAGGCTTGTCCTTTACTTATAAACAGCAGAGATATAGGATCAACTCAGTACACAAAGCAAAAGAAATGATGGACAGATTGAAGAAAGACTTACAAAAAGCTACCCCCGAAGGAGAGAAAGATCAGGAACAGTTACCTCCAGAGGAGGAAAGAGAACAACTACAAGAAGAAGAAGATGACGGAGAACAAGAGGAAGCAACAGAAGCAGCACAAGGAACTTTCGAACAAGAAGAAGGGGAGTTAGAAGGAGATATACTGAAGGAGTAAGCCAAACTTCAGGAATAAAATATTAATATAACCTGTCAAAATGGATTTGAAGATTTACTCTTAGAACATTAAGGGGTTTAACTCTGAATACAAAAGAAGACAAATTTTTCATCATTTGGAGAAACAGAATTCAGATATAATATGTCTGCAGGAAGTTCGAATTAGAACTCAAGATTTGAGATATGTCAGGAACTTGAAACTAGGTAGCTGTTTCGCAGCTACGATTGACAAAAAGAAGAGGGGAGTTTTGATATATGTAAATTCAAAATTTGGTGCACAGCAAATTTTCCAGGACAGCAATGGCCGTTCTATAGGAGTTGAAGTCACTTTGAAACAGGATAAAATATTAATAGTTGGAATATATGCACCAAACAGAGCTAAAGGTGAATTCTTCCCTACAATACAGGAAGAAGTATTGAGATATCTTAATGAAACAGGAAACTCTAACATTATTGTTTTGGGGGATTTTAATGGAGTAATCAATCCCCAAGTGGATAGGACAATGCAAAAGTTAATCCCCCGAAACAACAGTAAACTTCGTAAGAATTTCTTTAATATGATTGACAATCTAAATTTATATGACACTTGGAGATACAAGAACGGGCAATTGGATGGACATACATTTTATTCGGATCGACATAAGTCAATGTCAAGGATTGATATGATGTTGGTATCCAAACAACTATTGTTGAAAATTACAGATATGGACATTCTTCCCTATTTATGCTCTGATCATAATCCGACACAACTAAAGATAAAGATCAAAGACAGAGAAAGAACATGGAGAATGAATGATGAGATTTGGAACAAGGAGAAGTACATAGCGAAAGCAAAAACAGAGATAATTAACTATTTTAACGAGAACTTGACGTCGGAGTTGTCGATGAAAACCATTTGGGACGCAAGTGTGATGCGTGGTAATTTTATCAGATGGTCCGCAGAGATTAGAAAAGAAAAGAGAGATACTGAGCAGCAAATTTTGGAAAAGATGAAAGAAATTGAAAGACAGATGAGACAAAACCCGTTGGATAAACAGGCTAGATTACAGATGAAGGTACAGCAAGCTGAATTAAATCAACTTAATTTGGAAGAAATAGACCAACAGATAAGGAGAACGAAATATAATTTCTTTGAACAAGCTAATAAACCTTCAAAGTTTTTGGCTGGTTTGCTGCGTAAAAGAAGGGCCAGAAATATCATATCCGAGATTAGAACAGGAGAAGAAAGAATTACAAAACAAGAGGGAATAAAATAAGCTTTTTATAATTACTACGTGAAGCTGATGAGCAAGATCTCAAAGGGGAAAAAACAACAAGAAGTGGAAGAATATTTGGAGAAAATGAACAAAATGAGATTTAACGAAGATCAAAGATCAATTTTGAACAAATCTATTTCTATGATGGAAGTAGTTGAGGCCATTAGGAACTTGAAGAATGACAAAGCTCCAGGACCCGACGGCTTTACTGCAAGATATTATAAGATTATGGAACATGAGATTTCAATACCTTTGCAGAGTACTATAAATGAAATAATAAAGGAAGGAGTACCAGATACCTGGAAAGAAGCTAATGTTGTGCTGATCCCGAAAGAAGGAAGAGATCTGAGAGACATAAAGAATTGTAGACCAATATCACTTTTGAACACAGACTACAAGATTTTTGCTTCAATCCTAGCAGCAAGGCTTTAAAAAGTGCTGTTAGAGGTAATTGATGAGGACCAGAATGGCTTTCTACCGAAAAGATCTTTGAGAAATAATATCAGAACGGTTTTAAATATAATTGAATACTATGAAAAGCATAATGAACGGGAAATGGCTATGATATTTGTAGATGCGGAGAAAGCTTTTGACATGATCAGCTGGCCATTTATGAAGATGGCGGTTAAACAGATGCAGGCAGGAGAAAAATTTGTTTAATGGATTGAAGCAGTCTATAGCCAACAACAAGCTCGACTGGTCATAAACGGTGAAAGAACACAAATGATAGAACTGCACAGAGGGACAAGACAAGGGTCTCCTCTGTTGTTTATCATGACAATGGAAATACTTAACAATGCTGTAAGAGAAGAAAAAGATAGAAGAGGAGTCCAAATTAAGAAATATCAATACAAGTTAAAAGCTTTTGCTGACGATTTGGTCTTATTATTGGATGATCCAGGGAGATGTATTGAAAAATTGATTACTATAGTTCAAGAATATGGAGAATTCTCTGGTTTTAAAGTTAACAAGGAAAAAACAGTCTTCTTAACCAAAAATATGACTGAAAGAGAAGAGATGGAATTAGTACAAAAAACAGGATTTAATAGAGGACAAAAGGTAAAATATCTAGGTATTTGGATGGCTAAAAGAAACAATGAGTTATTTCAAAATAATTATGAAAAAAAATGGAAAGAAATAACAAAAGACTTGGAAAGTTGTACTTCTGTGCGTTTGTCAATGATGGGGAGGATAGCTGCAATAAAGATGAACATTCTGCCAAAAATGAACTTTTTGTTCCAAAATCTTCCCATTATAACGAACATGAAACCTTTTATAGAATGGAAGAGAGAACTAACCAAGTTTATATGGCAAGGGAAAAAACCTAGGATAAAATGGAGTACTGTGACAGACCTGAAAAGTAGAGGAGGAATGGGACTACCAGACTTTCAGACATACTACAAGGCAGCAGCCTTTACGTGGATAAAAGATTGGGTAGACCTACAAGATACGAGAATGTTGGCATTGGAGGGAGCAGACCTGAGGATGGGGTGGCATGCCTATATGTTTTATGATAAAGCAAAAATAGATAAAGACTTTACACATCATTATATCAGAAAATCACTTTTGAAAATTTGGGATGATTATAAAACTAAAAACATGGCAGCTCCCCACTTGGGTCTCACCGCAAGAGGCATTTTTCGGAAGATGGACAGAAGCAGATAAATGGTTGTGGTACGACGATATAATTGAGAGATCAACGTCCAACAATCTCAAGATTAAAACAAGAGAAAAATTAGAACAAGAGGGAATAACATTAAGCTGGTTCCCTTACAGACAGTTAGCAGAAAGGTTTCAGGTGGACTTAAAAACATATGGAATTGAACTAAAAGAGAAAACTGGAGTAATTAAATGGCTGTTTGAAAATCTGCTTCATATATTAGCCCGTATGCATCAAGAAATACTACACCAGGAGAGGCAAGAAGAAACAGTAAAGGCAACAATGATTTCATGGGCTCAAAATATCGGACATTCAATTCAACTAGAGTCTTGGGAGCAGAGCTGGAAAAAAACACAGAAATTTACAGTAGCCCAGAATCTGAAAGAGAACTATTATAAGCTATTTCATAGATGGTACATGACACCAGACAAATTAAAAAAGATTTATAATACAGGTACTGGACTCTGTTGGAAATGTCAGAAAGAGGTCAGTACGATATATCACATATGGTGGACATGTCCAAAGGCTAAGAAATACTGGAGTGAAATGCATAACAAAATGTGTGCATTAATGAAAGTTCAGTTTGCTAAGATACCGGAATTGTATTTGTTAAATATGACTGATATATTAGAAGGTACTGGTATAAAGAAGTATTGGAAAATATTACTGTACATGATAACAATAACTCGGATTGAATATGCAAAGTTGTGGAAAACTCGGCAAATACCTACAATAGAACAATGGTGGGGTACACTTATTGAAAATAAAAATGCTGACATGGTCTCTCAGAGATTAAAAGGGAAATCAGACGATGAGATACAAAAAGAATGGCAAATTGTAACGGGTAATTGCTGGGTACTATCAGATGGAAATCTGTAATTCATGGTTTAAGATAAACTATGAGAGGGCTATAGAATATATATCATGAAGCGGGAATATGGAGATGGAAATGCAAGAATCAACAAGTAATATTAGCAGTAAAATGTAGTACAATATTATAAGCGTGTTAAGAAATATTGATAATGAAATCTAGATCAGTGTGGAAGATCAAAAATATTTCAATTAAGCTGACAGTTACAATTGTTTGTTTTATATGTGAATTTGAATAAAATGATTATAAAAAAAAAGAAGTCAGAACATGGACAAATAATTGTCAGTCACAGAACAGGGACAGAGCTTCAGCTAATCCAGTGAAAGTGTAGAAATGTACTCAGAAAACTAAACACACAATTAATTCTTTTAATCAGGGGAATAAAATGAACTCAGATGTAGATAAAATGTGTCAGATTCAGATTTTGAGTATGAAGACTTATCAGTATTCTCAGGTATGGAGAGTACTCAGTCCTCAGGCTCAGAGACTTAAAAGAGAGTAGAAAGACCAAATTATTTGATACAGAACATTTTTAAAAGTCTCCTTTAAAAAGTATTGTTGACCTTAGGTCTAGATCTGGAAAAAAAAATTGAATAAGGTAGGGAATAAAGAATCTCAAAGAAATAGTAAAGTCACAGCAGTATTACACAGATTGCCATCTCAAACAAGTCAAATTACAATGCCAGAGATATTTAAAGAATTAATTGAGTCTGAATGGGGAACATCTCTTAAATCAAAAAAAAAAATTCTTGGAGCTAGTTTAAGAATTAAATTAACGTGTAAAAAAATTACAAAAGGACTTGATGGACCGCTTGTTAGTTCCATTGCTTGATGGTCCTGTCTCTGCTTTAGTCTTTCATGCTGCCCTTCGTTGTGAAGGACACACAGCATTCAAGAATGGGGATAAAAAAAAACAATGCTGCTCTTAGGAAGACATATGAGGCAGCAGTGCTATCAGAGTGTTGTTTTTGCATCAGTGTTTGCTAGGCCAGGCAAGCTGTGGTGCAAGCGTTAGAAGCAAAAGATGTTTCTGTATTTGTTCATGAGCATTAAGTAGACTGGATAAAGCACTCCAGTTTGTAACAGATGCTAATTATGACACTCCAGATTTTGTAGCCAGATCAACAGTGATGACAACAGTCAACAAAAGGCCCTTGTGGTTGAAGCACTGGAAGACTTTTAAAGGATATTTTCTGTCTGGAGAAAAGGCTTTAAAGAAAACATTAGTCAAAGGTAAAGATAAGAAGCAGATATTGCCAATAATTCAAAGGAGATGGATGGATAGGAGATATTTTGGAAATGAAAACTATTCCTGTCAAAGAGGAAAGGGTTCTCAGAGAGAATTTAGAGGCTTCAGACTACAGATCATGCTTCCAATTCAGAAGTTAAGGACAGTAACAGGCAAGAAGAGGAACTGGACACTCCAGTGGGGTATTAAAAATTAATTTTGGCAGAACAGAAATACCAGTGGGAGGAAGATTACTTCTTTTCAGTCATATATGGTGGATGTCAACAATGAACAATTGGATTCTCTAGAGTAGCATCAAAGAGCTAAAATATTCAGTTTTCAAAAAGACTGAATGGGAGATAGCTTCCATCCCCAATTCCAAAAAAAAAAAAAAAATTAAAAGGAAAGTAATACAGGAGAAAATAAAACATTTGCTGCAGATGGAAGCCATAAAACATGTATCTCACAATCAGAAGTTTCAGGGCATTTATTTAATCTTTTTCATGGTGTTCATGTTTAATGAGGGTTGCAAGACAGAGTTTGAATCTGAAATATCTAAATGGGTTCATTCTGTACTCCACATTCAAGACTGAGGCTTTACAGACTTTACTGGTAAATCTGGAGTCGGGAGACTTCCTCCTTTCAACAGATTTCAAAGTGGCTTATTTGCATGTTCCAGTGGATCAGATCTGCAGAAAATACTTGAGATTAAATTTCAGTCATTATCACTATAGTTCAGGGTGCTTCCTGAAGTGGATTGGCATCAAATCTCAGAGTGTTCACCAAAGTGCCAATAATAGCTTATCTGAAGCAGCAGGAAATTCAGCTGTTTCCATACCTGGATGCCATTTTGGTGAAGGCTGGGAGCAGTGAAAAAGCCAAATTAGTTCTCAAAGTGACACAGTCTGCAAAACTATGGATGGTTAATAAATTTAAAGAAAGAGTCACCTTCAAGTGTCAGGAGTGTTAATGATTTGAGGGCAGAAATAAACACAGAAGAAGGCTGTGTACTTCTTTCAAAAGAAAAGAATGAGCGACGGAACTACTTCAGTCAAGAAAAGCAGACCTAATAGAGCAAAATTTTTAGCTCTATTAATATTGACAATTCAAATAGTGCCTTGGGCATGTTTCCATACCTGAGTGTTACAGCTATTCCTGAGACCACATCAGAGTTCTGTAATAAGGAAGTATCATTACAATCTAATTTTAATGGGCATAGTAAAAAGAGATTTGAAGCTCTGGATATCCAGGAAAGTATTGGACAAAGGCAATTCCATGCGTCAGAGGTAAATAGAAAGAACAACAGATGTAAATTTGTATGGCTGGGGAGCTCATTGTTTTAGCCAGGCTGTTCAGGGGCAATGGTGAGATCAGAGAAAGAGCTCAGCATCAGTCTTCTGGAAGTAAGAGCAGTGAGGCTGGTGCTAGTACACTTTTCTCCAATAATAGAGAATGTCAATGTTCAGATTTATACAGACAACATAACAGTGAAGATGTATCTTTCAAAGAAAGGGGAGGGTGTCCTGGCCATGTCAACTGATAAAGGAATTGGTAAAAGAGTTTGAGCTGGGCTGAGAATTCTTTATCAGCAGTCTACTTAAAAAGAACTTTGAACCAGAAGGTGGATTTTTTCAGCAGCCACAAGATCTTGCCTGGAGAGTGGAGTCTAAACCAGCAGGTGTTTGATTAGAGATGAATTATGGACAGTTCACAGTAGACTTGTTTGCTTCTGGAGACAATTTCAAATTAAAAAGGGTTTTTTTTTTCAGTAGAAGGCAAAATGAAAGCAGAGAGGCACAGTGTTTCAGCAGTGTTGTAGCCAGAAGGTCTACTGTATACATTTTCTCCATTGCCAATAATACAAAAAGTCCTCATGAAAATAAGACTACAGAAACTCCACATTGCCTCACCATTTCCTCTGTTGTTAAGCATGCCAATGGAGAGTTGCATTGCCTTCCTCGAAGACAGAGCTTTCTAAACTGTGTGTCACAACACATTAGTGTGTTGGCTGCAGTGTGTAGGTGTGTTGTGTGAACATAATGGGTGGAGGGGCTGCCTCTCCTGCCGCTGTGGCAGGCCAGGCCCAAGTGAAGGGGCTGCTGCCACTGTCACCACTGCCTTGGTCTGAAGAAGACCCTGGCATGGGCAGCCGTGGCAGTGGGCCAGGCTCAGGTAGAGGGGCTGCCTCCACTTACTGAATTACTGTGTTGGGGAATGATGCATGTCTAAAAGGTGTGTCACCAACATGAAAAGTTTGGAAAACTCTGCTCTAAGATCAGACCTGCAGGGCTCAGTTTGTCATCCCAATCCTCAGTGGTTGCAACTAACTGCTTGGAGACTGACTTACTGTTGACTTTGTTGACTAAACCATCATTTGAGCTTCTTAAGGAGGCTTCATTGAGATTACTGTCTTTAAAAGTTGTATTTTTAACTACAAGAAGAATTGTCTCTACCGATGCAGAAAATGTTCAATGAGATCATAATAAACGGTAAACCAGAATCATGGAGAGAAGCAAATATAACATTGATATTAAAAGAAGATAAAGATCCGGCGGAACCAAAAAGCTGCAGACCGATATCATTATTGGATATCGATTACAAAATATTTACAAGTATAGTAGCGGAAAGATTGAAGAAGATTGTAGAAGAAATAATTCATGAAGATCAAAATGGCTTCCTCCCGAGAAGATACGTCAGAGATAACGTTCGGACAGTAATAAATATTTTAGAATACTACAAAAGACATAATGAGAAGGAAGACGTGATGGTTTTTGTTGACGCAGAGAAGGCTTTCGACAACCTGAATCAAGAATTTATGATAGAATTATTAGACAGAATGGGATGTGGAAACAAATTCGTAAATTGGATAAAACAAATATATAAAGATAACAAAGCTCAATTACTCATAAATGGAGATAAGACAGCAGCAACTGAAATTAAGAAGGGAACATGACAAGGATGTCCTCTGTCACCGCTTCTTTTTATAACAACATTAGAAGTACTTTTAAGGAAGATGAGAACAGATGATACAATAAAAGGAACAAAAATAAAAGGACAGGAGTATAAAGTGAAAGCTTACGCTGATGATCTCGTGATATTTCTCGAAGAACCAAAACTAAGCATAAAAAGATTGTTAGAAATATGTAATGAATTTGGGGAAGTAGCAAGGTTTAAGATAAACAAGGAGAAAACGAAGATCTTGACCAAGAACATGAGAAAGAAAGAAGTAGACGATTTGATACGGATGACAGGGTTTAAAGAGGAAAAGAAGATCAATTATTTGGGAATAACAATAACTAAACAGAACAACGGATTATTCGAAAATAATTATGGGAAGAAATGGAAGGAAGTTAAAAGAAATTTACAGACATGGACAAAGCAAAATCTGTCTCTATTGGGATGGACGTCGGCAATCAAAATGATGATATTGCCTAAGATAAACTATTTGTTTCAGAACCTTCCAATAATTACTAATACTAAATGTTTTCAGGTGTGGAAAAAAGAACTTTCAGATTTCATTTGGAGTGGAAAGAAACCCAGGATAAGATGGAAAACTTTGATAGATAGGAAAGAAAATGGAGGCTGCAGTGTACCAGACATGAAACTTTATTATTATGCAAATGGTATGATGTGGTTAAAGGATTGGATTACGTTGAGTAATGGAAGAACACTAAATTTAGAAGGTGCAGATCTCTGGTTCAGATGGCACGGTTATTTGTGGTATAATAAGGCGAAAGTAGACAGAGAATTCCTAAATCATTACATAAGAAGACCCCTGTTAGAAATTTGGAAAGTATGGAAAAGAAAACTATATTTGAAAATACTGCTGTGGGTTTCACCTCATGAAGCTCTATACGGAAAGTGGAAAGGAACAACAGATAAATGGATAACATATAAAGACTTATTGGTAAACGTGGGGAAAGAATCACAACGTATAAAGACAAGGGAAGAATTGGTAAGTGAAGGATGGAATTGCCAGTGGTTCCTCTATATCCAGCTCAAAGAAAGATTAAAAATGGATCAAAAATTAGAGGGATTGGAAACTAATATACATTTAAATGAGTTTGAAAAAATAATATTTGAGAAGAAAGATCATTTGGCGTCACAACTATATAAATTTATGCTGGAGCAAGAGCTGGAAACTGAAACTATAAAAGACACAATGATAATATGGGCGCGAAATATCGGTCAGGAAATTAAATTGGACCAATGGAAGAAGAGTTGGGAGAACACTCAGAAATTCACGTTGGCACAGAGCTTAAAAGAAAATCATCTGAAAATGTTACATAGGTGGTATTTGGATCCCGTGAAATTAAGTAAGATGTACAAAACTAAAGATAAGAAATGTTGGAAGTGTGAAAAGGAATGTGGCACCTTCTATCATATGTGGTGGCAGTGTGAAAAAGCAAAAAAGTATTGGAAGAAGATTCATGAAATAATCATGAAGATTCTGCAAATAAAGATACCACTGACACCAGAGTTCTTTCTTTTGAACATGACTCATCAAATGGATAAAGAATACCATAAGCATAAAAATAAGATACTCTATATGGTCACAGCAGCCAGAACAATGTATGCCAAATATTGGAAAAGAAATGTAATACCAGAACTGGAAGATTGGTTAACGAAACTTTTAGAATATGTCTCCTTAGAAAGTTTATCATGTGCTATGAAAGAAACAAGAAGGGGTGAAAAAGACAATGAAATGATGGAAGTGAAGAGATTCATTGAGAATAACTGGACAAAGATCTGCCAGGAAGATTAATCAATATGAGAGGATAATGAGAAGATAATAAAAATGCTTGATAACGGAAGATAACAATTAGGATTTGAATAAGCAATGTTGATGGCCAGTCAACAATTCCATAAATATATAGAGGTAATAGATAAAGAGAGAAAGGATTAACCAAATAAAAGAAAGAAGGAAGTGAAAGATAATGAGAGGTAGAAAAGGATCTAAATAGAGAGGATCCTTCTGAGTAAAATATACAGCAAAGATATAATAGTGATTGTATAATAAAATATGACAGATTATGCAATATTTCTAATATACTATTGGAATGAAAATAAGTAAATAGAACATTAAGTATATAGGTAATATATATTCTTTCTTTTTCTTTTTATACAATCAGAAAAATGAATATGACAATTGAAATATGTACGTTAATATTTGCTCTTGTTTTTAAATAAAATAAATAAATAAATAAAAGTTGTATTTTTGATTGCTACAGCTTCAGCTAGAAGGGTTTCAGAGTTAGCATCCTTATCAATTAATCCAACATTTTATAAGCTTAAGAAGGATAAGCTGTCCCTGACAATTGACCCATCTTTTGTCCCAAAGCTTTTGGAAACAAAGTCTGGGCATCAGTCACTGCAGTTGCCAGCTTTTTGTCCAAATCTATTTCATCCTCTGGAAGAGGTGGCATTTATTAAATGTGAGAAGGGCAGGAAAAGCTTACTTGAATAGATCTAAAGCCATTCATTGGACTTAAGCACTGTTTATTTCCTTTCATCCTAGGACACTGGGCTATAAGGCATCAAAGGCCTTAAGAACACTTGCAAACCAAAAGGACTCAGGCTTCTTTTTTTTTTCCTTCTTCAAATAAAGGCAATCTTCTCAGCTTCCTGAGACAAATATTTTTTTTCTTTAATGGATTCTAAGCTTTTGCCACTGATTTCACCTGTCTCCACAGCACACTCCTTCCAAGCCTACACTCAGCTGTTTTAGAGAGCAGTGGGGATCATAGTTTTTTGAACGGAGAATGGTGGGAAAGAATAGTCCTCATGCTGCGCTCAGATGTCTGCCCTTGGGACAGTTGCTAATAGAAGTGCAATTTAAGTAGGCAAGATTGTATCCAAAGAAAATCATGCCAGTCAGCTTCAGTGATGAAGTCCACAAGAATCTCAGCACATAGGGAGGAAGGGTAAGTGTGCAGCTCTTTGCACAAATATGACCTCCAGATGATTGCCCAGCTTTCAGTGGGACCCTTTCCCAAAAACAGGTTTCCCATCCATGATTATATGAGTATGCTTTTACTTGTGTGCGTTACAGCAAGTCTAATGTTGTTCATCCTCTGGAATGCACTATGAAATAATCTTACAAGTATGTATAAAGTACTCTTTGTTCCGTAAGTTTACATATAAAGAAATGTGAGGTTTGTATGCAAATAAGTTCTAAAGCAGGTGTGGGACTTGTATGACAATGCAGAAGTTGTTGAGCTGCAGTTCCCCATATCCCAAGCCAAAAAAGCCAGTGGTGAGGAAGTCTGACAGCATCCAGAGAGTTGCATGCTTCCCATCCAGGGGTATAGCTACAGGGAGGCAAAAATAACATTTTCGTCCTAAATACTAATTCTCCCATCCAAAGAAAATTTCCCCCGCCTCTAAATTTCTAGCATTCCGGTGAGTGAAGTACTGAAAGTTTTTTGGCCCTGGAAGTCTTACATTTGCTGTTTTGGCATTCTCTTGGTCACTTTGCCTACTCCTTTACTTCAGATGCCTAAATTGTAAATACTCAACTGACATTTTAGTGTAGTGCTAGAAATTTGGGGTGAAAGGAAAACTGCGTGGGGGAAGGGGGAATTCTTATTCAGAATTCTAATCCTGTGTTCAAAATGTGGCTTGTACTTATGCTGGGTACCTTAATATACTTTTGCTTATTGCAGCAGTGATCTGTCTGGTGACATGCAATTATTGGCTTGTGTGCATAAATGCAAGACAGAGCCTTTATTTATGTTTTTTGGATTCTTCACTATTCATTTTTATGTAAGTCAGTTTCTGCGCCCTATTACTGAAAAAAACCTCTCAAGACATACAGCTGGAGTTAAAAAATAAACATAAGAATCCCTGGTTGCTCAAAAGTATACATATTGATTTTTCAGTTTTAAAACAAAGAGCTTTAGGATGTTTGTGTGCATCTTTCATGGTATGATTTGCTTCTCCTCTTCAAAATCCTTTAAAAAAAAGTAAAATTGTTCTCATAATCATGCCAAAAATAGATAGAAAGCAATGCTTGCAATCACTGTTTGAATCAAAATGTCATTGTAAATAGGAATGTAATTAATGGAAAAGATGAAAGCTCCTGAATTCTATCTGATATCTGACACAAATCATACAGTATAATTTTAGAAAGAAAGACTTCTGCTGGCCATCGCATTTTCCATAAATTTCAAACATCCTGATTTTAATACAGTCTTACTTGAATGTAAATTTAATGTAAATGTAAATATAAATGTAAAGGTGTCTCATCATTTTGACTTGTTTATTTTTTCCTGTAAAATTTAAAAGAGGCAGCATAGATGGAACCTTCTAAGAGAACCTGCAAATAGCCAAGGCCTGGGAGAATATTGCTTGGTGTTAACACCATTTCTAAAGGTCAAATAACATTTGAATAGCATAGAATCAGCACAGTGGAGATTTAGCATATCATAATGTTGAGCACAAGCTCCTTAAATACAGAAAACTTCAACGACAGCATTGTTTGCTTTCAGGTGATATCATAGCACACTGAGATTAGTGGGTAGTATTTCTGAGCAGGCTTAACATTTCAACAGTCCTCCTGCAAGGGAAAAAAAGGACTTTAAAAAAGGCAGACATGATGATCGCCTTTGCAAACTCTGATTAATCATTATTTTTAAATGTTGGGTATGTGTACACATGCATGAATATATATGTACTAGTGAGTGAAGCCAGTGTGGTGTAGTAGTTTGATTGTTGGACTACAACTCCGGACACCAGTGGGTTCAAATGCCCACTTAGCCCTGGATCCCCTCTGGGTGACTATGGGCAAGTCATATTCTCTCAGCCTCAGAGGCAAACCGCCTCTGAATAAATCTTGTCAAGAAAACCCTATAATAGGTTTGCATTAGGGTCGCCGTAACTTGGAAATGACTTGAAGGAATACAAAAACAAGAAGTAAGTGGAGCTTGGTAGCATAAATTAAGTTCAAATTTACCACTGCAGATTATGTAAGGTAAGTCTCAGGCTTTTTTTTTTTTTTTGATCCCCAATAAATGTTGAGAACAATAAAACAGTTTTTATCCCATAGCTTTGGGACATTCAAAAATCCCACACACACACATACACACACCCTGCACTGATGGGAAACTGCAGCTTTTCTATGAAATTTGGCAGCTTGCCCAGAAAATGGTTTTTCTGGAAACTGCAACTTTCAACACAGGAATGGAGAACTGCACAGATTCCCTCCCAGAAATAAGATTGCACAGTGTTCAACCTGGCAAAGCTATAGCTTCAGTCAGCTTGAGCTTCCTTTCCTGCCATGTAATATTTGATTTGCACAGCACTTCAAATTGACAAAGGCAGTACATGAAAAGACTATGAGTGCAGACCTTTATAGCAAAACTGCACAATTTCTCAAACTCCAGTGCAGTTTTCAAAAACTGAAGTTTATGTTGTACCCAGAAAAAAAAAAGTTTCTGCGAGTAGCCAGAACATTCAACATGCTATTTTAATTTTTGTGCAAGTTTCTTGAGAGGCTGGCAACTCTTGATTTCCCCCTTAGTCAAGAAATTTATGAATTCTCATTCCATCCCTTCTGGAAATCTCCCCTCCCCTCAGTCTGAGGCTTGCATGAAATTGGAACTTTGTTCCCTTGCCTTGCCCCATGTTGGCATGCTGAGATTTCTTATGAGAAAGATTTTATATCGAGAATGCAAAGACAGAGAATTCAAAGTATTTCAGCTGCAAGCTTTATTAGCAATCAAAATGCCTTAAACTATATGTGTATCAAATTTATTTATTTTTACCACATTTTTACCTGCTCTTCATCTAAAATGTCTCTCAGAGAGGCTCAACAAATATCAGAAAAGAGACAGTTCCCGCCTATGAACTACTAACCTAAAAATCATAACCCAATAGGAAAAGGAATGGGTAAAGAAAAGGAAACAATAAAATTCATATCTGTTGAGGAAGTGGAGAATCTTTCTCTGTCCATGTAAAACCATTTTGCTTTATTCTTGGCATGTCCCATGAAAACAGTCCCAGACATTCTAATTTAGAAGTAGAAAGCTACTTTGATTTGCATCCCAAATTAAAGTTGCTTTTATTACATTTCAATTGTAGAACCCTGAGGATATGAAAGATGGTCATGTCCTGTATATGACAAAATGGTTTAACAATTCCAGAGTTTTCCTGCAAGTAGCTACACAGGTGTTGCACACACTGTTTATTATTTGTAGGAAACTCAATAGGCTTTGAAGACAAGCAGTTTAATTTCCTGAGAGAGCTCAATACATTATTCCTTTTATTGGCAGTGTTCAGGCATTGGTTTATGCAGCCAAAATGGCAATATCTGTGCAAAAGACTGAAGTGTCATTGGACTTGTGAAAAGACCAAAGCTTGCAGATATACCGCCCCCCCCCCCAAAAAAAATCTTCAGGAAAAAAATCTTAAGTCATAAGTAAAACCTCAAATAACCCAGTGATGATTTGATTGTGTTCAGTGGCTGCAGGATGTTGACTGATTCTTGGTGGAGGAGATGGGAGGGGGGATAATATCCTGGAGGAAAGCATAGATGACTGAAAAAAGTGAACAAAGGACTGCATGGCACTATATTGTGTTTATGTCCCTCTAGTAATTTCTGAAATCGACCTGGTTGATAAATGTACTTATTGGTTGTATTTTTTAAAAAAATTATTCAACAGTTGTGGCTACAGAGGAAGTAGTGACTGCAGAATCTGTGGATGGTGCAATTCAGCAGGTTGTGAGTTCTGGAGGCCAGCAGGTGATTACCATAGTAACTGATGGCATTCAGCTTGGAAACCTCCATTCAATTCCAACCAGTGGAATGGGTCAGCCCATTATTGTGACCATGCCAGATGGACAGCAAGGTGAGTTAAAAACAGGAAGAGGGACAATAAAATTTGAGGCCCTGTTTTCAAAATACGTGTAAGCATATGGTATGTTGGTATCAACTCAGTATTCACTGTAGTCCAGAAATGACTTGCACCAGGCAGTGGGAAATAATAGAAGAGAAGGATACAGGTGTGGTTAGATCAAAAAGATCAGCAAGAAATATTTAATACTAAGGGGCTTTTTTTAATCCACACCATACAGTTGCATGCTGAGTATACAAAACCCTGACTTAACTAACCTAAGGTCTTTTGGCTTCTCCCTAAGTATAGGACTTCTTGAACACATTTCAATCTTCAGTTCCTTTATATGTTAAAAAATACAGTAAATCAGAGATTTAAGTGGTTAGTACATATCATATACTCTCTACTGATATCTCAATCTAGAATAAACGGACAGGGCTGTTCTCTTGGGTATTTGACAATCATTTTGTAGTCACTTATGATTGATCCAGGTTAATGAGTAGTTCTTCTTCATGGTCTCTGTGCCTCACACATTGGGATCTTCGCGCATGAGCTGTAGCGTACGGAAAGTTCTGGAGCTGAGCAGCTTGGCGGGAACCCCTCCCCTTTTCCGTACTGAGCATGCTCAGCCCGCCAAGCCAACAGTCCCTCCTCAGTTTTCTTTTGTCCGCCGGCGTGTTAACAGCGAACGGAAAGACTTCTTCTGTTGAGCAGCTTTCTCTCTGGTTTCTCTTCTTCTTTTGCCTTCGTTCCTTCTTCAGACTTTTGTGAGAACCCCTTCTACGTCTTCTTATGTCTTCTTTGTTTAAATTCTGCGTTACGTGTGGTTGCAAGGTTGCATTGTCCAACGGGCATACCGAGTGCCTTTTCTGCCTCGGGGAGACCCATAACGTCGGGGCCTGCTCCATTTGCAAGAAGTTTACAGCTCAAACCTTGAGGAGCAGAGCCTCTCGACTAAAATTTCACTGCTGGGAGCAAGCCTTAAGGATTAAGGAACAGGCAGCTCCAAATACTGCCCTTTTTACTTCTATGGCTTCCTGCTCCTCAGCCGTTGCACGGCCTGCGACCACACCCTCATCGGTATCAACGGCTGCGATACTGACCTCAACGGTACCGGGCTCAGTACCGTCCTCAGCGTCTTTGCTGCCCATCTCCTCCTTGCCTGGGATTCTGAAGCTTTCTCAGACACCAGTTGCCTCCTTGTCGTCGGGGGATGCCTCTGCGGGCTCACAGGTGGCTCAACCTTCTAAGCCCCTTACGGCGGCTCAACGGAAGCGGTCTTCTTCACATCCTTCGGACCCTTCCGTGAAGGTTAAGAAGAAGAAAAAGGAGGAGAAACACTGGTCACCTTCACCGGCAGCAAAACCGTTGTGTCTCCGACATCCCCGCTGACTCAACCTACTATGGTGACTGTTGAGGAGGAGGGGCCTCCTGATATTTTCTGCGGAGCTGGGCAAGACCTATCTCCCAGTGGTGGTTTTACCATCGGTGGTGGAGGACCGCCCAACACAAGCAGACCCACCTGTGCTCGCTGCAGTGCCCTCGCCGCACGGTCAACCTGATCATGGACTGGACCATCCAGGACTTACTCTGTTCTAGATACCCCATGAGTCCCTTCTCGTCAGAGGGCACCTTCCCGTGACTGCGTCCACACTAGCGCACCGCACTGTCCGGGCCATGGAGACAGGCCTCGATCCCCATGGCAGCGGGATGCAAGATCTGACCATGGCAGGTCACGGACGAGGCTCGATTCACCGTTCTCATTGGCCTCATACATCGCAAGGTATGGCCACGAACACGTGTGGCGGGAGCAGCCGGGGTCATACCATTTGTACTCCCCAGCGTACAGGGACCGGTATCACACCAATATCCATCATTGGTCGCCCTACCGCCGTCACTCTCGGTCTCCATCTTCAGTGTCTCAGTACTGTCCGGCATCTTGGTACCGAAGGTCTCCATCTCGATCCCGAGCGTGATCTCCGTACTACTGAAGATCTGCCTCCCACCAGCGATCTCGAGACTGCTCGCCCTGGCATTGGCCTGTCTCGCCGCCCCCTCGGGTCACGGCTACTATATCTTGTCCTCCTACAGAGATTTATCCGCTACCTCTGCAGTCCTCGATGTCTCCAATCCAGACCCAGTTGATCTTGCATCCGATTCAGGCTGTCCTATCGGTACCGCCCTCGACAGCACTGCCACCGGTCACACTACCATCAGTTCCATCTGCGGTTCCATCCTCTGTGCCTGCTCTGCCTCCGTTGGCTGCGGCGCTACCAACCCAGCTGCCTCGTGGCCACGGGCCTCCTTCTCACTCCTCCCAGTCCTACGAATCAGACTCGGATTCCAGCGACTCCACACCTGACTCGCACTCATCTCCGCCCCTGGCGTTCAGTGAGCCTACTCCGGACTCGGCGCCCGAGGACGTCAAGCTGTTTTCTGATATCTTTCTGCGAATGGCTAACGCCTTTGGCCTTGACGTCTCTGGACCGGCTCCGACAGTGCAAGAGTTGGTCTTCCATTATGTGGACACCCGTCCGCCATCGGCAGCTCCGATACCGTTCCTGCCTGTGTTGCAGGAGGTATTGAAACATCTTTGGGCCCAGCCAGCCTCTCTACAACCAATACCGCATCGTCTGGAGCACCTTTATAGGACCCAGAAAAAGGATGTCGACTTCCTTTTTAACCACCCAGTGCCTAATTCCATCGTGGTCAAATTGTCCCAGGCGAAAGGTGGTAAGAGGGCGCATACCACTCCGCCTGATTGGGAAGGTTGCAGGTTAGATTCATTTGGAAGACGTTTCTATTCCGCGCCTTCCTTGATCACGAGAATTTCAAACACCCAGGCCTGCCTCGCCACCTACCAGTGGAACATCTGGGACAGGTTCTACCCCTTGTTGGCCCATCTCCCAGATGACCATAGGACAAACACCATCCAGTTCTACAACGAATTAGTGGCCTTGTCCAACCAGCAGATCCTGTCCTCCAGGCACACAGTCGAGGGAGCAGCCCGGGTGATGGTCGGTGCGGTCGCTCTATAACAATTCACTTGGTTGCAGTCCGCTGTGCTCCAGGAAGACAGCAGGAAGCGAATCGAAGATCTACCCTTTGATGGGCAGGGCCTGTTTCATGCGACTACCGACAACGCCATGGATCACCTTGTCAAGGCACGTCTTACGGCAAAGAGGATGGGGATCCATCAAATGCTGCAGTCTCGTTACAGCTTCGCTTCCCGCTCTTTTTAGCTTTGGTTGACCTACTCTTATCCATCCCGATTGCCCCGCCGGACATCGGCTTGGTCATCGCTTCTGTTCTCGATCCGCAAGACCTTGAGAAGGGACCAACCGTCATCGAAGAAATCTTCCTCCACGGCGAAGTCACGATTTTGACTTCCGCTGCAGATCACCACCTCATCCATTCTTCTGCCTGCCTACCAGCTTCACTGAACATCCAAGACTCTCCCTGTCATGAGCCAGGCTGATCTCGCTCCCCATTCGGACTTGGACTCCGAGCCTGGGGTGGGTCCCTGGGAGGGGCCTTCTGGAGGGGGGTCTCCTTCAGAGTCTAGGGAGGAAGCTGCCTGCGACTCCACAGCTGTCCCTGGCGCAGAGCCTGGGCCCACACCTGCAGCTGACGTTTGTCCTCCAGAGGCAGAGGCCGGGGTTTCTGACTCCAGTCCAGAGTTTGCAGCAGACGTTTGCGCTCCAGAGGCAGAGGCCGGCATTTCTGACTCCAGTACGGAGTTTGCAGCAGACCCTCCCCCCACATTCCTCCAGAGGCGACTGGAGAAGGGGACGGTCTGGAGGTCTCAGCAACTGCGGGAGAAGCACTTGATGAATCGGCTCTGAACTCTTGAGAGGCTTCAGCTGTGAGCGGGGCCAATGGACAGTTGACCGGCCTCAGCTGAGCTAAAACTGAGTATTTGAGGCAGACATGGTTGGGGTTGGGCACGGGGCAACAACCGTCTACCAACCGTGAAACTGCATCCCGCGTTGGAAACTCTTGGTTCCAGTCTGACCTCGCTGCTTTGCATTTGCCGCTCCTGGAACTTTGCTGTTTGTTTGTGTTGACATTGAGTGAAGTAACCTCTTTGATTTATTACCACTAAAGCTAGAAAAACCCAGCTCCTGCCTCCATGTCTGCTTAGCTGCCACCTCGACACTGACATTCCCGTCATCTCGGCGAGTGGCGTCACGTCACCACGGACTCTTGGGTTCTTTCCATCATCCATCTTGGTTACGCCATCAAATTTCAAAGTATACCACCTCTAGTCGTCTACTATTCCACCCCAGCCAACCTGGCATTGCTAGAGGAGATACAGTCCCCACTACAGAAAGGGGCCATAGAGTGGGTCTTGTCCTCGGCCAGTACCACTGGCTTTTTTTCCCGGTACTTCGCGGTACTGAAATCGGACAGTACCCTCCAACCTATCCTGGACCTCAGGGGGGTGAATTCGTACATTCTCCCCCGGAAATTCAAGATGGACACTCTGACATCCATACTTCCCTTTCTGCGCTGTTGGGACTGGTTCGCCTCTATCGACCTACGAGACGCCTACTTCCATATCACAATTCGGCCCCACCACAGACGGTACCTCGGATTTGCAGTCAACGGCATTTGCTACCAGTACAAAGTGCTGCCGTTCGGACTTTCCACCACGCCCAGGGTCTTCACCAAATGCATGGCCCCGGTGGTATCGTACCTCTGCACGAAGCGCGTTATGGTATGCCCTTACCTGGACGATTGGCTGCTGGTGGCGCCCTGCAGACAAAAACTGTACGAGGACATTCACCTTACACTGTCTCTTCTCTCCAACCTCGGCCTCAGGGTGAACCCCAAGAAGTCTCACCTCAAGCCGACCCATGTCCTGGACTTTTTCGGCGCCGATCTAGACTCTGTCACTGCCAGGGCCTTCCTTCCAGCGAAACAGCCTGCACTCTGCGCCAGGCTGCTACTGCTGCTTTCTGTGCCCCACTGGTCTCCGCCAGGAGGATCCAGCAACTTCTCACTACATGGCAGCGACGATGGCGGTCACCTATCTCTCTCGCCTTCTCACTCACCCGCTGCAGCATTGGTTCATCAGGGTCTTCAACCCTCTACGAGACAACCAGACCCTCCTACTGAGGATTCCTTGGCAGGTGCGATGCTCTCTTCTGTGGTGGCTCTCCCTCCGGCACCTAATGTCAGGGATGCCGTTTGTCGACCCGTCCTCGGGTCACGATTATGACAGATGCCTCCCTTTCTGGATGGGAAGCGCATTGCAGCGATCTCAAGGTGCAAGGGCACTGGATCGGCCTGAAGACTCATCTCCACATCAACGCCTTGGAGCTCCTGGCCATCCTGAAGGCGTTGCGTGCTTTCCGCAACCTCGTTGTCGGTCGAACGGCGCAGATCGTGTTGGACAACACGACGACCGTCTGCTACGTAAACAGACAGGGAAGCACCCACTCCACCACCCTCCTCAACATAGCCCTGCACCTTTGGGACTGATGCGTGCCGCTGTGCATTCACCCCATCGCAGTCCACCTCGCGGGCCGGGAGAATGTCACAGCAGAGACGCTCAGCAGAGACACCTTGTGCCATCACGAGTGGTCCCTCTCCGATGCCACCTTTTGGAGGATAGTGTCTCGATGGGACCAACCATCCATCAATCTCTTCGCCAGCGGTCGGAACAAGAAATGCTCCCAGTACTGTTCGAGAGCCAGCCTGGGTCCAGGCTCTCTCGGTGACGCCTTTCAGTTCCAGTGGGACAAGGAGCTACTGTATGCGTTCCCGCCATTCCTGCTCCTGGGTCGAGTGGTAGCCAAGATTCTCTCCGATCACACCAATGTCATCCTGGTGGCTCCATATTGGCCGAGACAACACTGGTTCGGTCCCCTCTTCACAGCCGCCCGAGGCCGTGTTTTGAAGCTTCCATCGGCACCAGACCTTCTCTCGCACTTGAATGGTCTCGTGCTGCATCCAGACCTGCCTCTCCTGCGTCTTCACGCATGGCGGATAATCCCCTAGATGCTCCAGCTATACGGGATGTCCTCACGGCAGCCAGGAAGGAGTCTACGCGTCGGTCTTACCGCTACAAGTGGCAGAGATTCTTAGCCCTCGCTGACGCTCATCACAAACCCGCATCGCCTGTCACCCTACCTACTGTGCTACATTTCCTTTTGCACCTTTGAGAACAAGGCCTGGCCTTTTCATCCCTTAGGGTCTACCTCTCGGCTGTTGTAACCTACCAGCCTCGTGGTACCCCCTCTGCTGCGCTCTTCTGTGATGCCACCGTCAAGCAATTCTTGAAAGGTCTGCAACACCTTTATCCTCCGATCATGCCGCCGCTTCCGCCTTGGTCGCTGTCCTTGGTGCTCTCTCAGTTGACGCAACCGCCTTTTGAGCCAATGGCCACTTCTGATGACAGGCTCCTGATCATGAAGACAGCCTTTCTCATTGCTGTCCCTTCAGCTAGGCGGGCCAGTGAACTTACCGTGCTGCGGTCAGATGAGCCCTTCCTTGTCTTCCACCGTGACAAGGTGGTCCTGCACCCAGACATCTTCCTGCTGAAGGTTGTTTCCGATTTCCATCTCAACAGGATGTCATCCTTCCCACTTTTTATCCTGACCCGGCTACTCCACTGGAGAGATCTCTTCATTCGCTCGATGCTCACCGGGCTCTCGCCTTCTACATCCATCGGACTTCATCTTTTCGTCAGACTCCCCATCTGTTCGTTTGCTATGGTGGTCGTCAGAAGGGCCATAAGGTGTCCAGCCAAAGATTTTCCAAGTGGGTGGCCCAGACTATTCTCCTGGCGTATGAACTGACAAAACAGCCTCCGCCAGCACTGCTCCGTGCCTGGCCTCTTCAGCGGCCCTCCTTCGAGGGGTTGACCTGCAAGAGCTTTGTCGTGTGGCAATCTGGTCACGACCCTTGACCTTTGTGCCCTACTACTATTTGGACTGTCGGGCTGGACGGGATGCCTGCTTTGGCCGTGTGGTGCTTTCTTCCATTCTCTAGGACCTGACCCACCGTCCAATGGTAACCTTCTCAGTCTCCCAATGTGTGAGGCACAGAGACTACAAAGAAGAAGAACAGGTTGCTCACCTGTAACTGTGGTTCTTCGAGTGGTCATCTGTGCCCTCACACACACACACACACACACACACACACAGCCTTCCCCTCCTCAGGTCCTGCTTCGGCAGACTTCAAAACTGAGGAGGGACCGTTGGCTTGGCGGGCTGAGCATGCTCAGTACGGAAAAGGGGAGGGGTTCCCGCCAAGCTGCTCAGCTCTGGAACTTTCCGAACGCTACCACGTGTGCGCGAAGATCCCAATGTGCGAGGGCACAGATGACCACTCGAAGAACCATAGTTACAGGTAAGCAACCTGTTCATCTGTTTGACTGAACCACCCAGAATCCTTTCTTTGTGCAGTTAGACGCTATCATCTTAGGATAAAAAGCTCTAACTACCCCTCATTGTTGATTTGTATAAAAGCTTTTCCACAGTACACTGTTACAGTGTTATTATTCCACTTTCAACAACTTGTGGAATTCTGGGGTTTATAGTTTACTGTGGCCAAAGAGCTATCTGGCTGAGAATTCTAAATGCGCTTCACTAAACTGCAAACTCTAGGATTCCATAGGATGTTGAAAGTGGAATAATAGCGTTGTACAGTGTAGTGTGGAAAGGCCCTTCAATCTTAATGATGAAAGTTGGATTGCAAGATACAGGCAATTGGAGTGGAGATCTGTGCCCCATAGCTGAAATGCATGGGTCCAAAGGATCCTCAGAATCCCTGGAAGCAAAGAAGTTACTAGAGTATTTTGTTTGCCCTGCTGCTTCTATGTGGATGCTCCCATTCTAAATCTTGTCAGGGTGAATATTAACAGGAATGTATGCTTGTTAAGATAGTGATATACAACTTTCCTTCTTATATCTTCCAACCTGTTTTTGATGCTTCATACAGGCAGCAACTTGACCTTGTGGGAGCCTAGCCAGAAGGAAGGGAACGGGAGTCTAGAACTGCATATCCCCTGACCATACACTCCCATGTCTGAATTTTTTGATGTATGAACTTACTTGTTCATTAAATGTTGCTCTCTAATAGATTTAATATGTACATTTTCACATATGTGATGATGGTTGGAAATGTAATTCCCAGTTCCTCGGTAATACCACAAATTTTAGTGTAAATGACCAAGAAAAGGACCTTGGAAATCCAGTGACAGGAATAGAGTACATTTGTCCAGCTTCTCATACTCCAAGATTGGTTAAGGATTAAAGTTACAGGATTTATGTCCCAGATTCAATCTGGCAACCCTAAGAGAGGGCATCACTGCTTTTAGAACCCATGTCTATCACAATAAACCAAAGCTTGGAAAGTCACTGTTTGGGATTTCAATTAATCAAATCCCTCTGTCAGGATGAACAGTGGTTGTGCTGAGTGGAGGATTCTGGGAGATTTAATTTAAAAAAATAGCTTTTTCAAGCTTTGTAATAAGCCAAGTTTCATCACAACATCTGAATACAGCCTTCGTATTTTTGATACAAATCTATTTTACTTCAAGTGCTTACAGTACCGGCAACAGACATTGCTGAAGAAACAGTGATCAGTGAAGAGCCGCCGGTTAAGAGACAATGTATTGAGATAGTTGAAAATCGGGTGGATTCAGCAGAGATAGAAGTAAGGAATCTGTTAACTGAGATTTTTTTGTTCAGATTTTCTAAACTGAATGTTTATTCTCTTCTTGCTTATAGTTGCAGTTCTTTGTGATGCACAAAATAAGAATGTTATAGTTTTATTAAATGTTGTTCTTTAATACATTTAATATGTACATTTTCATATATGTGATGACTGTTGGAAATGTAATTCCGAGTTCCTCGGTAATACAACACATTTTAGTGTAAATGACCAACAAAAGGATGTAGGAAAAGCTAATTTTCGTGATATTATAATTTGTCCTGCAGTAAAACATGTTAACTTGTACATACAAAATTCTCCCTACAACTGTGATGGTAATGTTACGTCACTGTATTGCTGTTGTTATTGCATACTTGCTTTGTGTTCTGTGTGCACCATGGGAGACTGATTCATTACACTCATTCAGTAAAACTAGTTTCTTCCGTTACTTCTTCTTTTCATATGACATCAGATAAAGCACCTTCAGTCTTTGAGATACGAGCTTAGTGTAAAATTGTCTTGCTGGGCATTTTTTGTATAGGCATAATTTTAGCTGTGCAGTTGTGCTGTCTATTATAAATGTTACTAAAACATACGATCTTGACCTCTGTTGACACATTACATTTCAGACTGAATTTTTCTTATGTTTTTAAAAAATGAGCTCAAAGAGAAAATTAAGTGTCCTTTGCAATTAGGCCATAATTCAAGAATTAGCGAGACATGAAAAAAGAAATAGTCCATTCTTGAGGATGGCAGGAGGATCAACCCATGTACTAATGGGTTTCATCCCCTCATACCAGCTGACACAGGAGCCCTGAAAGTTTTTTTCTATTGGACTCTTTCCCTATCCAGCTAGTTTTCATTCTCCTGCTAACCAGCTACACACTTTCCCTATCCAGTCTTTGTTAGAAGTGAAGTTATTAGAGATTGGAACAGGAAAAATATGAGTGCTGAACAGGACAGGAGTGCAGCAGAAAAACGGAAAAACAAATGATAACAAAGAAGTACAAAATGGGTTCCTAGATAGCAGTGAAGCTTGTCAGGGGTTAAGATATGATTCTGTCCAGAAGACTGCTGCCCAGCTTGTCTTGGATGATGAAAGAAAGGTGGAATTAAGAAAAGTATTTCTGAGCTCTAGTGAAAGTGAGCCAGATGAGGTAAAAGTGGTGGAAGGTCAGGAAGTGGAAAGAGACAAATGAAAGGTAAAGGAGACAGATAAGACTAGATGGGAGAAGAGGAAAAGGAAAGGAGAGAAATTGGAGGATACTTGCCCTAAAAGGCTGGGGAGGGAAGGCACAGCGGTGACAAAAAAAACCCCAAGGTGTCTTCAGGGTGCCATCTTGAAACACAGTGCTCGAAAGTTATAGCAGTATCTTCAGGAAGCTATTCTGAGGCACACGGTTTGAACGCAGGGGTGCAGCTGTGCTGCTGCTAGGCAACTGGCTGTGGCCAATAGTGAGCAGGCAGAACAATCAGGTAACAGCAACTAAGAACAGTGGAAAGTTCATGCTGCCAGAAGAGCCACAGGTGTCATTTCTAAGTCCGGCAAAAATGATGCCAGAATTCAAAGCCTTTTTGCAGAAAATGTTCATAGATGCAAGCATGCTCTTGCCAAGGAAGAAAATCAGCAGGCCAGGTGGAGTAATGAGGTTATGATAGCAGAGAGTAGAGGGAAGAGAAGCAGATATAAATACTGTAATTAAAGAGGCAGTTTGTACTCAATTGCAGGCAGTAAGTACAATTGATTGGCAATCTCAGATGGCTTTTTTTTGAATATGATGAATTCATTGAAATCTAGTAACGTACAAAATCAACAACAAATGAATTTAGCAGTCATATCTGATGAATTGAGATGGTAGGAAGAACACGATGAATTCTAATGAATTTGCACAACAGCAGCCTAGACTTAATATAGTGGAATCTGATGAAATTCTTAACAGTGAATTAATTATGAGGAAGAGTAAGTCAGAGGCTCTAGGGGAACATGGAAATAGTGTTAAATGTATGAAGGCTAGAAGTGCACAGCAAAACTTAACCATTTACAACAAAGACATTTACACAGGAATTTGGAGAATAGTTCAGATAAGGATTCACAGGATGAGGTTATGGCAGTAGATGAGATCAGTGACTGGCATCCGTCACAGAAGATGATAAGGAGAGAGCGTCAGATAGATTATTTGAAGGAGAAGTTTTCCGTAGTCTGTTAAAGAAAGTTGTGCAGACATTGGGGTTAGACAACACCACACATATGTCTACAGAAGAGGACAATAAGGGGAAAGAAAGTAAGGTGGCCTCAGTAATAAGAAGGAAACCCAGAGTACTGAAATACCAGTACCAGAATTGTTCAGGGACCTCATTGAAGCAGAATGGACAACCCAATGGAATACCAAGAGGTTATTAGGATATAGCCAGAAGTTGTATTCTTTCCAGAAGAAAGATGTGGAGTTCTTAAAGGTCCCTTTAGTAGATGCTCGAATAGTGAGTCTCACTTCAGAGGCAGTTGTTCCCAGGGAAGGAAATATGCAGCTGAAGGAAGTAGAGGAAAGGAGGGCTGAGACAGTTTAGAAAAAGGTGCATGAACTGGCAGCATTAAGGATAAGAGCTTTGGTGGTGACATGGATATTTGCAAGGGCTGCGGTGCTTCGCGTGCAAGATAGATTGGGCACGCATAACTTAAGAGTACAAGCTTTGCAGAAGGCAGTGGGTAGCTTCCAAAAATTCCTAAGATATGTGGCAGATGCAGGGCCCAGTGCCACCATATGTGGAGCTAGAAATATTAATATGATGGCCATAGCAAGGAGATTGCTACAGTTGCAGCACTGGGAAGCTGACTATAAGTCTCATAATAATCGCTGATTTCTCACGTTTAAAGGAAAGTTGCTGTTTGATAATCAAACTTTACAGAAGGTGTCAGTGGAGAGCAAGGAAAAGAAACAGATTACATGTGTCTTGCAAAAGAAGAGGATTAATAGGAGAACTTTTAGAAGTACAAACTATTCATTTCATGGAGGAAGGAATGAGGGAAGACAATTGGACTTCTGTAATAACAAATATCAAAGGGGAAGGCAGAGACTCCAGACCAGGAGGCAGAATCAGTACATCTGACAGGGACAGGGAAGAGGCATATCTGTAAGGACGGTAAATCTCAGTATTGACAAGCGGGAGGCACTGGTGGGGGGAAGAATCTTGCTTTTCAGGAATCAGTGGACACAAATTACATCAAATCAATGAGTACTTAGTGTGGTACCTCAGGGTTACAGAATCTGTTTCCACAGAAACTCAAGAAACAAGTTTGTACCTTCACCAGTATCCAAAGACAGGGCCAAACAAGATGTTGTTTGGCAGGAAATTTACCACTTAATGCCCATTGGAGCTATAGAGGAAGTGCCTCAGGAACATATTCTTTGGAGTATACTCCATCTTTTTACAGTACCCAAGAACAAAGGAAATACGGACCAGTTCTGAATAAGAAATACCACAATGGATTTGTGAAGTACCAGAAATTCAAAATGGAAACCCTTCATTCAAGAAGGAACACTTAATCTGTAGGGGATTTTATGATATCCATAGAGCTCAAGAAGGCATATCTTCATGTTCCAGGGGTGCTGAAAAGACAGGAAATATTTAAGACTTCACTATCAAGATTATCACTTCCAGTTCAAGGCACTATCTTTCAGACTGGCTCCCAGGGTTTTCATGAAGGTGTTCATTCCTCTGGTAGCTTACCTCAGGGTGAAGGGTGTGCAATTGTACCCTTATCTAGATGCCATTGGTAAAGGCCAAGACATTAGACAAATTACAGAAAGATATGTTTTTGACTATTGAAACGTTAGAGAGCTACAGATTTCTACTGAATTACTAAAAAATCCTTTTGAAAACAACAAGCATGTTTACTCACTTGGGGCAACAATAGATATTTCAGTGTGAAGACTTTATTCCTCCCAAGAGAAAATAGGAAAACTAAAGTGAGAAGTAAGCACAGTTCTGTCCTTGAGGTCAGTGGACATGATGAAGTTGGCCAAAGTAATGGGCATTCTCATATCTGCAATCCAGTTAGTCCAGTGGGGCAGATTTCATTCCAGAGCTCTATAGAGGCTATTATTGTCTCATCAAATGACCATAGGGCAAGACAACATTTTCAAGTGGTAGTCCCACAAAAAGCAAGGGACAATTTGAGTTGGTGGTTGGAAGAAGAAAACATAATGGAAGGTGTACCATTGAAGGTGCTAAACAGAGTTCAAGTCACAATAGATGCAAGTTTGCCAGGATACAGGGGCACATGGTGAGATATACTCAACACAGGGCCTCTGAACTCAGGCAGACAAGAAGTTAAATATAAATTAAGTGGAAATGAAAACAATGCAGCTGGCACTGCTGAACAAACATGTGTTAGTATAATAGACAGATAATATGACAGTAAAGGCAAACATTTGCAGACGAAGGGGGTCTGCACTCTTCCATTGCTAGCCGAATCGAGCAGGTTATTCAGATGGGCTGGGAAGAACTTGTGGTCAATCACAGCAGTCTACTTGAAGAGGGTCTTGAACATACACAGCAGGAATTGGATACATCCAATGGAGTGGTCTCTCAACATGGAAGTGTTTGCTCAGTTAGAAGACTGGTGTGGACCCTTGCAAATAGATTTATTCATGTCTAGCGCAAATGCCAACTTAAAGTGATTCTATTTGATAGATGGAGAAAGAAATGCAGAGGCGCAAGACACGTTGTCAGTTCCTTGGATGAAGAGAGTACATTATGCTTTCCTTCCAATTTGGATAATACAGAAGGCGCTTCTCAATTTACAGCAGGAGAAAACTTCTGTGTTACTGATTGTACCATACCGGCTAAGGAGACCATGTTTTCTGTTAATGCAAATGGCCAATATGTGGGGATTTACTCATCCAGGGCCTAGTGTGGCATCCAGACCCAGACTAGTTGCATCTGACTGCATAGAGGCTGAATGGAAGTTTTTAAGAGATCAGGGTTACACAGTGGAAGTGGAAGAAACAATTTTAGTGTCAAGAAGATCTTTTTGAGATAGTGCAGTACACATTCCATTCTTGTTGATGAAGTGAACATGTCTCATATTCTGCAAGGGGGTATCCATAAGGAACTAAGAGCAAACACTCTTTTAAGAGGCACGTAGTGGCTCTCACAGCAGTTTTGAATCTGAAAGGGGAACCTTTATCTGCCCAACCGCATATTAAAAGATATTTGAAAGGTGCAAGTCTACAGTTGTTTCCCACAGTCCACAAACTTCCTGCATGGGACCAATTTGGTACACAGTGCACTGACAATTTCCCCTCTTGAACTATTAAGGGAGGCATCATTGAGGCTGATGTTATTTAAGATAGCGTTCCTTTTGGCCATAACATCTGCAAGGAGTGTGTCAGAGTTGGCAGCCTTATCAGTGAGTGCTAGCCTCTGCAAATTTGAACAAGACAGTTTAACACTGATTTTTGACCCAACTTTTCTACCAAAATGCATGTCTGCAAGAAGTTTAAATGGGGCTTTATTTATCAGCTCTCTGTCCGAGACTAAGTCATCCATTGGAGCATAAATGTCACACTTTGGACATCAGAAGAGCAGTGAAGGTTTATATTAGAAGAACTAAACACACAAGACAGATGGAGGTGTTGTTGGTATTGTATCGTCCAAGATCATTAGGCCAGAAGGCAAGTAAAATAGTGATAGCAAGATGGATTATTTATGTTATGATTACTCAAGGAAGGCAAGACCAAGAAATATCTTGGTATTCTACTAGATCAATGTTAAATGTTAGTTCTTACTGACCTCAGTAAGGCCTTTGACAAAGTCCCCATGACATTCTTGCAAAGAAACTAGTAAAATGCGGGCTGGACAGGGCTACTGTAAAGTGGATTTGTAATTGGTTGACCGACCGAACCCAAAGGGTGATCACCAATGGCTGCTTGTCATCCTGGAGAGTAGTGGGGTGCCACAGGGTTCTGTCCTGGGCCCAGTGCTATTCAACATCTTCATCAATTACTTGGATGAAGGAGCGGAGGGCATGCTGATCAAATTTGCAGATGATACCAAATTGGGAGGGGTTGCTAATACACCAGAGGACAGGATCAAAATTCAAAATGACCTTGACAGATTAGAGAGCTGGGCCAAAGCTAACAAAATGAATTTCAACAGAGAGAAGTGTAAGGTCCTGCACTTACGCAGAAAAAAATGAAATGCACAAATATAGGATGGGGGACGTGTGGCTGGATAGCAGTACGTATGAAAGGGATCTAGGAGTCTTGGTAGATCACAAGCTGAACATGAGTCAGCAGTGTGATGAGGCAGTCAAGGAAGCCAACACGATTCTTGGTTGCATCAATAGGAGTATGGTGTCTAGATCGAGGGAGGTAATGGTACCACTGTATTCTGCATTGGTTAGGCCTCATTTGGAATACTGTGTCCAGTTCTGGGCACCTCAATTCAAGAAGGATATCGACAAGCTGGAACATGTCCAGAGGAAGGCGACCAAAATGTTGAAGGGTCTGGAAGCCATGTCCTATGAAGAATGGCTTAGGAAGCTGGGTATGTTTAGCCTGCAGAAGAGAAGATTAAGAGTGGACAGGATAGCCATGTTTAAATATTTGAAGGTATATCATGTTGAGGAGAGAGTGGACTTGTTCTCTGCTACTCCAAAGACCAGGACAAGGAGCAATGGATTCAAGCTGCAGGAAAAGAAATTCCACTTCAACCTCAGGAAGAACTTCCTGACGGTCAGAGCTGTCCAGCAGTGGACTATGCTGCCTCGGAGTGTGGTAGAGTCTCCTTCGTCAGAGGTTTTTAAGCAGAGGCTGGATGGTCATCAGTTGGGAATGCTTTGATGTGTGTTCCTGAATAGCAGGAGGTTGGACTCGATGGCCCCTGGGTTCTCTATGATTCTATGATAACTCTATGATTCTATAATTCTATGAAATAGTGTAGCATACACCATGATGAATCACCAGAAGATATATGTAATGCAGCTGGATGGAAATAGCCAACAACATTTATTAGACATTATAAAATGGATAAGTACAGATCTGCACAGGCAGCATTTGGCCAAACAGTGCTGCAGGCAGTGATATGAGTCAAAGGAGTTGGGAGGCCCACCCCAGTCCCATTAGTGCATAGACGGACCTTCTGCCATCCCAAGAATGAGAAGTTGGTACTTACATGAATATTCATTCTAGGATGACAGGAGAAGCCACACCCACCACCACCACCCAAAAAGAAATAAAGACAGGGAACACAGAAAAAGAAAGACAGAGGTCAGGAAATAGGAAACGTAGGGAATATAACTGACTGGATAGAGTAGGAGTCCAGCAGAAAAAATCTGAAAAGAACTTTTGGGGCTCCTGCATGGGTTGGCATGAGAGGATGGCATCCATTAGTATTTGGATTGTTCTTCCTGTCATCGCAAAATGAACATTCATGTAAGTACTAACTTCTCATTTAAATTTCATTTTAAACTTTGCATTTTGAATATTTCACGGGCATTGCACAGTCTCAGGCTTATAAAAGAACAGGGTAACCCCTACCTATGTGAAGCTAAGTTCTGTCAGAGGAGGTATGCTTACATTCAAAAGCACTATCATTGATATGCTTGTTGATTTCTGACTGGAATTATGTATCCTAAGATGCATAACATGCTGGCTTAAAATATGCTCATTAGTACCATATATTAGCAGCATTATACACCACCATCAATATACATGCTCTCTTACGGAGAAGACAAAGCAATACAGGCCTCTCTCTTATGAATCTTGCAGACTGTATTTTGGCCATGGTGAAGGCAAAAAGGTTGGTGGGACAAAGCTGGCTAGGGATGATAAGAGTAAATGTTAAGGCTTCATTTTAGGATGTGATAAGAGCTAAGGTGGTGGTTCTTAACGTGGGATCTGTGGAACTTTGCTGCCAGATACCACCAACAGCAGCAGCAGCAACAGGAATGCAGCAGTAGGCACATCCCTGATGCATCCCTTGTGTAGACTCCAAGGGACAAACTAGGGGGCAGTTTGGGCACTTGCACACTCCTGCTACCATGTCCCTTTTGTGAGGAACATGGTAGTGGAGTGCCTGCACACTCACGTGGCTCCTGCCATGTCCTTTTCAGCAAGGACATGGTAGTGAGTGTGGGGGGGTGCAGGTGCCAAAGGTGTTCCCTGGTTTGCAAATGAGGGAGCAGCTTGAGTGTGTGCACATACCTTTCATCAAGGACACAACAGCAGGGAGTGTGTGGACCAAGGAATACAGTGGCAGGTGTGTGAGTGTGCACCTCCACTACCGCATCCCTAAATGAAAAGGACATAGTGACAGGCAGGAGCGCATGCCTAAACTGCTTCCTCCTTTGCAGAGAAGGGAACCACATGGGTGAGTGCACACACTTGCCACTGTGTCCCTCAGCACCCACACCCGCTGCTGCCTCTTTTGAAACGAGGGAATCGTTTTGGTGCCTGCTCACACACACACATATGTCCCCACTACCATGTCCCTGTTGCTGCTACTGCTGTTGGTGTCCAGCAGGAGGGCCTCACAGACAGTCTCCCTGTGAGCGACTGCAGGTTAAGAGCAACTGGGTTAAGCCACATGCTTACCAGAGAAGGTGTATTTTGAAGAGAGATCTTAGAGGATGAGAAACAAGTAGAACTGGATGTTTCCCTGAGGCAAGAATCATGGAACCTGAGAGTCCCAAAAGAGCTCTGTGGCCATCAAGTGCCATCCACTGCTGTGCAGGAATACACAGCTAAGGCGCTCCTGAAAGGTGCCCACCCAGCCTCTGTTCAAAGATCTCCAAAGAGGGAGAGCCCACAACCCTCTGAGGCCATCTGTTCCACCATTGAACAGCTATTACGGCTAAAAAAAGGTTCTTCTTCGTGGTCTCTGTGCATCTCATAATGGCTTTTGTGCATGCACAGAGCCAACCACAGAATGTTCTAGAGCACAGTAGTTTGACAGTAAGTCCTTCCCTTCCTGAGTACCATGCATGACCAGGCCCACCAAGCTACAATCCCACTCAGTTTCTTTCCGTCCACCAACCTAGTCACAACTTGTGTCTGTTCTTCAGCTTGGTAGCTCTCGCTTTCTCCTAAACTGTAAAGTATTCCTCCTGTCCTATTTTCTACTACTTTCGTTTGTTTTCCACTTCTCCTTTCCTTAAAAAAAAAACTTTCTCTTTACTTCTTTCCGCACTCTCCCTTTCCTTCCTTGTTTCAATAGCCTCTTTGTTTAAACTTTGCTCAACCTGCAGTATGAAGGTTCCTCTGTCTGACGCCCACCATCAGTGTTTGTTCTGTTTGGGAGAAGAGCATAACATCTCCTGTTGCAAAATCTGAAAACAGTTTACATCCCACACTCTTAAAATTGGGCTTTTCATTTGCGTTCCTATTGGTGGGGAGCAATATTTACAAGTTCCTCAGTTAGTGGCACAGAACATTCTGCTTTTTACAGTATCAATGACAGTCTCTCATCTTCCTCAGTCTCATTCAGTACCATCTTCGGTATTGACCCTGTCAACCTCAACATCTTTGACACTGCTACCATCTACTCAGGATAGTACCATGACTTCACTGTCAGGGCCAGCTTCAACAGCAACAGCACTACCCCCAGCTTCAGCATCTCCTGCCATAAGAACACGTTTGTCTGCAGTATTTCTGTCACCAGCTTCTACTTTGACCTTGGTACCAACTTCGGTAATAATGCCACCACTGCAGCATAAGACAAGGCTGCTAAGAAGAAGCAGCGTGCTGGCTCGGATGACCAATTGCAGGCACATAGAAGAAGAAGGATAAGCACGCTCATGCTATTCCTTCTGAGGCTGCATCGGCCACTACCAAACTTTCAATTACGCTGCTCTAATCGTTGTCACCTCAACCGCCTCCTCCAGAACTGGTCTTGATACCTACTATGTCACAGGATGATTCTCAAGGCCACATTATTTCTTTGCAGAAATGCTCCACATCACAGCAACCTGTGCTGATTCCTGCTCTACCAGCCTCTCTGCCTCAACCTTCCAACATCTCGGGTCTCTCGATCTCAATCCCAGTGCTCTCTCTTCCAGTGCAGGAGGACTTGGTCCCATTCTTGCATCTTTCTATCCCAGTCTCGGTCTCAACCTCAAAGTCTCCATCTCGATCAAGATTGTGGCATTCCTGGTCTTGGTACTGGCGTTCCAGATCTCGGTCCCAACCACGGCTGTCCTGCAGATGTTCTCCTTCTTGGGCTGAACACCCCCACTCCCAGTCTTACTCCCAACATCGACATCATAGTAGGGAAGTCTCCCCTTTGCTTCTTGTGGCCCTGTGTTGGCTTCAGTCTCAGGGCATCCATGAAGATTCTCCCTACACATCAGTGTCTTATATCAACCAATACGTTCAAGAACATTTTTGGAGAGAGCCACCACAATCCTATGAATCATTCTCTCCCTCCTACAGGGACACCACTATCAGGAAGATATACCAGAACTTGTGGCTGTCCACCATCAGTATTCTCCCTATCGACACCGATGCTGACCCCAGTCCTGATCTGTCAGCCACTTTTGCTTGAGATTGCATCACCACTCCTGTCATCAGTCTTCAGTCGGCCAATCGAGGTCAACCTCCTCCAGTCATTGCCAGCGCCTGATTGCAACAGCATCTCCTGCTCCAACACCTGTTGGAGTCTTTGCTGCAGCAACTGGTATCCCCATCCCTGCACACTACTGCCACAGTCTCTTGACCTTCATCTTCTCCTGTGACTCCTGTAGTACTGTCGGCTCCTGTTCTTGCAAACACCACTATACCAGCTGCAACTTCTACTACACCTCTTCCAGTTCCTCCGCATCACATACACAGCAACCAGCTTCTCCTCTATCTCATACCTCACATTCAAGAGATGAAGATAACTCTGATGATGTGTTGGAAGACCAGGAGCAACCAGCTACTGCTTCATCACCCACAGTGGTCCTTCCACTTGAGCCAGATGCCCTCCTTGAGCACATAAGATGATTCTCCAAAATTGTCTTATGTAAGGCAAAAGCAATAGGACTAGAAGTTTCTGCTCCTCAAACTCCAGTGGCTGAGCCCGTCTTTCAGATCGTTGACACTCACTCAATGACCCCTGCCACCATTCCATTTTTGTCGACCTTCAAGAGGTGATAAAGCAGCCATGGCCTCAGCCCTCCTCTCTACCACCCACACCATGCCATCTTGAACAAGATCCACCAAACAGATGTAGCCTATCTGTTCATGCATCCCACTCTGAATTTCATCATTGTGGAGGCAGCTCAGACTAAAAGGGGAAAGAAACCTCATTCCACCGCCACCCCAACAGGGAAGGCAGGTTGACACTTCTACTCGGCAACAACACTCTCTATTAAGGTATTTGATATTGTCAGGTTTGAAGGAACCACAGTCACAAGGCTTCTCAGTGAAGCATGGTTTATTGGAACTGCAGTACACTCAGCTAACTTCAGTGCTCAGACTAAAGGTAAAAGAATAGAAGAAAGCCGTTTACACCCCAGAGCCTCCCATGCATTCTTTCCCAGACTGAAGCACACTTATCTCTCTGCAGATGTTTTCCCAGGCCTTGGTGCCGGCCTCAAAGCTTCTTCCTTTGTCTCTACTGTGGCTACTCTAATTCCCATACTAGTGGCAGGCATTGCTGACAAAAATGGAGGCATGCATGGCTCCTTACTAGAAGTTCTTGTGGGATGACATGCTTGCCCTTGTTCCCCACATCTCGGAAGACCAGAGACTGGCTTCTCTCCACCATCACCAGGAGGCTCAAGCGTTAGTCACACAGCAAATTCAGTCTTCCCGGCACTCAGTGGAATGTGCAGCACATGTCGTGGCTGGAACTATCTCTCTTTGTCATGTCACCTGGCTGCACTCTGCAGGCCTCACAGAAGACACCAGGAAACAAATCAAAGACCTACCTTTCGATGGACAAGGCTTATTTAATGCCGCCACAGATGAGTCCCTGGAGCACCTATCTAAAGCATGGGTGATGGCAAAGAAGATGGGTATTCAACATCAGCAGACCCAGCAGTGCCCTCGCCAACAGAGAACCTTCTGGCATAGAAGGTCTTCCTGTCACTTGAGGTCACTGACTCGCTCCTTCCATACAGGATCTGCACATTCCTCTTCCATGCGGCACTCTTTCAAGCAACACCGCCAACAACAGTCTAAGAAAATATTGTCCATGTCCAAATCACATTTTTGACAAGATCTGCAGGATACCACCTCTCCAGTCATTCACACCCTCTCTGATCGCAGTGCCCCCCCCATCTCTCTGCCCATTATTCTATTTGGCGGACCATCACCTCAGACTCTTGAGTCCTTATCATAATTCACTTGCGATATGCCATTGAGTTCTCAAGTACTCCACACAATGGTGTGTTCCGATCAACCCCACCTTATCCTACTCTACTGGAAGAAATCAACACTCTCCTCTCCAAGGGCACAGTAGAACCTCTGCCTCCCAGAGGTGTGAAGACAGGCTACTTCTGCAGGTATTTCACCGTACCTCAGAAGGACAGCAACCTTCACTCCATCCTCAACTTGAGAGGCAAGTTCACTCTCGCAAGTTCAAGATGGTCACTGTAGCTGCAGTTCTTCCTTTCCTGCACTGGAGTGACTGGTTTGCGTAGATATATCTCCAAGATGCATACTTCCACATATCAATCAGGCCCCAGCACAGAAAGTTCCTCCACTGTGCTGTAGAAGACAATCTCTTCCAGTACAGAATACTTCCTTTTGGATTGACCGCTGTTCCACAGGTCTTCACGAAATGCATGGCGGTGCTCGCCACACAGCTGAGGACCTGGGGCGGCAGCGTCTATCTTTATCTGGATGACTGGCTTTTGGTGGTGTCCTGAAGAACCAAACTTTATTGAGATCTTATGTGACACTTTCTGTACTCAACTCTTTCGGTCTTCAAATAAACCCCAAGAAGTCTGTCCTCTGGCCAGCCCACAGGATGGCCTTCATAGGGGCTTCACTGAATTCACATGTGGGGAAAGCTTTTCTCCCTCCCAAGAGGGCCCTCACCCTCCAACAGGCAGCCCAGCACATCTTCAATTACCCCAGAACCAGGGCACATCATATCCAACACCTTCTGGGGCTCATGGCAGCCACTACCATGATAATTCCTATTGCTTGTATGAGGCTCTGCCCACTTCCTCAAGAATTTCAGTCCACTCACTGACAGCCAATGACTGTACCCTCTTCTGTCAGACCCACTTTAAAGTGGTAGACATCGTTGGGCAGGCCATTCAAACCACCACAGTCATCCATCATGCTGACAACAGACACTTCCAACACCAGATGGGGAGCTCTCTGCTGCATGCTCTGAACTCAGGGTCACTGGTCCAATGATGAGAAACAGCTTCATATCAATATTCTAGAACTCCTTGCAGTTCTGAAGACTCTCAAATCCTTTGAAAGAGTCCTCATAGACAGGGTAGTCCAAATTGTCTCCAACAACACAACTGAAGTAGCCTACATAGACCATCGAGATGACACACGTTTGGTGACTCTATTAGTTCTGACGCTTCATCTTTGGATTTAGTGTATCCCCAGATCCATTCAACTGATAGCCATTCTTCTGGTTGGATCAAACAGTAACTTGGCAGACAGTCTGAGCAGATCCAGAGAACTCCAGCATGAGAGGTCACTCTGTCACCATGCCTATCACCTCATAACTCTTTAATGGGGCACTCCACAGATAGACCTCTTTGCATCTGCTGCCAATGCCAAGTGTCATCGCTTCTGTTCTAGAGTGGGGTCGTCAGAGGGATCCCTAAGAGACGCTTTCCTTTTCAAATGGACCGGACATCTTCTCTATGTGTTTTCCCCTTTCCTGTTACTATCCAAGGTCATGGCCAAGAAAGCAGAAGACCACTCCAATTCGATTCTCATTAACCTATACTGGCCTCATCAACCATGGTTCAACTCTGTCCTGAACATGTCGCAGGGCTGCTTCATGCATCTTCCAGCAGAGAGGGATCTCCGATCTCATTCCCAAGGTCAAGTTCTCCACCCAGACATACCTCCTTCTCCACCTAACAGCCTGGCAGATAACCACATAGACTCACCCGACCTTCAAGAGGTTCTTTGAGCTTCTAGGAAGACCCCCACTCTGAGTTTACTACAGTACATTTACTACTGTAAATGGAGCAAATTTTGTGATTTTGCTATTTCATGAACAGAACCAAACCAGCATTGGTGACCACGGTTCTTCACTTCCTCCTTGACTTGAAGAAATGAGATCTTACCTTTTCCTTTCTCAAAGTTTACTTGGCTGCCATCATGGCTCATCAACCAGCCACTCATTCGTCTGAAACCCTCTTCTCCAACCTTGTTGTTAAGAGGTTTCTCAGGGGTCTTGGTCACATGTATTCACCAGTACCAGCATCTACAGCTCCATGGTCATCCTCATTTGTCCTATCTCAACTGCTTTGCCATCTATTTGAACCTCTTGCCACTGTGGATGAAAGACTTCTCACATTAGATACTGTGTTCCTCATGGTGATCACCTCAGTTTGTTCCTCTGAACTTGCAGCACTTTGAATAGACAAACCTTTTCTGGTTTATCACAAAGTTGTTCTACACCCAAATCTCTTTTTCTTACCGAAGGTACTCTCTGAATTTCATCTTTCCCAGGATATCACTGTACCTACCTTCTATCCCAATACATCCATGCCCCTGGAAAGGTCTCTCCACACTTTGGATGTCCGTCAAACCCTACAAGCAAACATCCTCTACTTACTGTCACTCCCCAGCCCTCTTCACCTGCTATGATGGCAGGCGCAAAAGGGAGAAAGCTTTACTCAGCATATTTCTAAGTGGGTAGTAGAAACAATAAGGCTTGCTTATGAGCTTGCAAAGCATCCAATCTCTGTTGCCCTTCAGGCACATACAACAAGAGCATTGTCCTCTTCTGCAGCCACCCTTCAGGGTGTCTCTCTTAAAGACCTGTGTCATGCAGCTACATGGTCTCAAACCTCCACATTCATTCACCACTGTTGTCTGGACTGTAGGGCTAGGAATGATGTTCACTTTGGAAGGGCCATGTTGTCTTCTACCTTGCAGTGACCTGACCCTCCTTCCACAGGTAAGCTTTCTAGTCACCCATTGTGTGAGGCACAGAGACCACAAAGAAGAACAGGTTGCTTACTGCATAACTGCTTCTCCAAGTGGTCATCTGTGCCCTCACACATACTCCTCACCTTTACTCAGGTCCCTGGCTGGTGGACTTGAAACTGATGAGGATCATAGCTTGGTGGGCCTGGCACGCGTGGTACTTGGGAGGGGCAGGACTTTCTGCCAAGCTAATGAGCTTTAGAACATTCCATGGTTGGCTCCACATGTGCAAAACCTATTGTCTGAGGGCACAGATGACCACTCAAAGAATCACAGTTACAGATAAGCAACCTGTTCTTCTTCCTCGTGTTTAGGTGGAACCTCTTTTCTCTTCTAATTTGAACCCCTTGGTTCATGCTCCTAATCTTTAGAGCAAGAGAAAGGAAGCTTGCTCCATTGTCTACATGGCATCCCCTCAGATCTTCTCCAGGCTAAACACGCCCAGCCCTGTAAGTCATTCCTGATAAGGCTTGGTTTCAAGACCATTTATCATTTAGTCAGCTTTTTCTGGATACATTTCAGATTATCAATATCCTTCGTAAACTGTGATGCCAGAACAAGACACAATATTTTAGGTCTGACTGAAGTAGAACAGAGATCTAGGCAAGGGAAAAAGGACAGGATTGCTAGGAAAATAGGAACTGTTAAGTGGCCAGAAATGTTGTCTGTCCAACAGTTATAGAGTACTTTTTTGAATAGTAGTGTACAGCTTAGCTGGATAATATAAAAAGTGAAAGAACAAGAAAAGAATTTGGCATCCGATTTTTAAATTCTGTACAATGTGGAATTAGATTGAAGGCTTAAAGACACTTGTCTGGACCAAATTTTGTAAAAATCAGTGCAGAAAATGGATATGGGTGGAAGGAGCAGGAGGTTCATAGCTTTTAATCTTTTGTTTCATTCCAGAAAAGCACTGCTGAAAGATGGGCACTCCCTTTTATTAAAATACTACATAGTGATTAAAGTGGAAGTCATGGCTGAAATTAGCTTATTTATGAAAGCATGGAGTACTTAAAAAAAAGAGAGAGAGAGAGAGTTTGTAAAAGGGTCAGAACAAAGCCAGTTCCTAGGCAATTATTTTTATGTAGTAGGAAAGCTTCTTGCCTTTTGCATCATGAATATAGTAGCATCTCAGACAGATAATTTGGATTCACTAAAAATGCATTCTGAGATGTTTTGTAGGATGGAGAAAATGTCTTTTGCTTTGAACTCAAGCATTTATTTTTATTCTGAAGCTGTTTTCTGTCATCAGACGATAAGGGAGAAGATGGGTTGAAGCAGTTGACCTCTTGAATGACTTGTAAAATTAGAAATCAAGGCAATATTTAAAGAGTGTCAGCCTTTAGAAAAAAAAATGTTTCTTTGTGGTCTCTGTGACTCACAGATGTAGGTTGGCTGTTCAGTGAACATTTGGAACATTCTAGATCTGAGTGATCATTCATTAGGAAACCCATTCATTCCTACTGTGCATGGATACTACACAGAAATTGTGTATTCCCTAGCAACAACTTATGGACAGAATAATCAATCAGACATCTGCATATCTGACATCACACTGAAGACTCAGTCAGAAGAACCTCTGACTGTCACTGACATAGTGACTTAGAGCTTATGTTCTCTGCTGGTGTAAGGATGTATTGTACCAAGTTCAAGCATTCAGGTGGAAGATTTGTAGATACCAATCTTCTACCCCACTCCTAAATACAAACTATAAGTTGTTAAAATTGTTCCTATGTTTCTAAGAATAGACCTGAAAGCAGTGAACAATAGCAATTTTCTCTGAACTATGCATAATGCAACATATTCCCATTAATCCCCAATTCCATGATTTGGTTGCCACAACATTCAAAAAGTAGCTCTTCATCCCTAAGAGATCAGCAAATCTGGGTCATTTTTATTTAAAAGCACTAGTGGGCCATCCCCAAGGACAGGAAAATTTACTGCCTTTCTCATCTTCTAAATATTGACATGTTCTTTTTGCCATTACTATACGACCATCTCCCAGCATTGTTGGAAAGACAGACATTGGGGTTGTAGAGTAACTCAAGTTTAATGGTTGCTAAATTATTAAATAGAGAATTTGATTATTTTCTTCGTCTTCCCTGGTCCTATATGTTTTTGCTAAAATATATAGTGTTCTTTTTCTATATAATGAACCATTATGATGCTTTGTACAGTATACATCAAAATGCATTTATTATTTTTCTTTCATAAATCTTTCTATCTACTTTCTGCCAAAAATGACATTCAAGGATACTAATGATAGTCACAGATAACAATCCTACAACTAAATAAAATTAAAATACATACAATAAAACAACAAATACAGTACAATGAAAAAATAGTGTAAAATATGTTTCTTTTATTTTAATAGGAAAGAGAAACTCTTCAGAAACAACTAGATGAGGCCAATCGAGAAGCACAGAAATACCGTCAGCAGCTTCTGAAGAAAGAGCAAGAGGCTGAAGCCTATAGGCAGAAGTTGGAGGCAATGAATCGCCTTCAGACTAACAAGGAAGCTGTTTGAATGGTTGAGTAGGCATTCGATAAAGCCAGTTAAGAAAACTGCTGTACAGTGTGGACCTGTGTATCACATGGGTACAGACCTGGGGTTACATACTAGAGAAGATGCTACAGGTTTGAAACTGGACTTAAGCCATGAGTTCTGGTGAATTTCTTGTATCATAAAAAACTCAGAATTTAGACATTTTGTGCAAAAATATTTAAAAAGAAATACTGTAAATAGTTGTTTTTTTACAGTTCTAAAATTAGTTGCTTACTCTTTTTGAAGGGATCCGCAAACATGCAAAGCCAATGTTTTTGTGACCTTTTTAATTTTAGTACAAAACTGCAGAAATACAGAACAGTTTTAAGGGTGATAATTGTTGATTTAAATTGACTTTGTGAAAATGAATTATGTCTCAGAACCAGCCCTGAAAGTTAGCAACTTAAAAACTTTGAGTAAATATATTTCCAAATGGAAATCATTTGTACAGCTTCAAGTAGTTGTCCAGAGTCTCTGAACCCTTTTTTAGAACAAAAATGTAATTTTTTTATATTTAATTTCTGATATCTTCAGTTAGATTGACATGTATATGAAGCTGATATTTTTTAAAGTTTTCAGTTTGTACATATGCTGCATGGATTTTTTTTTATAATTTCTATATACATCGTACATAAATATTTTTCACAAAAGAGGAGGGAAAATTATGAGAAAAATGTTTAACCTATAGGGCAATGGGGGGAAAGAAACAAAGTGGTGGATGCTTGTGCTTTGTTTTAATTGGAATTGGCATTTCTTGGAAGAATGTAACATTAGAGAAGAAAAAGAAAACCAAGCCCAATATTTATGTAATGTATGAGTTATTTGGAATTATTACAGTTGGAGCATGAAATCACAGTTCCAGTGTGACTAACAAATCTGGGCCATGTTTCTGCAGCTGGACACCAAACAAGATGCCTGTCAGACTCTACCTTAACTCCCCTACTGTGCTGCCCCCTTCTGGATGGGCTGTCTTTGGACAGGGTTTCATTTTATAAGCACTAGAAGCAAAGTGGATGCAAAGAGCCACCCAGGAAAATAGAACATTACCTGTATGCTTAACAAAGAGTTCTCCTTTAAGAAATCTACATTATATGCTATTTATAATTGTTATAGACAAAAAGCAGATATGTCTGAGCTGAGCTCACAAAACAGTTGGCAATTCCTAAGCATGCAAGCAGGTGTAACAAAGTTTATATCAGACAAACAAGAAAGAATCCAAATATATGTATAAAACAACATTTAATAATCCCCTGCTTTGCATTCAAAACAAGGCATGAAAGGACTTTGGCTCAAAGTGAATGCAAATCACTGTTGTATAGGTTGGAGATATGGTAACGGAAATGAGATTAAGCTGAAGCCAACTTGTTTGAGTTGCTTCTCTCACTCTCCTCTTTTAAGATTGTGATTTTCATGTACTAGAAATATACAGGAAAATTTGGCACAGTTGCTTATAACTTTTTTTTCTGCACATACCTTCTCCCTGTGCCCAAAATAAACAGAAAAAAAGGGCTCTTGAGCCACTCCAGACAGGTGCTGCACAGGTAAAATTTCCAAGCCTCCTGTTAATGTCTCCCCTCCCCACTGGTAGTACAATTGGAAATACTATTTTTATTAAATAATTTTTATTGTGTTATCCACACATCAAACCAAAAACTGAGGTTGCCGTAATCATGAATTCTAGAGACATTTATGCACTTGAAAATCTTCAGTGAAACAATGACGTTTTTATTTTGCTGGACTGATATTATTTTCACCTACAGTTATTTCTGATGGCTATAATTATGTCTGGATTTATGCATCATCAAAAATGTTATACTTAGAACTACCAGTGTATAGTTCTTCATGTCTTTAAAGCGTTGAAAGTAATTTTCATAAACGGGATGGCCATCCTAAATACTCAAAGGTTTCCAGTTGGGATTGGGACACTAATCTTCAGTACACCCATAGGAAATAGATAGTTAAGCACTTGGTCTCAAACTGACATTAAAGTGAAAATAAATGTTCTATGCTATACCAAGGACCAGACAGCTGAGGTGTGCTATATATACATGTGCAGAAGAATGAGGGTTGGTTGGACTGCACCACTTCAGATTGTAGGTGGGACCTGCCATTTTGTGAATGTAGAGAAAAAACTAGTATATGATTCTAGTCCAGCCTTCTTCCTGATGTGCTAGTTTTCTACTTATAAGGAGGCATTTTTACACAAAGAAATATTGTTTAAAATTATTTCTTACCTTATGTTCTCAAGTGATACAGTCTGTCTTGTCACACATCATTCTGTTGCATGTGCTGAGCCAACCATAGTGGCACAGAACCAAGAGAAACATTCAGAAAAGTGTGGTTTTTAGATATTGACTTAGACCATACTGCCTTAAAGATTCCTGAGTGCTACCTTGCATTGTACTTCAAATGATTGTGCAGCTCCTTTATTTCAAAATATACCTTGCATTGATTCGTGCTTTGCTGTGTTTTGGTTCCACTGCTTTTATGAAAATATATAACTTTATAAATCATCTAGATTACCTATAAAAATAATTACCCTTAAAACTGTATTCTGCTCTACTTTTTCTATTTACAATTAAATATCTTTTCCAAAAACATTAGTGTTATCTAACTTCTTTTTAAACATTGTTAAAGCTATGTGGTTCTGAAGTATAATATTATTAGATGTGAGGTCTAAGATGAAACATTGGAGTGTGCCCTATCATCTTATTTGATCATATTATCCCCATGCTTCATTAGCTGCGCTGGCATCCAGTTTGTTCCTTGGCCCAGTTCATAAGCACTGGTAATAACATTTAAACAATTTGGGGCCAGCTGCCTAAAGAAAACCTTTTTCCATTTATGCCTGTCCTGACTGCTAAGATCATCTTCAGAGGCTGTTGTCAGGGTATTACCCCTTCCCTTCCCCATGAGTTGGTGGTCAGCAGCTAATAAAGAGAGGGCCTTTCCACTGGTGGCACCCTTTTTGTGGAATGCCCTACCCAGAGGGATAACTATACTGTGTTTGTTTTTTGTTTCTTGTTTTTTGCTGACAGATGAAACCCTTTGTTATTCTTTAAAAACTCAAACTACCTATTCCTAGCACTTCAGAGATCTCACTTTGCTGCTTGTTTACTTGGCTTTCTGTCTCCCTTATTCTGCTGTTCTTTTAAACTGTTTAGGTATTTTATTATGCTTTTTATGCTTTTTAGTTTTTTATGTCTGAAGATTTTCATCTATTGAGCAGCTATATTAATATAATAAATATACCAAGCAACAATGATCATCTTCTACAGTGTTCTAGATGGCATCCATTCCAAGATATTCCAAAGAGAAATCTGTTCAAAGTTATTGACACAGAAACAAGGCTTTCACATCCCTTCCTTTTCAAGGATTACTTGAGTAATACAAACTCATCCCTTAGCCATTATGAAGTAATACTTAAAAATGAGTATACTAGACATTCAGTGCAAATGTTACAGAGGGAGAAATTCAGAAAAAAAATTATAACCAGTAAAATATTGTGAAACTAACAGAGCTGATAAAACTAACTTAAATTGCAACCCTATGCATTATTTTTTCAGACCCCTAGATAAGGACATACTGGATTTCAACTGGTCAGATTAAAATAACTGTTATTGTTGGGTGCCATCATTTCCAACTTATGGCTACCTCAAGGCAATGCTATCACAGGGTTTCTAGGCAAAATTTGTTCAGAGAGGGTTTGCCTTTGCCTTCCTCCGGGGCTGAGAGAATGATCTTGCCCAAGATCACCCAATGGGTTTCCATGACTGAGCAGGGATTCAAACCTTGTTCTTCAGAGTGGTAGTCCAACACTCAAACCACTGCACCACACTTCACCAAAATTCTTTTAGACTTCCTAAGGAGTGTGGGGGTTGGCTCCAAACTTTGTAAAAATGCTCTCGACATCTCTAGAGTGAATTTGGGGGTGTTATTGTGCCATACACACACACACATATACATACATACACATACATGCATGCATGCGTGCATATACACACTAATAGAAAATAAAAATTTGGAAAATAAAAAGCTGGGGGGCTCTGAAAGATGCAAAAATGTTCCTGGGGCCTGATGCAGCCCATGGGGCACACTTTGCTTATCCTTGGTATAGGTTGTCTATGTCATGTTATGTTGTAGTTTAGTCTGTTGTGGGATACGTGAGCTTGAACACAGGTGGAACATTGCAAATAAACCTCTCAGACATGATATTCTTGTGGCATACCTTTAGCTCTCTTTTTATTGTGTTTCCTTAGAATTCCACCCTCCCCACCCCATGGTTGCTATTAATCGCCATCAAGTCAATTTTGACTCATAGAGACCCTATGCCGCACAAAGGCATTAGACCACAACAGCAATGGGTTGTTTCTGGTCCAGCAGTCAAACTACTGCATGACATCATCACTATGCAGCTGCTATCCCATCCCCAAGCATCACCAAAACAGCCTATTCTATTTCCAGAAAAAAACATTAAGAGCTGCCTTTAGCCCTCAATCCCATCAGCCATCGATATAATCAGTGCGGTACCATAATAGCACTTGATAGCACTTCCTGTCCTTCCCAGATCCAGAAGTGGATTGGGTGTAGGCATGCCCAGCTTGTCCCTCCCTCACCGACTCCCATGGCATACTAACTTTCTATCACCTCTTTGTGTTTATTTTAAATCTCTCCTTTGAGTTAATACTTTTTAATTTTTTAATACATTTTTAAGCATTATAGCACAAAAGTTCAATCATTTATTGGCCTTCATGTCATTACAATACTGCTGTGTTAGTACGTCTTCCAAAAATAATAATAATACAAAAAAAAAAATCAGGAGCAGTGGGGCAGGGTGAAGGGGGGGGAAGGGAGTGGCCAAGGATGCCGTAATGCAGAAGGAACACCAGTGGCAATACCGCTACTCATCCACTTAAGGCAGAAGCGTGCAGAAGAGAGTATTCCTAACCCGACAGCATCACACAAACGGCAATACTGAGATTGTAAGAGAAGAATGCACTAATGGGGTATGGTGCAGAAAGAGCCTATGAGTGAGTGACCTCCAAGTGTCCCTGTCAATAACAGCCCTGCTCAGGTCTTGCAAACTCAGGACTATGGCCTTCTTGATCAAATCAATCTGCCTGTAATGCAGTCTTCCTTTTTTCCTGCTACCTTCCACCTTACCAGGCATTTCTTGTATTTTCTAAGGAACTATTTTATTTGCTGGTATATAAGACTCAATTTTTCCCAAAAAATACTGTTTGAAAATAGGGTGTGTCTTATACACCAGTGTGTTTTACACATAGTATTTGCCAGTGTATAATTGGGGTGCATCTTATACACAGTTGTGTCTTATACCCGGGAAATACTGTATGTCTTCTTATGACATATTCAAAGTACAAAGTCATTTTGGCTTCTAGGCAGAGGTCAGGCTTGATTTCCTCTAGATCTTCTCATTTGTCTTTTTAGCAGTCCAGTCTCTTCCTTTCTGCTAGATCAGAGGTAAAAATCTGTGCAACTTTTGGGGAGACAGGGTAGCTAGAGCAGCCTCGCTGCTCAGCCCAATTCATCTTTACTCTGAAACCACAGACCATTGCTTTTTGGTGGTTTGGATTGTGATGCTGTTGTTTGCTGGCAAGTCAGTCACTATCCTTTTTGAAATAGTCACAAAAAACATAAAGCATATGAGAGGTAGGAGGGCTCAATCAATGACGTTTTTACACACTAACAAGAAACATCTATTATACTCATATAATGAGCTGGATTAATTCATAACCATATGGATGCTTCCCAAGGCTTTGACTGCATAGATCTTCTTAGCAATTAAACAAGAATACCATTTCTATTCATAGGGCAGCCAGTGAGCAAATACATCTCCCAGCTTAGCTTCCAGCCCACTCAGTCCAAAGACAAGGTAACTATAACAAAATGGTTGTTGCATCAAGTAATATTTGCTAATGGCCCATTTTGATCTCCTCTATCTCCTCTTGTTCTGTTCATTCTTTCCTTTCATGAACAAAACCTGGCCATACTTGTTTGCTCCTATTGTGTTTTATTTGTTCTTCCAAAATGAAATCATTAATTGTGATCAATGACCTTTTCCATGCTTCAGTATGGTATATAATCAACAATTTCCTCTTTGGAGTAATATATTCAGTAGCTATGATACTGTTAGTGTTATCCTGAGAACCTGGGTCTGGTTCTTGTTTCAGTTGTCCTTGTGAGATTCTTCAGAGACTCAGGAAAATGTGCTGAGAATGCACACCTCCTAACTGTCCTGATTTGGTAAGGACAGTCCAGATTATTTCTCTGCTATCACACTATCTCAGCTACCTTTAAACTGTGCCAGTTCCTTTCCACTTGTCCTGCTTTGTTTCTGAAAAAGTTATTGTAATAAAACCATATTCTACTTAGTCTCTTTCCATATGGACATGGCATCCCGACATGGGGATGGGAGAGGTGTGGGGCTGCAACAATGCTTCTGCAAGATGGTTGTTGCCATCCCATCCTTCTCCTGTCACCAGCCGGTGTGATAGTAGGGTAGATCATTGACGGATTTTCTCCATCAATGACTCCCAATCACATGCCACTCCTGCACTTACCTGCTCTGTGGAAGGCCCTGAAGTATAATGGAGGTGCTTCCTGTCCCAGCACAGCATGAGAAAAAGACTGGCTACACTGTGGAGGGAAGAGGCGGGTCTCTCACACTCCCTTCCAGGGAGATGGTCCAGTGCGGAGAGGAGCACTCCTGTTGCACTCCCTTCCCACCAAAGGTGCTGCTGGGATTGCAACTGTAGGACAAGATAAGGTAAGGTGCCGAAAGGGCCTTGGACATCTGTGTGTGTGTGTGTGTGTGTGTGTGTGTGTGTGTGCACCTTCAAGTCTCCTGTTGACTTGCAGCAACTTCATGAATTTTATAGGATTTTCCTAGGCAAGGGATACAGTCGGACCTCCATATCTATGGATTCCACCATGGCTTGAAAATACATTTTTAAAAAAATTCTGAAAAGCAAAACTTTTGAGCTGTCCACCATTTTATATAAGGGACACAATTTTACTACACCATTGTGTATAATTGGACTTGAGCTTCCATGGATTTTGAAATGCACAGGAGATCCTGGAACCAAACCCCAGCAGATACTGAGGTCCCACTGTACTCAGAGGTGGCTTAGCCAGTTCCTTCCTCTGAAATATAGCCTACTACAGTGTCTGGTATTCACTGGTGGTATCGCATCCAAATACTAACTAGGACTGATCCTGTTTAGCTTCCAAGGTCAGAGGGTATCTGATGCTACTTCATACCATCCAACATTTGACAGATGAAAATAGGGAAATGTGGCCAAGCAACAGCAGAGTGTAGTCAGGATTGCAAAAGTTGTTAATGAGGAAGAACACAGAAGCCAGGAGAGGCTGCAGCAGTTTGCTTTCTGCCTGAAGTTACTGAAAAGGGCAAGATTCTCCTCCCTCCTCCCCTCACCCTCCTGCTGAGTTGAAGGGCTACAAATTACTTTTGCACATCCAGCTAATTTTGCAGCAAGTGAAATAGACTGCAATAAAGAGAAATAAATTGAGACATTTTAGAAGCATCTGGAAAAATAGAATAGCAGAGAATTATTTGGGACTGTCCCTGCCAAATCAGGACAGTTGAAGCGTCGGCCTATCATTCTTACTGAGAGATTCTGAAAGTTTAGAATTTTTTTAAAAGAATTACTTTGCAAGATCTGGGGAAAGAATCATGATAGGGAAACATGTTCTGGCAGCTTTACTGTGTATTTCAATTAATTAGAATAAAAAATATTTTGAAAAAGGAGAAGCCAAAGCTAAACAATTATAAAACCCATTAATTGCCGTGGCACAGTGAAGTAAGCATTTGCTTCTATCCAACAACAGGCCTTAGGAATGCTCAGTCATGTTTAGTTACATTCTAAATCTCTGTCTAGATAAATTATTCCACATAAAAGCAGAATATACTGTTAAAAAGACCCTTGCTGTTAAGTAAGGCTTACGCCTCATGCTTACTTATCTCTCTCACTTGTCTCAGCAGAACTTGCTTCTGAGTAGACATGCTTAGGATTGTACTGAATAACTATAATTTAGGGGACAGGCGCCCATATTTTTTCTTGTAATGTTCCATCCTTTCTAAAAAGATAATAATATTTGTTCCCCATAAGAGCAATCTAAAAGTGAAATGGAACTACATACACTTCCCTTACAGTCCTTGTCTTCTTGCACTTTTCTTTCAGCCTTCTGTACCCACTGCATTTCTTATCAACATTTCCTCTTTCCCTGTATCACAATATCATGATTATTTGATATTATTCTGTCTAAGTAGTGGAGACCTATCAAGCATCTAAGTTTTAGATTCTGAAGGAAACAGAAGGTAATTGTGATACCTACTGAGAATTTCCTGGTTTCAAGACCTCTGTTTTAACTCCCTCCCTCAGTTCCATTACATGCTTACCCCAAAAGTAGAGATATTTTTAAAAAGTAGTTTAATAAACAAGAATATTGTGTAGACGTGTAGAAAAAAACCTTTTTAACCAAGTAGTCCTCATCTTAAGAACTTACTCTATTTGCCCAGGCCACGTATCTTGCAGTAAGTGGGCCCAAGGCATTTTGCTGCCTGAAGCAGAACAAATGCCACCTCTTCTCCACAGCTAAAGAGCACGGTACCCTAAGCAGCTTAAGTTATTTTTCATAGCTGTGAAAGATTTGGCAAAACTACATTTGGGACAATAACTCCCAGAATCCCCCAGTCAGCATAGCCAATGTCCATGTTAGATTGGGATTCTGAGTGTTATGGTCCAAAAAATCCTGTTTCCAATACTCTGGAAAACTTCACAAAGGCCTCTCCCTATTCATGGTATTAAAAGAACAATCACAGTAAATTCATTAAGTAAGAGTTGCACTTTACTGACCATCTAAAATCTGCTGCCAGAGATGCCTGTTTCATTCTGCCTAATGGCATGGATAGCCTTGAGTAGGCGCAGGATTGTACTCTTGGAATTTGAATGTTCCTCTCTGTCTACTGGCATGCCTGTTTGTATGTGGATCTAAGACATCAGGCATACCTCAGTTGTAAGAAGTTCCTATTCACAGTCTTTGAACACCTGAGCAGTGTCATTTTCCTATGTGTTCTCTTTCTAGTTGAAAGTCTTTTAGTGGCATAAGCATTGAGAGTATGGTGAACGAGGTCTGGGGAAACACAGTGTTGGGTTTCAGTAGGATGTCTGTAATTAACAATACAATAAAAACTTGAGCTGAGAAATGATAGGATTCTGCTTCAGCCAATCCTACTGTAGCTGTGTGTGCCTACCTATGACAGCCAAGGTAAACAACCACTGCCTCCAGAATCCTTTACTGAGCATATATGAACAACAAAAAAGAGAGAAGGGGGGAAACAGATATGCCTGCCTCACTAGCTCCATGCTAGCATGTTAAACAAGCATAGATAGGATTGGCTACCAAAATGAAAATAAGAAGAGAAGTAGGGGCTGATGAAAGAAAAAGTCATCCCTAGATGTATTTTGGAAGAAGCCTTAAAGTGGTCACTAGAAGCTTCAAAATGTTTTTGTTTACTTACACAAGTTTTTTTTTATTAAAGTTTAAGATGAAAATTAAAAAAAAAACCTTCCCCACTTCCAAGCTTTTTTCTTTTTCCCGTTGAGTCTGCTTGTTTACATTCTATTTGTACATAGTTTCTGTTCAAAAGATACTCTTACATTGTTGCATCTTACATTGTTACATTGCTGCTTTGTTACATTACCTTATTACATTATTGCCTTGCTTTACATACAATCTTGCTTTATTCTTTTTTCTTTTCTTATACTGTATCTTTATCCAATTCAAGACTTCTCTCCATTCCCTTTCAAAGTTCTGGATAGGCTTATTTTTCAGTGAAAATGTTAATTTTTCTATCTCTATCATATCCACAACTTCAAATGTCCATTCTTTTATATCAACATAGTTCCTTTCTTTCCAATATTGTGCATATGTCAATCTTGCAGCAGTTATCAAATATAACAATGTCTTCTGATGACATCTTATCTCTCTTTGTTGCCCTAGCATATTTAACAAATAAAACTCTGGCTTCATTTCAAAATGTAAACTGTAAATTCTTTGAATTTCATCATGTATTTCCTTCCAAAATTTCCTTGCTATTTTACAGGTCCACCACGTATGAAAAAATGACCCCACCTTTTCATCACATTTCCAACATCTTTCATTTCCATTTTTAGTTATTTTTTGCAACCTTTCAGGTGTCATATACAATCTATGTAGCATTTTATTAAAAATTTCTCTTAAGTTTAAACTTGGTGTAAATTTTATATCTGTTTTCCATGCGCTCACCCATGTATCCAACTCAACTGGATGTCCAATATTTTCTGCCTATCTAACAATATTATCTTTAAGAGTCTTTGATTCCATTTCTCTTTGCAACAATAGTTTACAGAATTTGGAGATTCTCTTTTTTTGGTTCTCCTTCATCAATACATCTAATTCGTTTTCTTTTATTTCAAATCCATATATTTTTTGATCCATTTTAAATCTCTCTTTAAGTTGTCTCCATGGGAACCAGTTGAATTCATGTCCCAAAACTTTTAGTTCTTCTTCTGTACGGATTCTTGGCTTATCCCTTTCCCATTTCAACAAGTCTTGATAAGTTAATGAATTTCCTTCTTTTGTTAGGGCAATATTATGTGCTTCTTGAGGTGAGGTCCAAATCGGAAGTCTTCTATAAAATTTATGCTTTATTTGTAACCACACTTTCAATGATGTCTTTCGAATACAATGATTATTAAAATCTTTATTCCCTGTTATGTTATCATAGCATAAATATCCGTGCCATCCAAACCTATTATTTATTCCTTCCAGTTCTTTACATGTTGTATTTTCTACATGTATCCAATCTTTGATTACATCTAAACAACATGCTTGATAATAGGTTTTTAGTGATGGCATGTCAAATCCTCCTCTCTCTTTTGCATCTTGTAAATATTTTAAACCTTATTCTTGGTTTTTTCCCTTGCCAAATAAATTTTCATAATTCTTTTTCCCATTCTTTAAAAATCTTTTCTCTTTCTATTATTGGAAGATTCTGAAAGAGAAACATAAACTTTGATAATAGAGACATTTTAAAAGCATTTATCCTTCCCAGGAGAGATAAGTTAAAATGCATCCATCTTTCCATTTCGCATTTGATCTCCTTCCATATGTTCAAATAATTGTTATCAAATAATTCTTGATTTTTGTTTGTAATTATGATACCTAAATATTTTGCTTTCTTAGTGATTTGATATCCTGATCTTCTCTCCAGGTCCATTTGTTCTTTTTTTTTTTTTTGTCATATTTAATGTCATCATCATTGTTTTTTCTCTGTTTATCTTATATCCTGCCGTTTGTCCATATTTTTGTAGGATGTCCATCAACACCTGAATTGATTCTTGAGGTTCCTCCAGAAATATAATTACATCATCGGCAAAAGCTTTATATTTTATTTCCTTATTCTTTATTCTCAAGCCTCGTATCTGTGAATCTTCATTTATTGCAATCAATAATGCCTCCAATACAGCTAGGAATAATATTGGTGATAAAGGGCACCCTTGCCGTACCCCCTTGTTTATACCAAAATGCCATTTATGATTAACTTCGTTGATTGATCCTGATAAATCATTTCAGTCCATTTACAAAAGGCTTCTCCCAGGTCATATTCTTTTAAGACTTGATGCATAAATTCCCAGGAAATATTATTAAAAGCTTTTTCTTCATCCAATAAAATAATAGCCATCTTCTTCCCTGGGTTTTTATCATAATATTCAATCACATCCTATAATGTTCTTATATTATTCTTCATATATCTGCCTGGTAGAAGGCCTGTTTGACCTTCGTGAATCTTATCCTGTATTACATTTCTCGGTCGTTTTGCCAATGTTGCCACCAATATTTTATAATCTATATTCAGCAAAGAGATTGGTCTGTAATTTTTAACTTCTCTTTTGTCTTTATCTTCTTTAGGTATCAATACAATATTTGCTTCTCCCCAAGACTGTGGTTTCCCATAATTTTCTATTTCTTTCAAGGTTGCTTGATATGGATGGATTATTTCTTTTACAAATCTTTTATAGTATAACACGGTAAATCCATCTGGTCCTGGTGCCTTATCCATTTTCAAATCTTTTGTGGCCTTTTCTATTTCAGTTAATGTTATTGATTTACTTAACTGTTCCTGTTTCTCCAATGATATTCTTGGAATCTTAATCTTAGTAAAGAATTCTGTCCACTTTTTCTCATTTCGATACCGACAGTTTTTTTCATAAAATAATTTTTCAAAATATTCTTTAAACTTCTGTTTTATCTTCTCATGTTGTGTAATCATACTTACACAAGGTTTATCTGACCTTTCCTCCCCTCACATTTCACATATGCATATTGTTTCTGAATATAAAGTTTGCTAAAATATGTACAAGTAGTCTTTTTTTGTGGGATAAGAACTAGTCCCTATTTTTCCATGTTATTTTTACCTGTCAAAGTAGTAATGCCCAGGAACACATCTGCTTGGGTTAGCAATGCTCTCATCCTTCCCACAGAATTGTTATTCAGGTCCAGCAGGTGGGAAAAACCTAAGGAAGGAACTATGCTCTCTACTTCAGATTGGAGAGACAGGGAGAGTAGAAAGATGCCGCCGTTATCAGGGATAAAACGTTAAGCCTTTATTACCTTGAATTAGGTAATAGGATTTTGATGTCTATATTTAGGAGGGAATATACTGTATTTGCTGGCATATAAGACTCACTTTTGTCCCGAAAAATACTGTTTGAAAATGGAGCGCCTCTTACGTGTTGGTGTGTGTTATACGCTGGCAAATAGTTTTTGCCAGTGTGTAAATGGGGTGTGTCTTATACTCAGGTGCGTTTTATATGCCGGCAAATATGAATAAAGGTAAATTCATTATAATGGAATTTAGGGCCTTTCTGCACTACGCTGTTATACTGCTATTATTCCACATTCAACATCCTATGGAATCCTGGGGTTTGCAGTTTAGGGAGGGGCATTTAGAATTCTCAGCCAAAGAGCTTTTGGCCTCAGTAAACTGCAAACCTCAGAATTCCATGGGATGTTGAAAGTGGAATAATAGCACTATAACTGTGTAGTGCAGCAAGGCACTTAGATTATGTATCATATCTGTTTTATATTTTTATTTAGGGCTTTGGGGGGTGCCTCCAATAACTGTTGAGCAGCAAGATTTCTGTAAGCAATTCTTGCACTGGTATTCTGTGCTGTGCACAGAACTTTTGGAGACTCTACGTATCCCACATTCTGCTCAAAAATATGCAGTATTATTTTTAAAATGTATATAAATTTGAAAATGGTTTGCACTTTTGTAACTGTGTTTTGCAGTAGTCATTTCTAATCTAATGTGGCTTCACAGAACCCAAGGAAGTGGTACATTAACAAATCCATTCCCCAAACTGCCTTGCATCTATGACTGTGGGATGCCAAAGGCCAAAACAGCATTTTGGAAAAATGTGCTCATGACAGCTGGGCTCAAACTGAGCTTGGCCTGAACACACCCCAGGATTCAAATGTATGGAGAGCCAGTCTGGTGGTATTGTTATAGTGTTGTATTAGGGTTTGTGAGACCTAGGTTCACATCTTCACTGAGCTACAGAACTTACTGGGTGACCTTGGGCCAATGACACGTTCTTACTTCCAGAGCTGTTGAGAGGTCAAAATGAAGAGAAGAACCATATACACTGCCCTTGAGTTCTTTGGGAAGAAAGTGGGATATATATGTAACTTAAAGACAAAAATATGAGGACTGTGCATGTAAAGAAAGGTCTTCTTATTACTGACCACAGTTTGAAACTCCTTCCGGATGTTTGCTGAAGTTCGAGTTGTCTGAAGGTGAACCCAAACAATTAAGCCTGGTTGGAAATAGCTCATTTTCAATTCACAACTGAAAGATACAAACACACACCACAATTGTCCAGAGTTACATGTGGATAGATTTGCAAGCTTGGTAGCTGCCTTATTTGAAATGGAAAGAAAACTGTACAGCTTGTTACATGATATTTGATGATAGGTATCAAGTGTGAGAAAAAAAATATGCACTTCATAAAGACCAAAGAAACCCTGTCCACCCACTCATCCTTATACAAACTCAGCTATGCCACAACATCTGATAAATGTTTTGGACGTTAGAAGCTTAATTAGTGATAAAACTTTTGTGCTCCTAAAATAGTGTATTACTATAGTCCAGATAGTCCAGACCCTACCATTAGTCCTGCAGTGAGGTACTGGAAGCCAGAACCATGGATCCAATGTGCAGCATTCAATGTGCCATCGAAGATCTCTTTCTCCCCAGAAGGTTATCTTATTAACCTGTTGCAGCAAAACAAGGAATTTTGTAGTATCATCAAGACTAACTAGTTTTACATACTGTTCAACATTTCACAAATGAAAACTGGTACATATGTAGCCAGGGAACAAACAAATGTAATCAAGATAGCAAATTATTAATGAGGAAGAACACACATGCTGGGAGAGGCTGTAGCAGTTAGCATTTCTCTGAGTCTATTGGGAAATACAAGATTCTGTCCCTTTCTTTCCTTTCCACCCCACTGAGTTAATTGAGTAGCAACTACTTTTGCAATTTGAATTCAGTTTGCAACAATGGCAGTAAGCTAAGGACCAAGGGGGGAAGTGGGAAGAAGAGAGAGAAACTGGGACATTTGTAAAATAGCTGAAAAAGTGGGACAACTGGAGATTTATGGGGGCTGTTCTCTTGCCAAATGTCTATCTATTTATCTAATCTTCTATCATCTATGTTTCATTTATCTAAATCAAGGAAGGGAGTTATGCGGGCCTCCAGATAATATTGAACAGCATCTCGCAGCATTTCTCTCCATTGTCTATATTGTTTGGAGCTGCTTAAATATGCAGCTCAATAGCTTTTGTAGGGTAGCTTATTCCCCACCCCTCCTGATTTAAATATTTCTATCCTGACCTATAGCAAAGCTCTCAGGATGTGGCCCACAGACTGCAGAAAAATTAGAATAACAGCAGGTGACAAAGTTCAAAGACTGTGGGTTCAACATTCACAAATTTTATTATTCACAAGACAAGTATGTGGGTTCCCTCCTTGTGCTCAGGTAAATAACAAGTATATGGGGGGGGCGGAGCATAGGGAGGGAATGCACATATGTCTTCCTTCCCCATTCTCACCTCTCATTCCTTTGCCTTTTACCCAGACACACATGCCTTCCTTCTGCATGACTGGCCTAAAGGCAAGCAAATAGGAAGGGCAAGCCCTGGGCACAGAGAAGGAAGGCACATGCACCTGGGCAGAAGGCAAGGAAATGGGAGGGGGAGCCCCAGGCACAGAGAAAGAAGGTACACATATGCCTTCCTCCTTCATGCCTGGAATTCCTCCATGCCTGGGCCTCCCACCTCCCATTCCCTTGCCTTTTGCCCAGGTGCAGAGAAGGAAGGAAGGAAGGAGGGAAGGAGGGAAAGAAGGAAGGAAGGAAGGCAGGCAGGCAGGCAGGCAGGCAGGCAGGCAGGCAGGCAGGCAAGCCCAGGCAAAAGGCAAGGGAATGAGAGAGGGAGCCCAAGGAGGGAAGGCGCATGCGTGCATTCCCTTGCTTGCTCACTCTATGCCCTGAATCCTCATGAAAGTGGAGGAGCCACTGTAGTTTATAGTCATTGAAAATGTTTTGAAACAATTTGAAATCATGAACACTGAAACAGAACAAACTAGTCATACCATGACCTCAAGGTTCTACAAGCTGTAACAAAGAGCCACATTTGATGTTGACAGTGAAAGGAAACCAACATCTACTCCATCTGAGTCTCCAGTAGGAGACCATATTATCACCAAGGTGTCACAGTAGAGAAGGTTCTCTCCATGTAGGGTATTGCTCTTACAGGTGGTACACGTGTATTATAGTGAGGTGATTTTTCAGAAATCAGGGTCTCAAGCCAGTATCATCACCAGCATCTTGCACTTTGACCAGAAGCTTGTTGGCAGACAGTGCTATTTGTTTTTTTAATGGTATAATGTTTTTCCCATAAGGTGTTCCTGCTAGCAGTCTAGCTGCTGCAAATCACATTAAATACAGCCTCTGTAGCATCTTTAAGGACATCCCCATGTATTGCAGCAGTCTAGCTGTGAGATTACTGTCTGTAACTCATCCGGGTTATAACTGTCCAGGAAAGGCTGTAGCTGGCAGACCAGAGGCCATTTCACACCACACAGTTATAGCATTATGATTCCATAGAATCATAGAGTTGGAAGACACCCCAGGGGCCACTGAGTCCAACCCCCTGCTATGCAGGAACACCCATCAAAGCATTTGCAACAGATGGCCATCTGGCCCCTGCTTAAAAACCTCCAAAGAAGGAGACTCCACCACACTCTGAGGCAGCATATTCCACTGCCAGACAGCTCTAACCATCAGTGTCAGGAATCCCCCCCAGCTGAGCTGCAGCCAACAACGGAGGAGAGAAGTCAGGAATACTTTCAGGGAGAATCCGAAAATACCAAACACCAGGAAAACACAAACCGAGACAGGTCAAGGTCCAGTCCAAAGGTTCAGGAGGCAGAGATCTGTCCAGAGGGTTTCAGGCAGCAGGAGACACGACGGTCGTGAGGGTTTGCTAATAATTTGCTGCAAGCAAAGAGCAGCCACGCCAGCAGACTTAAATAGCCCCTGTGAGCAGGTGCTGCTCGTTATTGTTTCCTCAGCCTAGTCCAAGCAGTCTCCCTCTCCGCAACCCATTTCAGCCTTCTGTGAGATTGAGGGCTGATGGGCACAGCTGGCTGCAACTCCTCTGCATCACTGCTGGTTCCCTCTCCGTCATGAGCTGGCCGGGGCAACTCTGTTTCTGTTTGACCTTCCAGTGCAGGGGATGTTTGCAGGTTGACTTGCTCACTCACTGGCTCAGCCCTATGCACAATCAGTTGCTCCTCAAGCACAGCAGCAGCATCTATCACAGTCAGGAAGTTCTTCCTGAGGTTCAAGTGGAATCTCCTTTCCTGCAGCTTGAATCCATTGCTCCTTGTCCTGGTCTCTGGGGCAGCAGAAAACAAGGCCACTCCCTCCTCGACATGACATACCTTCAAATATTTAAACATGGCAATCATGTCCCCTCTTAACCTTCTCTTCTGCAGATTAAACATACCCAGCTCCCTAAGCCGTTCTTCAAGGGGCATGGCTTCCAGACCCTTCACCATTTTGGTCACCCTCCTGTGAACATGTTCCAGCTTGTCAATATCCTTCTTGAATTGAGGTGCCCAGAACTGGACACAGTATTCCAAATGAGGCCTAACCAATGCAGAATACAGTTGTCGGGGTTGCCCTCCATTTGCCTTCCATATGTCAGGGATGATAGAATAATGAGTACTGTAACACCTTGCCATTGGTTTAAAATTCTAGTGCAGCTGTGTTTTACATTCCATTCTCTCCTTTCTCATAACATTCCCCAGTATAGTAGATAGTTACTATAGCAACACTAGAGGTCGTCTTGAACTGTAAGTTAAAAGAAGACTCCCCCTTATCTCTGTGTGAACCTGTGCAGCTTAATAATACAGGCCGTGGGAAATCTCACCACTTGGCTCTTTTAATGTCTATAAGTCATAATGCTCTACTTTCAATAAATCTGTTTGCAAGTTTATTGAATCGTGTATGAGTCTGATCCTGACAGAAAAGAGCCAAGTCTTACCATGCATCAATTAAGTGAATTGGAAGAGAAATCTTCCAAGGAAGGGCAGGACCTCGATGGCACGGAAGAAACTGGAGCCAGTGAATTGCCTCCTGATGCTAAACCCAAGGTCCGGTTGTCTCTTCCGAGTGGAACTCCCACCAGCGACCAAACCTGGGACTGGGGCGAAATGCAAAAAAACACGGTCCGGCAGTGCAGAAGAGCTGCTAGATGGGACACCTCTGCACGTGAATTAACGCTTATGGATGAATTACTGAATAGAGAAGAAGAGATGGAGAAAAAAGACGAGGAGATTTTGGAACTCCGGGCCCTCATACGTGAAATGCATGCCATGGGACCACGGATAGGCAGGACCCCGGCCAGGGAGCAGCAGATTCCAGCTGCGGGGCCTCCAGTGGCCAGACTGCCAGCAGATGGGCAGCCTGCCCAGCCAGCACAACCTGCCGCACCAATGCCGCCACCCCCCACTCCAAGAAACATCGGTGAACTGAAGGCTTCATTCAACACAAGCGGAGAAAAGCTATCCTTTTTCCTGACTATGGCCTCAAATTATATGCTCGACTATGGACACTTATTCCAGGATGATGCAGCTCAGATAAGATACATCAGTCAACAAATGAAAGGCCAGGTGGCCGATTGGGTCACACATCTGTACGACACTCGCTCACCCAAGACGGAGAACTTGCAGCTGTTCATGAACCAACTCCGGGAGTGCTTCGAAGACCCCCGCCTGCTAGAAAAAGTTAGATACCAATTGAAGAAACTGCACCAAGGAAGAAATGATGTGGATGCGTATTCAAGAGAATTCCAACAACTCACTGCAAAAGTCCCCTGGTCAGATGAAGTTTTAAAAGAGTTATACAAAGATGGTTTGAATCCAGCCATCTTGCACGGCTGTTTGACTCAAGGCGATCCCCAGACGCTGCTAGGATGGATTAAACTAGCTACTGAAGTTGAAGGAATATCTCAGTCTGTGCAACTGACTCGCCAGAGACAAGCACAAGAAATTGGAACCTGTAAGGCCCCACGCAGATCCACTTTCCTCAGCAGTGAGGAAAGAAACAGATGACTCTGTGAAGGCAGTTGCTTCAATTGCGGAAAATCTGGTCACCTTTCCAGAGAATGCCCTGACAACAAAGGCACAACATCATCAGAGCTGAAAACAACTACCCCTAAGGGAAGACTCACTCCTCAGAAACCAGACGCTCCCAAACAAATCAACAAACGTAACATCAAAGAGGCAGCCGCAGGAACTTGTCCCGATGAGGACGAGAGCAGCACCACTTCTTCAGAGCAAGATTCTGAAAGCGGCTGTGAGGAGTGGGACACCGCCGGTTCAACAAATGTAAGTACTCACAAAACCCCTCATCTGTTTGCTACTGTGACTCTAGTGGGGAGAGATGGCAGACTTCGAATTTGCAGGGGTTTAATTGACTCTGGTTGCTCCAGGAGCCTACTACACCCAACTTTGGCTAAGGAGCTTAATGTAAAATACCAACAACTTGAAAAAGCCATTAAACTGACTCAAATGGACGGAAACCCAATGGCAGGTGGATCTGTCCATCAAATCTCTACCCCCATCACCTTTCATGTAGGCAACCACAAGGGGAAGATACGTTTCTTGGTACCGAAATCTGTACAATTTCAAGTTGTTTTGGGAATTGATTGGTTAAGAAAGTACAATCCAGATATAGACTGGGCTGCTGGAAAACTAAAAGACACTAAACCTAAAGCAGCAGCCCCTCAGCTCCCAGCGCTTTCACTGACCCCTGAGGAATTGCTACAAATTCCTCCACACTACAGAGATCTGCAGAAAGCATTTCATGAGCAGGAGGCTGACAAGCTGCCCCCCCACAGAGAGTTCGACTGCAAGCTGAAATTAATTGAGGGGGCAAAACGTCCAAAACCCAAAATTTACCCTATGAGTCACCAGGAACTCGCGGCTTTAAAACAGTTTTTGAATAAGAATTTTAAAAGGGGGGTTATAAAACCCTCTACTGCTCCAACGGCCAGCCCAGTATTTTTCCGTAAGAGAAAAGACCTGAATGCCGACCCTAGGCTGATCGTTAATTATAACCTCATCAATCAGTCCATTCTGCCAAATCGTTACCCAATTCCTCTCATCAAGACAGTCCTGGATCAATTAATTCAGGGTAAATTTTTCACTAAATTGGACCTCAAAGAGGCTTTTCATAGAATTCGAATGGATCCAGATAGTGAATGGTTAACCACCTTCTCCACTGCCTTAGGCAATTTTCAATGGACCGTTTTACCATTTGGCCTACAATCTGGCCCCTCAGTATTTCAAATGTTTCTCAATTCCATTTTCCATGATTTGCTGTATGGGGGCGTAGTGATTTATCTGGATGATATTTCAATATATGCTGACTCTTTGGATTAACATATTGAGTTAGTCAGAACAGTTTTACAACGCTTGATTGACAATGGACTTGTTGCTAATCTCAATAAGTGTCAATTTGACACTCAAACCTTCCATTATTTGGGCTACCACATTCTTAACATGGACCCTGCTAAAATTGAAGCAATCCTCAACTGGCCTGTTCCTAAAACTCTAAAACAACTTCAACAATTTCTTGGATTTGCTAATTTCTATCGCAACTTCATCGAAGACTTTGCTTCTATTGTTTTACCCCTCACTAACTTGCTTAAGGTGCCAAAACCTCCCGCAATACCAGAATCTCCTGGTCTCACGATTGCCAGAAGGCTTTTGACAAGTTGAAAAACAAATTTACCTCTGAGCCCTTGCTCCTTTTCTCTGACACTTCTAAAGAATTTATCATGCAAACTGATGCCTCTGACTTTGCTATGGGTGCTGTGCTGCGTCAACGTGATTCTGACAATACCCTCAAACCGTGCACCTTTATTTCCAAGAAATTTTCTCCTCCACAAATGAATTGGCCCATTTGGGAAAAAGAAGCAAAAGCTATTCATTTTGCTTTAACAACCTGGCATCACTTACTTGAAGGAGCCCATAGCCTTTTCAAGTCTGGACTGACCACCGTAATTTAGAGGCACTAAAGACTGCCAAAAACTTACACCCAAGCAAGCAATATCCTTCTTGAATTGAGGTGCCCAGAACTGGACACAGTATTCCAAATGAGGCCTAACCAATGCAGAATACAGTGGTACCATTACCTGCCTTGATCTAGACACCATACTCCCACTGATGCAACCAAGAATTGCATTGGCTTTCTTGGCTGTCACATCACACTGCTGACTCTTGTTCAGCTTGTGATCTACCAAGATTCCTAGATCCCTTTTACATGTACTGTTATACAGCCACGCATCCCCCATCCTATATTTGTGCATTCCATTTTTTTGCCTAAGTGTAGGACTTTACATTTCTCTCTGTTGAAATTCATTTTGTTAGCTTTGGCTCAGCTCTCCAATCTGTCAAAGTCATTTTGAAATTTGATCCTGTCCTGTGGGCTATGAGCAACCTGTCTCAGTTTGGTGTCATCTGCAAATTTGATCAGCATGCCCTCTACTCCTTCAGCCAAGTCACTGATGAAGATGTTGAATAGTACTGGGCCCAGGAGAGAACCCTGTGGCACCCCACTAGTCGCTTCTCTCCAGGATGAAAAGCAGCCATTGGTGAGCACCCTTTGGGTTCTGTTGGTCAACCAGTTACCAATCCACCTAACAGCAGCCCTGTCCAGCCCTCATTTTACTTTGTCAAAGGCCTTACTGAAGTCAGGATATGCTATGTGTACAGCATTCCCTCAATCTATCAAGCTTGTAACCCTATCATAAAAAAGAGATAAGATTAGTCTGGCATGACTTGTTTCTGAGAAATCCATGTTGACTTTTAGTGACTACGGCATTGCTTTCTAAGTAATTACAAACTGACTGTTTAATGATCTGCTCTAGGATCTTTCCTGATAGTGATGTCAGGCTGACCAAGTGATAATTATTTGGGTCCTCTTTTTTCCCCTTCTTGAAGATGGAGACAACATTTGTCCTCTTCGAGTCTGCTGGGACTTCTCCTGTTCTCCAAGAGTTCTGAAAGATTATTGCAAGTGGTTCAGAAATGACTTCTGCCAGTTGTTTTAATATCCTTGGATGTAATTCATCTGGCCCTGGAGAATTGAATTCATCTAGTTTTGTCAAATATTCCTGTGCTACTTCTCTACTTATTCTGCGCTGCATTTTCCACTCTTCTTCACTTGCTCCCAATCCCCCAGGTTGAGTACTTGTATCCTTTTGAGAGAAAACTGAGGCAAATAAGGTGTTGAGTAGTTCTGCCTTTTCTCTTCCAACTGTTAGTAATTGGCCATCTTCTCCACGCAGCAACCCGATCATTTCCTTGTTTTTCCTTTTGCTGCGGACATATCTTAAAAAGCCCTTTTTATTGTTTTTAAAGTCTCTGGCAAGCCTGAGCTCATTCTGTGCTTTAGCTTTTCTGACCTTCTCCCTACATATCCTGGCTATTTGCTTGAATTCCTCTTTGGTGGTTTCACCATTCTTCCATTTCCTGTACATGTTTCTTTTACCACTTAGCTCAGCTGAGCATTCTTCAGTCAACCATTCCGGTTTCTTTAGACACCTGCCATTTTTCCTCCTTATTGGCACAGTTTTCAATTGTGCCTTCAGTATCTTAATTTTAAGAAACTCCCATCTGTCATTAACTCCTTTCTCTTTTAGTATTCTTGACCATGAGATTTCAGCTAGTAAGTCCCTAAGTTTACAGAAATCAGCTTTCTTAAAGTTTAGGATGCATATCTGGCTACACTTGGCTTCTCCTTCCCACTAAGTGACAAACTCCAAGAGAGCATGGTCACTTCCTCCTAAGGATCCCACCACCTCCACCTCATCAACAAGGTCATCCTTATTGGTCAGGATCAGATCTAAGATAGCCAATGCTCTTGTTGCCTCTTCCACTTCAATTGCCATGACTACATCTGTGGAATCCTGGGATTTGGAATTTAGTGGGAGAATACTTAGAATTCTCATCTCATCCATCACCAAACCACAAACACCAGGATTCCATAGGATGACAGTCTATGACAGTTAAAGTAGAATCTTAGCACTTAGATTGTGTAGTGTGAAAAGGGCCTTTTAGCAAAGGAGTTCCCAAGCTTGGCAGCAGCCACCAAGAAGGCTTCTCTTTTATTCCCATGTGTAGGAAGGTAGTGGGACTGAGAAAACAGCCCTCCTAAAAAAGACTTCAGAGCCCAAATAGGTTCAGCCTCTGGTACAGGAAAATATGATCATCCAGATAGATAGACTTGAATTGTATAGGGCTTTGTCAGTCATAAACAGCACTTCGAATTGTGCCCAGAAACAGATTGGTAATTAATGCAGATGTTGCAACAAAGAAACAGTTTGCTCCCTGTAGCTGCAGCTCTTTGGGCCAGCTGAAGTTTCCGGACACTTCTCAAAGATAGTCCCATGCAAAGCATGATACCATAATCCAAATGAGATGTAACCAAGACATGTGTGAAAGTGGCCAGGACTGATATGTCCTGGTATGTGTGCAGTTGGTGCTGTAACTGTGCAAATGCAATCCTGGCCACCACCAAAACCAGAGCTGATCTCTGTGCTTTGGTTCAGTTAAAAACAACAAAATGTTATCTTGCACTAATTGCTGAGCAGTTTCCCCCAAAGAACCAATCAGTTCTAAATGCACACAGATTTAGCCCAATACAGTTTAAACCATATTTTCCATTTGCTCTCTTTTGTGTGATCTTTTTGCATCAATGCTGTTGGTGCTCAACCTCATAATCAGGCACTGATACATGAGTTGTTTCCTGTTTCCTGTCATGATGAAAAAGATGAATGGGGACTCCAATTTCCTAGACTTCAAAGGAATCCTGAAGAAGCCAAGAAAGGAGAAGCAAAATGAGGGAGGAGCCATCAAAACCCATTTCCTAATAACCTGCTGACGTACAGTCTGCCAAGACTGGCAGATAAAAAGGGTATAAAAAAGGCAGCAGGATGAAGGGGCATCAGATGAGAAAAGACTAAGCTGTCTGTGATCCATTCATTGCAAACAGCTGTCGAAGAAGCAATACTGATAGAAACCAGCAGCATGGATCTTGAAGAATACAGGCAGAGAGGTGAGTACATGGATCGGTTTGGAGGGAGAATGAATATTTTACTGGAATTTTCACTGAGCTCTAGTGGTTCTCTGAGCGCCTCTTAAAATGACCAAGTGCATGGCTCTCCATCAAAGAAGCTCAGTGGAGCTACTGCATTCAGAGGGAGCATGCAATCGGTCATCCACATTCACAAGTTTAACTTTCACAGCTTTGATTATTTGTGAGTTCCTCCAGCCTCTGCCCCCCTTCCCCAAGCACTTCTTTTCTGGAGGAATCTTGCCTTTCAGCAGCTCTGATCAGGCTCAGACCTCTGGTCCTCCTCCACCACCACCACCACCATCAGCTGCTGCCTGGCCAGCTAAGGATGGATTGCACCCTGATTTATCAGCCCTCAGAAGCTCTCTCCTCATGCCCCTGACATCCAAGGAAGGAGACAGGGGAGAGAAGTATAGGGCCATCATGCCAACCACCCTTTTCCCTTACTTGGTTTGGACCCTGAGTGCCTGTTCTCCCCATGCTTCAGCACCCTTCCCATAGGCACTCACACATTTTTATGTTTGTAGTTTTTCCCTTTTCTCAAGGATCCTGCTCCTCTACCCCAGTGAATGTGGAGGGCTGACTGTAGTGTGAAGTATGAGATGCAAAGCAGAGACTGAGAGGACAAAGCTGTTGCTTTCATAACCTTCTCTGTAAAGTTAATGGAGGCATCTAATAATGTTCTAGTTACCTTTCACCCAGTCAGCTCTTATCAGGACAATTTATGGGTGAGCAAAAGGAGGATATTGCCTCCCAATAAGAATTCTGAGCCCCAATTAAATTTTAATTCTGTCTCAAGATTTCTGACATTGCAGAGGATGACTTCACACCTGAATCTGTTAGATCTGCTTTGTTCCCACTGCTTTTGTAACTTTGCTTGCCCTTTTCTTTGGAAGCCTAAACAGTATTTCTAAATGTTTTACTGAGTTTTGGGTTACTGCAATGCTCGAAATTTGGGTGTTAAATAAATTTTTTATTGAGGGGGCATAATTCTTAATGATGGGGTAATGCCTCTCCCCCATCTGACACCCCTGGGAACATACCTGTATAATCCAACTATATTCTCTTACCACTATCCTGTGGGGTAGATTACATACTCTACAAAATTTCACAGATGAAAACTGGGCCATGTATTGCCAGGCAACATAAGAATGTGGTCAAGATAGTAAAAGTTATTAGTGAGGAAGAGCACAAAAACTAGGAGAGGTTACAGCAGTTTGCTGAGTTGATTGGGAAGGGCAGGATTCTCCCCTATTACTAGCTGAGCATCAATTGCTTCTGCACTTTGAACTCAGTTTGTAGAAATGGAAATAAACTGAGGACAAAGGGAGAAAGTGGGAAGACGAGAGAGAAACTGGGACACTTCAAAACCTGCTGCAAAAGTGGGAAGACAGATGATGAATCAGAACTCTCCCTGCCAAATCAGGACAGTTAGAGGGTATGAGATTATTCAGAGAGAGAGAGAGTTCACACTGATCCAGCAAGTTACAATGAAACAGGGATTTGATGCAACACCTTCTTAGTTTGGGTCTAAAGCATGATCTACTACACCAAGGATGAAAATCTTTCTGGTGTTCAGGTGTTCAGGGACACCACTTTCCATCAGGACTGGCCAGCATGGCCAATGGTCTTAGATTTTGGGATCCAACATTCAAACAAGTCTAGATGGATATATTTCTTCACAGCTATTGGTTGTAATGATAATTGGTGACAGAGGATCTGAGTGGATAGAATCAAGGGCAGTAGTGGCTATGGACTGGAAATTGAAGAGTGAATCTGTTCAGGGTTCTGTTCTGAACTTTAAAGAAGTGCTTAGCAAAATTGGATCAGCATCTTGGATACTTCCTTCAGACTTCAGACTAGAAACCAGAGTGGATTCACCATCCTACTCACATGGAAACCACTAGCCACCACTGGTCCAGGAAACTAATGATTCAGGATTGCATAGAAGACAAAATGTCAAAAAAGATGTCAAGGAAACTCTTAAGCAGACAAGAGAAATGGCTTGACAAAACAAAGCAGAGGCAGCAATTAGTAGTATGGGAAGTAGCACTGTAGATTCTATCAGACCAGGCCAGCCCTGCTGCAAGGTAAAGTGAAGCAGCTACCCCAGGCAGCAGATTTGGGGCATCGTGAAAGGGCAGGAAGTTTTGTACAGTAGTTATTTATTTAGTCTTGAGGGATTGGTCTTGGGTACTATTTTATATTTTGTGTGTGTGTGTGAGAGAGAGAGAGAGAGAGAGAGAGAGAGAATGAGAGGGGGAGGGGAGAAAGAAAGAGAGAGAGAGAGAGGATTTACTGCAGTAGGGAACAAAATATGGGTTAGCCCTGACACCAACAAAGACATGAGAAACAAGAAATAAAAAGGATTGACTACAAATGAACCCATGTGAAAGAAACAGTAAAGACTCCCCTTCATAAGAATATAAGAGCACTCTAATCAATCAGGCCAAAGGCCCTTGCAACCCAAGTCTATGTAGTGTACTTCAGAAGAGCAATCCTGCAGTTGCAGTTCTCTATATATCTACTCAGAAGCAAGCCAAATTGTGCTTAGTGAGGCTTGCTGTGATATCAGAAGTTTTTCATAGGTAAATGTGCATTGCTTTCAGCCTTTAAAATGCAAACTTGCTCCTGCTGTGATTGGTGTGGGCTTTTCCCCCTAGCAACTTTGTTTTAAGGATTTAATCTTTCATCTCTCCATTCATTTCTGCACTGCACTGTTATAATGCTATTATTTCGCTTTCAACATCCTATGGAATCCTGGGGTTTGCAGTTAAAAGAGGGGTATTTAGAATTCTCAGCTAAAGAGCTCTTTTGGCCTCAGTAAAGTAGAAACCCCAGAATTCCACAGGATGTCGAAAGTGAAATTATAACTCTATACCAGTATAGACAGAAATGGCCTCCATGTCTTCTAGCACTTAGACCAGCAAACAGGTGAAGTGCCTTCACTGAAAAGTATTGCATTTGAGGTTAAAAAGATTGACATTTTATGATAGTGACCAAATTGGTGGTGACAGTCTCCCATATGTAAGGAACACTTCACTACCCTGATGAGAAACATGCTAGAATTATTACCAGATTGCTAGGAACAGCTGTTTCTGCTTCTTCCAGGGAAAGAGATGGTAGACTACATCTGCCAGTACCTGACCAGTGTGAGGGAGAGACGGGTATCTCCTGATGTCCAACCAGGCTACATGAAAGACCAGTTGCCTGACAGAGCCCCTTATGAGCCAGAGAGCTGGGACAGCATCTTCCAAGACATAGAGAAGATAATTATGCCTGGGGTAAGACCATACTAGGGTACATAACAGACAGACAATGTGCTCAGAATGAAAGACCCAGGAATATATTTGCAATATCAGTTTTAGATCATTAATTCATTCGTTCATAGATTCATTCATAGTAATTATGTCCTCTTCTGCAACTGGAAAGGCTCTTGGACCATCTTATGTATCAATAAGAAAAGACAAGATAGTATAAAAGGAAAGGGGCAAGAGGAAGGAAAAGGAAAACAACCACATTGAGGCATGTGATCTTAAGATTATGAGGTTCCTTAGCCTAGTGCAATTGTTGCTGGGTGACAGGTGCAGGAAGGCGACACCAAAAATTATGGCAAGCAATTGCCATTATATGTTATCATGAGGACAAAAACTTATGGTTTATTTTAGCTCCTTGGTTTCCAAACTGGGGTCTATTTAGTTGTGTGTTCGCTAGTGCTATTTCTCAAGGAGCTGAGCATACAGGAATTACACCTCCCTACCTTTAATATTCATATTAAACATGAGTGGTAATGCATGAGAAAACAAGACAAGGGAAATCAAGTTTTAAGTCTTTAACAGCTCTGTGTTAGGAAAGTTTGTCAAGGACTAACTAACTTGTTAAATACTTGCAAGTCAAATATAGTGATACAAACCTAATACTTTGAAAACATATGATCCCATCTGATCTTGGAAGCTGACCAGGGTCAGTTCTGGTTAGTCCTTGGAATGGGGACCACCAAGGGATTCCAAGTGTGTAGGTTATATTTAGAGGAAGGCAGTGGCAAATCACCTCTGAGTAGTCCTTGCCCTATGAAATTTTGAGGATTACCATAAGTTGACAGATGACTTCAAGTCACACACATATAGTAGTACAGGACAATGGTGTTGCAGAGTGGTGAGATAAATAGTTATTGCTGAAGACTGTGCATGCTTTCTTATCTGGATGGATGGTATACAGTTGACCACATATTTCAACATTTTTGTACATGTAACAGCCTAAAAACAGAAAATATTATACATGTTTGATTTGTATGGTGTTCCCAGGAAAAGATTTCACACGTTTGTTGAAAGGAATGTCTGATGGAATTGTACATGTGCAAATATTTATACTGTTGGAAAGAGCAGAGACAAGATTGTGTAGGCTATATATAAGAGGAGTTGATCTGTTCAATAAGTTTAATTTTTAAAAATCTGTTTCTTCATAAAATTGTAAGAACCTCCCACCAACTTTACCACACAACCAATGGTGGAGAGATGATGGGGGTGATAGTCTAACAATGCCCAGTAGACTATCAGTTACTTACCCTTAAGTTAGATAACTACTTTTTCCTGTTTTAAGCATCTAGCAACTTTACAGAGCTGTTACAAGGTTTGCCAAGATAATATATCTAATGAATATTTGAAATGATGCTATGTCTTTTATACTATACCGTACTGGGCTTTTTTTTTAATTAACAATAACCTATTTGGCCTATCCTTACAGTTCCTCTTTAAAACTTTTTAGATACAAAGAATAGGAAATGATTGCTGCTTCCTCTTTATAAATATATATCATGAGTGTGGTGCACCGAGATAAATTTCACACCAAAGCAGAAGCATTTAATCTGTGTATCACGTGATTGTATTTCCTTTGTCCTCATCTAAGAACATGATACTGGTATTATTGCATCTAAGATAGATGCATTAAGAAATGTGGCCCTCTCCTTTCCTGTAAAATAAGCAGGGACAAAGGAGCCCTTGTGGCATTAAAGGAGGGGCCTCTAAACAAACAGCAACAGGGCGGAGCCATTTTCAGTTGTGAGGGTGGTCTAAATAAATTATTATTCTCATGCTTCTCAGTGTCAATGTTTCAGGTGCTATTGACTGGATATCTGGACCATCAACAATGCAAATTCTACCCAAGAATCTAGGAATCAGTGAGGAATCATCAGATAATGTGTCATGTTGCAAGTAATGTCACTTTTTTCATTGCACTGTTACGACTTCTCTATGATGAATTCATTCAGAAGTTTTGTCAGTCCATTTGGAATTACTACTTTCTCCATTGAAACAGCAGTTGTTTTCTTTTCCCAGAGGTTTGTTGATAACTGCCATCAAGTTGACTTTAACTTATGGCAACCCTATGGATGAGAGATGTCAAAGTCACCCTGTCGTCAAAACTCCTGCTTAGGTCTTGCAGATTCAGGAATGTGTCTTCCTTGACGGACTCTATCTATCTATAACGCAGTCTTCCTTTTTTCCTGCTGCCTTCTGAGCATCATTGTCTTTTCTAATGAGTCATGTCTTCTCATGATACATCCAAAGTATAACAGTATCACTTAAGTCATCTTGTCTTCTAGGGAGAATTCAGACTTGATTTGCCCATTTATATATTAAGAAATTGATTTTCTTCCTATCAGTTTTTTCACTGTCCAGCTTTCAGAGCCATACATGGAAATTGAAAATATAATGGCATTGGATCATCATGATGATGGTGAATGCGGTGATAATTTTGTGCAGCAGATTAAGTACAGATTAAGAATAATCATGGTAAAGTGTAAATGATGTAAGAAACATCATGGTAAAGTTGCTGCAATGATACACTTAAATCTGTGCAAAAATATTCTAAACATATGTATGTGTCTTCAAGTTGTCTGTTGATTTATGGTGACCCCATTAACTTCATAGGGGTTTCTTAAGCAAGGAACACTCAGAGGTGGCTTTGCCAGTTCCTTCTTCTGAAATCTAGCCTATGGTACCTGGTTATTGCTGGTCTCCCATGCAAGTACTAACCAGGACTGACTCTGCTTAGCTTCCAATATCAGATGGAATCTGGTGCATTTGGTAAGGACCAGAGCAATCTGGGTGAGAATTCTAATTATCCCTCCCTAAACTGTAAATCCCAAGATTCTAGGGAAAGGAACTACAGCAGTTAAAGTGGAATAATAGTACTATAACTGTGTCATGTGAAAGGGCTCTACTGTGAAAATGAAGATTATAAGAATGGAAGTCAGCATGTCAGAAACATCAAGCCTTCTAATGCAGTTACAATGAACAACCAGTGAACAATTAAAATATAGTATGCCAGATATAACTGTCATTGAGAAAAAGGAACTTTTGTATAATAGATATGTCACTTCCTGGAGATAGCAGAAAGAGAGACAAAGAATGGGGAAAAGATTATGGAACCTCAAGACACAAACTGGTATCCCACATCTCTGGAAAAAGAAACCAACTGTGGATCCAGTTGAGATAGGTACTCTGGGAGCAATTCCAAACAAAGGACTTTTCCGGACAAGGGCAATACATCGCACTGACATCATATTCTTGCTGTTATGTCTGCACGTTAAACTGGTTAGTATTGATGTTTCCTCTGCGGATTCGCATGGCTTGAGCTCTTAACACGATTACTATCGACGTAAAACCAATGTATTATAAAACCAGAAAAACTCTGACGTAAAGCACAAAAACCAGTTTGGCTGCATTTCTGACAACATGCGGAAGGTGTACACGCAGAGGTGGTTCTCTGTGGGCGTTCCCACCTTTCCCCGGCGTCATTTCTGTCTGCTCCTGTCTCTGCCCCTCAAACACAGGGCGGTTGCTGGAATACAATGAAATACATTGGGATCCTCAGAATAGTTGCTTTTGAGTTTCTGGCTATCTAGACCAGAGCTTTCCAAACTTTTCATATTGGTTGCACACTTTTTAGACGTGCATCATTTCGCGACACAGTAACTTTACTAGCAATTTTACTAGCAAACCGGAGGTGGGGGCTTGTCTTCTGTAAGAATGAACTAAAGTACCTCCGCTGATAGATAGCAATGGGGTTTTAAAAAAAAAAAAACCAATCAGAGGCGGCAGTGTGGAGCAAGGGAGGGAGTGGTAGGAGAATGGGAGTTTCATGAAAGCTGAAGGAGTGGAAGTAGAAAACAATTTTCACTGCATTAATTCAACAGAATTCAACAGAAACCGGAGGGTGTGCAGATAACAATCCGATAAAATCAGAGTTAGTCGGGTTAAAAAACACCTCTCACAACACATGGTGAAATGTTCCTCCACTCTGGTGTGGAAATGGCTCCTAGATTGGCACATGACTCCTAGATTGTTGGATAGAATCTGAAGTACTGATGGTCCAAGGTAACAAAATAAATTGTGAAACTGAGAATAAGAATAACTACAAGCATGGTATTTTTCTTATCCTTGCATAGGGCTGGCACTTCTATGGAATGAGATTAAATGAGGCAGCTGCCTCTGGTGGCAGGTAATGAGAAAACAAGTTGTGGCAAGGCATTGTAGTGTTATTTTCTGCTGTTTGCTCTATTGCTGTCAGATTAACCCCTTTGCATCTTCTATTTATTATTTTTTCTGACTTTTGCTTCCACCTAGGTTGTCCACTGGCAGAGTCCACACATGCATGCCTACTTCCCAGCACTCAACTCCTGGCCTTCGCTCTTGGGGGACATGTTGGCAGATGCCATCAACTGCCTGGGATTTACTTGGGTAAATGACACCATTTCTGGAAAGAACTGCTGGTGCTAATTTTACCTGGTTGAGTGTGATGTAGTAGTTTGAATGTTGGACTATAACTCTGGGAGACCAGGGTTCAAATCCTCATGGAAACCCATTGTGTGATTGTAGGCATTTCACAGTCCCTTCAGCCTCATATGAAGGCAATGGCAATCCCCCCCTGAACAAATCTTGCCAAGAAAACCCCATGATAGGCTTTCCTTCAAGGTTGCCGCAAATCGGAAATGACTTGAAGGTGCACAATAACAACAAATGAAGAAATGATCAACCAGCAAAGATTTGTCAGCCACTGAAAGAAACTGCAGCTGATAAATTCTCTGCTGTTTTCACTGTAACCCTATGTACGCTTACTTAGAAGTACATTTGAACAGATATATTGTGGTTTGAGCACTGGACTACAACCCTAGATACCAGGGTCCAATTTCCTGATTGGCCAAGGAAACCCACTGTGTGACTGTGGGCATGTCACATACTCTCAGCCCCAGAAAACCTCACAATAGGGCTTTTGTTAAGTCAGAAATTACTTGAAGGCACACAACAACAACAACAACAACAACAACAACAGCAACAACAAAGTAGTATATAGATTTACAGCCCTAATAACATTTTTGTTATTTTTTGTTTTGTTATAGTTTATTATTCACTTTCAGTTCCCCCCATGCCAAGACTGTAAGTATTTGTGTTTGGTTTCCATGAGCCTATTTGAGGGTGCCACCTCCAGCAGCAAATTTTGTGTCATGAAAAGCTAACAAATTGTTCATTTGTGTACTGTAAGGGAGGGGGAAAGAAACTTGTGGGATTTTCAGCCACATAGCTGGTGCTGGATATATGCACAAGCAAATTAAACAACATCTTACAGATTATGAGGGACTTCTAATTATGTTTTAAAACTAAAGGTTAACTTCTACATAATTGCCACCTTGACACTGTCTTTCTGCAGTGGTGGGATTGTGTGGTCCACTGAGGTAACAAGATATGGTGATGATAACATTGTTGCTGGTAGGGTCTCCCAAGTCAAAGAGGCTTTTGTTGAGGAGTCACACACTAAATGGGTAAAACTGTGCAGCAGCAGCAGTATGTGGTGTGTGGGTGTGTGTGCGCATGTGCAGAGGATCTCTCAGAGACAGCTAACTCTAAAGGAGTTAGTACTATGCAGAAGAAGGCAATGGTAAACCACTCTTGAATACCTTTTACCTTGAAAATGTAGAAGGAACCACTTAGTGGAGTTTAGAAGAGTGAATTTCAGCAGGTTTTCTTTGTCACTTGGTTGCATGACAAGCCATACCTGCTGAAATTCCCTCTATTATACAACCATGGAAGATACAGGAAGCTTCTCCAGTTTTCAATGTGGCAACCCTACCTGTAATATCTTTGCTTTTCTGGACTTGGGAAAGCAGCTTGATAAAGTGGAAGGCATTAGGAAACGATTGCATTACAGGTGGATTGATTGAATGAAGGAAGCCACATCACTGAGAAGGGCAGTTGATGAGTAGGGCTTTCAGAGGTCTCTTATTCATAGGGTCACCCTAAGCTGAAGCTGACTTGATGACAAATGACAACAAACATTGGCTGTGACCTGTACAGACTTATTTGAAATCTAACACTTGACCTCCTCATACTCCTGTAAAATCTTTCAGAGTTTTCTGGGTCCCTTTCTCTTCTACCTAGATACCTCCATGCATCCTTGAATGTTATCTATATTTTTTTCCCACCTTCTATTTACAAGACATAAAAAAACTTCAGCCTTCATGCATAGGAGATGTGTGGCCAAGCAACATCAGAGTGTGGTCAAGATGATCAATGTTATTAATAAGGAAGTACACACAGCGTAAGAGTGGCTGCAGCAGCTTGCTTTTACCTGATCCTACTGGGAAAGGCAAGATTCCACTTCTCCACTCTTCTCCTCTCTGATAAATTAACTGAGTACAAACTACTCTTGCACTTTGAACTCAGTTTGCACCAAGAGAGATAAACTGAGGATAAAGAGAGGGACGGGGAGAAGTGGGATATTTCAAAAGCCGCTGAAAACAGTTGCAAAACAGATAATTAATAGTGATTTTCCATGCCAAATTGGAAGGTTTGTTTATGAATATCCACAGGCACAAATGTGTCAGGCTCTTATTTAGTGATTGACTTTTTACACTAACAATCGAATATACAATCAAAATAATATATGTTCAAAAAGTTAAAAAAAAACAGAAAGAAGAAAAAGGGAGTGAGGGAGAAAAGGAAAAAGACATATAACTAAAACATAGTAGACTCTGACCCCAGTCCTGACTGTAATAAAAAGAATTTAAAAAAGAGAAAAAATAGTATTATTCTAGCATTATAGTTCCAGCTAAATAATCCTACTAAAAATACTAATAACTATAACCACACATTATTACAATATTAGATTTCATATTGCTCAAAAACATCCATAAATGACTTCCTGTTCTTCAAAACATCTTGTTAGCTTGTCCTTCAAAACCCATGTTAATTTTGCAATTTGGGCCAATTTAGCAATCTTAATAACCCATTCTTCCAGCATCAGTTCTTCAATCCAAGCTTGAGCAAGCAATATTCTTGCTGCTGTTGTCATATACTGAAGAAGTAATCCATATTTAGTTCTTTATCCATAATGGCTATCAAAAACATTTCCGGTAATATTGCAAGATCTACTTTTGATTTTTTTTGGATTAACATATTAATCTTAAACCAGTAACTTTTTGCCTTCTTACGAGTCCACCGTATATGAAAAAGGCAGCTCTTCTTAACATCCCCTTCATTGGGCTGAAACATCCTGCACCATTTTCAACATCTTATTTGGGTTTAAATATTATCTGTACACCATCTTACACAGGTTTTCTTTTAAATTACTGCACATAGTAAATTTTATGTTTCTGGACCATATTTTTGCCCATACATCCATATGGACATTTTGGGCCCACTTTATCAAGTATTCATTAACAGGTTCATCTTCTCTCTCTAGTTTCAAACGCCATTTTTACACTTTTTTAATTACAAGGTCATCATTTTTGCGCAACTCTCACCAAGGCCATTTCCACACAATGTTGCTGTCCTGCAGTGGGGATGCATTGCTGGCAGTCCGCGAGTCATGCTTTTGCGGTCCCACTGCCAACACATCCCCACCCATCACAATCATGAGATATTCCATTAGGGGAAAAAATCCATTAATGGCTCACGATTGCTCAACACTCCCATCACTGGTGGCCATGTACAATCTAGGCGCTTCATTCCCCAGTGCAGCGTGGGAAAGATGCTGGCTGCACTGTGGAAGGAAGGTGCATGTAGTCTATGCTCCCATCTGCAGGCAGCTGGCTGGGTGCAGAGGCGAGCATTGGCACTGCTGGGATGATGCTGAGACAACGTTGGAAAAGGGCCAGGTGCAGAAATGGCCTAAAACTCATTTTCTTTAGCATCTATAGCTGCATTTCTCTTATCTTGATCATATTTGTCCTAAGTTGCATATAAGCAAACCAATTAAGATCTTTACTTTTCTTAAGAACCACCTCTCTTGATTTTAAATTTCTAGCTATCTTGTTCAAAATACTAAACAACAACAACAATAAAAAAGGTCAGGCTCCTTACCTAATAAAATACCATGTTTGCAGCATCTGAAGTATTTCCTTTTTCTTTGTGGATTTTATTGGATGCCTCATGGTTTTTGCTCTTTTTGGTAGGTAGTAGTAGCAAACTCAATACTTTTGGCAAAGCCATTCACCTGGAACAGAATCATAGAATCATAGAGTTGGAAGAGACCCCAGGGGCCACCAAGTCCAAACCCCTGCTAATGCACGAACACCCATCAAAGCATTCCCAACAGATGGCCATCCAGCCTCTGCTTTAAAACCTCCAAAGACACACTCCACCACACTCCCAGGCAGCACATTCCACAGGGAGTGTTCCTTTATTCCAATGGATAAAGGGTAAGATCTCCAGCTAAAAGGTAATTGTATGAGGTAGAGGAAGAATTGGACACAAAGAACCATAGAGCTTGAAGAGACCATAAAGGTCATTGAGTCCAACCCCTGCTATGTAGGAATATACCATCAAAGCATTCCTGACAGATGGCCATACAGCCTTTGTTTAAAAACCACCAAAAGAGACTCCACCACATTCCAAGACAGTGTATTCCACTCTCAAAATGCTCTTACCATAAGGATGTTCTTCCTTATGTTTAGATGGAATCTCTCTTCCTAAAATCTGAAACCATTGCACCATGTCCTAGTCGCTGGAGCAGCAGAAAACAGGCTTGCCCCACTCTCCATATGACATCTTTCCAAATATTTAAACATAGCCATCATGTCACCTCTTAACTTTATCTTCTCCAGGCTAAACATGCCTAGCATCCTAAGCCACTTGTCATAAGGCATGGTTACCAGGCCTTCTACCATTTTGGTAGTCCTTCTCTGAACATGTTCCAGCTTGTCAATATTTTATCTGAATTGTGGTGCCCAGAAATGGACACAGTATTCCAGGTAGGGTCTGACCTAAACAGAATAGCATGGTACTATCACTTCCCTTGACCTAGACACTACGGTCTTTTTGATAAAGCCCAGAATCACATTGGTTTTTTTAGCTGCTGCATCACACTACTGACTTGTGTTCAGCTTGTGGTCTACTAAGACCAGGGCCCTTTTTGCACCTTACCTTTTCGCGGCACTGGGGTGCAGGGATTGTGTGAGCAGCCTCTTGCGGAAGGCTCTCACGTCCCCGCTGCTTCAGCTTCGAAGCCACTGTCTGCTAGCGAGCGGGCAGGGTGAGGGCTCCTCCTCTTCCTTCCTCAGCTCAGCCTGGGATTTTCGCAGGCTGCACTGGAGCAGGAAGCGCGAGCGCCGCAGCTCCGGAGACTCTGCACTCACAGTAAGTGTGCATGGGGCCCTGGAGCGATGCACAATTGCGCACCATTTTCAGTTAGAAGCCGAAAATGAAATAATGTGCGATCAGCACCTGCTGGCCCCAGCAGCATCATGCAATTGTGAGGACGTCATGTGGATGGCTCCTCACAATTGCATGATGCTCCAGAGGCTCTTTCGCATGGTGGATGCTGTGCAAAAAGGGCCCAAGATATCACATGTGCTGTGGTCAAGTTAGGTGTCACTTTTCATATGTCTGTGCACTTCATTGTTTCATTGTTTTTCCTGCCCAAGTCCTTCCTGTAGAAATTAAGTTTGTTAGTTTTGGTGCAGCTCTCAAAACTGTTAAGATTAGTTTGAATTCTGATCCCATCCTCTGGGGTGTTAGCTACCCCAGATTGTGTCATCTGCAAATTTCATAAGAATGACCTCTATTTCTTTTCCAAATAATTGATAAAGACATTGAATAGAAATGGGCCCAGGACAGAACCCTGTGGCACTCCACTTGTCACTTCTTTCCAGGATGAAGAGGAGCCAATTGTGAGTACCCTTTGGGTTCATTTGGTCAATCAGTTACAGATCCACCTAACAGGATTGTCTAACCCAGATTTTACTAGCTTCTTTGAAAGAATATCATGGGGGACCTTGTCAAAGGCCTTACTGAAGTCAAGATATGCTATGTCCACAGCATTGCCTTCATCCACCAAGTTAGTAACTCTATAAAAGAAGAAGAAAAAGAGGAAGAGGAAGGGGAGGAAGGGGAGGAGGAAGTAGTAGTAGTAGTAGTAGTAGTAGTGAGATTAGTCTGGCATGACCTGTTTTTGAGAAGCCCATGTTGACATTTAGTGAGCATGGCGTTCCTTTCTAAGTACTTGCAGACTGTCTGTTTAATGATATGGTCTAGAATCTTTCTGGTGTTGATATCAGGCTGACTAGTCAGTAATTGTTTGGGTCCTCTTTCCTTCCCCATTTTGGGGATGGAGACAATATTTGCCCTCCTCCAGTCTGCTAGGACTTCTGTTGTTCTCCAGGAATTCTCAAAGATTATTGTCAGGGTTTCTGAGATTACTTCTGCCAGTTCTTTTAATACCTTTAATACCTTGGATATAGTTCTGAAGGAATATTGTCATTCCCTGGGGCTTTACTTGATTTTAGCAGTAAAATTAATGTGGACACCTCAGCCTCTGTGACCAGAGGCCATTCAGGTAAATTGCTAATACCAGCTTTTGGATCACGCACATGAGTATGCTCCATGGCATAGAGGTTACGAAAGTGAGCTTCCCATAAGGATGCTGGGATTATGGAAACAGAATTACAAAGACCTCCTGCTACTGTACTCCAAAATGTGATTGAATCATGCATCCTAAATGCCATTAACCAGATCATGACTGTTGGTTAGCATCAAATAGAATATTCATTAGAACAGGAACAACACCACTAGGCATGAGCAAGATGACATTTTCATGTATTCTTCCATAAACAGAATTTGATCCACCAGAAAGGGATTCTCTTATTTATCTTGTCACTTGCAGGCATCCAGCCCAGCCTCTACGGAACTGGAAATGAATGTGATGGACTGGCTGGCCAAAATGTTGGGTCTCCCACATATATTCTTGCACTATCACCCAGACAGCAGAGGTGGAGGCATATTGCAGGTAAGTGGCAGTAATGGGGAGAGGGTGTGTTTGAGCACTTGGGTCTTCTGTCCAGTGTTTTGTTTGAAATGGAGAGTGCATCCAGTGGCTAGAAATCCCGATGAAGGAACAAAGACACCAGGTGTGCCATAGGAACTCAATTTAAGAAAGGAAACTTACCTAGGATAATACTAAGTAGTTTGAGCTTTGGACCACAACTCTGGAGACCAAGGTTCAACCCCTGCTCAGACACAGAAACCCACTGGGTGACTTTGGGCAAGTCACGCTGTCAGCCTCAGAAGGAGACAAAGGCAAACTTCCCCTGAACGAATCTTGCCAAGAGAACTCCATGATAGGGTCAGCATAAGTCATAGAATCATAGAATCATAGAATCATAGAAATGTAGAGTTGGAAGAGACCACACGGGCCATCCAGTCCAACCCCCTGCCATGCAGGAACACTCTCAAAGCACTCCCGACAGATGGCCATCCAGCCTCTGCTTAAAAACCTCCAAAGAAGGAGACTCCACCACACTCCGAGGCAGCATATTCCACTGCCGGACAGCCCTGACCGTCAGGAAGTTCTTCCTGAGGTTCAGGTGGAATCTCCTTTCCTGCAGCTTGAATCCATTGCTCCTTGTCCTGGTCTCTGGAGCGGCAGAAAACAAGCCCTCTCCCTCCTCTACATGGCATCCCTTCAAATATTTAAACAGAGCTATCATGTCCCCTCTTAACCTTCTCTTCTGCAGACTGAACATACCCAGCTCTCTAAGTCTATCCTCATAGGGCTTGGCTTCCAGGCCCTTCACCATTTTGGTTGCCCTCCTCTGGACCTGCTCCAGCCTGACCATGTCCTTCTTGAATTGGGGTGCCCAGAACTGGACACAGTATTCAAGATGAGGTCTAACCAAAGCAGAGTAGAGTGGTACCAGTACCTCCCTCGATCTAGACACCATACTCCTATTGATGCAGCCGAGAATTGCATTGGCTTTCTTGGCTGCCGCGTCACACTGCTGACTCATGTTCAGCTTGTGGTCTATTAAGACTCCTAGATCCCTTTCACACGTACTGCCATCCAGCCACGTGTCCCCCATCCTATATTTCTGCATTCCATTTTTTCTACCTAAGTGTAGGACCTTACACTTCTCTCTGCTGAATTGCATTTTGTTAGCCTTGGCCCAGCTCTCCAATCTGTCCAGGTCATTTTGAATTTTGATCCTGTCCTCTGGCATATTAGCAACCCCTCCCAATTTGGTGTCATCTGCAAATTTGATGAGCATGCCCTCTATTCCTTCATCCAAGTCATTGATGAAAATATTGAACAGCACTGGGCCCAGGACAGAACCCTGTGGCACCCCGCTAGTCACTTCTCTCCAGGATGAAGAATGACTTCTCCAGCCAGAAATGACTTGAAGGGACACAACAACAACAAATCTAGTTTCACTTTAGGAAGTTGGATAAAAGAGAAAAGGTGGGAAGATCCCAAAGAGTATCAATTTATATCACAGAGAGGTCAGAATAAATGGATAGGAGATTAGGAAAATCTGAGACTCTTAAATGATTAAAATCTATCACTGAGTAGTTCCAGAAGGTAAAATCAGACTCTGGAAATCTCAAGATTTTTCAATTCTTTTTTGTTTTGATTGTACTTGCTTACTTACAGGTTCCATCTAGTCACTTTCCTGAAATATGTCTACCTCCCTTGTGTCCTTCCCCCTCCCACTAATCCTATATGATGTCCAGTCTCACGCAACATCTCCAAAATTGATTTTCTCAAAATTTCATGGAGCCATTATTATTGCTATCATTATTCAAGATATTATTATTGCTGTTGTTGTTATTGTTATTGTCAAAGTGCTGAAGAGTTTCAGCAATATTGTACTAGTTAAGCATTAGAATAATTTTCTTTTAGCAATAGCTTGAATCCACGTACAGGAAATAATAGCTGTGTTTACTCTTAGCAGCCATCTTAGCTAGTTCTGAGAATATGGACACATACAAGAGAAATACAGATAAATTTCCTTTTGAAAAATACTGGGTTAATTTTAACTTGGCTGGAGAGTGGGGATGAAAAGTTGTTGGTAACACTGAGAGCACCCAGGAAATACCTTGGGATAAAGTAAATATCATGTGGATCTCCAAAATAAACCTGGAAAGCACACGTACAAAACCTTGTATAAAACAGTTTTTTAAAATCCACTGCTTTCTCTGCAACATGATTTTAATTTAGGATTAAGTGTTGCCTTCCTAACATTTAAGACCTCTGTGGGAAATTACATTTATACCCAGAAAAAGGATTAGGATTAGGCAAACCTCAGGCTTGTTTTTGTTTTTGTACTGGAACCCCAAGCAACTAAAACATCTTATAGAATAGAATCAAACTATTCTGATATCAGGAATATGATGAGTGCAGGAATTGGACAAAAGCTACACAGTGCTGTCACAGAGATGGGTTACTTTAGTATTTTCCTTCTCTAAGGCTGTTAGACAGCTGTTAGACCCATGGAATCTAAGTCAAAACTTAGTAGTAGTAAATTGAATTGATGGCATCGGTTTATTCTAGCTGATCAAACAACTAGATTTAGGCTTATTTTCTGATGGAGCAAGCTTATTTTCAGCTGCTCTAGAGACTAGGGCCCTTTCCGCACCTTACCTTTTTCCAGTGCTGGGGTGCGGGGATCACGCAAGCAGCCTCCAGCGAGAGGCTCTCGTGTCCCTGCTGCTTCAGCTCCACACAAGCTACATACTCGCATGAGAGCCCCTCTTCTTCCTTCCGCAGTGCAGCCTGGGACTTTCCCAGGCTGCGCTGGGGCAGGAAGCGCAAGTGGTGTGGCTCCGGAGGCTCTGCACGCCAGGTAAGTGCACACGGGACCCGGGAGCAATGTGCAATCACGCACCATTTTCAGCTTCTAGCCGAAAATGAAAAGGTGTGCGATCAGAGCCTGCCAGCTCCTGGAGCATCATGCGATTGTGAGTGCATTGTGCAGATCACTCCTCACAATCGCGCAACGCTCCAGGCACCCTTTCGCATGGAAAATGCTGTGCAAAAAGGGCCTGGAACATGAAACAAACAAATTGCAGGAAAAGATTTCACTTCACATTTGGAAGAACTTAACTCGGCAGATCAACTTCCTTGGAAGGTGGTAAACTCTCCATCTTTTGAGGTTTTTAAACAGAGCTTGGATGGGTATCTTATAGGAGTGCTTTATTTTTGAGTACCTATGGGACAGGTGGTTGGACAAGATGGCCCTTGTGATAGAAATCTTGTGGGTCATCTAGTGGCCCTTGTGAAAGAAATCTAAGATTCTATGATTTCAGAGAAATCCACTTTTGGTTACTCTATGGTTTCTCCTATGTCAGCCCATCTAATCTAGGGCAGAACCAGCAAGGATGAAGAAGATATTTGATATCACTGTTGTTAAACAGCTTGGTCTTAGAAATTCTTCTCATTCTACAATAAAGTTATCCACAGATCTACCAACAAATTCTGATGGTGAAGTAGTTCACTTACCACTGTGATCTGCAAACTAGGAGGGATTTAGATTTTGTTTTTGCCATTAACTCTCAGGTTAGCCTTAGGCCCTTTTTGCACGGCATTTTCCATGCGAAAGGGCGCCTGGAGCATTGTGCGATTGTGAGGAGTGATCTGCACAACGCACTCACAATCGCGCAACGCTCCAGGGTAGAGCAGGTGCTGATCGTGCACCTTTTCATTTTTGGCTAGAAGCCGAAAATGGTGCGTGATCGTGCATTGCTCCTGGGCCCCATGTGCACTTACCTGGCGTGTGGAGCCTCCAGAGCCACACCGGTTGCGCTTCCTGCCCCAGCGCAGCCTGGGAAACTCTCAGGCTGCACTGTGGAAGGAAGAGGTGGGGCTCTCACACAAGCAGACAGCTCGTGCGGAGCCGAAGGATCCAGGACGCGAGAGCCTCTCGCCGGAGGCTGTTCACGCGATCCCCACACCCCAGAGCCTGAAAAAGGGTCTTAGACAAACAGAATTTTCAGCATTATCCACCTTTTTGCAATATACTCATGATAATGGATAATATATTACTAGTGATATAGGCTACTGCAAATACTCTTAACCATGGTTGCATTTCTGCAAGACCCATATCCCCATTATGGTTGCAGAGGTGCAATTCTCCGGGCATAATTTGTTACAGCAGTAGTAGCTCTTTCTAAGGCACAGCATAAGTGCATTCCCTAGCAAGCTTACAATAGTGCAATGGGAACATCAGTCAGCCGTGTGATGTGGCAGCCAAGAAAGCCAATGCGATTCTTGGTTGCATCAGTAGGAGTATGGTGTCTAGATCGAGGGAGGTACCCGCATTCCGAGTAGGAAGTCAAGTTACTTTATGTAGTATGTTGTGCTGGATGTATTATATCGTTGATTTTTTGTTTTTTGTAGATTTTTGTGTTTGTGTGTGTTCAGACTTGTTGTTTTGTGACAGAATAATAGAATAATAGAATCATAGAGTTGGAAAAGACCCCAGCGGCCATCGAGTCCACCCTCCTGCTATGCAGGAACACACATCAAAGCATTCCCAACAGATGGCCATCCAGCCTCTGCTTAAAAACCTCCAAAGAAAGAGACTCCACCACACTCTGAGACAGCATATTCAACTGCCGGACAGCTCTGACCATCAGGAAGTTCTTTCCGAGGTTCAGGTGGAATCTCCTTTCCTGCAGCTTGAATCCATTGCTCCTTGTCTTAGTCTCTGGAGCAGCAGGAAATAAGCCTTCTGCCTCCTCGACATGACATCCCTTCAAATATTCAAACATGGCTATCATGTCCCCTCTTAACCTTCTCTTCTGCAGACTAAACATGCCCAGCTCCCTAAGTCACTCCTCATAGGGCATGGCTTCCAGACCCTTCACCATTTTGGTCGCCCACCTCTGGACACGTTCCAGCTTGTCGACGTCCTTCTTGAATTAAAGTGCCCAGAACTAGACCCAGTATGCCAAATGAGGTCTAACCAATGCAGAATAGAGTGGTACCATTACCTCCCTCGATCTAGACACCATACTCCTATTGATGCAACCAAGAATCGCATTGGCTTTCTCGGCTGCCACATCACACGGCTGACTGATGTTCAGCTTGTGATCTACCAAGACTCCTAGATCCGTTTCACATGTACTGCTATCCAGTCAAGCAGCCCCAATCCTATATTTGTGTGTTCCATTTTTTCTGCCTAAGTGTAGGACCTTACCTTTCTCTTTGTTGAAATTCATTTTATTAGCTTTGGCCCAGCTCTCCAATCTGTCAAGGTCATTTTGAAATTTGATCCTGTTCTCTGGTGTATTAGCAACTCCTCCCAATTTGGTGTCATCTGCAAATTTGATCAGCATGCCTTCTACTCCTTCATGCAAGTCATTGATGAAGATGTTGAATAGCACTGGGCCTAGGACAGAAACCTGTGGCACCCCACTAGTCACTTCTTTCCAGGATGAAAAGAAGTCATTGGTGATCACCCTTTGGGTTCAGTCAATCAACCAATTACAAATCCACCTAACATTAACCTTGCCCATCCCGGATTTTACTAGCTTCTTTGCAAGAATGTCATGGGGAACTTTGTCAAAGACCTTACTGAAGTCAAGATATACCACGTCAGATCATTAAATTCACTAGATCTTATAGTTTACAAGAAAATGCCATGAAAATGATGTTTAGATGGTACCTCCCCCCAGTTTGACTTGGCAAAATATTTAAGAATGTAAACAATCAATGTTGGAAATGTCAGAAAGAGAAGGGCACTTTCTTTCACCAATGGTGGGGATGTAATAGAGCACAGGAATACTGGTATATGGTAAGAGCAGTAATACAAAAAATGGCACAGTGAGTTGGATCCAAAACTCTCTTTGTACATACATGACCCCAGTGTAGTTTGGGGGGAGAGCACAGACAGGCTAATTTGGAACATGATTGTTACTTAAGGGTGGTATATTCCAGGTACTGGAGGAAAATCTCAATTCCATGCATAGAAGAGTGAATGAATAAACTAATAGAAGTATCAGAGATGGACAAGCTTACCTATCTTCTAGATAATGAAACAAGCCATAAATTTCTTCGAACTTGGCAGCCATTCCTAGATTATTTGCAAAAGAAAACACAAATATAGAGTAGGAACTAAAGGTGTTTAAAGTACTTAATTTTGTGTAAATTATAAAATGAGTAAAACAAGAATAATAAATACCTTTGTGAGCAAATAGGAATTCTCGACAAAGGAAAAAAGAAAAAGAAAGTGTGTATTTAGAAAAGTTCTGTGACGATGTTATATGTATATATGTTGCTAACACAAGACTCCTCGGAAATAACGAAAGTTATCAATTTAACATGAGTGGATATGATGTAAGAATGACTGTGGATGAAGAAGTAGAAGGCATGCTGATCAAATTTGCAGATGACACCAAATTGGGAGGAGTTGCTAATACACTAGAGAACAGGATCAAATTTCAAAATGACCTTGACAGATTGGAGAGCTGGGCCAGGTTTAACCCTTGTAATTTCTAGCTACAAAAAGATCTTATAGTAGATGATGGGAAAGACCTCTCTTTGAGAAATAGGAGTGCTATGTTGGATAGACAGTGCCGGTATATGACAGTTTCCTATATTCTGATATATAGGCATACCTCAGTTAACAAAGCCTCTGATTAAGAAGCTTATTTTTACAAGAAGAAGCTTATTTATGTCTTCATAGCGATGCAATCTGCCTTTTTCTTCTTGTTCTCTGTCTAGATGGAAGTTTTTTTTAAATAGCATTGGCATTGGGAGGGTGATGAGGAGGACTAGAGAAATCAGGATGCTGCAACATGTCTGCAGTAAACAACACAATAAAGCCTGCGCTGGAAAAGAATGAGATTCTGCTCTAGGTGATCCTACTGTAGTTGTGTGTGCCAGCCTACAACAGGCAAGGCAAACAGCAGCTGCCTCCAGATTCCCTCATGGACCATGCATGCAAAATAGTGAGAAAAGGGATGACTGGATGAGATTGCCTCATCAGCTCACCCCAGCATGTTAAAAAACATTTATCTATATATAGATCTGGCCACCAAAATGGAAGTCGTAAGAGTAGAGGCTGATGAAAAAAAGCCATTGCTGGATGGATGCCTTTCGGAAGAGGCCTTCTAGTGGTCTCTGGAAGGTTCAGAATACATTTCTTTACTTATCACATGCTCACCTGACCTGGTGATTTCATTTCATATATACATATTGTTAGTTTTGAATAAAACATTGCTGAAACATGTTGAACTGTTTTTCTTTTTTGTGGTGCAGGAACCTATCCCTATTCTTTTCACATTATTTCTGGTACCAAAATATCTGTTAAACAATTCATGCCCAGGAATATATCTGCTTCTTTAACTGAGGTATACCTAGATGTTGTGACAGCATTAGTAATCACCCACTTCCCCCCTTCCTTCCTTCCTTCCTTCCTTCCTTCCTTCCTTCCTTCCTTCCTTCCTTCCTTCCTTCCTTCCTTCCTTTCCTCTATCCAGAGTACTGTTAGTGAATCAACCTTGATTGCTCTTCTGGCAGCAAGAAAGAATAAAATTCTAGAAATGAAAGGAACGGAGCCAGACACAGATGACTCTATTCTGAACTCTCGTCTGATTGGTTATGCCTCAGACCAGGTAAAGTACTCTTGTGTGTATTTAGCTGTGTAAGTGTGTGAAGTAATTTTCTGTGATATCACTAGGATGTGTATATTGAGTGATACTCAATATTTAATATATATAGTTGAGGGCCAGTGTGGTGTAGTGATTTGAGCATTGGACCACAACTCTGAAGAGCAGGGTCTGAATCCTCACCTGGACATTGAAGCTCACTGGGTAACTCTGGGCAAGTCACATTCTCTCAGCCTCAGAGAAGGGCAAAAGCAAACCCCTTCTGAACAAATATGGCCAAGAAAACCCCCTGAGAGAGTCCCCTTAGGGTTGCCATAAATTGGAAATGACTTGAAGGCACATAACAATAGACAGACAGACAGACAGATAGAAAGACAGATAAGCTGTCAATAGATGATTCCCCTTTGAATTTGGAAGCTAAGCAAGGTTGGACCTTGTACTTGAAGAGAAAACAATGAAAGCATACCAGAGATTTGATGACAATATGTTCCATTAGTTCCTCCTCAACTGGCTTTTAGGACTTTTTTTTTCCCCTTTATAAATTGCTTCTCCTCTGAATGGAAGAAAATCCCGACCAGTGTAGTATAGTGATTTGAGTGTTGGACTAGGATACCAGGAAAGCAGAGTTCAAATTCCTGCTTGGCCATGGCAATCCATGGGCAAATCATACTCTCTTAGTCTCTGAGGAAGACAAGGAAAAATCCTCTTTGAACAAATTTTGCCAAGAAACCCCCGTGATAGGTTTGCATTATGGTCTCCATAAGTCTGAAATGACTTGGAGGCACTCAGTGGGCTTCTGTGGCTGAGCAGGGATTCGATTTGGGATTTGCCAGAAGACTGCTTTGAGAAGGCAAGCTCTGTACTCAATAGCTCTCCCCTAGTTCTGCTCTCTTGTTCTCTTGGAGGATTGGTTACTCAGGGAATCAAATGGCATTTTTCTGGAGGCAGCAGGGCAGTTCGTGACTGCTAATCATTATTGATTATACGTCTGCTTTGTGCATTGTACTTTCCTCTGAATATATACTTGTGGCAGGACTACAGGGCGCAACCATGTCTAGGATCAGCAGATTTTATGAAGGTGGTATGGTATCATTTGATGACAGTAAGGTAGCTGTCTTGTGCATGCATACATGAGAATGTGGAGAGCTTCTTCTGAATATATGCACAGACACACATTAATGGACTGAAATCCTACAAGATTCAGGTCAAGTGTAAAGTAATGCTCTGCCACCACAATTTTGCTGGACTGTCTTTCAATCCAACTCTAGTATGGGAGAACACCTTCTGAGCTATTTAGTGGCTGGGACTGGATGGAGGGGAGCAAGCAGTGTCCAGCTGTACTTTTGTAGCTGGGAGACGAAAAAGAGAGAGAGAGAGAGAGGGAGAGTTGTTCTGGACCTTCATGGAAGATGTGTGCACTTGGTGGAGATCTTGGAAAATGACTTTTCATCTCATTTCTTGGCTACAAAACAGCAGCTGAACACTGCTCTGGTGTTCCCTTGACCTTCTCTGCCATTAAATGCCCACAAAAATGTATTTCCATGGTATGGATGCTGCCTCCCTTATGGCTGAGGGCATTATGCAATGGGGTATCAGTGGTGTTATTCAACCAGTTCATGGCAATTCACTGGAACTGGTTGTTAAAGTTGTTGAAAGATCTGGAGGCTAGAGAAGTTAAAAGGAGAGCCAGAAGTAGCATAGGGGAGGAAGTGGAAGAGCCTGGAGTGGACAAGAAGGATGAAAAAGCAAGAGAGTCAGGGCCGTGGAAAGGGAAGGAAAGGATCCTTCAGAGCCATGAGGGAGAGCTGAGGATGTGTCAAGTGCACCACCATCCAGCATGGCTTCTTGCTGAGGGGTGGAGGAAACATCAGCCAAATGTAGAACTGAGGGAGCAATATTGCCATCTGCTGGGATCCTGCCAGAGAGGCAGCAAACATGCCCAGAACTGGTTGTTAATTATTTTGAATGACCCGCTGGGAGGTAATAAGAACCTAGAGTCCTAGAGTCAGAATCATAGAATTGGAAAAGGCCTCACAGATCGTTAAATCCAACCACCAGCTCAGTGTAGGATTTCCAGCTAAATATCCCCAGCCTCTTTTTGAAGGTGTCCAGAGAAGATCTCACCATTTCTCTAGGCAGTTGGTTCCTTTGCCAAACTGCTCTTACTGTCAAGAAGTTCCTTCTAATGTTCAATCCAAATCTACTCTCCTGTGATTTCAACCCATTAGACCTGGTACTATTCCCTGGGATGGCAGAGAACAGGCCTGCCCCCTGCTATCTGTGACAGCCCTTGAGATATTTAAAGAGTGAAATTAGGTCACCCCTCAGTCTTCTCTTCACCAAGCTGAACATGCCCAGCTCCTCCACCCTTCCATATATGTTTCATTCTCCTTACCTTTTATCATCCTTGTTACTCTTTTCTAAGACCTACTCCAACTTGTCTATATCATTCCTAAAATGAGGCTCCCCCCTCCTTCCACAAGGAAACCAAATTTATATAACTATGCCTTTTATTCTGCACATGCCTTAAGCTATCCCAACTTAATGTTTCCCAGAGACACTGGACTACAAGCCTTACCATTCCTGCCAGCATGAACTAGAAGTAGTGGGTATCAGTTTGGAGAGGGGTGGGCTAACCCTTTCCTAGTACTGAATCTTTTTGACCACCAAGACCAGCAGCTGAGCATCTGGAATCTGCGGCTTCTCTTTCTGTGCAGGCCCACTCCTCAGTTGAAAAGGCAGGCTTGATTTCCCTTGTGAAGATGAGATTTCTGCCTGTAGATGAAAATTTTTCTTTGAGAGGTGAAACACTGAAAAAAGCCATTGAAGAGGACAGAAGCCGTGGCCTGGTGCCAGTCTTTGTAAGTTTTGCACTCTTTCCTTAGGTACAATGACTAAGTGTCAGCAATGGGATTGACTTCAAATCACTGTTTTTAAGATTGTGAGACTACATATAGACACAACTGGGCCAAAAGAAACCAGTACCATGGGCAATAATGTTTCTACACCATGCAAAATACTGCTTCTACAGCTATAAATTATAATACCTTCAACTTTCTATAAAACTTTAACTTGTCTTTTACCAGCACCTTGGACAGTTTGCAAATCAATACCTTTTTCATCTCTATTCTTGAGGTTTTACTTTACTTTTTTGACAAGTCTATGGTTTTGTCTAGGTTTGTGCAACTCTGGGTACAACTGGTGTCTGTGCTTTCGACAGCCTTTCAGAGCTGGGTCCAATATGTAAGTAATTGTGCTGCTTCTCAAAAGGGATTTTCCTAAAAATTGGGTGCTGAATAAGGGACCCCTTCCATTAATGTTATTAATAGAAGGTATTAATAGAGAGCCAATGCAGGGTAGTACACTGTATTAATAGAGAGCATTAATAGAGACCCAAGTGTTAATGGACAGCCAGTTCAGTGTAGTGATTTGCATGTTTGACTAGGACTCTGGAGGCTGGGGTTCAAATTCCCACTCAGCTGTGGAAACCCATTGGATAACCTTGGGTCACTCTATCAGCCTCAGAGTAAGGGAAAGGCAACCTCCCCTCAAACAGATCTTGCCAAGAAAACCTGTGATAGGTGGGCATTAGGATCATCATAAATTGGAAAAAAATTGAAGCAGCAGCAGCAGCAACAACAACAGGTGTTAAGAACAGAGGGGCTCCATATTTGAAGAGACCACAACGAAGTGGACCATAAACAATCATTCAAAATTTCCCAAAGTATCCTAAAGCACTTGATATAGCACTGCTAATGAGTATGATGGGCAATTAAAGTGTCGGTTCTCAGACTCAGCTACTCATCACAGAGGACTCCAGTTTAGGCCTTGCAACTCAGCTGAGTATGCTTGAATCACCCAGTCAGCATCATTTCCAACTGACCGAATGACTCATAACTAACAATTTCTTCCTTTTTCATGATAACTAAAACTGGCATGGTGTACTGATTTGAGCATTGAACCACAACTCGAGAGACCAGCATTCGAATCTCCACTTGGCCATGGAAACCCACTGGGTGACCTTGGGCAAATTGTATTCTCTCAGCATCAGAGAAAGGCCAAGACAAGCCTCCTTTGAACAAATCTTGCAGAAAAACCATCCTAGTACATTTTCCTTAGGGTTGCCATAAGGCAAACATGACTTGAAGGCATACAACAACAGCAGCAACAGCAACATCATCTGCTGTCTGAGGCTACTGGAGGCTTGGTGCCAGTCTTGTGTTCTCTGAATACCTTGTGGATTTTGGCCTAAGCCAAGGCCTAACCTTCAATTCCTTTCCAGGTACAAGAGAGGGACTCTGGTTGCATGTTGATGCTGCATATGCTGCAACAGCATTTCTCTGCCCAGAATTTAGAGTATTTCTGGATGGAATTGAATCTGCTGATTCTTTCACTTTCAACCCCTCGAAATGGATGATGGTTCACTTTGATTGCACAGCGTTCTGGTAAGTGTGCCACAAAAGATCACCTGGTTATTTACACATGTGGTGTTTTGCCCCCATGGAATTCTTCACATCTACTATTTCTTCCCACTTTTATAGGGTCAAGGACAAATACAAGCTACAGGAAACCTTCGGTGTTAATCCCATCTACCTCAGACATCCCAATTCAGGTTCAGCTACTGATTTCATGGTGAGTCAAATATTAATAAGTGAGGGCTAAATTAAATCAGACAACCCAGGTGGGCTTATTCACATAAGGCAGATAAACCTCAATTGCAGCAAGATAATAGTGTCTTTGGCTGGAACTTATCCCATGACGTCATTTCTTTTCTGTTGTTCTCGCTGTGGGTGATAGTTTGAAAAACGTTTCCTTTATTACACATAAACAACTGGTCTCCCACCAGGAGAACAACAGAAGAGGAATAAGGTAATCCAATCCTAGCCAAAGACACTATTACCTTGTTGTAATTGAGATTTACTTCCCTTGTGTGATAATGTTTGTAGTCTCTAGACTTAGCACTAGGATGATGGTGAGGAGTATGTGATTCAGATGGAAACACAAGGCTGGTGACAGTGGTGGTATAACATGAATTTGGAAGAATTTCCTTTTAGACTATAATTTCCAGAATTTTCCAGAGAGTATATCTAGTTACATTTTTGGCCTTCTGCATTTATAGGTTTCATTTTTGCAGATTTGATTATGCACTGATTATTTGCTGCTACCTCCACAGCTGCCCTATGCCATTTTTAATAGGCCCTGCACACCTCATGATGCTAATGACCCTATTAAAAACTGCATGTGTCAGCATTGGAGGCAGCAGTAAGTCCCACCAGCCACCCACCTCTGCCTTGTAAAAGAACTTCAGTGCCTCAGAGGGATCCACAGTGAGTTGAATACACAGATCATGCTTTTTTTGTGTTAAATATGGTCTAGGGGAGGCCTAGAGTTATTCATGGTTTTTCCAATTTCGTGGGGGTTCTGAACCTCTAAGCCCAGCAAATATGGAGGGATGACTGTATTTTGTAATTCATGTTGCCATATTTTCTCTTTTTTGATTTTTTTATTTATAAAAGGAATAACAACAAACAGCAAAATAAAAATACACACAATAGCAATACATAAAACAAAATAATACAAAAGCAAACAGGCTATGAAATAACCTACACCACAATAAACTAATAAAAAAGAAAGCAAAACTGTAGCTATCAAATTAGACTGCAGAACACTACATATAACTAAAAAAGTGGGTCTTGTCCCTGCTGCAAACAGTGAATAGTAATCCAACAGTAACAACTAATCATTAAATCATAGACTAAATTTAAGTTGTATACTTGTTGCCTGTTATTTATAGAATCAGAGAAACATATATCTGGCAGAGACCACAATGAACATTGAGTCCAACCCCCTGCCATTCAGGAAGACATACTCAAAGTACCCCAGAAAATGGATATCCAGCCTCTGTTTAAAAACTTTCAAAGAAGGTGACTCCACCACACTCCAAGGCAGCATATTCTACTGTTGAACAGTTGTTTCCATGAGAAGTTCTTCCTGATGTTTAGGTGAAATCTTTTTTCCTGTAGTTTGAACCCATTGCTCTGTGTCCTGGTCTCTGGAACAGCAGCAAACAAGCTTGCTCCATCTTCAATATGACATCCCTTCAAATGTTTGAACATGACTATCATGTCACCTCTTAACTTTCTTTTCATCAGACTAAACATACCTAGCTCCATAAGTCACTCCTCATAGGGCATGGTTTCCAGACCTTCACCATTTTGGTCATCCTCCTCTGGACATGTTCCAGCTTGGCAATATCCATCTTGAACTATGGTGCCCAGAACTGGACAAAGTATTCCAGTTGAGGTCTAACCAAAGCATAATAGAGTGATCAAGTGTCCTTTGATCTCGGCACTGTACTCCTGTTGATACAGCTCAGAATTGCATTGGCTTCTTAACTGCCGCATCTTGGTTAATTTGAAAGTTCTTTAGACATCCTACCATTTTTCCTCTTCAATGGAATTGTTTGAAACAGTGCCTTCAATTTCTCACTTTTAAGAAACTTCCATCTATCATAACCTCCTTTCTCTTTTTGTATGCCTGACCACAGGATGACTCCTAATATTTCTCTAAGTTTACTGAAATAAGACTTCTTAAAGTCTACAATGCAAGTCTGTCTATGCTTGGCTTCCCCTTTCCACCGTATTCAAACTCCAAGAGAACATGTTGGTCACTCGCATCTAAGGATCCCACCACTTCCACCCCATTAACCAGGTCATCACTGTTGGTTAGGATCAAGGACAAAATAGCTGATCCCTTTGTTGCCTCTTCCAATGAAATTGCCTGCCAGGCAAGTGAGGAATTTGTTGTATCTAGTATTCTTGGTAGAATAAGACTTCCAACAAATATCTGCATAGTTGAAGTCTCCCATTATTGCTATCTCTTTTTTTTTCTCCTGGATGCATGGTCATCTATTTCAGGAAGGCCTCATCTAAACCCTCAGTCTGGTTTGAGGGTCTCTAATAGACTCCCAAAATGACATACCAGTTTTTTTTATCTCCCCCTCAATTTTTACCCAAATGCTCTCAACCTGGCTTCCAGTATTTAAGTCATGGATCTCTTAACAGAAATAACATCCTTGATATATAATGCTACTCCTCCTCCCTTCCTGTTTAGCCTATTTCTCTAAAATAGATTGTACCCGTCTATTACTACATTCCAATCGTGAGTCTCATCCCACCAAGTTTCAGTGATGCCTATCATATCATATCTGCTTTGCTGTGCTAAAAGTTTAAGTTCTTCTTTTTTGTTTCCCATGGACTGTGCATTAGTGTAGCATTATCTGTGTGCATTATCTTCATAATAAATCTAAACTTACAGTATGTGGCTATAATTAATACTTCTAAGTACAGTATTAATAATTCTAACTTCATTATTAAAAATCACTCTGAACAAATATGAACAATAACTTCATAATCACTTAGCAATTAATCACTAGCAACATACTATTATTATATTATTTTTATTATATTATATTATATTAGTAACTATATTAAAAATTGGTAGTTCTTGAAATGATCATTTTCTATATATATTTGTTCTTTTTATAATAGAAAAAAAAGTAAAACTATTTTCCAACTATTCTTTTTGATGATTAAAAAAATAACAAATCTGAAATTAACTATAAGGAATACAGGAAAAAACTATCTTTCATCATCAAATATCCTCAATCCCTTCATAAATTTTATTTCTAGTAATTCATAGTCATGAACCAATTTCATAAACCATAAATCACGAATCATTTTCCACATCAGATACTTTCTTCTTTTATTTCTTCCTATATTTCATTTTTCCAAAAATACAAAATCATATATAAGTAATCATTAACTATTTACATAAGCCATAGATTATAAGCCATTTTGATCGATGAATTCTTACTTCCTTCTTTACTTCTCTCTATTCTTCTTTTTCCCTAAAACAGAGTCATGTGTAAGTAATCCTAAAAGGTCTTTTATCAAGGCAACAATGAGTAATCTATGTCTTTCATCTTTATACATTAACATTAATTCTTCAGGTCTTACCCAGCTGAAAAGAATATTTTTCCTTTACTAGGGTTAGTGGTGCAGGACACCCACCAAAAATAAAAAAGCTACAAATATCAACATCTCTGTGTGTGTCTCAAGAAAGGAGGCCAAGGCATGCTGGGGAGAATGTGCACCCAGGGTCCAAACTAGGTCAGGGAAAGGAGAGGTCATCATGGTGACCACATACGTCCTGTATCGAGCACATCTTCTTCCTTGGGTGTGTGGAGGCATTGGGAGAGGGTTTCTGGTACTGAGAAATTGGATTGTGAGCCATCCTTGGCTGACTAGGCAGTGGTTGGTGGTAGAGGAGGAGGATCAGAAATAGCCTTTAAAAGGGCTGCATGGGCTGATTGGAGCTACCGAGAGGGAAGGTTCCCCCAGAAAAGAAGTGCTGGGGGGGCACATGGGTTGGAGAAACTCACAAATAATGAAATCCATAAAAGTTAAAACCACAAATGTGGAGGGCCAACTTACAGTAGCAATATATGTAATAATATATATAAAACACTGGTTTCCACATTTCAACTATTTTCACTTTTTGACAATAGTCCCTAACTCTTCAAATAAGCAGGGGTTGCCTTAACCAGAGATCTACAGTTAGGGCTAGGAAAGAATCCTACCTGACACTCTGGAGAACCACTGCTGCCTGTTAAGGTTGTTAAAACTGGGCTAGATGAACCAAGGTTCTGACCGAGAATAATGCATATTCTTATATCTCCATAGTTACCTGGCAGGGGAGATACCATGATCACAAACAAAAATATTTTTAACCTTTTAGAGATGTCTTGAAAGCTTCTTCCAAAATACATCCAGGGACATTTTTTTATCTTTCACCAGCCTCCACCTTTCTTATGATTTTTCTTTCCTCTGGTAGGCAGGTACACACAGCCACAATAGGACTGGCTACATTTTTTACTGCTGACATGCTGCGGCAACCTGACACTGAAAATCTGTGTTTCTCCAGCCCTTCTTCACCAGTTTTTAGCTGTTGTTGCTAAAAAGAAAAAAGAAAAGAAAAAAACCTTCCAGCTGAACTGTGGGAGAGGAAAAGTGAGGAGGGCTGATCAGACATGAAAAGACTTTGTAAAAAGGAGCTTCTTTGTCAGAGACTTTGTTGATTGAAGTATGCCCACACTGATTGATTGATTGATTGATTGATTGATTGATTGATTGATTGCAGAAGGAAAAATAACATTAAGACAAGGGCATAACATTTTAAAAATTTCTGTCAAAAATGTTTCTATAAACGTCCTTTTTAAAAAAGAAAAGTAACTTTATACAGTCCTCCTTCCACATTCTCAGGTTTGACCTTCACAAATTTAATTATTTGCAAGTGCGTGCGCCTTCCTCCCATTCTCCTCCTCCCATTCCCTTGCATTTTGCCAGGCACAGAGAAGGGAGGCAAGTGTGCACCGGGGAAAAGGCAAGGGAATGGAAGGGAGGCACATACACACATTTTCCCTTCTGGGGGGGAAAGCTTGCGTGATCCTTCCTTTTCCTCTCTGGAGCTCCCCCCTCCCAGTCCCTTGTGTTTGGTCCCAGCACAGATCACGGAGCCTCGGAAGGGAATAGGAGTGGGAGCATGAGGGGTTTATCAGAGATTTTTTCCACTTTTTCAAGTGTTCTGTGCCCTGAACCCTCACAAAAGTGGAGGACCACTGTATATGTAGGTAGGTAGGTATATGTATAAACGTTGTTTCTTATATCAGCAAAGTGCTTTTTGTCCTGTTCATGATGCTACTTTTAAAATATAGTGGACTCTTAGTATCCATTAGGAGTTGGTTCTAGTTCCCATGGATACCAAAATTCATGGATACTTGAGTCCCATTATGTGCAATTGTATAGTAAAATAGTGTCCCTTATATAAACGAGCAAAATCAAAGTTTGCTTTTTGGAATTTTTGGTGGAGAGAAGATGTTATTTTCAAGCCATGGTTAGTTCAATCCAAAGATACAGAAACTGCAGATATGGAGGGCCAACAATATGACTGAATTCTGATAGGTATATAGGTAGATAGATAGACAGGAGGACACATTAGTAATTATGTTCCTTGTAACTCGCTGTGCCCCCATTCTGACTTATTGTCCATAGAACCCAGTATTATCTATACTTTGATGGCAGCTGTCCTCCATCAGAGAGGCTTTTCACACTCTTTCTGACAGGAGATGCCAGGGGATTGAATCTGCAATGTTTTGCATGCAAAGCTTGTGCTCTACCATTGCATTCTGGTGCCTCCCTCATACATGGGGACCTCAGTCCAACATCCCTTTAGTACAGTGTAAGTACCCACATGTGGACATAAACCACAACAGCACAACATGACCCTCATGTAGAATAGCAACATTGCACAACACATGTCATTGTGCCACTGCACAATACACAATGCACCACCACAGTGCAAAGAATAGGAAATACAACTGCACCATGGAATCACAATGCAAAGTATAGGATGCACAATCACAATGCACAACGCACAACTTGCAAAGGCCAGACACAGATGAACATTCAGATGACAGGGGCAATTTTAAATTGTTTTCACCTGCTGGCGAAAGAAGAGCAGCGAGGAGGCCCACCTAGCCTCCTGTGGAAGAGCATTCCACAAAGTGGAAGCAGCCACTGTGAAGGCTCTCTCCCATGTCTTCACCAAGTGAGCGTGGTATGGTGGCAGGGCCAAGAGAAAGCCTTCTTCAGCAGATCTTAGGCTCTATCTGGTTCATATAGGGAGATACAATCATTGAGATAGTCTAGACCTAAGCCTTATAGGTCATAACCAGCACTTTGAATTGTGCCCGGAAACGAACAGGTAGCCAGTGGAGCTGTTTTAACTGCATACAGCCTGCAGGCCAGAGTTGGAGCACTGCTGCATTACAAAGTACTTTAATTCTTTGGTAGGTTGTACTGACTAGCTTTTGACTAACCCATCTCTGATTTTGATTTACAGCACTGGCAAATCCCACTTAGCCGAAGGTTTCGCTCTTTGAAACTCTGGTTTGTGATTCGTTCGTTTGGTGTGAAAAAGCTCCAAGACCATGTCAGACATGTAGGTGAATTCAGATCACAAATGTCAATAGAATGTTTTGTTGCTCAGCTCCTAAAGAAATGGTTTGCTGCTCAGCTCCTAAAGTATACAACTCAGAATCATAGAGTTATAGAGTTGGAAGAGACCACAGGGGCAATCCAGTCCAAACCCCTGCCATGCAGGAACACACATCAAAGCACTCCCAACAGATAGCCATCCAGCCTCTGCTTAAAAACCTCCAAAGAAGGAGACTTCACCACACTGCGAGGCAGCATATTCCATTGCCAGACAGCTCTGACCGTCACACTGCTGACTCATGTTCAGCTTGTGGTCCACCAAGACTCCTAGATCCCTTTCACATGTACTGCTATCCAGGCATGCATCCCCCATCCTATATTTGTAGATTCCATTTTTTCTGCCTAAGTGCAGGACCTTATATTTCTCTCTGTTGAAATTCATTTTGTTAGCTTTGGCTCAGCTGTCCAATCTGTTAAGGTCATTTTGAATTTTGATCCTGTTCTCTGGCGTATCAGCAACCCCTCGCAATTTGGTGTCATCTGCAAATTTGATCAGCATGCCCTTTATTCCTTCATCCAAGTCATTGATGAAGATGTTAAATAGCACTTGGCCCAGGACAGAGCCCTGTGGCATCACACTAGTCACTTCTTTCCAGGATGAAGGGAAGCCACTGGTTAGCACCCTTTGGGTTCAGTCAACCAGTGTTGTCCCAGATCAGAACTTGGAAGGAATGGCTTTTGAGCAGCCCTCAGCCAGTATGGCCACGCTTGCTAAGGATCATACTGACTAGGAGACTGTTGTCAAAAAGTAGCTTTGCATGTGCTTTTCTAGCCAGGTAACAATTTTTCATTTCATTTGTATGCTGCCTTTTTCCCAGAGTGGGACCCAAGGTGGGTCACAATAAGAATAAGGCTCATAGTGATTTCAGATTATTGAATGGAAAGGTACAAACATTTTGTTACTAAGAGAGTAACAAAGCCAATGTGACACAGTGGTTTGAGCATTGGACTGTAACCCTGGAACCAAGTTTGATTTCTTGCTCAGCCATGGAAACCCAGTGGGTGATCCTGAGGAAGTCACACACTCTCTGCTCCAGAAAAGCCGCATGATAGGTTCACCTTAGGGATGCCATAAAGAGGGAAAAACATGAAGGCATATAACTACAACAAGGAAGGCAAACATGCTTCTTCATTTCTTCAGCCTCCTAACCACCAGTCACTAGTGCCTAACATTTGACATGCCAAAGCTTAGCAAGTTTCCAGATTATTTATATCACCACTGTATATTCTAAAGCAAATGTGGGCAACTCTTCGAGGGTAGGAAGCCACATTAGTTACCTCCAGGAAACCTGGGAGTGCAATACCCTGCAAAATGATTAATTTTTTGCCTCTGGAGGCATTTTTGCCATTTTTGGTGTGGGGTATATGCTTGAGTGGACCATTTTAGGCGCAGGAGAGGCCTCTTTTTTTTTCTTTTTTTTCTTTCTTTTTTTAACAACAGGTAGTGACTAGGAAATCACTTCCTGTTCACTTCTTGACTAGAAAACTATTCAGTACTTATGAGATCATAAATCAGATTTCCAGTTTCATCACTCTGGGGATTCACATTTGCAGTCACTCATCACCAAATGTGACCACAAAAAACAACTCTTAAACCACGTAGTACCTTGGCCAAAGTGTTTCTGAGGTGCAGCAGATTGGAGCATGGGGAAATGATAACTGCAACATGGCACCTAGATCTGATCCTGACCAACAGGGATGACCTTGTTAATGAGGTAGAAGTGGTTGGATCTTTAGGGGGGAGTGACCATGCCCTATTGGAATTTGGCATTCAGTGGGAAGGAGAAGATAAGTGTAGCCAGACACTCATCTTAGATTTTAAAAAAGCTGACTTCTGTAAACTTAAGGAGCTGCTGGCTGAAATTCTGTGGTCAAGAATAGTGAAAGGGAAAGGAGTTCAGGAGGCATGGGAGTTCCTTAAAAGGGAGATACTGAAGGCACAGTCTAAAACTGTGCCAATAAGGAGGAAAAAGGGAAGGCATCTGAAGAAACCAGAATGGTTGACTAGAGAACTCTCAGCTGAGCTAAGTGTTAAGAGAAACATGTACAAGAAATGGAAGAAGGGGGAAACCACCAAAGAAGAATTTAAGCAAGTAGCCAGGAGATGTAGGGAGAAGGTCAGAAAGGCTAAAGCACAGAACGAATTTAGGCTGGCCAGAGATATTAAAAACAATAAAAAGGGCTTTTTAAAATATGTCCGCAGCAAAAGGAAAAAGAAGGAGGAAATAGGGTCGCTGTGCAGAGAAGATGGCGAATTACTAACAGGGGGAAGAGAAAAGGCAGAACTACTTAACACCTTCTTTGCCTCAGTTTTTTCCCAGAAGGATACAAGCACTCAACCTGGTGGTTGGGGAGCAGGGGAGGAAGCAGGGGAAATGCGGCACATAATAGGTAGAGAGGTGGTACAGGAATACCTGGCGACGCTGGATGAATTCAAGTCTCCAGAGCCAGATGAATTGCATCCTAGGATATTAAAAGAACTGGCAGAGGTCATTTCGGAACCACTTGCTATAATCTTTGAAAAATCTTGGAGGACAGGGGAAGTTCCAGCAGACTGGAAGAGGGCAAATGTTGTCCCCATCTTCAAGAAGAGAAAAAAAGAGGACCCAAATAATTATTGCCCAGTCAACCTGACGTCAATATCTGGAAAGATCCTGGAACAGATCATTAAGCAGTCAGTTTCTAATCACTTAGAAAGCAATGCGGTAATCACGAGAAGTCCACATGGATTTCTCAAAAATAAGTCATGCCACACTAATCTTATCTCTTTTTATGACAGAGTTACTAGCTTGATAGATGAAGGGAATGCTGTGGATGTAGCATATCTCGATTACAGTAAGGCTTTTGACAAAGTTCCCCATGACATTCTTGCAAAGAAGCTAGTAAAATGTGGGCTGGACAGGGCTACTGTCAGGTGGATCTGTAACTGGTTGACTGACTGTTCCAAAAGGTGCTCACCAACGGCTGCTTTTCATCCTGGAGAGAAGTGACTAGAGGGGTGCCACAGGGTTCTGTCCTGGGCCCAGTGCTGTTCAATATCTTCATCAACGACTTGGATGAAGGAATAGAGGGCATGCTCATCAAATTTGCAGATGACACCAAATTGGGGGGGGGGGGTTGCTAATACACCAGAGGACAAGATCAAAATTCAAAATGACCTGGACAGATTGGAGAGCTGGACCAAGGCTAACAAAATGAAATTCAGCAGAGAGAAGTGTAAGGTCCTACACTTAGGTAGAAAAAATGGAATGCAGAAATATAGGATGGGGGACACGTGGCTGGATAGCAGTACGTGTAAAAGGGATCTAGGAGTCTTAATAGACCACAAGCTGAACATGAGTCAGCAGTGTGATGCGGCAGCCAAGAAAGCCAATGCAATTCTCGGCTGCATCAATAGGAGTATGGTGTCCAGATCGAGGGAGGTACTGGTACCACTCTACTCTGCTTTGGTTAGACTTCATCTTGAATACTGTATCCAGTTCTGGGCACCCCAATTCAAGAAGGACATAGTCAAGCTGTAGCCGGTCCAGAGGAGGGCGACCAAAATGGTGAACAGTCTGGAAGCCAAGCGCTATGAGGATAGACTTAGAAAGCTGGGTATGTTCAGTCTGCAGAAGAGAAGGTTAAGAGGGGACATGATAGCTATGTTTAAATATTTGAAGGGATGCCATGTAGAGGAGGGAGAGGGCTTGTTTTCTGCCGCTCCAGAGACCAGGACAAGGAGCAATGGATTCAAGCTGCAGGAAAGGAGATTCCACCTGAACCTCAGAAAGAACTTCCTGACAGTCAGGGCTGTCCGGCAGTGGAATATGCTGCGTCGGAGTGTGGTGGAGTCTCCTTCCTTGGAGGTTTTTAAGCAGAGGCTGGATGGCCATCTGTCGGGAGTGCTTTGAGGGTGTCCGTGCATGGCAGGGGGTTGGACTGGGTGGCCCGTGTGGTCTCTTCCAACTGTACATTTCTATGATTCTATGATTCTATGTTGAAACAAGCAGTTGGATCAGGATCCTGTAGAGCCTCTCCGGCTGTCTGTCTCAACTACCACTGAGAACCAGGAAAGCACTATAGTGCTATGTTGTAGCTATGCTGTTGTAATCACTTTCCAGTGCCCCAATCTGCAATGGCTTAGATACCCCTTAGTTTGGGTGTTGCCTGGCTTAAGAGGTGGGTTTAGGGAACAGGAATGGTATTGGCAGAAAAGTAGCTATGACAACATAGCTATATCTGGCAATAAAGGATGTTGGGCCTTGTTTTGTTTTTTGTTTTGTTTTTTTCTTGTTGTTGTTTAAAAGACTTCTGCTAAAATGGCCCAGGCGAACCCAAATGGTAGGCATGATGACCCCACCCCCTAGAGGTTGTTTTGAGAATATTTTGAAGCAATTTTTTCCCCAAAAAAAGTTTGTTTTCAACTTGATTTTTTTTTTTAATCCTGGGAGCCCTGGATGGCTACCTGTGGCTCCCAGATTGCACTTTCCCATCCCTGTTCTCAGTGAAATATACCATGATCTGAGGATTATTGAGGAGCTCTTTCATTCAGACAGTAGGATCGTGGCTGTATTCTCATATGGCATGTTATGATTTCTTTTTTTTTATTTTTATTTTAATTAATTAATTTATTTGGTTATACATTTCCTGCAATTTTATTTTTTAAAGGGAACGGAGATGGCCAAATATTTTGAGTCACTGGTTAGAAGCGACCCTCTGTTTGAGATTCCAGCCAAGAGACACCTGGGACTGGTTGTGTTTCGTTTAAAGGTAAAGCTAAAAGGTTTCTCTAACATCAGGTTACATTCTCTTATCCAAAACGCATAGGACCAGAATTGTTTTGAATTTCAGATGTTTTTTCAGATAAAGCACTCTTTCAGCCATCCATATGGAAAATCTCTAATTTTGGATTTTGGATTTTGGATACTCAACTTGTAATAGATAGGAATAAAAAGGATGGGAGACAATGTTACAATACCAACCAAGAGCATGCATCAAAGAAGTGGCGTGTAACTTTCCACTCATGTTATTATGCAGCTCCAACTCATTAGAAAATTGAAACAGGAAACGAGCATGCCCATCTGCATATGCATTGTGCAAAGTGTACCAGTACATGTGTGATGCACATCCCTGCACAATGTACATTCATTCGGTTTGTTCTTCATTAGATAAAAGTGTCCATGCACAAGAACCTATGCATGCATAAGATACCACAGGATGTTCGCCACTGTTGGCAGCTCTTGCTCTAGCATAAACGAGGTCTGCAGTGTAGGGTTCAGTCTATATAGGCGGAAGTGGAAGAGGGTGAAGATCATTTCAAGCAAAGTTCTGTACACCTCTACCATAAGAACAAAAGGAAAGCCATGCTGGATCATATAAAAAATCTGCCCTGGTCCTGCATTTACATAGCTGCCAACCAGTTCCTATGGAAAGGCTTTAAGAAGGACATGAGTGCAACCACACACTCAATCTTGCATTTCCTAGCGATAATACGCAGTGGCACACTGCTTCTAATACTGGAGTGGTAGTAGCTGTTGATGGTCTAACATCTATGAATTTCTCTAGCCCCTCTTTAAAGCCTGCCAAGTTGGCAGTTGCCACTACTTTCTGTAGTTGTCACTGCTTTCTGTTAACAATGTGGAGAAGTACAATTGGCCCTCCACATTTGCTAGGGTTAGGGGCACAGGACCCCTGCAAAGGTGAGAAAATTGCAAATATCAAAGCGTGTGCACACGACTGTGGGAAGGGAACTGAGGCATGATGGGGAGAATGAACACCCAGATTCCAAACCAGATCAGGGAAGAGAGAGGGAAAGAAGGTAGGTCAGCATGGTGACCCTATACTTCCTCTTTTTCCCACCTCTTTCTTTGGGTGTGGGGGGCATTGGGAGAGGGTTTGTGGTGCTGAGAAATCAGGCTATGAGCCATCATTAGTTGGCCAGGTGGTGGCTGATGGAGAAGGAGGACTAGAGGTGGTTTCTTAAAAGGCTGTGTGGCCTGAGCAGAGCCACCAAGAGGAAGGGTTCTCCTGGAAAAGAAGCACTTGAGGTGGCGGGTGGAGCATAGTTTGAAGACATTTGCAAGTAATCAGTTCTGTTAAAATCAAACCCACAAATGTGGAGGGCTAACTGTACTTCCTTTTAGTTATTCTGAATCTCCCATGCAGTGGGTGATCCCAAATTTTAGTATTACGAGAGGAGAATACAGTGCCATGTTATTTTTTCGTAGTACATCGATGGTGCTATATAAATAAAAAGAAGAGAAGAGGAAGAAGGAGATAATTTTTTTCGTCCTATGGTGACCCTATGGTGAACATCAAGGGGTTTTCTGAGATGCACCTAAGGTCACCCAATGGGTTTCCATGACTGAGCAGGGAATCAGATTCTGATCTCCAGAGTTGTAGCCCAACATTCAGATCATTACATCACACTGGCTCTCTTTTTTGCACCTTGTCAACTTCCTTTTGTATAAAATAGCCATCTTTCTAAAAACAGGGTCCCAACTGGATGACAGAAAAAGTCTTGAAAGATTTAAACAAGTCAGGGAAGCTCTTTGTTATTCCTGCAATGCTCAGAGAGAAATTAATCATTCGCTTCGCTATAACATCTCAATTTACAACGCAAGAGGACATCCGGAAAGATTGGTCCCTCATCCAACAGGCTGCAGTGAATGTTGTTAACCTGAAACATATGCTGAGGACTGTTGACATCTCAGAAGAAGAGGATCAGGTTCTCAAAATGGTAACTAGCCTCAGTCCTAAATCAGCGGGGGCCCTTCCCATTTTTTTCTCAGAGAAAGAAGAATGCAAAATGTCTTCAAGCAGAATAAATGTGCAGCCTCGAAGAGGGTCTCTCAGTTTTCCAGCATGGCTCTCTAATGAACAAGTACTACTGCCTGAGGATCCAAACTTGGATGGCTGCTTCACAGAAGATAATCTGGATGCAGCCGGCCATGAGCTCCCCTCAAGCTTATCTGTCCAAAACAAGAAGACAGCCCGGTCCTTCAGTGTGCCAGTGGCTGATTTTGGAGAGCCAGGTCATCCCAAAACAATGGGCTTAGATGGCTCTGGGAAGAGAGGGCCTTGCGCCGGTGAGAAATTCCTTTCAAATTTACCCAAAGAGATGCTGATGCTGAAGAAAAGCAACCTCAAGAAACATCTGAAATTTTACAGTGTCCCCAGTTTTCCAGAATGCACCATTCAGTGTGGGCTCCAGCTACCATGCTGTCCACTACAGGCCATTGTCTAAGATGCCTTAGCCTTTAATAAGAAAGTAAGAACCAAAGTCTGCCCAATTTCATGCAATATAGTAATCTATGGCCCTGTTCTCTATGTATTAATTAATAAGTATATTAGTTTCGGAACATGGCTAATTTTTTTAAACTGTATATTTAAAAAGTTTAAAATATAAATAAACTATTTAATATTGCTGTCAGGAGTTCCAAGTGTTCAGATCTCATTATTTTTCTATTTATTGTTTATTACATGATTATTATTATGGATTGGTAAAAATATTAACTAGAGGCCAGAACCCATGGGCTCCCAAGGTCAAATTTAGAACTTCCTTCAAGATCTAATCCTCTAGTTGTAGTCATTTTGATGGGCCTTTATATTGACTCTGATTTATGCAACGCTATCCTAGAGTTTTCTTGCTAAGAATTATTCAGAGAAGGCTTCCACAACTCGACAGGAATTTGAACTCTGGTCTCTTGGAGCATCCACTAGTTACTAACCCAGGAGCAAGAATTGGGTGGAGAAAGGGGGGCAACGGTTTAACAGAATGACACATTTGAGGCCCGGACATGGGATATTGTATGTGTGTGCGTGTGCGTTCTTTCAAGCAGCAGCATCACTAGGGTTGGTGTCACCCAGTGCAGTAACTCATGGTGTCACTCCCATGGAACAAGGATAAGTACTGGAAAGTACTGGGAAGCACATATAGTACTGGGAATCAGCCAAAAACAAAAAAAAAAGGAAACTAGGCTCCACGTGCTTATGGATGGTCCAAATTTATTCTTGGAAAAGCTAGACATGTTTTGGCCCGTTTATAAATTAATTGGCCTTCCTCAGAGGCATAAATCTAATCAACAACAGAAATGTCTGGAGTTGCACTCTCTTTATGAACTGGACTGATCTCTGGTTCATAAAGAGAATGCACCAGCAATTCCAGAGATTTATGTTGTAGATTGGATTTATGCCCCTGTTTAACCTGGACAGGAGAAAGTTAAGAGGCGACATGAAGGGATGTGATATGGAAGATGGAGCAAGCCTTTTTTCTGCTGCTCCAGAGATGAGGACACGGAGCAATGGCTTCAAACGTCAGGAAAGGAGATTCTATTGAAACATTAGAAAGTACTTCCTGACAGTAAAAGCAGTTTGACAGTGGAATACAATGCCTCAGAGTGTGGTGGAGTCTCTTTTCTTTTTGAGGTTTTTAAACAGAGGTTGAATGGCCATCTGTCAGGAATGCTTTGATGCATGGCAGGGGGTTGGACTTGATGGTCCCTGTGATCTCTTCCAACTGTAATTCTATGACCAATGAATGCTTTGTGCACTTAAACATGTTACTGATAATCTGCATAAGTTATATGCTGTATGTAACCTTCAGTTTTGGCAACTTCTGTGGAAGTGTGCTGTGTTGCTCATGATGTCCATAAACAATAACCTTCTGTCTACCTCAGAATTATCCAGAACATGACAAATACCTAAAAACCAGTTGCAGAACATTTCAACCTTGCTGGATACATAGCAAGAGATTTACAGGTCCTTGAACAAGGAAATTACAAAGGAAGACTAGAAAGGGAAACTGCTTAATTATATTCAGAAATTCCAATCCATTTGCAGAGGTATGAACAAAGAATGGCTTCACAGTACACCACATATACGAGAGTTTGGAACCTTGGGAAACTGATTTCTGGTAAGCAAATTGATTCAACACTGACTGACCACTGCAAAGATTTCTAAGACCTGTATCCCTTATGCAGCCCTTTGAAAATCTGGAGCAAGAGACATGATTTACATCTTTCTAGATCCCATTTCATTCTACCCTACACCCACAACTGTAAAAATATGCTTTTTACCTGAGGCCCTAATACCACTCTGTACTGTATCCAAAGAAGTGGGTTTATATCCACAAAAGTTAATGCAAAACAACAGCCAGTTACTGTTAAAGGTACTGATTTATTTCCCTTCCCCCCTACGCCTTCCTTCTTTTTGCTTCTCCTAACAGAGATCCATTCTCTGTCTTATAGTTGAGAAAGAAATAGTCTAAATGGAAGACAGAGGCAGAAAATGGGGGGGGGGGGCTTGTGTATTCCTGCATGTCAGGGAGGTTGGACTAGATGGCCCTTGTGGCCCTTCCAACTCCAAGATTCTGTGATTCTATGATCTAGTACTCACTCATTAGCATGATTCTCCAAGAGAGAAAAAAATACTTACTGAAGAGATGTTCTGGTTTTCTTATTAGGCAGCAAACACAGGATACAACTGTATCAATCTTCTACTATATAAAAGTCAATGTTTGGCTGTATGAGGCAAGAAGACCTCATATGATTGGTTGGCTTTGAAGAGTCTATGGAATCCTGGGGTTGGCAGTTCAAAGAGGGGCCTTTAGAATACTCAGCCAGAGAGTATTCTAAAGAGTATCTTGAGAGTATCTTGGGCCGTAGGCCAGTTGCCATGGAGACAAGGCCCAGCAGCAAGAATAAGGGCAGTGTATTCCCTCAGAAATCAAACCTCTGTTATGTTAACAACTCTGAATAGATTGGAGAATATGGGAAAAAATTATGGGTCCGTTACTATAGAGGAATAGGTCCGTTACTATAGAGATGAGGCCTAACAGCAAGGAGGAGGACAGTGTATTCCCTCAGGAACCAAACCTCTGTATGTTAACAATGGTGAATACAGATTGGATTGGGGCCTATGGGGAAAAGTTACAGATACTGGACAAGGTAGTTTGGGTAATTACAGGCACAGGATGTCATATCTGTGTATTTCAACCACATCTAATTCCTAAGGTAAGGTAAGGTAATTCTTAAGGTATTTCTAACAAGTGTTACCTATGAGAAAATAAAATCCTAGGCAATACCAGATAAATTGGCTAGTAAATAATGCTTACTCTTTCTCCTCAGAAGTTCTGCTGCACCGTTTGTGTATGTTAGGTACACTTTCTTCATGGTATTTCCAGGCCAGGACAAGTTAAACTACTAGGAATAAGACTGAGCTAACTGAATAAGACTGGACCAGACTGACTGGACTGACTGACTGGATTGACTGTTCAAATAAATAACCTTGTTAAAGAATTCTTAATTAACACTGCAAAGTTAAGAGGCTAACTTATAGACTGGGTCTGAATCATTCTGTCTTGAGATGTTCGCTGGAGGTGGGGAGACAAAATCATCGAAGCTACTGAGAAAACAAAGTGGTAAAACACGATGCCCAGAGAAAGAAGAGAGGGGAAGAGGAAGATTCCAATCTAATAGTTCTAAAGTTCTAAATAGTTCTAAAGTACTGTGGTGTTATGTTAATGACTGGATATTTACTGGATATTAAGTTACAAGGTGTATGCTTTTTACTTTGGGGAAGCTATCGGTTAAATTGTATCTTTTGTTAGGTTAATTTAAAAGTCTTCCACTACCATTCACATTGGAGCGCTGACCTTGACAAGCGCTGATAAGAATTCTTCTCTGATTTTTTCCAAGAGAGTGCATAAGCAAGTTGACTAGATACAAAGGCAGGCAAGACAGGTTATTTAGTCTAGGAAGTAAGTAAGCGATAAGTTAATTACATTTAAATAGGGTTTGAATTAGAAGAACAGGCTTTGGTTATAGGGATAAATTAATCAAGTGCACCATCTTCGGGGAAAAGGGTATAATTGAAAGAAGCAAGAATTATATCAGAGGATTTCCCCTCAAGAAATTATCCAGGCAATTTCTAGATTGAAGATTAATAAAGTGCCAGGCCATGATGGTTTTATGGTGTTATTTTATAAAACTTTTGAAGACGACTTGATTGTGCCCCTATTGGATATTATGAACCAGCAAGATCACCTATATTTATCCCCATCATGGGGGGGAGCAAATATTACACTCATTCCCAAGGAAAGGAAAGATTTATTGGAAATTTAAAATTATAGGCCGTTTTCACTCTTAAATATCTATTATGAAATTTTTGTTTCAATTTTAGCCAAGAGCTTTAAAAAATCTTAAAAGATTGGATACATCAAGACCAAACAGGTTTCTTGCCGAAAAGAGCTTTGAAAAATAATATCAGGACAATAGTAGATATAACTGAGTATTACAAAACCTACCCTAATAGGAAACTAGCCTTGATCTTGATTGATGCTGGAAAGGCTTTCGATAATTTGAATTGGCAATTCGTGATAGACGTAATGGTGAAAATGGACCTTGGTAGAAAATATATTGATTGGATAAAGACAAGTTACCAGTTATGTATTTAAGTCTTTTACTCCAAGTCTCAAGTCAAGTCTCAAATCGAGTCTCAAGTCCTTGCAAGATACTTTCAAGTCAAGTCTTGAGTCAAGTCTCAAGTCTGGGAGCCAACTTTATACCCCAACTTGTATTCCAGAATTTCTGGACAGAGTCGAATAAAGTCAGTTTTAACAATTTAAGTGAGTCGGCCCTCTACTTCTGTGATTTTGCCATCTGCAGATTTGAAAGTGGGGAATAGGATCCTTCTTACTTCCCATTTGCAAAGCTAGAGGCTTTTTCAGAAGTGGGGAATAGGATTCTTCTTATTCTCCATTACTGAAGCTTCAAGAGCTTTAGAAGGAAGGATCCTTCCTCCTCAAGACCACTGCCTAACACATTTTCTGTCCCCTTCTGAGATGCGTGTCCTATACCCTGGGCATGAGTCTTGCTTTCTGCTCTTAGAAAAAGTTTTAGAAACCTCTTCCTATATGTAGCAGGGACAGGCTGCTGAGCAGACCCCAACCCCACCTCAGCCCCGTTGCCTAACCCATTTGCTGTTCTCTCTGAGAAATGTGTCCACACTTTGGGCTAGAGACAGATCATCATGTGACCAGTAAGTTATAAAGTTTCTGGATGTTACTGAGCCAAGGGCAGCAAATCAGTCACTAAAAATATGCAAGTCTCAAGTCATAGAATCATAGAATCATAGAATTGGAAGAGACCCTAGGGGCCATCGAGTCCAACCCCCTGCTATTCAGGAACACACATCAAAGCATTCCCAACAGATGGCCATTCAGCCTCTGCTTAAAAACCTCCAAACAAGGAGACTTTATCACACTCTGAGGCAGCATAGTCCACTGCCAGACAGCTCTGACCATCAGGAAGTTCTTCCTGAGGTTCAAGGGGAAACTCCTTTCCTGTAGCTCGAATCCATTGCTTCCTTGTCCTAATCTCTGGAGCGGTAGAGAATAAGCCTGCTCCCTTCTCTACATGACATCCCTTCAAATATTTAAACATAGCTATCATGTCCCCTTTTAGCCTTCTCTTCTGCAGACTAAACATACCCAGCTCCCTAAACCGTTCTTCATAGTTCATGGCTTCCAGACCCGTCACCATTTTGGTCACCCACCTCTGGACTTGTTCCAGCTTGTCAACATCCTTCTTGAATTGAGGTGCCCAGAATTGGACATAGGATTACAAATGAAGCCTAACCAATGCAGAATAAAGTGTTACCATTACCACCCTCGATCTAGACACCATACTCCTATTGATGAAACCAAGAATCGCGTTGGCTTTCTGGGCTGCCGCGCCACACTGCTGACTGATGTTCAGCTTGTGATCTACCAAGAGTCCTAGATCCCTTTCACACATACTGCTATCCAGCTACAGGTCCCCCATCCTGTACTGCTGACTTTCATTTTTTCTGCCCAAGTGCAGGACCCTACATTTCTCTCTGTTGAAATTCATTTTGTTAGCTTTGGCCCAGCTCTCCACTCTGTCAAGGTCGTATTGAAATTTGAGCCTATCCTCTGATGTGTTAGCAACCCCTCCCAGTTTGGTATCATCTGCAAATTTGATCAGCATGCCCTCTATTCCTTCAGCCAAGTCACTGAAGAAGATGTTGAATAGCACTGGGCCCAGGACAGAACCCTGTGGCACCCCACTAGTCACTTCTCTCCAGGATGAAAAGCAGCCATTGGTGAGCACCCTTTGGGTGCGATCGGTTAACCAATTACAAATCCAACTAACAGTAGCCCTGTCCATCCCGCATTTTACTAGCTTCTTTGCAAGAATGTCATGTGGAACTTTGTCAAAGGCCTTACTGAGGTCAAGATATGCTACATCTACAGCATTCCCTCAATCTATCAAGCTTGTAACCCTATCATTAGAAGAGATAACATTAGTCTGGCATGACTTATTTCTGAGAAATCCATGCTGGCTTTTAGTGATTACAGCATTGCTTTCTAAGTAATTACGAAGTGACTCTTTAATGATTTGCTCTAGAATCTTTCCTGGAATTGATGTCAGGCTTACTGGGTGATAATTATTAGGGTCCTCTTTTTTCCCCTTCTTGAAGATGGGGATGACATTTGACCTCCTCCAGTCTGCTGGAACTTCTCCTGTTCTCCAAGAGTTGTGAAAGATTGTTGCAAGTGGTTCAGAAACGACTTTTGCCAGTTCTTTTACCATCCTTGGATGTAATTCATTTGGCCCTGGGGACTTGAATTCATCTAGTTTAGCCAGATATTCCTGTATGACTTCTCTACTTATTCTGTGCTGCATTTCCCTTGCTTCCTCACCTGCTCCCCATGCCCCAGGTTGGGTACTTCTATCCTTTTGGGAGAAAACTGAGGCAAAGAAGGTATTAAGTTGTTCTGCCTTCTCACTCCTCCCCCCCCTTCCCCACGTAGTGATCCTATCATTTCCTTGTTTTTCCTTTTGCTGTGGACATATCTAAAAAAGCCCTTTTTATTGTTTTTGATGTCTCTGGCAAGCCTGAGTTCATTCTGCGCTTTAGCTTCTCTGACTTTCTCCCTACATCTCCTGGCTATTTGCTTGAATTCCCCTTTGGTAGATTCACCATTCTTCCATTTCCTGTACATGTTTCTTTTACCACTTAGCTCAGCTGAGCATTCTTCAGTCAACCATTCCGTTTTCTCTAGACACCTGCCATTTTTCCTCCTTATTGGTACAGTTTTCAATTGTGCCTTCAGTATCTCACTTTTAAGAAACTCCCATCCGTCATTAACTCCTTTCTCTTTTAGTATTCTTGACCACAGGATTTCAGCAAGTAAGTCCCTAAGTTTACAGAAATCAGCTTTCTTAAAGTTTAGGATGCGTGTCTGGCTACACTTGGCTTCTCCTTCCCACTGGATGACAAATTCCAAGAGAGCATGGTCGCTCCCTCCTAAGGATACCACCACATCCACCTCATGAACTAGGTCATCCCTGTTGGTCAGGATCAGATCTAAAATCCCCTTGTCGCCTCTTCCACCTTCTGGACCATGAAATTGTCTGCAAAGCAAGCAAGGAACCTTTTGGACCTTGCAGTCTTTGCAGAATTTGACTGCCAACAAATATCAGGATAATTGAAATCTCCCATTAACACAGCATCTTTTGTTGTAACACACAACACTTTTTGAATGTGTCGTCATCTGCTCCAGGAAGGCCTTATCCTAGACCTCAGGCTGGCCTGGAGGCCTGTAGCAAACCCTCACAATTCCATCCCTATTGTTTCTTGCTCCCTTAATTCTTACCCATATGCTCTCAACTTGGCTTCCCAGATTTAAGTCATGGATTTCTTCGCAGGTGAAAACATCCTTGACATATAAGGCTACTCCTCCTCCTTTCATGTTTGGTCTATTTCTGAGAAATAAGTTATACCCCCTTATTCCTACATTCCAATCATGAGATTCATCCAACCAGGTTTCAGTAATGCTTATTACATCTTTTGTTGTTGTTGTTGTTGTTGTACTAAGAGTTGGAGTTCATCTTGCTTATAGCTCATGCTCTGTGCAGTAGTTTAGAGACACTTGAGACGATATATGCCCTCGGTGGAATTCCTGTACTAAAGTTACTTTCCCTCTCCCTGTTGGTCTCTAGTTCTACTTGGACATATCATTTAGGCTATTTCTTGCAGCACTTACTGAATCCTTGCCCAGAAGACTACTGTCCCCCTTCACAGTCGAACTCAGTTTAAAGACCCCCTGATCTGTTTCGCGAGACTGTTTGCAAAAACATTCCAGCCAACAGTTGTAAGGTGCAGGCCATTCCTTGCCAGAAGACCAGCCTCGTGGAAATGGAGGCCGTGATCCAAAATGTGAATTGCTTCTGGCGGCACCATCTTCGGAGCCAGTTGTTGATCTCCACTATTCTTTGTGGGCCATGTCCTTCCACCGGGAGAAGAGATGAAATGACAACCTATGCACTAAGGTCCTTCAGCTTCCTACCCATAAGCTCGTAATCCTTCACGATGTGGTGAAAGCTGCACCTTGCCATGCCATTGGTTCTGACATGGACCAAAAGGAGGGGGTTATGGTCAGTGGGCTTGACGAGTCTCATTAGCCTCTCCATTAGGTCTTTGATTTTGGTCCCAGGAAGACAGCACACCTCATGATTGATTCTGTCGGGATTGCAAATGATTGGTTCTATTCCTCTCAGCAAAGAGTCCCCAACCACTATAACTCGTCTCCTCTAAGTCTTGTTGGGGGTTACTCGATGAGCAGATTCCCTCATGGCTGCCTGAACTTTCTGTTCGTGCTAAGAGTGTTGGTGCTGCTGCTGTTGGATGCTCTTCTGCTGGTGTTGGGGTTCCTGTTGCTGATGTTGGATTTCCTCCGACTGACGTTCCATGACCTCTTCCTGCTGTTCCACTTTGTCATGAATAAAGTCAAGAACTTGGAAGCGATTCTGTAGCTCAAGAGTCTCCATGTGGCACCTTGTCTTTCTTCTCCTGCGTGTCACATTTGTCCAAGCATCTGTCTCCCTGTTTCATGAACCAGCTTCTAGCTCCTCCATGCACTCCGTCTTCAATAAGGTCCTCTCAGCCCTATCCAGGAACTCCTCTCCATTCCTAATAATGCGAAGATTTGAAATGCGTGCCTCCAGCTGCTGAACCTTCTCCTCCAAGAGGGCGACCAGCTTGCATTTGCTGCAGGTGTATCCAAGGATGTCTGGCAAGTCAGTGTGTAATTTTTGCCAAGTCAAGTCACTGAAATGACTTAAGTCTGACTTGAGTCCGAGTCAATCAACTTGAGTCTACATCACTGCAAGTTACAAAAACCAATTTGCTAATATCGTGATAAATGGGGAGAAATCTGATAGAATAAAGATAGAAAAAGGCACATGACAGAGTTTCTCCCCCTCTCCATTACTGTTTGTGATGGCATTAGAAATCTTAAATAGGGAGATATGAAGCCAATCTACAATACTAGATAGTACAGGAATATTTGGCTAAACTAGACGAATTCAAGTCTCCAGGACCAGATTAATTACATCCAAGGGTATTAAAAGAACTGGCAGAAAAAATGGAATGCACAAATATAGGATGGGGAATGCATGGCTGGATAGCAGTACATGTGAAATGGATCTAGGAGTCTTGGTAGATCACAAGCTGAACATCAGTCAGCAGTATGACGCGGCAGCCAAGAAAGCCAATGCGATTCTTGGTTGCCTTCATAGGAGTACGGTGTCTTGATCGAGGGAGGTAATGGTACCACTCTATTCTGCATTGGTTAGGCCTCATTTAGAATCCTGTGTCCAATTCTAGGCACCGCAATTCAAGAAGGATATCAACAAGTTGGAACATGTCCAGAGGAGGGCAAACAAAATGGTGAAGGGTCTGGAAGCCATGCACTATGAAGAACGGCTTAGGGAGCTGGGTATGTTTAGTCTGCAGAAGAGAAGGTTAAGAAGGGACACGACAGCCATGTTTAAATATGTGAAGGGATGTCATATTGAGGAGGGAGTGGGCTTGTTTTCTGCCACTCCAGAGACTAGGACAAGGAGGCAATGGAATATGCTGCCTCAGTGGTGTGGTGGAGTCTCCTTCTTTGGAGATTTTTAAGCAGAGGCTGGATGGCCATCTGTTCGAATGCTTTGATGTGTGTTCCTGCATAGCAGGGGGTTCGACTCAATGGCCCTTGGTCTCGGGGTACCCTCCATATATGTATGGGAGACTAGTTACATGGGATTTGTAATACCCCATTCCCATATTTTTGTATCGCTAATTGCTGTTGCAGCTGCATTCCTTTCCCTGTGTTTCAGGACATTCCAAATGTAAACTGATAGTAACCATAGAAACACAGGGTCATCCTGATCCGAAAGTAACACCCCTTTATCTCTGTGTGAACCTGCCTAGTATAATATGTCAGCCTGGGAAAAAAACACCATTCTGGTTCACTACCGTCTGTAAGTCTGTACTCTCAATAAATCCTGCTTTTGCATGTTTACTTGTGTATAAATCTGATCCTGACAGAGTGAACCAGAATCCCTTCATTAAATATGCATCAATTAAGTGAATTGGAGGAGAATCCTTCCGAAGAAGGCAAAGATTCCGACAAAATAGAAGGTGCTGGGGCAACTCCTTTTTCCTAACCATGGCTTCAAATTACATGCTCGATTATGGACACTTGTTCCAAGATGTTGCAGCTCGAATAAGATACATCAGTCAATGCCTGAAGGGGGAGGCAGCTGATTGGGTAGCTCGTCTTTATGACTCTCACGTGCCAGAGATGGCAAATTTACAGCTGTTCATGAATCAACTCCAGGAACACTTTGAAGACCCTCATCGACAAGAAAAAGCCAGATACCAACTCAAGAAACTGAGACAAGGAAGGAATGATGTTGGTGAATACTCCAGAGAATTCCAAAAACTAGCTGCTAAAGGACCCTGGACCGATGAAGTCCTAAAGGAATTTTACAAGGACGACTTGAACCCAGCTATTCTCCATGGCTGCCTAACCCAAGGCGACCCTAACACCCTGTTAGGCTGGATAAAGCTGGCTACTGAGGTTGAAGGAATATCGCAGTCTGTGCAACTGACTCATCAAAGACAAGCTCAGGAAATTGGGCCCAGAAAACCCCCATGCAAATCCACATTCCTCAGCAGTGAAGAAAGACGCCTGCGAGAAGGCAGCTGCTTCACTTGCGGGAAACAGGGTCACCGCTCCAGTGATTGCCCTGAAAACAAAAGCACGACCTCCATGGATCTGAAAGGGGCTATTTCCAAAAGCAAGATTTCCCCTCGCAAAACCGACACTCCAAAACCGACTACCAAGCGGAACATCAAAGAATTAGCCTCAGGAGCTTGTCCCGATGAGGAAGACAGCCCTATCGCTTCCTCGGATCAAGATTCTGAAAGCTGCTGTGAGGAGTGGGACACTGTCGGCTCTACTAATGTGAGTACTCATAAATCTCCCCATTTGTTTAGAACAGTGACTTTGGTGGGAAAAGATGGCAAACTACGAATTTGCAGAGGGCTAATTGACTCTGGCTGTTCTAGAAATTTATTGTACCCAGAATTAGCACAGGAGTTTGCTGTTGAATACCAAAATCTTAAGAAAGCTATTAAACTTACTCAAATGGATGGAAGCCCAATGGCGGGAGGAGCAGTAAATCGAGTCACTACTCCCATTCCCTTTCATGTAAGCAGTTATAAAGGCAAAATCCACTTTTTGGTCCCAAAATCAGTTCAGTTTTGGGTGGTTGTAGGAATAGATTGTTTGCGAAAATACAATCCAGATATAGACTGGGCTGCTAGGAAATTAAGAGAGACCAAGAAACACAAAACAAACACCCAGCTCCCAGCACTTTCGTTGACCCCTGAAGAGCTGTTTCAGATTCCTCCACACTACTGAGATCTGCAAAAAGCATTCCATGAGAAGGAAGCTGACAAGCTGCCCCCCCACAGGGAGTTTGATTGTAAGCTATAGTTGATTGATGGTGCAAAGCTCCCTAAACCCAAGATCTACCCAATGAGCTGCCAAGAGCTCTCTGCTTTAAAAAAGTTTTTGAGTAAAAATTTAGAGAGAGGATTTATAAAACCCTCCTCTGCCCCAACGGCCAGCCCAGTATTTTTCCATAAAAGGAAGGATCCAAATGCAGATCCCAGATTGATCGTAAATTATAATCTGGTCAACCAAGCTATTCTGCCGAATGTATACCCCATTCCTCTGAATAAGACAGTCCTGGATCAATTGATTCAAGGATGGTTCTTCACCAAGTTGGACCTCAAAGATGCTTTTCACAGAATCTGCATGGATCCGGATAGTGAATGGTTAACCACCTTTTCCACTCCCTTAGGCAATTTTCAGTGGACTGTTTTGCCTTTCAGACTACCATCTGGCCCTTCGGTGTTTCAAATGTTCCTCAATTCCATTTTCCATGATTTATTGTATGAGGGGGTGGTTATTTATTTGGATGACATTTTAATATATGCTGAATCTCTGGACAAACACATCCAATTAGTCAGAACAGTTTTACAACATCTTATAGACCATGGGCTTCTGGTATACTTAAATAAATGCCAATTTGATACCCAAACTTTTGGTTATTTGGGTTACCACATTCTCCACAACACGCTAAACATGGATCCTGCGAAAATTGAGGCCATCATCAACTGGCCCATACCTAAAACTCTAAAGCAGCTTCAACAGTTTCTTGGATTTGCTAACTTTTACCATAGTTTCATTGAAGACTTTGCCACAATTGCCTTGCCTTTTACTGACTTACTTAGGAAACCTAAAAATTCCAAATCCTCCAACAGGAACAAAATCAATTGGTCTCCTGCCTGCTAGGCAGCTTTTGATGACTTGAAGTGCAAATTTACATCTGAACCCTTACTTTTATTCCCCGACACATCTAAAGAATTTATTGTTCAGACTGATGCCTCTGATTTCACTATGGGTGCTGTGCTTCTCCAACGTGACTCAAACAATGCCCTAAAGCCTTGCGCTTTTATCTCAAAGAAATTTGCTACTACACAAACCAATTGGCCCATTTGGGAAAAAGAGGCTAAAGCTATTCATTTTGCTCTGACTACTTGGCATCATTTACTTGAAGGCTCCCAACTCCCTTTCCAAGTTTGGACAGACCACCGCAATTTGGAAGCTTTAACAAATGCAAAAAAAATTAACACCCAAACACAAAAACAGTTTGGTTAAAAGTATGTAAAAAGATTTCCTCACAGAATCTTGTGCGTAGTTTACGCAGGTTCATATTCTTGAAGGAAAGAAGGAAGGTAAGAAGGAAAGAAATAATCAATCACATGCTTACAAGGAAGCATCCTTGCCTGAGAATCGGAGACCAACATGCTTCTAGGATGAAGGTAGAACAAAGGAGAGTTGTAAACACCAAGTGAAGGCTTTCTTAAGAACAAAGAAATGAATACGTGCAGGCGTAAGTAGGTGTTGACCAAACAACAGGAAATTTAGTCTAGGCAGTCCCTCTATACCTACCATAAACATGCAAACTAACTAGCCAGTTAATTAAGCATGCAAAGGTTGCCATTCCCAACAGAGGATACGGTTCTGATAGAGGAACAGACAGTTAATGACTCTGAGAAGAAGGTTAGTTCCCAAGCAGAGGGGACTGACACTTGGAAGAATGTGGCCCAAAGAACTAGAAGGACCAGGGATCATTCAGTGACTTTGCCACTACAGAATCGATTCAAAGCTCTTTCTCCTATGAGAGATGATGAGGAACAGCAACAGCAGTGTCAGCTCTCAGAGCATGTGCAGGTGTCCCTGCCATTCCTCAGAAGGGACTGGTGGTAGGGGACTCCCTGCTGAGGGGAACAGAGCCAGTAGTTTGTAAGCCTGACAAGATGACTCGAGATGTGTGCTGTCTCCCTGGAGCAAAAATCAGTGAGAGGCTGACAAGGCTTGTGAAGCCTACTGACCATTGCCTCTTCCTTTTGGTCCATGTGGGAACAAATGACACAGCAAGGCATAGCTTTCATCGTATCACAAGGGATTACGAGGCTCTAGGTAGGAAGCTGAAGGAACTTGATGTGCAGGCTGTCATTTCATCTATCCTCCCAGTTAAAGGACATGGTCCGGGAAGAGAGAGGAAAATAGTGGAGGTGAACAACTGGCTCTGCAGATGGTGCCTCTGGGAACAATTTGGCTTCTTGGATCATGGTGTACAATTTCAGGAAGATAGTCTACTGTCAAGTAATGGGCTGCACCTCACTGCAGTTAGCAGGAATATTTTTGCTAAGAAGATCACAAACCTGATCAGGAGGGCTTTAAGCTGTTATATGGGGGAGAGCGACAGGATTCTTGAGGGCATGAGGTCATCAAGTGCTAGAGATAATAATCTGATAGTTATTGAGGGAACTGAGTGAATAGTAGGAGAGCCTGACTGTAAGAAGGTTAAAACTTAGATAAGCAGCTAGAGGGAATGACCCATGGTCTTAGATGTCTCTACACTAATGGACAGAGCATGGGAAATAAACAAGATGAACTCAAACTTTTAACACAGCAAAACAGATATGACGTAATAGGCATCACTGAAACCTCATGGGATGAGACTCATGACTGGAATGTAGTAATAGAGGGGCACAATCTATTTCAGAGAAATAGGCCAAACAGAAAAGTAGCATTATATGTCAAGAATGTTTACACCTATGAAGGGATTCATGACTTAAATCCAGGAAGCCAGGTTGAGAGCATCTGGGTAAAAATTAAGTGAGGGGGGGGGACAAGGATGTCATTTTGAGGGTCTACTACAGAAATCCATGGTCAATGGAAGTTAATAAATGTTCTCTTTATACAGGTCTCCTGTTATTGCCCTGGCTAGTCCAAGCTTTGGGGATATTAAAAGATATCCCTTGATATCATAATTCGGCTGCACTTCTCTATTCCCTTCCACGTGCTTGCGAGGCCACCGGACAAGCACGTAAACAAGCTCGGCCGTTAATTGCTGTAATGTTCCTGGATAATTCAGGCAGGCCAGAAAATAGCTGACTCGCGATGGCAGCTTGATGGGTAAACTATGCAATACCCAAGTACTCTGCATTTGCATACTGGCTACTCTATTGAGAACTGCTACGATAACTCAAATCGTAGATTGAGTTCTGACCTTTCGGAGGCTTTGTCTCCAACTCCAAATCTATTGTTTTCCCCCAAGTACGGCATAGCCTGCAGTCACAATTCTCCTTATAAAAACCCTTGATTCCGAGACCTTCCTCGGAACGCTCCCGAGTTTCATCCCGCCTTGCTGCCGCTTTGCTTGGCGAGTCTCCCCTCAGCTCCATGTGCTGAGCTACATCGCACCCCAGCCTCGCTCTCTATTTTTCCGGGCTTTAGGACAGGTGAAGTATCACCCAAACCAGCAATCCCTCTAAAAATCCCTCTATACCACTCCAACCTTTATTTTCTTTAGTTATCTTGTGTGAATGTGTCGCATACACTGTTTTGCTTGTGTTTAATGAACATCATTTATTATTTCAACTTCTGTGTTCTCCTTGACTCAACCCGACCCTGTAGACATAAGGTTCAAGATCTCGCTACATTATCCTGCCTCTCATAACGCTAAGCAGTGCTCTGAGCTAATTTTTCCCACCTTTAGTTGAGCACATTTTGGTGTCCCTCCCGGGACCCCCAGTACACAGGATAACACTCCCAAAAGCTGCAGTGGTTACTCACAAAAGCACATTATTATCTTGTGCTCCAGTAATTGCTAGTGGCATTACCTCAGAGGATGTTATCTATACTGCTTTGCCCTTGTATCACAATGCTGGCCTCTTGATTGGTGTTAATGGGTGCATCGTGCAAGGTAAAGTAAGGGGTAAATATGGGATGAAGAAGGCTACTTTTCTGTGGAATGAAGTAACCTCATCTCTCAGCTGAGGAATGATAAACTGAGTTGGGACTAGAGAATCCTCAGGAAATATTGTTCCTGAGGAAGGCCGCAATCCTCAGGGGATTGGTTGAGGGAGTTGTAGTCCAAAAAGTGGGGGGAGGTATACCAATCTCTGGAATTATATGTACACACACACACACACACACACACACACACATATGTTTCCTTCTTTACTAGTGCTTCAAAGCCCACCAAGTAGTATCAGATGCAGAAGAGTGGCAGTGATTATAGCCACATCTTTTGCTTCTTTAGTTACTTTCTCCTTGTGAGCTCAAGTGCCACCTCTGACTCACTTTTTCCCTCAGTGTATCTTCACAACAACTCTGTGAGATAGGTCAAGCTGAGAGGAAGTGGCAAATTTCTGCATGAATTTCATGGCTTAGTGGGGGCTAGAAACTGGGAGCCTAAATCCAATTGTCAGACTCAAATAGAGTAGACATTTTGAGTCAGTGAAACTTATGAAAATGTTGAGTTATCAGGTTCCCATTTATCTTATGTGTCTGCTGTCATTGATTCAGATTAAGAATAATTGAGTTCATAGTACTTTCACAGACTAATCCATCTTCATTCCCCTTCCCAAGTTTTCTTCACTGCAGAACTCTTACTTGGTGGAAAAGCCTTTTGATTCTTGCTGCTCTTAAATATTTAGGAATCCAAACTATTTGCAAATCACCAGATATCTACCATTCTAACTTCTGCCACCTCTAGTCTATACCAATCTTGAGTTTTACTCACTTGTCTTCCCTCTATCATAGCCTATAAGAAAAGACTAGATGTAAATCCATAAACTGATCAACCCATGATACAGAATTTAGGTGATGAACTGAGACATAACTCATATTTCCTTGGTGTTTTTAAATGACTTCCAAAGGATACTTTACATAGGGGAACTTTTGAAAATGTGGGCTTCCTTCTGGAACAGTCCAGGCTGTGGGCATATGGAGGACAAAAGTAGGGCATTGCTCCCCCAAAATAAGAATTCTACCCTCCCCATGAAATTTTCCTTCAGTTCCTAAATTTCAACATTGCAGGCAGTGAAACATTGAAAATCATTCACATCTTGAACTCTTGTATTTACTGTATTTGCATTACCTTGTAATTTTGCCTTCCCCTTTTATTTGGATGCCGAATGGTACTTCTAAAAGCTTAACTGAAGTTTTAAGTCACTGCAATGACAGAAGTTAGGGGACTGGAGGAAAATTCATTGGAGGCAGAATTCTTAATGGGGTCGGGGTCGGGGTAATGGCCTCATTTTGCCTCCCACAGCTACACAATCAGAGCAGTCTGGTCCAGAATTCTATCATTTCATCTTGTATAGTGCATAGATGGTGTCTCATCCAGGAAATTACAATCTTTCTATCCATTTAAATTTTCTATTCACTTTTCTCCTTAATTTGCAGGTGCTACACTAGCATTGTGTTCCAAATTTTCGGGTACACAGTTCTGGGATGACTGCAGAAAATACAATCTATCTGTCATACAATACATTAGAGAGGTGCTCCGTTATTTATGCCATGTGCCCAAGGTGATGCTGTTTTCTGGCTCTTCTCAGCTTCCTACTGACGTTTATCCTTAATTTTTAAACATTCTTTATAGACAACTTTTGCCACTGTGGGCTTCTGTAAGAAATATTGTATTATGGTCTTCACATGAACTCAAAGAAAGTCACTTTATTTCTGTTTCTCAGATGAGGAGACTTTTTCTAAGACAGAAAACATTTGGTCAAGTTCATCCACTGAAATCTATGGTTGCATTGGATAGAAGCCATGGCTGCACAACTTGTTTTTGTTTTTTTTTAAATTTTATTTTTGTTAAATTACATATAAATAAGAAAAGAAAGGAAACATATCAATAAGGTTCATTATAAATACAAAACCCAGGTAACAATACGATCTGTTACATGGAAGGGAATGGTACAGAATTGTTTGAACAAATATATATCGTATGGGCATTTATAAATTATTCAGATAAGGAAAAAATATGGAAGGAAAAATGAAAGTAATATATAATTTAAAGGAGTTTAGACTACACCTAATTTAACTACATTGAACTTACATAAATATAAATGCTAACACATGAAAAGGGCATAAAGAAAGAAAGGAAAAGAGAAAGAGAGGTTAATTCGCCATACAAACAGGTTGAAGGCTAAAACAAAACATGTCATTTCAGCCTTCTATAAGTTAAAAAAAGGAATGGTAAGGGTGAGGAGGCTCAAGATGATAGTGGCTCTCTCTCGCTGATCAGTCACTCTACCAGCAGCACTATCAGGAGGGGGGGGTTCAACAACAGCCCAGAGATTGTCTCTGATCAAAAAGCTCTGAATCATGAGGCTCCATGTCTGGTAATTGACATCATTCAGGTTGTCAAACCCAAGGGCTGTCATCATAGCTGCCATGCTTGCTATCTAACAAAAATGCAAAACTAACACCAGCAGCTCAGCCTGAAGCCAAAACAAAAACTTGGATGACCTTTTGCCCAGTGGGAAACAAAAACAGGTCAGGCAAAAAACAGCTGCACACTCTGCTAAAAGAAAAAATCCTCCCACATGGCATTCCAAACACCGGAGTTTTCAGCCAGAGACTCTGTACCATCTCACCAGCTACCACAAAAGCCAACAGGGTTGGACAGACCTGAACTGGTCACACTGGTCCAAGCTGGTTAAGGCTGGGCCCATAACCCCTGAGAAGGGATGGTGGATGATAGGATTTATGCAAATTGCAATAAATCTTCCCTTATTCCACTGAGCTCTGACCAAATGTGGTTCAGAGTCAAGTGCAAAACAAAACATCCAGCAGAGCTGATAAACACAGCAACAAAAGCATGTGCAGCAGAGTATGATATGCAGCACTGCTCTGACCCTAAAACTCACCCGCTAAGGAACACTATCACACAGTGTTGTCTTCCAAGGATACCTGGATGCTTTTAATCTTCTGTTCCAATATATACATATGTACAGGATTCGCAGATTCTCCAACAGAGATTCAGCATTCCATCGTCAACACATCAAGTGGAGATACGCTCTGGCAAAGCCTCCGGCCAACAATCAGGCAGACCGAGATAAATGTTGGCCAGACCCCATCTCCTTATATATATAGGGACTAGCTGATGTAACCCCCAGCCGGGATTTCATGTCCCATGGCTGATGTAACCCCTTGTCCTGGTTACATTAAACTATGACTCAGCTTTTTGTCCCAAGGGGATTACCTCATGACATGCACAGTCATTCCCCCAGGTGTTTTCCACATGCACATCGTAAGTATTTTATTGGACCAAAGGTCACTGCAAAAGAGAAAAAGAAAAGAGAACATAATATTAAAGTAGGAACTTACTAAATTCCTAAAATAATACAACTACTTGGTTACTCATTCCTTTTTTTTCTGTCCAAGTTGTTCCCCATGGTGAGAATTTTTTTTTGTATAGGGCATATTCTCTTCCTTACCTCTATCAAATTAAATGTTATCACCGAGGTTGGTTTGAAAAGTCAAAAAGTCTTGTAATAATAAATATATTATAGAGAATGATATAGCTTATAACTTCTAAAAAAGGGAAAGAAAAATTCAGTATTTGCAATATTATTATTGCTCTCAGTAAATAATTACTGCTTAAACAAGAAATAGAATAGCTCACCAATGGCCTATGATCTGAACAGAAGGGCTCATCCCAACTTTATTGGGTGAGTCCCTGCCACTCAGACCACAGGCTGCTGATAAATACAGTGTCTTTTAATTAGGAGCTGGTAGTCCATGTCCCCTAGAGAGTGTTAGGGGACAGTTGGGGCCAAAAATATTTTGTGGATGGGGATGAGGATGTGATCCTCCAGTGTTTCTTTGTAGTCCCATATGCAGTAGTCCCTGATGCAGTCCCATAGCCTTCCATAGTTGTCCAACCCCCGTCTAAAACATCTGGTGGGCCAAAAGTTCTTAATCCTTTTGTTAAAGGATCATTTCCAAGCCCCAGTAATGTATTTAAGTATTTTACTTCAAGTTTCAAGTCAAGTCTCAGTTGCCTACCTTCAGGTCTCAAGTTGAGTCTCAAGTCCTTGCAAAATAATTCAAGTCAAGTCTCAAGTATGGGATCCAACTTTAACAGAAAAAAAAAGTGCTAGTGATCTGTGTGGTGGGGGTTAAGTTGAGAAAAAGCAGGATTGGACGGAAGCCTTCAGCCATCGAAGAACAGGAAAGCCCTTCTGAAGGAAACTGCTTTCCACTCTCTCATGACTGTAAAGGAACCCTTCCTTTCCCATTTCTTCCTGTGTCTCTAATTCCCCAAACTGTCTTGTGCACTACCTGTAACTTTTCCCAATATTCCCCAATCCAATCTGTATTCAGAGTTATTAATGTACAGAGGTTGGGTTCCTGAGGGAATATATTGCCTTCCTCCTTCTTCTGCTAGGCCTCATCTCCATGGCAACAGGCCTATTCAAGACAGACACAGTTGACTGAGGCCCAAGACTCTCTGACTGATGCCTGGGATTTTATTTTCTCATAGGTAACACTTCTTAGAAATACCTTAGGAATTACCTTACCTTACTTTAGGAGTTAGATGCGGTTGAAATACACAGATTTGAGATCCTGTATCTCTAATTCCCCAAACTGCCTTGTCTAGTACCTGTAACTTTTCCCCATATTCCCCAAACCAGTCTATATTTAGAATTGTTAACATACATTTTCTTTATTTTAATTTTTTATTATTATTATGAGGAAAAAAGAACTATACGTAACAGAATAAAACAAAAAGTGTAGCCAGACACTCATCTTAGATTTTAAAAAAGCGGACTTCTGTAAACTTAGGGAGCTGCTGGCTGAAATTCCGTGGTCAGGAATAGTGAAAGAGAAAGGAGTTCATGAGGCATGGGAGTTCCTTAAAAGGGAGATACTGAAGGCACAGTCTAAAACTGTGCCAATAAGGAGGAAAAATGGAAGGCATCTGAAGAAACCAGAATGGTTGAGTAAAGAATTCTCAGCTGAGCTAAGCGTTAAGAGAAATGTGTACAGGAAATGGAAGAGGGGGGAAACCACCAAAGAAGAATTTAAGCAAGTAGCCAGGAAATGTAGGGAGAAGGTCAGAAAGGCTAAAGCACAGAATGAACTTAGGCTGGCCAGAGACATTAAAAACAATAAAAAGGGCTTTTTAAAATATGTCCGCAGCAAAAGGAAAAAGAAAGAGGCGATAGGGTCGCTGCGCAGAGAAGATGGCGAATTACTAACAGGGGGAAGAGAAAAGGCAGAACTACTTAACACCTTCTTTGCCTCAGTTTTTTCCCAGAAGGATACAAGCACTCAACCTGGTGGTTGGGGAGCAGGTGAGGAAGCAGGGGAAATGCGGCACATAATAGGTAGAGAGGTGGTACAGGAATACCTGGCCACACTGGATGAATTCAAGTCTCCAGGGCCAGATGAATTGCATCCTAGGATATTAAAAGAACTGGCAGAGGTCATTTCGGAACCACTTGCTATAATCTTTGAGAAATCTTGGAGGACAGGAGAAGTTCCAGCAGACTGGAAGAGGGCAAATGTTGTCCCCATCTTCAAGAAGGGAAAAAAAGAGGACCCAAATAATTATCGCCCAGTCAGCCTGACATCAGTACCCGGAAAGATCCTGGAGCAGATCATTAAGCAGTCAGTTTCTAATCACTTAGAAAGCAATGCGGTAATCACGAGAAGTCAACATGGATTTCTCGAAAATAAGTCATGCCAGACTAATCTTATTTCTTTTTATGATAGAGTTACTAGCTTGATTGATGAAGGGAATGCTGTGGATGTAGCATATCTCGATTTAAGTGAGGCCTTTGACAAAGTTCCCCATGACATTCTTGCAAAGAAGCTAGTAAAATGTGGGCTGGACAGGGCTACTGTCAGGTGGATCTGTAACTGGTTGACTGACCGTTCCCAAAGGGTGCTCACCAATGGCTGCTTTTCATCCTGGAGAGAAGTGACTAGCGGGGTGCCACAGGGTTCTGTCCTGGGCCCAGTGCTGTTCAATATTTTCATCAACAACTTGGATGAAGGAATAGAGGGCATGCTCATCAAATTTGCAGATGACACCAAATTGGGAGGGGTTGCTAATACGCCAGAGGATAGGATCAAAATTCAAAATGACCTGGATGGATTGGAGAGCTGGGCCAAGGCTAACAAAATGAAATTCAACAGAGAGAAGTGTAAGGTCCTACACTTAGGTAGAAAAAATGGAATGCAGAAATATAGGATGGGGGACACGTGGCTGGATGGCAGTACGTGTGAAAGGGATCTAGGAGTCTTAATAGACCACAAGCTGAACATGAGTCAGCAATGTGATGCGGCAGCCAAGAAAGCCAATGCAATTCTCGGCTGCATCAATAGGAGTATGGTGTCTAGATCGAGGGAGGTACTGGTACCACTCTACTCTGCTTTGGTTAGACCTCATCTTGAATACTGTGTCCAGTTCTGGGCACCCCAATTCAAGAAGGACATGGTCAAGCTGGAGCATGTCCAGAGGAGGGCGACCAAAATGGTGAAGGGCCTGGAAGCCAAGCCCTATGAGGATAGACTTAGAGAGCTGGGTATGTTCAGTCTGCAGAAGAGAAGGTTCAGAGGGACATGATAGCTATGTTTAAATATTTGAAGGGATGCCATGTAGAGGAGGGAGAGGGCTTGTTTTCTGCTGCTCCAGAGACCAGGACAAGGAGCAATGGATTCAAGCTGCAGGAAAGGAGATTCCACCTGAACCTCAAGAAGAACTTCCTGACAGTCAGGGCTGTCCGGCAGTGGAATATGCTGCCTCGGAGTGTGGTGGAGTCTCCTTCTTTGGAGGTTTTTAAGCAGAGGCTGGATGGCCATCTGTCGGGAGTGCTTTGAGGGTGTTCCTGCATGGCAGGGGGTTGGACTGGATGGCCCGTGTGGTCTCTTCCAACTCTACATTTCTATGATTCTATGATTCTATGAAAAACACCACGTGAATAACTTAAATGTGAAAAAGAGAAAAGTTACAACACAAATAGCTTACATTACTAGTTCTCTCCAGATCCTTTATCATAATATACTTATTCAACATATTATGTATCATATTGATTATCTATGTTTATTCAATGTATCTTAATCTCATTCTCCTTATACTCATTATTGCTATTATAATTTCATTCTTAAATCTGTTCTTTTCAACTATATTTAACCTATTGCTAATACTATATATGATCCAGTTATTAACCATAAACTCCAACCGTAAATGTGAGCCCATTCCCAGAGCCGATTATATTTCAACTCACTCTGCTTTCCAAAATTGTAATTCTTCTTGTGGAGATGTGACACTTCCCTCTTTTGTTAAAGCCTTTTCCACAAATATTTTCCATATTGCTTCAAAGTCATTCCTTTGCATTATCCCTTTTTTCACCGTAATTCGACATGTTAACTTAACATTGATCGCAATTTATCACACTTCTTTATACCAATCCTTTATTTGAAAGTCTTTCTGAGTTTTCCATTTTCTTGCTGCAGTTAATAAAGTTGTAATTAACTCCTTCATTTTCTGGGTACAATTAACCTTATCAAATATAGATAATAACGGTATACTGACACATGTTTGTAAATCAATTCCTGTTATCTCTTTTATCTCTTTAAACACCATTTGCCAAAATTTCTGTACACCTTCACAATTCCACCACATATGGGTATATGTGCCAATCTCTTGGCAACCCCTCCAACATAACCTTGAATGATTCTTGTCCATGTGGTGTAACCTTACTGGCGTTAGCTACCATCTCCAAACCAATTTATAATAATTTTCTTTTATCCTTATGGATAAATTTTTTAAATGACACTCATTCCAAATTTTCCCCCAGTCTTGAATATCTATTTTTTTACTAATTCTTCCTCGCATATTTTTCTAAGATATTCATCTTCATCTTTTGACAATATTTTATATATTTCTCTTGTGGTACCCTTCAATATTTCATTTTCTTCCGTATCATCTCTTTGCTTAATCATTTGTTCAAATCTAGTGTATTCTCTCAAGTCTTTGTTGTTGCTTTTCCAATTCCTTGTCCACTGCCACAGCTAAATGTAATTAAACCATGACATCTTAGTACCCTGCAATCTCTCCTTTATTCTGTCTTTATTTGTCATTATATTCATCCATTCTTTCAACTTATATATTTCCTGCTTTTTTAATTCCTTCTCTAATCTATCCCTCAAATTTACTGGGAATTTTTCCATCATCACTACTGGAGTTAATGGTAAGATAGCCGGCATTTGTTTTTCCTTGCTTTTTTCTCATATTTCTAATACACTCTTCAAAAGGTGATTTTCTATTTTTTTCTATTTCTGTCTTGACCACATTTCAAAAAAATATATTCTCTAATCTCTTCTCAATTTCTATTGTTTCCATCTCTGAAATTCAAATGCTTGCATATCTTTGGACACTAAGAAAGGTGATTGAATAAAAGGTGTCCATGGTTGGACTATGTGCTGGGGGCAAGATTTGTGGCTATTGTGGTTTGCTTTGAAACTTTGTGTTAATTGAAATCTCAACAATTAAACATTTGCAATTTTATATACCAGAATAAAAATGTGTGTGTGTTTGTGTTTTTAAAAAAGAGAGCAGATAGTACTGTGCCAGATACATAGGCCCTTTTCGCATGGCATCTGTCATGTGAAAGAGGGCCTGGAGCCTTGCACAATTGCGAGGAGTGATCTGCATGATGCCCTTGCAATTGCGCAAGTCTCCAGGGGCCAGCAGGCAACGATCGCACACCTTTGTGATTGTGCATTGCTCCCGGGCCCCACATGCACTTACCTGGCGTGTGGAGTCTCAGGAGCCAGCCTGGTTGCGCTTCCTGTCTCAGTGCAGCCTGGGAAGGTCCCAGACTGCACAGTGAAAGGAAGAGGCGGGGCTCTCACGCAAGCAGGAAGCTCGTGCGGAGCTGAAGAAGCAGGGAAGGGGGAGCCTCTCACACAAGGCTACTTGTGTGATCACTGCACCCCAGCGCCAAGAAAGGGTAGGATGTGGAAAGGGCCATAATCTGACTTAGTATAAAATGGCTTCCAGTGTTACCAGTAGAAATGTTTGCACCCACTAATTGGTCAGCACAGACTGAGTTTCCATACATGAAAGAAAAAGAGATTTCCTCACCAAGTAACTCTCTCCCTTTTTCTTTAGTTCTGGAAAGATAATGATCATAACCATAGAGTAAGAATTGCTGTAGGTCATGGCTTAAGGGCTGATGTTTGGAAGGAATTCATCAGAAGGTTTGGAGACACATGTATTTTTGCGTTTTATGCTGCAACTGAAGGCAATATTGGTTTTGTGAACTATACTGGAAAAATAGGAGCTGTGGGAAGATTGAACTACTTCCATAAGGTAAAGACAAATGGTAGCATATGCTCCAGTAGGGGCAATAAGGATTTCTGTAGTGCCAGTCTGTGCTCCTGTGACTGATGACTCTGTTTTGCCCTTGAGAGAGAGCAATGCTTTCTTAAGTATGCATTAGAAAGGAGGGGGGAATTACTTCTGTCTGTGAACTTTGTATTAATGAAAATTTATCTAATGCACTTCCTGAGCCAATACACAAACTGAAATGCAATTATACTTCAGTTAGACTGGTTCATATATTGATTTGGGAACTGAGAACTAAAGTTTGCATTTCTCCTCTTTCCCTTACTGAACGTTGAGTCTGAAGTTAGTTAATGAAGTTAGTTACTAGTTCCCAAACAGTACTCAGTTAGTGAATTTAATAAGGAACTGACTTATATACTCTTCTGCTACTTCTGCCCCACCAATAAGTTTCAATCTAGTCCTTACCATATATCTCTATGACCAAGACAATACTTAGTTTGGGGTTCACACTTGTAGTTCCTAATTTGTAGTGACTGTCTAGGATTATCAAGTGTTAAAGAGCATTACAACAAAAACAGTGGTTTCCAGTGAAGAGAATTATCATGGATTTCAAATGAGAATGTCTCCCAGTCAAGTGAACAGAATAATAGATTTGGAAGGGGCTTCATGAACTGCAGTAGGTTAAAGCTTATTCTGGAGTGCAGGGGCACTGAGTTTGTTACTGGGGATACTCATTCCAATTCATGTTCTCATGAAAATAATAAATTGTGAACTAGCAACCAACTTGAACCTCATTGCTGCTTGAAGAGGGTTTTCTGAGCTGAGGTTGAACCGTGCTTAGTGATGTCTTCTGTTTAACAAGAACTTAAGCTTCACCTTCCTGAGCTGTTAAAGTAATTTTTGGCATCCTGTTTTGGGGACCTTGCAAAAGTCATGGTCGCATTGCACTTGATGGGATAGCAGTGGATGAGATGTCATGTCTCCAGTTCTTTCCGCTATTCCCCACATTGTGAACTTCATTTTTCAATGTCAGTAGCCTGTGGATCTGAAGAAAGCATTGAAAAAGAAAGGGAGTATGCTGCTTTTCAGACCATTTATGTGACTGCACAACCCTCAAAGCAGGATAAAGTTAAAGTATGTATATTTTGGCTGTGGAAATGTACTGTGAACGTGGCCAGAAAAATTGTGCTAGACACTTCACAGATACAAAACACTGCTTATGACAATATCTATGAGGATTGTAAATTGTTTTCCTGTTTTATAAACAGTATTTGGGTCTATATATAGGAATGCATAATTGATACATGAATATTTACACATTTTTGTTAGACAATAGTACACTACGACCTGATTAAATACGATGTAGAGAAAGAAGAACTTATCCAAGATGAAAATGGCTACTATATACAAGTTCCCAAAGGTACATATAGTTGTGCTTCTTTATAATAAAATCTGTGATAAAATTCACTGCCAGACAATAGTCCGATAATTAATTTTAGTGTTCAATATAGTGTTCAGTATAGTAAAATACATGTGTGTGTGTGTGTGTATGCATCCATGTGTGTGCCTTCAAGTTGCCTGTTGACTTATGGCAACGCCTTATTTTCAGAGGAGGTTTTCACAGTTCCTTCTTCAATTGAAGAGTAATGCCAATTTGTGAAATTACTTTCTAGTCCAAATCCTGTTTGTGCAAAATATATAGCAATTTACTTATTTACTTAATTGATTCAGTGAGTATCCTCTAGTTAGGAATAACCAGTAAGATTAGGTCCCAGGTTGTTATTCCAAGTCAGTCCACATATTGGGATGCTGAAATATGAATATACATTGACTTTGGAGATGGGTCCTTATTATGACGCCAGGTAGACATTAGGATAGAACTGGGAAATCTCCCTTTTTCTTTAGTTCTGGAAAGATAATGATCATAACCATAGAGTAAGAATTGCTGTAGGTAATGGCTTAAGGGCCAATTTTCACTGTGTGCATGGTTGTTCCATGGCATGGGCTATCAGAACTATGACTTGAAAACAAGAATGGGAAATGTATCGAATCATAGAATCATAGAATCATACAGTTGGAAGAGACCCCAGGGGCCATCCAGTTCAACCCCCTGCTATGCAGGAACACACATCAAAGAATTCCCAACAGATGGCCATCCAGCCTCTGCTTAAAAACCTCCAAAGAAGGAGACTCTACCACACTCTGAGACAGCATATTCCACTGCCAGACAGCTCTGATCGTCAGGAAGTTCTTTCTGAGGTTCAGGTGGAATCTCCTTTCCTGCAGCTTGAATCCATTGCTCCTTGCCCTAGTCTCTGGAGCAACAGAGAACAAGCCCGCTCCCTCTTTGACATGACATCCCTTTAAATATTTAAACATGGCTATCATGTCCCCTCTTAATCTTCTCTTCTGCAGACTAAACATACCCAGCTCCCTAAGCAGTTCCTCATAGGGCATGGCTTCCAGACCCTTCACCATTTTGGTCGTCCTCCTCTGGACATGCTCCAGCTTGTGGATATCCTTCTTGAACTGAGGTGTCCAGAACTGGACACAGTATTACAAATTAGGCCTACCCAATGCAGAATAGAGTGGTACCATTACCTCCCTCGATGTAGACACCATACTCCTATGAAGGCAACCAAGAATCGTGTTGGCTTTCTTGGCTGCTGCATGACATGGCTGACTGATGTTCAGCTTGTGATCTACCAAGACTCCTAGATCCCTTTCACATGTACTGCTGTCCAGCCATGTGTCACCCATCCTATATTTGTGGATTCAATTTTTTCTGCCTGTGTAGGACCTGTCATTTCTCTCTGTTGAAATTTATTTTGCTGGCCTTGGCCCAGCTCTCCAATCTATCAAGGTCATTTTGAAATTTGATCCTGTCCTCTGGGGTATTAGCAACCCATCTCAGTTCGTGTCATCTGCAAATTTGATCAGCATGCCCTCTACTCCTTCATCCAAGTCATTGATGAAGATGTTGAATAGCACTGGGCCCAGGACAGAACCCTGTGGCACCCCACTAGTCACCTCTCTCCAGAATGAAAAGCAGCCATTGGTGAGCACCCTCTGGGTTCGGTCAGTCAACCAGTTACAAATTCACCTAACAGTAGCCCTGTGCAGCCCACATTCTACTAACTTCTTTGCAAGAATGTCATGGGGAACTTTGTCAAAGGCCTCACTGAAGTCAAGATATGCTACGTCTACAGCATTCCCTTCATCTATCAAGCTTGTAACCCTATCATAAAAAGAGATAAAATCCATGTTGACTTTTAGTGATTATGGCATTGCTTTCTAAGTAATTACAAACTGACTGTTTAATGATCTGGTCTAGGATCTTTCCTGGTAGTGATGTCAGGCTGACCAGGCAATAGTTATTTGGGTCCTCTTTTTTCCTCTTCTTGAAGATGGGGACGACATTTGCCCTCCTCCAGTCTGCTGAGACTGCTCCTGTTTTCCAAGAGTTCTCAAAGATTATTGCAAGTAGTTCAGAAATGACTTCTGCCAGTTCTTTTAATATCCTTGGATGTAATTCATCTGGCCCTGGAGACTTGAATTCGCCATATATTCCTGTACTACTTCTCTACTTATTCTGTGCTGAATTTCCCCACTTCCTCACCTGCTCCCCACCCCATAGGTTGAGTACTTGTATCCTTTTGGGAGAAAACTGAGGCAAAGAAGGTGTTGAGCAGTTCTGCCTTCTCTCTTCCCCCCGTTAGTAATTAGCCATCTTCTCCACGGAGTGATTTTTTCCTTTTGCTGCGGACATATCTAAAAAAAGCCCTTTTTATTGGTTTTAATGTCTCTGGCAAACCTGAGTTCATTCTGCGCTTTAGTTTTTCTTCTCTTTTTTCTTTTTTAGCCAACTTTACTGACTGTCATAAGAAACCAAAAATACTATTCATGGGGAATCAAAATTCAGTAAATTCACTACAACTTGTACGAAATATAATTCGCCAGTAAATAACTAGACATTGTATCCATATGCTCATCTAGTTGTCTTCTTCCTTCCTTCTTCTCTTCATTCCTTCTTTCTTTATCAGACTAATAATCAATCCAACTAGTAACTAATTTTAACTAAGATATAATGTTAAAAATAATGATGATAATGTTAATACAGTAACCAAATAACAATATTTATATCAAATGCCATTGAAATGTATAATCAATCTAGTTACCGTAACCATTTAATTTACGATGTTTATAATGACTATTAATTAAAATATCCATGTATTATCCTAATGATGAAAGCCTCGGCCTCGAAGAACTATACTATCGCCAATTAGCTCCATAGAGATATTGTGCTAACAATTCTATGATATTTTTATAAGCTTACCTCTATACATGTCTAGAACTGTATGTCAAATATGAAAGCATCTTTCCATTTTTCCTTCCATATTTTCCTAATTGGTTCCCATTCCTTATTTGTCTTGTCTATGTACAGTAAGAATATCCATTTGATACATATCAAATAACTTAAACAGCCATTCCTCAATTTTTGTGTTCTCTTTATCCTTCCATCTAGAGGCATATAAGACCCTTGCTGCAGAAACCATATATAATAATAAGCAGGTGTATTTCTTCTGTTGCGGACCATTAAGTCCCTTACACATATTTAGTAAATAGAGCTCTGGGTACATGAGAACATCGATCCTTATAATTTTCCTAATTGAGTTGTGTATACTTATCCAAAATAGTTTAGCTTTTTTACAGGTCCACCAGGTATGATAAAATGTTCCTAATTCTTCAGCACACTTCCAATATTCTTCCAAACCTTTTTTATATATTTTGACTAATTTCTGTGGGGTTAAATACCATCTAAATAGCATTTTATAAAAAGTGCCATACATTTCGTGAACTTCAAGTTGGTGGACCAAATCTTTTCTCAATCACCCAATTCAATCGTATGACCAATATTCTGCATCCATTTGAGCATGTTATCTTTGATAGTATCGTGTTCCATTTCCAGATTCACTAACATTTTGTATATAGCTGAAATTATATGGTCCTTCTCTTCTAACACCTTTGTATCCATATTATTTCCCTTGCTAGCTTTGTCCTCAATTCCTTCTGTTTTTAGATCTAATTTATATCTTTCTTTTAACTGCCTATATAGGAAACAATTTCCTTTGAAACCTTTTAGCATTAGGTCCTCCAGGGACTTAATGGTATCTCCAACAGGGTTAGTAGCCAAGGTTAGTTAACCATTTGTTAGTTTTATAAGATTCTGAGTATTTAAAAAAGACTTTCTGGCTTGATATCCATCGTGGAATCTTTATATAGTCTTTCTTCTTGAATATATTCCATAATCTAAGCAAGGATCTACATATAATATGCTTATTAAATTCTTTGTCTACGCTGGCCTTATTGTACCAGATATAACTGTGCCAGCCATATTTATTATTGGCACCTTCAAGCTGAAGCATTCTTTTATTTTTTAAATTTATCCAATTCATAATCCAGTATAGGGCACATGCATGATAATACATTTTAAAGTTTGGGAGGCCTAGATCCCCTCTTTCCTTAATGTCTAGCACAATGTTCCATCTAACTCTGGGCCTCTTTCCTTGCCCTATAAATTTTTTTATCCTCTTAAACCATTGCTTAAAGGGATCATTATTTTTTATAATCAGTAAATTTTGGAAAAGGAACAGCAACTTCAGTAAAATATTCATTTTAATAGTAGCAATTCTTCCTAATGACAAATTGAACTTTGCCCATTTTTGTAGGTCTTCTTCAATTTTTTTCCAGGTTAGTTTATAATTATTTTCAAATAGATCCAAGTTTTTATTTGTGATTATAATTCCCAAGTATTTACTTTTTTCCTCTATTTGAAAGTTAGATATTTGTTCTAATTTCTTCTTGCCTTTTTTTGATAGGTTTTTAGTCAACATGATGTTTTTTTCCCTATTAATTTTGAATCCAGGGAGATCTCCATATTCATACAATATGTTTAATAATTGCTTTATACTTCTCTCGGGGTCTTTCAAAATTATAACCTGGTCATCTGCAAATGCTTTTAATTTGTAATGTTCATCTCTGTGTTCCCAAAATTGCTGGGCTATTTCTAATTTTATTGTTTAAAATTTCAAGTGCTGTTATAAAAAGCAACAGGGATAAAGGGCAGCCTTGACGGGTGCCTTTTTCAATTTTGATTCTGTCCGTTTTGTCTCCATTTATAATAATATTTGCTACTTGATTTTTATATATTGATTCTATCCAATTTAAATATTTTGTACCTAGATTCATTTTAGCCAAGACCTCAAGCATAAAATTCCAATTCAAGTTATCAAATGCCTTTTCGGCATCTATAAATATTAAAGCCAATTTCTTGGGAACAAATTCATAATGCTCAATAATATCTAATATTGTTCTTATGTTGTCCCTCATATATCTTTTAGGTAGAAAACCTGCTTGGTCTGAATGGATCCACTCCTTTAATATCTTTTTTAATCTCCCTGCTAAAATTAGCGCAAATATTTTATAATCAATGTTTAAAAGTGAGATTGGCCTGTAGTTTTTCATCTCTAATGGGTCCTTTCCCTCCTTTGGTATCACTTCTTTCCATGATCCTGGTAGGACCTTTAGCTTTTCTGACCTTCTCCCTACATATCCTGGCTATATGCTTGAATTCCTCTTTGGTGGTTTTGTTACTGCCCTGGCTAGCCCGAGCTTTGGGAGATATAAAAAGATATCTTTTGATATCAATAATTTGGCCTCACATACCCATTCCCCTCCACGTGCTTGTGAGGCCCCTGGACAAGCACGCACACAGGTTTGGCCAATAATCGCCGTAATACTCCAAAACAATACAGGCAGGCCAGAAATAACCAACTAGCAGCTTTAGGAGACCTCAAGGCAAGTACCTTCATTAGGTATGCACGCAGCTTTCAAAAGATCCTCTGCCCCACGCTGGTACTAGAAAAGCTGTGGCATCAGCCCAAGCACATTCCCAAATTCTAATGCTGACCACTAGAAGACCATGGAAATGAGAGGCAAAATAATCTATATGTGCCAAATTCTGGAAAAGCTATGTAGACTTAATGTAGACTTAAGAGTAAGATAAGACATGAAATAAGACAAGAAATACAACAAGAATTAAAAGAAACAAGAACAGAAATTAAGACAGAAATCAAAAGAGAAACTGATACACTGGGGAAAAGAGATCACTTAAGTAAAGATATTTTGAAAATGAAAACTGATATCGGGACCCTGAACCAAAAAAAACAAAAACAAGAGAGACAGAACCACAACAAAACAGATCAACAAAGTACAACAATGTGAAGAAAGGGCACTAAAGACAATGGAATTGAGATACAGAGAAAAATGTTTGAAAGTAAGAGGCAGATATGGAGCAGGAAAACACTCATACTAAAGTGGTGACTTTATTGGCCAAATATATAAATATTCCTGAAGAGTAGCTAGAGGCAACCACAGACAAATAAAGTCAAGAATGGCTAAAGAAAAAAAAACTACCTAGAGACATTGTCATTGACTTCACCAGGACATGGAAGAAAGACATTATCCTTCAGAAAAGTTAGTGAAAAACTTTATTTCAAAGGTCAGGAGATTAGAAATTTCAAGGCTATCCCTTCACAAATTCTATGGAGATGACAAGAATATAAGTTCCTCATGCAATTCTTACTGAAAATGGAATAAACTATACTTGGAATAAAATAGAGGGCATTTTTTTTCAGCTACCAACAGAAGAAATATAAAATTGAGAAAATCCAGAAGGCAAAAGATACATGGGAGAAGCTGAAAAAAGACTTCATGAAACATGAAAAAAAAAGATGATAATGGAAGATAATATGGCTACAGATGCCAATCTATTTGGACTTGATGCTACTGGAGGAGGAGGAGGAGGAGGAGGACATTTCCAGAGAAAGGAAGAAATTATTGGAAAGGCAAACAATTCTACGGAAGACATAGAAGGAAGCTTGGAGAGAGAAGGAAGCCCAGAGAAGAGGAGAATATTGTCAAGAAAGCAAATTAGAAGATCCAGAAGAAGATTCTAAAAATAGAATCAAAAATTTTTTCACAGAATATTAAGGGCTTGAATTCAATGAAACAGGTTTCCACTATCTAGAGAAGGCAAGCGGGACATAATAAAAACAAGAAATCCAGATCTCCCAAAAAGATATAAAGTATATAAGGAATTTCAAACTTGGAAATTGCTATGCAGCACTCTACACATAGAAAAAAAGGAGTTGCAATCTATGTCAATCAGAAATATATAGTACAAAAAATATTTTCTGATGCTAATGGTCACTACCCTGGGTTAGAAGTGCACCTATCAGATTTAATATTGCTAATCATGGGAATTTACTCACCAATGGACAACAAAGGAAAATTTTATGCAAGATTAAAAAAGAGATTACAAAATATGCCAGCAAAAGAAATCAAGGAAACATTAATTTTGGGAGACCTGAATGGAAACTCTATCAAAAAAAGAGATCAGATCAGTCTGTCATGAGTTGTTTTTGACAAACCCATGTTGACTTTTAATGATCACAGCATTCCTTTCTAAGTGCTTATAGACTATCTGTTTAATGATCTGCTCTAGGACGTTTCCTGGTATTGATGTTCATTGTTGTTGTTTTTTTCTCTTTTTTCCCCCTTTCTGAAGATGGAAACAATATTTGCCCTGCTCCAGTCTGCTGGGAGTACTGACCTCCACGAACTCTCCAGAATTATTGCCAGTACTCCTGAAATTACTTCTGTAAGTTCATTCAATACCCTTGGATGTACTTCATTTGGCCCTGGTAACTCGAATTCATTAAGAGCAGCCAGGTATTCCTGTACTATCTCTTTATCTAGTCTGCATGTGCTGCATTTCCCCTATTACATCATCTGTTCCATTCTCTTTGGGTTGAACACTGTTTTAGTTGTAAACACGATATTGAATAGTTCTGCCTTGTCTCTATCTCATTACCACTTCTCCATCTTCTCCAGGTGACTGCAGCAGCTTTCTCATATTCCATATTGAGAACGCTTAAGTAGGCACTGAAAAAGAAATCTGGGCCACCTCCTCAGGACTCCACTGCCAATTACCCTGAGGGACTGAGCTTAAAAGCCACTGGCAGCAGAACTAGTGGCTCCACCTTCAAGCAAGTCAGTGACTCTGCAGAAGTTCTATTCGCATTAGACCATGCGGTCTCTCAGCCAGAAACATACACACCCACATAAGCCTTTAAAAACACACTGTTAAGGATGTCCTCCCGGTGTTACCCTGAAAATTGGGGGTATCTCGAGGACACCTAAATGGACTTCAAATCAAGGGAATTAACAGAGGCACTCAAAGCTTGCGAGAGGTCAGAGTGAGGGATCTTTAACCCTATGTCTACAGGGTCAGAACCACGCAAGAGTCAGAGGAACAGTCTAAAGTAAATTTATTAAAACTAACAAAGAAGATCACAACACACGTTAACAAATAATCCTGCAATCACATAAGGGCTACAGAATGAAGTTGGAAATAAGAGGCAGTTGGGGAGAGAGGGCATACGGATCTTAGTCTAGGTGTCCTGGAAAGGAGAAGATTAGCAAAGGCTCGGTGTAAAGCACCAAGGGGACGCTGGATCCCAGGGCTGGAAGGCTGGAAGCAGCGGGATTTCACAGTGAGTCGGATACACAAGTCACATTTAGCTCTCAGCAATGTCTGAGAGGCTTAAGTGGGACACCTCGGTAGCAGTGAAACGGGCCCTTGTCCAGTCTGGGAGGCTCTCCAAAGAGGCTCAAAAAGTGAGGGTTTTTATAGGTAATTTCTGTCCTCAGGCTGTGTATAGGCTAGCAAAGTGGCGTTAATGGGTGATGATTGTGGAATATAATGTTAGGCAAATATCATGACCTCTCCTCGGTATTGTTTCTCCTGGGAAAGTCCAGGTACATGATAGGATTATGATTCCAAATTGATAGACTTTGATTGTCTATCCTCACAAAGTTCATCAGCGTGGCTAGGGGCTGAGGCAACCTTTTTGTTAATCAAGGAGAGAATCTATTGTGGCTGCCTAGAGATACGTGACTGGGAACAATAGGTCTTTGTCCTTTAGCCTAAGGGACGCCATCTACGTTCCCATACAGCAGCAAAGGCGTTGTTGGTCTTGAGAACTGAATTCAAAACCAATTTTACTTGCAATTGACCTTTGCTAGCCAATATCCAATATGGGGGAAGTCATGCCAATTTAGGGGCCCTCTCTTAGGGTTACTTTGGGGTGTAACACCAGACACAGCTCACCTTCTGCTCCTTCTTAAGGGACTGAGCTTGAAAGCCACTGGCAGCAGTTACACAGACCTCGTGGTTGCCAGCTCCACCTCCAAGCAAGTAATTTCCTTTTAAATAGTAATTTTCTTTTAAATCATAACATAATGTATTTTTAATACCCTTTGACCATAGCTTTTCCCATTGATCCATAGGTATATTACATCCTAAATTCTTTCCCCAGCTAATCATGTATTCCTTTACTTACTCTTCTTCCATCTCAAATTTCAACAAAAATTTATATATCTCAGCAATCAAGTGATCATCATCTGAGCATAACAATAGTTCCAAATCAGATTTGGTCCCTTCAAATTGTTTAGCCTTCTTATCCTCTTTAAATCTTATATATAACTGTCTCCATGAGAGCCATTGCATATCTAGATTTTCATCATGTAATTGTTGTAATGACTTCATATTATAATCATTGTTGTATTTCTCTAAAAGATTATATCAACTATTTTTGATCAGCTCTCATTTCTGTCCTGTAAAAAGCCTCTTGTGGTGAAATCCACATTGCAGTTTGTGGACATAATCTCAATTTGTATTTATTCCAGATCTTCAATAAGATATGCCTGATACAATGGTTGTTGAAAGCAACAATAACTTTAACTGTATCATACCATAAATATGTATGCCATCCAAATCTTAAGTTGTGGCCTTCCAAATTCAAATGTTTATTATCCTTCGGCATAATCCATTCTTGAATCCATGTCATACAAAAGGCAGCAAAGTAAATCTTCAAATTTGGCAAACCAAGGCCACCTCTTTCTTTTGAGTTATGCATAATTTTATATCTCACTCTGGGTTTTTTATCATCCCCGCAACAAATCTTGGCAAGTCCTTTTGCCATTGTTCAAATGGTGTTTCTTTATTCTAAATGGGAATCATTTGGAAAAAAGAAAAGTCATTATTGACTTCAGATGGCTGTGGCGTGACGATCGACTGGGTTTCACCAAGCTAGTGAAGCCCAGTGACCTAGTGAGGTTGGCTGCCTGCTCAATTCCACGATCGCAGGACAAATTGCCCCCTTGGTAAACTGGGCTCATTGGGGACCCAGTTCCAGCAACCAGTATCAGAGGAGAAGAGGAGACCTGATTGCGGACAGTGCTGAAAGGGGTTGTGGAGCCACTACCTTGCTGAGGTGCCAGTTTCAGCTTAGGCTCACCACCACCTTTTACTTTTTATTTCAAACTTCTCATTACAGCATCTGTGCTTTTGGGAGGTAAGATCATTCCTGGTGTCCTTTCTCTTTTCCCAACTGGACTGCTCTACTTATTTTGTGAAATAACCAAGTTTATGTCACTGTGTTTCGTGAGCCTGGTTGATCAGCTAAAACAAAGCATGGCAAGAAATATGATCTGGCTACCATTAAAAGAGGAGAGCGTGGATTTAGAGCTTAAAACTTGACTAAGCATTTTTTTTCTTTTCTTTTTTTGTCTCAGAGTTTGGTTTAAGCTTGGTTTAAGTGGTCAGATCTGATGAACTTGACACGGAAAATTTAAAAGACTATAGACTGAGTTGGAACTTTAAACCTTAAAGATTAACCTGCAGAAAGCCCAGAGGCTTTCTCTCAATGGAACTGGATTTACAGCAGGGGAAAGAGTGACTGACTGACAGGAGGAATATAAGCAGACATTAAGCAAACTGTATAAGACTGTTTCTTGGTTGGAATCATTTTGTCTCTGTTGGAGCAAACCTGCGAGCACGGGAAAAACCAAGACTCAACATTATTTCTATTTAAAACTTTTGCATCACCTCTCCTCTAACTTATGATCTCACTGGCAGCTTATTAAGAAAATCAGAACATGTTTAAGAAGAAACTCTGAGAAGATACAGCATTTATTGAATCTGCTCTTGGAAATCCCATGGACCTACTAATGTGACTTATTAATTGTTCATTAATTGCTTGTCTGTATAGAGTTAATTATAATTTTGTTTTGCTTTGATATCTGTCTTTGTTTCTGCTGTACATAGGAGTGTAAGAGTAGTGTTCTAAATGCTTCATAAATTGCTTCTTTTGGGAGTATACCAAACATACGCTACCAATTCTAGCCTATTTCATTATTATTATTATTATTATTATTATTATTATTATTATTATTATTATTATTATTGTAATTGAATTTATAAGATATTAGTCTTAGATCTTATTTTGACTTCTATTTCTATTTAGACTTGCTCTTTTTTCTCTTTCCTCTTGAGACTTATTTTGATTGGTATTGCTGAACAGATTTTAGCTAATCATTTCAAGGATATTCCTCTGCTCTATGATTAAGCCATGGACATTTCTACTTAGCTAGCCGATCTTGAATTGAAATAAACAATACACTTTGCTTCTACAGAAATAACCCCTGCTTATTTTTTCTTACCATAGCGAGATAAGGGCTCCACTTGCCGGTTAACTTAGTTTAGAATTGCATTAACTTTCTCTCCCTACTTTCCCTATATTTATTATTGGATTGAATTTTTTTAAATTGATAGTACTTATTTTAAATATTTTATAGGTGATCCCATTTTTCTCTCCTTTCTTTGTCCTCTTATTTCTTAATTGCTTAATTAATTTCTTAATTGTTTAACTAATTGTTTAAATTGATTCAGAAAACTTTATAGGTAACATAAGGAATTGCTTTTCCTTTTTCTCTTTTCCTTTTCCTTTTGATTTTATAACTAGTATTTGATACTTACATAGGTAATTGATAATTGACAATCATATAATTCATAATCAACTATAATTAATTTGTTCCATTTAATCCCATTTTAATAACTAATAACTTATCTTAATTTCTCATACTTAGTTAAATAAGTACTTAAGTAGTTAAATAAGTATTTAAATAAATTTTAGTGCCACACAATTGGATGCATTCGAGCCATTTAAAATAATTAGACAAACTAATAAATTGAAATAAATTAATTCAATCAGTTAATTATTTAACTCAGTTAGTTAATTCTCTAAGCGAGGTAATTTATAACTCTAATAAAGTAACTAAAAGGAAATGATATTAATTAAAATTTAAATTAAATAAATGATATAAATTAAATTTAGCAAATTCAAACTAAGTTATTAAAGTAAATAATATAAGTTAAATTAAGGAATTTGAACTAAACGAAAAATCTAACCAAATCTACTTAGACAACTAAGTTATACATGGTAAGCTAGTCATTAATTAAACTCATTAAAGAGGGAAGAAGTTGTAAGAACAAGAACAGGAAGAGAAAGGAAGAAAAGGAAAGGGAAGGAAAAAAATAGAAATCTTTTTTTCTCCTTTAATTTTGGTGGTTCTCACAGAATGAAGATGATTTCAGGGAGGAGAAAAGCAGTTACACAATCTCAGATTCAGACCTTATTTCAGTGCAGATCATCCTTGGAGACACATCCTGCATCATCTGATTCAAGTGTTGATACAGTAGAAGAAATTGGTATAGTAGAAGAAGTAAGAATGGAATGAGCAAAATGCATGGAATGAGTGAAATGAAAGAGACAAGGGTGGAATTCAAGAATGAAATTAAAGAAACAGGTTCAGAAATGAAAATAGATCTAAGAAAAATGGAATCGTTTAATACAAAATTGGAGAATATTTCAAAAGAACTGAAGCATGTAAATAGGAAAGTAGAAGAATTAGAAGAAAGAACATATAATATTGACAGTTGTACTGCAATTTTGGAAGATAGAACCAAACAAATAGAAAGTTCGGCACTACTTATAGATATCAGAAACAGGAGCAAGTGTATAAAGATTAAAGGTCTGAAGGAAACTTCTCAAGAAGACCTATATGTCCGTTTGATATGTCCACTGGCTCAATTTATCAGATGGGTACCAGAGCAAGTAGACTTGGAGGTGGACAAGATGTTCAGGATCAACTCTATGATAGCACACAAAAAAAAAAAAAAAAAAAAAAAAAGGAAGGCCCCTTGTGACATTGTCATTTATTTCTTGCGTGACAGCATTAAAGATTTAATCTTTCAACAGAGCTTTTCTAAGAAATTTGTCATGGAGGATGAAGAACTGCAGATATATAAAGACATTCACCCCCAGTTGCAGAGGGAATCTCGTTTTTCTTCGAACAGAAGAAAGTGGTCTTGAATACGATGCCAAAGATGGAAAGATTATTTAAGGAACATAAAACTGAATTGAAAAAAAAATGGAAGAACTACAAACAAATTTGATAACACTCTCTGATAGTGAAACTCTACACCTAGCAGGAAGACCAGGAGAGATGGGAGAAAAAACAGAAGACCCAGGACTTGAGAAAGAGGAAGAATTAGAAGAGGAAGATTCAGAATCTGACCAAGGAACAGGAACAGATCAAGAAGAAGAAGAAACCGCATAGCTAACACCTTCCTTTGTTCTTCTCTTCTCTTTTTAAATTCCTCTCTTTTTGAATATGAAAATCAAAATTCTATCCTGAAACGTTCAGGGCCTAACGTCTCTCTATAAAAGAAAGCTTATTTTTCACTATCTAGAAAAACTAAATTTGGATATCTTATCTATACACAAAACTCATATTAGAAATAAGGATTTAAAAAATATAAGAAATCCAAAGTTTGGGCAAGTCTTTTCAACATCAATAGACAAAAAGAAATGGGGGTAACAATTTATATAAATTTCAAATATTCTGCAAAAATGTTCTCAAAGACAATCAGGGACAATATATCACTGTCAAGGTGGGGCTGTTGAATTACAAAGTACTGCTAGTGGCAGTTTCTGCTCCACTGGAGAACAAAAGTAAATTTTATCAAAAACTATTAGATGCGTTATTGGATCGTGATTATGAGGAAATTTTACTAATGGGCAGTTGGAATGGTGTCCTTGACCATTTAGCAGACAGATATAACAATAACAGTAAATCAAAAAATAGAGGGAAGATCAAAGTAAATTAATTTAATGGATAATTTGGCAGTGATAGACGTATGGAGAAAAAAATATGGACCAGAGAAGGATTATATATACTTCTCTGACTGACATAAATCTTGGTCAAGAATAGACATGTTTGTTGCCTCTAAATCTCTATTTAGGCATATTGAAAGATTAGAAACTCTCCCAAGAACACTCTCTGACCACAACCCTTTGCTTCTCCCATTTCAAAATACAAGTAAAACACTTATTTGGAGATTAAACAATAATTTGTTAAAGGATGAAGGAGTGATCAAAAAAGCAAAAACAGAATTAAAGAACTTTTTGAAAATAATTTGGATAAGGGTACAAAAATCCCAACAGTGTGGGACACTAGTACAGCAGTCATGAGAGGGTTCTTTATACAACAACAGGCTTGTTTGAAGAACTTAAGGGGAACAAAGGAAATGCAAATCTTACAAGAACTTCATCATAAGGAAGAGCAATATAAAAATAACCCTAAGGACCCTAACTTGCAACATAGGATTAAAGCCCTGAATAAACAAGTATCAATGATTGTTGTCTCAGAAATTGAGGGAAAAAAATCAAACTTACAAGACAAAAATTCTTTGAATGTGCAAACAAACCTGAGAGATGGTTATCATATAAATTTTAAAAAGATAAAGAGGGGCGTTTAATCATTGAACTTAGGGAAGGACAGATAATCCATCATCACCAAAAAAAAAAAAGATTAAAAATCTTTTTACTAATTATTGTCAAGATCTACTTAAAGATAAAGTACTGTCTAAAGAACAGAGAGCTAAAATAAACAAATATCCAGGTCAGATAGAAATTCCTCAGATTACAAAACATCAAAGGGAAGAATTGAATAAGCCCACTACCATTATGGAAATTCTTAACGCATTTAAAAATTTGACGTTAGACCAGGTTCAGACAGCTTTTCTGCAGTATATTATAAAACTTTGCAGGCCTTTTTGGTCCCCTCCCCTCCATCAAACTATAAATGCAATACTTCAACAAGGAATTCCAAACTCTTGGAAAGAATCAACTATTGTTTTGATCCCAAAAGAAGGGAAAGATTTGTTACATAAAAAAAATTATAGCCCGATCTCGTTATTAAACATAGATTATAAAATCTTTGTGTTTATTTTGGCGAATCAGCTAAAAAAAAATTAGAAAATTGTATACATAAAGATCAGAATGGCTTTCTCCCCAGAAGATATTTAAAAAATAATATAAGAATATTAATGGATATTATTGAATATTATCAGAAGCATAATGAGAAAAAATTCAAACTATGCATATATCAGGACTTGTGGTATTATGATGATCACCTCACAAAGGGGTTTGAACTTGGAAGTTTGTTTTATGTGTGCTTTTAGTGATATTTTCTTAATGTAGGTTTGTTAACTTTTTCAACATATATATGGGTATATACATATATGTTGTTTATTTGTCTGTCTATTCTGTATATTTTTTTCTTTTTTGTAAACATTTTATTCTGTTTACAATGTATTGTATTGGGTTTTTTTAATTTCTTAATAAACTTGCAATAAATATTAATTATATATATAAAAAAAGAAAGTCTTTCTTGGAAGAACATTAGCTTTACTGTTGATATTCTTCCTAGAAAAGAGACATTCAATATTTTCCATCTAAATCTTTTTTAATCTCTTTCCATGTCTTCACATAGTTATTTTCAAATAATTTACTAGATTTTCTGGTTAAACAGATGCCTAAATATTTCACTTTCTTTTCCACTTTAAAGTTTGATTTTAATTGCAATTCATTCATTTTTTGAAGATTCATATTGGTCAAAATCTTAGTCTTATCTTTATCTTCAGACCAGTTAGTCCAAACTCTTTTAATTTCTCCTGTATTGACTTCATTGGTTCTTCCAACATGATGATCAAATTATCAGCAAAAGTTCTTAATTTAAACTCTGCTTTTCTATTTTTAATTCCAAAAATATAAGCATCTCATTGAATTCCATGATTCAATACTTCTAATGCTAAAATAAATAACAAAGGGTACAGTGAACGTCCTTGTCTTGTCCCCTTGGCAATTTCAGAGGTTTTTGTAGTGTCCCCTTTTACTATAATTTCTGCTGAGTTGTATATCTCATTTTAATCCAAATTTTAAAAAATGACCAAAGTTCATCCCTTCAATAACTTTAAAAAGAAACTGACAGTGCAAATCAGCAAAGGCTTTTTCTGTATTCCAAAAAATTAAAGCACCTTGCTTTTCATTATGGCATTCAAAGTATTCTATCACAGCCATTACATTTCTAATGTTATGTTTAATTTGTCTTCCAGGTAAAAATTCACATTTATCTTCTTCAATATATTCCTTTAATAAATTCTCCATACTTTTGGCCGAAATCAAAGCAAAGATTTTACTATCATTATTTGACAAAGAAATTGGTCTGTAGTTCTTTGATAAAGTCAAATCTTTTCCATCTTTTGTAATCAATACAACATTAGCTTCCTTACATGAACTAGGAATTAGTCCTGTCTCAATCACATCATTAATTACAATTTGTAAAGGAGATAGCAACTCCTAGAATCAGAGAAACATAGAGTTGGAAGGGACCACAATGGCCATTGAGTCCAACCCCCTTCCATGCAGGAACAAACACTCAAAGCAGCCCCAGCAAATGACCTTCCAGCCTCTGTTTTAAATCTTCCAAAGAAGGTGACTCCACTACATTCCAAGGCAGCATATTCCACTGTCTAACAGCTCTGACTGTCAGGAAGTTCTTCCTGATGTTTAGATGAAATCTCTTTTCCTGTAGTTTGAATCCATTGCTCCGTGTCCTAGTTTCGGGAGCAACAGAAAACAAGCTTGCTCCATCTTCAACATGACATCCCTTCAAATATTTAAACATGGGTATCATGTCTCCTCTTAACCTTCTTTTTTGTCAGGCTAAACATACATAACTCCCTAAGTCGCTCCTCATAGGACATGGTTTCCAGACCTTCACCATTTTGGTTGCCTTCCTCTGGAAATGTTCCAGATTGTCAATATCTTTCTTGAACTGTGGTGCTCAGAACTGGACGCAGTATTCCAAGTGAGCTCTAGCCAAAGCAGAATAAAGTGGTATTATTACCTCCCTTTATCTCGACACCATACTCCTGTTGATGCAGCCCAGAATTGCATTGGCTTTTTTAGCTGCTGCATCACACTATTGACTCATGTTCAGTTTGTGGTCCACTAAGACTCCTAGATCCCTTTCACATGTACTATTTTCAAGGCAGGTACCACCCAACCTATAACTGTGCATTTCATTCTTTCTTCCTAAGTGTAGTACCCTATATTTTTCCCTGTTAAAATTCATTTTGTTAGTTTTGGCCTAGTTCTCTAGCATGTTAAAGTCATTTTGACCTTGACAAATAAATACATTATACAATATACATTATATAAATCAATCAATAATATTTATATGTAAATATGTGTAAATATGTATATATTCTTATCTTCCTTTCCTTCTTTCTCCTTCCCATCCCCCTTCTCTCTTTGTTCAAAAAGTGCCATTCTATCCAATTGTTTTTCTAGCTCTTGATGTGTTCTTGTCTCTAGTTGATTAGTCTTAACTTCCAGGTCTCTAGTCTTGGAAAGTTACAATTGCATTCTTGCTCTCTATGGAAAAAAAACTACTGAAGTCCAAATCTGTTGGATTTTTATAACTTCACTTGTCATTTGTTATTTCAAGTCATCTTGTATTTTCATCATCATCATCATCATCATCATCTCGTTGTTGTTGTTGATGATGATGATCATCATCATCTTGTTTTTTTCAAGTCATCTTTCGATCTTGTTCATCTTATTTTCAGAGGATACCTTAAATTGCTTAAATTCACCCATAAATCTAGCAAAATAATCAGGCACCTTGCCTTCTTCAGCTGAATCCTTTCTGGTTTGCATCTTCTGTTTTGTCATAGAAACCATCATTATTTTGCAAAAGGGAAGAAAAACATTAAAGTATACAGCCAGCTTCTATCTTCTTGCAATAAAAATACTACAAAGCCATCCATTAGTCACTATATTCCTTCCTCCTTTTTAGTTCTGCAAAGAAGCTTGTGTTCCAAACGCACTAGTTCATCCAAAACATTTTCAGAAGCATAGAAGCTGGCACATTGCCAATCAATGTAGAAGTTGACAAGAATTCCTTTAAAAAAAAATCTTTGTCTAACTGGTCCTACAAGCACATAGCAGCACAGTCTTTTAAAAATTATATATATAGTCCTTTTAGCAAAGGTATAAATCCAAATAGAAAATAGGACAATGCAATTAAGTAAAGCAAATCTTCTCAAAATCCAAATCAAAGTCCTAAAGTATAGGAGTAATAATAACAAAAGGAAAGTTTTTCTCAATTAAATCTTAACCAAAATATTATTAAAATATTATTAATATTTTTTTAATAATATTAAAATCCATATAGAAAAGTCAGATTTAAAAAATGTGATGTATTTAACTTGTCTTAAACTTGTCTTTACCTCAGTGATCTAAAAAATGTACTGTTTCTTTAAAATTCTCCATCTCATGAGAGGGCAATTAAACATTAGGGAAACAGTTACAACTATGACCCTTTCCACACGAGGCTCGTGAATTGGTTCGTGCTGTTTCTTATCGGATTTTCTGGACTTGAAACATAGTGGACTTTCCCTTATTTCCCTTATGTTCCATTCCGACTCAGAGGAGTGTGAGTTCACGAATCCACACTGCCTCTGCTGTGGCTACTCCCGCTACTCCCCTCACCCCCCCGTCGGCTGTGATTGGCCCTTTTTTTTTTTTTTTGGCATGGTTTAGTACGTCATTGCGTACGTGCGTATGTGCGAAAGTCCATACTACCCCCTGGCCCCTCCCATGAGCCCTCCCCGACCATCAATTTGCAGTGGTGCAAATGTACGTGTCTGCACCACTGTGAAAGTACGAATCAGATCGATCTGGAAAATTGGTTAAACCGATTTCTTCCGGTTTTCAAATAGTGCGCTTTACCACCACATGGGGGTGCATTTAGTCAGAATTATGTGCAGAAGGAAGGTAAATAAACCGAACCTAGTCCACTCCAATGTGCAGAAGACCTCCGTGGCAAGACGCATTGGCCCGCCTTAATAACTGCATGTAGAAAGGGCCTGTAACAAACAGGCACTCCTTGCCTTTCTCCACCAAAATTGATCATTATTGAAGATTAATCTTGCTGGAAAAGTTCCAGAGAAGGCTAATATAATATCTATACAGGGAGTTATGTAACACTCACCCACCTTTGCTTCTCTGAAGAGTGTGATTTTTTTCTCCAGTCTTGGGATCATCTGCAACAGCTGCTCTGTTCCCAAGCAGACAGCTTGTGGGTCCCAATTGGTTAATTAAATTCAACCAAACCATACTGGTTAGTTAAATTTGCTGTATGAAATGATTTCCTCAAAAAACAAGTAATCTTTAAAAAGAAAATAGTTTTATAGGATTCATAAATTTAACTAACCTTCATGTATTTATTATGCATAAAAACTGTGCATTTATTGTTACGTTACGCACTCACACTTCAATCTGCCCTCCTTAGAGCTTTGGTCTACTTCTGGTGTGTGTGTCCCTCAAGCACTACCACATCATTGGTAGAGAAAAGAAGCATGGTGAAATTTTTATTAAAATGCTTTTAAAGCCAACATTTTCTCAGATGGTTTAACCATTTCTGCAAATGAATGTAAATGAGCAAATCCCATTGCTTCCCATTTTATCCCCAAACAGGGGACGTAAAGCTGTCAGAGTGAAAACTGGAGAGGGCTCCAGTGCCTATAGTGGTTTTGCAGAGAAAAGAATTTCAGCAAGCACTGCTTGTTGTGTGTGTGTTGTGTGTTGTTGCATGCCTGTTGACTTATGGTGATCTCATGAGCTTCATAGGGTTTTCTTAGGCACGAAATCCTCAAAGGTGGTTTTGCCAATTTCTTCCTCTGAAAAATAGCCCTCAGCATGTGGTATTTGTTGGCAGTCTCCCATCCAAGTACTAACCAGGGCTGCACCTGCTTAGCCTCCAAGATCAGACAGGATCTGGTGCTTTTCTGATTGTATTACAAAGCAACACCTGCTTAATATCCCTCTTCTATGCAACCATTAAAGTGACATGGGTCCCCTCCAGTGTTCACTCTGAAAACCCTAAGGGGAGATGGCAGAAGGAAAAATATTTTGGGCAGTGGCAAAGAGGCAACAGATTTGTTTGATACAGTATATAAGACTTTATACTATGACTTAAACTTGGGCTAGCAGGAAATACTGCTAGCAGTACCTGCTACCTGTTTCTCTTCTGTCTCCCTGTATTCTATCTAAGAGAGTTGGGTGATTTTAAACTCTGGGTTTTAGGGTCTCATAGAGCCTCTCCTTTGTATTAGTTCACTTGCTTCCTAGTTATGTTAAGCCAGTCCTCATGCTTATGAGAGTGTCACTGGACTCCTGCCTCCAAATCTTGCTGGTATAAATGTCTGTGTACGTGCACCTTCAAGTTGCTTGTTGATTTGTGGCAACCCCAAGCATTTCATAGGCTTTTCTTAGGATTTGTTATTGTTGTGTGCCTTCCAGACATTTCCAGCTTATGGCAACCCTAAGGCAAATCTATCACAGAGTTTCCTGGGACTGAGAGTGTGTGACACACCCAAAGCCATTCCATTGGGTTTCCATGGCTGAGCAGAAAAATCGAACCCTGGTCTCCAGTGTTGTAGTCCAATGCTCAAACCACTACACCACACTAGCTTTCTTTTCTTAGGATACTGTCTTTTATAATACCTATAAGCTGAAAACCAACATTCCCTCAGCATAGCAGAAATATCCCTCATGCAGTGTAGCAACATTGTGCAATACAGGTTAATGACTGAGTGCTGTTGTGCAATGCACAATGCACAAACTCAATGTGCAACTGCAGTGTGCAGTGCTCAGTGCATAACCACAATGCACAACCTCATTGTTTGCCCATCTCTGTTCCTGCTGCTTTCAGGAGAATATGGCTGTTGTGCTATGGTGAATAATTCACCCTGCAGCCATCATACAACTTAAGCAGGCATATCTGACTAACCTAATACCAGCCATAATGTGTCTACATTTTCTAAATGCCATACAAATACTGTATAAAAAGATGGAGGGGGTTTCTGTCTGGATGGTCAGAATCTAATTGATGGCAGAGTTACTCCAAACAGACAAAAAAAGACTTACAACAAATATCAAGATAGTTGAAATGTCCCATTACTACTCTCTCTTTTTTCTCAATGTGTGGTCATCTGTTTTAGGAAGGCCTCGTCTAAGTCCTCGGTCTGGTTTGGGGATCTGTAGTGGATCCCCCAAATGACATCCCTGCTAATTCTCTCTCCCTTAATTTTTACCCTGATGCTCTCAGCCTGGTTTCCTGGATTTAAGTCATGAATCTCTTCACAGTGTAAACCTCCTTGACAAATAATGCTACTCCTCTTCCGTTCCTGTTTGGTCTATTTCTGTGAAATAGATTGTACCCCACTATTACTGCGTTCCAATTATGAGATTCCTCCCACTAGATTTCAGCAATGATGCCTATTAAATCATACCATATTTATTCAATGGCTCTATTCTAGCTGGGACTAACAATTAGATACAGGCCTGTATATGTCTTTGTGTGAGTAAGTATTAATTTCACTAATTTCTTTGGAAAAATGGGAGGGAGCACAGCAATGCACAACAAAAGTTTCCAGCCAAATATTTCTCACTGCTATTCAAATTCTCTTTGTGGTGCCCATATATGGATGAAGGTTCTCTTTCTTCCCACTTTACCTAGTGTCCAGATAATGAACATGGCTGGTTGTGTTTTAGAGGTGTAACATGTCTTCTATAATCAATACAAGGTAAACATTGTATTATTTTTATAGTTTTTCCAGATGGAGAATTGTATCATTCCTGCTGCAGCAAAAATAACCATAATCCTTGACTCGCCTGAAAGGCTAGCAGATTTATTGTGCCAGGCATGTCATTAGTCTAAAGTCCACGTCTTCAGACATATTCACTTTATTCGGTATGCACAAGGATATCAGCTGTTTTCCAAGTAAGGTTCCCCTGCATCTCTCTATGCTAGGAAATAATTAATACAATTAACCTTTGGATTTTTGCAAGTCTTCAGAGCCAATAACAGGATATGCTTTACCTGCAGGGTTTTTTTTTTCTTCAAGTCATGGACGTGTTGAAGGTACAAAATCTGTGACAGGAAAAACAGAAGTTGGCAAATTTATTTGGAATGACTGAAAAGCCATATAGGTTACAGTCTGATCCTCAGTCCTTATGAGTTCAGTGGCCCTTATTCCTAAGAATCTGTATGCATAAGCATTGCAGCCTAACATGGGAACAAAGGAACTGAAGAATCTGCAGAAGGGCTGAAGGGCTTAACTGGTCATTTCAGCAGAATACGGAGGAACAGGTGATCTGTGTGAAAACAGAAGCACACCTGATGGTTCAAGATGGCAAGAAAGTAGCGTACCATAAATGACATAGGAAATACTGCCACTGGTGGTGTTGCATGCTTCCAAGTCATTCCTGAATTATGACGACCCCAAGGCAAGCTGAACATGAGGTTTTCAGGGAAGAATTTGTTTGGAAGGGGTTTGTCTGGCCTTCCTCTGAGGCTGAGAGAGTGTGACTTGCTCACGGTCAGCCTCTAGTATTCCATGGCCAAGCAGCGATTTGGAAACTATATTCTCAAAAGATGGATATATTTGAGGCTCTTAGATAGCCACTAGAATGTGTAAGAACACTACAATAAAATCAGTTACCTTTAGGCAGTTCTCAAATTCAGATGACACTATACTAGTAGTAGAAAACAGCAAAGACTTGGAATGATTATTTCTACTACTTACTGAAGAAAGTCAAGACAGAAAGTGCAAAGGCAGGTTTATGGTTGAACATTAACAAAAGTAATGACCACGGATGATTTACATAATGTTAATATAGACAACGAAGACATTTAAATAGTTCAAGACTTTCCATACCTTGGCTCAATCATTAATCAGAATGGAGACTACAGGCAAGACATCAGAAGAAGACTAGGACTTTGAAGGGCAGCTGTGAAGGAACTAGACAAGATCCTGGAGGGTAAAGACATATCATTGAATACTAAAGTTAGAATTGTCCATGTCATTGTATTTCCAATTTCTATGTACGGTTGTGAAAGCTAGACCAGTGAAGAAAGCTGATAGGAAAAAAAAATCAAGTCATTTGAAATGTGGTGCTGGACAAGAGTTCTACAAATACCCTGGACTGCTGAAAAGACAAATGAATGGGTCCTAAAGCAAATCAAACCTGAACTCTCCCTAGAAGACAAGATGACTAAACTAAAGCTATCATGAGAAGACATGACTCACTAGAAAAGACAACCATACTTGCTAAGGTAGAAGGCAGTAGGAAACGAGGAAGACCACATTACAAGTGGATAGACCCAATCAAGGAAGACACTTCCCTGAATCTGCAAGACTTGAGCAAGGCAGTTGATGATACAGTGACTTGGAGGTCTCTCTTCCATAGGATTGCCATGAGTCAATGCTGACTGGACCACAGTGAACAACAACACGTTCAAATTTGCTGCAGGCTATTTGACTGCACAGGAAATACTGGGGGAAACCACAAAAACTGGAAAACATCCAGTTTAATCTACAGAGGAAGGGAGAGACCTGTCTCAAGATGCTAGAAGCTGGTGTCAATTAGCTAAAAAACCTGCGGTGTTTCAGCCTATGGATACTGAGATTATACCAAAACTAGACAAACAAAAGAACAAACCTACAGAGGATAACATTACGTTACATAGATAACATCATAAAAAGTTCATCATTATTATGACTGCACATTGCTTGTAGACTGTACATACCCACTAGCAGTCAAGACTTCATAAACTTCTGGGACTTCCAGATGAAAAGAAGGGAGAAGAGAAGGGAGGTTTTTATTAGAGAGTTTCTCACTGATACCAACTACCTGAAGCAACGCGAGCAAGTCTGATACATTGACAGACCGCCTTAAACTTGGGGACAGGACAACTAAAGCATCTCACACAGGGTCATAATTGCCCGATCCAGACAGATTAGAGGCAACCCAGAATTACCATTCCTCACTGCTTCAGTGTAGCTGCTTTTAGCAGCTCATTATCCACCCTTCAGTTTCTTAAACATCTCCAATCAAGATTCAAGCAATTAAAGATGCTTGAGATGTGCTGCTTTAACTTTGGCAATATCATTCTACAATTCAACAAATGAGTGCCAGTTTTGCAATTCCGAGTGGAAACAATTGCGGGATAAATGGCAGAGGGTAAAGTAAGTCTTTCTGAAAGAGTCAGTACTTAATATTACTAATTAAAAGAAAATAAATTTCAAATACTTCTCGTGAGAATCTCATTTGGCCCAAGGTCATCGCGATGAGGACAAAAAAACAGGAAGTAAGATGAACAGAAAGTGACTGAATTTTTTTTAAAAAATTAAAAATATTAAACATGTTGAAAGTTTTGAAGGGCTAAAGTGGATACACAATGCTGACATTGTTACCCCAAAATGTAGGTGCCACAAGGACGTCTACAACATCTAGTGGACTAAACGGAAAACAGCTTCGATAAATAAAGAATTTGAGGAGATGGATTCCCAACAGTGGATTTTACAGGAGATGAGACCTATGAAACAGTAGCTAACTTCAAATGCTTTTGGATGTGAGAGGTAAGTGTAAGGAGTCAAGGTCTCCACTACATACAAATAAAGAAAGAAATAAGCTTGAAGATAGAATGGGAACACCTGAAACAACTCAAGAAGCTCAACCAGCCCATGAAATCAAGGAGAAGCAAAGAAACCTCAGTGAGGCTCCTCCTTTGGCGACGAAAGAGGGAGAAAAAGATTTGAAGGCAGTGAAGCAGCGACCAGAGATAAGACCCTTTCGGTTAGGAAAAAGATTTTATTTTGCCGGCAAGCCTCGGTTGGGATATCTCCCAAAAGAAACCGAGCCCCTCCTCTTCATATTCACAGCAATTTATACATTCTCCAGTACAGTCATCACATGTTCAAGAAAGGAAACAGATACATACAAAGGTTCCCACCGGCGCAATAGACCATTCTCTAATGTTGCAATTCTTAATGTATCAAGGTCTAGCAGAAATGAGCTTGCCAATCAGAGGCGAGCTGCCAACATTTCAAGCTCTCAAGGTTCCATTGCATTCCCACAGTTCTTTACAAACTCAGAAAGAAATAACTGTTTTTTCCCATACCTAGAGGTCATCTAGACTGATCCCACCACAGCAGCAGTTGTATGGATGTGGCAATGTCATATTATTGAGAGAAATCATCTAATGTTTCAACAGAACAACAGATTCAAAGGGATGGAATTGGTGAAAATTGGACTAACATAGCCTGGACAAAACATACAAAACATCAGCGCAACCAACTTTACAAATATCCCAACTCTGAACCAGAGAAAGGACACCATCACAAAGAATTCAGAGAAACTAATGCTCTATTAATATCATGATAGATTTAAAATGAGTGCAACTCCAAAAATGAGAGGGACTCTACAGGAAATTAACAAAGACTTGTGAGACCTAGACCTTAAGAAAAAGATGGCCATGTAGATTTGAATAACGTGATAGAAAAGATGACTAATCAGATTTTGAAAGATGATTTGGTGGGAGAAGAGCAAGGGATTGGTTGAGAACGATAACTTAAGGATTTTTACTAGTGACATAGAATTTATGCTAGATAGATTTATTAAAAGTCTTAATAAAAATATAATTGCTTGTTTCTGCCTTGCTTTTCTTCTTTAGGTTTAAGAGATTATTATTTGGGGACTCTGTCTTCAGTAAAGAAGGGTGGTTATGGAGCTTTACACAATTAGATTTGTATCTTTATTAGATTTAAACATCACATGCCTTATCTAATATATTAAAATTTTTTGAGTTTGTCTGTGTCAGGCAGCTCAAGACCTCATATGATTGGCTGTGTAAGGGGAGAAGACCTCATATGATTGGCTGCCTGAGAAGATCTATGGAATCCTGGAGTTTACAGTTTAGGGAGGGGCCTCTCAGCGGGAGAGCTCTTGGGCTTCAGGCTGGCCGCTATGGAGATGAGGCCTAGCAGTACGAAAGAGGAGGACAGTGTATTCTATCAGGAACCCAACCTGTGTATATGTTAATAACTCTGAATACAGATTGGATTGGGGAGTATGGACAAAAGTTACTGATCCTGGACAACACAGTTTGAGGAATTAGAGACGTGAGAGCTCAAATCTGTATGCATAAGCATTGCAGCCTGTATTTCAACTGTATCTAATTCCTAAGGTAAGATAAGGTAATTCCTAAGGTATTTCTAACAAGTATTACCTATGAGAAAATAAAATCCCAGGCAATGCTGGGTAAATATACTAGTATGATATAAAGGCAAGTAGTAATTTGTATTATAAATGTTATTATCATATATTATAGGCTAATTAAACCATATTAGAGAAAGAATAATGTTTGAACAATAACCTGTTATCAGAGGAGTGGAAAGTCTATTTGTATATGTTAAACCCCCAGTTAGCCTTTGTCTAGTAACTGTTTAATAGATTAGGAGGTATATGTGTATTATTTTTAATTTAGTTAGTTTAGTTTAGGTTTGTCCTGTCTGTTATTATACCTTTTTGTGTGTGCTTTCCTTATATGTAGTTTTATATATAGTTTCATATTACTTAAGATGTGTTTAAAAAAAAATAATTATATTTTTAAAATTTCGTAAATGTCTAAACAAGGAACTCCAATACTATTTCTTGAAACCATGTAAATAAAGATTTTTTTAAAAAAAAATCTCATGAGCAGATGGTAAAAGAAAAATAATATTAAAGCACACATGGATGCTTCTAGGCTAAAGGGGAAAGGAACACCTGAAAAGGTTAAAAAATTTCATAAAAGTGGGAAATATTCCATTCGAGGTTAGTACAAAGACCTTGAATTTTGAGCAGTAGAGAATGTGAGCTCTATTAATGATAGGATTCTGCTGAAAGAGAAAATGGAGTGGATTCTAAAATTAAAAGCTTTGGCTCCTTTAGGGCTGTACATAAAACTATCAACCATTCTTAAATATTTCTCATTTCTCAGACACTCCATGTGCTTAGATACATCCATGTGCCATTGTCTGTTTTGTTTACCATCCTGTTCATAAGATATTATCTACACACACATGCACCAAAAAACCCACATCCTTCTTCACAGGCTTTCATTTTTCTTAAGAAATAGTACTCCTAGTTCAGAAATACGTGCCAGGGTGAGGGCAGTATATAGGGAGCAATACAGTACTTTGTGAAGACCACTGCAATATAAAATTCCTGTCTAGATTACTACAACATGCTAGATGAGGTGTCCTTGATGACATGGAACTGTAACTAGTGGATAATGAGCTAGCTGGATTACTCTTGAGAATCAGATAACACGAGTTTTAAAGCAGTTTAACAGGCTGCCAGTATGCCTCCAGGCTGAATTCAAGGTGCTAATGGTAACCTTTTGGGATCTTGATGTGTGAAGAAGTGATTCCCTACTTTACTTAGTAGTATATGCTTTCATGAGTGTTAAGATCTCAGGGCGACCGTGTTGGCCAGGCTGCAAAATACAACAAAATCAAAAATCCACAAAACATCAATACTTTTATTGGCCAACTAAAATGCACAAATTACATCATGCGAGTTTTTGAAGCCTCACTGGCTTCTTCATCAGGCATAAAAATCATATAGGAGAAGAAAAGTGACTATGGTATAGTTTGCCAACATGGTGAAAGTGTAAGACTGCAGACAAAAAGAGCATAAGTGATGGCATCAGATCGTATAATCTGTGAAAAAAATGATCATGCAGTCCTTATTTCCTGGCTGGGTAGGGTGGTTCTAGCCTGTGGTTCTCCTGGCTGAATGAGCATTTTGTCTGCTCTGTGATTTACCAGATGAACCAACCGGCAGCTCCCCCACACCAGATTTTCCATGGATTTTTATTTTATGTATTACAGTATGTGTAACTGTGAAGGTATATCAACAGAATATGAAACATGCGACCTTTTCCCTGGTATAAGGTATGCCAAAATATATGTCCCTCCTTCCTGTGGTACAGAATTTGAATAAATTTAAATACAGAATCACAAGCATCCAAGTGTGATGTGGGCTGATCCTTCCCAGGATCCTTTTACACTGCACACTCATAGCACTACGATTCCATGATAGCTGCTATGGCAACATCCCATGGACTGCTAGGGTTTGTAGTTTGGTAAGGCACCAGAGTTCTCCAGCTGAAAATTCTAACAAAACCATTCCTAAACTACAGATCATAGGATAGGATGTTGCCATGGCAATTAAGGGGAATCATAGCACTATAATTGTGTAGTGTGAAAGAGCCTCCATGAAGAATTTTATAGTGGAGCCTGGGAACTATGAGATAGTAAAGCCATAAACAGAATACAGTTTTAATTTTTTGAGATTCATGTAGCGAGGAATGGGCATCAGAGAGAAAACAGTAATTCACTCCTACAACAAAGTGGTAAATTCAGAAGTGCAGGGTCCTTTCATGATAGCCACACCGTATCCCTCAAAGTGCAGCTTTGTGCGTGTTAATTTAAAACTAAATCCCATTTCACATAGAACTGCAGACATAGGCCACTATACAACATAGAATCATAGAATCATAGAAATGTAGAGTTGGAAGAGACCACACGGGCCATCCAGTCCAACCCCCTACCATGCAGGAACACCCTCAAAGCACTCCCGACAGATGGCCATCCAGCCTCTGCTTAAAAACCTCCAAAGAAGGAGACTCCACCACACTCCGAGGCAGCATATTCCACTGCCGGACAGCCCTGACTGTCAGGAAGTTCTTCCTGAGGTTCAGGTGGAATCTCCTTTCCTGCAGCTTGAATCCATTGCTCCTTGTCCTGGTCTCTGGAGCGGCAGAAAACAAGCCCTCTCCCTCCTCTACATGGCATCCCTTCAAATATTTAAACATAGCTATCATGTCCCTCTGAACCTTCTCTTCTGCAGACTGAACATACCCAGCTCTCTAAGTCTATCCTCATAGGGCTTGGCTTCCAGGCCCTTCACCATTTTGGTCGCCCTCCTCTGGACCTGCTCCAGCTTGACCATGTCCTTCTTGAATTGGGGTGCCCAGAACTGGACACAGGATTCAAGATGAGGTCTAACCAAAGCAGAGTAGAGTGGTACCAGTACCTCCCTCGATCTAGACACCATACCCCTATTGATGCAGCCGAGAATTGCGTTGGCTTTCTTGGCTGCCGCATCACATTGCTGACTCATGTTCAGCTTGTGGTCTATTAAGACTCCTAGATCCCTTTCACACGTACTGCCATCCAGCCACGTGTCCCCCATCCTATATTTCTGCATTCCATTTTTTCTACCTAAGTGTAGGACCTTACACTTCTCTCTGCTGAATTTCATTTTGTTAGCTTTGGCCCAGCTCTCCAATCTGTCCAGGTCATTTTGAATTTTGATCCTCTCCTCTGGCATATTAGCAACCCCTCCCAATTTGGTGTCATCTGCAAATTTGATGAGCATGCCCTCTATTCCTTCATCCAAGTCGTTGATGAAAATATTGAACAGCACTGGGCCCAGGACAGAACTCTGTGGCACCCCGCTAGTCACTTCTCTCCAGGATGAAAAGCAGCCATTGGTGAGCACCCTTTGGGAACGGTCAGTCAACCAGTTACAGATCCACCTGACAGTAGCCCTATCCAGCCTGCATTTTACTAGCTTCTTTGCAAGAATGTCATGTGGAACTTTGTCAAAGGCCTTACTGAAATCGAGATATGCTACATCCACAGCATTCCCTTCATCTATCAAGCTAGTAACTCTATCATAAAAAGAAATAAGATTAGTCTGGCATGACTTATTTTTGAGAAATCCATGTTGACTTCTCGTGATTACCGCATTGCTTTCTAAGTGATTAGAAACTGACTGCTTAATGATCTGCTCCAGGATCTTTCCGGGTACTGACGTCAGGCTGACTGGGCGATAATTATTTGGGTCCTCTTTTTTTCCCTTCTTGAAGATGGGGACAACATTTGCCCTCTTCCAGTCTGCTGGAACTTCCCCTGTCCTCCAAGATTTCTCAAAGATTATAGCAAGCGGTTCCGAAATGACCTCTGCCAGTTCTTTTAATATCCTAGGATGCAATTCATCTGGCCCCGGAGACTTGAATTCATCCAGTGTGGCCAGGTATTCTTGTACCACCTCTCTACCTATTATGTGCCGCATTTCCCCTGCTTCCTCCCCTGCTCCCCAACCGCCAGGTTGAGTGCTTGTATCCTTCTGGGAAAAAACTGAGGCAAAGAAGGTGTTAAGTAGTTCTGCCTTTTCTCTTCCCCCTGTTAGTAATTCGCCATCTTCTCTGCGCAGCGACCCTATCACCTCTTTCTTTTTCCTTTTGCTGCAGACATATTTAAAAAAGCCCTTTTTATTGTGTTTAATGTCTCTGGCCAGCCTAAGTTCGTTCTGTGCTTTAGCCTTTCTGACCTTCTCCCTACATTTCCTGGCTACTTACTTAAATTCTTCTTTGGCAGTTTCCCCCCTCTTCCATTTCCTGTACACGTTTCTCTTAATGCTTAGCTCAATTGAGAGTTCTTTACTCAACCATTCTGGTTTCTTCAGATGCCTTCCATTTTTCCTCCTTATTGGCAGTTTTAGACTGTGCCTTCAGTATCTCCCTTTTAAGGAACTCCCATGCCTCCTGAACTCTTTTCTCTTTCACTATTCCTGACCACGGAATTTCAGCCAGCAGCTCCTTCAGTTTACAGAAGTCCGCTTTTTTAAAATCTAAGATGAGTGTCTGGCTACACTTATCTTCTCCTTCCCACTAAATGCCAAATTCCAATAGGGCATGGTCACTCCCCCCTAAAGATCCAACCACTTCTACCTCATTAACAAGGTCATCCCTATTGGTCAGGATCAGATCTAGAATATTTGATCCTCTTGTGGCCTCTTCCACCTTCTGGACCATGAAATTGTCTGCAAGACAAGCAAGAAACTTGCTGGACCTTGCTGTCTTGGCAGAGTTTGACTGCCAACATATATCCGGGTAATTGAAATCTCCTATTATTACTGTATCTCTCCTTTTTGAATGCGCGGTCATTTGGTTGAGGAAGGCGTCATCAAGGTCCTCAGTCTGGGCTGGAGGTCTGTAGTAAACCCCCACCAGAATATCCCTATTGTTTCTCGCTCCCTTAATTTTTACGCAGATGCTCTCGTCCTGGCTTTCTGGGTTTAAGTCATGGATCTCTTCACAGGTTAAAACATCCTTGACATACAAGGCTACTCCTCCTCCTTTCTTGTTTGGTCTGTTTCTACAAAATAGGCTATACCCCTCTATTCCTACATTCCAATCCTGAGACTCATCCCACCAGATCTCAGTGATGCCTATCAAATCGTATTTATTTTGTTGTACTAGGAGTTCAAGTTCATCTTGCTTGTTTCCCATACTCTGCACGTTAGTGTAGAGACACTTAAATCCCCGGGCCCTTCCTGCAAGTCCTGTACTATACTTTCTACTCCTCCCACCATTGGACGCTTGTACTACTTGGTCAATATAATTTGGACCTTTCCCCCCTGCACTTGCTGTGTCTTTGCCCTGAATAATATTGTCTCCGTCCCCAGCAGAACTTAGTGTAAAGACCTCTTAATCCTCCCTGCAAGACTGTTTGCAAAAACATTCTTGCCAAGTTTGGTGAGGGGCAGCCCATCCCTTGCCAGAAGCCCACGTTCATGGAAAATCAGGCCGTGTTCCAAAAACCCAAACCGTTGCTGGTGGCACCATGTGCAGAGCCAGTTGTTGACCTCTGCTATTGCCCTTTCCCTTTGTGCACCATATCCTTGAACAGGGAGGAGAGATGAAATGACCACCTGCGCACCAAGGTCCTTAAGCTTTGTCCCCATAAGCTCGTAGTCCTTTGCGATATGGTAAAAGCTGCGCCTCGCAGTGTCATTGGTTCCGACATGAACCACAATGAGGGGCTTATGGTCAGTGGGCTTGACCAGCCTGGTTAGCCTCTCCATTATGTGGTTGATCTTGGCCCCAGGAAGACAGCAGACTTCTCGATTGAACTTGTCGGGTCAACTGCTTTACCCCTTTCCGCACCTTACCTTGTTCTGGCGCTGGGGTGTGGGGATCGCACGAGCAGCCTCTGCCGAGATGCTCTCCCTTCCCTGCTGTTTCAGTTCTGCATGAGCTGCCTGCTCGCGCGAGAGCCCCGCTTCTTCCTTCCGCCCGGCTCCAGAGGCTCCGCACGCCAGGTAAGTGCACGTGGGGCCCGGGAGCAATGTGCGACCGCGCACCATTTTTGGGCCTTAGTTAAAAGGGCCTTAGTTAAATATACTTGATTGAGCAACCTCTCCTGGCACAGTACACCATACCTGATGGAAATGTCACCCACCTATCCTCCAATTGCTGGTAGAACGGACTTCCTACTCACCATGCAGCTGATGTGGTGAAGTAAGTTGAACTGGGAGGGGGTAAGATCATGATAATAGTGATCAAACAGCCATTGTGAATATGGAACAGTGATGGATGAGTAAATGTGGATAGCTGTTCAGTATTCACAATCACTACTCACAATTTGCTGTTCACAATTGCAACTAAGTTAAGTAGACTTAAGCTACATAGTTCAACTATTAAACTATTATTTAAGATCCATTTATTTAAGCTATTAAGCTACTGCTTTTCTAGTTAAGTATACCTAAGTAGCTGATGTAGAGTATGAACCTGCCAGAGTTTTTAAGATCTGCAGGGGAAGGCTTTCTCTAAGGCTGTTTCTGCACTACACTCTTTTAGGGTGATTATTCCACTTTTAACATCCTATGGAATCCTGGGGTTTGCAGTTTAGGCAGGGGCCAACCAGCCCCTCACTGAACTGCAAACCCCAGGATTCTATAGGATGTCGAAAGTGGAATAATCGTGCTATAAGAGTGTAGTGAGGAAATGGCCTCAGTCCCACTCGGCTAGTGAGGACATGAGAGGAAGCTTTCTCAATGGCTGCTCCTACCCTCTGGAATTCCCTTCCACTGGAGGTTAGGCTGGATCTCTCCCTGCTCTCCTTTTGCTGGCAGGCAAAATCAGGCTTTCCATGCAGGAGAGCTTTTTATTTTTGTTAGGAAGTTTAATTTTAGTTTCAAATGTTTTACAATGTTTTTATGCTGTCTTATATAATAAATTTTAACAGTTTTAAAATTTGTTTTTAATTGTTTAGAAGCTGTCTTGGATCGCACTCTGGAAGAAAGGCAGCAGTAAGTAAGTAAGCAAGCAAATAAATAAATAAATAGTACTGTCCACAAACTGCAAACCTAAACATATTTACTAGAGAATAAACTCAGATAGTGGGATTTATTTCTGAGTACATATGCATAAGATGATGTGCATCACATGCATTCATTACATAAAAAGAAGATTCTGAGCATCTTGCTCTGTGAAAGAAATTTAAAGACCTTAATGTATGTATTTGTGCATATGTATGTATACATATTGGTGCATAAACCAGCTTCCTTATCAGAGAACATACGATCACATCCTTACAGGCTATATCAAATAATCTATAACCACAGCTGATTTTTACCCAATGAACATTTTCCATCTGCCTGTGGATTCCACGGATGCTTACTATGTCAACCTTATATTGTATCTTTTGTGTCAGAACATGAGAATTCCATGTCAAATGGATTCCACCCCAATTTTTCCTGTAGCCTTAATGCAGAACAAGCTGTATAGCACACAGAATTCTGTCTTCCAAGGAAAGAAGAAGTGGGGGTCTCAGGCAGAACACTGGGGCAGGGTTGCCACTGTTGCCCACATCATCTATCATCAGAGGCAGTTGTGTCACTCTGCATTAAGACAGAGCCAGCTCCACTTAATGATTGGTTGCATTATCTAGTTCAGCATCTCAGGCTGCTGCCTGTAATTTAGTTCTGCTGTTTTGGAGACAGGTGTTAAGCTGGAGCTCCTGTTACCAATCTTAGACACATGAGCCAAAGGCAGGCAAAATACAGCTTACACAGGAAGTTTCTGCAACTTCCATTGGGAAGAAATGGCCTGAGTTAAACGCACCTCCTCTAGGCAGTGTGCACGTGCCTTCAAGTTGTCTGTAGACGTATGGTGACTCCATGAATTTCACAGAATTTTCTTAGGCAAGGAATAGTCAGAGATGAATTTGCCAGTTCCTTCCTCCGAAATATGGCCGACAGCAGTGGTTCTTAACCTTTTCTTTACTGGTGTTACCCTGATTTCTGGGGGTCCCGGGAGGGACACCTCAAGTGCTCAAAATAATGGGGAATGGGAATTAGCTGAGAGCACTAGTTAGCAATACGAGAGGCAGGGCAACGTAGCGAGATCTTGAACCCAATGTCTACAGGGTCAGGCCGAGTCAATGATCAAGCAGAAGTTAATAATAATAGTTGTTTTACTGATGTACAGTCAAACACGTGTATGCAACACACTCACACGGAGAACTTGAAATAAAGGTAGGAGTTGGATAGAGGCATTTCAAGAGGAGGTTTTGTATGGGGAATACTACATCTGTCCTGAAGCCTGGGTAGTCTGAAGACGAAGTTCATGGAAGTAAGGATTCTCAGCACGAGGAGCTGAGGGGAAGGTTCGCTTGACGAAGCGACAGCAAGGCGAGATGGAAGCCAAGAGCGATCCAACGAGACACTCAAAGTCAGGGGTTCTTATAGGGGAAAATGTGGCCGCAGGCTAGTCCGTTCTTGGGGATAACAATGAGTTTCGGGCTGGAGACAAAGCCTCCGAAAGGTCAGTACTTTAGATGATTGAATTAAGACAGAGTTGTCAGTTGAGTAGCCAGTATGCAAACGTGGAGTGCTTGAGAGTTGTATAGTCCGCTCATCAAGCTGCCTGCTCGGGGCAGGGGGATCTTTTGTAAACAGCGTGCATACATAATGTGATCTTAGAAGGTACTTGCCTTGAGGTCTCCTAAAGCTGCATTCGGCAATTACTGGCTACCTGGATTGGGATTTGAATGATTCAGCTATTTTCGGCCACGCCTGTGTGTGTGCTTGTCTGGGGGCCTCGCAAGCACATGGAGAGGAATGGGTAAAGAAGGCCAAATTATTGATATCAAATGATATCTAATATACCACAAGCTCAGGCTAGAAACTGCGGTAACACTGGGATGTAAGGTGCCGCTTTGGGCGTCCCTGATATTAGTATGGTTTGGATGGGCAGCATACCTGATTGGCATCATATGTAATTGGCAACATATTTTATTGGCTCTGATATCAAATTCAAGCCTGAGAGGTGATGGAGAGGTCAAACTGAGCAAGGGAAAGAATTTGATTGTAAATGTGAGGAGGATAGGTCAATTCAAAACTTCCTCCAGGTAAGACTGAGTTATTTGTCAGGCAAATACACACCATTCCTGTGGAAAATAGGCTTAAATAGAAGCTGGAATTTTCCAGGGAATCCAACTGTGAGGAGCCCACCAGACACTGATTGACAGATATCCATCCTTTGTACACCTGGATTCTTTCCTCTTTCCTCACAGCACCCACAATAGACAGCTATTACAACACCCATCATGTCTTTGTCAATCAAAGCACTAAGCTCATCAAAAGGCGAAAGACCCATGGTCCACAACAGATTCTCTTTGTCTTGCATCTGGAACCTTCACAGCCACAAGCCATTTTCAGGGTACAAATACCCCTGATTTCAGAATGCTCAGTGCAGTCTCTTGAAGGTCTACCCATCACTCTGTCCATCTGGCTCCTGAATGAGAACTGTCCTTAGGTCCTACCTAAGCCAAAATACATTTCTGCTCTTCACTACTCTTCTGGACTGGTAATTATAAATCCCCCAAACCCCTCAGCCTCTCTATGATTTTTCCTCCCTTTTTCTTTCAGTTAGCTCTTGTGTGAATGTGTGATTGTGTGTATCTTGTGTGCATGCATGAATGAATTTCCCTCAATAAAACACATTTTAGCTTACTTCTGAATCTCTGGCTGGTTCTTTTCCTGCATGTGCCTGTAAATACTGGTAGAAAAGATCTCGCTAAGTTGCCCCCCTCTCGCAGCCTCTTGATTTTAAGCTAATTAATTCCCCACTTTTTCAAGGAGATATTTGGAATTACAGGGTGGCCCTTGTGGCACCTATGTTTTGGGGTAATAGGGGACCCCTTGTAAATGTAATTTGTTGATAGGTTTAAATATTTAAATTTAGATTTAAATATTCAAATATTTATTTAAATATTCAACTAGTATTTATTTATTTAAGACTTTTGAAGACTAGGATTCAAATCCCCACTCAGACACTGGGTGACCTTGGGCAAGGCACATTGTCTCAGCCTCAGAGGAAGGCCAAGGCAAGCCCCCCTCTGAACAAATCTTGCCAGAAAAGTCCTGTGATAGGGTCCAGTTTAGGGTTGCCATAACTCAAAGTGACTTGAAGGCACACAACAACAAAGTGTCACTGACAGGGGGAGTTTCTTTCAAACCATCATGTCTCTCCCCTTTGAAAACTGACTTTTGGTGACCCTGAGGTAAAGCTATCATGGAGATCTTCTTTTTGTAAGATTTGTTGACTTTGCCTTTCTCTGAGGCTGAGACAATGTGACTTGCCTGAGGTCACCCAGTGGGTTTCCATGGCTAAGTGGGGATTCAGACCATGGTCTCCAGAGTTATAGTTTGGGTGTGTGCACACATTTGCCACCATGTCCCTTTCATCAGAGATGCTGCAGTGGGGGAGGTGTGCCAAAACTGCTTCCTTGTTTGCAAACAAGGGAGCAGTTTGGGTGCACGCGTATGCCTGTTACCATGTCCCTTTCATTAGGAATGCAGCAGCAGGAGTTATGGGCGCTGAAGGACACAGCAGCAGGTGTGTGCCCAAACTCCTCTGTTATTTGCAAATGAGAAAGCAGTTCTGGCACCTGCACATGCGTGAGCGCGCGCACGCGCGCGCGCACACACACACACACACAAAGTGTTTCATGCTGTTGCTGCTGCTATTGGTATCCAGCAGCTTGGTTTTGTGGACTCTCATAGGGGGTCCGTGGATCCCAGGTTTAGAACCATTGGCCTACAGCATCTGGTATTCATTGGCAGTCTTCCATCATAGTACTAGCCAGGGCTGACCCTGCTTAGCTTAGCTTCTAAGATCACCAGGTAGAATCTGATGTCATTAGGGTATTCAGTCCAACCCTTTAGACAGTACTACTCCTGCCCAACCCTCCTGCTCCTGTATCTGTTGTAAAGTTAAAATATAAAACAAAAACAGAGGTCTTGGTCACAAAGCTCCTTCATCATGTCTGTTTTGGCCCAGACAGCCAAATTATATATAGTCTGAAACTCGTGATCTGTGCTGTAGCAACTTTGCCTGCGAAGCTAATATGAGTACTAGCTTGCTGGTGTCGATAGAACCTGATCCTGATCCTAACCGTGCTTAGGAAGACAAGCTTAAGAACTCTGGCATTTCAGAACATCAATCACTGTTGGGTTAACAGAGAGCTACTGTACTGCGGCTAGTAATATCAGATTGCATTTAATTGCACAAGTTTATATCTACCTAATTCATAGCTTGGAGAAGTCACTTTTTAAAGAGCACAGCTCCAAGAATTCTCCAGCCAGCACGGCCATTTCAAGGCACTGTGTTCCCAACATGTATATTATTTTATTTATTTTTATTTATTTTATCTGTATGCTACCTTTCTCCCAAAGTGGGATCTGAGGTGGCTTCCAGAAAAAGTCAATGAAAAACAACAATATAAACAATAAGCAGTTTAAAAATTTTAAAAATATAAATTCATCTAAAAACAGATTAAAGTTTTTAAAGATAAATAAAGCATCTCAGTAAAAGCTTCCCTGCTTATACATTAAACTCCTGCTTGAACAAAAAGGTCTTTGCCTGGCAGCAAAAGGAGAGCAGGGAGAGTTCCAGCCTAGCCTCCCGTGTAAGGGAGTTCCAGAGGGTGGGAGCAGCCACTGAGAAGGCTGTCTCCTGTGTCCTCACCAAGGGAGCCTGTGATGGTAGCAGGACCAATAGAAATCTTTCTCTTGTAGATCTTAAAAACTCTGGCAGGTTCATATGGAGAGACACCGTCTTTCAAATAAGTAAAAGGCTCTTATTTGTGTGCCTAGTTTCCACCCTGTTTTTTATTTACATACACACACACACACACACACAACACTCTTACAAAATGTGAAATAAAATTAAAAGTTATATGTACAAGCAATACAAAACATATCATACTCATTACAACAAACACCTTAAAAAAGCAATCACATTAACAGCAGCATACAGCAGAGCCAGGATGTTATAGTGGTTTGAGGACTGTGTTACTGCAGTTTTCTAGTCCGAACTTGTGGGATATTAGATATCATTTGATATCAAGAATTTGGCCTTCACTACCCATTCCTCTCCACGTGCTTGCGAGGCCCCCGGACAACCACGCACACAGGCGCGGCCAAAAATAGCTGAACCATTCAAATCCCAATCCAGGCAGGACAGTAATTGCCGAGTGCAGCTTTAGGAGACCTCAAGGCTTTTAAGATCACATTATATATGCACGCTGTTTACAAAAGATCCCCTGCCCTGAGCAGGCAGCTTGATGAGCGGACTATCCAACTCTCAAGCACTCCGTGTTTGCATACTGGCTATGGTATTGATAACGCTGTCATAATTCAATCATCTAAAGTACTCACCTTTCGGAGGCTTTGTCTCCAGCCCAAAATCCATTGTTTTCCCCGGGAACGGACTAGCCTGCAGGGACGTTTTCCCCCTATAAGAATCCCTGACTTTGAGCATCTCGTTGGATCGCTCGTGACTTGCCTCCCGATTTGCTGCCTCTCCATTTGATGAGCCTCCCCTCAGCCTCCACGTGCTGAGAACCCACGCTCCCCAGCTTCTCTGCTTATACCGGGCTAAAGGACCAGGTGTAATATTTTCCCAAAAACTCCTTCTAAAAATCCCCTATCTATTTTCCTATCTTTCTGTCTTAGGACTGTATGCGTGGCTGTGCAATTGTGCAGTACTTATTAATTTTCTGAGTGAGTGCATGCGTTTGCTGTGATTTATAAATAAAGAAAACAATTACTATTAACTTCTGTTTGATTATTGACTCGGCCTGACGGCGTAGACATTGGGTTCAAGATCTCGCTCTGTTGCCCTGCCTCTCGCATTGCTAACTAGCGCTCTAAGCTAATTCCCATTCCCCATTATTTTGAGCACTTGAGGTGTCCCTCCTGGGACCCCCAGAAATCAGGGTAACAGAGTGGTGGAGTAACACAGGCAGCCCTTGTACCCCTAATTTGAGTGGGAGTCGCGAACCTACCCAAATCAGGCTGATACAGATGTACGCAACGGCCATAATCATCTTAAGGTGATAGGAACACGTGTGAGTGAACTCTGTGTGTTTGAGCTCCAGGAGCTATTCTATCTGGGTGGGAAATCTGCACCCCCTTCTGTCTTGGTTTGTGTGTGGCAGCCGCCCCGGCTTGGTCACTAGCTTTCAAGCACTGAATCACAGTCCAATAGCAAGGGTTATGCACAAACTGTCCTGGGAATCACATCCCTAACTTGGGTACTATCGTGGGCTGGGATCCAAAGCGCTAGGGCATTAGGGACAGTCCATACACACAGTACACACACAGCAAGGCAAAAGGGAAGACTTCCTCCCCCAGAGAGTTAGAATACGAGTGCGTCCCATTTAGAGTAAAATTGCGGGTGCGTCCTGTTTAGAGCATAGAGTACGGGTGCATCCCGTCAGAACTGGAACTCGGGTGCGTCCCGATTTATAGTAAATTAGGTGCGGGTGGTGAGTCTCGACCTAGATAAGGGTTTTAGAAGGTTTGCCCGAGGTAGAGGAAGGTGCTCCTCACCCAAAAAACTGTTAGGGACAGTTCAGTTTGGTTCCTTTCCCTTTGCCCCTGTTGCTTGGCCAGGCAACATAGCAAGTTCCTACATGTTCGTTTTCCCCCTTCATTGTTTGGCAGAGTCCCAGTGAAGGTTCCCCTGGAGTCTAGGTGATTCTCCCTGTCCCTGAGCTGTGCCCTCGTCTTTTTGGCCCTAAGCTGTCAAGGTGGAAGGCCGGGCGTAGACAGGCAAAAGTGACCTTTTCTGGGCAGGCTGGAGTTAGGTTCCCAAACCTCTTCCCTAATTAAGTTCAGCTGAGTTTGTCTCCCTGATACCCCCAAAGGGATCTAGGTGATCCTTCCCATCCCTCCATGTCCTGGTCCCATTTTTGAGCGTAGAATGAGCGAAATGGAAGTCAAGAACTTCATGTTAGAAAAGGAGTCCAAGGGAAAATTAGAGAAGTGGGTGTTAAGTAAAGGACAATGCCCCTGGAAGGACACAAGCTTCCAGATGGCAGACCGCTTTGCTACCCCCCGTGAGGCCTATGTGAAAGCGCTTAAGTCCAAGAACCCATTTGGGCCATCCAAAGATGTGTTGGTCGCATGGGGACTTTGGCTTACGGCCAGAGATGCATCCCGTGCCCTGGTAGAGACCAGAGACAAGGTAGCTGAGACAGAGAAGGAAAATGCCCGGTTTCATGCTGAGATGGAGGTCCTGCGGGCGGACAAAGTAACGTTTGCGTCCATCGCGCAGGCCACCTCGCAAAAACTGAGTGCTGCCACTCTTCAGGCCCAGACTTGGGAGGAGAAGGCTCACGCTTTAGAAGCTGAGCTAGCCCACACCAGGTCTGCAGCCAGATTCACGTTTGGGCAAGTCAAAGAACAGCAGGAGGCTGTTAGCCACGCGGTTTGCCATAAACAGATAGAGGCTCTGGAGAACCAGCTCCATACACGCAATTTCAGCCGTCTGCCCAGAGCTTCTCCCCTCGTTCCCCCTTGATGCCCCCGGGGAATCGCTGCCAGAAGACTCTCTGGCCACCCTTCCCCACAACCCGGACTGGAGCGACCACAGGGTCCCAGTCCAACCTGTGGAAACTCGGTCAATGACAAAGAGGATCGCCCCTTTGGGAGAAGGAAGTGTAGACAGGGCAGAGGTGCAGGAGACCCAAGAAATAGAAACCTGGGTCCCCTGGAGAACCACCGAAGCCAAAGCCATTGCGGACCAGCTTGGTCCTTTGAATAAGTCCATAGGGATCATGTGGCTTAATGCTGTGATCCATTCACACCCCACAGCCAACGGCTAAGACCTAACCCAGCTGGCGCGGTTGTGTATGTCCCCAGCCGAACTCCCCACTTTGGAATCTGCCGTGGCGGCTTGAGGCTTAGTGAGACTCGAGGTCCACGACTGGATGAGGGAGGTTATTAGGATTCTGTGGCCAGGGCAGAGCGCTAGCGTTCTGTATGTTATGGAACAGCAGTGTCCTAAGGAATACCCAGAGGCATATGTGGCCCGGAAGCAGCTTCTGGCCATTTCAGCAGAGAAGGTCCCCTTGACTCCTGGAGGGTACAACTTTAATCATGTTGAGTTTAAGACTCTCCTTTACGGAGGTCTGAACCATGAGACAAAGATGGCCCTAGGATTGGTGGACCCCACAACTACAGGCTGGGAGGAATTTGGGAACAACCTCCGGCAGGTCGCTGACCTGCTTCAGGAGGCAGGATCCCTGAAGCCCCCTCCTAAGCAGCACAGACGAGACGCAGGGAATTGGGAGCCCATACAGAAGGTAACATACTCCAATTATGGACCCCATTCCCAGCATAGGAAGACAGCTCTGAATTCGGTCCCGAAGGGGAACTGGAATTCGCATTCCCCTCCCAGACAGAGACAGGAGCATTGGCAGGTTAGGGACTCCCACAGTCAGCCTAGCAAGGCAGGGAATTCCACTCCCCAGCCTCCAGCTCCAAAACAGACCACAGACAGTAGCACTCCCAGGGAGACGTCCGGTGGCTATAACCCTACTGCCCAGACCTACTCGGCAGATCGAGTACACATCTCAGGCATGTTAAGAAGGCTTGGACTGGACGTGAGCCAGTTCGATGGGAGACCCGCAATCGAGCTCCTTGATGCCCTAGAAGAGGATTTACCGCTGGGAAGTAGCCAGCCAGTGAATGCAGTGACCAACGGTCCCCCTCCAGCTGGATACTACCACGACTTAGAGCTGTCAGGATAGGGGTGCCCTCGGTCTCGGGATCTCCCCCAAAGTGTTGTGTCTCGGCTGAAGCCAGACAAATGGGGTAGATCTAGGGTGAAGGCAGGCATCAGGACCGATAGGGAAAAGACCCCTGCCACCCCTCTTGCAGACTCCAGCACAGCGCTAAAAGGGCTGCGCCCTAACCTGATAAGACAGGGTGAGCCCACCCCAGACGCTATCTGGTTGACTGGGTACGGCGGGGGGGCGGCCAATCTAAGTCCTTCAGAGGACACGAGCGCTCAGTGCGCACTAAAACAAGGCAGATAGCCCCTCCTCCTGACATAGCCCCGAGTGCGAATCCAACCACATCTGAGACAGTGGTGCTTTTTGAGCACCGAGAAGGATCGCACCAGGCTAAAGTTCAGGAGGAAGCCCCCATCAAATTTAACAAGGCACAAGACATTGCCAGCATGTGTGAGAGCCAGGAAAAGGAGAACATACAGCAAGTGGGAGCTAACCCCAAGCTTCCAGAACTTGCCATTGTTCCCTCTCTGAACCTCCTGTTAGAAACCTGCAGTTTCTCCTGGAATTTTCTTGGAACCTTGGCAGAGAGAGTCCTCCCTCTCCATGCCTTCTTTCAAGGGAATTTCCTGTGGTACTGGGGATTCAAGCAGCAAAATGCTGCTGCCCAACCAGAGCACAGTGTAGTAAAGGCACTCACCCTGGCACATCCTGACTTGACACCACATACTCCCCTTAACTGCATTCCATCAGGGGAGACTTCAACAACTATGACTATGAGTCCCAAATACCACACGGAGGTAGATGTGGCTACTGCCTTCACCTCCACAGAGCTATACTGGTGTCAGCTTACATTCACATTCAGTGGCACCCAATACCTTTTTGCTCTGGTGATCTTGAGAGGGGCCAAGGCAGTCCATGGCTTTGTCTCAGTCACCATGGTGCCAAGAGAAAAGACAATACTTCAGGAGGCACTTGAGTGAGATACCAGCCTCCACTTTGATTTGGACAAAAGGATCTCAAGCCATGAGTGGGCTCTGCCACTCTTGCAAGTAATTTCAGAGACCCACAAACAAACACATTCGAAGGACTGGAAGGGAAGGCCCCCAGACTGGGCAACCCCCTCTTTTGTGCAGCAGCCAAGTACTGTATGCCCTATAATTCCTCAGACTTCTGAGTCACAAGGAAATGCCAGCCGTTAATTTGTCCGAGACATTTGTCTCAATATACGAAGCATTCGACAACAGGTAAACGATAGTTGTTGGAACGGGACAGAGAGGAGTGGCGACCCCTCTGACTTCCCCGCTTCTGTAGATAGCCCCTGTATATGTCTGTAGCTTAGTATAAGGTAGTGACGGACTCCCGTGTCTGTGTTCCCTACAGGGAGATGGAATGGGACCATTCGCGTGGATTTTGGTGTTGTTTGAATTGTTTGAATTTACCCTCGGAATCTCTCCCGAATACACAACCCAGTTCACAACCAATTGGCAATACAACGTGCAGGCGATCTGCCATTGGAATCCTTACCAGGAGGCAGAAGCCTTGCTACGAAATACACAGCTGTTACCATGGTTTCAAAAGCGTTATCCTTTTGAGCTATTTTCCCAGATACAGGTACGCCCTAAAGGTAGACTTAGCTCAGAGTTAAAGATGTCTGTGGCTGGCAGTGAAGCTAAGGTATATACCGAAATGACGATAGCACCGTCTCCATTGACCGTCAAAATGGTCCAGAGTCGGCACCGCAGTGCTTCCTTGTTTGTGATCAGGTTCACTTATGATAATTGTTGCCTGGCATGGGAGTGGAAAACCTTTCTGTTCACGTGCCGTAACCTCACCCGTACCCAGACAGGTTGCAAATTCTCATGTGGCAAGATGTGGTGCCCAGATTCCCTTGGTTATACCCCTCCTTTCAATAGTTCCCCGCCCATGTATGTGGGGAGCACCATAGTACGTAAGGATATAAAGGTAGTCGCATACTCGAACTCACAACCCATTGTGACCACCCTGGTTCTAAATTTTACAGTTGTAAATATTTCCAAGGTCATCCCTGCCTGCCAACCCTATTTGATACTAGCATGGACATAGTGGGAGCACTGGGAAAAGCAGTGGCTATCGTTTTTCCACCCACATGTTCACCCTAAGCAAAGCGTCCTAGGGACAGTCTTAGGAGGAATAGGAATTGGTGGCGCAATAATTAATGCAATGGATAACGAAGTATTGGCGAATAAATTAGGAATGATTGGCTCTAAGACAAAAGAAATTGGAGTATCCTCCACATGGGTTTAACTAACCTGGCAAGAGGAACGGACTTGATCAGTCAATTGTTACCTCAGTGGGTTGGCGCAGAGAGAGATACAGTATCTGACCTTGGTCACTCTTTAAAAACCACAACTCACAATCTGTCAGTTGCCATCCAGTGCACGCAACTGCAGAGGAATAAAATCACATTTGCAGCTCAAGTGATCCAGGCTAGCCTCATGGGCTTAATGCACTGAGAGATCCCAAGCCTGCTGAGAGAACGGTATCTGGAATTGCTAGAACACCCTACCGCTTTGGCACAGATACGGCATGCCACTTGGGAAAACTTGACTCTCGCGGTGGGAGTCATACACGAAAGGATTCTGGACCCAGTAATTTTACATCCATTGTCCCACCTCAGACTGCCCCTGATAGCCGCTAATGCCACCTTACTACCCCGACAGATGACCCACTGGTCTAATGGTTCCCATTCATTTGATTTGTCCGGTTGTTTATTCCACCAGCACTGGGTACAGTGCTTTCGAAACATAGACAGTTTCCATTGGGAGAACATCTCTGAATATATTGTAGTTCCAGTCAACAGCACAGTAATGGCTCAGATCAATAATGAGTGGTTTTGCTTAAGGACTCTGTGTCCACACGTTACAGTATTGCCTAGTGGTGCGACAGTAGTAATTAACTGCACTGCTGGCAACGCTTGCTTCTGTGCGCAGCATGTTCAGGATTGTTTTGGGCAGAACTTTTATCTCAGGCAGGAGATAAAAGATTATGTCTTAGAGACTGGATATGTGCCCACGGAATCCGAACTCGTCGGGTTCCACATTGAGGATGAGATCCCCGTATCTACATGGCTACGGAATCTCACCCCCCTCACAAATAGAATACAGGAGGTATCGCACTCTCTCCATCAGATTGCCTTGACAGTTAACCACACCGCCAAGGTGATTGTTGAATCCTCTGAAGATTTGGAATCAACTTCCCAACACTCATGGTGGGACACCTTCAGTTGGTCTTCCACCGAGCAGGTGATAGCCCATTTCACCTTGCACCCTTTAATAATACTGGTTGTCTTTCAGGTCATACTAGCCATATGCTTGATTGGCCTTGCACTGTGGGTTAAGAAACAAATTTTCCAGCTACAAGCTGGCCGGTTTTACTGAGAATTGAGAGATCCGAGGCTTGTAATTTGTACATAGTTTATTGTTAGTTTAAATAGTTTTGATTGTAATGTTTTGACCGTTTGCAAAAGCCTATCCGGGCGATCATCTTTCAGGCCTGCTCCGGAGTCCAGCTTTCTTGAGGTAGTGAAGCTGTGCACTCAGAACCTACATCTAGCCACCAGCACCGTACCTGCAGAACCCAAAGCCCTCGGTATATATCATCAGGCTTGGAGCAAGGCTCTGGGTCTGAGCGATGGGGGGGACCTCGGCGAACCATCTGCCAAATGGAATCCCATCCTGTTATGGGATGACTTTGGCTATTTGTCTACTAACTGGAACCCAGCCTTGTTCTGGGATGACTTGGGCAGACCCGGCCTCGGGGCTGGCGGATCGATGCGAGTTCTGAATCCACAACCTCACTACCTGGATGGGCCCTGGGAAGGCCAATACTGCTCTATCCTTGGGAGCTATTTAAATCCTCGCTCCCCCACAAACTTTCAGATCACAGCGAGCAAAGACTGTTTCCACTTGAAGTCCCATCAGATGCTGAGCTGATAATTTGCTTTTTATCTATGCGTTGGATAACCTTGTCAGTTCTGTTGCAAAAATAGCTATAGGTCGACAGCTCCGGAGAGCCGAGAAGACTCCCCCAGACCTGACCACCTCCCCTGGGTATCCTGGGGGGAGTGAGGAAGAAAATCGTAGCTCCAATCGGGAGCCGGTCCAGGGAGATGCCCGATTCCTCTGCAGTAGCTGTGGGACCATGGGGGGTGGTGACCCAAACACCTTCTGACAGAGACAAAAGGACTTTTGAACTGAAAACCCATTTTAAAAGACCATGGGGGGGTTGCTGTCTTGATCACCGAAGAAGCTTTGTATGGACTATTCCTTGCTCCAAGATCTGCAAGATGCAAGCAGCTAATAGTCAGCTCGTGATTGTTAGCTAGTTTGCAAACTTCGATACATTGTAACAACTGTCACTTTCTCCTTGCTCAAGATTTGCAGTGCCTCATTGGAAGGCGCACTTTTCCTTTTACTGCATCTGTTGATGCATTTTGTCAATTGCCGCTGTTGCCAGATTCTCTCATTGCTTATTGCAAATGTACATTTTGTGTGAATGTGTAAAGATATAGTTAGGAATGTATTTTGAAGTCAGAAACTCCTTTGATTTTCCCCAAAGTTCCCCTTTCCTTATGGAGAAATACTACCGCTACGCCTTAAGACCCCTATTTGGCTCTAAAACTATTTTTGTTTTTAATTGGAAAATGTTCGATATTGTCCCCAAATTGCCCATTTTCGGGGGGGGGTGTTGTTACTGCAGTTTTCTAGTCCGAACTTGTGGGATATTAGATATCATTTGATATCAAGAATTTGGCCTTCACTACCCATTCCTCCCCACGCGCTTGCGAGGCCCCAGGACAAGCACGCACACAAGCGCGGCCGAAAATAGCTGAACCATTCAAATCCCAATCCAGGCAGGACAGTAATTGCCGAATGCAGCTTTAGGAGACCTCAAGGCAAATACCTTTTAAGATCACATTATGTATGCACACTGTTTACAAAGATCCCCTGCGGACAGTGGACTATCCAACTCTCAAGCACTCCGCGTTTGCATACTGGCTACAGTATTGACAACGCTGTCATAATTCAATCATCTAAAGTACTCACCTTTTGGAGGCTTTGTCTCCAGCCCAAAATCCATTGTTTTGCCCGAGAACGGACTAGCCTGCAGGGACATTTTCCCCTATAAGAACCCCTGACTTTGAGTGTCTCATTGGATCGCTCATGACTCAGCCTCCACGTGCTGAGAACCCACGCTCCCCAGCTTCTTTGCTTATACCGGGCTACAGGACCAGGTGTAGTATTTCCCCAAAAACTCCTTCTAAAAATCCCCTATCTATTTTCCTCTCTCTCTTTTTTTTTTAGGACTGTATGTGTGGCTGCGCAATTGTGCAGTACTTCTTAATTTTCTGAGTGAGTGCATGCGTTTGCTGTGATTTATAAATAAAGAAAACAATTATTATTAACTTCTGTTTGATTATTGACTCGGCCTGACCCCGTAGACATTGGGTTCACGATCTCACTCTGTTGCCCTGCCTCTCGCATTGCTAACTAGCGCTCTAAGCTAATTCCCATTCCCCATTATTTTGAGCACATTGAGGTGTCCCTCCCAGAACCCCCAGAAATCAGGGTAACAGTTGGATTATGACTCTGGAGATCAGGATTCAAATCCCTGCTCAGCCTTGGAAACTCACTGGTTGAATCTTGGGCAAAGGCAGTCCTCCTCTGAACCAATCTTGCCAAGATAACCCCATGATATGTTGCCTTAGGGTTGTCGTTAGTCAGAAGTAAAGGCACACAATACAGCAGATGAGCAGATTAAATTTATACGTAAAAGACACTTTGAATTTGACGAGCCTTTTAACAGATGTTTAATCTTCATAAGAGATGGAGATCTTCCACAGCCTTTTGTTACTACTAGGTGATCCAGGAGCTTTTAACAGGAAAGTCTATAAGCTTATTTTCCCTGACTTATAATGTAATAGAGAAATAAACATACTCCAGGAAGTGGTGGAAGCAGATTGTACAGATTGTGCGGGGGGGGGGCAACTTGCAGCCCTTCTTTACATATTGGATAGAGCTGGACCATGTGCTTTCTGTCATTATTCTAATAAGTTAAAAGAATAAAAAGTTTTGGGGATGATTAAACCATTACCCCAAATTCCTGTTCCTCTGGGAATGCCAATGTCCAGGGGTCATTTTCAATTGGTCACAACAGGCAAGGTGCCTTAAGAGGCACACATCGATATATAACCAGAACAATAGGAGGGCCATTGTTATGTTGCCACAACAAACTATTCGCTATGTCCACAGTCAATTTGTGCCCAATTAAGAAGGGAACACCCCAAATTTCTTCCTGTTCTCTAATGCTCTAATTCCCATGTGTAACTTGCTGACAAGTCCTCCTGTCCTCAGTCCTCTTATGTACCCTGACAGAGCAATGGTTTCAGAGATGGGCTTCCCACATGCAGTTAAATCTAGGTGTAGGACATTCTGAGGAGCTCCAGTGTCAACCAGGAGTGTGGCAAGTGTTTCTGCCCGTGCAGTCCCAATGCTCGCCTTGACCATCGGCCACCCCCCTGTGTCAGGTGGCATTCATGTTTGGTGGGGGTGCAGTGGCATCCACATGCTGTGCCAGTGCAGCACAGCCACTCTGTAACTTTAGGAGAGCATCAATAAGCTCAACAGTAGGGCACAGATGGAACTGTGACATATTGGCTCCTGCTTTCCTTAGCAGCTCCCATACATGCCATTGTTCTTCTCCAGGCCCTCTCCACTGAGGATCTTGCCCTCCCATCTATTGACAAGAGCTTGAGGTTGGATTCAGGTTAGCCTGTCCCTGCTATTGCCCGGGGTACAAAGGAGCACCACTTCCACCACAGCATTGCCAGGAAGGGAGTTACCATGCTGGTCCCTCCAATTCCAACTACCACCGTTACCAGAACAATTGTCCTTCTCCTCCCAACTATCATGAGGAACCAGCTTAGCTGGACTACCCACACTATTGTACTTGGTGTGTGGACCGTGATTATTGCAGGTCACCATTTGGACAGGTTCCCACGACTTGGAATCTTTACCCTTAGTGTTCCTAACTGTTCCAGATTCCCAGAGGAGATTAGACACCCTCCTAATTTGTTCTGAGAAATTTGCACATGTGAGCAAAATAGCCTTAGGTCCGGTGAGCTCATTTTGGTCTGGGAGTTCAAGGCTCCATAAAGGAGCATTTTGAACTCCACAGTGTTGAAATCATGTGTCCCCTATGCTGCAGAGAATGGGACCTTCTCAGCCAGGATAGCCAGAAGCTTTTTCCTGACCGTATAGGTCTCAGGTTTCTCTCCTGGGGCTTGCCGCTTGACTATGTAGAGGGTGTTGGCTGCCTGACACAGCTACAGGATTTGGACAGTCTCCTGCATCCATGGATGCTTGTCCAACCAAACCAAATTATGAGCAGCCACCACTAACTCCGGAGTAGGCAGGTCTGAGAGGGATGTACAGAGGCGATCCAACTGGGTCAGGTTCTGCCCATTGGCAGTGAGGAAGGAATGGGCAATGGCATTTAGCCATACTATGACTGTATGCTTGTTCAGGGGGCCTAAGCTGCTTGGCAATAGCTTTGGCCTCTGTAGCCACCCAAGGGATCCTTTCTTTGACTCCCTGAATCTCAGCTACCTTGTTGGCAGAATTGCCATTCTGCTTGGTCATCGTGTGCATTTTGACTGGATTGAGTCATGCTGGCTCTTCCCAGTTGGGATTGTAGGGAGTATGCATCTTCTGGAATTGACTCTTCCATGGGGAAGAGGAGGCAAAACTTCCAGGCAAACAGGCAAACAGTGGTGACACCACCTCCTGAGGGGCTAGCCTCTGACTGAGCTCTGAGATCTTGCCTTTTCAGGCCTCATGGCTTACCTTTGCATGCTGAACCTTCATCAGGTTGGCAAGGTATTGAGTGGCATGCTGCATCTTAGCGAACCATCCACCAGGGTGGTCAACCTGTGCTGGGGTATCTGAATCTTGATTGAGGTGCCATCCAATTTAGAGTGGGCCTCTTGTATCAAGGTAGAAAAGGCCAATTTATCCATCAGCAGCATCTGATTTTGGACCCTCAAAGAATCCAATTTCTTTTTTGGTGAGATCCTGGATGGTGCCAGTAGCTTCAATTAAGGCTATCCAGAAGCCCCAAGCCACCATTGCTTCTTTGGAGGAGCCAAAAAGTGACCTCTCCTTATACTGGTCATGATAGGCATTGTGCAGGGTTCCAAAGTGATCAGAAGTTTTAAAGGATCTCTTCTTCCATGGGTTGTTTCCTGTTTTCACAACTCATTTTTCCAATTTGTCCTTTTTATTCTGTTCCTTGAACATCTTTGCCAAATGGAAAATGCCAATCAAATGCCAATTAGAACTGCAGCTACCACAAAGATGTGAGGGTGCGTTCTAACATGCTTGTGCACACAAACACAACTGCAAAATACAATGCCTTTCATGGCTTTTCCAATTAACTTGAGGATGCCCACACACATTTCTTTTGAGGTCCACTGGCCAGGACACACCCTAGAAACTGGGGATAAAAGACTGGGCACTCAGAGATGGGAAGACTTCCTGAAGTCCGCAGGGGAATCCCTAGCATCTGCCACCCACAGAACAACTAAGAGGGGAGACAAACCCAAAGGAACCTAACACTGTTCGACTGAACAGCGGGGAGTGAGGGGTTAGTGATCTAACTGAGTCATGCCTTTAACACTGCTTTTTTGGACCGAGCGTTCCCACCTCCAAGTCCAGGCAAACCCAGAGCCAGTTGCTACCACATATGCTGTGCACTGCCCAAACTACTGGTCATTGCCACACGCAACATGGATATCCAGGCACTCACACAGTCACACAAGGACTAACCAAAGCATAAAGGGATGGGGAGGAATATAAAGGGAGAAAAATTGTGGATTGAGTAATTCTAGGGTTCAGGTGGGACTAACCTATCTGGAGAGAAATGAGGAAAAGTGGCAATCTGGCTTAGGTAGGCACCTAAGGACAGTTCTAGTTCAGAAACTGGAGTGACAGCATGGTGTTCAGCAAGGCAAGAGACTGCACTGAACAACTCAAAACTAAAGGTTTTTATACCTAACTACCCTATAGTTATTGGTGTGAATCACTCTCACAGACAAGTGAATAATGCAAGTTGCAACACAAACAATGATGTCTGGAAAGCGTTAATGGTTGCAGTGTTTAGTTGACAAAGAGGAAATGGCAGTAGTAATAGCTCTGTACTGTGGAGAGATTGGGAAGACAAAGCAGGGAAACGTCCAGGTGTGAAGGAACAAGGTTAAAACAATCACAGTGTGGTAGGAACTTCTCCTTCCTGCACAGAGATGTTCAGCTTTAGCATAAGCCTATTGTTTCCAGAGTTGTTTGATAATCTGCCTCAATTGCACCTAGAGAGAGGTGTGGGCTGACCTCCGTTGCAATCTCGCCGTTTTCAGTCAGTAATTTTCCTCTGTCCAGCTTGACCTTCCAGTCACCTCAGGTTACAGTTTATTTCAATGCCAATCAATGTAGTTGCCAATGAATCAATCAATAATTTTATTACGGTCACAGACTAGCATGAACAAAGATAACAGATTTTGCCTTAAAATACATAAAATATGAAATGCATAAAACAGTGACATAAAGCACAATGCAATAAATACAATAAATATTTAAAATCCACATGTGGTAATAGTAATGGTGAAGAGTCTGGAAGCCATGCCCTGTGAGGAACGGCTTAGGGAGCTGGGTGTGTTTAGTTTGCAGAAGAGAAAGTTAAGAGGGGACATGATAGCCATGTTTAAATATTTGAAGAGACGTCATGTCAAGGAGGGAGTGGGTTTGTTTTCTGCTGCTCCAAAGACTATGACAAGGAGCAATGGATTCAAGCTGCAGGAAAGGAGATTCCACCTGAACCTCAGGAAGAACTTCCTAACGGTCAGAGCTGTTCAGCAGTGGAATATGCGGCCTCGGAGTGTGATAGAGTCTCCTTCTTTGGAGGTTTTTAAGCAGAGGCTGGATGGCCATCAGTTGGAAATGCTTTGATGTGTGTTCCTGCATGGCAGGGGGTTGGACTGGATGGCCCCTGGGGTCTCTTCCAACTCTATGATTCTAATGCTAAAACCAGTTATAAATAGTCCAACATGTAGATTAAAACACTTTATCTGAGTCAGTATATTAATCCCACTCCTTTATAACTTCTTTGGGTAGTTGGTTCTTTACTACTGTTCTCTACTGCTGGTTTGTTATTTGCCTACAAATGGCAATGGCAGACGCACAAAATCTAGTGACTTTGTTTGTGATATGTGAGTCCTGGTCAGCGAGCAGATAAGAAATATAAAATGCTTCTGTTCTGCCAAGGATATTCTGGCTGATAGGTGTAATTAGTGCAAGATGCATCCCTTGGTAAAAAGGGCAGTACAGAAAAACATGGTTAAGAGATTCTACTGCCCCATTAACACAAGGACTCGTGTTACAGGATTCTCCTATATTTTCCTTCAGCAAATGGTAAAGCATTAAATTGTGCCAAAGTAAAAGCCTTCCTATACTTAGGAATGTTTATATTAGTAAGGTAATTAGGGTGGGTTGGATATTTGGATTTTACAAAACACAACAAATTATGCTTCATATTATTTCCAAGGAGTTCAACAGGCGCTGCTGTAACTCGCAGAGAGTGGTAAGACTTTCTCTCAGATCTTGAGAATACACCCTTATTCCATTGATATTACTACCACAGACTGGCTTCCAAGCCCACCCTCCAACAAAAGAATTCTAATAACTTTCAAAGAATCAATTATTCCATTTATGTTATTCAAAATGAAAGATTTTCTTTCTTCTTTTCAAATATTTTCTATTGGAGTTTTTCGTGACCTTGCAACATGTTCACTAATCACCTCAAAGAACTCCCTTGGAAAATATAGTACAAACCAAAATAAGACTACCTCTCATGGCTTGGCAGCCAGAGCACAACTCCTGTCTTTCCTGTATACATCTTCTGGAAGCTGCAAATATCACTATGAAAGAGCCAATAGAGAAAGAAATGCCTGATTTCTTTACTTTTCCACCAAGAAAGACCAAGATGGTTTTGCTCTAGCCTGGATGGGCTAAAAGAAATGCTGTTGGCAGTTAGCTCTTCTGCAGAACCTCTGCTCACTCTGATATCCCCTGGCAAGAATGCTCTAGAGGAAAACTGCAAGAGGAAAACTGCAAACTTGCAACCCCATTGATACAATTGAAGAAGAGGGGGAAATGTGCAGGTATTACTGACCAGAGAAGTGATCTCATGCACTTTAACATCAGTTCTCCAGTTCAGAAAATGACCATCCCTGAGGGGCTTCATAAATTAGGCAACCCAATGGATCTGACTTCAGCAGAAGGGTGTACTCCCATTCAAGTCATAGATCATAACCTCAGCGAATCATTCAATTTACTACTTTCCAACAGTGCTTCTAATGCTGTAACCCTGGAACGAACTGCCACCTCTCTAGACCTGGAATCACAACCCTTGTTGAAGGGTTGTCAAATGCAGCTTGAACCAACTATGGAGATGATGGCCTCACAAGATGTACAGCAGCCCTCCGAAGATGTCTTACTCCTCTCATCTACAGGTCAGCCAACCCCTCTGGATACTTTACTCTTATCAGTTCCAATACAAACCTCCCTGGGCCAAAAGCAGCAGGAAGATGAGACCATTCCCTCCATAGGTGTACAGCCTGAAGCCACTTCAGAAAGTAGTGAGCAGAGTGGAATAGGAATAATATCTTAACCTAATGAAAATACAAGAATTGGAAATCTCATATGTAGAGAAGTTCCCCAAATCTCTGATTGACAATACCAACTCCAGCAAAATCCCAGCTCACTTTTCTTTGCTGGATTATTGCTGGCTGGCAGACCAAACAATCAGATTCCTTCTTCATTAATTAGATTGCTAAATTTGATTTAATACTGCTCCAAAAGATATTGGCCTGCAAGGTTTGTGAGTTAAACAACTTTGCCACACATACACTGAAAATATTGCCCATTACAAAGAATGGGAGGGCCAGAGGCGGTTTAACTATATTTGTTTCCACCAAACTTCAGCATCTCACTACTAAATTTGACCCCCTGAACCATCTAGCCACAGCATTAATCATCAGATTTAGAGCTACTTGCCTTTTGAGTATTAGTGTTTACCTGTCCCCTCAGCGTTCTTTGACTCAAGTCAAATTGGAATGTAAAAGACTAGAGAAATATATTGATAAATTGGTTACACTGGTTCCAGAAACCATAGTCATCATGACAGGACTTTTTTTTAAATATTTTTTATTGAGAATGAAAGTTAAAATTTACCTACAAACATACAAATCCTCCGGTATTCATCTTACATTTAAAATATAATTTCATACAACTAGGGGAGAGAGAGAAAAGAAAAGAATAAAGAAAAATAAAAAGCATAAAAAGAAATGAAGAGGAGAAAAAGTTAGAAGAAAGAAAAAAATTAAAATATGGAAAGAAAGAAATAGAGAAAACAGAAAGACAAGGATATAAATTCAAATGTGCACGATTAAGATACAGAAAATATATATCCACTTATCCACACAGAAACACACACACACACATATATATATACCTAAACTTATACTACCTATAATATCTACTATCTCACCATTCACATACATTCTTTAGCTTCCTCCCGTTTCCAGCATAATTTTAATTTCTATGGTAACATATATTATCTAATCTGAGTTATTCAATCTATAAACTGTAGATACTAGTAATTTGACGTTTTCATCTATTCATAGTATTAACACTTTCTCTTTAAAGTATAATGTTCTCAAAATTATAAATTAACCTCTTTCAGATTTTCCCACATGTTCTTAAAATATGCAATTATTATATCCCAATCCTCAATAAATTTACCGTATTTCTCCCCTCTCAAAAGAAGTGTAAGCCGATCCATATAAATTATATCTAATATTTTCTGAATCCAATCATCTATAGTTGGAAGAGTACGTTGCCTCCACTTTTGCACTAGGATTATTCTCACTGCTGCTGCAAAGTAAAATAATCCTTTACCAATTTTTCTTTCCAAATCCTCATCCATGATAAACAATAAGTAACTCAAGTTACTTTTTAACTCAAGTGACACTGCAAAATGTAAATCCAGCATTTTTTCAATTTGTGTATGGATTGTCTTCCAGAACTTATTTACTTTTTTAGAAGACCACCCTAAGTGAAAAAATGTACCTACCTCAGAACCGCATTTCCAACATTTATTATTATGTTTCTTATACATTTTACATAACTTGTCCGGAGTTAGGTACCACCTATATTGCATTTTGTATAAGTTTTCTTTAATATCTTGACAAGCCGTATATTTCATCCTTTTAGTCCAAGTCTTTGTCCATTGCTCTAAACTTATTGGGTGGCCAATATTTTGAGACCATTTAATCATAGAGCCTTTAACTAATTCATCCTCTGATTCCCATAATAATAATATCTTATATAATTTAGAAATAACATTGGTATTTTCTGAAACTAATACTCTATTCAGCGGTCCTTCTTCTTCTAATAAACCATTCAATTTTAGATCCAGTTTCAGTTTTTCCCTAATCTGTCTATATAATAGCCAGTGACAATTTATCCCTAATTCCTTAAGTTCTTCTTGTGTCCTTATTTTAATCTTTTCCTCATGGAATTCCACCAAATCTTTATATCTAATCCATTTATCTAAAAGAATTTTCTCTTTTTTGTAATATGCCTCTTGAGGAGATACCCATAATGGTGCGTTAGGGCAGCATCTTAATTTATATTTATACCATACATGTATTAATGCTCTTCTTACAAAATGATTGTAGAATTCTCTCTCTGCTTTATTTTTACTATACCATAAATAGAAATGCCAGCCTAACCATATACCAACTCCTTCCAGATCCAGTAGCTGCTTGTTTTCTAATGTTATCCATTCTTTGATCCAGCTTAGACAAGCAGCATGAAAATATAGTTTTAAATTGGGCAATACCATTCCACCCCTTTCCTGATCAACCTGTAGTATTTTTAATTTAACTCTCAGTTTCTTTCCTTCCCAGATAAAATTAGAAATATCTTTATGCCATTTTTTAAAAATGGTATCTCCATAAATTACAGGTATTGTCTGAAATAAATAAAGCATCTTTGGATGTGTGCTCATTTTAATTGCTGATATGCTACCTAAAAGCATCAGTTTCAGATTCCTCCAGTTCTTAAAGTCTCTTGTGCTTTCTCGCACACTTTCTCATAACTGTTTTTGTACAAATCGGAATTTTTTTTCCTTAGTTGTATTCCCAAATATTCAACTTTCCTTAATATATTATATCCTGATATCTGGGTTAATGCTAATTCATATTCCTGAGTCATATTTTTCGTTAATATATTTGTCTTCTCCTCATTTACTCTTAAACCAGAAGTTTTCCCAAATTCATCAAGTATCTTTTTCAAATCTTTAATTCCCTCTATTGGATCATCTAATGAAATCGCCAGATCATCTGCAAATGCCCTCACTTTATGTTCTCTATCTTGCAACTTTACCCCTTTAATTTCTTTATTTTCTCTTATATTTGAAATCAATATTTCAATCACTAGTAGGAATAGTAAAGGGGAAAGAGGGCATCCCTGTCTTGTTCCTCTTTGAATATTAATTGTTCCAGATTTCCCACCATTTATGATCAAACAAGCTGATTGTTTAGTATATATTGCTTTAATCCATCATAGAAATTTCTCTCCTACATCTACCTTTTCTAGGATATCCAACATAAATTCCCATTTCACTGAATCAAAAGCTTTCTCAATATCTAAGAAGATTAAAGCTAACTTTTTCCCAGGATTTCTATCAAAATACTCAAATTAATTACATTCCTTCTATTATCTTTTAAATATCCCCCAGATATAAAGCCACATTGGTCACCTTGTATTATGTCTTTTAATACCTTTTTAAATCTATCTGCAAGAATAGCTGTAAAAATTTTATAATCCGAATTTAGTAGCGATATTGGTCTATAGTTTCTTACATCCGGTGGATCCCTATCCTCTTTATGTATTAAAACTATATCGGCTTGTTCCCAAGATTTTGGAAAGTTATCTTCAATATTTTATTCATCATTTCTTGAAGAGGCAAAATTTATTGATCCTGGAATATTTTATAATAGGATACCAAAAAATCATCTGGACCCGGTGCTTTCTCCTTTTTACTATTTCTTATTGCTTCCTTTATTTCAGCAATTGTAATTGGACCATTTAATATATTCCGATGTTCCTCTGAAAATTTCATCCGCAGATATTTAGATAAATAATCATCAGTCTGTTTTGCATTCAAACTTGTATCTTTATAGAGTTCCGAATAAAAATTTGAAAATACTTTTTTAATTTTCTCCAAATTAGTATATGTTTTACTTCCTTTTCTAATTTTCATGATTAAAGATTTTTCTTTTTTCCTTGGAATTCTATACACTAACCATTTTCCTGCTTTATTTGCCTATTCAAAATTTTTCTGCTCTATGTACAATAACTTATGAACTTCCTCATTCATTTGTAAGTCTAATTGTTTCTGTAACATAGTTATTTCTTTTAATACAAATTTGTCTGAAGGATTGTCATTTAGTTTCTTCTCCTTTAACTTTAATTGTTCATTTATCTTTTGCATACTTTCTCTCTTCCTCCTTACTCTTTGAATATTTTCCTGAATAAAGAAACTGCGCATTACTGCCTTACTCGCATCCCAAACTGTTTCAGTATTAGTTCCTTTATTAAGATTATCCTGAAAGTAATTTTGTATTGTCTTTTTAGCTTTAAGAACTACCTTTTCATCTTGTAACAATCTATCATTTAAATGCCAATTCCATGCTGGTTTACCCATATTTATTGTTAGAAGAATCTCATTGTGGTCTGAAAGATTTCTTGGTATTATTTCCATTTTTTTCACATTATTAATGATTGATTTGGAAACTAGGAACATATCAATTCTGGCAATGATGCATGGCTTTCAGAATAAAAGGTATATTCCCTAGATGCTCCATACATATACCGCCAAACATCTAATAATTCTATATTGTCCATCGTTTCAAATGCTTCAGGGAGCTTCCCCTGTGATTTCTTTATAGGTTTGTTCGCTTTCCTGTACAGTAAAGGGCTAACTACTCCATTCCAATCCCTTAAGGCTATAATTTTATCATAATTAACTTTAGATATCTTTGAATTTAAGTCCTTGTAGAATTTACCCTGGTTGCTGTGAGGTCCATACACTCCCACTAGTAATATCTTTAATTCTTGCCAGATTATTTCCACCGCTAAGAATCGACCTTGTTCATCACTAAATATTTCTTTTGCCTGTATCTTATGATTAATATAAAAATTATGCCTCTTTTATGCTTATTTGGGACTGATAAGAACTCTGAACCAAATTTTTTATTTCATAATAATCTTACTTTTTCCCTTTTTACTTGAATTTCTTGCAAACATATGACAGCATATACTTTCTTACTCAAATAATGAAATATTTTTCTCCTTTTTTGAGGGGTGGCCACACTTTTAACATCCCATGAGAGGATCCTTAAATCCATTTATTTTATTAATTTATATAGAAATTAATTCTCAGAGAGTGACGGTTCTTCCACACTTCTTTCTTCTGTCTCTTCCTCCAGTTCTTCAACGTCCTCAAAGCCTTGAGCACCCATTTGTTCTTCTTCCTCATTTGGTAATTTCTTTTGTTTCCCCTGTATTGGTTCATTATATCTGTTCTGTTCCATTCTTTCCCCAATAACACAATATGTATCCAACTCTTTACCATATCTTTTCAGAAATTCTTGAGCTTCTTCAATCAAACTTATTTTGACAATCTTCCCTTTTGTACGGAAGCTTAATCCTTCTAAGTTTGCCGATCGATAAGAGACACCCTTTCTCTTCAATTGTAATGTCAAAAATTTGTAGTCTTTCCTTTTCCTTAGAATTCTTCCTAGAATATCCTTATAGATATGTACTCTATCATTCCCTATTATTAAAGTATTTTCCAGACTTTGTTGTATGATATCTTCCTTTGTTTTTTTCCTTGTTAGGTATACCACAATGTCATGTGGGAGATTCTTTTCTCTTGCTGTTTTTGAATCCAATTTGAAAGCTTTATCAATTTCCCACTCAGTTTTTTCAGGATATTGTTTTAATAATTTGACAAATGCTGGAACTAAAATTTTGTAAAGATTTTCACCTTTCTGTTCTCTTAAACCTCTGATTTTTAAACAATTTTCTCCCATTTTCTGGACCATTAAAACTTTTTCATCTAATTCCTTCTCATATTCTAGAAATAATTCTTCCATTCTTTCATCCACACTTTTCACTTTTTCCTCTAGAACTTTCATTCTATTAGCGGTCCCTTTTAAATCTTCTGCTAGTGTTACAATAGAATTTTTAAGTTCTTTCAGATCTGATTTAATGTCTTGTTTAATTTCATTCCTCATTTCTCTCATTTCCTGTTTCATTTCTAACTTCATACTTTTTATTTCTTCTAAAATTAGTATCTGATCCATTGTTTTCGAAGTCGTTTCCAAGGATGGCCGTCTCTGATCACTCTGATCACTAGCTGATGCTTGTAGTGTTGTTCGAAGAGTGATTTTCCTTGTTGTCCAGGACATGCTCATTATACTTATCTTTATATAATTCACCATTATTTCTAATCTCCTATAAGATTTCCAAAATTTAAAAAGGAAAAAAAAAAGAGAAAAAAAAGAAAAAAGGGGGAGGAAAGGAGGGAAAAAGTAACCTTAAATGTCACCTGAGTTATATACTTCAAACTCAGTTATAGCTTTAAACCTTCCCCCTTCCCAATTTTATAATATCTCTATTTTATCCTCTGTACTCTGCCAATACAGGAAGAAGAAGAAAAAGGAGAAGGATAGGAGAAAAGAAAAGAGAGAATATTAACTATCTTAAATGTCAGTAGATTAAATAAGCTATGTAAATACTTAACGGCCAATTAATCAATCAATCAATTCATCCACTATAATATTTCCCTAAGAGAAAATTTTGAAATGCAATATTTAATAATTGGTATTAGTATTGATATTATTAATTCATATTAATTTATCTGATTATTAGACGTTTCTAATTCTAACTTAAGTCTCAAGAATCGATTGTCAGTATTTACCTAATATTTATCAGTTACCTACTTTAGAATCCCAATGTTTCTCAAATATTTACCACACAACTATCTATCAATATATCTGTCGGGGTTTCCCTCCATTATGTGTGCGGGGTAGTACTAAATGCCTGTAGTCAATGTTAGTGCAGATGTTAATTGTATGAGCAGTCCTTCGCTTATTGCTACCCAAACATCTTGAGTTCACATGAGATTGTCTCCTAGCAACCCCTTCAGAGTTGAAGATACAAGGTCAACCTTAATGACTTCGGTGGGAAGGAGGGAATTGTTATAATTGACTGTCTGTGAGAAGTTTGCCAATCTGAATCTCTAAAGTCATTGAACTCTGTTCTACATCCTTAATAAATCTTGCTTTTCGCATTTTTATTTTGTGTGTTTGAATCGGATCCTGACAGATTCAGACTCACAAAATGCATCAAATGAGTGAGGAAGAGGGGAACCTCCCCTGCGCCATGGACGAAGAACAACCTGAGAGAACCGAACCTTCCATGCCTGTGGATGCTAAGCCTAAGGTTTGGCTCTCCCTCCCCAAAGGCACCCCAACAGGGGATCAGACTTGGGCCTGGGGAGAAAAGACAACAGCTGCGCGTCATCAGCGTCATCGGGCTACCAGATGGGATTCTTCAGCTTGTGATTTAGACCTTATGGAAGAACTCTTGGCCAAAGAAAAAGAAGTGGAGAGGAAAGATGAAGAAATTTTGCAGCTTAAAGTCCTTATGCAGGATTTGAGATCGATGGGACCGTGAATGGGTAGAACCCCAGCCCAAGATCAACGCACCCCAGCTGCTGTGCTGCCAGCCCCTCCCGTCCTGCCACAGGCTCCCTGCCCCAGCAGTGGGAAGAACCTTCAGTGAGCTAAAGGCTTCTTTTAATGGGAGTGGCAAGAAGCTATCGTTTTTCCTGAACAGGGCTTCGAATTACATGATTGATTATGGGCACTTGTTCCCAGATGATGCTTCTCAAATCAGGTACCTTAGCCAGCGCCTGAAAGGGGAAGCAGCCAATTGGGTGGCGAATCTTTTCGACACTCGTGCTCCAGAAACAGGGGACCTGCAATTCTTCATGAATCAACTTAGGGAACACTTTGAAGATCCTCACCTCCAAGAAAAAGTGAGATACCAGCTGAAGAAACTGAGACAAGGCAAGAATGATGTTGGAGAGTACTCCAGGGAGTTCCGAAGACTAGCTGCTAAAGTTCCCCAATGGAGCTATGACGTCTTGAAAGAATTTTACAAAGATGGCTTGAACCCCACTATTCTGCATGGTTGCTTGAACCAAGGGGATCCTAATACCCTGCTAGGCTGGATAAAACTCACTATTGAAGTGGAGGGAATATCGCAATCAGTGCAGCTGACAAGCCAGAGGCAAGCTCAGGAAACTGGGGTTTGGAAACCCGCACCACAAAAGTCAACCTTCCTGAGCAGCGAGGAGAGAAACAGACAGCTGCAAGAAGGGAGCTGCTTCACTTGTGGGAGAAGGGGCCACATTGCCAGCGACTGCAATGGGAACAAAACATCTGCTGAAACGAAGGCGGCACCACCCAGCACTAAAAGTACACCACGCAAGTCAGACACCCCTAAACCAACAAACAAGCAAAGCTCAAAGGGCACTGCCGCTGGAACATGCAAGGAGGAAAATAGCCCTCACACAACTTCAGTTTCGGATAGTGGATGTGACAAGTGGGAGACAGCTGGTTCAACCAACGTGAGTAATCATGAATCAAAACATGTGTTTACTACAGTGTTTCTGGTGGGGAAAGATGGCAAAATACAAATTTGCAGGGGACTAATTGACTCAGGCTGCTCCAAAAGTTTATTGCACCCTGCTTTAACCCAAGAGCTCGCAGTGCAATTTCAACCCCTGCGGAAAGCCATCAAATTAACACAAATGGATGGCAATCCAATGGCAGGGGGACCTGTGAAACAAATAACTTCCCCCATCCCCATTCGCATGGATATTTATGGGGGGGAAATGCGCTTTTTGGTGCCTGCTTCTGTGCATTTTGAAATTGTGCTTGGAATTGATTGGCTCCGGAAATACAATCCTGTTGTTGACTGGACTAATGGGCTATTAAGGGGGGGCTGAGAAACCAGACCAGAGGCCCAAAGAAAATACCCCCCTCCCAGTGCTTTCATTAACCCCTGAAGAGCTACTCAAGATTCCTTCACACTACTGTGACTTGCAACAGGCATTTCTACAACAAGAAGCAGACAAACTGTCTCCCCCCACAGGGACTTTGACTGTAAGCTAAAATTGATTGACGGGGTGAAACTCACCAAGCCTAAAATTTACCTGATGAACAACCAAGAACTTGCAGCCTTAAAGAAATTTCTGAACAAAAACTTACAGCTCGGATTTATCAAACCATCCGCTGCACCTACTGCCAGCCCAATGTTCTTTTGTAAAAGGAAAGACCGGAACTCAGAACCTAGGCTGATAGTGAATTATAATCTCATTAATCAAGCCATTCTCCCGAACGTTTACCCTATTCCTCTGATTAAATCTGTTTTGGACCAGTTGGTTAAGGGTAAATATTTTACTAAACTTGACCTTAAAGAAGCTTTCCACAGAATTCGTATGGACCCAGATAGTGAATGGTTGACTACTTTCTCCACCTCTCTGGGCAATTACCAGTGGACTGTGTTGCCTTTCGGACTACAATCCGGCCCTACTGTGTTCCAAATGTTCCTGAATTCCATCCTTCAGGATTTGTTATATGATGGCATGGTGGGTTATCTGGATGATATTCTTATATATGCTGACACCTTGGAGAAACATGTAAACTTGATCAGATTGGTGCTGCAACATCTTATTGATCATGGACTTGTTGTGAACCTTGCTAAGTGTCAATTTGACACCCAAACCTTTGATTATTTGGGCTACCGTGTGCTTCACAACACTTTAAATATGGACTCTGCCAAAGTTGAGGCTATAATTAACTGACCAGTACCTAAAACAAGAAAACAACTACAACAATTCCTTGGCTTTGCAAACTTCTATTGTAATTTTATAGAAGACTTTGCAACCTTTACTTTACCCCTTACTGAGTTGCTCAAACAACTGAAGGCTCCAGATCTTCTAATAACAATCGTATTTGCTGGACCCCAGCCTGCCAGGCAGCCTTTGAATCTCTCAAAGAAGAGTTCACCTCTGAGCCTTTGCTTCTGTTTCCTGACACTTCCAAAGAATTTATAATTCAAACTGACGCTTCTGACTATGCAATGGGTGCTGTGCTACTGCAATATGATTCTGATGGCAACCTGAAACCTTGCACTTTTATTTCTAAGAAATTCTCCCCTGCTCAGGCCAATTGGCCCATTTGGGAAAAAGAAGCCAAAGCAATTCATTACGCACTTACTACTTGGCGCCACTTGCTTGAAGGCGCCCAAGTGCCATTCCAGGTCTGGACAGACAGACCATCGTAACTTAGAAGCATTGAAAACTGCTAAAAAACTCACACCCAAACAGGCTCAATGGGCTGAATTCTTTCAGTGCGTCCGCTTTAAGATCATTTTCAAACCTGGCAAGAGCAACACTCTAGCAGATCTGCTTTCGCGGCTTCCCTGTCACGGAGCTAACCCCCCTGCCTCCCCTCCCAAAAAGACTTTGTTTCCTCCTGAATCACTTGGATTGCAGCTTTCTACTCGAACTCTCCATAAGGCTCGCCTTTCAACTTCTTCGCTGTGCGATTCTGCCTTACAAGACGTCCTTAAATGCTCCTGCCTTACCAACTCTTGGTTATCTTCTCATAAAGACTCCATTTCCTGGGTAAATGGCCTCCCTTTCTGTGGATCTAAAATTTATGTTCCTTCTGCCGCCCACCTCGAGATTCTCCGCAGACATCATAACTCCAAGCCTGCTGGCCACTTTGGCTTCCTTAAAACTCTTCACTCCATACGCAAGCTTTTCTACTGGCTGGGACTTACAAAACAAGTTCAAGACTACATTAAAAACTGTTCCATTTGCAATGCATGTAAATCCTCCACTTCTAAACCTTACGGGTTACTCCAACCCCTCCCAGTTCCTTCCAAACCTTGGGAAATTATTGCTTGGGACTTTATTGTTGGTCTCCCCTCCTCTCGTGGGTTTCACTGCATTTGGGTGATCACTGACCATTTTTCTAAACAGTCTCATTTTGTGCCATTGAAAAACGTGCCCACTGCTGAAAAACTGGCTGAGCTTTTCATAAATCACGTATGGAGACTTCATGGACTACCATCTGCTATTGTCTCTGATCGTGATCCTGTATTCACTTCCAAGTTCTGGTCTGCCTTACTGAAAGCACTTGATATGCGCAAACTGAGCGGCTTAACCAGTCCCTTGAACAATATTTAAGCTGTTTTGTGAATTCTAACCAATCCAGTTGGGCCTCCCTTCTCCCTTTTGCTGGATTTGCTTTTAATTCTGCTTTGCATTCCTCTACTGGCAAAACTCCTTTTGAAATTGTCTCCGGCACCAACCCCAAACCTTTCCCTGCGCTTCCAATTTCCCTCTCAGATTCCTCGCCTTCCTCCCTCACCTCTTGGATTACAAATGCCTCCTCTGTTTGGGACTCTGTTACAAAATCCCTCAAGTCGGCAAAGTCTTCCCACAAACATTTTGCTGACAAAAAAGTCTTCCTAACCCAGTTTTCAAGCCTGGTGATCTTGTTTATTCGTCCTCTGAGAATATTGCCCTTTCTGGTCCTTCCAGAAAGTTGTCCCCTAAATTTCTTGGTCCATTCCCTGTGAAACGTGCTGTCAATGATGTGACTTCTGAACTTTTGCTGCCACCTTCCCTTAAAGGTGTCCACCCTGTTTTTCATTCCAGTCTTCTCAAACCGGCTCCTTTGAATTCCTCTTCGCCTCCTGAAGATGGTCATTCTACTGTTCCTCCACCATCATCGTAGACTTCACATGCTCCGTCTGCCATGTCTCTGTCTTTTTGCATTGTTCCATTGCATACTTCCGTTTTCTCTTCCATATCCCCCTCCCTTCCTTTTTTTCCCCTTTGGCTGTTGTAAATTTTTGGATACGGCAGGATGTCGGAGTTTCCCTCCATTATGTGTGTGGGGAGGTACACTGTATGGGTTATGTAGTACTAAAATGCCTGTAGTCGATGTTAGTGCAGATGTTAATTGTATGAGCATTCCTTCGCCTACTGTTACCCAAACATCTTGAGTTCACATGAGATTGTGTCCCAGCAACCCCTTCAGAGTTGGAGATACAAGGTCAACCTTAATAACTTCTGTGGGAAGGAGGGAATTGTTATAATTGACTGTCTGTGAGAACTTTGCCAGTTTGAATCTCTAAAGTCATTGAACTCTGTTCTACCTCAATAAATCTTGCTTTTCGCATTTTTATTTTGTGTGTTTGAATCAGATCCTGACAATATCAATTTATCGAATATAAGTACAAATCTAATAGAATACGTTTTAGTTAAATAACACAATTAAATTATGGATATATAAGTAGAAATATATAAATAATGAATAATGTTCTGATAGTATTAAAAGCCAATCTAAATTTTAGCTATTAACTATTCAAGTTGATAATATGTATATATAATATGTATTTTATATTAGTTAGTAATGATTAGCAATATAATATCATATGCTAATACAATGTAATAAGTATCTTAAATAAGTTATATACAATCTTCAAATTTCAATTTTCAGCTTGTAGAAGTCCACTCTTTAAACCAACTTAGGCTCCATCAAAAACTTCCATTAAACAATCCATTCAGGTCTATTTATCTTCTTCTTTGGTGTCTTTAACAATCCTCCAATATCAGTTATGATAAAGCATTTATATAACTGATCTTCATGAAGACTGTCTCATCATTGCATTTAAGTCTAGTTCAGCTCAGTTCAATTCCTACTGTAAGTCCAAAAAAAATTTTTTTAAATTTTTTTAAAGTATAGTTCAATACTTGTGTTGTCCCAAGTCAGAAATTGCAATCAAGCTGACAATACATTTCCAAAATATCATATACAATCCAATCCAGTTTTTGTTTTTTTAAAACTTTTAAACACTTGAACTTAAACTTTTCAACACATGGTTATACGGAGCTATTAAAAGAGAGAGAAGAGAAAAAAAAATGATGAGAGAGACCGATCTCCATTAACAATGTATCTTTAGACACGTAGGCTCAGGGCTGAGCTGCTACTCTGTTGCCAAGTCTCTTAACTAATTTATCAACTGTCTGCAATAAAATCAACAGTTATATCAAATCCAAAAAAGAAAAAACAGGAGAGCTTCTTCCCAATATATAGTCAGTCCTTTCCTTTTAAATAGATAAGCAAACTTATAGAAAGGCAATAGTTGAAAAGGCTAGAGATTCCATTCTCAATCACGACGTTCTCTGCAGAACCGCTCACCAAGTTTCTCCTTCCTCTCACTTCGTCGTCAAAACTCTGAGATCTGACAAGTTCCCACTTAAAAGCAGCAAGTATCCTTAATATCCTCTTAAATCCTAACTCCGTCCAATAAATTCAGTCTATTAATCCGTCAATGTAGAGAGGAAAGACAGTAGCCAAACCATAATCCTGGTTATCTAAAGATTTTGTCTGCCATGCCCAGTCAATTCTGTATCACCATACTGCAATTCTGTTTAATATCAGGGGCAACAATGTTCAAACACCTCTTACCACTATTTCAACATCCAGTGTCCATGGTCTTTTTCCCAAAATGTAGAAAGCTCTAAATGTAGATAATCAAACATTCATACGTCAGGACAGGCATTTAAAAGTCCAAAGGCAGAGTTTCTTACTGAGTTAGTCAGCTGCAGTCTCGCGGCATGGGCTGTCCTGATCTCCTCCGTTCCACCCACTGCTGTCTTCAGAACGTTAGACAGCAGCTAGGAAGCTGTGATAGATCTCCGGGACCCCTCAATTTCCCCCTATTCCAAGGGAGAAAGCAGGCGAGAAGGATCTGATCGATCCTGCTCAACTCCTACTACCATCACCTCATGAATTGTACAAGGTAATCCACCTCACTCCGCCATTGTTCAGACTGGAGGTGTCATGATAGGACATTTCAATGTACGGACAGGACAGAATGATGGGTTGCTTTCTTCTCATTTTCATGAAATTCCTCCAGAAAGTGATGAAGCTCATCTCTTACCTAACAGGAAATCAAAGGCTTGTAATTATGCAGTGCTATACTTTCTATGCATGACAAACAAGTATGATTTTGTTATTTTGAATGGAAGCACTGAAGGAAACAAAGACGGGGAATTCACTTTCCTATCCAATAATTGAGCTTCCACAATTGACTATATCTTAGTTTCTTGTAATCTGCTGGCCTCAGTAATCAGCTTTGCTGTGGAGTGTCATTCAGATAACGACCACTTACCACTGGCCCTACACTTGGAGCTTAATGAGCAAAATATTTATGTGGATTATAAATCATTATTAAATACACCAACAGGTGTAAGATCATGCCACATCAAATGTCAAGGATTTCTGCTGAGTCAGACATGGTTTCCTCCAAGTGGATGGCAGAAAATGAGGTGATGTGGCAAAGCTGCAGGTGCAAGGTTAATATGTCAGTCTATTATGACTACAACTTGTGTACTGGAGAAGGCTACACACCAGAAAGATTATTAGGTCACCCCATATGTTCAGGGTGACAGTTAGCCCTTAAAAAGGCTAGGATCTGCCAGCACAATCCACCAGTCCACCAGTTCGTTATTTTCCTGGCTGGCCATGCTACGCTGCTGTCTGTGTATACTATGCCTGTGTATACCAGCATTTTGTTTGCTTGACTAAAAACTCCGGCCATGGTGAAGTCTTCCCTCACTATCTGCACTCTGTGTGTGCTCAGAAGAGCCAGTCCCAGCCAAATCCTGACATCAAATGGTCTGAAGCCCTAGACAAATCTATAAATAAGATGCTCCACTCAGAGCCTTATCTTTCCTTACACTCTTCCATATTAACAGCAGACACTCCAAACAAAGCCATGGCTCTGTTCCTTATGTTGATTGAATCCTTACTGACCTCTACGTTTTCAAACATTTAATAGGCATCACCAAAACCTGGTGGAATGAGCCTCATGATTGGAATGTAGTAATAGGAGGGTATAATCTATTTTGCAGAAATATACCAAACAAGAAAAGAGGAGGAATAGCCTTATATATCAAGGATGTTTTCACCTGTGAAGAGATCCATGACTTAAATCTGGGAAGCCAAGTCAAAAGCTTCTGGGTAAAAATTAAGGGAGTGAGAAACAATAGGGATGTGATTGTGGGGGTTTGCTACAGGCCTCTGGGCCACCCTTAGGACTTGGATGCAGCCTTCCTGGAGCAGATGGCCACATATTCAAAAAGGAGCGATTCAGTAGTGATGGGAAATTTCAACTATCCTGATATATGTTGGCAGTCAAACTCTGCCAAGACCACAAAGTCGAACAAGTTCCTCACTTGCCTTGCTGACAATTTCATGGTCCAGAAGGTGGAAGAGGTGACAAGGGGACCACTATTTTAGATCTAATCCTGACCAACAGGGATGACCTTGTTAATGAGGTGGAAGAGGTGGGATCCTTAGTGGGGAGTGACGGTGCTCTATTGGAATTTGTCATTCAATGGAAAGGAGAAGCTAAGTGTAGCCAGACATGCATTCTAAACTTTAAAAAAGCTGATTTCTGTAAACCTAGGGAGTTACTGGCTGAAACTGTGGTCAAGAATACTGAAAGAAAAAGGAGTTCATGACGGCTAGGAATTTCTTAAAAATGAGATACTGAAGGCACAATTGAAGACAGTGCCAATAAGGAGGAAAAATGGGAGGTGTCGAAAGAAACCAGAATGGTTGACTAAAGAATGCTCAGCTGAGCTAAGTGGCAAAAGAAACATGTACAGGAAATGGAAGAATGGTGAAATCACTGAAGAGGAATTCAAACAAATAGCCAAGATATGTAGGGAGAAGGTCAGAAAAGCTAAAGCACAGAATGAACTCAGACTTGCCAGAAACATTGAAAACAATAGAAAGGGCTTTTTTAGATATGGCCACAGCAAAAGGAAAAACAAGGAAATGATAGGGTCGCTGCGCGGAGAAGATGGCCAATTACTAACGGGAAAGAGAAAAGGCAGAACTTCTCAACACCTCCTTTGCCTAAGTTTTCTCCCAAAAGGATAGAAGTACTCAACCTAGGATGTGGTGTGGGGAATAGGTGGGGAAGGGGAGGAAATGCAGCACACAATAGGTAGAGAAGTAGTACAGGAATACCTGGCTACACTAGATGAATTCAGATCTCCAGGGCCAGATGAATTACATCCAAGGATGTTAAAAGAACTGGCAGAAGTCATTTGAGAAGCACTTGCAATAATCTTTGAGAACTCTTGGAGAACAGGAGTAGTCCCAGCAGACTGGAGGAGGTCAAATATTGTCTCCATCTTGAAAAAGGGAAAAAAGAGGACCCAAATAATTATTGCTCACTCAGTCTGACATCACTACCAGGAAAGATCGTAGAGCAGATCATTAAACAGTCAGTTTGTAATTACTTAGAAAGCAATGCGGTAATCACGAGAAGTCCATATGGATTTCTCAAAAATAAGTCATGCCAGACTAGTCTCTTTTTATGATAGAGTTACAAGCTTGATAGATGAAGGGAATGCTGTTGACATAGCATACCTTGATTTAAGTAAGGCCTTTGACAAAGTTCCCCATGACATTCTTACAAAGAAGCTAGTAAAATGTGGACTGGAGAGTGCTACTGTTAAGTGGATTTGTAATTGGTTGACCAACCAAACCCAAAGGGTGCTCACCAATGGCTGCTTTTCATCCTGGAGAAAACTGACTAGTGGGGTGCCACAGGGCCCAATACTATTCAACATCTTCATGAATGACTTGGATGAAGGAGTAGAGGGCATGCTGATCAAATTTGCAGATAACACCAAATTGGGAGAGGTTGCTAATACGCCAGAGGACAGGATCAAAATTCAAAATGACCTTAACAGATTGGAGAGCAAGGCCAAAGCTAACAAAATGAATTTCAACAGAGAGAAATGTAAGGTCCTGCACTTAGGCAGAAAAAATGGAATCCACAAATATAGAATGGGGGACACTTGGCTGGATAACAGTATGTATGAAAGGAATCTAGGGGTCTTGGTGGACCACAAGCTGAACATGAGTCAGCGGTGTGATGCAGCAGCCAAGAAATCCAACATGATTCTTATAGAATCATAGAAATGTAGAGTTCGAAGAGACCACACGGGCCATCCAGTCCAACCCCCTGCCATGCAGGAATACCCTCAAAGCACTCCCGACAGATGGCCATCCAGCCTCTGCTTAAAAACCTCCAAGGAAGGAGACCCCACTATCCTCCGAGGCAGCATATTCCACTGCCGGACAGCCCTGACCATCAGGAAGTTCTTCCTGAGGTTCAGGTGGAATCTCCTTTCCTGCAGCTTGAATCCATTGCTCCTTGTCGTGGTCTCTGGAACAGCAGAAAACAAGCCCTCTCCTTCCTCTGCATGGCATCCCTTCAAATATTTAAACATAGCTATCATGTCCCCTCTTAACCTTCTCTTCTGCAGACTAAACATACCCAGCTCTCTAAGTCTATCCTCATAGGGCTTGGCTTCCCGGCCCCTCACCATTTTGGTCGCCCTCCTCTGGACCTGCTCCAGCTTGACCATGTCCTTCAAGATGAGGTCTAACCAAAGCAGAGTAGAGTGGTACCAGTACCTCCCTCGATCTAGACACCATACTCCTATTGATGCAGCCGAGAATTGCATTGGCTTTCTTGGCTGCCGTATCACACTGCCTATTAAGACTTCTAGATCCCTTTCACACGTACTGCTATCCAGCCATGTGTCCCCCATCCTATATTTCTGTATTCCATTTTTTCTACCTAAGTGTAGGACCTTACACTTCTCTCTGTTGAATTTCATTTTGTTAGCCTTGGCCCAGCCCTCCAATCTGTCCAGGTCATTTTGAATTTTGATCCTGTCTTCTGGCGTATTGGCAACCCCTCCCAATTTGGTGTCATCTGCAAATTTGATCAGCATGCCCTCTATTCCTTCATCCAAGTCATTGATGAAGATATTGAACAGAACTGGGCCCAGGACAGAACCCTGGATGAAAAAGCAGCCATTGATGAGCACCCTTTGGGAATGGTCAGTCAACCAGTTACAGATCCACCTGACAGTAGCCCTGTCCAGCCCACATTTTACTAGCTTCTTTGCAAGAATGTCATGTGGAACTTTGTTAAAGGTCTTACTGTAATCAAGATATGCTACATCCACAGCATTCCCTTCATCTATCAAGCTAGTAACTCTATCATAAAAAGAAATAAGATTAGTCTGGCATGACTTATTTTTGAGAAATCCATGTTGACTTCTTGTGATTACCCCATTGCTTTCTAAGTGATTAGAAACTGACTGCTTAATGATCTGTTCCAGGATCTTTCCGGGTACTGACGTCAGGCTGACTGGGCGATAATTATTTGGGTCCTCTTTTTTCCCCTTCTTGAAGATGGGGACAACATTTGCCCTCTTCCAGTCTGCTGGAACTTCTCCTGTCCTCCAAGATTTCTCAAAGATTATAGCAAGCGGTTCCGAAATGACCTCTGCCAGTTCTTTTAATATCCTAGGATACAATTCATCTGGCCCTGGAGACTTGAATTCATCCAGTGTGGCCAGGTATTCCTCTACCACCTCTCTACCTATTATGTGCCTCATTTCCCCTACTTCCTCCCCTGCTCCTCAACCGCCAGGTTGAGTGCTTGTATCCTTCTGGGAAAAAACTGAGGCAAAGAAGGTGTTAAGTAGTTCTGCCTTTTCTCTTCCCCCGTTAGTAATTCTCCATCTTCTCTGCGCAGTGACCCTATCGCCTCCTTCTTTTTCCTTTTGCTGCGGACATATTTAAAAAAGCCCTTTTTATTATTTTTAATATCTGTGGCCAGCCTAAGTTCGTTCTGTGCTTTAGCCTTTCTGACCTTCTCCCTACATCTCCTGTCTATTTGCTTAAATTTTTCTTTGGTGGTTTCCTCCTTCTTCCATTTCCTGTACATGTTTCTCTTAACACTTAGCTCAGCTGAGAGTTCTTTAGTCAACCATTCTGGTTTCTTCAGATGCCTTCCATTTTTCCTCCTTATTGGCACAGTTTTAGACTGTGTCTTCAGTATCTCCCTTTTAAGGAACTCCCATGCCTCCTGAACTCCTTTCCCTTTCACTATTCTTGACCACGGAATTTCAGCCAGCAGCTCCTTCAGTTTACAGAAGTCCGCTTTTTTAAAATCTAAGATGAGTGTTTGGCTACCCTTATCTTCTCCTTCCCACTAAATGCAAAATTCCAATAGGGCATGGTCACTCCCCCCTAAAGATCCAACCACTTCTATCTCATTAACAAGGTCATCCCTATTGGTCAGGATCAGATCTAGAATATTTGATCCCCTTGTGGCCTCTTCCACCTTCTGGACCATGAAATTGTCTGCAAGAGAAGCAAGAAACTTGCTGGACCTTGCTGTCTTGGCAGAGTTTGACTGCCAACATATATCCGGGTAATTGAAATCTCCTATTATTACTGTATCTCTCCTTTTTGAATGCGCGGTCATTTGGTTGAGAAGGCGTCATCAAGGTCCTCAGTCTGGGTTGGAGGTCTGTAGTAAACCCCCACCAGAATATCCCTATTGTTTCTCGCTCCCTTAATTCTTACCCAGATGCTCTCAACCTGTCTTTCTGGGTTTAAGTCATGGATCTCTTCACAGGTTAAAACATCCTTGACATACAAGGCTATTCCTTCTCCTTTCTTGTTTGGTCTATTTCTACAAAATAGGCTATACTCCTCTATTCCTACATTCCAATCCTGAGACTCATCCCACCAGGTCTCAGTGATGTTATTTTGTTGTACTAGGAGTTCTAGTTCATGTTGCTTGTTTCCCATACTCTGCGCATTAGTGTAGAGACACTTAAATCCCCGGGCCCTTCCTGCAAGTCCTGTACTATACTTTCTACTCCTCCCACCATTGGACGCTTGTACTACTTGGCCAATATCATTTGGGCCTTTTCCCCCTGCACTCGCTGAGTCCTTGCCCTGAATAATATTGTCTCTCTCCCCAGCAGAACTTAGTTTAAAGACCTCTTAATCCTCCATGCGAGACTGTTTGCAAAAACATTCCTGCCAAGTTTGGTGAGGTGCAGGCCATCTCTTGCCAGAAGCCCATGTTCATGGAAATTCAGGCCGTGTTCCAAAAACCCAAACCGTTGCCAGTGGCACTATGTACGGAGCCAGTTGTTGACCTCTGCTATTGCCCTTTCCCTTCATGCGCCATATCCTTGAACAGGGAGGAGAGACGAAATGACCACCTGCACACCAAGGTCCTTAAGCTTTGTCCCCATAAGCTCGTAGTCCTTTGCGATGTGGTAAAAGCTGCGCCTCGTAGTGTCATTGGTTCCAACATCAACCAGAATGAGGGGCTTATGGTCAGTGGGCTTGACCAGCCTGGTTAGCCTCTCCGTTATGTGGTTGATCTTGGCCCCAGGAAGACAGCAGACTTCTCGATTGAACTTGTCGGGTTTGCAAATTGCAACAACCAGAACTTGCCTCCTCTGAGGCTTGTCCAGGGCTCCTCGACGAACAGATTCTTCTAGGACTGCCTGGGCATTCTGTTGAGGCTGGGAGTGTTGATCTAGTTCCTGTTGCCGAAATTGGATTCCTTCTTGTTGACATTCTGTTCCCTCCGCCTGGCGCTCCTCATCATTCATAAGGCCAAGAACTTTGAAGCGATTCTGTACGTTGAGAGTCTCTGTTTCCTTCCTGGTCCTTCTACTCCTCTGTGTGACATTCCTCCAAGTATCCGTTTCTTGGCCCAGTGTGCTGACATCCTTATCTGGCAGCTCCCGCGCGCATTCGGTCTTCAGGAAGGTCTTCTGCGCCCTATCCAAAAACTCCTCACCTTCCCTAATAAGACGAAGATTAGAAACTAGTGCCTCCAGCTGCCGAAACTTCTCCTCCAAGAAGTTCACCAGCTTGCACTTGGTGCAGGTGTACCCAACAACATCTTGTGGCAAGAAAAGGAACATACCACAAGTGCTACAGGTGACCTCACCTCAGCTCTCTCACCTTCCATCCTTGATACTACAGAGAGTAGTACAGGGAGTAGGTCTAGAAAGAATAACTGGGCTTTCTTTCTCAAACTCAGCTGTATAAGGTATGTCTGCTCTGCTGATTGCCAAGGGTTGAATCTGAAGGATTGAAGTGGAGGGCTTCAACTGCATGCGCCTTTGGCGTCTGTGGTTGGGAGCTTCTAATAAGACTCCTCCCCCCCAGCTGGCTCCTCCCCCTCGTTAGTCAGACCGTGTGCTCAGGGAGAGCACACGGCCAGCACAAGGAGACCTAACAAAAACAAGCAAACAAACAGACAAACAAGCAAGCACAGCTCCACAAACCTGTAAACAACACCTGGTCAAGGAAGTCTTCACAGACCCAGCTCACCCTCTGCTCTTTCCTCTGGGAAATGAGCTAAAGGGCCATTGGGAGCTCCTAATAAGACTCCTCCCCCCAGCTGGCTTCTCCCCCTCGTTAGTCAGACCGCGTGCTCAGGGAGAGCACACGGCCAGCACAAGGAGACCTAACAAAACAAGCAAACAGACAAACAAGCAAGCACAGCGCCACAAGCCTGTCAAGGATGTGGTCAAGGATGTCTTCACAGACCCAGCTCACCCTGTGCTCTCTCCTCTGGGAAAATGGTTCTTGGTTGCATCATGTCCAGATCAAGGGAAGTAATGGTACCACTCTATTCTGCATTGGTTAGACCTCATCTGGAATACTATGTCCAGTTGTGGGCACCTCAATTCAAGAAGGATATTGACAAGCCGGATCGTGTCCAGAGGTGGGCGACCAAAATAGTGAAGGGTCTGGAAGCCATGCCCTATGAGGAGCATCTTAGGGAGCTGCAGAAGAGAAGGTTAAGAGGGGACATAATAGCCATGTTTAAATATTTGAAAGGATGTCATATTGAGGAAGAAGCAGGCTTGTTTTCTGCTGCTGCTGCTCCAGAGACTAGGACAAGGAACAATGGATTCAAGCTACAGGAAAGGAGATTCCACCTCAACCTCCTGATGGTCAGAGCTGTCCAGCAGTGGAATATGCTGCCTCGGAGTGTGGTGGAGTCTCCTTCTTTGGGAGGTTTTTAAGCAGAGGCTGGATGACCATCTGTTGGGAGTGCTTCAATGTGTGTTCCTGCATAGCAGGGGATTGGACTGGGTGGCCCCTGTGGTCTCTTCCAACTCTATGGTTCTGTGATTCAGACCTGGCAAATTACAGACCAATCAGCTTGCTAAGTATTATTAGCAAGCTGTATGCAAGTCACCTGCACTCAAAATTGCTGGACTAGCTAGATCTGGAGAACACATTGGGTGAGGAACAAGCTGGCTTCAGACACAGATACTCAACAATTGATCAGGGTCTCGTTCTTCAACATTTGGTTGAAAAATATGCATCCACAATCGGCGGGGGCTCTTTATGTGGCTTTTATCTATTTCAGGTCGGCTTTTGATCTAATCCCCAGGATCAGGTTATAGAAGAAATTTGAAGACACCACAATGGATAAAAGGCTGCTGTTGCTCATACCTATATGAAAATACTCATCTCCAGGTAAGATATAACAATCTGGGGCACCTTTCTAACTTAGTCCCTATTTTTAGAGGCATTAAGTTGGATGCATTCTGGCACCCACCTTATTTAATTTTTACTTTTTTAATTTTTAATTTTAACTCGTTGATCCAAACCCTAACAGGTACCAGTTTTCACCTCCCCAGACTAGCCAAGTAAAGCTTATCAGTCCTTCTGTATGCAGATGACACAGTGCTCATATCATTTTTGGTAATAAGTTTAAGGAGTCTCCTGAAAGAGCTTGCCAATTATTGTAATAACAAATCCTTAACTATAAATTACTATAAAACAAAGGTGATGGTATTTACCAGAAAGAAGGCAAATAAATGGGAGCCTTACTGACCAGGTCACAAATTATAAATACCTTGCTGTAGTCTTTCAGTCTTCTGGAACATGGAAAATAGCTGTAGAGAATACACAGATTTTCTCACTGGGAAGCAATATATTCCTTCTGCTATTCAAGTGTTTACAGCCAAGGTTATGTCACAAATTCCCTATGGCTCACAAGTGTGCACCTATAAAAACGTTGATTCACTTGAAGCACTGCAAACTAAATTCCTTAGAAGCATATTTGCGACTCCTTGCTGTGTTCCTAATGCAGTTTTGCACCTTGAGGCGGGCCTGACCTCTATCGAGGCCCATGCCCAGACCCTGACGATCAGCTATTGGCTAAAACTTATTTTTTGCCCAACCAGGCTGGCCTCTTTAATGCTAATTGATGGCTTTCAATCTACACAGAGTTATATAAGAAACTTCTAACATATGGCTTCACTCCTAACGTTTTGATAGCCCTTGGCTTCAGTGGTGCCAAATCTGCCATCAAGCAATGTATAAGTGATATAGAACTACAAAATCATCTGAGCTTAGTTACCAAATATTCTACCTTAGGAATTACTACAAAACCTTTCTCCCACCCTAATTATCTTAATTATTTAACAATTCCTAAGTATAGGAAAGCTTTTACCGTGGCATGATTTAATGCTTTACTATCTGCTGTACTCGAAGGAAAATATAGGAGAATCCCATATTACAAGCACATTTGTCCTTGTACTAACGGGGAGGTAGAAACTCTTAACCATGTTTTTCTATACTGCCCTTTTTACCAAGGGATGTGTCTTGCATTAATTACACCTATTAGCCAGAATATCCCTGGCAGAACAGAAGCATTTTATATTTCTTATCTGTTCGCTGACCAGGTCTCACAAATCACAAACAAGGTCACTAGATTCTGTGCATCTGCCGTTGCAACTCACAGGCAGATAACAAACCAGCAGTAGAGAATGGCAAGAAAGAACCAACTAGCCACTGGAGTTATAAAAGAGTGGGGTTTACATAACTGACTTAGGCAAAGTATATTGATCTACATGTGGAACTACATATAACTGGTTTTAGCATTATATTATCACAAGTGCATTTTAAGTATTTATTGTATTTATTGCATTGTGTTTTAGGTCATTCTGTTTTATGTATTTCATGTTTTTTGTATTTTATGGCAAAATCTGTCATCTGTTATCTTTGCTCATGCTGGTCTATGACCATAATAAAATTATTAAATTAAATTATTAAATTAAATGTTCTCAAACTCTGCATCTTTTTTGCTGCCTTTTGCTGGTAGAAGATTCTATTGCAGTGCATCCCATCTAATCTTGGAGGACCTATTACAACATTCTTAAACTACATCTCTTTTACGAACCACACTAGGAGGCCATATATGAGGACTGAGCAACTGCATGAGGCACAGGAGCCAGTTTTCTCTTCTGTACCTATCCTTGTCAAGTGCAAAGGAAGTGAAACTATGTCACTGATAGTCACTATTTTGGCTGATTTTTCTTTTGGAGGTTCTAGAGAGTGGGTGTCCTCAATTACTTCATTTGACTGGTTTTCAAATAAAATAGAAATCACCATAATTTTTAATGACTTTTTTTTTAATTTGCAGATTGCAGAAGGCTGCAACAAAATCATTTTATTATTCATAATTTTAAATGTGCCAGATTGGTTTTATTGTACACTGCTCTGAGATCTCAGGATACAAAGTGGGGTAGAAATAGGTATGTAAATACATACATACATACATACATACATGTGGTGACTGGGGGCTGCATGAGGACTTCCTGCCCTTTATGCATTGGATCCATCCCTAGACTATCTGTGAGTAAGGAAAAATCACATCTAGACTTGGTGATAGTGTTACTCCAAAATATGGTGACTTTGGGATCCACCTGTTATGCCAGTGCCTTCATGAAACAGTGGGGAATATTAGCTCAAAGAAGAGGCCTGCAAGGAGTGGGAGGGGGTAACCTTACAAGATCTTTTACACCTGTGTATACTGGTACAAAGGCAGGGAAAAACCAGATGAAGAGTCAAAAGTAAGTTTGTTCGTTTTGGTAGGGTTAACTAACAATCATGCCTACGCAAGATCCAAGCATCTTCACAATCACAGAAACCAAGGCCATTTCCACACTACACTCTTCTAGAGCGATTATTCCAGTTTCAACATCCTATGGAATCCTGGAGTTTGCAGTTTAGGGGGGGGCCTAACTGAAGGAAAAGGGAGGAAAAGCTGGAAGGATAAGAGTTTAGGGCAAAGCGGGTGATATTTACCAATCCAGCAGAAAGGAAGCAAAGTGATGTGGCTTAAACTAGGAGTCCGAGGGTAGTATAAATTGGGAATTGAAACAACAGAATGATGGTCAGTATGTCAAAAGTACTACAAGTTGTCTGGCTAAAAACCAGGGCTTAAATACTCTTTTTCCACCCTGAGAGGAAAGGTGTGTTAATGGCTTTCTGGCAGAATAAACAGTGGGGTCCAGAATGAGCTAATGGCCTTAGCATTAGTTGACAAAGGGACTGATGGTAACAGTGATAGCTCCTTAATGGTGGGACAAGTGAAGAGACAAAAGGAAGGTTTCTAAGGACAAAGGGAGTAGGGCAAAGACTTTCCGTTTTGGAAGATATTGTTTCAGGAACTATTGTTTCTAAAGGTTAAGTCATTCAGAGATGTCGCAAGCCTGGGGCTTCCCTGGTTATGACCTAACCATGTCCTGAGGTCTCATTCTGACCCAGTTTTGCAACACATGTATAAAGCTAGTTCCTCTTTGCCAGCAAGCTTCCTGGTCATAGCAGGTTATTTCATGCCAATTAAATGTATGTTTTGCCAATATCATGGAGAAGGGTTGCATGGCCTGGTAATGATAGGGTAGAAAGAACTGGACTATCAGATAACTTCCCTAGTTTCTGTGTTTCTTATCCTTTCTTGTTTCTTGACTTGAATAAACAAATTGGCACTTAGAAATCCAAATTGGAGATCCAAGTGTGGTGAGCCAAGCCAGACCTTAACAATGGAAAACTAAATAACCCCTAGACATTGAATGTAGCTGTAGATCTCAGGCTGAAGACCTTGCAGACTCCATTCCTGGAATTTGACCAACAGCAGCACTACAAGGATGGTGAACGAGGACTGAAGAAACACAGATTTTTTTAAAATTTTTATAAAGCTTTATTTATTAAAATATACACAATCACAAAAACAATAAGCGAAAAAAGAACAAAAACAAGAAACAAACTAACAGACAAAAAACATGACTAATTTACAAATATTAGGACTCAATCAATACAGACATCCAAACGTAGAATAATACAAAACAAAAAACATTAAAAATGGTTTGCCATGTTATTTCATTTTTGTCCTTACTTAACATGCTATCATCTTAACTCTTATTTCCTTATATATACCTAAAAGAATTGCTTTTCCTACGTACTTCCAACTTCGGTATTAGAGCTTATTAAACTTTACTCTACTTCATACTTGATCCTATCATCTATAATTATAACGTTCATATCCTTGACTATTTTTCAGAAATCTATGTTCACCATTTTAATATTATTCCAGGAATTCTTAAAATACTTTATTGTGCTGTCCCATTGTTTTATAAAACTTTCTTTATTCTCCCCTTTCAATATACTTGTTAATTTATCCATTTGGATTATATCAAATACTTTCATTTCCCATTCTTCTATTGATGGCATCATTTTCCCTTTCCATCTATGTGCTAAAACCATTCTTGCTGCTGCTGCCATATAAAACAATTGTTTACCCACTTTTTTTTCCAGGTCTGCTTCCATCATCGATAACATATATATTTCCGGAGACATACTAAATCTTATATTTAGCATCTTTTCTATTCGCATATGAATCTGCTTCCAAAATTCTTTCACAATTTTACATGTCCACCAAGCATGGTAGAAGGAACCTATCTCTTGCTCGCATTTCCAACATTTATTAGAGCAATTGTTCGTCATTTTCGCCAATTTTTGAGGAGTTAAATACAATCAAAAATACGTCTTATACAAATTCTCTCTAATGTCTTGACATGCCGTATATTTCATCATTTTTAACCAAATTTTCTCCCATCTTTCCATCAAAATTGAATGAGAGAAATTCTGGGCCCATTTTAACATTGGTACCTTAATAGTTTCTTCTTCTGTATGCCATTTTAACAGAACCTTATAGATAGAGAAGATAGCTTTGCGTTCTCCTGAACATAATATCACATTTAGTTCTTCATCTCTCGTTTGAAACCCCTTAAGTTTAATGTCATTTTTTAGTTTCTGTCTAAGTTGCCTATATAAGAGCCAATGACATTTAATACCAAATTCATTCATTTCTGATTGAGATTTAATTTTAATTTGTTCTTTTTGTCTTTCCACCATATCTTCATATCTTATCCATTTATTGAATAAAATAATTTCTTTCTTATAAAAGGCTTCATGGGGAGATATCCAATTTGGAGTTTTCGTACAGGCTCTTATAACGTATTTTCTCCATATCTTTATCAACGCTTTTCTTAAGTAATGACAGTTAAAACTCTTTATTATTTTTTCCTTTATTATACCATAAATAATAATGCCAGCCTGACCCAAGTCCATCTCCTTCTATATTTAATAATTTAGTATTTTCTAATTTTATCCAATCTTGTATCCAACTTAGGCAACAAGCATAGTAATATAACGTCAAATTTGGTAATGTTAAACCACCTTTTTCTTTGGCATGTTCCATTATTTTCATTTTCACCCTTGGCTTCTTTCCACCCCATATAAACTTATAAATTTCCTCTTGCCAATCCTTAATAATCTTATCATTTTGAATAATAGGGATAGTTTGGAATAAGTAAAGAATTTTCGGAAGTATTGACATCTTAATTGTTGCAATTTCCCCCAACCACGATATTTTTAGATTACTCCAACTATTTAGTTCCTTTGAAATAATTTTCCATATGTTTACATAATTATTTTTGAAAAGGTTAGAGATCTTATTTGTAATTGTGATACACAAATATTTAACTTTTGATGCTAACGTATATTCTGTAGTTTGTGCTATGCGGTTTTTCCCCCACTCCTGTTATATTCTTCGTTAATACCATAGTTTTTTCTTTGTTGATTTTCAAACCAGAATATTTACCAAAATTATTAAAGATATTTTTCAAAACATTTCAATCCTTGCCTGAATGTTCCAAAGTTACCACTAAATCGTCAGCAAATGCCCGTATCTTATATTCCTTGCCTTGTACTTTAACTCCTGTTATTTTATTATTACCTTTTATATTTAATATCAGAACTTCAATTACTAACAAGAACAACAATGGGGATAAAGGACAACCCTGGCGTGTACCTCTTTGTATTTTAAATCTATCAGCTTTGTGACCGTTAACAATTGTTTGTGCATATTGTGTCGAATAAATAGTCTTTAACCAATTTATAAAATTCACTCCTAAGTGCATTTTTTGACAGACACTAATTAAGAATTTCCAATTCACTGTATCAAAAGCCTTTTCAATATCCAAGAAAAGAGCAGTCATTTTTTTCTGGAGGTGATACTCGCAAAATTCTAAAATATTGATGATATTTCTCATATTTTCCTTTATTTGTCTTCCAGGAAGGAATCCAGCTTGCTCTTCCGATATCAATTCTTTTAATACTTCTCTTAATCTGTTCGCTAATATTGCCATAAATAATTTATAATCTGAATTCAATAATGAAATTGGTCGATAATTTTTAATTTCAAGCGGATCTCTTCCTTCTTTATGAATTAGAATTATATTAGCCTCTTTCCATGTATCTGGGATAATCCCTTTTAGTGCCTCATTCATGATAGTTTGCAAAATAGGTGTGAGTTCGTATTGAAAATTTTATAAAAATCCCCCTTCCGGTCGCATGGCGGGCGCGAGCAGCTGCTCGGAAAGAAGCTGCGCAATGGCGCAGCTCCGAGCAGTCAGCCGCTGGAATCCAGCCGCTTCTTTGGAGATCCAGAAGTGGCAAAACACCCCTTTGGTATTAGGGGTGCGGAAAGGGTCCGAAGGGGACCCCACAACTGGCGCGTGGCTCTACCCAGCTGGGGGAGTGGGAAGCGTCAGGGGGTCGAAGGACCTGGACGGAGCCAGCGGGATCGTCGCTTGAGCGGCACAAGCGCCAATGACGACTTTTAACTAAGAAATCAAGTTTAAAGCTGAAAAGAAAGAATAAGACAACACAACCTGCTCTGGTCTTCACTTCGCGATTATCACAACAGAGCTGGCTCGCAACGCTGTGCAGGAGCGAAGTAATGGAGGGACCCAGGAATGTGAGTGCTAAATGCTGAGCTTTCATCTTAAAGGGGCGGCTGAATTTAAAGAAAAGACTAAGAGATATATCTGCTCTCTCACGATGAATGATGATAATATTGGTAAGAGACTTTTGGTTTCTAATACGGACTTACACTTTAAAATGTCAAATAAATGAGCAGTTGGTATTGCCTTAAGGGAAAAAATTGGAGTTTCTAAAATTTAATACTCTTCATTTGGACACTTGAAGATTTTATAATTTGTTATTTTAATATTCTGGCTGAACTGAGACGAGTGGAGTATTGGTTCTTTTGTTATGATTTTGGACTTTAGAAGAATACCTGGAGAATTTTTTAATTTCTGTTTTGGGACTCTTGTTTCCTGACTTCTATTTGGATTGGGATTGTTGAGACTGCTGAGATTGTGCTAGAAGGTCATTTTAATAAAACATCCTCATTCCCATGGATGAAGCAGCCTGGAATTTAAGCGACTACGATAATACAATGAATCTTCAGAAACAAATCCGGGCAGTGAAGTCCAAGAAGGGAGGGGGGAACAAAAGGTGTTGGCACTGGGTTTTAAATAAAACAAGTGAATGTATTTCAGCAATGTCAATTAAGCATATGTATGTGATTGATATATTTTTACTTATTTAAATATTGGGATATTGTCAAAGAGTTGAAAGGGATAATGAGACTCCTAAGTTTGTGATGGAAGGTACTTAAGTAGATACCCTTTTACCCATGGACTGAGCAACTTGGAATTCAAGCGTCTATAAGAATACAAAAAATTTTCAAGATAATTTCGGGAAGCAAAGTCCAGGATGGGAGGAAAAGGACATTGAGACGGATAAGTTTACGATGGAAGTACTTCAAGCAAATACCCTCACACCTTTGGTTGGAGCAGCCTGGAATTAAAGCGACTTTAAGAATACAGTAAATCTTCAGGAAAATCCGGGCAGCAAAGACTTGGTGGGGAGGGGGTTTATGAGGGAAAGTATTCAAGTCAAATACCCTCACTCTTTGGGACAGAGCAGGTGGGAATATAAGTGACCATGAGAATACGGAGAGCTTTCAGAAGTATTTCTGGGCTGCAAAGTCCCTGATGAGAGAGGGGAATGGGAAGTGGAGTCAATTACAGGGTTTTGAATTATGTGTGTTAGAACTGTACTTTGGCAATGTCAATTAAGCTTACAAATGATTGATATATCGACATTTTTTTTGAAAATGAACATTCCGGGTCTCAATGGCGTCGCGATCGGCAGGACAGTGAGATAGCTCCCGCTGTTTTGTCACCCCCGAGAGGATTTGCCGAAATACCAAACTCGGCAAAGTGCCCCCCCGGTAAAGGGGGCCCAGAGGGGCTCGTCGGGGACCTTATTTTTCTCCCTAGGCTAGAGAACAATTGGGCTCGAATGCCGAAGGAGAGAGGTCGCAGAGTTCCACGTCCGCTGGGGAAGTAACTGCTATGGCAGCCTAGCGTCATCTGAGACTTTTTAACTTGAACAGTTCGAGTTAACAGTACAAATTTGGAGAGCAGGACATCACTTAAGTCCCAAATATATATTCTCAAAGATTGGAAGATCAGACCAATCTTTAATTCAAGGGAGAGGAGGAGAGGAGACGAAGAGGAGAATCCACGTGGAAGAGAGAGAGAAGGGAGGTAAGAAATCCCAAGAAAATAGGACTTTTATAGACATAAATAGACATTAATAGAAACGGACTGAGACAGACTGGAAACTTTGCAAATAACTAGCGAAGAATGTGGTTGAGAGGGGGAAGAATTTAAGACAAAGATACAAGGGGAAAAAACTCAAAAGGAGATCGAGAAATTGAACGAGAGGCGACTGAAGGAGATACCGGAGCGCAGCTGGAGTTTGCGGCAACGCTTGAGCTCGCTGCTTAACAGAGACTGTGAAGTGAGAAACTGTTAACAGAAAGGAGAGACAATAAGAGGGAAAAAGAGGACTGAACAGCAATCGGGAAAATTTCTTTGGAGAGAGATTTAACAAATAGTGGACTGAACAGACAACAGAGAATTTGGTGAAGAGCGACAGAACAATGGACAATACTGGCTTGAGCTCGCGGGAAGAACAGGGACGACCAAGGGGAACAAGTTGGAGAAGGAACAACTGAAGTCGCTAGAGCTCGCTAGTAAAGATTGCAGAAACAGCAGAGGGTGAATCAGAGTCGAAAAAGTTAAGAAGACTGAGGTCAAAAACTGAACTGTGATCTAACGGGGAGAGACAGAAGAGAGAAAAAGAGACAGAAAGATATAGGAAGAGTTAGTAAGAAAGCGTCTGAAAACAGTTGGTGTCAGCTGGTGCCGGTGGGAAGTGTGTCGGAGTTTGTCGGAAAACTGGTCAGACGGAATAAGATTGGGGGAGAGGAGTGGCAACGTTTGAATGATATTTGTTAATTACTGGAAATATTACAGAGAATAATAGAGTCATAGTAATAAGTTGATATAATAAGTTGATATATAGCAGATTTATAAATGAATTAACCGATTGGATATATAATCGCTTTATATTTCACATAATAGATTTATAAGTGAGTGAATATATAAATGAATTAATTGAAATATTAGACTTAGACTTATTAATTTGTGAATATTGGGAAGGACATAAACTGTGTTAATACTGTGTTGTTAACTGTGTGGGGTTTGAAGGACAGAGGTATAATTCAAAATAGAAACAGCTGCGAGAGAAGTGACCTTGAGTCAGCAAGATTAGAGACAACAAAGAAATCATCTTAAAATTAACTCTTGAAGAGACTGTGGGGAAGAGCAGAAGAGGCTTGCTAGCGCCATCTAGCGACGACTAGGAGGTAATACATATAAATAAAAAAAAACAGTGGAAGAAGAAGAAATGGCATCTGGATTAAGGAAGGGAGCCAAAACACAGACTCAATTACAATTGATTGACCCAATAAGAAGAACATCGGTGGAAATGGGACAGCAAATGGCTGAAATCTTAAATGAGATCAGAAGTTTAAAAGTGGAGATGAGACAGGAAATGAAGGATACAAGGGCGGAAATTAAAGCAGATATTCGGAAGGAATTGGACTGTATCGTAAAGAGAATGGACAACATGGGTAAAGACATTAAAATAATGAAAACGGACATTCAGGAGATCCAAGTTAAAACAAAACAGAACAAGAGAAGGAAATCATGACAGAAACTCAAAAACAGGAAGAACTGAGATTAAGACAAGAGTTGAGATATCGAGAGAAATGTATCAAGTTGAGAGGAATAAGGGAAACTCCTGGAGAACTCTTGGAGGAGAAAGTGATCACAGCCTTGGTGAACTATACTGGGATGAAAGAAGAAGACATGGAGAGAGAAATAGATTGATGTTTAGAGCTAATTCTAGAATCGCAAAAGAGAAGAACTGGCCGAGGGATGTGGTGGTATGTTTTACAAGAGTTAGGATTAAGGAAAAAATACTTCAAATAAACTATGAAAAACAGTTAGTGATTGAAGATAAAACAATAAAAATTTTCAAAGATATACCATTTGAAATTCTGGAAAAAAAAGAAGAATACAAGTTTCTGACCCAACTTTTACAGAAACTTAGAATTATATATAAATGGGAGAGACTGGAGGGAATATCTTTTACATATAAACAGAGAAGATATAAGATCTCAAACACTGTAAGAGCGAAAGAAATTTATGACAAACTTAAAAGAGAGTTAGAAAGACCAGATGACCAGAAAAAAGGGAGAAAACAGGAGAAAGAACAAGGCAGTCTGGAAGAGACTTCAGAAGTTGGGGAGGAGGAACAGAATACGGAAAGGGAAGAGAGAGAAGAAAAAGAAAGTAACCCAGAATCAGAGATAGAACAAGAGAAAGAGGAAGATTCACAAAAGCCCGAATTGGAGGTTGAAGACTTATACGCAGAGGAAGAGGATATATAGGAGAAAACATAGTTGAAAAAGATGGTCACGAAGATTCTCTCCTGGAATGTAAAAGGGCTGAATTCGAACTACAAAAGATGGCAGATTTTTCATTACCTAGAGAAAATTAAAACAGATGTGATTTGTTTGCAGGAGACAAAAATTAGAGAAAAAGATAATAAATATTTGAGAAACCCCAAGTTGGGAAAATGCTACATTTCTGCATCATCAAAGAAGAAAAAAGGGGTTGTTTTATACGTTAATCAGAAATATCCCTCTGAGATGAAATTTCATGATAAAAAAGGACATTATTTGGGAGTGGAGATACAACTTCCAGAAACTAAACTTCTTGTGATAGGAATATATTCCCCAACGGAAGAAAAAAGTAAATTTTATAAAGAGTTACAACAGGCAATATTGAGATACTCAGAAGAGGTGGACCAAGGAAATTATTTATTGATGGGAGATATGAATGGGGTGATTGACCCCAATATAGATAGATCAATATCCAGGTTGCAAGGAAAAAAATACGGAAAACTCCCACAATCGTTCTTTAAATTAGCAGAAATGTTGGCTTTACAAGATGTCTGGAGAGGGGTACAAAAGACTCTAAGGGATATACGTTTTACTCCGATGCTCATAAATCGATGTCGCGGATTGACATGTTTATGATTTCAAAAAGCTTACAACAAAAGGTAAAGGATATGGAGATACTTCCGAGGACGTTATCTGACCACAATCCTATCCAATTGGAATTAAGAAGCGTAAAGAAAGAAATAAGATGGAGGCTTAATGACTATCTTTTTCAAAATGAACATTGCGTTCAAAAGATAAAGGAGGCAATCAAAAATTATTTTGAAGAGAACTTGACAGAGGATCTAAAGATGACAACTATCTGGGATGCTAGCAAAGCAGTGATGCGTAGACATTTCATTAAATTGGGCTCGGAATTCAAGAAGAAAAGACAAGAAAAATATCAAGAATTAATGGAAAAGGTTAAATTACAAGAAGAAAAATTGAGGAGAAAACCGACGGATAAAAAGGCAAGGTTGGAATTAAAAATTTTACAAGACCAAGTTAAAGCTGAAAATCAATTAGAAATAAGCAGAAAGCTAATTTGGATGAAACAAAAGTACTTTGAGCATGCAGATAAACCGGGGAGATGGTTGGCCCACAAATTAAGAAAGGAGAGAGAAAAGAGATTAATTCTGGAAATAAATACAGGGAAGAAAATAACAGCAAATCAAGCAGAAATTAAGAAAACTTTCTATAATTATTACAAAAATCTTTATAGTTTGAAAATACAAGAAAAGACACAAAAGAAATTAGATGAATATTTGGCTAATCAGAAAATACAGCAAATATCAGAAGAGAACAAACAGATGATGGACGCTAAGATTACAGTAAAGGAGATTATAGATGCGATCCAAAAATTGGATACATCAAAAGCACCAGGACCAGACGGTCTCTCCGCAACGTATTACAAGAAGTTGCAAGAATTTTTAAGAGGGCCTTTGGAAAAATTGTTCAATGAAATCACTGTGAATGGAAAACCAAATTCCTGGAATGAGGCTAATATTACATTAATTCCAAAAGAAGGGAAAGATTTAAAAGATCCAGGGAGTTATCATCCAATCTCACTTCTCAATATTGACTGTAAAATATTCACTAATATACTGGCAGAAAGACTGAAGAAAATACTACAAGAAGTGATTCAGAAAGAGCAAAATGGCTTCCTCCCCAAAAGACAGATTAGAAACAATATTAGAACAATTTTGAATATTATTGAATATTACGAAAAGAATAGTGAAAAGAAATTGGCTTTGATTTTTATAGATGCTGAAAAAGCTTTCGATAATCTCAGGTGGGATTTCATGATAGAAGTGCTGGAAAAAATGGACTTTGGAAAGGCATTCCTGAACTGGATTAAAGAAATTTACAAAGAACAAAGAGCAGCAATAATAATTAATGGAGACAGAACAAAGCAATTCGAAATTGAGAAAGGGACACGACAGGGGTGCCCGTTATCACCGCTCTTATTTATAAGAGCACTAGAGGTTTTGTTAAATGCGATTAGAAGTGATCCCGAAATAAAAGGTTGTAAAATTAAAAGTCAAGAATACAAAGTGCGAGCTTACGCGGATGATTTGTTGATTATCTTAGAAAACCCAGAAATAAGTACTGGAGCTCTCTTACAGAAGTTAAATGAATTCGGAGAAATTGCTGGGTTAAAGATCAATAAAGAAAAAACGAGAATCATAACGAAGAACATAAGAAAGGAGGAGGAAAGAGAACTTGCCCAAAAAACAGAATTTAAAATAGAGCATAAAATTAAATATTTAGGAATATGGATCTCAAAGAGAAATAATGAGCTATACGAAAACAATTATAAAACAACATGGAAGGAAGTAAAAAAACTGTTAGAAAACTGGAGCGCCCTAAAGTTGTCAATAATGGGGAGAATATCCGCAATTAAAATGAATGTGCTGCCTAAATTAAATTTTCTCTTCCAAAATTTACCTATTATTACTAATGAAAAACCCTTCAAGGAATGGCAGAGAGATTTGTCAAAGTTTATTTGGGAAAATAAAAGACCTAGAATAAAATGGAAGCTACTCACGGAAAAGAAGGGGAACGGAGGCTTTGATTTACCGGATTTGAAACTATACTATTATGCCAGCGGGCTTACTTGGATTACAGAATGGATAACATTACAAGATGAAACTATGTTAAACTTAGAAGGAGCGGGAAAAAGAATGGGGTGGCACGCATATATGTGGTATAAGAAGTACAAAATAGATAAAGAATTCCAGAACCACTATTTAAGGAAAGCGCTGCTAATAATTTGGTTGCAATTTAAGAAAAAATACTATGTAAAAATACCTCAATGGTTGTCACCACATGAAGGGTTGTATGGGAGATGGAAGGATCCACAAGATAAATGGATACGATACAGTGATATAGTAATAGAAAAACGAAATCAAGTACTTACGTTAAAATCAAGAGAAGAAATTGAAGTAGCGGGACTCAAATGCCATTGGTTTCTATATAGACAATTATATGAAAGATTTCAAATGGATAAGAAACTAGAAGGAATAGAATCGGTAATGAAAGAAGACCTATTTGGAAATATAATATTAGAATCAAAGAAGCAAACAATATCTAAATTATATAAACTACTGTTGGAAAGAGAATTAGAATCGGAACAAATAAAGGAAGTAATGATAAAATGGTCTAAGAATATAGGTTATGAAATTCAACTTGAACATTGGGAGAGAAGTTGGAAGGACACGAATAAATTTACCGCAGCCCAAAAATTGAAAGAGAACTATCTTAAAATGTTCTATAGATGGCATATGGATCCGGTAAAACTAAATAAGATGTACAAAACAGAGAATAAGTGTTGGAAGTGTAGTAAGGATAATGGTACTTATTTTCACATGTGGTGGACGTGTGAAAAGGCAATTACCTTTTGGAAAAAAATTCATGGAAGAATGTCGGAAATTTTACAAATTAATCTGCCGCTATTACCAGAACTATTTCTATTAAACATGGCGCAAAAAATAGGCAAAGAAATTAAAAGAAAATATTGGAAAGTGATTCTTTATATGATAACAGCGGCGAGATTAATCTACGCACAGAAATGGAAAAATGAACATATACCACAAATAGAAGAATGGTTGATAAAAGTGGCAGAATTTAAAGAAATGGATAGACTAACAGGCATGATACAAGGTAGAATGCAAGGTGAACATGAAGAAGTTTGGAAAATAGTAGAGGAGTATATAATAAAAGAGGGATATAAGACTGATGAATAAGGGATAAGGATTCTTAAAATTTACGAATAACGATGGAAGGTTTATAAGAATATAAAACAGACCGACAAGAGGGAAAGAATAAACATTACAATAATGGAAAAAGAAAGTAGGAAATAGGTAAAGGTTTTACTCCAAAAGGGGATTTTAATAAGAGAAACTTGATTGGGACAGGAAGAATGGGACCTAGTGAAGTCCAGGAAGTAAATTTTGGGAATCTTTGTTCTTTTTAGAAGAGGAAGTAGATCATAAAGAAATGAGTGAAGGAAATGAAGGGTAGAATGGAATTGAAGAAGAAAGATAGTTGAAAGTAAGTAAGAAGGAAGTTGGAATGATAGAAGGGAAGAACATAAGAACATAAGAATACAAGAAATATAAATTACTTCGGGTGGAAATGTTAAATTGAATGTGGGAGAAAGTGTGGTATGGGTGTAATGTGATGTAAAGGTGGGGGGTATGGGTTTAATGGGATGTTTAATGTGTTGTAAAGATGTATTGGGGTGTCTGTATGGTTTGTAGTGTGATGTAATGTGTTTTTAATGCATAAATTTAAATATATTTTAAAAAAAATGATCCCATTGCCACCTGTCACAATTGCAGAATAAAACATTGAAGTGTTAAAAAAAAAAAAGAAAAAAAAAGGAACATTATGATATTGTTGAAAGACAGAAAGGGGTTGAATAGGACTTAGAGTAGAAGTGGGAAACAAGATATTAAAATACAATGGAATCCAGGGAAAGAAGGTGAGGGATTGTTACAGTAAAAATTGCTCAGACTTCCAGATACACATTGATAGACTTTTTTTTTTTATAACAGCAAAACTTCAGCTAAGTAATGGAGAGTTGGTAGGAAATATATGAGAGAATAGTAGAAGTTCATAAGAGATAAGCAGAGAAAATGTCGATTTGAGAAAGCAGAATGAAGTGAAAGCTGGGAACTGACAAGATGAAATGACAGCATTTTGAGTGAGTAGTAGAGGAAAATGCTTGTTCAAACAATTGAGATTATCATTGTATTGTGATTCTAATGTAACATGTAGAGTGATTTGCGAGAAGTGAAGACCAGACCAGAGAGGAAGATCAGAAATAATGCATGTAAAACTACAATTTAAAGAACTTTTTTTTTATTTTGTGAAACTTAATAAAATTAAAAAAAAAAAGAAAATTTTATAAAATTGAATTGTGTATCCATCTGGTCCAGGAGATTTCCCTTTTTTTGCTTTTTTGATTGCTTCTAACACTTCTGTTAATGTAATTGGTTAGTTTAATTTCTCCCGTTGCTCTTCTGTTAAAATTGCTAGATCTTGTTAAGCAATATACTTTTCTATCGATTCTTCTTGGAGTCCTTATTTTTTGTGTAGCATTGCATAGTAATTTGTAACAATTTTCTTTATGTGCTGAAGATCCGTGTGTATTATTTCACCCCTCTTTAATTTGGTGGTCAACGTTCTCTCTTCTTTTTCAATCTACACACCAGCCATTTTCCTGCTTTGTTTGCCCATTCGAAATAATGTTGTCTGGCATAGATTGTTTTTTCATTGATTTCCATTTCTATTTGAATCTCTAGTTGTTTTCGAATTATTTTAATTTCTTTCTGCGTCCCTTTATTTGTTCGATTTTATGTAATGTTTCCTCTTTATTTTTCAACTCTTCATTTAGTTTTTGAAAATTCTCTTTTTTTCCTATTTATCTCAGCATTATATTGGATAAAATACTCCCTGCTAACAGCTTTGGCCGCATCCCAGACCATCGCTAATTTAGTTCCTTTATAAAGATTTTCATCAAAATACATTTTGATCTGATTCTTAATTTTACTTATGATTTTTTTTCAAGTAATAGCTTCTCTTTTAATTTCCAATTAAATGTACTTTCCGACCTTTGTTTATTAGGTTATGGTCTGATAAATTTCGGGGTAGTATCTCTTGTTTAACAACCGTTTGGATTAATGAATTAGAAAACAAGAACATGTCTATTTGCGATAAAGAAGCATGGGGTTCAGAATAAAACGTATTATCTTTAGTTAGACCATGTACATACCTCCATGTATCTACTAAATCTAAATTTTCCATCATATAATCAAATGATTTTGGGAGTTTCCCTTGTTTTTCTTTGATTTTTTCCCCTGATTTCCTGTCTAATTTTGGATTAATAACCTCGTTCCAATCACCTAGAAATATTAATTTATTGTAATCTAGATCCACGATTTTCCTATTCAGTTCTTGGTAAAAATTTTCTTGTTTTTTATGTGGTCCATATATGCCAATTATTAAGATTCTTTGATTTTGCCAATTAATTTCTACCGCAATATAGCGACCAGCTTCATCTTCAGGATTTCTTTAGAATGTATTCTTGGGTTCACGTATAATACTACCCCTCTTGTCTTTGTATTTGGGGCAGCCACATATTCATTTCCTATCTTTTTGTTATGAACCAAATGAATTTTTTCCAATTGTAAATGAATTTCTTGTAAACATACTATATCCAATTTTTTCTTCTCAATGTAGTGAAATATTTTCTTCCTTTTTTGGGGGGTTGCAATTTCTTTACTATTCCAAGAGAGAATCTTCAAATTCATTTTTTAAAAAATTTTCAGTTCAGTTGTTGATTAGTTATTTTCTTCTTCTAAATCTGAGTTGTTATCATTTTCCATCTCTTCTCCAGTAGCTTCTTCCTCTTCTTCACTTTTCCGCTCTGGAGCTTCTTTCATTCTGATCTCCGATTGTAAACTTTCTTTGCCTTCCTCCTCTCGTGGCTTGTGTCCCCAATATTCTTTTCCGTATCTTTTCATAAATATTTTTGCTTCTTGTACTGTATCAATCTTGAATTGTTTTTCCCGAAATTGGAAACTTAGACCTTCTAGTTTCCCCCATCAATACGATACATTTTGATGTTTTAGGAAAGTTGTTAAAAATCTATATTCATTTCTTTTCCTTAAAATCCTCGGTGGTATATCTTTATATATGCAGACTTTAATTTTATCAATTACAAGATCAGTTTCCAGACTTTTTTGGATTATTTCTTCTCTCATTTTCTTGCATACCAATTGTATCATAATGTCTTGCGATAGCTTTCTCTCCTTTGCTATTCTCAATTCTATCCTATAGATTTTGTTGATTTCCCACTCCATCTTTTCATAGGATATATTTAAATATTCCGCTAAAGGTGGGATCAGTCTCTCATATAGATTTTCCTCTTTGCGTTCTGTCAATCCTCTTATTTTTATAAAATTCTCTCTTGCTTTCAAATCCGCCAATGCTTTTTCGTTGATCTTGCTGCCTTGTCAAATTTTCTATAGTTTCTTCCGTCTCTTTCATCTTTGTTTCCAATGTCGTTACCCGATTCTGTGTGATCTTTAAGTCTTCTTGTAGTCCTCCTAGTGCTATTTTTATTCCTTTCAATTCTGTCTTGAAATCTTGTTTCATTTCCCCTCTAAAATCTTTCATTTCTTGCCTTATTTCTAGTTTTATGTTTCTTATCTTCTCCAGTAATGTTAATTGATACTGGTCAAGCTTTAGTCTGTTCTGGTTTTGATATTGGTTCCAAGGATAGTTTTCTTTGGGTAGTGATTGTAGTTTGCAAAGTCATCTTTGTCGCCTTTGATGTCTTCCTGGTATTCATAGAGTCTTCCCAAGTTGAGAATATTGGTATTGGCAATTTAATCGGTTTTAAAAGTTCTTTTATCATATATGGCTATAGTAACGCTTAGTAGATAGCAAGTGTTGAATTAATGCTTATTCCTCTATATGCTCAATTCATTTCTATTATATAATTCAATTCACTTTATAGAAATACTATTCTTAATCAAACTGATTATCAATTCATTAACCAAGACTTAATGCTCTAATTATTATATTATATTCTTCTAATATTCTCAATAGTCAATCAAGAAAATAGTTATAATTGTAATTATTCTAAGATTATATTATGAGTACTAATGCTAATCAGTCAATAGAATAAAATTCTATTACCACTAGTCAATATTCAAAGTTCAATAAAGTTAAAGAAGTCAGAAACCGTATTCAATAATTTCTACACTATAATATTCTAATGATATTTATAATATTTGTAATCTTTACTGTCCCACAATCTTTCTAATCCTGAATTCCAATGGTGAGTTGCTTCTGTCCCTTCGTTCCGTTCCGTCTTCCTTCTTGCTCTGTCATTTCACTCTGCCGCTGCTCTCTCCTTCTTTCACTTCTCCGATCTTTAATCAGTCTTTATTATCCCAAGTCTCTAAACAGTCTCTTTTCTAATCCTTATCGTGTTTCTTATTCTATTCTATTTTAGAAAGTCTTTTCCCATCTGTAAAATTTATAGTTGTAGTCCACCCGACCTTAGAATAATCCACTCCTCCTCTCTGCAGTCGCCATTAAGACACTCAATCGCATCGCCTCCCTTTAGTCCCTCAGCCTTATATTTCCTTATTATACGAATAAGTCTACTTCCTCTCCTTTTTCAAGTTTTAATGTCTTATTCAAAAATAGAAAGCTCTCTCAGAACAGTCTTATGTCCGCGTAAAGGTCAAGTCTTCAATACAGTTGTCCAAACTTGTAATCCATAAGGGAAAGTGTGTTAAACTTGAAAGTCAAAAGTTTTCCGCTAGCTTTTAAAAATGGCTCCCAAAGCATATGTTCTGCCCGCTAGCGTGTGCTATATTCCTCACACTTTCTTCTTCGCAACAACACTCTCCAATATAATATTTCTCCTTCCAAATTCCTTACCCTCCAGATCTTTCAATGGCTTTAAATCTCCACCAGGATGAAATACAGGATCTTTATGTTTGCTCTCCATCTGAAGTTCTATTAAAACAGTTTGCAGGTGCTGCTTGTGTACCCGAGCGCTGTCAGATGGCGGTGGCTGCTCCGATCGCCTTCACTCCATCCGCTGCCGTCTTGCGCGATTTTTGTTGCTTGGATGGTAGCTGGGAGACGCATCTCGATCTCCGGAGCCCCTTTTCGTTCCCCCTATACCAAGGGGGAGTCTTCGATTGGTTCGATGTAGTCACCAACCTTCTTCTGCCATCTGACAAAGGTTCTCCTTACACAGAGCTTCATGGAGAACCTTGTCACGGTGCCATTGCCAAACCTGAAGTCGAAACACAGATTTTCAGTGCTGGCTTAAAGCAACATGTCTTCAGCAAACAGAGCAAAAAAAGCTTGAGTTGGGAAAGAAAGGGATTCTGCCCTAACCAAGCTTACTGTAGCTATATGTGCCTGCCCACAAGAAGCAAGGTAGACAGCTATTGCCTACAGAATCCTGTACAGAACACGCATGGATATCAAAACAGATCTAAAATAGGAGAGCAGATATGTCTGCCTCACCAGTTCTCCCCCATTCTCACACTGAGTATATTAAAGAAGCATAGATCTACAAGTTTGGCCATCAAAATGAAGACTGTAAGGAAAGTTTAAAAAAAATATTCCTGGATGTATTTCAGAAGAAGAAGCTTTCAAGTGGTATGTAGTGGAGTCTCCTCCTTTGGAGGTTTTTAAGTAGAGGCTGGATGGCCATCTGTCAGGAGTGCTTTGAGGGTGTTCATTCATGGCAAGGGATTGGACTGGATGGCCCCTGTGGTCTCTTCCAGCTCTACATTTCTATGATTCTATGTATCCAGAAGCTTCAAAGTATTTTTCTTTACTTATGCAAGGCCTACCTGACCAGGTTATTTCATTTTGTGTGTGTGTGTTGTAAGTTTTGAATAAAACATTTGTTTACACACACTGAACTGTTCTTCTTAAATATAATGCAGGAACCTGTCTTCATTCTTTCCATGTTATTTCTGCCTCTGTTTTGTTAAAGAAGTAATGTTCTGTTATAGAAGTAATGACCAGAAACACATTTACTTTGTTAACTGAGCTATATCTGTATTTGTAAACAAACTAGTACTATAAAAAGCACTATAAATCTCATCCAAAAAGAAATAAAATCTTGCTGAACTACTTCTGTACGTCTCATTACTCTTGTTGTGTTTATATTCCATACTACTGGATAAAGCTGATCTACTGTTATTCTCCAATTTCAAACAGCTTGTCTTATTTTTCTTCTATTCCTTAATTGGTATGATTGGGAGGTCTTTGCCATATTGTATGTCTTGGAGATCATATTCCACGTTATTTTTAAGGTGCAACTTAGCATTGGATTTCAAGTGATTTATAGCCACACAAACTTTTCCTAGAAAAAAGCAGGTTAGAATACAGATTATCTTTGCAGAAACTTTAGAATTACGTTCACTTCCCAGCCCAATCCCCTCTGCAGCCCCTAAACAGCATTTTTCTAGTGCCATGTGAAACATATGTGCCTGCCACATGATATGGTCTTGGGCTGGATTCCTGGCCTGGAGCCCACCTCCATCTTGGCGGAGTTTGCAACAGAGAATCAGCAGCCTTGAGGGGCATACAGCAAAGCCAGACCATTATTCCTATTGGTTAGCATACTAACAGCATTAACAGTTTCCAAATGGAGAATCTCAGAATGTATGGCCAGGCTGGCTCTGCATTAGGTAGTGAGGGGAAGCTGTCTCACGTATTATCTTTAAAAGCAGTGTGCCTCTCTTACCTGCAGTCTCCGGATATGCAGATTTGAGTATCATCATCATCATCATCATCATCATCATCATCTGTTTATTACAATCAGTAGATCCACTGAGGGGAAACAACTTGAAAATAAAACATGTACAAAACAGTTAAGAGGAAAAATTGGAACAGTAAAACGATCATGAGCAACCTTAATCTACTACACAGTGAGCTCTGACAAATTTAGCAACAGCCAGTGTCACTTTTGGGGGCTTGTCTTCCAGCAAGAGCCTGATATAAAATTGATCTGAACTTGCACGAAATTTTCTCAACAAAGGGGTAATTAAGTCATGGCAGACCTTAGTAACTACAGACAAAAAGAATATGCTTCATTGACTCAACATCTGTATTATTGCAAGGGCACCAGATAAGGGACACTGGCAAATCTGCCTCAGCAGTTCAGTAGAAAAAACGTTACATCTGGCCTTTGGGGAAAAAATTGCAGAATTTAAACACTGACAGGTTCTTTAAGTAGTCCGCTAATTGAAAAGGCCCTACATAGTGAATATTCATTGAGCTAGGGGAGCAGGATACATGAGTGTGAGCGCAGATCACAGAAAGCTATGTCCGACAGTCTTTGTTTAAGAGATTTCAGACCCATATTCTGGCCCAAATTGGTGAGGAGGAAAAGAGACCGATTGGGGCAGCTTTTTTGGCAAGAAGCTTGGACCAACTACTAACATAGTCATCCTGGGACATATGTAATGAGGGTACAGAAATTTGAATATCTGTAACCTCATTACGTCCTATACATAAAATGGCAGTGGCACATGTGTGAACACACTAAAGTATTTGCACACGAGTCACTGCCATTGAATGTAATGAGATGCAAGCATTTGCAAATTTCACCATTCATGGGGGTTCCTGGAATAGAATCCCCATATATATGGAGGGTGCACTGTCATTTAAAAGTAAAGTTATCTTTTAAAGTAATTAGTTACAATTATTGTTCCAATACGGTAAGGCAGTTATTAGTTAAGAGTATTTTTTAAAGGAATATTTTAACCTACGATGGTTAATCTTTAGCTTCTTATTTTAATAAAGACCAAACAGAATACCATAAGCCATTGGCTTGTGATACAAAACATTCAGTACACAGAGAGGCTACACAGAAGCTGTAATTATGCAAGTAACTAAAAACAGTTAACAGTAGCATCACAAAAGGAATAAAGTTGTCTATTATGCAACACTTGTAATGTGACTGTGAGTTATGACTTAATGCTACTCCAAACTAGGTAAATATATCAGGAGGTGTAGTATTTGTTTATGCAGAACAACATTTCTGTTGTCCCAAATTGTTAGAAAACAATTGTTGGCACCAGCTCAGCATTGCGCTTCCACATTTGCGTACATTTCTTTTTAATTTCGAGATAACAAAGAGCCTCCATCACTTCTCACCTCCTCCTCAATTTTTTTCTTAGAGTTATAGCACTATAGTGTATCAATGAAATACCAATTTTCCACTATAAAACCCTTAAGAATTTTTTAAAAACGAGAAAATTTGACTGTAATGGGACTTTAATGGCATGCTGTTTTGTTGATTTTTAAAATAAAGACCCTTAGTAAATTTTAAATTGTTTTAATGCTATAAATCCATTGTTTTTGTTTCCACATTTTTATTGAAAATTTAGTTACATAAAAAAACCTGAGTGGATATACATCATTACTGACATATCCTACTCGTCTCCCCCTTCCATGCTTATATCCCCAGTTGAATCTAATTTGTTTCCATTTACATAAAAAAAAAAGAAGAACAGTTACATTTATTTATTTATTTGGTTTCTTATACATTTATGTTTTTATGCAATCTAAGACTCTTTTCCATTCCCTTTCAAAATTCTGGATAGGTTTGCTTTTCAAAGAAAACGCTGATTTTTCTGTCTCTACCATATCCAGAACTTTAGTTTCCACTCTCCTAAGTCAATATCTATCTTTTCTTTCCAATGTTGGGCATATGTCAACCTTGCAGCTGTTATCAAATATAACAATATCTTGTGGTGGTTTCTTATCTCCTTATGTTGGCCTAGAATATTTAACAGACAAAATTCCAGTATCATTTTAAAATTTACTTTACAAATTTTTTGAATTTCATCACGTATTCCCTTCCAGAATTTTCTTGCACTCTTACAAGTCCACCACATATGAAAAAAGGACCCAATCTTTTCATCACATTTCCAACACTTCGCATTCCCATTCTTAGTTATTTTTTGTAATCTTTCTGGGGTCATATACCACCTATAACGCATTTTATAGAAGTTTTCTCTTAAATTTAAGTTTGGAATAAATTTTATGTTTGCTTTCCATGCTTTGTCCCAAACTTCTAATTCAATTGAGTGTCCAACATTCTAGGCCCATCTAATCATTGTATCTTTGACTATTTCTGGTTCCATTTCTCTTTTCAACAATAATTTGTAAAATTTAGAAATTCTCTTTTTTTGATTTTCCTTCATCAATAAATCTGATTCATTCTCTTTTCTCTCAAACCCATATAGTTTTTGATCCATTTTAAATCTTTCTTTAAGTTGGCACCATGGGAACCAGTTCAACTCATGTCTATCAGCCTTTAATTCTTCTACTGTACACATTCTTGGTTTATCTCCCTCCCATTTCAATATATCTTGAGATGTTAATAAATTTCCTTGTTTTGTTAGGGCAATTTTATACGCTTCTTGTGGTGAAGTCCATATTGGGAGTTTTGTATAATATTTCTGCTTTATTTGTAGCCAAACCTTTAATAATGTCTTCCAGATGCAATGATTATTAAACTCTTTATTCACCCCTACTCTATCATAACACAAGTATCCATGCCATCCAAATCTATTATTAATTTCTTCCAATTCTTTCATAGTTGTTCTCTCTAGTTGAATCCAGTCTTTGATCCAATCTAAACAACATGCGTAATAATAAATTTTCAATGATGGTAGATCAAGTTCTCCTCTCTCTTTTGCATCCTGGAGTGTTTTAAACCTTATTCTCTGTTTTTTTTTCCTTGCCAAATAAATTTTTGAAGATCTTTTCCCCATTCTTTAGATATCTTCTCTCTTCCTATTATTGATAAGTTCTGAAAAAGGAACTTAAGTTTCAGTAATAATGACATTTTAAAAGCATTTATTCTTCCCAGGAGAGATGAATTTAAATATTTCTATTTTTCCATGTCACTTTTAATCTCTTTCCATATCTTCAAATAATTGTTATCAAATAATTCTTTATTCTTTTTCATGAATATAATTCCTAGATATTTTGTTTTCTTAGTTAACTGGCATCCAGATCTGCTCTCCGAATTAGCTTGCCCTTTTTGGGTCATGTTTAATGTCATCATCATTGTCTTTTCCTTGTTTATCTTGTATCCTGCCACTTGTCCATATCTTTGCAGAGTTTCCATCAGCACTTGAATTGATTCTTGTGGGTCCTCCAAAAATATGACTACACCATCTGCGAAAGCTTTTAGTTTCAATTCTTTTTTCTTTATTTTCAAACCTCTTGTCTGTGGGTCCCCGTTTATTGTATTCAACAATACTTCTAAAACAGCTATAAACAGTAATGGTGATAATGGGCACCCTTGCCGTACCCTTTTGTTTATTGCAAAACTTGTCAAAATGTCTCCACTGATAATTAATCTTGCAGATTGTTCTTGGTATATCATCTCAATACATTTACAAAAATTTTCCCCAAATCATATTCTCTCAGTACCCGATGTATGAAAGCCCAGGAGACATTATCAAATGCCTTTTCTGCATCTAAAAAGATAAGTGCTGCTTTCTTCCCTGGGTTTTTATCATAATAATCAATTACAGTTAAAATTGTTCTTATGTTACTTCTCATAGATCTACCAGGGAGAAAGTCTGTTTGGTCTTCTTTAATCTTATCCTGTAATATCTGTCTCAGCCGTTTTGCCAATACTGCCGCAAAGATTTTATAGTCTATGTTCAACAAGGAGATTGGTCTATAATTTTTCACATAAAGTCTTTACCTTCTTTAGGATCAGTACAATATTGGCTTTTCCCCAGGATTCCGGTTTACCATATTTCTCTTTTTCTTTCAAAGCTGCATAAATTGGCTGAATCAATTCTTTTATGAATCTCTTATAGTATAACGCTGTAAATCCATCCTGGCCTGGTGCCTTATCCACTTTCAAATCTTTTATAGCCTCTTCAATTTCACTGAGTGTTATTGGTTTATTCAACTGTTTCTGTGCTTCCAATGATATTTTAGAGATTTTTGCTTTTTGAAGGAATTCAGACAGATTTTTCCCGTATTGGTGAAAAGATTTAGTTTTGTAAAATAATTTCCCAAAATATTCTTCAAATTTGTTTTATTTTTTCATGTTGAGTAATCAATTTCTTCCCATGCTTCAATTCAACAATTATATTCTTTTCTTTCCTTTTCTTAAGTTTGTATGCTAACCATTTCCCAATTTTATTGGCAGGTTCAAATTGAAACAATTTCATCTGTTTCATCTTTTTTTCTACGTCCTAAGTTGTAATTATCTCTATTTCTTTTTGTACTTTCTTAATCTCCTGTTGTAATGATTTCTGTAATGGATTTGCCTTAAGTTCTATGTCTTTCTTTTGAAGCTTAATCAATAAGGCTTGATATTTTTGTCATCTTTTTTTATTCTGAATTTGTCACTGCTGTATAAAAAAACCTCTCATTACTGCCTTCGACACATCCCAAACTGTCTTCATCTTCATATTTTCCTTTGTATTTTCTTTAAAATAGTTTTTAAATAATTTTTTCATTTGTTTTACTATCTCTTCATCATTAAATAAACTGTCATTCAGCAGCCACTGAAATTGTTTAATCTTCTCTTGCCTTTGTAACCGTCAAGGTCAGAGACCTGGGCGGCGAGTGAGCCCAGAGAAGGGAGTGGAAGAGCCAGCAAAGTCCAGCCGGGAGGAGACAAGCACACACTTTACACAAGGAAGTTCATTTGCCAGAGCATCGAGCAAAAGCCGTAGTCAGAGTTCCAAAACTAAGGGTCAAGAATCCAGAGATCAATTCAAGGTAGCAGGAACCGGCTGCTGGGAGCAAAGACCAGGCAAGAGGCAGGCTTGTAAGAAGTTTGGCACAAGCAAAGGGAAGCTTCCAGGCAGGTAGTTATATAGCCCAAGGCACAGGTGTGTCCAGTCACCGTTTCTTAAACTTAGCCAAGGAAGCCTCCCTTTGCACTGCCCTCTTGAGTCTCTGCCTTGATTGGGGGCTTATTGACCCAGGCTCCAGAGCCTCTTCAGAATCGGATCCCTGTTGCTCCAAAACAGCAGGCACAGAATCGGATCCCTGTTGCTCTAAAGGAGCAGGCAGAGGAATGTCCGCGCCTGCTTGATCCATGGCAGCAGGGGGAGCTCCTGAGCTGCAGGACTCATCTCCAGCCAGAGCAACAGGGACCAACAGCTGCTGCTGCTGCTTGTCATCTCCACCCTGAGCAACAGGGACCTCGTCATCAGCAGCTCTGGCAGGGGCTTCAGTTATCACAGTAATATCACCGGGTGATGGTCTGAAGTGAGCTTAGGTAAGATTTCTGTCTTCTTTATCTCTGCTAACAGGTGTTTGGAAATAAAAATCATATCTATTCGAGAACAAGATGGGTGTACCTCTGAAAAAAAAGTAAAATCTTTAACATTTGGATGAGTGGTTCTCCATACATCTAAAACAGTTAACTCTTCACACATCTCAAAAAAATTTTTTTGGTAATTTTCCTCTCTTTGCTTGATCATCTTTACTCAGAGAAGTGGTTTTATCCAGCTTAATATCCTGAACTCCATTCTAGTATCCTGCAAGAATCTAATCTTCGTACTCATATGCAGAACTTTTTCCTTGCCGTTTCTTGTAAAAATCAGCTTTATTTTCATTTGGGGCATAGACTCCAACCAATAAGATTTTCTTACCATTCTTCAAAATTTCAATGCCCAATATTCTTCCTTCTTCATCTTTAAAAATTTATTTTGCTTGAATATCTTTATCTATATAAATTACCACTCCTCTTTTCTTCCTTAAATGTGAAGAAGCAAAACATTGGCCTAGTTTGGGGTTGTATAAATACTTTTCTTGGTTTTTTTTTTATATGGGTCTCTTGTAAAACTGATTTGTGATCGCAATCTTTCTAAATAATGAAAAATCTATCTTCTTTTTGTGAATTTATTCCTCGTACATTCCATGTAATTATCTTCATATTCATTATTTGCTATTCTTACTTCCCTTTTTTCTTTTTCTCTTCTGGTTCTACTGGTTCTACTGCTTTTTTTCTTCTGGTTCTACTGGTTCTCTTCTTCAGACACTGGACTAGGTTCTTCTGCCACTGCCGCTCTGGTCTGTGTAGATTCTGCTGTTTTTTCTGACTTCTTATCTTTAGTTCTTACTGTTTTTGAGCTAGTTTTCAAGTGTTTCTCTTGAAATTCTATAGCTTGCCTTCAAAAAAAATGGAGAGACCTTCTGGTATCTCCCATCTATATCTTATTTCCAAAGATTGCAGAGTCTTTATCAGAAATGCATATTCTCTTCTACTCCTCATCACACTTGGTGGTACATCCTTATAAATTTTAATTTCATTCTCATCCACTGTTAATTTCTCTTTGTAATTTTGCTCCATAATTAAGTCTTTTCCTTGGTGAAGTAGACTACAATATCTTGAAATAAATCTCTCTGCTTTGCCACTGCTGATTCAATTCTGAAAACCTTGTCTATTTCATGTTCAAATCTCGCTCTTCTTTGACCTATATACAGTGCCAAAATATCTGTGACTCTTTGGTGTAAATTTTCCTCTTTTTGGTCAGGGAGACCTCTTAATTTCAAACATCTACTTCATTGATGTATTTCAAAACACATTATAGTCTCTATCTTTTTGCTGTTCTTTCTTCATCTGCTCCACCTGATTTTTCAGTTTTTGACTTTTTTCCCGTATATCTTCTATTTTTTGATCTATTGTGTCAGATCTGTAGTAAGTTTCTGTAGACTCTGATTCAGGTTTTCTACTTCTTTATTCAAATCTTGTTTTATTTCTGTTCTTGTTGTTCTTAACTCTGTCTTTGTTGCTTTTAATTCTTCCATCATATCCATTCTCATCCTTTGGAATTCTTCCAGGAGTCTGTTTACCTCCATTGTTCTGGAGCCAATAGATCCTCTTCTTTCCTGAACTTGTGGTTGGGTTTGTGTTTGTATTGTCTTCTTTGGGGCTGTTGCCATACCTTTATTCAAGATTCACTTCCAAAAGCATTTATTTCTTATTCTCTGTTCACTTTATAGAGAATATTTTCATTCAATATTAAGTATTATCTGTTGATATATTTAAGTCCATTTATCACATTAACCATTGCTAAATTGTTACTATGAAATTAATTGTTACTGTGTTATTGCTATAAGATCTGTTAATTATACAATTAAAAACACTTTAAAAAACTTACATTTCTACCAATCTGTTTCATCTGTCAAATTGATACCTATAAAATTACTGTTCCCTCTATTCTCACTTTATGCCATACAGTTTATTTATATAATTTCAATTTCAACAATTCTTATTAACAATCTATATCGTTGTTTAAAAGTTTGTTGTTTTAGCCAAAATCCCACAATCAGTAGTTTCCTCTTGTTTGCTTCACCTTTCTTCCTGAGGCTAATCCAATTTAGAAACCATTTTAAAAGCCAAAACAAATCAAGACAAGGTCAAAGTCAAGAGTTAAAGCAAATCTCTGTAACATAGATATATTCTAAGTCCTTATTAACAGTTATGCTCTGTTGTCCAACTCCAAAACAGGCTCCAATCAAGGCTATAGTCACAATAGATAATACCTTAGTATTTTTCACCTCTCTTCCTGAGGCTAATCCATTTTAGATGCCATTTCAAATGACCTTTCAAGTCAATACAATTAAAAGTTTTAGTGTCTCTAGCCAACTTTTACTTTTAACCTTTTTATAGTCTTCACCTCTCTTCTAGAGGCTAATCCATTCCAGTTCAAAAAATAAAAAGATGTAGAGATGCAGCCTTCATCATTTTTCCCTCCCCTTAATCTCAAAACCTCTGTTATGTCCTCTATTTATATTTCTGTTATGTCTTCTCCCTCTGCAATGTTGTCATTCTCTTCCACTTTCACTTTCCCCCTTTCCACAGTATGTCTATTTAAATTAAACTCCACGTATTAATTGTATGTAGTCAATATTAGTTTTAAAAAGAGTGTTCCTGGATAAAGAATCGGGGGGGGGGAAATTGGTTTTCAACAATTGGGGGAAAAAGAAAGTCACACTGCTCACCAAAATCACCAAAACCGGCTGCGTCCTCCATTGGTCTCATGAGTCCATTCCGTGCCTCGGCACCTCTGGACTCTGCTGTCATCTCCGATACTTCTCTGTCCTGGGTAAGGATCAATCTTTATATTTCAGTCTTTAAGCTTCAAACTTCTTCTCTTCGATTCACAACTTCAAACTGGGTACTTGCTTCTTCAAACCATCTTCTTTTAAAAAAGGTTTTTCACCGGCGCTAGTCAGATTTCCTGGCTGCGAATCTGCAGCATGGGCTCCATCCTCCATCCCGTTTGCAGCAGTGTCTCCCCTACTTCTCTGCTGGCGCTGCGACGATCGAGGGCTTTGTGAGCTGCTCTGCACCCCCTACCTGGTAAGGGGTGACTTTCAGTGGGGACACAAGGTCCTCGGGAGATGTTTTCCCTACAGATTCACAGCAGTAGTCCTGAACCAGCTGTTCAGGCTACCAGGTGTGCCGACATCTTGGCTGGAAGTCAAATCAATTGTTTTTAAAATAAAATTTAAATTTCTGCTGCTATTTTTGTATTGTTTTTAATATATAGGTGTGTATAGTTTTAATAATCTGTAAGCCAATAGAAAACAAAAACATTAGTAATAATTGAACTGAACAATCAAACTAGAGAATGGAATGGCTAAATGAACCAATGAACAGATTTGGATGCTTTTTTAAGAAATCTTGCATAGGATGGCACTGTCAGTCCTTCTGGATGCCAGTCCTTCTGGATATTTTTCAGGGAACATAGTGCATTTCCCATAAAATCCAATATGCACACAGTATACTGCTAGCAACCCCACCATGATTCAGTATCAGTGCTGCTGGATTTTTACCATAATGAGTAAGAGCAAAAGTCTCTTCTGTATTCCTACTTATTATTTATTAATTTATTTATTTATACTGTTTTTTAATATTATATTGCATATGAATGGAAAAGAAATATTCAGATGCTGGGGCTAGGTACTCTCAGTGTTACCCCAAACCGTGTGTGACTCGGGGATCCACTCACAATGCCAGTACCTCCATGTGACAATGGGGGATTAATTAGCTCAGATTCCACCCCCACCCCGGTATCCAGGATGATCAGGGTGCATTGTAGATGAGTGGGGCAGCATTCTTTGGCTTTTGTGACCTTCCTGGATCAGCGGTTGCCTTACACATTGAATCAGCATATGCCTGTAGCTGGCTGTCTCTGTGTGATTGGTAGACAAGGCCATCTTTTGGGTGGATCAGGGTTCAAAATGAAGTTGACAGGGTTCCTGCATTTTCAGAGAAGAAGCTGAAAGAGATGTTAGTAGCAGTGCTCGTCCAGCCAAGGCTGGGGACCAGGCAGTGCTGATGCACTGAAATTTTATAGGCATCGGTGTTGTCTCGCCTTGTGGGTATGCAACACCAAGAGAGAGAGAAATCAGTTTTGCAGAGTAAAGAAAAGATTGAACTTTGGCTGCCTTGGCCAATTCACCAAGAGCTCTCAATTTCAGGAGTAGGCAGCTCATTCAATATGCCAAACCAGCAAGGCAGAAAACTAACAAAATTTGAAATGCTAGAATGACACTCCATTGTTCAAGTTTGGAGCTATATCATCTTTGTTGCAAAGGGGGAGGAAGAAGTTTAAAATCTACAAATACAACTGATACTAAGACATACTGTATATGCAAAAAGAGGAAAGCTTTGTTGGAATGTGTCTTTTCAAGGAGGCTGCCATCCCATGGAGGGAGTTGCCTCACTCCTCACCTGCTCTACAGAAGAAGGAGCTGCCCAGTCCAGGAGCTTGCCCTTCCAGTCCTTTGAAATTGTGCAACAGTGTGTTTTAGAAGGTTCTGGAATGAGTGATCATGCCCACTCAGTGCTCAGTAAAATTGTTGCCAAATTGGAGGGGAGGTTGGTGTCTGTCCCAAATGACTGCTGAAGTATTGTCTTTCTTTGCAGGATGGTGACTGAGACAGAGCCATGGACTGTCTTGGCTCTTCTCAAGATCACCAGGATAAAAATGTATTGGGTGCCACTGAATGTAAACACTACTTGGCACCAGTACATCTCTGTGGAGGGGAGGTCAAGTCCACCTCACTATACTCTTTGGTGCTCACAGTTATGGCTGTCAGGATTCTCCCTGGTGTAATGCATCTAAGGGGAGTGTGTGCTTGCATGTCTGATTGTGTCTGTGTGGGTGCTTTGGCCAGATTGTGTTCTGACTTTGCTAAGGCATTCTGATATTTGGGTTCCTTGTCCCAAGGGAAGTTCCCTTGAAAGAGGGCATGGGGAGGGTGGACTCTCTCTGTCAAGAACACCAGGAAATCTCAAGAGAGTCTGTGAGTGCCGAGGAGGGCTCTCACACACACTGTGGGTTTCCTGCTCTTTGTCTATGCTGGTGGGGTGTTTCTTCCTGAACCTTAGCTTGGTGTGAGCCTTCTTCATCCTCTGAACGTACCATGGTTTCAGGAGTTGGCTTCCCACTCATGGCTAGGTTGGGACAATTTGATATGCTCTGGTGTCCACTAGGAGCTCAGTGAGGGATTTTGCCCATGAGGTCCAAATGCCTGCTTTGACCTTCTGTCTTCCCAGATATCAGGTTTCATGTAAGCCACAACTCTTCAGGAAAGCACTTTAGACCTTGGGTGTCCCTAATATGTGAAATCTGTGTTGTTGTGTCTGTTGGGTAGTGAGATGGTGTCTGCAGGCTGTGCAATAGTAGCAAGGCTGCCCTGCAACTTCAGAAGCACATTGTTCAACTCAGTTATCAGGCACATGTGGAACTGGGACATGTCAGCTCCTACCTTCTTTAGCAGCTCTCATACATGCCTTTGTTCCACTCCATACACTGGCCTCTGAGGATTGTAGCCTCCTGACTGTTGGGGAGGCGTGACTCAGTTGGTCCAGTCCTTGCTGTTGCCAGAGGTTCAGCCACACCTCAGCCACAGCCATTGCCAGGAATGGAGTTACCACACTGGTCTCTTCAGTTCCGACTACTGGCACTACTGACAGAGCATTCATCCTCTCCCCAGCTACCACAAGGAGCCAGGTTTCCTGGACTGCCCACTCTGTTGTACTGGGGGGGGGGCATGATTGCTGTATGTTATTGACTGAACAGGCTCCCAGGACCTGAGTTCCATGTTCATGTGGGGGACCTTGGGATTCTGAATGGTGCCTGATTCCCTGAGATCTGCCACCCTACATATTTTCTCTGAAAAGATGGCCCATATGAGTGTGCCAATATCCACAGGACCCAGAGCCATTTAGGTCTGGGAATTCAAACCTCCATAAAGGAGCAATTTGAACTCCGTAGTGTGGAAATCACGAGCTCCCTCTCCATGGAAAACTGGACCTTCTCAGCTAGGATAGCAAACAGCTTCTTCCTGGCTATGTAGGCCTCTGGATTCTCCCCTGGAGCCTGGAGCTCCACTATCTACAGTGCATTGACCATCTGACTTGGCCAAAGAATCAGGACAATCTCCCTCATCCAAGGGTGTTTTTCCAAGGGTGTTTCTCCAGATTATGAGCGTCTACCACTGACTGTAGGGTTGGCAGATCTGATGGGGACATGCAGAGCATAGCCAGTTGTGTGAGGTCCTGTCCATTTTCTGTGGGATAGGAGTGGGCAACAGCATTGAGCCAAATGATGCCCATTTCCTTGCTAAGGGGGCCTAATTGTTCTGAGATAACCTTCACCTGTGCAGCTGCCCAGGGGACTCTTTCTTCTATCTCCTGGGGGTTTTGTCACTTTTCTGACTATGTTGCCCTTTCTGGTAGTGACTGACCTAGTATTGACTGGGTTGAGTGGGCTGGCTTTTCCCAGTCTGGGTTGTAAGGCACATGAAGAAGCATGTTCTCCAGTAGGGACTCCTCTAGAGTACACACAGGGAGTGAGGGAAGGGCCTCAGGATAGACCGCTGCTATCACTGCCTCCTTACTGGCTAATCTTTGGGTCAGTTCAGCAACCCTGTGATTGCAAACCTCATGGCTTATACTCTCATGCTGGACCTTTCCTTGACTGGTCAAATACTGAGCAACATGCTGAGCATGCTTATCCTCAAGCATGGGCACACTGTCCTAGAGTGCCAGAATTTGCGATAAGGTGTTTTCTAATTTGGATCGGGCTTCCTGTGTAGCAGACAAAAACACCAATTTTTCTGCCAGCAGAATGCTCTTTTGCCCTTGAAATGAGTCTAATTCCTAGGCCTATCTCTCGGCCATTTTACTTAGCTCCTGGATGGTACTCAAGGCCTCGCTTAGGGCCATCCAGAAACCCCAAGCCAGCACTGTGACTTTGAAGAGGCCACAAAGCAACCTCTCCTTAGTGCACGGTAAGCATCACGCAGGGTACCAAATGGATCTGTGGTTTTGAAGGATCCCTCTTTCCATGGGTTGTTTCCCTTTTTGTGCCATGCACAGAACAACTAAGGGGGAGAACAAACCCAAAGGAACGTAACACTGTTTGGCCAAACAGCAGGAAGCAAGAGATTATGGTCATGAACTGAGTCCTGCCTTTATTATGGCTACCTTTTTGAACCAAGCGGTACCTTCCTCCAAGTCCAGACAAAGAGCTTAAATCCAGGGCCAGTCGCTACCACACATGGTGCACACTGTCCAAACTATTGGTCACCACCACACACAACACGCAGATCATGAGTCTCGCAGGAGTTACCCCGCTGAACTACCAATTCAAGAAGGATCAGGGCTTCCCACCCCTCCTAACAAAACTACAAGGCACACAGACCTAAAAATGGCACACAGACCACACATTATGTGTTTGGAGGGCCTAATCTTACTTTCCTCTGCAACCTAAAGTGCTTTGAATTGGTATGTGTGTTTTCCTAATGTTTCTCCCTAACTCTCTAGATCCCACACCACTAGACCCAAGTTAGGGAACAGTTCCCGGGGCAGCCATATGCCAGGACCTTGCAATCTACTGTGGCTCACAGAAAACTTGAGTGACCACATAGGTGCAGCTGCCAAAGCATAGACCAAGATAGAAAGGGAGACAGATTCCCAACCCAACAGTAGCCCTTTGGGCTCAAACATATAAGATTCTCACACATGCGTGTTCCTGCAGATTTGGCTGAGATTCCTATTTCCTTCCCTACATCTGTTTCTTGCACCATATGCGTTGACACATGGGGCAGAAAAAAACAGGATGTTGTCTGCATTACTCTATCAATCTTGTTAGCCCCAACTCAGGGGTCCACCCACAATGCCAGTACCTCCATATGACAATGGGGAATTAGCTCAACTTAGAAGGCCTGCAAGGGGGGGGTAACCTAATGAGATCTTTCCACCTATGTTTATGGGGTCCTCGCAGGAAAGAAGCAGCTAGAGATTCAAAAGTAAACTAAAAATGTGTTTTATTGAGGAGAATTCACTCACACATGCACACAAGATGCAAACAGTCACTCATGCACACAAGGCTAACTGAAGAAAAAGGGAGAAAAGTTTAAGATAGTGAAATTTCAGGGTAAAGTGGTCAATATTTACCAGGCTTGAAGAGTAGTGAAGAAACAGCAATGTAGCTTAGACTTGTCTGTCTAAGGGAATTACACAACCAGGAATCAGAGCGACAGCATAGCCACCAGCAAGCAAAGTACTGCATCTGACTGCTCAAAACCAAGGGTTTATATACTCTATTTCTTTCCCTGAAGTGGTGAGTTAATTGCTATCTGACAAATTAAACAAAAGGGGTCTGAAATGGACTGATTGTTTCAATGTCTTGGTTGGGTAATGTGACTGGGAAGGTTTCGGTAGGAAATGTGTACAGCAGGGGTGCTGGTCTGCTGCATCGGGGCATGACTATTGTTTTCTGTAAGCAGTTGAGAGGAATAGCTTAGAACCATTAAATGAGGGCTTCCCAGCAGTGAACTTATGACCTGGCCATGCTGAGGTCACATCTGACTTCCTCTTGCACATTTTCCCAGCCAGTGTCTCTTTTCCACGTGGCCTTTCAGCCATAAGTGTGTATAATTTATATTTTATACCAATTAAACATATCTGCCAATTAATATATTTTGGCAATTAAATCATATCAAAGCATGGAGATGTACAGCTGCTAACATCAGCATCTTTCATTTAAGCATCTCCAGACCTATTCTGCCTAGCCTCTGCAGCTGAAGATACTGCTCTTTCAATGTAGACCACTGGAAACTACACTTGGCTGCCTTCTCTTCTTACCAAGTAGTGTGTAGCAAACCTTCAAGAGAATGTTGGTATGAATGAAATATATCCTGCAGACTAGTTTCCTGAACTGCTAGGCTATTCAAAGGTCAGCAGTATACTACTGCATTTAGAAACAGCAGCATGTATGGTATCTCATATTAAAATCACTGGCAGTACAACCTGAAGTAATTTTGGACAGAGTCAGTGGTATAGTGGAACCACATGACACACAGGGTTGAAGACACAGGACTTCTGATTACTAGGGACTATGATATCAGCTGTCATTCTCTTTGCACTCCCCTACTTTCTTTGAACTGAGTTGCTATTCCCACAGTAAATGGAGGGAAATAGATTTTTCCTAGCATTGATGTATTGTTATGAGGTATCTCTGTTACAATCCACAGAAAGTAGGGTAGTTTTCCAAAAGGTCTTTTCCTGCTAGAGATGAAAACTATTAGAAACTGTTTCAGATCTAAATAACCATCTGTCCTTTTGGATTCCGTATGGGAGTGTTGTTATGGAAACAGTCCTGATGAGGGCCTGCATATCAAAGAAACATATCAGAGCCATAGCTCAGTGGCAGAGTACACACTTTGCATGGAGAATAACGCAGACTCCAACCTTCACATTTCCAGAGACAACTGGAGAACACTTCTGTCTGTAACCTAGAGAGCCACTGTTACTCTATATCAGGGGTGTCCAACCTTTTGACTTCCCTGGGCCACATTGGAAGAAGAAAAATTGCCTTGGGCCATACATAACATATACTAACACTAACAATAGCTGATAAGCTAAAAAAAAAAAAGGTCTATGCATAATTTTTGTGATATCTGCCACCACAGATAAGCAAAAAAGTCCTCACATAATAATCCTAATTATGCGCCACTAGTGGGATATTTGATATTGTTTTTGAAAAGCTAATGCATCAATGTCTGATTTGTTGACATTTGCAGTCCAAGACAGCTCTGTATGTTCCTAAGTTAAGGGTTAACTATGTTCTTGTTTACTGCGCTGTCCTCTCTGCTAGCAGAAGCCCAGCAGTTCCCAGCACACAAAGCAGATAAGGATTTTCCCTGAGAGTCTCTTCAGCCTTCGCATCCCATAACAAAGGTAGTGTTTTGACTAACAAAGTTCCCTGTCCCTCGTTCATCCCACGGAGTGAAGAATTGTTGACAAGCTACTACTTAAGAGCAGCCTGGAAACAGGCAGTGTGTATTCTCTCTTTATGTATTCTCTTTGCTACTGATGTCTTTGTCGAGACATGGATTTTACTTAGACCTGCTGAACATGTACTCACGCTTCCTTCAATAAACTGAGTAGTTTTTAGCCAAACCGGCTGGCCTCATTCACTGGCAGCTTTATGGGACTGAACAAATATTTTGTCTTGCTTTTAAGGACAGTTAAACTGTGGGTCATGCTAGCGATCTACAGCATGCCCCCCTGCATTTTCCAACAGGTTATGGGCCCAGCCTACGCTCGCGCTGTGCATCCTGCTGCTGCCAGGGGCCGGAGTGTTTTTGAGGCCAGTTTTTGATTGATGGTGCCTGTCTGCTGGTGTGTTTTTTCAAAGCTTGTGCTGTGGCTGCTCCCGGGGGTTGCACAGCCATGGAGCAGAGGTTAATTAGTAGCCTGCCTCTAACGAGGCTGAACGGGACTAATTACCTTGCTTGGTCAGTAAAACTGGAAATGTTTCTCCAAGGAGAAGGTGTCTGGGGAGCGTTTACTGACCCCCTGGACCTCCCAAGAGATGCAACCGAAGCAGCTAAGGTGAGGCAAAGGGCCATGTCGCTTCTTTTTCTAGCTGTGGAAGATGACCAGCTGTTGCATATTCGAGATGCTAATGACCCTCATGCAGCCTGGCGCGCGTTAAGAGAAACATATGTAAGAATCACGGCTGGAAGTAAATTATCTCTCACGACGAGGCTGTATAACATGAAGCTGAGGCCAGGAGTTCTGGTCAGGCAGCATCTGCAGACACTGGCTAAACTTTTTGTTGCACTTCATGAGGGAAGATTTTGTCTGAATCTGACAAAGCTTACTGCATTTTGGGTTCCCTGGATCCCAGCTGGGATGTGATAGTGGCTACCTTGGAAGCTGTTCCAGAGAGAGACCTGACAGTGGCCTATGTGACTTCTCGTCTGCTGGAGAAAGAGGACAGATGAGCCCAGAGGAATGCCTTGCAACCCCCACAGCCGCCAGCAGCTGCTGAGCCAGGAATCGGGAGGAGATCTATCCAGGCTGGCGAGTGCAGACCAGAGGGGCTGGTGAGAGCTCACGCTGTCAGAAGGTGCTATCGGTGTGGTTCTGCCGCCCGGGGTCGTGGCAGAGGCTTCAGAGGAGGTCATGGGAGTCGTCCATGAGTTGCCGTTGCAACAGACTGTGTGTTTTCTGAGAACTCCCAGGACACTGATGAAGTTTCTTGGCTGCTGGACAGTGGGTGTTCTCAGCATCTGGTCAACTGTGAAGGTTTGTTCAAGACTTTGAATCCAGCCAGTGTTGCCACTGTTGCCCTGGCCGATGGGACTAAAGCTAAGGTCAGGGGTGCGGGATCTGCTTACGTTCCTGCTTTAGACCTGTATCTTGACAATGTGTTGTATGTGCCTTCACTTGATTTCTGTCTGCTCTCTGTGTCAGAGTTGACTCAAAATGGTTTTGAGGTGTTGTTCACTAAGCATGAGGGCAAAGTACTGAAAGATGGGGCTGTTTGTGCTGTAGCACAGTTGACTGAGAAATTGTACAAACTCAAGCCTCACCACAATGTTTGTGCCGTGTATGATAACAAACCACAGCATGATGAATGCATTCATTTGTTACATAGAAGGATGGGACATGCTTGCTTTCCTGTGTTGAAAAAGTTAGCAGACAGCTGCAAGGGATGTTCTCTGAAATCCTGTGATACTTTTCTTGACTGTGCTGTTTGCAAACCGTCTAAATCCATGCAGCTTCCTGCTCCCAGAACCAGTTCATGAGTTCCTACTGCTCCTTTCCAACTGGTACATGCTGATGTGGTTGGTCTGATGTCTCAAAACAGTTTGGGGGGAGCTAAATATTTCTTAGCGTTAGTAGATGACTATACCAGGTATACGTTTTGTTATCTGCTGAAACAGAAGTCTGAAGTGTGTCATATAATTAAGAACTGGTGTGCTTATGTTGAGAGACAGTTTGATTCTAAGGTGAAAGCGTTCCAAACAGACCGCGGAGGAGAATTTGTGGCAGAGAGTTTGCAACAGTGGTTCAAAAGCAAAGGCATTGTGCACAGGACCACTGCCTCTCATTCAAGTTTCCAGAATGGGATAGCCGAGAGAACCGCTGGAGTGTTGCAGACTCTCATGTACAGCCTGCTCTGTGATGCAGATTTGCCTCTGAATTTCTGGGGAGAGGCAATCCTGACTGCCAGTTACATACACAACAGGCTTTGGAGTTCAGTCTTTCAGACCACTCCTTATGAGCGTTTGTTTGGGAAGCAGCCTTCCATTGCTCACATGAAAGTGTTTGGCAGTTTTGCCTGGGTTCACATTCCCAAGAACCAAAGGAAAAAGGGAGAGGCAAAAGCTCAGCGTTTAAGGTTTCTGGGGTACCAAGCAAATTGCAAGGGCTATCGCTTCCATGCTGGAGGAGAATTCTGTATAGTGTCCAGAAATGCAACTTTTGAGGAACATGCAAACTGGTCGCGTGTTCTGGCAGCTTCTGAAGTTTTCCTTCCTGTCTCCCGTGAGCCCTGTGCTCACCCAGAGCAGCCTGCCGCCTCAGTTCCTGGTCCCTCAGGGGTTAAATCTGAGCCTGAGCCAGAGCCAGCACAGAGGAGGAGGGCTGCGAGGGGAGAAGCAACTCCTCGCATGGAGGAGGAACAGAAGCGAGCTGCAAAAAGGTCTCGCAGTTTGGGTGATGATAATGGCGGTCAGGCAGACCAGCCAGTTCCCAGGAGGTCAGAGAAAAAAACAAAAGGGAAGCCTCCAAAAAGATATTCCCCATATTCTTCACTGATAGTGCGTGCCTGTCTGGTAAATTGTGAGCCTGCTAGCTTTGCTGATGTAGAAAACATGCGTAAAGAGCAGGCAGAGTTCTGGTGGGAGGCGATGCAGAGTGAAATTGACTCCATCACTCAGCACAAAGTGTATTCCCTGTGTGAATTACCAAAAGGGGTCAATCCTGTTGATTGCCGGTGGGTCTATAAGTTAAAGACCACTGCTGATGGGCAAGTCAAACACAAGGCTTGGTTGGTGGCTCGTGGGTACAACCAAGATGAGCAAACATATGATGAGGTTTTTGCACCAACAGTCAAAATGCCGTCCATAAGGCTGGCGCTGGCCATTGCAGCACAACGGAGATCCCTAGTCACACACTTTGACATCACCACTGCTTATCTCAATGCAGACCTGCCGGAGGAAATCTACCTAAAACAACCTGATGGATTTGTTGTCCAGGGAAGGAAAAATGTAGTCTGGAAACTTAATAAGGCTTTGTATGGTCTGAGACAGTCAGCTCGTTGTTGGAACCTGTGTTTAGACAAGGCTTTGCAAGAGTGTGGGTTCAAACAGAGCGTTGCTGACCCCTGTCTATATGTCTGAGGTACAGGAAAGAGTCTAGAAATACTTTTGGCATATGTGGATGATTTGTGCTTGATCTGTGACACACAAAAACAGGTGCAAGTGTTTTCCAATGAACTGGGCAAGAAATTTCAGATCTGGGGCCAGTTCAAAATTACCTTGGGGTAGAAATACAAAAAACCAAGGGTGGTTTCCTGCTGAGTCAGAAACAGAAGATTGTAAAATTGCTGGAAAAGTGTAACATGACTGATTGTAAAAGTGTGAAAACACCAATGGTACCAGGTTTTTGTAAAAATGTTGATGATGTAATGTTTCAAGACAAAAAGCTGTATCAGTCTGTAATTGGGAGTCTTCTCTATCTAGCCGAGTCCTGTCGGCCTGACATTGCCCTGAGTGTAAACATGTTGGGGAGGGCAAGTTCTCAGCCCACTCAATATCACTGGCAAGGTGTAAAAAGGGTGTTGAGATACCTAAAAGGTACCATGGATCACTGTTTGTGTATCACTCCTGTTCAAATGCCAGAAATTGTGTGCTATTCTGGTAGTGATTTTGCAGAAGATGTATCAGACTGCAAAAACACGTCTGGTTATGTTGTAAAATACAGTGGGACTCTGATTGACTGGAAAGTGAAAAAACAAAGTACTCTGGCAACTTCCACTGCTGAAGCTGAGTATGCCAGTTTATCTTCTTTGTGTAATGAATTGGTGTGGTTCTTGCAGTTGGTGAAGGACCTCGACATACATGTAAACACGCCTGTGAAAGTGTTCTGTGATTCCCAAGCGTGTATTCAAATGGCTGTAAGTGACAGGGTGAAGTCCAGGACAAAGCATGTAGACATCAAGTATCAGAATGTAAAACAGTCTGTGCAAAGCAAGGTTATAAGTCTGATTTATTGTTCTTCACAGGAGAACATTGCTGATGTTTTTACAAAACCGCTTTCTGCTGTCAATCATACTCAAATGCTTAACAGGTTGGGGCTGATGGGTCCTGCAGTTTCCAGTGTGCAGAACAGCTACGAAACAAGAAGGGGAGTGTTGACATTTGCAGTCCAAGACGGCTCTGTATGTTCCTAAGTTAAGGGTTAACTATGTTCTTGTTTACTGCACTGTCGTCTCTGCTAGCAGAAGCCCAGCAGTTCCCAGCACACAAAGCAGATAAGGGTTTTCCCTGAGAGTCTCTTCAGCCTTCACATCCCATAACAAAGGTAGTGTTTTAACTAACAAAGTTCCCTGTCCCTCGTTCATCTCATGGAGTGAAGAATTGTTGACAAGCTACTACTTAAGAGCAGCCTGAAAACAGGCAGTGTGTATTCTCTCTTTATGTATTCTCTTTGCTACTGATGTCTTTGTCGAGACATGGATTTTACTTAGACCTGCTGAACATGTACTCATGCTTTCTTCAATAAACTGAGTAGTTTTTAGCCAAACCGGCTGGCCTCATTCACTGGCAGCTTTATGGGACTGAACAAATATTTTGTCTTGCTTTTAAGGACAGTTAAACTGTGGGTCATGCTAGCGATCTACAGCATGCCCCCCTGCATTTTCCAACATGATTTGATAAGTAGTTGAAATTCTCAGTACGTTCTCAAGGTGCTCATCAGATATTTTGGTTCTAATTTTACTCTTTGTGTTCTTCATCCTTGAAAATAGTTGTTCACAAATGTAGGTGCTGCCAAAAAGCGATGACATGAATAAGGCATGATTGTGAAGTGAGAGATATTTGTCTCTGGGAAGATAGGTCTTATAATGGTCCAGTAAAGAGACATGATCAAATTTTTCTTTAAGTTGAATGTCGGATTGCAGCTCTGTTCATTTTAAGCAACATTGCAACAGAGTCCTCTTCCCCCTTTCGCTCTCTCCCCACCCCCACACCCCGATGGCACAGGGCAGCCCCAGTAGAAGAGAACAAAGACAAGATCTTCCCCCTTCACTTATTTGCTGCCCATGCATGCACAATCACGGGGCAGCAGCAGCATAAGAGTATGAGGGGCAAGATCTTCCCCTCTTCACTCTCTACCTGCCCCCTGGCAGGCCCCCCAGCAGGCAGTGGTGGCAGAAGAGCACAGAGCGTCAGACCCCCCTTCATTCTCTCCCTACCCCCCTCAGGCACAATCGTGTGGGGTAGCGATGGCAGAAGAGCACAGGGTGGAGATCTTCCCCCTTCGCTCTCTCTCTGCCCCCACATGTATGATTGGGAGGGGCAGTGGCAGAAGAGCACAAGGGGTGAGATCTTCCCCTCTTCGCTCGCTCAATCGCTCGCTGCCCCCACACACACGATTGCGAGGGGCAGCTGCAGCAGACACGCACAGGGAGGGAGATCTTTATCAATTTGTGTTGGGCCATATTCAAAGCCGTCCTGGGCTGCATGTGGCCCAAGGGCCGTGGGTTGGATACCCCTGGTGTTAGGTTGTTCCACTGCCCCTCCATGATATATTAATAGCCTACGTAGTTGAGATAGTTTGAAACCATTAGGTAAACACTGCCTAGTACAGCTTTGGAATGTACTCAAGCTGATACAGTTCCCAGGTCCTTCAGATGTGGGAGGAGCCATTGGAAATTCTTAAGCTCACTCACTTTCACTTTGCTTCAGATCTTGCACTAAAGTAATTACATGTATTACACTGCAAATACATAGTTCTCAATGCAACGTACTATTTGTGTGGGGATTCAGTTCCTGACAGAGTGCAAGGTCTGAAACATCTTTAAACTATCTAACAATACAAAATGTTCCAAGAGGCGACACAAGGTACTGAAGGTACAGAACAGGAGGGAGCTATTGGAACCGAAGGAGCGGAGGCTGCTGCAATTTTCACACCAACCATCAGAGCCACCCTTCCAGCCCTACTGCTACCCCTGCTGGAGGGCAAACCAGGGCCTGGAAAGAACGTTGACACAGGAAGGTGTCAGCACCACAGGACAACCCACTGAGACACAGCAGCAAGCAAGGCTTCATTATGGGAGCAACTAGCTGCCAAAGAAGACGAAGTGGAGCAATTACGGGTAGTGATGGCCAGAATGCGAGCAGAGATGGCAGACTGGTGGTACCAGTCCCATCAACTAGGCAGACTCCAGCAGCAAGGAACAGCCGTTGCAGCGGCAGCCCTACAAGGGGGGCCTCTTCTCACATTGGGCCCACAACCATTCAGAGAAATGAAGGCAACTTACAATGGAGATGGAGCAACACTCGCTTCTTGAATGTAGCTTTCAACTATATGGTGGACTATAGCAACAGCTTTCCTGATAATGCTGCCAGAGTAAGATACCTCAGCTAATACCTCCAAGGAAAGGCATCTGAATGGCTTCATTATTTGATGCAAGAGCTGAAGAAACTGCAGATTTACAACTATTCATGAACCGCTTCAAAGAGAGATTTGAGGACCCATTCATACAGGAACAAACCAGACACCAACTGAGGAAACTGCCAGGCAAGAAGAACTGTCACTGAATATGCACATGAGTTCAGGAGATTGGCTGCCAAAGTTCCTGAATGGAAAATGAAGTTCTGAAACAATTTTTCCAACAGGGTTTGCACCCTAATATTTTGGATAGATGCCTCTCCCAAGGCAACCTCCACAGTTTACTGGGATGGATAAGACTGGCTGGAGAAGCAGAAATCATGCTGGAAAGTGTACAACTCACTCAGATGAGACAAGCCCAAGAAACAGGCACAAACCGACAGGGAACAGGAGAACCAGTGGGCTAGACAACAAAGAGTGGAAAAGATGCCTGAGAGAAGAGGCTTGCTTTAAATGCGGCAAGTGAGAGCACCTCTCAGTGGAATGCAATGACCAAGGAAAATGACCAGAGGAGAAGAAGAAACTGACACCCCCTCCCAAATCCACACCTCATAAAGGTGAAGCAACCAAACCACAGGCTAAGCACTCAGGTGGTGATGGGTCTTTCGCACATTCTTGTGAGAAGAAAGAAAGCCCTTCATTCTCCTCTGAATCCAACAGTGACAAATGGAGAATGCAAATGTGAGTACCCAACAACTTTTGTCATGTTTCTGTCACAGTCCAGTTACAGGGGAGCAATGGGGTGAAAAGAAACTACAAAGGGTTACTTGACTCAGGATACTGTCAAAGTTTATTGCACCCTCTTGTAGCACAAAAACTCTCTTTAGAATTCAAGCCCCTAAAAAAGGCCGTCTGACTCAGATGGATGGATCGCCCATGGCAGGAGGAGAATCATTGCAACAACACATCAAGCCCATAAAGATGAGGATGGGGAACATACAAGGACCATTACAGTTCCTAGTCCCAGGTCAAGTCGGATTTCATGTGGTCTTCAGCTTCGACTGGCTAAAATTACACAACCCTCTAGTTGACTGGTCCAGGGACTCAGTGATAGCCAGAAAGGAGAAAACTAAGACCCTGCAGAATCCTCCCTTACCAGTGGAGGATAATGGCATAGCTGCGGGATTGTGTAATGAGGAAATGCAAAACAAAGTGCCCCCACTGGGACCTGAAAAAGGCATTTGAACTATGTGTAGCCAATAAATTGCCACCTCATAGAGAATTTGACTGCAAATTGAGGCTTTTGAAAGGAGCTAAATTCCCAAAAGCCAAAATTTACCCCATGAACAAGAGAGAATTGTCTGCACTACAAAAGTTTCTGAACAAAAAGCTGAAACGGGTTCATTTGCCCTTCCCCACTTACCAGTCCTATATTTTTCCACAAGAAAAAAGATGGAGGAGGCCCAAGATTGGTGGTTAACTACTCTCAAATTAATCAATTATTGATTCCTAACGTGTACCCGATTCCTCTCACTACAGATGTAAAGGACAATTAGTACAAAAAAACTATTTCACTAAGCTGGACCTCCGGGAAGCTTTTCGTAGACTAGAAATGAATGGCTAACAGCCTTCTCCGCTCCTCTTGGGAACTACCAATGGACTGTACTGCCCCTTGGGCTGCAAGCTTGTCCCACAGTGTTCCAAATGTTCTTAAATTCTGTTTTACAAGAATTCCTCCACAAGGAGGTAATAATGTAACTTGGATGACATCCTGATTTACTCCCTGAACACATCACACTAGTCCGTAAAGTTTTGCAAAAACTCATCAACAATGAACTCTATGTTAAATTATCTAAATGTGAATTGCACACACAGACATATGATTATCTTGGATACAGTCACTAAAAATGGACTGCAGATGGACCCTGCTAAGATTTAAACGATTGTGGACTGGCCAATCCCTTCATTGCGCAAACAGCTCCAACAATTTCTAGGATTTGCCAATTTCTACTACAACTTCATTGACAGTCTTCGCCAAATTCCCTTCCCCCTGACAGATTTGCTGAAAACTACAGATCACAAACAAAAACAAGGGGCACTTGCAGCTAAGAAATGACAATGGAATGATGCCTGTCAATCAGCATTTGAGAAACTCAAGCATATGTTTACCATTGAACCCCTCTTCCTTTTTCCAGGCCCTGAGAAAAAATTCATTGTTCAAAGCGACGCATCAGACTATGCTATGGGAGCAGTCCTTCTCCAACAAGACAACAATGGACACTTGAAACCCTGCACATTCATCTCACGGAAATTCACTACAGCACAGAGAAAATGGATGTTCTGGGAGAAGGAAGCCACTGCTATTCACTTTGCACTAGCCTCTTGGCGCCACTTCCTGGAAGGATCCAAATATGTGTTTGAAGTTTGGTCTGATCATGGCAATCTTGAAGCATCAAAGACTGCCAAGAAACTAAACCCTAAACAAATGAGGTGGCTGGAATTCTTTCAGTGCTTCAACTTCAAAATTATATTCAAACCAGGCAAATCTAACACTCTTGCTGATCCGCTTTGGCAGTTGCCCACCCATGGACCGCCTGAAAATCTACCTGAGCCACAAACACAAACACTGTTCATTCCAGAGACACTGGTGCTTGGTGTCACCATTTCTGTTCAAGCACATCTCCACTCTATGATTTCCACTGTCTTCGATTCTGAATTTCTAAACAACCTAAAGGACAATTATGCCAAGGATACATGGCTAAAAAACCCCACCACCCCTGTAACATGGTCTGATGGTATTGCTTTTGTAGGTGACAAACTCTACATCCCTTAACCTTGCAGACTAGAAATTCTCAGGAGACCTCATAACCTTAAGTCCTCTGGACATTTTGGTTTTCTTAAAACACTGCATGCTGTGAGACGCAAGTTCTATTGGCCTGCATTATATAAAGATGTGCAAGAATACATTAAGACATGCCCCACTTGCATCACTTGCAAAACTCAGACTACAAAACCACATAGCCTTCTGCCTCCACTTCCAATGCCTCCCAGGCTATGGCACACGATTTCATGGGACTTCATTGTTGGACTACCTGGCAGCAATGGTTGCCACTTCATATGGGTAGTCACTGATCAATTCTCCAAACCATTCCATTTCATTCCTTTGAAGAAAGTCCCTAACATTGAGAAACTTGCTCATCTTTTCATCAACAACAAATGGCATCTTCATGAGACTCCCTCCTGCATTATCTCTGACAAAGAACCAATTTTCACCTCCAGATTTTGGACACAATTTCTGAAATCACTGGACATCAGCCAAAAGTTAGGGACCAGCCATCCACCACAGATTGATGGACAAACTGAAAAGGTTAATCAGTCTCTGGAACAGTATCTACATTGCTTCATCAATTCCAACCAGTCCAATTGGATGTCCTTTCTTCCTTTTGCTGAATTTGCTTACAACTCTGCAATCCACTCTTCCACAGGAAAGTCACCATTTGAGGTGATTTTTGGCCACACTCCTGATGCATTGTCTCCCATTTTCCCTTCAGAAACTTTTCCCTCTTCCCTCAACAATTGGATTCAACGCGTTTCTGAAACTTGGAACTTGGGACTCAGTTCACTCTTCCATTAGTTCATCAAAAGCTTCTCACAAACGATATGCTGATAGGAAAAGGCTAGAAAACCCAAACTACCAACCTGAAGATCTTGTCTACCAAAACCAAAAACCTGACTTTTGAGGGCACCTCCAAAAAACTAGCCCCTAAATTCATTGGTCCCTTTCCCATCAAGAAAGCAGTCCATGATGTGACTTTCGTACTGTCTTTACCTCCTAAATACAAACTAATTCACCCTGTGTTTCATTGCAGCTTACTGAAGCCAGCCCCTTTCACAGCTACTTCAATGACTGATGCTGACATCTGTGAAGTCTCTGCAATCCTTGACTCCAGAATCCACATGGGCCGCCTTCAATACCTGATCCTTTGGAATGATTTCCCACCTCAGTTTGCAAAATGGGTCTATGTAACTAATGTTTCTGCTCCTGGACTCATTGCTTCCTTTCGCAAGGCTCACCATAACAAACCTTCTCCATCTTAGTACTAACCTCTTTACCCCTTCCACCTTTTCCACATACCTATCTCAGGGACATTGTTAGCATTTTTTTTATTTTTGGACAGGGCAGGATGTTGGGTTGTTCCACCACCCCTCCATGATATATTAATAGCCTATGTAGTCGAGGTAGCTTGAATTTATTTGCACAATTTCTAAATCAGGCTTGGGATCTTTTCCCCAAATTTCAGTTCCATACAATATTTGTACAATGATTTTAGCTGTAAAGACCTTAATAGCAGGATTTATTAACTGCCCCCCTCTAGAATAAAAAAACGTTTCAAGTTGCCCAATAGATCTAATACTTGAGATTTTATTGGCTTCTAAATGCTGTTTTCAGTAAAGTTTCTCATCAAAGTACAACCCAAGGTATTTAAATGAGTGCACCTGTTCTAGGTGATGTCCATTAAGTGTCCATATGCACTTGGGGGATCTCTTCCCAAATACCATAATCTTAGTTTTTCTATAATTGACAGTTAGCTGTTCCTCTTTGCATAGCCTCTCAAATTTGGCTAGCATCCTTTTGAGACCAATTTTATTCAAGGACAGCAAGACCAGGTCATTGGCATAAAGCAAGACTGAGATCTTGCAATTGCTAATAGATGGGGGGAAGAATGTTGGGGAGGTCATTTCTGGTATCAAATTATTAACATAAAAGTTAAATAAAAAGGGTGCTAAAATACAACCTTGTTTCACACCCCGGTTAATATGAACAGATTGTGTTAAAGCACCATTTAAACCTGTTCTTATCTGCAAAGAATTATCTTGGTGTAACAGCTGGATAAGCCACAACAATCTTTTATCAATATTAGTTTTTGCCAGTTTATACCATAAACATTGCTTATCAGGTCAAATGCTGATGAGAAGTCCACAAAAGCTGTGTAAATAAACTTATTTGAACCATTAATGATTTCATGTCAAAGTGCTGCAATATAAAGGCCTGATCCAGGGTACTTCTACCTCTCCTAAAACCTGCTTGTTCTTCACGGATAATAGAGTGATTATTATCCCATTCAAGCAGCTTGTTCAAGAGATACCATGCGTAGAGTTTGGAGGCCACATCCAACAGACTCATAGACCTGTAGTTTGTGGGGTTGGATGCCTCCCCTTTCTTGAAAATTGGCACAACAATGCTTGATTTGATATCCTTGATTTCCTGAAGGAAAGTTACCAGTTAAGTTAATATATGTGAACATTTCTGCAACAATAGGTGACCACCACTCAAAGTCTATTCTAAACACCTTGGGGGAAATCGTATCTTCTCCAGGAGCTTTGCCACTCCAGGGAGTAGAAATCAGATTTTTAATTTCATCAAGAGAGACAGGTGGCCATTCAGGCAATTTATCGGGGTTCTGGATTGTAATGTGTGATATAGTTCAATCACTTCCAAAAATGTGCCTAAAATGAGCAACCCAAACCTCAGGCGTAATGGAGGAAGGCTCACATGTCTTATTGGAAAGGCCTTTCTGCAACAAATTCCAAAATTTGGTTTCATTGCCTTCAATGAGGGCCAGACTCAAAGATTTCCAATTGTTAATGAAGTAGGCCTTCTTTTTGTCCCTAAGCAAGGTTTTATACTCTCTCCATTGTTTTAAGAAATTGTGTCATTTGTGCCTATATGTCTCACCTGCCTTGTGAATTTACTCAACTCCTTTTTCTTGGATTTACATTCTCTATCAAACTGGGAGTGAGAGACTATAGAGGTTCTACCTGAAGTGGTAGCAGTAACCACATAAGGCCTAAGATTGTCAATTATGTCTTGATAAACCTCTCTAATGTTATGAGACCCCGCAAGAGCATGCTGGCATAGCTCTTGAAGCTTTTCTGTTCCTACCATCTGTCTAATGTTGGTGTAAAGTGTGAGAGACCATTTGAGCCGTTTTTTACCTTCCACCTGACCAGGCGTTTTAAGATCTGTCAGAACCCCAGGATGAGTCACTTGGAGTTTGAGGGTCAACCTGAGTGGACAATTATCACTTTCAGCTCTATCCTCAATTTCCAGTGCCTGCACATAGGCAATAATTGTATCTGACCCTATAATATAATCAACTACATTTGCACCTTTGTCAGTTAAATATGTAAAATACCCATTTGAGTGGTCTAAATAAGTACCATTAATGTAGATAAAGTTGAATTTGCAAATTAGGGCGATAAAGGCCTGACCATTCTTATCAATTAATTTATCCTGTGAGATCGAAGCACAGTTAAGATTTCTCCCACATCAATCCCTAAGACTTTTCCCATCATGGGGTAATCACTGCCTGTTCTGGCGTTAAAATCACCGCAAATTAGCATCAAATGATTAGACTAATCTTTACACAAGCTATTGAATAACTCCTCCAACTTGGCCCAAATTTCTATTGAGATTCTGGCAGATCTTGGGGGGAGATAAGTGTTAATATATAACAGGGAGCCTGGTTTACAGCCATGAATAGTTAATACTTGGCAGTAGTTTGAAGCTGGACCTACTACTGTAATCTCACCCACCTCTGTGATGGAAGAAATCAGTATAGCCAGGCCTTCACTACCACGGCCTGCACTGAAAGATTTCTGGGCAGGCTGTTCCCAGGATCTAAACCCTCCTAATCTCAGGGAATTGTTCTCTGTAAGCCAGATCTCTTGGAGGCAAACTATATCAAAGGTCTGAAAATACCGAATGAAGTCAGCCTCTACTAATTTATTCTCCAACCTGCAATATTTTTCCAACCTGCAGTATTGCAGGATAAAAAATTTATAGGTTGATGCAATTCCTTGCTATCTAATAGTCAATCTTCAGATAAGTTGGGCAGGGGAGTGTATCTATTACCCAAGCACCAATCAAAATCTATTACCGGGGGCTGCTTAGTTGATTGTGTTTGATCAAGCAAGGAATCATTCCCTGTAACCATTTGTTGGAGACTATGACTCCTAGGAGGCTTGTCGCCAGCTAATAATGTCCTGTTTGCAATGATATTTCCAGTCTGCAAGCTCAAAGTGTTATGTCCACTTACTGGATCTCTTCCTAGCTTAACTGGGATATTATTGGGGAAGGTTACAAAAGATGGACACACTTCCTTCCTTCAATGATCTGAGTAAAAATCAGGGGGAAAACTATTATGGCCTATAGAAGCCTTAGATACTGGCTTTAACTCTACCTGCCAATGGGAAGACTGCCAATTTCTTGCTGCCTTTGTTATCCTAGATTGAGGAATCTTAGTGAAAGGAGAATTATCATCTAGTACATTACCACTTGAATCTTTCTGGTTGCTTAGGCACTTCTGAGATCATATGAGATCATAGAGCTAAGGAGGTGAAGCCCAAGACCACTGCACCATTATTTCCTTTTCTTGGGATTATTTCAAGAACGTCCACTTTACCCTTTTCAAAATTTAAATGAGTTTGATATTCCAAATCCTCAAGAATGACCTTCTTCCCCAAGAAGGCACCATTTCTGTCCCTTATAGTACAGTTTTCAAGATTTTCAGGAATATGTGTTTTTGGGGTTGTGACAGGATGGTATACTGTCCCAGGTACAAGTTGTTTCTGGGTTTTACAATCCAGCCTTCTGGGACATAAATTGTGAGCAGGTACCATGGGTGCTTGTTCTCCAGGGAAGGCTCCTCTGCAATTTAAATCATCCTGTCCTTTCATTAGGCTTGCTGACTTGTGGGAATGAGGATTCAAATATAAATTGGGATTGGTTTTTGGGTAGCGTGCATGCAGGCCCCATTTAAATGAAATTTCTCTTTCTTCAAATTTGTAAAGCTGACACCAAAAGTAATGGGCATGGTGACTATCTATAAAGGACAAAATCACCATCCCTCTCAATTTTTTGGATGTTGTGGGATACACACATGAACATTTAATGTCTACAGAGTAGTCCCATCCAGTCCCCAATACATCTAAGATATCCTTTAGTACTTCCAAAGATGTAAGCCACACATTATTTGGTCTTCTTAGTGGCCAGTTAAAAATGGTGATACAGCTCTCAATGTTAGTTGGTAACACTTCTGCCGGTATTGGCTTACCAGGGCCAGAGTATACTCGATCTGGTAGTTGTAATTGATAATTGTTCATCTGCGGAGCATTTTCACCTACTGTTCCTGTAGATGAAGGTGGAGACCTTGAGTTATCATCTTCTAAGGTGTCATCATGCCATTCATCTAGAACTAATAAGTCTGGATTTGTAAAAGTAAGGTTAAAATCCTCCAGGCCACTTTTAGCAGGACCATCTTCAGCTGAGATCTCTCGTGTCTTCTCAGAATATGTATACCAATCATGCATTATTTCTTCTAGGTGCCCCAGAGAGCTTGTAAGGGAGCAATAATCATCTGTTGTTGCATCTGTTGAGAACATTTTTTTTTATTAAAAAGACTTTATTCTTTAAAATACACAAACATTAAACAGTAAAAAAAAGACAAAGAGAAAAAATAAATACAGCAAAAAGGAAGACTACAATTATACAAACAAAAACTTACAAAGGATTAAGCATGTCGTTTTTACATTTATCTTCCATAGTATTCATCACCACTTTCTCATATCTATACATACCTACTGGAATTGCTTTCCCTTCATACTCCCAACTTCGGCATTGGAGTTTGTTATTATCTACTCTACTTCTATCTTGGTCTTTTCCTTCTAGTATAACTCTCAATCCTTGAGTATTTTTTCAAAAATCTATATTAACCATTTCACTGTCATACCATGAATTCTTAAAATACTGTAGTATTTTTTTCCCATTGTTTTGTAAACCTTTCTTTACTCTCCCCTTTCAATATACATGTTAATTTATCCATTTGGATCATATCGAATAATTTCATTTCCCATTCTTCTATTGATGGCATCATTTTCCTTTTCCATCTATATGCTAGAACCATCCTTGCTGCTGCTGTCATGTAAAACAGTTGTTTACCCACTTTTCTTTCAAGATCATTTTCCATCATCGATAACAAATATATTTCTGGAGACATGCTAAATCTTATTCCTAGTATTTTTTCTATTCATCTATGAATCTGCTTCCAGAACTTTTTCGCTATTTTACATGTCCACCAGGTATGATAGAAAGTTCCTATTTCTTGCCCACATTTCCAACATTTGTTAGAATATGTATTTGTCATTTTCGCCAATTTATGGGGGGTTAGATACCAATGAAGATACATCTTATACAAATTTTCTCTGATATCTTGACATGCCGTATATTTTATAGTTTTCAACCAGAGTTTTTCCCATTGCTCCATCAAGATTAAATGGGAGAAGTTCTGGCCCATTTTAACATTGGTAATTTAACAGTTTCTTCGTCCGTGTACCATTTTAACAAAATCTTGTAAATGGAGGAGATGGCTTTGGGTTTTCCTGAGCATAGTATCGCATTTAACTCCTCTTCTTTTATTTGATATTCATTGAATTTAATGTCTTTTTTTAATTTTTCTCTAATCTGCCTGTATAAAAGCCAGTGCCATTTTATGCCTGATTCATTCATTTCTAGTTGAGACTTAATTTTAATTTGTTTTTGCTGTGTCTCCACCATATCTTCATATTTTATCTACTTATCAAATAAAATATTTTCTTTCTTATAAAAAGCTCCATGGGGAGATACCCATATCGGGGTTTTTACACAGGCTCTTATATTTTCTCCAAATCTTTAATAAAACATTTCTTAAGTAATGATGTTTAAATTCTTTATTGCTTTTCCCTTTATTATACCACAAATAATAATGCCAGCCTGACCTAACCCATCTCCTTCTATATTTAATAATTTCATATTTTCTAATTTAATCCATTCTTGTATCCAATTTAACCCACAGGCATGATAATATAAAATCAAATTTGGTAACGTTAAACCACCTCTTTCTTTGGCATCTTCCAATACTTTCATTTTGACCCTTGGTTTCTCTCCCCCCCCCCATACAAATTTACAGATTTCTTTTTGCCAATCCTTGATAACCTTTTCATTTTGGATACTAGGGATAGTTTGAAATAAATATAACATTTTTGGAAGTATTGCCATCTTAACAGTTGCTATTTTCCCCAACCAAGATATTTTTAAATTGCTCCAACTCTTTAAATCCTTTAAGATGAATTTCCATACTTTCAGATAATTATTCTTAAAAAGATTAGAGGTCTTATTCATAATTGTAATTCCCAAATATTTAACCTTTGATGCCAACATACAACCTGTAATTTGTGCTATTTGTTTTCTTTCCAAATCTGTCATATTTTTCGTCAATACCATGGTTTTTTCTTTACTAATTTTCAGACCCGAATATTTACCAAAATTATTGAGAATGTTTTTCAAGACATTTAAGTCCCCACCTAAGTCTTCCTATTATTTTCCGCATTATGTTGGATAAAATACCCCCTGATAACTGCTTTGGCCGCGTCCCATACCGTCGCCAAAGTAACTCCTTTGTTAAGATTTTCCTCAAAGTACATTTTTATCTGGTTCTTAATTTTATTTACAAATTTTTCTTCAAGCAATAATATCTCCTTTAGTTTCCAATTAAATAATTCATCCAAGCTTTGTTTTAATATCAATATAATTGGGTTGTGATCAGAGAAATTTCAGGATAGTATCTCTTGTTTGACAATCATTTGGGCTAATGAATTAGAAACCAGGAACATATCAATTCGCGATAATGATGCATGAGGTTCAGAATAAAATGTATACTCTTTAGTTAGTCCATATTTATATCTCCATGCATCTATTAAATCTAAATTTATCATCATGCTATCAAATGATCCAGGAAGTTTTCCTTGTTTTTCCTTAATTTTTTCCCCTGATCTCCTATCCAGTTTTGGATTAGTCACCCCATTCCAATCGCCTAGAAATATCAATTTATTGTACTCTAGATCCACAATTTTCCTATTCAATTCTTTGTAGAATTTTCCTTGTTTTCTGTGTGGTCCATATATACCAATTACTAGACTTCTTTGATTTTACCAATTGATTTCTACAGTGATAGATCGACCAGCTTCATCTTTTAATATTTCTTTGGAGTGTGATCTTGAATTTACGTATAACACTACCCCTTTTTTCTTTATATCTGGGGCTGCCACATATTCGTTTCCTAGCTTTTTATTACGAACCAGATGAATTTTTCCAGATTGTATTCGGATTTCTTGTAGACATACTATATCCATTTTTTCTTCTCAATATAATGAAATATTTTCCTTCTTTTTGGGGGGGTTGCAATACCTTTAATATTCCAAGAGAGAATTTTCAAATTCATTCTTTAAAAATTTGCAGTTCAATTTAAATTAATTATTTTCTTCCACAAAATCTGAGTTGTCTTCGTTCTCCGACTCGTTTCCTGTAGCCTCTTCCTCTTCTTTGCTTTTCTGTTCTGGGGTATCCTTCATTCTACTCTCCCATTGTAGATCCTCTTTATCTTTTTCATTATGTGGCTTTTGTCTCTGTTGTTCTTTTCCATATCTTTTCAAAAATATTTTAGCTTCCTGTACCGTATCTAGCTTGAATTGCTTCTCCCGGAATCAGACACTAAGGCCTTCTAGTTTCCCCCATCGGTACGATATATTTTGGGATTTTAGAAAAGTTGTTAAAAATCTATATTCATTTCTCTTTCTTAGGATCCGCGGCGGTATATCTTTGTAAATGTATACTTTAGTTTTATCAATTATCAAATCAATTTTGAGACTTTTTTAAATTATTTCTTCTCTTTTCTTATGTATCAGTTGTATCATTACATCTTGTGGAAGTTTTCTCTCCTTTGCTATTCTTGACTCTATCCTGTAGATTTTATCAATCTCCCACTCCATCTTTTCAGTTGATATATTTAGATATTCCACTAGGGGTGGAATCAGTCTCTCATACAAATTTTCTTCTTTGTGCTATGCTAATCCTCTTATTTTTATATAATTTTCTCTTGCTTTTAAATCTGCCAGTGCTTTCTCATTCAGAAGTTGATCCTGTTGCCTTGTCAAATTTTCCATTGTTTCTTCTGTCTCTTTCATTTTCATCTCTAGTACTGTTACCCGATATTGTGTAATCTTTAGATCTTTTTGCAGTCCTCCTAATGCTATTTTTATTCCTTTCAATTCATTTTTGAAGTCTTGCTTCATCTCTCCTCTAAGATCTTTCATTTCTTGCCTTATTTCTAGTTTTATATTTCTTATTTCCTCTAGTAATGTTAGTTGGTATCGATCTGCTTTAGTCTGTTCCGATTTCGATATTGGCTCCAAGGATAATTTCCGTTGACTGGTAGTTGCAGTCATCTTAGTCGCCTTTGATGTCTTCCTGGTGTCCATGAAGCTTTCCCACGTTGGTAAAATCAATATTGGCAACTTAATAGGTTTTAGGAGTTCTTTTATCATAAATTAATATTAGCACGCTGGTCTGATAATAATCAGCAAATTAATACTTTTTTACTCTGTAAACTCTGATCGAAAAATCTTAGATTCAATTGATATGTGTACTGCTTTTAATCAAATTGCTAAACGATACCTGTAGCCAAAGTTATTCTTCTAATTGTTACAATATATTCTTCTAATCAATATTATTCTACAATCCACTGTCACGCAGTTCTATCTACACTTACCAATTCAGCAAATATAAAAAAAAGGATTCAAATGTTATCAATTCGTCCAATATCAATTCATCAAATATTATCAAGATCAAATATTATCACTTCAATTATCAATTCATCAAGTTCAACCAGATAATGATTATGATGCTGTATTCAAATCTATATTAAAAATAACAACAATTACCGGTCAATAGAGTAGAATTCGATAACTACTAAGCAATAATCTGTAAATTTGTCTATAAATTCGAGGGAGTGTGGTACAATATATAATACTTTAATCTACTAAAGCTTCTATTATTTATAGTCTTTTGCTATTACGTGATATAACTTCACTTAAATCCTAAGGCGCTGTTGATGGCGACTTGCTTCTATTTCTTGTTTCGGTTCCTTTCCCGTCTCGCTCTGCCATTCCATTCTTGCGCTGCCTTCTTTACCCTTCGCTTCCTCAGTCCTTAGTCAAACTTTATCCCCAGGTCTCTACACAATCTCTTTTCTTCCTTTATCTTATCTCCTGTTCAACACTGTTTAAGGGTGTTTCACCAATCTTTAAAGTTTGTAATTATAATCCATTCAGCTTTAATACGCTTCTAGCCTCTTCTCAGCCGTCACCATTAAAGTTCCTTTACCGCGTCGCCTCACCTTAAATTCTCGTCCTTATATTTCTCTCTTGCTTAAACACAGCAACAACCCACTACCTCCCTCTGTCAGCTATTGAGGTCTTATTCAAAGGTAGAAAACTATCTGGCAAAAGTTTTATATCCACATGAGAGACGAATAATCCATCAAAACAGTCCAAACTTGTAATGCTTATGGGAAGGTGGGTTAAGCTTGGAAATCAAAAGTTTTCCCCTAGCTTTCAGTAATGGCTCCCAAAGCACATGTTCTGCCCGCTAGTGTATGTTATGTTCGTCCCACCATCCGCTTACCCACCACTTTCCAATAAATTTTTCTCTTTCCGAATTCCTTACCCTCGAGATCTTCTAATGGCTTTAAGTCTTTATCAGGATGAAATGTCTGACCTTAAGGTTTACTCTTCAGCTGAAGTTCTTTTTAAAACAGTTTGCGGGCGCTGCTTGTGGGCCCAAGCACTGTCAGATGGCGATGGCTGCTCGGATCTTCTTCGTCCCATCCGCTGCTGTCCTTTGTGATTCCTTCGCTCAGATGGTAGCTAGGATACACCTTCCAATCTCCGGAGCCCCTTTTCGATCTCCCTATACCAAGGGGGATCTTTAGGTGGCACGTTGTAGTCACCAACCATCTTCTACCATCTGACAAAAGTTCCCCTCGCACAGAGCTTCACAGAGAACCTTGTCGCGGCACCATTGCCAAACTGGACCTGTTGAGAACTTCAGGTTGGTTGCCTGGCGGTCTGCCAAGTCTCTATCTGGGGAGTTTGTTGGAGGTGCTGCTTTTAAATTTCCCAGTTCTATCAAAGCAACAATAGTTCGCAGTGTTAGCTTAAGTCCAGAAATCTCTTGTTTTGTAGCATTCAGTTTATCAAAAAATTGTTGATTGGCTTGCACTGAAAGAAAGCATTGGTCTCTCAAGTGGCCATAGATGGTTTGAACATGACCAGTATTAAGCCTGTGAGATTTCCCTGTAGATTTCTCTGTCATATTGCCACTGGTGTTGAGGGTTGTGGAATAGACATACCTAGAAGGTAGATCTACTTGGAGACCTGGCCAGGACCCCTGGGTCTATGGACCAATTTTGGTAGTCCAGTTCCACAGGGCTCTGCTGATCCTGTTCATTACTTCTGGTCTCATTGTCAAGGTTCATTGGAGTGCTTATGGCTGGAATGCCTGTAATGTTATTGTGCTCATGCTGGACACTGATTTCTAGGGGAGCACAGTAATTGAGGATTGACTTTTGGGTCAGACTCCTTAGTGTTCTATTTGCCCGTGCATACCCTTTCTGGGCTCGAATTGTTTGGGCTCTAGTCTGAACCATAATAAGTGATCTTATTATTTTCCCTGAATACACCTTTATCCGTACGGGTCTACTATTTCTTACAAAATTATTATCTTACATATTATAACAGAGCACAATTCCTTTAACATTGTAAATCACTTGTAAATCACTTAAGATTGGATATTATACATTAACATGAATTACCATTCCAATAATTTGATTCTAGCATTATTACCTATTGACTTATTTAATATAATTAATCAAATTTTTCCTATTTCCCTTGCAATATTTGATTGTGTAGCAGAAGTTCCCAGAAAAATTACTATATTTCTACCTAGAAGACAACTTAAAAATATTAGATTTGTAATAGACTTTGTATTGTCCTCCAGTTTTCTTTTTATTTTCCCTTTTAAATCTCAGTCACTCAAATCTTTCCTTCTTATAAGTCCATCAGTCTTCTTACTCCTCTCAAAAACTCTGATGCTCAGTTCTCAAATTTCAAAACTCCCCCCAAAATCTCTGTCCTTTCTTAGTATCTTCCTTTCTTCACCTCCCTTTTCAGAGGCTATTCCACAATCGATACCAGGGGAACAATTTCCTCACCTCCTCTGAGGTTAATCCATTTCTAATATGCAATTTTATTTCTAATATGCAATAGTTTACAATATTTTTCCTCACTTCTGTTCAAGAAGTTAATCCACAACCTGGCAATGTTTAAAACCTCCAAAGTACACCATACACTTTTACAAAGAAATGAAAGAGAAAATATCTGAATATGAATATGAGGATTGGATATTAGCGGAACAGAGTTATTGATGTGGAAATGGACAGAGAATCTACTACGAAAAAACAAGATAAAGGACAAAGAGGGAAACTTCCAAAGACTTTTTTTGAGATGTGTGAAGAAATAGCAGTAATGGATGCATGGAGAATCTTTTATGCAAATGAAAAGGATTACACATACTTCTCTAAAATGCACCAATCTTGGTCAAGAACAGATATGATAATGGTGTCGAAACAATTTTTTAACAGAGATAAAGAAGGTAGAAATATTACCAAGGATTATTTCTGATCACCATCCAATGATGATGCAAATACAAGAAACTACAAAACAATTTCAATGGGGATTGAACGATAATCTATTAAGTGATGAAGAGATGATACAACAGGCAAAAGAAACTTTGAAAAACTACTTCAGGGAAAATGTAAGAGAGGATATGAAAATGAAGACGATCTGGGATGCATCCAAAGCAGTGATGAAAAGTTTTTTCATTCAAAATAGACAAATTCAAAATAAGAAGAAGCAACAGGAATACCAAGAATTGATAACAAAACTTCAAGAAAAAGAAAAAGAATGTAGAGAAAACCCAGAGGAAAAATCAATACAAGTGGAAATAAAGATATTGCAACAAAAGATAAGGATGAATTTACAAGAAGAAATAGAGAAGAAGATGAAACAATTAAAAGTAACCCAGTTTGAGCAGGCAAATAAGATTGGGAAATGGCTTGTGTATAGGTTAAAGAAGAAGAGAGAAAGAAATATAATAGCCAAATTGAAGAATGGGAAGAAGAAAATTACACAGCAAGAGAAAATAAAACAGAAATTTAAAGAATACCTTGAAAAACTATTCCAGGAGAAAAACCCTCAATATCGAATAGAAGAAAAATGGAAAGAATTTGTAAAAACTATAAAAATCCCAAAAATATCGGTAGAGAAACAGGAACAATTAAATAAAAAAAAACAATAGCTGACATAGAAGAGGCAATAAGAGAGCTGAAAATGGATAAGGCACCAGGACCTGATGGATTTACAGCATTGTATTATAAAAGATTTATAAAAGAAATAATACTTCCATATCAGGCAACTTTACAGGAAATTGAGAAGGAAGGAAAGCCACAGTCATGGGCAGAAGCGAATATAGTGGTAATACCTAAAGAAGACAGAGATGAGAGAGAAATAACTACAGGCCAATCTCCTTATTGATTGCAGATTAGTCTTTAATTCTCTCTCTGGTCTTTGTATTTCATTTGTAATCTTCTTTTCTTTTTCGCATTTCTCCTTCTTCCAGCGAGCTTCTTGTTGGATGAAAAAATCCTGCATGAAAGCTTTCCCTGCCTCCCAGACTGTAGTTATTGGAGTACCTTTGTCTAAATTCTCTTTTAAAAAATTTTATAACTCTTTTTCTGCTCTCTTTATTATTTTCTGATTTTTTAATAGTTTATTTTTCAACTTCCATGTAAACTCTTGACTTTCATCTTCTATTGTAAGAATAATTGGTGTGTGGTCAGAAATAATTCTTGGGAGAATTTCCATTTTCCTTAATTTTATGTCTAGTGTCTTGGACACTAAGAACATGCCCATTCTAGACCACAATTTGTGGTACTCTGAATAGTATGTATAATGCTCTGCATTTTTATACAATCTTCTCCAGACATCCATCAACATTAGCATTTCTGACATCTGGAAAAAGGATTTAGGCAGTTTACCTTGCTTTTTCTTATCTTTTAACTTCCCCTTTCTATCATTTTCAGGGTTTATCATCCCGTTGTAATCCCCCATCATTATCTCTTGATAATTTAACCCAATTATTTTTTGTAAAAGTTTTCTATAAAATTCTCCTTTATTCTCTAGAGGACCCTATACTCCCAGGACCAAGGTTTTATTGTTTAATAAATTTAGTTCAATTCCTAAATATCTTCTGTTTAGGTCATTGAGAATCTCTTTGGCTTTATATTTTTTATTTACATAGATTGCCATCCCTCTTTTTTTCTTTTTATTAGTTGTTGGAAAAAGTTCTCCTAATCTTGGGTTATTTAGTAATGTTAAATCTATATTTTTTATATAGGTTTCTTGTAGACATAGAATTTCACATTTTTGTCTTTCTAGGAAGTGGAAAATTTGTTTCCGTTTGGGTAAATAGTTTAGTCCTCTAATATTCCAGGAGAGGATTTTAATTTGCATCTTGTTTTTCAGAATCTGCTCTACCTTTAAATGTTAATTGGATCTTCTGTTGTTTCCTCTTCTGAAGCTAGACCTGCCTCTTCTTCTTCCTGTTCTGAGTTGATGTCTTCTCCTTGTTGTATCGATTCTTCAGAGATGCTTGTTGCTCCCACCAATATTACTTTGATAGGTGATTGTCTTTTTGTTCTTCTACTGCCTCGTTCTTTCTTCTCTCTACTTGGCCCGTTTCCATCTATTTTCTCCAAATCTTCTTTATGTCTTCTTAAAATCTCTTTTGCTTTCATCACAGAATTCAGGGTATATCTTTTTTGTTTATAGGTTAGAACCACTCCTTCAATCCTTTCCCATCTGTACACAATTCCTTTTTTCTTTAACAACTGAATCAAAAAGTTATAATCTTTTCTTCTTTTCAATGCTTGTGAAGGCACATCCTTAAAGATCTTAAGTTCCACACCATCCAATATCAAATTATTATTGTAACTTTGTTGGATAATCAATTCTTTCACTCTTTCTCTTACAAAATAAATCACTATGCCTCACAGGAGTTTCCTCTTTTTCGCTATTAGCAAATTGATCCCGCACCTCCAGGTCAAGCTGTTCTGCAGGCCAGTTGATGAATTGTGCTGTTGCTGGAATTAACTTAATGCATAAATCTTCTCTCTGATTTTCCTCTAGGCCTCTTATCTTCAAGCATTTTTCACTATATTTAATTTCCGATAAGGTAGTTTTCATTTCCTTCCATTCTATAGTCAACTCAGTGTCTGTTGTATGTTTTTGCAGCTTCTTTGTCTTGTCTTGGACCTCATCAAGTCTTTCATTATGTGTCTTAGATCTCTTGTAACCAATTCGAATTTCTTACCAAAGTTCTCCATGTCTTTTCTTACTTCTTTAACTTCTTTCTTCACCTCCATAGACAGTTTTTTCATCTCATGTCGGGCATCTTCTCTTATCTTCTTCACTTTCTCTAAGAGGGTTTGGTAAGGCTCTGGATTACTTAGATGTGTTTCCAATGATGGTCTTCTTTGGGTTAGAGTTTGTATCTGTGTTTGTACAGCAGATTTTCTTTTCCCTGCAGCTGCTGCCATTCTAGAGGATCCTACAATGACTCTTTTCTTTATCATTTATTTATTTATTTATTATGATTTTATTTGATTTGATACCTTTTTTTACTTTCTTTTCTACAATCTTATTCTACTATTTTTTCCTTTCCTTTCTCCTCTTTCTCTGATCTTGTTTCTTCTTTGTTCATAAGACTTATAATCCTATTTGTAAAGATATTTCTACATAGAGTTTTTATCAAGAGGAGGAATTAATTTAAATCTGATAGCCATTGATATTTTATTTAGGTTTTTCCTTGTTCTTAAATTAATTATTGTTATTGTTAGCTTACAATCAATTAATTGGCTTTTCTTTTTACAGTTACAATTACTAAGTTAATTAAATTATCTTATGCTTATGTTACCCCTATGTCAGAATTAATTACTAATATGTTTCTTATTTTCTATCACTTTTCCTAATTAGGAGATCTTAGTGTATATTGTATCTACAATTTATACTATGTATCTATATGCTGGTGCTTTTAATGAATTATTATTCAATTAAATATTTTCTTTTAATCAAGCTTTAATTTACCTAAATCTTATCTATATATTTCTATGTAAGAAGTGACTCAATTGATTCTAGTAATTTATTTTAACCACAGGAGGGTGCACTTGACACTTCTTGGCTCTAACAAGTACTTATATATCTACAGTTTATTGCCTTCCTCGTGTCTCACGAGGAGCCTTCCATTAACCTAATGGATTGTCTTATCTATAGCCTTGAAGTGTCATTAATAATTACACAGCTGTGTTGTCTTTCTGTTACCAAGTGAATTGAACCAATCAAATTATCCCGTTTCCCTCACTATTCTGCATCCTTTCCTCTAAAAAAAAAAAAAGAAAGAAAGAGAAGAGGAAAAACAGAAATAATCATCCAAACTTTATTGTCACTCTACTCAATTTAAACAGCACAGCTATTAGTTATATTTCTACTGGTTGTACTTATAGTTCTACCCAATTATACCACCCCAGCAGACCAAAACCAATACAAAATACCATAAGCAACCCCCCTTAGAAGAAAATTACAGTCTTTTCAAATAATCCTCGTCTTTTCTTCCTGATGTCTGCTCTCCCATTGTTAACTTTGTTTCTTCGTTCCTCTATCTTTCGAGTTCATCGGTCTAATGATTTAAAGTCCAGATGTCTCCCAGATTTTACAGTTCACCGCTTGGTTCTAACAAGAAATAAGTTCCCTCTATATTGGTTTTAAGTCCAGATACATTCCTCTTACTTTTCTCTTACTTTTTAACACTTTCCAGGATTTGCTCTTTCATCGCTAAATAAGTTCGTCTTAAGACAGTATATGTAAATGTCTCTTTCTTTCTTTCTCGTATTCCTGATCTCTAAAGTCTATATCTTTGTAAAGCATGCTTATCTCCCTGCTATACTTATTCAGTTTCTCCAAACAAAAAGTACATTAATTTTTGCTCTGTTAGTAAAGAATTTTATATTAGCAGTGTAATCCTCTACCACTGCTTCTTATATGTCAAAAAGTTCAAGACCTGATCAACACTCGAGGGATTGTTTACTTGTCTTCTATAATTAAAGTTGACTGGAACCGCCCAAATGAAGAGAAATTCAACTCCACTTCTTGAGGTTTTATCTGTCAATGTTCAACACCCATGCCCTAGTTGTAATTACATTTAAAAAGCAGCAGAAAGCTTTACCCACTTATGGGTGCAGATCGAGAGAATGGTGACTGTCAGACCGCATTTGAAGGCATTCATGTTCGAAGATCTCTCACTGGCACCCCCTTCACCTTCACCTTGTCACCTCTTTTTCTGGAACACTAGCCCCCAAAATTCCTCTCCGCGTTAGCCCCACACAATCCCTTTTCCCAAAGGGATTCTTTTATCCCGTTCACTTACGTTTCTATGGGATATTCTCCTCAATCGCCAGCTCATCTCTCTGCAGCTGTGTGAAGAGCAGCCACACGCTACGCCGTTGCTGTCTGTCCATCAGGCCAATGGGTGTTCTTGAAAGTACTACAGCATCATTGGCACAAAGTAGAACTGAAATATGTCTTCCCTCTATTTTGAGGGGATGGAAGTTTGTGTTGTCAAGAAGGCCCACCACGCAGTTGATGTAAAAGTTGAACAAGAGTGGAGCTAGTATGCAACCTTGCTTGACACCCTTCTCAGTGTCGATGGCATTGATGAGATGACCCTGGGGGTTACATCTTATTTTCCTTCATGCAACATACGTATTAAGTGGAGTAGACGCTGATCAACCAAGGAAGCTTCCAGTTTTTCCCACAGTTTGGTTCTAGATATAGAGTCAAAATCTGCTTTTAAAGTCTATAAAGGCAACATAGAGACTGTGTTGCGAGAGGAATATTTTTCAGTAAGGTGGTGGAGTACAAGGCATTGATCTATGGTGGACCGGCCTTCCCTAAAGCCAGCTTGTTCCTCTGCAAGTATGTTTTCTTGCTCCAACCAGGTCTGGAGTTTCCACTGTAAGTGTCTTGCATATAGTTTGCTGATTGTATTGAGGAAACTGATTGGTCTATAGTTGGCAGGATCATCCTTCCTTCCTTTTTTATATATGGGGACAATGATCGCCAGCCTCCAGTCCTTGGGTGCACTACTGTAGTTGTCAATGCAGGTGAAAACTGAGGCCAGGACAGGGGTCAAGAATTCCAAATTGTTTTTGATGGCTTCTGGAGGGATTAAGTCTTCCCCTGGGGCTTTCCCCATTCTCAGTTGTGCTACAAGGCTCTCAATCTCTGACGCTGTCACCAGTGCCCACTTTGAGAGATTCTCTGTATTTTGACTGGCACCTTCCCTTCCAAGATAGGTGTCCTTATAGAGTGCTTCAAAGTGATCCTGCCAGATCCCTGAGGGAATATGGCAATCCACCATAGCTGGTGCATTACTTTGGGCACTTGATGTAATATGCCAGAATAAAGCTGAGTTATTAGATTTGACTGCCTGAATAAGTTGTGTCCAATTGTTCTTCATGGCTTCTTTTCTCTTACACACCAGCAGTTTTTTGTAGTTTCTCTTTTGCTGGAGCAGTTTTAGCACTACATCTGGTGTAGTATTGGTACACTATATCTGGTGTAGGATTGGTAGTATTGGTAAGCCTGGTAAGTAGAGGTGAGAGGTTTTTTTGCATTGGCACATTCCTTGTTGAACCATGGCTTTGAGTGATGCCGTTGTTGTCTCCAATGTGCACTATTCTGGTGGCTTAGATGATGTTGTAGCTCTTAGGTAATACCATTGTTGGTCTTCAGAAGTTCATTGGGGGACTCAGATGATATCAGAGCAGTCCAAAGACACTGAAAGCAGTCTGAGGCCAATACTTCACTTATTGTTTGATTTAACTGGGGGGTCCATTTAGCTCAGTGATAAGTCCTTCCTGTTGGCATTAAAGAGAGTTGATAGTGGTCCTTGATATGTGTCTCTTGAGTGAAGTCACTTAGGTGTAGCTCAATTGGAAAATGATCACTTTCAAATCTCGGCAGAACTTTTAAGTCTTTAGCATAGGGGAGAAGGTCCCTAGAAATGATTATGTAATCAATGCACTCATTCTGGACCTAGAAAGATAGGTGAATTCTCCTGGACAGTCGCTTTTCAGAGCACCCTTCAGGATATGAAGGTTTAACCTGAAGACTGTCTGAGCCAGACAGAGGCCTGCAAAATTTGATTTCTTGTCTTTTGAGCAGCAGGTTAGTTGAGTTCCATCATCTTTGAAGTTAGGAAGAGGGCATTTGTGGTGGGCGTATAGCGTATGATCATTGGGGCCCAATCTAGCATTCAAATCTCCCCCCAGGACTACAAATGCATTTGGATTCTGCAATATGAGATTAGCAGTGTATGATTCCATTTTGGCCCACAAGGTTCTGATTTGGGATTTCTTCTTCTTTGTAGGCATGTAGACATTAATTATCAGCAGTGGTTGATTTGGATTAGCACTGCCATGGCATATGTTTTAAATGTGGGGAGAGACCTTGTTGTAGTGTGTAGACTGGTGGAAATCAGGACTCCCAAGCCTCCCCTTGCTCTTCCATGCTTTCTCCCTGGCTCTGCTGCAACTGAAGATGAGTGGAAGCCTTTTAGTAGGAGTTCCTTAGCAGTTCATGATTCCTGAATCAGTATAATGTCATGTTGGGCAAGGAAGTCAGTGAAACAGGATTCTCTGATGGATGTGTGCCAGCCCGCGATGTTCCATGTGATAAGAGTAACCTTGTGCTGGTCACTTGTCAAGCAGTTGCACTGCAGGCTACAGGCTAGATGAGTAATTCATTCAGTGGCAGTTGGTTCACATTAGCCAATGGCTGTTGGTGTGGATGATGGTATAGTGCATCATGTTCCCGCTCTTCCTGCTCCATCTGTTCTGTTAGGGAAGCTGGAAGAATCAACGCAGCATGAGCTGAAAAATGAGGGTCACAAGCGAGCAGGGATCCCATCTGTTTAGTGAAGGGGAGCATCCTTTGGCTTGTTCAGTGAAATAGGAGATGAAATAGGGGTGCCACAGGGTTCTGTCCTGGGTCCAGTGCTATTCAACATCTTCATCAATGACTTGGATGAGGGAGTGGAGAACATGCTGATCAAATTTGCAGATTATACCAAACTGGGAGGGGTTGCTAATACACCAGAGGATAGGCTCAAATTTCAATACGACCTTGACAGATTGGAGAGCTGGGCCAAAGCTAACAAAATGAATTTCAACAGAGAGAAATGTAGGGTCCTGCACTTGGGCAGAAAAAACGAAAGTCACAAGTATAGGATGGGGGACATGTGGCTAGATAGCAGTGTGTGTGAAAAGGATCTAGGAGTCTTGGTAGATCACAAGCTGAACATGAGTCAGCAGTATGATATGGCAGCCAAGAAAGCCAACACGATTCTTGGTTGCATCAATAGGAGTATGGTGTCTAGATCAAGGGAGGTAATGGTAGCACTCTATTCTGCATTGGTTAGGCCTCATTTGGAATACTGTGTCCAGTTCTGGGCACTTCAGTTCCAGAAGGATGTTGACAAGCTGGAACATGTCCAGAGGAGGGCGACCAAAATGGTGAAGGGTCTGGAAGCCATGCCCTATGAAGAACGCCTTAGGGAGCTGGGAATGTTTAGTCTGCAGAAGAGAAGGTTAAGACGAGACATGATGGCCATTAAATATTTGAAGGGATGTCATGTTGAGGAGGGAGCAGGCTTGTTCCCTACCGCTCCAGAGACTAGCACAAGGAGCAATGGATTCAAGCTGCAGGAAAGGAGATTCCACTTGAATCTCAGGAACAACTTCCTGACAATCAGAGCAGTCCGGCAGTGGAATATGCTGCCTCAGAGTGTGGTTGAGTCTCTTTCTTTGGAGGTTTTTAACCAGAGGCTGGATGGCCATCTGTTGGGAATGCTTTGATGGGTGTTCCTGCATAGCAGGGGACTAGACTCGATGGCCCCTGGGGTCTCTTCCAACTCTATGATTCTACGAAATAGGGGGTGGTGAGAGCTGTCTTTTCTGAAGGTAGAGTTCACACTGGGTTGTTTGAGGCCCCTGGGATTTAATTGTAGATGAGGATGCGGATGCAGCTTCAGTACAAAGCATTTTAGCGGAGGTATTTGCTACTCAGGATGTTATGCGTTCCTTGAGTAGATGTAGGGAGTAATCACTTCCACTGTCACTATCATCAAAATCCGTGCAATGTACTGACAGCTTTCTGCGAGTCTGTGGAGAGGAAGGTGATTTCTGTGGGGCTGGATTCATGTTAGATTTTTGTCTGGCTGTCAGGGTGTGTGTCTAGATATCTGTAAGTTTTCCTCTTAGCATAAATATTTCCTGATTAATAGCCTGAGCAACCTCCGTTAGAGAATGCTCCTGATCCTGGTTGGCAGTTTTATTGTCTAGGTTCTTACAACTTTTATCAGCAGGGTTATGTCTGTGTGTTGGTTCTCCCAAAATGAGGTCACGAACTGTCTCATCCTTAAAGATTCTGATAGTTTTGATATAGAACGTTTGCCAAAGAAATTCACTCTTTTGGATCAGTCTGTTAGGAACAGAGACCTGATTGAAGGTCAGAAAAATGTGTTTGGTTGCTCTTGGGCTGGGTAAGCAGTGAAAATCTTTTAAGTCAATTGTTCTGCTGTGGCAGTTTAACAATTAGGAAAGAAATTTTACAATAGACTTGTGGCTGTTCCAAATATGGGCACTGTGATGTATTTCTATGAGGAGCTGCTTTTTCTGTAGTACACGGCAGTGTTTGGCTACATCTGGGTGTCCAGATGACTCAGCAGGGCAAGCTTCCTCCATGTAACAAATATCAGCTGCCTTCTTAACCCCCTGTTTGCCATGAGGGATTTGCATATGTAAGGCTTGTTGAAATTGCTCCACTTTGTTTGCTGTATTATTTAATCTCTGCAGAATAAGAATCAAAGTTTCTGCAGACAGTAGGCAGACCTCATGGAAAGGCTGAGCAAAATTATTGTGGGGTATATTGCCAGCAAGTCCCGAGAGTTTATTTCTGTTTTCACTGTTGTCCCCCTTATCTCCCTTTTCCAAGGAGTAGTTTATATTTAAGTTTTGAAGGATTGGGGAGGCTGTTTTGCTTACTTCATATTTCTGTGGCGACTTAGGGAGTGAAAAAGTAGCTTTGGTTTCATATCTCTTACTCACGGCTTGCGTTGTCTCTGCTGCTGGAAAAGGTGAGTCAATCCTCATCTGTTTCTACACTTTGTGGCATTCCTGGGTTCCCATATTGTTGTTGGGACTGGTCCGGATTCTTTTCTTGCCTTTGGAAGGCATTTTGATGAGTATAGAGGTGATAGGGCCAGATTACGTTGGGAGGTTATTTCAGTAAGTTGTTAGTTCGCCACCATTTTGCCTCCTTCATAGACAGTACTCATTTAGATGCACCAATAATCTGATTTACTGAAAGACAGACACACCCATCTTCCTAAATTTTACTGCATTTAATGAGACTGCATGATGAACCTTCTTGCTAATCTTGTTTTCCTATCTGTTAATTTTTCTGACTCAGAAAATTTTATTTAGAAACAGTAATATATAATTAATATTTGCTGGCATCCTTTCCAGTATTTACGATGTCATCAGCTGGTCTTATGACATTGTAACTTTCTAAAATGCATGTTTATGGTCATTGCACCAGGGCAATGACTAAGAGTGCTCTCCTATGATGATAAAGGATCTGGAAATCATTGTAATGTTTTCTTTTTCACTTTTATGGTAATCACGTGGTGTCATGTTTTGTTTGTTTTTTCTTTATAATCAATAAAAATTTTTTAAAAAAACCTAAGAGTGCTCCCCAAACCCACTTTAGAAGCCAAGGCAGCAGCACCCCCATAGGGTTTTCTGAGGCACTGGGGATCAGGATGTTGAATGAAGACGCATCCACCTCACTTCCAGCAGCAAGGTGCTTTGCAACAAGCAGTTGTGACAGGACCCAGTGGAGTCCTACAGCTGCCTATTGGAAAGCCCTTCACTGCCAGGAGAGAGTGAGATTTTTCCCCAAATATGAATTCTGATTTGCCACATTAATTTTTCCTTCAGTTCTCAAATGTCTATTATTCAGTACCTTAAAAAAATTCATTGAGTGCTTAGAAATACAATTTAGACATCCAAAGAAAAGGGTCATAAAAAATTTCTAAGGGAAAGCAAAACCAAGCAAATATAAAAGACATATATCCAGGGGTATCTGTGTTGGCCAGGCAGTAAATATAGTAAAATATAGCAAAAATAAAAAACATTGTGGGGATACCTTTACTGGGTTCATTTTGTTCCTTTGGGTTGGCATAGTAAAGGTATTGCTACAGTGATGGTTGTTTGTTTGTTTGCTTGTTACAGCAAATGTAAGATTTCTGGGTGTGAATGATGTTCAGTGTTTCACTCTCTGCAATGCCAGAAATTTGGAGACTATAAAAATGGCCCTTTGGGGAGGCAGAATTCTTGTTGAGGGAGCATGTCCTTATTCTCCACTCCACAACTACACTCCTGAATCTGCCTTTACTCAATGAACTCTTCTCCTTCCTACATATGATGAGGAACTAGTCTCTGAGGTAGGTCTGGCTCTCTATTAAGCCCACCACCACCACCATTTCCCCATCCCCAGATTCAACAACTGCTGTCTATCTGTATCTGTTCAAAAGTATGCTTCTAAGCTCTCCCTCAAAAAGGTATTCCTGAAACATAGTTCAGATTAAATAACTAACAAAAACTAGTGGTAATGATGGTCAGCAGAGCAGAGAGAATTTAACTTTGAAGCCTTATTGCTCAAGAATTTCTGGAAAGAGATTGGTTAGACTGGTTCATCATGCAGGTCAGCTCTGTGGCTGCACACATCACATCAATGTGAACCCTTATGTATGCTCAGGGAATGTGCTTTGATAATTAGTTAAGCAAATAAAATGTATCAGCTCAGGAGCCAGGCAACTTGTTACTCAATTGCAAACCTCAATTTCTCTCTCCTCCTCTCTGCTGAATGCAAAGTCAGCTACTATTGCAAGCTTCCTCCTTGATTTTACCCTGGAGTTTTCTGCCAATTCTTTGTCTTGACGCTTATCTGCTTTTCCATTTCAACATCAGTCAAGTTTAGGATAGAATCCAGCTTTGGAGCCAAGCCTGGTATAAAGGCAACAGATCAGAAATAACTGCTTAGTGATATACTGTTCTGAAGCAAAGAAGTTCTATTGCTGTGTGCCTTCAAGTCATTTCTGACTTATGGCAACTTTACCATGGAGTTTTCTTGGCAAAATTTGCTTTTGCTTTCCTCTAAGGCTGAGAGACTGTGACTTGCCCAAGGTGACCCAGCAGGTTTCCATAGCTGAGTAGGGATTTGAACCCTGGTCATATTCAAATGCTCAAACCACTGTACCACACTTGCTCTTGCTGAAGTTCTACTTAAAGTCAACTCAGAGCTGTTGATAGATTTCGTATATGGATGTGTTCAATTCTCTGTCAAAGGAATTCCCTATCATGTAGTTGATTGTCATCTTACGACAGTGAAGTCCTATGTCTGAATCAAAAGTTGACCTTCTGTACTCCAAGAATGTTGCTCCGAATTAGATTGACCATGGCTGCAGTTCTGTATTATCACATTGAAGCATAAATATCCACTGGCAGAATTATGCTACATTAACACAACACAACCATCTCCCATTCAGAATAGCAATATTGTGCAACACATATTCAGACCTGGGCGCACTGCACAATGCACAAAGTGCAATGGTTCCATAATAAATGAAGATCAATATAGTGTTATAAAAGGTAGGGTAATTGGAGATCTGATTAGAAATATAATAAATATAATTTTTCATGCAAAGCAAAAAAATAAAAAAGTGGGGATTCTGAAGTTGGATGTACAGTAGGCCCTCCACATTCACCAGGGATAGGGACATAGAACCCTCTCAAATGTCACAAAACAGCAAATAACTACCCTGGCCAGCACCCTCCCTTCAGGCTCCTGCCCACTGCCCTGTCTGCATGGGGGGGGCAGCCAAGGGCATGCAGGGAACAGGCGATGCCCCCCCCGACTCTCCTGCCAGCGTGCCCGCTCAGGGGGCGGCCAATGGCAGTCACCCACCCTGCACCTTCCTGCAGCAGGAGCCGGCAGGAGCATACAGGGTGGGTGATTGCCCATTCCCTGCACACCGTCGGCTGCTGCTGGTGCAGATGCTCCAGAGGTGGCCCACCACCAGTGCGATCCTGCTCGGACTGGGTGGGAGAAAGATGCAGGGAGCACAATGTCGCTCTCCTCACTTTTCTCTGGCCCTCCATGGGCACGATCCTGCTGGGGATGGGTGGAAGAAGCATGTGGGGAGCGTGATCTTGCTCTCCCTGCTCTTCTGCAGCCCGCCATGGATGTGATCCTGCCAGGGACAGGTGGGAGAAGGATGCAGGGAGCACAATCTTGCTCTCTTTGCTCTTCTCCAGCCCACCACAGGCGCGATCCTTCCTTGCTCCGGAGGAGGCCTGCAGAGCTGTGCAGGACCATTAATTGCCCATTTCCTGCATGTCCCGGGGCCTCCACTCGCTGACAGCAGCCAGCAGGGGTGTGCAGAGAGAGTGATCACCTGTTCTCTGTACGCCCTTGGCTGCCGCTGGTGCAATTGGGCTTGCCATCTATCCACCTGCAGCTCCGGTGTGATCAGCCCTGCAGTGGGGCAGAGATGGCAAGGGGGGCAAAAAAGATTTTTTTCTCCTGGTCGCCATCTGCCCACCTGCAGTTCTGGGAGCAATTGCCTCAGCCATGGGGAGGGGGCGAAAGGGTGGAACGAGTTTTTCTCCCTCTCCCATCTCCTGCCCATTGCTAGTGATGGCTGGCATGGCCACATGTGCAGGGAAGGAGGGATGCTGGGAGGAGTTATTTGCAGTTATTTCACTTTCACAGGGGTTCTCTGCACATATCCCCCATGAATGTGAAGGGCCTACTGTATTGGCAATTGCACCGTTAGCCAATCTTATACATAAAGATGACCAGCTGAAATGATATGTGATAGGAAAGGAAGAATTAAAAATTAATTTGTATGCAGATGATGCTGTAGTAATAAGTGAACTACCCTTCCAAACAATTGAAAAATTATTAATAATAGTAAAATAATTTGAAAAAGAGTCAGGTCTTAAAATTAATATTGCAAAATCAGAAATAATGTTCATAAACACTCTTCTAGAAGAACAGAAGGAAACATTAAAAATAACGGCACTAAAGCTGGGTGTGAAAAAAAATGAAATATCTGGGAGTAAATATAATGACTAATATAAACTTATAATTCAAGAGCATTACAATCAATTATGGAAGAATATAAATAAACAGATAAGTAAATGGGAAAAAATAGTGGAATATCCTAACGAGAATATGAGTGTTTAAAACAATAATTCTCCCTAAAATGTTGTATTTTCCCCCCAAACAATTCTGGTAGAAATCACAATAAAAATAATAAGGAAATGGGATGAGAAAATTAAATAACGGGTTACAATGAAAAAAAAACGGGTTCTCTAATATAATTTTGTATACTCATCAAGAAAAAGGAAGATGGGGTCTTCCTTCCTTGAAAAATATTACAACGCTTTTTTTTAATAATAATTTTATTGAAATTCCACAATATAAAATAAACATATATAATTGTACATATCATTGAACTATTTTTGCTTATCTTCCATCCCTCACTAGATTACATTTTTCTATATAATCATCATGTTCAAATTATTTGTACCACACTATAAATGCTAATATTTCATGCTAGATCCTGCAGTACATCAGACACAGTATATTATAATATAATGTCCATCTTTTCAACCAGTTACATATTCTAATATACAATCTATATTCTTCTACATTAAGCATTGTCATCTGATAGTCCCCAGCAATTATCCGACACTATATGCCACTCTTTCATTATCTCTTCATCTGATTTTCCCTTTAATCTCTGAGAGACTATATCTGCATTTCTGTTTTCAATAAAAGTTGCCCACCATTGATCAATTGTAGGAATTTGCTGCACTTTCCAAAGTCTTGCAAACTCAATTCTAGCTGTCGTAATCATATACAATATTAACCGCCAATATTTCTTTTGAACAGTAGCATCAATCACATATATCATATTCAGCAAATACATTTCTGGTGTTTTCTCAACTTATACCTTCAATATTGTACAAATCTTATTATGTATTTCTCCCCAATATTTCTTTGCTTTAGGACATGACCACCATATATGAAACATCATACTGACCTCCTTTTGACAGTTCCAACACTGCCCTGTTCCTGTTTTATAAAATCTCACAAGTTTTTCTGTTGTCATGTACCATCTATGAAACATCTTGTAATAATTTTCTTTTAAATTTTGGGCAACTGTAAATTTCTGTGTTCTTTTCCAGTTCTGTTCCCAAGACTCTAACTGAACTGAATGTCCTACATTTTGAGCCCATGTAATCATTGTAGCCTTAATTGTTTCCTCTTCCCTCTCTTGCTGTAACAATTCTTGATATATACGGGATAATAAATGTGGGGTATTTTCATGTTAAATCATTTTATTCAATTTCACATTATAAAAAAAAAATACATAGTAACTGACAGTTTACTTGACATATTTCTGATCTTCCACAGAGATCTAGTTTTACATACTACTTTTCAGATATATAATACTGTACTACATTTAACTATTTTTTACTCATTGATTCTTGCCTTTCCCTCCATATTCCCACATCATGATATATACCCTGCCGCCCACTCATATCTTATCTTACATCATGAATAACCAATCTCCATCTGAATACCCAGCAATTACCCACTTCCATTTACCATTTGCCATTCTCTTTGTATCTCTTCGTCTGATTTCCCTTTAAGTCTCTGAGAGACCATATCAGCATTTTTATTTTCTATAAGTGTACCCCACCATTGTTCCACTGTAGGTATTTGCTGAGTATTTCACAACTTAGCATATTCAATCCGAGCAGTTGTTATCATATAAAGCAGTATTCTCCATTGTTTCTTTACATCAACATCTTCTATTATGTCAGTCATATTTAACAAATACAGTTCTGGTGTCTTAACAAATTGAATTTTCAATAATGCACAAATTTTATTATGTATTACATTCCAATACATCTTAGCTTTTGGGCACGTCCACCACATGTGGTAGATCGTACCAACTTCTTTCTGACACTTCCAACAATGCCCATTACCTGTTTTGTAAATCTTTTTCAATTTGTCTGGTGTCATATACCACCTACAAAAAAGCTTATAATAGTTCTCTTTCAAATTTTGAGCTGTTGTAAATTTCTGTGTTTTTTGCCAGCTCCTTTCCCAAGACTCTAATTGAATTGTATGTCCAATATTCTGAGCCCATAAAATCATTGTTGTCTTCACTGTTTCTTCCTGCCTCTCCTGTTGTAATATTTCTTGATATACTTGAGCTAATAAGTGAGGAGGATTTTCAAACAGCTATTTGACTAGTCCAGTTTTCTCCTTGTGTTCTATTCCATATGTTTTAGTGTCCATCTGGAACCTTTCAACTAATTGTCTATAAGGGAACCAATTCAGTACTATTCTCTCTTGTTCTAATTTTTCTCTTGTTTTTACCTTTAAATTATTAGACGCTGATCTCTCCGTTATGTCTTCGTATCGCAGCCATTTATCTGAATCTGTCCATCGTCCAAAAAAAGCCTCTTGAGGTGAAACCCAAGTGGGCAGCTGCCATACGTTTTTAGTTTTATAATCTTCCCAAATTTTTAAAAGCGCTTTCCTGATATAGCGATGTGAAAAGTCTTTATCTATTTTTGCTTTATCATAAAACATATAGGCATGCCAACCCATTCTCAGGTCTGCTCCCTCCAGTGCCAGCGTTCTCTTATCTTGTAAGTCTGCCCAGTCTTTTATCCACGTAAATGCCGCAGCCTTGTAATATATTTGAAAGTCTGGTAGTCCCATTCCTCCTCTATTTTTTAAGTCAGTCAAGTTGTTCCATTTTATCCTGAGTTTTTTCCCTTGCCATATAAACTTGGTTAAATCTCTCTTCCATTGTATGAAAGGCTTCATATTCAATATTATAGGAAGATTTTGAAACAGAAACATCATTTTTGGCAAAACATTCATCTTTATTACAGCTATCCTCCCCAACATTGAAAGTCGCATCGAAGTCCAAGTTTCCAAATCTTTTTTTATTTCTAACCATTTTTTTCATAATTATTTGTAAATAATTCATTATTTCTTTTTGCTATCCAAATACCCAAATATTTAATCTTTTTTCCTTTATTAAATCCTGTTCTTTGCTCCAGTTCCCTTTCTTCTCTTTCATTCATATTTTTAGTTAAGAAAACTGTTTTTTCCTTGTTAACTTTGAAGCCTGAGAAATCTCCATATTCTTGCACTATAGTCATCAATTTCTCAATACATTTCCCTGGATCTTCCAGCAAAAAAACCAAATCATCAGCGAAGGCTTTTAACTTATATTGGTATTTCTTTATCTGTACTCCTCTTATTTCTTTATCTTTTCTTATGACATTGTTCAGTATTTCCAATGTCATAATAAACAGCAATGGGGAGAGTGGACATCCTTGTCTCGTTCCTCTATATAGTTCTATCTTTTGTGTTCTTTCCCCATTAATGTCCAGTCTTGCTTGTTGTTGGATATATATAGCTTCAATCCATGCAGCAAATTTATCCCCTGCTTGCATCTGCTTAACAACAGTCTTCAAAAATGGCCAACTGATCATATCAAAAGCTTTCTCTGCATCCACAAATATCATGGCCATTTTCCTCTCATTATGCTTTTCATAATATTCTATTACATTTAAGACCGTTCTGATGTTATTTCTCAAAGATCTTTTAGGTAAAAAGCCATTGTGGGGTATTTTCAAACAGCCATTTTATCAATCCTTCCTTCTCTTTTTGTTCAATTCCGTAGGTTTTTACATCCATCCAACTGAAATCTTTCAGTTAGTTGTCTGTAAGGAAACCAGTTTAACATTACTGCTTCTTCTTCCAATTTTTCTCTTGTTTTAATCTCAATTTTATTTCCAGCTAATTTTTCTATCATGTCCTCATATCTAAGCCATTTTTTCTGTTTCCTTCCATCTTCCAAAAAAAGGCTTCTTGAGGGGACACCCATGCTGGGAGCTGCCTTATGTTTTTAACCTTATATTCATTCCATATTTTCAATAATGATTTTCTTAAGAAGTGATGCGAGAATTCTTTATCAATCTCTGCTTTATTGTAAAACATATAGGCATGCCACCTCATTCTTAAGTCCGCTCCTTCCAGTGCTAGCATTCTCATTCTTTGTAAATTTACCCATTCTTTTATCCAAGTCATTGCCGCTGCCTCGTAATATATATAAAAGTACAGTAGTCCCAGTCCTCCTCTTGCTGTTACATCAGTCATAATATTCCATTTTATCCTGGGTTTATTTCCTTGCCATATAAATTTAGATAATTCTCTCTTCCATTGTATGAAAGGTTTACTGTTCGTAATAATAGGGAGATTTTGAAAAAGAAAGTTCATTTTCAGAAGTACATTTATTTTTACAGCTGCTATTCTGCCCATTAATGACATCCGCATATGTGACCAGTTTTCCAAGTCCTTTGTTATTTCTTTCCATTTTTTTTCATAATTATTTTGAAATAGTTCATTGTTTCTCTTGGCAATCCAGATACCTAGATATTTTGCCTTCTGTCCTTCATTAAATCCTGTTATATGTATTATTTCCTTGTCTTCATTATCACTCATATTCTTTGTTAACAGAACTGCTTTTTCCTTGTTAATCTTAAAGCCGGAGAATTCACCATATAAATGTATTGTTTCAATCAGATGTTTTATGTTACCAATCAGGTCATCCAAAAACAACACCAGATTATCAGCGAAAGCTTAAAGTTTGTATTGGTATTTTTTAATCTGGATTCCTCTGATATCTGCGTCTCTTCTAATTGCATCATTAAGTATTTCAAACGTCAAAATGAATAGTAAAGGAAACAAAGGACATCCCAGTCTTGTCGCTCTTTGTAGCTCAATTTGTTTCATTTTTTCTCCATTCACCACTAATCGAGCTTGTTGCTGATTATATATCGCTTCAATCCATGAAATAAATTTATTTCCAGCTTCTGTTTTTTTAACTACCATCTTCAAAAATGCCCAGTTAATCATATCAAAGGCTTTCTCTGCGTCCACAAATATCATTGCCAGCTTTCGTTGTGTTTTTCTTAATATTCTATTATATTAAGCACCGTTCTAATATTGTCTTTCAAGAACCTCTTTGGGAGAAAGCCATTTTGATCTTCATGTATCTTATCTTGTAGAGCCCTTTTGAGTCTTTCTGCTAAAATTGCTGCAAAAATTTTATAGTCCGTATGTAAAAGTGAAATTGGTCTATAGTTTTTAACATCAGTTAAATCTCTGCCTTCTTTTGGGATCAACACCACATTAGCTTCCTTCCGGGTGTCCGGTATGCCAACATTTAGTATTTCATTTATTGTAGTTTGAAGAGGTATTGATAATTCATGCTCAAAAATCTTGTAATAGCTCACCATAAAGCCGTCTGGTCCAGGAGCTTTATCATTCTTTAAATGCCTGGTGGCTTCAGATATCTCCATCATTGAAATTGATTTGTTTAATGCTGTTCTATGCTCTTCTGAGAATCTAATTTTGCACATTTTTTCCCAATAGTCATTTATTTCATGTTCTTTTTTCAATGCTGTGCTATTGCCCAACAGCTTCCTATTGTATTTATAAAATGCTTGTTTTATCTCTTCCTGTTTTGTAATTCTTTCTTCACCAATTTTTACCTCCAATATGATATTTCTTGTCCTTTTTTTACGCAACATGTTAGCCAGTAGCTTAGAAGGTTTATTGGCCTTTGAAAAAATTGCTCTTTGTTCTCTGTATCTGCTGCTCAATTTCATTCAGATTTAATTGATTTAACTCAGCTTGATATACCTTCATCTGTGCTCTAATCATGTTATCCGATGGATTTGTCCTCATCTGTTTTTCAATCTCCTTCATTTTTTCTAAAAATTTTTGCTCTCTTCTCTTTTCTTATTTCAGCAGACCATCTGATAAAGTTCCCAGGCATCATGGCTTTACTTGCGTCCCAAATGATTTTCATAGACAAATCTGGTGTTTGATTTTCTTTAAAATAGTTGTTTATCTCCTTTCTTGCTTCTTCAATGTACTTCTCCTTACTTAATGTCTCTTCATTCAATCTCCAAGATCTTTCCCTATCTTTAATATTTAATACGCATTGTAATGGATTATGATCAGAACACTAGTTAGGTAGACTGTCCATTTTAGTAATCTTAGCCAATAATTCTTTAGTTGTCAACATCATATCTATTCTTGACATTGATTTATGTCTGTCCGAGTAAAATGTATGACCATCTTTCTGTCCGTTTTTATATCTCCAAACATCAAACAAGTTTAGGTCATCAATCATATTGAAGAAACTCTTAGGTAATTTTCTGTTGTTTCGTGGTACTAATTTTTGCGTTGTTCTATCATTTCTTGGGTTTATAACTCTGTTGAAATCTCCAATCATAATAATATTTGAATTTCCTGTTTCATGTAAATATTTCTCTAATTCTTGATGTATTGTGGGGGGAAATTCTCCTTTAGCTCCATTAGGCACATAAATCCCAACCACCAATATTTTATCTTGTTTTGTAGTTACTTCAGTTCCCAGAAAATGTCCGTTCTTATCATGAAATATTTCCTGTGCACCCAATCTTGAATTCACATATATCAGAACTCCCCCTTTCTTCTTATCAATTGTAGCTGTGAAACAGTTTCAAATTGCGAACATATTTCAAATCTTCAGTCTTAATTCGAACTTCTTGCAAGCATGTTATATCCAAATTTTGTTTCTCCAAATAATGAAAAATTTGTCTTCTTTTATATTCAGAGTTAAATCCTTTAATGTTCCAAGAGTATATCTTCAACCCCATTTTGCCAAAGATATATTAGTTTATATAATTGTTTAATTAATTTTTCCCTAAATTTCTCCTTCTAGGTCACCTTCTTCTTCTTCCAGTATTTCCTGCTCCTCTTCGCCGTTTCCATCTTCTTCAAGAGAGACTGCTATTTCTCCTTCTTTTTGTTTTTGTTCCTTGTCCAGAATAGTGTCTTGTCCTTGTTCTTCTGATACTTCTTCCTTTGTCCGCAGATCCTTCTTCAGTTTCTCAATCATCTCCTTCGCTTTATGAATTGAATTCATCTTATATCTTTGTTGCTTATATGTAAAAGAGATGCCCTCAATCTTCTCCCATCTGTAATTGATCTGATTCTTAGCCAGAAGGCTTGCTAATGGTTTATAGTCTTGTCTCTTCTTCAATATTTGATATGGTATGTCTTTGAAAATTTTGATATCTTTATCATCAATTTTCAACATCCCATCGTAGCTTCGTTGTAATATTTTATCTCTTGTCACTGTCTTTGTAAAGGTAATTATTATGTCTCTTGGTAATTTCCGTTCTCTGGCCACTCTAGAAGAAACTCTGAACATTCTGTCTATGTTTGCTTCCATCTTTTCTTCTTCAACATCTATGTAATCTGCCAAAGCCAGTATAACTTTTTCATACAAATTCTCTGAACCACTCTCAGGGACTCCCCTCAGTTTAAGGCATCTTTCTCGATAACATAGTTATCTGAGTCTCATCCTCTGTTTGCTTCACCTTTATTCCACTCATCTCTGTTTCTACATTTTTAACTTGCTCTTTAATTGTTTTGGTATCAGTTTTCAATTTGGTTACATCCTTTGTTATGTTTTCAAGTTTCTTCCCCAGTTTATCTATTTCATGTTTCATATCAGTTCTCATTTCATGTCTTGTTTCCTTTAAATCCTCTCTGATCTCATCTCTGATATTTTTTTATCTCTTCCATCATCTGCAACATGAGATCTGGAGACTTCTGGGGTATATCTGTTGATGTTCTTCTAACTGTCTGAGTAGTTGCTTGTGCAGCTGCAGCAGCAGCTCCTTTTCTTGTTCTTGGTTCCATATTAATATTTACCAGCAGATGGCAGTATTTTCACACTTTCACAGCTTCACAGCTTCAGCTCCTTTTTCTCTCACTTCTCCCAACTTATGTCTTAAACCTTTGTAAATATATAAATTTTGGTACCATGTACTTTAACAACCATATATAATTCTGTTTACAATAACAGATTCAGAAATCTAATTCGATTCATTCCATATATATAATCAAATCATTTAGTAATTGTTTCTGAGTAATCAAAATAGGAAATAGTAAAAAGAAGAAAAGAAGTTTTAAATATATAAATGATCTATATAACTTTGTTTATAAGTGACTAAATTTATACTGGTGATACTAATAGACAAAAATGTTATTTAATTAACTAGCAATAATATTTAGTACTGAAAAAGTAAAAAAAAATAGTTGAAACCCTTTTAAACTCCCCCCTCCCAAGTCAAACCCAAAGTCAGCCTCTTGTTCTTTTTTTTACCAGCTCGCTTCAAAACAATAGCAAAGTCTTTGAGTTGAATATTTGTTGCTCCGAAGGTCTCTGTTGTTGCTATGGATACCCCAGGCTGGAACACAGTAGGACATGGGAGAGCCGATCTATCTCAGTCTTCTTATCTTACACTTCCACCAGGCCAGCCAAAGTTCTCTTATTGCCAGTGTTACTGCTATACAACAATTCCTTGATTAAAAGTTCCACTAGTCCACCTCCACGTCTTAAAAGTCTTAAAGTCTTATATTCTTAAACATCTGGAAGAGCCCTTTAAAAATTCATTCCAGTACAATTCAGTTCAGTCCTCCATTTACAAATCTCTCTCATCTTATGTACTTAATCATCAATGTTCGCTAATAACAATAAAAATTCCAGTGATTTAAAAATGATTTAAAGTTATAAAATATAAGGATATTTAAAATGTAGACTAAAAAGAAAAAAGAAAATTGCACGATCAAATGTTCTTGGTACCAAAATAAGACTCAACAAACAATCCAGCAAGTCTGTAACGAGAAAATAATCCACATGTCTCCCGAGAGAAAAAGCCGCTGTACTTTGAAAATGTCACTGCCTCCGTCACTTCAAATCTGGTACTCTCCATAGTCCAATCAACTCCAAAAAATGTTTTCTTAATAGCACATTAATTCCAAATTAATTCAATAATTATCCAAGTCCATGTAAGTTTAAAAATTGAAATTTAAAATCCTCTAAGTTGTCCTCAAAAATAATCCCCCAGACAAAACAAATCCCACCACTCACCACATAGTTTCAGTTCTTTACACTTTATGGTCCCATTGTTCGCTTTTTAAAAGTCATATATGAATCTTATGTTATCCATATTTGCAAAGACAGCATCTTTCAAGTCTTTTAGCTGTTTTTAACTGTTTTTAGGTTCGTACTATTTGATTGTCTTAATCGGAATTTTTAATCCACAAAATCATTACGCATTTTCAAATGTCTGGGTTTCTACATTACTCAAAATTCCTGTTACTTGCTGCAGATCTATAATTGATGCGGTCTTTAAATTACTTGAATCTAGTTCGGACAAGCTAATTGTCATCTTACTGTATCTTCTTTAAAAGGCGGCGGCGGCACTTGTGCCGCATCTGCGGCAGCAGCGATGGTCCCGTCGTGGTCCTTCAGTCCTCTCGGCACCTTCCACTCTTTCCTTCAGGAAGAGCTGGATGTCGATTCTCAGATCCCCTTCGGGCCTCTTCCGAACCCCTTTACCGGGAGGGGTTGGCCGATTTTGGTGGTTTAAAATCGGCTGGAAACCATCATGTGATCGCTCGGAACACAGACACTTATTCCGAGCGACCGATCATGTGCGCCATGCGACCAGAAGTCCAATGCTTTTCAAATAGCAAGAATATTGGATTTTGAATATGACACACACAAAAAATGGGTCAGGACAGAAAGATATAGAAACAACATGGAATATAAATCAATGATAGGAAATAAGATCATAGGTGGAAAAATTAAAATTAAAATTGCCTTTCTGGACAATGTGGCGGGTATGGGGAAAATGGGAAAAGAAATTGAAGATCAGTAATCATTATTGGCATCCAATAGAATGTTTAAAGAAAGAAAGAGACTCTAAGAAAGGAATGATATTAAGGGGAATTGAGAGAATTAGGGTATAGAACAGTAGGTGAACTATCGGATCGTTTAGGAGAATAAGGGAGTTATAGAGTCATTAAAGAAAAAATATTGGTTACAGTTGAGTGGAATTAAAAAAAAAATTACAGGAAATGATAATGAAAAAAGAATGCCAATACCCATTTGAACAATTATTGAAGATGAGATACGAAGGAAGCAAAGGGATTGGTGGCAAAATCTATAGAACACTTTTAGATAATCTAGTTTAATAGAGGATTTATTAAGGATATGGGATGCAGATATTAGGATTAATAAGAAAGAAATGCAACAATGGTTGCAAGAGATAGTTAAAAATAATAAAGTTAGAGAAGAACAGATAAAATTAATAGGGAGATGGTACAGAATACCATAGCAACTATCTTATATTTATGAAACAATGCCATCTGAATGTTGGTATGGATGTGGTTCTAATGGAACTTATATTCACATGTGGTGGGAGTGTGAAAAAATACAAAGATTTATGAAATAAATTTAACAAGAACTTAATAGAATTATAGGGGGGAAGTTGAAAATAAAGAAAGATGACTGACTATTAATGTTAAGGATATTTGGGTACAAAAAGTGGAGGAATATTTAGTTAAACAATGATTAATAGCAACACAGTGATTGCCTGTGGTTGGAAGGATGAAGAAAAGTGGGACCTTAACAGATGGAAATACTATATAGCAGACTATATGCTGTTTGATTTTGTATTGGAGAAGAGGAGGTTATATCTAGGTCATCTGAGAGAAGTGAACCAGAGGTGGGACAGAGGTGGGAGAAATTGACTGAGTTTGTAAAGGAGGATGTGGATGGTAGAGTTAAAATGATATACACGTAAAGAGAAAAAGAAATTAATTATGAAATACTATTCCAAGGTTGGGTGGGGGAAGGCAGAAGGGATTAAATATAAGTGTTGTATGTAATTTGTATATATAATGAATCATTCAAATAAAAAAAATATATAAAAAAAGGTCCTTCAATCCAGTTTTGTACATTGTCCTTCTAAATCTTTCTCCAATAGCTCCTGGATTTACTTTTAGGCCTAAATACGCTAAAGGCACCAGATATCATCTGATCTTGGAAGTTAAGCAGAGTCCATTTTGATTAGTACTTGAATTGGAGCCAATCAATACCAGGCCCTGTAGGCTGCACAGCACCACCCCACACCGAATAAAGCAGAAAGATGGGAGAGAAAGAGAGAGTCTGAGTTTGTAAGCGAGAGAGAGGACTATGAGGATGTGGATGTGGACAACCATGAGCAACACAGCATACTTCTGCAGATGTTGCCAAAACTGAAGGGTACATGCAGCATACATCTTTTATAGATTATCAATACAAGTTTAGGCAAGCAAAGCATTCATAAATCCCTTCATGTGTGCTGTCTCCCTTTTTCTTCCCCTACTGGTGCCTTTCTGAAACCGCCATGTCCTTGACCAACATGATCCTGTTGCATATTTTCTCTGTCTCTATCTCCACACCACTCTGTTCTCATTAACATCCTAGCACCATCAGTCTTAACCTTTTTTTCCAGTCTGTTCCTGCTCTTCCTTAACATGAAACAATGTAACAGCAAACAAACTTTTGGTTACAACAGAGCAACAATTAGCAGTACTTAAGCCTGGATACATACCAGTCTCTTTTAGCAATGGTTACACACGTTAGCAAAGAATACACACTCAACAGCTTAGTATTTTCCATGACAGGGAAACATGTTGGTGGGAGTGGCTGCACAGTTTTATAAGGGGGGCTTGTGGGAGAGAGATTTGGTCATTGCACTAGCTGGACAGTGAATTCAGTAATCAAAAAACAAAAAGGTGAATTGCAAGTCCTATTTATTGTAAGTCCAATTGTAAGTCCTATTTATGCCACTGTAATTTACTACCAGGATGTTAGCCTGCATGGTAATGCTTCACCTGTTTGAGTTTCAAGCTTTATCTGTTTTAATTTTTGTAAGCCGCCTTACAGACAGATGGTGTAGTGGTTTGAGTATTGGACTATGACTCTGGAGATCAGGGTTTGAATCCCTGCTCAACTATGGACATCTACTGAATGACCTTGGACAAGTCACCTTCTCTCAGCCTCAGAGGAAGACAAACTCTCTCTCAACAGATCTTGCCAGGAAAGTCCCATGAAAAGTTTGCCTTAGGGTTACCATAAGTCAGAAACAGCTTGAAAGCACAGAACAACAAGATGCCTTGAGTCCCAAGCCCAGGAAAAAGACAGAACCAGAAACAGGAGGATTATGAGGATAAGGATGATGATAGCAATCACATCACATGTAAATTTGATGCAAATTGGTGTCTATCTCCAATGGCCAAACTAACATGGGCCTTAAAGGATAAGCCAACTGAATTTTTTTAAAAAAGTTTGGAAATTATTTATGGACTTTCTGAACAATAAGAAATCAAACAATGCAATAATTTATGGATATGGTTATTAGTAGTTTGCTTAGGTGGATCTGTAATGGTAGATTAGCCCTTTTTTGTCTTTTCTTATTTTCCCTTTCTCATTACAGTTTGGTTGAGAGGGGCAGAGTCCTTTTGTGTTTTAGTATGTTAGTGGTTAGTTCTAGCGAGTTAGTTTTTAGTTTTTTTTAGTTTATTTTTTTAGTATGGTGTTTTTGTATATGTTTAAATGTTAGTTGGAGCTGATGTGATTTTGTGTAAAATTTTATAAACAAACATATTTTAAAAATTTAACAACTGATTAGAATATTACTGTATATGATAACAACAGCTCGTATTGAATATGCAAAGCTATGGAAAACTCAGCAAATACCTACAATAGAACAATGGTGGGCTACACTTATCGAAAATAAAAATGCAGACATGGTCTCCCAGAGATTAAAGGGGAAATCAGACAATGTGATACAGAAAGAATGGCAAATTGTAATGGGTAATTGCTGAGTTTTAACAGCTGGAAATACGTAATTCATGATTAAAGTTATAATACGCGTGGGCGACAGGTATATATCATGAAGCGGAAATATGATGAATGAAATGTAAGAACTATCAGATAAATTAACAGTAGAATGTTGTACAGTACCTTAAGTCTTTAGAAATCTGGAAAATGGAATCTAGATCAATGTGGAAGATCAGATATATTTCTATTGAAGCTGACAATCGAATATGTATGTTTTTTTTATAATGAGAATTTTGAATAAAATGATTTAAAAAAAAAATTAACAACTGATTCAGGAGAACTATGGCAAAGTAGTAGAAAGACACTACTGTCCAGGCCACAGTGATTCTTCATAAAATCTTGTCCATTCCTGTGTAATTTATCTTTCCGTTCTGCCTTCTGGTCTACTCTTTGATCTTGATTTTTGGCTTGTGCTTTTGTCCTGATCTGACTTCTGGTCTTGGCTATGATTTCTGTTTGCTTGTTGGCACTGATTCTTAGCTTTGATGCTCGATTGGCTTTTTGACTCTGACACCTGGCTTGGTCCTTGGCTTTGAAGCCTGCCTGGCTCCTGTTTTTTGGCTCCTGGTTTCTCTTGGACAGCTGATTATGGCTTAATACTAACAGAGTTGAAGGGGCAAATGCTGCTAGTTAGCATTTATTTATTTAAATATTTATGTCCACCATTCTATAGAAAAATATCCAGGTGGCATACAACAAAATCACCTTGAAACCATGTAAATAATAAAATGGTTTCAGAAGCCTAGCAACATATGAAGAAGAGGCAAATCCTGGAGAACACTCAATGGAATCTGAGGGGGAAAGAGGAAATATGTCTCTAGATTCTCAGTGGATGGTTTTTATTTTAGAACTAGCCCAGTAAGTTTTGGCCTATGTATATATTTCAATGGCCTTCTTCAGGGACTGCATAAAACAAATAGAAATAGAAATGTCAACTTAAAATCAAAAGGACAGCACATATTTATAGCATAATATCTACACAAAACATCACAATACCTTTCAATTTTTGTGTATTGCTTAAAGCCGATACATAGCAATTTGTTATCTAACAGCAGAAATTTCTGGATGTGTAATGTGTTTTCATGTAGATATTATGGTATAATTGTGCATTGTCCTTTTGATTTTTAATTTGACATTTCTATTTGTAGTTGTTTTTGTGAAGAAGGCCACTGAAATATACACATTGGCTGAAACTCATTGGGGCTATTCTAAAAATTAAAAAATAAAAACCATCCACTGAGCACTTGGAGGCATATCTCCTCTTTTTTTCCCTTAAAAATTTTTTAAGCAACTTAACAAGTTAAAAGAAGTCAGATTAAAACCAGTTAAAATAGTTTAAAATTATTTAAAACCATGCACATTTGCAGATTTGTATAAAACCAATTGGAGCCAAAGACTTTAGTAAACAGCCATGTTTTTACTTGGTGCCAGGAGAACAGAAGTGCTGGTGCCAATCAGGCCTTTCAGGGGACATTGTTCCATAGCTGGCATGTCCTCCCACAGTGTATTGTCCTGAGTGATGGCGCTCATAGGATGTCTTTTCTAGCAGATGTCAAACCACAGGCAGGCATATATATGAAGAGGTGCTCTTTCAACTATTGAGGTCCCAAGCTATTATTTAAAGTTATTATCAACATTTTGAACTAAACCTGGAAGCATATTGTCTAACAGTGCACTTCCTTTAAAACCAGTGTTATATAGTTTTTGCATGATGTTCCAGCCTGCAGTCTAGTTGCCGTATTCTGTTTGCTCCTTGGTCTTGATTCTTACCTCTTACCACCAGGGGTGGGGGGGGTTCCCAATGCCCAGGACAATTGCACTGGAGTCCTGAAGTGCAGTACTTGCATATCATTTGGTAGACTTCCATGGTTTTACTGGCACTGCAAAGCTGTTCAACCCATCACTATAACAAGGAAATCCAGGCTGCATAAATTCATATCATTCATTCTGGAGTAAAATTCAAAGACCTGGCTGTGTTAATTTGGATAGTATGCAAACAAATATTGTAGCACCTTTGATTCTGATTGACAGAAATAAGTTTGTAGCACAGTCTTATGCTACAGATTCTTTCCCTTACTTGGTCTCAAAGATGCTACAGTATCTCTTTACATTATAAGTAAGATAAGTAAGATAAATGATAAAAAAAAAAAAAAGGCAAACTGGTCATTGAGCCAGATTGCACAAGTTCAGCATTTCTTGGTGCAAAATTTGATTTCTGTGGTTTTGTAAAGCACAAATACACATGGCTCCCAGATATATGCAGAGTCAGGAAAACTAAATAGGTCAAGTTGCTAAGTGGGGATCCAAAGTTTCAAAACCAGATGATAAGTCAGACAGACTACAGAGCAGAGGGAGACCTTTGAAGTCAATTTAAAGCCAATCATTAATTACCTACGTAAGGACTTTCAGCATAGAATGATCTAAGCAAAATTTGTGTAGGGCTTTACCTACAATGATCATGTTTCTCTGTGTTTCTGCACTGTGCTACCTATGGAGCCCATGTGCTTCATCAAAGGCAAGAGGCAGATCTCATGCAGACCATATAGTGTTTTGACAAATGGAGACCCACGATTTCCTGTCTATCCCAGAATGCATTACAACCTATAATATGAAGATGGTACATCTGACCTCCTGGAGATTCATTCAGTTTGCAAATCTTTCCCTTGGGACTGAGTTTAACTACAGATCTAATGGTTACAACAACCCAATTTACTCCTACCACCTAGCCTGATGAAGTGTCCTGGAGAATTCTAAAGCTTCTACACTTTGGTGGAATTTTGTTGCTGCCGTGTGCCTACAAATTGTCTTATCATGACCCTAAGGTGAACTTATCACAGGGTTTTCTTGGCAAGATTTGTTCAGAGACAGTTTGCCATTACTTTCCTCTGAAGCTGTGAGTGTAACTTGCCCAAGATCAACCACTGGGTTTACACACCCAAGCAGGGATTCAAACTGGTCTCCAGAGTTGTAGTCCAACTCTCAAACCACTACACCATGCTGACTTTCTCTGGACTTTTAGCTGGCCCTAATAAAGATATACTAGTCATCTATGGTTTTTCAGTTTTGTTTAGTTCCCATTGAGCAACAGGGCTGGTGTGTTTTTGCAAAACCAGTGCAAAAAGAGATTTTAAAGCAATGTAATGCTATAAATTTATAAACAAGCAACATCACTACGTGGGCCATTCCTAACTGAATGTAGACCTTAGAAAAGGTCTTTTGGGATACCATACTGTCTGAGGTAGGTGGTGATGCTAAGAGCTGTAGTCCAATCAAATAGCTTTTCCAAGATCTGAAATTTTCAAGCAAGCTATGTGAGTAAATGGCTGAACTGAACCTATATGATTTTATGTCTGCTGTTACTGTGTGCCTTCAAGTAGTTTCTGACTTACAGAGACTCTATCATGGGGTTTTCTTGGCAAGATTTATTCAGAAGGAGTTTGCCTTTGCCTTCCTCTGGGGCTGACAGAGCATGACTTGCCCAAGGTCACCCAATAGATTTCCATGAGTATTTGAACTCTGGTGTCCTAGTCCAACACTCAAGCCCCTACACCACACCTGCTCTGTGACAGTCTGCTGGAGAAGATTAATTTCACCTTTAGAAATATAAGGATAGAGAAAATATAGCCTTACTCCTATTCTTAGCCCGACAATAGCAGAATCAGTGAATCAATGAGATTTGCCTATGAGTTGATTCCCCACTCAACAATTGATTCAATGAGTCTACTCTAGTTGAGACTAAGCAATAGGATTCAGCCCCATGGATACATTTTCTCCTACGAGACTTCCTACTAATGCTTGTGTTACCCCACTGGCATATCCTATCCCAGCAACTATATGCCAGAGAGGTTGCCTGAATGGGTACATAGACAAAGAGGTGAAAAATAGGTCAGGCCAGGAAAATCCCCAGTCACATTCCCCTAGGGGACCTCAGGCTAAACACGTCCACACAAACAAAAGGTTTTCAACTGACCTGAGTGGATTATTGGGTTTTTCCCAGGTTGAACAACTCCGACGTTCGTAACCCTGCACTGCATCTGCGTAAGCCAATCATGCAAACTACCAAGTTGCTATTGTGTGGCATTTCTCCCTTGTTTTGGCCAATTCTGCCCTATAAGTAGTCCTAGTTTTTCAGAGTCTCTTCAGAGAATTCCCTGCCACACTAGCAGACCGGCACTCTGTTAGACAAGTGATCCCCTCAGCTGCTTCTCTTCGCTGAGCTCCGTTCTTCTCACTGCTTCCCGGACTGAAGACTTCAGGATAGGTGCAGTATCACCACCTTTACACCCTCTTTGCTGAAACCCCTATCAATTTTCACCTCTTTCCTTTCTCAATAGGCCTTGTGTGCATGATTGAGTGCATTGGTGCGTGAGAACACATTTCTTAATAAAATCCAGTTATTGATATGTTTGTCTGGCTTTTCGCTTGGTCTGACCCCGTAAAAATTGAGTGAAACATTCTGCTGGCTTACCCTGCCCTTCGTTTTGCTACAGCCAGTGCTCTGCTAATTTCCCCAATCTCTGCATTTTTGGAGTGAATCAAGGTTGTCCCCCAAGGGACCCCCAGAAGTTCCTCACACTGGATGGATTGTCAGCTTGTGTTACAGTGCCTCTGCTTTCTTCTATTAGGCATAGCAATTGGTGAAACAGAGTGTGATAACACCTGTTGGCATAAATAATGAGCAACAAGCTCAATGTCAGTTTAGATTTCATATATTGAAAAATGCTCTGAGGACAAGAAATTGTGAAAAACAAATGTTTGGAAATTCCTTCTGAGCCACCAAGAAACATGTTGGAAAGGTAAAGTCCACCAGATTCATTTTCCAGAAGGTACAAAGAGCAACACAGGGACTGATTATTTTGGAGCTGATCTTCACCAACAGGGAAGAACTGGTCAACATGAAAAAGCTGTGGGAACCTCAAGTGGAAATGACCATGTGCTCCTGGAATTCATTATACAGAAAAGAAAAAGAAGAAAGCTAAGTATAATTGTATGCTGCCTCTGGACTTTAAGGCCCCTCCCTCAAAGGCCCCTCCCTAAACTGCAGACCCCAGGATTCCATAAGATGTTGAAAATGGAAAAACAGCACTGTAACAGTCTAGTGTGGAAATGGCCTAAGAAAGCCACTTTAGATATCTTGGTGTGGCTCCATCCCTTTCCTTTTAGATGGTATTCATGCTTTTTATCATAGAATCATAAGACTGAAAGATACCACAAGAGTCATCAAGTCCCATCCCGTCATGCAGGAACATCTTCATCAATGATTTGGATGAAGGAGCAGAGGGAATGCTGATCAAATTTGCAGACGACACCAAATTGGGAGGGGTTGCTAATGCACCAGAGGACAGGATCAAAATTCAAAATGACCTTAACAGATTGGAGAGCTGGGCCAAAGCTAACAAAATGAATTTCAACAGAGAGAAATGTAGGGTCCTGCACTTGGGCAGAAAAAAACAGAACGCACAAATATAGGATGGGCGACACATGGCTGGATAACAGTACTTGTGAAAGGGACCTAGGAGTCTTGGTAGATCACAAGCTGAACAAGAGCCAGCAGTGTGAGGTGGCAGCCAAGAAATCCAACACGATTCTTGGTTGCATCAATAGGAGGATGGTGTCTAGATCAAGGGAGGTAATGGTACCACTCTATTCTGCTTTGGTTAGACCTCATTTGGAATACTGTGTCCAGTTCTGGGCATCTCAATTCAAGAAGGATGTCGACAAGCTGGAGCATGTCCAGAGGAGGGCAACCATAATGGTGAAGCCATGCCCTATGAGGAGAAACTTAGGGAGCTGGGTATGTTTAGTCTGCAGAAGAGAAGGTTAAGACGGGACATGATAGCCATGTTTGAATATTTGAAGAGATGTCATGTTCAGGAGGGAGCGGGCTTGTTTTCTGCTGCTCCAGAGACTAGGACAAGGACCAATAGATTCAAGCTGCAGGAAAGGAGATTCCACCTGAACCTCAGGAAGAACTTCCTGACTGTCTGAGCTGTGGCATATGCTGCCTCAGAGTGTGGTGGAGTCTCCTTCTTTGGAGGTGTTTTTAAGCAGAGTCTGGATGGGCATCTGTTGGGAATGCTTTGATGTGTGTTCCTGCATAGCAGGGGGTTGGACTGGATGGCCCCTGGGGTCTCTTCCAACTCTATGATTCTATATACCATCAAAGCATTCCCAACAGATGGCCACACAGTCTCTGTTTTAAAAACCTCCAAAGAAGGAGACTCCATCACACTCCGAGGCAGTGTATTCCACTGCTGAACAGCTCGTATCATCAGAAAGTTCTTCCTAATGTTTAGGTAGAATACCCTTTCCTCAAGTTTGAAGCCATTGCTCCATGTTGTACTCTCTGGATCAGCGGAAAACAAGTTTGCTCCATCCTCCATATCACATCCTTTCAAATATTTAAACATAGCTTTCATCTCACCTCTTAACCTTCTCTTCTCCAAGCTAAACAGACCCAGCTCCCTAAGCTGCTCCTCATAAGGCACAGTTTCCCCACCATCTACCATTTTGGTTGCCCTCCTCTGGACATGTTCCAGTTTGTCAATATCCATCCAGAACTGTGGTGTCCAGAACTGGACACAGTATTACAAGTGAGGTCTCACCAAAGCAGAATTGAATGGTGCTATCACTTCCATTGACCTAGACACTATACTACTATTGATGCAGCCCAGAATCAAACTGGTTTTTTTTAGCTGTCGCATTATACTACTGATTTGTGTTCAGGCTGTGGCTCAATAAGACATCAAGCTCCCCTCCACAGATACTGTGATCAAGCTAGATATCAGCCATCTTATATCTGTGCATTTCATTTTTTCTGCCCAAGAACCTTACACTTCTCCCTGTTGAAATTCATTCTGTTAGTTTTGGCCCAGCTCTTTAATCTGTTAAGGTCATTTTGAATTCTGATCCCATCCTCTGGGATGTTACTTACTTCTCCTAATCTGGTGTCATCTGCAAATTTGATAAGAATGCCCTCAATTCCCTCATCCAAATCATCGATAAAGATGTTGAATAGCACTGGGCCCAGGACATATCTCCATGGGAGCCCACTAGTCACTTCTCTCCATGAGGAAAAGGAGCCATTGGTTATCACCCTTTGGGTTTGTTCAGTCAACCAGTTACAAACCAGTTACCAGTTACAAATCCACCTAACAGTAGAATTGTCTAGTCCACATTCTACTAGTTTGTTGACAAGAATATCATGAGAGACCTTGTCAAAGACTTTACTGAAATCAAGATATGGTATGTCCACAGCATTCCTTTCATCTACTAATCTAGTAACTCTATCAAAAAAGAGAGATCAGATTAGTCTGGCATGATTTGTTTTTGAGAAACCCATGTTTCACAGCATTCATTTCTAAGTGCTTACAGACTGTCTGTTTAATGATCTGCTGTAGAATCTTTCCTGGTATTCATGTCAGGTTGACCGGGCTGCAATTGTTTGGCAACTGAATTGCAATTTGGATGGCATGCTTATTTATTGTATGGGAAAGTAAAGAGGAACAGGAAATTTAAGAATCATATAAGAAAGCAGCCAGCTGACCCACCAGGCTGGATGGGTTGCATCTCAGGGTGGGCATACAGTCCTGGTGTGTCCACAGCCATGTCTAGCCACATGGCTTCTTCCCAGAGGGCCACATGGCCTTCTGGGAGAATGGCAACAGCCAATGAGTTCAAACTCTGATTGGAATTCATTGGCTGGGACTGAGGCTCTGGGCTGACCAGAGTGCCCAGACGTAGTTCCCACTCTGGTCGGGTTCTGGGGATAAATTTTCCCAGCTACCTAGAACTCCAGAAGTCTTTGTTGGAGTGCCCCCCCTCCCCACCCCCTTGTTTGTGCTGTATCCTGTACTCTTGTCTGTTTGGGGCAGTGCTGTAACTATGTTTGGGATGTTGGTCTTGGGGAGAGTGGCCCCTGCATGGGTCCAGACAGGTTTTTTTCTGGTGGCTTGTGTACATTGTTATCTTTGTCACAACTTGTGTGGTTGGTGTTGAGCGTGGCAACCTTTGCATGCTTAATTAACTGGCTAGTTAGTTTGCATGTGTATTGTAGGCATAGAGGGGACTGCCTAGAGTAAACTTCCTGTTGTTTGGTCAACACCCACTCCCCTTGCATGTTCTCTTCCTCTCCCCTTTTTTTATTCTTTGGCCTTCCCTGCAAGCATCTGGACTCCAATTCTCTGCCAAGCATGCTTTCTTGTAAGCATGTGAGTTCTTATTTTTGTCTTACCTTTCTTCAAGAATTTGAACCTGTGTAAACTATGTACAAGATTATGTGAGTAAATCCTTTTTACATATTTACAACCAAACTGTGTTTATTTTGAGCTAGATTAAGTGTGTCTGGGGTGGAGAAGATGAAATGGGACTGGTAATTTGTTCAACTTCTGCCTGTGCATTACAGAATATTCCTCGGTTGATCCAGTGGTTCCAGCAATGGGCCGGAAGGTCAGGCTCATCGATCAACAGGCAGGTTGGTCGATGCCCGTATCCGGACCCATCCATTTGCCAGCCCTAACGGCAACTGTAGCCAATAAAGTTGTGATCTTATTTTCTCCCAACCTGGTGTCTGTGTATTTTGTTGGCGGCATGCATCACCCCTGAGCACACAAAAGCATTATCTAGGATATGGGAAAAATAATAAAGAAATATTTGATTAAAAAAAAAATCCCCAGATGGCTATCTCCACAAGAAACATTTTGTAGAAAAGAAATGGGAAGTTTAATGAAATGGATAACATATCAAGATTTATTACAAGAAAGTAAAGATCAACGGAAATTTAAAGAATTAGAACAATTGAAGGAAGAAGGATTAAAGTTATAGTGGTTAACACATTATCAATTAAAAGAAACATTTAAAGAGAATAGAAACATATTTGATTTTGAAAAGGGGAAAACAGAATCTGAGAAACAATTATGCACTGTTGATAATCATTTAATAACCAAAACATATAAATTATTATAATGGAAGAGGAGCAAATTAAAGGGTGTATGGTAAATTGGGCAAAAAATATTGGATATAATATTAATTTGGATCAATGCAAAGAAGTGTGGACAAAGGGTCTAAAGATTACACGTTGTTATAGTTTAGAAGAGAACTTTTATAATATGATGTGCCAGTGGTATATACCAAATAAATTGATGAAAATGTATACGGGAGTTAATAATAAGTGTTGTAAATGTTCTAAAGATTTACAAGGAAGTCGAAGGCTTTCATGGCTGGAATCCATAGGTTGTTATGGGTTTTCTGGGTTTTGAGACTGTGTTCTATTAGTAGTTTCTCTTGGTGTTTCGCCGGCATCTGTGCCTGGCATCTTCAGAGGATATGGTGGCATGGAAGTGTGTAGCCCCTTGGGTGGGAGGGAGCAATTTGCATGCGTTACAGTTGGTCTGCTGTTAAATGGGATATCCCCCAGGGTTGTATTGTTAGTCAGGGGATATGCATAACAGTGCATTAAGTATACTAGCAGCCCATTGTGTTGTTCCCTGTAGAGGGACCTCCAGGGTCTGGATGGTGTTCATTGGCATGTTTTTGAGTCTTGATTTTAGTGTTCTTCAGTACTGGTAGCCAAATTTTGTTTACTGTCTGAGTTTCTTCTTTCCTGTTGAAATTGTCCATGTGTTTATGGATTTTGATGGCCTCTCTGTGCGGTCTGATATAGTAGTTGTCAGAATGACCCAGAATTTCTGTGCTTTTGAAAAGCATTCTGTGTCCAGGTTGGTTTATAACACGTTCTGCTACACTGATTTTTCTGGCTGGATCAGTCTGCAGTGTCTTTTGTGTTCTTTGATTAGTGTTTGGATGCTGCGTTTTGTAGTCCCTATGTAGACCTGCCCACAGTTGCAAGGTATGCGGTAGCAGAACATGTTATAAACCAACCTAGACACACAGAATGCCAATACTAATAGAACATGGCCTCAAAACCCAGAAAACCCACAACAACCTATGGATTCCAGCCATGAAAGCCTTCGACTTTACAAGGAAATATAGGTGACAATAAATGCAATGATGCAAAAGATTTTGAAATTTCAAATTACATTTAGATCTGAATTGTTTCTGCTAAATAGGATAGATATGGAAGAAAAAATGGAAAAGAATATAGAATTTTAATTTGCTATATAGTAACAGCAACAAGATTGGTGAATGCAAAGAACTGGAAAAACAGTAAATCCCCAAATATTGTGGAATGGCTAGAAAAATGATTAGATCTGGTGGAAAAACTGCAAATAACTCCCACCCCAGCAACTCCTCTCCAGAACTCCCCCCTCCCATTCCTTTGTCTCTGGCCCCAGGGTTGGGGAGCGGGGAGGAAAAAAGACAGAGTAAAGGGCTTACCAATACTTTCCTCTCAAAGGGAGAAGAGCATAGTTTTTCACTTCTACTTACTTCCGGTGGCCATCTTGAAAAGGGAGGGGTAGGAGCAAAGAGAGCACCCGACCAATCAGCAGCCATTACACAGCAGAAAGAGCAGTCACATGGGAGATAGGACACCCCTCCAGCTGTGGGAGGGGGGCTTTATTCATCCAAAAAGGAAAAAAATGACCATTTTAAATAAGCAAGATTTAGGTAAGGAATGCAAGGGGCTGGCAGGAGGAAAATGGGGGGTAGGCAAGCACGTGCCTTGCAAATAATCAAATTTGCAAAGGTCAAACCTGTGAATGTAGAGGGAGGACTGTATAGTGAGCTAGTGAGCTAGTGGCCACTAGCTCCTCCCCCAACCAAGTCTCTGACTCACTTCTTCTGGGTTTTCACACAAGAGAACAATAGGGCTCTAATAAGCATACAAGCAAGCCTGCCTCGGGTCACACAACGAATCAGTCTTACCACAACAGACACAATCGCACCAAAACACAATAGAATAACAAAGCCTTAACAAGCACAGGCACAGCAGTGCAGCAGCTTTTTGTCATTACTGGTGCTCAGCTCATCTTTTGGGGGTGCTCCTCTCTCTCCAATCCATCCTCTAATCTAGAAAGAGGACTCATCTTGACCTCTGCTGTGCTATTCCTCAGCACTTTATTTCTCGAGGCATCTTTGACACATCCAGGCATGTTTTGCACAGCTTTTTGCACCTTGTCTCTTCATCTGTCTCAAGGATTCTAAGCACAGGACTCTGAGGCTCGCTCTTGCCTGTCTAAGTCCAGGGCCATTATTCAATTGCAAAATTAGACTTCTGGAATCATCAGTTTCTCTCCTTTCTGTGTCTTTTGCCTTCTTTTTTCAGGCTTGTGGCAGAAAACAGGAAAATATACTCAGGATGTTCTTGTAAGGTTAAAAAAAGTAAAAAGAGATAGACAAAAGAAGATTACCTAAATTTCAGTAGAACAACCCCTAAAAGCTAGCTCTCATGTATGCAGGTAACCTATCCTGAGGCAGGAGCCTCATGGAGGACCCCTTCCCAGACAAAGGAATAACTAATTCTGGGAAGAGGAAGTGACCTCTGCAGGCAGGAAGGAAGCAAAAGGAGCTGAGTACATAGATCAAAGAAAGAAGCAGAGGTGAAATAAAAGGGCGGCCATGCTCTCTAGAATTCCCTCTCACTAATCATTTTGTTTTTCTTCTTGGAAAGCGGGGAGAGAAGCAATGAGGGGTAAGACACAGCCTTATAGAGAATCAAACATCTCAATCCTTTCCACTCAGTACCAGTTACAGTCAGGCAAAAGAGCTTGAGGTGGAGGGAGCAGGGGTTGAAAAAACTCACAAACAATCAAATCCATGAAAATCAAACATGCAACTGTGTGGGCGGGGTGTGTGTGTGTGTGTGACTGTATACTAACTGGCAGAAGCTGGGGGGGGGGCGTCAAGCTGTAGGGGCCTTTCCCAAGTTGACTTTGAAACCCCAGGGATTGGAACTAGGACCCACTGAATACAACATTTGTGCTCTGTCATTAGTGACAAGCAGAAGACAAACAAGCCATCATTCGCCAATTCTCTTCATGAGGGAAGAGCTGCTGCCACTAAAGCAGCCCTGTAGTACACAGTCTAAATCTTGTTAATCTTAACTAAACTAGATCTCTTGAACCAGTTTAACCAATTGTGTTGTCATAGGTAGGGCAAAATGAGGTCACTACCCCTTCAGATTTCTGCCCCCCCATGAAATTTTCCTTCAGTCTCCAAATTTTTAGCATTGTAGTAATTTAAAACTTCAGTTGAATATTTAGAAACACAACATACCCCCAACTGTCTCAATTTGGCAGAGACATCTTGATTACCCTCTGTCATACCACTTTTTCAGATGCTTTTAATATGTCCTGGTTTCTGCCTTCTCCTCTCACTTTGCCCATCATTGTCAGCTTACTTCAGTTGCTGTAAACTGAGTTCAAAGTGCAAAACTAGTTTGCACTCAGTTAAAGGCAGGGGATAGGTTAGTATTTGGATGGGAGACCACCAACCAATACAAAGTGCTATGGGCTATATTTTAGAGTAAGAAATTGGCAGACCTCCTTTGAGTATTCCTTGACTAAGAGAACCCTACAAAATTCATGGGGTCACCATAGGTCAACAGGCAACTTGAAGGCACATATGCACGCACACAGAGGAGGAGATGGAATCATGGTAGGCTAAGGTAAAAGCAAACCACTACAGCTTCTCTTTGCTTTCCTGTTTGTTGATCCTCATTAATAACTGTTGCCACCTTGACAACTCTTTGATGTTGCTCAAGCTACATGAGTCCTGGTTTTCATCTGTGAAACATTAGTGTATGTATACAGTTAAGGCATGCAAAAAAATGGGGCAGGCAAAATAACCAAGGACATTTCAACAACCTATATATATACACGAGTTGGGGTGTGAATGATTTTCATTAAGCCTCTATGGTGCTCGAAGTTTCAGGACTGAAGGAAAATTTCATGCTAGTTGCAGAATTCTTATTTGTGGGGCAATGTGCTCATTCCTTCCGCGTAGTTCGGGTTGTACGCAAGCTTGTATTTAAATAGCAAAACATTCCTAAGAACTACGTGCTCCACGTGCTCTCGAAAGTGCTACAGTCTACGCAGGAGGACTCTACCATTAGAGGCCGCGAAAAGTTGCGAGTCCTCCCTCTGCTCCTTCCAACCTGACTTTCTTGGGAAAAGGGGAGGGGGTTTGAAAGAAACTGTTCGGGACCCTTCCTCGTTCAGGATCGGTACCAAAGGCCCACCAGAGGCCAAAAAAGGCAACAGAGTGCCCCAGCTGCCTGCCTCTTGCTAATTTGGGGCTCTCTGTCGCTCGCCCCCCTCCCAGCCGTGTCGCAGCCAACCAATGGCAACAGGGCGGCGGATGCGGCGGAGGCTCCTATAAAGGGTCCCGGCGATCGTTGGCTCCCCTTATCGCTTGTGCTGTCGGTTTGGAGGGAAGGAGTGCCGGTCCGCCCCGAGAGGGACCTGAGCGAATCATTCCTGCTGCCAGAAGCCGGGAGAGAGCGGGATGCTGCGCGTACGGTGCCTTCGCGGAGGAAGCCGGGGAGCCGAAGCCGTTCATTATATCGGGTCCAGGGTAGGTGTCCGAGTATCCCGGGGCAGGCATGGACAGAAGAGTTTGCTGACTGGAACAGGCTGGAGAAACGGGAGGAGGAGGAGTTGGAGCTGGAGTTGCGCCTGGGCTCAGGACGCCCCGATGACTTGTCCTGAACGAGAATCGAGGCTGCCAATTTATGCGTCCATCCACTCCTATTGCTTTACGCCGTGAAAACACATTCCGATGTACCCTGCTGCGCCCCGCATCTAAACCACCTGCCAGCTCCCTTCGTTGTCCTCACCACTCTTTCTATTCATTCTGCGTTTTCGGGCAACAGACATTGCCTATGACCAAAGCTCACTGCACTAGTCGTTCCGTCTGTTCTCTAGAGTCCTGTGCATGTCTGCTGATGCCAACAGGGGTTGCTTGTACAGATGCGCCTGAGGCTAAAGCGTGGGCAGGGAGACATAGACCTTCCTGGAGACTGCTTTGACAAAACCAAGCATTGCCTACGAGTTCTTCCACCCTGCTTGTTTTCTGTGTTTCAGTTATCTCAGGCTTCATTGTTTGCTAGTGCTTGGAAGAGTTATTTTTGGACTACAATACCCAGAATCCCCCAACCAGCACAACTATTGGCATGACCATCTATCTGGAGGGTTCTAGGATATGTAGTCCCAAACAGTAACTTTTTCCAAGCTCTGCCCTTTACCCTTCCCCCCTAACCCATATACACCTGTAAGTCTTTCATGTGGGCTTATGGGAGTTGTAGTCCAATGTATCTGGAGGGCCTATTTGGAGAAGACTGTTTTAAATAATGGCATGGAATGATTCTTCTCCAAGTTGAGTTGTATACTTTCTGGCTGAAAATTGGGAGGTAAATACTTCTGGAGAGTTAACATGGTATAGTTGTCTGTGCATTGGACTACAACTCTGGAGACCAGGGTTCAATTCCCTGCTCGGCCATGAATACCCACTTAATGACCTTGGGTGTTTCACACATTCTCAGCCTCAGAAGACCCTGTGATAGGTTCACCATAAGTTGGAAGCAACTTGAAGGCACATAACAACAAATGCTTGCATTTGTGGATGAATGAATGACTCCATACAATAGAAGCATGGTTATGTATCCAGACACACAGATTAGTTAAGAACAGTACTTCTAACATGTGGGGGTGGGATGGAATGGAATCTGAAGAAAATCTGCATAGTAATTGGAGAGAACATGGTCTTCCTATTGATTGTTCATTGGACTTCAAACCCAGTCACAGTAAATGAACATTGTGCATGGCATTAACCAAAACGATGTATAGTAATTCCAGCATTATCCTCATACTATTTACCTTATTGCAAGACCCATGTAGCTCACCTGTCATTTTATGGATTTTTCACATTACCGTTTAAACACAGTAGTATGGATACTGAGGAATGAGTCTTTATTTCTACAGACACAAAGGAAACATCTACCTTAGGGTTATAGCAGGGGTTAAGTGGGGGTCCTGAGGGAAGGGGTATGATACATGGGGAGCATAAGGGAGGGGAAGATGGTGGGATGCCATTCTGAAATATACAATATAAATGTCATGAAGAAGTCTTTCCTTCTCACTATCACTCTTTCTCTCATTCTCTCTCCCCCACGTTCTAGTTCTGGAGTGGGAATTGTAGAGACCTCCAGATAATGTTGGATTGTAGCTTCCAGCATTCCTCCTTATTGGTTACACTGGGTAGGGCTGATGGGTCCTGCTGTCCTACAGCATTTGGAAGGCCACATATATTCCCAGCCTGGCTTTAGTTCTTGATTCTTGAACATCTTTGTAGAATGCCTTGTAGACATTTGGTGGGAAGACAAGTGTACATTTTTTTTTAAGCTAGTTAGCATTACAGGGTGATTTGTTTCCTCTGAGTTGGCTACGAATGTGCACTACTTAATGGGAACATACTGCCGACAACAAATACATTTTACACAGACACACATATACACTGTGTAAAATGTATTTGTTGTCGGCAAGTTGCTCTGAGGCTCTTGAATGGAGACGGTGTCATATCTTATAGGACAAACTCACTAGGCCAAGTAGCAGGAGGGAGTGCCTTGGAACGTGCAAAGTGCGTTCTTTTTCCACTGGCTACTAAAGCAATCCCCTAGACATTTGGACTTCTAGGTCCCTTGAACTTTGACAACTCATCTTTTTTCCTTAGAAGGACAGGAAGGAATGAAATTCTGTCCTCAACTCAGTTGTTAATCTGAACTGGAATAACCCATTGAATCAATTCAGTTTATAAAGGTATTGATTTACTAATTTCCCCTTGATTTAATGGGACTACTTGGGACTAAACATTGGATTTAGGGCAGAGTTACCAACCATGAGAGATTTATCCCTTCTGTTAGAAACTAAACAACAATGACAGCAGCACAAGTCAACTACATTTGTTTCTTTCTGAAGGCACTTTCTGTCCAGGGAGAGGCTGCCAAGATACCCCAGCCATTTTTTTCCAAGTAGATGTTGGTTTTCCTGTTAGGATTGGCTCTGTATTTGCTCTGAAAGACCAGCCTTGCTAGAGACACTCCAAAGGCTTCTTATTTCTGAACCAGCACCTATATGCTGATCTGGCCTGGTTAATGGCCTTGAGCTGGACTAACTTTCTGCCAAGTATTCCCTTTTTATCCTCCAAAATGCCTCTTTCAGGGAAAAATTCCTGCTCCCACCTCTGCCAGCTCCATGACTGGCTTTCTTTTGCTGAGCCAGCAGGCCTACATACCCCTCCCATATTGGGTTGGGAATGTTGATCATTAAACCTCCGCAAGGGGAGAGGGACATATTTGCTTGGAGGCATCTTTGCTGTCTAGCCTTTCCCAGCAGCTGGTGCGGAACAACTGCAGTGGCTTCTGTTGTGGCTGAAATTGGAATGTTTAGCTCTGCAGAAGAAGGGAAATGCCCTGAGAGCCTGGACCACTGTTCCAGTTAATCCAGACCACTTGAAGAAGCACTGAAGTCAGTCAGTGAAATGCAATGGGGAGCGGCATCTTAGGAAGAAGCCTCAGGTTCATCTTTGTGATTTCCACTGTCTGCCTGGTTAGGATATACTGAGAGTCCAAGACAGGAACTTTTCCAAGCACTGTACTCACATATCTCCAACATTTTACAGATGAAAACTGGGGCATTTGTGGCCAAGCAACATCAAAATGTGGTCAAGATACCCAAACTTATTAACAAGGAACAATAGACAGGCTAGGAGAGACTGCAGCAGTCAGATTTTACCTGAGCCTACTGGGAAGGGCAAGATTCTCCCCCACCTCTCCTCCCTACTCTGCTGAGTTAGTTGAGTGTAAACTGCTTTTGAACTTAGTTTGCAGGAACTGAAGTAATCCAGGATGAAGAGAAAAACTGGGAGGAGAAGAGAGAAACTAGGACATTTTAACAGCAGATGAAAAAGTAGGATGACAGAGGATTAATCAGGACTGTTCCTGTGAAATTGGCATGCAGTATTTGCAGCATGATAGAGAGCTGCTGCCAGGTCTGCCTCAACCATACACCAAACAAAGTTATAAAGATGTAAGGAATAAACGAAATGTTAAATAAACAAATATACTGTGGACAAAGCATTTGGACAAAGCTAGGCTCCACTACACTTGGTGCAGGTAAGAAAAACAAATCTGGTACAAGAACATTTCTTGCTTGAGACAAAAGATAAGATGCTCCTGCCCCACCAACTTCCTGGTTCTGCAGCAGAAGTGAGTAGGAATGGTAGCTGAATTTGACTTCAACATTGGCAGTGGACAACATAGCTGAAAACAGCAAGCAGGAAAGACCACATAGCAGACACAGAGATATATACAACTAGTCATAGTGCATTTGTTGGTGGTGAAGTGTGTGTTGAGAGATCCCTGTTATCCTTAGAGATAGCTGAACAAAGACAGCAAAGCCAAAATTGGCTCCTCAGGTGGTGGATTCTGGGAGCCATTATTAAGAACAGACTGATACAGTGGCATAGTGGAATAGCTCACAGGAGTGAAGCACCAGGGGATCCTTATTAGTAGGGATGATTAGGTCATTTGCCCTACTTTCCTATTTTCTTGAAACTTCAATACTCATAATTTTTCCCCAGCAACAACATATTGCTATAAGCTATTCTTTTTCTTACGAAAAATACTTGGCCCTTGATTAAATAATTAAGAATCATTAGGTTTACAAAAGACCTGTTCAAAGATTCTTCTAGAAATGATTAGCTGATATGAATCAATAGACTCACCTACCTGTTTGGACTCTTTTTGGGTGTATACTGACTTGCATTTCAGAATTTACTATTCACATTACAAACCTATTTGGTCTAGGGGGTACATGGATCCACAAATTATTATGATGCTCAGTCTGCCAACTTTTCTTCAGTGCAAGTCTCATTTTCATGAGCACACATTTCTCCATAGCTTTCAAACAGTTCAGTGGGGCATGTGCTCTTTGACCATGTCTCATTGAAGTTACCAGACTGGGGGATCCCACTTTAGATTTTCCACCTCATTTTGGTATAGTGGACTATTTTTCTAATAGCCTGAATATATTTTTTAAAGTTGCAGGTTTAGTAGTTGGAGGCATTTCTTAGTCAGGGGTGCATAAAGTCTGGCTCAGGAACTACATGAAGCCCCCCCCCCCCCCCGCTTTTATGGTTCTTGAATCCTACATATTCCATGGACTGATCATTTCCTGGCTGATGAAGAAAAAGAAGAATTGTTGCTTTTGGAAGCCTCCAAAAACCACAGATTAACTTGATTGCAATGCCTGTACTGTTTAACATCTCAAAAATGCCAGTTTTCAAAACCAGAAGTAGGTTTTCAGCAACTTCCAATTATTTCGTCATGTTTAGTGATCCCTGCAGACCTTGTAGATTCCCAGGGCATAAAATCAGTTACTGTTTATATATGAAGTACTGGAAAATTTCCTCACCCTTACTGGTGAAAACTTTGTCAGCAGACAGATAAGCTTTGCCAAGCAATTTTCTTCCTTCCTCAGACTAGTATTTTTTTTTCTGCTTGGTATGTTTTTTTTTCCCCCCTTTAATGGGATGGATATATTTCAGTACAGTGTGGTGGACAGAGAACTTTAAAAAATTACTTCAGTTGTCTAGAATACTTCTTGCAATGGACACATTTACAGTACTTGCTGATTCCTCAGGGGGGCAGATTTGGAATGTTGCTGTCTTGTTCAGAAGCATTCCAAGTGTTTTTGGACTTTGTCCATGGAATGCTTTCTGAAAAGGCAGCTGACATAGCTCTTCCCCCAAACATCTCTGCTCTCTCCTTCTTTCGTCTGCAGATAGCATTTTCCTGTTCAGTTTCATGGAGAGATCAGTTCCATTTGCTTCTAGAAGATCAGGATCTGACACTTAGAAAAGCCCCTCCTGTTGAAGGGGTGACGCAAAGGAGGACAGTGTGTGGTCCTCTTGATTTGGTAGATCACCACCACCATTAGCTATATCGCACTATATCTCTCATGACCTCTTCACCACCAACATAGGCTAGCATTTATGGGAGTTGCAGCCCAACAGTCTCTGGAGGACCATAGATTGCCCATCCATTTATGGGCTTGCTGGTGCAAAGAGATTATATGGGTTGTTCTTGTTCTCATTATTATTGTTGTTATTGTTATTATTATTATTATTGGTATTATTTCCATCTGGCTTTTATCCCAAAGTGAATTTTTCTCAAAGCAAATTCAAAAACACATTTTTGAGGAAGTGCAGCCCTACAATTTACTTTTCACTTTAAAAGAAGGTATTGTGCCTTTCAAATATTCCAGGCAAACTCCAAGGACAGCTTACCCTTGTAGGGTGTTGTCCTTTTTTTATGCCTTGCTGTTCTGGAGGTGTTGTTGTATGAGAACGTGCATCTGTGGCTAAGTGCCTTGGTTCCTCACTTAGCTGAATGATAACTCCATGAGAATTTTAAAAACTGGTGACAACTATCCTGAGTAGACCAACATGAGTGTAACTCTTCTCTCTGTTTTTCAACTAAAGCTTCACCAAGTCTTCACAGGATGGGTGCAGCGAACTTACCAGAGCACCCAAGCTGCTGCTGCTGCTACTGCAGCCTCCCAGACTACCTGTGCTGTTGCTGATGACAAGGCCCTCAATTTTGTCCCCGAAGACTGCCCCGTCTGCTCATACAATGAGTGGGATCCACTTGAGGAAGTCATTGTGGGGAGAGCTGAAAATGCCTGCGTTCCTCCTTTTTCTGTTGAGGTCAAGGTAAATATTTATTAGTTTGGCTGATAGGCTTTGTGTCCCATTTTGCATCTACTCACTTCTCCGAATACTGAGGAAGTTTCAGGAAGAAAGCAATCTCTTATGGTCTCAGTTTCTTTATGAGAATATTGTTTAAAATAGGGAAATAATTAGGCATTTGTGAATTCATGTGTGTTCAGCAAGCTGACCTACACAGTCCAGCTGTTTGTCTTCTTGGCTGGTTATAGTCAAACATAAAACTTTAAAAAGATATACATTTGCTTGCTATGGCTAGGATGCATGTGTCATAGCTAGTACAGACATCCCCTGCTTATCTGATGGGTTAGGAACCAGGGCACTGTAAAAAAGTGGAACTGGTTGAAAAGCAGAATCTTGTTTTTTGTCAGTTCTTTTCTTCTTGCCTTCTTCCTGTAGGGAACATGAGGGAATTATGGAGGATTGGTTGGTGAAAGGCAAGAGAAGAACTGACAAGAGAGCAGACCCCAGAAGAGAAGAATGGTACATGTCTATAATTTACAACAGTCAGAAGAGCAAAATGTTGAAATACAAGTTATTGAAAAACAGGGGATGCCTGTAGTCATCATCCACTATCCATAACTGATGTTCATGGAATAAAGTTTCTATAGCCATCAGTGCCCATTTAAGAAACGTCTTTAGCTCTTAAGTACCATAAGCAATCAAACAAGCCACTAAAGATAGTTAGCTCTTCCTTTGACATAACGGAACCTATTTCCTGTTATGGCCCCTGTCTTTCTTTTTCTATGGGCCAGTGCCCAATAGCCCCTGTCCCTAAATCTCCTTTCTGGGCAGCATTTGGGCAGCACTTGACAGTGTAAGTTCTCCTTGCTTTCACCTTACCAGGACCACAGACTGAGAAGCTGTAGTGGAAGAGGCAGCGGGGGACAAAACAGGAAAGGTCCGTCTTCCAAAAATGCTGCCTCTCAGGGCCCCTCACACAAGTGACTTCTCCACAGTAGGATTACTGGTGATAGCAGCACTGCCATGCTTTGCAATCTGGTTGAATTTCTGGTATAATAGCTTTCTTTTAAGAATTTTTTATTCAGGGAAGAGCTGCGTCCCTTCTGACAGAATGCCTTCTGTTGTTCACATATTCATTCATTTCCTAAATTATTTATTACTTACCCTATATCTGAAGATCTTTGGGCAGCATACAATAAAATCAGTGTAAGAAAATAAATAACAGTAACAATAATTTTAAAAGACTAAAGGTATATTGAATCATTTATCATGTAAAAACCAGAGAATTTAAAATCAATTAAAACATGTATTATTTTAAAAAAAGAATTACAGAGATAATCAGTTCAGAGATAATCAGCTTTAATTACATTTTTCAGTTATGCAAGATATACATATTGCTAAGTCAGTTACTAATCTGCAGTCATAACCTTCTTATGCAAATGAAGAATCATGTTGAGATGTTAGCTTGAAATTTCGCATATGTTTACACAAACAGAAAAATTACTTTAATCTATTCTGTCTTTCTTGTGTGTATATGCCTTCAAGTTGCCTGGCAACTTAGGATGACCCCATGAATTTCATAGGGTTTTATTAGGCAAGGAATACTGAGAGGTAGTTTTGCCAGTTCCTTCCTCTGAAATACAGCCTACAGCACTTGGTATTCATTGACAATCTGCCATGCAAGAATCAACCAGGGCTGGCTCTGCTTAGCTTCCAAGATCAGAGAGGATCTGATTCCTTTAGGGTATTCAGGTCTCACCTGTCTCCCTTACATAGATAGAATTGCAAGTTCTAGCCAGATTCTATATTCTCTGTCAGATTCTCTGTATTCTGTTCTTTAGACAGCAGTCTTTCATCTGGAAATTTATTTTGCCACACAAATTGAAAACCTTCACCCCATGAGTGGTCAGGCTCTGCAAAGGTCAGTGACTTGTTACAATAAGGTTTCAAGCACAGAACAGAGTAGAGAATATGTGGCCCTCCAGATGTTGTTGAACTGTAACTCTCATCAGTCATAGCTAGTATAGCCACTGGTGAGGAATGTCGACCAATATCTGGAGGGCCCCATGTTCCATATTCCTGCTTTACAAACAGATGGAGTCCAGTCGTAATGCTATATGTAGCAGCACATGTGTGCTCAAAACATCATGTTACATTCAAATTCACTTGAAGTTTTCTGATGTGTCCAACAGAACCCCTTTGGTAAAAACTTCTCAGGGTTGCCAAGAGCCCAATAAGGTTATCTTGGAGGCCAGGACTTCTAGTGGAACATCCCATTATGAATTGCATTCCTTTTCTTTTATGTTTACTGAGGCTGCTATCCAAAATATACATGCAAGATCATAAGCCAGGGATGGCAATCATGAAACCCTTAAGATGTTAGTAGGCTGTAATTCCTTGCATTTGTTACCAGGGGTTATGCTGGACTGGGCTGCTAGAAGTTATAATCCAACAAAATCTACAGGTTCACATGTTTGCCACTCTTGGAATAGCCCCACTGATTTGTTGTTTACCTTCAAATCATTTCTAATTTATGACAACCCTAAAGCAACTCTGTTGGGGGGTTTCTTGGCAATATTTGTTCAGTGGGGGTTTTCCATTGCCTTCTTCTGAGAATGAGAGAGTGTGGCTTGCCGAGGGAGTTTCCACAGCTGAGCAGGGATTTGAATCCTGGTCTCCCAGAGTCTTAGTCCAGCACTCACACTGGCTCTCAACCCTAATGAACAAAGTAGGATTTACTTTTGAGGATACATATATTGCATATCTTGGAAAAGTTAATATTTGGAATTCAGCTTCCACAATCCCACAGCCAGCATAACTAGTTCTATGTGTATATAAATACATTGTCAGCCTAGCATTAATTTTCCAGATCTTATTTTTTGAGGGGGGGGCATTGTGATACTTGACCAGCCTTAGTGGTGTGTCAACATATATAAACCCTCCACACAGACACACACCAAAAAAAAAGTGCCATGGTGTTTGGAAGGGAAGCAGTAAACCTTAGCACCATGTTTGTTTCATTTGTGAATTTTCTGTACATTTCAGTGCACAATTTAAAATGGAAATAGATGCCAAGTTGAAATGTATTTTCAGAACTTGACATGTACAGCTGTCTATACAGTTCAGGCTGCAGCTTCAGTCAAGGCAGATGGCTTGTTCATTTCTTAGTATGCCTCTCTTCTGAGAGATCAGGCAGAAGGAAAGTCCTTGATGATTTTACAGGAGTGCGCGGTTTTATGCAGAGGAAAGTATTCTCTTTAGCAAACTGATAACATTCAATTGACACTTGAAAAGGATCAGATCAGCCTCTGTTCACCATGACTGGCTATAAATCACTTCCCATGTGACAGCCATGAGTTCTTCATACCAGTTTCCAGAGAGTGCCTCTTATACTAATCTCCTGCCTTTGGACTTCCCATAGACGTAGAATTGCCATAGTAAAAAATGGCTTGTCCTTTTAAAAGGGGGAATAGTTAGAAGGGGGAGTTTCAGCAAATGTTGCTTGTTACCTGGTTGCATGACAAGCAACAGATGTTGAAATTCCCTCTTTTACACTAACTTTAAAGTTACAGAAGATATTTTCAGTTTTCACTGTGATAACCATAGATAGGTGTTTGCTTAACCACTAAAATGCAATGAAAGAGAAAAAAAATGAGGGTGGTTTTTGTTTTTTAAAGTGTACATATATGATAGCCTAAAACAAATGTTTCCAAATATAATCTATGAATTGCTGAGCATGCAGCCTGTGTAGATCATCTTACAGAGTTTCACCCTAGACTGTTTCTAAGGCTACAGGATTCTGTCTTGCTGGCAGAAGTTATCTTATCTTGGGCCTCATACTGTGTATTTGGCTGCATCTGCTACTGAAGCCATTCATCTTCCAGTTGTCTATATCCTTCTTACCATTTCCCTGCTGAAATCTAAATATAGTTACAGATGTTCAGTGCTGGCTGGGCAAACTGCTTTGTGGGGTTTTTTTTTAACAGCATGGGTGGTTTTTTTAAAAAAAAAAACATAGTAACTTACTTCTTGACTCGTTTAAAGCCTTAATACCTGTCAGGTACATATTGCACAGTGCATATTCAGAGTATGATAGAGTTTTGTGAGATTTGTCTGTGCGCACATTCCACCAACAGGGGCTGGCCGAAGGCATTTTGCTACCTAAGGCAGAACAGCAAATGGTATCCCCACCCATTCAAGTCAAATCAAGCTGTGTAATACTCAAAGCCAGGCAAGGTATGTTGGCACATCAGGAAGAAAGAGGCTCTTCACACCTGCTCTGTAATGCTGTGAAAAATTAAAATAGTAATTTACTGTCTGGTACTGATTAGAACATGGCTACTCTCTGGTTGGTGGATGCATTTGAAAGTACTCTATTGAATGTTCTCAATCCTAGTCAGGATTATCGCAAGCCTGAAGACATAAAGATGACCTCTTGTGATGGCATAAGAAGTGGATCCTGTTAATGTTACAAGAGTGGTATCATAGGGAGTGGGCCCAGGTAATGTCATGAAGCAAGGATATAGTAAGCATCAAACGTAGTTGCAGAGAGTATGCCATTCAACTAAAAAAACAAACACAAAGTCTAACAAATGAGGCAAATAGCCTGATACACACACTTTTCAAGGCAGTGCTATTGCCCTGAGATTCCTCCCCTTGCCTAGAAGACTGGAGAAGAGAGGCCAGGCCCTGAGATCTGGGAACCCCACCTGAAGATGACCTGCCTGAACAAAGATGTTGTTATCTTGCAATTCTTCCAAAGATTGGAGAGAAAGTTTCCTCTCCTTTTCAATCTGTACAACAATCCTACAAGAGAGGTTAGACAAAGATGGACTGGACCAAGGCTATTCAGAATATTTAGTTGTTGAGCAAGGCCTTGAAGCAAGGCTTTCCAGTTGATACCTAGCACTGTACCCACTATGCTGCACTGGATCTCGTGCATAGCTTGGAAAATTTACTTTTAGGAACTACAACTCCCAGAATTCCCCACCTAGAATTTCCCATTTTGTCTTCCTCCTCTTAGGCAAATTTCTCCTGCATGCCATGTGACTGCTGTCTGTACAACAAGACTGAATGAAGTTTTCTTACCTGTTATTGTTCAGTTATTGGTAAAGGAATGGGAAGTTAATTCTGTGCAACTTCAAGCAGCAATGTGCTTCACATTTGCCTTATTTTGATTTTTATTATTGATCACTAGGCCAACACCTACGAGAAGTACTGGAGCTTTTATCAGAAGTATGGAGGCCAGAGCTTCCCTGAGGATCATGTTAAAAAAGCGATTGCTGAAATTGAAGACATGTGCAATATTTTAAAAATGGAAGGAGTGGTTGTGAAGAGGCCTGAGCCCCTTGACTGGTCAACCAAGTATAAAACGCCTGACTTTGAATCCACCGGTAGTAGTTATTGATGTTGAACGGGTTGTAACTTGAGAACTCAATGTAGTGTTTGCTTCTATGGCCTTGTCATTATCATGAACTTTCTTCCTTATCCTTTAGATTTGTGTTGGTCCCGCTTTCTTTTACTTTTGGGTACTCAAAATCACACACAGGATTCATAAACTACAAACTTTTAATTATAAACTTTACACCTTAAAAATGGAAATAAGAAAGGAAGTGAAAATGTGGGAAGAAACCTATTGGGGGGAAGAGAACAGAAAAGGGACAAGAACAATAATCTGAAAAACATAATTTTAAAAGCATTGAACCTCTACAGCAAAAGAGAGAAGAAATCTTTCATATGTAGGTGAAGAGAGGTAGCCATTGGGAGTGGAGGGCGTGAGTAGCAGAGAATGATGTAGGCCTTATATGCGCCATGTTAGCCTGCTTGCTACCTTTAGATGCTGTAGAAAATGTTGTTTGACTGGAGAAAATTCATCGGCCAGTCTAGTTAGTCTCTGTACATAGAAATGGAGAGGGTACCATCTTGTCCATAGGCAGCAAAATATTCTGGGTCAGGCCTGAAATAAGTGTTGCCAGAATGAAACTGTAAGAGACTATGTAGAAGAGGGAATTTTAGCAGGTGTTGCTTATTACCTACTTGCATGACAAGGCACCCCTCCCGAAATTCCCTCTTCTACTCAGTCACTAAAGGGATGAAAGATCTCTCCAGTTTCCACTCAGGCAACCCTACCTGGAATATCTGGAATACAGAGCAGTTGAAGGAGACTAATCCAGGAGCTGGCCTATGGTTTTGTCTTCACCTTCCTTCTTCGCTTGCCTGGTTCTGTGAGGGTTTTAATGCACACTAGATTCTTGCTTGGCAAGCAACTACATCAGTGGGTTTTTTCTTTAGTTTTACTCACAGAGAGAAAGAGAGATTTTCTGCCAGTGATGCAGCAATGGGGGGTGGGGAGAGATAAACTTCCATTCCTTGAATGCTGCAGTCTTAGTGAAAATCCTACCTCCTCTGCACCTAGGAATGGATAAAGAATGTCTCTTGCTGTGGCCACCAGCCACATGATTAAGGTAATACATGGCTTGGCCTTCACACGTAGGACTACCAACTGGCAGGGTGATGGCTGACGTCTCAGGGAATTGCTCTGTTTCCCCATGTTTCTAGGTGGGGTGCTGTGGAGGAGAATTTGGGGGTGTGTGCATGAGATAGCTTTAAAGCCTGGGCACTTATCTCCTTCCCTATGCTAGCTGGTGTTGGGGCTCAGTGGCCTAATGAAATGATGTTTGAATGTTGTGTGTGTTTTGGTCACCTGAACGTAGAACATAATATTTCAGAAAAATCCATATTCTCTCCCCCACCCCCACACACAGAGAAAGAGAAAGACAGAGACAGGGAGGGAGGGAGGCATGCATAGACACCACAGTTTTGCAATTGTTACAACAAGGTACCACTACCATTGCCCCAGTGACATTCCAAAAGCCCACTACCTGGTTGCAGACTGAAATCTCTGAGAATGGGAGGCTGCTAAACACTGATCCTACTGCTATAGGGCAGCTGTTTTTACATGACCCCTAGTCATGGTGGGAGGAGACAGCCAGGTGGACATAATGAGTTGGAACCAAATTTAGTCATACATTTAGACCTACTAAAATCAGTGGAGCTTAAAAAAAACTGGCTGCCTTCTTTCTGGATATTGAGAAGGCTTTTGATACTGATAATTGGAAATTCATGATGAATATCTGCCAAAAAATGAACATGGGACAATATTTTTTGAATTGGATCAAAGCCATATACTCTACCCAATTTGCACAAATTATAGTTAATGGTCAGAAATCTGAAAAATTTAAAGTACAAAGAGGAACGAGACAGGGATGTCCCTTATCCCCACTTTTATTTTTGGTGGTGATTGAAGTCTTGATAACAAATATTAAAAATAATCCCAAATTAAAAGGGATCAAATTAAAAGGTAATGAATATAAAGTGTGAGCTTTTGTGGATGACCTAGTGGTCACTTTGGAAAATCCTAATTATAATTTAAATGTGCTGAAAAGTATCTTTAAAGATTTTGAAAAACATTCTAGTCTAAAAATTGACAAAGATAAAACTACAGTTCTAACTAAAAATATCTTTGAAGAGGAAGAAACTAGGTTATCACAGATAACTGGATATACTACTGCTAAGAAAGTCAAATATTTAGGAATTATACTCACAAAAAAAACCTCTGATCTTTTTAAAAATAACTATGGAAAAATATGGAAAGGTATTTTTAAAGATTAATAAAATTGGAATAATCTGAGATGATCATTGCTGGGGAAAATTGCTACTGTGAAGATGTCTATCCTACCAAAGATCCTCTACCTATTTCAAACAACTCCTATTATTCATAGCGATAAAATTATTAAAGATTGGCAGAAAGAAATTTCTAAATTTATATGGCGAGGAAAAAAGCCAAGAATAAAATTGAAAACATCAGAAGATGCAAAAGAATGAGGTGGATTAGCGCTACCAAATTTGGTGTTATACTATCATGCTTGCTGTTTGAATTGGATACAAGATTAGATTAATTTAGATAACACCAAATTATTAAATCTAAAAGGAGAGGGTCCTTGTTCAGGTTGGCATTATTATCTTTGGTATAACAAGGCTAAAAATAACCAGGGCCGTTTCCACAAGAGGCGAGGGAATCGCTCCGTGCCATTACTCACCGCTTCTTCTGGGGTCCGAAGCAACGTGGACTGTCACTGAAGCCCTTCTGCAGGGCTCCTCCTTGGTCCAGGACGAATCGGAGCAGTGCGAGGTCTGTAGATCCGCACTGCTCCGGCTTCCAAAATGGCGGCTCCGGCTTCCAAAATGGTGGCTTCTGGCTTCCAAAATGGTGGCTTCCAGTTGGTCATGGGTCCTGACCAACCACTGAAGCTTGCCACGTCTAAAGCTCTCCCTCCGCAGATGGCAGGCTCACATTGGTGCGAGCCTGAAAATCTGCACAAGGGAGCAGGAATGCAATGGCATGTTCCAGGAAAATAAAGACCTGTTTTTTCCAGTCTTTCAAAAACACGCTGGAAGACCACTTGGGGTCGTCTTGGAGTGGACTGAGGTGCAGATCTCCGGTAAGTAGTCCGCTCCTAGTCCACTCCAAGGTGCAGATGACCTCCGTGCGAGGACGCACTGTCCTGTTCTACTTGCCTGGTGCGGAAAGGACCAAAGAGTTTAATCATCATTATTTAAGGAAAGCTTTATTAAACGTATGGACAAAATACGTTACAAAAGCTTGTTTGAAAACCCCACAGTGGGTCTCTCCACACGAGGCCTATTACAAAAAGGAAGACATACTATCTGATAAATGGATAAAATACAAATATTTGGTTGTGAAACAACAAGACCAAGTTAAAATTAGATCCCAGCAAGAATTGAATGAATGCGGGATTAATTGTCATTGGCTTTTATATAGACAGCTTATAGAAAAGCTAAGAAGTGATATCAAATTTAATGGCTATCAAATAAAGGAGGAGGAACTAACTGTAATTTTGTGTTCAAGAAAACCTAAATCTATTTCCTTTATTTAAAAAATTCTTTTACAATGGGTTTCAGAAGATGAGCCTATTAAATCAACAATGATCAAACGGGCACAAAATTTTTCCCATCCAATCCCCATGGAACAATGGGAAAAAATCTGGACAAAAAGGGTCAAATATACCACATGCCAAGATGTTAAGGAAAATTTATATAAGATGTATTTGCGCTGGTATCTCACACCTGAAAGATTGGCTAAAGTGTCTTGTAACTATTCAAACAAATGCTGGAAATATGGCCAAGAAATTGGTACTTTTTATCACCTGTGGTGGTCCTGCAAAATAGCTAAAAATTCTGGAAGCTTATTCACATTCAAATAGAGAAAATGCTAGGTATACAGTTTGAAATGTCTCCAGAACTTTATTTCTTATCTATAATGGATGTAGAGTTAGAAAAAAAGGCAGAAAAGCAGTTGTTTTATATGGCAGCAGCTGCTAGGATGCTGTTGGCACAAAAATGGAAACTGAAAATATATGATATGATTCAAATGGATAGGCTTACTCATGTATTAAGAGGAGAGAAAATGGAGAGATTTACAAAAGAATGGGATAGCATAATAAATTACTATAGGAATTTATGGAATGGTATCAAGATGGTGAACATCGATTTTTGAAAATACTCAGGAATAGTGTTAATTAAAGATTATGTGACTGTTTTGGGAACAGATAGATACTTAACTTGTTCTCAAAGTTGAAGGGGAAAGTCATGAAGATTCTAGGATTGTGATACATGTATCTCAGAATTTCGTATGGTGTTAGAATGTTGTGTTAATGTTATTGTTTTGTTTTTGTTGTGTGTTTTTTTCTGTTTTTAACCAATAAAGATTTTTTTAAAAAAATTTAAAAAATAAAATCAGTGGAGCTTAAGCTGGTTACAACAGAAATCACATGGATTTCAGTTAACCTACTTTGACTCATGATCCAATTCAATAGTTTCAATTCTGTTAAAGCCATCCAGTCTGTAAAATTTCAAAATAATGCTGAGATGTCAGCCTACCAACCACTTGCTCTTGTGAAATTTGGCCCTGATAGAAAGATTGTTTACCATACCCATACCTAGTTTAAATTGGAGCTGATGAAGAATGGATTTTCTGTTACACATTTTTTTCATTTACTTTTAAAGCACTCATTTTAAAACAGTCTAAATGGAATGTCTTAGTAAAAGATCTATTATGGTGAATGCCTAAAATTTGGTAAATGTTCCATTTTAGATAGAAATGCTGACAATCCCAGATGGATTTCATCAATGTCTGAAAAGACATGCACCCAAGAATGTTGCCTATCACATTTAGCATATACTTTGCAAGTGTTAACAGAATTTACTGACTTTTGTCAAAATTCACTTTTTTTGTTTTTTGCACATTGACAGTGATGCTCCCATTAACTATTGCTTGTATTTGCATGTTGTATTAAGCCATGATTTGTGTTAACTATCATTTTGTTTGTACAACATCTTGCAGGGCATATATTTACACAAAGCATGGCTTTTAATCCCCATTTCTGGTTTGTCTTTTTTCCATTGCTCTTGTCATCTCCTGTTTCAGGATGAGCAGCTTGGGAGGAAAGTCAGGGAATAAGCCATGATTGCAGGCTCAAATGTCATGAGAAACACTCCAGGCCATGGATCATAAGTTAACAATAAACCATGAGTTCTAACAGTACTTTGTGGCTGATTAACAGAGGTTTGTTAGCAGAGGCAGCTTCACACGTTACAATAGTCATATTCCAACAAACTGCATCATGGCTTGTTATGGCACATGAATGTGATCACTATTTAATATATCAGCAATGACCATTGGTGCCCAAACTAGTATGAATACATCACAATCCTATTCTATTATTCTATTAATCCTATTATTGTGTGTGTGTGTGTGTGTGTGTGTGTGTGTGTGTGTTCTCTTTGACAGGTATGTATGCAGCCATGCCAAGAGACATTTTACTGGTAGTTGGAAATGAAATAATTGAAGCTCCAATGGCCTGGCGTGCCCGCTTCTTTGAGTACAGAGCATACAGGCCAATAATTAAAGAGTACTTTCGCCAAGGTGCCAAATGGACTACAGCACCAAAGCCCACAATGGCTGATGAACTTTATGACCAGGTATTATCCATTGGATTTTCAGATGACTTCAGCACTGATGACTGTCATGTCAGCTGTGCTTCATGACATAATTGACAGTGTTAGTTATCCATGATAATGCATAAAACATTATTGTATTAGAAAATTATTGTTATAGGTTATCCTCTTAGTATTTTAACTCAGCTTATTGTAAGAGAGCATTTAGTTAGGCTGTTAAAATTGAGAGCTGGGTTAATTGTTTGTTTTAAAGCAGGGCTTTCCAAATGGTGTGTCGCAACACATTAGTGTGTTGCCTGTAGTGTGTTGGTGTGTCACCTCCCCAGCCAAGAAAGACCACCCCCCCCCCCGAGCCGGGCTGGCTGCCGCTGCTCTCACTGGGGCCTTTCCCCGGCAAAAGCAACAGCAGCTGTCAAGGACAGGGTGGGCGGGGGCTGTCTTTCCCCCTGCTGCCACTGTTGCTGGTAAGGGCAATGGCAGCGGGCCAGGACTGGGGGTGTTGCCTTTCTCCACCCTAGATATGCTTCTGAGTACCTCCGGTTTGCTAATAAAACTGAATTACTGTGTCGTGAAATGATGCATGTCGAAAAAGTGTGTCACCAACATGAAAAGTTTGGAAAGCTCTGTTTTAAAGTATAGCAATCAACTAGTGATTTATTGTGTATGGGCAGTGGAGTACCTAAGCTGGGGAGTACGTAAATGTGAATGACCATGGGAATGCATATCAAAGGAAGCAGCTAAGGAGAATGAAAGGGGAGAGCTGGAAGCAGATGACCACAGGCATCTGGCCAGTGTAAAGCTATGTAAACAAACTAGTGTATTTACCTGGTGTTGCCTGGTATTTTATTTACTTATACGTAATTCTTGTTAGAAATACCTTAGGGATTACTTTACTTTACCTTATGAATTAGATGCGGTTGAAACACACAGATTTGAGATCCTGTGTCTCTAATTCTCCAATCTGGCTTGTCCAGTATGTGTAACTTTTCCCCATATTCTCCAATCCAATCTGTATTCAGAGTTATTAACATACAGAGTTTGGGTTCCTGAGGAAATACACTGCCTTCCTTCTTGCTGCTAGGCCTCATCTCCATAGCAACTGACCTGAGCTCTCTGCCTGAGAATTCTAAAGGCCCCTTTCTGAACTGCCAACTCCAGGATTCTATAGAATCTGCACAGTCCACCCACCTCACACAGCCAACCCTATTAGATCTTCGCCTGCCTGACACAGACAAACAGACAAACTTACTCACAAATTTTGACTTTTATATAATAGATAACAAATACATTGGAGATGCATTAGATCAAAGTATGGAAATGAAGTCTTCTAGGGGACCACTGGAAATTTGGGAAGGGGGAAGATACAAAGAATCCACCAATGAGAATTGACAGTATGCAAATACTGTATCAAGATAAAACCAACGTGTATGATGTGAAAAGTTAGATTCAGCAATCGTTTTGTGACTAAGCTTAAATATGTCTCATTAAATACATTTGAAAACCCTTGTGTCTTTTCTTGAGAGCCAAAGGGGAGATCACACATGACAATGACCTTCTCCATCTTGTCCAAACAGCCCTAGAAAACCTTTAGTTGTATCTGAGATACAGCAATCACACAGTCTGATTTCTGGGAAACAGATGTGGGCACAGTTGTGATCAGTGGTGATCTTCTGCTCTTAGGGCAAATTGTTGCTCCATCTAGCTCAGTACCAGCTACTCTGGCTGAGAGTGGTTCTCCTGGGTTGGAAATAGATTTTGTACCTCCTGCCTACACATCCTTGAGATATGGCCTGCTATATACAGCCTGTTCTATTTATGGCGTGCCAGTAATGATTGGGAGCAGTCATCATGAGGATATAAAACCTGTCACAGTCTGTTTTCTGGCCCTTGCAATAGCCAGTCACAAGAGTGACTGTGGACAGCAGTTGGGCCATGTACACTAGGTGCCAACATGTGGGACTTCTAGGGCTTGAACAGGGCCCACTGTTTTACTGATGGCTGCTCTGGAGTGCAAGGCCACACCAAGCAATGGGGCCTGGGAGCCATTTTAATTTTCAGTGATGTCCCAAAGCAATGCTACCTCAAAGGCACTGAATGGTGGGGTAGCTCTGTACCACCCACTGTTCACTCACAACTGTGATGTTATGGGTCACTGCTAAATCACTTTAGCACTCACTGACAGAAGAGGGTTGATAGTGGCTGCTCTGACATGGAACCTGCTCTATGGCCAAGCTGTCTCTGAGCTCCAGCTGCCAGGATCTGGTAGGCTCTATTGGCACAAAACTGCTTTATTTTTGGTACCAAATCATATTATTCCATCTTTGTTTTGGGGTGGGTGTTTTGTTTTTTTTTTGGTTTAGGAATTTTAAATGTTCTTTTTAAATAACCATTGTGTTTCTTGGTTGGTTGGATAGTTGCTTTTATGCCTATTGTATGTAATTTTATTGTCACTGTTGTACAGTATTTGTCTTCTTTTCATGCTGAATGATAACCTCTCTGAGAACCTTTATGGTGAAATGTAGCTTATAATATATAAAATAAAGAATGAATATCATCAGTTATTTGGATCTGGCTGGATCCCTACTTTACTAACTAAATTTTAACAAGCTCAGCAACTGATTGTTTGTATTATGCAGATTATGTATGGAACTGAGGTTTATAGTTATAGATTTGTCCTGTAGTTTTGAGTTCACAAGCTTGGATCTCTATCAAAATGAAAGGCCACATCTTCCTAAATATTCAATTCTGTTTCTCCACACTTCAGACTTGTTTCAGAGATAGCTGAGACCATAGTTTTCACCATTCAGTAACTGAGGCAGCCTTTCTGTCTTTTTTATCTTCCTTAAACAAGGATTATCCCATCCGCACTGTGGAAGACAGGCATAAGTTGGCTGCTCAAGGCAAATTTGTCACAACTGAATTTGAGCCATGTTTTGATGCTGCTGACTTCATAAGAGCTGGAAGGGATATCTTTGTGCAAAGAAGTCAGGTAAAGAGATTTTTCTGTCTGTTTCCCCATGAGTCTTAAGTTCCCTAAATTTAAGGAGGTCAATTATTTGATTTTGATTGAATGACTACATTTTTACCTTACCCTTCTTCCAAAAATATCAGGGTGGTACATTTCTCTTTCCAATCTTTTTCTAAAGAATTCTCTCACAACAATCCTTTCAAGTTGAAAGACAATGTTTAGCCCAAATGCCATTCAGTGACCTCTAAAGCCAAGTGGAGATTTGAAGCTGGGTCTTTTGTCTAGACATTCTAACCCAAGGTGGGGATGATGTTGTTAGATTGCAGCTCCTATCACCCATCCTAGTCAGTGCTGGGAGTTGTTGTCCATCTACATTTGGAGGGTGGCATGTTTTCTATCCCCACTCTGGCCACTATATCACCCTTCAAGGTTATCTCTAGAGTGGCCAAGAAATAGAATCCAAGCTTTGACTAAGATAATAACTGCCAAGCTGTTAATCAGAGTTTAGAGAAATTACTGGCCATGCTGACTGGGAAACTGGGAGAGCTGTTGCCTGAAAAAGTGACATTTCCAAGCTCTGAGACTAATGAATTAGGGTGAAGAACAGAAGGATTACTGAAGCTGTCAAGATGGGCCCATAGACTCAATATGGTTTTGACGTTCTAGTTTTTAAATGGCAAAACATGGACAGATGTGTCTGTTTTATTTTTTAAAAAAAGAAAGAAACATTAGCAGGCATTCTGTATTGCAATTACGAATTCATAAACTACAGTTACAGGTCTGTAACTGCTCTGTATTCACTAATAATTACGTATTCATGATAGTTGCACTGTTGCCATGATTGTTAATATCCCCCTCCCAACCTACCTTAACAGCCAGTAGTCACACTGAACAAGGGAGGTCTGTTCTGCTGCTAATCAGGTCACAATAGGATAATGTTTCCAGCCTGCTTCCAGCAGTGAGCTGTGATGCAACAAAGAGTTGTGACAGAGGTCCTGCTTCTGATGGTTGCACTGACAGCTCACTGGTGGGAATGGCCTGGAAATATCATCCTGCTACTCCCTGATTGGCAGCAGAACAAACCTCCATTGCTTGGTGAAGCTGCTGTCTGTCAAGGTAGATTGGAGGATCAGACCAGGAGATGTTGCTTTGTCATGCATTTGTAACTAAGTAGGCAATGTAGAATCTAGATCATTGACCTTTTTTGCCTAGTTTGTCATGATGAGAGCCAGTTGCTATGCTGGTTGGAAGATTCTGGGAGTTATAAATGTATTTCCCAAGCTCTGCTTAATCTGCACAGTTGCTAAGGAGCAAAGGCTACGTAAGTAACCTCTGCCTTCCTGCTGACACTTTCCTGTCTCTGCTAACAGAGCTAAGTGCACTGTGATCATATCCATCTTGCATCAGTCTTAGTTGGTCACTGTTGATATTAACTAGCAACGTACAGCGAACTACTGCTTTTGTTGCCTGGTTTCTTCATCTCTCTTTTCTACTCGTAAGCACAATATCCAAATACAGGTTTTGTTGTAGTTCATCATGAAAAAGCTGGCTTTTGCTCACTCTCCCCTCTCTTTTCCTCCCCCAGGTTACTAACTACTTGGGTATAGAGTGGATGCGAAGGCATCTTGCACCAGAATACAGAGTGCACACCATCTCTTTCAAAGACCCCAATCCAATGCACATTGATGCCACATTTAACATCATTGGACCAGGCCTCGTGCTTTCCAACCCAGATCGTCCATGTAATGAGGTAACAAATCTCCAGATAAACAAGAGGAAGGAAAAAGGGTCTATGTAATAAAATACACTCATTCAGAGGTTGCAATCCTGCATGGTTTAGCATAGTGTTGTGATTCCACATGCAGAACTACACAGCTCTGTGCCATTTGCCACCATTTGGACCAACCATATTGCCACTGAAGGGCCTCCCACAGTCATTCCATGTCTGGAGAAGAGTGGTAGGGGAAGGATTGTAGAAGAATCTGACTGTGTACCTGTAGCCAGATGTGGAGTGATTACATCATCTGCTGAAGTTTGCCGGGATCCTGTGGAGGTTCCAGTGACTGAGGTAATCATTTTGCATCTGGCTAGGAGAGCATAGCCAAATTCTTCTGCAATACTCTCTTATTCTTCTTTAGGCATGAATGACTGAGGAGAGGTGTTCAGCAACTCAGGTCTGAGGGGATTGTGGGAGAAGAAGGAAATACAATCTCCACAGTGGTCTAAAATAGCCACATACTGGTCTAGGCCTAATTTTTGTGTGGGTATGCCACTAACAGGATGCCAGCCAGAAGAAAGCATGGGATTTAGAGTTATAATCATGTGTGTGTTTAAAAATCTGACCCAAAGATGAGCAATCTAGTGTCCTCCAGACTTTTTTCCCCCCTACATTACCATGCTCCATGACCTTTGGCCATTCTGCTTGGGGCTTGTGAGAGTTGTAGGCAAAAACATCTAGAGGGCACCAGTGGTACTGCCATGACCTCTTTAGTATCCCAGCCTCTTATCTGAATATTTATTTTCCAATTTGCTTAATAATAAGTAGAGCTACCTCCACCTTTTAGTGTTCTGCAGGGAAAAGACAATATGTCACCTGTGTTGATACTAACAATCCTAACATTAAGGAAGGGCATTAGGCTCTGCTTCTTCTCTTTTCATACAGATATGGGTGTACACTGTATTCTGGTTGTTATGTTCAAATATCAGCTGTTGGGCAGCAACAGTGGGAGAGGACAGTGGTCTTGAAGCCCCTCCCTGTGGACTACCCAGAATCATTTGGTTGATCTCAGCAGGAAACAGAATGTTAGAAGACTAGATCAGGGATGAGCAGTGGTACCATGTAGCCCCTATTGGTTTTCACAAAACAAACAAACAAACAATAACCTAGCACATAGACACACCTATATAGATTAAAATATGCAGAACTGAACTCTAGGAAGTATGATTCTCCTGTAAATGAAGGTACTTGTCCCTTCTTTATTTTGGTCACAAAGTAAGAATCGTCTTCACACGCTAAGGGGATGGTTCAGTTGGGTGGAGGTGGCATGGCCAGAGCAGTGAGCCAAGGATGGTGAAAATGGGCCCTGGACTCTCCCAAAAATGTCCATCCATGGACTAGATAGACCTTAGCTCTCTGAGATTTTTGAGAGGTAGTGGGCTTCTACGTGGACAGACTTTGAAAATAACATCATTCAGAGGATAACTTGAGGCAAGAACACTGTGATTTCGGCTCTGGGTAGAGCATAACGAAGTTTAGTGTCTTTTGCTTATACAGAAAAAGACAGCACCCTCTTGTGATGAAAATGAAACAAGGCAACACCTGCAAACCTCTTAAGAGTCATAACAGCATTTAATGCAGACAAATGGACTTGGCCATAAGAAAGAACTTAGGGTCACAGTAGATTCATCCAGTTAAATACACATATTAAAGTATTTCCTTGCATTTAACACACAAACTTTAAAAAATGAAAATCTCAGCAAGTGGGAAGTGGGTGAAGTGCTGCTGCTGGTGGAATAATAGAGACCAAAGGGCATTGCAGACCAAACTGCAGACTGCAAACTGCAAACTGCAGACCAAAAGGCATTGCATACATAATGGGCAGCACAGGTAACTTAAAATTTTCTTAAAATATATTTATTTTAAAATTCTAACTTAAATTTAAATTCTTAAATTCTGGTTTTCTACAATGTTAAATGTTCTCCAGTGTTCAAATGTTCTCCAATATTAATATTTTAAAATTTTTAAAAATTTCCAATTTTAAAATTATACATTTTTAAACTTCTAAAATCTTTCTCTCTCAGATTGATCTCTTCAAGAAGGCAGGCTGGACAGTGGTTCATCCTCCATTGCCTCTCATCCCTGACAGTATGTTTTAATTTAATTTTTCCCTTGAACACCAGTCTTATGAAATCTTATGAAATCCCAATTTTAATTGTTTCAAAATGGCAACTTTGAGCACTAACTGTTCTATCTTGTTGCATCTAGATCACCCATTGTGGATGTCCTCTAAATGGTTGTCCATGAATGTCCTCATGCTGGATGAGAAACGTGTGATGGTGGACGCCAATGAAACTCCAATCCAGAAGCTCTTTGAAAAGCTAGGTATGACCAATGTTGCAGCATAAAGAAAACATTAAGAGAGCAGTTATTGTCATGCCTTTAGTCACATGATTAGGAGGCAGCTAGAGAGAACTTGGTCTCACTGGCTGAAGGTCACCCAACAAGTGTCATGGCTGGGTGGCTATTTGAGCCCACCTCTTCCTGTTTCAAGACTAGGTGTGTGGAACCTCTTGGCCTTCAGAAGTTGTTTGACTTTAATTCCTAAGGGAGAAAATAGAGGGAAGGCACTGGAAACAATTAAAAGAAACATGGAAAAAATTATTGCTGAGATCCTGGATTGCTATTATAACTATGAGATAGAGCTCCATCATTGTAGTTATTACTGATGGTGCCCTGCCTGAGACCTACCTTTACAGCCTAGTAGCTGTCTGACCAAAGTGTTTCCGAGGTACTGGAGATCAGCATCCTGGAAAATGATGTCTGCAGTGCTCTCCCAGTCATGAGGTGCTTTGGGAACAGGCAGCTGGAGAGACCCTTCATAATCCAATCACAACTGCTTGTCCCAAAGCAACCCACACCAGAAGCACATTGAGGACATCATTTCCTAGCTTCCTCAAACTCCAGTGCCTTGGAAATACTTTGATCTGAACAGTGCCAAGCTGTGAAGATAGTTTTTTGGGTTCATGTTCAGTTGTTCATGATCACAAACATTAATTCATAGGAGTTATGATCATAAGTCCAGTTTACGATATCATAACTGCTGTGTAGGATCCCAGCTGATATTTAAAAATGAGATTTTTAAACATTTAAAACAGATTTGTTTTAAAAAATAATATAATCAAATATTAAATTTCTCTCATGACTCTCCTTAAAAAAATAACAAAACTAAATCTTTCACAAACATGTTAGCTAAACCTATACATATAGCCTAATTAAAATGAATTAATGGCTCTTTCACTTTAACAGACAATGTCTGGCATCCTGTTAGTAGTATACACAGATGAAAGTCCACCACCTTTTTTGTTGTCACAGAGCTTCATATTTTCCACCCTTTAAAATGACAAAGCCCCCACCCCCCATTCCCAGATTAGCCACTACAGTCTCCTCCTGACCATTCAGTATAGCTTAGCTAGTATCTGGCTAAATGTGAGCTGCTTTGAGGCCCATTGTTGGGCAAAAGGCAGGATGCAGATGATGGTGGTAGTGGTAGTAGTGGTAGCAGTAGTAGTAGTAGTAACAATCATAATAATAATGGTGGTGGTGGTGGTGGTAGGGACTTGCAACCATTGTTTTCATTGGTCTTTTTTAACTGGAACTGACAGCTGGATATAGACTTCCGTGCTGTTATATTTGTGTGTGTGTGTGTGTGTGTGTGTGTGTGTGATTTTCATTCACAGAGCGTCGCCAGCTTGACACAGGAAATTAATATATTATTTGCTATTTTTTTTCTAAATCAATAAGGAGGAAATTATTTAAAAGTTAGGCAAATGATGCCCTTCTAGATGTACATTGCTCTATTGAATTTTAAATTAGAAAATTAGCATATCATAGTGATCAAATCTGCAGTATTGTTCAAAATAAATATGCAGAAGTATCAAGGGAAAATTTGTTTAAATAAATGATTTATACAATTGCAAACTAAAAATATAGTGTGTGCAGACAAGGCCCTCCCCAAACTGCAAATCTCAGTGGTAGGGTGAAGATATGTCAAAGTGGCATCAAACTGCTATAACTTTGCAATGTGATTACACACAAAGTAAATTAGAAGTTCTGGAAGTGTCAATAGTTCTTAAAATACCTACTACATTTTGGAAAAGTCTTTTTGGGGGGCAAACTATAAACTATAAAGAAAGATAAAACACATTTCAACTAGAGAACTGTAGGGGAATTACTATTGCAGGAATTTTTAGAAAATCACCTAACAAATTGTAAATGAGCTAAATCCAATTGCAAGTCCTAACTAGAGTGTACCCATTGAATTAATGAGCACTAAAAAAGTCAATATTTATATGATTCAGTGGGTCTACTGTAGTTAGAAGTATTTTTTTTTAAATAATTTTATTCAAAATTCTCATATAAAACATATTATTTTAACAGTCAACATAATTGCAATATAACCAATCTTCCACATTGATCTAGATTTCATTTTCCAGTTTACTAAATGCCTTGGATATCTGTATGACAATTTACAGTTATTTTAGTTGCTAGTTCTTACATTTCATTATACATATTACTGCTTCATGAAATAATCCTATAAATCATGAACTACGTATTTCCATCTGATAAAACCCAGCAATTACCCATTATAATTTGCCATTCTTTCTGTGTAGTTAGAAGTATTAAATGGATATATCTGACAAATAAAATCTCTATTAGTTGTAAGTACTTTATGAGAATGCATATGCACAATTAATTTTACAATATCCTAATTAAAAATATCACCACCAGGCTACACCCACCCCACAGCAAGCTCGAGTGCCTGTTTTCTGTTCTCAAAATAGCAGCAGGAAGTGACATTACATCACTTCCTGTCACCATTTTGAAAGGTAATATAGTGGGGAAAATAACTATTTGGGGTTAATACAGGGTACTGGAGTGTTTGTATGGGTATTCTGCATGATTTAGGGACAACAATTGCCTGGAAATCACTTTAAAAAAAAAGAGGGGGTTGGTGAGGACTTCAGGGGCCACATGCAGCCTGCACAATCCATTATGCTCACCTCTGATCTAGACCAATACCATCGCTGTGACACACAGCCATGTTTCACATCCAGATAAAAGCTAAAATGTGGTACAAGCTGTGGTAACCAGACTTGTCTCAAAAGTGTCTTGTTCCATTTTTACTTGACAGGCATTTCAACCATCAAAGTCAACATCCGCCATGCCAATTCCTTGGGAGGTGGCTTCCACTGCTGGACCTGTGACATCCGCCGCCGTGGCACCCTGAAATCTTACTTTGATTAGGAAGGGGCTTGCATGCAGTTCAGGTTGCATGATGTAGGTATAGGATGATCAAAACAGGATGATTTCATCTTTCTGCTTAAAAATAGGACATGATTGCATGAGCTGCAGTGCTTGGAACCATGCCCCTTTCCACATCCTCCAGTGAAAGTACCACAGTCTTTCCCAAGAGCCCTTTCACACATTGATTACAGATGAGTCACAGAGATCACTGTTCCCTGATTATCACATCTATATGTTGTGAAGGAGTGCTCTGGTGCTGCAATCATACTTTTTTTTTAAATGTTAATCTATTATATGTAAAAGGTGGGCAACTGTGGAAAGCTAACCCCACTCCGGAGACCTTGGAAAGTCATGCTCCCCACTCTACTTCTCTCATAAAAAAATTAAATTTCCCCCCAAATGACCCCATACATATTTTGCCCCCCCCAAATGCCCACAAACACATTCTTGCCATGTGCCGGGTGTTCCTAGGGCATTATAGGCCCAGGAGAGGCCTTAATAATAGGAAGTGAGCAGAAGTCACTTCCTTTTTACTTCCTGTTTCAAAAAAGGCATCTCTTGGCATAAATTGAGCTAGGGAAGATCCAAAATGTGGTAGAAATGTCCTAGAGGGCATTTTAGGGGGGCAGGGATGTTAAAAAATAGTGTGCAAAAATTTTTGAAAAATTTTGCAATGTTTTTAAAAATGTGCATTTTTTTTAAAATTGCAATTTGGGAAAAAACAATTGCATTTTTTTTTTTACCCTGGAGGGCTCAATGGACTTTCAAATGTTTTACTTAAGGGTAAGCAATTTTCTTTTATTCCAGGGTGGCGCCAGGGGCCACAGAAACAGTCCTAGGGTTACATGCAGCCTGCAGCTACATTTTGCCCACCCCTGGTGTATACACATATATTTGGATCCTGTGCATTATTATTCAGAAATTAGCCACACTGAGTTCTGTGTGGCTTGCTGCCAGGGAAATGTCCAACAGGATTGTGGCCTTATTCAGAAAAATGCTGTTTTATGAGTTGCCTACATTTATAAAAAGCCCCTGTATTGGGACTTGAGCTTGGGAAAGTTCTTTCTTGACAACAGCTCCCAGCATCCACACCCAACATGCCTATGCTGTTGAGATTCTGGGATTTGTAGTCCAAGAAAGCAACATTTGCAAATTCTGTGTTGAGTATATACCACTGACTGGATTCAGATTAAAGTAGTTGTTAAAGTGAAACTTTGCCTGGATTCAGGCTCTTTCTGTATAAATACTATCACCTTAAAACATCTTGGATATTCTCCCAACCAGCACAATGTGTGAAAGGACCCTTAGCCCAAATTAGGCAAAATCTGTAACTTGTCATCACCTGTAAGTACAGGTCTTCTGGCTGACTTTTTGAGAGACTTCCTCTCCATCTGGAAATCTCTTTTTACCATCAGTCTCAGGATATAGAAAATTTGACCATACTTACATCTCTAGAGCACAACAGGTGATACTACCATCTACCTCTGTTTCAAATTCTGTCAAAAAGGCAGCTAGAAATGTTAGACCTGAGTTTAACATTAAGATTTTCTTTCCAGTTGATAATTTGTATCTGTGTGTATGTTGTTGGGTATATAGCCAAACTTCCTAAATATTAAGACAAGACTTAACATTTTACAGATTTCAACATGGACTTGGATTTTTTAAAAAATGAATTTTATAGATAATGTTGTTTAAATTAATTGGAACTTTCCAAAGTATAAATAAATATTAGAAGTCTTGCACCTGCTATAATTATGTAGGGAGTTGAACATCCAGTGGACCTCTTACAGCTCCCATCATCCCACCCACATGCCATGTTGACTGAGGCTGATGGGAGTTGGAGTTCCAACAATGCCGGGGGGGGGTCAAAAATTGCCTACCCTGCTGCAGGAGGGAGGAAGATCACCACCTCCTGTTCCACTTTTGGAAATTCACATCTACACATTGGGTAGGAGTTCAAAGTATAGGAGGAAAGGAATGATAGGTTGCTGGAATTCATGCACATGGCCCACATCCCAACAATGGATTGTCATCATATGGGCCTGAAGATGGAGTAAGCATGCTGGGAGAGAACGATGGAATCTCTCCCTCCGACCCAATATGCATTATTTTTCCTCCTTGGTCCACCTGCACCATCCCTTCCACACCATGCTGTGGAGCAGGGGTGCACAACCCGTAGACCTTAGCTTCTGCCTCTAAGGGTGTTAAGGCCTTTAACTTCCATTGCTGAACCTTCCTCTTACTCCTGATGAAGGCTCTCAAACCCCTTCCCCAAGGCATTTATATCCCTTATACAGACTTCTTTATCTCCAGTTAGGAAAAAGTGATCTGTAATCAGCATTGCTAAAGTCAGAACTAAGAAAAGTTGACTTTTAGGACAGCATGGCCTTGATAGCTGTGGGACTGTGAGAACTGTAGTCCAAGGGAATTTTTCCAACTCTGGAAGATACATGCATGTATGCATGTGCAGTGTAGTGTTGCCAGCTGAAATAGCTCCTATTCTTTTAATGGTTCTGTAGAAAAAGGAATTTCAGCAGGAGTTGCTGATCATAAAAACAGCAACTGCTAAAATTGCTTCTCCTACACAAGTGTTATTTTTGCCTGGCAAACCTAGTGTTGTGCCCAGTTCCTAAACCAGCATCATATATGCTCGCCTGTTTTAGAAAATTAGTACTTATCCTTACATTTTTCTTCTTTGTTCTCCAAACTTTGAATAAAGAACCCTAGTTTAAGAAGTAGTTTATGGTGAAGTAGCTCTATTCCAATGTATGTCCCTCAACAAGTATTTGACACATACATACTATTTGCTTTTTTCCTTTGATATTTTAACTCCAGTGCATGCCAACACAACACATTTCATTTGGTGAACCAGTTTACATAAACGTGTCTTAATAATTACAGGGATAATGATTAGAAGAAACACAAATGACAGAAATCTAATAATATCCACTGGTGCGGTAAATTAAATGTTCAAAAATCTATTTCAATATGTATTTTTTTATGCCGATAAAACGCGTTTGCATTTGTCAAATTCTGGTGTTAATTTCTTTTGCATGTCAAAAAGGAATGTACTGTGGATAGTTTTGACCCTCACTTGTTTGGACTTCCTCTGCGGATAGCCTTGCTGATATTTTCCTATAGCTCAGTGGCCAAGAACACATACTTTGCATGCAATGGGTCCCAAATAAGAACTACAAAGAAACCACGCTAAAACCTTTTAGTTCCATTTAGCATATACAGAGTGAGATGAGCCAGACACAATCCCAAACACTCTGGCTAACAAAGCTAGTTGTTCTTTGCATCTGTTTCAAGAGACACATAAATTTCTTGTTCATACTTAAAGTGGACTCAGCAGACAGCAACACTAGAAGGGGCTTTGGTAATGTATAAAATTAAGAAAGGCCCTTTCTGCACAAGACAACAGAAACGCCTTGTGGCGTTGCAAGGGCCTTCTTTTCTGTGACACTGCTTCCCCTCCTCGTTTGAAGTGGAGAAGACCGCTTTCTCCTTCCGCACTACAGTGTCTGTGACCATTCCCCTGCTCCACCTTTGCCCTGCCCCTGCTCCTTTGATTGGATGCTTCAATTCTTTTTTTTTTTTTTTACTTTATCAGACAACATTTCTGCATAGGAACGTCCCTACATAGAAATGATGTCACGTAACGTCTGGCCATGCTTGAAACAGGACAGCTGTGGGACATTTCACAGCACATCATCCCTGGTGTGCGCTCTGTCTCTCTCTCTCTCTTTCACCCTTGACTGGTGAAATGGAGCATGAGATGTTGATTGCCACAGTGCTGCAAGCACTCTGTATGTATATGGACATCTTTGCATTAGCTGCAGCATTCCTACAAAGGCAATGGGGGAGGGAGCGGGCCACTAGATACACCCTTTTGGATGCTGTATGGTGGCTCATGACCCCACTCATATACCAGAAGACCACTAACACCCTCAGCCTGGGCATCTCCATGATGACAGAGATCACAATCAAAGTGTGCCTAGCCATTGAACTTGCTCTCCTAGCATTGACACTGTGCTTGGGAGACTATCGTAGGGTAAGTGTCCACTATTTCCCTCTAGGTTCAAGGATGCCCTCTTGTCCCTAGACACATGGGATCTGTAGTTTCCCCCGCTTGCCCTCTAAGGGCCTCAGCTGGCTGCCTGGGCCATGCTAGGCATATCTCAGAGCCAAGCAAGAAGCCCAAGTGGGCAGGGAGATGGTTTGTGGGGGGCTGAGGAGTGGGAGGCTGCCTGTCCATGCCATGGCCAGTGTGCCCAGCACCATGGGATCTCCTGTGCTTGGCCTCGGCCTTCCAAACACTTCTCAGGCATCTCAGTGGGATGTGTAGTTCCCTCACATTGCCCTATGAGCACCTGGTCTAGCTGCCCAGCCATGCTGGGCTCACCTCTGGCCCACGTGGGAGGCATAAATAGGCAGGGAAGGCAGTCTATAGGGGGCTGGGGATTGAGATCTCTAGTTCAGTGCAAAACACATCTCAAATTTTGGCTGCTCTAGACTGTGAAGTACCCTTTTGTCCCACCCACAGATCATGGATGGCTTCCAGGAGATGGGGTTTCCCCAGTGCATTGGCATAGTAGATGTCACCCACATCCAAGGTCAGCCACCCAAGGGAAGAGGAGAGAAGTTCATCAATTGGAAGGATTCCTTCTCCGTACTGATACATGGGATGGTGGACCATATTGGCCAGTTCACTGACATAGAACTGAGCAAGACCTTCGCCCTTACACTTCTAGCAGGACAGTCAGGGAGGATGAAAAAATTAGAGCTGCCATAACTAGCACTTTTGTTCCTTGACTAGTGAAGGCCTGCCTATATATTACCTGCATCTGAACAGTATGCCCCTGGATATCTGCTCTGCTTTTGAGAAGGCCCACTGGAGAATGCATGCTTCTTAGGGATATCTAACAGCCCATCTTCTATGGATGGTTCTGTACTGTTGTAACAACCCTTTAAAGGCCAATAAAGATGGGGGGGGGGGTTTCACTGTCACTGTATTTGTGCAGTACTTTTCCGGCTTCCAGTTTTGTTCTCCAGTCAGTTTGCTCACCCCCTTTACTGAAAGGGAGAAAAAGGCAGAGGGGAAAGAACACCTTTTATTGGGAAACTACAAACAGCAACATTTACTAGCAAAATATCGGTTCAAAGGCCAGCAATCATGTGGTAGGGGTGTGTACATGTCAGACAAGCAGAGTATGCCTGGTGCTTTCTGTCGGTGGGAGGGCTGCCTTCAGAGTGCAGTGTAGAATCCATGAAGTCCCCAGTCTGGTGGAAGGAGGTACAGGCAAGTACCCAAAAAGACACAATGAAGTTGGGGTTTAGAGCGATTGCAGGTCCCATGAGGCTTGTGAAGTGCATAGCAGGGAGGGCCTTTGTGCAGCGGGGCATCTTGGCCAGTGTGCAAGGGGGATATGGGTGAATGCGGGGAGGTTAGTGGAGTTTTTTGAGGGGATTGGAGCAACTGCAGGTCCCATGAGGCTTGCAGAACGTATAGCAGGGAGGGCCTTTGTGCAGTGGGGCATCTTGGCTGGTGTGCAAGGGGGATATGGGTGAGTGAGGGGAGGTTGGTGGTGTTTTGGGGGCGTTGGAGTGACTACAGGTCTGATGAGGCTTGCATAGCACATAGCTGGAAGGGCCTTAGTGCAGTGGGGTATCTTGGCTGGCCTGTGAGGGGGGGAAGGGGTGGGTGAGGGCAGGGGATGGGCAGCTCGGGGGGGGTTGGAGTGACCGCAGGTCCCGTGAGGCTTGCAGACTACGTCTTTTTTACAGTGGGGTATGTTGGGCAGTTTCCAGGGGGGATATGAGTGGGTGACAGGAAGTTAGTGGAGATTTTTGGGGGGAGGTTGAGCTACTGCAGGTCCCATGAGGCTGGAAGAGTGCATAGCAGTGAGTGCCTTACTGCAGCAGGGCATGTTGGGCAGTTTCCAGGGGGGATATGGACATGTGAGGGGAGGTTGATGGATTTTTTGAGGGGGGTTGAGCAGCTGCAGGTCCCATGAGGCTGGCAGAGCATGTATCGGGGAGATTTTTGCGGCGGGGCATGTTGGGCGGTTTCCAGGGGAGCATGGGTGGGTAAGGGGAGGTTAGTGGAGTGTTTGGGAGGGTTCTGAGTGACCACAGGTCCCATGAGGCTTGGAAACTTTTACTTGAGGAAGGGCTGAAACGCCCAACAACCATGTGATCAGCCAGAATGCCTTACATGACTGTCCTCCACCCCACCCCTCCCTTAAAAATTAGTCCAATGAGGAAAGGCTTCCTAATTTCTGCAAGGATTGATTTATTAGAAAGTTGAATAAAAACTTACCATTTTCTCCCTGCTTCTCTTCTCCTCCATCAAATCTCACATGGAAGAAAAATGGCAATGACCTCTGCTTTGCTGGGCAGGAACAGATTGGGACAGGAAGTAAAGGAGGGACAAGTCGAGCACACCCTCAACCCGCCTATGCCTGCATTAAACCACATGAACGGTTCTGCATCAAGTTGTAAAAATGGAGTAGAAGTGGTCCGGGGATATAAAAACGGATTTTTTTCTGGTATTCAAATACAGTGCTTTAGCGACACACGGGGGTGTGCCAGCAACTCAATATCAACTTAATAGCAACAACATCATGCAAATGCACGTCTCCTCAAGCTGTCGCAGCTACGCAGTAGTGACACCATGAGGAAAGGGCCAAAGTTTCAAAACTTCCATGGCTGGCATCCTGTTCCGTTTTTTATGATCTTGTAAACTAGACATACAGCCTGGTAAACTTTTGTATTCACATTTATGATCATTGCACCATTGTCAGAGAAAAAGTAAAAGCCAGGCCAACCAAGCCACAGCAAGTGGGCAGACTAAGAAAAACAGAAGGGTTTCATGTGCTGGAAATTCTGTTCCATCTAAACCCTAATTTAGGAGGAGGAGCTGCCAGATGAGGAAGTAAGCACACTGTGCCAGGAAACGGATGCTTGGAGGAATGTCACATGGAGGAGTAGAAGGACCAGGAAGGAAACAGAGACTCTCAACCTACAGAATTGCTTCAAAGTTCTTGGCCTTATGAACGATGAGGAGCGCCAGGAGGAGGGAACAGAATGTCAACAAGAAGGAATCCGACTTCAGCAACAGGAACAAGATCAACATTCACAGCCTCAACAGAATGCCCAAACAGTCCTAGAAGAACCTGCTCATCAAAGAGCCCCGGAGAAGCTTCAGAGGAGGCAAGTTCTGGTTGTTGGGGACTCCTTGCTCAGAGAAACCAAACGGGCAATTTGCAAACCGGACAAGCTCTATCGAGAGGTCTGCTGTCTTTCTTGGGCCAAGATCGACCACATAACGGAGAGACTAACCAGGCTGGTCAAGCCCACTGACAATAAGGCCCTCATTTTGGTTCATGTCGGAACCAATGACACTGCGAGGCGCAGCTTTCACCACATCACAAAGGACTATGAGCTTATGGGGACAAAGCTTAAGGACCTTGGTGCACAGGTGGTCATTTCGTCTCTTCCCTGTTCAAGGACATGGCGCACGAAGGGAAAGGGCAATAGCAGAGGTCAACAACTGGCTCGGCACATGGTGGTGCCAGCAATGGTTTGGGTTTTTGCATCACGGCCTGAATTTCCATGAACGTGGGCTTCTGGCAAGGGATGGGCTGCACCTCACAAAACTTGGCAGAAATGTTTTTGCAAACAGTCTCACAAGAGGATTAAGAGGTCTTTAAACTAAGTCCCGCTGGGGAGGGAGACAATGATATTCAGGGCAAGGACTTGGCGAGTACAGGGGGAAAAGGCCCAAATGATATTCACCAAGTAGTACAAGCGTCCAATGGTGGGAGGAGTAGAAACTATAGTACAGGACATGCAGGAAGGGCGCGGGGACTTAAGTGTCTCTACACTAATGCACGGAGTATGGGAAACAAGCAAGTTGAACTTGAACTCCTAGTACAACAAAATAAATAAGATTTGATAGGCATCACTGAGACCTGGTGGGATGAGTCTCATGATTGGAATGTAGGTATAGAGGGGTATAGCCTGTTTTGTAGAAATAGACCGAACAAGAAAGGAGGAGGAGTAGCCTTGTATGTCAAGGATGTTTTCACCTGTGAAGAGATCCATGACTTAAACCCAGAAAGCCAGATCGAAAGCATCTGGGTAAGAATTAAGGGGGCGAGAAACAATAGGGATATTTTGGTGGGGGTTAACTACAGACCTCCAACTCAGACTGAGGATTTTGATGACGCCTTCCTCAACCAAATGGCTGCACATTCAAAAAGGAGAGATACAGTAATAATGGGAGATTTCAATTACCCGGATATATGTTGGCAGTCCACTCTGCCAAGACAGCAAGGTCCAGCAAGTTTCTTGCTTCTCTTGCAGACACTTTCATGGTCCAGAAGGTGGAAGAGGCCACAAGGGGATCAAATATTCTAGATCTGATCCTGACCAACAGGGATGACCTTGTTAATGAAGTAGAAGTGGTTGGATTTTTAGGGGGGAGTGACCATGCCCTATTGGAATTTGACATTCAGTAGGGAGGAGAAGATAAGTGTAGCCAGACACTCCTTAGATTTTAAAAAAGCAGACTTCTGTAAACTGAAGGAGCTGCTGGCTGAAATTTGCTGGTCAAGAATAGTGAAAGAGAAAGGAGTTCTGGAGGAACGGGAGTTCCTTAAAAGGGAGATACTGAAGGCACCGTCTAAAACTGTGCCAATAAGGAGGAAAAAGGGAAGGCATCTGAAGAAACCAGAATGGTTGACTAAAGAACTCTCAGCTGAGCTAAGTGTTAAGAGAAACATGTACAGGAAATGGAAGAAGGGGGAAACCACCAAAGAAGAATTTAAGCAAGTAGCCAGGAGATGTAGGGAGAAGTTCAGAAAGGCTAAAGCACAGAACGAACTTAGGCTGGCCAGAGACATTAAAAACAATAAAAAGGGCTTTTTTAAATATGTCCACAGCAAAAGGAAAAAGAAGGAGATGATAGGGTCACTGCGCAGAGAAGATGGAGAATTACTAACAGGGGAAGAGAAAAGGCAGAATTACTTAACAACTTCTTTGCCTCAGTTTTTTCCCAGAAGGATACAAGCACTCAACCTGGCGGTTGGGGAGCAGGGGAGGAAGCAGGGGAAATGCAGCACATATTACGTAGAGAGGTGGAACAGGAATACCTGGCCGCACTGGATGAATTCAAGACTCCAGGGCCAGATGAATTGCATCCTAGGATATTGAAAGAACTGGCAGAGGTCATTTTGAAATGCTTCCTATAATCTTTGAGAAATCTTGGAGGACAGGAGTTCGAGCAGACTGGAGGAAGGCAAATGTTGTCCCCATCTTCAAGAAGGGAAAAAAAGAGGACCCAAATAATTATTGCCCAGTCAGCCTGACATCAGTACCCGGAAAGATCCTGGAGCAGATCGTTAAGGAGTCAGTTTCTAATCACTTAGAAAGCAATGAGGTAATCACGAGAAGTCAACATGGATTTCTTAAAAATAAGTCATGCCAGACTAATCTTATCTCTTTTTATGATAGAGTTACTAGCTTGATAGATGAAGGGAATGCTGTGGATGTAGCATATCTCGATTTCAGTAAGGCCTTTGACAAAGTTCCCCATGACATTCTTGCGAAAATTGTGGGCTGGACAGGGCTACTGTCAGGTGGATCTGTAACTGGTTGACTGACTGTTCCCAAAGGGTGCTCACCAATGGCTGCTTTTCATCCTGGAGGGAAGTGACTAGCAGGGTGCACAGAGTTCTGTTCTGGGCCCAGTGCTGTTCAATATCTTCATCAACAACTTGGATGAAGGAATAGAGGGCATGCTCATCAAATTTGCAGATGACACCAAATTGGGGGGGGGGGGGGTGCTAATACGCCAGAGGACAGGATCAAAATTCAAAATGACCTGGACAGATTGGAGAGCTGGGCCAAGGCTAACAAAATGAAATTCAACAGAGAGAAATGTAAGGTCCTACACTTAGGTAGAAAAAATGGAATACAGAAATATAGGATGGGGGACACATGGCTGGATAGCAGTACGTGTGAAAGGGATCTAGGAGTCTTAATAGACCACAAGCTGAACATGAGTTAGCAGTGTGATGCGGCAGCCAAGAAAGCCAATACAATTCTCGGTTGCATCAACAGGACTATGGTGTCTAGATCGAGGGAGGTACTGGTACCACTCTACTCTGCTTTGGTTAGACCTCATCTTGAATCCTGTGTCCAGTTCTGGGCACCCCAATTCAAGAAGGACATGGTCAGGCTGGAGCAGGTCCAGAGGAGGGCAACCAAAATGGTGAGGGGCCTGGAAGCCATGCCCTATGAGGATAGACTTAGGGAGCTGGATATGTTTAGTCTGCAGAAGAGAAGGTTAAGAGGGGACATGATAACCATGTTTAAATATATGAAGGGATGCCATGTAGAGGAGGGACTGGACTTGTTTTCTGCTGCTCCAGAGACCAGGACAAGGAGCAATGGATTCAAGCTGCAGGAAAGGAGATTCCACCTGAACCTCAGGAAGAACTTTCTGACAGTCAGGGCTGTCAGCAGTGGAATATGCTGCCTCAGAGTGTAGTGGAGTCTCCTTCTTTGGAGGTTTTTAAGCAGAGGCTCGATGGCCATCTGTCAGGAGTGCTTTGAGGGTGTTCCTGCATGGCAGCGGGTTGGACTGGATGGCCCGTGTGGTCTCTTCCAACTCTACATTTCTACGATTCTATGATTCTAATTGTTCTAACAGCAAGAGTGGCAGGTTACAGAAAATGCTGGAATTTTCCACCATATTTAACTTTCTTTTGCTGAGGTATAACAGTAGCACCTTTACCTTCATCACTGCACTACTTAGCAGTTCCATTTCAAGCTGAGAAAACTCAGACTCACGCAGCTGAGTATTCTATTTAGCTAAAGGCATAAAATGTAATACATAAGTTGAGATCTTGCATGGGAGATGTAGCTACAATGATGTAGCTACGATCCATTTCCCAGTCTGACCCCCTGAAACCCACCTCAAAAGCCAGGAAGCTGCACCAACCAAAAAAGCTCTGTGGCAATGGCGAGTAGAGTTGTGGAGGATAATATGTCCAGCTCCTTCCCGCCAGTGAGCTGTGGTATGACAAGTGATTATGACAATCCTGGTTGTTGTACCATAGCTTGCTCGCAGGAAAGACCTGGGTGTTATAAAACTGATGTAGGAGTCAAAGTCCTGGCTATCATTCCATGTGAGACTTGGGAGCTATTCCCACTACAGAGTTATAGCACTATGATTCCACTTTAACTGCCATGTTTCCATCCCATGGAATCCTGGGGCTTGTAGTCTGGGGAATCTCTGGCATTGAGAATTCTTAAATGCCCCTTGCTAACCTGCCAATTCTAGCATTCCATATGAAGGAACTATGGAAATTTAAGTGGAATAATAGCACTGTAATTCTGTAGTATAAATGTGTTCTTGATCACAGAAGTGCTGCTTTTGCTCATAATTACCTCAAGATAATAAAGTCTTCCCTTGCAACTGGCCACCCTTCCTCTCTTGAAAACAAAGGGCCATCTTCCAACAGGGAATTTTCTCAGCTCACAAACCTTCCCTAACAAGCGCCAAGTGGTCTGTGTGTGCATGTACATGCGTGTACTTTACTCAGTTAAAATACTGGGTTTTCCCACACACACTCAGAGCTCTGCCTTGAAGCTAATCTTGGGAGTAAATATTCGGATCTTGCTTTGCTGTTTGCTCATGGTATTAACATTGCAGATTAACCTATTCTTACAAGTCTGTTTGCATGCTCCTGGGAACATTGTACTCCTGACTGATAACAGCAAGTAAACTTTCAGTGAAGATGCTGGGTAAATCTGACAAAAAGACCCTGGGAGGTTAAAATGCATCCACAGGATCCGATTTATTAAGTGATAAATTTATTAAATTTATATCCTGCCTTTCTGCCCAAAATGGCACTTAAGGTGACTAAAAATTAAATTCAAATAAAAACAAATATAATTGATACATAAAAATGCACCTCTGTTCCCCATGTTACCCTGAAAATCTGGGGGTCCCATAAGGACACCTCGATATATTCCAAGTGATGGGGAAAGTAAGCTCAACAGAGCACTAGCAATGGCAATGCGAGAGGCAGGGTAACCTAGCGAGATCTTTTACCCAGTTTTTACGGGATCAGGCCCAGTCAGAAATCACACCAAAAGGTCCAATGAATGACTTTATTAAACAGTAATAGCTCTCATCAACACACACACTCACACACACATCCAAGGGCTAAAAGAAATAAAGAGTGGAAATAAGATAGAGGGATTGTTGAAGGATTCGTAGTTTAGGCAATACTGCATCTTTTCCTGAAGTCATTCCTGAAGTCATTCGCTGAAGCAGCGAAAGAAAAGGAACTCAGCGAAGAGATGCTGAGGTGATCACGCGGCTATCGGGAGGGGGGACAGGTCAGTTGGTTTAACCAGGAGGCATCCAAAGAACTAGTCAAAAACGGGGACTATTTGTAGGAAAAATTTACCTTGAGGGCAAATCCTCTTCCGGGAAGAACAAAGGGGACAGCAACGGAAAACAACTTCACACCGGCACCTTCTTTGATATTGGAAGATAACAAGGTGTTACCCAAGTATCAGGATCTTCCGCCGCTTTGGGTTGCGGTGTGAGTTTATGTAGATGGATTTTGCCTGATAAGATTTTATTGCTTCCAGTGCCCAACTTTGTGGGAAAATTCTTACTCCCTTCAAGTTGGCTCCTTAAAGGCTGATGATCTTTTGTTCACTGTGAGTTGGCACAACTTGCGGTCTCCTGTGGCTATGTGACTGGGGAGTTTACTGGCCTGACCTGGTTCCTTCAATTGTACGACTGTTGTTGCCTATGTGCTCATCTGGGTGACCTCTCTGGTGGGTTAGATTAATTTTATATCAAAGTTGTAGATCCCAGGACAGGGTTTACCAAGGGGGCAACACCCATCTTCAGTTATGAAGAGTCTCATAGAATAATGGAAACATAGAGTTGGAAGGGGCCTCACAGGCCTTTGAGTCCAACTCAATGCAGGAACTCCAGCTAGAGTGTCTCCAGCAGATAGTTTTCCAGCCTCTTTTTGAAGATATCCCACAGAAAGAGATCACACCACCCCTTTAGGTAATTTGTTCCACTGCCCAATTCTTCTTACAGTCAAGCAGTTCCTTCTAATGTTGAACTGAAATCTTCCTTCCGTAACTTAAAACGATTAGCCAAGGTCATACCTTCTGGGGCGGCAGAAAACAAACCTGTACCCTCCTCTCTGTGACAGCCTTTGAGATATTTAAAGAATGCAATCATGTCACCATTCACTCTTCTCTTCACCTGGCAGAACATGCTCAATTCCCCTCAACCTTTTGTCATCCTCGTTGCCCTTCTCTGAACCTGCTCCAGTTTGTCTATAACTATTTGATGAGGCCTGACTAGAGCAGAATAAGACTCTGGGAGACCAGGGTGCAAATCCTCACTCTGCCATGGAAATCCACTGGTGACTTTGGTCTGGTCATACATGCTCAGCCTCAGAGGAAGGCAATGGCAAACCTAACAAATCTTGCCAAGAAAATCCCATTACAAGTTTGCCTTAGGGTTGCCGTAAGTCAGAAATGACTTGAAGCCACACAACAAGGACAAAAACAAATTACTTTCCTTAATTTGGAAACAATTAACACAGGCTAAAATATTATTTGCCTTCTCTGTTGCAGCATCACATTGCTGGGTCATGTTGGACTTAATGATCAATAATAATCCCAAGGTTCTGTTCACATGTACTACTGCTAAACCAAGTATCCTCCATCCTATACCTATGCATTTGGCTTTTAAGACCTAAATGTAGAATTTTGCATTTGTCTCTGCTGAATTTCATTCTATTAGTTTCAGCCCAGTTTTCTAGTTTATTAAAGTCCTTTTGTATTCTGTTCGTGTGTTAGGTACTTCTCCAAGTTTTGTATCATCTGTAAACTTAACAAGGATTCCCCTCACCCCATCATCTAAGTAATTGATAAAGATGTTGAAGAGTGGCAATCACAGGACAAACCCTGTAGCATTCTGCTTGAGACTTCCCACCAGTCTGAATCACAGATATTGTCAAGTTTCACCCAATAAATGCATTGGCAATCCTGCTTTGGACTTTACCATCATCTCCTCACCACCAAATTATCACAGCAGAGCCCAGAAATGTACACCATTATGAAAAAGAGGTTGTGTCTTATAGTCTCAGTTCCTATATAGAATGATTGTTAAAAATTACCACCAACTTTTAAAGACAATAAATAGGCCCTTTTACCATCACAATATTTCAAGAATGATCAAGCTTGCCTGTGGACAGAGGACTTCTGCCAGCCATACCTGGAAGTCACTTTGCAGAATAAAGACAGTCTATTCTTTCTTGAGCACTTTCTTTGGTAAGAGAAAAGGCAGACAAAACAGTAGTAGAAGTAGGAGAGCTGCAAATTGAAGATAGCATCTGTTGCTCGTGTAAACTTCCATGAATGAGATAGTATGTCTGCTCAGTAAAAAAAACCTCATGTAGGAAGCATTCCATGTACAAACTGATGCTCATTGACATGGTAAAACTTTGTCAGGACTGTATCATTTCTGGTAGCAGGAGTGGGACCCACCAATTTCCTTGCGTATAAAAATCTAGCATGCCAGGGTTTGAATACTTTCCTCTATAATGCTATTTGCCTGTGTGAAGGGAATATTGTCCAACTTACATGAACCCTACTCTGCAGTACAAAGTCGCACAGCGCAGGTCATGTTCTACTTCTTCACCAGAAGTAAGTCTTAGTTGTAAGTAGAACTGTAGCCTTAAATAAATTAAAGGTATAAAGTGTGGGGGTGTTAGTACCACGCAAGCAATATAAGAGAAGTACAAGTTGCTGGACATGTTTTATTTTAGGGAAAGGAAAGATTTCAAATTGATTCATAAAGTGAACTGCCAGCACTGCAGCTGACCTTGAAAAAGAACCAAAATAAACCCGTTATCAACAACACAAAGCAATTTGAAATTTCAGGTTGGCTGGCTGCCTCCTTCCTTCCCAGGATGAATGAACTCAGTAGGGAATTTGCAAGCAAGTTTCAAAAGCAAATCACAGGCTCTTTATATGGAGTGGAAGAAAACAGATATTGGTGGTTCAGTTAACATCAGTGTGGGGTGAGCATAAGAGAGAAATGTGAATGCTTGAGTGACGCTACAAAATTATTTTATTTAAGGCTACTGATACCACAGGCCTTTCCAGAGTGACTTTTCTGCAAATGACCATGGCAGGCCTCAAACATTCCTCATGCTCCACTTTCTGTATTTGCCAGGTCAGGCACTGTATCTCTTTCCTGATCTCTCTCTTTTAAACTGCCTTCCTTATTTTTAGATATGAAAACTTAATAGTACTGGAAAAGGATGAAATAAGATTCAAAATGAGAGAAGAACTTGCCCAACAAGGAATTGTATTAAATTGGTTTCCTTATTTGCAACTGAAGGAAAGATTTAAAATGGATTTGAAACTAGAAGGATTTGCTATACAAAGAAAATATAACGATTTAGAAACCATAGTTTTTACTAAAACTAAGCAAAAGATATCCCAATACTATAAATATCTTTTAGCGAGGCAATTGGCGGACGAGACAATAAAGGAAACAATGATAAAATGGGCAAAAAATGTCCAACATGAGATTCCGTTAGAACACTGGGAAATTGCTTGGAAAGAGACAAATGAATTTTCAAGCTCACAAGACTTGAAAGAAAACTACATAAAGATGATGCATGGATATCATCTAACCCCGGAACGTATAGATAAAATTTATCACTCAGGCAACAATAAATGTTGGAAGTGTAAGGAGAAAGTAGGATCTTATTACCATCTTTGGTGGACTTGTGAGGATGCTAAGACATATTGGGGGAAGATATATGAAAGCATAAAAGAAATGTTTTCCGTAATATTCCCAATGATACCGGAATTCTTCCTTCTAAACATGACATATATATTTGAAAAAAAAATTATTAAGAAATATAGCAGAGTACTATTGAATTTGGTTACAGCGGCAAGAATAATTTTTGCTAAAATGTGGAAGAGCTCGAAAACACCAGATTTAGATCAACGGTTTTTGAAAGTCTTAGAGCTTAAAGATTTTGATCTATTTTCTCATTATGTAAAAGGTAAATCAATTAAAGAAATAGAGAAGGGTTGGGAACCTGTAACCAAGTACATCCTGCGCAGATGGAAAGTAAAATTTGAAAATAAGATATAAAGTATTTATATAAAACTGAAGATGTAGTATTATGAGAAAGCCAAAAAGTTGTAAATATATAAATCTGGTGGATATAAGAATGGAGGAACTAATAAGTAGAAAAAATTAAATGGTTAGACAATTAAATATTAAGGGAAAAGCGTACCGAACCAGAAGAAGGAAAATGTAAAAGTAAGAAATTACAGAAAAGGTGTAAATATAAAGCGTGTAAAGAAGTATCAGAGAAAGGGCAGGAAGCAAAAGTCAAGAACTGATAAAGCTATTAAATATTGCTCTGTATATGAAATTTATACAGTATATATATCAGATTGGGAAGAATCAATATAAAACTGTTAAAAGGAATGTATACAGAATGCAATGGAAAAATGTCATTTGAATACTATACTAATTTTTATCATATTTATTATATTTTCTTTTTTTGATAAATAAAGAATGAAAAAAAAAATAAACTGCCTTCCTTATTTTTGTTATTTGAAGAATCTATCATACCCTCAAACTGTCTTGATTTGACAGAGACAGTCTGGCTTAATCCTCTGCCACCCCACTCTTTCAGCTGCTTTTAACATTTTCCAGTTTCTTTCTCCTCCTCCTCCTTTCTTTCCCCTTCAGCCTTGGCTTACTTCAATTGCAGCAGACGGAGTTCAAAATGTAAAAGTAGTTTGTACTCAAGTTATTGACTCAGCCAGTGAGAGGACAGCAAGGATGGAATCTTGCCCCTCCCAGTAGGCTCAGGCAAAACCAATCTACTGTAGCCTCTCTTTGCTTGTGTATTCTTCCTTATTAAAAACGTTTGTTATCTTGAGCACAGTATGATGTAGTCTGGCCAGATGTCTGCCAATTTTCATCTGTGACATGTTGGAGTTATGTTGCATCTTAACATTTTGTTAAAAATTAGCTGATGGCCTCATGATGTCTCAGAATCTCATTCTCTCTCTCTCTCTGTCCCCAGAGTGTTGAAAAGTTAAATCTGAGCAAGGAATGTCTATACTTTGTCTCAGGATATAAATGAATGGGTGTCAGGTGGGGTAGGTGCTTTGGCCCTGCCAGAAAGTGGGGGACTATGGAGGACTCACTAGTCATATGAGATGTCAACTGGAACTTGCTGGGACAGTTCTGTCTCACTGTGGAATGACACTCCACCCTGAAGTGATGCTATGGGGGAGGGCAAAATGGGGGAGGACATTATCCATCCAAATAAGAATTTGCCTCCCAATGGAATTTTCCCTCAGTCTTCAATTTGTTTTTACATTGTAGAAAGTGAGACACTGAAAATTGTTCATACCTAGGACTCTTCTATTTGCTCGTTCACATTTCCTTGGTAACTTCATCTGCCCCTTTTCTTTGGATGTCCAAACTGTATTTCTAAATGCTCAGCTGAAGTTTCAAGTAACTGAAGTGCTAGAAATCTCCCTTCAATTCACACAGTTATCAGTGGGGAGTTAATCAAAGTACCAATGAGGATAAGAGAGAGAGGGATGGAATTTTGCCCTTCCCAGTAGACTGAGAGCCTCATCACATGCTCCTTTTTGCCATGTTATTCCACTGAATTCCACTCCAGCCACTGTCATAAGGATAGCTGATTGTTTATGCTCTCTATCACACTCTTGCTGAATTTGTGCTTTAATAGTGGCATTTACACAGTTAGTTCATCTGCATTAAGGTGTCATTACATATTCCTATACCCTGCCCCCCACTTCTAGGATTGGTACCTGTAGCTGTGATTGTGGCATGACATTACGACACTGCAACATCATGAACCTATGACAGAAGAAAGCACTGTGAGATAGCCATACCCAAACTGGTTATTGAGTTGTTGCATGAAAAGGGGTCACTTACAGATCATTTCCACTGTGAAAACAATTCTGCAATGAGGCACAACACAATAGCACTTCAAGCACACTGACATCATGAAATAAGGCTGAGGCAAAAGCGGGATCAATGCATTACTATGATAGCATAACACCATGGTGTGATAAGGCTCTCAGGCAAAAGCAATCTGCTGCAGCCTCTTCTAAGCCTGTGTTGTTGTTTCTCATTGATAAACTTGGCCATCTTGGGCACACTTTGATATGTACGCCCTGGTTACCATAAATATGCTGTGCCAAAACTTCTAGAGAACAACATGCAAAATTGCAGTTAGTGAGCCCAGACACATGAAAACTGCTAACTCTAACATTATTTTCTCTCCCAATCTGAAAGCATTCCCTTCTCTTAGGCCTGCCAACTATGAGACCTTGTGGATGTGTCTTGGGTAGGCTTTGTAAAGGACTGAGAGGCCTCAGGTTTTCTCTTGTTTTGAGAGGAGACCAAAGGAGGTTTGAAACATGAAAGCACCTCCTTCACACTTCCATGGTCCTTACTCTGACTATTCTGTGATGCCTTAAATAGCTTAACTGACAGAACATGGTGCACTTCATTCTTGGACTACGGAAACTGACTGACATTTTTCTCCTGCAAGAGACAGTTAGAGAAGATCAGAAAACAGCTCACTTGGATTTCATTCCAACAAACTCTACCTGTTTCTGAAGAGCAAATGAACTCTTTGATGAAGGAGTATTATATTGTTTCTGCTCCCCTGTGCCATGTGACTGACTGGCAGTGACAGGCTTACCTAATCAAATGATAAAATGAACAGGCCATCTGCTCCATTCTTTGTTTTCTTTGGCTTGTTAACAAGATATAAATAAGGATAAAGGGACTCTTTCCTCTCTGTGTTTTTTCCCTTACATGTACCTACTGTGAAAAAAGTTCAAGAACAGCTGCAGAAATAAGGGAAGTACCAGCTCAGAAGATTGAGCTTTGTGGAAAAGAAGGGAGGAAAATAAAGAGCCAGGAAGAATGGTACAACACCTCACTGGTGCCATCCCACATTAGCCAAAATAAACTCCTACTCTGGAGACAAAATATATTAGAGCATTTCAGAAAGGAAGAGTTCTGTGTGAATTTGACAGGGCCTGGGAAAGTTACTTTTTGTACTACAGCTCCCAGAACCCTCAGCTGGCATGGTTAATTACCATATCGGCTGAAAAAATCTAGGAGGCTATAGGCCCAAAAACAACTTTTCCAAACTGTTGTAAGTTAAATGGAATCCGGTCAGTCAGTTGAAATCCTGGAATACATGAATCATTGTTGTGTGCCTTCAAGTTGTTTCTGGCTTATGGCGACTCTAAGGTGAACCTATCATGGGGTTTTCTGGAGCTGAGAGCATGTGACATGCCCATGGTCACCCTGTGGGTTTCCATGGCCAAGCAGGGAATCGAACCCTGGTATGTATGAATCAGACATGCATGTATATTTGCTTATGCAGATACACAGTTAGTTGTACCATGTTGGCATTCACATCGTGCAACATGGTTGTATTTTTCAGCCATTACAAAATGGTTGCATTCAGTTCACAGCTACACAAGTAGACTTCCACAAAGGTAACTACTGGATATTCTGTTGCACATTCGCAACTGGTATGCAACTATTTTCAATCTCTTCAATTGACCGTTTGATTCACTGGGATTGAGGAGACCTCCTGAACAGCAGCTACCTTTCCATTTGATTGCCATTGCCATTGCAGAACCATTGCCATTGTGGAATGGCTAATAAGCAAGTACATTGGCAGGTACACAGTTAGTTGCACCATGTTGGCATTCACATCGTGCAACCACATCATAGGTCCATGGACATATGTTTACGCAACTTAATTATAAGATAGGATTTTGACTCAGGCAGCCTACTTTACAGGAGACTGCCTTCTGTTGGGAGAGCAGACAAAGGACCATTCTCTGCTTGATGGGCTGCCCATTCAAAGCTCAGTTTAAAGAAAGAACTTTAAGAAAGGACTACAGCAGGAAGTATTGATGTTCCCCACCAATATTCAACACAGGGGTGGGCAAAGTGAGGCTAATGGCTTGCATGCAGCTCCCAGGGCTGGTTTTGTATCCCTGGTTAGGTCATTTTCTTTTTTTAAAAAAAACAAATCTGAGGCTCTTTTCGCATGGCATTTTCCATGCGAAAAGGCCCCTCAAGCATCGCACAATGTGAGGAGCGGTCCACATGATGCACTCACATTTGCATGACACTCCAGGGCCTGGCAGGCACCGCTCACGCACTTTTTCATTTTCAGCTTTAAGCCGAAAATGTGTGCAGTCGCGCATCGCTCTGGAGCCCCAGGTGCACTTGCCGTGCACGTGGAGCCTCGGGAGCTCGGCCGGTTGCTCTTCCTGTCTCAGTGCAGCCTGGCAAGGTCCCAGGTTGCACTGTGAAAGGAAGAGGCGGGGCTCTCACATGACCAGGCAGCTCGTGAGGAGCCAAAGGACCCCGGACGCAAGAGCCTCTCTCCGGAGGCTGCTCACACGAGCACCGCACCCGAGTGCCGAGAAAAGGTGAGCTGCGGAAAGGGTCTGAAAAAAGTACTTTGCTCCCAAATGCCCAAAAATGATTTCAAGGGGGTGTGGCAAGGGCCTTTCCACCATCCTAGGAGCTCCCTTGGACACCACAGGGGTCAAAATGAAATTTTGCAAAATGTTTCAAAAAAATAATTTTGACTCAAAATGCCCGGGAAAGTCCAAAAGTATATCCCTAAGTTCCCTAGAGGGTATTTGAGGGCAAAAAAATAGCTTTTTTTTTTGGTCAGATTTTACGCATGGTGTGGGGTGTGACCCTCCAAAGTCTTCTGGAGGACTAATGCAGCCCCCCAAGTATTCTAAAGTTGCCCAGTCCTGTTTTAGCATCTGGACAGCAGGCTAAGGAAGCATGTAGGTCACTTAATCACTACAATGTTCCCCACACTGGAAAGATATATTGTATTTGTACTGAAATTATCCTAGGCCCTTTCTGCACCATACCCCATTAGGACGTTCTTCTATTACAATCCCAGCATTGCCATTTGTGTGATGGTAGCAGGTTAGAAACACTCTTTTCCTAACCCTTCTGCCTGAAGCAGATGAGTAGCAGTATTGCCACCTGTATTCCTTCCACACTACAGCATCCTTGACCACTCTCCTGCCCCACCTTCACCCTGCCCCACCGCCCCAATTGGTCAGGGGTTGTTAGGGTTGTTGTTGGTTTTTTTGAAGCAGTATTAGCGCAGCAATGTTGTAACAGCATGACACGCCAGTACACTATTGCATTTTGAGCTATAATGTTCAAAAATATCTTTCAAAAAAATATAAAGGGCCTTTCCGCACCTTACCTTATATTGTCATCCTCTGGTAGTGATCCCGGCAGTGGCTCTGCTGGGAAGAGAATGCAACAGGAGTGCTCCCCTGCACACCCACTGGCTCCCTGCCAAAGCAAACATGATGGACACGTCTCTTCCTTCTGCAGCACAGCTGGGTACTTTCCCAGGCTGCGCTGGAGCAGAAAGCACCTCTATCATGCTTCTGATGCTTCCGCAGAAGTGTTGGATGGTCACACAACAATAGATCATTGACAGGTAAAACCCATCAATGATTTAATCCATGATTGCACCGCCAGGTGATGGGAGAAGGACAAGATCTCAACAACATCATGCAGAAGCGTCGTTGTGGTCCTACTTCTATCCCATCCCCATCCTGCTCCTATCACATCTTCAAACCTCCTTTCTCTTTTAGTACACCTGACTACAGGATGGCACCTAATCTTTCCCTAAGTTTACTGAAATCAGCTTTCTTAATGTCTAGAATGTGAAACTGACTATGCTTGGCTTCCCCTTTCCACTATAAAACAAACTCCAGTGTTACCCTGTGTACTGGGGGTCCCGGGAGGGACACCAAAATGTGCTCAACTAAAGGTGGGGAAAATTAGCTCAGAGCACTGCTTAGCGTTACGAGAGGCAGGGTAACGTAGCGAGATCTTGGACCCTATGTCTATGGGGTCGGGTCGAGTCAAGGAGAACACAGAAGTTGAAATAATAAATGATGTTTATTAAATACAAGCAAAACAGTGTATGCGACACACTCATACAAGATAACTAAAGAAAATAAAGGTTGAAGTGGTACAGAGGGATTTTTAGAGGGATTGTTGGTTTGGGTGATACTTCACCTGTCCTGAAGCCCAGAAAAATAGAGAGCGAGGCTGGGGTGCGATGTAACTCAGCACGTGGAGCTGAGGGGAGGCTCGCCAAGCAAAGCGGCAGCAAGGCGGGATGAAACTCGGGAGCGATCCGAGGAAGGTCTCGGAATCAAGGGTTTTTATAAAAAGAATTGTGACTGCAGACTATGCCGTACTTGGGGGAAAACAATAGATTTGGAGTTGGAGACAAAGCCTCCGAAAGGTCAGAATCTGAATGATTAAGTTATCATAGCAGTTCTCAATAGAGTAGCCAGTATGCAAACGCAGAGTACTTGGGTACTGCATAGTTTACCCATCAAGCTGCCATCGCGGGGCAGAGGGTCTTTTGTAAGTGGCGTGCATACTTAATTAGAGTACTTGCCTGGAGGTCTCCTAAAGCAGTGAGTCAGCTATTTCTGGCCTGCCTGTATTGTAGTTTGAATATTATGGCTATTAACGGCTGAGCTTGTTTACGTGCTTGGCCGGTGGCCTCGCAAGCACATGGAAAGGAATAGAGGAGTGCAGCCGAATTGTGATATCAAGGGATATCTTTTAATATCCTCAAAGCTCAGACTAGCCAGGGCAGTAACACCAGGAGAACATGGTCATTCCCACCTAAGGATCCCACCACTTCCACTCCATTAAATAGGTCATCACTATTGGTTAGGATCAGGTCCAATATGGCTGATCCCCTAATTGCCTCTTCCACCATCTGGGCAATGAAATTCTCTGCAAGGCAAGTGAGAAATTTGTTGGACCTGATATTCTTGGCAGAATAAGACTTCCAACAAATATCAGGATATTTGAAATCTCCTGTTACTATTATCTCTCTTTTCTCTGAATGTGTGGTCATCTATTTTAGGAAGGCCTAATTTATCATATCTGCTTTGCTGTGTTAAAAGTTCAAGTTCCTCTTGTTTACTTCCCATGCACTGTGCATTAATATAGAGAGATCTAAGACCATAGGTCATCCCCCCAACTGCTTATTTAAAGTTTTTCTCCTCTTACAGTTGAGCTCTCGTGCTATTCACTCATTTCCCTCAATAACATTCAGATTATTATCTCTAGCCCTTGAGGAATTCCTGCCCTCAAGAATACTGTTGCCCATCCCCCCACATAATTCGGTTTAAAGCCCTCCTGATCAGGTTTTTGAGCTTCTTACCTCTTACCGGTGCTGTTAGAAATTTATCCCAACTAAACACTGCTTCTGTTCTGATCATGCTGTAATTATGGGTACAAAGGGAAACAAAATATATTTTAAATTTTAACAAGATTAAAGACTTATGTTCAACATATTAATACACAAATCCTCTCATTTTCTACTTATATCAGGCACAACAAGTTCATTGAATTGTGAGATATCCCATGAAAACCCTGGGAGAAAAGTGGGATATAAATAAAACATACATACATACATACATACATACATACATACATACTACATAATAATATGGAAAAAATCTAGCTCCAGAACATAAAGAAGTTTAAACAAAAATTATAGAACAAAATAAAAGATTGTGGATATTAGTCAAAGATTACTCTGAATTTATTAAATCGAAGAAGGCTGCTTACTTTTAGTTTTTCTCAGCCATACAAGACAGAGGTCAGTAACTGTGCCAAGGACCAGTTTTTATCTCTGTGATTCCCGTGGGTTGGCCTTTTCAGCCAAATATATGAGAAAATTTTAATAGGAAGCTTTAATGGGAAATTAAATAGGACATTTTAATTCCTGTATTTTAAACTAATTGTGACTGTTAAAAAAAATAAAGTTTAAGTGGTTGTTTAAAAAGGTTAGTTCAGTAGGGATGTTGGTTGGGGGTCCTGAATGTATGGACAGAGATAAACTGACATATTTGGCAAATATCAAAATGTGTGCACGTGTCTGTGGGAAGGGGCTTAGGCATGGTGGGAAGAACAAGCACCTAGAGTCCAAACCAGGTCAGGGAAAGGAGAGGGAAAGGGGGTGGGTTGGCATGGTAGCCCTATACTTTTTCTCTCTCATCCATCTGCTTTATTGGGTGTGGGGGGGTGCTGTGTAGCCTACACAGCCTGGTATTCATTGGCTCCAATTCAAGTACTAATCAAAATTGACTCTGCTTAACTTCCAAGATCAGATATATCTGATGCCTTTAGGGTATTTAGGCTTAAAAGTAAATCTAGGAGCTATTGGAGAAGGATTTAGAAGGACAATGTATAAAACTGGGTTGAAGGACCTATTTGATATTTTTATTTATTTGAACTGTTGATTATATATACAAATTACATACAACACTTATATTTAATCCCTTCTGCCCTCCCCCATTCAACCTTGGAATAGTATTTCATAATTAATTTCTTTTTAACTCTACCATCCATATCCTCCTTTACAAACTCAATCAATTTCTCCCACCTCTTAGACTGGTTCTCTTCTCTCAGATGACCTAGATATAACTTCCTCTTCTCCAGTACAAAATCAAACAGCATATAGTCTGCTATATAGTATTTCCATCTGTTAAGGTCCCACTTTTCTTCATCCTTCCAACCACAGGCAATCACTGTGCCACTATTAATCATTGTTTAACTAAATATTCCCCCACTTTTTGTACCCAAAAAATCCTTAACATTAATAGTCAGTCATCTTTCTTTATTTTCAACTTCTCCCCTATCATTCTATTAAGTTCTTGTTCAATTTATTTCATAAATCTTTGTATTTTTTCACACTCCCACCACATGTGAATATAAGTTCCGTTAGAACCACATCCATACCAACATTCAGATGGCATTGTTTCATAAATACATGATAGTTGCTATGGTATTCTGTACCATCTCCCTATTAATTTCATCTGTTCTTCTCTAACTTTATTATTTTTAACTATCTCTTGTAACCATTGTTGCATTTCTTTCTTATTAATCCTAATATCTGCATCCCATATCCTTAATAAACCCTCTATTAAACTAGATTATCTAAAAGCATTCTATAGATTTTGCAACCAATCCCTTTGCTTCCTTCATATCTCATCTTCAATAATTGTTCAAATGCGTATTGGCATTCTTTTTTCATTCATTTCCTCTAATGTTTTTTTTTAATTCCACTCAACTGTAACCAATATTTTTTCTTTAATGACTCTATAACTCCCTTATTCTCCTAAACGATCTGATAGTTCACCTACTGTTCTATATCCTAATTCTCTCAATTTCCCTTAATATCATTCCTTTCTTAGAGTCTCTTTCTTTCTTTAAACATTCTATTGGATGCCAATAATGATTACTTATCTTCAATTTCTTTTCCCATTTTCCCCATACCCGCCACATTGTCCAGAAAGGCAATTTTAATTTTAATTTTTCCACCTATGATCTTATTTCCTATCATTGATTTATATTCCATGTTGTTTCTATATCTTTCTGACCTGACCCATCTTTTTTGTGTGTCATATTCAAAATCCAATATTCTTGCTATTTGAAAAGTGTTGTAATATTTTTCAAGGAAGGAAGACCCCATCTTCCTTTTTCTTGATGAGTATACAAAATTATATTAGAGAACCCGTTTTTCTTTTTGATTGTAACCTGTTCTTTAATTTTCTTATCCCAATTCCTTATTATTTTTATTGGGATTTCTACCAGAATTGTTTGGGGGAAAAACACAACATTTTATGGAGAATCATTGTTTTAAACACTCATACTCTCGTTAGGATATTCCAATATTTCTTCCTATTTACTTATCTGTTTATTTATATTCTTCCATAATTGATTGTAATTCCCTTGAATTATATTGTTTATATTAGTCATTATATTTACTCCCAGATATTTCATTTTTTTCACCCCTAGCTTTAGTTTCATTATTTTTTATATTTCCTTCTGTTCTTCTAGAGGAGTATTTATAAACATTATTTCTGGTTCTGCAATATCAATTTTAAGACCTGACCCCTTTTCAAATTGTTTTACTATTATTAATAATTTTTAATCGTTTGGAAGGGTAGTTCATTTATTACTATAGCATCATCTGCATACAAATTAATTCTTAATTCTTCCTTTCCTATCACATATCATTCAGCTGGTCATCTTTATGTATAAGATTGGCTAACAGTTCAATTGCCAATATAAATAACTAGCATATTTACCCAGCGTTGCCTGGGATTTTATTTTCTCATAGGTAACACCTGTTAGAAATACCTTAGGAATTACCTTATCTTACCTTAGGAATTAGATGCGGTTGAAATACACAGATTTGAGATCCTGTGTCTCTAATTCCCCAAACTGTGTTGTTCAGTACCTGCAACTTTTGCCCATATTCCCCAATCCAGTCTGTATTCAGAGTTGTTAACGTACAGAAGTTGGGTTCGTGAAGGGACTTGCTGCTAGGCCTTGTTTCCATAGCAACTGGCCTATTCAGAACTCTCTGGCAGAGAATTCTAAAGGCCCCTCCCTGAACTGCCAAGCCCAAGATTCCATAGAATCTTCACAGCCAGCCAATCATATGAGGTCTGTGCCTGCCTGATGCAGAAAACAGACAAGATCACTCACAAACTTTGACTTTTATATAGTAGATAATGGTGATAATGGTCATCCTCGTTTTGTTCCATTCTCTAATTTAATCATCCTGGTGTTATTTCCATTAACATTGATCTGTGCTACAATTATTTTTATATTGTTCTCTTATAGTATTTGTAAATCTCCTGCCCAATCCAAATTCCTCACATATCTTATATAAATACTTATGGTTAATTGAACCAAAAGCTTTGCATACATCCAACTTTAGAATCTCCACTTTTTTATTTTTTTACTTTGCATGAAAAATGATATTTATTATATTTCTAATCAGATCTCAAATTACCCTACCTTTTATAACACCATATTGATCTTCCTTTATTATTTCTGGTAGATAACTTTCCAATCTATTTGCTAATATCTTTACAAATATTTTGTAATCTTGATTGCCCAGTGTTATTGGCGATATCTTTCAGGGTCTCTCTCATCTTTATTGGGTTTTTAAAATGTAATTATTTCCACTGTTTTCCAATATTCAATAATATCTTGGTTTATCATCTCCTTATTAAATACCCTTACCAGATGGGGATTTAATTCCTTTTTAAAACGTTTATAAAAGTCCCCTGTAATTTCATCTGGTCCAGGAGATGGCTGAAGGACCATATGAGATCCATGGGCCACATTTTCCCCACCCCGACATGGAATTATAAAATGGCTGCTGGGTAATACTTTCCTCCTTATTTTCCTACATCAGGAAGTGAGCCCAACCTTGGCTTGGAGAAACAAAAAACAGAAGAGTCTAGGTGTTTCCTAGGGTCACTGTGGGCAGAACTGGCTACCATGTATTGTGATGTGGAAAATCCAGTCAGGCCATCAGGACAAATATCATAGTGCCTGAGGGTGTAGTTAGGATGACAAGCCCCACTAAGCTTAGTGGTAAAAACATGCATAGGGTGAATCATAGAATCATAGAAATGTAGAGTTGGAAGAGACCACAGGGGCCATCCAGTCCAACTCCCTCCCATGCAGGAACACCCTCAAAGTACTCCCGACAGATGGCCATCCAGCCTCCAGGATCCAGCGGTCCAGGTACATATACGTGCGCGCGCGCGTGTGTGTGTCTGTGTACATACACCCTCCACCATCTCACAGATGAAAATCAGGATATGTATGACCTAACAAGATCAGGGTGTGATCAAGATGGCAAAGGTTATTAATGAGGAAGAACACACAAGCTAGGAGAGGCTGAAGCCCCTTCCTTTCTCCTTCCCACCCCAAGTTGAGTGCAAACCATGTTTGCACTTTGGACTCAGTTTGCAGCAACTGAAGTCAGCTGAGGACAATGGGGGAAAGTGGGAGGGGGAGAAAGAAACTGAGATGTTTTTAAAAGCAACTGAAAAATGAGATGACAGCAGATTAATCAAGACAGTTCCTAGACAGTTGGAGGACATGCTGTTAAAGGGGGACAGAAACTGAGGACTTTATCACACCAGCCTGTTGTCTCACAGCAATTGTGTTATTTAAAGAAACAAGAACAATATAAAAAAATAATTATCACATCTTCAACAACTCAGTGCTGCAAATTTAGTGATGTAAGGTTCTACATTCGGTCTCCACATGAACCTGCTGCCCCTGCCTCCCCCTCCCAATGTCATCACTACTTAACACATGCAACATATTTTTCTTTTCTTCTTTTTTCTTTCCACAATTCCAGCATCTGGAAGACTCACTCCTTGTCATTTTGGCATTGTATGTTCTGTCATGTCAACATTTTGGCATTTGGCTTTTCCAGAGTCATGGTTGGTTTTCTTTTTTGCCATAGTGGTGTGACTGTGGCATGCTGACGCCCACCAAGGCAGTGCTAGTTCACATTTACACCAAAAGCAAAATAATAATACTAACAATACTTATTTGAATGCTAATTTGAATAATAATAAAAATAATAATGATAATACTGGGGAATGGGGAATGGAGTAAAAGCAATGTTGTTCACTTGAATCATGATGTACTCGTAGTCCAGACACTAGAAGTGAAATAAGCTCACCCTGCTTGGGGATAAGCAGGAGCAAAGGGGCAAACAACACCCACTGACACCACATGTCTGCTGCAATATCAGAAGTGCAGCAGAAAGAAAGGACTACATGAACAGGTAATCACGGAAAGGCAGTGTTATTGGAGCAGTGAATGAAAAGAGACAACCCAATAACCATGAGCATGCAAATCAACAACGGGGGAGAGATCAAAAACAGAACTAAGCCAATGGATTGTGCAACAAACCCAGAATGTGATGAAGCCCTACGATCCTCTGGAGAGGCCCTTCGCTCAGTCCCACCACATTCTCAGGAACTCCCTTCTTAGGGAAGTGAGGATTGCCTCATTCTTGCTCTCCTTCTGTCAGCAAGATAAAACACTTTTTATGCCATCAAGCTTGTAGAGACTGACTGAGGCAGGCTTTTAATGGGGTGATACTGATTTTAAGGTTTGTAGATAGTCTCTTAATAAGTTGTAATGTTTTAAATATTTAATTATTTAACTTTATAAATTTGTTTTTAAAACAACTTTATACTTTTACTGAAACTTTTGTACAGTTTTCAATCTGTGTTGGTTTTAAATATGCTGTTAGCTGCCCTGAGTCTCATTATTGGGAGAAAGCTGGATATAAATGAGAAATAAATAAATAAATAAATATTAGAATGTGATATTAAGAGCAGAAGGAGCTCTTTTGATTTTCCTCAGACTCAAAAAAGCAGAATGTTAATCTAAAAGAAGGTCCTGCTCACTGTGAGATGTTGCTTCACTAAAGCGATTTGAAATGCATGCTTCATAGATCTGATTGACCTTTTGGGTTATTTGATCATTTTATTAAATCCTGAATGCTGGAAACAATCACTACAAAAGAAATGGGTCTTAAATTAAAGGTGATTGCCAAAGGAAAGATGCTAACTTTTGGGAGGTGGATAGGTTAGAGGAGGTGAGTTGATGATTCACTCTATTTATATTCAGAGAGCTTGCAACCAAATACAAGAAGCTGTCCCCCTCTTTTGACACCCTGTTATCCTTTTGACACCCTGTTATCTGACAACTCATGCTTTTGATCCTTCCAAATTAAGGACAACTCCCATTAATTCGATGGGGATTCCACTATTTCTTGCCTATGGAGGCTCACTTGGGGCTGCTTGTATGCATGTGCTGCTTGCAAAGTGAGCTGAGAGGGGAGAAAAGGCACTAAGCTGAATAAGCAACTGAAAAGAACACTTATGCAGTCAGTCCCAAGTGAGCCTCCGTTAAGTCCTTCTTGCTCCTGCAGTACAGTAAATGGGTTCCGCTTCTCAACCAATTCCACTTTCTGACAGTGCTCCAGTCCCTAGCCTGTCAAATAAGTAGAAGAAGCCTATAGTGACCACTTCTTTGAGGGGACTGTATTCGTCTGCAAGCTTCCAAAGATCTTCAAGGAAAAGTGTGATAATAATCCAAACAGCACAAGCCAGGAATCCTCTCAGGAAAAGAAATACATTCCCTGTGTTTCCTGGACAGGTTGCATGGTTATCCTTTACATCAAGCGACATTTTTATTTATAGATTAAATATAATTGATCTCACTTTAGATGCCTATGGACATTTTGCTCATCTCCAAAATGTAATAAAATGTACGTGGTAAATTTATCAAGTTTTTAAAAGCAAGGGATAATTGAACTAAAATTAATTCTAATCAGCTGATAGAGTCATTTAAATTCCATCTTAAATACGCATGAAAAGGGAGAACAAAAATCATTCCTGTGTAACACCAAAGTGGGGAGCTTTTTGGGTAGTGCTGTGTACATAAAAAATGCTCTCTTTTAAAGAGGTGTGTCTTTGAAGTTTCTTTGAAAAATGCATTAGTCTGCTATACATTTTTGTGGCTTCATAGTTTTATCATTAATGTTAAAGTTTTTATTCCATGCACTTGCAGAGAGAGAGAGAGAGCTTGAGTCCAGTCTGAGAGAAAGTCAGGATATAAATAAAGTGGCGGATGAATAGATAAAATGGGAGAGAGAGAGAAAACAAAATAATGATCACAGATAATTTACATAACTTCAAACGAGACAATGAAGATATTGAAAGTTCCAGATTTTCCATACTTTGGCTCAATCATTAGCCAGAAGGGAGACTGCAGTCAAGAAATCAGACATCTAGGACTTGGAAAGGCAACTATGAGAGAACCATATGAGATCCTGAAGTGTAAAGCTGTATCATTGAATATTAAAGTTAGGATTGTCTATGTCAACATATCTCCAATTTCTCCGTATGGTTGTAAAAGCTATACTGTGAAGAAAGCTGGCAAGAAAATCAACTCATTCAAAATGTGGTGCTGGGAGGAGAGTTCTATGGATACCATGGACTGCTAAAAAGTATAGTGATTTGAGTGTTGGACTACAACCCTGGAGACCAAAGTTGGATTCTCTGCTTGGCCATGGAAACCAACTGTGTGACTTAGGGCGTATCACACACACACAGCTCCAGAAAACGCAGTGACAGCTTCACCTTAGGGTCACCTTAAATCAGAAATGACTTGAAGGCACACAACAAAGAGCAAATCATTCCTGAAATCTCCTTAGAAGCCATGATGACTAAACTGAGACTGGCATATTTTAGACATATCATGAGAAGACAGGACTCACTAGACTCACTTGAAAAGAAAATAATGCTTGGTAAGGCAGCCCTGGTTAGTTTCTGACTGAGGGACTGCCAATGAATACCAGGTGCTGTAGGCTATGTTTCGGGGGAAGGAACTGGGAAACTCACCTCTGAGGCACATAAATCAAGAGTGTAAGGCAAGACATAAGTCAAAATTTGTAAAATTAATGGAACGTTATGATGAGTGGTAGAGTGTGTTGTTGTTGTTGTTGTTGTTGTTAAACTCAAAAAAGCCCCATTCCCTTGCTTTGTTATTTTAGCAAATGGTGGGGAGTCCCTCCCTAAACAATGTATTGCAAACACACCTCTATAGTGCACATGCTTGGCTACATGCCCCTCACAGGCTCAGCTTTCACTTTCCTCTGCTCTGTGAACATTTGAGTGCTGTCACACTGGTACCAGCGTATCTATAGGTAGGAACCTCAGTTAGTCCTGTGAGCAGGGTTCAATGAGTGAGTTACAACATATAAATCTGAAATAACAGCAACTATATTAATTATAATCATTTTGCTAATATGAAGGGTGAAATGTATGAGAATGGGCTGTCAAGGGTATCCAAGTGAAAAAAGTTTGGGAACCATTGGTGTAGATCATGAAATGCTATGGAGTGCTCTTAAAGAAATGGGTGTGCTACAACATTTGACTGTACAGATACAAAATCTGTACTCAGGACAAGAAGCTACAACAGGACAAAATAAAGAGAAACTGAATGGTTTCCAGTTGACAAGGGGGTCAGGCAAGGCTGGATGTTATCACCCTATATGTTTAATTTGTGCACTGAACATATCATACGTAAAGCAGGATTAGACTCAGAGGAAGGAAGTGTGCAAATTGGAGGAAGGAACACCAACAGTTTAAGATAATGCAGATGACACCATACTGTTAGCAGAAAACAGCAAAGACTTGCAACAATTACTGAAGAAACTCAAGGCAGAAAGTGCAAAGGCAGGTTTACAGTTGAACATAAGAAAATGAGAGGGAAAGAGAGAAGCAGTTGGAGTTTTGTGGCCCTCCAGATGTTGTAGGTGTGTGGCTATGTTGGCTAGGTCTGCTGAGAGTTGCAGTTCAGTAACTTGGAGGGCTATGCCAAACTTCCTGGGGTGGGGTGGGACAGACTACATCCAATGCAAGTACTGTATACCAGTTGAAATGAATTAAACTTGCTAATCACCACTTACATAAGTCACCTTGATTTCACTAGGTCTGCTCAAGTAGCCAGTGTGGTGGAGTGGCCTGAGCATTGGACTATGATTCAGGAGAGCAAGGTTCAAATTTCTGCTTAGCCATACTCTCTCAGCCTCAGAGGGAAGCAAAGGCAAACCCCTTCTGAACAAATATTGCCCCCCTCCCAAAAACACAATAGGTTTGCCTTAGAGTCAACATAAATTGGAAATGACTTGAAGGCACTCAATAAAAACTCTAGTAGAAAGTAAAGTTGGATTTAGTTAAAAGACAGTTATCCCATTAATGATCATTTGGGTTTTAATTCTTCCAAGATACTCCAAAATATTCAAAGAATCATAGAATCATAGAGTTGTAAGAGACCCCAGGGGCCATCGAGTCCAACCCCCTGCTATGCAGGAACACCCATCAAAGTATTCCAAACAGATGACCATCCAGCCTCTGCTTAAAAACCTCCAAAGAAGGAGACTCTACCACACTCCGAGGCAGCATATTCCACTGCCAGAAAGCTCTGACCATCAGGAAGTTCTTCTTGAGGTTGAAGTGGAATCTCCTTCCCTGCAGCTTGAATCCATTGCTTCTTGTCCTAGTCTCTGGAGTGGTAGAGAACAAGCCTGCTCCCTCCTCAACATGACATCCCTTCAAATATTTAAACATGGCTATCATGTCCCCTCTTAACCTTCTCTTCTGCAGACTAAACATTCCCAGCTCCCTAAGCCGTTCTTCATAGGGCATGGCTTCCAGACCCTTCACCATTTTGGTCGCCCTCCTCTGGACATGTTCCAGCTTGTCGACATCCTTCTTGAATTGAGGTGCGCAGAACTGGACACAGTATTCCAAATGAGGCGTAACCAATGCAGAATAGAGTGGTACCATTACCTCCCTCAATCTAGACACCATACTCCCATTGATGCAACCAAGAATCGCGTTGGCTTTCTTGGCTGCCGCGTCACACTGCTGACTCATGTTCAGCTCGTGATCTACCAAGACTCCTACATTCTTTTCACACGTACTGCCATCCAGTCAAACATCCCCCATCCTATACTTGTCATTTTCATTTTTTCTGCCCAAGTGCAGGACCCTACATTTCTCTCTGTTGAAATTCATTTTATTAGCTTTGGCCCAGCTCTCCAATCTGTCAAGGTCGTATTGAAATTTGAGCCTATCCTCTGAAGTGTTAGCAACCCCTCCCAGTTTGATATCATCTGCAAATTTGTTCAGCATGCCCTCCACTCCTTCATCTAAGTCATTGATGAAGATGTTGAATAGCACTGGGCCCAGGACAGAACCCCGTGGCACCCCACTAGTCACTTCTCTCCAGGATGAAAAGCAGCCATTGGTGATCACTCTTTGGGTGCGGTCAGTCAACCAATTACAAATCCAACTAACAGTAGCCCTGTCCAGCCGGCATTTTACTAGCTTCTTTGCAAGAATATCATGGGGAACTTTGTCAAAGACCTTACTGAGGTCAAGATATGCTACATCTACAGCATTCCGTTCGTCTATCAAACTTGTAACCCTATCATAAAAAGAGATAAGATTAGTCTGGCATGACTTATTTCTGAGAAATTCATGCTGGCTTTTAGTGATTACAGCATTGCTTTCTAAGTAATTACAAACTGACTCTTTAATGATTTGCTCTAGGATCTTTCCTGGAATTGATGTCAGGCTTACCGGGCGATAATTATTAGGGTCCTCTTTTTTCCCCTTCTTGAAGATGAGGATGACATTTGCCCTCCAGTCTGCTGGAACTTCTCCTGTTCTCCAAGAGTTCTGAACGATTATTGCAAATAGTTCAGAAATGACTTCTGCCAGTTCTTTTAACATCCTTGGATTTAATTCATCTGGCCCTGGGGACTTGAATTCATTTAGTTTAGCCAGACATTCCTGTACTACTTCTCTACTTATTCTGTGCTGCACTTCCTTCGCTTCCTCACCTGCTGCCCATGCCCCAGGTTGAATACTTCTATTCTTTTGGGGGAAAACTGAGGCAAAGAAGGTATTGAGTAGTTCTGCCTTCTCATTCCCTCCCCCCCCCCCATTATTAATTGGTCACCTTCTCCACATAGTGATCCTATCATTTCCTTGTTTTTCCTTTTGCTGCGGACATATCTAAAAAAGCCCTTTTTATTGTTTGTGATGTCTCTGGCAAGCCAGAGTTCAGCTTTAGCTTCCCTGACTTTCTCCCTACATCTCCTGGCTATTTGCTTGAATTCCCCTTTGGTGGTTTCACCATTCTTCCATTTCCTGTACATGTTTCTTTTAACACTTAGCTCAGCTGAGAGTTCTTCAGTCAACCATTCTGGTTTCTTTAGACACCTGCCATTTTTCCTCCTTATTGGCAAGTTTTCAATTGTGCCTTCAGTATCTCACTTTTAAGAAACTCCCATCCGTCATTAACTCCTTTCTCTTTTAGTATTCTTGTCCACGGGATTTCAGCAAGTAACTCCCTAAGTTTAGAGAAATCAGCTTTCTTAAAGTTTAAGATGCGTGTCTGGCTACACCTGGCTTCTCCTTCCCACTGGATGACAAACTCCAAGAGAGCATGGCCATTCCCCCCTAAGGATCCCACCACATCCACTTCATCAACTAGGTTGTCCCTGTTGGTCAGGATCAGATCTAAAATAGCCAATACCCTTGTCACCTCTTTCAACTTCTGGACCATGAAACTGTCTGCAAGGCAAGCAAGAAACCTGTTGGAACTTGCAGTCTTTGCAGAATTTGACCACCAACAAATATCAGGATAATTGAAATCTCCCATTAACACGGCATCTCTCCTTTTTGAATGTGTCGTCATCTGCTCCAGGAAGGCCTCATCCAAGTCCTCAGGCTGGCCCGGAGGCTTGTAGCAAACCCTCACAATCATATCCCTATTGTTTCTTGCTCCCTTAATTCTTACCCATATGCTCTCAACTTGGCTTCCCAGATTTAAGTCATGGATTTCTTCACAGGTGAAAACATCCTTGACATATAAGGCTGCTACTCCTCCTTTCTTGTTTGGTCTATTTCTGCAAAATAAGTTATACCCCTTATTCCTTGGATTAAAAATGCAATGACATTTGCCCCAGTTGAAAATACATTTGATGAGCATGTGGAACACCCAGGGAATGACTTGGCAAGTTATGACATATTCCCTAGGGGACCTGTAGTAAGGGCTGAGTCATGATAGTGAAATCATGGCAACGGGTTGCATCATGCAAATGGCCCTGAGTGATGACATGGAAGCAGGTGTGTATAAAAGAGGGGCAGGAATGCTTTCACTCTCTCTGACTCCGTCTCTCTGCCTCCGAATCTCTGCCTGTGGATCTGCATATCCTGTGTATAGATGTATATACTGCAACTGTGAAGATTAAAGCCTCCAGGTATTTTGGATGACAAACTCTGTGTCCGTGATTTTACTAACCAGTGGGTAGAGCGGTCAGAGCTGATGCTGTAGTTGTACTCTGCTGCACACGCTGTTTGCTGTTTGGAAACTCTGCTGTGTTTATGCTTGTCTCTGAGACACTATTTGTCCAGAGAGCAGCGGTTTTGGGGAGGATTTTGTGCTGGTGCTGTAAATCATCTCCCATCATTCCAATCATGAGATTCATCCCACCAGATTCCAGTGATGCCTATTACATCATATTTTTTTGTTGTTGTACTAAGAGTTGGAGTTCATCTTGCTTGTTGCCCATGCTCTGTGCATTAGTGTAGAGACACTTGAAACGATGTGCCCTTTGCGGAATTCCTGTACTAAAGTTACTTTCCCTCTCCCTGTTGGTCTCCAGTTCTACTTGGCCTGCCCTATCCATATCATTTGGGCTATTTCTCACAGCACTCACTGAATCCTTGCCCAGAATACTACTGTCCCCCTTCACAGTCAAACTCAGTTTAAAGACCTCCTGATCCGTTTTGCGAGACTGTTTGCAAAAACATTCCGGCCAACGGTTGTAAGGTGCAGGCCATTCCTTGTTAGAAGACCAGCCTCGTGGAAATGGAGGCCATGATCCAAAAATCTGAATCGCTTCTGGCGGCACCATCTTCAGAGCCAGTTGTTGATCTCCACTATTCTTCTTTCCCTTCATGGGCCATGTCCTTCCACTGGGAAAAGAGATGAAATGACAACCTGTGCACGAAGGTCCTTCAGCTTCCTACCCATAAGCTCGTAATCCTTTGTGATGCGGTGAAAGCTGCGCCTCACCGTGTCATTGGTTCCGACATGGACCAAAAGGAGGGGGTTATGGTCAGTGGGTTTGACCAGTCTTGTTAGCCTCTCCGTTATGTCTTTGATTTTGGCCCCAGGGAGACAGCACACCTCACGATTGATTCTGTCTGGGTTGCAAATGATCAATTCCATTCCTCTCAGCAAAGAGTCTCCAACCACTATAACTCGTCTCCTCTGAGGCTTGTCGGGAGTTACTCGATGAGCAGATTCCCTCACAGCCGCCTGAACTTTCTGTTCGTGCTGAGAGTGTTGGTGCTGCTGCTGTTGGATGCTCTTCTGCTGGTGTTGGGGTTCCTGTTGCTGATGTTGGATTTCCTTCGGATGACGTTCCATGACCTCTTCTTGCTGTTCCACTTTGTCATTAATAAAGTCAAGAACTTGGAAGCAATTCTGTAGCCTGATAGTCTCCATGTGGCACCTTGTCTTTCTGCTCCTGCATGTCACATTTGTCCAAGCATCCATCTCCCTGTTTTGTGAACCAGCTTCTTCGTCCTCTAGCTCCTCGGTGCACTCCGTCTTCAAAAAGGTCCTCTCAGCCCTATCCAGGAACTCCTCTCCGTTCCTAATAATGCGGAGATTTGAAACGCATGCCTATTACATCTCAACAGGGGTGTGGCAGGACAATTTTCATAGGGGTGGGAGGAGGAGGGCAGCAGGATGGTTTGCAGAAAGAGGTTTCTATGGAAAAATGTTTTCACAGGTTCTCAAAAATATCCACCAATTAATCTGTTTTAATTAGAAAGTATGTCATCAAGTGTCCCCAAAATCAATATCAATTTAAAATACAATATTTTCCACATGCAAATCTAAATTAAATAGCAATTACTAAGAACTGAATGCATATCATGCAAGCTAACCTACTGTTAATAACTAATGCACTATCATTTTCTTGCAAACTTGCAGAGATACAGTTCATTTGAAATACCTTCAAGTAAGTTGCTTTCAAAAGCCAGGATTACTAAATTTGCTTTTATCTAATGAAACCCTGAATATCTGTATGATGTTAGCTCATGTGTGAAAGTCAAGAATGATTTTCACATACAGATGTAGAAGCACCAAAAGTGAGTCTTGCAACATACAAAATATATATGCATAGAAAGGCACACATGATGTTTTAGTAAGTTCATCAAGTGTTGGAATTTTGCAGGACTCTACTATATCTTGTTATTTGGATGCCTAAACTGTATTTCTAAATATTTACCTGCAGTTTTAGAAATTTAAGAACTGAAGAAAATTTTCAATTGAGGGGTAGAATTGTTATTGGGGGGCAATGCCTACATTTCCCCCATTGCTACACCCCTCCTTCTCAAGCTCTTCCCTCATCTCTCTTCCCTTCAGATTTCTCTGCTTTTCTTCATGAAGTCCTGAATTTAGAAAAATTAAAATATATATCTGCAACAGAGGTGAATAAAATAATTGGATTGGTTCATGTATATTTCTCTGTGTGATATATAGATAAAAAAGGGGAAATGATATATAGTAAAGAGAGAAATAAAATGGGTCCAAGAGTAAATCAAACTTGAGCTCTCCTTAGAAGCCAAGATGACCATACTGAGACTGTCATACTTTGGATGTATCATGAGAAAACACAATGGCCATGATTCTAGATTAGCTATTTAGCCACACAAACTACCTTAGTTACATAGTTAATACCATCTCCCAGTCTGACCCCTCCCAGGCAGCAGCTGCTGCAAGCAAAAGAGTTCTGTGCTCCCGTCAATCAGCATGCAGCAGATTGACATTTCCCCTCTCCCTCCAGATATCTCTGGTGTGACAGTCAGAAGCAGGATCACTGTTGCAATTTCTCTATGCATTGGAGATCGCTCACAGGAGAAGGTTGGAAATGTCAGTCTGCTGCATCCTGATCAACACAACAGAGACCCATTGCTCATAGTGACTGCTGCCTAGTAAGTCCAGATTGGGAGACTTTCATGAACTCTGTGTACACTTTGTTCTATTGAAAATGTAGGGGTCATGAATAGAACACCAGTCATGAATGCATAATTCTAAGGGCCTTTCTGCACTACACTGTCATAGTGCTATTTTTCCACTTTCAACATTCTATGGAACTCTGGGGTTTCCAGTTTAGAGAAGGGCATTTAGAATTCTCAGCCAGAGAGCTCTTTGGTCTCAGTAACCCCAGAATTCACAGGATGTTGAAAGTGAAATAATAGCACTATAACATTGTAGTGCAGAAAGGTCCTAAGTTATGTTTTTGCAACTACCTTTGTAAATTCCAGCTTACAATGCCTGGTAAGGTAAAAGGCAGTAGGAAAAAAGCAAGACTGCATAACAGGTGGACAGACTCAATCAGGGAAGCCACAAGCCTGACTTTGCAAGACCTGAGCAGGACTGTTGATAACAAATGACTTGGAGATCTCTCATTCACACAGTCGTCATAAGTGTAAGTGAACTTGATGACAATTATTGACAACAAGAATATAGTAAAGGAATAAAAGATAAAGAGGGGAAAAAAGAAACCATAAAACAGGAAAGAGAAAGAAGGGGAAATTGAAGGAGCAACACTTCAGCATCACTGACAGTCTTTTTTGGTCCTATGGTAATTATTTTATGGTATATTTGCTATTCACCACTCTGGAATTTATTAGGTGATGGGTGGTGTATAAATCTGCCAAGTAAATAAATAAATGGCTCTCCATTCCAAGGGCTCTTCTTTCTAAACAACAATATTTACTCAGCCAGACACTAAGCTCAAGTGAAAGTTGACTTTATTACCTTTAGTGACATGAGACGATCTGTTACTGAGCAACCCTGCATTATGTGTGTGTGTGTGTGTGTACGCACACGCACACACATCTAATATATAAAAGTCAAAGTTTGTGAGTTTGTCTGTGTCAGACTGGCTGCCTGTGAAGATTCTACGGAATCCTGGGGTTGTCAGTTTAGCGAAGGGCCTGTAGAATTCTCAGCCAGAGAGCTCTTGGGCCTCAGCCTGGTTGCTATGGAGATGAGGCCTACCAGCAAGAAAGAGGAGGGCACTGTATTTCCCTTAGGAACCCAACCTCTGTATGTTAATAACTCTGAATATAGATTGGATTGGGGAATACAAGCAAAAGTTACAGATACAACAAAGTTTGGGGAATTAGACACACAGGATCTCAAAACCACAGGTATTTCAACCGCATCTAATCCCTAAGGTAAGGTAATTCTTAAGGTATTTCTAACAAGTATTACCTATGAGAAAATAAAATCCACAAGTACTAAACAAGACAATTTGGGGAATTAGAACATAGGATCTCAAATCTTTCTAACAAGTATTATCTATGAGAAAATAAAATCCCAGGCAATGCTGGATGTATATGCTAGTATAAATATATAACTTAGAATCAGGCTGAGAAAAGAGAGGTGTGGCTGACCTATTGATTACCTCTGACTTAGGAACTTGCTTCCCTCACCTGTCTGTTTCTTATAAAGAGAGAAACAAGCAACCAGCTGGTATATGTATATGCTATTAAAGGTGAGCGATCTGCAGAAAAAGATCATAGAAGATTTGTACATCTTGGAGAGAAAAGGGAAGAAAAACACCACATACACTCCAGCTGACCATGTGGTGTACTCCTTAGCAAATCTATGAAGCATAGTTTGAACATTTAGCATAAAATCAAGGGGACTGAAAAAGCAAAACAAAACAAAACAATGACCCTGTGAGCCATTTAGCAAGAGCAGCTCAGTTCGGCTGTCCTGCTCCACTTGAGAGGGTTGCTATGTTGCTTGAGCAGGCTCTTTGATGTTTACACTGGAAATCTACACTTTTGAAATCAAGAAAGCATGGAAGAAAATGGAGACACAGCATCTTTGGAAGTCAGGCACTTTCTCACTGGCCCTTGGCTTAAGGTGGGGGAAAACATCCTGTCTCTTCCTTCTTTGAATTTACACTGGGAAATGAATTGTGCTTAAATTCAGGAGAAGATATTGGTTTAGTTCAGAGAGAATTTATTTATGACTTGAGTCTTCTGCTACATATATCAAAGTAAAACAACACAATAAGCTACCTCTTTCTTGTTACTTTAGTACTTTGACATGGGCTAGTCAGTCAGCAGGTACCTTACAATATGGTTGTTGTCGTGTGCATTCAAATCATTTCCAATTTACGGTGAACCTAAGAAAAATCTATCATGGGTTTTCTCGGTATGAGTATGTGTGACACACCCAAGGCCAGCCAGTGGGTTTCCACGACCAAGCAGGGAACTGGAGTCTGGTCTACAGGGTTGTAGTTCAATGCTCAATGTAGTTCAATGCACACTATCTTTTGATAAACAACTCTGAATTAGATGTTTTTATTTCTAAAACAAGAGATCCTAAGAACTCAACAGACCTTTTAAAGGGATATTTTAGGCAGTATCATATCAGAAGCATTAAGTTTGGGGTGTTACAAAGCTACTATTTCTCTCCACCACACATGGCCATTTTATGTTACGTCAAACCAGAACTGTAACTCCAGAGTCAGATCTTTTGACTTTAATGGTCAAAGAGGTGCTGTTAAATCATTGTGTGAGGACCTCTGAGTAGCCCTGAGCACTGACAGACTGTTTGTACAGGGAGCACTGTGACAGCAAACCTTCTTCCTCTTAAGGTAATCCCAATGATGTCAGCATGACTATTCCCACATGTGTGGTTCAAAGGGACTAAGGACTATCATTTGTTGTTTGTCCAATAACTTCAAGGGCAGGTGGATTATTGTGTCTGTTGTTTATTCATGGGCATTGTGTATGTATGTGTTGCCTTTAGAATTGCCTTCAGGCTAGCTGTAAAAGTGGCCATAAGGTTTCTCATGCTAAATAAGGAGCAATTTTTGAAGTCAACATATGGTTATATGGTTTCGCAATGCATTTCTATATGAAGTTGTGAATCACTCCTGCCTGCCTCTCTGGGAAAGAGAGGGAGCCCTATGTTCAGCGTTGTTGCCAGATTCTTTGCTGTGTTTGGTTGTGCTTCTAATCTAACCTGACTGCTTATAATGACCTTGTCCTCAGTTTACCTATCAGTACAGTGGCAAGGTTGATAGCTAGTTTTAAAAAAGAAACAAACAGAGGGAGGGAAGAGAACACCTCCCCAAATTATTTCCTATGAGTGAGAAAACTCACAAATTGCCAATTTGGACAGGTTCAAGTGTTTATATTAATCTCATCCTGTTACTCAAGTTAAAAAGATTAAGATTTCTAGAGCTGAGCACATGATCTTGATCTTTTTTTAGTTTCCCTGTGTTTAAAAAAAAATTAGTGAAGTGAAATGCTGGTGGCTTATAACTGCATGGCAGTTATGCAATGAAAAAATATCTTAATGTGTAAATTAATCTTTCAAGTATTTCAGCTGCAATAATACTTGGGATGCAGGTGTATGTGAACAAATACTTATAGGAACCAAAACTACTATTTCCTGACTACAATACTAGAAGTAGCGGGTTTTTTACCTCCTGAGTATCAAGGTCTTTGATATATTCAACATAACCCAGTTGCATCCACATCCAGAGCCTGGACAAGTTCATTTTTAGAATTGCAACACCAGGAGTTACCCAAACCAGCATGATAAGTAACTTGTCCAAACTCTGTCCACAACCTGATGGGATGTATCAAGTACATAGTGGCTAGGTTTTTCAGGCTATTTTAGATGACAGTTGGTGTCTCCAAATGGGTAAAAAATTCTCAGGAGGTTAGTCACAAATGGGGTAACTATATGTCCTATTTCACAGAGGAGATTTCTCCGTTTGAATTCACCCTCTGTTTGAAGGGCTGTCCTGTTCAAATTCAGAGGACAGAGGACCAGAAAAAATCAAGACAACAGCCCACCAAGAGTTAACACCTGTATAGCAGTAAACAAAGCAGTTGCAAAAGTCACCAGAGCTTCTTTCACATGGCATAATTATAGCACTATGATTCCACTTTAACCATCCTGGCTACATCTTCTGGAGCCCTTGTGTTTGTAATTTGGGGAGGCAATAGAACTCTCTAGGCAACAATTCTCTGTGTGTGTGTGCGCGCGCGCGCATGCACGCATGTGCGCACATGCCCTCAAGTTGCCTATCGACTTATGGTGACCTCATGAATTTAATTAATTTTCTTAACCAAGGAATAATCACAGGTGGTTTTGTCAGTTCCTTCCTCTGAGATATAGCCCACAGCACCTGGTATTCATCAGTGGTTTCCCATTCAAGTATTAACCAGGGGTGACCCTGCCTAGCTTCCAAGATCAGAGAGATCAGACAATTAAGATCTCTGAGCACCCCTCCCTAAGCAGTAAATCCCAGGATTCCACAGGATGGAACCATTGTGTTGTGACTATGTGGCCCTGGTCAGTCTTTCCCAGTAGAGGAAAATTTTGCATTGTGTTTCCATTAAAATGACAATCATCATTTGTAAAACTGCTTTATTTGTCCTTTTTGTGTGTGTGAGATATGTCCTCATTTTTAGCTATGCCTAGGTGACTACTCATAGAATCATAGAATTGGAAGAGACCCAGGGGCCATCTAGTCCAACCCCCTGCTATGCAGGAACACACATCAAAGCATTCCCAACAGATGGCCATCCAGCCTCTGCTTAACCTCCAAAGGAGGAGACTCCACCACACTCCGAGGCAGCATATTCCACTACCAGACAGCTCTGACCATCAGGAAGTTCTTCCTGAGGTTCAGGTGGAATCTCCTTTCCTGCAGCTTGAATCCATTGCCCCTTGTCCTAGTCCCTGGAGCAGCAGAAAACAAGGCCACTGCCTCCTTGACATGACATCCCCTCAAATATTTGAACATGGCTACCATGTCCCCTCTTAACCTTCTCTTCTGCAGACTAAACATACCCAGCTCCCTAAGCCGTTCCTTATAGGGCATGGCTTCAAAACTCTTCACCATTTTGGTGACCCTCCTCTGGACATGTTCCAGTTTGTTGATATCCTTCTTGAATTGAGGTGCCCAGAACTGGACACAGTATTCCAAATTAGGTCTAACCAATGCATAATAGAGTGGTACCATCACCTCCCTTGATCTAGTAACCATACTCCTATTGATGCAACCAAGAATTGTATTGGCTTTCTTGGCTGCCACATCACACTGCTGACTCATGTTCAGCTTGTGATTCACCAAGACTCCTAGATCCCTTTCATACATACTGCTATCCAGCCACACGTCCCCCATCCTATATTTGTGCATTCCATTTTTTCTGCCTAAGTGTAGGACTTTACATTTTTCTCTGTTGAAATTCATTTTCTTAGGTTTGGCCCAGCAATCTAATCTGTCAAGGTCATTTTGAAATTTGATCCCATCTTCTAGGGTATTAGCAACCCATCTCAATTTGGTGTCATCTGCAGATTTGATCAGCATGCCCTTTACTCCTTCATCCAAGTCATTGATGAAGATGTTGAATAGCACTGGGCCCTAGACAGAACTCTATGGTACCCCACCAGTCAGTTCTCTCCAGGACGAAAAGCTGCCATTGATGGGTACTCTTTGGGTTCGGTCGGTCAACCAATTACAAATCCACTTAACAGTAGCTCTGCCCAGCCTGCACTTTACTAGCTTCTTTGCAAGAATGTCATCGGGAACTTTGTCAAAGGCCTTACTGAAATCAAGATATGCTATCTCTACAGCATTCCCTTCATCTATCAAGCTTGTAACCCTATTGTAAAAAGAGATAAGTTTAGTCTGGCATGAATTATTTCTAAGAAATCCATGTTGATTTTTAGTGATTACGGCATTGCTGTCTAAGTAATTACAAACTGACTGTTTAATTATCTGCTGGTATTGATGTCAGGCTGACCAAGCAATAATTATGTGGGTCCTCTTTTTTTCCCTTCTTGAAGATGGGGATGACATTTGTCCTCCTCCAGTCTGCTGGGATTTTTCCTGTTCTCTAAGAGTTCTCAAAGATTATTGTGAGTGGCTCAGAAATGACTTCTGCCAGTTCTTTTAATATCCTTGTTAATACTCACCACAACTTAGACAGGGCTGTAATCAGGGTAATTACTGGGGGGGGGATGGCAGCATTGCCCCTCAAATAAGAATTCTGTCCCCCCAATGACATTTTCCTTCAATCCTAAAGTTTCTGGTTTTGCAGAGATAGAGACACTGGAAATTCATATTCCCTTGGCAATTTTGCCTGTGCTTTTTTCTTTGGATGCCTCAACTGTATTTCTAAATGTTCAGTTTTAACTTACTAAAATGCTAGAAATTTGAGGCTGAAAGGAAAATTTCATTTGAGAGGCCAAATGTCATGCCCTACCCTGGAGACTGTGGCAGCTAGGATGAGGATTCTGACTCCGAGGCAGAGGCTTCACTGGAGGCTGAATCATAGAATCGTAGAATCATAGAAATGTAGAGTTGGAAGAGACCACACGGGCCATCCAGTCCAACCCCCTGCCATGCAGGAACACCCTCAAAGCACTCCCGACAGATGGCCATCCAGCCTCTGCTTAAAAACCTCCAAAGAAGGAGACTCCACCACACTCCGAGGCAGCATATTCCACTGCCGGACAGCCCTGACTGTCAGGAAGTTCTTCCTGAGGTTCAGGTGGAATCTCCTTTCCTGCAGCTTGAATCCATTGCTCCTTGTCCTGGTCTCTGGAGCGGCAGAAAACAAGCCCTCTCCCTCCTCTACATGGCATCCCTTCAAATATTTAAACATAGCTATCATGTCCCCTCTTAACCTTCTCTTCTGCAGACTGAACATACCCAGCTCTCTAAGTCTATCCTCATAGGGCTTGGCTTCCAGGCCCTTCACCATTTTGGTCGCCCTCCTCTGGACCTGCTCCAGCCTGACCATGTCCTTCTTGAATTGGGGTGCCCAGAACTGGACACAGGATTCAAGATGAGGTCTAACCAAAGCAGAGTAGAGTGGTACCAGTACCTCCCTCGATCTAGACACCATACTCCTATTGATGCAGCCGAGAATTGCATTGGCTTTCTTGGCTGCCGCATCACACTGCTGACTCATGTTCAGCTTGTGGTCTATTAAGACTCCTAGATCCCTTTCACACGTACTGCCATCCAGCCACGTGTCCCCCATCCTACATTTCTGCATTCCATTTTTTCTACCTAAGTGTAGGACCTTACACTTCTCTCTGCTGAATTTCATTTTGTTAGCCTTGGCCCAGCTCTCCAATCCGTCCAGGTCATTTTGAATTTTGATCCTGTCCTCCGGCGTATTAGCAACCCCTCCCAATTTGGTGTCATCTGCAAATTTGATGAGCATGCCCTCTATTCCTTCATCCAAGTCGTTGATGAAAATATTGAACAGCACTGGGCCCAGGACAGAACCCTGTGGCACCCCGCTAGTCACTTCTCTCCAGGATGAAAAGCAGCCATTGGTGAGCACCCTTTGGGAACGGTCAGTCAACCAGTTACAGATCCACATGACAGTAGCCCTGTCCAGCCCACATTTTACTAGCTTCTTTGCAAGAATGTCATGGGGAACTTTGTCAAAGGCCTTACTGAAATCGAGATATGCTACATCCACAGCATTCCCTTCATCTATCAAGCTAGTAACTCTATCATAAAAAGAAATAAGATTAGTCTGGCATGACTTATTTTTGAGAAATCCATGTGGACTTCTCGTGATTACCGCATTGCTTTCTAAGTGATTAGAAACTGACTGCTTAATGATCTGCTCCAGGATCTTTCCGGGTACTGACGTCAGGCTGACTGGGCGATAATTATTTGGGTCCTCTTTTTTTCCCTTCTTGAAGATGGGGACAACATTTGCCCTCTTCCAGTCTGCTGGAACTTCTCCTGTCCTCCAAGATTTCTCAAAGATTATAGCAAGCGGTTCCGAAATGACCTCTGCCAGTTCTTTTAATATCCTAGGATGCAATTCATCTGGCCCCGGAGACTTGAATTCATCCAGTGTGGCCAGGTATTCCTGTACCACCTCTCTACCTATTATGTGCCGCATTTCCCCTGCTTCCTCCCCTGCTCCCCAACCGCCAGGTTGAGTGCTTGTATCCTTCTGGGAAAAAACTGAGGCAAAGAACGTGTTAAGTAGATCTGCCTTTTCTCTTCCCCCTGTTAGTAATTCACCATCTTCTCTGCGCAGCGATCCTATCGCCTCTTTCTTTTTCCTTTTGCTGCGGACATATTTAAAAAAGCCCTTTTTATTGTGTTTAATGTCTCTGGCCAGCCTAAGTTCGTTCTGTGCTTTAGCCTTTCTGACCTTCTCCCTACATTTCCTGGCTACTTGCTTATATTCTTCTTTGGTGGTTTCCCCCCTCTTCCATTTCCTGTACACGTTTCTCTTAACACTTAGCTCAGCTGAGAGTTCTTTACTCAACCATTCTGGTTTCTTCAGATGCCTTCCATTTTTCCTCCTTATTGGCACAGTTTTAGACGGTGCCTTCAGTATCTCCCTTTTAAGGAACTCCCATGCCTCCTGAACTCCTTTCTCTTTCACTATTCCTGACCACAGAATTTCAGCCAGCAGCTCCTTCAGTTTACAGAAGTCCGCTTTTTTAAAATCTAAGATGAGTGTCTGGCTACACTTATCCTCTCCCTCCCACTGAATGCCAAATTCCAATAGGGCATGGTCACTCCCCCTAAAGATCCAACCACTTCTACCTCATTAACAAGGTCATCCCTATTGGTCAGGATCAGATCTAGAATATTTGATCCCCTTGTCGCCTCTTCCACCTTCTGGGCCATGAAATTGCCTGCAAGAGAAGCAAGAAACTTGCTGGACCTTGCTGTCTTGGCAGAGTTTGACTGCCAACATATATCCGGGTAATTGAAATCTCCTATTATTACTGTATCTCTCCTTTTTGAATGCGCGGTCATTTGGTTGAGGAAGGCGTCATCAAGGTCCTCAGTCTGGGCTGGAGGTCTGTAGTAAACCCCCACCAAAATATCCCTATTGTTTCTCGCTCCCTTAATTCTTACCCAGATGCTCTCGACCTGGCTTTCTGCGTTTAAGTCATGGATCTCTTCACAGGTGAAAACATCCTTGACATACAAGGCTACTCCTCCTCCTTTCTTGTTTGGTCTATTTCTACAAAATAGGCTATACCCCTCTATTCCTACATTCCAATCCTGAGACTCATCCCACCAGGTCTCAGTGATGCCTATCAAATCGTATTTATTTTGTTGTACTAGGAGTTCAAGTTCATCTTGCTTGTTTCCCATACTCTGCGCATTAGTGTAGAGACACTTAAATCCCCGGGCCCTTCCTGCAAGTCCTGTACTATACTTTCTACTCCTCCCACCATTGGACGCTTGTACTACTTGATCAATATAATTTGGGCCTTTCCCCCCTGCACTCGCCATGTCTTTGCCCTGAATGATATTATCTCCCTCCCCAGCAGAACTTAGTTTAAAGACCTCTTAATCCTCCGTGCAAGACTGTTTGCAAAAATATTCTTGCCAAGTTTCGTGAGGTGCAGCCCATCCCTTGCCAGAAGCCCACGTTCATGAAATTCAGGCCGTGTTCCAAAGTCCCAAACCGTTGCTGGTGGCACCATGTGCAGAGCCAGTTGTTGACCTCTGCTATTGCCCTTTCCCTTTGTGCACCATATCCTTGAACAGGGAGGAGAGATGAAATGACCACCTGCGCACCAAGGTCCTTAAGCTTTGTCCCCATAAGCTCGTAGTCCTTTGCAATGTGGTAAAAGCTGTGCCTCACAGTGTCATTGGTTCCGACATGAACCACAATGAGGGGCTTATGGTCAGTGGGCTTGACCAGCCTCGTTAGCCTCTCCGTTATGTGGTTGATCTTGGCCCCAGGAAGACAGCAGACTTCTCGATTGAACTTGTCGGGTTTGCAAATTGCCGGTTCAGTTCCTCTGAGCAAGGAGTCCCCAACAACCAGAACTCGCCTCCTCTGAGGCATGTCCGGGGCTCCTCGACCAGCAGGTTCTTCTAGGACTGCCTGGACACTCTGTTGAGGCTGGGAGTGTTGATCTAGTTCCTTTTGCCGATGTTGGATTCCTTCTTGTTGACATTCTGTTCCCTCCTCCTGGTGCTCCTCATCGCTCATAAGGCTAAGAACTTTGAAGCAATTGTGTAGGTTGAGAGTCTCTGCTTCCTTCCTGGTCCTCCTACTCCTCTGTGTAACATTCCTCCAAGCATCCGTTTCTTGGCCCAGTGTGCTGACTTCCTGATCTGGCAGTTACCCCGCGCATTCGGTCTTCAGGAAGGTCTTCTCTGCCCTATCCGAAAACTCCTCACCTTCCCTAATAAGACGAAGATTAGAAACTCGTGCCTCCAGCTGGCAAACCTTCTCCTCCAAGAAGGTCACCAGCTTGCACTTGGCGCAGGTGTACCCGACAACATCTTGTGGCAAGAAAAGGAACATCCCACAAGTGCTACAGGTGACCATGGCAGCTCCCTCACCTTCCATCCTTGATACTACAGAGAGTAGTACAGGGAGTAGGTCTAGAAAGAATAACAGGACTTTCTTCCTAAAATTCAACTGAATCAAGTACGTCTCCTCTGCTGATCGCCAAGGGATGAATTGGAAGGGTTGAAGAAGAGGGCTTCAACTGCGCGCGCCTTTGGCGCGCGCCGTTGGGAGCTCCTAATAAGACTCCTCCCCCCTAGCTGGCTCCTCCCCCTCATTAGTCAGACCGTGTGCTCAGGGAGAGCACACGGCCAGCACAAGGAGACCTAACAAAAACAATCTACAAACAGACAAACAAGCAAGCACAGCCCCACAAGCCTGTAAACAACACCTGGTCAAGGATGTCTTCACAGACCCAGCTCCCCCTCTGCTCTCTCCTCTGGGAATGTCCCCAGAAGCTCGTTCAGAGGGAGATAATACACAACAACAACAATGGCCTTAGCCAGGAGAACAAATAGAGGAAGACATAGCTGACATACCTACCTTGCAGCAGAGACGCTGTGAAAGGGAGGGCTTGTGTCGCTCAGCCTGTCTAAGTTGCAAGCCAGCCCTAATGAAGGAACGCCTGTGGCGGCAGCATCCATACATAAAAAAGGGCTCTAGCTGGCCTTTCTTTCCAGGGTCAGCAATTGATTCCTTTGGCCCTGAAACCCTGTGATCTTGGATCTAGTTGTCTTGGAACTCTGCCTGTTTGGACTATGGTTTGGACTTTCCCCTTTGGATTTTTCGCTTTAGGCTTCCTTTCTGTTTGGACATTCTTTGACTCTTGCCTTGTAAGTAGGAGCTGTGCCGCTTGTGATTTACCGCCTGCTCTGCCGTGGACACAACACTGAATTCATATGGGGGGATGCCTTCATTTCGCCCCTGTCCCCATAGCTACATGCCTGTCTATAATACTATCCATATGGAGGAGTCTTTCCCATTGAACTAAGTGAGACTTGGTGCTCTGTCAGATTGTAGTTATAGGATTCCATTTTAACTGCTGTAGTTCCATCCTATGAAATCCTGGGATTTGCACTGAGGGGAGGAGTGTTTAAAATTCTCAGCCAGAGAGTTTTAGTGTCTTACCAAACTACAAATTCCAGGATTCCATAGGATGCAGCCTGTGGAACCACAGTGCTATAATTCTGTAGTGTGAAAGAGCCTCAGGTTGTGAGTGGACTTTATTAACCACTCTTGTCTTACCCATTGCTTCCCACTCCACACAGTGCTTAATGCTACAGTTTTATGTGAAGAGTGGAGCTTATGTGGAATGTTCATCCAAGTTTACACCAAAGATTTTGGAAAGGAGATAGTAGAGTTCCCATCAAGGTCCAAAGACTTCTCTGTATTGCTAATTCTATAGGATTATTTATTAGAAGTCACTGCTGGCTGAAACTAGTGCAGGCAGAACAGCATTTTAACAAGTACTGAGGGAAATTTCAGATTGTTTAGATAAGGAGTTTAACATATGAAATTACCAGATCTAGAAGAATAACAAACAAATGAAGTTGCATTTTCACAGGTGCTGGAAAATTAACCACTCTGGTGCCATACTGTTGACATTTTGATAGGGTTTTGAAAGAATATTGGTCTACTCTCTTCTCTATACCACTCTCACCCAATTTTCAGACAATTTTCAGAGTCAGACCAAAACAGTCTAATTCTGTACATTCCTATCCTAGGTCTTTTCTCTTTCTTATACTACCGCATGACAAAATGTTTCTATAATGGCTTTCTATAGAGTTGTCAACACAGGGGCTGCCATTTTGGACTTTCTGCTTGAAGCAGCAAAATAATATATTCTGTCTCAGTGCATACTATTTTTTTTTCTTATTGTATTAGCTTTAAATAGAGATAGCTCCCTATCTCAGTGTCCCTTAGCCAATGTTTCATAGCACTTTCCTTCTCAAGCCTCAGCTAATCTCAGACTCCTTCCTCCCTGACTGCTTTTATCAATGTTTTTAGTCTTCTTGGTTGATTTGGTTTTTAATTTGATCATGTGAACATGCTCATATGAGGACAGAGTCCTCAAACAGGCCATTTGACAACTTGCTGTGAGTTTAATATGGGGCAAGTTTAACACAGGGCAAGCTGGCCACCAGCCTCTTTGGCTACTTTGTGTATAATGTTAATCCAGATATGGGGAACCTTCACAGTCCAGATAGTTTAGGCGAGTGTTTCTCAAACTGTCCAATGTTGAGAACCAGCAACTTTTTTCCACTATGCCAGGGACCAACACCAAATTTGTGTTTATTGGGTACAATGGTTTCTTTCTTTCCTGGAAACTTTCCAGAGACTGGCAGGCAACAGCTTGGGGACCAGCACCAGTCCAGAGACCATCACTTTGAGTAACACTAGTTTAACAACTACTGCAGTCCTTTAGTGTTTGGATGATGGGAATGGAAGGCTAAAGTATGTGGAAGGTGAAAACTTCCCCATCCACGCATTAACCCATAATTTAGAAATACACGAATTAGTTTAATGAGTGCAACATCAGATAGTTTAATGTTACAGGAATTTGCTTTCTCAAGGGTTGAGTAGGAATGCTTCTACCGTGTTTCCCCGAAAATAAGACATACCCATAAAATAAGCCGTAGCAGGATTTCTAAGCATTTGCGCAATATAAGCCATACCCTGAAAATAAGACATAGTGATAGGCGTGGCTATGCAGCGTACTGGTGCGGGCAGCCCCATCAACAAGGTCGGCTCCCCCCATCAGGTCCCGGTCATTCTGTGCGTGCTACAAGCTAAGGCATAGAGGGAGACAGGGTAGAAGCAGCAGGAGGAAGAAGGGGGAGCGAAAAACCAAAAGTTCTCAAGTTTCGCGAACTTTCTTTTTCTCCTCCCTCCAACTCCTCCCTCGCAGAATCCATCCTGGATATAGAATTCCTTTGGATGCTTTCCTTTAGTCACTCCCCCCCTCTTTCCACTGTACACTCCGGACCCCACCTCTCCCCTCCCACTTCCCTCCCCTTTACACAACTTTGTAAGACAATCCCCCCCCTCTGGCGTTCCCCCCTTTGTGCTCTTGAATCTAGCAAAGGTTAAGGAAGGGGAGGGGAAAGCCCCAAAACAGATCCAGGAAAGGAGACCCAAAACAACGCGCCAGCCCGCCCGATCCTCCCAACAATTGGAGGGGGCGAGGGAGGGATTACACCACCATGCTGAAGCCGAGAGTAAGGAGGTTTGGGGAGGGGAAGGGAATCCTGCTTGTTTGCAAACATGACGGTGGGCGGAGGTGGTCGAGACGAGTGGCGTTAAGGAGGAACTGCAGGGAAACGGGCTGCCAAGGGATCGAGGCGGAGGAGGGAAGGCTGGACTTAACTATATTTGAATAAATGTAGATTGTTGTTGTACCATACTTAATAAAAATAAGACATCCCCTGAAAATAAGCCATACTGTGTCTTCTTGAGGAAAAATAAATATAAGACAGTGTCTTATTTTCGGGGAAACACGGTATCTCCTCCCTTGGTACAGTGACGCTGAATAGGACAAAGCAGGAAATGGATGCATGGACACCATTAATCCAGGATCTCTAGATGGAAGCCTGGTGCCCCACAGCCAAGAGGAGCACCAGATGACACACACCCCTGAGACACAGTCAGCAGCACCCCTCCGTGAAAAAACAGGCCCATAATGGTTTAGAGGCTGCAGCCAGCTCAACGTGTTGGTGATTGAGTGAATGTGTGTTTAAAGTTCATTTCCAAAGAATGGTGGCTTGCAGCTGTAAGAGCAAAGCCTCAGGGCATATAGGTTAATCTTATTTATCCCAGTGTCTTAGAAGCCTTCAAAATTAATCATGTAAATAGTTTTGGCTTAGGTTATTGTGGGTTTTCTGGGTTTTGAGACCGTGTTCTATTAGTATTAGTTTTGGCTTAAATGGGAGGGAATTTATACAGAGTCTGTGTTTCCTGGTGGCTAACCAGAACAATAATGCAGATGCAGGATTTCTCTGCCATTCCTGTACACAAATGGGCTCTTAGGACAATTAAAACTGAGCAAGCCATTCTGCTTCATTTGTCCTATTTCCGTGGCTGGAAGAAGAATACATTAGATAATTCAGTTTTCTGTTCCTCAGTATCCAGAGAGCAGACAGCTCACCCATTGGCTCTGAACAGATCAATCAATGCAGTTAATACAACAAACTGCGCTAAAGTGGTACAAAATAAGAACAGCAGCAACTACCAAGAGAATCCATGTTGGTCCATAAGAAAAATCCCCATATCCACAATCAGACAGTAGCATTACTGTCAGTCAGTAAGATTTTGTGGGTTTTGGATAGCTGCTGTGTCAATTTTCCAACCTACCTAGTTACTATCTACCTATTTTCTTGGAAAACTCCAATGGCAGTTTTGGGGTTTCAGATTTCCAGATGATCAATTTCAGAATTAAGAAGTTGAATAATTTGGAACAAGAACCAAAAAGCACAAAATCGTGACCAACATTCTGACTTCCCAGGACTCTTTATCCGGTTAGATGGTAAGCAAAGCTGTGGGTAGAGACAGAAGAAAGAGAGAAGAAAGTTGATTTTATGTCAAAGCAGCAAAGCTTGAGTTGTATATTTATAACTGTACTTTGCAGTTTTGCTTATTTATGAATTATTGAATTTATATTCCACCTTTCCCAAGACTGGATTCAGGGCAGCTTACAATAATTTAAAACAGATCAAGTTAAAACATGAATTTACGAAAGTTTTAAAAATTTAAGATATTTTAAAAATCATGACTAAAAGCAGTTAAAAACACTTAAAACATGTTTAAAAAAATAAGGTCCAATAAAGATTTTAAAGATACAGCACACCAATTTACAGACAAGCTACTGTTTTTCCTTCTGACGTACAGATAGAATATAATTTTCAAGGCACCACATTTAAGTAAATTATATAGTTGTGTATGTCATATAATGTCCATGTAATATATCCATAGAGGTATGTAATGTGTATGAGAGCAAGAGTCATAAAATGGCAGTTTTCAGCCATTTAATGAAAGCGGACAGGTCACATAGGTAGTGGATACCTCATTAGAGATCCCCCTACCTGACTGAGACAGCAGTCCAGACCCCATATAAGGTAAAATTCTAGTTTTGCCTAGGGATTGGTCTAAGGACTGATAAGAAAGTTTCTGCTACTCTATATCTATTTGCCCTAAACAAAGGAAGCTTGTCCCTCTCTGTCCCTGAAGGTACTCATGTGCACATATGTCTGTATTCTGTTTATCTGCAAATAAACAGGAGATCCTTGCCAAGAAACACTCGGCTCTTTGTCTGTTCCTCAGCCCAAAGCTGTTCCTCTTTGAGAGTGGGAGGTAACATGTATGTAAAATATATGTGTGATATAATCTAACGTATAGGTTTCTTCCACTCATCTGACAGGCCAGGGACTGGAACACTATCAGAAAATGGAACTGCTTGAGAAGTTGAACTCATGTACTGTACCGTAGGGAATATGAAGGATTTTCAGAGGCTCAGTTGGGACCAACCGTGTATGTGCTGCTTGCAAAGTTGGCTTGGCGCCTTTTTCCCCCTTTCACTTTTGCAAGCAATGCACATACACAAGTGTTTCCAAGTAAGCCTCTGTATGCTAGAAGAACTAATGAAAGAGCAGAACCCCCATCAAATTAATGGAATGTCCTTACTTTGGAAGCATCAAAAGAAGAAGTCATCCGATAATGGGGAGTCAAAAGCTCAGGGCTTCCTGCAATGTATTTAAACATCTGTAGTGATTGTATTCTATCAGTGCATCTGAAAACAGGGACTGAAATCCACAAAATCCCACACTAAAATAAATCAGATAATCTTAAATTTGGCATTAGATCCCTTTCCTCCAACTTTTGTTTTCATATTTTGCACAGTATGCAGTTTTGTTGACTGGATTTGTGAGGTGCAATCCTTACCCCTAAATATTTTGCATTCTTTATAGTTTTGTTAACCAGAGCAAAGCTTGAAATAGTTAATATTTGTACTACAACTCCATGGCTGCTGAAGGATTCTGGGAGTTCCAATGCAAAAAAAAGCAACATTTTAAAGCTGTGGGCAATGTCCGTTTACAACTATATGAGTGGAATGGCTCATTCCTTGAGTGGTTGCAGATGACAGCAACAGATCATTGAGAGAAGCTGTTTCCATTCTCTGGGCTTCAGAGCAAGCTAATTAATGATAGTAAAAGGACTGTGAACTTTTATCATAAGATGGTTGTCTTGGCTAGAAGCTGCTGCAAACAATTACAGGAAGCAATTGTGCATTTGCTCTGTTGTTCTGATGTAATTATGCATAGCTTTTCTTTGTAGAATGTTAACTAATCTGACAACTCTTTGGCAGATTCTGAAAGCATAAGTCAGATGGGTTCCTTTCAGCTCATACACATGGCAGCTTTGATGAGGAACAGAAGCACATTGATTTCCCCCTCCCACTACCTTACCTTCAGTCTTTGTATTCTGAAATCCAAAATTCACAACACTGGAGGAGGAGTGGGATGATTGCAAGAACCAGTAAAACAAAGGAACATCAAAAGAGCCTTGCTGAAGTAGACCAATAGCCTATCTAGTCTAGGATTCTGTGGATACAATTGTTATGACCCTGTGCACCCACCAAGATTGATATGGTTTAATGGGCAAATATTATTTAATTGGCACTACATTAATTGGCATTGATATAAAATGGAACCCGAGAGACTGGAAGTTCAAGCTGAACAGAGGAAAATTACTGACTGTAAACATGAGATTGCAAGGCAGGTCAGCCCATATCCCCTCTAGGTACAACCAAAGTCATTGTCAGGCAGATTAGGAGGCAACTCTGAAGAGACACTAAGCTGGACATCTCTGTGCAGAAAAGGAAAATTCCCACCAAGCAGTGATTGCTTTAACCTTGTTCCTGCACACCTAGATGTTTCCCTGCTTTGTCTCCCGGAACCTCTCCACAATACAGCGTTGTTATATTAGACATTACCCCTTTGTCACCAAAACACTAAGACCATGAACTCTGGGTCCAGACCTCATGGTCTGTATTGTAACTCCCATCATCCACATGGCTGGGAGAGCGATTCACATCCATACCTGCACGATAGTCTTCTGGTATAAAAACCCTCAGTTTGAGCAGTTCAACACAGTCTTTTGCTTTGCTGAATGTCACACTCTTACTCTGGTTTCTGAATGTGTGCTGACCTTCAGCACAAACCTAAGCCACATCGCTGCTCTCCAGATTGGTAATTATTGCCCATTCCCTAAAAACTCCTCGATCAACAACTTTCCTCCCTTTATCCTTTGGTTAGCTCTTGTGTGAGTATGTGAGAGCTTGGATCTCTTTTGTGTGTGACTGAACTCTTCAATAAAACACATTTTAGTTTATTTTGGAATCTCTGGCTGGTTCTTTTCTGCTAGCACCCCATAAACATTGGTGGAAGATCTTGTAGGTTACCCCCATCTCACGGGCCTAATTTGAGCTAATCAATTCCTCATTGTCACGTGGAGGTACTGGCATCACAAGTGGATCCCTGAGTCACCCATGTTTTGGGGTAACATCCTGGTGTATTTTTAAACACCTTTCCAAACACTACCATATAATCCAAAGAAAGAAAATTTTCCAAGCAAAAAGAAAGTTTTTCAAACTCTGCTTTAATTGGTAGTTCCCATTAATTTAAATCTCTTGCTTGTCACTTTTTAAACAAGAGTAGGCTTGTGGTATCCTCCCTTTCCCACAACACAATAATGCTTCTAATAATTACCAAATATTTTGGGGAGGGGAAGGCTGATGATAGTAAACCAACAGGAAAATTGTATCTGTGGATGCCTTTTTGGAAGAAAATTCTTTTCATTTTAAATTGACTTACCGCTTTAGAGGAGATTTACCTAGGATTTCAGAGGCATAAGATAATTAGTTGAGGGAAAAAAGGAGAAACTAGAGAAGTGAGGACTAGAGGACAAGGGAGAAGATGAGTGTAGTCAACAGTTGTGGGCAAAAAGAGGAAAGAAGACAAGAAAGACGGGGGGGGGAAGAAAATGATTAGATGGGAGCTGTCAGGGGGAAGAACAAGGCTGAATAAAAGAATTTAAATCAAGAATTAAAAGTGAAAGAAATCTGGTGTTTAAGTACAGCTAAAGAAGAAAGACATACATATCACACATGTTGCAACAGGCATGCAAACCCAGTATCCCTCAGTCCAAGAAAGAAAAGTTGTATTACAGCTTCAATCACTTAGGGTAGGTAAGGAAGGTGGGAACAGGCTGCAACTTGCAGAATCTCCCAGCAAGCATTGGAGAATTCTGGGAGTATTCGTCAAAAAAGTAACATTTTCCAAGTTCTGGCTCTGTTGATTCTATGTCAAACAGGTGTAGAAAGGAACAACTGAATGATCAAGGGGCTGGACCTAGTGTCCAGTGAGGAAAAGGAACAGCACTGAGAATTAGGTTAGGGAAAAAACACAAGTAGGTGGTGCCCATGACAGAGATGCATAAAGGTATGCTTAGCCTGTATATAGTGGTTAGGGAGAAGTTCCTCCTAACGCTCATTATGCTAAAAACTTAGTGCATCCTATGAAGCTGATTGATGAGAGATTCTAGGCAGATAAAAGAAACATGTTAAATACTATTGAGTTTGTTAGTGCAAGAGGCAACGATAGCCTTTCATCTGAACATCTTTATAGGGTGATTAGCCAAATGTGTGGAAGATAAGGATACCAAAAACTACTAGTCATGATGGCTATATATTAACTCCAGAACAGGGCAGTATGTCTGTCAATACCAGGCAAAAACAAGTGTAAGGGTGCTATCATATTCATGTCCTGCACGAAGGCTTCCCAGAGGCAATGGCTCACCTTGTATTACCCCAAGACATGGGTGACTCAAGGGTCCACCTGCAATGCCAGTACCTGCATGTGACAGAGGGGAATTAATTAGTTCAAAATTAGTGGCTTGCAAGAGAGGGGTACTTAACAAGATCTTTCCACCAATGTTTACAGGATCACATGAGAAAGAACCAGCCAGAGAATTACAAATGTAAACTAAAAATCTGTTTTATTGAGAGATTCACACATGCGAGCAAAAGATCCAAGCACTCACTCACTCACTCTCTCACTCACAGAAAGACTAACCAAAGGAAGAAGGGAGGAAAGTTGTGGATAGAGGAGTTTTATGGTTTGAGTGATAATTACCAGTCTAGAGAGAAGCAAGGAGAGCAGCGATGTGACTTAGGTAGACACCTAAAGACAGTTCTCATTTGGGAATCTAGGTGACAGCGTGGCATTCAGCAAGATAAGAGACCCTATTGTAGAGACCTACAATATCTATGTCCACGTGCTTGAATAGTCATCAAACACAGGTATTGGGCATAGCTTGGTTTTGGTCTTGTCTCTGCAGGGACCTAGTTCTTAACAGGTGTCAGAAGTCAGCTTATTTGCTGACCTGCATTTGACCAGTAAAAATTTGGGGTTATATGCTGGGCAGTTCGTTTAGTTCCTAAATGCTCTCCAAATGGTGTGTACCATTTCCAATAGTTTTGCCCTATACTTTGTTGGCACAAGTAGCTGTTTTTGCTTCTTTCCTTGCCTGTTATGATGATGCCCTGTGGACTCTGGATATAATTTGTCCTGCACCACTATAAATGTCGAGTAGTTAGTCTGCCCCACCATAATACTGATGGAATATGTAGTAGTAGCAGATTGAAAACTGTTAAGTAAACGGTGGCTGGTACGGAACACAGGAATGAAGTTTCCAGAGATAACAGCTTGTTCCCAAGGGAAGCAAGCAGGGGAGGTATAGCTCAGGGATGCTTAAGCACTTTCACATCTTTCTTGCTTCTCAGTTCAACCACTAAAGTCATTCCATGTATCTCATTGCCAATAAAATATAGCTTTTGGACTATATTATTTGCAAGTGGATTCTGTTCCTGACAATAAATCTGTTTGCGTGTTCTTTTGACAACTCAGAGGAATATGAATTTGCAATCTCAAATAAGAGCTTTAAGCTTTCATCTAGTTTTTGTTCTGTCGCAAACTCAGATGAGGCTTGCTCATTAAATGAACACATCTAGGTCAAATCTCCTTCTGCATTTGGTGCATCAGGCTCATAATGACTATCCGCTAGTGTAGGAGTTTCCCTACTAGGTTCTGCCTCCCTTATCACCTCAGGCTGAGTAAGTTGTTCCTGCTTTGCCTGGTGATGGGTAGACCTGCTTCACATGCTTGGCCAGATAATGTCTAACTAGGCATAGGGTTGGGCTATCAGAGTACACAACTACTTTCCAATTCCCTGACTAGTATTCATGCTGAACGGGCAGCACTGCAGTCAGCATATAAAAAGGTGGTGCACACAGCTCTTTCAGAACCACCTTCTCTTGTGGTAAAATGTTCTCTGTGGGATTAAATGGGGCTAGAACACACAAATTTGGGAACCTGTATCTCTCAATCCACAATAGTCTTGTCCAGGACCTGTAATTTTTCCCCATAGTCCCCAAACCAGGCTGTATTCAAGGTGACCAACATAACAGCTTGTCCACCAGGTGACATTTTCATGGCCACTGGCCTCCATGCTTCAGACTGCAAGGGAAAAGTTATCTGTGAGGGCTGAAACTCTGTTAAGCAATAAGATTATTTGAGGCCCTCAGTTTTTACCTTCCCAGACTTTTCAGGACAAACAAATCATAACTATCCCACTTTCCCACATTTAGAACAAGTTTTATTTCCCCTCTTTTCTTTTGGTGAAGACACTTTCTTTCCTGCATTGAACTGCTCAAAGTGGAAGGTTTTTATACCCAAAATCTACCTAGAGGGCATGGGTTTGAATGGCTCTCTTGCCAAGCAAACAATAGAGGTTGCCACATGGACAATGGGGTCAAGACAGAGTTAATGGTCTTAGTGGTAAGTGACAAAGAGTTAATGGTTGTTCTAATAGCTCTATAATTGTGGACTGGTAAGGGAACAGTACAGGGAAATGTCTAGGTGCAAGGAAGGGGGGCTGAAACAATCAGTATTTCAGTGGGAACTTTCTTTTGCCACTGTATGCTATTAGAGATGGTTCAGCTTCATCTTAAACCTATTATCTTTGGAGTTGCTTGGTAATCTGCCTGACAATGACCTTGGCTACGCCTAGAGAGGATCTTCTGACCTACTTTGCAGTCACATGTGTTCAGTTGGTAATCTTCCTCTGCCCAGTTTGACCTTCCAGTCACCTTAGGATCCATTTTATATCAACACCAATTAATGTATTTTGCTAATTCAATCATATTTTGCCAATTAAACCATATCAAATCTGGGGGGTGGGGTGGGCAGGTAACAGGGCAAAACTGAGGGGGGTTGTTTGTTTTCAATGCAGATTTTGGAAAATATAATTCCAGCCAGAGGAATATGTTCTCATTTGTTAAGACTTTTTTGTGTAGTCTTTTTTAAAAAATTGAATACTCAGTTCTTCTGAGTAATTGTGGTTCAATGTTTATCTTTCATCCTTAAGGATGCTTAATCATTCTTATATATGCTTTATCCAAATCACTTTGTTAATGTCTAGTCTTCAGTACACTCACTTCTTAATTTCAGTTAGTAAACTGTGGGCAATATACAAGAAAATATTAGAAAATTGTCCATCTCCACCTCTACTATGTTTAATGATTCTAAGGAATCTCATCTTGCAGAGAGTGTAGAGGCAAGTAAACCAGACCACTCAATCCATTTCTAAGTCCCTCTTCTTAAGAAAGCGATAATTCTTTCCTTTTCTGGAGGCACCATGTTCTGAAGAACACAAATACCAACAGATGTCACTCACAATGGAGATGGTGGAACTGGCAGCTTATCCTCTGCAGACTGCTCATAGTGGGTGACAAGAATTCCATATCCTTCAGTTGTCATAATTTGGTGGGAACAGTCCTGATTAACCCTCTGTTGTCCCACTTTTTCATCTTCCTCTAAAATATCCTAGTTTCTCTCCCCTTCACTTTGCCCCATTGTACTCAGCTTCCCTCAGTTGCTACAAACTGAGTTCAAAGTGCAATTAACTCAACATGGGGGAGAGGAGTGGAAAAGGTGGAATCTTACCCTTCCCAGTAGATTCAGGCAAAAGTAACTTGCTGCAGCCTCTGCTAGCTTCTGTGTTTTTCCTCTTTAATAGGTTTTGCCATCTTGACCACATCTGATGTTGCTTGGCCACACATGTCCTAGTTTTCATCTGTCACATGTTGCAAGATATGGAATTCCTTGTGTGACAAGGTCTGCTTTCCTCCTCACAGACTTGTATGGCAGCTCCCCTCCCCCAATCTGCTAAAGCACCTTGCCACTTTATATAGCTCTGCCTTTCCCTTTAAACACCACCTTCATGTAGGAGACATCCAGTTAAGATGTCAGCGCAGCTGGTAGCCTGAGCCAGATGGCTCTGGACTACCGCTATGAATCCAGAGAAGAGAAACATTTAGGGGTCCAATTAGATCCCCCAAAGGACTCTCCCTTAGTAGGTAAGGAGAGCGGAGCAGTTCACAAGTCCCATGTGTCCCAGCAGTGTGAAGTAGGGAGTGGAGGCACCAGTGCGGATGGGACGGGAACAGAGCAGAAAGCCACCAGATTCGCAGCCAGGCTTGTCCTGAAATAGCACCGGCAAAATAACTTTTTAAAGAAGAATTGTTTAATCGTGAGTACCCAGTTACAGATCGTAAGCATAAGAGTGAAAGATTAAAAGAATCCATAGTTAATGCAGTAAAACTCTTACCTGAGTTGGAGTTTTGTGGAGCGTGTGTGTTGATGTCACCTTGTGGTTGCAAAATAGAGGACAAAATGTGCCCGGCAGCCCCCTTTTTGATCATTTTTTGCTGCCTCCTCCTTCGAATTGTATAAGCTGTTAAACATTCCTCCCTCTCTGGATGGATATGAGCTGTTTGGAAGTTTGTTTTTTCATCGCTTGTGGGGAGTCGGGGATAGGACTGGTTGATCGGTTGGAAAAATGGAGAGGGGAGGTTGGAGCAGAGTGGAGGGGAATATGGCAATGGAGTTATTTTGTTAGAATTGAGACCAGGACAAAGAAGAGGTGACACAGTGGGAGAAGATGTTAGAGAAATAAGGCTGTTTTTCTTTCCTTGGTCTCTTTCCTGGATTGGATCCTGAAGTTGTATTATGGAAAGACATTGAAAGATCCCCCTTTTCTTTTTTTGGTTTTGCCGGGTTAAAAGAAAGGACCTGTCTGGTTGACGGATTTACAAGCAGGGATTAACCCATAGATGGCCAATACACATTTCTAACAAGGAAACTTCAGGAATTGAACATAAGATATAGGTGGGAATTACCCGAAGGCCTTTCTTTTTTCTTCGAGGGGAAGAAGGTAAAGATAATCTCGGTCGAGCAAGCATCAGAATTCCGAGAAAAATATTTAAAAACTGAACCTAAAACAACATTGTTACCCTGACTTCTGGGGGTCCCTTGGGGGACACCTTGATTCACTCCATGTTATAAAGGTTGGGGAAATTAGTGGACCACTGGCATTAGCAAAACGAAGGGCAGGGTAACCCAGTAGGATCTTTTACCCAACTTTACAGGGTCAGGCCAAGCCAAAAAGCCAGACAAACGTATCAAATAAATGGACTTTATTGAATGAAAATATGCTCACGCACCAACACACTCACCCACTCATACACACAAGGCCTATTGAGAAGGAAAACAGGTGAAAAATGGATAGAGGATATAGCAAAGTGATTGTAGAGGCGGTAATACTGCACCTATCCTGAAGTCTTCGGTCTGGGAAGCAGTGAGAAGAATGGAGCTCAGCGAAGAGATGGTTGAAGGGATCACTCAACTAACAGAGTACCGGTCTGCTAGCATGGAGGGGAGTTCTCCCAAAAGACCCTCAAAAACTAGGACTACTTATAGGTCACAATGTACCTCAAGGGCAGGCCCTCTCCCAGGAAGAACAATGGCCAAAACAAAGGAAGGAATGCCATACAATGGCAAGTGCGTTGCAATAAAGTCGGATTGCAATTAAGTCAGGTTGTAATCAAGTAGAGTTGCAGTATTGGTTTATGTAGATCCTTGTAGGATTTTCCAAAGTCAGAGTTGCTCAACCTGGGGAAGACATGCTAATCCCCTCAAATTGGCTACTCTTGGCTGAGGATCCTTTGTCTATGTAGATGTGTATTGTCTGAGGTCTCCTTGGGCTACGTGACTCGGGGTTTTCCTGGCCTGACCTAGTTTTGGCCGTTTTACCTCTTTGCCTACGTGCCCATCCGGGCAACCTCTCTGGCATGGTGGGCATATCTGATATCAAATTTATAGTCCCTGGGATAGGGTACGCCAGTGGGCTAACAACATGAGCGGATTCTAGAAAGAAAACAGAAGAAACATCAGAAACTAAACACAAAGGAGAGACATCGGTTGAAGAGTTTAGCCCAACGTCTGAAGAAGAGTTACAACTGGCAGAACCAGAAGATAAGAAGGGAAAAGGAAAACAGAGATAAAGAATAAGGAAAATAAAGATCATATCATGGAACGTCCATGGGATAAATTCACAGGCTAAGAGAAGACAAATATTTCACCATTTAGAAAGACTAAAACCTCAAATTACTGTTTTACAAGAAACTCAACTCATATAAAGTTGAACTAAGAAAAATATTTGTACAATCCAAAATTAGGAGAATGCGTTACATCCCCATACTCTAAAAAGAAAAAAAGAGTAGTAATATATGTAGACAAAGGTACTGAAGCCAAAGCAATTTTTAAAGATGATGAAGGGAGAACGTTGGGAGTCAAAATTCAGAAGAATGGGGAAAAAAATTAGTAGTTGGAATTTATGCTCCAAATGAAAACAAAGGACAATTGTAAAAGAAATTGTGAGAAAAATGAATAACATATGAGTATGAGGAATGGATTCTTTTGCGAGACTGGAATGGAGTCCAAGATGTTAAATTAGATAAAACCATCTCAGAAGTTAAAGAAGGACAAGGCAAGAAAGGAAAATTACCTATAAGCTTTTTTGAAATGTGGGAAGAATTGACAGTGATAGATGCATGGAGACATAATCACCCTAATGTCAAGGATTTTACCTTCTTTTCTGAAGTTCATCAAACCTCCTCTCGAATTGATACGATTTTGGTTTCCAGACAATTGCTAGTAGAAGTAAAACAAACAGAAATACTGCCTAAAGTGATGTCTGACCACCATCCAGTGATGATACAAATGGAAGATAAGAAAAAACAATTTTACTGGCGGCTTAACGATCGTTTATTAAATGATTAAAAAATTATAAAAAAAGGCAAAAGAGGCTCTAAATGTTTATTTTAAAGAAAATATCAATGAGGAAACAAAGACGAAAACAATATGGGATGCATCCAAGGCAGTAATGAGAGGCTTTTTTATTCAACGATGACAGATTCAAAATAAAAAAAGGAGAGAAAGACACCAAATTTTACTAACTAAGCTTCAAGAAAAGGAAAAGAATTCAAGGAAAACTCTTCTCAGCAACTCTACAATAAGAGATTAAGAAAATACAGAAAGAAATGGCAATATTTACAACCAAAGAGATGGAGAAGAAAATGAATTATATGAAACTAACTCAATTTGAACAAGCAAATAAAATTGGGAAATGGTTGGCATATAGACTTAAGAAGAGGAAAGACAGAAATTTGGTTTCAGAATTGAAAGAGAGTAAGAAGCTGATTACCCATCATGATAAAATAAAACGAATATTTGAAAAATATTTTGACAAAATGTTTCAAGAAAAAAAAATCTCCCCAGCAATATGAAAAAGATTCGACTGGATACTTAAAGGAAATAGAAGTATGGAAAGCATCTGAGGAAGCACAGAACCAGTTGAATAAACCAATAACAATTAAGGAGTTGGAAGAGGCTATTAAAGATTTAAAAGTTGACAAAGCACCTGGTCCAGATGGTTTTACAGCGTTATATTACAAAAAAATTTTGAATGAATTGATTAAACCATTATAAGCAACCATAGCAGACATAAAGAAACACGGAAAGCCGAAAACAGGAGGAGAATCCAATATTGTTCTGATCTCTAAAGAAGGAAAAGACATAAGAGAAGTTAAGAATTACCGACCTATTTCCTTGTTCAATACAAATTATAAAATTTTTGCAACAGTGTTAGCAAAACATTTGAGGAAAATATTGCAAGATAAGATCAACGAGGAACAAACAGGCTTTTTACCAGGCAGACTTATAAGGAACAATGTGAGAATAATACTCAATGCGATTGAATATTATAATAAAAATCCTGGGAAGAAAGCTGTACTGTTTTTTGTTTTTTGATGCAGAAAAAGCATTTGATAATATCTTGTGGTTATTCATACAGCGGATATTGAAAAAGTATAATTTGGGAGATGATTTTTGTACTTGGATTGAAATGATCTATCGAGATCAGTCTGCAAGATTATTAATAAACGGAGATTTTTTGGCAAGCTTCCCCATATCTAAAGGGGTAAGACAAGGATGTCTGCTGTCTTGGAAGTATTGCTAAATAAGATAAAAGAGGATTCAGAGATAAAAGGCTTGAAAATAAAAAAGAGAGAATTGAAATTTAGAGCCTTTGTAGATGATGTGGTAATTTTTTTGGAAGACCCGAAAGAATCAATTCAGAGGTTGATGGAAATTCTATAAGGAATTGGTCAGATGGCAGGATATCAGATTAATGAGGAAAAGATGATGTTAATGACATTGAATATGTTGAAATATGTGCAAATAGAGTTGGAAAAAATATCAAGATGCCAACTTACCAAGAAAATAAAATATTTAGGAATATCTATCACAAAGAAGAATCAAGAATTATTTGGTAATTATCAAAAAACATGGAAAGACATTAAAAACAATATGGGAAAATGGAGTAAATTAAATCTGTCTTTCTTGGGGAGGTTTAACGCTTTTAAAATAACTTTATTACCTAAATTTATGTTTCTTTTCCAACATAAATCTGCCAATAATTGGAAATGAGAAAGTGCTTAAAGAATGGGAAAAAGAAGTTCAAAAATTTATCTGGTTAGGCAAAAAGCCAAGAATAACATTTAAAATATTACATGATGCAAAAAAGAGAGGCAGACTAGACCTACCATCGTCTACCATGCCTGTTGTTTGGATTGGATTAAGGATTGGAAAAAATAACAAAAAATAGAGATGCAAAATGTTGGAAATGTAGGGAGAAGGTGGGAACCTTTTTTCATATGTGGTGGACTTGTCAAAATGCAAAGACATTTTGGAAGGGAATTCATGATGTAATTCAAAAAGTCTGTAAAGTGAATTCTGAATTGGCACCAGAATTTTATTTGTTGAATATCTTAGGTCAGAATCAAGAGATTAGAAGACATCAAAAGATAATATTGTATTTGATTACGGCGGCACAGTTGACATCTGCTCAGCATTGGAAAGAAAAAATAAAAATTAATTTAGAAGAATGGAAACTAAAAGTGTTGGCTATGGTTGAGACTGAAAAATTAGCATATTCTTTAAAAAACAAATCTCTTCAGAACTTTGAAAGAGAATGGAAAGGGCTAATGGATTGGTTAAAAATATAAATACATGTGATGATTTGGTAAAAATGTATTTGTGTAAAAATGGAGGATTCATTATGGAAAAGATAGTAACGACTGAACTGGGGAAGAATAATATAGGGAAGTATGGAGGGGGGAGGGACATACTAAACATGGTGATATATGTCTCTTTTTTTTTAATGTGTTGCGAAAAACTAATAAAAAATTTATAAAAAAAAATAAACACCACCTTCAAGTAAAAAGGGTAAACCCTTTCAGTTGTTATTTAGAATGTTTTACTGATCTATGGTAGCATGGTTCTGTTTGGTTATAACTACTGGAAACTATTCAGCTGAGGCAAAATCTATAAAAATATACTATAATAGTTATTAAAATAACCAACAGAATAAAGTATTGGTTTTGTATGTACATCCAAGCTCAACCGGATCTTCAGAATGCATTTAAACAATTTCTTATATCTTTACATCAGCATAAAGGCACAAGTGTCTCATGCAACCACACCCCTGGCTACCCTTTTTCCAAAGGCTCTGTTCCCAAATTTAGTCACACTCTCACCAGATCCAAAAGCGGGTTGATTTGTGTCAAAAAGGTTTCCTTCCAAGTGTCACAAGGCCTAGTTTGGTCCTAATGGTCAGGATCTTCCTTGTTACATAAGATTTCAATTCAAAGAGAAGGGTTTGAATTAGGTATGGGCAACTTCTGGATCTACTGGGTATTTTAAACTGTATGTGTATATATATGCCTTCAAGTTGCCTGTCAACTTATAGTAACCCCATAATTTCATACGGTTTTCTTAGGGAAGGGCTACTCAGAGATGGTTTTGCCAGTTCTTTCCTACGAAATATAATCTACAGCACCTGGCATGCATTGGCATTCTCCCATCCATGTACTAACCAGGACTGACCATGCCTAGCTTCCAAGATCAGGTGGGATCTGGTGTCTTAGGATATTTACAGCTCCCATAACCACGCATAATTGACCATGCTAACTGAAAATTCTTGGAACTGTTCAAAACATTTAGAAGGCCAAATATAAGACCACCTCTGCTGAGAGCACACTAAAAGAATACAGATGTTTTTCTAGCATCTGTCCACCTTGTGTACTTGATTGCATTCTCTTGATCTGTTCTTAGATGGATAGCTAAATAACAGCATATAGTTAAGCACCAGAAAAACTATAAACGTTGCAAACACAGTTGCTGTTATCCACCTCCATCCAAAACACACCTGATAATCTTTGTTTACCTCTTACAAAATGTAATTCCTTTTAGGATTCCTTTATAACTGTTTCCTTGTGTATATAAGTACTTAATGTGTTTTATTTAAGCTGTGTCATTTGTTCGTGCAAGGATACCTTGCACGAAGTGATGGATATGTCCTGTTCTTTGTCTACATGAGTCAGTCTGAGTATGCAGTAAAGCTATGGCACCATCACCATCATCACTGTTACCCTGATTTCTGGGGTCCCATGAGGGACATCTCAATGTGCTCAAAATACTAGGGAATGGGAATTAGCAAGAGCACAGGCTAAGCAATGCAAGAGACAGGACAACGTAGCGAGATCTTGAACCCAATATCTACGGGGTCAGGCCGAGTCAATAATCAAACAGAAGTTAATAATAATAGTTTTTCTTAATTTATAAAGTCACAGCAAACGTACACACTCACTCACTAGAAATTAAGAAATACTGCACAATTGCGCAGTCACGCACACAGTCCTAAAGAAATAAAGAGAGGAAAATAGATAGGGGATTTTCAGAAGGAGTTTTTGGGGAAATACTACACCTGGTCCTGTAGCCCGGTATAAGCAAAGAAGCTGGGGAGCGTGGGTTCTCAGCACGTGGAGGCTGAGGGGAAGCTCGTCAAACGGAGAGGCAGCAAGTCGGAAGGCAAGTCACGAGCGATGCGACGAGACGCTCAAACTCAGGGGTTCTTATAGGGGAAAATGTGCCCGCAGGCTAGTCTGTTCCCAGGGAAAACAATGGATTTTGGGCTGGAGACAAAGCCTATGAAAGGTCAGTACTTTAGATGATTGAATTATGACAGCGTTGTCAATAACATGGACAGTACGCAAATGTGGAGTGCTTGAGAGTTGGATAGTCCGCTCATCAAGCTGCCTGCTCGGGGTAGGGGATCTTTCATAAATAGCGTGCATACATTATGTGATCTTAAAAGGGTACTTGCCTGGAGGTCTCCTAAAGCTGCAATCGGCAATTACTGGCCTGCCTGGACTCGTTTTTGAATGGTTCAGCTATTTTCGGCCACGCCTGTGTGCATGCTTGTCCAGGGGCCTCGCAAGCACGTGGAGAGGAATGGGTAGTGAAGGCCAAATTCTTGATATCAAATGATATCTAATATCCCTCAAGTTCGGACTAGAAACTGCAGTAACAATCCCCCCCAAAAAAATGGGCGATTTGGGGACAATATCGAACATTTTCCAATTAAAAACAAAAATAGTTTTAGAGCCAAATAGGGGTCCTAAGGCACAGCGGTAGTATTTCTCCATAGGGATGGGGGAACTTTGGGGGAAAACAAAGGATTTTCTAACTTCAAAATATATTCCTAACTATACCTAAACACATTCACACAAAATGTACATTCTCAATAAGCAATAAGAGAATCTGGCAACAGCGGCAAATGACATAATGCATCAACAGATGGAGTAAAAGTAAAAGTGCGCCTTCCAATGACGCACTGCAAATCTTGAGCAAGGGGAAAATGACAGTTGTTACAATGTATCGAGGTTTGCAAACTAGCTAACAATTGTGAGCTGACTATTAGCTGCTTGCATCTTGCAGATCTTGGAGCAAGGAATAGTCCATATGGAGCTTCTTCGGTGAACAAGATAGCAACAGTCTTTTAAAATGGGTTTTTGGGTCAAAAGTCTTTTGTCTCTGTTGGGAGGTGTTTTGGGTCACCCTCCCCCATGGTCCCACAGCTACTGCAGAGGAATCGGGCATCTCCTTGGATCAGCTCCTATTGGAGCTGCGATTTTCTTCTTCACCCCCCCCCCCCACGATACCCGGGGGAGATGGTCAGGTCTGGGGGAGTCTTCCTGGCTGTCTGGAGCTGTTGACTTATAGCTATTTTTGCAACAGAACTGACAACAAGGTTACCCAATGCATAGATAAAATGCAAATTATCAGCTCAATGCCTGATGGGAGTTCAAGTGCAAAAAGTCTTTGCTCGCTGTGATCTGAAAGTTTGTGGGGGAGCAAGGATTTAAATAGCTCCCAAGGATAGAGCAGTATTGGCCTTAGCAGGGCCTGTTCAGGTAGTGAGGCTGTGAATTCAGAACCTGCATCAACCCGCTGGCCCTGAGGTGGCCTAAGCCATGCCAACCCGACCCAGACGCCTAGACCCCACTGGCAGGCAAACAGCCGTAGGTTTCCTCCTAACAGGATGGGATTCCACTTGGCAGATGCTCGCCAAGGTCCTCCCCATCACTCAGACCCAGAGTTTGACTCCAAGCCTGATGATGTATACCGAGGGCTTGTGGCTCTGCAAGTACGGTGCTGGCGGCTAGATGTAGGTTCTGAGTGCACAACTCTCCTACCTCAAGAAAGCTGGACTCCGGAGCAGGCCCGAAGGATGGTCGTCTGGATAGGCTCTTTGCAAACGGACAAAACATCACACTCAAAACTATTTAACCTAACAATAAACTATGTACAAATTACAAGCCTCGGATCTCGCAATTCTCAGTAAAATCGGCCAGCTTGTAGCTGGAAAATTTGTTTCTTGACCCACAGTGCGAGGGCAATTAAGCTTATGGCTAGTATGACCTGGAAGACTACCAGAATTATTAAAGGGTGCAGGGCGAAGTGGGCTATCGCTTGTCTGGTGGAGGACCAACTGAAGGTGTCCCACCATGACTGTTGGGAGTCTGCTTCCAAATCCTCGAATGATTCAACAATCACCTTGGCGGAGTGGTTAACTGTCAAGGCAATTTGATGGAGGGAGTGCGATACCTCCTGTATTCTATTTGCTAGGCGGGTGAGATTCCGTAGCCACGTAGCCACGGGGATCTCATCCTCGATGTGGAATCTGACTAGTTCGGATTCCGTGGGCACATATCCAGTCTCTAGGACATAATCTTTTATCTCCCGCCTGAGATAAAAGTTCTGCCCAAAACAATCCTGAACATGCTGTGCACAGAAGCAAGGGTTGCCAGTGGTGCGGTTAATTACCACTGTCGCACCACTAGGCAATACTGTAATGTGTGGACAAGGGGTCCTTAAACAAAAGCACTCATTGTTAATCTGAGCTATTACTGTAGCATTGACCGGGACTACTGTGTTTCCCCGAAAATAAGACACTGTCTTGTATTTATTTTTCCTCAAGAAGACACAGTATGGCTTATTTTCAGGGGATGTCTTATTTTTATTAAGTATGGTACAACAACAATCTACATTTATTCAAATATAGTTAAGTCCAGCCTTCCCTCCTCCGCCTCGATCCCTTGGCAGCCCGTTTCCCTGCAGTTCCTCCTTAACGCCACTCGTCTCGACCACCTCCGCCCACCGTCATGTTTGCAAACAAGCAGGATTCCCTTCCCCTCCCCAAACCTCCTTACTCTCGGCTTCAGCATGGTGGTGTAATCCCTCCCTCGCCCCCTCCAATTGTTGGGAGGATCGGGCGGGCTGGCGCGTTGTTTTGGGTCTCCTTTCCTGGATCTGTTTTGGGGCTTTCCCCTCCCCTTCCTTAACCTTCGCTAGATTCAAGAGCACAAAGGGGGGAACGCCGGAGGGGGGGGATTGTCTTACAAAGTTGTGTAAAGGGGAGGGAAGTGGGAGGGGAGAGGTGGGGTCCGGAGTGTACAGTGGAAAGAGGGGGGGAGTGACTAAAGGAAAGCATCCAAAGGAATTCTATATCCAGGATGGATTCTGCGAGGGAGGAGTTGGAGGGAGGAGAAAAAGAAAGTTCGCGAAACTTGAGAACTTTTGGTTTTTCGCTCCCCCTTCTTCCTCCTGCTGCTTCTACCCTGTCTCCCTCTATGCCTTAGCTTGTAGCACGCACAGAATGACCGGGACCTGATGGGGGGAGCCGACCTTGTTGATGGGGCTGCCCGCACCAGTACGCTGCATAGCCACGCCTATCACTATGTCTTATTTTCAGGGTATGGCTTATATTGCGCAAATGCTTAGAAATCCTGCTACGGCTTATTTTATGGGTATGTCTTATTTTCAGGGAAACACGGGTACAATATATTCAGAAGTGTTTGCATAATGGAAACTGTCTAAATTTCAAAAGCACTATACCCAATGTTGATGGAACAAACAACCAGATAAATCAAAGGAATGTGTACTAAACCAGCAAGATAGAAAACTAACAACATTTGAAATGACAGAATGACACTGTGTTGTTCGAGATTTGGAGCTATGTTGCCTTTGTGGCAAAAGAAAAAGAAGTCTAAAATCTACAACCACAACTACGACTAAGATAAACTATATACACAAAAAGGGGAAACTTTGCTTGACTGTGTCTCTTCAAGGTGGCTGCCAGTGTTACTGCCCTGGCTAGACCGAGCTTTGGGGATATTAAGATATCCCTTGATATCACAATTTGGCTGCACTTCTCTATTCCTTTCCATGTGCTTGCGAAGCCACCAGACAAACACGTAAACAAGCTCGGCCGTTAATAGCCGTACGACTCGAACTACAATACAGGCAGGCCAAAAATAGCTGACTCACTGCTTTAGGAGACCTCTAGGCAAGTACTCTAATTAAGTATGCACGCAACCTACAAAAGACCCTCTGCCCCGCGATGGCAGCTTGATGGGTAAACTATGCAATACTCAAGTACTCTGTGTTTGCATACTGGCTACTCTATTGAAAACCGCTACGATAACTCAATCATTCAGATTCTGACTTTTCGGAGGCTTTGTCTCCAACTCCAAATCTATTGTTTTCCCCCAAGTACGGCATAGCCTGCAGTCACAATTCTTCTTATAAAAACCCTTGATTCTGAGACCTTCCTCGGATCGCTCCCGAGTTTCATCCCACTTTGCTGCCGCTTTGCTTGGCGAGCCTCCCCTCAGCTCCACGTGCTGAGCTACACCGCACCTCAGCTTCGCTCTCTATTTTTCTGGGCTTCAGGACAGGTGAAGTATCACCCAAACCAAAAATCCCTCCAAAAATCCCTCCAACCTTTATTTTCTTTAGTTGTCTTGTATGAATGTGTCGCATACACTGTTTTGCTTGTGTTTAATAAACATCATTTATTGTGTCAACTTTTGTGTTCTCCTTGACTCGACCCAACCCCGTAGACATAGGTTCAAGATCTCGCTACATTACCCTGCCTCTCGTAACGTTAAGCAGTGCTCTGAGCTCATTTTCTCCAACTTTAGTTGAGCACATTTTGGTGTCCTTCCCGGGACCCCCAGTTTGCAGGGTAACACCAGCCCATGAAGGGAAGGAAGGCAGTTGCCTCGCTCCTCGGTTGCGCAAAGAAGGGGGTTGCCCAGTCTGGGGGCTTTCCCTTCCAGTCCTTTGAATGTGCTTGTCTGTGGGGCTCTGAAATTACTTGTAAGAGTGGCAGTGCCCACTCATGGCTTGAGACTCTTTTGGCCAAATCAAAGTGGAGGCTGGTATCTGAACCAAGTGCCTCCTATTTCGTGGCAGGGTGGTGATTGAGACAGAGCCATGGACTGTTTTGGCCCCTCTCAAGATCACCAGAGTAAAAAAGGTATTGGGTGCCACTGAATATGAATTCCCTCCTTCTGTGGAGGGAAAGGCAATAGCCACATCCACCTCCGTTTGGTATTTGGGACTCACAGTTGTTGAAATCTCCCCCGATGGAATGCAGTTAAGGGGAGTATGCGGTGTCAATACAGGGTGTGCCAGGGTGAGTGCCTTTGCTAACCTGTACTCTGGCTGGGCAGGAGCATTTTGCTGCTTGAATCCCCAGTCTCACAGGAAATTCCCTTGAAAGAGGGCATGGAGAAGGAGGACTCTCTCTGCCAAGGTTTCAAGAAAATCTTGGGGGAAACTGCAAGTCTCTAGCAGGGGACTCAGAGAGGGAAAAATGGCAAGTTCTGGAAGCTTGGGGTTAGCTCCCACTTGCTGTATGTTCTCCTTTTCCTGGCTCTCACACATGCTGGCAATGTTCTGCGCCTTGTTAAATTTGGTGGGGGCTTCCTCCTGAACCTTAGCCTGGTGCGATCCTTCTCGGTGCTCTGAAATCACTATGGTCTCAGAGATGGTTGGATTTGCACTCAGGGCTATGTCAGGAGGAGGGCAATCTGCCTTGTTTTAGTGCGCACTGAGCGCTTGTGTCTTCTGAGAGACTTAGACTGGGTTCCCCCCCTGCCCCCTGGTTAATCGGATAGCGTCTGGGGTGGGCTCCCCGTCTTATCAGGTTGGGGTGCAGCACTTTTAGCTCTGCGCCGGAGTCTGCAGGAGGCATGGCAGGGGTCTTTTCCCTATCGCTCCTGATGCCTGCCTTCACCCTAGATCTACCCCATTTGTCGGGCTTCAGTCGAGCCACAACCCTTTGGGGGAGATCCCGGGACCGAGGGCACCCCTATCCTGACAGCTCTAAGTCAGGGTAGTACCCAGCCGGAGGGGGACTGTGGGTCACTGCATTCACCGGCTGGCTATTTCCCACTGGTAAATGCCTTTCTAGGGCATCAAGGAGCTCAATCGTGGGTCTCCCATCGAACTGGCTCACGTCCAGTCCGAGCTTTCTTAACATGCCCCAGATCATTACTCAATCGGATGAGTAAGTCTGGGCAGTTGGGTCGTAGCCACCGGACGTCTCCCTAGGAGCACCATTGTCCGTGGCCTGTTTTGGAGCTGGAGGCGGAGGAGCGGAATTCCCTGCCTTGCTGGGCTGACTGCGGGAGTCCCTAACCTGCCAATGCTCCTGCCTATATCTGCTGTCCTGTCTGGGAGGGGGACACGAGTTCCAGTTCCCCTTCGGGACAGAATTCGGAGCTGTCTTCCTATGTTGGGAATGGGGTCCATAGTTGGAGTACATGACCTCCTGTATGGGCTCCCAATTCCCTGCGTCTCGTCTGTGCGGCTTAGGAGGGGTCTGCAGGGATCCAGCCTCGCAGAGCAGGTCAGCGACCCGCCGGAGGTTGTTCCCAAATTCCTCCCAGCCTGTAGTTGTGGGGTCCACCAATCCTATGGCCATCTTTGTCTCATGGTTCAGACCTCTGCAAAGGAGAGTCTTGAACTCTACATGATTAAAGTTGTACCCTCCTGGAGTCAAGGGGACCTTCTCTGCTAAAATGGCCAGAAGCTGCTTCCGGGCCACGTATGCCTCCGGGTTTTCCTTGGGACCCGGCTGTTCCATTACGTACAGAATGCTAGCACTCTGCCCTGGCCACAGAATCCTAATAACCTCCCTCATCCAGTCGTGGGCCTCGAGTCTCACTAAGCCTCGAGCTGCCACGGCAGATTCCAAAGTGGGGAGTTCGGCTGGGGACATACACAACCGGGCCAGCTGTGTTAGGTCTTGGTCGTTGGCTGTAGGGTGTGAATGGATCATGGTATTAATCCACATGATCCCTGTGGACTTATTCAGAGGACCAAGTTGGTCCACAATGGCTTTGGCTTCGGTGGCTCTCCAGGGGACCCGAGTCTCTATCTCTTGGGTCTCCCGCACCTCTGCCCTGTCTAAACCTCCTTCTCCCAAAGGGGCAATCTTCTTGGTCATGGACCGAGTTTCTACAGGTTGGACTGGGACCCTGTGGTCGCTCCAGTCCAGGCCAGAGCGTCTTCTGGCAACGGCTCCCCGGGGGCATCAAGGGGAAACGAGGGGAGAAGCCCCGGGCAGACAGCTGAAATTAAAGCTCTGCACATGTGGAGCTGGTTCTCCAAAGCCTCTATCTGCTTATGGCAAGCCGCATGGCTGACAGGCTCCTGCTGGTCCTTGGTTTGCCCAGCCATGAATCTGGCTGCAGACCTGGCGTGGGCTAGCTCAGCTTCTAAAGCGTGAGCCTTCTCCTCCCAAGTCTGGGCCTGAAGAGTGGCAGCACTCAGTTTTTGCGAGGTGGCCTGCGCGACGGATGCGAACGTTACTTTGTCCACCCACAGGACCTCCATCTCAGCATGAAGCCGGGCAACTTCCTTCTCGGACTCAGCAAGCTTGTCTCTGGTCTCTACCAGGGCACGGGATGCATCTCTGGCCGTAAGCCAAAGTCCTCATGCGGCCAACACATCCTTGGATGGCCCGAACAGGTTCTTGGACTTACGCACCTTAGCATACACCCCACGGAGGGTAGCAAAGGGGTCTGCCGTCTGGAAGCTCATGTCCTTCCAGGGACATTGTCCTGTACTTAACACCCACTTCTCTAACTTTCCTTTGGACTCCTTCTCTAACATGAAGTACTTCACTTCCATTTCTAAGCTCAAAACGGGACCAGGACGTGGAGGGACGGGAAGGATCACCGAGATCCCTTTGGGAGAGTATCAGGGAGACGAACTCAGTGGAACTTAACTAGGGAAAAGGTTTGGGAACCTAACTCCAGCCTGCCCAGAAAAGGTCACTTTTGCCTGTCTAAGCCCAGCCTTCGACCTTGACAGCTTAGGGGTAAAAGGACGAGGGCACAGTTCAGGGACAGGGAGAATCACCTAGATTCTGGGGGAAACCTTCACTGGGATTCCGCCAAACAATGAAGGGGGAAAACGAACACGTAGGAACTTACTATGTTGCCTGGCCAAGCAACAGGGGCAAAGTGAAGGGAACCAAACTGAACCATCCCTAAAAGTTTTTTGGGTGAAGGGGCCCTTCCTCTACCTCGGGCAATCCTTCTAAAACCCTTATCTAGGTCGGGACTCACCACCCACACCTAATTTACTATAAATTGGGACGCACCCGAGTTCTAATTCTGACGGGACGCACCCGTGCTTTACACTCTGAACGGGACACACCCGTCCCTGAACTCTCTGAGCGGGACACACCCGTAATTTTACTCTAAACGGGACGCACCCGTGTTAACTCTGGGGGGGCAGAATTCTTCCCTAAGTGCTGTTTTGCCTTGCCGTGTGTGTATGGTGTGTATGGACTGTTCCTAATGCCCTAGCGCTTTGGATCCCAGCCCACGATAGTACCCAAGTTAGGGATGTGATTCCCAGGACAGTTTGTGCATAACCCTTGCTACTGGACTGTGATTCACTGCTCGAGGGCCAGCAGTGACCAAGCCAAGGCGGCTGCCACACACAAACCAAGCTAGAAAGGTGTGCAGATTTCCCACCCAGATAGAATAGCTCCTGGAGCTCAAACACACAGAGTTCACTCACACATGTTCCTATCACCTTAAGACGACTACGGCCGTTGCCTACGGTCGTACCAGCCTGATTTGGGTAGGTTCGCGACTCCCACTCAAATTAGGGGTACGGCGGTTGCCCGCGTTACTCCACCACTCTGTTACCCTGATTTCTGGGGTCCCATGAGGGACACCTCAATGTGCTCAAAATACTGGGGAATAGGAATTAGCAAGAGCACAAGCTAAGCAATGCAAGAGGCAGGGCAACGTAGCGAGATCTTGAACCCAATGTCTACAGGGTCAGACCGAGTCAATAATCAAATAGAAGTTAATAATAATTGTTTTTCTTTATTTATAATATCACAGCAAACGTACGCACTTACTCACTAGAAATTAAGAAATACTACGCAATTGCGCAGTCACGCACACAGTCCTAAAGAAATAAAGAGAGGAAAATAGATAGGGGATTTTCAGAAGGAGTTTTTGAGGAAATACTACACCTGGTCCTGTAAAAGGAAAGAAGCTGGGGAGAATAGGTTCTCAGCACATGGAGGCTGAGGGGAGGTTCGTCAAATGGAGAGGCAGCAAGTCAGGAGGCAAGTCACGAGCGATCCAACGAGACGCTCAAACTCAGGGGTTCTTATAGCGGAAAATGTGCCCACAGGCTAGTCCGTTCCCAGGGAAAACAATGGATTTTGGGCTGGAGACAAAGCCTATGAAAGGTCAGTACTTTAGATGATTGAATTATGACAGCGTTGTCAATAATGTGGACAGTATGCAAACACGGAGTGCTTGAGAGTTGGATAGTCCGCTCATCAAGCTGCCTGCTCGGGGTAGGGGATCTTTTGTAAACACCATGCATACATTATGTGATCTTAAAAGGATACTTGCCTGGAGGTCTCCTAAGGCTGCAATCGGCAATTACTGGCCCGCCTGGACTCGTTTTTGAATGGTTCAGTTATTTTCGGCCACGCCTGTGTGCGTGCTTGTCCGGGGGCCTCGCAGGCACGTGGAGAGGAATGGGTAGTGAAGGCCAAATTCTTGATATCAAATGATATCTAATATCCCTCAAGTTCGGACTAGAAACTGCAGTAACACCACCACCATAGTACTATTAAAGAAGTGTACTTGTTAAGAGACAGGCAGTTCTTCAGTTTCTGATTTCCTAGGTCTCTTTCTTCACTGTAACTCTGTAACATTCCTGCCATCTTTGGTGCATTCTGTGCTCCAGGACAGACTCCTGTGAGGATTTGATTACTCACCTCTTCTCTCTTTGCCTCTTTAGTATACACACAGAGGCTGAAATGTCAACATGTTTTTAATGTCAGATTTGGCAGATGCTCCTCCATTTGAAGTAACTTGTCTTACTGTAAAACAGAGTGCTGTAAAAAAAATGCTGGAACATCCCAGCCCTGTGAAACATAACAGAATCTATTGTTGGGGACTTTGCATCAGCCTCAGCACCAACACCCAGCATCCTTGCGCAGCTTCTGTAGCTCCTCTGGCACAACTCCCTCTGCACTGATGCCTGGCTTGGGATGAGAAATTTAAGTTTGCCACAATGCTTCAAAATGATGTCACATTTGGGGTTTGATGGAAGGTTCCAAGCTGTCTAAGCTGTTCCAAGACATCGGACCATCCAGGAATTAGATTTTCTCCCTCCACTTTTCTGCTTTTAAATCAGCATGCATGTTCATGGGGTGTTATTCATTGTTCCTAAAGAGGACCACAGCCACGACCACGCGATTATTTTTATTTTCTTTATCTCTTTCTGGATGTTTTAATTCAATAAACTGACTCAGGCTCTAAGATCATCAGGAGAAGCTCTTCTCTTAGTCTCACCACCATCACAAGTACAGGGCCTTCACAATGGTGTCCCTAGGCTCTGGAAACCCCTTTCCAGGGAGGCCACAAGGGCCCCTCTTTGTCCTTTTTGCAGCAGGCAAAAACCTTTTTATTCAGGCAGGTGTTCAATACAGAACATTTTTAAAGAATGGGCTGGGAGCGCTGTGCTGTTTTAATTTTAATTGCTATATATTGATCTCTTTTTAGCTGTTTTAATACTTAATTCTGTTTTAATATATACTATTTATATGTTTTTAAATTGTATTGTTTTAATATGTAAGCTGCTTTGAGGCCCAGTGCTGGGCAAAAAGCAGGCTACAAATAAAGATGATGATAACAACAATAACAGCAGCAACAGCAACAACAATGGGCATCTTTCTACTCTGCAGGCTCTCCTACAGCTGGCTAAAAGTGTGTGGCTTTTGAATACCATTTAGACACTCAAGACTTTGCTTTTACATTCTAGGTTGGTTGATAGCACTTGGAAAACAAACCCTTCTATTTTTCTCTGAATGTTTTCTAGATCTCATGATGGGTAGAAGAAGAAAAATCTTCTGCCTTTAGGGTTATCTGAAAGCTCTCAAGTCATAATTAGTATATAGAGAACATGCTTCAATAAAAACAACATTCAGAGTCCCCCCCCCCCCCCCCGCCCAATGTTCTGCTGGACATATTTGGATTTAGGGGCTTTTTTAAAAAAAAAGAAGTCCAAGAATGTCAGCTGGCTTGAGACCAAGTGTTTAGTTAAAAAGATGACAAAACAAAAACCTCCACTCGCCAAACAAAACTCAGTAGTGGTTATACAAGAGAGACTGAGAGCTAACAGCAAGCTTCAAGCACTAGAGAAGTCTGTTCAGAAATGGATTGTGCAAATGTTCTCTTTCTCCAGGATTTAAGCGAACAATCAAAGTGGTTTCCTGGATTTTGTCTCGCATTCTAGCTGGTGGTTATTCTCACTTTTCTAACATGATATCTCAACATAAATGTGTGTTTTATAACAATTAGCACCATGTATGTTGAAACATACACACAAACATACATACAAACAGCCCAAACAATGTCTTCTTCAGGAAGCTATGATGTCTGATTTGTTATTTAGACATCATCTGAGTTGAGATTTTGAACTCTTTATATTGTATTCCATTTTTGATAGGAACGGATGGTTAGCAAGCAGTAGAATGGCCACTTAGGCCCTACCAAAAAGAAGGAACACAGACTATTTCAATTTTTAAAAAGTGCATATCCTAATTAATGGGTAGGGATGCAAACCTGTAAATAATGACTTTCATTTAGTAAGAGTATGTATGTGTGTGTTTATGGCAAACTCCAAGTACTAATTTGGGTTGACCCTGCTTAGCTGCCAAGATCAGATGGAATCTTGTGCCTTTAGGGTATTTAGGCATTTAACTATAAATAAAATAGTAAACAGTGGATAAGACTATGAGAGGTGATCTGTCTGTCTGCTGATCAGTCTGTCCAGGTGCTAATTCTTTATTGACAACTTCAAGATTTTCCTTCTGATAGCACTTTATATTTTTTAAAATCCTACATATAATATTGCGTAATGGAAATGAACAAAGCTTTTCCTCCCAATAGTACTTTATCTTTAAAGTGGACAGCCTTCAGATGGAAGATACCATCAACAGAGGACTGTCTTCTGCAAAATAAGGCACAAAGTCACTCTGCCAAGCACAGTATTTAATCATCAATAGCTGAGATTTGGTGATATTATTTATTATGTGGTTAACTTCCCTTTCCTCATCTGAGGAGACAGAGTATTATGGAGGGTTCTCCTCCCTCCCCCACTTTTCTCATAAAACCACCCTGTAAATTAGGTTAGGATGAGAGACAGCACAGTGACTGGCTGACGTTCATCCAGTGACCCTTAGGGCTGAGTGGTGATTTGGAAAGGGTTCTCACTAAGCCCAGCTCAGCTCTAACCATTACACCACACTCCTTATCATTCCTTACTTGTCACCAGTTACTCCTTGTTACGCAGAGAACTGGTGGTGGGGCAGGGTAAGCGGGATGAGTTTTCTTGCCTGTTAGTGACAATATGGTTAACTTGCACTGTTATCTGTTTGCATGTATTTTAGTAATTTTGTTCTTTTCTAGGCTATAGAGTGAAATCTCAGCTGGTGTAGCTCCAGCCTTCAGCTGTTTCCAGACTGTCTGAGATTTGTGTGTGTGTGATAATGGGTTTTCCCATTATCCAGGCTCAGCGCTGAAGAGGGATAGTTCTCCCTTTGGGCATATAAAGGGTTAATGAGCTGTTAGGGTTAGATTGCATTTTATTAGAGTTAGCATCATAGGTCATGAGAGATAGTTGATCAATCAAGGGGAGAAAGGTGAGAATCTTCAAAATGCTTCGATGGAGGAAGTTATAACATCCTTGAGAGACCATGCAGTAGAGAGAACAAAGGAGATCCAAAACCTCAACAGGGGGCATGGATGCCAGTAGAGACAGGATAGGCCACCTCCTGGCCTCCCCTGCATAGCATCTCAGAGAATGACCAACTGCTGTGAGTAAATTAGAATGGAGCTAGTTAGTTGCGTTAGGTCTTTTGTTATTTTAGGGAAGTTGGCTGATCTTGAGAATCTGTTCTTATAACTACTTGTAACCATTAACTGTACCTGAAAGGTGGGGGGATCCTTTTCATGAGTATTATTTTCTTGTTTACCTTGCATGCTTTAAAATAAATGCTTTCTGTAAAACCTCTGTTTCCTCTTCATTTCCACGTGTCCCTCAGCAATATGCGCACCTAGGATTCCTCTCACCCAGAAAGGGGGCGGTGAGGGAAGGGAAAGGATTGTAAGCATAGAGATTGTAATCCCAAGCAACATCCCACTGCGTTGCTGTAAAATAGGGTTGACCAGTGGGTGGTGGCAGTTTAAGGGAATCTGGGACGTTCCTATCTGCTATTCAAGGGCAGAAGTCAGCACTGAGTGGGAGAAGGGAAATGTATATGAATATGTAGTATTCATATACATATATGCTGAATATGTATATGTAGATAGATAGACAGAGATATGAATATGTAGTATTCATATACATATACACTGAATATGTAGTATTCGCAGTCAACTGATTATGAGCTCTGATATCTGATGTCTAAAAAATGGGTTTATCAAATCAGAAAAGACATATTTGCTTACTTTTTGTTTACCAGAAAAGCAATTTAAAAAAACAAAACAAAAACATTCATTTAATCATTATGTGAATTGTGACTTGAGAACCTTCACTGTTATAGTGCTATATTCCACTTTAACTGCCATGGCAACATTTTATGGAATCCTGGGTTTAGGAAGGGGCATTTAGAATTCTCAGCCAAAGAGCCGCTACACCTCACTAAACTAAAAACCCTAGAATTCCACAGGATGTTGACATGGCAGTTAAAGTAGTGTAGTGTGATAAAGCTGGCTGCCAGTTCAGGACCATCTCCATCCCTGAGATTTAAGGACCAAAACCTGAGGTCTAGGGATGCCTTCTCATGATGTCATTAAGTGTGTTGCATTAAGCACCAAGCTTAATGTTGTTTACATCTTGACATTTATACTCATACTGTAGAGCAGTCAGTAGTGTCCGCCATTAGTATGAGAATGAGAGTAGTTGATTAGAGACATTGAAGTAGGTGCTAGGCTGGTACCAGGCCTAGGAAAATATTCTCAGGGAGATAACAGTGCTGCAGACTGAGAAGAATGTATGAGTGGGTCTGGGATCTTCATGGCTTATTTTTTTGTATCCTGTTAGTCTGAGCTCTACATTCTGCTGAGTGTACTACAGTTCCAAATAAACTACGCTTTGCTGAGAAGCGTTGAGATTGTGGTTCCTTGAATTCTGACAGAGAGTTCAGACTCTATGCACACACTTCAAAGCCATCACCACCTTGAGAATGTCTCAAGAGGGACAAGGCAACAAAGCTGGGAAAGCAGATGAAGCTTCTGCTACTCTAACTCAAACTCCCATCATCTGGCCCCGGACAGAGGTGGCGAGGCTGCCTGAGACATTGCCTGAAATGGGGAGGACATGATCTTGGTGTGAAGATAAGAATGGCGCTGGGCTAGCGATGCCATAGCCTGGGAATTGTTAAAAGTCAAGGATGACAAAGTGGAAAGCCTGAAAGAAGAGATAGCCGCATTGTGTGTTGCACTGAGTGACCAGCTCACCCTGAATCCACCACTCACCGCGGTGCTTTACAGGCAGTGGCAGAGCAGGGACTTGTAGCAGGAGTAGGTGCACAGGATACTGCCCCAGGCTAACAGCAAGCAGCGGTGCAAGCAGATGCAGACCCAGTGCATGAGCAGCTGAGACAGTCACCCTTTCGTGAGCTGAAGGCAACACACAGTGGTCTCCAATTTCATGGCAGACTTCAGGAACGGCTTCCCCAATGACCCAGCAAGAGTGAGATATTTCAGCCAGCAACTTTGTGGAGAGGTAGCAGAGTGGGTGGCCTCCCTCTACAACACAAGAGCTCCAGAGACTACAGATCTTGACATGTTTATGACAAGTCTCTGTGAAAGTTTCGAGGACCTCTTTCTGCATGAGCACACTCACAACTTCCTGTGGAAACTTCATCAGGGGAGAGGGACTGTGGCTGAGTACGCATCTGAGTTCTGCCACCTTGCTGCCAAGATTCCAGAGTGGCCTGAGTGGCCATACTGACTTTTTTAGAGAGGGGCTACAACCCAATATTTTGGATTGTTGCCTGGCCCAAGGGCAACCCACCTCCCTCCAAGGATGCATGCAGCTGACAGACAAGGTGGAGATGCAGAGAGAGAGCATGCAGCATGTATGCAAGCTGCAAACTGGCCTGGAGAGAAAGACACTGGGAGGAAAACAAAGCACTGCCCTGAGAAAGCAAGAGAGATGACATAATCTCCGTGATGGTAACTGTCTGAAACGTGGAGGGAAGGGGCATCTGGCTGCAGAGTGTGATAAAAGAGGAACCTCAGAAGTAGAGGGGAAAAAAACCCGAAAGCCACCCGGGCCAGCCAAAAGGAAAAAGAGAGACCGCTAAATCCCAGGCTCACTGCACTAGTACCAGCAGTTTTGGAAAGGTGAGTGAGATGGGGGAGGGACACAGCTCGTCCTCTTCTGGTGATGACTGGGACCAGGATGACTCTTCAAACATGAGTAAGAAAACCCCTCATCAATATGTGACTGTAGAACGAGAGACTGGCAAGGGAGACAAATGTTTTTACAAGGCTATCATAGATACTGGGTGTTATAAAAGCTTGATGCACCCCTAAGTATCCAAAGAACTGTGCCTGAAGTATGAACCTTTGAAAAAGATTGTGAATCTGACTCAAATGGATGGTGAGCCTATGGGACGACGGCCCCTGGACAGCCACACACAGCCAATGACAGTACTTGTGGATGAAATAGAAGGGAAACTACGACTTCCGGTGGCCGCAGTGCGAGATCAGTAGGACTTCACTGAGTCTGTGAAGTCCGATTACCAAGCAAGGTCGGGTGCCTGTTTATTGTTTATGACCTCAGGACAAATTGCCTCCTTGGTAAAGGGGACTCGGAGGAGCTTGTCAGGGACTCGGTTCCAGCTGCCAGTTCCAGGCTGAAATGGAGTAAGTGGAGACCTGGTTACGGACAGTGCCAAAAGGGATCACGGAGCCACCATTACCTTGCTGAGGTGCCGAACTTGGCACAGTCTCACCACCACCCTTATTATTTTTTCTTTGGATTATAAGCTCTACAATATAGCCTCCATGCCTTTGTGAGGTAAGACTACTCCTGGGCTTTGTTGTTTCTTTTCCACCATCGGACTATTTGATCTTTTTCTTCTTTTTTGCGAAGTGGCCAACTATTTTACATCGCAATTCATGAACTTGTTCATTTAGCGCAGGAAAGCTCAAGAAAGCTCAAGAAAGTGGGGCAGCAAATTTAAATTGGTTACGATTCGAACTGGCTACAAGTAAAAGGGGGGGGAAGCGCGGATTTAAACTTCAAGCCTCAATATTTTCCTTCTTTTAAAAAAAAAGAAAGAAAGAAAGTGCGAGTTCAAGCCTTAAAATCCGGACATAATTTTTTTTTCTTTTTCTCTTCTCCCTCTCGAACCCTCTGATTATGAATAGTGGGACAGAGGACAGTACAGCCTGGCCGGATGGAACTTTGAGAGACTGACTGACAGTTAGTGACTACGGAAACTTAAGAGACTAACTTATAGACTCACAGCCGCTGGCTTACATCCAGTGTCAGAACTTAAAACACAATAAACATACAGCCCCTGTAAAACAAAGCTCAGAGGACATCATTTTAATAAATTCGGCGTCATATAAGGGGAAAGGGGCGATAGTTTGTAAAATAAATGGCAGAGCAGCAAATTGAGAAGGACTACCCCTTTGGCAAGATGCTATCCAGGTTGCGTAAATGTGATTCAGGGCACTGGAGCGTTTCGATAAGTATTGGAACAATAAAGACTTACACACTTTGATTCCACTATACCTCCGGTACAAAGAAACCTGATCAATCCAAGGAAGGAAGACTGTGAGAACAGTCAATATTTATAGTACTCATGGTATTCACAGTATTTGTTTTTGGAAGGTTTTGGAGGTACTACTGTGACTTGATGGCTTACTAATTGTTTATAAATTATCTCTTAATAAGTCTGCATAGATTTAACTTCATTTATAGTTTCATTCTGTATTGATATTTATTTCTTCTTTTCTCCTGTAGCCCACACATAATAAAATATATGGCAAAATAAGACTTGTGCATAATACATTAATATTTTTTAGGAACTGCCCCTTTTGGTTTTATTCTTTCTTCCTCAGACAGAGATTTAATAATTGTAATTTATTTCATTACTATCTCTCCTACTGGCTGTATGTATAACATATATTTTCTCTTTTGATCTTGAAGACGTAATTTGGTTCTGTTTTTCCTTATATTTGGTATAAAACATATTTAGATTGCTTCACTTTGTAGAACAGACAGTAGATAATTATTACAAGGTTCTCCTCCTCTCTTCTACTTAGCTTGCTGACCTTGATCTGAGATAAGCAGTCCTCCCTGTCTTCATCTTTATAATAACACCTTTTTTCTGTGTATAGTCTACTATAGTGTGACAAGAGCTCCATCTACTGGCTAAATGATAAATCGTTAGACTGCATTAAGTCTCTTACTTTAGCTTTCCTCATATTTATTAGCTACTGTTGTGTCCTTGTTCTTGTTTTTTTTTTGTTCTCCCTTTTTTCAATAATCGATATCTACAATCATCTCAAGTAAATAACCCCAAATTAAATTAAATTTAAATTAAATTTAAATTAAATTAAATTAATCTAGTAGCAGCCATTTTTATTAAATATTTAATATTCTGATAAATTAGTATTTAATTAATAAAAAAATACCTGATCAATTGAACAATCAGTCTGATTGTTAGATAAAATATCATTTAAAAAGACCTGTACAGAATCAATATTTGATTAATTGATTAACTTAATTAACATTTATATATATTATTTATTTATTTGTTTAAAAACAATTTAAGATAATAGACACGAATTAAAAGTAGTTCTAAAAGGAGTCCATCTAATAATTTTAAATCAAAACAAAAACAGCTACCTAACAATTTCGAATTAGCCTCAAATTAATTTAATTAATCTAACCTGGGAATAAACTAAAGTATAAATTAGGCAGTAGATTTGAACTGAACAATATTACAATTCAATAAAACTTAATTGGAGACACTAAGACACAGCACTCTTTTTTTAAATAAATTAACTAAAGAGGAAAGAGTTGTAGAATATTAATTGGAATAAGAATTATATTGACTACTGTTCTTTTTGAATATTAAGTGGAACAAGAATAATATTCGAAAGAAAGAACACAACAAAAAAAGAAAAGAGAAGAATAAAATAAGTACCCATCCTTGTCTCTTTTTACCCTGCTGATTGTCACGAAGCAAAGATGGCTACCGGAAGGAGAAAAGGAGCTATACAGTCCCAAATTCAAACCTTATTTCAACGTAGACCATCCTTGAAACCACAATCTACACCCGACATGAATATCAGCATAGTAGATGAAATCAAAAAGCTAAGAATGGAATTTATGAATGAAATGAAAGAGACATGGGTGGAATTTAAGAACGAAATGAAAGAAACAAGATCGGAGATTAGAACAGATCTGAGGAAAGAAATGGAATCATTTAGCACAAAACTGGAGAATATTTCAAAGGAACTGAAACACGTAAACATGAAAGTGGAAGAATAAGAAGAAAAAACATCGAATATTGACAGATGTACAGTGGCTCTAGAAATGAGAACTGAACAGATAGAAAGTTTAACACTCCTTGCAGACATTAGAAATAGGAATAAATGTATCAAGATCAGAGGTTTGAAAGAAATCCCACAAGAAGATCTATATATCCATCTGATACGTCCACTGGCTAAATTTATTTGACGGCCACCAGAACAATTAGATTTGGAGGTGGACAAGCTGTTCAGAATTAATTCCACAATAGCAAAAAAGAGGAAGGTCCCACACGACATTGTTATTTATTTTTTACATGAAAGAGTTAAAGAACTAATTTTACAACAAAGCTTCTCTAAGAAATTTGTAGTGGAAGATGAGGAACTTCAGATATACAAAGATGTCCACCCCCAGTGGTTGAAGAAGAGAAAAGATTATAGTCAGATAACCCAAATCCTGAGAAGATGTGGTATGCGATAGCGATGGGAGAAAACAGAGGGAATCTCATTTTTCTTCAAACAGAGAAAAATAATCCTGAATTCGATTCCAGAGATGGAAAGATTTCTGAAGAAACATAAAGGAGACTTAGAAAAAATGGATAAAGTACAAACTAATTTGATAAAACTTTCGGACAGTGAATCTCCGCATTTAGCAGGAAGATTAGAAGAGAAAGGAGGAAAAGCAGATGCTTCAGGACAAAGGAAAGAAGAAGAGTTGGAAGAGGAAGAAGACCTAGATTCTGAACAAGAAACAGGAACAGACCAAGAGGAAGAGGAAGAACAAACAGCATAGCTAACCCATCCCTTTATCCTTCTTTTCTCTTTTTAAAACATCAAAATGCTATCTTGGAATGTTCAGGGCTTAAACTCCCCCTGCAAAAGAAAACGTATTTCTCACTTTTTAGAAAAATTAAACTTAGATATTGCATCTCTACAGGAAACTCATATGAGAAACAAAGATTTGAGGTACATCAGAAACCCAAAACTCAGTCAAGCTTTTTCAACAGCAATAGATAAAAAGAAAAGAGGGGTAACAATTTACGTAAATACTAAGTATCCTGCAAAAGAGATCCTTAAGTATAATCAGGGTCGATATATCGTGGTCAAAGTAAACTTCTTCGACCATAAAGTATTGATTGTAGCAATTTATGCCCCATTAGAGAATAAAAGTAAATTCTTCCAAAAACTATCAGATGTACTATCAGATCTCAATTACCAAGAACTTCTACTAATGGGGGATTGGAATGGGGTCCTTGACCCATTAATAGACAGATCCAATGATAATAAAATATGCAAAAAAACAAAAATCAAGATAAATTACCAAATTCTTTCGTTTTTTAAAAAAAATATCTTTATTGATTAAAACATGAAAAAGGTAACAATAACACACATTCTATCATCACAAAAAGTCATTAAATAAATATATTACAATCCTAAAATCACTCTGTATCTTCATAACTTCCCCCTCCAACTTTGGGAATGAGATAAGTTCATAGAATCATAGAATCATAGAAATGTAGAGTTGGAAGAGACCACACGGGCCATCCAGTCCAACCCCCCGCCATGCAGGAATACCCTCAAAGCACTCCCGACAGATGGTCATCCAGCCTCTGCTTAAAAACCTCCAAGGAAGGAGACTCCACTACACTCCGAGGCAGCATATTCCACTGCCGGACAGCCCTGACTGTCAGGAAGTTCTTCCTGACGTTCAGGTGGAATCTCCTTTCCTGCAGCTTGAATCTATTGCTCCTTGTCCTGGTCTCTGGAGCGGCAGAAAACAAGCCCTCTCCCTCCTCTACATGGCATCTCTTCAAATATTTAAACATAGCTATCATGTCCCCTCTTAACCTTAGAAGTTCCATTCTAAGGTTAACCTTAACCTAAGGTTAAGAAGTTCTTAACCTTAGAAGTTCCATTCTATTTCCTAAACAGTCACATAATCCTTTATAGTTAATATTCCTAAGTATTTTCAAAAATCAATGTTCACCATCTTGATACTATTCCATACATTCCTATAATAGTTTATTATTATTATTATTAATATTAATATTAATATTAATAATAATAATAATTAACTATTGTTAACTAATAATAATTAATAAAATAATATAATATTATTATATTGTCCCATTCTAACATAAATCTCTCAATTTTCTCTCCTCTTAGTACATACGTAAGCCTATCCATTTGAATCATATCAAACACTTTCATCTCCTATTCCTCTAATGAGGGCATAATTTCTGATTTCCATTTTTGTGCTAACAACATCCTAGTGGCAGCTGCTATGTAAAACAGTTTTTTTCTAGACCATCATCCATTATAGATAGTAGATAAAATTCTGGGGACATTTCAAACTGGATGCCTAACATTTTCTCTATTTGAATATGAATAATCTTCCAAAAATTTTTAACAATTTTACAGGACCACCACTGATGATAAAAAGTACCAACTTCTTGACCACATTTCCAACATTTTCTTGAATAGTTATGATACACTTTAGGCAATTTTACAGGTGTAAGATACCATCATAGATACATCTTGTATAGATTTTCCTTGATATCTTGGCATGCGGTATATTTAACCCATTTTTTCCAGGTTTTCTCCCATTCTTCCATCAGAATTGGATGAGAAACATTTTGTGCCCATTTAATCATGGCTGATTTAACAGGCTTGTCCTCTGAGACCCACTGTAAAAGAATTCTATAAATGGAAGAAATAAGTTTAGATTTTTTTGAGCATAAAATTGCGGTTAATTCCTCCTCCTTTATTTGGTAATCGTTTAATTTAATATCATTTCTTAGTTTTTCTCTGAGTTGTCTATATAAGAGCCAGTGACATTTAATTCTAGATTCATTCAGTTCTTGCTGGGATCTAATTTTAATCCGATCTTATTGCTTCTCAACCAGATCATTATATTTTATCCATTTATCAGATAATATATTTTCCTTTTTCTAATAGGCCTCATGAGGGGAAACCCACTGAGGGGTTTTCAAACAAGCTCTCATAACATATCTTCTCAATACATTTTGTAGAGCTTTCCTTATGTAATGACGATCAAATTCTTTATTATTTTTAGCCTTATTGTACCATAGGTAAAAGTGCCAACCTGACCAAAGACCCTCTCCTTCTAGATTTAATAATTTGGTGTTATCAAGATTGATCCAGTCTTGTATCCAATTTAAGCAGCTAGCATGATAGTATAACACCAAATTTGGCAACGCTAACCCTCCTCTCTCTTTTGCGTCTTCTAAAGTTTTCAACTTTATTCTTGGCTTTTTTCCTCCCTATATGAATTTAGAAATTTCTTTCTGCCAATCTTTAATAATTTTATCACTGTGTATAATTGGGATTGTCTGAAATAAGTAGAGGATCATTGGTAGGATAGACATCTTCACAGCAGCAATTTTCCCCAAAACAGATAATCTCAAATTATTCCAATTTTTTAAATCTTTCAATATGTCCTTCCATATTTTTTCATAATTATTTTTAAAGAGGCCAGAGGGTTTTTTTGTGATTATAATTCCTAAATATTTAACTTTCTTAACAATAGTATATCCAGTTAATTGTGATATCAAGGTTTCCTCCTCTTTGGAAGTATTTTTGGTTAATACTGTTGTTTTTTCTTTATTAATTTTCAAGCCTGATTGTTTTTCAAAATCTTTAAGGACAGTTTTGAACACATTTAAATTATGGTTAGGGTTTTCCAAAGTGACCACTAAATTGTCCGCAAAAGCTCGAATTTTATATTCATTATCTCTTAGTTTGGTCCCCTTTAATTTGGGGTTATTTCTAATATTTGCAATCAAAACTTCGATCACCACCAAAAATGAGAGTGGAGATAAAGCACATCGCTGTCTCGTTCCTCTTTGCACTTTAAATTTTTCAGATTTCTGACCGTTTACAACAATTTGTGCAAATTGGGTAAAATATATGGCTTTAAGCCAGTTCAAAAACGGTTCTCCCATATTCATTTTTTGGCAAATATTCATCATGAATTTCCAACTGACAGTATCAAAGGCCTTTTCTATGTCCAAAAAAAAGCAGCTAATTTTTTGGGGGGATGATTTTCATAAAGCTCTATTATATTAATTATGCTTCTTACATTATCTTATATTTGTCTCCCAGGAATAAATCCAGCTTGTTCTTCTGGTATCATTTCTTGAAGGACTTTCTTTAATCTGTTGGCCAATATAGCAGTAATATAGTCTGTATTTAATAAAGAAATTGGCCAATAGTTTTTTTACATTTTTTACATTTATATTTACATTTTTTCATTTTACATTACCTTCCTTCTTTTTGAATCAATATTATATCGGTTTCTTTCTAAGAATTGGGGATAGTCCCCTGCACTGCCTCATTCATGATATTTTGAAGAATGGGTGATAACTGGTGTTGAAATGTTTTATAAAAAGATGCTGAATAACCATCTGGGCCAGGAGATTTCCCTTTTTTTTTCTTTTTTTTCTTTTTCTTTTTCTTTTTCTTTTTTTTTCTTTTTTTGCTTTATGAATTGCTTCTGTCAATTCTGCCATTGTAATTGGACTATGCAGTATCTTCCTCTGTTCTTCTGTTAAGGTCTTTACAATTTGCTGGGATAAGTAGATTTTTATTGATTCATCATTTAAATCTTGGTCTTTGTATAATGCTGAAAAGTAGTTTGTTTAGATTTTCCTTATCTTGAAAGGATCAGTAAATGTGGTTTTGCCACTCTTTATTTTGCTGATCAACATTTTCTGTCTTTTCTTTTTCAATCGAAGAGCCAACCATTTGCCTGCCTTGTTAGCCCATTCAAAATGATGTTGTCTTGCATATAACAGTTTATCGTTAAGTTCAGTGTTTATTTGAGTCTCTAATTGTTTCTGTAGCATCTTTCTTTCTTTCTGTAAAGATTTATTTGTTGGATCCTCATTTAGTTTCTTCTCTTTATTTCTTATGTCTTCATTAATTTTCTGAATATTCTCTCTCTTTCTTTTATTAATCTCTGCACTGTGTTGGATAAGATAACCTCGAATAACTGCTTTCCCAGCATCCCATATAGTTCCAAGATTAATACCTTTATTTAGATTTTCCTCAAAATATAATTTTATTAAGTCCTTGATTTTAGTTACTAACTTGTCTTCTAATAAGAGCTTCTCATTTAGTCTCCAATTGAATATACCTTCTGGTCTCTTCTTTAAAATTAATAATATTGGGTTGTGGTCTGAAAGGTTTCGCGGTAATATCTCTTGCTTAACGGCAGTATAAATCATAGATTTGGAGATTAGAAACATATCTATTCTTGAAAGTGAAGCATGAGGTTCGGAATAGAATGTGTAGTCTCTTGCTGAACCGTACAGATGTCGCCATGGGTCGATTAACTCCAGATTGTCTACCATTGAGTCAAATGATGAGGCAAGCTTTCCTTGCTTTTTCTTTATCCTCTTTTCTGACTTTTTGTCCAAGCTTGGATTAATCATCCCATTCCAGTCACCAAAAAGGATTATCTTACTGTATACTAGGTCAGAGATCTTCTGATCTAATTCTTTATAGAAATTTTCTTGTTTGTTATGTGGGCCATATAATCCTATGAATAAAATTTGTTGATTTTGCCAATTTATTTCAACTGCTATATAACGTCCTGCCTCATCCTTGAAGATTTCTTTTGAGTTTATTCTTGGGTTCACATAGAGGACCACACCTCTTTTCTTTTTATTTGGAACAGAAGCAAATTCGTTACCTAATTTTTTATTTTGAATTAGATGAATTTTAGAGTTGCACTTGAATTTCTTGTAGGCATATCATGTCTAGTTTCTTCTTCTCTATATAATGAAATATCTTTTTCCTTTTCTGGGGAGTAAGGATTCCTTTAACATTCCAAGACAGGATCTTCAGATCCATTTCTTACAATTTTATAAGGTGTTCTGGCTCCTAGTTCTTTCCTTCTTCTAAATCTTCTCTATCTTCATTCTCTGTCTCATATCCAGTTACTTCCCCTTCCTCATCTTCCTCTCAATCTAAAGCTTTCTTTTGGTTCATGTCGAGTTGTACATCCTCTTTTCCTTCTTCTTTTTCTTGGGGCTTGTGTTTCCATTGGTCTTTCCCATATCTCTTCATGAAGATTTTAGCTTCCTGTATTGTATCAATTTTAAATTGTTTCTCTCTGAAACGAAAGCTGAGGCCTTCCAATTTGCCCCATCTGTATGATATCCTTTGATGCTTTAGAAAAGTCGATAAAAATTTATATTTGTTCCTCTTACGCAGAATTCTTGGTGGTATATCTTTATAGATATGAACCTTCATTTTGTCAGTTATAAGATCTGCTTCTAAACTCTTTCAAATTATATCTTCTCTGGTCTTCTTACGAGTAAAATATACCATAATATCCTGAGGCAGTTTTCTTTCCTTGGTAATTCTCTATTCTATTCTATACATTTTATCAATTTCCCATTCCATTCTTTCACAGGATATGTTTAGATAGTCAGCTAAAGGTGGGATCAATGTCTCGTATAAGTTTTCTTCTTTACGTTCCATCAGACCTCTTATCTTTAAACAATTTTCTCTTAACTTCAAATCAAATAATGCTTTCTCATTCAGGAGGTGTTCTGGCTCTCATGTCAAATTTTCTACACTTTCTTCTGTCTCTTTTGTTTTAGTTTCTAATGTTGTCACATGATTCTTGGTAGTCTTCAAATCTTCTTGCAGTCCTCCCAAAGCGGTCTTAATTCCTTCTAACTTCATCTTAAAATCTTGTTTCAGCTCACTTCTGAGGTCTTTCATTTCTTGTTTTATTTCCACTTTTATGTTTCTGACCTCCTCTAAAAGAGTGTATTGGTATTGGTCAGCTTTTGATTGGTCTGATTTCGACAGTGGCTCTAATGATAATTTTCATTGAGTAGAAAAGGTGGAAGAGGAGGTAGCCATTTTTACTGCTTTGGTGGTTTTTCTTGTATCCATGTAGGTTTCCCAGATGGAAGAGATTGGAAAATTGATAGGCTTCAGTAATTCCTTTATCATATATAATTCTGCTTTCTCCAATAGTATCTTCAGTTCAATATAGTAAAGTAAATTACTGTAGAGTTTCTGTCAATATCAGAGTTAGTTTCAAGTCTAAATTGTAATTGTATTAATTAAGAATATATTATGATTGATTCTAATGTATAATGAATTGTTATAAATAATTGTCTCAAAAACTTTATATGCTTTTCTAATGATACAATCCTACAATAACATATTTAACTATCAATATTGTCTAATTAATTCTAATGATACAATTGATCACCACTTAATTGCTTAAATTATCCTTTGAGTCACAGTTAATTATACTATTAATTACATAAGGTAAATCATTAATTCATGTCTGTAGATACTCAATGAAATATAAATCCTTAATATAAGCTAAAATGTTTATGGTGGCAGCGGGATAGTTTAAAAAGAAAAGAGAAGTGGGCAATTATGTCTAAAGAATTAATTAAGCAAAGTCAAAACCCCAAAATATTCCCAGCTAATGAGTATAAAGTCAGTTCATTTTAAAAGGGGAAGAAGAATTTATATTAAAAAGTTGAAAAGATAGAATTTGAGCAGAGGAGTCTCACAACATGGGATCCTTTCTGCCCAGACCAGTCACCGATCATTTGTCTTCGTGCTCCTGCTTCTCTTGTTGCTCGCCACCATGGATTCCCTTCTCTTCCTTTTTCTGTCACCAATCAATCTCTTTCCTATAGTCCATCACAAACTATTCCAGAGTTATTTTAATACAGTTGTCCCACAAGTTATGTCTAGGATTAAATTAGAGTAAATTGACTTCTCTCCGCTAAGTCTGAAAGTCTGGAAAAATCTAATAAGTCCAGTCTGATCTCTATTTTCTATTTTTTGTATAAAGTTCTCAGTTCACCATTTATGCTGCAAGCCACCGTAAAAGCCTTCCCCTTGTCACGTCGTCAGTCTCTCAGTCTGACTCTTTATAATTCCATCGAGCTTGTTGTTTTATAGGTTATAATTAGGTACTCCTTTACCTTCGTTAGCCAAAATAGAAAAATCCAGTATGAAAAAAGTTGTTCTTTAATCCAGTAAATTACCTCTGTGTTGGGAGAGAAGATGCCAAGAAAAGAAAAATAAGCAGGCTAGCGGCTGAAGATAGTTCCCGTAGCACCGGCAGCTGAAGATGGCTCCTGTGTCACTAGCTCCGCTGCTGCTATTAGAGTATTCCTGATATCTCCAACAGGAAAGTTTCGCTCTTGAAAAGTTAAGAACAAAACCAGAATTTCTTACTCTGTTAGAAATTATGATGGATCTAAGTCTCTTCTGGGAACGAAATGATACAGACCCTTAGAAACATTCCAACTCAGTCGGGGTTTTCATTTAAAAGGTCTGCGTGTGCCGTATAATCGCTGAAAGCACTGTCAGATGGCGGTGATTGTTTTGATCGCCTCCGCTCCGTCCGCTGCCAACCGTCACATATTTCTTCACTTAGGGTGGAAGCTAGGAAGCGCGCACTCGATCTCCGAAACCCCACTTGTTCTCCCAATACCAAGGGAGATTTCAGTCAATTCGGAAGTGTTCCAAACCGTTACCTGCCATCTGGAAGAAGAGTCTCCTGTTCAGAACTTCAGGGAGAACCTTGTCACGGTGCCATTGTCAGACTGAAAGTCATTACCAAATTCTTTCTTTAACTTATTGGATAAACTATCAGTCACTGATGTATGAAGGAAGAAATATGGTTTAGAGTTGGATTATACATACTTTTCTGAATGACACAAATCCTGGTCAAGGATAGATATGTTCCTTGCCACTAGTTCTATGTTTAGTCACATTGAAAAACTAGAATCCCTCCCAAGAACACTTTCCGATCATAACCCACTATTTCTCACCCTCAGAAACACAAACAGAATATTTCAATGGAGATTAAATGATAACCTACTAAAGGATGAGCAAATAGTTGAAAAAGCAAAAACAGAATTAAAGAACTTTTTTGCAACTAACTTGGACAAGGGCATGAAATCCCACATAGTGTGGGATACTAGTAAAGCAGTGATGAGAGGGTTTTTCATAGAGCAACAGGTCTACCAGAAAAACTTGAGGGAAAAAAAGAGATGCAACTTTTACAAGAACTGCACTGTAAAGAAAGCCAACTTAAAAAAAAAAAAACAAAGGACCATAATCTACAAGACCAGATAAAAGCTTTCAACAAACAATTGACAATGATGGCAGTTTCAGAAATTGAGAAAAAAATTAAATTCACAAGGCAAAAATTTTCGAATGTGCAAATAAGCCAGGGAGATGGTTGTCATACAGATTAAAAAAGGAAAAAAAGAAGGACAGACAACCTATCATGACCAAAAAAAGATCAAAAGTATTTTTATTAACTTTTTTCAAAATTTATTCAAAGATACACCACCTTTGAGAGAACAAAAAGATAAAATAGGTAGATATTTAGATCAGATAAAGATCCCACAAATGACCAAACATCAAAGGGAAGAATTAAGTAAACCAATTACTATTATTGAAATATTAAATGCAATTAAGAACCTAAAACTAGAAAAAGCTCCAGGCCCAGACAGGTTTTCTGCGTTCTACTATAAAGCCTTACAGGATTATCTGGTCCCCCACCACCACCAAACTTTAAATATAATAGTCGAACAAGGTATCCCATGCTCTTGGAAATAATCCACTATTGTTTTGATATTACAAGAAGGGAAAGATCCACCAGATAAAAAAAATTACAGACTTATTTCTTTATTAAACACAGATTATAAAATTTTTGCATCAATTCTGGCAGATCACTTAAAAAAAAAATAGAAAATTGGATACATGAAAATCAAAATGGATTCCTTCCTAAAAGATATTTAAAAAATAATATAAGAACATTATTGGATATTACCAAATATTATCAGAAACACAATGAGAAAGAATTGGCGCTATTATTCTTAGACGCTGAAAAGGCATTTGACAATGTTAATTGGGCTTATTTGTTTGAAGTCATGAACAAGATTAAGGTGAGAGAAACTTTTTTAAATTGGATTAAGGCAATTTATATGCAACAATGTCATCCAATATAAATTGTTCCATATATCAATATAAATGGAGAGGAAACAAAACAATTCTCAGTTCAACAGGGCACAAGGTAATGTTGTCCTCTCTCACCTCTACTTTTTCTAATCTGTATCGAAATATTAAATATGAAAATCAGGAACAACCTGTGTATTAAAGGCACACACATTTGAGGCCAACATTATAAATTAAAAGCATATGCTGATGATCTGGTCATCGATTTAGAAGATCCCTTAAATAGCATTCAATTCGTTCTGAAAACATTACAAAACTTTGGCAAAATTGCAGGATATAAAATTAAGAAAGAGAAACTTTTAGTAATCACGAAAAATATGTCACACCAAGAAGATCTAGAATTAGCAGAACAATCAGGTTTTAAAATAAACAATAAGGTGAGGTATTTAGGAGTCATGATTTCAAAGAACAATTCTGATTTATATGAAAATAATTACAATAAAACTTAGAGTAGGATAAAGGAGGATTTGAGGAAATAGAACAGATTGAATTTGTCTTTATCAGGGAGAATTTCATCAATTAAAATAAGTATTTTACCAAGATTCACCTTCCTATTCCAAAATTACCTATCTTAGTAAATGACCAACCTTTTAAATTATGGGAAAGGGAACTTTCGAAATTTATATGGAACTGAAGAAGACCTAGAATTAAACTGAGATATCTAAAAGACTCAAAAGAAAGAGGAGGCTTAGGGCTACCAGATTTAAAATTATATTATCAAGCCTCTTGCCTATCATGGCTTACTGATTGGATGACATTATCAAACTTAAGACTGCTCAACTTGGAGGGATTTAACTTATATTATGGCTGGCATGCCTATCTGTGGTATAACAAACATACTATAAATAAAGAGTTTAACGAACATTATGTCAGAAAGGCACTCCTGAGAGTCTGGTTAAAGCATAAAAGAAATCTCTATCACTCCCTGCCACCTGGATTTCACCCCACAAGGCTTTTTATAGGCTAGAGAAACCTCAAATAGGAAAATTGATTACTTATAAAGATATACTTAATTCAGAGGGAGACTCAGCCCAATTAAAAACAAAAAACGAACTTATCTTAACAAGGTTATACATCATGCTGGTTATTGCATAGACAATTAGTAGAAAAATTTAAAACTGACAACAAATTAATGGGGATATCCTTAGAGGACAAAGAATTTGATAAACTACTGAAACCTCAAACAATCCATCTGTTAAGTAAAATTTATAAAATACTGTCAAACATGGAAAGAGAGTAAGATCTAGTGAAAGATACGATGATCAAATGGGTCCAAGATATTGGGCACACTACAAATTTGGACCAATCATGGCTTCTGAACCACAAATTCACAAGCTGTTACTATCAAAAGAAAACTACTTTAAATTTTTTTTATAGATGGTATCCAACTCCAGTTCAGCTAGCAAAAATTAATAATAGCGGCAATAATGGGAAATGTTGGAAATGCTAAGAAAAAGGTTCCTTTTTACCATATTTGGTGGCGTTGTAAAAAAGCTAAAGGATTTTGGTCTATAATTCATAATCAGATCACAGAAGTATTGAATACTAACTTCCCATTACTGCCAGAGATTTATCTACTGAATATTTTTGACACTTTTGATTTTCAATTCAGGAATAAATATGCCAGAAATTTGTCATATATGGTCTACGCAGCCAGAATAACTTTTGCACAAAGATGGAAGGAACCTCAAATCCTGAAAGTCAATGATTGGATACTCAAGCTATATGATTTAGCAGAGATGGACAAACTGACTTTATTGCTGGCCAATAAATCTGTTAAATCCTTTAAAGACAAATGGGAAATCTTAATCCCTTTATGGGAAGACAGATGGGGGAATCTTTCGGCAGCCGGTTTTGATATTTAGTGCTTTCGTGTTGTTTTATTACCTATTAAGGACTAAAGTCTAATCAATAAAGGTAAAGAACAGATCTAAATTACATATGCCCCAGGACTTTTGTGATTCAGAAATCACCTTACAATGGGGTTCAAACTTGGAAGTCGGTTTTACCCATGTTTTAATTAATTCTTTTTCAGTCAAGGTTTTCAATTCTCTCAAAACATATATACCGACTCTTATTTATTTCTTCTCTATAGTTCTTTTTTTCCTTTTTTCTTCTCTCTTTCTCTTTCCCTTTCCTTTATTTGTTATTATTACTCTGTTATCCTTTTTGTTATTGTTCATTGCGCCTCTGTGAAATCCTTTTTGTTTTGTTTTGCTTTTTTGTTTTTTTGTTTTTTGTTTTTTTTTTACTTTGTTTTGTTTTTTGTTTTTCATTGGTTATCCAAGAATGTTTGTGACAAATGTCTTTTTATATATCTGTTTTTGGCAAATCTTCAATAAAGATTATTTAAAAAAAAAACAGAGGGGAAACTACAATTTTTAGTTCCAAGACACAGTGCCTTTTACATAGCAATAGCACAGCAATAGCATGTGTATTTCTATGCCGCTTAGACTAATCTTATCTCTTATCTCTTTTCATGATAGGGTTACAAGCTTGATAGATGAAGGGAAGGCTGTAGACATAGAATATCTTGACCTCAGTAAGGTCTTTGACAAAGTTCCCCATGACATTCTTGCAAAGAATCTAGTAAAATGCCGGCTGGACAGGGATACTGTTAGGTGGATTGGTAATTGGTTGACCGACCAAACCCAAAGGGTGATCACCAATGGCTGCTTTTCATCCTGGAGAAAAGTGACTAGTGGAGTGCCACAGGGTTCTCTCCTGGGCCCAGTGCTATTCAACATCTTCATCAATGATTTGGATGAAGGAGCGGAGAGCATGCTGATCAAATTTACAGATGATACCAAATTGGGAGGGGTTGCTAATACACCAGAGGACAGGATCAAATTTCAAAATGACCTGGACAGATTGGAGAGCTGGGCCAAAGCTAACAAAATGAATTTCAACAGAGAGAAATGTAGGGTCCTGCACGTAGGCAGAAAAAATGGGATGCACAAATACAGGATGGGGGACACGTGGCTAGATAGCAGTACGTGTGAAAGGGATCTAGGAGTCTTAGCAGATCACAACCTGAACATGAGTCAGCAGTGTGATGCGGCAGCCAAGAAAGCCAATGCGATTCTGGGTTGCATCAATAGGAGTATGATGTCTAGATCGAGGAAGGTAATGGTACCACTTTATTCTGCATTGGTTAGGCCTCATTTGGAATACTGTGTCCAGTTCTGGGCACCTCAATTCAAGAAGGACATCGACAAGCTGGAACGTGTCCAGAGGAGGGCGACCAAAATGGTGAAGGGTCTGGAAGCCATGCCCTATGAAGAACGCCTTAGGGAGATGGGTATGGTCTGCAGAAAAGAAGGTTAAGAGGGGACATGATAGCCATGTTTAAATATTTGAAGGGATGTCATGTTGAGAAGGGAGCGGGCTTGTGCTCTGCCACTCAAGAGACTAGGACAAGGAGCAATGAATTCAAGCTGCAGGAAAGGAGATTCCACTTCAACCTCAGGAAGAATTTCCTGATGGTCAGAGCTGTCCGACACTGGAATGTGCTGCCTCGGAGTGTGGTGGAGTCTCCTCCTTCGGCGGTTTTCAACCAGAGGTTGCATGGCCATCTGTTGGGAATGCTTTGGTGGGTGTTCCTGCATAGCAGGGGGTGGACTCGATGGCCCCTGGGGTCTCTTCCAACTCTATGATCCTATGATTTGTCAGCTAAGTGCTCTCTAAGTGGTTTATAATATGTTAGCTAATTGCCCCCAATAAGCTGGGTACTCATTTTACCAACCTGCAGAAGGATGGAAGGCTGAGTCAATCTGGAGCCTAGTAGGATCGAACTCACAGCCTTGTGGCTGCAGTACAGGTAATTAACCACTGTGCCACCAGTGCTTGGGCATGACTGACTGAGCAAGCCATAGTGCTTGGGCATGACTGGCTGAGCAAGCACAATCCCATAACAGACTGGTGTTCGGAGGTGGTTGCTCCAGGAGGCAGGGATGGGAGCACTAGGACTCTGCAGAAACCTTCCTGCAAGGCAATGAATAGAGAAGCCACGGCAGGGTTAACCCAGGAGGATTTAGAAGCCTCCAATATCAGGACTTAAAACAGGCTTTTGAGGTCCAGGAGGCGAACAACTTGCCACTACACAGGGAATTTGATTGTGAACTCAAGCTGATTGAGGGTGCTGAACTGCCCGAACCCAAATTCTACTCAATGTCCCTGCCAGAAATGATGGCCTTGTGTGAATCCATTGATAACAACTTGCAGTGTGGGTTCATTAAACCTTCTAAACCCCCCCTCACCTTTCCTGTATTTTTCTGGGGGGAAAAAGATTGAAATTTGAGGCTTATCATCACTCACCACTTAATCAGATATGCATTTCAAATGCAGAACTGAAGACATAATGGTGCAGCTGGTGCAGGGAAATTACTTTACAAAGTTAGACCTCATTGAGGCCTTCCATCATATTAGAAACAAAGAGGACAGCGAATGGTTAAGCTGTTTCTCAATCCCCTTTGGGAACTATGAGTGGGCTGTCCTCCCATTCAGGCTAAAGTCTGGCCAATCAATTTTCCAAATGCTCATGAACAGTGTGTTTCATGAACTTCTGTACCAAGGCACTGTGGTCTACCTTGATGACATGCTCGTCTATAGCAAAATTCTCCCAGAGCATATCAAACTGGTGAAGAAGGTGCTACAAAAACTCATAGACAACCAGCTGTATATCAAATTGTCCCAGTATGAGTTTCACACCCAAACATTTGACTACTTGGAGTATAGAGTAACTAACAATGGGTTGCAGATAGACCCAGCCAAGGCAAAAACAGTCAGAGACTGGGGCATACCTTGTACCAAGAAACAATTGCAGCAGTTTCTTGATTTTGCAAATTTTTACAGAAACTTCATACCAAACTTTGCTGAGATTGCACTGCCTTTTACTGATTTATTGAAAACAAAAATGCCCCAGGATCCTACAACGCCAAGACGTGAAATAGCACAACTAATCTGGACTCCAGAATGTCAAGAGGCATTCAACCAACTGAAAACCCTATTTACCACCAATCCCATCTTAAAATATCCTGACCCCTTGCAGCCTTTTGTCATACAAACAGATGCGAGTGAGTTTGCTATGGCAGCAGTTGTTTTGCAAAAAGACAGTGGTGGGATGCTAAGGCCTTGTACATACATCTCATCTCCAAAATATTCAATTCCACACAGAGAAAGCTGGGCTGTACAGGAAAAAGAAGCGGCAGCCATCCATTTTGCCTTAAGCACTTGGTGCCATTTTCAAGAGGGGGCACACTCCCCCTTTGAGGTGTGGTGTGACCGTTGTAACCTACAGGCACTTCAAAAGGCAAGGAAACTGAGCCCCAAACAGACATACTGGGCAGAATTCTTATACTGCTTCCAATTTTAAAATTATTGGAAAACCAATATCCTGGCTGACCCCCTCTCTAGGCTTCCTCAACATGAAGATCAGCAAACCACCCCACACTCCACCACTAACACGCTGTTTACTCCTGAAACCTTGGGGCTTGGGGTCACCACACGCAGCCAGGCACACACTGGAAAAACAATTAGCTGCACCATAGACACTGATCTCCAAAAGACCATCAAAGAGCACAATGCTAAGGACCCCTGGTGGCAAAACTCTACCTCCACAGTCTATTGGATAGATGGACTGGCTACCACGGGGGGCAAAATCTACGTGCCACACTAATGCAGAGGTGAAATTTTAAAACAATACCATGATTTGAAATCGACAGGCCAATCTGGATTTCTAGCTGGGGCTCCGAAAGGATGTGGAGTCCTATGTAAAAAAACTGCATGACTTGCATCACTAATAAAACCCCCACAACCAAACCACAAGGGTTATTGTGCCCTCTGCAAACATCCACAAAACCTTGGGACTCCATTTCTTGGGATTTCATACTAGGTCTATCCCCCAGTGAGGGCAATCAAGTCTTATGGATGGTGACCAATCAATTTTCAAAACAATGTCACTTCATACCCCTGAAAAGGGTGCCCACTGCAGAACTCGCTAAGCTATTCATCACCCATATTTGGATAATCTCCAGTCGAGACCCTATCTTCACTTCCAGGTTCTGGAAATGTTTCTTCAAATCCCTGGATATAAACAGAAACTATAAGGCTTGTTCTCTCCTATCTGAGCTCTAAAATCTGTTGAGTGTGCTATAGTTCCAAATAAACTATACTTTGAGACTGTGGGAAGCTTTGAGACTGTGGTTTCTTGAATTCTGACATATACCCATACCCATATCTACACCTTATATTTTTCTGTTGGGTAATTGAGAGTGAGATAGTAGCTAAAGGAACTGTTCCCAAATCAAAATAAAATGAAAAGATTATTTCTTCCCACCTGAACATTTAATCTAGCCTTCTTCCTTCTAGTTAGAAGGTGGATGCAGAGCTAAGGCAGGGGAGGGGAATGAACCCTCATGCTACAGCAATTGTGAGGGAAGAAGAAAGCTAAATAAATAAATACAAAAACCATCTCCCCATAAGTCTTTGCAAGTTGCAGCAACAAATCAATCAAGTTTTGCTAATTGAAGCAAGCCAGTCCTCTCCTAGCTGAACTGGAGATTTTTACCCAACCCTGACCTCCTTTCCAGAGCCGAACACTGTTCCCCAAACCCAGAGCATTTGTGTCTTCATCTCCTGCCTGAGAGAGCCAGCAGGATATACTGTTTTGAGCTTTGAGCATTGGACTACAACTTTGGACACTGGAGTTTGGATCCCTGCTCACCCATGGAAACCCACTAGGTGACCTTGGGCAAGTCACACTCTCTTGCCTCAAAGAAAGGCAAAAGCACCTCCCTTGAACAAATCATGCCAAGAATACCCCATGATAGGCTTGCCTTAGGGTTACCATAAATTGGAAACCACCACACCATGCTGGCTGTATGTTTATAGGGCTTCATATTTAATCTTTCTGGGCAATGGGACCATTTGTGATAATGTGGTAGACTTTTTTTTCAATCTATAGATTAAAATCTCTAGAGTCACAGTTCAAAAATGGTAAACTGTGATGGTGCTATCTCTATGTTTCTTTCCTTGTAGCAAGATTCTCCATACCTTTCCTGTGAACCCAGGCACTGAAGGAACCTGTCTATGGAGGATGTAACTATGTGGGGGGAAAAATCTCTGAGGGAGGAAACACAGCAATTGAACCATTACAATGTACAACTTTAGCACCGAGAGAAAAAAACAAACAAACAAAATGAAATGAAAGATGCACTAAAGAGACAGAAGTAGGCCATGGGAAGATTTTAACAATCTGAAAAGGTACTTGGGGAATTTTTGAGGACGTTGGAAACACCCTCATCTAACATACAGTCTACATTACAAGCAAGAGGCCCACAGATGAACCAAGCTTTTAGGATTTTTTTTAAGGCAACAGCAGGGTTGCCACACAGAAAAATGGACACAGCTCCTGTACCGTTAATGATTGTGTAGAAGAGGGATTTCAGTTGTGTTGCTAGTCATGAAACCAAGTCACAAGCAATACCTGCTGAAATTTTTGTTTCTATCCAGTAATGAAAGGAATAGGAGCCAATCCAGTTTTTGGACCATTTCCACACTACAGTGTTAAAGTGTTGCTATTCCACTATCAACCTCCTATGGAATTCTGGGATTTGTAGTTTAGGGAAGGGCACTTTGAATTCTCAGCCAAAGAGCTCTTTGGTCTCAGTAAACTACAAACCCCAGAATTCCACAGGGCGTTGAAAGTGGAATAGTAGCAGTTGAACACTGTAGTGCGGAAATGGCCATGGTCTGGCAATTCTAGTCAGGAGAGTGTTTGGACAGGATAGTGACAACAAGCATGCAGAAGCAACATTAAATGGAGCGATAAAAAGAGGCACAAATCACCAAGGGATGTGCCCTTGGTTAGACACATATTTTCACTAGTTCTGGTCAAGCCTGTGCTTCACTTGCTGTATACCTCTGGAATTTATGTGCAGAAGAAAGTAGCCAACCAAAGGTAAATTAATTAATACATTCAAGTTACATAAATTTGATAACTTCGATTTTAAATCTAGCAGGAGAGAATAACTGACAAACAGTGATGGGTCATTTCTTGGATTAACTTCAAAGTACTGCACTTCCAATTCTGTTTTAAAGCTTGCAACATTTTCTGCAAGGTCTATTCAATCTTTTACATTATTAGTTCCCTACATCTTGAATAACAGCAGATATTGTTGTGTCATGCCATTCCATACTGCATTCAGCATACTGAAAAAGCCCTTTTCAACTAGGTGGACTGTTGATTTTAGTACTCAAGTCATTTAGCTACAAGTATTAAAATGCATTACATGTAGCAGTTTAATTTCTTCCCATTTGACTATGTTGTAAATTGCTTCATTATCGAGAAGGCTAACTTGCAGGCCTTACAACCCTGACAAAAGATAAACCAATTATTTATTGCCAGCATTATATGCTTCATGAGTAGCCACTATGACAGGGCTATTGACAGGAATGGCTGTGTGATTAGGGAGACTCAGGTCTTTATGTAGCAGACTCTGGAGAGAAGGTACAGGGGCAGCAGGTTAGTGCCAGGAGACAGAACAGTGTGTGTTCTGTACTTTGTTCCGTATTAATGTTGTTGTTTTGTGCCTTACAGATACTTCCAATTTATGGTGACCCTAAGGAGAACCTATCATGGGGTTTTCTGGGACTGAGAGTGTGTGATACGCCCGAGGTCACCCAGTGTGTTTCCATGGCCAAGCAGGAATTAAACTCTGGTCTTCAGGATCATAGCCCAACGCTCAAACCTGTACACCATGCTGGCTCTCCTGTTCTGTGTACGCAATTTTTCTTTCCTAGCGTACAATCAAGGATGCTTTCCCATTCCCATGACAGAAGATTGAGTTCTCACATTTCTAGTTTGAAATAGGGGAGCTGCCATTTTGTCTTTTGCCTCAGACAGCAGAGTACCTTGGGCTGGCCCTGTCTAATGGGCACTGAAGAGCCATTAAGGCTAACAATTTCATTATGGAATAAGCTTTCATGCCTCTGAAGAGGTGAACTAAGTGTTGTGTGTTAGAATTAATTTGTAAGTCTGTGGAGCATTCTGGTGGAAAAAAACATGGCCACTGCCATAAAAATATTGTCAACGGATTTTTTTTTTTTCATCACAACCCCCACAAATTTATTCAGCTTCCAGAGCACTGCTGAAAACAAGATGGCAGTGGCGTAGAGCATTAATGTAAATTTGGTGCTTATAATTGCCTGGATTCTTGAACTTTGTTAGCTACCCAAGAATACCAGGTGGTGGTTCTGCATGGTTGAATAGACAAGATACATACCCTAGCATATTTCACAGATTAAAACTAAAACACATATGATTTAGCAATATCAGAGTGTGATCAAGATGACAGAAGTTATTCATGAGGAAGAACACACAAGCTAAGACAGGCTGCAGCAGTTTGCTTTTCCTTGAGCCTACTGGAAAGGGCAAAATCCTGCTCACTCCCCTCCCCTCCCTGATACTGAGTTCTTGAGTGCAAACTACTTTTTGCACTTTGAACTCAGTTTGCAGCAGATTAAGTAAACTGAGGCCAAAGGGGGGAAATGAGAGGAGGAGAAAAAAACTGGGACATTTTTAAAGCAGCTGAAAAAGAGATTGTTTGGGATTGGCCCTGACAAATCGAGAGGGTACAGAGGTACTGAGATAAAGTTTTATTCAGTATTCAGTAAATTCATTTTATTCACAAAAATCTAGGAGTTTTGATCCAAATTTGAACCAGATAGGACAGTCACACATTAACTTACTTTTTTTGAGGAGAGGAGGTTCTCTCTCTGCCATATAAATGTAGCAGCAACCTTTTCAGTTCCCTGTAGAATCAGATCGTGTTGCACTTTTTGTGCTTCATAACCGCATGGAGGAGGAGGTAATCCAATGTAACAGCTAAGCCCTTTGCTCCACCACAGGAGTCCCTTGAAGTACAGAACAAAATGAACTGCCTCAACCCTAGCCATTTTCTCTTTTTGGGTAGATTGCTGGGCTGCAGAGAGATCTGTGCTCTGTGGCTTTTGTGGAGGCCTGTTGCAAGCATGCCATGTTAAGTTGCATAACCCTCTTGGACTTAGAAGAAATTATCAAAACTGTCATTTTGCTTTTGCTGACAAAATGAGACTGCTGTTGTACTGAACCATGTTCTTGGACAAGCAAAGTGGGCAGCAGGGTATGTTTATGTAAAAATATATTCCAGTTGTCCCCATTTGTCAGGCACAACACCTTTATTTTCTGGCACCCCTCCCTTCTAAATTACTAGCCCTGTTCTTGTCATTTTAGGAGGTATTAGGATTTTTTTTCAAGTTTGGTTGTTGCTGTGGTCAAGGCTAGTGACAGCACCTGGTCCACCAGCAATACTGATCCTCACTCCAGGCTCTCCTAATAAGGCCTACAAGCCTCCATTTTAATTTCCCATTATGCGCTAGATAGAATTATTCAGCTTCAAGGTACTATAGGAAATTAAAAGTGCAGTTTACAGCCTTCCTTGGAGTATCTCCATTGCAGTCGCTCACAGTGTTTTTATATAAACCATTACCCATATATTTTCAAAGACAGTCTACTTTCTCCACGTAGCTTTTTAGTGTGTGCTCAGACAGATGTTTGTCACCATTCTTGTCTAATGGGTTGGCCATAACATAATTATCTACCCCTGTTGTTCCTGTGTGCCTTCAAGTCATTTCCAAATTTATGGAGACCCTAAGGAAAACCTATCACAGGGTGTTCTGGGTCTGAATGTGTGTGACACGCCCACGGTCACCCCCTGGCTGAGTAGGAAACTGAACCCAGGTCTCCAGGATTATAATCTGACACTCAAATCACTGTGCCATACTGGCACTGTCTACTCTTACTCAGCACCAAACCACAGACTGGGACCCTTCCTTCATACCTGCTACCTTTTTTTTTCTTCCTATATCCTATACATCCTATGCATCTGTACGTTTGTAGGGTTGCAAATTCAGGATCATCCCAAACCCTGTCATTTCTAGGTCAAATCTGAGATTTAGGGACAGGTTCTGCTGATGTCATTAAACATTCTGTATTAAGGACCAATCATAGCTGCTCAGAGGTTGTCATTCAAACAAACACAGAGAGGGAGAGAGAAAGAGATAACATATTTTCCTATTTGGAAATTAACATAGAAATCTTAACTCTTCTCAGATTGAGGTGACAGAGATTGGATAAAATCTATCTATTCTAGTTTATTAACTTCTAGACAGAAGATGGATACAGAACAGATCATTGGCCCTAATGCTACAAAGAAAAGGAGGGAAAGAGGAAACTAACATAGGAACTATACAGCACCCCTGAAAAGCCTTTGCAAGTTACAGCAACAAATCAATTCAGCCTTATAAAATTGTAGCAAGCTTCTGCCCTACTAGCCAAGCCAGAGATAAGCACAAAGGCCTCTCCTCTCAGAACGGAGTCCCTCCAAAACGGGAGGGTTCATGCCCTTGTCTCCTGCAACAAAACCTGGAAATTCGGGCTCTGAGATCTGGCAACCCTATATGTATATATGTGTGCTTTGGGTAAGCGTCATTTGACATCTTGTAACGTGGCAATTTTTTTTGGCAGAAAACCTTCCTGCATCAAGGTTATGAAGCCTCTGTAGCTGTTGCAGTTAAATAGATGTGTGAGTGCACCATCAAATTGCCTGTTGACTTATGGCAACCCATGAATTTCATAGGGTTTTCTTAAACAAGGAATAGTCAGGGATGATTCTACCAGTTTTTTCCTCTCAAATATAGCTTATACTACCTGGGATTTGTTGGCAGTCTCCCATCAAAGTACTAACCAGGGCAGACCCTGCTTAGCTTCCAAGATCTGGTACCTTTAGTATATTTAGGCTGCACAGTTGGTCCTCCACATTTGCTAAGATTAGGGGTTGACCACAGCCAAAGTGGAAAAAAAACAAATATCAAAATGTGTGAGTGTGTGTGTGTGTGCACTGTGTGAAGGGGAAATTAGGTGAGTGTGGTGGCCCTATGCTTCCTCTCTCTTGTCCATTTCCTTTCTTGGGTGAGTGGGTGGCTTCAGGATAGGGTTTATGGTGCTCAGAAATCGGGGAGCCAGTAATCCTTCCTTGGCCAGGCAGGTGGTGGTATGGTGGAGGAGGATCGGTGGTGGGTTTTTAAAGGGCTGTGCAGCCTGATTGGAGCTGCTGAAAGTAAAGGGTCCATACAGAAAGGAGGCACTTGAGGTGGCATCAGGGGTGGAGAAACTTGTAAGAAATCAGATCCCTGAATGTTAAACCCATGAATGTGGAGGGCTAACTGTAATTAAATAAATGCAGAAAAATCTACACATGGCACAGCATCATTTGTGGGTTTGCCCTCAGGATTCTGTTAACTCCCTCTCTCCCACAGCAGCAGCAGAAAGAAAGAAATCACAGAGTATGCCTTGATCCTCTTGTCTGTATAATTGAAGCTTTTGTCCACAGTTGGCTAAGGTCACGTCACACCCTGCTAAGGAGGTAAATTATAAACAAATCTAGGAAAATCATATGATTTGTTGGTTTACTCTTCTCTTTTCAGTCTTCCCTGTTCTGACCACAGCAGCAAACTTAACACATCTAGGAAATAAACTAGCTGAGCTGAGTGGAGGAAGGCTGAAATTTCTGGCCCTCCAAATACTGATGAACAAATCCCATAATGTTTGACCATTGGTTAGGACTGAGAGGAGTTAAAGTCCAAGAATATCTGGAACCTGCCCAATTCTAATTCATGCAGATGTAAGTCTACTTTGTTGTTGTGTGGCTTCAAGCCATTTCTGACTAATGGTCCCCTAAGTCAAACCTTTCACAGAAGCTTGGCAAGATCTGTTCAGAGATAGTTTGCCCTTGCCTTATTCTGAGTCTGAGAGAGTGTGACTTGCCCAAGGACACCCAGTGGGTTTCCATGGCCAAGTGGGGATTTGAACCTTGGTCTCCAGAATGGTAGTCCAACATTCAAACCATTACACCATGCTTGACCTCAGTAAGGCCTTTGACAAAGTTCCCCATGACATTCTTGCAAAGAAGCTAGTAAAATGTCAGCTGGACAGGGCTACTGTTAGGTGGATTGGTAATTGGTTGACCGACTGAACCCAAAGGGTGATCACCAATGGCTGCTTTTCATCCTGGAGAGAAGTGACTAGTGGGGTGCCACAGGGTTCTCTCCTGGGCCCAGTGCTATTCAACATCTTCATCAATGATTTGGATGAAGGAGTGGAGGGCATGCTGATCAAACTTGCAGATGATACCAAATTGGGAGGGGTTGCTAATACACCAGAGGATACGATCAAATTTCAAAATGACCTTGACAGATTGGAGAGCTGGGCCAAAGCTAACAAAATGAATTTCAACAGAGAGAAATGTAAGGTTTGCATGTAGGCAGAAAAAATGGGATGCACAAATACAGGATGGGGGACACATGGCTGGATAGCAGTACATGTGAAAGGGATCTAGGAGTCTTAGCAGATCACAACCTGAACATGAGTCAGCAGTGTGATGCGGCAGCCAAGAAAGCCAATGCAATTCTCGGCTGCATCAATAGGAGCATGGTGTCCAGATCGAGGGAGGTAATGGTACCACTCTATTCTGCATTGGTTAGGCCTCATTTGGAATACTGTGTCCAGTTCTGGGCACAGTTCAATTCAAGAAGGATATCAACAAGCTGGAACGTGTCCAGAGGAGGGCGACCAAAATGGTGAAGGGTCTGGAAGCCATGCCCTATGAAGAACGGCTTAGGGAGCTGGGAATGTTTAGTCTGCAGAAGAGAAGGTTAAGAGGGGACATGATAGCCATGTTTAAATATTTGAAGGGATGTCATGTTGAGAAAGGAGCAGGCTTGTTCTCTGCTGCTCCAGAGACTAGGACAAGGAGCAATGGATTCAAGCTGCAGGGAAGGAGATTCCACTTCAACCTCAGGAAGAACTTCCTGACGGTCAGAGCTGTCCGGCAGTGGAATATGCTGCCTCGGAGTGTGGTAGAGTCTCCTTCTTTGGGGGTTTTTAAGCAGAGGCTGGATAGCCATCTGTTGGGAATGCTTTGATGGGTGTTCCTGCATAGCAGGGGGTTGGACTCAATGGCCCCTGGGTTCTCTTCCAACTCTATGATTCTATGCTGGCTCATACTATTGATTTACAGTCAGCCCTCCACATTTGTAGGTTTGACTTTGACAGATTTGATTATTTGTGAGTTTCTCCAATCCCTGCCTCCTTATAAAGATATAAAATCACAATGAGATTTTGGCCATTGTCATTTCTGGTTGTTGGTATTCGTATTTTGTTTTGCCTTAGAGAAATTCTTTATCTTTATAATGGCTGTATTCTAGGCAGGGAACTGAACAGGTGCAGCCCTCTCTGCTTGTGGATATCAAGCTGTTCAATTTGTTCTGGCCTCTGCCCGCTAATACTGTAAAATATGCAGTGGCTTTGGACCCCTATCCCCCCTCCCCCCAGTTTCAACGCAAATGAGGCACCACTAAAAGATCTGCATTTGTTGGAAGGGTTTGAGCATTTGGCCTTGATTTCTTGTTCTGGCACACTTATGTCTATATTTCACATTTTAGTTTCCCCCTTTCCATAATATCTATTGCCAAAAATGGTCATTCTCAGTACTCTTTGTTGAAAATGTAAACACAGTAAGCACAAGATTCAGGAAAACTGTACAGTTAAACCCCAGGAAAATCAAGAAGTTTAGTTTTGCTACAGAAGCCTCAGTTTGGCTTCATTAATGAGGATAAACCTTACAGAAGAAAAAACATCTTGATTTGCAAAAAATTAAAGTAAGGATCAAGAACATCTCAGATGTCCAACCAAATGTTTCTATACCCATTCATCACTAACCCCATTAGCAGATGTAAATGTTATAAAACTGTCTTTTTAAAAAATGCTTCCCCTTCACCTCTTTCTTCTCTCTCTCTCTCTCTTTGGCAATGTATAAGTAGCCACTCTACAAATAAGATCTGCAGCAATCCTCCACTCCCCATACAAATGACTAAACATCTCAGGCCTAGGAAACTAATAGCCCCAAAGTCTCACTCAGCATACCACAAAATCAGCCTCTCCCACCATTCCCTTCAAACTAAGCCTTAATTATACAGATCACAGAGAAAGTACTTGCCTAGGAACGCTTTCCATATGTGCTTTCTTCTGTTTAAAAAGACAGAATTTCATGTGCTGGTCTGTGTGCATTTCTGACACTGGCATTCCAGCCATCAGCAGCCTAGGTTGATGTGCTGTGGTTACTAATAACCTACCTATTCATGGCCAAGTGTGCACAGCATGTGCATTGTGAAGAAGGGGACTAGGGCTGCATGGAAGGCCTAAATGAATAAGATCTTTATCTGTCAATTGTACGGCAGAATTCAAAGACAGTGTTAATCTGGATCAGTATACAAAGGGATCTTGTGGCACCTTTGAAACTGACTGAGAGAAAGAAAGAAAAGAAAGAAATAAGCTTTCATAGACTAAGGCCATTTCTGCACAATGTCGCTATAGCTCAACAGCCATGGGTTGTTTCCAGTCCAGGAACTGTGCTACTGTACAACATTATTGCTATCCAGGTGCTACCCTGCTCCCAAGTGTCACCAAATCCCCATATTCTAATTCCAGGAAAAAAGTTACGAACTCCCTTTAGTGCTTCAATCCTATCAGCTGTCTTAGTGTGATACTGTTACAATGCTTGATAGCGCTTCCTGTTAACACAGATCCAGCAGTGAGCAGGCTGTGGGTGTGCCCATCTTGTGTCTCCCATAATTACTCCCATGGCATGGTAACTTTCTATCAGCTCTCCCTGTTTATTTTAAATGTTTATTTTAAATGTCTTTTTCCAATTAAAACTTTTTATTTTTTAAAATACATTTTAAAGCATTATAGGACCAAAGTGCAATAGTGTACTGGCATGTCATGCCATTATAATATTGCTACATTAGTACAGATTCCAAAAACAAACAACAACAAAAACTCCCACCCAATCAGGGGCAGTGGGGCAGGATGAAGGCAGGGAAAGGAAGTGGTTAAGGATGCTGAAATGCAGAAGGAACACTGGGCGCAATACCACTACCCATCCGTTTAAGGCAGAAGGGTGCAGAAAAGAGTGTTCCTAACCTGATGGCATAGCATGAATGGTGATGCTGGGATTGTAATGCTACAATGCAATAACGGTGCCTAGTGTGGAAATGGCCTAGGTCTACTTCATCAGGTACATGGACTGTAAAGCAGGTGCAGGAGTTTGCTAAAAATTCTATCTAAAAATGCATGTTTTTTAAATAAAAATACAAGCTACGTTAATATGAAGATAGGATAGAAATAAATTATTGGTTATTGGGAAAGGAGAGAGATCTGGTGGATCTCTCTACATAGCAGATCAATTAGTATGCAAACAGAAGTTTGAACAGTTCACCAGCCCACATAACCCCCTTTACACACACTTAACTCTAGCTGAAAAGTAAGCACAAACTCAGTTTTGTTTAAAAAACTATATAAAAGTAGTTTACTTACAGATACTTGTGCATAATCAAAACAGGTTCATGTTCTTCAAGTAAGAAAAAATGAGCAATTACATGCTTTCATTGAAGTGTCTCCTCTGGAGTACCCCTGGCCACATGCTTCCAGAAAGGCAGGCAGGCAGACAGACAAGAGAGAGAGAGTAAACCAGAGCTTTCCAGACTTTTCATGTTGGTGACACACTTTTTTAGACATGCATCATTTTGCAACACAGTAATTCAGTTTTACTAGCAAACTGAAGGTTAAACTAACCCCTTATAAGAGATACAAACACATACATAAATTGTAATAACAAAATGTATTTTGTTATATAGCGACACAACATAGCTCATAAAAAAACTTTCATATATATTTAAAAATATATGATTTATAAATAATAACATATATTTCCAAGATTGCAGGCAACACACCTACACACTTCAGGCAACACACTAACATGTCACAGCACACCGTTTGGAAATCCCTGGAGTAAACAGAGATACAAGAACCCTAAGAACAAACGATGTTTATGTGTAAGACAAAGAGAGTGGGTGTGAACAAACAAACAGGAAGTTATTTTGGGTTTTGTCCCTAAACTTAAAGAAATCATGGAACCTAACTAGCAGTGAATTCAGAGCATGCAAAAAGTTGCTATTCCCAACAGTGGTGGGGAGTATGCGGCCTCCAACTGTTGTTGGCCCAGATCCCATCAGCTACAGCCAGCATAGCTGCAGTGAGTGAGTAATGTGGCCAGCAATTCAACATCTGGAAGGCTGCATGTTCCCCCTCCCTGTGATACTCTGCAACCAGGGAAGTAACCCAGCACCTCCACAGTTTCTGAAGCCAGACTACAGCTCCCATACTCCCTTTCACTTTCCATGCTGATACCCAATCAGCATTCTAATTCAGACCATGTGAAGTGCCTACTCTTGCTCTAGAGTCAAGGAGATCAATATCATACAATTAGAAGGCATTCATTTCTTTCCCCTATATAGTCCTTACAGGTTTAAGGGTATAGAAAGTTCAGAGGTAATGTTGTGAATGTTTTAAAGGTTCTGTTTGCTTTGCAGAGAACCAGTGTGGTATAGTTTCAGTATTGGACAAAGGCTCCAGGAGTTGCTATTGTTGTGTGTCTTCAAGTGGTTTCTAGCTTATGGCAACCCTAAAGCAAACCTATCATGGATTTTCTGAGGCTGAGAGTGTGTGATGCACCCAAGGTCACCCAGTGGGTTTCCATAGCTGAGCGCAGAACTGAACCCTGGTCTCCAGGGTTGTAGTCCAGTGTTCAAACCACTACACCACACTGGCTCCAGGAGACCAGGATTCAAATCCCCACTTATCCACAGAAACCCATTTAGAGGAAGAAAATTACAAAAATCCTCTGAGTAAATCTAGCCAAGAATCTTGTGACAGGGTCACCATAAGCCAGAGTCAATTTAAAGGCACATAATAATTTTTGTCCCATATTGACTGAGATGTATAGTTTCTTTTCTTTCCCTTCTCTCTCCTTGCTGAATTCTTATATACCTGTACTTTGCCCCCAGAAAAAGCTGACTAAACTCCTTGAACTTCTCAATGGTGTAGGGAAAAACAACATTGCTAAAACTATCGCTGGGAAAGATGTCTGTGAATTATACAGTCAGCCCTCCACATTTGTGGGTTTAAAACTTTCAGTGATTTGATTATTTGTGAGTTTCTCCAACCCCTGCCCTCTCCTACCCACCTGAGGCAATTCTTGTTCTTCCCTTCTGGCAGCTCTGATCAGGCCATACAACCCTTTCAAAACTCGCCTCTGGACCCCCTTCCCCTCCTCCACCAGTCACTGCCTGGCCAGATAAGGATGGCTTGCAGTCCAGCTTCTCCCCACCACAAACCTTCTCCTGACGCCCTCCACACCCAAAGAAGGAGGTGGGTGTGAGAGAAGTAGTATAGGATCATCATGCCATCTCACCCCCCTTCCTTCTCTTTTCCCTGACCCGGTTTGGACCCTGGGTGCCCATTCTCCCCACCTTGCTTTGGCCTCCTTCCCACATTTTGATTTTTGCGTTTTTTTCTACTTCTGTAGGGGTCCTATGCCCCTAACCCTAGCAAATGTGGAAGGAGAACATTCCTGGATTCCATACATTTCTGAAATCACAGAAAGCTCGAAAATGTATTTATTTGTAGTTGGTACTATTGAAGGCTGTGCATGAGGTTACAGTGTCATCCTAGACAGGTCTGTTAAAAAATATACCTCACCAAGTTCAATGAAGATTATGCCCTTATAAATGTACATAGGCTGGCCACTCATACTTGTCTTCTACTAATAGGGTAAATACCTTCTATGGCTTTTAAAAGTACATTGGATGAAGAATAAATGTCACCGCATACACTAGGATATAATTCTGAATAAAGATCTGTGTTGTAAATTCTCCATATACTGCTAGTGATGGACCCCCCCCCCAATGCTGGACCCCTCCCACATCATCCCTATGTGGTACAGCTCAGAAGTAGGAATCCTGTAGCACTCCAAATGTTGTTGGATTGTAACTCCAATCACTTTTTAACACAGGAATCACCCATCTTTTCATGCTGCATTATCAGATGACTTGCTGTTTTGATGCTTCCAAATTAAGGACAAATTCTATTAATTTGATGGGCCTCTTTCATCAGTTCTTCTGGCCTACAGAGGCTCTTTTGGAACTGCTCTCTTTCTCTCGCACACACACACACACGCTGCTTGCAAAGCAAAATCAGAGGGGGGGCAGTAAGCTGGCTGAGAGTGCATGCAAGTGAGCTTCTGTTAAATTCTTCAGTACAATATGTGGGTTCCACCTTTCAACCAATTCCATTTTCTGTCAGTCCTCCAGTCGCTAACCTAACAGATAAGTCAGAGAACTCAGTATTGGCTGGGCTGATAGGAATTGCAGTTCTGGAAACCACAGTTTCCTCAGGCCTATTGTAAACACTTGAAAGTAGCAAAGCAGTGGAATTATCAAGGGGACCAGTGTTTATTGTGAGTAGATTGTACTGATGGTTCCAGCATGCTGGTACAAACCAAAGGATTTAGAAGAAACTTTAATCATAAGAATCCAATGTTTTAGAAAGAAGTCTATCCCAAACCTATCTGGAGATAATGGGAACTTAACCTTTTGCATGCAAAGCATGTACTCTACCATTGATTAATGACCCATCTCCACAGAACTGGCTCTGTTACAATCTCCATAAAAAGATTATCATGTTGTATTCCAAGCTTTAAATACAAGTATATCCTATTGTCATAAATATTTGAAGTTATAGGCTGCCCTTGTTTTAAGAACCTCAGAGTATCAGGATGGTATATACTATTCTCTATCTTTGTTTTATTTTCACAAACCAACCACAAGATAGTGACAGATCCAAACTCACCTAGTGAGTGGCTTGGCTAAGTGGAGCTTTGAGGGTTAGTCAAACATTTACTCCTATCTTTCCCATTCTAGTATCCTTTAAATATGTTGAACTACAGCCCCCATGATTCTCTCACAGCACACTGCTAATCACTCCACAGCTAGTGGAAGATTTGCTTGTTTGTATTTTTCTTATTTCACAACACAGTTATAGTACTATATTCCACTTTAACTGCCTTGGCAACAGCCTAAGGAATCCTGTGGTTTGCAGTTTAGAGAGGCACATTTAGAATTCTCAGCCAGAGTTCCTAAACTCACTAAACTACAAACCCCAGAATCCCACAGAACGTTGCCATAGCAATTAAAGTGGAATATAGCACTATAACAGTGTACTGTGATACGGTGTTAGTCTTCCTTCACTCCCCACTCCCATCAGATCCATCTATGAACTTGCCAATTACAAGGTGAGGGCAAAGTCTTTCCCTCACATACTAACTTTATTTTAAAAGTATATGTTCCCCCACACCTCTTGGGGTAGTTGTTCAACATATGACCATGCCACTTTTCCACTGCTTGAAGTCAAAACTGTTCCAGAAAATATGTGCTTTCTGCTGGCATAAAAACTGACCTGCTGTCCTTTGTAAATTATGTGATTTTTTACTCCTGCATCATATCCTAAATTACTATAAAATTTACAAGACTCTGGATATATGTATGCCAAGCTGTGAGGTCTGGATTCTTGTAAATTTTTATTTTAAAGCAATCAAGTGGGTTGGCGAAAACTTTCAAGGGCTGATATGATAGAATAGTAAATACGGTGTTGAGTGGAGGGAGAAAGAGAAGATAGGAAGAGTATGAAGAGTTGGTTCAGTGGGCTGTTCCAAACAGTATTTCTCAACCAGGGACCATATGGCCCCTGGGGGCCCCCAGGATATTCCAAGGGGGCCACAGGTGAAAATTGCATAAATGGGGGGCCATGGCATGACACTAGGGGGCCATAGAGAGTAGTGAGAAATGAAGAAAACAACCAACATTTCTTTTTTATTCTTTTGTTGCTGTTTAGTTTAGTATAATTTGATTATTAGTTTAATTTAAGTATGGTATATATGTATATAATTTTCTTTCTTTGTATGTTTAGTGTAATTGTATATGTAGGTTGATTTTGTTGTTTGTCCTTACTATATATTGGTTTGGTTGTTTGGTTTTGGTTTTTGTCTTTTTGTTGTTGTTGTTTTATGCATTATAATTAAAAAAATTCTAATAAAAAAATGAAGAAAACCAACAGAGAAGTGACCAACAGAGAAGGTTCCTCCCTAAACTGCAAACCCCAGGATTCCATAAGATGCTGAAAGTGCAATAACACTATAACAGTCTGATGTGGACATGGTGTGCTGCAAGGCTTGTGTTTAAAACAGCCATATTCCTCTCTCTCTCTGATCAAGGGAAGTCTCCCTTTCATAGCTTGAGGTGTGGCTTCCTTGTCATGCGCCTGTGCTTAGCCTCTGAAATGGCTGTCAACTGGCCTGCAGTTATCCTTGCTCCTACCCTTCCCTTCTGGGAGGAGTCTGTATTCTCAAAATGGCTGCCAGAAGTGGCTTGAAGGCCTGAACCTAATATTCTGCTCTTCTCCTACTGTGGGGAAGCCCTTTGCCTTCCCCTTTTTCTTTCCCCCCATCCTTCTTAACTTCCTAGTTAGCTCCATTTTAGCCACTACCATTAGTGGCTGATTAAGGCCCTTTCCTCACGGTGTCCTAGCTGTGTAGCTGCAGTGGCTTGAGGAGACGTGCATCCGCATGATGTCATTGCTATTAAGTTGATATGAAGTTGCTGGCGCGCCCTCGTGTGTCACTGAAGCACTGTATTTGAATATCGAAAAAATTTGTTTTTACATCCCCCAAACGCTTCTACTCCGTTTTTATGACTTCATACAGAACCGCTGATGCGTTTTAATGCCGGCGTGGGCGGGTTGAGGGCATGCCCGGCTTGTCCCTCTGTCACTTTCTGTCCCGATTTGTCCCTGCCCACCAAAGCAGAGGTCGTCGCTATTTTTCTTCCATGTGAGAAGTGATGGAGGAGAAGAAAAGCAACAAGAAAAGAGCAGGTAAGATTTTTCTAATAAATCAGTCTTTGTGGAACTTAGGAACCCTCTTCCCACTGGGTTAATTTTTAGGGGGAGGAGTGGGCTGGGGGACAGTTGCTTCAGGCATTCTGGCTGTTCACACGGATGTTGGGAGTTTCAACCCTTCCTCAAGTAAACATTTCCAAGACTCATGGGAGCTGCAGTCGCTCAGAGCCCCTCCCCTCTGCTAACCTCCCCTCACCCACCCATACCCCCCCCCGGAAACCGCCAAACATGCCCCGCCGCAAAAAGGACCACTCCACAATGCACTCTGCCAGCCTCATGGGACCTGCAGTTGCTCAAATCCCTCGCCAAAAATATCCACCACCCTCCCTCAGTCAACAAAACCTCCTTCTCACCCAGCCAAACATGCCCCGCCGCAAAAAGGACCACCCAGCAATGCACTCTGTCAGCCTCATGGGACCTGCAGTCACTCAAACCCCCCCCCCAAAATTCCACCACCCTCCCTTGGCCAATAAAACCCTCCTCCCACCCAGCCAAACATGCCCTGTTGCAAAAGGGACCACTCTGCTATGCGCTCTGCCAGCCTCATGGGACCTGCAGTCACTTAACCGCTCCCCAAACTCCACTAACCTCCCCTTACTCACCCACCCATTTCCCCGCTGGAAACCACCCAACTTCCCCAGCAGCAAAAAGCCGCCCCCCCGCAACAGGCTATGAAAGCCTCATGGGACCTGCAGTCACTCAAACCCCATCCTGAAAACATCCACTAACCTCCTCTCACTCATCCCTGCCCCCCTGGAAACCAACCAACATGTCCTCCTGCAGAAAGCCCCCCCCCCAGATACACGCTCTGTAAGCAGATCTGCACTCGCCCCCCCCCAAAAATCAACTAACTTCCCCTCACCCACATATTTCCCCACTGGAAACTACCCATTTGCCCTGCTGCACAAAAGCTCCCCCCGCTATGTGCTCTGCAAGCCTCATGGGACCTGCAGTCGCTCTAAACCCTCTCAAAACCTCCAGCAACCTCCCCTCACCCACCCCTCTCCCCCTTACAGACCGGCCAAGATGCCCCTCCACTGGAAGGCCCTCCCTGCTATGGACTCTACAAGCATCATGGGACCTGCAGTCACTCCAAAATGCAACTTCTTTGTGTCTTCTCCATCTTTTTAGGTACTCGGCTGCACCTCCTTCCGCCTGACCGGGGACTTCATGGATTCTACAGTGTATTCTGAAGGCATCCCCCCCACCCCAAACAACAGATAGCATCAGGGATTCTGCAGTTGGGCAGGCAGGCAGGCCACCCGGCATACAGGCACAATGGGAGCCACAGGCCTTCCTACCTCAGGAAACACTCTATGAGCCCAATGGTGTAAGGCCCCGCTTTGGGGGTCCCCAATATCAGTGTGGTTTGAAATGGGCACTAATTGGCAAGACACTTTAATTGGCACTGACATCAAAATCCAACCTGAAGGTGACCAGGAGGTCAAACCAAAAGAGATAGAAACCTGACTGTAAACATGAGGCCACAGGCAGGTCAACCTAAAACACCCTCTTGGTATAACCTAGGTCAATTAACAGGTAAATCACCACTGTTCCAGAGAATAATAGAAGCTGGAATTTCCTGGAGAATGCCATTGCAAGAAGCCCACCAGGACATTGATTGACAGATACCCATCCCTTGTATACCTGGACACCTTCCTCTTTCCTTATAGCACCCACAATAGACAGCTATTACAACACCCATCATGTCTTTGTCAATCAAGCATTAAGCCCATCAACAGGCGAAAGACCCATTGTCCACAAGAGAGTCCCTTTATCTTGCATCTGGAACCCTCAATGCCACAGGCCATTTTCAGGGTACAAATACCCTTGATTTCAGGATGCCCAGTGCAGTCTCTCGAAGGTCTACCCATCACTCTGTCCATCTGGCTCCTGAATGAGAACTATCCTTAGGTCCTACCTAAGCCAAAACATGTTTCTGCTCTTCACTACTCTTCCAGACTGGTAATTATAAATCCCCCCAAAACCCTCAGCCTCTCTATCCATTATTTTTTTCTCCCTTTTATCCTTCAGCTAGCTCTTGTGTGAATGTTTGACTGTATCTTGTATGCATGCATGAGTAAATTCCCCTCAATAAAAACAAATTTTTAGCTTACTTTTGAATCTTTGGCTGGTTCTTTTCCTGCATGAGCCCATAAACATTGGTAGCAAGATCTCGCTAAGCTGCCCCCGCCTCGTTAGCCTCCTGATTTTGAGCTAACTAATTTCCCACCTTGACAAAGAGGTACTGGCATCCTGGGTTGGCCCTTGTGGCACCCACATTTTGGGGTAACAATGGGACCTGCAGTCACTCCAGCAGCTGCTGGGCAGAACTGAAAACTGTTCAGTTTGACTTCAGACCATATCTACTCAGGATGTTAGTGGTCCAAATTTAAAAATTTAAAGCCATCATGAGAGTTGGCTAATATGCGTAATGCTTAGGGTTATGCATGTTCTCCTTTTATATACTTTGCTAGTAAATGTTGCTGTTTGTTGTTTCTCAATAAAAGCTGATCTTTACTCTCTCCCTGTGGCTTCTTCTCCCTTTTAGTAGACGGGGTGAGCCAGCTGACAGGGGCATTTATTGTGTAGCAGCAAAGGTACCATACAAACACAGTTACTATGGAAAAAAAACAACATCTTTATTAGCCGGTAACAACATGCTGGCGACAGTAGCCATGCCATGGGCAGACATCCTCCCACTGCCCATTCACCCACAGACTGCCCTCCCTCTGTACTTGGCCCTCCTGCGTGGCTCTGAGATGCCCCCAGAATGGGCATGGCAGCCAGCTCAGGTCCTCAGACAGCACTGTGGGGGAACTGGATATCCCATCCTGACCCCCAGGAAGTGTTTTACAAGACCAAGGGTGAGCACTGTAGAGCCCATGGTGCTGACAACAGTAGCCATGCCATGGACAGACATCCTCCCACCACCCAGCCATTCACAGACCGCACTTCTCCTGTACTTGCCCCGCCCCATGTGGCTCTAGATGCCCCCAGAGTGGGCAGGGCAGCCAGCTCAGGTCCTCAGAGAGCACTGTGGGTAAACTGGAGAACCCATCCTGACACCCAGAAAGTGTTTTACAAGGCCAAAGCGAGCACTGTAGAGCCCATGGTGCTGGCGACAGTAGCCATGCCATGGGCAGACATCCTCCCACTCCCCAGGTACCCACAGACCGCGAACTTCAAGCAGGGACGGAAGTTCCACAACACCGTTTCTACATAGAGACATTCCGACACAGAAATGTCATCTGGTAAAGTAAAAAAAAAAAAATTGAAGCATCCAATCAAAGGCACAGGAGCGGAGTAAAGGCGGACCAGAGAAATGGTCACGGACACTGTAGTGCGGAAGGAGAAAGCGGTTTCTCTACCTCAAGCAGAGGAGGATGCAGAATGCAGCGTCGCAGAAACGCAGTCATAAGTTATGCCCTTGCGACACCACGAGGGATTTCTGCTGTCTCATGCAGAAAGGGCCTAAGTGTACACAACAGAGGGTAACATCTCTCTGTTTTTCTTTCGCTTGATACAAGGAAAATCTTTCTCAAGACTGCACTGGAGCTGCTAGCCTGGTCTCCAGTCAGCCTGTCCAGGTCCACCTGATCAATAATTTTCTCCAGAGGATTGCTCTCTAGTTTGTGGACCTGCAGGCTTTTGAGCCTAGACAGACTGTGCCATCATGGACTGCTGCTGAGCTATACTCACTAGCAGTGCCTTTAGGCTCTGAACAATCAAAGGGTGCTGTAAGCACTATTGTTTATAGGGTGTTATAGCTGCACCCATGAAATCAGTGCCTGCTGCAGCTTCTGTTCTGTCCCTCATCTTAAAACTGGTGCTTCCAACATGGTGGATTGAATCTGCCCCTGTTAATTTCTCCTGGTCATCGGCAGCTCTCTTGGAACGACCGCAGTATGTCTGCTCCTACTTTTTACTTTAATCACCTGTTTGTTTGGTTTTTGTTTTGTTTTTTAACCTTTTTAACCAGGTAGAATTTCCTTTTCTTTCTTTTCTCTTGTAATTGTAATTTTATGCAATTGTATTTTGTATAAATCGCAAAAATTATAAATAAATCATGTTCTATTTACAAATAAAACATTTAAATAGCTACCCTTCTACTGGTAGGACAGGTGGGCCACAGGAAGGAAACAAGGTCGGAAGGGGGACACGGTCAGAAAAAAGTTGAAAAATACTGGTTTAGAGTATATCATATGTGGCAACAGTATGAACTTCAGACAGCCATGAATATAATGCACCTCTTAGTCTTTCTTGTGTTGTTTAGTGAGTCATAATAATTAAGTACTAATAATTAACTCAGTTCTCCACATGCCTCCACTATGTAGCCAAAGTGGCACTACTCAATTGATACCACCTTGAGCTGCTAGACAAAGTTGGGGGAAAACCCCAGGACTGAAGAATTATCCCTCAAAACTTAGAGTAGGAAAAGAAACTTTCATCAAAACAGCCTAATGAAAAATAAACATGCTCATTGGCCACAAAATGATGGAACAGGGAATGGAGTATTTTGGAAGAGGGCATGGCTAGCTGGTTTAAATTGTAAGAGGAACACTGCACACTGCAACATCTTATTTCAAATCCTGTTTCTCTGATTTAAAGCTATGTACGAGTTGCATTTATTTTTCACAATTTTTTGGTGATACCTGTGAACAGAGATTATTCTACCTGAAGCATTATAAGACTTTACAACTGCATACTTTTAATGCCTTTATCTTGGTCTTCTCTAAAGAGTTCATAGAATCATAGAGTTGGAACATATCACAAGGGCCATCCAGTCCAACCCACTTCTATGCAGCAACACACATCAAAGCATTCTCAACAGATGGCCATCCAGCCTCTGCTTAAAAACCTCCAAAGAATGAGACTCTACCACAATCCAAAGCAGCATACTCCACTGCCGGACAGCTCTGACTGTCTGGAAGTTCTTCCTGATGTTCAGGTGAAATCTCCTTCCCTGCAGCTTGAATCTATTGCTCCTTGTCCTAGTCTCTGGAGCAACGGAAAACAAGCCCACTCCCTCCTCAATATGACATCCCTTCAAATATTTGAGCATGGCTATCATGTCCCCTCTTAACCTTCTCTTCTGCAGACTAAACATACCCAGCTTCCTAAGCCGTTCCTCATAGGGCATGGCTTCCAGACCCTTCACCATTTTTGTTGCTCTCCTCTGGACACGCTCCAGTTTGTCAATATCCTTCTTGAATAGAGGTGCCCAGAACTGGACACAGTATTCCAGATGAGGTCTAACCAAAGCAGACTAGAGTGGTACCATTACCTCCCTTGATCAAGACACCATACTCCCATTGATGCTACCAATAATTGCATTGGCTTTCTTGGCTCCCGCATCACACTGCTGACTCATGTTCAGCTTGTGATCTATCAAGACTCCTAGATCCCTTTCACACCTACTGTTATCCAGCCACACGGCCCCCATCCTATATTTGTGCATTCCATTTTTTCTGCCTACGTGCATGACCTTATATTTCCCTTTGTTGAAATTCATTTTGTTAGCTTTGGCCCAGCTCTCCAAATCTGTCAAGGTCGTATTGAAATTTGATCCTGTCCTCTGGCGTATTAGCAACCCCTCCCAATTTGATGTCATCTGCAAATTTGATCAGCATGCCCTCTACTCCTTCATCCAAGTCAATGATGAAAATGTTGAATAGCACTGGGCCCAGGAGAGAACCCTGTGGCACTCCACTAGTCACTTCTCTCCCGGATGAAAATCAGCCATTGGTGAGCATCCTTTGGGTTCAGTTGGTCAACCAATTACCTAACAGCAGCCCTGTCCAGCCCGCATTTTACTAGCTTCTTTGCAAGAATGTCATGGGGAACTTTGTCAACAGCCTTAGTGAAATCAAGATATGCTACGTCTACAGCATTCCCTTCATCTATCAAGCTTGTAACCCTATTGTAAAAAGAGATAAGATTAGTCTTGCATGACTTATTTGTGAGAAATCCATGTTGACTTTTAGTGATTACAACATTGCTTTCTAAGTAATTACAAACTGACTGTTTAATGATCTGCTCTAGGATCTTTCCTGGTATTGATGTCAGGCTGATCGAGCGGTAATTACTTGAGTCCTCTTTTTTTCTCTTCTTGAAGATGGGGCTGACATTTGCCCTCCTCCAGTCTGCTGGGACTTCTCCTGTTCTCCAAGAGTTCTCAAAGATTATTGCGAGTGGTTCAGAAATAACTCCTGCCAGTTCTTTTAATATCCTTGGATGTAATTCATCTGGTCCTGGAGATTTGAATTCATCTAGTTTAGCCAGATATTCCTGTACTACTTCTCTACCTATTCTGTGCTGCATTTCCTCCCCTTCCTCACCTGCTCCCCACCCCCCAGGTTGAGTACTTGTATCCTTTTGGGAGAAAACTGAGGCAAAGAAGGTGTTGAGTAGTTCTGCCTTCTGTCTTCCCCCTGTTAGTAATTGGCCATCTTCTCTGCGCTGCAACCCTATCATTTCCTTGTTTTTTCTTTTCCTATGGACATATCTATAAAAGCCCTTTTTATTGTTTTTAATGTCTCTGGCAAGCCTGAGTTCATTCTGCACTTTAGCTTTTCTGACCTTCTCCCTACATATCCTGACTGTTTGCTTGAATAGCTCTCTGGTGATTTCCCGAGTCTTCCATTTCTTGTACATGTTTCTTTTAACACTTAGCTCAGCTGAGAGTTCTTTAGTCAACCATTCCGGTTTCTTTAGACACCTGCCATTTTTCCTCCTTACTGGCACAGTTTTCAATTGTGCCTTCAGTATCTCACTTTTAAGAAACTCCCATCTGTCATGAACTCCTTTCTCTTTTAGTATTCTTGACTACGGGATTTCGGCAGGTAACTCCATAAGTTTACAGAAATCAGCTTTTTTTAAAGTTTAGGATGCGTGTCTGGCTACACTTGGCTTCTCTTTCCCACTGAATGACAAATTCCAAAATAGCATGGCCACTCCCCTCTAAGGATCCCACCACCTCCACCTCATCAACTAGGTCATCTCTGTTGGTCAGGATCAGATCGAAAATAGTCGATCCTCTTGTCACCTCTTTCACCTTCTGGACCATGAAATTGTCAGCAAGGCAAGCGAGGAACCTATTGGACCTTGCAGTCTTGGCAGAGTTTGACTGCCAACAAATATCAGGATAGTTGAAATCTCCCATTACTACTGCATCTCTCCTTTTTGAATGTGTGGTCATCTGCTCCAGGAAGGCCTCATCCAAGTCCTCAGGCTGGCCCAGAGACCTGTAGCAAACCCCCACAATTACATCCCTATTGTTTCTCACTCCCTTAATTTTTACCCAGATGCTTTCGACTTGGCTTCCCAGATTTAAGTCATGGATCTCTTCACAGGTGAAAAGATCCTTGACAATATAAGGCTACTCCGCTTCCTTTCTTGTTTGGTCTATTTCTGTGAAATAGGTTATATCCCCCTATTCCTAAATTCAGTGTGATATATATTAAACAGAGCCATTTATTATCCTTACAACAGCATTGCAGAGTAGATTATGGCAGTAGATTACAACATTTTCAGATCCAGAGTCCAAATTTGTCATCAGTGATGAGAAAATTATAGCTGTCTGTCTTTTGTATCTTCTCTCTGAGGTGACACATGTCAATTTAGTTTCACAATAGGCTACAAAGCTATGTGATCTAGCCATTGCAGTCATGTCCTCTTTGTGGGTTTCCCATCGGTATCTGTCTGGAGTGCTTTAACACAAGCACACAGAAATATAAGAAAACAACACCATGATAGAAGAGCAAAAAATGGTACTGTGAGAAGAAAATGAAAAGTTGGAACCACTCCTTCTGTCATAATATTAAATCTTGGGGTCATCTAAGTTGAATGGCAAACAAGTAAGGACAGACAAAAAGTAGCATTTCTTCACAGAGCACAATGTCAATCTGTGGCATTTGTTACCAAAAATGGCTGCCAAGTTCTCTTGCTTTAAAAGGGGATTACTTGGAATCAGGGAAGATGGGACTTAGTGGCTACTAAGCGTATTCATACCCTGCAACATTTCACAGATTAAAACAAGGACAGATGAGCCAAGCAACTGAGTGTGGGCAAGATGACAAAAGTTATAAATGAGAAAGAATAGACAAGTTAGAAGAAATTGCAACAGTGTGCTTTTATCTAAGCCTACTGGGAAGGACAAGATCCTGCCCCTTCCTCTTCTCTGATCCCTGCTGAGTAACTGAGTTCAAACTACTTTTGCACGTTGAACTCTGTATGCAGCAATTGAAGCAAGGTACAGAAAAAGAAAAGCAAGAGGAAGATAAAACGCAGATATTTTAAAATCAGATGAAAACTAATTGGGAGGGTTCCTGCCAAATCAGAATATTTGGAGGGTGTGAATACTTACTCTTTCCAATATACAGAGACAGCATGGCCCTTTATGCTAGCTGCTGAGGAACACCAGCTGGAGGGTGCTACTACATGAATGTTGTGCTTTTGGGCTTCCCAGGGGCATCTGATCTATCCCCTTGTGAAAAAAATGCTGAGCTGTGTAGGGCTTTGGTCTGACAGATCTCATGTTTTTAGGAGAATTCCACTGATTTTCAGGTGACCTGTAAAAACTCCTTCAATGATCCTTTCAAAACCTGAAAATGTTTTGGAAACTACTGACAATATAATATAGTACTACTAGTTGGGAAACATTAAGGGGACATCCAGAATATACAGGACGTACAGAAATATATAGAGCAATGTTCCACTTCAACTGCCACAGCAACATTGTATGAAATCCATGGGTTTGTAGAACTCTAGTACCTCGAGTTCTATAGTGGCCAGTTTTACAAACTCCTCCCTAAACTGCCAATTCCAGGATGCCATTTAAAGTTAAAGTAGAATATAGTGTTATAATTGTGTAGCATGAATGGGCCCCAAGTCTTCTGAGATTGTTACATGCCAGCATTAATTCTTACATTACATTAATTACATTAATTTTTATCTTGATTTCACAGATCTAGTCTTAATACCTGAATCTGAAAGGTAGTCCCAAACAAAATAAATCTATTGAATTCATAGGATCAAGGTAACTGAACACCTATGTAAACTTTGATGATTCATTGGGTCTAATAGAATGCAGATTAGCAATTGGATTTAGTGTTTAAATGATTTGTTGTTGTTTTTTACTACAAAGAATACCACTGACTTTTTTGGTCAGAATTGTTTCACCTTTCTCTCTCTTAAAAGTACATTATTGTTGCTTTTGATTTAACAGGCCATCCTGCTCACCTCAAACACAACTTTGTCAGTGCTTGTGTATACTATAATTATGCAGGTTTTCCCAGGAAATATAACGACCATTACCCATCACTAATCAAAACGATATGTGGCAATTATCCCCAGCAGAGTGCTATAAACTCAGAAAGGTTAAATTTAACAGACACTTCTCACCTGTTTAGAAGACTATCATTTCTTTAAAATGGCAAGGCTGTTACTGCCCTGGCTAGTCCGAGCTTTGAGGATATTAAAAGATATCCCTTGATATCACAATTCGGCTGCACTCCTCTATTCCCTTCCACGTGCTCGTGAGGCCACCGGACAAGCACGTAAACAAGCTCGGCCGTTAATAGCCATAATATTCAAACTACAATACAGGCAGGCCAGAAATAGCTGACTCACTGCTTTAGGAGACCTCCAGGCAAGTACTCTAATTAAGTATGCACGCCACTTACAAAAGAGCCTCTGCCCCGCGATGGCAGCTTGATGGGTAACCTATACAATACCCAAGTACTCTGCGTTTGCTTACTGGCTACTCTATTGAGAACCGCTGCGATAACTCAGTCATTCAGATTCTGACCTTTCAGAGGCTTTGTCTCCAACTCCAAATCTATTGTTTTCCCCCAAGTACGGCATAGCCTGCAGTCACAATTCTCCTTATAAAAACCCTCGATTCCGAGACCTTCCTCGGAACGCTCCCGAGTTTCATCTCGCCTTGCTGCCGCTTTGCTTGGCGAGCCTCCCCTCAGCTCCACGTGCTGAGCTACATTGCACCCCAGCTTCGCTCTCTATTTTTCTGGGCTTCAGGACAGGTGAAGTATCACCCAAACCAACAATCCCTCTAAAAATCCCTCTATACCACTCCAACTTTTATTTTCTTTAGTTATCTTGTATGAGTGTGTCGCATACACTGTTTTGCTTGTATTTAATAAATATCATTTATTATTTCAACTTCTGTGTTCTCCTTGACTCGACCCCACCCCGTAGACATAGGGTTCAAGATCTCGCTACGCTACCCTGCCTCTCATAACGCTAAGCAGTGCTCTGAGCTAATTTTCCCCAACTTTAGTTGAGCACATTTTGGCGTCCCTGCCGGGACCCCCAGTTCACAGGGTAACAGAGTGGTGGAGAATGCAGGCAACCCTGGTACCCCTAATTTGAGAAGGAGTCGCGAACCTTCTCAAATGAGGCCGGTACTGACTTAGGTGACGGTCGGTCAAGTTGTTAGAGCACCATTAGGCAGGAACACGTGTGTGTGAGAATTCTGTGTGTCTGAGCTCTAGAGCTATCTTTGTTGGGTGGTTCTGCTCCTTTTCATTCTTGGCCGTGTATGTTGGCCATACCTACGTAGTCACTAGCTTCGGCAGTGAATCATTGTAGATGACAGGACCATGCAAGTGGCTGACCCGGGAAGTACCTCCCTAACTTGGGGTCTATCGTAGGCTGGGATCCGAAGTGTTAGAGTGTTAGCACGGTAGGAACAGTCTACACTCATCCAACACCATAGCAGTAAGGCAAAAATAGCACTTAGGGAAGAAATCCCCCCCCCCTACAGGTGCGTCCTGTCAGTTGTTGTTGTTGGGTAGCTTTGAGAGGGCGGGTGCGTCCCGCTAGTAGTTGTGAAAAGCGCGGGTGCATCCCGCTGTGTAATTTCGGGTGCGTCCCGATTGGCTAGCCGACTAGGTGCGGGTGGTGATTCCCGACCTAGCCTAGGGTTTAGAAGTTTAGCCCATGGTAGAGGAAGGTACCCCTCAACCAGAAAACCAGTTAGGGACGGTTCAGTTTCTGGTTCCTTGCCCCTTTCCCCCGCTGCTTGGCCCGGCGGCGCTGTAAGTTCCACTGGGTTCGTTTCCCGCCTTCAGGCAGGCGGAGTACTCCTGAGGGTTCCCTGGGTCTAGGTGACCTCCCTGTCCCTGAATCGTTTCCTCATCCTTTGGTCCCCAGTGCTGTCGAGGTGGAAAACCGGGCCTGGGAGTACCAAAGTGACTTTGTTTGGGCAGGCTGGAGATAGGTTCCCATCCCTCTTTCCTAGAGAAGTTCTGCAGAGTTCATTTCCCTTCAGTCCCCCAGGGGTCTAGGTGATCCTTCCCGTCACTCCAGTTCCTGATCCCATTTGTAGTTTGTAGTTTGTAGCTTGTAGGCAGTGTTAGAGATAGCTGTGGTTTGTGCGGAAAATGGCAGAGAGTAGCAAGGTCACCATCAAGGACCTCATGTTGGAGGAAGAGGTCAGAGGTAAACTAGAGAGATGGGTGTTGAGTAAGGGGAAACGCCCCTGGAAGGACGCCATCTTCCAGACGGCCGATCCCTTTACCACACTCCAGGAAGCATATACCCTGGCTCGTAAATCAAAGAACCCATTCAGGCCGTCTAAGGCCGCTTTGGCCGCTTGGGGACTTTGGCTTACGGCCAGAGATGCTAGTAGTGCCCTGGTAGAGACCAGAGAAAAGTTAGCTAGTGTAGAGAAAGAGAATGCCCGGCTTCAAGCTGAGGTTGAGACGTTGCGTGTGGACAAAGTAACTTTTGCGTCCGTAGCACAGGCGTCCACCCAGAAGCTGAATAACATCATGGTAGTGGCACAAACATGGGAAGAGAAAGCCCACGCCTTAGAGGCTGAGCTGGATCATGCCCGGTCTGCGGCCAAGTTTATGGTGGGGCAAGTGAGGGAACAGTAGGAGGCTGTTAGCCATGTAGCTTGCCAGAAACAGATAGCTGCGCTGGAGAGCCAGCTCCAAATGCGCAAAGCCTTAATTTCGGCTGCGTGCCCGGAGCTGCTCCCAGCGTTCGCTGAGGACTTTTCTGGGGAGGCACTGCCGGAGGATGCTCAGGCAACCGTTCCCCACAATCCAGACTGGAGTAATCCTAAGGTCCCAGTCCACCTGGTAGAGACTAGGTCCATGACTAGACGGACCACCCCCCTTGGAGAAGGCAGTTCTGATAGGCAAGAGACGCAGGAGACGCAGGTCACCAAGACTAGGGTCCCCTGGCGTGCTACTGAGGCCAGAGCAATTGCAGACCAGCTGGGTCCTTTAAACCGGTCCACCGGAATCATGTGGTTAAATGCAGTGATACATTCTCACCCGACAGCCAATGGTCAGGACCTGACCCAACTGGCCCGACTTTGCATGTCCCCCTCTGAATTCTCTACTCTTGAGTCAGCCGTGGCGGCTCGAGGCCTGGTTAGGCTCGAGGCACACGACTGGATGAGAGAGGTAGTGAGGATTTTGTGGCCCGGACAGAGTGCAGGTGTGCTCTGTGTCATGGAGCAACAGGGTCCTCATGAGAACCCTGAGGCTTACGTGGCACGGAAGCAGCTCCTTGCCATTCTGGCCAAGAAGGTCCCCTTGACGCCCTGTGGGTATAACTTTGACCATCTCGAATTCAAGACGCTCCTGTACGGAGGTCTTAATCATGAGACCAAGATGGCATTAGGTTTGGTGGATCCAGCCACCACTAACTGGGAGGAGTTCGGGAACAACCTCCGACGGGTCTCCGACCTGCTGTGCGAGGCAGGATCCCTTAAACTTCCCACTAAGGCACATAGAAAGGACACCGGGAATTGGGAACCCATATCCGAGGTCACGTACTCGAATTATGGGCCCCATTCCCAACACCGGAAAACTGCGCCAAATTCAGTTCCCCGAGGGAACTGGACTCCGCGCCCAGCTCCCAGGCAGGACAACAGGCAGTGGCAGGGAAGAGATTTCCGCAGCCAGCCCAGCAAGGCAGGAAGTCCCCCACAGCAGCCCACTGCCCCCAAACAGCTCTCTGACTCGGGCTCTCCTCGGGAGACGTCTGGCGGGTACGATCCCACGGCCCAGATGTACTCCTCAGACAGAGTAAGAGTCTGGGGCGTGCTCAGAAGGTTCGGACTGGACATGAGCCAGTTCGATAAGCAGCCGACATTGGAGCTTTTGGAAGCTCTAGATAAGCAGCTTCAGGCGGGAAGTAAACAGCCGGTCCAAGCCGATGGCCCACCTCCAGCTGGATACTACCCAAACCTGGATCTGCAAGCATAGGGGTGCCCTCGGTCCAGGAAGCTTCCCCGCAACGTTGTGGCTAGGTTGAAGCCAGACCGATGGGGAAGATTCTGGGTGAAGGCAGGCTTAGGGACCAAGAGGGATAAGACTCCTGCCACCCTTCTTGTGGACTCTGGTGCAGCAGTAAACGTGCTGCACCCCAAACTTGCGAGGTACGGTGAACCCACGCCCGAGCATGTCCAGCTTTCTGGATAGGCGGGAGGGGTCACCAAACTAGGGCATGGACAGGCATCCCAATGTCTACAGAGACGTTTCGTTTCCAGTTGTGGGCATGCGAGAACCGGGGAGAAGACGACGGCCTTTTGGGCATTGGTTTTCTCCGGGGAAACAGGCTCACAGTTGATTATGCAGACGGGTTTCTATGGCAGCTAGATCAGGGACCAGTAGAGATTTCGGCCGTTCACCGCTGTGCCGCCATTAAAGCTCCTGCCCCTGTTCCGGTAACAAGTGAGTGACAGGTATGTTCCTCCCCGGAGGTGAACTTGGCTACCGCCTCACTCTCCATGCAGACGCTCTGGTGCTGCCTTGTCCTCAAGGGCCATGGCACCGTCTTAATTGTGACGCTGGTAATTGTAAAAGGGGCCACGGCTAGCTACGGCTCCATCGCAGTTACCATTTGGACTAATGAGAAAGGTTCCCCGGAGGCACGTGGGTCCAATACCAGCCTCCATACCGAATTAAGAGTGTGGGTCCCAAACCAGGAACAGGCGTTGCCGCTCTTGCCGGTAGTTCCGGAGGCCCAAGAGAAGGATTGGAAAGGGAAACCCCCAGATGGGGATGCCCTTTTCTTAGCACGACAGCGTGGTGGATGGGCTTTGCTTCCCTTCATGGGATGGCAACCCCCATGAAGAGGTGGTTGCTCCAGCTCCCCTCTCTTTCCCCCCTCCTTGTAAATAGACCCTTTCTGTTGTAGTAACGGAGCCCCCATCTCTGTGTTCCCCACAGGGAGACAGAATGGGACCGCTCCTGAGGATTGCAGTTTTGTTTTGCGTGAGTAGATACGCCCTTGGAACCTCGCCCGAATCTAGCCATGTTTATACAGACTGGCAGTATAATGTACAGGCAGTGTGTTATTGGAACCCATATCCAGAGGTAAAAGCCTTGCTGACGGGGACGCCGCTGCTCCCCTGGTTCAAGAAAAGGTACCCTTTCGAGTTATCCACAAGTTTCCATATACACACTAGGAAAAGATTGAGTGCAGTACTAAGAATGGTTATTGCCAGCGAAGAAGTTAAACTCAACACGAGCATGGCCACAGCAGCCGCTCCCATGACCGCCAGGGTAGTCCGGGGCGGCCACAGCTATGCATCTTTACTAGTGCTTAGCTTCACTTTTGACAACTGCCGCCCTACATGGGTATGGAAAACCTACATGTTCCACTGCCAGAATGCCACCCTGACCCCGACAGGTTGTAAGTTCTTCTGCAGGAAGATGTGGTGTCCCGATTCCGATACTCACACCCCTCCTCCAGAACGTCACCCGGCTATGTATGTGGGTAGTTCTGTAGTTCGCAAAGACATAGAAATGGTCGCTTACTCGAACGTCCAACCCATAGTAACTAAAATGATACTAAATTTGACGGTTGTCAACATCTCGAGAGTAATTCCAACTTGCCAACAGTACCTAAAACTAGCATGGACACAGTGAGAACACTGGGAGAAGTGATGGCTGTCTTTCTCCCACCTGCACACTCGCCCTAAGCGAAGTGTCTTAGGAACCGCTTTAGGCGGAATTGGAACTGGCGGCGCATTCATCAACGCTATAGATAATGAGATTTTAGCAAACAAATTAGGCGTAATTGGCACCAAAACTAGAGACATTGGAACATCCTCCGCTGCTGGCCTAACCAACGTAGCGAGAGGAGTAGATCTAATCAGTCAATTACTCCCCCAGTGGGTTGGCATCGAGCGAGACGTAATATCCGACCTTGGCCGTGTTCTACAGATCATGACCCATAATTTGTCAGCAGCGATACAATGCACGCAACTGCAGAGCACCGTGATCACCTTTGCCGCCCAGGTGATCCAGAACAGCCTCATGGGGTTAATGCACTCTGAGATCCTGAGCCTACTCCGAGAGCGATACCCAGAATCGCTGGAACACCCTCCTACTTTGGCGCAAATACGGCACGCCACGTGGAAGAGCCTAACTCTCATGGTGGACGTTGCCCATGAATGGATTCTGGATCCGGTAATTCTACATCCAGTATCCCATTTAGGACTCCCCCCTCATAGCTGCTAATGCCACTTTGCTGCCCCCACGGATGTACCATTGGTCAAATGGTACACACTCTTTTGATTTGGCTGGCGCCTATTTAACCACCACTGGATTCAGTGTTTCCACAACCTTAATGGTCTCAGCCTCAGTGATACCTCCGAACATTTGGTAGTACCGGTAAACAACACAGTCATGGCCCAGATTACCCGTGAGTGCTTCTGTTTAAGGACTCCTTGTACCAACTTGATAGTATTGCCTAGTGGTGCAACTGTAAGAGTAAACCGCACCACGGGGAACCCCTGTTTTTGTCCACAGATGGTCCAAGACTGTTTTGGCCAGAACTTCTATCTCCAGCGGGAGATATGAGATTATGTGTTTGAAAGTGTCTACGCACCTACTTAATCCGAGTTAGGCGGATTCCACCTTTAGGACGAGATCCCAGCGTCTTTATGGCTCAGGAATCTCACCAGTTTGTCGCAACGAGTAAAGGAGGTCTCGCACTCTCTCCACGAAATTGCCTTGCCTGTTAACCATACTGCTCAGACAATAGTCAGCACCTCAGAGGAGTTGAAATCCGCCGTGAAGCATTCATTGTGGGATGTCTTTAGTTGGTCCTCCAAAGGCCAGGCTATAGCACACTTCGCTCTCTACCCTTTAGTTGTTTTGGTGGTGTTTCAGATAATTTTGGTAGTCAGTCTTGTTGGTTTGGTATTTTGGATAAAGAAACAGATCCTCATGTTACAAGCCATCCGCTTTTATTAAGGGAAGAGGTTCCCCCGTTTGTAAATAGTTGCTTGTTGTAGAATGTATAGTGTGTTTGAGTCTATCCTTTAACCTTTTAAGGGAGGGTGTTTTTGTTTCTGGAGGAAATGGATTCTTGGGATGGCTGTCCCAAGATCCTTTTGTCCTCTGAAGTGGATTGGGCCTGCAGAGTTGGCCCTGATACTCTGGGGAAGGTGAGTCGGACCGGAGTGCCGAACTTTTCCCACTCCGAACTCCGGCATTCTCTCACTCGGAGGGATTGCCTTGTGCAATGGCATTCTGGTGAAGTTAGGCCGAGACAAAAGGGGGCCTGATGACCCTGTCAGGAGAACCAGGTCTGACTCTGGACTCCCGGTCTACTGCCCAGGTATGTCCCTCATCCCATCGAGGGCCTCCTTCCCACTTCTTTCATGTGAATGGATTGTTAGGGTGAGAACAATTGGCACCGCTATTTTGGTTGTTACTCCATTCAATTTTGATTTCACCAATTTAGAACCACTCTCCGATGCCCCATAAGGACCGGAGACCCACACCATTGGCCTGACGCCCGGCCCCGGTGCATTGTGTCTCATCTGCATATGTTATTAGGACATTTGCTTACGTGCGTCCATCCAGCCAGACCAATCACCGAGCGAGTCAGCGTCCGCTCTGGCAACGAGCAAGCGTACACTCGCTTGTCTCTGATTTGGTTTATTCTATCTTTTTCACCATTTTGGAGGCCCCGCCGTCAGGCAGAGCAAAAAAAAGAAAAAAAGAGTCAGAGCCTAACCTAGTTCAGTCTGAGCAGGTGAGTACCGCTGCCATTGCAGACAGGGCTTCAACAGGGGCAACTTATGTGTGGCTGTTTGAAACAAAGCGCCGTGCTGATGTGATCCACAGCCACAGCCCATCCAGTGAAATACTGGATGGAGCAAAATTTGCCATCCTGACCTCAGGTTGATCCATCTGACCCCTGAGCTTTGCAGGTCCGGTCTTACTCAGAGTGAACTACAGTTAGGAACTCGACTCCCCAAGCTCTGGCAGACGTGTCACCAGCCCAGGGTGACCACGATCTGCAGTGGCCTTAACATTGCCACTCCTGGTATGGTTTTAAGATCTGGTCCCATCCTGTGTCCACCAGCTGCTCCCAGTAGATCTCCATCTTCCAACAGATCTCATTCCCAGTAGGCTTTGAGCCGGCCATTTGCATTAATGGTATACATTGGATAATAAAGATGTCAGTTCTTCTGTTAAAAACTCCAATAGGTCCATTGCTACAGAAGACTGGGAAGATCCCGAGGCCATACCATCGCCCCCGAGTACCGTGGGGGGGGGTGACGAAGAAAGTTGCCGCTCCATCTGATGGCTGAGCCTTGGAGATTCCTGGTGCTTCGACGACACCTGTGACTGTGAGGGAAGGTGACCACACAGCCTTCCGCGTGCAAAGACGGACTTTTTGCCATTCCTACTACCGTTTGCTGACCCGAGAAAACCTCTGGACTAGTCCAGGTTCCAAACTCTGAAAAGACTCTTTGCTCCTGAACTTGCAGCGAGCCAAGCTGCACCGACTTGGACATTTCTGTTCCTGCTCTGTTGCCCGGATGGACTTATGTTTTGCTCACCCGCTCCAGCTAAAAGACTTTTTCGTGTTGCAAGGGGGGGGGGTGCCTAGACTTTCACTTGCACCTCACCTCCCCCAGACTACAAATGTTCACTCCACATTGAACAGTTTGTTCCTTGGATTGCCTTCATTGCCAGACCATGCATTGGACTTACTGTATTCCACTGAGTGCTTCATTTTGCATTTGCTATTTTACTGCCATTGCTCATGTTTCGATTGTTCCCTACTGACGGGACATTGGACATTGTTTATTGTTTAATTGTTTATTATTGCGCTATTTTTACATTGGTGTGTATAATAATATTATATATATATATATATATATATATATATATATATATAAAATGTATAATGTATAATAATAATAATAATAATAATAATAATATAAGATAGTAATCCTTTGCGCTTCCCGAATTCCCTTTCATGAGGAGTGATACGGCTACCAACCTGCAAGCCCTATTTGGCTCTAAATTGATTTTTGCTTTTTGATTGGAAAATGTCCGCTATTGTCCCCAACATCGCCCATTTTCGGGGGGGGGGGATTGTTACTGGCCTGGCTAGTCCGAGCCTTGGGGATATTAAAACATATCCCTTGATATCACAATTCGGCTTCACTTCTCTATTCCCTTCCACGTGCTCGCGAGGCCACCGGATAAGCACGTAAACAAGCTCGGCCGTTAATAGCCATAATATTCAAACTACAATACAGGCAGGCCAGAAATAGCTGACTCACTGCTTTAGGAGACCTCCAGGCAAGTACTCTAATCAAGTATGCACACCACTTACAAAAGAGCCTCTGCCCTGCAATGGCAGCTTGATGGGTAACCTATACAATACCCAAGTACTCTGCGTTTGCATACTGGCTACTCTATTGAGAACCGCTGCGATAACTCAATCATTCAGATTCTGACCTTTCAGAGGCTTTGTCTCCAACTCCAAATCTATTGTTTTCCCCCCAAGTACGGCATAGCCTGCAGTCACAATTCTCCTTATAAAAACCCTCGATTCCGAGACCTTCCTCGGAACGCTCCCGAGTTTCATCCCGCCTTGCTGCCGCTTTGCTTGGCGAGCCTCCCCTCAGCTCCACATGCTGAGCTACACCGCACCTCAGCTTCGCTCTCTATTTTTCTGGGCTTCAGGACAGGTGAAGTATCACCCAAACCAACAATCCCTCTAAAAATCCCTCTATACCACTCCAACTCTTATTTTCTTTAGTTATCTTGTATGAGTGTGTCGCATACACTGTTTTGCTTGTGTTTAATAAACATCATTTATTATTTCAACTTCTGCGTTCTCCTTGACTCGACCCGAGCCCATAGATATAGGGTTCAAGATCTCGCTACGTTACCCTGCCTCTCGTAACGCTAAGCAGTGCTCTGAGCTAATTTTCCCCAACTTTAGTTGAGCACATTTTGGTGTCCCTCCCGGGACCTCCAGTTCACAGGGTAACAAGGCTCTTGTGTGTTGAATTTGTGTCCAAGTAAAAATTCAGCAGACATTTCTAAATACTGAGTCTGTGCTATTGCAACCATTTGCCCCAGATTGCCTTATTGATTTATACCATAGTAGTTGGGCTTGGGAAAGCATTCAACTGTATTGGTTCCAATGGGATTATTTACAGAGGCCTAACAACAGAAAGGGGAGGGGGTGATTAGAGTGACTGACCCTTACCACTAGCTGTGTGTCCAGATTACTGTACTATGTTCTGCAGAGCTTCTCCTGTTTCTTCTGAAATAATTGCATTTGAGGGAAAAAGAACTATTGGAGCCCAGATATGGAGACTTTTTCACACCTAATTACAGTGGGAAGCAGAGATGTGGAAATTGGTTTTTTTTTTCACACTATATGTTTGTTTGTATGGGGGGGTTGGGTAATGTGTGCATATTTATCTATAGTTGCCTGGGCTGTTATATAGTAAACAACCATGTTAGATGAGCTAAATATAGAATATGAAGCTCTAGTTATTTTTCTAAGGAGGCAAGCATTGACAAACCTGAGTGCTAAGAGGAATACACTAACAAATGACTATACTGCTAAGCTTCTGTTTCACAAGATTTCTTGCTTCTCAAGCACTCAAAGTAATCAAGACAAAATATGACAAGCTGCATGTGGCCAAATATTCATCTACATTTTTAATGAAATAAAATGTTCAGTTTGTCGTACTGAATAAGTTATTTCTCAGCTTGGAATGGAACTGGTAATTGGTGCAATGAGTGAGTGAAGCTAATGGTACTGCAGTTAGATCACAGCAAAATAAAGTTAAAACAATGATGTAAGATAACAGGTTCAGCTCTTTTTAGGTATGGGAGTTTTAAAAAAGTTGTTCTTTCTGAAGTAGTAATTTTTGTTAAATAAATGGTTAATATACACTGCTCTCTGTACATTATTACCACTACTCTAATAAAATAATATCCACATAAATCTTTGAATGTGTTTGAATATAATATTTAAACCAAACATGCTAAATCAGATAACATTATTTAGAACACTGGAAAATATTACAGAAGAAAATTTGAATTCTACTTTTTCTGCACATCACTGGTAGGAAGAGAGCCCATGCTTACTTCTCAGTGATCAGACACAAAATAAGGTATACAATGAGAAATACATAACTGAGGAATATCACATATTATAACATACCACTGGAGAAAGCACCTCTGAAAAAAATCAAGTTTGCGCTTCAGTGTGTGCGTGTTCATGAGCATGTATGAATGGCATGTAATATGCCCCCCGCCAGTCTCTGGCATGTAGTGTTAGATTTTGTTGTTGTTGTGTGCCTTCAAATTGTTTCTGACTTACAGCACTCCATTGCAGGATTTTTTTTTGGCAAGATTTATTATTGTTGCCATTACTTTCTTCTGGGGCTGAGAGAGTGGCACTTACCCAGTGGCTTTCCACAGCCTAGTGGGGATTCAAACTTTGGTGTCCCAGAGTCCCTAGTCCAACACTTAAACCACTCCACCATAGAATCACAGAATCATAGAAATGTAGAGTTGGAAGAGACCACACAGGCCATCCAGTCCAACCTCCTGCCATGCAGGAACACCCTCAAAGCACTCCCGACAGATGGCCATCTAGCCTCTGCTTAAAAACCTTCAAAGAAGGAGACTCCACCACACTCCGAGGCAGCATATTCCACTGCCGGACAGCCCTGACTGTCAGGAAGTTCTTCCTGAGGTTCAGGTGGAATCTCCTTTCCTGCAGCTTGAATCCATTGCTCCTTGTCCTGGTCTCTGGAGCAGCAGGAAACAAGCCCTCTCCTTCTTCTACATGGCATCCCTTCAAATATTTAAACATGGTTACCATGTCTCCTCTTAACCTTCTCTTCTGCAGACTAAACATACCCAGCTCTCTAAGTCTATCCTCATAGGGCATGTCTTCCAGGCCTCTCACCATTTTGGTTGCCTTCCTGTGGACCTGTTCCAGCTTGACCATGTCCTTCTTGAATTGGGGTGCCCAGAACTGGACACAGGATTCAAGATGAGGTCTAACCAAAGCAGAGTAGAGTGGTACCAGTATCTCCCTCGATCTGGACACCATACTCCTATTGATGCAGCCAAGAATTGCATTGGCTTTCTTGGCTGCCGCATCACACTGCTGACTCATGTTCAGCTTGTGGTCTATTAAGACTCCTAGATCCCTTTCACACATACTGCTATCCAGCCACGTGTCCCCCATCCTATATTTCTGTATTCCATTTTTTCTACCTAAGTGTAGGACCTTACACTTCTCTCTGTTGAATTTCATTTTGTTAGCTTTGGCCCAGCTCTCCAATCTATCCAGGTCATTTTGAATTTTGATCCTGTCCTCTGGCGTATTAGCAACCCCTCCCAATTTGGTGTCATCTGCAAATTTGATGAGCATGCCCTCTATTCCTTCATCCAAGTCGTTGATGAAGATATTGAACAGCACTGGGCCCAGGACAGAACCCTGTGGCACCCCGCTAGTCACTTCTCTCCAGAATGAAAAGCAGCCATTCGTGATCATCCTTTGGGTTCGGTCGGTCAACCAATTACAAATCCAACTAACAGTAGCCCTGTCCAGCCCGCATTTTACTAGCTTCTTTGCAAGAATGTCATGTGGAACTTTGTCAAAGGCCTTACTGAAATCAAGAAATGCTACATCCACAGCATTCCCTTCATCTATCAAGCTAGTAACTCTATCATAAAAAGAGATAAGATTAGTCTGGCATGACTTATTTTTGAGAAATCCTTGTTGACCACACTGACTCTCATCTAAAAGATTGCCAATAGGAAAAAGGCAGCCCTCATCCCTAAGGTCATGGTCACGTAAGGGAATGGGGTTGTGAAACAGAAATGATTAAAAGAGGATGGAACTTCTACATGGCTGCAAGGCCTAGAAGTTCCTGCAAGAGTTCAGTTAGTTTTATTTCTGCCATACCATCTGATAGGCCACATGGCTTGTGAGGCTCATTGAAGAAAGGCAGATTGCTGGGAAGGTATGGTATTAAACTGGAATAACTGAATAAGGAACCACTGAAGGACAAGACTGAGACAAAAAATACCTTTAGAGACAGGGTGATGGTTTGCCAACTGAACAGGAACAAGACGAATAAAACACAGGCCAGCCTGTTTCAGTTCCTTTTTCAAGAGCAGCTTGATCTGCATGAAATCGGCAAATAAAATCCAGATCAGAAGGCCTTTCTTTTGAGCCAAACTTGTTTGGGATGACACTGCAAAATTCTACACTCCACTACAAATAGGCAATAGCAAAAATGCAATTACACCTGATGGAGTTCAACTGGGGTATCCCACATGGCCTCAGGTATAGTGGAGCAGAGCTTTCCAAACTGTGTTAGTGTGTCAGCTGCAGAGTGTAAGCGTGTTGCACGAAAAGCTGCCTCTCCCGCTGCCATGATAGGCCAGGGACAGGTGAAGGGGCTGTTTTTGCAGTTGCCGCCCTGGGCTGAGGAAGACCCCAGCAAGGGCATTGGTGGTGGGCCAGACCCGGGTGGAGGGCCTGCCTTTCCCACCCAGGCCAAGGAAGACCCCAGCAAAGGCAGTGGTGGGCCAGGCGTGAGTAGAGGTGCTGCCTCCACTCACTGAATTACTTAATGAATTAGTGTGTTGTGAAATGATGTATGTCTAAAAAGTGTGTCACCAACATGAAAAGTTTGGAAACCTCTGTGGTGGAGGATCCTATCCTGTTGTCAGAAATGAAGATTCAAGTGCCAGTCCAGTCATCCTCTGTACATGGATTAGGAATCTGGTTATTTGCCCCAGAGGCAAAATGTCTTGGGACAGCTCTGTATCAGGTAGTAAATTCTAGATATCCTGGAAAGGCAGTGAATTATTAGTTATTTGTTTCAGTGCTTCTTAAGCTATTTGATGCAGGAGACTGGCATTTTTTTCCAATTATGTGCTTTTTTTTCTTTCTGTCCTAGAAACTCCAGGAATCAGCAGGTGATGGCTTGTGGGCCAGCATAGGTCCATATACTACCACTTCAGATAGCACTGATTTCATTTGTTCTGATTGTATTTTTATTGTCAGGGTAGAGACAGGCATTTGTGAGAACTTCTGCCTAATTTGCCAAAATAACTTGGTCAGGGCATGGGTACTGTACAAGTTGACTTGGGTGAGTAGGATGCCATTTGCTGTTCTGCCTCAGGCAGCAAAATGTCCTTGCACATTTCTGGTGACTGTATATTCATACAGTCCAACAATTTGACAGGAAGAGTCCTAAATAATCCTCTGTTGTTTTACTTTTCAGGTGCTTTTAAAATGTGCCAGTTTCTCTCTCTTCCTCCCACTTTCTCCCTTTGTCCTCAGCTTACTTCAGTTGTTGCAAACTGAGTACAAAGTGCAAAAGTAGTTTACACTCAGTTAACTCAGGGAAGGGTATGCATTCTGGCCCTTCCTGGTTGGCTCAGGCAAAAGCAAGGGCTGCAGTCTCTCCTAGCTTATGTGTTCTTCCTGCTGTCCCCTGCAAGTCAGCTGAAATTAGGGCAGGACAGGATTGTCCCTGTAATGGTTGTGTTGTAGAGGGAATTTCAATAAGCGTTGCCTAGCACACAACCAATAAAGGGACAGAAGTTGCCAGAAAAGGGAGCCAGTGTAGTGGTTTGAACATTGGACTACAACCTTGGAGCCCCCACTCGGTCATGGAAACCCGCTGGATGACCTTTGGCACATCACAAACTCTCACTCCCCCCCCCACCAAAACCCCTGCAATAGGTTCGTCTTAGGGTCGCCATAAATTATTAACAGCTTGGAAGGCACACAACAACAAGTTGTCAGAATGAAAACTGGAGAAGCCTCCTAGCTCTTTACTGAGTGTGTAGCAGGTGTTGCTGGTCACAATCAAGTAACAAGCAACACCAGCTGAAACTCCAGCTTCCACACAGCCATTAAAGGTACAGCAGCTAACTCTTGTTTTGACTCTGGCAGGGTTCCCCTCCCTTTAAGGGTTGTGTCCAAGAGGGATTTTCAGCAAGTGTTGCTTGTCACACAGCCATTAAACAACAAAATTTACATCCTACCTTTTTCCCAGTCTGGCATCCAAGGTAGTTCACACTATTTATCAGAAATATAGTCTTCCTGTTGCTGTCCTGTCACCAGCCAACGTGGTGTAGTGGTTTGAGCGTTGGATTACAACTCTGAATGAAGACCAGGGTTCGAGTCCCTGCTCTGGCTTGGAAATCCACTGGGTGACCTTGGGCAAATCACACTCTCTCAGCCTCCGAGGAAGGCAAGGGCAAAACCCCTCTGAACAAATCTCGCCAGGAAAACTCCGTTCGCCATAAGTCAGAAATGGCTTGACGACACACACCACCCTCCTTGCACTTGGCAATCCTTCTATTGCCTGAGGCAACTGTCTCACTCTACCTCACACCAAAACCGGCCAACCCCTTCACTTCCGAAGCAAGCCTCCGTTCTGTCAAGCCTCCCGCCCACCCTAAAGAAGCCGCGAGGCCGGGCAGCTAGCGCCGCTGCCGGTTTGAAGTTCGCTCCTTGGACGCTAGCCGGGTGCTGCGCCTCAGATTGGCTCCTAGTGAGGATTTGCATTGACGCCACTAAAGGCTGGATGTCAGCGCTTGCGGGGTTTTTATTGGCTGCGCCGCCGCCTTCGCCTCTGCTGCGCCTCCAGGGGCTGTCAAACTCCGGGGTAGACCCCCCCCCTTTTATGTGCAAGCCTTGGGGAGAAGAGATAGTGTGGAGAGAAGATCGTGGAAGCCTCGTTTTTACTCCCGGGGAAGACAAGGCGGTGAGAGGCAAGCCGGAGGCTTCGCTGCAGTACAGCTGACTCCTGCAGCTGCAGAGGTTGAGCGGTAGTAGAGAGAAGGCGACTCCACTGCCGGCAAAAAGAGGCGACTAGCCCCGTCTAGGCGATCGCCACCAAGAGCGAGGCAAAGTCTGTGTTTTTTAGGGGGGGGGCTTCCATCCACGTCTCCGTCCGCTCGCCATTTTAATTGATTCCCCGCCGATCGGGACGTCCCCTCCTCAATTTTTCTCTTCCTCCGCTTCTTTTTTTTCTCTTTCGAGAGGGAGGGGTATTTAAATTTGGCATCGCTTTGTTGCAAAATAAAAACCACACTTCACAAAAAATACGGAGCAGGAGGAAGATCTGTTTGGCTCCGTGTACATTTATCTTTTCCGGATTTCTTCCAATTTTTGTTATCCATTGGGCGCGGAGCGGCGGAGAGCGGGTGGGGAGGGGGAGGGGGAGGGGGAGGGGGAGAAGAAGAAGAGTCTCATTAGCGCGGCTTTGTTTTTTACCTCTTCAGGAATGGTTTTCTGAACGTGTCCGCCCCCTTCTCCCTCTTTTTTTATCCGTTCAGAACGCGTCTCCTTTGACATCTTTGCTGGTGTTTCGGGTTTTACGCTCCGTTTAAACCCGTTCTTTGCCTGTTCTGTCGCCTTTTTTTTAGTCATTGGCGGGAGGGAAGAGGAGTGCCCGCTGAATGGGAGGCCTGTTGCTGGAGAAAAAGGCCCCCCTCCTCCAAAGTAGATAAGTGAGGCGAGGAAGCTCTGCCGAAGGTCGGCTCCCAAAAGAGTGGACGTAACGTGTGAATGCCCGTAATCCGCTCCCAGATTGTCAGCTGTAGCTGGCGGGGCGAAGAAGGTACCCGCGGAGGAGGGCCCTGGCCAGGAATATGAATTCGACGGGAGCTTGATGAGGGTTGTGTTGTAATTTTGAAGGGGCTCAGGCCTCCTCTCGGACCTGTTGCAGGAAGCAGGAGGGGGTGGGGGGGTGGGAGTCTGGGGTCGGCGGAGAAGGGACACCCCGCCTACTCTTTCCTGTTAATTTGTACTAGAAAGGCACGTGGAAAGAAGTATTTGCTGTTCCCCGCCCCCGCAGCTTGGAGCAGGATTGTAAACTAAGGAGTAAAAACCAGATTGTACAACCAAAGTGTATGGAGCCAATACACTTTCTTAAGCGGGGGGCTGGAGCGGGGGGCGAGGCTGATTTTTCTCTTTCTCTGACCCCCTTCCCTTCAAATTGCATTTTTCGGGCCTGCACCTTCTGATTTTTACGAAGTCCTCTTTTCCTATTAAACTCCCCCGCACCTTCCCACACGGCTTTTGCTAGACTGAAGTCAAATCTTTGAGAGGGGGCCTCCTCAAAAATAAAGGCAGAGACTTTCCCCCCTCTATGCTCCAGTACACGATGTTTTTTTGGATTGAGAAATTATGCCTGAAAAAGAGCTGACAATGTGAATGACTGACCAGACGGCAGATAGGATCTGTTGAGAAAAGGACACCCAAGGAGTCAATTTTCTCGAGGGGAAAGGAGAAGAAACGAAGAAACAGCAGAAATAACTTTAAGGACTAGTGGCTTGGGTGGGAAAAAAAAATCACTACAGCCACCATGGGCTGTGCCCCTAGCATTCATATCTCTGACAGCAGGGTAGTTTATCACAGCAACAAAGACACGGAAGACTCGAACTCGTCGCAAGCACCGCAAAGCAACCCCGTCCCTGGATTATTCATTAAATCTTCCAACACCTCCACCCACAAGTTGACGACTAATCCCTCTAAGAAAGGCACGAGGGACAAGATGGAGGGACAGTCTCGGACCAACAGACCCTGTGTGAAGGTAATGGGGGGGTCAGAGGAAGAGAAAAGTGGGTTTATCGTGCAGTCATTTTACTGGGGGTGACATTCTCGCTTATTGACATGCCGAACAGGACAGTGGCCTCTGGGAGGCTGTTTTGTTGTTGTTGTTTTCGGGGTTTTTGGCCGTCTGGTTTGGCAATCTCTTTACCTGGAAGCAGCAACTTTGCATATGAACGTTACTACTCTTCTTACCCCATGGTCTTTTCTGCAATGAGATTTTGGTTTTGTGGAGTCCCTTCTTCACCTTTCCTTCTTTCTCTTAGCTTTTATACGCCTGGAGTTCTGAAGGGAAAAGTGTAGAAGTTCTAAATGTATGTTGTCGATTCGTGTTGCTTTGGGGCCTGTTCATGTTTACCAGCCAGTTAAAAAGGAAGGGATACTGACCTGTGTAAACTCCCAGCAGCAAAGCCGAGATAATTCTGTGATTTTCCCCAGCCTCCGCCTGCTTTCTAAGATTACCGAGTTTTTGTTTGTATAACCACAAGTTTTATTTTAAAAGCCCTTCTAATCAGAAACTGAATGGATTATAGTAATATGCCTTTTATTTGATGCCTGTGCATGCCCGCATATAGTACTGGTCTGGGCTAAGACAAGGGATTTCTGGGTGGCTGTTGTACAGTTTGAAAATAAAATTTGCAAGTGGCTTAAGAGTGGAAGCCCAAGGAAAAGGAAATTTACTAGAAAGGGGGTTGTGGGATCCTGTATCCTAAGCAATTGGTAGAGGCTGAAAGATAGAGGGAAAGAAATCGAATAGTATTGCAATCAATTTGCACACTCCTTTGCCAGATGCTCCAGGTAAATAATTGTGTATAATTTCCATATGTGGGATGAGATTATCAAAATGTAGCAAGGTAATTTCCCTATCTGATCCCAACCAAATGCTGCAAGATAAATCACTAAGGTTATTGACTTGACCAAGGAAATTTTATCAAAAAGTATTGAAGTATTAATTACCTAACAATACAGTTTTCTTTCGGGGATATACCATCTAGTTGAACTGGCATGGTAAAAAAATAGAATGAGTTGTAGTAAAGTCTAAAGTACTCAGTGAATTTCATTACTCATGGTTTTTTTCCCCAGTTATATTTCACCCTATTTTCAAGGCTGGCACTTACAGGTCCCCCTCCCACCTCTCCAGTTTTTATTCCTGCAACTCTCTTGCCTGGTAGGTGAAACTGAGAGACGAAAGCCAGCCCAAAGTCACACAGTAAAATTTGCATTTGGGTCTCCATTATCTCTTGTGTCTTCTTCTTTTTTGGTTATTATTAAACAAAAATGAGTAAAAGTGGTAAAATGAGTAACAACAGTTGGGAAGGTATAGGAATCGTATGCTGGTTATAATGCTAAATGCACTTAGAATTGTAGGGTTGGAAGGGAACCCAGTGGCCATCTAGTCCAACACTCTATCAAGATAGGACCTCAAAGCTATCAAAGCAAAGGCAGTAGGTAGCAAGTTTACATTCTGATGCCTAAATACTTGATTTTTTTATCTTTTATTTGTTTTGCAACAGTAATTCATCTGTGTATGTTTAATGTTTTCATTGACCCAGTGGTATGTGTGTTAGGTTGGGGTGTGTGTGAAAAGGTTCTCATCAAATGCTTTGATCCTAGTTACAGATGCCCCCACCCCCAAGGCAAACAGACAGGGGAGATCTGTTCATGGGGTTTCTTGGGCAGGAAGTTTAGGCCTAACTGTCTTTTCTGGGAATAAGTTGCCATTAAGTCAATGTTCATATGCTATAATGAAGCAGATGTGTACCACAGGCAGAAATAACATGGAAAGAATAGGGATAGGTTTCTACACCACACACACACACACACACACACACACACACACACACACAGAGGCAGGTGTAATATGTTTCAACAATTTTTTAAAATTCAAAACCAGCAATATCAGGATGTGAAATGAAATAACCAGGTCAGCCTTGCATAAGAAAACAGCAACACTTTCAGCCCTCTAGAGACCATTTGAAAGCTTCTTCCAAAATGCATCACCAGACACCAGCCTCCACCTTTCTTATGATTTCTCTTCTGGTATCCAAACTTACAGATGTATATTTTTTTAACATACCAGTAGAGACCTGGTATTTATTCTTCCCCTTTTGCATCTTATGTATTCTCTTTTAGAGGTTTTAGGTGGAGCTGCTGTTTACTTTCCCTGTTGTAGGTTAGCACACACAACTTCAGTAAGTAGGAATAGTTAGTGTAAAATTCCACTTTTCCCCACCTTAAGCTTCATTACATTGTTCACTGCAGACAGGCTGATGGAGCCTGAAACTGAAAATCTGTGTTTCTCCAGCTGTCTTTTAGTATGCTTCCAGTGCTGATGCTGCTAAAAACCTTCAAGCTAGAAAGACACGAGGAGAAAATGGGGACTGCTAACTGAGGTGTGCCTATACAGGAGTGAGCTTCATGTGAGTTTTGCATAGGGATGCCAACATGATTAGTAAGAAGTTAGCCTAATATTGATGTTGTTGCCAACAGTGAGAGTTTATTTTGTTTGTTCTAATCTTGTTTATAAGTAGTTCTTAGGCTTGCTACAAGATCAGTGATATTTTGTATAATGCCATTTCACCTTTCTAACATTTCTGGGATGTTGCTGAAATGATGATCACTAGGTACTTTGAAGAAAATGATTTTATATGTACTTATCTTGATGTCAGCTGGTGAAATCAGAATCATCATAGTGAAGAAAAGCAATGTAGACCTGTTTCAATTCTGAAATGTGTTTTGTGTAGTTAAAGTTTGGAGGGTTACTGAGACAAGCCCACAAGCTTTAAAGATTAATTTTACAAAAATTGGACTGAAATGCCTGAAAACCTTTTTGTCTCTTGAATGAAGGCTGGATCCTAGGAGAATCCTACAGTGAAAAGTAGAAGAAAACTGCTGGCTAATTTCAGTCTGACCTGAAATCCATCACAAAACAGTACCATCCTCAGGTGCTCTGAAATGTGATCATAGTACAATTTCTACAGAGTACCTTCACCAAAGGTATGAATAAAATAGAGATATGAATAAAATTTGCTCATGCTAACTTTTGCTGTATGTGTGCAAATTTAGAAGCAACTATAATTGAAATGAGAGCCTAATGAACCAAATCTGCAACTGAATGCACTGACCAGTGCACATCCATGTGCAGTGGCACTGCATGGCAGCTCCACCTCTGCATGCTTGAGTTGATTGTGGTTCTTCCGCATTGGACGAAAATGTCCAGCCACTTCCATGGGGAGTTTACACATGTGTAAGACACCGGAACTATTCCACCCATAGCGTAGCATTCCAATTATTAATTATGCTCTCTAAACATGGAAACTGTTTTGTGTGAAGCTGCTAATTGAGTACATACGTGCATATTTAATTTAAGACCATATGTTTGCAGATGATTAAAAGAAATAGTTTTTTTTATTTGAAAAAATCTTCTGAGATGATGCATCCATCTTCCTCCAGAAAGTGCCATCTGGGCGTAGTATCTCAGCAGTGATGTGATAAATCTGTGCCTCTACTGTACCCCTCCAGAGAGTGGATGAGTATGATGCAATCTTCCTTTATAGCCAAATAAATCCCACATAGTAAAAAATCGTATGTTGAGAGCTGAGTAAGGCTTTCAGTTAGTTTTCTGTATGTGTAGGTATGTGCCTTCAAACTGCCTGTTGATTGAGGGCAACCCCTGAATCTCATGGGGTTTTCTTAGGCAAGCAATACCCAGAGTTGGTTTTGTCAGTTCCGTCCTCCAAAATATAGTCTACAGCAGTTGGTATTCATTGGTAGTCTCCCATACTAGTATCAAACAGGACTCATCCTGCTTAGCTTCCAAGACTGTGATGTTATTGTCATGTTCCTTGAAGTAACTTTCAACTTATGGTGACCCTAAGGGGACTCTGTCTTGGCATTTTCTTGGCAAGATTTGTTCAGGGGGTTTGCCTTTGTCTTCCCTCTGAGGTGGAGAGAGTGTGATTTTCCAAGGTCACCCACTGGGTTTCTATGACCGAATAGCAGAGTCATAGTCCAGTGTTCAAACTACTGCACCACGTTGGCTCTCCAAGATTATATTATCTTCATCCTCCAAATGGTGTTGGACTCAAAGCCCCTGGCTTTCATCACCATTGGCTATGTTGGTTAGGGCTGCTGGGAGTTCTAGTGGAGTAACATCTGGAGCATGGTTTCCCATTCTTGGTTTGTATGAGAGTGTATCCTAACTGAATGAACACTGCAACCTGAGAACTCATATCTTGGGTACAAGAAACCTATTTCTCTCCCGGCATTACTGTGGCCTTTTACTTGTCAACTTCAACTTTCATCACGCCAAGCTGGAATTGTCAGTAGCCTAGAATGATAAGAAAAATTGTTCAATAACATCTGGATGGCCAAAGGATCCCCAGCCTAGGTATAAGACATCCTCCTGGAATTTTACTCCTTTGACGAGACTAAACAAGTATGCATTGTTTTTTTCTTCCTGAGAACAATATTGGTTTTACTCATGAATTAAATCTGAAAGTGGTTTGGATGTCTATCTTTTTAAATATTTTGGTCCATAAAACAAGTTAGTACAGAATAAAGTTAGATGTTGCATTTGTATTGTGGTAACATTTTATAGCCAGAGGGTGGGGGGGGGGAATAATGTGTATGAGTGTAGCACAGTTGTATCCCATGCCGTTAGCAATACAAGAAACAATTAGAAGCTAATGGCACAAAGGGGAGAAGAGAGATATGCAGCAGATATAACCAGTTCAACCTGAGTACTTTGGTATAAACTGGCTACATTCCACTGAGTTCCCCGGGACAAAGTCCACAGTTCTAAATGTTCATTTGAGATTGAATGCCTTACATTAAGTGCATCTCTTTCTACTGTGACCAACCTTGTATCATCCCTTTTACTTGTCGGGGAATGATGTTATTTGAAGAGATTTGATGTTATTTATACTTATTTCTGAGCCTGTCTGGTCATTGAGCTCTACCTAAGGGGCTCTGTTTGTAGATTTACCAGTAGGCATTGCTTAGCTGATTGACATCAGCTACAGGGCCTTGTCAGTGCTGACTTCCAGAATGTGGAATTCCTCTTACTGTCTACCCCATTGATATTTTTCTAAGCTGCATGTCTCCTTTAAAGCAGAAATGATATAATCATTGTGTTTATTTATCCTCTGTCTTTGTGTTTTCCATCTACTGCAAACAACTAAAGGGCAGCTTTGGGATGTCTCTTTAGCCCCACCTGTCTAGCTCCACCCTCTTCAACCTTTGGCTACTCTCTGTTCTCATGTTCTAACATAGTTTTATTGACTCTGACCTGAGTTCAGTTATAATTATCTCTTGCTGTTTCCCTTAAGTCAAGGGTTAGTGGTAAAAGAAATGCTGTGCTTTGACCTAATGTGTTTGATACAAAAGATTTATGAGAATAACAGGTTGCACTGTAGTTGCAGGTATAAGGATATGTGCATGATAGTTGCCTGTTCAATCTTGATATTTTCCCTCTGTGCCAGGGTGCAATTTAAACCAGAAGGCTGTTGACAGAATGCTGTATTTCCTTTCATCTTTTTAATCAGAGCAAGTGTGGATAAAATACTGAGCTTTAGAAAAACATATCTGATAAGCAGGTAGAGTGATACAGTATGACTCAGTTTTCAATGTGCCAAGAACTAGAGCGCTTTGTGCATTTTATATACATGACTGTCCCACTAGCTTTTGTTGGATTTTGGCACACGCAGCATATATGAAAGAGTGCAGTTAATCCTGTTAACCCTTAAAATTGCCATAATTTGACATTAAGAACTGACAAAGTGTCACAATAACTGTAGTCATAGAATAGGTGGAATACCTAAATATTATGAACCAGCCATTGACAAGTATACTATATTTATGGTTGTTGTACGCCTTCAAGTTGTTGCTGAATTATGGTGCCCCAAGGCAAAGTTATTCTGGGTTTTCTTGGGCTGAGAGTGTGTGATGCACCAAAGTTGATTTCCATGGCCAAGTAGGGAACTGAACTCTCGTCTCCAGGCTCATAGTCCAACATTCAAACCACTAATCCATCCTTGGCTAGAGGAGTGTGTGTGTGGCAGGTGCACATGCTTAAGATGCATGATGTTATTGCTATAAGATTATGTTTTCTGCAGCCCAATATCCTTTTTCTTAACTCTGTATATTGAAATGTGTTTTTGTTTACATTACAGTGTGCCTTCCAAATCTGCAGGGGTTCTGTTCCAAGAACACCTGTGTAAAAGAAAAAACTCAAATTCTCACATCCCATAATACTAAATGGCAGCAGCATGTGCATGGATGCTTCACTACTTGCACATTGCCACCATTTTAGGTATAAGACATAACACAGTTGCACAGATTTGCACCTGCAGAGACAACAGGTAAGAAGTACCCACTGTATAGTTATTTCTAAATGTTATTAGAACATTAACTGTTTTAGCAAGACCTATTTGTTAGACAGATGTCCTCTGAAGTCTAGTAGGGAACAGCTTATTTGGTTATGGTCTATTAGTGAAGCTAATTTTATACATACTGATGTATGTATAAATACACTATCAGTGTTATGGAATTCCCTCAAGGATAATGTGGTAATAGCTTGTTGTGGGTTTTCCAGGTTCTGAGGCCGTGTTCTATTAGTATTAGTGCTAATAGAACACGGTCTCAAAACCCGGAAAACCCACAACAACCTATGGATTCCGACTGTGAAAGCCTTCGACTTTACAATATAGTAATAGCTGACGTGTTTAGGATTAGACAAATGAACACATGGTACAGTAGATCTGAAAAAAATATGGACTCTAATAGTTAACTAAATGGAACTGTGTTCCAAGGCAGTTTAGTTTTCAGTACTAGATACAGGAGAGAGAAAGCAAAGAAGGATATTTTTTTCTCCTTTGCCTTCAAGCCTTCCAAGGACCCATTCATACTACATAGTTATTATGCTGTATTCACTTTAATTGCCATGGCAACATCCCAAGGAATCTCAGGGCTTGTAGTCTGGTGCAACACTAGAGCTTTCTGCCTGAGAATTGTAAACTGCATATCCCAGGAGTCCCTGGGATGTTAAAATGGAATATAATGTTGTAATTATGTAGTGTTGAATGAGCAACTGCCTTGCTTCTTGAAGGCATCTTGACCAGGTGCTATTGGGTACTGAACGAGATAGATTTTTTATCTAATCTAGCAAGATTCTTATATTCCAAAATGAAAGGCCATTACACCCTTAAAGGAAATTGAAACACGGCATTGCAAACAATATAATCAGTGGTTTGAGTGTTGGACTATGACCCTGGAGACCAAGGTTCAATTCCCTTTTTGGCCATGGAAACCCACTAGGTGACCTTGGGTGCATCATACACTCTTTACTCCAAAAAAAAACCTATGATAAGTTTGCGTTAGGGTTGCTTTAAGTCAGAAATGACTTGAAGGAACGTTAACAACAACAGTACAAAATACAATAATCAGATGGTATGTGGTATATAATCAGGTTGTCATAGTTATAGAAAAATTGCTGTACACAAAATAAATTATCAATTGAGAAGCAGGCTGCTTTGCAAGTGCAGTTATTATGGTGTGTATAAACTAACAGTTACTCTTCAGTGTTATGTTTGGGAAAACTATCTTTATGAGCTTGTAACAGGAGCAAGCTGTGCACAGGGCTGATTGGTTAGTGTGTATAATAACAGGTAACCTCTGCTTGTGATTGGAAAATTACTGTGACAATCAGGGGTTGGAGTTGGTGTCACACATAAACAAAACAGGCAGCAAGTGAATGTTGCATTAATATAAAAATCTTTTTTAAAGGTGTGCAGCCTGCCTGAACTATATGCAATGGGTGAGGTTGATAGCTGAATCAGTATGTGATTTTCTGGCAAATACGCCTGTAAAGTTGTATTCAAAAGACAATGAAGAAGGGAGCTTAACTGAATGGAAGAGCATATACTTTTTACTCAGAGGGGCCTGGATTCAAAATGGATTAAAAGCAGGTGATGGGAAAGAGCCATGCCTGAGACTGTTGATCAGTTGACCTCCAGTCTAGGCAGCACTGGGATAGACAGTGTGATGTTCTATCTTGTTGTATGGCAGTCCCTCTGAACTAATGTCACAGTGCCAGTTCTGATAGTATGTTCATATGCGGTCCCAATAAACTTGCCTCCCAGTTTGTTTGTGGCTTTGTTTTAATTTAAGCATTGTATAATTGTGGCCATGGTAGACCCAGAGCTAGTAGGGCCTAAACAGTTTGAGGGCACCAGATCCTGTCTGATCTTGGAAGCTAAGCAGGGTTAGTACTTGGATGGGAGACTGCCAATGAATACAAGGTACTGTAGGCTATATTTCAAAGGAGGGAACTGGAAAACCACTTCTGAATATTCCTTTCCTAAGAAAACCCTAGGGAAAAATTCATGGGTTGCTGTAAGTCAAGGGGTGACTTGAAGGTGCACGCGCTCACACACGCAGACATAAAGTTAATTATTTTTCAGTGTTGGAGATTAGCTGAAACTAGAATAAGATGGCAAAATGAGCAATAGAATAGCTAAGGCAATAGTGGGCAGCTTCCATGTGTTACTGGACTGTAAATTTCTATTGGTCCTTGGCAGCAGAGGCAGTGGGGAAGGAATGTTGGAAATTACAGTTCAGTAATATCTGGAGTGCCATAAATTGTGCTCCCATAAGCTCAGGCGATTGGGCTACAAATACAAAAGAAAAGGAGGGGTGACAATGAATGCATTCGTCCTGATCTGGATAGCAAACGTTGTTAGGTAATGGTGAATGGGTATTGGTCCAGTTTTAGTGTTTTCTTTTTTTAAAACCATGTAAATCAACTGAACTCTGGACGTATCAGCCTCTGGGATGAAGTTTTTGTGGAATGCCTGGTTAGCAGGAATGTTTGAGTGAGCAGGGCTTAGGAGTAACTAGTTACAAGCAACTTATTACTTGTAATTAATTCCTGTTGACAGTAGCTAGGATACAATCACATCACACTGTGATAGTAAATAAATCAGTGATAACTTCTTTCCTCTTGGGCATTACTGTACTAATGTTGTTTTTACAGTTATGTGTAGCAACCTCATATGGTTGAAATGCTAGCTTTTGATTCTGCCTCTTGCTGCGTCCTGGGTATCAAGCAGATGATGAGGCTGATGGGAGGAGATTGTGTACATCAAAAGTACATCAAGCCAGTAGAAGTAGCATTCAGAATGTGGTTGAGAGTTTGTTTGTTTTTAGTAATATAAAATTTATTTAGTAAAATAAAATATTTATTTTACCTGTGAGAAAGTAGAAAGTACAGAATTGCTTTTTAAAAATAGCAGCTGTAACGGGAATTTCTTTGAATGGGCCTTGGGAGTTGTAACTGTAACAAATTTTCTTTGCAAAGGAAATGTTCTAAGTGCTATGGGTGAGATACAACTTACAGCAAGACGCACCATTGATCCATCTAGCCCATTGCTGGTCAAGATTACAGGTTCATGATAGCACCTGGCATTCTCAGGCAGATGCTATGACCCAGCAGTCTGGTAGGGACTACTGGCTGCTCCTGTTTGGCCTTCTCCCTGCCTAGTCTCTTCGTTGCAGATATATGGCAGTGTTGGTTGGGAAACTCCTTACCATTTGATTTTTGCACTGTGCCAAAATAATGGATGGCTTAAAGTACCTTAAATACTAAGATGCTTTTTGACATAAGCTTTCATGGTTTACAGTCTGTTGATGCTCAGTGTAATGTGCAAAATCTCATGCCATTAAAAAAATGTATTAGTCTTTAAGGTAAGACAAGACTTTTTGTTGTTGCTGCAACAGACTGGCATGGTTGATCCCTCTCTTGAAAAACTGAATTGGCATATTTAAGCTGGCTACTATTATAACTGGAATGTTTACTTCTTATCTGTACCAGTAGGCTGCAGTCTGAGAAAACTGACTCCTCTGCAACTCACTGCAGGATAAGCCTCCTTCCACTGAACCATGTGGTTTATTGTTGTTGTGTGCCTTCGAATTGTTTCTAATATATGGTGGTCCTAAGGCAAACGTTGTCATAGGGTTTTCTTAGTAAGGTTTGTTCAGAAGGAGTATACCCTTGCCTTCTTCTGAGGCAGAGAGTATGACTTGCCCACGGTCACCCTGTTTCCATGGCTGAGCAAAGATTTAAACCATGATCTTTAGAGTCCTGTCCAACACAATAGAATCCTGTCCTCTGCACCACACTGGTTCTCACCACAAAGTTCTCTCATGTGGTTGTAGCCCAAATATATCTTTGCATTTCCTGTATCAGCAACACCTGTTGACAACACCTGAAATGTTAATGGCTGCTTGGCTGCTCTTTCCGCACCTCAGTAACACAGAGCAAGGATATGAGCCCAGGAAGGTTTTTTTGTTCATTTATTTGCTTGTTTAAATTCCCTGTGGAGACACAAAATATTTTTTAAAAAGCAGGAAAAATTATCAAAAAGATAACTTGTGTTGGTATTGCAGGATTCATTCCACTGAACTACCAAAGGTCTTTGAAATTTTGGACAGAGAATCTCTTCCTGCAGCACATTCTCACAGACATGTTTTCTATTTCCACATAGTCTTTTCAGCCTTTTCTTTATTGTGCTTTGCTTTGCTGTCTAGAGTATTTGCTCTGAACCTCCTCGCCCTTTCCCTCCCATTTCCACTGACGTCAATTCTCTTGCACAAAGCTTTGGCTTCCCACAATGAGACATTCTAAATTTTCTCCATTCATTACAGTTGCTTCACTCTGAGGGCAAGATGTTTATGCTGAAGAGATGGGTGTTTTTTATTGCATTTTTGGTTGACTATGGCGCAGAGATCTCTCCCTGCCATATTGAAATTAAGTAAACATTTCTTTTCTTAAAAAAAGAAAGTAACCAAAGGAATGGCATATGATGTATTTTGCCAAAGTCTGCATAAGTTACATTAAAACTACAGTTCTCCAAGTAGGTGCTGCAAGAGCTCTACTCTCAGTATATAGGAAGTTTTTTAGGCTCAAAATATGTTCATTTGGCAGGTTGGCCCTTAAAGGTTTATCTGTGTTATATCACTTGAAATCATGACTGCATCTTAAAAAATCCTAGGATTTGTAGTTTGGGGAGATATTTAGAAATTACATGGTACTCTGAGAAGAGAGGAACTGAGGATTAAATCAGTTTAGTTCTGTAGTATACTCAGCCACTGAATTATGTACACAGAATATATAAGAGCTCTCTAGCACAGAATTCCACAGATCCCAGGGTTCTGTACGATGGACTCATAATGATTCAAGTTTCAAGCTGATTCAGCAGTGTAGTGCAGATACAACTCAAATCTCTCTTTAGGTTTGTCCATTTGTATCTCAGCCTAATTTTGGCTGATTAAACTGAGATGTAAATGAATGCCATGACTGCACATCTAATCTATTCCCTGAGCCCAGCAAACAAATCTTTGGTTGATCTACTTTTCTGTTTCATATACATTGGAAAATTTTGCTTCAGAACTTTGGGAAAAAACCCAACATATTAAACTGATTTCAGGGCATGGTGTAATTTCTTAGTTTGCTTTGAAGTGATTAACCTTAGTGCTTAGTTTTATTTGCTTGTACAAAGGAAGGAACAAACAAGGGAGTTCCTTGTATGGCCCGAAAATTCACTCATATCTTAATTTATTAACCCAATATATAATTGTCTGTACTCGCCCAGTCTGTGATTAAATATTGGAGGCTTGAAAGCTCATAACCATCCTTTTTTTTTTTTTTTTTGGAGGGTCATTGCTGCTGTGTGGCAATTTTTTTTCACCTGTTACTTTATTTTTCTGTGGGAGGTTATTCTGTTTTTAGAAATCTGTGGTTTCCATATCATTTAGTCAGCCCCCTTTAATGCCCAAGCAAATCAGGAAAGCAGATGAAATCCCAGACAATATATTTGGGTTCAAGAATTTTGGCTTTAGCCAAAAGGAGGTTGAACCAAACTGCAAAAACAAAGCATATGTTGTATTACAAAAAGAAAGTAAATTTCCCAACTAATGTTGGAAAATGTTCACAAACTCTATGTGGAGTAAAGTGATTCACTGCAAGTTTAGTGCATACCCACAAAACAATGTGCATGACATTGAACTTCAGTTTATTTCAGTTTATTTACTTCTTTGTTTGACAAGTCACTATAATGTAATAGTTTGACTGTTGGACTATGGCTTTGGAGACCCAGGCTCAAATCCATGCTTGACCATGGAAATCCATTGAATGACCTTGGGCAAATTACACTCCCTCAGCCTCAGAGGAAGGCAAAGGCAACCCCTCTCTGAACAAATCTTGCCAAGAAAACTTCTTGATAGGTTTACCATAGGGTCACCGTAAGTCAGAAATTATCTGAAGACACACAACAAGACTCACTAATAGTGTAGGCCTCTGCTTATTTATTGCAGTGTTCAGTGTATATGTGTGGGTGTGATTGCTGCCTAAATTAGACATTGGTTATACATTGTCTACAAGACAGTTTTTAGTGATAGGTTTTGTATATGTGAGTGTTCTTTAAATGCAAATAAATATTTTCTTTAAAGAAGTATTGTATATATGTGCTACACGTGCCCCTGAAGGCTGCTTTAGCAGACCCTCTAGTTCCCGTGTGATTTCCTATGAAGCCTGATACAGCATAGGTCCAGGCTGTTTGATAGACTGGATGAGCTGCCTTGACCCTGAGATTCTCAGGAGAAGTCCTTCTATTAGTTCTACCACCTTCACTGGTATGGTTGGTGGGAACACAAGACAAGCTTTTTTGGTGGCTGTTCCAAGGTTTTGGCATGTCTTTGCTTGCATGGCGTATTGGCCTTCTCTTTTGTCATCAAAGGATCTTTTAAAGGAAGAGCTTATTGAGAGCATATTGTTTTAAACTGTATTGCTTAACTATTTTTTATTCTTTTGAAGTGTATGTTTTAAATTGCTTTAATGTAGTTAATGGTTCAATTCTATTTGAATATTGAGTATGCCTTTGTCATTAAATGTACTGTATGAGAGACAGCATAGTATAGTGGTTTGAGCATTGAACTATGAACTTGAAAACCAGGGTTGGATTCTCCACTTGGCCACTGGAAACCCACTGAGTGACCCAGGGTGCGTCACACACTCTCAGCCCCAGAAAACCCTGTGATAGGTTTGTCTTAGGGTCACCATAAGTTGGAAACAACTTGAAGGCATACAAGCCATTTTGTTTTGTAAGCCAATGTTGAAGAAAGGGTGAGGTATAGAGGAGGATGAGGATGATACGATGTTGCAATTTGTGGCCCTGATGCACTGGCCAACAGAACTGTACCCTGAATTGGTGGCTGTAGTGCTGCACACAACAATAGTGATGTTTTCCGCTTTCTCTTCTGGAATGAAAAGAGATGCCCAGTTGTACAGACCTACAAAGCTTGATGATCAAGAAGTAGTATCTCTAGCAGCAGTGTTACTGCAGTCTAGCAGTGTAACTGTGAGGATGCATTCCTTACCAATGAGAATTCTCCCTGCTTGAAATTTTACTTCAGTCCTCAAATTTCTAGCATTGATAAGAGAGAGGCATTGAAAATCATTCACACCTAGCAAATTTGTATTTGCTCTGTTCAGAATCCCTTCCTAACCTTGTCTGCCCTTTTTCCCTGAATGCTTAAATTGTATTTCTTAATGCCCAATTGAAGTTTTAAGTTAATGCACTGCTAGAAATTTGGATAGTAAGGAAAGTGTCATTGGAGGGCAGAATTCTTATTTGGGGAGCAGTGCTCTCATTCCACCCTTCCATGTTGTAGCTATACGCCTGGTGTGTTCAAAGGTAGAAGTATATAATTTTTGAGTGCAGAATCAGGGACATATGGCAAGATATCAGTTTGCATTGAAAACTCAGATCTGAAAATTTAACATTTACCTCTGAGAAAGTATTGGGTAGTGGTGGTGGTCGTTGTTGTTATTATTATTATATTTGTACACAGTACAACAAATAAAAACTTAGTAATACACTGACTGTTCAAACGCCTTATTCGAAAAAATTGGTTTTCTGACTTAAATATATATATAAATCTAGATGTATATATACAAGAAGAGAGTGATTCTAGGGAAACCATAAACCTAGTACAAGGTATTATATACCTTAAATGAATGTATACCAAGAAAAAATTACTTTTTGTCCAAGATATCAAAAACTGCTTGTATATAAAGAGGTAAGCATATACACTAATCTTTATGTACTCTTACCATGATATTAAAATGCTTAATATACTATCATTAGAAAAGAATAGAAGGAGAAAATGAAGAGAGTCTAATTAAATTTATATATCTATAATGAATGTATAATAAACATTTCTCCCCATGTTTCTTTCCATACATCTTGTATGGCACCCCAGTCCTGGTTGGCCTTTTCCATACTTTGGTTATTTAAGAGCATAGTTAGCATATCCATTTGATACATATACGTATTTGATGTATATAAAAAAGTTTAAATATCCATTCTTCATTTGTTCGAGTATCATTTCCTTTCTACTTGCTAGCGTAAAGCAGTCTTGCAGCTGTTACCACATATAACAATAATTGTCCAAATTTCTTTTGTTCATTTATGTTTATTCCTTTCAGGATGTTTAACAGATATAATTCTGGGAACATAGGGGACATAGGGAATACAGAGACATAGGGAAATCTAAACCTGTGATTTTCCTGATTAAATTATGTATTTCCCTTCAGAATATTTTGGCTTTTTTACATTTCCACTATGTGTGGAAAACATGGTGTGGAAAAGTGTGCCTTTTTCTTAATTACACTTTCAACATTTTTCTCAAGCATTTTTATAAATTTTAGCTAATTTCACTGGTGTTAAATGCCATCTAAACAGCATTTTATACTAATTCTCTTTACGGGTAATGTGTCTTATAAACTTCAGATTCATTGTCCAGGATCTTTACCAGTCCTCTAATGCAATTGTGTACCCCACATTCGAGGCCCACTTGATCATGCTGTCTTTAATAGTTTCTTACTCTAACATTGATATTGCATGAATACATAATATTTTAATGTCTATATGATTTACTTTCTCTTCAATGCCATCTGTTTTAACATCCATCCTGTATCTTTCTTTTGTCTATATAGGAGCCAATGACAATTGATGTCTTCTTTTTTCAATTCTTCAAGGGTTTTGAATGAGTCTCCTTCTGGTTTACTATCTAATATGTCATCATATGTTAACCAGTTTTCTGTTTGAGCATATTCCTGCTTATGAAAAGCTTCTAGAGTAGATAGCCATTGTGGTATTTTAGCATATAATTTCTTTCTATATAAATTCCAAATTCTTAACAGGGACTTCCATATGTTCTTTGTCATTATTGGCTTTATTGTACCAAATACAACCGTGGCATCCAAGTCTAATAATAAAAACTTTGAGTTGCAGCATTCTTCTGTTTTTTAAGTTAATCCAATCTAAAGCCCAATGCAGAGCATAGGCATCTTGATATATCTTTATATCAATAGACCAAGGCCACTTCTTTCTCTGGTGTCTAACAATGTACACCATTTAATCCTAGGTCTTTCCCCTTGCCATACAAATTTCTTTATTTCCTTATACCACTGCCTGAAGGGTCCTTCATGTTTTATAATTGGTACATTTTGAAAAAGAAACACTATTTTAGGAAGGACATTCATTTTACTAGTAGCTATTTGATCTAATAGGGGTAAATTTACCATATTTGCTGGTGTATAAGATGCAATGGCATATAAGAAGCACCCCATTTTCAAATGTTATTTTTCAGGAAAAAAATTTTTAGTACTGGTACATTTCTGATCTAATGTATTGGTCTGATGAAATTCCACTCACCTTCCTATCTTTTGCCTTGCTGGATTTCTCCCTGCTGAAGCAAAAATGGATGAGGAGGGGAATGGGCAGAACGGAGGAGGTCTCTAGAGAAGTTTTAACCCCTGCCGTTCACATCCTTTATGCTTTGCAGGAGTCCTCCCTGCCAAAGCAAAAAACGGATGGGCAGGGAGGAGGAGAATGGATGGAGGGAGGAGGTCTCTCATGAATTTCCCCCTCTTCCCCATCCGTTTTGCCTTGGCATATTGGCGGCACTGGGGTATAAGACACATGCTATTTTCAAAGGTCATTTTCCAGGAAAAAAGTACATCTTATATGCTGGCAAATATGGTAGATTGGACTATTTCTTAAGATCTTCTTTAATTTTAATTTTGTTCCAAATTGGTATATAATCATTTTTATATAACTCTGAATTTTTCTTTGTAGTAATAATTCCTAGGTATTTAGTTTTCTTCTTTATTCAAAAATTTGTTTCTTATTTTAGCTCCACTTCTTCATCCTTGTGTATATTCTTTGTCATCATGACTGATTTTCCGTGTTAATTTTATATCTGGCACAGTTCCTATATTCATGAAAAACTTCTATTAATTCCTTTATGTTTTTAATCAGACCTTCTAATATTATTACTAAATCAGCCGCAGAGCCTTTTTGTTTGTATTTTTTATAATTAATTTGAACTCCTTTAATTTTAGGATTATTTCTTATTTTTTCTATTTAAAATTTCCAATACCATCATGAATAATAAGTGGTGACAGAGGACACTCTTAATGTGTACCCTTTTCAGTCTTTATCTTCTCTGTTTTCTCTCCACTCATTATTATTTTAATTTTTAATTTTTATGAATTGCTTGAGTCCAATTAGTATAATCTGTTCCCAAATCCATTTTCTTCACTACCATAAACATAAAGTGCCAATTCAAATTATCAAATGCCTTTTTGGCATCAATGACGATTAGTACCAACTTCTTATTTGTAAATGTGTCATAATATTGAATAATAAATATATATAATAACAAATGTATATAATATTCAATAATAAACGAAATGGCTGATGAAACTATTAAAGAATATATGATAAAATGGGCCAATGGTGTAGGCCATGAGATTTATCTAGAGGAATGGGAAAAAGTTTGGAAACATACCTAATCTTACATTCTCCAAGAGAATGTATTAAAAACTCTGTAGAGGTGGTACTTACCTCCTGCAAGAATAGCAAAGATGTTCAAGGATGCCAAATAATATTTGTTGGAAATGTGATAGAGAAGTTGACACATTCATCCATCAGTGATGGAGGTGTGACAGAGCCCAAAAATATTGGTATTGATAAGATCCATAATGCAATGAATCCTAAAATCAAATATTGATTTAAAACCCGAGTTCTTCCTCTTAGGAATTTCCAGTCTAGGATGTGAGCTGGAAAAAGATGGGAATGGTTAATTTGGCGTATGATAGTAGCGGCAAGAATTGTTTACGCAAGATACTGGGAAAAAAATGCCATCCCAACTGTGGAGGAATGGCTGGAGAAACTATTAAAATTGGCCAAAATGGACAAACTTACCCATATGTGAGAAGAGAAAAAGAACAGCAAATTCCTTAAAAGTTGGCAACCATTTGTGGACTATGTGAAAAACAGAATAGGGAATTCTGATGAATTTGAATGGTAATGAGACAACAATACCTAAATCTAATCAGTAATAAGATTAGAAATGCTGATAATAGGATTATTATGATTCCAGAGTTAATTTTTCAACTTAGGATACAATAGGGGTAGTAAGAGATAGGAAACCACGATAACATTGATATTTTTTAAAAGTTATGAAAGTTTGGAATTTCACAGTGATATTTCAAGAAAGGAAACTTAGATATAGTTAAAGAAGTATTCTTGGCCCAAAAGCCAAGTAGTTAAATTATGGAAAAGTTCTAAGTTAGTTCTTCTGCTAGGAGTTGATTATATATTCTATAGATGTTGTATAAAAAACAGTGTATAATTCTATAATGTACAAGGTATGATGATATATAGTGATACAAGGAGAACCAGGTTATTCCAATGTAATGCGTTATAATATCTTAGTTAACACACATTGATGTCTTTACATATTTCAAATTTATTCAGCAATTTCTATGTTATTATATAGTGTAACAAGTGTAACAAGAATACTAAAAAATTTTGGCAACTGTGTTCTTCTCAGTGGAGGGGGTCTGTTTATGTTGTTAACTTATCCTTTGCATTGTTCAGACCACTTGATTATGTATGTATAGGGAATACTAACCTTGTTTATTGGAATAGTAGATACAGAACAGGACAAGAGGGCTTAAGAGATAATATTGAAGAAGGCATGAAGGACATATTCAACTGGTCATTTCTAGTTAATGTTTGTTATTGTATATGTTGTTTGTGTTTTGTTCCTTGCTCCTGTCACGTGTATTGGACATATTGTTGTAGATTTCATGTAAATGTAGTTTATAATGTCTTTTTTCTATTGTATAGCTGGTACGAATGTAAAGCAATCTTTATTTTTTGAAAATTAATAAATATATTGGAAAAAAAATCCAGAATTGTCCCTATATTATCTTTCATATGACTTTCTGGTAAAAAGCCCATTTGGAGTGATGGATTTATTCTCTTAAAAATGTTTTGAGTCTTTCCACTAAAATTGATGTGACTATCTTGTAGTCGATATTTAAAAGTGGTATTGGTCTATAAATTATTTATCTGGTTCATAATATTCAACAAAGTTGGAATCAGATAATCTTCAAAAGTCTTATAATATAGCGTGGTAAAATCATCCGATCCTGGTGGTTTATCGGTCTTTAATCTGGCTATCACTTGAGTTATTTCTTGTGTTGAAATCCTTCAGTTAATTCTTGTTTCTGGGATTCAGTTATCTTAGATATCCATTCTTTATCAAGATATTGTTGTAGCTTTCTCTTTTTATCTTCCTGAGTTTGGGATTCTTGATACAGCTTGGAGAAGTATTTTTGAATTGCTTCTTTTATTTGCTTCTGCTTTAATAGTATATGTCAGTTATCTTTTACTTGAGAAATAATATTCCTTTCCTTTTTCTTTCTTAATTTATATACTAGAATCATAGAATCATTGAATCATAGAAATGTAGAGTTGGAAGAGACCACACGGGCCATCCAGTCCAACCCCCTGCCATGCAGGAACACTCTCAAAGCACTCCCAACAGATGGCCATCCAGCCTCTGCTTAAAAACCTCCAAAGAAGGAGACTCCACCACACTCCGAGGCAGCATATTCCACTGCCGGACAGCCCTGACTGTCAGGAAGTTCTTCCTGAGGTTCAGGTGGAATCTCCTTTCCTGCAGCTTGAATCCATTGCTCCTTGTCCTGGTCTCTGGAGCGGCAGAAAACAAGCCCTCTCCCTCCTCTACATGGCATCCCTTCAAATATTTAAACAGAGCTATCATGTCCCCTCTTAACCTTCTCTTCTGCAGACTAAACATACCCAGCTCTCTAAGTCTATCCTCATAGGGCTTGGCTTCCAGGCCCTTCACCATTTTGGTCGCCCTCCTCTGGACCTGCTCCAGCTTGACCATGTCCTTCTTGAATTGGGGTGCCCAGAACTGGACACAGTATTCAAGATGAGGTCTAACCAAAGCAGAGTAGATTGGTACCAGTACCTCCCTCGATCTGGACACCATACTCCTATTGATGCAGCCGAGAATTGCATTGGCTTTCTTGGCTGCTGCATCACATTGCTGACTCATGTTCAGCTTGTGGTCTATTAAGACTCCTAGATCCCTTTCACACGTACTGCCATTCAGCCACGTGTCCCCCATCCTATATTTCAGCATTCCATTTTTTCTACCTAAGTGTAGGACCTTACACTTCTCTCTGTTGAATTTCATTTTGTTAGCCTTGGCCCAGCTCTCCAATCTGTCCAGGTCATTTTGAATTTTGATGCTGTCCTCTGGCGTATTAGCAACCCCTCCCAATTTGGTGTCATCTGCAAATTTGATGAGCATGCCCTCTATTCCTTCACCCAAGTCATTGATGAAAATATTGAACAGCACTGGGCCCAGGACAGAACCCTGTGGCACCCCACTAGTCACTTTTCTCCAGGATGAAAAGCAGCCATTGGTGAGCACCCTTTGGGAATGGTCAGTCAACCAGTTACAGATCCACCTGACAGTAGCTCTGTCCAGCCCACATTTTACTAGCTTCTTTGCAAGAATGTCATGGGGAACTTTGTCAAAGGCCTTACTGAAATCAAGATATGCTACATCCACAGCATTCCCTTCATCTATCAAGCTAGTAACTCTATCATAAAAAGAGATAAGATTAGTCTCGCATGACTTATTTTTGAGAAATCCATGTTGACTTCTCGTGATTACCGCGTTGCTTTCTAAGTGATTAGAAACTGACTGCTTAATGATCTGCTCCAGGATCTTTCCGGGTATAGACGTCAGGCTGACTGGGCGATAATTATTTGGATCCTCTTTTTTTCCCTTCTTGAAGATGGGGACAACATTTGCCCTCTTCCAGTCTGCTGGAACTTCTCCTGTCCTCCAAGATTTCTCAAAGATTATAGCAAGCGGTTCCGAAATGACCTCTGCCAGTTCTTTTAATATCCTAGGATGCAATTCATCTGGCCCTGGAGACTTGAATTCATCCAGTGTGGCCAGGTATTCCTGTACCACCTCTCTACCTATTATGTGCCGCATTTCCCCTGCTTCCTCACCTGCTCCCCAACCACCAGGTTGAGAGCTTGTATCCTTCTGGGAAAAAACTGAGGCAAAGAAGGTGTTAAGTAGTTCTGCCTTTTCTCTTCCCCCTGTTAGTAATTCGCCATCTTCTCTGCGCAGCGACCCTATTGCCTTTTTCTTTTTCCTTTTGCTGCGGACATATTTAAAAAAGCCCTTCTTATTGTGTTTAATGTCTCTGGCCAGCCTAAGTTCGTTCTGTGCTTTAGCCTTTCTGACCTCCTCCCTACATTTCCTGGCTACTTGCTTAAATACTTCTTTGGTGGTTTCCCCCCTCTTCCATTTCCTGTACAGGTTTCTCTTAACGCTTAGCTCAGCTGAGAGTTCTTTAGTCAACCATTCTGGTTTCTTCAGATGCCTTCCATTTTTCCTCCTTATTGGCACAGTTTTAGACTGTGCCTTCAGTATCTCCCTTTTAAGGAACTCCCATGCCTCCTGAACTCCTTTCTGTTTCACTATTCCTGACCACGGAATTTCAGCCAGCAGCTCCTTAAGTTTGCAGAAGTCCGCTTTTTTAAAATCTAAGATGAGTGTCTGGCTACACTTATCTTCTCCTTCCCACTGAATGCCAAATTCCAATAGGGCATGGTCACTCTCCCCTAAAGATCCAACCACTTCTACCTCATTAACAAGGTCATCCCTATTGATCAGGATCAGATCTAGAATATTTGATCCCCTTGTGGCCTCTTCCACCTTCTGGACCATGAAACTGTCTGCAAGACAAGCAAGAAACTTGCTGGACCTTGCTGTCTTGGCAGAGTTTGACTGCCAACGTATATCCGGGTAACCTTACTAACCTTTCTCGGGTTTGTTCATGTGCTTAAAATTCCATAGCTTAATATATTTCAGCTTTATTTCAGCTTCCTTTATTGTTAAGGTGGGTAGCTGTTTTGGTAGCCTTTAATGTTGTTTATAATTCCATTTTCTCCAGGGTATTTCTTCAAGATTTCCTTTCTCGTCTTTAACTCGTCCATAATCTTTTGTTCTTGTTTTCTTTTTTTTCCTAAGTATTATATCTTGTTTGATAAAGAAACCTCTCATAAATGCCTTACCGGTGTCCCAAACAATATTTATTGGTGTCTCTTTTTTCATGTTTTCAGCAGAAAATCTTTTTAATTCTTGTTTTTGCCTCATTGACTGTTTTCTCATTTTTTAATAATAAGTTGTTTAATCTCCATGTATATTCCCTTTTTAAAAAACTTTTCAGTTCCAAAAATGTTGGCTTATAATTTGACATAGTCTTGGGTAGAACTTCTGAACTGAGAATTCTATTCTTGGATAACCAGACCAATTGATCCTGGACCAAAATTCTTGCTTATTTTCTAACAGTGCATAAACAGCAATTAATAACACTTTCAAGTTGTCTGATTGTATTTCAACAGCAGTCTATGCTCCTTTCAAGTCTTTAAGTATTTCTTTTCTTTTATATTTCTTATTAAGATAGATGGCCACTCCTTTCATCTTTTTTCTTGTTGGACAATGCCTAACAGTTACTTAATTTACTATTTTTAGATATATATGGTTTTTGTGTATCATGTGGATTTCTTGGATATAAATGATATCAAGCTTCTGTTTTTCTAAACAAATACTTGTTTTCTTTTAATCGGGGAATTCATGCCATTTACATTTCAGGAAAGTAATTTTAAACCCATTTTATAGAACATTTTAAAATCTTATTTTCTTGTCTTCTTCTCTTGTTCCTTTGTCTGCCTTATTTTTCTTCAGGTTCAGTACTATCACTATAATTTAAGTTTTCCTGTTGTTGTTGTTGTTTTAAATTCCTCTTACTTTTCGATTGATTCTCTATATTCTTCCTCTGATTCATCAGTTTCTTTGATTTCACTTTCTTTTCTCTGTTGGTGGGGTCTAAATTGGGAGTCTCAATTCTGTTTCAAGTGATATCCTTGTTTTGTCTTAGATTCCTTTTTATGTTCCTTGTCCTGCTTCTTTCCTTTTTCTGTCCGATCCTGAGGGCCTCTATATTTATCCATTGTAAAAGATACACCCTCAACTTTTTCCCATTTATATCTTATTTGTTCTTGCCTCAGGTAGTATGTCAACTCAACATATTCTCTTCTTTTTTTTAATATCTGTGGTGGAATATCTTTGAAAATTAGAAGTTGTTTTCCATTCACTATTAGTTTGTTCTTATAACTTTGCTGTAAGATTAGGTTTATAATGCTTTCTTTAATGGAATACAGTAGGCCCTTCACATTCATGAAGGATAAGGACAGAGAACCCTCGCAAATGTCAAAAAATCTCGAATAGGCCAGTGCCTTCCCTCCACTCTCCAACCCACCGCAGGGAATGGGGGAGGCCCTGGAGTGTGCAGGGAGGCTGCAATCCAGGCCCTGCACAATCCTGCAGGCCTCCTCCAGAGCGTGCAGGCCCAGGGCCTGCAGGAGGCAGCGATGGCCTGCAGAAGGTGGCGATCGCCAGCTCTGCAGCCCCTGTGGGCCTGCTCTAGAGTGTGTAGAGACACGGCGATCACTGGCCCTGCACGATCCTGCAGGCCTGTTTTCAGGCACTTGCACGAGCACAGGCCCCAGGGTGTGCAGGGATGCAGCGATTGCCAGCCCTACACAATCCTGTGGGCCTGCTCCAGACTGCTGGCGGGAGCCCAGGCCCCAGGGCGTGCAGAGACACGGTGATTGCCGGCCTTGCGGGCCCTTGTGGACCTGCTTCTGGTCGCCCCCACGAGCGCAGGCCCTAGGGCATGCCAGGGATGCAGCGATCACCAGCCCTGCATGAACCTGCGGGCCTGCTTTTGGGGAACCTGCACGAGCACAGGCCCCAGGGCATGCAGGAACACAGTAATCACCAGCCCTGCTTGATCCTGCAAGCCTGCTTTCAGGCGACCGTATGAGCCCAGGCCCTGGGCACCCTGCACACTCTTGCAGCACAGAGGGGCGGGAGTGTGAGAGGGAGAATGCGGGGGCCAACAGGCACTTCTGTGAATAATCAAATCCGCCGAAGTGAAACCCACAGATGTGAAGGGAGAACTGTAAATGGCAATAGAAAGTATTGTTGAAGCTGCAATCTTAAACCCACGGTGTTGGGGGTAACTCCCATTAAACCCAGTATGTTCTGCTTCTGAAAAAAATACCCAACACACTTAGGATGTTTATAGGCTATTCACTCCACAACTTGTCCCTTCATCTTTTTTTATCCATGTAAAATAGCATTTACATATATATTCATTTGGCATTGTACTAATGAATGCAGTGAAGCTTACCTGTGAGTAACAATATATCAGATCCCTCATTACCCCAGTGTTCCTGGATGAATTGAGTATTGAGGGAAAGAAGAGTTATGTCACCAAGTGTCATTGCACTGAATTCCAGTTATTCCCAAATTAACTTAAATGCTTGTTTCACAGCCTTATTTAAAGTGATGTATTTGGATTTTAAAAGATCTCCCTTTGCTTTAATTGAGTTAATGCACTTAAAGCATACTGGATAGACTGGATCTGTTTGCAACAATGCTAGTAAAATACTAAGGATCTTTCTTCTTAAAAAGGCCCAAATGATTTAGTTATCAAATACTTGTTCTGTGCCTACAAGTCATTTCCAACTGATGGCAACCCCAAGGCTAACTCATCATACAGTATTCTTGGCAAGATTTATTGGTGGGGGGAGTGCTCTGGGTAAAACATGATTGGAAAAATGAGTTTGTGTTTGGTTTTCCATATCTTCTGGAATGTAAATCAGTCAAACAGAATGATATTTAAAATCTTGAAAAGAAAACAAAGCATCAGTTTGACTGTCAAGCGCTATTTACTGCTATAATTTGTGCATATCGATACACATTATGTAGAGCTGTGCTTTTCCGCTCCTAAAATGTAAGCTGTGTAGAAAATGTGTCAGCTGTGATTGCATGTTAAAATTTCCTGAATGAATTGCCTTCGGTTCTTGGGAGACTTAAACTATCCGTTAACTCTGTTGGACTGTTCTAGCAAAGACTTTGCCTTGTGACATCACTAATCTACTCCATGGGTATGTGAGTGTTCAGATGAGTGTGTAATAAAATGTACTTGGTAAAGAATTTTTAAAAGCATCTTCAATTTTTTTTCTTTGAAAGGGAAGATGAATACTATCTATAATTTTACTCAGTGTAACTTAATGACTTTGATGGGAAAGGATGCATAATTTTCAACATTTCACAGATGAAAACTGGGATACGTGTAGCCAAGCAACATCAGAGTGTGGTCAAGATGGCAGCAGTTATTAATGCGGAAGAACATAAAAGCTAGGAAAGGCTGCAGTTGCTTGCTTTGCCCTGAGCCTCCTGGGAAGGACAGGATTCTGTCTCCTCCTCTCCCACCAGCTGAATAAATTGAGTGTAAACTACTTTCACACTTTGAACTCAGATTGCAGCAGTTGAAATAAGCTGAGGATGAAGAGGGAAAGTGGGAAGAGGAGAGAGAAAATTAAACATTTTAAAAGCAGCTTAAAAAGTGGGACAACAGAGGATTAATTGGGATTGACCCTGGCAGATTGGGACAGTAGGGGACGGTATGAGGATGGCAACTCAGATAGTAATGACGTGGCTAGCAAATGGTGGGAAAGTGCAGGGAAATGTGACAGCAAATGCACATTTGAAGTTTCATATATTGGTAGATGCTGGCCTCAGTTATGTCTGTGTTCTCATTTTTGACCTGTCTTTTTCTCTGTTGGTAGCTACTTCTCTCAGGGTTGCTCTTTCTTCCTTTTTTTGGTGGGGTGGTGGTGGTTTCCCTTTAAACAATTTTCCTATCATAAATTTTAATGGTTGCTCTCACTCTCTTATCAGACAGAAGTTTCTGCATTACATAGGAGAATGGAAAGGATGTATTTGTCTGTTGCAGCATTCCTAAATTCTGCAATGAAACTGTGTCAGGCATCTGTATTCTTCTTTTAGGTCAGTGGTGGTTACATTGTGTGGACTCTGCAGACCCCTGAAGCCCTCCACCTGTCTCCCAAAGTACCCAAATACATGACAAAATTTTAAAAATTTGTGATTTTTGATAATTTTTTGCTCTCAAATCATGACAAGCACCTGAATGCATGAACACATGTGATAACACTGTGCTATCCCCAGACACTTTCAATACTGGCAGGAAATAACAATTTCTGTTGCTATTTTAGCTGGGATTTCAGAGGGAAATGGAAGTGCTTGAGCTTGCTGCAGGGGGGGGGCAGCCCACCAGGGGGCAGGTTGGGGGGAAAAGGAGTCCTGGCCCTTATTCACTTGCCCACCCTATTCTAGGGGCATCTACCATTGGGGAATTGAGGTGCAAAGAGATAACAGGTCCTACAAATAGCATGTTTTACCTCACTGTCATCTTTATGTTGGTAATTTTCTGACCTATTTGAATGCAGCACAACTGGAGGAGGTGGACAGACTTCTTGTTGTAGAGGCCTGGACTACTGTTTAGGAAGCCTTCTATCCTGAAAACATATCTGTTGTTGTGGTTGTTGAGTGCCTCCAAGTCATTCCAACTTGTGACAACCCTCAAGTGAACCTATCATGGGGTTTTCTAGGCCATATTTGTTCTTCGGGGATTTGCCCTTGCCCTTCTGAGGCTAAGAGAGTGTGACTTGCCCAAGGTCATCCAGTGGATTTCCGTGACTTGCGAAGAAGCTAGTAAAATGTGGGCTGGGCAGAGCTACTGTCAGGTGGATCTGTAAATGGTTGACTGACCGTTCCCAAAGGGTGCTCGCCAATGGCTGCTTTTTATCCTGGAGAGAAGTGACTAGCGGGGTGCCACGAGGTTCTGTCCTGGGCCCAGTGCTGTTCAATATTTTCATCAATGACTTGGATGAAGGAATAGAGGGCATGCTCATCAAATTTGCAGATGACACCAAATTGGGAGGGGTTGCTAATACGCCAGAGGACAGCATCAAAATTCAAAATGACCTGGATAGATTGGAGAGCTGGGCCAAGGCTAACAAAATGAAATTCAACAGAGAGAAGTGTAAGGTCCTACACTTAGGTAGAAAAAATGGAATGCAGAACTATAGGATGGGGGACGCGTGGCTGGATGGCAGTACATGTGAAAGGGATCTAGGAGTCTTAATAGACCACAAGCTGAACATGAGTCAGCAGTGTGATGCGGCAGCCAAGAAAGCCAATGCAATTCTCGGCTTCATCAATAGGAGTATGGTGTCTAGATCAAGGGAGGTACTGGTACCACTCTACTCTGCTTTGGTTAGACCTCATCTTGAATACTGTGCCCAGTTCTGGGCACCCCAATTCAAGAAGGACATGGTCAAGCTGGAGCAAGTTCAGAGGAGGGCGACCAAAATGGTGAAGGGCCTGGAAGCCAAGCCCTATGAGGATAGACTTAGAGAGCTGGGTATGTTCAGTCTGCAGAAGAGAAGGTTAAGAGGGGACATGATAGCTATGTTTAAATATTTGAAGGGATGCCATGTAGAGGAGGGAGAGGGCTTGTTTTCTGCCGCTCCAGAGACCAGGACAAGGAGCAATGGATTCAAGCTGCAGGAAAGAAGATTCCACCTGAACCTCAGGAAGAACTTCCTGACAGTCAGGGCTGTCCGGAAGTGGAATATGCTGCCTCGGAGTGTAGTGGAGTCTCCTTCCTTGGAGGTTTTTAAGCAGAGGCTGGATGGCCATCTGTCAGGAGTGCTTTGAGGGTATTCCTGCATGGTAGGGGGTTAGACTGGATGGCCCGTGTGGTCTCTTCCAACTCTACATTTCTATGATTCTATGATTCTATGATTCTATGACTGAACAGTTTGACAAAACCCCAAAGCCACCTACCATAAAGAGAACCAATGTGGTGATTTGAGCACAGTGTTGGAGGGGGCCCACTTGAAAGCATTCAGAACTCTTGGGAATTCCAGGTTCAGTTCTTCATGGAGCCCTGAAGCCATCTGAATAACATTAGACCAGTTATTCTCTTTCAGTTTGGCCTGTCTCACAGGACAGTTGTAGGGATAAAATAGGGAAGAGGAGAGCTTGAGCTCATTGTAGGAAAGTGTGACTCTTAAGTATAACTAATAGATAAGTGAATATAAAGACATAGCCGTGCTGAATCAGTATGCAAAGTGAATTTGTAGCACCTTTGAGATTAACTGAGAAAAAGAGGTTGCTGATGTAGACTAGGCTATGAATACTTATGCTACCAACTTCTTTCTCTCAGTCTCCAAGGTACTACAAAATCCCTTTGCAAATACAGTCAGCCTTCTACATTCACTAGGATTAGGGTGCAGGACCCCCGCAAAAGTGGGAAAATGGCAAATATCAAAATGTGTGTATGTCTCTGTGGGAAGAGGGCTGAGGCATCGTGGGGAGAACAGGCAGCCAGGGTCCAAACCAGGTCAGGAAAAGGAGGTGCATTGAGTGTTGGAGTGACATTGGAAGAGGATGGTGGTGAAAAGGTGGTGAAGAGACCGTGAAAAATCAGGCTGCAAACTGTTCTTGGCTGGCCAAGGAGCAACTGGTGGGGGTGGTGGGGGTGGAGGACAACGACGACAACCAGAGGCAGGTTTTAAAAGGGCTGCACAGCTTGAAGGTTCCCCTGGAAAAGAAGCGCTTGAGGTGGAGGAGGAAGGGGTTGCAGGAACTCACAGATTATCAAATCTGTGAAAGTCAAACCTGCAAATGTGGAGGGCCAACTGTAAATGAGTAGTGTGAGCCAACATATAGTGATTTGAGCATTGGACTACAACCCTAGAGACCAAGGTTTGATTCCCAGCTTGACCATGGAAACCCACTGGGTGACCTTTGGGGCATCACACACTCTCAGCCCCACAGAATTCCCTGATAGGGCCACCCTAACTTGGGAATATCTTCAAGGCACATGATGACAATAGCAACAGTCAAATTCATGGGATTGCCACGAGTCAGCAGGCAGCTTGAAGGCACATAGGCAGAAAACAGAAGTAAGAGTGAGCCCTTCCTGTTTGTAGAAGTGTAGAAGTGTGAAATAATCCCTCTTTTACTTCATTTGAATGTTGTTGGAATCAACCACTATTTGTTTTTGTCAGTTTCTGCATCCCTTAGGAAGCTCCTAGGTGGAACCTGAACCTGTCTCAGTACCTGATTGAACAGTACCTGTAGAACAGAAGAGGGTAACCTATGGCCTGTTGTTTTGCACTGTGACTTTCATGGTCCTTTACCATTGGCCATGCTAGGTAGTGCAGCTGGGAACTGAAATCCAAAACATCCAGAGGGCCAGAATCTTCCCACCACTGTGATAGAACTTAAGAAAGATATTGTTCTTCTGGATTTTTGGGATTTTTGTTGTTCGTGTCTGCCTTTTATTTTCATAACTGATTCAAGATCACTTTGTTTATGCCCATATCCTGTTGCTTTAAGTGGAAGGCTCAAGACAACCTTCTTGCCTACAAATATGGTTGATTTTTATCCTGGCAGAACAAAAAGGCATTGGTTATACCAAAATAAGCTACATTTGTCCATTTTCTTAAAATGGTTGGTTGTCTTCTTCCATTGCTGTGATCTGCATGTCCTGTTCATGGGACCACTAACAGAGAGAAATTAATGAATTGTCATTTATTTCCATTCCTAGTTGTTTCTATAATTAAAATGAATGAAGCAAATGGATCTTGTGTTCATTAAACAAACAAACACTCACCTCAGGCTACTGGTGGCTGATACAATGGCCAGAACTTTTGAGGTCCAGTGTGGTGTAGTGATCAGAGCATTGAACTAGCAGTGGAAAGACTATGGTTGAAATCCTCCTCACCAGTAGAGTTGCCAGCTCTGAGGTTGCCAGGCCAAAACTTGAGAATTGGGGACGGCCTCTGGTGATGTCATTGAGCCATGTTTGTTAAGTATCAACCAGAGTTTCTCGCAGCTTGTTGTTCAGACATGCACACATGGAACATATTTTCCTGTTTGGAAATTAAGAGAGAAATCTTAGCTAAAGAAGCGATTCGCAGATTAAGGTGAATTGAGGGGACTATTCTTTCACATTTACTTACAAAGATGGGATAAGGAACATATGATCTAACCTACTTTCGCTTCAACAAGAAGGTGGACACAGAACAGAGCAGAGGGCAAGCTCTGGTGCCACAGCCACTGGTAGGGGAGAAGGAAGTTCCATAAACCCTCCAAAGTGCCTTGGACCTTGTCTTGTACATTGTTTCAAGCTGTTGCTCCTCTAGCTGACTTTTGCAAACAGCCTTTCCTCTTTCCTTGAGTTGAGCCCCCCAAGATTGGAAAATTTGTACTCTCCTCTCCCACGTGGAGATGACCAATGAAACCTGGAGATCTAACTACTGTAGTTAGCTGTGATGTTCACTGATGACCTTGGGCCAACCACTGACTCCCTATTGTTGCTGTTGTGCGCATTCAAGTCATTTTTGATCCCTCTGCAGTTGTCACGCCTTGGTCAAGCTGCTGCTACTAATCAATCTGGAAGGGAGAGAGTTCAGAGATAATTCAGGTGTTGACAATCCAGTTTGTCTTGGCTTAGAGGGGAAAGGAAATGGGAGTATGATCAGAGACAGGGTGCATCTTGTATCCCTTGCCCTTGGAGCTATCAGTTGAATTGCCTCCGTACTCTCTTTCCTCTCTACCAGTAAGCACCAGTAGTGACCTCTCCCAGAGTTTGACATGGGGACGGGGAGAAAGGGCTACAGAATGACACCTTGCATTCTGTCCAGAATAAGACATATGTATGCATAAGCTGCACTTCATATGCATCTATGTTATTAACAGGATTCAATTCTACGTGTTTTAAAGAAAAAACAGCCAGTTTGCACACCAGTGTTCCTGCTTTATTCAGAAAGCTCCAGGGCAGGACACCATACCTCATTTCACTATGGAAACTTCTCAGCCTTTAAACTCTTTATCTTTTATTTCCAATCATTGATTGATGATAAGAATAAATGAATAATACAAAATGAATTAAAATTCATGCTAAACATTTAATAAGTATGGGCCCTGTTGAAAGCAGAATGTGAAATCAGTTCCCTCATTATTCCTCTTCCATGATGCAATATTTTTATTGTTTTGATTGTTTAGTTGTATAATACACTCTGGAACTAATGCCAGCAAAGGGTGTAATCTAATGTATAGGAAGCCCCCACCTTTTGACACCCAGTTATGTGGTGAATAACTTTTAATGCTTCCAAATAAAGGACAAGTTCCGTTGATTGGATGGGGATTCTATTCTTTCACAAGTTCTTCTTGTATACAGGAGCTCACATATGCACGCTGCTTGCAAAGCAAGTTGAGAAGGGCAAAAAATGTGCTAAGCCGGCTGAGAGACTTTGCAAGCAGTAACAAATGAGCCTTTGTAAGTCTTTCATGCTCCTTTCCTTACTGGGTTTTGCTTTTCAACCAGTTCCATTGTCTGACAGTGCTCTGGTTCCTAACATGTCAGATAAGTGGGGGAAGCCTATAATGTAAAATTTATTGTGGTCAAAGGCCAACATAACAAAACATACAATAAGTCGTATCAAAATACACAGCATGTAAACAATAACAATGTAGTCAGCATAATGGTTTCTGAATTTCAAGATGAGACTCAGTTAACAAGGTGCTAGGACAAGCAGTAGCAGCTAAACAACAGTAAATGTGGTATATTGACATTTTAAATGAAATAAATTAAAACAGAAAACATGGGGGATTGGACCTGGGACCTTCTTTGTGTGTGTGCGCTCTAACAGTGAGCTGCAGTCCCTCACTGCATGGAAGGGCTTATGTGTGCCCTCCTGTTCTTGGCTGAACACTCAAAGTCACACAATAAGGATAAGTTGCATGATCACCAGTGTTAGACCTTGCTTTATGATTTCAGATGGAGAATGGCTGCTATGTGAGATTGGCTAATGCAATATGTAACCAAGTTTATTCTAAGATTTTGGCCAGTTGCACAACCACCTTGAATTGTAGAAAACTTTTACACAATCATTATCATGTTATGACACATGGGACAATAATGTGGTGTTACCCTGTGTACTGGGGGTCCCGGGAGGGACACCAAAATGTGCTCAACTAAAGGTGGGGAAAATTAGCTCAGAGCACTGCTTAGCGTTACGAGAGGCAGGGTAACGTAGCGAGATCTTGAATCCTATGTCTACAGGGTCGGGTCAAGTCAAGGAGCACACAGAAGTTGAAACAATAAATGATGTTTATTAAACACAAGCAAAACAGTGTATGCAACACATTCACACAAGATAACTAAAGGAAATAAAGGTTGGAGTGGTATAGAGGGATTTTTAGAGGAGTTGCTTCACCTGTCCTGAAGCCCGGAAAAATAGAGAGCGAAGCTGGGGTGCGATGTAGCTCAGCACGTGGAGCTGAGGGGAGGCTCGCCAAGCAAAGCGGCAGCAAGGCGGGATGAAACTCGGGAGCGTTCCGAGGAAGGTCTCGGAATCAAGGGTTTTTATAAGCAGAATTGTGGCTGCAGGCTATGCCGTACTTGGGGGAAAACAATAGATTTGGAGTTCGGGACAAAGCCTCCGAAAGATCAGAATCTGAATGATTGAGTTATCGTAGTGGTTCTCAGTAGAATAGCCAGTATGCAAACGCAGAGTACTTGGGTATTGTATAGGTTACCCATCAAGCTGCCATCGCGGGGCAGAGGCTCTTTTATTGTCCACAATAAATTGATTTTTTTTTTCCTTTTGGCTGAGCGGAGCCCCTTCCCACTGCTCTCTGCTCTCTGCCATGTGGTTGCACATTCTGCTGTGTATTGGCTGCTGATCGGTTAGGTGCTTGTTTCTCAAGATGACCTGTGGAAATAATTAAACTCCAGAGCTTCCCTCTTCCCTCTCTGAGGGGAAAGTACTGGTGAACCTTTTAGTTTGCCTTTTTTCATTGCCCTCCTCCAACACCAGAGCCAGAGGCAAGAAATGAGAGCGGAAAGCTCCAGAGGGTTTGACATTTTTTCAACTTTCATGAGGGTTCTGTGCCCCTAACCCTGGTGAATGTGGAAGGGGTACTATATTTTCTTTGGCTTCCTGTGCTTTGGCTTTCTATGCTTTATCACACCAAGAATGTGGTAGGGGTTGGTTTGCATAAAGCAGCATTCTCCAATATATATGTTACTGGTATATATTGAATAGATATTTTTATCAGTAATTAAAAGTTCTACAGAACTAATTGAAGTCATGAATCCAATAACATGTCTGTAAACTCAGATATAGGTAGTTCTGATATTTGTTTCTTCCTATGAAGTGGACCAGATGCATTACGGGTACAGATGGCAAGGAATCCAAGAACCATAAAATCTATGGATTGAGGCTAAAATCTAGTTAAGAGTAAAGCTGAGTCAAGCTTAGTCTTCACAGAACACATTATTCTGATGAAAATTACTGATTGTATTTCTTTCTCTTGCCTCTCCTCTGGAGGACAAAAACAAATACCTGGCAGAATTTTCTTTGAATATCGGTCACTGTTTTTTTCCCCTTGTGGTGGCCATTTCCTAACCACCCCAACCCCGGGCCATTATGGAAAATGCAAAATGCCTGCCTGGCTGTGTATAAGGTTGCTGCTGTTGTCACATCCAGAAGTAAATAAATAAAAATAGAATGAGAAATGTGCTATGGCCATTGCTTGAACTTGAGCCCCACTTTTAAGAATTATAAGTAATTTTCTTCCTCTAAGTTATTTTGCCCGCAGATAGAGTGGAGAAGTTGGAGAGGCCGTTTGTCCAGGCCTGCTTGCTCAGGTCTTAGACACAGAGAGAAATAAATTTGCAACATTGGCTTCTGTGATTGGCCAGGCTCTGTATAAATGCAAGGAGCTTGGCATTCTGCTTTGGCTGAACAGAACAGTGTCTTTTGTCTGTGGCACCTCAGGCTCAAGCTTGAAGTCTAAACCACTGTCCTGAGAGATCCTGAGCTGGAGAACTTCCCAAGTTTGATTCAGGTACAGCCAGCCACATTCCTGGCTGAGCTCCAGCAACAGCCTCCAGAGCCACCATGCCAGTGACCACATCCTTACCCATCCCTAAAGCAATATGTGTGTACTATACACTTCTCAATAATTATTCATAAGAGAATCATGAAGAAATGTTGTATGTGAAAAAGAACTTTCAGCATCTCAGTCTTCAGACAGCTTCTTTTTTTTAAATTAGATCTTACAGTTTCCAGATCCAGTCCATACAAGGAAAATGTAGATTCTCTGAGCAAATAAAAATAAACGATTTCCTGTACTTCTTTTTTTAAAAAACACCCACTTTAATATTGGCCTTTAGCTTCCTCCTGGAATGCTACTGTGCCATCATAAGTGTCATTGTGTTGCTTCTAAAAGCTGCCTTTCCCCAGTTGTATGTCTTTTGCTACAACTGAGTTTTCTGTTTCAGGCTCTTGTACTGGTTGTGAACAGTCATAGTGACATTTCTTTAGATAAGCAAAAAGAAACACAATAGAGGCAAAAAGAACATTTGTAGATCTTTTTAAAGTATAATTTTATTTATAATATCCAGTATAAGGTAATAATAAATTTGCAGATCTTTTAATAATCTTCTCTTCTGTGCAGTTGTTATGAAAACATTTAAAATACAGTATAGCAAAGTGGGGCTAAATATCTTAGAGGCACCAGGTCCTGTCTGATCTCAGAGGATAAGCAGGTTCAGCCCTGGTTAGTATTTGGATGAGAAACCACCAATGAATACCAGGCACTGTAGGTTATATTTCAGGGGAAGGAACTGGAAATACCACGTTTGAATATTTCTTGCCTAAGAAAACCCTATGAAATTCAGAGGGTTGCCGTAAGTTGACATGCAACTTGAAAGCACAGGTACAGACACAGCAATTAAATGCGTCCTTTTTTTTTTTTTTCTTTTTCTTTTTCTAATGATACAGCATGGTCAGTGTGTAGTTTCTCCCAATCAATCTCATAATTGATTAATTACAGTAAAAGCGCATGCATGCTTAGACAATGTGTGTATGTATTTTTTCCGTTTATATGCTGTCTTTCTCCCAGAGTGGGACCCAAGGCAGCTCACAAAAGGAATCAAACAATATCTGGCATTTATCTTCTTAATTATACTGGATTTGCGTAGGGATGATTCACTGAACAGAGATCAACAGATTTGGCCTGCCATTGGTAGTCAATTAAAGTAATAGTTCTCACCACAACCACATCCTTACTTCTAGAACAGACATAATGTTCTGGTCCTGATGGCATTTGAGACCCCCCTCCCTTTCTCTCTCTATCCTCCCCCCTGTGTGTGTGTGTGTGTGTGTGTGTGTGTGTGTGCGCGCGCGCGCGCGCGCGCGCGTAAGAAAGAGAGAGAGAGAGTGTTAGTCTCAGTGTCAGAGATAGACCCCTGTCTTCCTCCACCATTGAAGGAAGTCATGGGAACTTGTTCCCATTGCAGTTAGATGCTCAGAAAGCAGTGAGAAAACTCTTGTTTGCAAGTTCCTGAATTCAGTGCAGCAGAAAGAGGAGATGCTCTGCCAAACCTCTTTTACAAGTACCTTTGTTAATCTTGGCTCCACAAACAGATAGCCAATAGAGAAATCAAATCAAGAGCCAACATCTGTCCTGTGGTGATACCTTTACTGAGTCAACCAAAAGGTATAAAATGCATCATGTTTGTTTTCTTTGTTAGACTATTTGAAAGACAGTATCTTCCCATATTAGCTTTTATTTTTAGGTCTTTGAGGGAAGCTTTCTCTTGTTCCCACCACCATCACTGTCATGTTTGGTGGGGGCATGGGAGAGAACCAGAAAATGACTTGAAGGCCCATAACAACAACAGAAGATGAAAACTGAGCTCCTCCTCCTTCCATGGCTCTAATATGAGTGGGAACAAATGTAAAATTTTGCTTATCCATTTGAAGTCACAAAGTAACCACACACACACCCAAACGGCATTTGCATCTATCCAATTTGTAGCCAGGGGCATTGTGATAGAAGAACGCATTTAGTCTCTTGGAGAAATCTCAGGAATGGAGATGACTTTAGGCAGTGCAATGTGATTTGGCCTCAACTGATAGACTTCTGCCTGTGGTTTGTAACTTCAAATAGAGAAGCCAAAATTTATTGCTTTTGTTCCGACTCAGCTTAGGGCCATGAGAGAGCTCCCTTTTATTAACACATACTTCCCCTAGGGTTGCTATAGAGAAAATTGTAGGTGGTAATTATACATTTAATGGTTCCATAAGAGTCGGGGGATCTCAGCAGGTGTCACTTGTTACCTGGTTGCATGGCCAGTAATACCTGTTGACGCTCCCTGTTCTACACAACCATTAAAGGCACAGCAGCTGTGTTAAGTTTTCACTCTGGCAACCTTAAAATATCCAAAGCAGAATGTAGATGTTGGGACTGTCAGCTTATTTCACTTGTATGTTTTTTTTTTAGTGTCTCTAGCTTGAAGGTCAGAGCCATGAATGTGGAGGGAGGACTGCACCCTTATTTCCTGTTATGCCTATGTCCATGACCTTCTGTGTCTCCAACTTTACTATCCTAAGTTGCCATAAGCCTCCTCCTATCTTCAACAGCATATCTGAATTTGGCAAGGACGGTCTTGATTAATCCTCTGTCATCCCACTTTTTCAGCTGCTTTTACAGTGTTCCAATTTATCTCTCCTCCTCCTCCCATTTTCCATCTTTGCCCTCAGCTTATTTCCATTGCTGTAAACTGAGATCAAAATGCAAAAATGGTTTGCACTCATTTAATTCAGCAGAAGGGAGAGGAGAGGAGAGGAGAGGAGAGGAGAGGAGAGGAGAGGAGAGGAGAGGAGAGGAGAGGAGAGGAGAGGAGAGGAGAGGAATGTTGCGTTGCCATTGCACTCAGGCAGAAGCAAACTGCTGCAGCCTCCCCACATTTATGTACTTTTTCAATAATAATGTTTACTATCTTGACCATATTGATTTGGCTTGGTCATATTGTTACCCTGAAAATTGGGGGTGTCTTGAGGACACCCAAACTAGGCTTCAAATTGAGGGAATTAGTACAGCTGCTTAGCAGAACTTGCAAGAGGCAGGGCAAGGGATCTTTAACCCTATGTCTATGAGGTCAGAACCACACCAGAGTCAGAGGAACAATCTAAAACAATTTTATTAACTAACAGAGAAGGTTACAGACACACGTTACCAAATAATCCCACAATCATACAAGGGCTACAGAAATAAAGTTGGAAATAAGCAATCAGTTGGGAGAGAGGGCATACGGACCTTAGTCTAGATGTCCTGGAGAAAGAGAAGGTTAGCGCAGGCTCGGTGTATAGCACCAAGGGGAGGCTGGATCCCTGGGCTGGATGGCTGGCCACAGCAGGGTCTCGTGGAAGATCGGGAACGCGAGTCGCGTTTAGCTCTCAGCAGCATCTGAGAGGCTTGAGTGAAAGACCTTGGTAGCAGCGAAACGGGCCCTTCTGTCCGGTCTAGGAGGCTCTCCAAAGAGGCTCCAAAACTGAAGATATTTATAGCCAATTTCTGTCCTCAGGCTGCATATCGGCTAGCAAAGTGGCATTAATGGGCGATGATTGCGGAATATAATGTTCACGACCTCTCCTCGGTATTGTTTTTCACGGGAAAGTCCAGGTGTGTGATAGGTTTAAAATTCCAAATTGATAGGCTTTGATTGTCTATCCTCGCACAGTTCATCAACGTAGCTTGGGGCTGTGACAATGTGAATGATTCAATTTATCAATCAAGGAGAGAATCTATTGTGGCTGCCTAGAGATACGTGACTCGGAACAATACATCGTTGTCTGCGTTCCCCTAGAGCAGCAAAGGGCGTTGTTGGTTTTAGGAATGTCTAATTCAAAACGAACTTTTTACCTGGAACTGAACTTTGCTAACCAATATCCAATTTGGGGAAGCCAAGCCAATTTTAGAGGTCCTCTCTTAGGATTACTTTGGGGTGTAACAATATGTGTCCCACTTTCCACAGTGAAATATTGGAAGGTGTATGGTAGCTATGCCTCCCTGCTCCAATGGCTGATAGTCTCTCCCAGAAATTCTTTTCCATGCAGAAAATTTGCATAACACCTTTTTTTGCCTTTCTTAAAATGCAGATTTCCCAATAAAACCTTGTATTTAATCCTTTAGGCCTCATACTACTAAAACACAATCGCACTGCATGCCTAGACAGAGGTATATGTATAAATAGGATAAAAGCTATGAACGTGAAGTTAAGATCATAGAGTTATAATCACTCATCGAAAAATATACATTTTAAAAAATGAATTTTGAAACTTTGAGAGATAAGAATCCTTTTGACATAGCTTTAACATGTCTAGTTGAGATAGAGTTCTATTTTGACATACTAAATAAATGTTAAACTTTGTTGGTAAGTGCTAGATAAGATATAACTGACTATGAAATAAGAAGTGTAAATAAGGGAAGATTATTATGTATGTATTTATATTTTATTCTACAGAAATTATGTTGTAAGTTAAGATTTTGTTATTCATTTTTCCTTCTATTTTTCTTTCTATTATCGTTGTACACAAAATTGGGTGGGGTTTTTTTTTGTCTTACAGTTGTTTACGGATATATTCTTTGTTCGAAGTTTTTCTCTTCTGTTTTCTTTTCTGTTTGTTTTAATGGATCAATAAAAAGAGAAATTTAAAAAAAAAAAAAATGCAGATTTCCTGATAAAACCTTGTATTTAGTCCCTTAGGCCTCATACTACTAAAACACAATCATAATCACACTGCATGCAGCTAATTAGTACTACAGATTCCAAATGCATGAAATTGTTATGTAATGATATGCCACTTGATTAATATTTGCTTTCATTCATCCTTTGTTGTTCTTGCTCCTCTTCTTTCTTTTGTTGCTTTTACAGCAGGAAACTTTTCCTCCTGGTCACTCTCTAGGATGGGCTTAGTAGTATTTAATCTCCCCTTACAGCCTTTGTTTGTATTCGCATGTGTGTCTGTGTGGCTGTTCTGTATTTCATTTCTGAAATGAAAGATAATTTGGTATGAGACTACTGATGGTAATGGCTTTTATGCCTGCTTTCTATATGAGAACTGACCTGGCCTGAGTTTCAGTAAAGCAAAGCTGTATTTCAGTACACCACAGTAGTGAAGACAGGGGAAATTTGCAGGCATCTAGTGTAACAGAAAGATATAGCTTGATTGAATGGTTTGAATGCTGGATGAGGACACTGGGAAAACAGGCTTTGAATCCCCACTTGGCCATGGAAATCGCTTTGGTGACCTTTGGCAAATCACACACTCTCAGTCTCAGAGGAAAGCAAGGGCAACCTCCCTCTGAATAAATTCTGCAAAGAAAGCACTATGTGAGGTTCGCTTAGGGTTGCCATAAGTCAGAAATGACTTGAAGTTGCACCACCACAACAACAACTGAAGCAGAGGGTCTGAATACCCTAAGGATCATTGTCTGGCCAACTTTTTATTTTACAGCTGTTCTCCTTTGCCCTTCTGCTCTATTGCAAGTGATGAATCTCTTTCCTGTCCTTAGCAATGTGAAGTTGAAGTCTGTAACTGAAGCAGGATTGCGGAAGTTAATCAACTGATGCCTGTGTGCCCTCTTAATGGGCTTTTGAAGTTAAATGTAGTATGGTGTACTCTAGTTCTTTTTTTGCGCTCTTGTGTGTTTGAGTACGTGCCCATTTCCTTCTGAAGAGGTGGACAGCTGAAGACTTGGAGTAAATTACTGCAACTTTTCTTCTATGTTTGACCAACAATCCTATAGAATCCATGATTTCCATGGAGATATATTTACACCTTTTTGTAGCTCAGTGGTAGAGCACCTGAGCTGCATGCAGACAGTTCCAGTTGTTCTCTGGCATCTACATATCATCTTGGAAAAACTCAGATGTAAACCCCTGGATGGTTCCTGCCAGCTATATTTGATAATATGGAGCTCAATGGAACAATGTTCAGGCTTCCCCCATGTATCTGACAGGTTAGGGACTGGAGCACTGTCAGATAATGGAATTGGTTGAAAAGCAGAACTGTAAGGAGCATGAAGGACTTACACAGGCTCACTTGGAACCAACTGTGCATGTGCTACTTGCAAAGTCCCTCAGCTGCTTTGGTGCTTTTCCCCCTCTCAGTTCACTTTGCAAGCAGCATGCATGAGCAGTCCCAAGTGAGCCTCCATAGGCAAGAAGAACTGATGAAAGAGTGGGACCCTATTGAAATATTGGAACTTGTCCTTAATTTGGAAGCATCAAAAGAGCAAATTGTCAGATAATGGGGTGTCAAAAGGTGGGGGCTTCCTGGACAGATCTGTAAGTTTGATCACTAAAATGGAAATCATAAGAAAAGTGGAGGCTTCTGAAAAAAAGAGTCATCAGTGCATGTTTTTTGGAATAAAGCTTTCAAGTGGTCTCTGGAAGGATCAAGGTGTTTTTTGTAAGGCTTATGCTTCCCTGACTGGTTGTTTCATTTTGCATATGCGTTGTTAGTTTTGAATAAATATTTGTTGAAACATGTTGAACTGCTGTTCTTTTTTTGTGATGAAGGAACTTATCCCTATTCTTTCCATGTTATTCCTGCCTCTTGCACCAAATTGTCTGCTAAAGAACTAATGTCCAGAACACATCTATGTCTTCAGCTGAGGTGTATGTGTGCTAATTGAAAAGTTTCTGTCCAAAGGCTCATCTATATATATATTGCATGATTAAAGGCTTCTTCAAGTAAGGAAGGAGACCTATCGATACCACTTCTTGGGAATTGTCAGAGATTACATTCCCAAGACTGAACGTTTTTAACCAGGGTACAAATGTTTATGCAAAGCTGGCACAGATTTTCTTGCCTCCCATCACTTTCTGACCATTGTCCCATGTTGAAACTGTGTTAAGACATACTGAGGCCCTAAACTGCCTCATGTTCCCAATGTGGCCATGGATCAGAACAACACAAGACCCATCTCACAAAGATAAACCCAGGCTACTAAAAACACAGGGTGCTTCACTAATCAGATGTCAATGAACAGTTGTCTTTTGCTGGTGCTTCTTTTTTGTTGTGTGCCTTCAAATCATTTCTGAATTATGGCAACCCTAAGGCAAACCTAACATAGGGTTTCTTGGCAAGATGTCTTAAGAGGGAGTTTGCCTTTACTTTCCTCTGAGCCTGAGAGAATGTGATGTGATCACTTAGTGGGTTTCCGTGGCCCTGGAGTCCAAGTTCAGTACTCAGTTGCATCATGCTGTTATTGTTCTTATTGCTGTTGCTGTTGTGTGCCTTCAATTCGTTTCTGGCTTATGGTGAACTTAAAGGAGGCCTATCACAATGTTTTCTGGGGCTGAAAGTGTGTGATGCTCCCAAGGTCACCCAGTGGGTTTCCACTGCTGAACAGGAAATTGAATCCTGGTTTCCAAGGTCATAGTCCAACACTCAAACCACTACACCATGCTGTCTCTTGATGTTGGTTTTCATTCATTCAGAGGGCATTTGTCATTGCCTTCTTCTTAGGCTGAGACAGTGTGACTTGCACATGGTCACCCAGTAAGTTTCTATGGCAGAGCCAGGATTTGAACCCTGGTCTCCAGAATTGTAGTCCAGTGCTAAAACCACTATATCACACTGACTTTCTGTCTTTTGCTTAGTGATTTTATTTTGTTCTGGTAAGAAAAAGGATAGAAGCAGGAATGGGAAAACGGGGGAATGTTTCAAGTAATAACTATGTTATCTGGACCCTTTGTAAAACTCTGTCAGTGAAGCGAGGAGAAAGCTTGATATAAGTCTCATTTGAAGGGTGAGACGAAGATGGTTCTGGGGCTCTTTCACAGCCCTTACCCCTCAACCACCTCAACTGCTCTTTTCTGCCCTCTTTTCAAAGTTAATTGTCTCTCCTAGAAACCTCTGGTATTACCGGATCACAGGATTGTGATTTAAATCACTACTCAGAAAAACTTGATTTAATCATGTGATTTCCCTCCTGCCCAAAAGGGCATTCTTCCTTGCTATAAGCTTAATATATATTTTATACAACTCATAGTTACCGAAGACTCATTCTTGCTGGCATAATCTTAATATTTACAACCAGATGAAGGTTTCATTTTTAGAATAACAACTTTTCAGATTAGTGGTTTGATTGATAAAGTTACATGAAAAAAATACTGATTTGGTTGTACTATTAGAAATACATCATAGGTAGATAATTATGAAATTATTGTGAACTATCTCTAGTTTAATAGGTTAATCATTTATATTTGGACAACTTTTCTTCTGTACTTTATTGGAAGGAGAAAAATAATCCAAAGAGCCAAAGAGCTTTGGGGGTGGCTAGGGATAGGAAAGCAGTTTTGGTTGTTTCTGTGCTTTCTTGGGGGTCCCTCCCAATCAATCAATCAATCAATCAACCAATCAACCAAGGGGAGCTGAGGAAGCCTAGGGGGAGCTGAAGAGGGGCTTGAGGGTCTTCACAAAAAAAGGTTTTCAGGGCTGCAGTTTTGCACCCCTACTCTAGGGGGCCCTGTGGCGGAAAACAGAGCATCTTCTTTGTATACAGTGGCACATTTTCATGATGGTGATAGAGCAGAATGTCTAAGGTCGAATACCTGATAACACTGCCAGATTGAAAACTGGAGAAGGCTGCTGTACTTTTAATGGTTGTGTAGAAAAGGAAGATTCATCATATATTGCTGGCCATACAACCAGATAACAAGCACTTCCTTCTGAAATTCCTTCTTCTATAAAACTATTAAAGGCACAGGAACTGTCTCTAGTTTTCATTCTGGCAATCCTAATTTCCTGGCATTTTCTAGGGAGTTCTGGGAGAGACCACTTGCCAATCCTTTGGATTCAGTGTAGACTAGGTTTGTGGACTTCCAGATATGGCCTTCTATAATCATTGACACTTGGCTATGCTGCCTGGGACAGATGGGACTTGTAGTTCAGTATGCAGAGTGTACTGAGCTAGCTGGAACAGTAGTTTGATTTTGTATAAGGCAACATCATGCATTTCTAATCAGGCCACCAGAGTAGGAAGGCAAGTGTCCACCCCTCCCTCTGTTCTTCCAGCATTTGATCTTTAATGACTTGTGACCTCAGAATGATAAGGACATCATTGTGGTGTAGTGGTTAGAGGGCTGGAGCAGAACTTGGGAAGTGCAGTTGAAATCCTCACTGAACTGTGAAATCGACTGGATGACTTCGGGCCAGTCATATACCCTCAGTGTGACCTACCTGATGCTGCTGTTGTGAGGGTAAAGTATAGAGAAAGAAAGCTATGTATGTCACTTTGAGGAATGCCATTGAAGGAAATGTTGCTAATAAATGAAAAACAGCCATTGGTAAAATTCTCTGCATATTTTATAGAATCATTGGAAGTTACATAATCCAGTCCCCTGCTCAGTCCAGAATACAATTGAGAGATGGCAGTTCAACCTTTGCTTAATACCCCCTTATTATAAGGAAAGTCCATTATTTCTTGGGGTAGTATGTCTCATGAGCTGTTACCACTTAAGGCTTCTTCCTAATGTTTAGCTAATCGTCTTTTGTCCAGTTTGCCTAATTCTCTCTTAAAGGTATTTAAGGCTTTGGCTACCATCATATCATTGGTTGTGAATTCCACTAGATAGCTTTGCCTTGTGAACAGAAGTACTTTTTTGTCTCATGTCTCCAATAGGAAAATAGTTATATGGGTATGTTTTTTAAATGTTGGATGACGGCCAACTAGTCTGGAGGTTAGATTTCCCCCCCATCACAATTTGTGTGTCATATGCACACACCTTTCTCTTGATGTGGGCTGAGATAAGTGCTGTTAAACATGAGTTTTGTTTTGTATTAGACAACTGCTTTTGACAGGTCTCATAAGGATACTTAATGAATGTTTGCAGCACTAATCTCTCTACTAATTTTTTTTAATTGCCACATAGCTAACAATAGAATGGGATGGATGCCTGCTGTGCTGGATAATATATTTATTTGTACCCTTTTCTTTTTTGAGAGCAAACAATGTGCAGCTTACTGTAAGTTATAGCTTTTTGATAGCCTATTTGTATGTTGTTGCATAGAGACTTCCTCAAGTCTTCAAATCTACACACAATGTGTAATTTGTGAATGCTATGATTCATACCCTAAGAATCACATACCTCATGTCTGTGTTTAATTGAAACTGTGCTCTAGTATTTTGCAGGTGTTATGTGCTCCTTCTTTCCTAGGGTCTGTTTTCCTTTCCATGGAATGGAGAGAGCTCTGGAAATATGTGCATGATAAACATGGAGGAAGAGCGTAAACACTGAAGTCTACCTTCTGATGTTCATGGGTCCCGGGGAACACATTTACTTGGTGCTGTAATTTCTGAATTTGCTAGGACTGCTTCAGGATACAAAAAAATAAGTGTTATAGATATATATTTTCACAGGCTGGTATTAAGGGGTCATTGTAAATATTTTCTTCTTCCCATGGAGACTAGCAGAGACCTAAACTTAAATCTAAACACAATTCAGAGGGTTAAAGCTTGATCTTGTGCAGACCTCAGTGTCCTTGCTTTGAGTGGATTTCAGTGCATCTTATCATATATAAGAAAGAGCTGTTCAGCACCTATACCTTCAGATGGGCTGTTAGTCAAGGTTCTGCCCCCAGCCCATGAGATCTCAATGGTTCTGGCATGATTAAATGTGGAATAATTTTCAGGCAATTTTTGGCACAAATCACCTATAAAGCCCCCTCCCCAATGCATGAAAACATGCAAAAAAACACCAGACCACTCCATAAGTGCCTCAGAACCATATGCTATCCCCATTTACTTTTGTTTTCCTCTTCAGACCCTCTCAGAAAGGTGATAGGAAGATACAAAATGTCACTTCTTGTCACAATTTTGAAAAGGACTGTAGACGAAAATGGATGTGTTTGGGCTTGCTGTGTGGGCATGTGTGTTGTGTCGCCTTTGGTGGGAGGCCTGAGGGGAAATTGGCTCCTTGTTCCCATGTGATATCCTACACTTGTGCTAGACTCTCAGTGCCCTGGTTGATAGTTGCCATCCCTCCCACTTAGCTGAGCCTGAGTGATTTTAATTTCTTATAATGTCTCAGCATTGCAGAGCTGTTGTAGTTTCCCATGACTGAGGAACTGCTACAAATTAAAATGGTGGATCTAAGCTGCATGGGACTGATTGGATTCAGTGGTTGCCCATAAAAGTTTTCTTACCAAGTAAAGCTCACAAACAAGCCAGAGTTGGTTGCACTAAGCCTCACAGATGTCACATAAAAGGAGATCACAGAAAAAGCTGCTTGTTTACTTTGCAAAGGCAAGTTTCAAAAAGCGTCAAACTGCCTTAACAATGGCTTATTCAGTAGAGATGAAATGCCTGACATAGGCTCACACACGCTGTGTTTACTAAACTGATGTTAAACCATGGTTTCGTATCCTGCTTTGCATTCAGTTTGTTAATAGTTGTTTAAAACAGCTGCAGCTGTTGTTGGCTTACAACTCCCATGAGCCCTAGCAAGCATAACTAGTGTTGATGGATTATGGACAGCCCAAAAACTGTCAAGTGCAAAAAAGATAGAACTACCATTGCACCATTAAACATCAAATTCAGGATCATCTCTACCATGGTATTTCCAGTTCCTACGTATGACTATGAAAGCTGGACAGTAAAGAAAGATGAGAGGAAAAAAGTCAATTTATTTGCAATGCTCTGCTGGAGGAGAGTTCGGTGGATACCATGAACTGCTAAAAAGACAAATAAATCAGGCCTGAACTCTCAGTAGAAGCCAAGATGACTGTTGTACTTTGGCTGTTGTACTTTGAGCATATGACACGACAATGTGACTCGCTGGAAAAGATGAAAATGCGCAGTAAAGTGGGAACAAGTGGGAACAAGTAGGAACAGAGCAAAACTGCGCTACGGGTGGATCGAGTCAGTTAAGAAAGTCACAGCCCCAAGTTTGCAAGACCTGAGCAGGGTAATTAATTACTGGGCTTCTTGAAGGTCTCTCTTTCATAGGGTTAGCATAAGTTAAAGTTGAGGTGATAGCAAATAATAACAAAATCGCAAAAGAGCTTGATGCCCTCCTGTGATTTTGAATTCAATCCATGTTTAATTAACTGACTGTCAATTAAGATATGAAAGCATGGGTGTTTGACATAAGTTTAGAAAATATTATCTATTTTTTTTATCAGTGATTTGGCCCTTCAGACATTTTGGACTTCAGCTCACAGGGTCCCATAACATTTACTATGCTGGCTGATGCTTCCAGGAATCCAAACCATCTGCAGGGCAAAAGGCTGAAAATTACTGATTTAGATAATGAAAAAAAATGCATAACTAGGATATGAGAAACAAGCTATAGCTATACACTTGGGCTGCATAGGGAATGGAGGAATAACAAGCAGGTAAAAGCATAGTTTTTGTATCCTTGACAAAGAAAACACAGATTTACATGTGATCTTGTACATGTCTGCTCAAAAGTAAATACCGCTAAGTTCAGCAGGGCTTATTTCTAGGTAAGTGAGGAGAGGACTGCAGGATTTGTATTTGGATGGACATTTCAGAAAAGGAAAGTCATGCCTCATATGTTGTGTACTAGCACAGATAGTTGTGAAACCCATGGAGCAAGTTGAATATTTCAAGAAGAGTTGTTCCTCTTGAGCACTGTATGTCTTTCAGAGTAACTCTGGTGATTGTGTCCTATATCTGCAGAAACATTTTGTCTCTAGAAATCATGATGTTCTTCTTTGTGGGTCAGCAGCATTGAGGAAAGAAAGTAACGTAAAATACAAGAATGTCAGCTTTTAAATGATGTTATAATAGTCAAGGCCACTTGATGGGTTGTCTGGTTGGTAAAAGATAACAAGTTGCAAGTGCAAGGTCACTGTGGGTTTGTTTGCATATCCATGGCTAGTCTAAATTTAAAGGAGAATTTTACCTTGGATATTTACTGAGCTCGTTTTTGTGTTTTTGCTAACAGAGCAATCTTGTACCTGTCTTCTCAGAAGCAAACCTCATTTGTATCAGTTTGGACCTACAGGGAGGGAGGTAGAAGAAATATGCTTGGTTCGTATTAAACAAAAACTTGCTTAATTTGTTTTTTCCCCAGAAATAATAAGCCAAAATGTCTGTCGGTTTTCACTCTCTTGTAGTTTTGTGATGCAACTCTCTAGTGAAATACAAACAAAAAGGAATGATAGAGTTACTAGCTTGATAGATGAAGGGAATGCTGTGGATGTAGCATATCTCGATTTCAGTGGGGCATTTGACAAAGTTCCCCATGACATTCTTGCAAAGAAGCTAGTAAAATGTGGGCTGGACAGAGCTACTGTCAGGTGGATCTGTAACTGGTTGACTGACCGTTCCCAAAGGGTGCTCACCAATGGCTGCTTTTCATCCTGGAGAGAAGTGACTAGCGGGGTGCCACAGGGTTCTGTCCTGGGCCCAGTGCTGTTCAATATTTTCATCAATGATTTGGATGAAGGAATAGAGGGCATGCTCATCAAATCTGCAGATGACACCAAATTGGGAGGGGTTGCTAATACGCCAGAGGACAGCATCAAAATTCAAAATGACCTGGTCAAATTGGAGAGCTGGGCCAAGGCTAACAAAATGAAATTCAACAGAGAGAAGTGTAAGGTCCTACACTTAGGTAGAAAAAATGGAATGCAGAAATATAGGATGAGGGACACGTGGCTGGATGGCAGTACGTGTGAAAGGGATCTAGGAGTCTTAATAGACCACAAGCTGAACATGAGTCAGCAGTGTGATGCGGCAGCCAAGAAAGCCAATGCAATTCTCGGCTCCATCAATAGGAGTATGGTGCCTAGATCAAGGGAGGTACTGGTACCACTCTACTCTGCTTTGGTTAGACCTCATCTTGAATCCTGTGTCCAGTTCTGGGCACCCCAATTCAAGAAGGACATGGTCAAGCTGGAGCAGGTCCAGAGGAGGGCGACCAAAATGGTGAAGGGCCTGGAAGCCAAGCCCTATGAGGATAGACTTAGAGAGCTGGGTATGTTCAGTCTGCAGAAGAGAAGGTTAAGAGGGGACATGACAGCCATGTTTAAATATTTGAAGGGATGCCACGTAGAGGAGGGAGAGGGCTTGTTTTCTGCCGCTCCAGAGACCAGGACAAGGAGCAATGGAGTCAAGCTGCGGGAAAGGAGATTCCACCTGAACCTCAGGAAGAACTTCCTGACAGTCAGGGCTGTCCGGCAGTGGAATATGCTGCCTCGGAGTGTAGTGGAGTCTCCTTCCTTGGAGGTTTTTAAGCAGAGGCTGGATGGCCATCTGTCGGGAGTGCTTTGAGGGTGTTCCTGCATGGTAAGGGGTTGGAATGGATGGCCCGTGTGGTCTCTTCCAACTCTACATTTCTATGATTCTATGATTCTATGAATATATTGGGAAAAACTGCATAAAGAAAGCAATATGCTAGGATTCCTGCATATGAAAAAATGTATTAGGGAAAATTGCTTTAAAAAATGTATATGTTAAGGGGAAATACATATAACCTCCTAAGGGAAGTTTTTAAAGAAAGATCAGAAACTGATATGGAAATTGGTTGGAGTGAAACCATGCTTGGGAATATTGTGAATATTAGAGAAAGTGCAGTGCCTTGTCCACCCCAGCTCAAAAGGAAGTGCATATAAGATTGCAATGAAAAAGAGTGAGGTGTATGTAGGTGGATCTGGATTCAAAACCCACCTTTACCTGAGTTTAGGCAAACAGCCATATATAGGACACAATATGATTCTAATACTGGCTTGAATTGCAGTATGGATGACCTGCCTTCAGTTTTGCAGGATCAAGGTTCCCCACCCCTTTTATATATGCCATCTCCGCAGCCCACAGATAAATGTTTAACTGTAAAGACCAAGAGTGCACACTCAGGAACAACATTGACAACAACAGATTAAACTACATCAACAGACTGGTTGCATAACATCAGTTAAAAACACATAACACCAGTTATGTCTTGGTTAGATTGTAGTTAGACTGTTGCAGCATACTTAAAAGAGGGCTACTCTGGGAGAAGACTGTCTGTAATCTTCAGTTAATATAAAATGCAGCACCTTACCTGTTAATCAGCACATGTTATTGTAATATTGCCACCCCATATTGTACTTGTACTGCTTGCCAGTGGTCTTCCAAGCTCAGTTCAAGGTGTTGAGATTTAACCTTTCATACTTTAAACAACTTTGGGCTGGGGTATCTGAAAGATCTCCTGTCTTATTATGAACCTGCAGGAAAGTCACTTTTTTGAGTCTTGAAATGATCTTTAAAGAGCAGGAGGGAATTCATTACCTGCAGGTCAGGTGGCAATTAATGTTAGATATCATATAAATAGCTTCAGAATTTCAAAATACAGAAGACTATGTCTTTTCTGATGGCAGGCTCCCAAATTAGGTTTGGTTGCTAGATTTTAATGAATAGAGCATCTGTATCTTTAAGGTATGGAGAGAGACAAAGTGCAACTTTAGTGTGCCCTCCAAAGGCTGTTTTTGAGGCCCCAGTTTTCCCCATTCTCCTTTTCTTTTCCTGGCAGATGAATTACTTCCTGCAGGAAACATTGCCCTGCAGGATTAATTTTGTGGGCCAGGTGCCTGTTTAAAATATTCTGTGAGGCAGTCAGCCTTGGTCTCTGATAATGAAATCTTATGTGGATCAGTAGAGGGGAGAGAGACACACACACACAGACATCAGCAAAATAATCCAGGTAAGAACCAGCATAGTCTGAGTGCAGGACTAAGATGATGGGAGACCAGAGTTCAAATCATCACTTAGTTATGGAAACCCATGGAGTGACCTGGAGTAAGGCACATTGTCAGCATTAGAGGAAAGTAGTGACAAATATCCTCTGAATAAATCCTGCCAAGGAAAATCCTATGATAGGATTATGATAAATTAGGGTAGAATTGAAGACATAACAACAGCAACTCGTGGAAGTAAGGCAGTATATTCATAATGTACCTTGTGCAATAATGAGGGCATAATGATGATAGCTTGGCAACTGACATAATGAATGATAATATTATTTTTCCTTATTCACGTCATGGCTAACATTTACTCATAATTTTGCCTTGTAGATTATGTTAGGACATATTCCTATTTTTCAGATCCTTATTAATTTTTTTTAAAAAAAGGTTCAAGTTAAGAAGAACTAACAAGGGGTATGATAAGCACTGTAATCAAAATGAGGTTGGGGTAGATGACACTAATGGTAACTAGTTTGTTTTGGAACTTTGCAAAATTTTACATAATGGATTCTTTTATTGAAAAAGTAACTGAGATCTGATTAAGCTTCTGGCAGTCTAAGCTCCCCCTGCCTTCTCTGAGGGCCTCTGTGATTTCTGTGTCCAAACTCTGTGGGGAAAGTCTGTTCAAACAGTGTTTCTTAACCAGTCATAAACACTGAGCTCCTTAGAGGAAAAAGTGGGCAAGATGTAATCCATGTGGATTGCATCTAGCCATTGGGGTCTTCCTGAAGCCCACTAAAGCCCTAAGACCTCATAGAATGTTTTAAAAATGTCATTGTTTATTTGAAGGGATGCCATGTAGAGGAAGGAGAGGGCTTGTTTTCTGTTGCTCCAGAGACCAGGACAAGGAGCAATGGAGTCAAGCTGCGGGAAAGGAGATTCCACCTGAACCTCAGGAAGAACTTCCTGACAGTCAGGGCTGTCCGGCAGTGGAATATGCTGCCTCGGAGTGTGGTGGAGTCTCCTTCTTTGGAGGTTTTTAAGCAGAGGCTAGATGGCCATCTGTCGGGAGTGCTTTGAGGGTATTCCTGCATGGCGGCGGGTTGGACTGGATGGCCCGTGTGGTCTCTTCCAACTCTACATTTCTATGATTCTATGATTGTAAATAATTCCCTCCCTCCCCAGCTCCTCAAGCCAGCTAAAAACTTTGCAAAATGCAAAGGTTTTGCCACCTGCCCTTAGGCCCTCCACATACTCACGAAAGCAAAAAGAATACTGAAAATAAACTTGAAAATAGAAATGGTACATTAGTGTAGTTTGGTGGGAGGGGTCATGTATTGAATTGACTCCCTCTGTGGTTGCCTAGTCCTGCCTTAGAATCAGTTTGGTAGCCTCTCCAAGTCAACAGAGTACAGTTGGCCTTCCATATTAATGGATTTGATTATTTGCAAATTTCCCCATTCCCTGCCCCCCCCACTCCAAGTACTAGTTTTCTGTGGGAACCTTACCTCTTGATAGCTCCAGTAATGCTGTGTAGCCCATTAAAAACTTGCCTCTCATCCTCTTCCTACTCCTCCACCAACCACTGCCTAGCCAGCTAAGATAGCTCATAGCCTGATTTTTCAGCACCAGAAACCCTCTCCTGATTCCCTCCCTCCACCCTCCCATACCCAAGGAAGTCGATGGGAAGGACATGCCAACCCACCCCCTTTCCCAATCCTTCCTTTGGCCTGGTTTGGACCCTGGATGCCTGCTTGCCCCACCATGCCTTGGCTCCCACACACACACACACACACACATTTTGGTATCTGCAGTTTTTCCTCTTTTGTGGTGGTCCTGAGCTCCTAATCCCAGCAAATATGGGGGGCCAACTGTACAAAGATCATGTGTTGTATTTCTTTTTCTCTTTTTTTTTCAAATCATTTTATTCAAAATTCTCATTATAAAAAAAACATACATATTCGATTGTCAGCTTCAATAGAAATATATCTGATCTTCCACATTGATCTAGATTCCATTTTTCAGATTTCTAAAGACTTAAGATACTGTACAACATTCTACTGTTAATTTATCTGATAGTTCTTACATTTCATTCATCATATTTCTGCTTCATGATATATACCTGTCGCCCATGCGTATTATAACTTTAATCATGAATTACGTATTTCCAGCTGTTAAAACCCAGCAATTACCCGTTACAATTTGCCATTCTTTCTGTATCACATTGTCTGATTTCCCCTTTAATCTCTGGGAGACCATGTCTGCATTTTTATTTTCGATAAGTGTAGCCCACCATTGTTCTATTGTAGGTATTTGCTGAGTTTTCCATAGTTTTGCATATTCAATACGAGCTGTTGTTATCATATACAGTAATATTCTCCAATGCTTCTTTATACCAACATCCTCTATAATATCAGTCATATTTAACAAATACAATTCAGGTGTCTTAGCAAACTGACCTTTCAATAATGTACAAATCACATTATGTACTTCATTCCAATATTTCTTAGATTTTAGGCATGTCCACCACATATATCGTACCAACCTCCTTTTGACATTTCCAACACTGTCCAGTACCTGTATTATAAATCCTTCTCAGTTTATCTGGTGTCATATACCACCTGTGAAATAGTTTGTAATAGTTCTCTCTCAAATTCTGGGCTACTGTAAACTTCCGGGTTTTTTTCCAACTCTGCTCCCAAGACTCTAATTGAATTGAATGGCCAATATTTTGAGCCCATAAAATCATTGTTTCCTTTATTGTTTCTTCCTGTCTCTCCTGCTGTAATATCTCTTGATAGATTTGAGCAAGAAGGTGAGATGGATTCTCAAAAATCCATTTAGCTACTCCAACTTTTTCTTTTAGTTCAATTCCGTAAGTTTTTATGTCCATATGAAACCTTTCGGTTAATTGTCTGTAAGGGAACCAACTCAGTCTTATTCCCTCCTGTTCTAGTTTTTCCCTTGTTTTCATCTTAATATTATTAGACGCTGATCTCTTTTTTCTCTTTTTTAACCATTACCAAAATCTTTTAAAAGGGTCAGTTTTTTAGAGGAAAGGAAGTTCGGGGAATGTCTTTTTGTAGATTGCTTCTGTCTAGTTGCCAGGTTTTGAAGTTTTCTGAGTAGTGTAAGCTTTTCAAGGACCCCTATAGTGCACATTTTTGTAGCAGAAAAGACTTCATTTTTATTGTCTAGTTATCACACATTTAAAGTTCAGAAATCCCTTGATTTTTATAGCTACATGCAAGGAAAGGAGAAAGCAGGACAGCTGAATTAAATACTGTGCTGGGGAAGCTATGGATTTCCAGCAGACTACTGGCTGAGCTGGAAATTTTTGCTGAAGTACAGCTCTTGTGAAGCTTCCTAATGTCATATTTTTGCCATTGTTGCTTCCTTTTGAAAATCAGTTCAGCTAAGAGCAGTGCAGCTTGGTTCCCATGTAGTGCCAAAATCTGGTCTGGCAATACATGAATGATATTTATTGTAAACCATAGTAAGGCATGACTTGAAGTGATGGTTTTTCCTTGTCTTTCAAACTAGAGTTGCAAACTGTTGTTTGATTTTGGTTTGAAGAATTACTTTCAATCCAGGTTTTAATGGCAAACAGGTTTGTCCCAATGAGGGAATTTAATTTATTCAGTGGGCTGCAGGGGAATAGGGGAAAGTTCACGAATCCATTATATTTTCTCAAAGATAGTTTCAGAAGTGACCCACTGGCTGCTTTTACTTGAGGTGGCCTTTGGAGTAACGGAGACTGACATAAGTTTTCCAGGCTCTTTGCTAGGTTATGGACCACAGGACCTTTGTGGACCCTTTTCTGAAGACCCCAATTAATTAATGTCATCAAAAGCCATCTGTTAATTGTCAAAGACTGTTAGTTATTTTCTTGTATTTTTTTTAATTGATTCCAGGAATAGGGACAATTGCTTATGTGATTCATCTGTGCCTGCAGAGATAAGGCACAGATAGTAGCACACATAGTAGGCTTTTGGCTACTATGCACATTGACTTGGGGGAAGTGTACCATGTGCTGTCTGCTTCTCTCTAGTTGATTTGGTAGTTGCCAGGACTGATTCTTCCCAGAGACACACATCAAGATAAAAGAAGCATGGGGAGGTGGGCTCTGGGGTTGTGTGTCTTCAGGTCATGTTTGATTTACGGCAACCCTAAACTGAATCTATCATGGGATTTGTTTTATTTTTTTATTATTTTTTTTGGCTGACCAAAATTTGAACCCTGGTATCCCACAGTCCTAGTCCAGTACTCAAACTGCAACACTATGCTGGCTCTGGAGGGTTACTAGCCAGCAGAGCAGTTAGTGAATATAGTCCTATTGACTGTGCTGGTATAGGCATGCTGATGGTGGAGGGCAAGACATCTGTAGTAAAGCGAAAGCAAAGACAACAAAGGAAGAAAGAAAAGGCTAACCGTGGTGATAGGAGAAGAAGACTGCTGGGTTCTCAAATGTTTGGTTACTAGTGTGTTCCATGGAGCCAAGGCAATATGAGAGGAGAAGCTTGGCCTGTTCTATGGTGTAGATGATTATCTTGTAATTCCTTGGCTCTTTGGACCTCTATGCAACTCCCCTCCCTTCATAATTAGAGAAGAAATAAATCAACAATTCCACTTCACCCAGTTCCTGTTTCAGTGGGTTACATGCAAACCCGAAATCATGGTTTAAAACCTGAATGGGAATCATGTCAACCTCTAGATGTTGTTGCATTGCAAACCCTAGCATTCATCACCAGCAACTATGCTAGCTATGTCCATTGGAGCTGCAGTCCATTAGTAACTGGAAGGTTACATTGTTCCCACCCCTGCTTTAAAATTAATTCTAGTTAGTTGCTAAAAAACCCCAAAAAGCCACCTTTAAATCATGAGTTATAAAGCTGGCTTATTTAACAAGCATAACAACCAGCTAAGATTCAGCTAAAGCTTTTCCAAGTCATCCAGGAGATGGAGGCAGATTGCAAATGTAGTATATGCATCACATCTATTTCTGTTCCAAGCAGTTTGTATTCTTTAAGTGACTAAGCCATTTGACTTCATCTTCAGGTCAATTCAAGGTAGCAACTTCAGGATTTTTTTTTTAATTAATTATAAATGGAAGTTATCCCAGAAATGTTAGTTTTTTTCCTTATTCAGGGAGGGTTACTAGGCATTTTAAAAAGTTGATTTAGTTAACTGAAAGCTTCCTTCATATTATTAAGCAGGGAATTCAAACAGGGCTCTTCATTCCTTTCACAAGGTGGAATAATAATTGCTTTGCTCAAGTCAACTGTCTGGACATAAAAGGCAAGTAGTCTCTTGTGAAACAAGTAAAATGGTTACAGACTGAATGTGCTTGTTTCTTCATATAGCTGATTTTAGTAGGAGCCTGTCTACCTCAAGATTGTGTATTTTGTGTCAATCTCATGCAGATCTAGCAAAAAATGTCATTCTGTATCCATCCCTGGTTTCTGATGAGTCACTTGGCTGGGTGGAAAGCCAAGATATGTACTCTTCAGCGACATGGAAAGCCACAGCTATTTTGTGGCAAAAGGAGGGATCTTTCTTTTGATGTACAGTAAGTGTTTCAATTTGGGAAACTTCATGTAAATATACAGTGCAATCCTAATTTCTTGGCATTAAGTAGAGTAAGGTTTATAGCTAATGAGATACCTTCTTTCAAGAAGCCAGTTATTCTTCAAACCTTGAAATGTGAGAGAAATGTGTTGCACTCTAAGGCCTTTTTTCCCTCATAGCAAAGACAGCTTCCACAGGTTGAGAATGTGTGAATATATAGGCAATTTGACTTGTTACTTATGTGCTGTTTGAGAATCAAGCTGTCAAACACATTTTAGGGTGTTAACTCACACACCTTTTCAAATCACACACATTGATGTTTTCTTATTGCAGCTTTGTAAACTTGTTGTTGTTGTTGTTGCTATTGTTGTTGTTGTGTACCCTCAAATAATTTCGGACTTATGGAGACCGTAAGACGAACCTATCATGAGGTTTTCTGGGGCTGAGAGTGTGTGGTACACCCAAGGTCACCCAGTGCATTTCCATGGCTGAGCAGGAAATTGAATCCTGGTCTCTGGAGTCATAGTCCAGTGTTCAAACTACTAGACCACACTGGCTCTCTTTAGATGCTTGCCCAAACATAACTGGTAAAGCAGTCAGTGTAATGGAAATTCAGTGGGACAGTAGCTTTTGCATCTGGGCTGTTTGCGTGTCATACGTTGGTTGGACTCTGATTTTCTCTGTCTGCCTCTCTATAGTAAATCTGTCTTATGGATTTTCAGGCAATTGTGCACTAAAGAAACAGCAAAATCCAAAACAAATGGTAAGAAGTAGGAAGAAGATATTTAAGATGTTCTGTAAAACAAATTGCAGGTGATGGTATTACAGCTTCAGACTGTTTAGTGGACTATTTTTCTTTCCCTACAATGACAGGAAAATCATTGAAATAGCATTTTCATTTAGAAAAATTTAAAATTGTGCTCTTTCACCTCCAGTCCATATAATGTGTACTCTGATTAAGATAAAGCATGTATCCCTAACATAAAATCCAGATTAACTCAAACTGAAATATATCAAATTGGATTCATATTGAATCATGTTTAGACTACACTTAATCCATAGGACTTAAATTAGCCATGTCTGATTTAAATCCTGTTGACTTGAGTGGGTCTCGTCTAAATACAGTCTGCTGTGGTTTGAACCCATGAACGTACAGAGATTTTACTTTCATACTTGCTTAGCTTTTCTAAACTGAAAAATTATTTTTCAAAATGTTGACGCCAGTGTTTTAGTCATTATGAAGGATGCTAGCTAGATAAATATGGGAGTTTTTGAAAAAAAAATCAATCAGAATTACTTGCTGCAGATGCCAGGCTGTGGAAGCACATAGTATCAACTTGCAGACAAATAGAACCCATGCTCTGGATTATGTCCAGCTGAAAATATTTGAGGTTTTGAAAGCTGAGTGACTCCTAGAAGGGTTTTTAGATCTTAGTTCACTGGCAGACTGACCTATGCTTGGAGGGGAGGTGGTACGCATGGGGAAGAGTATGACCAAATGCTTCACATAATCTGTCTCCTTGCATTTCAATCTTGATGCCTTTTAAAATGTTCTTTCATCAGCAATGTACTTTCTCTAAAATGCTTCTGTTGTGTTTGGAAATCCAAGTAGAAGGGAATTCTGCAATCTCTAATGTGTGTGTAGATTTGTGTAATGTGATGATTTTTCTCATTTGCACAGTTCATTTGGGAATGTTGCTGTTTTTCATGATTGACAGGGCAATCCTATACACATCTACTCAGATTTAACTTCCATTGATTTCTACAGAACTTACACCTACATGATTATGTATAGGAATATAGCTTTACTCAGCTCTTATTAGTCATAGGATGAGAAACTGCTGACTGAGTTTTTTGAGGTCCTTTAATGGGCCTGAATGGAAGACTAACAATGAATACCAGCTGCTATGTGCTATATTTCAGAGGGAAGAATTGGCAAATTTTCAAGCATATCTCCATGAGAACTAAAACTTGCTTCAGAGTAAAACAACATAAGGTTCCATAAGCCAACACTATTTGTTGCTGTTGTGTCTGAATAAAGCCATTCAATTTGCTGATAAGTGCAGAAGTAGTACGAAGCATCTCCTTTGCATGCTAGCAAACTTGAAGACTCTGGTTCTAATAGCTTAGTTTACTGTTGTCTACAAACCAGGAACTCAGAGTAGGGAAGAGGTTTGAACCTCCTCTTGTGACACACATGGAAGAAGCAGGAAGAGGGAGCAGATACTGCTGCTAAGCATATTGTGGCAAAACATAGTTTGCCATTGGATTTGAACACAACTTGTTCCCGGAAATCTGGACTCTGGACTCATTATTGCAGTCTGTGCTTTCCTTGTATGAAATCTTGGCATAAGTCCAGCTGTGGTTATAGATGGAGAAGATTCTCTTCTAACAGTAGCAGTTTTAACATATAGGTTAGATAGAGTTTGGGAAAGTTACTTTTTGGACTGCCACTCCCACAATCCCTTGGCCAGCATGGCAAGTGGTCTTTCCTGGGTGATTGTGGGCATGGTAGTCCAAAAATTTTTCTAAGCTCTGATTTAAGAACCTAGGAAATGGCTTTCTACCAGTGGAGATCATTGGTTTACTCTGACTGGCAGAAACTCTCTTAAGCATTCAGACAGAGATGTGTTCCTTTATCCACTACCTATTCCTTCTGACTGAAGATGCCAGGGATTAAATTCGGGACATTCTTCATGGAAAGCATGTGCTTCACCACTCCCTAAAAGGTTGACTTCTCTGAATACCCACATAGGAGAGCATTTGTTTCTTGGCTCCCAGCAGTACATTGTGGTAACTCGCTTGCAGGCAGTCACATGAACTGCATCTGGTCCAGCTCATGAGATCGTAGAGAAGAAAATTAAGGGAAGGACCCCTTTGGGCAATGCCACATGTTCTTGTGGCTATGTGCTAAGCACAATGCTCCAAAAGCAATCCCATATATGCAGAATATCACACTGGTACTGGTCCAGTTAGAGTAGTCCATGATGGGGCGGGGGTTCTAACGTCTTTGACACCATTTGCATAAGATCTAACACTAGATTAAATATTGACTTACAGTGTTGATGAGAGGTCACTATGGTACTGTCTTTCTGTGGTGGTATGTTTGTGTGCTCCTGTAAGGCAAGAAGCGATGCTGATGGTAGAAGTTCCATGTCAGATAGATTTTTGCTGAGGAGCCAGATTAAATGTGCCAAACAGCTACTGGGCAGTAGCAGTAGTGGGAGGTGACACTGGTGAAGGCTTGTGGAGACAACAGCAGTGGCACCATAGCTAACACTTGTTAGTATTGTGCAAAAGGAGGGTACAGCAAACCGCTTTTGACTGTCTTTTACCACAAAAACACTCTGATGAGACAATCCAAAGTGAAACAAGAGATAGTGCTAGAGAATAAAATCTCAGGTTGGATGGTACTCAGTGAGCTACTGAAACAGAGCAGAGGACAACTATGAGTAGCGCTGTGGCTAATGACACAACTAGAATCAAGCTGAAAGGATGTTCAGCTGTTGATGTGTTCAGAGGTGAAAGGAAAGTCCAAAGCTGCACAGCACATGTTATACTGACTCGAAATGTGAGAAGCATGAATCAGGGAAGTTAGACATAGTAAAACAAGAAGTGGAATATATAAATATTTCAGTGCTTGGTGTAAATGGGCTAAAGTGGACAGGAATTGGACATACTGAATCAGCCAATTATACAGTGTTTTACTCAAGGAATGAAAATCTGAGAAGAAATGGGGTGACATCAGTAATGAGGAGAGATATAGCAAAAGCAGTTAAAGGATAAAATGCAAAATCTGACCAAGTAATATCAATAAGACTTCAGGGAGAACCCATCAGTATAACCAATATAACCATCAATATAACCCAGATTTATGCTCCAACTACACAGGCAGTAGAAGACATCAAAAGATTCTGTGCAGGAGTCCAGGAGAAAATTGATCTCATACCAAAACAGGAATTGTTAATGCAAAAGTACAAAGCAGAGCAGAAGCAAAGATTGTAGGAAAATTTGGCCTAGAAAAGAAGCTGGAGAACAACTGGTTGAAGTTTGCTAGGTTAGCGGTTTGTTCATCACAAGCACATTTTTCAGGCAACCAAAAAGGCAACTGTGTACATGGGTATCACTTGATAGCCAACACAGAAATTAAATAGACTACATAATTGGAAATAGAAGATGGAGTAGCTCCATTCTCTCTGCAAAAAGAACACCAGGAACAATAGATTGTGGCCCAGACCATGAAATGCTAATATCAAAAATCAGAGTAAAGCTAAAGAAGATTACTAAACCAACCATCATGCCAAAATACAACCTGAGGATATCCCTGTAGAATTTAAAGATAATATAAAAAATAGATTGTTAAGCCTAATTGACTAGGTAGGCCAGAACTCCGGACTGAAGCCAGAGACATTTGCAGGGAGGAATGCAAAAAGACACTTATTTGCAGCTGAAAAGAAAGAGAAGCCTCAATAGATGACAGATAAAACTCTTCAAGAAGTTAAGGACTGATGAGAAGCAAAAATAAAAGGTGACAGAAGTAGGGTCAGAACCCTGAATGCAACTTGTGTGCAGGAACAGAGAGAACTGCTGTAATAATCAACGCAGAGAAGAGATGACAACGAAAAAGGAAGAACAAGAAACCTCTTTGACAAGATCTGAGACATCAAAGGAAATCTGAACCAGGACTGGGGATGCTGTGTGACCAGCAGGGCACTGAGTAGAAGTAAAGAGGTGATGGAAACAATACATTGAAGAACTATATAAAAGAATGACAGATTCTTTCAAGGAAGAATCATTTGAAGATGAAGCTACAATTTTAGAAAGTGGAGTGGAAGTTCTACTCAGAGCACTTGAAAGAAATAAATCACCAGGAACAGATGACATACCTATAGAGCTGCTTCGAATTACAGAGAAAGAATCTACTCTTGTTCATAGAATCATAGAATCATAGAATCATAGAAATGTAGAGTTGGAAGAGACCACACGGGTCATCCAGTCCAACCCCCTACCATGCAGGAACACCCTCAAAGCACTCCCAACAGATGGCCATCCAGCCTCTGCTTAAAAACCTCCAAAGAAGGAGACTCCACCACACTCCGAGGCAGCATATTCCACTGCCGGACAGCCCTGACTGTCAGGAAGTTCTTCCTGAGGTTCAGGTGGAATCTCCTTTCCTGCAGCTTGAATCCATTGCTCCTTGTCCTGGTCTCTGGAGCGGCAGAAAACAAGCCCTCTCCTTCCTCTACATGGCATCCCTTCAAATATTTAAACATGGCTATCATGTCCCCTCTTAACCTTCTCTTCTGCAGACTAAACATACCCAGCTCTCTTAAGTCTATCCTCATAGGGCTTGGCTTCCAGGCCCTTCACCATTTTGGTTGCCCTCCTCTGGACCTGCTCCAGCCTGACCATGTCCTTCTTGAATTGGGGTGCCCAGAACTGGACACAAGATTCAAGATGAGGTCTAACCAAAGCAGAGTAGAGTGGTACCAGTACCTCCCTCGATCTAGACACCATACTCCTGTTGATGGAGCCGAGAATTGCATTGGCTTTCTTGGCTGCCGCATCACACTGCTAACTCATGTTCAGCTTGCGGTCTATTAAAACTCCCAGATCCCTTTCACACGTACTGCTATCCAGCCACGTGTCCCCGATCCTGTATTTCTGTATTCCATTTTCTCTACCTAAGTGTAGGACCTTACACTTCTCTCTGTTGAATTTCATTTTGTTAGCTTTGGCCCAGCTCTCCAATCTATCCAGGTCATTTTGAATTTTGATCCTGTCCTCTGGCGTATTAGCAACCCCTCCCAATTTGGTGTCAAATTTGATGAGCATGCCCTCTATTCCTTCATCCAAGTCGTTGATGAAGATATTGAACAGCACTGGGCCCAGGACAGAACCCTGTGGCACCCCGCTAGTCACTTCTCTCCAGGATGAAAAGCAGCCATTCGTGATCACCCTTTGGGTTCTGTCGGTCAACCAATTACAAATCCAACTAACAGTAGCTCTGTCCAGCCCGCATTTTACTAGCTTCTTTGCAAGAATGTCATGGGGAACTTTGTCAAAGGCCTCACTGAAATCAAGAAATGCTACATCCACAGCATTCCCTTCATCTATGAAGCTAGTAACTCTATCATAAAAAGAGATAAGATTAGTCTGGCATGACTTATTTTTGAGAAATCCATGTGGACTTCTCGTGATTATTGCGTTGCTTTCTAAGTGATTAGAAACCGACTGCTTAATGATCTGCTCCAGAATCTTTCCGGGTACTGATGTCAGGCTGACTGAGCGATAATTATTTGGGTCCTCTTTTTTTCCCTTCTTGAAGATGGGGACAACATTTGCCCTCTTCCAGTCTGCTGGAACTTCTCCTGTCCTCCGAGATTTCTCAAAGATTATAGCAAGCGGTTCCGAAATGACCTCTGCCAGTTCTTTTAATATCCTAGGATGCAATTCATCTGGCCCTGGAGACTTGAATTCATCTAGTGTGGCCAGATATTCCTGTACCACCTCTCTACCTATTATGTGCCGCATTTCCCCTGCTTCCTCCCCTGCTCCCCAACCGCCAGGTTGAGTGCTTGTATCCTTCTGGGAAAAAACTGAGGCAAAGAAGGTGTTCTGCCTTTTCTCTTCCCCCTGTTAGTAATTCGCCATCTTCTCTGCGCAGCGACCCTATCGTCTCCTTCTTTTTCCTTTTGCTACGGACATATTTAAAAAAGCTCTTTTTATTGTTTTTGATGTCTCTGGCCAGCCTAAGTTCGTTCTGTGCTTTAGCCTTTCTTTCTTTTTTTTTAAATCACTTTATTCAAAATTCTCATTATAAAAAACATACATATTCAATTGTCAGCTTCATTAGAAATATATCTGATCTTCCACATTGATCTAGATTCCATTTTCCAGATTTCTACAAACTTAAGGTACTGTACAACATTATACTGTTAGTTTATCTGATAGTTCTTACATTTCATTCTTCATATTTCTGCTTCATGATGTATACCTGTCGCCCACACGTAATATAACTTTAACCATGAATTACGTATTTCCAACTGTTAAAACCCAGCAATTACCTGTTGCAATTTGCCATTATTTCTGTATCTCATCATCTGATTTCCCCTTTAATCTCTGGGAGACCGTGTCCGCATTTTTATTTTCAATAAATGTAGCCCACCATTGTTCTATTGTAGGTATTTGCTGAGTTTTCCATAACTTTGCATATTCAATACGAGCTGTTGTTATCATATACAGTAAAATTCTCCAATGCTTCTTTATACCAGCACCCTCTACTGTATCAATCATATTTAGCAAATACAATTCAGGTGTCTTAGCAAACTGACCTTTCACTAATGTACAAATCACATTATGTACTCCATTCCAATATTTCTTAGCTTTTAAGCATGTCCACCACATATGATATATCGTACCGACCTCCTTTTGACATTTCCAACACTGTCCAGTACCTGTATTATAAATCCTTCTCAGTTTATCTGGTGTCATATACCATCTGTGAAATAGTTTGTAATAGTTCTCTCTCAAATTCTGGGCTACTGTAAATTTCTGCGTTTTTTTCCAACTCTGCTCCCAAGACTCTAATTGAATTGAATGGCCAATATTTTGAGCCCATAAAATCATTGTTTCCTTTATTGTTTCTTCTTGTCTCTCCTGCTGTAATATCTCTTGATGGATTTGAGCGAGAAGGTGAGGCGGATTTTCAAAAAGCCATTTAACTACTCCAACTTTCTCTTTTAGTTCAATTCCGTAAGTTTTTATGTCCATATGAAACCTTTCGGTTAATTGTCTGTAAGGGAACCAACTCAGTCTTATTCCCTCCTGTTCTAGTTTTTCCCTTGTTTTCATCTTAAAATTATTAGACGCTGATCTCTCAATTATATCATCATACCGCAACCATTTATCTGTATCAGTCCATCTACCAAAAAAAGCCTCTTGCGGTGAGACCCATGTGGGGAGCTGCCTCATGTTTTTGACTTTATAATCGTCCCAGATTTTCTAAAACAATTTTCTGATATAGTGATGTGAGAAATCTTTATCTATTCTTGCTTTATCATAAAACATATAGGCATGCCACCCCATCCTCAAGTCTGCGCCTTCCAATGCCAGCGTTTTCATATCTTGAAGGTCTATCCAGTCTTTTAGCCACATAAAAGCCGCTGCTCTGTAATATAATTGCAAGTCTGGTAGTCCCATTCCTCCTCTACTTTTTATATCTGTCATAATGTTCCATTTTATCCTAGGCTTCTTCCCCTGCCGTATAAATTTAGTTAACTCTCTCTTCCGTTGTAAGAAAGGTTTCATATTTGTTATTATAGGCAGGTTTTGGAACAGAAAGTTCATTTTTGGCAAAACATTCATCTTAACTGCTGCAATTCTCCCCATCAACGAGAGCCGCAAAGAAGACCAATTTTGTAGATCTTTTGTTATTTCCCTCCATTTTTTCTCGTAATTATTTTGAAATAACTCATTATTTCTTTTAGCTATCCAAATTCCTAGATATTTTACCTTTAGTCCTGTTTTAAATCCTGTTTTTTGTACCAGTTCCCTCTCTTCTCTTTCAGACATGTTTTTGGTTAAAAGAACTGTTTTATCCTTATTCATTTTAAAACCAGAGAATTGTCCATATTCTTGCATTGTAGAATTCAATTTTTCTATAGATTTGCATGGATCGTCCAAAAAGAGGACCAAGTCATCTGCGAAAGCTTTCAATTTATAATGATATTTCTTAATTTGAACTCCTGTTATTTCTTTGTCTTTTCTTATAGCATTGTTAAGTATTTCCGTTGTCAAGATAAACAGCAAAGGTGACAAGGGGCATCCTTGTCTCGTCCCTCTACGGAGTTCTATCTTTTGTGTTCTTTCGCCATTGATAACCAATCGAGCTTGTTGTTGTCTATATATTTCTTCAATCCATGCAATAAATTTCTCTCCTGCCTGCATCTGTTTAACCACTGTCTTCATAAATGGCCAACTAATCATATTGAAAGCTTTCTCCGCATCAACAAAAACCATGGCCAATTTCCGTTCATTATGCTTTTCATAATATTCAATTATGTTTAGAACTGTTCTAATATTATTTCTCAAAGATCTTTTAGATAGGAAGCCATTCTGATCTTCGTCAATTATCTCTGATAAGACTTTCTTGAGCCTCTCTGCTAATATTGTAGCGAAGATCTTATAGTCTGTATTCAAAAGTGAGATTGGTCTATAATTCTTAACATCTGTCAAGTCTCTTCCTTCCTTTGGAATCAAAACCACATTGGCTTCCATCCAGGTCTCTGGTATTCCATCATTCATTATTTCATTTATAGTACTTTGCAGAGGCATTGAAATTTCATGTTCCAGAATCTTATAATATCTTGCAGTAAACCCATCAGGTCCAGGAGTTTTATCGTTCTTCAAGTTCCTAATAGCCTCAACAACTTCCATCATAGTAATGGGATTATTCAAAATTAATCTCTGGTCCTCATTAAATCTCATTCTGTTCATCTTCTTCAGATATTCTTCCATTTCTTGCAGATTCTTCTCTTTTGGGATCTTGCTCATCAGTTTCACATAGTATTTATGAAATACTTGTTTTAATCTCTCTTGTTTTGTAATTTTTTCTTCTCCTATTCTAATCTCAGTTATAACATTCCGAGCCCTTCTTTTATGCAACATTCCTGCCAACAGTTTGGACGGTTTGTTAGCTTGTTCAAAAAAGTTATATTTCATTCTCCTTATCTGTTGCTCTATTTCTTCCCAGTTAAGTTGATTTAACTGAGCTTGCTGTATCTTCATCTGTAATCTAATCTGTTTATCTGGCAGATTTTGTCTCAGCTGGCGTTCAATTTCTTTCATCTTTTCCAAAATTTGCTGTTCAGTATTTCTCTTTTCTTTCCTGATTTCTGCCATCCATCTGATAAAGTTACCGCGCATGACAGCTTTACTTGCATCCCAGATAGTTTTCATCGAAAGTTCTGTCGTTAAATTCTCATTAAAATAGTTAGTTATCTCTGTTTTTGCTTTTATTATATATTCCTCCTTATTCCAAATCACATCATTCAATCTCCATGTTCTTTCTCTGTCGTTAATCTTTATCTTTAGTTGTTTTGGATTATGATCAGAACATGGATTAGGAAGTATATCCATATCTGTAATCTTCATCAGAAGAAATGCTGCCTTGGAGGAAGGAGGCATGAAAATTGAAGGAAGGAAAATCAGCAATTTAAGATAAGCAAATGATACCATATTCCTAGTAGAAAATAGCAAGGAATTGAAATAATTATTGAAGAAAGTCAAGGAAGAAAGCGCAAAACATTTAGAAAACAAAATTATGACCACAGGTGATTTACATGACTTTGAAGTGGACAATGAAGACATTGAAATAGTTCAAGACTTCCCATACCTTGGCTCAATCATTAATCAGAATGGAGACTGCAGTCAAGAATTCAGAAGTAGACTAGGATTTGGAAGGGCAGCTATGAAGGAACTAGAAAAGATCTTGAAATGTCAAAATACGTAATTGAATACTAAAGTTAGGATGGCCCATGCCATTGTATTTTCAGTTCCTATATATGATTGTGAAAGCTGGGTTCTAGGGCAAAACAAGCTTGAAGTCTTCCTGGAAGTCAAGATAACTAAAGTTTGGAGGTATCATGAGAAGACATGACTCATTAGAAAAGACAATAATGGTTGGTAAGATTGAAGGCAGTAGGAAAAGTGGAAGACTGCATTAGAGATGGATAGACTCAAATCAAGGAAACCACAGCTCTGAATTTGCAAAACTTGAGCAGGGCTCTTGATGATAGGGTGGATTGGATATCTCTCATTCATGTTATTATTGTTGTGTGCTTTGAAGTCATTTCTGACTTAAGCTGACCCTAAGAGGAACCTATCATGGGGTTTTCTGGGGCTGAGAGTGTATAATGTACCCAGTATGACCCAGTAGCTTTCCACGGCTGAGTAGCTAATCAAATCCTGGTCTCCAGGGTCATAGTCCAGTGCTCTAACCACTACACAACATTGCTTTTCTCTCTTAAGGTTGCAATAAGCTGAAGTCAACTTGATGATAGTTAACAACATTGACAAGAGCCAGCATAATGTAGTGATTTGAGTGTTGGACTATGACTCTGGAGAGCAGAGTTTGAATCCCTCCTCAGCTGTGGAAACCCAGTGGGTGATCTTGGGCAAGTCATACACTCTCAGCCTCTTTGGAAGGCAAAGGCAAACCCCCTCTGAATAAATCTTGCCAAAAGACCCTGTGACAAGTTTGCCTTCAGGTTGATGTAAGTGAGAAATGACTTTAAAGCACACAACAATATTGATCTTTTGGTGAATGAGTTCAAAGTATACATTAAATCAATGTAATACAGAGGATAGTATGATTGGATTAAAAATCACATTAGCTATAGAAGTAGATGGGTCATCATCCTGTTTAGGTATGAATGTTAGTCTTCTATAGCCAAAATGGCACTGCCCATGCACAGGAGCAGCGTATTAGAAGGCTTGGAGAAATGCCAAATTTTGTAAAAGTATAAAGACCTTCCCCCACAATACCTATGGAGGAACTCTCCCAAAACATACTAGTAATAATTTGACTTGCTTAGTGGCCATGGAATGCTGATAGTCTATTAGATATTGTAAGATTGGGGTGAAAACTGAGGGAGATGAAATGGAATGGATTGTCCTAAAAGAAGGCTAAGCAGTAGCATTACTCCTCACCACAACAGTTTGGTGCAAGTCCCATTTGTGTGCGCTGATAGGAGCAAACTCATTCTCCAAACAGGCAGCTTTATGTTGTGAAAATTGTACCATCTATGCAAAAGAAGGGAAGTATCAACAGGCCTAGAGAACCCTAAGCAGGGCCAAAGACATTTTACTGCCTGAAATGGTGCACCAGATGGGATCTACTGTTGGCTGAAGTCAAGATATAGCACTTTCATTCACCTTCATTCTGTTCCATTTATCAATCTCTCCTAGAGCTTGGGAGTTTTTTTTTGAAGGGGGAGAATGAAAACCCTACAGCTCCTAGAATCTTTCAGCCTGGATGTCAGGGGTCAAGCTACCTGTGGAGTTCTGGGAGTTATAGTGTCAGAGGATTCTACAAGCAATAGTGCAAAAGAGAGAGACAGAGAGAGAGAAACTCTTCAAACTCTGGTCTGACTAAGCTCCATAGTATGTAAGAATGAGTGAGACCAGAAGGGTGGCATTTCTAACTGACAAGGAAGGTAAAATAAGCTTAATCACCAAATAAGAGATGAACGCGGACTAGGAAGACACCAAATGGCCATTTACTTTGGTGTGTCTTCAGCAACTTATAAAGGCAGTTATTTGGTGAAGAATGGGAGAATTATATTGCACTTAGGCAGGGGCAAGGAATGTTAACTGTAAGACAAATTCCAAAGTCCATATTATAGCAATACCTTTATAAAGCCAACCAAAAAAGCACAAAAATCTCTGATCCAGCCTTTTAAACCACAGGTTTCTTCATCACACAGGGAAGTGAGAGGTATAGTGATGATATTTGTTGTTATGTGCCTTCAAGTTGCTTCTGACCTATGGTGACCCTATCACAGGGCTTTTTCGGCAAGATTAGTTCAGAATGGGTTTACCATTACCATTTACTCACAGTTATCCAATGGGTCTTGGTGGCTGAGTGGAGGTTCAAAACTTGGTCTTCCCAAGACCTAATCAACCTAATCAAGCCACAATGCCATACTGGTTCTCCGTGTAAAATCGTGTTATTGTGAGATAGAATGAAAGGAAGGCTCTTGAGCTTATTTAAGTCCTTAAATAAGTCCTGGGCTTGCTGGGAAAAATAAAAATTAAAAAAGGGAAACAAAATTTGTTTTCCTGTCTGAAAACATGCAGATGCATTTTTTTCCTGATTGCTCTGTGATTTAATTCAAATTGGATATTGTGGGGGGGGGGTGCCAGGGGAAGAGGCTGGGATGCACCATGTGGGAAGTGATGGCCCCAGTAGCTACCCCCAGTCTTCCCATTCTTCATCATCCACCTCCCCAGAGACATCCATCTTGGAGGGTGCCAACTGCATATCCTCTTCAGTCATGTCCAGATCAAAGTCCTCCCAGTCCTCACTGATATCTGTGCTAGAGATGCATTCTGACATCAGCACTGACAAAATCTTACCACATTGAACACCTCTTTCTATAAAAGCTCTCGGTCTCAATTTTTCTCTTTCGACTATTTAATCATCGATTTCTTCGTGAAGGAAATCTCCATTGAGTTTTTAAGTGACCTCTTTGATGATGGTTTTGACGAAGTTGGGTCAGACTGTGAAGTTCCTTAGATGTCGAAGGCAAGGTCAAGGGCTGGAGGGTCTTCTCATACAGATCTCGCCTCCTGATTCTGTCTTGTCTGTGGGGTGAAGGCCTGACAGTGAGCACAGGCCAAGACATTATACCCCTTGCCTAGACAGACCAGGCACCTCGAGTGACCATCGCAATCAGGAATCTTCACATCGCAAGTTCGACAATGCTTAAAGAAGACTGTCGATGACATAAATCATACCGTAGCGAAGTCAGATACCATAGCAAAAGTATTGAACTCTTTGAAGGGTCCAAGAGCACACTGACACACTGAAAGAAAAAGAACAAGTGGCAGTGGCGCCAGGGGCCTAAAATAGCCTCAGGGGAAGCTGGTGGGGTTCCCGCCCAAAAGCTAGGCCTAGAGCTCTAGAAACTTCTGAAGACTGCTCTGCACAGGCACAGACAACCCATTTGTGTGAGTGCACAGATGACCACTGGAAGAACTACAGTTACAGGTAAGCAATCTGTCCTTCTATAACAGTGCAGTTGAGATTTACCCCAAAAGGAGACAGACGGGTTTTGCATGTGTACTGAATTCTAGGTTATGCCATGAAATAGTAACAAGGAAATAGAGAGGCTAATTGGAAGAGAAGCAAGCTAATGACTTTAAAACAATGACATAATATTCTTAAAAATTTTAAAAGTATAGTAATTGTTTTTTGTTGTGGGAACATAGCAAGCTGCCTTATATGAATCACATACCATCCCAATTTGCAGGGACAGTTCCTATTAATCCCTTGTTTTCCCACTTTTCCAGCTGTATTTAAAATTCCTCAATTTCTCTCTCCTCTTCCCAGTTTCTCCCTTTGTCCTCAGCCTACTTCCATAGCTGTACACTGAGATTAAAGTGCAAAAGTAGTTCACTCAACAGAGAGGAGAAGAAAGGAAACGACAAAGTCTTGCCATTCTTAGTAGGCTCGGGCAAAAGCAAACTGCTGCAACCTCTCCTAGCTTGTGTGTTCTTGCTTATTAATAACTCTTGATCACAGTCTGATATTGCTTGGCCACATGTGGCCTGTTTTCATCTGTGAAATGTCAGAGGGTTGGGAATAAGATAATTGATCCTCTTGCATAGTGCTGGACATAGTAGGAAAAGACAACTCCCTGGGTTTGCCTTCCTCGAAACTTGAAGCCCATGGAAGCTGCAGGCTACCACTGCTGAATTTCTAACATAGCTGAAATTTCTGCCATAAGAAAATCCAGAGTTTCTGCTGGAAAACAAGGCATGTTCAGAGCTTTCTTTCTGACAACATTGTACGCCCTGCAGCCTACAAGAAAGTGTCTTTTTCAATGTTAATCTCATAGGATGAGAAAGAGCTTTGCTAGAGCAACTCTCCTGACCAGAACTATAACGAGAGAAGTGGCCTCCAGCATCCAAGTCCACAATTCTAGTTGTTACTGTTCTGTTGATGCGGTTCTGCCTTCTGTTGCAATCCTCTTTTCCCTTTACATCAGTGATAATTGAAATAATTAATCTTAAAGTTAGTGGTGCTGTGTTGGTTTAGGTAGCTCTTGAGTGCGCAATCCAGTCTGACAACTACTGGCACAGAACAGCTGCTGGACATGAACGCCAACGTTCTTTTTGCAATCTCAGCAACTTTCTTATCCCTTTCTAGTGGGTTAAGGTAAACCAGTGAGGGCAAATTGTTTTGTCTTCTTACCCTCTCCCTAAGGAAAGGAGAGCGATTTCAACAGACTTCCTCTCACTGTCCCAGAAGGAGGCATAATGCATTGCAACATAGTGTTCTCTGACTGTACTTCCACTCCTGGTGACAACATAATTTCACAGAAAGAAAAAAAAATCAATATTATACGTGTGCATAATGTTTGGCTTAAATGCATACACAGTGGATGGTTCCATGCTGAATCATCTTTGGTAATGAGATGAAAAACATAATGTGATGGAAGAGAGAACATGCTGTGCACTGGAGTGAGTTAATTTTGGACTGGTTTATATACACAGTGGTCGTGATAGAATGGCCAGTGGTTGCAGAATAGCCATGAAATGTGTAGGAGGCTGCTGTTGGATTTGTGTTCCAGTTATGGTAGCATGAACTATGATGTGTTGAGGAGTGGGGTGGATAGACACACAGGCACCCTGTGATTTGTGCAATCCCATGTAGCCCTTCTTTGAGCTGCACCAATAGTGTAAACTAGCCATCTCCAAAGAGACACCTGAAGTCAAATAAATGCTTCTGTGTGTGATTAGCCAGCTTATGAGCCCCCAGATGGCTCCAACACTTGTTCGCTGTGAAGCATGGTACAGTTGCCCTTTTCTGAAATACATTCTGAAATGTTCAAGGTGCCTTCAGCTGAACATCACATAGGGTGATCCTTTGCACACTTTAAAAAAAAAGAGAGAGAGAGAGTGGGAGAGAGATGGATTTGTCTAGATGCAGTGACGATCCATCTCACCATGGTGGACAAGATGTTCACTCTGGGTTGTCTAGGTGCTGTTGATGAGTGGCTTCAAGGCCACTCCTGTGCCGCCTTCTTGTGGTTTCAAAGCAGAATTGGACTAGGCAGCCCATCAAATAAGTACAGTCCTCCCTCCGTATTTGCGAGAGTCCAGGGCATAAAACCCTTGCAAAAGTGGAACAATCGCAGATAACTCCCTCATCTGCTCCCCCTCCCATTCCCTGCCAGGGTTCCTCCCCTTCTCATTCCCATGCAAAACAGCTATTTTAGATCTGATCCTAACCAACAGGGATGACCTTGTTAGTGGAGTGGAAGTGGTGGGATCTTTAGGTGGGAGTGACCATGCTGTACTGGAATTTGTTATACAGTGGAAAGGGGAAGGCAAGCATAGTCAGGCTCTCATTCTACATATTAAGAAAGCTGATTTCAGTAAGGGAAATATTAGGTGTCATTTTGTGGTCAGGCATGCTAAAAGAGAAAAGAATGGTGGATGGGAGTTTCTTAAAAGTGAGGTACTGAAGGCACAATTTAAAATTGCTCCAATAAGGAGGAAAAATGGAGGGTGTCTAACGAAACCAGAATGGTTGACTAAAGAATTCTCAACTGAGCTAATTGTTAAAAGAAACATGTACAAGAAATGGAAGACTCGGGAAATCACCAGATTGCTATTCAAACAAATAGCCAGGATATGTAGGGAGAAAGTCAGAAAAGCTAAAGCACAGAATGAACTCAGGCTTGCCAGATTTAAAAACAGCAAAAAGGGCCTTTTTAGATATGTCTACAGAAAAAGGAAAAACAAGGAAATGATAGGGTTGCTGCATGGAGAAGATGGCCAAGTACTAACAGAAGACAGAGAAAGGGCTGAATTACTCAACACCTTCTTTGCCTCAGTTTTCTCCAAAAAGGAAAAAAAAATACTCAACCTTGGGGGTGGGGAGCAGATGGGGAAGTGGGGAAAATGCAGCACAGAATAGATAGAGAAGTAGTACAGGGATACCTGGCTTAACTAGATGAATTCAAATCTTCAGGGCCAGATGAATTACATCCAAAGATATTAAAAGAACTGGCATAAGTAATATGAGAACCACTGGCAATAACCTTTGAGAATTCCTGGAGAACAGGAGAAGTCCCAGCAGACTGGAGGAGGATAAATGTCCCCATCTTCAAAAAGGGAAAAAAAGAGGACCCAGTCAGCCTGACATCAATACCCGGAAGGATTCTAGAGTAGATCATTAAACTGACAATTTGTAATTACTTAGAAAGTAATGCTATGATCACTGAAAGTCAAAATGGGTTTCTCAAAAACAAGTCATGCCAGACTAATTTTATCTCTTTTTATGATAGTTACAAATTTGATAGATGAAAGGAATGCTGTGAATGTAGCATATGTAGCATATGATTTCAGTAACTTTGACAAAGTTCCCCCTTATATTCTTACAAAGAAGCTAGTAAAATGTGGGCTAGACAGTGCTACTGTTAGGTGGATGTGTAATTGGTTGACTGACCAAACCCAAAAGGCTTTTATTCATCCTGGAGAGAAGTGACTAGTGGGATGCCACAGGGTTCTGTCCTGGGCCCAGTGCTATTCAACATCTTTATCAATGACTTGGATGATGGAAGAGAGGGCATGCTGATCAAATTTGCAGATGACACCAAATTGGGAGGAGTTGTTAGTACCCAAAGAATAGGATCAAAATTGAAACAACCTTAACAGATTAGAGAGCTGGGCCAAAGCTAACAAAATGAATTTTGACAGAGAGAAATGTCCTATACTTGGGCAGAAAAAAAAATGAAATGCACAGATATAGGACAGGAGACACCTGGCTGGACAACAGTACATGTGAGAGGGATCTAGGAGTCTAGGATCACAAGCTGAACATGAGTCAGCAGGGTGATGTGGCAGCCAAAAAATTGATTCTAGGCTGTATCAATAGGAATAAGGTTTCTAGATCAAGCAACATAATAGTACCACTTTATTCTGCTTTGGTCAGGCCTCATCTGGAATACTGTGTCCAGTTCTGGGCACCTCATTTCAACAAAGATATTGACAAGCTGGAACGTGTCCAGAGAAGGGTGACCAAAATGATGGAAGGTATGGAAGCCATGCCCTATGAGGAGCAGCTTAGGGAGCTGGATATGTTTAGTTTGCAGAAGAGAAGATTAAGGGGGACATGATAGCCATGTTTACATATTTGAAAGGATGTCATATCGAAGAGGGAACAGGCTTGTTTTCCACTGCTCCAGAGACTAGGGCAAGGAGCGATGGATTCAAATGACAGGAAAAGAGATTTCATTGAACTTCAGAGTGTGATGCAGTCTCCTTCTTTGGAGATTTTTAGTCAGTGGCTGGATGGCCATCTGTTGAGACTGCTTTGATGTATGTTCCTGCATAGCAGGGGGTTGGACTTGATGGCCCCTGTGGGCCCACTGCCTTCTTCTGACACTAGGAAAGTGTAACTTGCTCAAGTTCATCCATTGCTGAGAATAGATTTGGACTCTAATCTCTTGGAGTCTTAATCCAACAGTCAAACTGCTATACTCTACTGGCTTTCAATATATAGATTTATTTATTTATTTGGTGTGGAGAAGGTGGAGTAGTGTGTTTTTCAAAACATTTAATAGGGTCTCTCCTCTCAGTAGTGATGCTCCCTAACCTTTCCTTTTCACTGTACAGTTCTCCCTCCACATTCACTAGGGTCAGAGGCACAGGACCCCCGTGTAAGTGGAAAAACCATGAATAACTTTAGGCCCTCCCAAAACATATTTAACACACACAAAAAAAGTATGATCACCATATTCAACCCACCATGGATTCCTTTGAGGCATCAGGGTTCCTTCATAAGACAGAAGTGGGTGGCTGGTGGGGCTTACTGCCACCTCTGCTGCCCTACACCATTTTTAATAGGGACTTAGAAGCCTCGTTTGCAGTTTCTCAGTCTTACCATGTTTGCAGTCCCTATTAAAAATGGCATAGGGAGGCAACAGAGGTAACAGCAAATAATCCATGGATAATCAAATCTGCAAAAGTGAAACCTGCAAATGTGGAGGGCTGACTGTACTTTCCAGGCGGCAGGATGTGGCAATATTGTAAGGGCACTTTGAGGGTGTAAAGGAGGGAAGGGTATGCTGATTCTGCCAGTCTTTCTGCCACTGACAGAATTGACATGGTCTTACAGGCAGGAGCCAAAAAAACTGACAACTAACAGTCCCCTAAAGGATTAAATACTCAACATTGCCAGTAAATAAGCTCACCTGGAAATCTTGCAATCCCTTTTGCCAGCATACCTCAAAAACTGATCCAATGTCTTTCCGTATTTTACTCCCTGCAAGACAAAGTGACAAATTTGGGGGAAAACAAGTTTTGTCCCATGTATAGCATCAATAAAGAATCTTGCGTCATCTTAAAGGTGAATGCTTTTGTAATGGTGCAAACCAGAATTGGCAATCATGCTGTTGGATGCAACTCCCAGCAGCCCTAGCCTGGAGAGTTACATGATGCCCAACCTAGTGTGAAGTTCCTTGAATTAGAGCTCACTGAAAAATCATTCTCAGTTGATTGAGATCGAGGGCTTGTTCCTGGAAAAGAAGAGGAGGAGAAGCAGCCTCTGGATGAGGGCTTACATTGACTTATCTGATCCCTGTTTATGACAGTTAGTGGAATAAATCTCTACTGAAATCCATGAAATCCCTTGTATGCCCTTGGGAAAGGGTCTGGTGGCATATTTTTTGGTAATTGTAATGTCTGATACAGCTCATCACAGGTACACAATGTTACTGTACCATTGATTAGTAATACAGTGAGCCCTTGGTATCTGCTGGTGTTTGGTTTCAAGACCCCCTGTGGATACCAAAATTTGTGGATGTTCAAGTCTCATTATGTACAATGATGTAGTAAAATGGCAAAATCAAAGTTTGCTTTTTGGATTTTTTTCTCAGTAATTTCAAGCCATGGTTGGTCGAATCCGTAGATATAGAATCTGCAGATATGGAGGGCCAACTATATCTGTTTGTTTTCATTTTTCTCCTGTGAAAACAAACCCAGTTGAGCTAACCTGTCTGAGAGTAAGCTAAGTACACTTACTTTATTTAACCAAGATGCTATGGATTTTAAGTGATTCTTGTAAATAACGGTGGACCAGCTCCCCTGGAAGACAGATTTCCTACCACTGTCCTTCTTCTACTAGAACTAGACTGGGCAACCATGGTGCTTCAGATGTTTTGGGGCTGCAAGTCCTACAGTTCCTCACGATAGGCTATGCAGCCTAGGCCTGTTGGAAGCTGCAATCCAATAACAACTAGAGGTCCACAGTTTGCCCACCACTGCTCTACAGTAACCTTTCTCAGCCTGATGCCTTTCAGATCTTTTGGACTTCAATTCTCATTATTTCCAGCCAGTAGGGACCTATCATGAAGGAGGATAGCAGGTTGGTAAAGTCTGCCTGAACAAAAGTGCATTCACAGAGACACAGCAGGCTTATGCTGGATACATTTTAGTACTCTACACAACCAGAGAGTATGGACAATTGCTCAAAAGCCTCACTGCCACACAGAATTTCCATTGCAGATGAAGACCTTTTGAATTGAAATACAACATACAGATTTGAATTTTGGATTTTTAGGTTCTCTCTCCCACTGCCCCAACCAGGCTTTTACTTTTTTGTTTTAAATCAGCTAAGAACCTAACAGACCAATTTGAAGATCTAATGATTATGTTTGGACATGAATGAATTACAGTGGCAGGCTGTGCCTTCTGCTCCTTCAATTCATTTTATTGTCTATGTAAAATGAACTTTGAAATGATACTGGAATTTTATTTGTTAAATATGTTAGGACAACAAAGGGAGATTAGAAGTCACCAGAAGATATTGTTATATTTGATAACAGCTGCAAGGTTGATATATGCACAACACTGGAAAGAGAAGAAAGATATTGATTTAGGAGAGTGGAAATTAAAAGTTCTAGATATGGTAGAGACAGAAAAGTTAGCATTTTCATTGAAAAATAAACCTATCCAGAACTTTGAAAAGGAATGGAAAGGAGTTTTAGATTGGATAAAAACATAAAGGTACATGAAACCAAAGAAAGAAATAATGTAATTGCTTTTCTCTTCTGTAAATGGAAATGTAGTTGTTGTTATTATTATTATTATTTTGGTAAATGGAAGCAAAGAAGACTCAACTGGAGAAAAATAATATGGAAGGGGAGGAAGGTGTGATATATCTGTTAACGGGGTATATCCACTCTGTTTTTTATGCAGTGAAATTTTTAATAAAAATATTTTTAAAAAAAAATTCATTTTATCGTCTAGAAAGATTCTCCTCTTTCTTCCCATTGTAATTGTGTATATGTGTTTTCAAGCTGTCTGCTGACAGATGGCAACTTCATTTATTGTCTATGGTTTTCTTAGGCAAGGAGTACTCAGAGGTGGTTTGCCATTGCCTTTCTCTGAAATATAGCCTGCAGCACCTGGTTGGCTGGCTCCCATCCAAGTTAGTAACCAAGACAGACTCTGTTTAGCTACATTCATACAGAGTGTTTCTGCACAATTGGCCCCTTGTTCTAAGGTTTTCCAGTCACAGGGAGATTGCTATTTATTGCCATTTTATATGTAGGGAGAGACCCTCTACATTTATTTATAACTAGCGTATATATCTGGCATTGCCTGGAATTTTATTTTCCCATAGGTAATATTTGTTAAAAAGATTTGAGATCCTGTGTCTAATTCCCCAAACTGTCTTGTCCAATACCTGTAACTTTTCCCCGTATTCCCCAATCCAATCTGTATTCAAAGTTAGTAACATAAAGAGGTTGGGTTCCTGAGGGAAAACACTGCCCTCCTCCTTGCTGCTGGGCCTCATCTCCATAGCAACCAGCCTATTCAAGACAGACACGGTTGACTGAAGCCTAAGAGCTCTTTGGCTGAGCATTCTAAAGGCTCCTCCCCAACTGCAAACCCCAAGATTCCATAGAATCTTCTTAGACAGCCAATTGTATGAGGCCTGACACAGACAAACTTTGTTATTATATTATATATTATATATATTCTATTCTATTCTATTAGACTAGCGTATATACCCAGCGTTGCCCGGTATTCATCTTCTCATAGGTAATACTTGTTAGAAAGATTTAAGATCCTGTGTCTCTAATTCTCCAAACTGTCTTGTCTATCATTTCCATATCAACCTGGCCTCATCTCCATAGCAACCAGCCAGACCCAAGAGCTCTAAAGGCCCTTCCCTAAACTGCAAATCCCAGGATTACGTAAAATCTACACAGGCATCAATCATATGAGGTCTTTCCCTCACACTGCCAGTCATATGAAGTCTTTGCCTGACACAGACAAACAAACATACAGACTTTGCCTTTTATATAGTAGAAGATATAGATAGACATTGCCTCCTCCCCAGTTTGTTAAAACTTCAGAAGTAGGTTTTGAAAGAAAGCAAAAAAAACCCAAAACCCTTCCTTCATCAGACACACAGAAAAATGAAACAGTTTTCCTATGTCACCTAACAGTTGCTGAAGCTGATGCCGTGAATATTTCTGGGGAAGAATGTGAGCAGGTTCCCTTACAAAGAAGGATCATTCCCTAGTTACGCTCTGCAGTGCTTAACCGATAAATCTGGTGCCACCAGGAAGAACCCTTCAGATGCTAATCTGGCTGACCAGGAAGGTTCCTGTATGGGGAGATTAGCCCTTCAGACCCTGTGATGTGTGAAATGGCTTTGGAAGAGATAGGATGATCATCGGTTCCTGCATGTATCTGCTTTCTATGTGTTGGCAAACAAGCCAGCAAGTCTTTAACTAGAATTTTCCATTCCTCCCATTTCATCCACACTGGTAAATTCTAGTTAACAGTTTCAGAACAAGCCATATTATGAAACTGTGGTTTGAAAGTGGTTTAATATCCTGATTTGTTCTGAAGCTCTTAATTGGCATTTCCATGTTTGGAAAAAAAGTGTAGTTAATGGAAGACTTACTGGTTTGTTTGCCAGCAAAGGATGAAACAAAGAAGCTGTGTATATAAAGGCAAAATTAATGTATCTGTTTCAGCATATTAACTAGCAATATGATCAAACATATAGTCTGTGCCTCTTTCCTCAAGAAAAAAAATGAGTTTTAAAATAAAAGTTTCTCTACCCCCATCCCATGGAGCCTATTTGCATGATATTTTTTGCAAATGAGACATTTCCAAATGATCATTCAGGAACCCACAACTAGAAAACATTACTTTGAGAGAAAGCATTTCAAAGTTGGTAATTCTTCCTAGACAAGAATGACTTTTCAGTCAAATTAATGCCAGTACTGTTACTCTGCTCTGTGATTTCATTTTATTTTTTGAATAACAAACTTTATAACCAATATTACAAATTGAAGTTATCATCCTTTGAAATGTTCACTTCTCTGGATTTTGCAGTGCAGTTGTCCAGTAAGAAAATACAGACAGTCTGAAAGAGCATGACAAATTGCATACATTAGTGAAAATAAAATTCCAGAATGCTGCATATTGGGCAAATGGTGAGTACAAGGAAATATGTATAAGGAAAACTGGGAATTAAAAATGTGTACTAAAATATATTTAAAAAAAGAAAAATTCTTCTTGTCCAGGATGTTTAAAAAACAAAAATCCTTCTTGTCCATGACCAAGTAAACTTGAGACTGGAAAAATGAGAAACTGGGAGAAACCACAATCAGTGGACTTATCAATTCCTACAGTACATTTAGCATGTTGGTGACAAGACCAGAGTATACAACTCTGTTCCTTTTATGTATGTTGCTTATAGTTTTTTTCAGATACAACACAGGAACACAGGTATAACTCAGTAAACAGAACCTCTGACAAAAAAGCATCTGTTGTTTCTATGGCTGGTACCAAATTGTCTGTTAAAGAACTGATGCCCAGGAAGACATTGACTTTGTTAACTGAGATATGTGTGTACCTGAATAGGTACACATTTGCAGACCTTTTCACACTGCACAGTTACAGCACTATAATTCCATTTTAATTGCCGTGGCTTCATCTTATGAAATCCTGGTGTTTGTAGTTTGGTAAGGTACTAGAGTTATCTGGCAGAGAGTTCTAAATTTGTTGTTGTTAGCTGCTGTCAAGTCAATTTCAACTTATGGTGACCCTATGGGTGAGAGATCTCCAAGCCACCCCCATCAGCCTCATTCATTGCTTAGGTCCAGCAGATTCAGGACATAGCTTCATGGATCAAGCCTATCCATCTGTAATGTGGTTTTCCTTTTTTCTCACTGCCTTCTACCAAGCATTTTTGTCTTTTCTAGCAAGCCAGGTCTTTTCATGATATGGCACAAGTATGGCAGCCTCAGTTTAGTCATCTTGACTTCTAGGGAAACTTGAGGCTTGATTTGTTCTGGGGACCATTCATTTGTCTTTTTAGCAGTCCAGGGTAGGCAAAGAATCCTTCTTTAGCGTCACATTTTAAATGCGTTTTCTTTTTCTTCTTGTTTTCCTCCTATCAGCTTTCTTCACTGTTCAGCTTTCACAATCATACATAGAAACTGGAAATATACTTCCCTGAATGGCACCTCCCAAGATTCAGTAACATGAAACCATGATAGTTAAAGTGGAATCATAACACTATAATTGGGCAGTGCAGTGGTTCTTAACCTTTTATTTATCTGGGACCCCTTGTAAATATAGATTTAACTCATGATTTAAAGATTTAAATTTAAATATTTAAATATGTATCTAAAGATTCAAATATTTGTTTGTCTGTTTGTTTAAGGCTTCTGGAGACTAAGATCCAAATCCCCAGTCAGACACTGGCTCAGCTTGGGTAAGTCACATTCCTCAACCTCAGAGGAAAGCAAAGGCAACCCTCCCTCTGAACAAAAAAAAAACCTGTGATAGGTTCGCCTTAGGGTTGCCATGTCAGAAGTGACTCAACAGCACAGAACAACAAAATGCCGTTGATGGGGAAGGTTCTTTCTAGCCATTATATCTCTCCTCTCGTGAAACCTGACTTGTTTGGATCCTAAGGTAAACCTATCATGGGAGTTTTCTTTGGCAAGTTTTGTTGCCTTTCCCTTTCTCTGAGGCTGAGAGAATGTGACTTGCCTGAGGTCACCCACTGAGTTTCCTTGATTGAGTGGGGATTCAAACTCTGGTCTACAGAGTCATAGTTTGGGTGCGTGCACACGCCTGCTACCTGGCCTCTTTCGACAGGGAAGTGACAGTGGAGGGTTGCAGGTGCTGAAACTGCTCTCTTGTTTGAAAATGAGGGAGCAGTTTGGGCAAGGGGCACACACCTTTTGCCATGTCCCTTTTGTCAGGGACAAGGAAGTAGGGGGTGTGCATGCTGAGGGATGTGGCAGTGGGTATCAGCTCCATTTGCAAATGAGGAAGCAGTTTTGTCATTCACACCTGAACTACTGCACCCCTGTTGCCAACAGCAGGGCTTTGCGCCACCCCCACCCCCCAAGTAAGGGCTTCAGGGACTCCCAAGGGTCCACAGAGTCCAGGTTAAGAAACACTGGTATAGTTTGAAAGGGCCCTGACATCTGTTAGTGTGTGTGCTGTGTAAATTCCTAAATTTTCTGAGATGTCGTTTAATGAGAATAGCTGAACATCTCTGAAGCAAACATCCCCAAATGCTTCCTGTTCTCTCTGTAAACTGAACATCAGTTATGCTTGGGGAATCTGTGTGGTTATTCTTTGCTGGCAAATTCCTGTACCAAACTATCTGGTTTATACTACTTGAACTAATATCCATATCCATCAGATTTCACTCTTCTCACTGTGGTGTTGCAACTCTCAGCAACTTAAATATATTAAAATATACATTTAGATAATATTTGGAAGAGAATATTTAAAAAGGTTTGATGGAGAAATGGAACAGCATTTAGGAATAACAACATGTGGAAACTAAAATATGTGACAGGAAGTATAAAATAGATTGAGCATGCTTTTATTTTTTTTAAATAATGTTTAGAATTCAACAGTAATAAACAAATAGTCCTTACCATCCACTTCACCCAAATTAACAATACAACTATAACATATAATACAATCCTCTCTCCACATTCACAGGTTTGACCTTTGTGAATTCGATTGTTCATGAGGCATCTGCTTGCCTCCCCCCAATTTTCCTCCTCCCATTCCTTGCATTCCTCACCTCAGGCTTGCAGAGCTTGTGTTCAAAATGGAGGGCTTTTGAGGGTTTTGTGTTCAAAATGGAAGATGAGCAAAGCCCCTTCCCATTGCTAAAGGTGTGGCCTCTCTGCCATGTGGTTGCACATTCTGCTTTGTATTGGCTGCTGATTGGTCAGGGGCTCTCTTTGCGCCTACTCCTCCCTTTTCAAGGTGACTGCCAGAAGTAATGAGAACTCCCAGACTCCTTTGTCTGAGGGGAAAGTATTGGTAAGCCTTTTAGGCTTTTTCCTCCCCCACCCCACTCCAGGCCCAGAGGCAAAGGAATGGGAAGGGGGAAACTCCAAAGGGAAATGGGAGGTGAATCGCGGGGGGTGGGGGATTTACATTTTTTTCCACTTTCACAAAGGTTCTGTGCCACTAACCCTTGGAAATGTGGAGTAGCTATTGTACATGCTTCATGAACAGTAAGTCTGTAATCCTCACTAGGAAGCTAGAGCAACCAGCGGCCAGGCATGCTAACTCAGCTTCTCTGAGTTGTCCTATTTGATACTGAGTTCCTTCTCCTTCAGACATTTTGGGCATAAGAAAGAATGTCTGGATCTATAGATTTAAAACCCTAATACCACATATTGTCAGAGGATAATACTGTTGTGGATAGAAGTAACTAGTAGGGTGCCACAGGGTTCTGTCCTGGGCCCTCTGCTATTCAACATCTTTATTGATTGCGTGGATGAGGGAACAGAGACCATTCTTACCAAATTTGCAAATGGCACCAAATTAGGAGGGGTAGCTAACACACCAGAGGGCAGAATCAGAATTCAAAATGATCTTAACAGATTATACTGCTGGGCACAAAACTAACAAATGAATTTCAACAGAGAGAAGTTAGAAGGTGCTAAACTTGGGTAGAAAAAAAATGAAATGCACAGATCTAAGATGGGTAACACCTGCCTTGATCACAGCACATATGAAAGGGATCTAGGAGTCTTAGTGTGATGCTGCAGCTTAAAAAGCCAATACAGTTTAGACTGCATCAATAGGACTATAGTGTCTAGGTCAAAGGAGGTAATAGTACCACTCTAGTCTGACTCTTGGTCAGATCCCCTCTGGAATACCATGCTCAGTTCACTGCACTGCAGTTCAGGAAGGATATTGACAAGCTGGACCGTGTCCAGATGAGTGTGACTCAAATGGTAGGCCTGGAAACCATACCATATGAGGAACAGCTTAGGGAGCTGGGAATGTTTAGCCTGGAGAAGAGTTGAGATAATAGCTGTGTTTAAAAGTTTGAAGGGATGTCACATGAAAAATGGAACAAGCTCGTTGTCTGCTGCTTCAGAGAGTAGAATACGAAGCAGTGGCATCAAACTTCATGAAGAGAGATTTCAGCTAAACATTAGGAAGAAATTCCTGATAGTAAGAGCAGTTGGACAGTGGAATGTGTTGCCTTGAAGTGTGGTGGAGTCTCCTTCTTTGGGGGCTTTTTTTTATAGTCCTTCTTATGTTTTTTTTAATTATTATTATTAATTATTTTTATTATAAATTAAATTACAGAAACAGATTAACATTCAAATCACAGATGTTAGTTTCCAAAAATAGTATAATCCCCCCACCCCTCCCCCCAATGGCTTAGCAGAGGTTTAATTAATTCTCCTCATATAGAAAATTCTTCATTCAGAATGTGGGATATGGATTTGATTACGTTATTAATTTCACCGTACTCCATATCCTCTTTAATCTTTATAAGGAATAATTCCCAACCTGATTTCCACCCCCCTTCCTTCAGTATTCCCATAAACTTTAATCTTCTTTCCCTCAAAATATCGAACAATAAATTTTCAGCCAGGTATTTATCGACTTTGTTTATATTCCAAATTGTTTTATCTTTCCATCCTAATGCTAATACAGCTTGTGCTGCTTTTAATATATTTATAACCACTTTTTCCTCATTATTTTTCAGCCCCTTGTCCTTTAAATTTAATGTTATACAATTCTCCCTATTCAGTTGTATATCTTTACCTATTATTCTATAAATCTCAATTTTAACCTTGTCCCAAAATTTTTGAACAAAGGGACATTCCCACCACGTATGTATATATATGCCTTTAGACCCGCAACCGTGCCAACACTTTGAGGATATATTTTCTCTAAAAAATGTTAATTGGGAAGGTGTTCTATACCATCGGCCAATCAATTTCATTTGTTGTTCTTTTATCCTAGTATTCTTATTTTTCTTTATTTCTTGTATCCATACTTGAATATCCTCCCTTTCTATTTTTAAATCCCTTTCCCAATTTACCCTTAAACAATCTAGGACTCTAGTCTGATTACCTAACATTCCTCTATGTAATTGTCCAATCATACATTTACCCTCATCTAACTTTTTTTTGATGATCTCCTTGAGCAGGGTTGCGTTAACGTGATTTGAATTTTTGATTATTTCATGTAGCGAATGATTTATTCCAACTGTGTAGCCAATAATTCTCACCTATTAAATTAATAAGTCTATCTATTTCCCATGGCCTTCCTTGTTCAACAAGGAGATCTCCTAACACTCTAATTACTTCATTATTTAATCTCTTTAATATTCTCCCCAGATCTTCCCTATTCCTTATGTTCAAACTCTCTAGAGGGTACAACTTTGGATTTTCTATTTTCATTATTTTTTGCCATTTACCCCATATTTGATTGTTTAAACTTATGGGGCCAATCAAATTGCCTTCTTTGGAGGCTTTTAAACAGAGTCTGGGTAGCCATCTGTTGGGAATGCTTTGATGGTAAAAGTTGGACTCGATGGCCTTTGTGGTCTCTTCCAGCTCTATAATTCTATGATCTTCTCAAGAATGCTGGAAACAGAGGCCTTTTTCACACGGCATTTTCCATGCAAAAGAGGGCCTGGAGCATCACACGATTTGTGAGAGTGATCTGCACGATGCACTCACAATTGCGTGACATCTCCAAGGGCCAGCAAGCGCCAGTCGCTCACCTTTTCATTTTCATCTAGAAGCTGAAAATGGTGCACGATCGCGCATTGCTCCCGGGCCCTGCGCACATTTACCTGGCGTGTGGAGCCTCCGGAGCCGCGCTGGTCACACTTCCTGCCCCAGCGCAGCCTGGGAAACTCCCAGGCTGCACTGCGGAAGGAAGAGGTAGGGCTCTCGCGTGAGCAGGCAGCTCGTGCAGAGCCAAAGGACCCTGGACGCGAGAGCCTCTCGCCGGAGGCTGCTTGCGCGATCCCTGCATCCCAGCACCGGAAGAAGGTAAGATGTGGAAAGAGCCAGAGTATTCTAACGTGCCATCATGGATGCAGCTCAGTTTCATCTTTGGTAACTGAACAAGACAGAAGCCAAAATGTTTTGCTTATATATACTTCATGTGATTCACTGTATCCCTTTGGGATCCAGGACAAACATGGGAGAAGTGCTGTTGATTTGCTTTTTAATCACCAACTATCAGTGATACATCTATATCTCCCTCCACTCCTACATAATGTCAGTTGTTAATTATTTTATTTCTATAATATCTGTTGTTGTGTATCTTCAAGTTGATTCTGACTTACAATGACCTAAAGGTGAACTTATCATAGGGTTTTCTTGAAAAGATTTGTTTAGAGGGGATTTTGCCATTGCCTTCCTCTGAGCCTAAGAGACTATGATCACCCAGTGGATTTCCGTAGTCAGGCAGGGATTGGAACCATGATCTCTGAGAGTCTTAGTCGAGCACTCAAACCACCATACCATACTAGCCCTCTGCGTTCATATCTGCTGCATCAAAAAGTCCAACTGATTAGCTGGAGATCTATCTTCAATATTCCTTTCTTGAAAATGCATTAAAAATGGGTATTTTATTTTTCCTCTATGTGGTTATTTATGTATTTATGAATATGTAGTTATTTATAGTTTGATAGAGATGGAATTTCGGCAGATCTGGTTTGTTTATGCAGCAGTTGAGAGGTATGTGAGTGTTGCTGGAGAGGGATGTCAGGAGTCTTTCCAGTCTGACTTTTTTGGGCTTCCTGAAATCTTCTGGAATCTAGCATGGAAAGCAGGATGCTAAACTGCAGAAATGACGACAATCATCCTTCCACATTTGTGGGTTTGACTTTAATGAATTTGATTATTTGTGAGTTTCTCCAGCTCCTGCCCCTCCCCAACTTCAAGAGCTTCTTTTCCCTCTCGGCTTTTCCCTCGAACTTTCCCTCTCGGCAGCTCTCATCATGCCATGCTGCCCTTTAAAAATACATCTCTGGTCCTCCCCCTCCTCCATCACCAGCAGCTGCCTGGCCAGCTAAGGACAGATCACAACTTGATTTCTCAGCACCACAAATCCTCTCCCCATGCTCCTCAACATTCGAGGAAGGAGATGGGTGTGAGAAAGGAATTATAGAGCCATCAGGCCAACTCATCCCCTTTCCCTGACCTGGTTTGGACCCTGAGTGCCCATTCTCTCCACCGTGCCTTGCCCTCTTCCCATAGACAGACAGACAGATAGACAGACACACACACACACACACATTTTGATATTTGCAATTTTTCCAGTTTTGTGGCAGTTGTGCACCCTTAACTCTAGCAAATGTGGCAGGCGGACTGTTTTTTTTGTTTGTTTGTTTGTTTTTCTGCAAGTGCAAGTGACCATTTTCTATTAATACTGCTATGAACTGACAGTGTTGGGTATTTTTTCAAGTTCTGGCACTTAGATTAGGGTTGTCTACTCCTACAAAGCAAAGCAATTTTCCAAGTGCTCAGGCACCATATGTTGAAATTCATATTTCCTTATCTTTATTAAATTACAGGAAAAAAAATTTTTTTACAGTTCACATAAATATTAACATAGTTTCATTTCCTTTTTAGTGTCATGTCATCTTGAAAGTTAATTCTTGCCAGATTTTCTTGAATGCTGTAAATAGAGTTTCTGTATCTGATCTCTAAGAGGGAAGGAAAAACAAGCAAGTGCTTAATTGAATATGTAGAGCCTCCATTAGCAGTTTATAGATGTATACAAGCTTTTAAAGATTAGATGATGTAAATTATTAATATGAGCACCAAGACCGTGATAATGAATTTCTGACATCTTTGTTGATAATTGAATGCTAGGTAAGCCTGTTTTAAGTGATGTTATGAATGTCTGGTGTATGCCTGACATATTTCTAAAAATTTCCTATGTTTTAGCTTTAGTCTGCTTCTCTATGAAAGATTTAGTAGATAAGATCAGACAGTGATAAATGCAGATTGCATGTTTTTCCAGGACTTTAAAGTCCAGGAATACGCAGGGATAACGTAAATGTTTTCCTGGTATTTTAGAACTCTCAGTCTCTAAATCATTTAGGCAAATGAAACCAAAGATTCTATGCTTGCTCTTTTTGTATTCTGTGATTATCTTGTCTTGGATTAGGACATGTACATGCAAAAAAGAAGAAGCCTTTTATAATCCAATAGAGGTGGGATTTCAACAGACCCAGCTTGTTTAAGCAACAACTGAGAGGCATTGTACAGCTTTCTGGAGTCCAGTGACAGGAGAGGGGTATGGCTTTCCAGTCTTACCTTTGGATTTTCTGAAAACTTCTGAAATTCAAAGTGGATAACAAGGTGTTAAATGGATGGAATGGATGGAACTTCAGTGTGACTGGACAGGGGTTCCTTCCCCACTGCACAATTATAGCACTATAATTTTATTATTATTATTATTATTATTATTATTATTATTATTATTATTATTATTAGTTACTTGCCTCTCCCCAAGACTCGAGGTGGAGTACAACATAGATAAACTAAAAAAATCATAGTTAAAATACACTAAAACACAAATCATTTAAAATACAAATATACTATAATTAAAATATATCATATAAGGCCCTTTCCACACGAGACACGAGAAGCTGTTCGCACCAGTTCTTACTGTATTCAAATAACGTGGTTTTCCTTGATTGTTTTCCACACAGCCCATCGTTTTGATTCATTTTACTGTAGGGGAGTGCGAGTTCATGCATCTGCACTACCTTGTCACTGGTCACTCCCCTGATTCCCCTTACCCCATCCCCAGCAGCTGTGATTGGCTGATTTTTTTGTATTTTGTATTTATTTATTTATTTATTGTCTTTCGGGTTGATATGTTTATACGTACCTACGTAGGTACCTACTACCCTATTTGTCAGCTTATAAGAGGCACTTTTTCCCAAAAAAATGCCTCCTGAAAATGTGATGTGAATACAGTAACTCCCCCCACCCATTCTCCGCGCCCGATTGCCATTTGCATGCACCTCTCCGCCCATGCTTGCCACCTCCACACACCTCTCCATACCCAATCACACTCGCATGCAACTCTCCCAGACCAATTGGAGAGGTCATGGGGGTGGCGAGTGTGCGGAGAGCTGCATAGGGGCAGTGATTGGGCATGGAGAGGTGCATGAGGCAGGCAAGCACGTGCAGAGAGGTGCTGTGAGCAGGCATGCAGGTGGCGAGCGCATGTGGAGAGTTGCGTGTGGGTGGCAAGCGGACCTGGAGAGTTGTAGGAGAGAGTGGCCAACGAGCGCAGAGAATGGAATAGGGGACAGGGAACTAAAAATGTTTTCCTAAAGAATGCAGCCTGAAAATACGGTGTGTCTTATGTCAGTGTGTCTAATACCAACAAATACCGTACGTACTACTTCCCATTCCCACAGCCCGCCCAACGCTGCCCACCAATGCACGTTGGTGTGAATGTACATTTCTGCATCACTGTGAAAATCCGAATTTGCTTGAATGTCAGAATGTGATTTGGATTTTTTCAGGTTTTCAAATAGTGTGCTTTCCTACCACATGGCATCACATTATCACAGGATCCCATGCAGAACAACAGAAAATAAAGCCAAGCTAACTCACTCCCATGTGCAGAACAGTTCAGTGCTACAACACAGTAACCCATGGTAATAAATCCATGCAGAAAGGGCCTATAAGTACAATTAAAAGCACAATTAAAAATAGACTGGGTACTCCTACCAGAAGAGATAAGTCTTTAGTACTTTTTTAAAATTTGGACAGCATATTTGCTGTCGAATCTCTTCTGGCAGGTCATTCCACAGTCTGGGGTGTCCAATGAGAAGGTTCTCTGGGTGACCATTGCCAGTCTAGTTTTGGCCGGTTTAAGTAAATGGCCCCCAGAGGATCTGAGTGTACAGGGCAGATTGTATGGGAAGAGGTGATCTTGCAGGTAACTTGGACCCAAACCATGTAGGGCTTTAAAGGTTATAACCAACACTTTGTACTTTGCCCAGCAATTAATTGGCAGCCAGTGGAGTGATTTTAATATCAGTGTAATATCTTCACTCCTTGCTGTATCTGTAATCAATCTGACCGCCATATTTTGAACCAGTTCAAGTTTCCGAACAAAGGTAGCCCAATATAGAGCACATTGGAGAAGTCCAGTCTTCAGGTTACCAGCACGTGCTCTTACCATCTTTAAGTTGTCCAACTCTGGAAAAGGTTGCAGTTAACATATCAGCCAAAGCTGATGATAATAATAATTCTACTTGAATTGCCGTTGTTCTATCTTATGGAATCCTGGGGTTTGCAGCTTACAGGTAAGTACTTAGTATTCTCAGCCAGAGAACTCTAATGCCTCATCAAACTACAGATCCCAGAATTTCACAAGATATAGGTACAACAATTAAAGTGGAGTTACAGTATTCCAATTGCATAGTGTAAAAGGGCCCAGAAAATGCTCTTATATGCTTATGCTTTGAAAAGCAGTATTTGCTCTTCTGTTCAAAATATAAAGACAGATGCAGAGTCTAGAAAAGCCCTGCTCCCCTGGTCACAAACCTATATAGTGCTTCTTCAATAATTTGATTAAAATTAAAATATTTATATTTCACCTTTCAGCCCCTCGTATCTCACCCTTTCCTTCTGAGTGGCTCACAATTATAAATAAAACCAATCTAAATGTGATGGTTTGAATTACAATATTTAACTTTATATGATATAACAATTTTAATACTGCTACTTATCCCTCTGAATTTTCTGTTTCCTCCCAAACATTTGTTCTGATTTATCATTGCTGCAATCTTTTAGTCTCTTAATTTCTCTTTTCAAAGTTACCTAGTTATCTTAAATTGTTGTTGATGTGGTGGTGGTGGTGGTGGTGGTGGTAAGCCTTCAAATTATTTCCGACTTATCATGACCCTAAGCCAAACCTATCATGGAGTTTTCTGAGAGCTGAGAATGTGTGATGCACCCAGGTCACCCAGTGGGTTTCCGTGGCTGACTAGGGAATCAAACCCTGGTCTCCAGAGTCACTGTCCAACACTCAAACCACTACGCTACTCTGACTCTCAAATGTACTATTACTGTACATTAGACCCAGATAATGCTTTGTCACTGGGCATTTGAGAAAATGAGCAAATTGTTAAATGAATAAATAAATAAATAGTCAAATAAAAAGGGAAGGAAGGAATGAAAACAGAACTAGTAATCAAAGCACTTGTTTCAGGAGATGGAAGGAAAAGGGTTTTAAAGCATCAGAGAGGAATTTGGAGGGGGGGCCAATGAGGTCTTAGGAGGTAGGCAGTTACCCAAGATGAGTGCTGCAACCCAGATTATCCTGTTCTGTATCCTAGGTGATTTAACTACCAGTAGCAATGGAATGCAGAGGAAAAGCTCAGGGTATTGATTGTAGTGATCTGGCAAGCTCTTAGGGAAGACAATCCCTGAGATGGTTCTGTAGTTTTCCGTCTTTTGTCCTCAAGATGTTTTGGAGTGTAAATCCAAGAAGACCCAGCCACGAGAGATTTAAGGAATTTCCACGTCTATGACCAGAGCTTGAGAACCACTACTTTAAATATCCATTGCTCATCATTGCTTAGGGCTTTATAGATTATAACCAGCACTTTTAGACTATGGCCAGGAATGAACTGGTATTTGGTGCAGGTTTAATAATACTGAAGGTTTTCTTTAAGTCATACAAATGAAACCTTTCATCAGAATGTATGGGAAATGAGAATTAGTAAGACCATTTTGAGAATTAGGAGAAGGCTTTTTCCTTTCAGAAATTCACTGGCCTGCTCCAGTGGCTTTCAAGCTTTTGATCTTCAGAAAAGCTTTTCTGCATTGATATTTCTGTTGAGCATCTATCATGGAACTCTTGTGTGCCCGATAGGAATGTGTTCCATTTGGTTCTAGCTGGGCCATGAACATTAGTTATGTTTTTTAAGACTCACTATGTCCCGGAGTTTGGAGATGTTACTTTGGAGTATAGTTACCAGAATCCTTCCTACTGGCCATGTTGGTATGGGATTATGGGCACTGTAGTCTAAAGATGACTTCCCCAAACTGTGCTGTCTATCTACTCAGTCTTTAATGAATTCAGAATATACTCAAAACCCTAGTAGTGGAGAGGTTGGTGACAAATGTCTTTTTGAGAATCTTACTTGCTGTTTTCAATTTTTGCATTGAGGATAAACTTTGAAAGAACGCTCAGATCTCCTGGAGCACAGGTTGAAAACTTAGCAATTATCTTTTTGATTCTTGTTATTCCAATCCACAGTTTTATTCTCTTTCATTATAGTCTGTGAACCCTCTGCATTAAAAAAAAAGAGGAGGAGAACTGTTCTTAAAGTTTAAAACATAATTATGTGGAGATTGCTTCAGATTTGTTTTCTTCGTATTTTGCTGACTTATTAAGAGAGTTTGGTAAAGGATATTGTAATTCACAAATTGTAATTGTAATTCATGAAGCTATATCAAATAATAATAATTCAAATAATTTCCAGTTAGAGGTGAATTTGACCTCTGAGTAATTAGTTTTCCTTGCTGGCTGTTGAGGATATTTGTCTAAGCCTTTCTTGTATTCTGGCTCAGCTTGTGAGCAAGATTTTTATATCTGAAGTCACTGCCATGTTTCACCTACATCTGCTACTCATTCGTTAGATCAGTGACATGCAACTGCAGTATTAATTGAATTTCAAAGTAAAGAGTCTAGGATGAATAAAATATTTAGGAAATTGATATTGAGGAAATTGAATTGGGAATGGGCAATGAGTAGCCAAAATCCTTGCCATCTTCTCAATAGGATCAAAGAGTATTGACAATAAAACTTTGCTGTCCACTTCTGCATCCAGCAGGTTTTGTTCATTGGTAACTTTATACAGGATTGCAATCGAAAGCATGTCTTTATGGGAAACTAGCGTATTTACTCAGTGTTGCCTGGGGCTTTTATTTTCCTCTTAAGAACTCACTGAACTTTCTTCTCCATTTCATGTAACTTTGCTCCATATTTCCCAATGCAATCTATATTCAGAGTTATTTACATATACAGTTTGGGTTCCTGAGGGAGTACACTGTCTTCCTCCTTGCTGCTAGGCCTCATCTCCATAGCAACAGTCCTATTCCAGTACCTGTAACTTATCCCCATATTCCCCAATCCAATCTGTATTCGTAGTTGTTAATGTATAGAGGCTGGGTTCCTGTGGGAATACACTGTCCTCCTCCTTGATGTTAGGCATCGTCTCCATAGCAACTGGCCTATTCCAGTGCCTGTAACTTTTCCCTATAGTCCCCAGTCCAGTCTGTGTTCTCTGGCGATGTTGATGCATTGGCTTTTGATTTTTTTGCTTTCTATTGAATTTGTGCAATGGCTTTACTTTTTTCTGGAAGCATTTTTTGTTTCGAATGTCAACTTTACGATTATTCACGTATGAAACCCATACAATCTACTATGTGAGGCGAGAAGACCTTGTAACTATATTGTGTATGTCACTTTAATTTTTCTTATATATGCCTCCCAAATGTTTTCTGTCATGTTATTGATGGTAGGCCTCATCTCCATAGCAACCGGCCTAAGGCCCAAGAGCTCTCTGGCTGAGAATTCTAAAGACCCCTCCCTAAACTGCCAACCCCAGGATTCCATAGAATCTTCACAGCCAGCCAATCATATGAGGTCTTCTCACCTCACACAGCCAATCATATGCTGACGTGAACAAATAGACAAGCATGCAGACAAACGACAAACATTCACTTTTGTATAGTAGATAAGTCTGCCTGCATTCAGAAGGACTTGCTCCAACTCAAGCTGCAAAAGGTGTATCATCAGTGATTCCCCATACCTCCAACTGCATGGGTATACCCCTAAGACTTTCTGGGCAATATTTTGGTTATTTTTTTACAACAGTTGTAAAGGTAGGCCAGCATGATTCCTGTATTGTAGAAGGAAAGTGTCATTCCCATTGGCCCATTTGGAAAGTGTAAAACTGAGGAATGCCGCTGGGGTGCTCAGGCGCCTGTGCTGTTCCCCCAAAGGACAACACAGTTTGTGTGTGTGTGTGTGTGTTAGTGATTAGAATGTGGTGCACACTGTATACACTGTGGTATAGTACATTGCTACTCAGAGTAGTGGTTGTGAATCAGAGCTGCCTGTGAGCACTCGCTGCCAGTCCACAGAGTTTCCAAGAAAGGAAGAAACAGTTGTAGCCAATGAGCACAAATATGGTGCTGGTACCTAGTACATGATAAACCAGAAACTGCAAATTCCCCACATCACTAGTGTAGTAGTAACTGTAAGTAAGTGGATCCAAGAACAAATTAAATGTGAACTCTATCGAGAAGCCAAAGTGACTAAGTTGAGACTATTGTACTTTGGACATACCATAAGAAGACATGACTCATTTAAGACAATAATGCTAATAAGGCAGTAGGAAAAGGGGAAGACCACATTATAGGTGAACAGACTTGATCAAGGAAGCCACAGCCCTAATTTTGGAAGTCGTGAGCAGAGTTATTGATAACAGGGTGACTTGGAGGTCTTTCATTCATATTTGAAGACAAATTGATAGCAGTTCATGAACAAAGTGGTTATTGTGTTTGGCTAGAACTTGAGGGGCTCACATTCTGAGCTGGAAGAATCTGGGTTGTGAAACTCACAGGGGGACCTGGGTAAATTTTCTCTGTTTATCTTACATCACAAAGTTGTTGTATAGATTAAGTTTTGATGAGAAGGGTCCTGATTGATTCCTTGAGCTAACTAGAATTAAAACAGATGTAAATGTAACTGATGTGTATCTGTGTGTATACCATATTTGCCAGTGTATTAGACAAACCAACATAGATGAAGCACCCCATTTTCAGACCTTGTATTTTAGGGGGGGGGAAATTAGTACCCAGCTGAGGCAAAATGCATAGGAGAGAAAGGAAGAGTCGTGCGAGGTTCACCTCCCCTTCTGTTTTTCCTGGGGGGGGAGACCCCCCGGGGGGCAGAGGAAGGAGCACTCACGCAAGTATTCCCCCTTTTCCTCTTTATCTTTCAAGGATTCTGCTTGGGTAAGTCCCATTCTCTCAGCCTCAGAGGCAAGCCATGGCAAACTCCCCTCTGAACAAATCTTGCCAAGAAAACTCTGCCATAAACCAGAGTTGAGTTACAGGCACTTAAGAACAGCAACTGGGAAGGGAGAGTGAAGACAGAAGTGGCTGAGCCCTGTGCAGAAAAGGGGTGGGGAGGCAGTGAAAAGAGGGGGTTCAAAGGGTTAGGAGGCTGCTTCTCTTCTTTCTAGCCCCCCCCTCTTCTTGCCTCATTTTCTTCCTCCACCACCCCCCCCAAGGTGGTGTAGGCTAAGGCAGAAAACAGGCACAACAGACCCCATCTTGCAAGAAGGAAATGGAACAGGCAGTTCCTCCAGAAGAAACCAAACCTCCGTTTCCTCTCCTTTCTCTTCAGGTTGGAGAAGAAAGAAAGCATGCCTCCATCCCACTCCTTGCCCGCCACAAACTGAAACCAATGGGGTTTTGCAGATACTTCACCTCACTCATCCTCCCCTGCTATCTCCCCATCTCTGCTCCTGGGCTCTGTTCAGACACTTCACCAGAACCAAGGAAGGGGGAAGCTGGGAAAATGCCCTGTGCCACAGGATAGGCAATTCCTTACTCTCCCCCTGTCCCACAGGTGGTTGACTCCAGGGCAAAGACCCTTCTCTGGGAGGAAGGAGGGAGGGGGTGCAGCAATCTGGGCTCTTGCCTTCTTAAACTGTCTGCCAATGTTTTTCAAGCTTGCTTTCAAGCCCCACTCTAAGTCAATTCTTTGGAGTAGTTTTCAAAGTAGCTGTGCTAGTCTGTTGCACTATAAAAAGGAAGGGAATGGGGGATGGAAGAAATCTAGGAGTACATTTAAGACTGATTTATTTTAGTACTGTATCAGCTTTTCCGAATATGAATCCACTTCCTCAGATGAAAGAGTGATATATAATTAAAGAATCAATTTATTAAGCGCATTTAGAAAGTTCCGGAAGTGGTATAGAATGCAACAGGATCCATAAAGATGCAAATCCTGACCCTTCTCCTCAGTGTTCAGCATGAGCACTCCTGCTGCCACCTTTCCTATGCATTTAGGCCCAGCAGGAGGTACCCGTATTTACTGGTATATAAGATACACCCCATTTTCAGAAGGCATTTTTTTAGGGAAAAAAGTGCATCTTGTACACTGGCAAATGTGGTATGTCTTCAAGTTGCCTGTTGACTTATAGCAAGCCCATGAATTTCATACGCAAAGAATATTCAGAGGTGGATTTTGCAGCTCCTTCTTCTGAAATATAGCCTACAGCACCTGGCATTCTTTAGTGGTCACCCATCTGAAAACTAATCAGAGCTAACCCTGCTTAGCTTCCAAGATTACATGGGATCTAGTGCCTTTAGGGTAATTAGGCAGTTAATTGGGAATGCTTAAAATTGGGGGGGGGGCATGGTGGGTTGCTTACCAAGCCAAATGAGATGAATGAGCATTTCTTCTATTCTTTTTAATGCATGTAAATTCGACTAATACATATATTAAAAAGAATATGAGAAATACTCATCTGTCTCATTTGGGTTAGTAAGAAACCTAATGTACTGCCAAAATGTTATGCGTCCCTCCTCCCAATTTGCCAAATATTCTCCCTCAGTTTCCCAGGGTACAAATGAACCTCTCAGAAATGAAGACTATTCGACCCCTAATACCCATATGAAAACACTGTTTAGCCCCCCCCCCCCCCCCGTTAACTGTTGTTCTAATTTTCCTGCATCATATGATGTTGACCAAAGTGCTTGACTGGAACTAATCACATCTTGTTGTATGTACTAAGTTATCTTATGATATGTGGATGATCAGAAGTAAGCACTGGATTAAGACTGTCATATTTTAGGCATCTGAGGTTTTGTGTGTGCTAGATTAGCAGATTAATGCTCTTCAACTTGTGTTGCAGTAAACGGCTTCATGCAGCAAATTATGCTTTGGTTCATTCACTGATAGCCAAGCAAACAAACTATGACATGCTCTTCTTCGTCTTTAAAATGATGAGATATGTAGGACAAAGATTATATTGTATCATCCACAAGAAAGGTGTTTAGGACAAAGATCACATTGTACTTTCTGTAAAGAATTGCTTTGCTTTTCCAGTTTGGCTCAATAATCTTTAGAAGTGAACTGTAGTTCAAGAAAGCTCGGCTGTATTAAACGTGTTAAGCTTGAAGGTGTTACATTTTTGCTGCAGAATTGCTACCCTTTTGGAAATTGTACTTTTTAAAATATTTTGAACTGGGAAGCAGAGTGGGAAATGAAATGGACAACAAAATGTTGCAGTGTGAAAAGTTCCTGTTCAGGGAGGCAACCAGCTGTGGCAGGTCCTTTTTTGACTGTTTTTTATTTTCTTCACCCTGCCTCTTGACTTTGTATTTCTGCAAATTATGGGCCTGCTCCAAGCCTGCTGAGACCTCTATTCTGTGTATGGATGGGGTTGCTCTAACTGTCTAAGGGTCCATGCTTGAAGCAATGAAACTTTTGTTAGTGTATAAGATTTGCTTGCAAAGGAGGGATGAAATGGATATTTGAAAATATTGAGCAAATGTTTGGGAAACATGTTACTTTGAGTGTTGAGAAATTCTGACGAGAAGAATTCTGGGCGTCTGAGGTTTACAGTTTAGGATCTGCACAAAATCCTCATGTAGTTGTTTTGGATAGAAAATAGCATTTTATTCCTCAGTAAACATATATTTTTATTTCTGCATATTCCTATGCAGAACACTATTTCCAGCCCAGAAAATGCTATAATTTGGGATTTGTTGTGTGGGGTTGATTTGCATAGAAAACATTTTCTGTGCATACATATTTTGTGTAGAGTAAGTCCCAAACTGCAAATAGACTTCCAAAACTGTGTGGTTTACAAAACTTTTCTCATAGTGGGAAGAAAATTGTCAAAATTATTTGTTGCTTCCTTTGAGAAGAAACTTAGTGAAAGATTACATTCCTGCTTCAAAGTAAGCCTTGTTAGCTGCATATTTATTCGTTTGTTTTGTATTTATACTGCCCAATAGGTGAAGCTTTATGGATGGTTTATAAAATAAAGCTAAAAGCCATATAATGTCACAATATATTGAAACAGTATGAACACTTGAAAAGGAAAAGGAAAACCCAGTAAACCAGTAACTGAAAGATGTAGAAACCACAAAAAGTTGTTTGAAAAAGCACAATGACTAAAGAGCTTGGGAGAATAAAACATTTTTTGTGTGGTACCAAAAAGATGACCATGTAGGCACCAGACAAGTCTCTCTGGGGAGGACATTCCAAAATTAGAGTGCAACCGCTAGAAAGACCATCTCTTTAGAAAGGTGCCCACATTATTTGAGAGGGGCATCTGAAGGATGGTCTCTAAAGATAATGCTAAGATCCAAGACAGGTATATGTAGGAGGAAAGGGTCCTTTAGATAGCCTGGCCTCAAGTCATTCCAGGTTTTAATGATTAATACCAGCACTTTGTAGCACTGAGGTGAAGAAAGAGAGAACTGCAACCTAGCATTATGTGCTTTGCAAACTAATTGATAACAATTGTCCTGGCAGGGAGGTATTGTTGAAGGGTTCATAGCTTAGTCTTCACTTATGGAGTGATTCCGACTTAGCCAAGGCATTCAAGGAACTCTTGAACCCACTCTCCCACCAGGGCTGTCCCTCCCATTAGGCAGAATGATGTGGGCTACAGAATGTGAGGGGAATAGAATTATATGTACTGCATTACCTTCTCTCCACTCACCAAGCTATCCTGCTGCCCCATTTTAGGACAAAGTGGGTGACAGACAGCTGGGATGGAGAAGCTCTTCATGTGGAGGTGGGTCTGTTCCTATGGGAGCAGTCTTGTCATCTTTGACTGGTAGGTGGGTCTGAAGCCAGCAGTTAGTGGAGTCAGATGCCCCCTTCCCTCACTTTCTGTCTTTCTTTCTGCCCCTTCCTTTCCTTTCCCTCTCCATTCCCCAGCAAGACAGCCCTTAGCAGAGGATCAGATTGCTCATGGTAGAAGTCTGAGCTGAGGGCTTTTGGAGTTGGTCCAAAGGTTGTGCGTGTGTGAATGTTGTGCGTGTGTACTTTTCACTACTGATCAGAATAGGTTCTGAATGTTTTTCTAAGAGAATTCTCTGGTGCCTAATGTTTGGAATTTATTCTGCTGGCTGTTTGCCGTAATAAATGAAATGAATGAATGAATCTTTGGAATTTGATTTTAGCATATCAAATTAATGGGTTGGGATGGTGATGATGATAATGACAGTGATTTAAGTATATATCATCATTGTATGCATTGTTGTTGTTATTAGAATTTGTTGTTTGGCAACATATGAATGAGAGACCTCCAAGAGCCCTAGTTATCAGCTGTCTTGCTAAGCTTTTGCAAGTTCGGGGTTGTGGCTTCCTTGATAGGATCAATTTACTTGTAGTGAGGTCTCTCTCTTTTGCTACCGCCTCCCACTTTACCAACCATTATTTTCCAATGAATCTTGTCATTTCATGACATTTCCAAAATACAACAACCTCAGTCTAATCATCTTCTAGTTGAGAGTTCAGGCCAGATTTGCTCCAGCACACTTTCATCTGTCTTTTTAGTGGAACATAATATCTGTAGAATTTTCCTCCAGCACCACATTTCAAATGAGTTGATTCTCTTCCTTTCAACTTTGTTCATTGTCCAGCTTTTACTATCACAGATTCATTCTGCCCTTCCAAGTCTTAGGCCCTTTACGCACGGTATTTCTGAAGCGAAAGGGCCCCTTGAGCGTCGCGTAAATGTGAGGAGCGGTCCATATGACGCACTCACATTTGCGTGACACTCAAGGGCCTGACGCAGACCGCGCACACATTTTTTCATTTTCGGCTCAAAGCCAAAAATGCTGCACGGTTGCACATCGCTCCAGGGCCCCGCGTGCACTTACCTTGTGTGCGGAGCCTCGGGAGCCGGGCCAGTCGCATGTCCTCTCCTCAGTGCAGCCTGGAAGGTCCCAGGCTGCACTGCGAACAGAAGAGGCAGGGCGCTCGTGTGACCAGGAAGCAGTTGCGGAGCCGAAGCAGGAGGCTTCCCAAGGCTTCCTGCGTGAGCCCCGCACCCAAGCTCCACAAAAGGGTAAGGTGCGAAAAGGGTCTTAGTTGAGAATGTTTTATCATTATTTCAATGTGTTTGTTACTATTTTAGCATACAGTATTGCTGTTCTTGTAATATTAAATATCTTGTAATATTAAAATTGGCCATGAAACCTAAGGCAGAATAAACCCCTTAAAGAAGGCTGTATCATCAGAGGAGGAACCTTCCTGTGAGAATTACAGTTCTGGCTTCTCTTGCTTTTAACTCTGCCATTTTGCTTTTTGCTTCTCTGGAGGTGAGATGTATATTCTCTTCATTGCATTTTGGAATGTTATGTCAGAAAGGTGTTGGGGAAGAAGCAGAGCAGGTATTCTGTGTGAGTTACGAGTTTCATTTCATAGGAGCTGGTCAACTAGTGGTCCATACTGGAAATTTCTTGACCCTTTCCTTTAAAGCTAAAACACACAACTAAATGTGAAATGATAAACCAGCAATTTCTAACCTTCCATAGCCTAATTTCTTATCATACCTTAGTGACAATTTCTGTTTTGCTGAAGCCAGAGCTGTACTCTAAAATATTCTTCAAGGTGACTCTCCCTGGAGAGGAAAGAACAATGTTGTCAAGGTGGCATTGAGGGAATGTGTACCACAACTATATGTTTATTGTGAACAGAGATATTTTTGTCTTCTCCTGCTGCCTTCTTGGAAAGGAACTATGAAATGAACTTTAGAAAGCGAGGGAGAGAGTATGCAACATTTCCCTGTGTTGTTGGGTTTCTGCTTTTAAATGTGTTAATCAAAATTCAGCTGTTTATAATTTAGACATATTAATATTGGCTTAATTCTTCATGCTTTCAAAGGTAAAGGTGGAAGAATCAAGATAGTTTCATATGGTCTTGTAAACAAACTAAAACTACAGTCCTAAGCATACAGATGATCATACAATGTTGTTGGACTGAAATTCCCGTCATCCCTCACTGTTGCTGTCTAGGGCTGTTGAAAATTAGACTTAATTTCTGGAGGGTGACAGGTTGCTCAACCTGTCTTAACCAAAAGTCATAAGAATCATCGTGGAGTTCATCTACTGTGTATAAAACAGGTTAAACCAGTTATGTATGTTAAAGCAACACTTTAAATCTATTAGAAGTAAGTGAAATATTAATACAAATTAACCTGACACGACCATAAGATCACTTATTTCTTTGTTTTTTCTCTTCTCTCTGTTACTCTTCATACTTACTGTGTTTGTTAAATAAGGTTGTAAATCTTTTATTTATTTCCCACTTGAGTTTAAGGCCAAAGTTGAATATACGCTCTGGGTCACATTATGAAAATTTTTGCACAGTTTAATAATTTTTTCTGTAATTTGGAACTTTTTTGTGAGAGATGTGCTTGCAGAAAAACAAGATTTTGTGCAGGAAAAGAGTTTGCAAAAATTTGGATTTTGCACAAATGAATTTTTTCAGAAAGTCCCAAATTGATGGGGGTTTTTTTCAACAGGTTTTATGGGTGGGGTGGGATATCTATCCTTTCCAAGGTCAACAAAATCTGTGAGGTTGTTTCCAGACTTAGTGCTCTGTGGCATGAAGAGATCAGGTTGGTCTGGGCCAAAGGGAAAAAGAAAGCTATTTAACTTCACCTAAGAAAATCTAGATTGTTAGAGTACTTAACATCAAAAACAAAGTCATTGGCATCCGTACTTTTCAGACTGAATTTAATTGCTATTGATACCTGAGTGAATCAATATTTTCTTCTGTGATCCAACTCTGTCCCAGAATGTTGTCATTTCTACTTGATGAGGAATGGCTGGGAGCAAAGGAGAGGGGAAATGAGGGCATTGCCCTCCAAATAAAAATTCTGCCCCACAGTGAAATTTGCCCTCAGTCCCCACATTTCTACCATTACAGAAAGTGAGACACTGAAAATCGTTCACACATAATTGTTGCTATTGTTGTTGTTGCTGCTGTGTGTCTTCAAGTTATTTCTGACTAATGATGATCCTAAGGTGAACCTACCAAACTAAGGAGGTTTCTTGGCAAGATTGGTTTAGAGGGGGTTCCTCTCATGCTGGGAGGGTGTGATGTGCTCAAGGGCACCCAATGAGCAGGGATTCAAATCCTGATCTCTAGCGTCGTAATCTAACAATCAAACTGCTACACTACATCATCTGCCTTCTCACCTAGAACTAGAATTCATATATATGTTGTGTTCACATTTCCTTGGTGATTTTGCCTGCCTCTTTTCTCTGGATGTCTAAAATGCATCTCTAAATGCGCAACTTAAGTTTTAAGTTACTTCAGTGCTATAAATCTTGAGAACTGAAGGAAAATGCCATCTGTGGAGCAGGATTTTTATGTGGGGGCAGTACCCTCTGTCACAAAAACTTACTCCATATTTTTACATATATTACTATTCTTTTTGCTTAAAAGAGCCAATGTTTTATTTCTCTGCCTCTTATTTCTCTCTTGCCTCCCCCACCCCCACTGCTCTTTGACACTGCAGATTGTTTTTCCATACATCATGGAAAGGATTCTTTTTTTTTTAATGGATGATGTTTTTGTCGAAACAATTGGGCAATGTTCTTGTGGCAGTGCCAGCTGTAATACCACAGGAAGAGCTGTGTCCGCTGGAAATATCACCAGAAGCATAGAATCCAAAGTCCTTGCTAAAAACATGAAACAGTCTTGAAATGAAGTTGAGTATTATGCAGTCAGCTCCAGTAACTGAATGTGAATGCAGGGGTTCATTTGGCTTTGCTGTTTGTGTGTGTGTGTGTGTGTGGGTGTGTGTATTCTGATACTTTTATTAACCAGATATTAACCAAGCACTGGTCTCTTTTCCCATTGTTTTTCTTCCCCGAATTCATGATAATTTAGCTAGTGGATGAAAAGTTTTCCCTTGCTAAAGTATAAACTCATGGTCTGATTTTTATTTTCTTTTGTGAGGGCACTGAGGGAAAAGGTAAAACAAAAGTTTTCTTGGTAGCACAAGGATAGTATGCCTACAGTATGCTTGGCAGAAAAGGGCCCAGAGGGCAAGGCCAAACCTAACAGGCAAAGAGAGGCAATCATGTCAGGTGGCAGATACTGTGGGCCAGCAGTACTGTCCCTCTGTCTGCTCCCCCAAGAGTCTCACACCCATTCCCCTTTGTTGGCATAAAATGATGGAGATTCTACATCTCTTCAGGGTTACATAAATATCAGCTATACTGAATATGAGTGTAGTGCAATATATGTGGATCAGTGGCAATGCACATGGCTGCTAAACCATTGTGCAGTTGCAGTGTTCAATACACAAAGGCAATGTATAATTTACATCCTACTCTGTATACTTTGATGTGCTACCACGTATTCAGTGGTCTCACATGTACAATATCACAATTGTTGTGCCACCATCAGCTGGACACGAAAAAGCACCCTCTGCCTGTGTAGCACAATTTACATGTGGGTATGTCTTTAACAGGATGTTGGCATATGTGTGCCACAAGTCTTGTTGTTGGCTCACTAAACTACCCTAAAATGATTTTACATTTTGTAAAATATAAAACCATTTTAATATGATAACTTGTTAAACTTGTGTTTTAACTTTTTTATCAGGGTTTAGCTTTTTCTTGTTTAAGTGTTTTTGTAAGCCACTTTGAGTCCTATGCTGGAGGAAAACTGGGAGACTGAATAAATAAATACACAAATAAAGTAACCAACCAACCATCTGTGGCGTCAGGTGCAGCAGAGGTGTTTTCTGCTGTCACATGTGCTGAATTAACATTCAATTTTCAGTTCAGTTGGTTTCAGTAAATGGCATGGGGAGGGGAGACTGTCTTGTCCTTTTCTAATATTGGTTGCTTAGACTCAAAAGAATGTGTGTGTTGTTTTCTCTGTATTAGTGCACACCATATAATTTAAATGTTGTTGTTGTTTTCCAGTTTGACAATTTGGAATATAAGCGATACATAAATATTTGCAAACAAAGAAACTAGAATATCAATAAATAAAGCTAGGAACATGACTTGGGCTAGTCTTGTCAGGTGGGTGTGCTGGGAATTTAGATTCAGATTCCACCTTGAGTTCTGATCTTGGGTAAAAATAAGATATAACTAAAGATGATGATGATGATGGTGATGATGATGATGGTGAACAACTGTGGGGCATCCCTGGGGAGAGGCTAGTCACAAGAAAGAGTGGTACCTTTCAGAAACAGGACAGAAAGGTACTGTGGCTAGTGCCATAGAATGCCTGATGCTGGAGCATACATGGCGGGTAAGAAGAGCAAAGACACTGGTTCAGCGCAGTGGATCATATGCAGGCCCAGTGAGGTTGCAGATTCCCCATCCTAGGTCTGCAGTAAGCTCCTTGATATCCCACATTCTTCAGATTTGGATCTGTCCAAGCGATTTGTAGAATGTGAGATTAAAAACCATGAGTTATCTCCTGTCTTTCCAGTGACAATTGTTGCTGTTAACTGTCTAATTTCCTTTCAATAAGGAGTTAATAATGTTTGCTGCAGCCAGGATTACAAGAGAGCTTCTGGGAGAGGTGGATCTCAGGGTTCCAGCTGATGCTCTAGGCCAGAGTTTTCCAAACTTTTCATGTTGGTGACACACTTTTTAGACATGCATCATTTCATGACACAGTCATTCAGTTTTATTAGCAAACCGGGGGTTAAACTGATTTAGGTACTAATACAGACCGTTAGCACTTGATTCTTGAGCAGTTTCCTGTACAGCTGCTACATTTTGTTCGTTGCAAATGTCATCTTCACCAGCTTTTTGTTTCTTAATCAGAAACTTTTCCATTTTAGGGGTAATTCAACTGCAGTGTAAGTAACTAAATAAGAAAATAACAGCACTCCACTCTCTCAGTGATAAAGTGAGAGAACAATCTCTCATGGTACACATCTGCAGACCCCTCTCCTTGTGCCTTTTCACATTCACTTCAACTCTTTTCAACTGATCAGGCATGCACCGTACCCAGTGGCCTATGTAGAGTGGGGAAAGGCAGCCCCTTCATACTTCGTCCTTGCCCATTGTCACCATTCTTGCTGGGTAAAGGTCCCAATGAGAGCAATGGCAGGGAGAAAGGCAGTCCCCTCCCATCCAGTCCTTGCCTGCTGCCATCACTCTTGCCAGGGAAAGGCTCCAACAAGAGCAAGGGCAGCAGACTTTCTTGGCTGAGGAGGCGACACACCAACACGCTACAGGTGACACACTAATGTATTATGACGCACCATTTGGAAAGCCCTGCTCTAGGCCTTCAGAGGGGAGATGGCATGACTTCTCAGCAGCATCTTCTAGATGCTCAGTTTTTCCTGGGTCTGCTTTTGTAACCAGACACTTGACTGAACTTCCACTTAGCAATTGTAAGTGTTCATAGTCCTAATAATTCATTTACCTTGGGGAAAGATATCAGAATATTTTATCTTTAAACCTAAATTCTATTGGAGAGCCCTTCAAATGGAGAACTTGAAATAGAGCTCTGATAGCTATTCAATTATTTATTTTCTTATCCCTACCCTCTGTCTAAATATCTCAGAATAGCGAACAATAAAACCAACATGATCAGTTTGAAACAATGTAAACAGTAAAAAAGAGTTATGAAAGTTTCTGTGTAAACTTCTCAGTACAGCATACAGTAAAATCAGTTGACCAGTTTAAAACCATGTAAACAATAAAATTATTTTAAATGGCTAAACATACATTTAAAAAATTAGCAAGTTAAGAGAAGACAGATTAAAATCAGTTAAAATATTTTAAAATTAATCAAAACCATGCATATGTGTAGTTCTATATAATACTGCTTAGGCCTTAAAGACTTTTAAAGCAACCATTTTTTCCAACTGGGTTCTGGAATTAGAACAACATGGATACTACTTGGCCTCCTAAACAGGAGTTGATTCCATGATTGGGGTGCAACAGCAGAGAGGATCCTCTTCCAAGTCCTCTGATAGCATATTACCCTGACTGATAAAGCAGAGAGGAAGGCTTCTCCAGTCAGACAGAGCTCAGTCTTCCATAAAGTAGAACTAACAAATAACCTAGGAAGATTGTAAGCATCAAGGAGATGCAGGAGCATGGTCTTTTATTTATTTTTTATATATATATACATATATATACATACATATACATGCATACATACATACATACATATATATATTAAAATTTTACATAAAAAATAAAAAAACCCTCCCTGCTTCCAAGCATCTTTTTTCCAGTTGAGTCTGTGTTTACATTCCATACATACATTGTTTCTGTTTAACAAATAATCTTACACTGTTACTTTTGACATTGTTACATTACAACTTATGCTTTTTCTATAACATCATTAGTTTATATTACCAACATTATCAACAATCTTTCTTTATTCCTTCCTTTTCTTATTCTTTTATCCAATTCAAAACTTCTTGCCATTCTCTTTCAAAGCTCTGGATTGGCTTATTTTTAAGTGAAAAAGTTAACTTTTCTATCTGTACCATATCCAGAACTTTTAATTTCCATTCTTTTATGTCAATATAGTTTCTTCTTTCCACTATTGTTCATATGTCAGTCTTGCAGCAGTTATTACATATAGCAATGTCTTCTGATGAGATCTTATTTCTCTTTGTTGCCGTAACATATTTAACAGATAGAATTCTGGCTTCATTTCAAAATTTAAACTATACATTCTTTGAATTTTATCATGTATTTCTTTCTAAAACTTTCTTGCTACCTTACAGGTCCACCACATATGAAAAAAAAGGACCGCTCCTTTTCATCACATTTCCAACATTTTCGATTCCCATTTTTTGTTATTTTTTTCAACCTTTCAGGTGTCACGTACCATCTATGTAACATTTTATAAAAATTTTCCCTTAGATTTAAACTTGGTGTAAATTTTACATCTGTTTTCCATGCCCTCACCCATGTATCTAGCTCAATTGGGTGTCCAATATTTTGAGCCCATCTGACCATATTATCTTTAACAATCTCTGGTTCCATTTCTCTTTGCAACAATATTTTATAAAATCTAGAGATTCTCTTTTTCTGGTCCGGAGCATGGTCTTTTAGATGTATAGACTATAAAGTAAACTTGGCCTAGAAACTATCTATACCAGTGCTAGTCAAGGTGGTCTGTGGACCAGTGCCAGTCCTTGAGCCATTGACTGTGGTAAGTTTCCAGGAAAGAAAGAAACAATTGTAGCTGGTGGGCACAAATATGGTGCCAGTCCCTGGCACATTGGGAAAATAAGCATGCCAGCACTCCGCATCATATAGCTTACCATGCACTCCTCTGTTGGGCTTTGGATCTGTTCTGGACTTTTGTTAAGAGTTTAGTTACCTGTATGATGTCGCTAATCTCTTTGTGAGCTCCTTCTTTGATCAGAGGAAATAGTGATGTGCAAGTTAGATCCCCTTCTGAGTTCATGTTTTAGGCTGAACTTTGGGCTCCAATCATGACAGTACATTCAAACTTTCCCATGTGAAGGAGTGAGCCATTTTTCCTTTCACATTGCATGCCTTTGAAATGGATCATGAGCTGAGGACTGATGTCACTGTGCTGTGGTCATTTTTGGCTGTGTGTATGTCTATGTGCCTTCAAGTCATCTGTCAACTTATAGCAACCCCATGAATTTCATAGAATTTTCTTAGTCAAGGAATACTCAGAGCTGGCTTTATCAGTTCTTTCCTCTGAAATATAGCCTATAGCACCTGGTATTCATTGGTGGTACCCCATCCAAGTATTAGCCAGAACTGACCCTGTTTAGCTGCCAAGATCAGATGGGATCTGGTGCCTTTAGGATATTTAAGCTGTAGGCTGACAGTGACATGAAAGTAAAGCTTCCTTGTTTTGCTGAAACAGTCACTGAGCTGATTTGACAGAATCTGGAGAATTGTGTTCAGCCAGACTAGAATTTTAATGTTTATCTCTACAGTACTCTTAAGAGACCTAAATTACCCTGAAGGAACAGATTCTATCTGCCCTTGGAAGCTAACTAGGGTCAGACCTGGTTAGTACTTGAGTGGGAGATTGCCAAAGAGTACACTATAGTTCAGAAGACAGCAATGGTAAACCACCCCTGAGAATTCCTTGCCTAAGAAATTCATGGAGTCACCATAAGTCAATAGGCAGAGAGCCCTACTTTGGGCAAAGTGAGAAACCCCAAATTAGCTCCACATGTAAGCAAATTTGTCTCTCAACTGTTTGCTTTCTGTGTGCGCATGCACCTGGTAACATTTTGCTGCAGCTGTGGCTAGCATTGGAAAAGTGATTGGGAGACTGTTAGCTGGATGTGCCCCATTGTAGTGGAACATACGTTTCTTTCTTGCCACACATTTCCCCCTTACAGTATATTTTGATGGCATTGAATTGGCTGTAGATCATCTCCAGTTAGCAAATGAAGCAGAATAAAGAAAAACACCAACAAATTTAGTCAACTGCCTCAATATTCAACTGCTATACTTGCCAATTATTGTTATTATTAAAATACCATGAAAGTGGCCCAGGCAGAATGAGATCAGGTGTTATTCTGAGTTAGTGAGCCCAGATCTCTTGCAAAATTCTTGTACCTAATTTGATGTTGTTGGAGTTTGGAATGTGGAGTGTGCCTTTGACTTAATTCGTTTGTCTTCTTTCTAGTTCCTTGTGATACAGAGCTGATTTTTATTTCTTTCCCCCACCCCTTATTTATATAAAGCTACCAATTGTACATTTTTTCCCTGTATGGGCTTATAGCATAACGTGCAATTTCAAAAAAGTTTGTGGCATAAAAATTCCAAGTCTTAAGATTTCCACATCTACCAGAAGCTGATAATCAGCAAACACACTGGACCTAACAGAGGTTCAGCACACTAAAAAAAAAATGGTGGTTTTTGTTGTTTTCAAAATAAAATCTCTTCTGATTTATTGACTGCATTCAGACATCACTTTAAGCCAGGAAACCAGGCTTAATAAACCACAATGTTATGAAGAAGTGTACTGCTGCCTGCCACCTGATGGCTTCCATGCACCTCAAGCATTGTTGATTTCTGATAAAGAAATCAGAAATTGCTAATTTCGTGTTATATCTAAGTCCATTATCATGATTAACATCCAGGATCATGAGTGAGTTTCAAACCAAGGCTTGTTTTTTGTTTTTGTTTTTTATTTATGAATCCTGGCTTTTTGGGGGTGCACATAAGTGTAATCATGTGTTCAGACAATGAACAATCCGTATGCTTATGTGAAGAGAGAGGCAAAGCCAGAACAAGAACACTGTTTGTTTATATCATGGTTTGTTAAGGCCATTTCCGCACTACACTCTTATAGCGCGATTATTCCACTTTCAACATCCTATGGAATCCTGGGGTTTGCAGTTTGGGGAGGGGCCAGTTGCCCCCCCCCAAACTGCAAACCCCAGGATTCCATAGGATGTTGAGAGTGGAATAATCACACTATAAGAGTGTAGTGTGGAAATGGCGTAAGTCAGGTATCCTAGTTTAAATTGATGTCCACATTTTGCCACAGTCTTTTGGCATTGTGCTACATGAGAGGGATGGTGAGTCCAGGCCTGATTTGCCCTAGGAGCCATTTATTGGTCTTTTTGGCAGTCCATGGTATCTCTAGAACTCTTCTCCAGCACCACATTTCAAATTAGTTGATTTTCTTCCAGTCAGCTTTCTTTTTGTCTTTTACAACCATGTGTGAAAATTGGAAATATAATTACATGGAGAATCCTGACTTTAGTATTCAAGAATATTTCTTTACTCTTGAGGATCTTACCTAGTCCCTTCATAGTGGCTTTTCCAAGTCCTAGTCTTCTTCTGATTTTCTGACTACTGTGTTTATTTTGATTTATGACTGACCCAAGGTACTGGAAGTCTTTGATTATTTCAGTGTCTTTACCATTGAAGTTAAAGTTGTGTAAATCATCTGTGATCGTTATTTTTGCTTTCTTGATGTTCAGCTTTAATAAACTGTAACCCTGTTTTTGCACTTTCTGCCTTGACTTTTGTCAGTAGTCCTTTCAAGTCTTTGTTATTTTCTGCTAATAGTATGGTGTCATCTACATACCTTAAATTGTTGATGTTTCTTCCTCCAATTTTCACACCTCTTTCCTCCAAGTCTAATGCACCTTTCCATAGGATAAGTTCTGTACTTGATCTGTATTCTTTTGTTAATATTGACTTCAGAAGACCAACTGAATCAGTAGGATTTCCCTATGTGCTGACTTCTCGTTCAGCAATTGATTTGGTGGGTTTACTCTGGTCAGGACTAACGAATAGATTTCCAGCCTTTATCTTCCTCTTGTGCTGTGGGGCTGAGGTGAGAACTTTTCTCAGTTGGCTGACATGCTGTGTGCAAACAGCTTCTCTTGTCAAGAACAAGAAATTTTGAAAATATTCTTCACCTCTCTGTCCCTACTCCCTGTTGGTCACTAATTTGAGTGCTGTAACAGAAGATTTATCTAGCTTCTGTAACTTCTGTTTATGAATCTATCCTCACTTCCCTTCTCAGACCTCTGCAAAATGAATGCTACTTTTTTAGTGCCACAACTTAGTATATGCTTAATATTTTAGCGTAGTCTCTGCTTGGTCAAAGCAGAATATTTCCATTATTTTTGAGAAATTAATTAGTTCCATAAGAGAGCTTTTCTGCAATGAAATGCCGAGGAGGACTGCACTTAAGCTACAGAACAGAGCAAAACACTTGGCAAAGCCAACTCCTTTTTCTTAGTCATCTTATAATCGAGATTATGAACCCTCTTAATCACACAAGCAAATCATGTTAAAGTTGAGTGGGAGCAACACTTTCAAGGACAAATCAACATAAGCTGTTGCCTTAAAAGAAAACCCTAAAGAATGTGGAGTATACATTATAAAAAGGCTTTTGCGTATTATAATAATTGACTGTCTGTTACACTTGCCTTTTGTTTTCTTGAGTGTTCAGGAAAAGAACAGGTTCTCCTCTCCTCCTCAGTCTGGAAAAAATTGATCTTAAGAGCACTTAATATAGAGCTTCGAGACTGTCTAGTATGGCCTTCCTCACTCTGGCACCCCCTTCTGCAGTATTCTGGACTGCAACTTCCCACAACCCCAGCCATGATGCCTGGGAGTTCTACCAAATGGGATATATGTCTGGTTGGGAAAGGAGCTCAGCAAGCCTGATCAGAGCTTTGGTAAGCATGAAGCCAGATTGCTAATTGCCCCACACAGGGGAAGAGTTCATTCCAGACTCTCCTGCATTTATTTTTTTTCTATAGGAAAAACCAGGCCTGACAGGTGTGTGTGAGGGGGGTACTTACCAGTGATGTATCCAAGTCTCAAGTCAGGTCTCAAGTCCCTGCCTTCAAGTCAAGTCTCAAGTTCTTGCAAGATAATTCAGGTCAAGTCTCAAGTCAAGCATCAAGTCTAGGACCCTTTCCGCAAATCACCTTTTCTCAATGCTGAGGTGCGGGGATCGCGCAAACAGCCTCCAGCGGGAGGCTCTCGTGTCCCCGCTGCTTCAGCTCCGCACGAGCTGCCTGCTCCTGAGCAGGCAGTGCGAGAGCCCTGCCTCTTCCTTCTGCAGTGCAGCCTGGGAGTTTCCCAGGCTGCACTGGGGCAGGAAGTGCGACTGCCGTGGCTCTAGAGGCTCCGCACGCATGGCACGTACATGTGGGGGCTTGGAGCAGTGCGCGATCACGCACCATTTTTGACTGAAAGCCGAAAAAGAAAAAAGGGGCATGAGCAGCGCCTGCCCTACCCCGGAGCGTTGTGCGATTGTGAGTGCATTGTGCAGATCACTCCTCACAATCATGCGACGCTCCATGCGCCCTTTCGCATGGGAAATGCTGTGTGAAAAGGGCCTAGGAGTCAACTTAACAGGGGGGGTGGGGATTAAGTTCTTAATTTCACCCTTCTCTTACTCTCCCTGCTCCTCCCTCTTATTGGCAACCTCCCACCGTCCAGTGCCTCCCCCTACTTCTCTTCATCCCCTTCTAACACCTCTCTCCAGTGTCAACAACAGCAATTCCTCACTCTCTTCCTGCACACATTGCAAATTTCACCCTTCTTCCAGATTCTTCTGCCTAGGAAAGCTCAATTGCTGCATATTGGTGTGGCCTGGTGATTCAGAATAGGACTACAACCAGGCTTGTTGCATATGTTTTTGTCTTTCTCAATAAAATCATTATTTGTTGATTGTTTTTTGACACCTATTGTAAAACTGGTGAATTTCATAGAAAATGATGATACACAAAATCTGAAATCCCTTGTAACAATTTTTAGCAGATCTGCCAGGGCAGTTCAAAACTGCCACCAGGCAAGACTGGAAAGAAAACCAGACTCCTCAGGAGCTGCTCCCGCACCCACCAAGCAGAGTAACCTTGAAGTGGGGGAGCAGAGGTGGAAAGTCCTCCAGCCTAGCCAGGCTCCAGGCTGTTCAGAAACCTTCCTCTGTTTCTGCCCTCCACCCACCACACCAACTCATTCTGACCCCCCTTCCTGCCTGCATTGCTTTCCTCTATGAACAATGTAGGCAAAGCCACTATGATATCTCTTTGGCAGCAGGAACTCAGGGAGGAGAGGGGGAGCGCGAGAAGAGCAAGAAAGTGGCCTCTTCATGAGCAGCAAGGGGCCTCTTTCTTCCTTAGCCCAAACCCACAACCCCTGCCCAGAGTTGCCTACCTGCTTAACCGACCTGCCTGTGCTTGCCCACCAGCTTCCTCTACATGTTCTACAGATCTGGTGCTGGTGAATGGCTGGGGTGGGGAGGAACTGGCCTGCTGCCCCATTTTTTCACCAAGCCTCTTAGGAAGAACTTATATCTTCAGTTTTGAGCATGCAGCTGTGTCAGTTGTGGGACTAGCAGTTGTTTTAAGTGTTGGACTAGAGGTTTATGGGAAACTAGAGTTCAGATCCCCACTCAGCCACAGAAACCCACTGGAGGACCATAGACAAGTCACACTCTCATGGCCTCAGAGAAGGGCAAGGGAAAACCTCCTCTGAACAAATCTTGCCAAGAAAACCCCATGATAGGTTCTCCTTAGAGTTGCCATAAATCAGAAATAGCTTAAAGGTGCCTAATAACAGGTACGCATCATGCTAAAAGTTATGCAAAAATGGGTTCAGTACATTTTTCTGTGGAAAATATAACTTGAAGTGGATCTACACTTTATGTTTAATTAATTAATTAATTTATTAATTAATCAATCACTTTTCTGCCTACCGGGATTCTAGGATACACAACAAAAAAGATAAAACAGATTCTTTAAAAACAGCTGAAAGCCCAGTTTTTAAAAACTAGTTTTAGAAGTGGACATTTTTTCAAAAAGATGAATAACAATAGTAATATACAGTTTTAAAACCACTTTTAAGGGCCAAAAGCCATGCAGAACGGCATAGTTTTAACTGCCCACTGGGAGGTTCCCAAGGATGGAGTCAGTCTGACTTTGCTTGAGAAGAAGCTCCACATTTATGGTCCTGCTTCAGAGAAAGCCCTGTCTTTTGTACTCTACAACTTAGCCTCTCAGGCTGGTGGGGCATACAATGAGTCCTTCATTGAGATTCTCAGATTGCTTTAAATAAAGGGGTGGAATGGATTGTCTTGCTGCATACACCTGGTTGCAGGTTTTGAATGCTTCCCAAAGTGGGGATGGAGGTAGGAAATCTCCTTGCAAGAAGAATATTAGCACAACAAGGAGAGACCACTTTTATCCCTGATTTGCTAGTTTTCTTTTTTCAAAGAATTTCCTTGACCTATTGGGGAAAATAGGGGAAAAAATGACATCTTCCCGTAGCTGACATTCTATTCTGTTATTCAGGATACCATACTTTCCAGTACATGAGAATTATCCAACATCAAGTTTCCCTTTCTCACTTTACTCTCTTTCTCAGGACTCCAGACTCACAAACTGGCTTTGCAGATTACCTTTTAGACCAACCTGCATTGCCAAGTATATTTTTAATGTACTAAAAGAAGAAAAGAGCCAAAGTCAATACTTTTTATGACCTGTTTAGTGCCAAACACCAGGTTAAGTTCCTGCTCCCTGTCCCATACTTCCTTCTGAGTCAGAGGCTTAGTTATAAGATTTACAGTAGAACAAGAATAGGAACTGAATAGTCCTCTAGATGTTGTTGGACTTTTACTCCCACCATTCTGCAACATCAGAGAGCCAGAATGGTTAGCAGTTTGAGAGCCGGACTAGGACTTTGGGAGACCAGGGTTTGAATCCCTGCTTGAACATGCAAACCCACCTTGGAAAAGTCGTACTCAGACTCAGGGGAGGGCACGAGCAATCTCCCTCTGAACAAATCTTGCCAAGAAAACCCTATGATATCTTCGCCTTAGGGTTGCCGTAAATTGGAAACAATTTGAAGGCACCCAACAATAACAAATCCCTCACCATTGGCTACAGCTGCTAGGAACTACAGATCAACAATATCAGGAAGGCTGCATGCTTCCCACTCCTGCAATAGAGCATGCTTTATTGTGCAGTCTGATAATACTTATTTAGAAGTAGGTCCCACTGTAGTGAAGTGTACTTGCAGAGAAGTGGGCATGATTACACTAGGGTTAATTATACTGCCCAGCTGATTATTTCTGATAATTGTATCAAAGAAATACAGCCAGCCCTCCACATTTGCAGGTTTAACTTTAATGGATTTGATTATCTGTGTGTTTCTCCAAACCATGTCCCCCCTCCTCAAGCACTTCTTTTCTGGGGAAACCTTCCCTCTCAGTGGCTCCAATCAGGCCATGCAGTCCTTTTAAAAACCTATTTCTGGTCCTCCTCCTCCACCTGCCGCAGCTTGACCAACTAAACATAGCTCACAGTTTGATTTCTCAGTACCACAAACCCTCTGCAGATGTCACACATGCACCCAAAGAAGGAGATGGATGAAAGAGAAGAAGTATAGGACCAGCATGCTGACCCATTCCTCTTCCCTCTCCTTTCCCTGACCTGGTTTGGACCCTGGATGTCTCTTCTCCTCACCATGCCTTGGCCTCCTTTACATACATGCGCACGTGTATGCGTGCACACACACACATTTTCATGTTTGCAATTTTTCCACTTTTGCATGGGTCATCTCCCTAACCTTAGTCAACGTGGAGGGCTGTGAAATATAATATGTATATTAGTGGGGGGAAACTCTCTCTACAGAAAACACATATTTGATGCCTGTTTAATATTTCTGGCCCAGGGCATGATGGCATATTTTAGCAACCAGTAATTGCTGGCTCAGGTCACTTACTCTGAGGGCTGTTAGTGTGCCAAAACAAACATGAAACTATTAAAGAGTCCTAGAAATCCTGAGTACCCAACCATGAGGAGGCTGTTCACTGTGTCTCTGCCTGATTCCATGTTTCAGTCAGAGAGCTGGGGGTGCATAATAATCATGGTGGTCTATTACTACACTGGCTGTGAATGAATCACTCAGCTGCTTGTGCTGCAGAAACAAAGGGCGTTTCCTAGGAATGTAATGTTAGTTTTCTTCTTGAAAGAAGAAACTAGAAAATATAACAATTTTTTCTCTCTCACTATGAGAAAGTCTCTAGAAACTATGCAGTTTTCGAAGACTATTTGCAATTCAAAATTTATTCTATGCAAAATTCACACTTGGCATTTGTTGCATTAAAAAAAAAGCATTTTCTGCATAGTAAACAGCATTTTCTGTGCAAAAGAACAACATTGATAAATAATGATGATAAATAAAATGATTGTATTTTCTGCACAGAAGATGCTGTTTTTTGCGCAAACAGCCACATGTGAATTGCACAGATAAGTCCTGAACCGTGAAGAGTCTTATTTTCTGAATATTTTTTAATTTTCTTCCCATCCCTCATGCTTGCAAAGATACAAATAACCTGGCACCAGTCAAAAGACATTGTGCAACTATTCCATCTTTTTCCTTCATGGATTTTTGTGTTACTGATGGTTTGTTTCTTTGACTCATTATTGTGCTTCATCAAATAATAGTGCTCAAGGTGGCTAGCATCATTTTAAAAAAAAGACTAAAAACAAATAAAGAATAGATTAAAAGCAAATTTTAAAAATTGACAAGATATCAAAACCATTAAAATAATACTGTTTATCAAGGAATAATTAGTGAAGCTATTTGAAAGATCAACTTGGAGGTGTGTGTTTTAACACTGTTCATAAAAGCTGAAAAAGTGGCAACTGTGGTGGGAGAAATGTGAGGTATAAAGTGAATTTGTATGAATAAATAACCAGAAAAGCACTAGAGAATGCCCCCTCCAGAATGCTCATCAGGTATGTCCTCTCACACTTATCCCTTCCAGAAATAAGTGTTCGCACAAGTTCTGCTCCTGTGTCTGTTGCTGTTGTGATATGACATTCTTAATGGCATTTTTAAAATTCTCTGTCACCCTAGGTGCCTGTTAGGTCAAATGTGTGGTTCATAAATGTTTTAAATACTGTGTCATCCAGTGTATCGGCTTTCAGCACTTCTGTCCCAGCGCTCAACAAATCAGACCACTTAAAGCAAAGTGGGGAGTTTTGGGCCCTTGGGCCAAAGTCCAGTCCTTTTATGTTCCCTGGAAAGCCACAATCCCTTCCCATGACACCATCATTTTCTTGTTTTCCAGATTTTGTATGGGTTTCGCCCCTCTTCTAAAAAGCTGAACTGCCTCTCCTGAGGCTCTGTTATTCAAAGGAAGGAGTTTGTGCTTTAAAAAAGTCGATATCATTGGCTCTGCAATTTTTCCCTGCACACAGCTGGAACATGATTCCTGAGAGCTTCTGAAATGGAACTCAGCTGAAAGTCTTTCCCCATTCCTGAATTAACACACAGTATAGGTGTTGGCTCAGTAATAAGCCTTGCTCACGTCACTTCTGCAGAAATACACAGATGCTGGCATTCTCTTAGTGATAAGCGTAGGTGCAGCTTGTGCTATACATGTGCAGAGTGATTTTTTTAATGGTGTGTAACAGTCATATCCAGCTGATAGCAGTGTAATTGGAGTTATGCATATACGTGTTATCATACTGAAGTTCACAGAGTAGCATGTGAATGTGCATTGCACTTCTCCATTGTATTTGCACATTGTGGACTGCACTTGAGCGATAATAATAATAATAATAATAATAATAATAATAATAATAATAATAATTATTATTTCTATCCCGCCTCTCCACATGGATCGAGGGTGTCAGCCATAGATTCTGAGCATTGATCCAGATATGTTGTGCTAGTTGGTATTCAGTATGCAGTGAGCCCTCCACTTTTGTCAGGATTAGGAATGAAAGACCTCTGCAAAAGAGGAAAAACACAAATAAAAATAAAAACTGTAAACAATATTTTCGTTAACCTGAGATCACTTCTTTAGGAATCTCTAGGTCCTCCAGTGTTTCTCTGTGGTCCACTTCCAGCAGAAATGGACCATAGAGTCATGCTGGAGAACCTAGTAATACCTAGAGAAGTGTTCTCTCTAGGAATCTCTAGATCTTCCAGTGAGCTGGAGTAGCTAGAGATTCCTAAAGAGAACAGATTTTTCCATGGCAGGGGCAAATTGGGTGATTTTTTTAAAAAAAATAAATGAATTTTAAAAAATTAAATAACTTATAAATATATCAAATCCTTGAGTGCTGACCCCACAGAAGTGGAAGGCCCACTGTAGTTTCATAACATGTCTCCACTGGCAGATAGTTACCCTGTGCTGAAGCAATATATCCTATATTGCTCACTCAGGGTATCTCCTCTTTTTTTCTTTTATTATTATTATATTTTATTTGAAAGATGCATTTATATTCCAAAACATAGTTTCGGCTATCTTTACAATTCTGTATATAAATCTATTTAACCAAGAAAAAGAAGAAAAATATATGTATAGGGTTACAAAAATAGAATATGAGATTGTCCGTTTAAAATAATGAGAGAGTAAGGGTAATATATTTCCTTAACTATCTTAAGTAATTAATTCCTTATCTGACAAAAACACAATGTATTATAAACACCTCCAAATTCTATTACATTGTTCACACTAAATCTGTAAAAGTCTATGTAAAGAGAGAAAGGATAGAAAAGAGGAAAAGAGAAAAAGAAGAACAGAAGAACTACTGTGTCTCACCTATTTTTCTCTCCATATTTTTTTTAATACACTCCCATTCCTCATTTACTTTTGTCATATTTTGGTTACTTAACATACAGGTTGGCATATCTATTTGAAACATTTCAAATATTTTTACGATCCAATTTTTAATAGTTGGATTGTTTGACTTTCTCTTTCCACTTCCTGGTATATAATATTCTTGCAACCATTGCAAAATAAATCAAGATTCTACCATACTTCGATTCCTTTCAATATATTTTAACAAGTACAGTTCTGGAGACGTAGAGAATTTAAACCTTAATATTTTAGTAATAAGATTATGTATTTCTTTCCAGTAGTCTTTTGCTTTTTGACAGAGCCACCACATATGATAGAACATACACTTTTTATCTTGGCACTTCAAGCATTGATCCGATGTTGTTTTATAGATCTTAGCTAATTTTACTGGTGTTAAATGCCAGTGAAATAGCATTTTATAATAATTTTCTTTCAGTGCTTGAGCACCTTGTAAATTTTATATTTTTCAACCATGCTTTTCCCCAATCTTCTAATAGATATTTTCCCTAATATTTTGAGCCCATTTAATCATATTATGTTTAATAGTTTCTTCTTCCGGATCTATATTGATTATTTTTTGATTATATATTTTTGTTTATATATTTATATGTAATCATTATATATTTTGATATTTTGATTATCTTTTGCTTGCAAAATAGTATCAAATTGATTGGGCTTCACTTCTATACCTTCCAATTTTAAAATCAGTTTTATATTTTTCTTTAATCTGTTTATACTGTAACCAATGGCATTCAAATCCATCTTTCTATAAATCTTCCAGAAGCATCATCTTATCTCTTAATGAGTTTTTGATCAGTACATCATTATAAATTAACCAGTGGGTCTTACGTACGTACTCTTGCTTATGAAGAGCCTCTTGACAGGATATCTAGAGTGGAGTTTTTAAGCAGAGTTTCTTTCTGTAGTGTTTCTCAGTCTTAAGTAGGGGCCTCCTTATACTATGTTTATTAAAATCCTTATCAGAATAAGCTTTATCATACCAAATATACCCATGCCATCCATAGGGCAGGTTAAAGCCCTCAAGTTGTACTCTTCTGTTATTTTCTAGCTTGACCCAGTTGAATATAAGATCCAATATCCAATATAAGGCACAGGCATGGTGATAGATTTTTAAGTTTACTGATCCTAAACCCCTGCCCTCTTTAACATCTGACAAGGTACTCTACTTAACCCTAGCTCTTTTGCCCTGCCAAATAAATGTCTTTAACTCATACCATATTTGAAAAGGTCTTTCTGTTTTGTAATAGGTAAATTTTGAAAATGATGCATCATTTTAGGGAGAATGTTTGCTTTGATTGTGGCTATTCGCCCTAATAATGATGAATTAATTTTAGTAAATTTCTGGAGGTCCTCCTTAATTTTATTCCAAGTGGGTTTATAATTGTGATCATGTAAGTCTACATTTTAGAGATTCCTATTCCTATTGCTTTCTTCTTTATCTGAAAATTGAAATTTTTCAGATTTTTTTTGTTCCTTACATGATCAGTGCTTTGTGCAAGGATATATTATAATAACCCACTTAGTTTAGATTGTTCCATATATTTTGATGTTTTAAAAATATGTCGCCATAGCTGATATCCTTTTAGAGTTTAGCTTGTGTAACTGCTATTTTTAATAGATGTGTTCTGCTCAATCCCTGCCCCAGCTTCAAGCTGTTCTTTTTCCCCCTCTGTATGACTTTCAGATTTATTTCATGCTGTTTTCCCCCCTGTTTTGTTCATTACTGTGGCAGTTGCGAAATAAAATCAAGTGTGAGAAGAAAGTAATAGTGATAAGGCATTGTGAAACAGCTGAAGAAAATGATGGGTTTAATTCTAATTTGTCTGTGTTGAATTGAATTGAATTCTAAAGAACAACACTTTTTAATGAAATATTTGTCATAAAGCCTTACTGCTCAATCAAAATTAAGCTTAGATATTTGTTACTTCACTTTAACTCTCACCTTTGATTCTCCCTCCTGCTTGATGAAATTTAAGGGTAAACTTTTTTGGGGTAAGGCTTAGTTTTGGTTAGCCTTCTATTTGATGGGCTGTTCTGTCGATGTCCAGCTTCAAGATACAGAGCTGTTTAAGAAGGGAGAGCAAAAGAGGGCTTGAAGTTGTTCCCTGACAGTATTTGGATGGCAGACTGAACAATGGACATACCAGCTTACCTCATCTTCCCTGCTACGATAAGAGAGGAATAGGATTTCCAGGTCAAGACTTTTTCAACCCCTGAGATTTCAGGCCAGAATCTGAGACCTAGGAACAACTCCTTTTGATGCCAGAGAAGATGACCTCTGGTGATATATGCATAGAACTTTCAGGGCATTGCTCTCTTCCTGTGATTCCTTCTCCTGCTCTGAGCATTGGAACTGAGAGGTTGGGCCCTGGGATTTAGCAACTATAGAGATGAACTCTTAGAAATGAGTGAAGAATTTGTTTGGTTTGCATTTGAATTTTTTCCCCTTTTCTTCCACTCAAGAAGTGACGTGCAAAGCAGAATATAATGAACTTTTAGGTTATACATTCCTACATATTTTATTCTGATGTTATCTATGTAAAGGAAAAGAAGTCCATTAGGGAAATATGCATCAAAATGCATAGGTAAGGGAAAGTAGCTTACTGAAAAATGTATACAGGCTGAGCATCCCTAATCCAGAAATCTCAATTGCAAAAATCTGCAAAACCTAAAACTTTTTGCCACCAGCTGCCCATTTCCACCTTTGAGACAACAGCTGCAGTGCTCTTGCTGCTTTATCCCTCAGATCCTCAGTCTCTCTCCAGCCCTGTGTCTCATATACAACACAAGCAGCAAATGAACAAGGTGTGAGGCTAGAGAGAGGTGAGGATCTGTGAAATGACAGGAATCGATGCATAATGCTTGTTACAAACCCACACCTGCCACCATTTCACAGATCCTCATGTCTCTCCCCAGCCTCACATCTCTCTCCAGTCTCACATCTCATTTGTTCTCTATTTCTGTTGTGTATGAGATACAAGATTGGAGAGAGACTGAGGATATAAAAACCTGATACTTGTATTCAAAAAACAAATACCATACTTTACAAGAGATCTCCGGGGAGCCCACCAGTTGCCCACTTCCACCTTCGAGGTGGTGGCTGCAATGTTCCTGCTTGCTTGTTGGTGGGCTTCCCAAAGATCTCCTGTATTGTATGTGTATGCAAATACAGTTATTCCCCCACCCCACCCCCGCAAAAAAACACAAAATTTTCTTCTGGTCCACAACATTTCAGATAGGGGATACTTAGCCTGTGGAAGGAGAAATCACTTTTAAAAATGTGTACACTAGGAAGAAATAGAAAACAAGCCTTACAAATTTTGATGCATCTGAAAAATTCACATAAAAACATGGATAAATTTTCATCCATACTTTCAAAACGACTTTCACACACTGATGCAGAAAGTTGGGTGAAGATGTACTTGGAACTAAAAAAAGCAAAACAGATAAACTTGTTTATCCCAATAGTACTTCTCTTTAAATTATAGCAATTATTCCTAAAAATGTTCACCTACAGTTTTCAGAGTACAGGGCAAAGGTGAGCAAAGTGCCGTACCTCCACTGGATGTGGTCCTTCAGACCTCCAAAGCCTATATATACATATACATATACCAGGATTTCTGACCGACCTCCCATGTGATTCAAAAGCCCCAGTAGGTGTGCTCCTCCAACCCTTTACCATACCTTATAAAACCAACCAGAATCCCCCCCCCACCAGCAGCTGGTTTTTGGCTGATTTTGGGGTGATTCTGGCATGTTTTTAAGATATATAGGGAGTTGGAGGAGCAAACCTGCTACATTTAGCAGTGAGCTGTTTGGAGGACGGCAAAAATCACCCAGTTTTTTTTTAATTGCAAAGTTCAGAGGCTCTTGCATGTCGGAAGAGTCCACCAGGGGGTGGAGGGATGAAAATTGACCTTCGCCCCTGTGTCAAAAAGAGGCTCATCCTTTTTTTAAACCATGTAAGATTTCTCCTTGCAGTCAATTAATATCCATTTCAAGCATCACACATTTTCCTTTACGCTGTTAGATTTGACTCAGGATGGGACTGCCCTTTCTGGGTAAGGCTAGTGCTTCTAAGATTCCCTCATACCTGTCAGGTATAACATAAGCAAAGTCAAGACATTCTGATGTGTCCATTTCCCTGCCTTTGAGATGATGTTACTGCTCATGAAGGGGAACTCACTGGTATTTAGAACTTTTCATAGACTGGTAGATGCATCAAACTCATTGTCTTAATTTCTGAAGCTGCCCGGGCTCCCTACAGTTGGCTATCCGCTTTCATGAGGGTTGGGACACAGGACCCTCACAAAAGTGGAAAAATTGTGAATATTCCCCACTCTTGTCCAAGCAGGCAAGGGAATGTATGTGCACACCTTCACTCCTCATGGTCCCCCTCCCATTCCCTTGTTGCCCAAGCGAGCAAGGCATTGCATGCGTGTGTCTTCCCTCCTTCTTTCTCTTTCCATCCGCTTGTCACCCAAGCAAGGGAACACTTGTGTGCACCTTCCCTCCACATGCTCCCCCTCCCATCCCCTTGTTGCCCCAGCAAGAGATCACATATGTGTATCTTCTCTCATCACATGCCCTTGTTGCCTGAGCAAGTGAGTGAGGGAACGCACACATGTGCGTACCTTCCTTGTGCTCCCTCTCCTTGCCGCCAAGCTAGTAAGGAAATGCACACACGCACCTTCCCTCCTTATGCACTCTCATCCCCTTGTCACTCACCAGAATGAGTGAGGGAGCACATGTGCACACCTTGCAAATAATCAAATTCATGAAAGTCGAACTCACAAACTTGCGATTTTGACCTTCACGATTTGATTATTTGTGAGCTGCCTGTGCCCCACCATTCTCCTTCTCCCATTCCCTTGCCCTTTGCCTTGGCGCATGTACCTTCCTTCTCTATAGCTGGGTAATGGGAGGGGGAGCACTGCATGAGGAAAAGGAAGATACATGCTCATCTTCCCTCCCCCATTTCCTTGCCTTTTGCTCATGTGCGGAGCAGGCACACCAAGGCAAAAGGCGAGAGAATGGGAGGGAGAGCACCACATGCAGATAATGACAGCACATGTATGCCCCCCCCCATTCCCTTTTCTTGTGCCTCTACATGGAGATGCCACTGAGGGAAAAAGGCAAGGGAGTGGGACAGGGGCACTGCACATGGAGAAGGACAATGCACGCATTCCCCATTCCCTTGCCTTTTCCCCAGGCACTGAAATGTGTGCTGAGGCGAAAAGGCAAGGAGATTAGAGGGGGGAGCACTGTGCATGAGGAAAGACAGTGCATGCATGTCTTTTCACTCCATTAGCTTACCTGTTGTCCAAGTGTGGAGATGCGTGCCGAGGCAGAAGGCAAGGGAATGGGAGGCACCATGTGTGGAGAAGGACAGCCCGTACATATCTTTCCTCTCCATTCCCTTGCCTTTTGCTCAGGTGCAGAGACAGGCACTGAGGCAAAAAGGCAAGAGAAGGGGAGGGGGAACAGCACACACAGAGAAGGACAGTGTGCACATTCCCTCCTCCTCCCCATTCCCTTACCGTTTGCCCAGGCACAGAGAAGGAAGGCATGTGCATGCCAAAGGGCAAGAGAATGGGAAGGAGAGCATTGGGGGGGGGGGAGTTATTTTTTAAAAAGATTTTATTTGTTAAAAATTGTACATGAAAAAACATAACAAAACAAATATAAACAAAGACACAAACAAAGCATATTATACAAACTGTACATATATACAAAATACAAAATACATACCATGAAAACATTTACTTCTTTTAGCTAGATACTTATTAGAATAGCTTTTAATATTACTTCCCACTCCGACATTAGAACAAGTTTACCATAATCCATTTCATTTTTGGTCTTTATATTCTTTGATCTTCTTTGATATTCTCTATTCTAGAGTATTTCAAAAGTCAATATTCACCATCTTGGCAACCTTCCATGAATTCTTGTAATACTTTGTTACATTATCCCATTGTTTTACAAATTTTTCTTTGCTCTCCCCTCTTATTATGTATGTTAACCTATCCATCTGAATCATATCATACAATTTTATTTCCCATTCTTCTATTGATGGCATTTTCCCCAGTTTCCATTTTTGAGCAATAACCATTCTTGCTGCTGCTGCCATATAAAACAATTGTTTTCCAGCTTTTTTATCTAATTCCTCATCCATTATTGATAACAAATATATTTCTGGTGCCATTTCATATCTTATGCCCAACATTTTTTCTATTCGTAAGTGAATAGACTTCCAAGAATCTTTTACTATTTTACACGACCACCATGAATGATAAAAGGTTCCTATTTCTGAGCCACATTTCCAACACTTATTTGAACATTTATTAGATATTTTTGCCAACCTTTCCGGTGTTAAATGCCATCTCAAATACATTTTATATAAATTTTCTTTTATATCTTGGCAGGTGGTATATTTTATTCTTTTTAGCCATAATTTCTCCCACTGTTCCATCGAAATTTGGTGGGAGAAATTTTGGGCCCGTTTTATCGTAGATTGTTTGATAATTTCTTCTGCTGTGGACCATCGTAATAACACTTTATATACAGAGAAGATGGCTTTAGGTTTCCCTGAATACATTATTACGGTTAACTCTTCATCTTTTATTTGAAATCCATTGAGTCTAATGTCACTTCTTAGTTTTTCCTAAGTTGTCTGTATAAGAGCCAGTGGCATTTAATATCAGATTCATTTATCTCTTGTTGGGATTTAATTCTGATTTGTTCTTTTTGCCTCTCCACCATGTCTTCATATTTTATCCACTTATCAAACAATATATTTTCTTTGTTATAAAAAGCCTCATGGGGGGTTTTCATACAGGCTCTTATAACATACTTTCTCCATATCTTTAACAATGCTTTTCTTAAGTAGTGACAATTAAACTCTTTGTTATTTTTTCCTTTATTATACCAAAGATAGTAATGCCATCCCAACCACAGTCCATCTCCCTCTAAATTTATTAATTTGGTATTCTCTAGTTTGATCCACTCTTGCACCCAATTCAAACAACACACATGATAATTCAACATCAAATTTGGTAAAGCTAATCCCCCTCTTTCTTTGGCATCTTCTAATATTTTCATTTTTACTCTTGGCTTCCTTCCACCCCATATAAATTTAACAATTTCTTTTTGCCAAGCCTAAGTAACCTTATCACATTGAATAATAGGAATCGTTTGGAAAAGATAAAGGATTTTTGGGAGTATTGACATCTTAACCATGGCTATTTTCCCCAACCATGATAATTTTAAATTACTCCAATTCTTTAGATCTTTCAAAATAGTTTTCCAAGTTCTTTCATAGTTGTTTTTAAAAAGATCAGAAATCCTATTTGTAATCGTAATACCTAGATATTTAACTTTTTTGACAATTGTGTAACCTGTAATCTGTGATATTTGATTTCTCTCCTCTTCTTTCATATTTTTTGTCAGGGCAATCGTCTTCTCATTATTAATTTTCGAACCCGAATGTTTCCCAAAATCTCTGAAGACATCTTTCAAAACAGTTAAGCTTTCACTCACATTTTCCAAAGTAACCACCAAATCATCAGCAAATGCCCGTATTTTGTATTCATTACCTTGTATCTTAATTCCTTTAATTGTTTTGGCATTTTTAATATTTATTATCAATGCTTCTATTGCCAGTAAAAACAAAAGTGGAGATAGAGGACATCCCTGACGTGTTCGTCTATATATTTTAAATCTTTCAGTTTTTTGGCCATTTACAATTATTTGTGCATATTGGGTAGAATAGATAGACTTAATCCAATTTACAAAATTTGATCCCATCTTCATTTCCTGATAAATTCTAATTAGAAATTCCCAATTTACAGTGTCAAAGGCCTTCTCTATATCTAAAAAAAGAGCAATCAGTTTTCTCCGGGGGTGATTCTCGCACAGTTCTAAAATATTGATTATATTCCTTATATTATCTTTTATCTGTCTTCCCGAAAGAAATCCTGTTTGCTCTTCAGATGTCAAGTCTATGAGAATTTTCTTTAGTCTATTAGCTAATATCGCGGTAAACAGTTTGTAACCTGTGTTCAATAATGATATTGGTCTGTAGTTTTTTATATTAAGCGGAATGGATTTTAACTCCACAAAAAAGGAAAAAATATTTCATTATATAGAAAAGAAAAAATTGGATGTGATCTCTCTTCAAGAAATTTGAGTACAGTCATCGAAAATCCATTTGATTCAAAATAAAAAATTAGGAAATGAATATGTGTTGGTCCCTAAAACAAAAAAAATGAGGTGTAGTATTATATGTGAACCCAGGTATAAACTCTAAAGAAATTCTCAAAGATGAAGCAGGACGGTATATCGCAGTAGAAATTAACTGGCAAAATCAAAAAATATTGGTAATTGGTATATATGGTCCACACAAAAAACGAGAAAATTTTTATAAAGAATTAAATAAAAACATTGCAGATTTAAGCTATCATAAATTAATTTTTCTGGGAGATTGGAATGGGGTGGTAAATCCAAGTATAGATAGGAAATCAGGGAAAAATATAAAAGAAAAACAAGGAAAACTGCCTAGTTCATTTGAGGTTATGATAGAGAACTTTGATTTAATAGATATATGGAGATATCTATATGGATTAAGTGGAGACTATACATTTTATTCTGATCCCCATGCATCATTATCACAGACTGATATGTTTTTTGTTTCTAGTTCTTTAATACAAATGGTTAACAAACAAGAGATTTTACCGCGGTTTCTTTCAGATCATAATCCAATATTGATGATTCTAAAAAAAAGGTCAGAGGGAATATTTAAATGGAGATTAAAAGAAAAATTATTATTGGGGGAGAAATTAATAAATAGAATAAGTAAACAGATTAAAGAATATTTTGAAGAAAATCTTAATAATGAAGTGAATTTGGCAACGGTATGGGATGCTAAGAAAACAGTAATTAGAGGATATCTTATTCAATATAACTCAGAAGTCAATAGGAAAAAATGAGAGAATATCCAGGAATTAAAGGAAGAGATGAGGAAGATGGAAGGGAAATTAAATGAAGATCCAACGAATAAGGAAATACGAAAAGATTTAAGGATATTACAAAAGCAATTAGAAACGCAATTAGATATGGAACTTTATGAAAAATTGACATATCTTAGACAAAATCATTTCCAATGGGTAAATAAGGCAGGAAAATGGTTGGCACTAAGATTGAAAAAGAAAAATGAGAAAACTTAGATTATCAAATTAAAAAGTGGAGAGACAATATATACAGATCCCCAGAAGATTAAGAAAATTATCACAAACTATTTTGCAATGTTATATAAGAAACAAGAGATTAAAGATGGAATGATAGAAACATATATTTTGCACCAAAATTTAACAACTTTATCAGAAGATCAATGGGAAAGTTTAAATAAGCCAATCACTTTGGTAGAAGTGATGGAAGCAACTCACAAGGTGAAAAAAGGGAAATCCCTGGGACCAGATGGTTACATAGCGGCTTTCTATAAATCATTCTATCAAGAAGTGGCACCCATATTACAAAAGCTAATGAATGATGCATTACAAGGGAACATCCCAGAATCATGGAAAGAGGCGGACATAACATTGTTACATAAAGAGGGAAGAGATCCATTATTTGCAGGTTTTCAACTTTCACAAGGGTTCTACACACTGAACCGTTGTGAAAGTGGAGAGGCCGCTGTAGTTCAAAACAAGAATCTGAGAAATGAGTGAATGAATTGGTTTATTTCAGTCACAGTCAATCATGAGAACTGTTTGGCTCTGTAGCCTTTTGTAGTTTGTTGATGGTTAAGGGGCATTAAATTATACACCTAAAGAGGTGTATTCTTGGTTTCTGTTGCATGGGGATGAAGTTTTGTGTCATACTGAAGATGTTTACATGGTTGCATCTGATACTTTTGTCTTTGTTTTTTGATTTAGCACAGTGCTGCCATGTTCTTCATAGACTTCCACACTATGGAGCTTATACAAGAATTGCCTCTGAATTTTCACATTCCAGGTGTTAAGGGGAACACCAAAGAGCAAAACTACAGGTTTTGTGCAGCAACTGCTGCCCCATTTCTCCCCTTCTTAACATCAAATGTGATGTCATGCTGAGCATTGTCCCTGACTCCAGCCAGTGATATGAGGCAGTGAGAGGACAATGCATAGCATGATAACATGACACGATGGGTTGTACATAATTATGGTGTTATAATAAAGTAGCAGCAGAGGAAAAGAGAGAAGCAGCAGCACTGGCAGTAGCTCTTAATTCTTCTCTCATGTAACATCTCAGTCTGCTCTAAATCATCCATTTGGAAGAAATCCATTAGTCTTCAAATCCTCTATGGAAAGACTGTGTAAATAGAACCATAATAAACCATTTGTTTGCATGGCTATAATAGTTAAATTAGAGATGGCAACTGCATCAGGGCCAGGGGCCAATTTCACCTCCAGACCCCCCCTTTGACTGATTGCAGCCCCTCCCACAGCAAGCCCAAATACTTCCATTTTTTTCTACAGTGTCTTTCAAAATGGCATTCAGAGGGAAGATCACATTTTGAGATAAACTGATATGCAAACCAATGATACTGAGGAGTAATGGGGGATTGCCTGAGAGCTGGTGTGGGTGGGGTGAAGGAATTTCTATACATTTTCATGGGGTTGGAGTGCTTTCTATGCAGTTTTTGAGTAAAAATTGCCCCCAAATCATGGCCAATATATTTAAAAATATTTTGGGAACTTTGTGAGACTGGTGGGAAGTTCAGGGGCCACAAAAATGGGGTCCAAGGGCCACATACAGCCCACAAGGCACACTTCCCCCATCCCTGATTGAGGCAGTGAAGTATGCTACAGAAACCATGGTAAATCCATTTTAGAGTGAAAACTTTTCTTTTAATTCAGCTTTGTTAATGTAACATGCTGTTATAATGCTGTTAAGGCTTAATTGTGTCATTGAGGATTTTCATGGTGATTGATACAGGCCCATTATCTTTCTTGACTGAACAATGCTTGCTTACAAAGAGTCTTGGATAGTTGTTGAAAGACTACATTTGTGCCTGCTGTCTCAGCTCACTGGCTTTCTTTTTCCAGTGCAGAGTTGTGATGGTCAAGAAAAAAAAATGGAAAAATTTGTATCAAAAATATTCCCTATTTTTTCTGCAGAAAAAAATCTTAAGATTTTTAAAAAGGGTTTTCCATGATTTTTTTCCATTTTCCCCCACCCTGGGCCTTTGCATCTCTACCTTGGTGCAATTTTATCCATGGGAGAATACTTGAATACCAAAGGTGATCTTGCAGGCTTTTTAATTTATTTGCTGATAAAATAAAATAATTTTCTCTTAATAAAGGAAATGGAGGATTTCTTCTAGTTAAAGCAACAAATGTAAATAAACTAAAGACATTACCTCATTTTATAATTTACAACATTTTCAAACTGCATGCTGCAAGGCAAAGTATAAAGTATGCTGTGAATAATCTGTTCAGTTTGATTTTTGGATACTATCTCTGCATTGCTCCAAGCCCGGGGGATCCTTTCCACATGAGTTACTCTGTCAGTCTAAAAGGAGTAACAACTTGTACAGTGGGCCCTCTTTTCACATGACCTCGGTTGACGCTGCTGGTTGTATACGTATTGCATCCATTGATAATAATGAGACATCAACACTTCGCGTTTTTTGTTTTACATGGGAAAACATGTATTATTTTACATGGGACCCTCCCATCTATGGTGGGCACACTTTACACTGACTATGTCATATGGAAAGCTAGATTGACTCAGAAGAGTATAAAAAATGGAGGAAGCAACATCAACAATTGAGGTTCTGGGCACCTCAATTCAAGGAGAATATCGACAAGCTAGAGCGTGTCCGGATGAGGGTAACCAAATTGGTGAAGGGTCTGGAAACCATGCCCTATGAGCAGCGGCTTAGGGAGCTGGGGATGTTTAGTCTGCAGAAGAGAAGGTTAAGAGGGGACATGATAGCCATGTTTAAATATTTGAAGGGATGTCACGTTGAGGAGGGAGCAGGCTTGTTTTCCACTACTCTAGAGACTAGGACAGTGGATTCAAGCTCCAGGAAAGGAGATTCCACCTGAACCTTAGGAAGAACTTCCTGACGGTCAGAGCTGTCTGGCAGTGGAATATGCTGCCACAGAGTGTGGTGGAGTCTCCTTCTTTGGAGGTTTTTTTAAGCGGAGTCTGGATGGCCATCTGTTGGGAATGTTTTGATGTGTATACCTGCATAGCAGGGGGTTGGACTGGATGGCCCCTGTTGGTCTCTTCCAACTCTATGATTCTATGATATGCAGATGAAAAAAAAAAAGCGGACTTCTGTAAACTTAAGGAGCTGCTGGCTGAAATTCCATGGTCAAGAATAGTGAAAGAGAAAGGAGTTCAGGAGGCATGGGAGTTCCTTAAAAGGGAGATACTGAAGGCACAGTCTAAAACTGTACCAATAAGGAGGAAAAATGGAAGGCATCTGAAGAAACCGGAATGGTTGACTAAAGAACTCTCAGCTGAGCTAAGCGTTAAGAGAAACGTGTACAGGAAATGGAAGAGGGGGGAAACCACCAAAGAAGAATTTAAGCAAGTAGCCAGGAGATGTAGGGAGAAGGTCAGAAAGGCTAAAGCACAGAACGAACTTAGGCTGGCCAGAGACATTAAAAACAATAAAAAGGGCTTTTTTAAATATGTCCGCAGCAAAAGGAAAAAGAAGGAGACGATAGGGTCGCTGTGCAGAGAAGGTGGTGAATTACTAACAGGGGGAAGAGAAAAGGCAGAACTACTTAACACCTTCTTTGCCTCAGTTTTTTCCCAGAAGGATACAAGCTCTCAACCTGGCGGTTGGGGAGCAGGTGAGGAAGCAGGGGAAATGAGGCACATAATAGGTAGAGAGGTGGTACAGAAATACCTGGCCACACTGGATGAATTCAAGTCTCCAGGGCCAGATGAATTGCATCCTAGGATATTAAAAGAACTGGCAGAGGTCATTTCGGAACCGCTTGCTATAATCTTTGAGAAATCTTGGAGGACAGGAGAAGTTCCAGCAGACTGGAAGAGGGCAAATGTTGTCCCCATCTTCAAGAAGGGAAAAAAAGAGGACCCAAATAATTATCGCCCAGTCAGCCTGACATCGGTACCCGGAAAGATTCTGGAGCAGATCATTAAGCAGTCAGTTTCTGATCACTTAGAAAGCAATGCGGTAATCATGAGAAGTCAACATGGATTTCTCAAAAATAAGTCATGCCAGACTAATCTTATCTCTTTTTATGATAGAGTTACTAGCTTGATAGATGAAGGGAATGCTGTGGATGTAGCATATCTCGATTTCAGTGAGGCCTTTGACAAAGTTCCCCATGACATTCTTGCAAAGAAGCTAGTAAAATGCGGGCTGGACAGAGCTACTGTCATGTGGACCTGTAACTGGTTGACTGACCGTTCCCAAAGGGTGCTCACCAATGGCTGCTTTTCATCCTGGAGAGAAGTGACTAGCGGGGTGCCACAGGGTTCTGTCCTGGGCCCAGTGCTGTTCAATATTTTCATCAACAACTTGGATGAAGGAATAGAGGGCATGCTCATCAAATTTGCAGATGACACGAAATTGGGAGGGGTTGCTAATAGCCCAGAGGACAGGATCAAAATTCAAAATGACCTGGACAGATTGGAGAGCTGGGCCAAGGCTAACAAAATGAAATTCAACAGAGAGAAGTGTAAGGTCCTACACTTAGGTAGAAAAAATGGAATGCAGAAATATAGGATGGGGGACACGTGGCTGGATGGCAGTACGTGTGAAAGGGATCTAGGAGTCCTAATAGACCACAAGCTGAACATGAGTCAGCAGTGTGATGCGGCAGCCAAGAAAGCCAATGCAATTCTCGGCTGCATCAATAGGAGTATGGTGTCTAGATGGAGGGAGGTACTGGTACCACTCTACTCTGCTTTGGTTAGACCTCATCTTGAATCCTGTGTCCAGTTCTGGGCACCCCAGTTCAAGAAGGACATGGTCAAGCTGGAGCAGGTCCAGAGGAGGGCGACCAAAATGGTGAAGGGCCTGGAAGCCATGCCCTATGAGGATAGACTTAAAGAGCTGGGTATGTTCAGTCTGCAGAAGAGAAGGTTAAGAGGGGACATGATAGCCATGTTTAAATATTTGAAGGGATGCCATGTAGAGGAGGGAGAGGGCTTGTTTTCTGCTGCTCCAGATACCAGGACAGGGAGCAATGGATTCAAGCTGCAGGAAAGGAGATTCCACCTGAACCTCAGGAAGAACTTCCTGACAGTCAGGGCTGTCTGGCAGTGGAATATGCTGCCTCGGAGTGTGGTGGAGTCTCCTTCTTTGGAAGTTTTTAAGCAGAGGCTGGATGGCCATCTGTCGGGAGCGCTTTGAGGGTGTTCCTGCACGGCAGGGGGTTGGACTGGATGGCCCGTGTGGTCTCTTCCAACTCTACATTTCTATGATTCTATGATTCTATGATGACATCATGCTACTAGCAGAAAATAACAAAGACCTGAAAAGATTACCAAAGAAAGTCAAGGAAGAAAGTGCAAAGGCAAGTTTACAGTTGAACATTAAGAAAACAAAAATAGTGACCACGGAATACTTACGTTGCATGAAGAGGTTGAAATTGAAATAGTCCAAGATTTTCCACACCTTGGCTCAGTCATTAATTAGAACAGAAACTGCAGACAAGAAATCAGAAGATTATTAGGACTTGGAAGGACAGCTATGAAGGAATTAGTCAAGTTCCTGAAATGTAAAGATACATAATTGAATGCTAAAGTTAGGACTGTGTCATTGTATTTCCAATTTCTATGTATTGCTGTGAAAGCTGGACAGTGAAGAAAACTGATAAGAAGAAAACTATCTAATTTGAAACATAAAGCTGGAAGAGAATTCTCTGGATACCATGGTATTACCCCAAAAAGTGGGGGACCTTAAGGTCCTCCAGCAGTAACCATGCTTCCATGAAAATATCAGCTCAAAAAGGGAGGCCTGTGAGAAGTGGGATATTTTCACCAATGTATACCAATACTAACTATAGAACACCAGCTGGAAATTTTTAAAAATGTCCTTATTGGGGGAAATTCACAAATACACACAAACAGTCAAGCAGTCTCTCAACCATAAGGGGCTAGCAAAAGTAGAGGAGAGAAAGGTTGGCTAGTGAGAGTTTGAAGTGCAGTGGGTAATAGTTACCATTCCTGAGGAAGGGGACCATCGCTGGGAGGCTCAAACCTGAAGGCTTGTGAGTAGCCTAGGACTGGGGAACAAATGGACAGAGTGACAGCCTGCATCCAAGGGACTACAAGGGACTGCAAAATAGTTGTAGTTTAAATACCTTTTTTCTGCCCTGAGGGGAACATGAATGGCTCTCTGGTGGAGCCCACAAAGGGCGTCTGGAAAATTCTGATTGTCTCTAGTGGCAGATGACAAGCATAAAAGGAAATCATGATAGCTTGCTAATGACTGAAAAGGTGGGAGATAAAAGAAACAGTTTTCCTGGGACGAGGTAACAGGATACCAGCTTTTTGAAAGTTCCTTTTAGCAGCTTCACTTGCTATTGTTCTCTAGTTTTGGGTGCTTAAGAGGACAGTCTAAAACTCATTTCCACTGCATCCTCCTAAATCTATGACCTGGCCACGCTGAGGTTTCTTTTGTCTTAGCCTAGAAATTTCCAGCCAGAGTTCATCCCTTTTTACATAGCTTACAGCCACAAATCTAAGATTTACATTTATTTTATGCCAATTAAACACTACTTATAGCCAATTATACTGTATCACAGATTGAGGTATATGGCATGGTAACAATGGACTGCTAAAAAGACCAATAAATGGTGCCTAGAGCAAATTAAGCCTTAATTCTCCCTGGAAGCCAAAGTGACTAAACTGCGACTATCTTATTTTGGGCAGACCATGAGAAGACTTGACTCCCTAGAAAAGACAATAATGCTTATAGGAAAAGACAGTAAGGAAAAGAGGAAGACCCCATTACAAATGGATAGACTCAATCAAGGAAGCCGCCACAAGACTGGAGGATGGCTGTTGATGATAGTGACGTGGGGGTTTCTTATTAATAGAGTGTGATAAATCAAAGTTGGCTTGATGACAGTTAGCAGCAGCAGCAGTTTAATTAATCTGCCCTAATAAAATGGGAGTGGGTAACCTTTTTCTGCAGAGAACCATTTCCCTCAGGGTAATCTCTTAATGTCCACATAGCAGGAGCAGTAAGGTATGAAGCCAGTGGCAGAATAATAGCATCTTAAAAGTTGGAAGGGACCACAAGGGCCATCTAGCCCGACTCTCTTGCCATGCAGGAATATACGGCTAAAGCACTCCTGAAAAGTGCCCATGCAACATCTGTTTAAAGACCTCTAAAGGAGGAGGGTCCATTCCTCTCTGAGACAGTCTGTTCCACTATCCACAGTTCCTACCTCTTACAGTCCTGATTGACTCCTTCCGTAGAGATCCAGGCTAACCTGTGTGAGGCTCACTGCCTCTTTGTAAGGCAGAGAACGCAGGATTTCTCAAGAAGTCTCTGTATATCTGGAAAACTGGAAAGAGTCTGTTAGCCTTGTACAGGACAGAGGTATCCTGGATTTCAATGGAAGGTACTTTGCTGCTGCTAATGGGTTTGAAATTTTATTTCCTGTTGTTTACTACCCTTTGTCCCCAGGCTCCACATGGTTAAAAAGGGGCGTGACATGCAGTTGATATACCTCTAGACCATCTTAAATGACAACAGAGGCAATATGTGAGACAAATATCTTCCAACTTGAGCATTGTCAGTTTTCTTCTCCTATATGATTAACTCCTTTTCCTGATGAAGAAGCCCAGTAAAGCTTTGAAAACTTGCATGACCCATTTTGTACATTTTGGCTGGCCAATAAAGGTATCACTGATTTGTGGATTTTGGATTTTGTTGTATTTTGCTGCATGGCCAACATGGCTGCCCCTGAATATGGTTCCATGTATGTATGAGTAGCTCTGGGGACCAATGGGGCAGGGGCAGGGCAAGGTCCAGCAATGGGTACAGGATCTGAGGCAAAGGCTTCTTTCTTGCAGGGCTCTGGGTGACATTGCCTCCAGCTGACTTCTGGTTAGCACTGCCTCCCTCCTAGAAGTTTCTAGGAGAGAGATGCAGGTCTGAAACGATTGGTTCTGCAGGGCTTTTTAAATTCAAACAATGCTACTGGTTGCCCACACCTATACTAAAGGCCATTGTTACCCTGATTTCTGGGGGTCCCGGGAGGAACACCTCAATGTGCTCAAAATAATAGGGAATGGGAATTAGCTAGAGCACTAGTTAGCAATGCGAGAGACAGGGCAATGTAGCGAGATCTTGAACCCAATGTCTACGGGATCAGACCAAGTCAATAATCAAACAGAAGTTAATAATAGTTGTGGTTCTTTATTTATAAGGTTATAGCAAACGTACGCACTCACTCACTTAGAAAATTAAGAAATACTGCACAATTGCGCAGCCATGCACACAGTCCTAAGGAAATAAAGAGAGGAAAATAGATAGGGGATTTTCAGGAGGATTTTTGGGGAAATACTACACCTGGTCCTGTAGCCCGGTAAAAGGAAAGAAGCTGGGGAGCGTAGGTTCTCAGCATGGGGAGGCTTGTCAAACGGAGCGGCAGCAAGTTGGGAGGCAAGTCACGAGTGATCCAATGAGACGCTCAAACTCAGGGGTTCTTATAGGGGAAAATGTGCCCGCAGGCTAGTCCATTCCCAGGGAAAACAATGGATTTTGGGCTGGAGACAAAGCCTCCAAAAGGTCAGTACTTTAGATGATTGAATTATGACAGCGTTGTCAATAACGGAGACAGTATGCAAATGCGGAGTGCTTGAAAGTTGGATAGTCTGCTCATCAAGTTGCCTGCTCGGGGCAGGGGATCTTTTGTAAACAGCGTGCGTACATAATGTAATCTTAAAAGAGTACTTGCCTGGAGGTCTCCTAAAGCTGCAGTCGGCAATTACTGGCCTGCCTGGACTTGTTTTTGAATGGTTCAGCTATTTTCGGCTGCGCCTGTGTGCGTGCTTGTCCGGGGGCCTCGCAAGCACGTGGAGAGGAATGGATAGTGAAGGCCAAATTCTTGATATCAAATGCTATCTAATATCCCTCAAGTTCAGACTAGAAACTGCAGTAACACCATGGTGAACCAGTTTGCTACACCAAGACTGTACTTAGCTCTTTCCACTCAGTTCTGTGATGCCCTTGAATTTTGTCTCCTTGAGAAAGAAATTCTGGCATTGAGTATAGTGCATTTTTGATATAAGAGTTGTTCTCACTGGATAACGTCAATTCAGAAGAAATAAATTAGCCCCCAAAATCCACTGTAAAAAGATTATGTGTATAGATCCATAATAAGCCTGTGTGTGTGTGTGTGTGTGTGTGTATTTACACATGCATGAATGTAATGTTTAAGTAGTGAAATGTTCTACAAAAACCTTGATACTTCACCTTAAAATGAAACGCATTGTCTGAATTTAGCTGTTAATTTTAGTTGCCATTTTAGTACTGTTAGACCTTAATTGCGATACTGGAAATCTTTGAGATTATTGTTAAAGGACTGTTATCTTTCTTGACAGAATATTGCTTGGTTTCAAGGCGTCTGGGGCAATTTTTGAAAAACTACAGCATTGACTGCCATCTGAAGTCAAGTCAAAGTCTTCTTTGTTCGTTGCAGTTTTGTTCTTAAGAGTAAAAACTTGAGTACCAAATGAGTGTAATACTGTAGGCTTTTTAGCTTGGTAATGAAATTGAGGCTTTCTCTTAAAGAAGCACATATAAATGAAAGGCAAAACAAGAACATTGCTTTATTGATGGTTAATTTACATTAAGCATTCTTAAACTGTATGCCACAAGATGGATGCTATATATCATTTTTGCCCAGATTTTAGATGTGGCCATCCCTCTGTTGGTCAAAGCCAAGAGGTACTTTTCAGCACTAATCCTTGTATTTTGTACCAATATGTGAACTTAATGAGCAGTAGCAACAAATGAAGATATCAGTCTGTTTTGGGACAGCTAATGAAAAAAGATACATACAGTAGACCCTCTGCGTTTACAGGTTCTACACTCACAAATTTGATTAATAATAGATTATTTTATTATTTATTTTTTAAAAATCTTATCCTATTTGCCCCTACCACAAAAAAAAAATGTGCTCTCCAGGAATCTCTAGGTCCTCCAGTACGATTCTGTGGACCATAGAATTGTGCCGGAGAACCTAGAGATTCCTAGAGAGAACACTTTTCTAAGCGTTGCTAGGTTCTCCGGCATGATTCTTTAGCCCATTTCCACCAGAGACTTCTGGTGGAAGTGGGCCACAGAAGAACAGGTTGCGTACCTGTAACTGTGGTTCTTCATCAGTGAAGTCACACAAATAGGTCATTTGCACCTGCACAGTGTGACATTTGGAAACTTCCAAAGCCTAGCAACAGGCATTTTGATGGAAACCCCTCCCCATCCCCACGGGCTACAAAGCCACCTTCCTGTCCAAACCATTAGTTCCTTTTCTTCCACTGCAGTAGCAACGTCAAAGCAGCTTTTCCTCAGAGACGTTTCTTCACAATTCTTGGTTTTCAACTTTAGATAGTCTCTTGGTTTACAATTATTTTTAGTGTTTTGGCTTGTCCTTTATCGGTCTTTGGTTTGTTCTCTTGAATCAGATTTTGGCTTCATTGGACATTAGTTTTTCACTCTTCGCATTTCAGTCTACTGATGTATGGCCTCTGCGGTCGTGTTTAAGTGCTGTTTTTTGAGCAGTGGTAAGATTCCTGACAAGGATGACCGCTCAAAGTGCCACCTTTGTCTAGAAGAGGGGCACAATGTCGGGTCTTGCACACCTTGCCAACTGTTTACACCTCAAACAAGATGTAATAGAGCAGCAAGGCTTCCGGCTCCCCTGGGAGAAAGTTTTTGGTGCTTCTGATACAGCTGCCCAGACCCGGCCATCTCACTCTGCCTTGGCTTCTCTGGTGCAGAGCTCGATCTGCTCTCCTGTTCATTCTTGGTCATCAGTACCATCTGTGCAGAGATCAAGTGCCCCTTCTGCTCCTATAACTTCAAGGGAATCACAGAGGTCCCATTCCACCTTAGAATCAGGAGTGGACCTGCCTTCAACCTCCATTTGTGCACCTTGCTCAAGCTCAACAGTCATGTACGCTTCATGAGGCTGACCAACCTTCTCAAAAGCAATAGAAATGTGTATCCAGCACAAGACAGCGGGTTTTCCTCTTCTAAGAAGTACAAGAAGAAAAGATCTAAAGACCTTTCTTCTTGCCGCTGTCCTGTTGAGTCACCTTGGGACCAAAACCTACCTTTTTGCCACTTGTCTGTTGAATTGCTTTGAGCTCAACAATGTCTTCCACTCAGAGCATTTGTCTACAATGCTCCATCAGATCATTTGATGACCTGAGCTTTTCTTCAGGATTCCTTGGTCTCCCACCGAGGGAAGTCCTCCCCAGGATCTCAGGGTCCTATTCCCTCTATGGGTATAGCTGATGTGTGTGTAGCTTCAGACAGGGAGATTATAGAGTCTTTGCCTACATGGTCCAGAATATCTCCTGCTCAACACCCTCAACGTTAACGAGCATGTCCTCAGGACTGTCACAAAACCTTCCCATCTCCGCAGACCCATCATGACTCTTTACAATCACTGGGATCTCCTTGGCACAGTCGGGCTTTGTCTTCACCAGCCTCATCTTCTAGAGGCTCAAGATCAAGCAGCCAATTCCCCCCACTGGCCATCCTGTCAAATCCATGAGCACATGGCCCATCGACATCACTCACCTCATCGGTCAGCTCTGGAACATTCTTACTCATCTTACTGAGAGTCCTCCTATGAATCTCCAGAACTTACCTGGAGGACTATTATTTCTACAGGAAGCATCGATATTATTGCTACCTTTATACCGAAGATCCTTATTACTTCTGTTGTCAGTCCCAATATTCACCTCCACACCATAGATCTCTATCTTGTTTGCCTCTAAGATCCTCTCTGCAGTGTCAGTGCCAAACAGATGTCTTGGTCACCAGGCCTGGTACTGAACATCACTTGCTTGGCATTAAACCTAGTTAAGTGCATGCTACTGCTGTCTGGGCAACAACCAGTACGACCTCTATTGTTCCAGGAACAAGAAGAACAAAAGGTTGCTGGGAGATGCTTTTTTCCTACAGTTGGACAGTGTACGCTTTTCCTCTGTTCTCATTGATAATGAAGGTGTTGGTGAAGGTCCGTAAGGACAGAGGCAGGGCAATCCTGATAACACCGTGGTGGCCAAGACAAGGATGGTTTGCTCCTCTGATGGCTGTCTCCAAAGAGGGCAGTATTGGAGGCTTCCACACAGACCAAACCCCCTCATCATTCACAACAGTACTGTCAGACATTCAGTCCCTCAGGTTGACAGCATGGAATCTACTCCACTGATTGCGTTGCCTCGTTTCGTCAGGATCATCATGGAGGCAGCTCATAAACCTTCTACTAGATGGTCTTACTCTTACAAATGGTCCAAATTCTGCAAATATCTCCAGGATAATCATCTTGACTCAGAAAACTTTGGTGCCGTGGATGTCCTCAGTTTCATAGGGCCTCTATCTACCAAAGGCCTATTGTTTCATCTATCTTTCTGCATCTCATGTCATATGCAAAAATGGGGTCAACCATCCTGCTTCTCAGACTCTCTCATTAAGCAGTTTCTACAGGGTTACAAAAACCTTCACCCTCCACTTCTGCCTCCGATCTCTGCATGGAATCTCCCACTTGTCCTTTCTCAACTCTCTAAGAGACTCTTTGAATCCGCAGCCACCTTCACCTCCTTTCCTGTGACCTTCACCTCCTTTCTTGGAAGACTGCCTTCCTAGTGTCATCACCTCAGCCAGGAGAGCTGGCAAGTTTTGTGCTCTCAGGATGGATCAATTCCATTTTCACAAGGAAAAGGTAGTGCTCCACCCTGACATCTCACTCCTGCCAGAGGTAGTGTCTTCTTTTCACATCAATCAGGACATCATCTTGCCTTCATTCATGTAAAATCCACACTGGACCTGGAACACAAACTCCACTGTCTCACTGTCAGGCACACTCTGGCCTTCTATATTCAATGCAAAGCACCCTTCAGAGACTCCAACAGACTCTTTGTGTGCTACTTTTCTACCAAGGGGGGTCAACCAGTGTCTTCCCAGAGACTATCTAAGTGGGTTGCATCAACCATTCATCTCTCTTATGAACTGGCTGGCAAACCTCCTCAGCAACTGAGAATCCACTCCACCAGGGCTATGGCTACATCTACAGCCTTCCTACATGCTAGTCCTCTTCATGAAATTTGCAGAGGTGCTACTTGGTCACAGCATCTTACTTTTATTGCACACTACAGACTGGACAATAGAGCAAGAAGTGATGCTGAGTTTGGGAAGGCAGTGTTGTTTTCTTCTATTTCATGACACTCCCACCTCCCATTTGTGTGAGTCACAGAGACCATGAAGAAAGAGAACAGGTTGCTTACCTTTAACTGTGGTTCTTTGAGTGGTCATCTGTGAATTCACACAGCCCCACCTATCGTCCCTCTTCATGTCCTGCTTGACCTGTTGGTCCTCTGGCTGCTGCCTCAGGCGGCCATGGAACTAACAGTTTGGGCAGGAAGATGATTTTATAGCTCCTGCGGATGGGAGTGGGATTCCTGCCAAAACACCTGTCACTAGGCTCTGAAAGATTCCAAATGTCACATTGCGCAGGCACAGATGACCCATTCGTGTGAGTTCATAGATGACTACTCAAAGGACCACAGTAACAGCTAAGCAACCTGTTCTTCTATGGCCCACTTCTGCCAGAAGTTGACATAGAATTGCACTGGATGACCTACAGAGTCCCAGAGAAATGTTCTCAGGTTTAAAAAAAAATCATGTTTTGTATTTTTATTTGCATTTCTCCCACTTTCACTGGGGTCTTGCTCCCCTAACCCCTACAAAAGTGGAGAGCTCACTGTGCATGTTTTTGAAATGTAAAACAAAGCTTGGAAAATTAATTTTTAAAGCAATTGTTACTGTTACTCTACTCCTCTATCCCAAGTTGTTACATTATTCATTATGTTACTTTTCTCTTGTCTTTTCAGTCTCATTTGTTAAATGACAAAAAAGTAGTCATATTATGAATCATTTCTCAAAAAGAATCTCTTTACCACACAGAGTAACACACTACAGGTAACTAGTACAACTATCCTAAAAGTTCTGAACTTTTTTGAATTTTTGTGATGCAGTTTTTCTGTCAAAAACATATAGATTGGGAGGCATGCGTTCAAGAATGGATAGATTAAGAGAAATGCATGCTGACATTCTGGCAAAAAAAATTGCTAAGATAGGGAAACAAGATGGAACAAACCTTTGCTTTGAAATGTTCAGCAGGTACAGAAACCATAACAGATTTGTTTATCCCTTAAAAATGGTCTATCATACAAAGGAATCTTGCAGACTAAATGCTTTTGCAGGAAAACTTATGGTACAAATTTCATTTTCTCTGTAAGTCTCAAGGTGCTACACAAAGCCACTGTATCTTTTTGTGGTGAAACAGGCTAACACAGCTATGTTTTTTAACAAGTATCATATTTGCTGGCATATAAGATGCACTCTTGTATAAGACGCACCCCATTTATACACTGGCAAATACTATTTGTATAAAACATACTAGCATATAAGACGCAATCCATTTTCAAACATTATTTTTCGGGGGGGGAAAGTGAGTCTTATACGTCAGCAAATACAGTACATCCTGTTTATTTTATTTTCCATCTTATTATCCAGGGACTATTCTCCACTTCAACTGAGCTCCTCTGTTGCTGCTACATTTATACTATAGGCCCAAATCCAATGGTGTTACGTCTGTATCTAATGCTAGTGAAATCAGGAATCTCTTTCACTCCTGTCAGAGCAATCCCTCACGCCAAAAAGCTGTTTTAGAAAGTTTTCCAGCCCTCTAGAGCAAGTTTTAGGAGTCCAGAGGGATCTGCCAGAGGAATCACTAATTATGGTAGAAACAGCAGGATCCAGCTGAAGTACAGTATCCTTGCAATGGGACTGTTGTTCTATTGTATTATCGTAGGTATTTGGAGTATGTGATTTTAGAGATTTGTCATTTATGGTTTCGTGTGCACGTGTATTTTTAGGATTGCCAGAGTGAAAACTGGAGGTGATTCCTGTATATTTCATGGTTGTATAGAAGAGAGAATTTCAGTAGGTGTTGCTTGTTACAACAAGCAATTTGTCATTGTGTGTCTTCAGGTAGTTTCCAACATACGACAACCCTAAGGTGAACGTATTGCAGGGTTTTCTTGGCCAGATTTGTTCAGAGGGGGTTTGCCTTTGTCTTTCTCTGAGACTGAGAGAGTGTGAATTACACAAAATCACTCAGTGGATTTCCATGGCTGAGTGGGGATTCAAACCCTGGTCTCCAGGTAACCTAGTCCAACACTCAAACCACTATACCACACTGATTTTCACAACAAGCAATAGCTGTTGGACTTCCATTTTCTACATAAAGTTTTTATGTAGACCATTAGCTGCCTAGAGGAAAGAGTGGATTATAAATCAATTTTATATTATTCTTGGCCCCACAGTTTTGCTAGGTGTTATTGACTGGAGTTTTGGTTCATTGGTGATTTGGATACTGTATAAGAATCTAGGAATGTTCCAAGCAGTGTTGCTGTTTCTAATGGTTCTATAATGGCAGTGTCATTCAGTTGTTTTGTCAGTCGGTTCATAAAGGCACTTCTCAACTACTCAGAAACACAGTTGTTCTCTTTTCCCAGAGGTGGTAAATCTCAGTTTTTAGGTCTCAATATTTCATAATCTTTTCCTTCTCTTTGTCTTCTATTTTGCTGTCCTCTGGGATTGCCACATGTGTAATCCAAGATTTCTTTTTGCTCAGCCGCGGTTATGCCAGGCTTAATGTGTTTTGTGTGTTCAATAATAATAATAATAGGAGGAGGAGGAGGAGGAGGAGGAGGAGGAGGAGGAGTAGGAGGAGGAGATGTTGCTGCTGGTATTATTATTATTCACCAGATAAGTAGATAAATAAAAATAACGATAGCTGGCGTTCTGTTGATTTGTCGCTACTAGAGTTAGACCCATTCAATCAAATGTTGAATCGTGACTCCACTCATAGGTATATCTCATTGATTTAATGGGTTAACAGTAGTCAGAAATAACAACAGGATTTAGGTTATTATCTTCTAATGAACTACCTACCCCCCTTTTTTTTTAAATTAAAAATTGAACAATCTTCCCCAATCTTCCCCTAGCATGCCTCAAATATGAGCATTCCCACTGTATAACTTTGTTCCTTATTAGTTTTATACAAAAGCAACAAAAGGAAATGACATAGATGGATAAAAAATGGACAGGACCATAGCAGGACCTTTCTTCCCACTGAATATACTGAATACACTATTCATTTCCATGAAAAGATCAGTGCTGTCTTTAAAAAAAAAGAAAAAAAGAGTCGTCTAATTTAAGGCCTTGCTTTGGCCATGTGTCACAATTTCTGTGGAAACAAAGATTGTCACTGTGATGGAATTGCCAAAGCAACACACTCCTCTTTGTAGAAGGACGCATAGTAGGTGCAGCTAATCCTGGGATTTTGAGCTCTCCTCCCACCCCCTTGCTACACTCCAGACAAGCTCTTTTCATATGGGAAGAGTAGTTCTTTGCAAGACAGGGCTTTGCTTCTAAAATGCTTCAGCTAAACTCATAGGTTGCAGGCCCAGCCCAAAATAGTTTGCTGTCTGAGGAAAAATACAAGAGCGTGTACACATAACACGCAGAAAGAGACAACTAGAAGTTGACAGGACTTGGAGTTGAATCTTACTTGAATACTGGCACTATGACAGCATCCTTCTGTGTACATCAGAGCCTTGCTTAAGAGGTGTATGGTAGTCTATGTGGGTACACAGTACCCTGTAACTGCTCCTCTCTCCCCATTAACTGCCACCTGAGGCAGCTACCTCACTCTTCCTAATGATAGGCTTGGCACTGGGCTTGTTCAGTGAACAAAACTGGGTTGTATCCCAACTGCTCGCATATGCTATACTAGCAATACTACTGTATTTTTTGTTTGCTTATTTGTTTAGAATTCTTTTAAGGAAAGAGAAGGGAAGGAAAAAGTAAGAGGCTATTGGATAGGCAGCCAGCTAGAGGAATAGGAAGTAGGAAATAGTAGGAAGCCCAGGACAGGTTGTGTGGTATGCACACAGGGGAAGAGCAGATATAAAGGGGAGCAGCAAGAGGGCTGCCATCATTGCCATATGAGTTGATTCACTCTTTGCAATGGCAGGACTAGCTCTAGCATTACCTCTAAGCTGCCACTTTGCCTTTCACACTGGTTAAAGGAGGCCATTGGCGACCTAGAGGGTTTCGGCATCAAGATGCAGGAGAAGATAGATGGTGCCGAGATGATGTCAAGGTCTGTTCTGAACCCCTTCCAGGTGGTGGAAATGGAGAGACACTCTGACAGTCCTGTGGAGAAAGTCAGTGCTGAGAGCTTTGGGCAGGTGATATCTCAGACTGTGCAGGGGAAGATTCCACAATCTCACCATCTGAGGCTACACAGACTTTGGTAACCTCCAGGGATGAAATTGGGATTTCTGGTATAGGAGAAGGATCCCGCCTTACTGCTGGCATCCAAAGGTTTTGTGGGGATGTTCAAGTTGAGGCTGGATGGTCTGAAGAGTGGTCAGACTGGCTCCTGGATGGAAGTTGCTGTTGCACCCATGTTGACTCATCAGAGGAACAGGTAGGTGGATTGCAGTCTGAAGGCAACAACACAGGAGAAGAGCAAGAAGAAAGGTTCTTAGACCTCTTTTTCTTGTGTTTCTTGGGAGGCAAATGAGCTGCTCCCTGTGAAAGAGTAGGGGATTTGCAATCATGCTCCTTTCGAGATGGGTGGTTGACATCGGATTGTACTGAAGATCATCAAGCTTGACGTTCAGATGGAGGAGATCGACAAGCATGGGTCAGAGCTGAAGGGAGTGCTTCCCTCGATCCTGAGGTAGACAGGGACCCATCTGCTCTTCCCTAGAAGATTGACCGGCTGGTACTGCTGTGTGATGTTGAGCTGGAAGGTGGTTGGAAGACTGTGCCAGAGTTGAAGAATGCAAGGGCTTGGCCTGGGAGGTCAATTCGATGGCACTTAATGCCTTTTCCCAAAGGAGTGTCTTAAGCCGTGCAGCTCTATTATACCTAGTTTGGGGAGTGGACATCTGCCAATGAGCACAGGACCTGAGGTTATGCCCTTCTTCTAGGCACAGGAGCCTGGCCTCAGGCTCTAGAAGGTTCCAAATGTCACACTGTGATGGTGCAGATGACCCATTTGTGTGAGTCACAGAGACCATGAAGAAGAAACATTTTTTAAAAAATAAATAAATATAGCCCGTGAATAATCAAATTTACAAATGTTGAACTCATGAACATGGAGGGCCAACTCTCTCTCTGTATTCTTTCTTTAAAATTAACAACATTATCACCCAGTATTTCTGTAGCACACCTCCAGTGCTCCAAGTATTCTCAAAAGAAGAAGGAAAAGGCTGAGACCACACATTATCAGTACTCTAAATCATGAGGGAGAATATCATCCAGAAGAACAGATGATGTGGAAACATAAATACATTTTTGAATGCTCCTAAAATATTAATTTGATGAAGTGTGTGACAGCAGATTTCAGGTTTTGGGGATCATCACCACCATGTGTTCTTCTGCTGCTAGGATCTCTAGGACCTCATACCACCACTGAAGTCTCCAATCTTGTTGCTTCCTCCGGTCAGGTTCCAGAGGCTGTTTCTTCTGCGCCTCACTTGGCTTGATAGAGGCCTCATGCTGTGACTCCAGTTTCTCCTCTGCACTGTACCTTTCAATTGCCATCAGTGTCATCTACTTCTTCCTAAGATTCTGCTTCAGATATGGCAGCATCTGTTCTCGCACTGCAGGTTTCACACTGGTGTCCCCAACAAATTATGTTTGTGCCTTTTCAGACCTCATGCTCTGCATTAGACATGCCACTGAATCTCCAGGCCAAGATGCACCAGGAAGATGCTCAGGATCTGATATTCCAGAAGCTCCAAGATGAAGCTCTAATCCCAGTGGCCTTATTGCCTTTGCCCTACCTCTCTATCATCCATACTGTCCACCTCCAAGAAATGGGAGTCCCTCTACTGTTTTGTTGATTCCATGTTGGAGTCGCTTGTCCAATGCCCAAAACCTAACTCTATTATTGTGGACACAGCCCAATCTCAAGTTCTCAAAAACTACATTCTACACACGCAGACAAGGAGAGCAAAAAGTTAGATGTGCTGGGACATAAATTCTATTCTAATTCAGCACACTTGTTCAGAATCTCCAATTATTCTGCATGCATGGGCACCTACCAGCCGTTCTTATGGAGCAAGATAAGGTCATATCTTTACTTACTTCCCAAAGAAGACAGACAGATTGCTTCTACCCTGTACGGAGAAGCTTATTGGCTCTCTTTACAGCAGATGACCAGAGTTAAACACATTACTGACTGGTTGCACTTTTCAGGCCTCTCTCAGCAGGCAAGGTCAATGATTGAGGAGCTACCTTTCAACAATGCAGGACTCTTCAATTCTTCAACCAATGAAAAGCTTGAACTTACCCATAAGATGCACACCACAGCAGAAAAGTATGGATTCCAACCTTCAACCGTTGTTATTAACCACCTAGCAGACAGCCCTACAGCCTGACCCCATCAAGACAGCTCTGACAACCCTAACCTTCACAGTCCTAACCTTCATCCTGCAAACTTCCTTCTTCGAAGTACAAATCTACTCAGTACAAGAGGCACCAGTCAGAACAGCCTAAGCATCAAGTTTGGCTGCTTTGAGGGTGATACCATGTTCAACCACTTCCTCTTCCTATAGCATCTCAGGAAGTCTTTCACCTTCTACTGACTCAGACACCATCACTTCTATCAACACTTCTTCTACCATTATTTCTTCACTCAGTACCATAGGCTCTTCTCTCAATACCAGCGGCCTTTCTTCCGTCGTGGCCCTGGAAACTACCTCCCCCATTTGGGGACAGACTAAGCAAATTCCACCTCGCTTGGGCCTCTATCATGACAGACTGTTGGGTGTTAGACACCATCGCCTGAGGATACATCATAAAGTTTCAATGACTTACTCCAGCAGGGAGAGTTCGTGTCACTCACCCTTCGCCAGTACTCAACAAGGAGATTGCCACATTACTTCATAAAGGTACCATACAGTCAGTTCCACTAGCAGCACTTTGATACAGCTTATCCTCCTGGTACTTCCTGGTGTTGAAGAAAGACGGAGGTCTCCATCCCATTCTGGACTTCAGAGGTGTCAATTGCTACATTTGTCTGAAGTGCTTTCATATGGTAATGCTCTCCTCCATATTGCTGCTGCTACAGAAGGGAAACTGGTTCACCACATTAGATCTGAAAGATGCCTACTTTTACATATCAATCAGGCATACCCACAGAAGATTCCTGACCTTCATTGTGTGTCACAAGGCATACCAGTTTTGAGTTCTCCCTTTCAGCCTCAGCACGCACTTAGAGTTTTATGAAGTGCATGGTAGTGGTTGCAGCTCCCTTGTGACAATGGGGTATCATCCTCTTTCCTTATATCAATGATTGGCTTTTCATCGCTCCATCTCGACTTCAGCTTTCTCAACAACCTTGACAACACCATGCCTCTCCTTTGATCTCTCGGTCTTGTCATCAATTTTCAAAAGTCCCATCTGTCCCCTCGCTAGTGGATCATGTTCATTGATGTTCTCCTAGACTTAACATCAACAGGCATTCCTTCCTCCAGACAGATGGCAGACTATGCTCCGGACCATCTCCTGGTTGTGTACCCACGGTCAGGTCAAGGCGAGGTTCATACAGGTTGCTCTCAGCCTAATGGTGTCCACAACACCCATCACTCCGTTTGCCAAGTTAAAAATGTATCCGTTGCAGTCATAGTTCCTCTCCAACTTCGATCCTCTTTGACACCGATCTTCAAAGTTTGTCATGGTACCACGTCCTGTCTTTCAGTGTCTGGCATGGTGACAAGATCCTGCCAATGTCCTTGCGATGCCCTTCCTCCCTCAACCACCCTCAGTAGCAGTCACAACAGATGCTTTGATGGAGAGCTGGGGAGCCCACTTTCAAGATCTGATGATTGGGGTCGCTAGTCTAGATCCAAGAACCATCTCCACATCAACACTCTCGAACTCTTGGCTGTCTGCTAAGCCCTTTGGCCATTCAGTTACCATCTTGAGGAAAAGTGGTTCAGACCAAGAACACTATGGTCATATATCAATAAGCAAGGAGGAACCTGGTCTCATATCACCATCAACCTTTGGGAATGGTGTCTACATTCCATCTGCCCAGCAAGGATAACTCCCTGGTGGACACCCCCAGTCATACTCCACTGTCTTGTCACAAATGGAAACTACACATGGGTCTCCTGAAAGACATCTTCAAAACTTGGGACACCCCCCAAATGTTCACATCCCAACTCAACAACCAGTGCCGCCTGTATTGCTCCAGGAACAAGGCAGATGAGGGATCACTATAGGATGCCTTTCTGTATGCTTGGACAGAACCCGTCATGTACATTTTTCCTCCATTCCCATTGATCATGAAAGTACTAGCCAAGATTTGACAGGACAGAGCCAGGGTCATCTTGGTGACACCATGGTGGCCAGGGCAGCTGTGGTTCACTCTCCTAACGGCACTCTGTCGCGGTAGTATCAGAGGTTTCTGTACAAACCGAATCTCCTCACCATCCACAGTTGTTCCATTAGTCATCCCAACATCTGATCCCTCAGGCTGATGGCATAGAACCTACTTGACTGGCCATTCTTCCCCATTCTGTCCAACTGAAAATCCAAGCTGCTCATAAGCCTTCCACTAGACAACCTTATGCTTACAAGTGGTCGAAGTTCTGTCAGTTCCTTCAGGAGAGTCATTTCTACATCAAAGCTTTCAGTACTATTGAGGTCCCCACCTTCCTCAGTTCTCTGTCAGCCAAAGGCCTATCGCTTTCTTTCATCAAATGCTACCTTTTGGCGATCTCATGGCATCTTCAGATGATCCTTCGTCTGGACATTTCCTTTCTCCCTAAGGTAGCGTCACCATTTTACCACAATCAAGACATTATCTTACCTACTTTTTTACAGAATCCTACGTCAGACTTTGAATGTAACCTCCACTGCCTTGATGTCAGGTGTGCTCTAGCCTTCTATGTTCAGGTTACTGCATCACCTGTAACTTAACAACTTAACTTACCTTGCCACTCGAAGAACCAGAGTTACAAGTAAGCAGCCTGTTCATTTGCCCCACCACAGAAAAAAATATGTTATTTCTAGGACTCTCTAGGTCCTCCAGCAAGTTTCTATGGTCCACTTCCTCTGCATACATATATTCCTTTTAAAAGTGTCCATAGCTTTTATCTGTCATACTCACAGATGGTCCAGAAACAGGAAAAGAAACTGTGCCCTTTTACTACATACTGTTGTTGTTATTGCTGTTGTTATTGTTATTAACCTAGTAGTTGTGAACATGTCATGATAGTTCTTCCAGATTATATCCCAGCCTCTTTTGGAAAGCATATAAAATCTTGCAGTAAAAGGAATAGCACCAGGTAAAACTGTTTGCATCTCTTTTTCTTGTGACTAAATAATGCCATTTTGCCATGCTATGAAAATTGATCTGTGGCCTCTCCCAATCTAGTATCCTCCAGATTTGTTGGTCTGCAACTACCATCATCCCTAGACATCATGGCCTCCACATCTGGAGGGCACCAGGTTTGGGGAAGGATAGTGTAGAGTCTGATTTTCATGCAAAGATCAGCCCCATTTGTAACCATAGTTGCTGTCAGGAAGCTGTTTACTCAGTGTGTTACTCGATGCTGACATCTGTTCACTGAACAATGTCATCAAATTTCCTGGTTTTTGGGAGGAGGGGTATCTCCCCAACCTCTGCTAAGTTTTCATTGCATGGAGGTTTAGTAAGCCGGATGTGTTCAGAAGACAGGATATGTGATTAAGTTCAGCATAGTTAAATAAATACAGTAGTTGTTCAGTACTGAACTGTTAGATGTCTGCTCACCACCGGGATTAAATTAACAGTTTTGAACACTAAATGGCGTTCTCGTTCTCTTTCTCCGGCTCTGGTATTGTATGTGTTTTGTGTGTCATTTGCTTTTGCTTTTAAATACAACATTTTGTCATCTTTTCCTGGGATTTCTTTTTTTGACTCAGAAACAAGGCAGTGGTAATTCTCCCTTAACAGAACCCAAGAGAAATATTTTCAAATACCTGCCTTGTACTTCCTTTGAAAATTGTATTTTTATTTAATGTGATTCAAATGTGTTTCAAATTTTCTGCAAATATAAAACAAAGGATAAGACTTTTCTTTAAAAAGAGAAGGAATGAAATACACTCCCTATTCAATAATAAATGAACAGCTTTTTTGGGTAGTCCCAGTATCTTAAATTCTGCTAATACATAAGCTTTAAAAGAGATCTAATATTATATGTTATATGTTTTTTGAATGAATAACAAATAAAGAATGGAGAAGTGCTAAGTAAATATATGAACTGGTAATTTGAATCAAGGCCTTGTACATTGGGCTTAAGTATAGCGTGGAAGCAATGCTATACCTTTATGGGGAGAGATGAAGGCATGAAGGTGTTACATTTCAAAAGTAACATGATGGATGGGAAGAACCCTATTGCAGGGGACAAGTAACTTTTGCTTTTTGAGCCACTGTTAGAGGCATTTTGAGTGAGATTTTTCAAGTTTCATGCTTTTTTTTTTTTTTTTGGTAACTAAAAAAGGGGCAACATAGCAAGCAGTGGACTAAATTACAGGATTTCAACATTATGATGAACAGAGACAATAAATTCCTTATCTAATATATAAAAGTCAAAGTTTGTGAGTTTGTTTGTGAGTTTGTCTGTGTCAGGCAGGCAAAAACCTCATATGATTGGCTGTGTCAGGTGAGCAGACCTCATAGGATTGGCTGCCTGCAAAGATTCTGTGGAATCCTGGGGTTTATAGTTTAGGGAGAGGCCTTTACAATTCTCAGCCACGGAGAGCTCTTAGGCTTCAGGCTGGTTGCTATGGAGATGAGGCCTAGCAGCAAGGAGAAGGCCAGTGTATTCTCTCAAGAAACCAACCTCTGTGTGTTAACAACTCAGAATACAGATTGGATTGGGGAATGTGGTCAAAAGTTATAGGTACTGGACAACATAATTTGGGGAATTAGAGATACAGGATCTCAAATCTATTGTATTTCAACTGCATCTAATTCCTAAGATAAGCTAATTTCTAAGGTATTTCTAACAAGTATTATCTATGAGAAAATAAAATCCCAGTCAATGCCAACAGTCATATGTGCTAGTTTTTAAAAAAGTGTAAGGAGCAGTGGTGGCTGTTGACTCCCATGCCAGTGGGCAATGAATGTGCTATGAGTTTTACGTAGCTTTCAGAGGCTATTTAGGGGAAAAGAAAAAAGCCAAGTAAAGGCATTAAAATAGTATCAGTAATTCTAACATAAGGGCCAACAATTTTATTATTTTGTTTTAATCAATGTGCATATCCAACAGTGAATTTTATGCATTTGGGGGGGAGCTTGAAAACAGTAATCAATTAACCCCTAAGCTTGCATGAGTTGAATTGGAAATAACCAGCTATCCCCCTGATATAAGCAAATTGCAAAATATCTTGGCTTCTTTCTGAGCCAATTTTAATTTATCACCCCTTGTCTTCTTCCTGTTCGCTCTGATTGACGAAATCCTTCACTTTTCCCTTTCGACTGTGGCAGGCTGTGAAAAAAAATTCCCAAAGACTTCTGCAGGGCCTTACTTAGGCCTCATGAGACACAATAAAGGGATGGTGCAGAGACCACCCTTTCTCTTTCCTTGTGGTTTGCTGCAGCTGGAGTGCTGCTGGTAAGTGGAGCTGAGGGAACTGAGGAGATGGTAGACTTGAAAGGATACCTGAGTTCAGAGGAATAGAAATTTAATCCGAGCCCGAAATGAACTAATTTGAGCCTGAGTAGAGCCTTATGGTTGAGTATGTGGACTGATCACCTTATTGCTCAATGATTTAGCACAGTGCTTCTTGGGCTGTCTGAAGTGGGGGACTGGGCATGAGGTACAATTGTCTCTTTCTAACCTGGGAATTTGCCAGAGACCCAGCAGCCAGTGGATCAGAGACCAGCACCAGACTGGCACCAATCCAGCACTGATTTTTGTGTACTGGGCTGATTCCCACATGTGTGTTCTTTACTGACTTCAGCCTATCAATTGTATGTACCAAACATTATCCGTAGAAGCAATACCAGCAATTTTCATAATGCCCTAGCATCTGAGATGACAGAGAAACTGAATATCTCATCTATTTTAAAAAAAAATCCAATGGCCATAGTGTGTGCATGACCCTTTGGGTCAGTGGTAGGGGGCACTCTTTTCCATAGCACCGTTTTGTTGTTCAAAAAAAATAATGTGGTGGTGTAGTGGTTAAATGCCAGTACTGCAGACACAGTGTTGTGAGTTCGATCCTGCAGGGCTCCAGGTTGACTCAGCCTTCCATCCTTCCATAGATGAGTAAAATGAGTACCCAGCTTGTTGGGGGCAATTAGCTAAACACATTGTAAACTGCTTAGGGAGTGCTTAGCACTGATAAGCAGTATAGAAATGTTAACTGCTATTGCTAATCTGTCCATAAATGGCACTTGGACATTAGACAGTATGGGTTGAGATGTGGCTGTACCATATTGAAAATGACCAGAAAGCTCCTGGTATATAAGTTGGTATCTTGCTCATAGCTTGTATGGGCAAGGCTATGGAACTTCCTTCCTAGGGAGACAAGGCTTGTTCTTCTGTGCTCTCGTTTCACTTGCCGGAAAGGACCTATGTATTCCACTGGGCTGGGTAGGTGCTCTCCTTTTTGAAGAAATGATGTATTTTGATTTGCCTTGAATTCAGATTTTTTAAAAAATATTATGTCTTTTTAAATCTGTTCCTGTTTGTAATTCTGTTCTGAGCTGCCATGACTTCCAGTTTTGAGAGCATGGGAGAAGTTTTATGGGCAGCTAGATCAATTGATAAATAGGCAAGATACTCATCAGATAGATAGATAGGCAGATAGCATACATTCCAGTGCTCCAGATTTACGCATAGACAACCCCAGTTAATCCTCTGCTGTCCCACTTGTTTCATGTAATGTCAGCACTCCATATTCACTGGTTTCTCTTTTGTGAATCTGATGATTCACATATTTGATTAATATGTTCTCCCTAGGAATTTCTAGGCTTCCTCCAGAAGTGGACCACAGAGTCATGGTGGAGGATCTAGAGATTCCTAGAGAAGTATTCTCTAAGGTAAAAAAAGAAAATAGTGTTCACAATTTTTATTCATTTTATTTTTCCACTTTTGCAGGGGTTTTGCTCCCCTAACCCCTGCAAAAGAAGAGTGCCCACTGTACTTCTAAAATGTCCTGGTTTCTTTCTTTTGCTCCCCCTGTCCTCCCTTGTCCTCTGCTTAATTCAGTTGCTGCACACTGAGTTCAAAGTGCAAAAGTAGTTTGCAGGGAATTAACTCAGCAGTGGGGAAAGGATAGGAAGAGGAGGAGGAATCTTGCATTTCTCAGTAGGCTCAAGCAAAATCAGTCTGTTGCAGCTTCTCCTAGCTTGTACAGTCTTCGTCTTTAATAATTATTGCCATCTTGGCCACAATCAGACGTTGCTTGGCCACTTTTCGTTTGTGACATGTTGGAAATATGAGATAGAATTGTATTCATATATAGAAAGAGAAAGAGAGAATGCATATTTTACCCAGAATATCTGAAAGTAAACACAGAGGAAGAAGACATGATGTTGTGGTAATTGAAACTAACCTCTGACCTCACTAGCTAAAGTCTCCTAAGCATGTATATGTATTGTATGTGTATGTATAGTTACTGGATAACATTTCATGCATCTAATGAAGTGGACTGTAGTGGAGAAAGGCTTATGCCACAATAAATGTGTTGGTCTTTAAGGAGCCATAAGACACCATTATTCTTGAAGAAAGAGAGTTGCTATGCATTGAAAGATGCGGAGAATGCTTTCATCTCAAATGTTTGCACATCTGTTCTTTCAGAACAGAAGTAGACTATACATACAACTTGTTCAAACAGTTAGTCAAAATATTACTATTATTGTTATTGCAGCAATGAACTGCCAGAGAAAGAAACTAAAACACACCTAAGCAGTCCTGTATTTGTTTGGTCTCTGAAGCAGGAGGACAGAACAAGCAGAGCGAAACAGCTAACCACGTAATCATGAATGTGGGAAGAACATTTGTTCTAGCAGAGCAAGATGTACAACCCCGTGAAAAAGAAGAGATTTGTGCTTAATTTGATAAAAAGCTTTATTAACCAAAACACAATATTTTTTCCTCTCAGGGTAGCTATGGTAACATCCTGTGTTATCTCTTTATGTTGAAAAAAAATCTTGCCTGTCAAAGCAGTAGGAAAAATGAATTTGATCAGAAAGTTTCTTGGGGACAATACAAGAACTTTCCCATGGTTCTCTTTAAATCAAGCAAACTCATGTGTTCCAGTATAAAGTCATATTATTGTTTGATCCAGTGTTTATTTATCCAGTGAGATGACAGATGAGCTGTTTCCAGACGCCTGTTACTGCTTTGTTTGGTCACTAATATTTTGTAGTTTGTGTAGTTGTGGTCTGAAGGAACATGGTTCAGAAACCATGCTAAATGGTTCTCTAGATCTGATCAGTGCTTGAATGGGGGAGGCATTTTTCCACAGTTCTAATGATGCAAGAAAGGAGGAATATAAATATGTAAATAACAAGTGGGGCTTTTGACCAAAAAAACAAAAACAAAAAACTTTAGTGTTTATAGAGTGCTAAAGGTACCTCCAGATAGGAAAAAAGTTTCTGGAGGGCTCAAGTGTTTTTGGTTCTTTTTGTTTTCACTTGTACTTGCATATTCATAAAATGTATCCAGTCTGTTTCCGGAGGTATGCCAAGTTACTCTCCTGTCTTCTGCTTGTGTCCTTTCCTTTCCTCCGTCCGTTGATCATATGTCATATCCAATTTCATGCAACATCTCAAAAACTGATTTTCACCTATTTCCACTGAGCCTTTTAGAATTATTATTCAGGGGTTATAATCAAACTGCTTTAGCAATATTATACTAGTTAAGCATTATGATCATTTTGTTTTAGTGCTAACATTCTTCTTGATCTCTGTTGAATCTGTGTCCTGCAATAGCTATGTTTACGTGGTGGCAGCCATCTTTACTCTTTCTGAGATACTACAAACAAATTAATACAGATACATTTCATTCTGGAAAGCACTGAGTTAATTTAACCAGTTGGGGGAATAAAAATCATCTGTTGTCCTTTTTTCTATGGCAGGGGGTTGGACTCTATGGCCATTATGGTCTCTTCAAACTCTTATGATTCTATGAAAAGACTTTGGTAATGCCTGGAGCTCCCAGAAAATACTTTGGGATGAAAAAAACTTCATGTGGATCTCAAAAATAAAATAAATTCATACAGGAACAAAACGTGGTACTTCCAGAGACGATGATGATAACTTCTTCTTCTTTCAGCTGGAGGTACTCCAAGATTGTTCATAAGGTACTTGGTTTGCAATGTCTCACTAATCTTTAGAGTATCTCTTTTAAGATAGGCCACTGTTGTGCTTCCCATTTTGTAGGCAAGTGTGAGGTATTCAAACTGAGAGGGGCTCTCCTATGCCTCTCTAGCGAATTGGTGTGTGGGTGTGTACTGTCAAGGCATATGTTTATTTATGACAACCCCATGTATTTCATAGGGAAGAGGTGGTTTTACCAGTTCCTTTCTCTGAAATTGAGCCTACAGCACCTGGTATTTATTGGCAGTTTCCCATCCATGTACCAACCAGGACTGACCCTGCGTAGCTTCCAAGATCATATGACAGCTGGTGCCTTTGGGTATTTAGGCCACTGAGGTCAAACTTGAGTTGAGCACTTGGTTGCTCAGCCACTGAATAGCAACAGGTCTGAATACACATTGGATTCAGGCTGTCAGGTTTGCAGGGATGCTATCTGTCCTGCTTTATAGAAGACAGTCCTCTATTTGATCTATTGCCATCCCTCAGAAACTTGGGTCTCTAGATTTGCAGGAGATTGTTCTCTGCAAAGAGTCGGCGAGCATGGCCAGCGTTCTGTTGGAAGGACTGGTCTTTAAATGAAAAGGCTATAGGAAAAAAGACAATAGATTACTTTCTTTATCTAGAATTAGCAGCTCAATGGCAGACTGAACAGTGGACACACAACATCACCTGGTCACAACCTTTCTCTATTGTGATGGAATCTACTATATTTTGATTCATTAGATAACAACTTTTATTCCTTAAATAGGACACATGAATCAGCGCATGCAAGTTTTATGCATCTCTTGTCTTCTTTCATCCTCCTTTTTGGCAATGGCCAAAAGACAACATGGTGTAGTGGTTGAAGCGTTGGACTACAGCTCTGGGGACCAGCATTCAAATCCCCACTCAGCCATGGATACCCACTAAGTGGCATTAGGCAAATCACAGTCTCACAGCCTCAGAGGAAGACAATGGCAACCTTCCTCTGAACCAGTCTTGCCAAGGAAACCCTTCCCAACCTTGGGGTCACTACAAGTCAGAAACACCTTGAAGGCACACAACAATAGCACTTTCATTTAAGCAGCAGAGCCTTAAAACCAGACTGGCTGTACTTTCAAAGATGTCATGGCAGCGACATTTTAATAAACCTTTGTGTCACTTGTGTTGGAGATAAGGAGCAACTCTGTTGTTTTCAGGCTTCTGTTCCTCCCAAGGGGAATTTCCCCAGGGATCCTCAAGTAATTCTGTGAGGCCTAGCTTTATCCTTCTCTTCTTGTGGCTGGGTCCCCAGGCATGAACAAGAAAGGAAGCTGCTCTTGCCTTGCCTTCATTATACATGATGAAATTTGGATCCTAGTTGCACCCCCACCTTCCCTCCATTTCCTACATCATTTTACTGTTATATGATAACTCTGAATATGTAATATAATATGTAATTGTTCCTTCTATGGCAGCTTGTGGGTGGCAGACATCAGTAGTTCAGTGGTAGAGACACGCAATGTGTTTCAGAGATCTCAGGCTCAGTTTCTGGAACCTCAAGCTAAAAGGGTCTCTCACTTATCAGGTAGAATTTGGAAAATTACTCGTTGGACTTCATGTTTGTCCTATGATTTTCTGGCCAGTCCTGTCAGCTTAGATATGTGGAATAGGGGAGAATGGAAGTGTTGCTCGCTTCTTGCCTCAAGCAGCAAAACATTTTGGTCTGGCCTCATCTGTTCTAGGTGTGTGTCAGAGATGAGTAAATCCTAAGATATTGGACTAGATATTTTAATTTATGAATTCAGTGTTATGCTGTAAATTCCATGCAAAAAGGAAATGACTACATCCTAGTGCAACCGACCTGTTTGTCAGAACCTGGTTTGTTGCTCTCCAACAAGCTAGGGTGGCATGACAGCAGCAAGGCTGTCATCCCTTTCTGGTTGGTTTATCTATTTGTGCAAGAGGAGCAAAGTAAGGGCAAACAGACTGGGTGCCATGACTCATTCACCATGACAAAACCAGAATCATGAGTTACATATAGCCATTGTTGATGGACAGCTGCCCTAAGCAGGAGCAACTGGTGGCATCCATCTGTAAGTGGGGTGGTGAATCTACTCTGAGTTTTAGTTCACATTTCAAAGGAGCTTTCCAAGGTGCTGAAATCAGGTGCTGAAATCTGTTATCAAACGGGGCTCAGCACTTTGGAGCAGATTCATTGCCCCACTGACATGGCAGCTACCAGCCACCACTAGTCCTAAACCTAAAACCATGAGGGATTTCTCTATGCCAGTTATGAATTGATATATTGATTGAACATTTGTTGTGGTTTTTGTAAGTTTATCTTTTGTTTATTTGTTTAGAGTATTAAAACCCTGCCCTTCAGCCAAAAACGATTCTCGGGGTGGTTTATAAAGCATTAATTTAACTGTTTCTTGCCCTCTGGTTTACAATCTAAATAAGCTAGAGCACAGAAAGAAAAGGAAATGGCAGGAAGAAGGGGACTAAGGCCAGTAGATACAAGCTGCTCTTCTCTCCCTCAGAGACTAGAGCAGTGGCACTTGGAACATGGAAGAAGGGCCTCTCACCAGCCACTGTGCCAAGGTGTTATGGAGACGTACCTGACTGCTCTTCTGCCACTCAGAGGCCAGAACAAAAGCAATTGGAATGAAAAGAGGGTCTCTCACCAGTCCCCGGGGAGAGGCACAATGGAGCTGTGCCTACCTGCACTGCTCCCCCTCAGAGATCAGAGCAATGGCAGCTGGAACAAAGACAGACAGGTTGTCTCTTGGCTGCCAACTTAACCATTGTTTCATTGTTGTTGTTGTTGTTAATTATGTTCCACAATTCTCTTCTGCTCCACTTCTATCCTCAAGCTGAAAAGAGTGGTTTTCCAAGAGCTGCATGGCTCAGTGGGAACTTAAATATGGGTTTCTGAAGTCACATTATATACCATATGACCAGTGATCCACACTGACTCCTAGGGACATTCTGAAAGCACTACTGAAGAATTCAGTGGAGAGAAGAACATGATTTTAACCCAAATCTCTCCACGTTTCAGGAAAACAAAAGCTGCTATTTTATCTTTTGCTACTTACAGAATTCTTTCTTCACAGTTTCTTTTTTTTTCCCTGCATGATCTCTATTATGCAATATTTGTATTATCAGCTAAGTGGCTAAATGTTTTTGGTTAAATCCAAGGACTACTTTTGCAGTCATGGCAGCACACCATTTGCTCACACCATTTCCAGGCAAAGGAGTATTAGGTGTGCACACACATGCATGAATATGCTTTAAATGCACATGAAACTGTGGGCTGGATCCTGAGGGCTTTTCACAGATGAGCTCCTTGCTGTGTGTCTTGCATGTGATGATAGCAAATGGCACTGGGGCAAGTGTATCCTCATGATACATGGGATGTTCCCATGTCCCAGTGGTGGATGGGACTGGAGGGGACCAATGCTTGAAAAGCTGCCATTTCTTATGAAGAGTGTGTAAGATACTCCAACTGATGCTGAGGATTACAGAGATAAGCTGGACATGACATTTCTGCACATACAACATGTAGAGCAGGGGTGGGCATCTACAGGGAGCAGGGGTCATTACCCCTTCTCCCGCTGCACAAGTGTGCTTCGGTGTACTAGACATGACCTAACATCACTTCTTGCTGCCATTTTGGCCAATTTTCACCCAGTCTTTCTTTTACATGAGTTGGGGGGTCTCTGTGCTTGTGGGTGGGTGGATGGGTGGGGTTGGTGCAGTTTGGGGTGGGAAATCACCCCAAAAGCACCCCAATTTTTAAAAACTTTTTAGAAGGAGCCTGGGTCATATTTAGGGGTCCCAAGGGCCCACTCCTATTTGTAGAGCAATCATTTCCAACCTTTCCAAGCCTTCCAAATATGTTGGACTACATTCCCCTCATTTCTCACTTAACATCGTTAGGGGCATTGAAAGCTGAGGAGTCCTACTTTTGCCAAGGAATCCCTTCACCTTCAGGGAAGTACATCTCTTAAGCAGAAGTGTTGCTTTCAGGAGTCTTATAAGAAATGTTTTCCTTGTTCATGATTTGTTTATGCAAAATGAGAACTCCCAGTACGAAGGGGATCTTCTGAGATTTCAGTTGCCATAGATGCTGGTGCTTCTGTGAAGCTTCATGCTCGCTAAGAATGACAGTGTGCAGGCTGAGGATATGCTTTGGTTTTTAAGAAATAGGTATTAACTCCTTAATATATCGATTTGCACTCTCCGTCCAGATCCTCACATTCCTTTTTGGAGGTAGTTTAAAGCTTTTAACAGATTAAAAGCTAAATGCTAACTTTTGTTTTTAAAAAGCCAGCATTTCATATCTTAACATTTAGTATTGTTGTGATGACACAAGAGTCAAAATGGCCTTCAAAAAATAAATCCACGGGTCCTTAAACTTTCTGCCCTTGTTCATTACAATTTGCCCTCTAGCTATGACATGCAGCGTGCTGATGATGCATTGCTCTTGCATTCTCTGCATTCTAAGGCATCACACGGCTTTATTTATACCCTTCAAAATCATTGCTGCCCCCAGGCAACTGTTTGCTTATGTTATCCTGCTAGATTTGCTTATGTTATCCTGCTAGAACTGATCAGAGTCCCTTGAGTTGGGAATCATGAGATCTGGCTGCTTGGGAGAGCAGATTATTTGGGCTGAGTGCTAACAATCCTAAAGTGGTTTCTCTGAAACAAAGCCTAACCTCTTTCATTTAGTCCTTTAGGACTTGGGGAGATTCCAGAGTCCTGGGAGACTTTATCCCCCTAGAGCAGTGATCTGCTATACCATAAAGGCACCAGTTCCTATCTGATCTTGGAAGCTAAGCAGGGAACAGCCCTGATTAGTGCTTGAATGGAAAACTATCAATGAATATCAGGTGCTGTAGGCTTTATTTCAGAGGAAGGAACTGGCAAAACCACCTCTGGGTACTCCTCTCCTAAGAAAACACTAATGAAATTCATGGGGTTGCAGTAAGTCAACAGGTGACTTGAATATACATACCCACACAGACAGTAGGGGTGCTCAGCCTTTGGCCTTCTAGATGTTTGGGACTTCAGCTTCCAGACGCCATGCTGGTGGGGGCTGTGATCTTTGGTGGACTAAGGATTGAAAACAATTGCCCTAGAAAATGCCCCTCACTCATGTTGCTGGTTCCTGTTTTGCCATACTGATGTTTCAGTGACTTTTGCCCATGCTAATGCCAATGTGCTGCTACTGACTTCAGAACATGTTATAGTTATGTGGTGGTTTTGAAAGTCAGGCCCTCAGTCTATGTGCATATGTAAGTGGATGCGAAAGTCACTACTTGCCCTTTAGACAAGAACAGCTTTCTAATAATGGAACAAATGCTACACGTATCGGTCTGGCCTACTGACAACCATTTGGCCTACTGCAGTGCTGCTGTTTTTGTGCCAGGTCTGCTCCTTTTCCATTTTTTTTACCCCCTACTCCAGATGTGATTGTTGCAAAAGTGGATTGGCAAAAAAGGAAACATTTGCATAACACCAAAATACACTGGAGCTTTGCCTGGAAAGAGTCTAGGAGTCAGAAGAACCTGATGAAATTTTAAGTCTGTCCCTATGACGGCCAGGGCTTGGCAGTAGCTAATTACTACAAATTACTTGTTTGCAATTAATGGCTTTTTTCCAACAGCAAAGGTGTAACTGCCATACGTTGTAATCGTAACTATAAAAGGGCCATCTTTTCTCATTTTGTGGCATAACTAACTTTTTAGTTACTTTTATTATTTTGGGACTATAGCCTCACTAAATGGTAGAAAAAGAATATCAGCTGTTTCACATGCTGGTTTTAGCTGTACCTTTACAGCTGAATGAAAAATGTTCAGATTTTTAAAGTAAAAACTATCATTAGCTGATTCAGGGAACGGAAAGTAAATAGTTACTTAAAATTGTGCTTTTAATAGCAGTTAACTACTAGCTACACTTACTGAAGCTATAACTAATTACTTTAAAAGTAATTTTTAAATCTCCAAATGACCATAATCAGGTCTACAAAAATGAAATATTAACTAACATTTATGTAATATAGCAGATCATCAGTCTATTGAATAGCAAATCCTGTTGCTCTGGGCTTTGGAGGAGGAAGAGGAAGGAATGGATCTACTCATTGATAACACCCTCATTTCTTCCCTTGACCAAGCTGAGGTCAGCTGCTTCTCCATTGCCTGAAGCACCTGTGTCCTTCCTCCAGTCCCTTTGTAAGTGATAGCAACAGGGTCCCCTCCCTGGGGCAAGAGATTTGCCTGGTGGTAAGAAGAGACAGAACTAAACATGCACGTGCAGATCTGCATACAGATGTAAGATCTCAGCCCTTGTGTGGGTAAATAATGTTGAGCATGCTTCCTCAGCTCAGTCACAATTGTCTCTTTTAATCTTTTCAGAGATTAACATTGTTTATATTTGCATTCAAGCCATTTTTGATTTATAGTTTATCACAGAGTTTTCTTGGCAAGATTTCTTTAGAGGAGATTTGCCCTTGTCTTCCTCTGGGGCTGAGAAAGTGTGACTGGCCCAAGGTCACCCAGTGATTTTCCATGGCTGAGCAAGGATTTGAACCCTGGTCTCCAGAGTTATAGTCCAACACTCAAACCACTACACCATGCTGGCTCTCACGATCATATGTGAAAAAATTGTCAAGCTGTTCATAAAACCTCCTCCTTTTGATTTTGTCCATTGTGAAGACAAAAAAATATGTAACTAAGTACAGTATGTGTGTGTGTGTGTGTGTTGTATTGGGTACAGAATGCTGGAAGAGTTCTGTCTGTAAATTAGAATGATGTGTTCAGAGGCCCATCTTTAATAACTGACATTGTTCAGTATCTCTTCATGACTTCTTACCTTTGTCCCTTTTTAATCTGGCAAGCAAAAACCAAAATAGTATCATCAGGACTACTTGTTCCCTGATTGTTCCAACATCTGATTACACACTGTAGATTACAAAGGGAGCGTTAGAGAGGAATTGGTTGTGTACTGTTCTTTTATACTACGATCTATGAAGGGTGGGTTGTAAACCCTTCAGTATTAATCATGTCCCTGTAGCTTCCATGCCATTGTAAATGAAGTGAGGATCCCCAGAGCTGTAAAGTTGGTGGAGTGCTGCTAACATCTAGCAACAGTGATGTTTGATGTGTGTGTGTATGTGCCTTCGAATGGCCCATCAACTTATGCTGACCTCATGAATTTCATAGGGTTTCTTAGGCAAGGAGTATCCAGAGGTAGCTTGCCAGTTCCTTCCTCTGAAATACAGCCTACAGCACCTGGTATTTGTTGGCAGTCTCCCATCCAAGTACTAACTAGGGCTGACCCTGCTCAACTTCCAAGATTAGACAGGATCTGGTGCATTTAGAGTATTGAGGCAGATGTTTGATAGCAAGGCAGAAAAGAGCTTGTAAAATCAATAGAAATAGGTAGTCTCAAGGATGATGATGATGATGATGATGATGATGATGATGATGATGATGATGATTGATGGTGCACTTTGGCAGGCTTAACGGATTTGATTATTTGGAAGTTTCTTTAACCCCTGCCCCTCCCCACCTCAGGCAGTTCTTTGCAGGAGAACCTTCCCCCTCAGTGGCTCTGATCAGGCCACACAGCCCTTTAAAAGTCCACCTCTGGTTCTCTTCCTCCTCCACCAGCCACTGCCTGGTGCGCTAAGGATGGCTTGCTGCCAGATTTCTCAGCACCACAAACCCTTTCCTGATGCCCCCTCACACCCAAGGAAGAAGAGTGGCAAGAGAGAAGTATAGGCCAAAGGATGCTCACCAATGGTTGCTTTTCATCCTAGAGAGAAGTGACAAGTGGAGTGCCACAGAGTTCTGTCCTGGGCCCAGTGCTATTCAACATCTTCATCAATGACTTGGATGATGAAATAGAGGGCATACTGATCAAATTTGCAGATGATACCAAATTGGGAGGGGTTGCTAATATGCCAGAGGACAGGAGCAAAATTCAAACCAACTTTAACAGATTGGTGAGCTGGACCGAAGCTGACAAAATGAATTTCAACAGAGCGAAATGTAGACAGAAAAAATGGAATGCACAAATATAGGATGGGGGACACGTTGCTGGATAACAGTATGTGTGAAAGGGATCTAGGCGTCTTGGTGGACCACAAGCTGAACATGAGTCAGCAGTATGATGTGGCAGCCAAGAAAGCCAATGTGATTCTTGGTTGCATCAATAGGAGTATGGTGTCTAGATCAAGGGAGGTAAAGGTACCACTCTATTCTGCTTTGGTTAGACCTCATCTGGAATACTGTGTCCAGTTCTGGGCACTTCAATTCAAGAAGGATATTGACAAGCTAGAGAGTGTCTAGACAGGGCAACCAAAATGGTGAAGGGTGTGGAAGCCATGCTCTATGAGGAGTGGCTTAGGGAGCTGGGTATGTTTAGTCTGCAGAAGAGAAGGTTAAGAGGGGATGTGATAGCCATGTTTAAATATTTGAAGGGATGTCGTGTCGAGGAGGGAGCGGGCTTGTTTTCCACCACTCCAGAGACTAGGACAAGGAGTAACGGATTCAAGCTCCAGGAAAGGAGATTCCACCTGAGCCTGAGGAAGTACTTCCTGATGGTCAGAGCTGTTCGGCAGTGACATATGCTGTCTCAGAGTGTGATGGAGTCTCCTTCTTTGGAAGTTTTTAAACAGAGGCTAGATGGCCATCTGTTGAGAGTGCTTTGATGTGTGTTCCTGCATAGATGGGAGTTGGACTGGATGGTCCCTGTGGTCTCTTCGAACCCTATGATTCTGTGACTCCAACTCTGACTCCCAAGGCCACTTATATTTTTTACTGTCAGACTGCAACTGTGCAGGAACAATAGCAAATGTATAATCATTAGTAATAACAAATTTACTTTGATAAAAATGTAGCACAAGACATTTCATCCCCATCACATGGATCATTGGATACAGTCAGCCCTCCATATTTATGGGTTTAACTTTTGCGGGTTTGATTATTCACAGAGTATTTGCTGTCACCTTTGCTGCCTCCCTATCCCTTTTTTAATAGGGACTGGAAGCCTCATGAGACTGAGAAACTGTGAACAAGGCTTGTAGGTCCCTATTAAAAATTATGTGGGGCACTAAGCCCCACCAGCCACCCGCCTCTGGCTTGTGAAGGAAACTTGATTCCTCAAAGGAAGGTGGGTTGAATGTGGTGATCATACTTTTTTTGTGTATTAAATGCAGTTTGGAAGCCTAGAGTTATTCACAGTTTTTCCATGTTCACCAGGGTCCTGTGCCCCTAACCCTAGCGAATGTGGAGGGATGACTATACTTAGATTAATAGAATATAATAAAAATTGTTTATTTGGTGTTTGTTTATTTGTTGAAAATTTCTGAACAAGAAGACTTTCCTAAATTTCCATAAAAGTAAATATGTAACAAACTAGGCATGAGGGGTTTTAAGATAAATATAGGCTATACCTTAAAATGAAGGCATATATAAAATGAAGATTAGCAGAACATAATTAGCTATCCTGTACTTACAATACATTATATGTTACAATGTTACAAGTTTTTCTTCTGTAGCCAGAGTCAGAATCAGCACATTTATACTGACTCAAAATTCCATTCAAAATTGCTTCCAACTCCAACTCTGCAGCCCTAGTTAAAACAATACCAATCGGAAACAACAAAAACAGGCATGGCAATGGCAGATGAAATTAGTCCAATGTCTGAAGAAGAGTCTGAACCGGCAGAACCAGAAGAGAAAAAGGAGGAAGGGAAAGGAAGTTAGTAAAGAAATAAATATGAAGATAATAACCTGGAAAGTACGAGGAATAAATTCACAAGCAAAAAACAAAGAGATTTTTCATCACATAGAAAGATTAAGACCTCAAATTACAATATTATTGGAAACTCATATAAAGAAAAATCGAGAAAAGTATTATATAACTCTAAAGTAGGTCAATGTTTTACCTCTCTATATGGGAAGAAAAAAAGGGGGTTGCAGTTTATATTGATAAAGATATCCCAGCAAAAAAAATATTGGAAGATGAAGAAGGAAGAATATTAGGAGTAGAAATTTTTTAAAATGGCAAAAAAACATTTTTAGTAGGAGTATATGCCCCAAATGAAAACAAAAGAAAATTTTATAAGGAATTGCGAGAAAAAATATCAGAATATGAGTATGAAGACTGGATTTTAGCAGGAGACTGGAATGGAGTCCTGGATGTTAAAATGGCTAAAACAACCTCTCAAAGTAAACAAGATAAAGGACGTAGAGGTAAATTGCCAAAACCCTTTTTTGAGATGTGTGAAGAAATGTTCGTTTCAGATGCATGGAGAATGCTTCATCTAAATGTAAAAGACTATACTTTCTTTTTAGATGCACATCAATCTTGGTCTCGAATAGATATGATCCTCACCTCCAAACATTTGTTAGCAGAGATAAAAAAGATAGAAATACTGCCTAAGATCATCTCAGACCATCACCCAATGATGATGCAAATGCAGGAGAAGGTAAAACAGTTTCAATGGCATTTAGATGGTAGTTTATTAAACGATGAGGAGATAGTACAGCAAGTGAAAGAAGTGTTAAAAAATTATTTCAGAGAAAATAGAAGATGTGAAGATGAAGATGATTTGGGATGCATCTAAAGCAGTAATGAGAGGATTTTTTATACAAAAACAACAAATCCAGAACAAAAAAGGCGAGAGAAATATCAACAGTTGATGACTAAACTTCAAGAGAAGACAAGAGAGTATAGAGAAAACCTGTTAAAGAAATCATTACAAGTGGAGATAAAGAAAATACAAAAAAGAGATAATGTTGAATACATCAGAGGAAATAGAAAAAAAGATGAAACAGATGAAATTGACTCAATTTTTTTCTTTTTTTCTTTCTTTTATGTATAGTTTTATTGAAATTCGATCATATAAAACACATGTATATATAATTGTACAATTCATTGAAATATTTCTGGTAATCTTCCTCTCCTCCCTAGATTTCATCTTCTTCATTTTATTCAACATATTAAAGTTAAATGTACACACTAATATATGCTAATATTTCATGATGGCTCCTGCATTAAATCTGTACTAAATTTTATGTCATATTGTTCTTCTGATCACATCCTCTTGATAAAAATTATACATTTATATCAAGCATTGTTATCTGAAAGTACCCAGCAATTATCCGACACTATTTTCCATTCTTTTTTATCTTTTCATCAGATATACCCTTTAATCTCTGAGAGACTATATTTGCATTCCTGTTTTCAATAAAAGTTACCCACGATTGGTCTACTGTAGGTATTTGCTGATTTTTCCATAATCTTGCAAATTCTATACGAGCTGTCGTGACCATATACAATATTATCCGCCAATATTTCTTTAAAACAGTACCATCCAACACGTGTCATATTTAACAAATACATTTCAGGTGTCTTATCAAATTACATCTTCAATATTGTACAGATCTTATTATGTATTTCCCCCCAATATTTCTTTGCTTTATTACATGACCAGAAATTGACTCAATTTGAACAAGTTAATAAAATTGGGAAATGGTTAGAGTATAAACTTAAGAAGAAGAAGAGAGAGGAATATAGTAGCTCAATTAAAAAATGGGAAGAAGATGATTACTCAACATGAAAAGATAAAGCAGAAATTTAAAGAATATTTTGAAAAACTATTTTATGAAAAAAATTCATTGCACCGAAATGAGAAAAACTGGACAGAATTCCTCTCCAGGGTTAAGATCCCAAAAATATTGCTGGAGGAACAAGAACAGTTAAATAAATCAATAACACTTATTGAAATAGAAGAGACTGTAAAGGATTTAAAAGTGGATAAGGCACCAGGACCAGATGACTTCACTGCATTATATTATACAAGATTTGCAAAAGAATTAATTCAAGCACTTCCAGCAACTTTGAAAGAAATGGAAAACTGGGAAACTGCAGTCTTGGGGAGAAGCAAATATTGTATTGATACCCAAAGAAGATAAGGACAAAAGAGAGGTTAAAAACTATAGACCAATTTCATTGTTGAATACAGATTATAAAATATTGGCGGCAGTGTTGACAAAACGATTGAGACATATATTACAGGGCAAGACCCATGAAGGTCAAACGGGATTTCTCCCAGGCAGATACATGAAGAATAATACAAGAACATTTTTGGATGTGATTGAATATTATGATAAAAACCCAGAGAAGAAGGCAGCACTTATTTTATTGGATACTGAAAAAGCTTTTGATAATGTTTCTGAGTTCTGAGAGAATATGATCTGGGAGAAGTCTTTTGCAAATGGATTGAGATGATCTATAAGGACCAATCAGTGAGGTTAATTATAAATGGAGATACAACGACAAGCTTTGGCATAAATAAGGGGGTACGACAAGGGTGCCCTTTATCACCATTACTATTTATAGCTATATTGGAAGTATTGTTGATTGCAATAAATCAAGATCCACAGATAAGAGGTCTGGAAATAAAAAATAAGGAAATTAAATTTAAAGCATTTGCAGACAATGTAATTATATTCTTGGAGGAACCTCAAGAATCGATTCAGGTGTTGACGGATATTTTACAAAGATATGGGCAAATGGCAGGATACAAGATAAACAGAGAAAAGACAATGATGATGACACTAAACATGACAAAAAAAGAACAAGCTGACTTGGGGAGAGGATCTAGGTATCAACTAACCAAGAAAGTAAAATGTTTAGCTATTATAACAAATAAAAATCAAGACTTATTTGATAACAATTATTTGAAGAAATGGAAGGAGATTAAAAGTGATATGGAAAAATGGAAAAATCTAAATCTGTCTCTCCTGGGAAGAATAAATGCTTTTAAAATGTCCTTATTACCAAAGCTAATGTTTCTCTTCCAGAACTTACCAATAATAGGATGAGAGAAGATTTTTAAAGAATGGGGAAAAGATCTATGAAAATTTATCTGGCAAGGGAAAAAACCAAGAATAAGATTCAAAATATTACAAGATGCAAAGGAGAGAGGAGGATTTGATGTGCCATCATTAAAAATCTATTATCAAGCATGTTGTTTAGACTTGATTAAAGATTGGATACAACTAGAAAATACAGCAATCAAAAAATTGGCAGGAATAAATAATAGATTCAGATGGCACGGATATCTATGTTATGACAGAATAACAGTGAATAAAGACTTTAATAATCATTGTATTTGGAAGACGTTATTGAAAGTTTGGTTTCAAATAAAGCAAAAATTTTACAGAACACTTCCACTGTGGAGCTTACCTCAAGAAGCATATAAAATTGCTATAACAAAACAAATAAATGTATTAACTTATCAAGAGTTGCTGAAATGGGAAGGGGACAAGCCAAGAATGTGTACAGAAGAAGAACTAAAAGCTGCAGGACATGAACTGAATTGGTTCCCTTGGAGACAACTAAAAGAGAGATTTAAAATGGACGAAAAATTATATGGATTTGAGAGAAAAGAAAATGAACTAGACTTACTAGTGCGGGGGGACCAGAAGAAGAGAATTTCCAAATTTTACAAATTATTGTTGCAAAGAGAAATGGAATCAGAAGTTGTAAAAGATACTATGGTTAGGTGGGCACAGAATATTGGACACTCAATTGAATTAGAGACTTGGGTGAGAACGTGGAAAACTGATATAAAATTCACACCAGACTTAAGAGAGGATTTTTATAAAATGTTACATAGATGGTATATGACACCAGAAAGATTGCAAAAAATAACTAAAAATGGAAATACAAGATGTTGGAAATGTGATGAAAAGGTGAGGTCTTTCTTTCACATGTGGGTAGACTTGTAAGATAGCAAAAATTTTTTGGAAGGAAATACATGATGAGATTCAAAGAATCTATAATCTAGATTTTGAAATGAAACCAGAGTTTTATTTGTTAAACATGTTAGGGCAACAAAGAGAAATAAGATGTCATCAGAAGATAATATTGTATGTAATAACTGCAGCAAGGTAGACATATGTGCAACACTGGAAAGAAAGGAAAAACGTGGATATACAAGAATGGAAATTAACAGTCCTGGATATGGTAGAGACAGAAAAATTGACATTTTCTTTGAAAAACAAACCTATCCAGAACTTTGAAAGGGAATGGAGGGAAGTTCTAGTTTGGATAAGGACATAACATAAGAAATGAAAAAGAAACAATGTAAGATTGTCTGTAAGGTGATGCAACAATGTAACAATGTAGGATGCAACCATATAAGATGAAACAATGTAAGACCTTTTACTTTCTCTGAATAATTTGTAACAATGTATGAATGGAATGAAAATAAGTAAATTCAACTGGAGGAAAAATAAGCTTGGAAGTAGGGAGGGCTTTTTTTAATATATTTTCAAATGTAAATTTTAATAAAAGTATTTAAAAAAATAAAATAAAACAATACCGCACCCTCTTAGAAGTCTATCCTTTTAAACCTTGAGTTCCCAAAGCCTGTCTTTTCCTGCTGGAACAAAAACAGCATCCATAGAGAAGGACTTCCAGAGCCAACATGAAGCCGTCAAGAAGTCCATGTCTCATGTTCCCACTTGCTGTGCCTGTGAAGGTGGTGGGACTGAAAGAACTGCCTTTCCTGAGGATTTCAGGGCCTAAGCAGGCTCACGTGGGGACAAATGTGTGTGTGCGTGCGTGCATGTGTACGTACGTATGCGTGCATATGTATACACACACATGCATGGAACCTGTGGCATTAAATACTTATGAGTATAAAAAGAAAACCCTAGCTTTCAACATCCTTAGACATTAATTTGTTCTAGAGGAAAAAAGGCAAGAGAACATGCTTTACATGCAGTAAATCCCAGGCTGTGTTCATGGAATCTTCCATCAGTCCTCTTGCACTACAAGAGGCAACTGTGGTGGATACAGAGACCAATGTTTTGCCCCTAGGGTCTTCAGGTGTGAATTGGCTGCCAAACATAGCGAAAAAGAAAGCAATCAAATAAATAGAAGTGGCCAGAAATCTACATCTAGTTTTTGGGGCAGTCAGGCAGGTATTTTTTGTGTCAAACAATGTATAACCTTCAATAGTTCACAGATAAAAACCAGAACACATGTGGCCAAGCAGCCTGTGAGTATGGCCAAGATGGTGAAAGTTACCGTATTAATGAGGCAGAACACACGAGCTTGGAGAGGTTGCCGCAGTTTGCTTTTGCCAGAGTCAACTGGGAATGGCAAGATTTTGTGCCTCCTCTCCTCACCTCTCTTCTCCCCCCTGCTGAGTAATTGAGTGCGAAGTACTTTTGCGCTTTGAACTCAGTTCACAGCAATGAAAGGAAGCTGAGGACAAAATGGAAAAGGAGGAAGAGAGAGAAACTAGGACATTTTAAAAGCAGCTGGAAAAGCGGCACAATACAGGATTAATTGGGAGTGTCCTTGCCCAATTCAGACAGTTGGTGGGTGTGACAGAAGTGGGAGCTCCAAACCATTTAAAAAGTGATTCTGTGTTTGAGGAAGATTTAGGGAAAGGAAATTCACTCTTTTTTTTCCCCAGACCAAGGTAGCCTGGGGAATCTAGAGTGGTCAAGGGATGTAAAAATGGTGGGGGAAGGGGCAGATGTAGCTCCAGACCTGCACTGCAATGAGATATTTTAGGGCCCTAAATTTGTATTTGTTACAGAATGTCCACAGCTTTGGATTCACAGTGTAGATATTTGGCAACATTGATACCTGCACAGTTCTGAGGATGTCCCCAAAGTTTAGCAACTTTCCATGTGTTCTTTTACCTGTCTACAAAAAATGGAGTTTTGGTGTTGGGACAAAATGTCCCATGCTGGATTTGGCAAATTATGATACAGCAAACCAGAAGTGATGTGCTTTGTTCATTAGCAGGTTGGGCCCATCTGGGGAAAATAGAAATGCCTTCTATGTGGTTAGCCAGCATACAAGCAGTGTATGTTTTTGTTTTATCTGGACAGGTATACCTCAGTTAATGAAGTAGCTGTGTTTAATAGAAACTTCGGTATCAGAAGTAGAAATAATATGGAAAATACTCCATAAAAGAACAGCATGTGTTATTTATTTAAAATTAATATTATACACATGTGAAATGAAACAACTAGGTCAGGTATGCCAAAAACATTTTGAATCCTCTAGAGACCACTTGAAAATTTCTTCTAAAATACATCTTCTTCCAAAATGATGAGGTTTTTTTTTCTTTCAGCAACCTCCACTTTTCTTATGATTTCTATTCTGGTGGCCAAACTTAAAGACTAACGCTTTTTCAACATACAAGGATAACTGATAGGCAGACTAATCTTTTCACCCTTTCTGTTTTGCTTTTGACACATTCTCAGTAAGCAATTCTAGAAGCAGCTGCAGTTTACCTTACCTCTTGCAAGTAGGCATACACAGCTACAGCAAGGTCAGCTGGAGCAGCTCAGACTTTAAATTATTGCATTGTGTACTACAGACACACTGCTGCAACTTGACACTGAAAATCTGTGTTTCTCCAGTCCTCTTTCATTGTCCTCCCAATGTCAATGCTTTATAAAAAAAAAAACCTGCTAGACAAAAGACAAGAAGTAGAAGTGGATGTGATGAGGCTGGGCGTCTGTAAAAACATATTGTAAAAAAGAGCTTCTTTTGTCAGAAGCTTTGTTAATTGAAGAATGACTATGCGTTTGTTTTAAGTACAGGATATGTTTTATTTTAAGAGGCAGTGCAATGTAGTGGTTTGAGCACTAGACTACAACCCTGGAGATCAGGGTACAATTCCCTACTGGGCCATGGAAACCCACTCTCAGCCCCAGAAAACTCCAGGATAGGTTCATATTAGGGTTGCCACAAGTCCAAACTGACTTGAAGGCACACAAAAACAACAACATCTTATTTTATTTTATTTTATTCCACCTTCTGTTTGCCAGCTGCAGGTATCTCGGTAGAGTAAACTTGATTGTGAAACATAAATGCTGCTTTGAACATACTGCATTTTTATACCCCACAATATACTGGAATTCAGTGGCGGGAGGGGAGCTATGGTGTGGGGGTGTGCCCAGGGTGCGCAGGGGTGTGGCTACGGGTGTGGCTACAGGCCCCAAAAACATTGCCACCAGGGTGAATCACCCCTTCTGCCCCCATGTCAGCAACTGCTAGAATTCTTATTGTAGTCCAAAAATGCATCATGATTCAAACAACATGTTTTGCCCTAGTGCAGGAGAATTAAGGGGATCTTCTTTCAGTAGCATAGCTTGGCAGGAGTTCTGTTGTCATGAGTGGCAGACCTGGCCCAAGCTAGAGGCAAGGCAAAACAAGATAGAGGTCATCCGTAGCCAGTGAGATGAGAGTCTCTTAGTTGCTCAGATTGACAAGCAAACCTGAAAGGCGTAGTAGGGGTCAGGGAGTACTTCTCAACTTGCTCTGGTTTGTTGGCTTCAACAGACTTATTACTGATGTAATTTTACTCCCCATTGACCAGAGCTAAGTTGCAATGGCACACAAGGCTGATGTGTCTTCTGATATCCTGCAGGTTGCCAGTTCAACTGTGAAAGCCAGGTTGAGTTGCAAAATTAGCTTGGTAATGAAATGGAGCCCCAGTCAACAGGAAAAGGTTGTGTCAGTATGTGTTTGAATTCCGGCTGCTTTGGTGAGTAGACAAAGTTTAGTGTAGTTCCTCGCTGTATTCAAAAAACTGGTTGGAGAGCAGTGACTCACCCCACCCCAGTTTAATAATTCTCTTGTCTCTTGTTTTCAATATGCTCACAGACAAATCAGAGACATGAAGTTCCCTTATTGAAACATAGTATTTCTGATTTCTCTGTATGGGTGTGAAAGCTAGTGAAAGCCAACAGGAGGAAGATCATCTCGTTTGAAGTGTAGTGCTGGAAGAGAGTTCTTCCTGGTACCATGGACTGTGAAAAAGAACAAATGGGTCGTAGAGCAAATCAGGTCTGAACTCTCCCTAGAAGCCAAGGTAATTAAACTGAGGCTATCATACCTTAGATATTAGATGACATGACTTACTGGAAAAGAGAATAATGCTTGGCAAAGTAGAAGGCCATAGGAAAAGGAGGAGATGGCACTATAGGTGGATTGATTCAATAAAGGAAGCCACAGCCCTGGGTCTGCAAGACCTGAGGAGGGCAACTGCCGTCCAGGGGTCTTAGATGTCTTTCACGGATAGGATTGAAGCTGACGTGATGGCAAAGGGGCACTGCCAGCCCAGCTTTAAAGTTGAGGGGTGTTTTCTCTGTATGTGTGTGTGTGCGCGCACAGGAAACACACCACTTCTTAAAAGGGTGTAAAGAGCCGTTGAGTTTAATTAAGCAGCTTGAAAGAGCTGATCTTTTTCCTTTAGTCTTGTTTTCATTGAAAAAGAATTTTTTTTGAAAACTGTTGCCAGTTTATGCAACTTTACCACTAAACAAGCCCGTGTCTGTGTGTGTCTTTCTGTATTTATTTGAAGTACTTCTATACCATCTCCCAACCCACAAGAGCTCCTAAGGTGATGTACAAATACATACAAATGAAAACAATACAAAGATAAAAACATTTTTAAAATGCATTAAAATAGTCTTTAAAAACTCCTAAAAGCAGACTAAAAACATTCCTGGAACCCAGTTTTGAAACAGTTAAAACAGCAATTTCAAACACTGAATGCCCTGTGGAATAGCAGTGTTTTGGCTGCCTGCTGAAAGCTTCAAAGAGAGAGAGACAGCCTAATTTCCTTGGGTAAGGAGTTCCACAGTCAAGATGCTGCTATACAGAGAAAGCCCTGTGATATGCACCCACCAATCTCTAACTTTACAAGGTACTGTAATTTTTGCAGTAATCCAGGTTCATGAATAAATTTTTAATTTTATCTTTGTATTCAGGTCTTGTCCCAGGGGAAAGTCAGGATATAAATAAAATAAAATCAATCCATCCATCCAAACTTATTTCATGACTGCATTATAAAATTAGTGATTACACTTTTGAATGAAGAAAAACAGATTCCAACATAGCATGGGAGAGATTACAATGATTAAAAGGGCCTCTCTGAGGCTCAGACAAATAAGCAATGCACTGATGGTAGTGAAGCTTGAAGAATTTTTTTTAAGTAGCTCTTTTAAATGGGAGCACTGCTCCATCAAAAACAGGTGGTTATTGCACTAGAATAGTTGTATTTAAGTTTGTGATGAATGTATGAAAAGCCTCTTCTGTTGCACTATACATCAACACAGTCAAGAAGAGTTACATTCTCAAGAGTTACATTCAGTTAATCCTGAGAAGACTGAGAACAAAAGCCTGCTTCTAAGCTACTTCTCATGAATACAGAAGCAGTTCCAGAACAGAAGAATACCTTCTCAAGCTAACAACAAATCAGTGCCCACTCATTCACAGTCTTCAGGTCTTTTCAGTCTCTGCCTAATGTGAGCAGATCCTAACCTAAAGAAAGGTGGGAAACAGGGAGATATAAGTCCAGTGATATTACACATGCCTTCCCAGCAACCACTGCAACTGGAAGATTCAGAAAATGCCCATGAAACTTTTGCCATGGATAGAAGCTTTTGCTGTCACTCTAATCTGTTCCAAAACTTTCCCATCACACCATGCTGCATCTCACATGGGAAGCAGGGAGGAGGGAAAACAATGTCCCTGGCTCTTCTTCACCCATGCTGAAATGTCCAGTGAATGTGACAGAGCATTTAAGAGCAACACTGTCTAATCTGTTGCTCATTTGGGCTGACACAATTTGATTGGGAATCATTCTGAATTGGACTAAACTATGCTGATTTGCTCTGGAGGATGGACTTTGATGGAACTTCATGGACACTCCTGCTGTGTGTGTGTGTGTGTGTGTGTGTGTGTGTGTAAAACCCTATATTTTTTGTTCAAAAATGCCTTTTCTGTGAAATACCTTTCTGTGCAAAAATACTGTTTTTAAAATGCAAGCAATAATGTTTTTGCAGAAACTCCAGCAAAAATGAAAGAAAGCTTTTAATATTTTTAATATTTTTCCCCTTTATCATCTAGGATGAGAAAATAGGTGAATGTTCTTTACCTTCCTATTGTTACCCTGTGTACTGGGGGTCCCGGGAGGGACACCAAAACGTGCTCAACTAAAGGTGGGGAAAATTACCTCAGAGCACTGCTTAGCATTACGAGAGGCAGGATAACGTAGTGAGATCTTGAACCCTATGTCTACGGGGTCAGGCCGAGTCAAGGAGCACACAGAAGTTGAAACAATAAATGATACTTTATTAAATACAGTGTATGCGGCACATTCACACAAAATAACTAAGGAAATAAAGGTTGGAGTGGTATAGAGGGATTTTTAGAGGAGTTGCTGATTTGGGTGATACTTCACCTGTCCTGAAGCCCGGAAAGATAGAGAGTGAAGCTGGGGTGCGATGTAGCTCAGCACGTGGAGCTGAGGGGAGAGTCGCCAAGCAAAGCGACAGCAAGGCGGGATGAAACTCCGGAGGGATCCGAGGAAGGTCTCGGAATCAAGGGTTTTTATAAGGAGAATGTGACTGCAGGCTATGCCGTACTTGGGGGAAAAACAACAGATTTGGAGTTGGAGACAAAGCCTCCAAAAGGTCAGAATCTGAATGATTGAGTTATCGTAGAGGTTCTCAATAGAGTAGCCAGTATGCAAACGCAGAGTACTTGGATATTGTATAGTTCACCCATCAAGCTGCCATCTCGGGGCAGAGGCTCTTTTGTAGGTTGCGTGCATAGCTAATTAGAGTACTTGCCTGGAGGTCTCCTAAAGCAGCGAGTCAGCTATTTTCTGGCCTGCCTGTATTGTATTAGGAATATTACAGCGATTAACAGCCAAGCTTGGTGGCGTACTTGTCCAGTGGCCTCGCAAGCACGTGGAGGGGAATAGAGAAGTGAAGCCGAATTGTGATATCAAAAGGATATCTTTTAATATCCCCAAAGCTCGGACTAGCCAGGGCAGTAACACTATCACCCACAGTGTAATGAGACTGACACTTCTATCCTCCCCATCATTCCTCCACTGTATTTGTGAAGTATCTTGTAAACAAGTTCACAGAAAACTTTTTACTCTGTGGGAAGAAAAAACATTGGTTGGATCCCACCCTACCCCCACACCACATAGCTTTTCTCTGGCAGATTGACGTGGAATGACTCATGGCAAAGAAGGAGAAACCTGAAGTGCTTATACCTATAACCTATACCTATAACCTATAAGGTTATGCCATATCTGTGTCTAATTTATTTGCCCTTTGATCCTGACCCAGTCACACTTCTTTGGCCTTGTCTATTTTAGCATTCTTTCCAATGTTGATGTTTAATTTAGCAAATAACTTATCTCCATTTGAAACTAGGAGAAGGGAGATGGCACTGCAAAAATGTGGTATGGGTATAGCTCAGTTACCATGAATTCCTGTTGATGTTGTTGTTGAGAATCTTGACATTTTTTAAGTACTATACCGAGATTAGAGCCAGCGTTGATGTAGAGATTTGAGCGTTGGACTATGACAGGGGAGACCAAGGTTCAGTTCCTCTCTCATCCATTGAAACCCAGTAGACTTTGGGCACATCACACACTCTCAGCCCCAGAAGACCCTGTGATAGGTTCAGCTTAGGGTTACCCTAAGTTAGAAGCAACTTGAAGATTCACAATGACAACAATACGGAGATTTAAATGAACCATTACAGTCTCTGTTCCCAGAATTACCATCTGAAAGACATAATGCAAAAGGGGAGAAAAAGAACAGGAAAACATGTATTTCAGACATATTACTTCTGAGTTAAATAAGTAGAGCATCATAAAATTGTCCAGTTGCAGGCAAATGGATGAGTCCTGGAGCAGATCAAGTGTGAATCTGCATTAGTGTCAGGAATTCCAGTCAGGGAACCCTGGGAAAATGATCAGCCCACTGCAAAGATGTTGCATCATGCCCCAGCTGTGGGTAATTGCAAGGTTGCATAAGAAATGGGGGTCGTGTGCAGATGGTAGAGGGAGGTGTGCAAACCTCTACCTGATTGGTTGTAGATATGTATATAACAAAGCAACGCCAGTATGTATTTGTCTGTTGACCAAACCTGGTGCCTGGCGCAAGCTTTTGTCCGTCTGTCCTATGTTTTGTATATAACAGAACTTTGCTGCAAGATAAAGTGCCTCCTGTTTTGGAAGAAACTCCTCCGTGTGTGAGTATCCTTACTGGGGAACAAGGCTGCTGCTGTTGGCTTGCTGAACTCTGGTTTTTCCGCTGCGTTTCTGTGGGGCTGAAACTCCAATCATCCCCAACAATTAGAAGTGAAGATGACTAAACTAAGATTATTCTACTTTGGGCATACCTCAAGGAAATTTGACTCATTGGGAAAGACTATAATGCTGAAGAAAATTGTAGGCAGTAGAAAAAGACCATTACAGATGAGTCTGCTCAATAAAGGAAGCTCCAGAGCTTAGTATGGAAGACCTGAGCAGAAATGTTAATAACAGAAACCTTTGGAGGTTTCTCATTTATTTGTTGTTTGTTCTTGTTGTTGTGTGCCTTCAAGTTATTTCCAACTTCTGGCAATTCCAAGGTGACCCTATCATGGGACTTTTTCTTGACAACATTTGTTCAGAGGGTGTTTGTCTTTGCCTTCCTCTGAGGCTGAAAGTATGTGACTTACTCAATGTCACCGACTGGGTTTCCATGGTTGAGTGGGGATTCAAATCCTGATTTCCAGACTTGTAGTCAAACATTCAAATCACTAGACCACACTGGCTCTCTTTTGACTAAATACACTTAGGATTTGATGTAGCAGGGCACCTCCTATATTCTCAGCCAAAACAGTCCTATTCAGAGCTGGGGAGAACTATCTCTTTTAGACCACAGCTCTAAAAATTCACTAGCAAGTATGGCTAGTGAGTAGACTGATGGGAAGATTTGGGGGGTTGTAATCTTTAAAAGTAGCTTTTCCTAGCTGTGAATCTACTGTAAGTAGTACTATGTAGGGCAGCTGTTGCTCCCCATCTTGCCAACTTTTGCACTAGGCTTTGAAGTTGCACCTCAGGCAGAAAACTGACCTGCACTAATGAGTAGATATGTATAGAATCATGGAATCATGGAGCTGGGAGAGACCAGAACGGCCGTTGAGTCCAACCCCCTACCACACTCAAAGCACCCCCAGCAAATGACCATCCAACCTCTGTTTAAAAGCCTCCAAAGAAGGTGATTCCACCACACTCTGTGGCAGAATATTCCACTGTCAAATAGCTCTTACCATCAGAAAGTTCTGCCAGACATTTAGATGGAATCTCCTTTCCTCTAGTTTGAATCAATTGCTCTGTGTCCTAGTCTCTGGAGCAGGAGGAGAAAACCTTGCTCCATCTTCAACATGACATTCCTCCAAATATTTAACATGGCTATCATGGCTCTTAATCTTCTTTTTGTCAGGCTAAGAATTCCTAGCTCCCTAAGCTGCTCCTCATGGAGTATGGTTTCCAGACCTTTCACCATTTTGGTCGCCCTCCTCTGGATACATCCCAGCTTGTCAGTATCCTTCTTGAATGGCGGGTGGGTGGGGGGCAGAACTGGACAAAGTATGCCTAGGTAAACAAAGAAGAAGAGAGTGGTACTTTCCTTGTGCTTACCTTGATCTTAACGCTATTCTCCAGTTGATGGAGCCTAGTCAATCACATTGACTTTTTTAGCTGCTGCATCACACTGCTGACTCTTGTTCAGCTTGTGGTCCACTAAGATTCCTAGATCCCTTTCACGCATACTGTTTTCAAGCCAGGTATCTCCCATCCTATGTCTGTGGGTTTCATTCTTTCTTCCTAAGTGTAGTACTCTATATTTCTGCCTGTTAAAATTCATTTTGTTAGCTTTGGCCCAGTTCTCTAATCTATCAAGGTCATTTTGAATTCTGATCCTGTCCTCTGGGGTATTAGCTATCCCTCCTAATTTCATTTCATCTGCATATTTGATGAGCATGTTCTCTAGTCCATCATCCAAGTCATTGATAAAGATGTTGAACAGCACTGGGCCCAGAACAGAACCCTGTGGCACCCCACTAGTCACTTCTTTCCAGAATGAAAAGGAGCCATTGGGTTAAAACCCTTTGTGTTTGGCTGGTGAGCCAATTAGAAATCCACCTAACAGTAGCATTGTCTAACCCACATTGTTTGCAAGAATATCATGGGGGACCTTGTCAAAGAGGTTACTGAAATGAAAATACAGTACACCCACAGCATTCCCTTCATGTTTACTTCTGTGCCAGGAAAAGCATTATATGCTAGTTTCAGAAGATGGTAATGTCACAGGAGCAAGTCAGGCTGGGTAGTTTGGGTCAGCTGGCAACCCCAGGGCTATCCTGGGGTTTTCTGGGGCTGTGAGTGTGTGACATGCCCAAGATCCATGGCTGAGCAGTCTCCAGGGTCATAGTCCAATCCTCAAACCACTACACCATGCTGGCTCTCAGAGGCCATCTAACCCGCTGGTTATTATGGGAATGTTTTAAATAGCAGAAATAAAGAAAATTAGCACAAAGAGGAAATATAAACTTTAAAAAAAGCTTTAATTTATATAGAGAACAGAATCCACCACCTTCCCCATTTTACAGCAGAACTGGTGTCACCTTGGTAGAGAATATCAATTTGAACTGGTAGAGCACACCATTCTAGATAAGGTCTCAACTTACTCCACTTTTTTCCTCTCCTTTTCCGCTTCTATATCTCCTGTTTGGCATTGGTTTAAATTTAAAATTAAATGGGTAATTTCCAGCATAATAAATGAAAGGGTATCTGAGGAGGCTTAAGGACTGAGTTTCAAGTAATAGAGCTGTGGAGAAACCATGTATTTTCCAAAGGCCTTTATGTGGCATGTGGGATCAGCTGCTGGCTCTTTAAAATTACTCATTAGAAGAAATTCTGCACAGGAGCGGATCACATGGGATCATAAAGTGTGGTTTTACTGAGAAGAATAACATTGTTAAAACACCACTTTGGTAGTCATCAGAATCTGTTTGTTACAAAGCAGCTCATGGTTTTGTGTGTGTGCTGTGTGTAAAATCTGCTCCACCAAAATACTTTTCAATGTTTTTACTTTAAAACAGGAGGAAAAGGGATTGTTTTTAATCAGACTGTTTCAGCAATCATTCTTTAATGGTGTACATGCAAGACATTGACTGAGAGAGAGTATATGCTCTTGCATGAAGGTGCCAGGTTCAAAATCCAGATTTTGTACTTTAAGAACACCAGTGGGGGCATGTCATGGTGAGAGAACTTTTAAAAACCCAAATGATCCTAAACCACATGCTAATTTACTTAATGTAGCATATTGTTCAGGTATTAGTGTATGTCCCTAGTGCATGACAGTAGGAGAATATCAATGTTAGTTATCTTTGTAACATCAGAGGTACAGTGCATTTAGGTACAGAGGCCCAGTCTCATTGTCTGTTTTCACTAGCAGCCAATTCAGTGCTTTGGGGAAACTGAGAAACTGGACATATCAGCACCTCTTCTTTTTGGATCCAGCAAAACCCACTTGAGAGCCAGCATGATGTAATAATTCGAGTGCAGGACTAGACTTCCAGGAAAACCGCTGAATAGCCATGGGAACATACTTGGTGATCTTGGGCAAGTCACACTTTCACAGCCTCAGAGGAAGGCAATGGTAAATCTTTGAACAAATCTTGCCAAGGAATCAAAATTTGGTTACAAGAGATTGCTAAAAATAAAAATACAAATATAAAAGAACAACAAATAAAAATGATTGTAGATGGTACAGAACACACCATCAAATGGTATATATAAACAGCAATTTCTCACCAAAACGTTGGCATGGATGTGGAGCTAAAGGTATTTATTTACATATGTGGTGGGAGTGTCCATCTATTCAGGAATTTTGGAAAGAGGTTAAGAAACAAATAACTATAGTAATAGGGAGAGAGGTTCAATTACATAAAGAAAATTGTTTAACGCTCAACTTAGGGACAATAGATTTAAATAAGAAAAAGTTATGTAACAAAACAAATTTTAAAAGCTGCTCATCCTGTTATTGCTTTAGGGCGGAAAAGGAAATCAATGTGGAATGAGTTTTATATGATAAAATACATAAAAGAAGTTAGTGGACAATGTTGTAAAGAATCATGGAGGGGTAACTGGAGAATAATGAGTGAGAAAGTAAAAAAAACAACTCAGGTGTGAAGATGTGATAAATTTGATTAAGATTATATTCCATATCTCTGAAAAAGCTTACTGATATAAATGGATACAAATGAGGTCTGGATCCTCTGTTAGCCATTTTCGGGGTGGGGGGAAAATAGGTTGGATAGGTTAAAAATGCATTGATGTTAATTTTTTTCCTTGTAATAATATTGTAATACAGTATATATTAATGTATATTATATATATGACTCATAATAAAAGAGAAAAAAAGTCTTTAAAAAATCTGCCGAGGAAACACTGATAGTGTTGACATAAGTTGGAGTCAACTTAGGCCAGTTCCGCACTACACTGTTATAGTGCTATTATTCTACTTTCAACATCCTGTGGAATTCTGGGGTTTGTAGTTTACTGAGGCCAAAAGCTCTTTGTCTGAGAATTCAAAATACCCCTCCCTAAACTGCAAACCCTAGGATTCCGTAGAAGGTTGAAAGTGTAATGGCACTATAACAGTGTAGTATAGAAGTGACCTTAAAGACACATAACAACAGTAAACCACTTTATGATAAAGTGTCTCTAACCATGGACTTCCACTCAAGTCACAGTCTTGTTCACCTCCATTGTTTGTCTAATATTTTTCAAAACCCTTGCAATTCCTTTGGTTCTCGGAGTTGGCACATTTCACTTATCTACACCCCATTATCTCCACTACAGAAACAAAGAGCTCATCCAAATTGTCAGTCAAATGCTTTGATTACTCTTTTTGTTCATCATTGCTTTAAATGCCAATGTTTGAAAAATTCTTTTCTAGATAATAGGTCTTTCTGAAAATGCATATAGCTATCAAACAACGTTTTGTGACTAATACCTCTTCTGATTTTGAAAATAAGTCAGGAAAAAAAAGTCAGAAAACAGTCACTTGATTTGTCTCCTTGTCAATGCTATGTTATCTCTGAAGTAGGAATAAATCAAACACTCTTGTTTATGACCAGGAAGTGATAGTTCCCACATTCCTGATTCAACACAGAATGCTTAAAATTGTCCTGTGCTTGTTCCTAGGCAGTGGGAACAGATGTGCAGTTCGGTCCTATGAGACTCCACCAAGATCAGCTTCAGGTAAGCCATCTTGGACATTGAGATGCCAAATCAAAATTCTTACACTCGGGAAATCTAGAGATGTTAATCTTTGCATTCTTTATTCTCACAGACAAGAATTAATAATTTCTGCATTATTTTCCCCAGTGGATGAAAACATGAAGATTTCTATACAGTTTTAATCACTATTTATGCTTTGGGAAATCTTCATCTATGCAGAAATACATGCGATTTTACTGTACAGAAAACACATCTTTATTGTAAAAAAAAACACATGTTCTGAGCAGCACTATATCATTTTTTCTGCAAAGAAAGCACATTTTGTGTGCAGAAAAAGCATTTTTAAGCACAAATAGACATGGTTTCTCTGTGCAGAAGACACTTTTCTGGAGAGAAATGCACACTTTTCTATAAAGAAATACATAGATTTCTGTGTGTGGAAACACATGTATCTTGTTTGCAAAAAGGCAGATGTTCTGTAGAGAAATACATGTGTTTTTCTTGTGCAAAAAGCACATATTCTGTGCAGAAATACATGCACAGTGGGGGTATAGAAAACTCATTTCTGCACAGAAAAGTTATGTGTATTTCTGTACAGCTGAATACTTTCCAAAGTGCAAGACATCTTATAGCAGCCTTATGGTTGCCTATGTTCTTCCAGATAGTTTCCCAGCCATTGGGAAACAAAGAGCAAACAAATATTAGTTCTGTTACCCCAAAACATGGGTGACTCAGGGGTCCCACCCGTGATGCCAGTACCTCGATGTGACAGAGGGGAATTAATTAGCTCAAAATCAGAAGGCCTGCGAGAGGAGGGTAGCCTAACAACATCTTTCCACCAATGTTTAAGGAGTCACGCAGGAAAGAACCAGCCAGAGATTTCAAAGTAAACTAAAAATGTGTTTTATTGAGGGGAATTCACTCACGTATATGCACAAGAGCTAACTGAAGGATAAAGGGAGGAAAATTTATGGATAGCGAGGCTGAGGTTTTTGGATTATAATTACAATTCCAGAAGAGTAGTGAAGAAGCAATGGAGTTGCTTAGACCTGTGTGTCTAAGGGCAGTATACAGTCAGGAATCAAAATGACAGAAAGACATTCAGTAACTGGTGAACTGCAAGCTAGTTGCTCAAAACAGGGGATTTTTATACTCTGTTTCCCTCCGGGAAGGGGTGTGAATTAATTGCTTTCTGGTAGAGTATATAAAAGGAGTCTGGGATGGACTGATTATTTCAATGTCTCGGTTGGGTGAGGTGACTGGGGAAGACTTCAGTAGGAAATGCACACGGCGGGGGTGCTTGCCTGCTGCATCTGGGCTTGACTATTGTTTTCTGTGGGCAGTTGAGAGGATTAGCTTAGAGCCATTAAGTCAGGCTTTCTCAGCTAATCCACAGTGAATTCATGACCTGGCTATGCTTAGGCCACCTCTGATCTGCTTTCCAGCCAGTGTCTCTTGTCCACATAACCTTTCAGCCATAAATGTATATAATTTGTATTTTATGCCAATTAAACATATCTGCCAATTAATATATTTTGCTAATTAAGTCATACCAAAGTGTGGGGGTATATGGCCTGGTAACAATTTCCATCCCTACTGAAAACAAAGCTTTTACTTTTTTCTACTGTTTATCAAGAAATGAATAACTATCTTTGTCTGCCATTTCTAAGCTACATTCTCTGCCAAATAATCCTCATATGCAGTAAAAACAAATGGAAAGAAGTGATGCAAGCCTAAATGCCCTAAAGGCACTGGATCTCTGTCTGATCTTGGAAGCTAAGCAAGGTCAACTCTGGTTAGTACTTGGATAAGAGACCTCCAATGAGTATCAGGTGCTGTAGGTTATATTTCAAAGGAAGCAACTGACAAAACCACCTCTGAGCATTCCTGGGATTGCTATAAGTGGACAGATGAATTGAAGACTATGTGCAATATCTACATGCAATATCAGCATGCATGGAAAACTAATAAGATGCTTAGTCAGCAATTATATTGGCAGCACTAAGTACTTTCTGTTTTTAAATCTTGTGTTCTTGTTCTCACCTTTTCTTTCTTGGTTGTTTGGTTCTCTTGTTTGTCAAGAGCAGTTGACAATTGCTCATTGTCAACTGAAATTTGTCCCAGTCCTTGCATGCAGTGGACCCTCCATATCCGCAAATAGGAAAAAGACAGATGATTGTGTCCTGGATTATTAAACAGAGATAATGTGCACACCAATGTGTCCACATACACGTTTCTGCTAGTTTAAGTATAGCATGCAGTACTTGACAGTCAATTAAATTTGCAGATCTAGATGTGGAGGACCCAATGTATTTTTAAAAAAACAATCCTTAAAAGTGAACCAGTGTTTCTATGGACAAGCAGGGATTCAAACCCTGGTCTCCTAGAGTCCAACTCTCTTAACCATTACACCATACCGGTTCAAGGGTGGAATGTGTATATAATTTATTAATCATAAAGAAGTCTGTGGTATTAAGTTGCTTCTGCTTAGGAGTTTGAAGGGTAGGCAAGCTGAAGCCTCAGCCAGAATGTGACCCAAGGAAGCTTATAGTATAAAATTAAGACAAAATGTAGTTAAAACAATATATGCTACAAATGTTTAGAGGCCATTAAATCATATTAAATCATACTAAAAGTTTAAAACAGTTTAAAATACATATAAAACATTGGATGAATTAATGGATGAAGACCCTTCTGGTACACCAAGTTAAAGACTGAAGATCTTTTGAAATAAAGAGGTGAAAAAATATCACAGAGGCAGCCAACCTAGCACCCACAGGAGCGAGTTCCACAGTATGGGAGCAGCCACTAAGAAGGCTCTGTTCCATAACGTCTCCAACTTTACCTATAATAGTGGTGGGACAGAGAGAAAGCCTTCTACTGCTGATCTTGAGCTTTGGGTAGGCTTGTTCAGGGAGATACAGTTTATAGTCAAGGATACAAAAGGCTTCTTGTTTGGACTTGGAGCTTGCTTAAGTAATGAGGCCTCTATAAAGATAATCTCTTGAATTCTTCCCAGATCTTGGAAATAATTAGTTATGCACAAGTTACTTGTAACTAATTATTTTGGCAATAGCTACATGGTAACTATGGGCTTTATTACAGGAGGCAGGTAAATCACAGTTGTAGCCTAATAGCATCTTTGGCTGGGACTTATCACATTATATCATTCTTCTTCTGTTGTTCTCCTGGTAGGAGAATGTTTAGAAAGCATTTCTTTTACAAACACACAAAAATATTTTATTGACCCCCTCTGTAAAAGAAGCACTTTCCAAACGGTCTCCCACCAAAAGAACAACAGAAGAGGAACAACATCTTCTTGTGATAAGTCCCACCCAAAGATGCTATTGAGAGCCAGTGTGGTGTAGTGGTTTGAGTGTTGGACTAGGACCCTGGAGACAAGGGTTCCATTCCCCACTCAGCCATGGAGTGATCTTGGCTGCATCACACACACCCAGCCCCAGAAAACCCCGTGATAGGTTTGTCTTAGGATCACCATAAGTCAGAAATGATTTGAAGGGACACAGCAACTGCAATAAGGATGCTATTATCTCACTATAGTTGCAATTTTACTTGGGTGTGGAGAAGGAAGGCACACGAACCTAGGCAAAAAGCAAGGGATTGGGAGTGGGGAGCTCCAGGAGGGAATGAGAGGGGGAGCACTCACTTGGGTGAGGGTTTATTCACTTTTGTTGATTTTTGCAAGGGTTCTGCACCCCAAACCCTCACAAAAGTTGAGGGGCCACTGTATAATTTGAAAAGGAATTAATACTGTTCCTTTTGCTGTGAAACTGTTACTAGTTTTTGTTACTTTTATAATTACAGAGATTATGGGTTCCAATCCTCACATGTGGTTTTATTGCACACCAGCAGTTTGTAACATTCGCATAAGCATAAGGCACACAAAAGAGAGCCAGTGCCACTGCCATAGAGCTATACAGAACCTCTGATTTTGTTTTTGTGTGGTCAGTGTAACTCTGAAGCTTATTTTTTAAGTAAAAGTAACTCTTTTAGTTACTTTCAAATAATGAGATAATATTTCTTGCACCAAGTTTTCTCAGGAAGTACACTGATATCTTCTAGCTAAAATATTAAACCTTTTGAAGTGAAATAATTACTTTTTAAAATGCTATGATAAAAGTCACTAATTGTGAGGAGGCCCTTGGAATGTAAGTGAATACACACACACACACACACACACTATATAAAAGTCAAAGTTTGTGAGTGATCTTGTCTGTCTGCATCAGTCAGGCAAAGACCCCATATGATTCGCTGTGTCAGGAGAGAAGACCTTGTATGATTGGCTGACTGTGAAGATTCTATGGAATCCTGGGGTTGGCAGTTCAGGGAAGGGCCTTTAGAATTCTCAGCAGAACACTCTGAATAAGCCAGTTGCTATGGAAACGAGGCCTACCAGCAAGTCACCTCACAGACCCAACTTCTGTATGTTAACAACTCTGAATACAGACTGGATTGGGAAATATGGGCAAAAGTTACAGGTACTGAACAACACAGACTGGGGAAAATAAAATCCCGGGCAATGCCGGGTAAATTCACTAGTGTGTGTGTGTGTGTGTGTGTGTGTGAAAAAAAGGAGCATACAGAGTTTGATACTTTTGACATGTCTGCAAGGCACACCACTAGTATATTTCCAGGTGGGGATTGCAGAGGGAAACTGGAAGCAAAATAACTTTTGACAGAAAGACCACCAAGTGAGTTCATGGCTGCTATTTTAACTTCTCATTTCTCAATTTGTTCTCTTAGCCATTTTTTCCTTCTGCCACTCCCTGCTCATAGATTGGACTTTCTTCTTGGTTCCTCATGCTTTACTCAGAGGGTACACAGAATAAGATTGCTGCAAAATTGTGGAAGCCCCCCCCGTACTTTTTTCCTACAGTTCCCAAATATCTAGCATTGCAATAACTTTGGAAAGACAAAAGAGAGGAGTGTAGCTATCAGGGAGAGCAAAATGAGGAAATTTCCAGCAGTAAGACTTATGCTACCCTGATTGTTTTTCCTTCAGTCCCCAAGCTTCTAACATTGCAGTAACTTTGCAAAGAAAAGGGGCAGGCAAGTTGTCCAAGAGAATGAGAGCACAGCAAAGGTTCTGAGTGTGAACAGCTTTCACTATCTCACTCTACAATGCTAGAAATTTGGAGACTGAATGAAAAATTTCATGGGGTGCGACAGAAGGAAAAATTCGTGGAGGTAGAATTCTTGCTGGGGGATGGGAAGGAATGTCTTCAGTATGTCCCAGACTTCCATGTTTCTGATTTTTGTGAGAGGGAGTACTGGTTTGTTATAAGATGACTCTTCCTGCATCTGATTGGTCATCAAGCAACTTAACTAAATACAATCAGCCCTCCACATTTGCTAGGGCTGGGGGTGTAGGACCCAACAAAAGTAGGAAAATCACAAATATCAAAATGTGTGTGCCTGTGGGAAGGGGGGGCAGGCGTACTGGGGAGAATGAGCACCTAGAGTCCAAACCAGGCCAAGGAGAAGGAAGGAGCATGAGTTGGCATGGTGGCCCTGTATTTCCGCACAAATAAATCCATGAAAGTTGAACCAACAAATGTTGAAGCCGACTTTATAGCTTAAAAGTACAACATAGGTGGGGAACGGGTTGCAGTTCCTTTACCAAAAAGTTTTGTCCTTTTGGCTATCAGTGGATATAAATGGAAGCAAAGCTTTCAGTAAGCCCAAAGTCTTTCTCCTGTCTCTCTGTCTGTCTCATAAAAATATGTACTGGGTGCAGATGGTGAGATTTATTGACACACATTCCAACAACTCTAATCCAAAGTGTAAGCATGGTTGGAATGTCTGGAATCACCTAGAAGTATTAACTAAAGTGAAATATTACAAGGGAGTGAATTATTGTGGCTAGATGCTGAAGTGGAGGGAGTGGAATAGTGGAGTGCTGGAAGTGGAATAGGGAGAGGAATAGTGGAGTGCTGGAAGTAATAGCCATATGTATTGCTAAGTTAACAGCTTGGTCTGTTCCTGGGTCTTGTTAGACTTGGACATTAGTCTGTCTCATTATCTAGCTTAGTATCGTCTACTATGACTGGCAGCTGTTCAAGCCGGGTTTCAGCAGAAGCATAAGATGTTCTATTTTCATGGACCACAGAATGAGGAAGAGGCTCAACCCCCCTACCCCAGAAAGCCTCCTAAAATGATTTTGCAAAATTGGATGTCCAAGATCCCTATGTAGCTGAGTTTCCTCAGGCATTGTCAATTGAAAGTATACCAAATGATCAAGCACGAGAAGAAAAAATAGAGACTGTCATTGAGCCCTCTCAGGAATAATAAAGACCACCTACAATTTATCTTGTGCGCACTTACTTGCGAGTAAACGACACCAAACACATAGAGGGCATTTCTAAGTACATACAGTGGGCAGTCCTTGTGTGCAGTCATTGGATATGTGATTTTAAGCAAACGTGACTGCATCACATCGCATACCTTAAAATGGCAGCAAAGCATCCATGCACATGCCTCTGCCATTAGGCATTATGGGACATGAGCAGTCAAATTTTTTCTTTTATGAAGGGTTCCTGGAATGGAACACTCTCATATATGGAGATCCCACTGTACTGTGCTTGTTAAGAGTCTTCATGTTTTCAAAAATATTTTTATTATAAACAGGTTAGAACATAAACAACATATAAGGGAAAAAAATGCACATGTACTATGTAGACAAACAAACAAAAATGATCTAAATAGATGAATGAATAAACACAAAAACACCAAAAGAGTAAAAAAGGCACATGCATGATTTCCAGCTCCCCAGAAAATTTTTACTTTTGATTACCTAATTTATATCTTCAAAGTTCAATAAAATATCTATAACTAAATAATCTTATTCTGTATCTAAAAATTGATTATATAAAATTTAACTACATTTATACTCATAATATAATTACACATTTACTTAGTTGAATGTAGCAATGCTACAATATAAAAAGTGTAATGTACTACAATAATATTTCTAGCTGTATTATTCAGATCCTACTGTTGAACATCTCCCACCCAATGTCTTTCAGAAATTATAACCTTATCCCATTGTTTCTTAAACTCATTTAAGAGTCTTCATGTTGATAATGGAAAGGAAATATAATTTGTTCCTCCTGCCCCCCCCCCAAATATCTGTAACTAAACAAAATGAGTGACAACCTGCTTGCCAATGTTGACCCCATCTGTTGCTGTCCCAACCTTAAAAACAGTTCCAAGGTACCTATGTGTACCCTGAAACTGGCAATTCCACCTCCTGCTTCCCTCAGGATGTTTTGTTTGCCACTGCATTAGTGACATCAGTGTGCCCATCTACACTTTGTGGGTCCCTCCCTCATTTTGTCCATTAATAATCAAATTACAAAATGATTCCGATTACACTGCAACAGGAATGTGGCTGTGAGACTGTAGAAGAGACTGTAATTTTGATGACTTACTTCTGAATAAGGTAAGTTAGTTACTTCTAGTTGGTTTAGAGAAATCTGCCTCATTTTTTTCTGCTGTAATTTCTTATGCAGAAGACCAGACCCAAACTTCAAAATCTTCTTGACACCCAAGATTAACTTGGACTCAAATCACTATGGTATAGGTCCAGTGTTTTCAATACTATACCCTAGCCCCAGCATTTGGAGGGAAGGATATCCATGGAGTATCCATCTTTCTATCCACCTCTGAAACAACTGACTATTATTTGAAAGATATGCTTCAATGAAGGAAGGGAGGGAAGAGCAGGTGTAGTGGTGAGCTAACTTAGGAGGCAGAGAACAGACAGAAGTCCATCCTGTCAGCTCCCAATAATTTTCCCTCTCTCATAGCAGACACTATGTTTTGTGTAAGAGAACAAATGGGAACATATCAGGCAAGACAAAAGGGCCATATGTACAGTCCCAGCTAATCATGTTAAAATGTGTCCTAGGTGCTAGGGATAGAAAGAATAGTAATAAATATTCAAAAAATGGTTGATACACGCACGTCTCAAATATTCGGAAGAATCCTGGACTGACAAGAATCTTTGTAATTTGAGACATATTCTACAAAGAATGTGCATATGGTTGTTTTGTGCAGAAAGCATTTTTGACACAAGGAACAGAAAACCTACAATTGGGGACCTAATATGTGCAAAATCTACACATGGTGGCAAACAGAAAACATCATTCTGTAGGTAAGAAACAGGATTTTCTGTAGGGAAAATAATATTTCCGCAGAGAAGATCCTGTTACTTGTTTAGAAAATTTTGTTTCTGCACACACACGGGCATGTACACACACACACACACCCCACTTGTGAATTTTGCCCAAAATAAGTCTGCAATGACAGCATTTTCTGTGCAGAAGACAATATTTTGGCTTAGAAAGATTTTGTTTGCAGAAAATTAGGTTTTCTGCATAGAAAATACATTTTTCTGTGCAAAAAGACTATATGTGATTTTTAAATAGAGTAAGTCCCAAACTGCAAATAGCCTTTGAAAACTGCATGATTTTCAAGTTCAAGTTCAAGTCAAGTTTATTGTATTTTAGCAGCCAGCCATTGCACAAAAATGAAAAAATAAAATAAGATAAAATGAGAAAGGATAATCCAGCCAATTTACATGTAACACATAATCAGCAATAAATGAATCACTTTCCATACCCCTCCTTGTTCTTTATAGCACGTAATTGTAAGGTCCTAACAAGAAATTTAGATGTTCTGAAAGACACATATTTCACAGTATCAGATAGCAGAAAACAAACTTTCGCGAAGGAGGATTTTCCCTTAGAAGACTTCAATAAAGGAAAAATATACTTGCTCCTAAGATCATTATAAATAGGGCACTCAAGTAGAACATGAATTAAATCTTCTATTAAAACAGGGTTGCAAGCACATACTCTGTCCTTCATAGGAACATTATTGTACCTGCCCATCTGAATTGCCAGTGGGAGAACATTCAATCTAGCATGCAGAAAGGCTAACTTCATTTTATAAGTTGGAAGATCAACCAGATAATGAGGAAGAGGTGAATTCAGTGGAACGTAAGAAACAAAAAATGTATTAGATTGGCAGGACATCATTTTCAAAGATTTTCTTACAGTGGGAAGAAAATTGCTAAAATTACTCATTGCTTCTTTCAAGAGAAAAATTAGTAAAGAATTACATCCCTACAAGGAGCATGATAAGGTTGTGCAGGCAGCAGGGAGCTACAAAGAACCTGTACTATAGCTCCCCTGCTGCCACCGACTGTCTTTCCCCATGCCACTCAGAGGCTCTGCTTCTGTATGGCTCATGGTGGCATAGAAGCTGCAGGGCTTTTGGGGACTGCTGGGAGGGAACAAAAACATCTGGTCCACCTTCCTGAAGCAGCTAAAGCATATTTGCCAACATTTCACAGATGAAAAGCATGGCCAAACATCAGAGTGTGGACAAGGTGGGGAAAATTGTTAATGATGAACAAAACGCAAACTAAGAGAGGCTGCAGCAGTCCGCTTTTGCCTGGGCCTACTGGGAAGGGCAAGATTCCACCCCCTCTTCTCCTTTGCTGAGTTAATTGAGAACAACCTGTGTCTATACTGTGAACTTGTTTTGCAGCAATTTGAGTAATCTGAGGACAAAGTGGGGGACATGGGAGCAGGAAAGAGAAACTGAAACATTTTTAAAGTAAGTGGAAAGTAAGACAACAGAAATTAATTGGGGCCGTCACTGCCAAACCAGGACGGCTGGAGGTTATGGCTGACATCATAGCAGGGTAATGGTATTTTGGAAGGGACCACTTGTGGGAGAGGCTAAATATCCCCGTCCCATGACTATGAAGCACCGCCATTGGTAGCACCACCACCACCACCACCACAGCATCACTGCTATTGCACTACCACATGGGCCAGGGTTACTAGAAAAGGGGTTAGTCTTTTTTGCCCTCAGCAATCACAAGGCAGCCACTTCCCGTGTTTACCTGTGCTGCCATCCAAGCCTTTAGCCAATAAGGCCTGTGAGATCAAAAGTTTAAAAGTAATTTCCTGTTGCAGGAAAGCAATAGCAGCTCAAGGGCTCTCCAAGGCCATTTCACACACAGTGCCTTTTTGTGAAGAAGGATCCTTTGGAGTAAGCCCTTGGGCCGGATGGGTACTCCAAGGAGCCACTCTTCCATCTATTTTCAGCTCGGGCACATCACAATTAGTAGCAGTACTGTGTGGTGGTAACTGGCCAAAGCAGCAGCCACTGCAAGATACAGAAATATGGTCAGTGGAAGACAGAGATCTGGGTAGTAGATTGATAGTCTGCTTCCTCTCCTGAGCTGTGGGAGACCCTAAGCAGAAGTCTTATATATCATCTGTTATGTAACTACAGAGATGCCACAGATTGAGCATGGCATCTTCTTATTTCTTCACCTGTTTATTTTACCCATTTACCTATTCACTTATATCTCTGTGCTGCTTCGCAGGTGGCAAGGCTTTCAAGAAAGCCAGTCCCTGCCTTCCAAGCTACAGTCTGAAACAGATAAGAAAGGGAAGAGCAAAACACAAAAGTTCTTAATGTCATGAAGTTCATAGAATGACCACTTTACACTATACAATTATAGTGCCATGATTCCACATTCATCACCAAGATGCCATCTTGTGGAATCCTGGCATTATCAGTTTAGGGAGAAATACTTAGAATTCTGTGCTAGAGGGCTGTAGCACCTCACCAGACTACAAGTGGAATCCTAGCACTATAACTGCAAAATGTGAAAGAGACCTAGATATCTTGCAGCTGAAAGACTATAATGCAGCTGGATATTGTTACTCTTTTTCATGCACAGCATGTGCTCTTTCATATGCGTAGCCATGGGACTTGGTTTAGTATGGTGTCTTCTTCCATTCCTGGGGATGGTGGCACATATGAATATACCAGGGTAGTATGGGTTTTTTTTCCTCCCAAACCTTCAGCCAATAGAGGCTGTGAGTTCAGCATTTTCCCTTCCGGTGGGTTCTATGGGAAAAGAGACCTTCAAATTAAGTTCCAGCCATGTGATCATGGATTCATATGCACCTGTTTGATGATGAGGATTCTGCCTGATGCTGACACCTGCCAGAGATGGGTTAAGACATGCTAGGGTCCTAAACTGTCTCGGTTTTGAGAAGCACCATATCATTATGCAATTTTAGGGTGGTGGTAGTATTTTTTTGGTATTTAGAGGCCTCTCACAGTCTGAGGCCCTAACTTGTATCTGACTTGTGCATGAACTGCTCCTTACCTGGTCAGAGGGGAAAATCTATGGCAAGTATTACCAGCTCACTGTCACCGCTTGGGAAATTTCCTTCTGTTACCTTCTGTTCTCAAGTGTATGCAGGTAATTAGGGGCCATTCGCTCTATGCAATTACAGGCATACCTCACTTAACAAAGCCTCTGATAAAGAAGCTCCTTTTTACAAGGCCTTTTTTTAAGCTCACCCAGGCCCTGCTTTTCCTCCTTGTCCTCTGTCTAGCTGGATTTTTTGGCAGCATTGGCACTGGGAAGATAGTGAAGGAGAGCTATAGGAACACGACACGTGGCTGGTTGTAGGAGTGAGTCTGCCACAAACAGTACAGTAAAGCTTGAGCCAGGAAAGAATGGGATTCCGTTGTAGCCAGCCTGTTTGTAGGAGTGTGTGCCTGCCTGCAGCAGGAAAGATAAACAGCAATTGCCTCTAGAATCTGTTATTAAGATATGGAAATATATGTATATTATAAAGGAGACAGCAGATAAGCCTGTCTCACCAATTATACCCAGCGTGTTAAAAAATAGATCTATAAGTTTGGAAAATGGAAATCATATGGAAAGTAGAGGCTGGTGAAAGAAAAAGTCATCCCTGGATGCATTTTCGAAGAAGCCTCCATGTGGTTTCCAAATGCAAGGCTATGCAAGTCGTAACTGACCTGGTTATTCTATATCCCATTACATATAGTTAGTTTTGAATAAAAGTTCACTGAAATGTATTGAACTGCAATTCTTTTTTTGTGATGGAGGAACCTATCACAATTCTTTCTATGTTGTTTCTGCGTCTGGTATCAAATTTTCTGTTAAAGAAGTCATTCTCAGGCAGTTGCATAGGAACAGGGGAGGCAATGGGGGCAGTTCGCCCCCAGCGGCAATGTTTTTGGGGTGTCCCACCTCATAACCCCACCTCCACATGCCGCAGCCACACCCTCACACCCCTGTACCATAGCCCCACCCCCTTCCACCACCCCCTCCTTGCACTCCGAGTTCCTCTGCTGTTCCTAATTCCTAATACATCTGCCTAATTAACTGAAGTATACCTGTACACCGCTATTATCCTGCGTTAACTGCCATGTTTCCATCCTATGGAGTCCTGGGGTTTATAGTTTAGCAAGACACTAGAACATGATGGCTGTGAGTTCTAAATACCCTTCCCTAAACTGCTCAGCCATGGAAAACCGCTGGGTTACCTTGGGTAAATCATACTTTCTCAGCCTCAGAAGAAGGCAATAGCAAATCCCTTCTGAACCAATCTTGCTGAGAAAACTCCATGACAGGGTTGCTTTAGGGTCATCATTAAGTCAGAAAATGGGTGAAGGTACACAATAACAATAACCTGATTAATGTGTCTTCCCTGTTTTAAAGTTCTAGCAATCTTCCCCAAGTGGTGTGGTCTTGATATTTTTGGACTGAAACTCCTGTTATCCCTGACCATTGACCATGATGGTTGGAGCTAATAGCAGTTTGTGTCAAAACAATTTTTACAGTACAAGGTTGGAGAAAATTGCTATAGCTTATGCTCTGTGTGTGAGAGAGTGTATGTGTGTGTGCACATGCCTGCCTTCAAGTCACTTACGGGGACTCCATGAATTTCATAGGATAAGGTAAGGAGTACATAGGATTAGGTAAGGAGTACTCAGAAGTGTTTTTGCCAGTTCATTCCTCTCAAATATAGTCTACAGAACCTGGTATTAATTGGTTGTCTCCTATCCAAGTCCTAACCAGGGCTGTCCCTGCTTAGCTTACAAGATCAGACAGGATCTGGTGCCTTTAGGGTATTTAGGCCTGTACATAGCTCCCAGGAGTGTCCTGCAAAGCACTTAAAACTGTAAATGCCTCAATGAAACTTGCATGTCTTTGTATCTACCTCTTAATCTGTTTTATAAAATTTGGAGTTTTTTTAAAAAAAATAATGTTTCATTTTGTTTTTCCTTGAAACAGGTACTTTTAGTCTTTGCCAAAGAAGACAACCAGAGCAATGGATTCTGCTGGGCATGTGAGAAAGCAGGATTTCGGTGTAACATTGCCAGGACACCCGAATCTGCCCTGGAGTGTTTTCTGGAGAAACAGCACGAAATCATCGTTATTGATCACCGACATTCAAAATACTTTGATGCAGAAGCATTATGCAGGTGAATCTTCTTTGTCCAAGAATACAGGAGAGCAAACCATCTGTCCTCCAGATGTTCTGGACAACAACATTCAGTAGCCCCATCCAGGAGGGGAGAGAGTTGTAGTCCAAAACATCTGGTGAACATAGGGTTTTCTGCACCTGTCCTAGAGCTGTACAATTATTGATGCTTTTTTTTTACTTTTTTTAAAATTTTAATATTTATTATTGAAAGCAAGATATAAAATAATATAACAAAACATGATAAGACAAAAGTACTAAATGTCACAACAACGTCTCAAATAAAGAAAAAAAAATTGAAGAAGAAAAAAGGACAAGAAAAAAAGAAATAAAGAAAAAAGAAAAGAGAGAGATAAGAGAAGAAAAATTCAAAAAATAAAGTCTTCCTCTTTACTCTTAATTAGAGTTATTATCTCTCTGTTACTGTTTCAAATCCCCATACTCCGTAAAATTTCTGTTGCCTCTGTTGACCCTACTATAAAATTCCCATCCTCTTATTGCAAATATATATAATGTAAATTACCTAGTATTTAACTCTAGTAATCTAACTAAGAAATATTATTCTTGTAATTTTATTCTATTATAATGTCGCACCATTTCTGTTTGAGGAAATTTTTAACCAAAGGCCATTCTTCTAGTACCTGTCTATCTTCTCTTTAATCTATAACGACAGTAAATCTACCTCCATCATGTCAAAGATTTGTAGTAGCCACATATCTAAATTTGGGATGTTTGAACATTTCCAACTCCTGGCCACGGCTGTTCTGGCAGCTGTAATCATGTACAATATGATTCACCAATACTTCTTTGTCAAAGTTGTCTCTAGACATTTTGTAATACTTGAGAGAAATAATTCTGGTTTTAAAGGTAATATAGTCTGGAACATTTCTAATGTAGTTACTGGTATGTCTTCCCAAAATTTCTTAACTGATGGACCTAACCACTACATATGAAAAAATGAACCTCTCTCCTGTAGGCATTTCCAACATTTATCATTACAAATCTTATAATTTTTATCCAATTTAGCTGAAGTTAGGTACCATTGATAAAACATTTTAAGGTAGTTTTCTTTCAAGTCTTGGGAGACTGTGAATGAATTTTTTTTTCCATGAGTCTTCCCAGTTTACAGGTTCAATTTCATAACCTTACATTCTTAGTGCATGTAATCATTGTTTCTTTAATTAATTCCTGTTGTAGTTCTGACTGAATTAATAGTTTATATTATCTTAGAAGTCATATGTCTAGAATCACCAAATATCAGTTTTTCATACTCATTGTGCTGCTGGCTCAGTTCAGACACTCCTGATTTATAATCCCTTTTGAATCTTTCTGTCAGCTGCATATGTGGGAATCAGTTACACTTATAACCCAATTGTAAAAGTTCTTCTCTTTATTTTAATCATAATTTATTTTGCCTTTCTTCAGTGAGCAAGAGCTTGTATATTAACCATTCATTATCTTCATAAGATCTTCTTACTAGAAAAGCACCTGTGGAGAGATCCACATTGGAAACTTACTAAAAGTTTTATTTTGAAATTTATTCAGACTCTGAGAATTGATTTCTGAATGAAGTGATTTAAAAATTCTTTATCAATTTTAGCCTTGTTATACCACATATATGCATGCCAACTGAATCTTATGTCTGCCCCCTCTGTTGTCAGGATTCTTAAGGGTTAGCCAATCTGCAGCCCAAGTCAAAGTGTTTATGTCATAATATAATTGCAAATCTGGGAGATTACAACCCCCTCGTTTTTCATAATCAATCAAGTACTTCCGTTGTATTCTTGGTTCTTCTTCGTGGTCTCTGTGCCTCACACAATGAGAATCTTTGCGCATGCACAGTAGCTTTTCGGAAAGTTCCAGAGCTGAGCAGCTTGGCGGGAACCCCTCCCCCATCCCGTACTGAGCATGCTCAGTCCCGCCAAGCTAACAGTCTCTCCTCAGTTTCTTTTCGTCCACCGACCTCTTAGCAGCTCGGAAGTCTTCCTTGCTGAGCAGTTCCTTGAATTTTTGGCCTTTTCTTTGTCTTTTCATTTGTTTTTCACATCTTTTACAACAAAAACTGTAAGAACTCTTTCCTCTTCTTATGTCGTCTTTGTTTAAGTTGTGCGTGTCTTGCAGCCGCAAGGTTTCCCTTTCAAACACCCACCCTGAGTGTTTGTTCTGCCTCGGGGAGGGTCATAATGTTTGGGCTTGCTCTATTTGTAAGGACTTCACCTCCCAAACTCTTAAGAATAGAGCTTCTCGGTTGAAATCCTACTGTTGGGAGCAAGCCCTTCGTATTAAAGAGCAGACATCTTCAAATACTGCTCTTTCCACCGTGTCGTAGAGGACACCGTGCCCTCCAGGACGTCTTCTACTTTGACTCCGAAGTTATCGGTAACCTCCAGTCCCTCAGTATCGACAGCCTCTGTACCGGTACCAACCGCAACCTCATCGACCTTGCCACCGATTTCTTCTTTACCAAAGATTCAGAAGCTCTCTAGGATGCCTACTGTACCATCTGCAACTGGGGATGCCACTTTGACCTCACAACAAGCTCGCTTGGCTGAGCATGAACGCGCTTTGTCGCACCATTCTTCTGTTTCATCCAACAAAGAAAAGAAAAAGAGGAAGGAGAAGCACTGCTCTCCTTCTCTCACTACCCATCCGTCAGCTAATTGACCTTCCTCTCTCGGTCCCTTACAGTGCCTCCTCCGACGCAACCTGCAATGTCCACTGTTGAGGAGGAGGATGTTCCGGCCCTTTCACTGGTGCAGAACGCTGCCCAGCTCCCAGTGCTGTCAGTCCCAGCTACTGTGGCTCTCGCTTCTGACTTGGACCGTCGATCCTCACCACTGACCTCTTTGCCTGTGACCTCTGGCCAGTCCGGAGATGGCTGCCTACAAACTCCACTGGATCCGACTCTCTCTCCTGGCCATCCCGAGTTCGACCGTCTGCTTGCTTCGGATGCTCCTCAGGCTGTTTCCTGAGACCGGCCCCAGCTCAGCGTGGCCCGCTCTCTGGGACATAGCAAAAGGGGTGGATCCCCACATCGTCGGGACTACCGCCATCACACTAGTTATGAGCCTTCGTTGACAAGAGTGGATTCGCCTTTTTCTTTGGCCTCCTATATCGCGAGATACAGCCATGAACACCTCTGGAGAAAGCAGCCCAGCTCCTACCACTCATATTCGCCAGCTTACCGTGACCAGTAGCATCCCGATGTTGGTCGTTGGTCTCCTTCCCACCCTCGACATTCATGCTCTCCATCACAATCTCCTTCAAGTTCTCTTTACCGACACTCCCCTCAGGACGGCTACTCCAGATCCCGTTCTCTGTCCCAATCAGCTTACTACCGTCCTTCACCATCCCAGTCTTGCCACCGGTCCCAAGACCCATCACCTCATCATTAGGCCGTTTCACCTCCTCCTCGGGTGACAGCAACGGTGTCACGGCCCCCGCCAGATACTCACCCTGCATCTACTCTGCCAACATCTCTGTCGGCCTTGTTGTTGACACAGTTTGTAGTTGCACTGATCCCGACTGTACTACCCATTTCATCGGCATCAACCTCGTTACCGATTTGTATCCTGACCTCGATACCGGTGCAAATTCCAGTCTTGCTACCAGCCCCAACTGTTCTACTGGCCTCTGCTCCTGCTCCACCTGCTGTTCTTCCTGCAACAGGACACATCCTACATCGTCGTTCTCAGTCACCTTGCTCATCGTCTCCTTCTTCTGCCTCTTATGATTCCGATGGTGATTCTACAGATTCCACTCTGCAATCTCATACCACCCCGCTTTTAGCATTTGGGGACCTGTCTCCTGATTCTGCTCCTGAGGACGTCAAGCAGTTCTCGGACGTCTTGGTCCAGATGGCCACCGCCTTGGGCCTCAACATTTCTGGACCTGCTCCTACTGTACAGGACCCGGTCTTCCACTATGTCAATACTCGCCACCGTCAACAGCTCCGATTCTGTTTCTGCCCATCCTGCAGGAGGTCTTGAAGCGTGGGCCCAAATGGTGTCGCTTCAATCAATCCCTCACCACCTGGAGCGTCTCTACCGTACCCAGAAGAAGGACATCAATTTCCTATTCAATCATCTGACTCCAAATTCGATTGTTGTTGAGTCGTCCCAAACAAAAGGGGGCAAAAGGGCCCACACAACCCCACCTGATCGAGAGGGCCGGTGTTTGGATGTCTTCAGCGGTCGCTTTTACTCTGCTTCCTCGTTGATCGCCAGGATCTCTTAACACTCAAGCTTGCCTGGCGGCCTATCAACGCAATATCTAGGATAGGTTTTTTCCCATCCTCTCCCACCTGCCGGACGATCATAGGGCCACTGCTGTTCAATATTTTAATGAGTCTGTGACCCTTTCAAATCAGCAGATTTTGTCCTCCTGACATGCTGTAGAGGGTGTGGCGCACGTGATGGTCGGTGCGATCGCTCTCTGCCGCTTCTCTTGGCTCCAGTCTGCCGGTTTAACTGGAGATAGCAGGAAACACGTCAAGGACCTACCCTTTGATGGTCAAGGGCTGTTCCATACCACTACAGACGAGTTGATGAACCAACTTGTGAAAACTCATTTGACAGCTAAAAAGATTGGCCTTCATCCATCGACCCAGCCTAGAAGGCCACCTTCATCACGTTCTTCCTGGAGGCACCCTTCCTACTCTTACAGGTCATGCTTTCCTCGCTATTCATCTCTACAATCGTCCTTACTGGCCTCTTCCTGCCGTTCTTTTCGACGACGTCAACTGTCTTCCAAGAAATCCTCCTCGACTGCCAAATCTCATTTTTGACTCTTCCTGCAGGTTGCCACCTCTGCCCCTCTTCCATCTACCCAACTCCAGACCCACAGGACTAGCCCACCACCTCAACATCTGGTGCAACATCACTTCAGACTCTTGGGTTTTGACCATAGTTCATCTTGGTTACGCCATTGAGTTTCGAAGTAGTCCTCCTCTCAGCGTCTTCTACTCCACCCCTGCCAGTCTGGCCTGCCTTGAAGAGGTAGAAACCCTCCTTCTCAAAGGGGCCATAGAGTGGCTTCTGCCTCAGCCAAATCCACAGGCTTCTTCTCCCAGTACTTCACAGTATCCAAATCGGATGGCACACTCCGACCCATCCTAGATCTCAGGGGGGTGAACTCCTTCATTTGGCCCTGGAAGTTCAAGATGGTCACCCTGCCCTCGATCCTACTTTTTCTGAGGTTCACATCCATCGATCTACAAGATGCCTAGTTCCACATTTCCATTCGCCCCCAGCACAGGAGGTACCTCCAATTTGCAGTCAACGGCCTGTGCTACCAATACAAGGTCCTCCCCTTCGGCCTGTCCACCTCCCCCTGGGTCTTCACAAAGTGTCTAGCCCCTGTGGTGTTGTACCTCCCCATGGAGAACGTTCTGGTGTACCCCTATTTAGACGACTGGATCCTGGTGGCATCCTGCAAACAAAAGCTGTACAAGGACATCCATATTGCCCTCTCTCTCCTTTCCGATCTCAGACTCAGAGTGAACCCCAAGAAGTCCCACCTGGAGCCCTTGCGTGTCCTGGATTTCATCGGGGGTACCCTCGACTCCACTCGCGCCGGGGCCTTCCTACCTCTAAGGTGTGCATGGACTCTGCAACAGGCTGTGGCTGCCATCCTGCGCAGTCCGTCCATTTCCACCCGCAACATTCAACAGCTTCTAGGCTACATGGCTGTAAAGACGGCGGTCACCTATTCATCCCACCTTCACTCGTCCTCTCCAGCACTGGTTTCTCCGATGTTTTGACCCTGTCCTCAACGATCAACACCATGTTCTCTGAGTGCCTTTGTTGGTGGCTCTCTCTAAACCATCTCTTGTCAGGGATGCCGTTTCTAGAGCCCCGTCTGACACTCACTATCATGACCGACGTGTCTCTCCTGGACTGGGGAGCTCACTGTCACGGTTGCACAGTCCAAGGCCATTGGGCTGGCCTGGAGTTGCATCTCCATATCAACGTGTTGGAGCTTTTGGCAATCTTGAAAGGGCTTCGGGCTTTTCGGAACCTCATTGTCGGACGGACTGTCCAGATCCTATCAGACAATATGACAGCTGTCTGTTACATGAGCCAGCAGGGAGGCACCCACTCTTCCACTCTGCTCCATCTGGCTCTACGCATCTGGGACTGGTGCATTCCACTACCTGTACACCCCGTCGCAGTCCACCTCGCAGGACAGGACAATGTGACAGTGGACACATTGAGCAGGGACACAGTGTGTCATCACAAATGGTCCCTGTCCAATGCCGCCTTTCAGTGGATAGTGTCCCATTGGGGGACTCCAACCATCAATCTCTTTGTGACCTACCACAATAGGAAGTGTCCTCGCTATTGCTCGAGAGCCGGCCTGGGTCCCGGCTCTCTCGGTGATGCGTTCCAATTTCCTTGGAACAGAAAGTTCCTTTACATCTTCCCACCGTTTCGTCTCCTGGGTTGAGTGGTGGCAAAGATCGTGACAGACAAGGCAGACACCATCCTTGTCGCCCCCTTCTGGCCGAGGCAAGATTGGTTGGGCCTCCTCCTTGCCATGGCGCGGGGCCACCCATGAAGCTCCGGAACACGCTGCACCTTCTCTCTCATTTGGGAGGTCAGGTACTGCACCCGGACCTCCCTCTTCTCCACCTGCACGCTTGGAGGATAACGTTCTAGACTACCCTGCTTTCCAAGCCATCCTCACGGCTGAGAGGAAGAAATCTACTCATAGATTCTACGAGTATAAATGGAAGAAGTTTGTGACCTTTCCCATTTCCCGTGATGAGCCTGCTTCTCTGACCTCCCTGTCTATGGTGCTTCATTTCCTCTTGATGTTAGAGGATCAGGGCCTTGCCTTCTCCTCTCTGAAAGTTTATTTCTCTGCAATAGTGGCCTACCAGCCACGGGGTTCTCCCTCTTCTACCCTTTTCCGTAAAGCTACAGTGAAGCAATTCCTCAAGGGCCTGGAACACCTCTATCCTCCTGTCACTCCACCGCTTCCTCCATGGTCTCTGTCACTTGTCCTTTCTCAACTCATGCACCATCCCTTTGAACCGATGGCCGCGTCTGATGACCGCCTCCTAACTATGAAGACAGCATTCTTGGTCGCCGTCACTTCAACCAGGCGGGGAGGAGAACTAACTGCATTGTGTTATGATGATCTGTTCCTGGTGTTCCATCGGGACAAAGTGGTCCTGCATCCCGACCTGTCTTTCCATATAAATCAGGACTTGATTCTGCCTACTTTCTATCCGGACCCTGCATCGCCCCTCGAGCGCTCTCTTCACTCACTCAACGTGCACAGTCCCCTCGCCTTATACCTTCAGCGGACCTCCACCTTCCATCAGACACCCCACCTTTTTGTGTGCTATGGTGGGCATTGGAAAGGTCATAAAGTCTGTTCTCAGCGTTTTTCCAAATGGGTTGCCCATACAATTCACCTTGTCTGTGAACTTGCCAGGCAACCTCCCCCGGCTTTGCTTGGGGCCCATTCTACCAGGGCAATGGCCTCTTCAGCAGCCCTTCTCAGAGGAGTTGACCTACAGGAGCTTTGCCATGTGGTACGTGGTTGCGGCCTTTAACCTTTGTCTGCCACTACTGTCTTGATTGTAGGGCCTGGTGTGACACCCGCTTCGGCCACGCGGTGCTGTCTTCTATCCTCTAGGACCTGACCCACCGTCCAGTTGTAAGCTACTCAGTCTCCCATTGTGTGAGGGACAGATACCACAAAGAAGAACAGGTTGCTTACCTGTAACTGTGGTTCTTCAAGTGGTCATCTGTGCCCTCACAGACACCCACCCAGACTCCCCTCTGTCAGGTCCTGCTTCGGCGGACTTTGAAACTGAGGAGAGACTGTTAGCTTGGTGGGACTGAACGTGCTCGGTACCGGATGGGGGAGGGGTTCCTGCCAAGCTGGTCAGCTCTGGAACTTTCCGAAAAGCTACTGCGCATGCATGAAGATTCCCATTGTGTGAGGGCACAGATGACCACTTGAAGAACTACAGTTACAGGTAAGCAACCTGTTCTTTTTTTTTCTTTTCCCATAAAAATTTTGTCAGCTCTCTACGCCATTGTTTAAAAGGTTTATCATGTAATATATAAAAGTGAAAGTTTGTGAGTTTGTCTGTGTTGGGCAGGCAAAGACCTCATATGACTGGCTGAGTCAGGCAAGAAGACCTCATATAATTGGCTGCCTGTGAAGATTCTATGGAATCCTGGGGTTTGCAGTTTAGGGAGGGGTAGCTGATAGCTGTAGTTTGGCATATCTCTCTTCTGTTTTATTTATTTCCATACTCTTATATAATTATTTTTAAAGAGATATGTGTTTTGCTTTGTAATCCATATCCCTAGATATCTTATTTTCTTCTCAATTTTAAAACTAGTTCTAAGTTCTTTTTCCTCATTATTTCTCAAATTCTTTGTTAATACCATGTTTTTTCCTTATTTATCATAAACCCAGCCACTTTTCCAAATTCTTTCAAGATATTTAATAATTTATTTGTGTTTTCTATTGGATTCTCTAGATGTATAACCAAATCGTCTGCGAATGCATTAAGCTTATATATATGTGAGTTTTCATTCTCACGCCATTGATTTCTGGATCTAATCTTATATTCTTATCTCTAGGACAATAATAAATAGTAATGGAGAAAGAGGGCGTCCCTGATATGTACCTTTCTTTATATCTGAGCATTTTGTCTTTTCACCATTAATAATTATTTGGGCTTTCTGTTGTTGATATATTTTCCTAATCGAACCTATGAAGTTTCTCCCAAAATTCATTCTTTTTAATAATTCCATCATAAAGAACCAATTCACTTTATCAAAAGCCTTTTTCACATCAAGAAACGACATAGCTAGTTTCTTTTCATTATGTCTCTCAGAGTTTTCTATCATGTTCAAAACAACCCTGATATTATTTCTTAATTGCCTTTCTGGAATAAATCCATTTTGATCATCGTGGATAATTTTCTGTAGAACCTTTTGAAGTCTCTTGGCCAGTATTGATGTAAAACTTTTATGATCGTATTTAGCAGAAAGATCAGCCTATAATTTCTTAACTGAGTTAGGTCTTTTCCTTTCTTAAACATTAGTGTGATGTTAGCATAAGCCCATGAATCTGGAGTTCCCTCTTTCTGTATATAACTGAACATCTTTTGCAGAGGGATTATCAACTCTTCTTCGAAAGTTTTATAATATAAAGCAGTAAATCCATCTGGTCTGGGGACTTTAAATATTTTTAGCTTCTTAATTGCATAAGAAATTTCAAAGGGTATAATAGGAACTTCCAACACTTTTTTTGTTGTTGTTGTTGTCTGTAATTCGTAATATGTCTTGCCTCTCAAGATAGGATAAGATACAGTTCTCCCTTTGCTGTGAGGGATAAATTTCCTGGTATAAATCTGTATAGTATTTATAAAAGTATTTATAAAAGACCTTTTTCATTTTATCTTGAATAGTAATTCTTTTGCCCTTATACTGTATTTCTAGAATCTGCTTTTTTTCTCTTTCTTTTCTTAATTTATATGCTAACCATTTCCCAGGTGTGTTAGCATGTTCAAAACATTTCATTCAACAGGTTTTCAATTTCTTCTCAATTTCCTGTGTGTGCTCTCTTTCCAAAAATTTTTGTAATATTTTAAACTCTTCATTGATTCTCTTACTGTCAGGGGATTCTCTCAAATTTTCTTCCTTATTTTTAAACTTCTCCAAATTTTTTTGTATATGTTCCATTTTCCTTCTTTTACTTTCTGTCCCTCATTTTATAAAATACCCTCTAATCATTGCCATACTGGCATCCCAAATAGTCCTCATAGGCAAATCTTCAGTCATTTCTCTTTAAAATAGTATTTTAATATTTCTCTTGCTTTTTTAATATATTCCTCTTTTCTTAATGAGTTATCATTCAATTTCCAATTAAATTACGATCTTCTTGTAATTAATTCCAATTGAATTGGATTGTGATCAGATGTTATCTTTAGCAGTATTTCTGTTCCTTTAATTTTTATATGCATATTTTTAGAAAGCAAAAACATGTCTATTCTAGACATGGATCTATGTCTCTCTGAATAAAATATGTAATCTTTTGTTGTACTATATTCATATTTCCAAGCATCTATAAGAGAATAATTTTCTGTTAACCCAAGAGACTCTTAGGTAATTTCCCCTCATTTTTCTTAATTTCTTTTATAGAATATCAGTCTTCTCTTGGATTTATTACCCCATTCATGTCCCCTAAAATTAACAAATTCTCTTGACGTCTCTCATTACTAAGTCTCAATAATTCTTTTACAATTTCATTAAAAAAAGTGTCTTTTCCACTAATTGGGGTATATATTCCCACAGCTAGGAGTTTGTAATCAAAGAAACTGATTTCAATTTCTAAATAATAACCACCTGGGTCACTATATTTAGTGACCCAGGTGGTTTAACTTCTGACGTATATTTAGAATTAACACACATTGTCACACCTCGTTTTGTTCTTGTGATATGCTGCAGAATAGGAACTTCCTAACTTAGGGTTTCTCAAAAATGTATATCACTATCTCAAATTTGGGTTTCTTGATTTTTCTAAATGAAACATGTGTTTTCTCTTTACAATAGAATGTACTCTTTTGACATTCCAAGATAAGATTCTCAGTGCCATTTTGTAATACCATGAACAGTTATTCTAAGTCTTTGTCTGATGCATCTTCTTCAATTTCTTGATCTAGATCCTCCAAGTCATTGTCTATTTCCTCTACTGAACCTTTGTTGGAGGTATCTTCAGCTAGGATGTGTGCCTCACCCTTGTCCTCTATTTGTGTCTTACTCAACTTCACTGGGTCTTAGGGGCTTTCTACATCCTTCTTTAACTTTTCCATAACAAGTCTTGCTCTGTCAAAAGGTGTTATGTTATACCTTTTCTGACAGTAGTTGAAGAGAGGACTTCCACCCTGTTACATCTAAAGTTGATATGTTTCTTGAGGAGAAATTGTGTCAAAAATTTATAACTTTGTCTCTGTTTGAGAATCTGTACCAGTATATCCTTATAAGTTTTAACTTCCTTTCCATCTATTATCAGCATTTCCTTATAACTTCTTTGAAGTATAGCTTCCTTAGTCTTCATTTTAATAAAGGAAATTATTGCATCTCTTGGGAGATCCTTTTCTCTGGCTGTTCTAGAATTAATACAGAAGATCCTATCCAAATTTACTTCCAGCTGTGTCATTGGTATGCTGACATCATCAACATCATCATCATCATCATGCTGACAAGATTTTTGTATAAATGTCTTCATCCTGTGATTCTGGAATGCCCGTCAAAGAAAGGCAATTTTTCCTGCTTTTCAATTCCAAAATCAGTATGGCTATTGTAGTCTGCTCTTGAACCTCATTTAATTGTTTAGTTGTATCCTCAGTCTGTCTTAGCTTTTCTTGAACAGTTTCCATGTCTTTTTTTCAGAATACAGTTCTCGCTCCACATTCGTGGGGGTTTGGTGCAAAGAACATTCGCAGAACTGGAATAATCACGAATAACTCCCCAGGGGCTGTGACGTGGCTGAGGTTGCTGACGTCCCTCCGGGGCAGCTATGGCTGGCTAGAGCGACCTGGCCATACTATCGCCCATGGAGAGAGAGGCCGGCAGCCCTCTCGATTGCATGGCTGGACCTGATCTGGCCCCGCGCATCCCTGAGCAGCCTCACCGGCTTTGCTGAGATCACAGACGTCCCTTCTGGGCAGCAGTCGCAGGTTAGGTTAGACCCTTTCCCATGATTGCCACCTGGAAGGGAGGCTGGCAATCTGAGCAAAATGTGAGAGGCCTCACCCACTTTGCTCAGATCTCTGGGCAGGGGTCCTCCCTCACCAGGAAGGTACCTGGCCAGTTCTCAATCATTCCAAGCTAGTTGAATCGCCTGCAGCAACTGCCTAGCAGGGAGCGACGCTGCAAGGCAGCCTGTCACAGCACCATCTTTTTCTAATCCGGTCAATTACCAGTGCAATTTTTTAAAAAAAAAATCTCCAGGTTTTGTAACCTACCTTGGGCATTGCAGAACAGGGATGGAAAGAATAAAGTTGGCCCCATGGATTCTGTATCTACAGATTCAACCAACCACAGCTTGAAAATATTCCACCACCACCCAAAAAAACTCCCTAAAAACAAATTTTGATTTTGCCATTTTGTATGAGGGATGCCATTTTACTATGCCATAGTACATAATGAGACTTGAACATCCATGAATCTTGGTATCTGTGGGGGATCCTGGAACCAAACCCAGCAGATACTGAGGGCCCACTGTTTATTCTCTGTTAGTCATGTTTTGGTCAGAGAAAAGGGTTCCTCAAGAGTTGGGAAATTACATTGGGAACAATAATGAAGCAGTGGGACTTCGGCATGGTTTTCTCCAGTATTTAAATTAAAGTCCTTCTCCTTCCTTCCTTTAATTGATACCCTTTCTTTTGTCCAAAATGGAGCCCAAGGTAGCTCACAATTTGACTTAAGACAAAATATAGTCAAAACAAAAGTTTTTTTTCAATTTAAACCATTGTAATAAAAACATTAAAAGACAGTTTTAAGGGCCCAGCTGGACAGAAAGGTTCTTGGATGACAGTGGAAAGAGAGCAGAAGGGGAGCTGACCTAGCTTTCTGAAGGATTCCAGGGGATCATTCAGCACAGAAATGCATGTGGTTTTGCTGTGCTTTTTTCTAACAAATAACCCACTTTTTTTTTTTTTTCAAAATAAAATCACATGCATTTCTGTGCAGTATACTCCCCAGAATATTTTGGGGTGTGTGAATGTGGGGAGAATATTGCACAGAAATACTCATTTTCTCACACAGCAGGAGGAAGGCTATAGAAATTATCTGTCCTTTCATACAAAAAACAAAATAATTAAAGATTTACAATCCTGTCACAAAGTATTATGAGACTTTCTTTTTAAATGGTGGGTGGGTGGCTGCCAGTTGCCCCCTGTGGAAGATCAAGCACCTGCAAACATCAGTAGTGGGTCTTGCTAGGATCCCTAGTGCTGAGCAGCAGTCTTGAGGTACCTGACACAAAGCACTTTTGAGTGCAGACTTAATGTGTCTGCAGAAAGTTGCCTCTGCTCTCTCTTGCTGTCTCCAAGCTGGAGGAGGATGGAGAAACATCAAGCCTTTCTCTCATGTAGCTCATGGGCCGAGGCAGGAAAACAGTCAGCAACACCTTTGCTGACTCAGAACTGGCATGGTGTAGTGATCTGGGCATTGGACTATGACTTTAGAAACCAGGGTTCAAATTCCCATTTAGCCATGGAAACCCACTGAATGACCTTGGGCAAGTTACATTCTCTCAGCCTCAGATGATGTCAAAACCAGAGTCTCTCTGAGCAAATCATGCCAAGAAAACTCCATGATAGGTTGCCATAAGTTGGAAATGATTTGAAGGCACACAACAACAAACCTTTACTGCAGAACTTGGGGATTACAGTTCCAGGGATCTCTAAGGCAGCACAGTCAGGGGCCATGCTGCTGGTGAACTTTGGGAGCTGTAGTTCTCCAGAAGGTAACTTTCCTGAACTCTTTGCTGTACCTTGCCAACTTTGATCCGAGAGGAGTATGCAGAAATACAAGAGCTAGGAGCAGGAGTCCTCCTATTCTCTTGCGTTTGGCTTGGACACATGTGCCTTCTCTCCCTAGGCTTTCCCTCCCATTCCTTTGCCTTTTGTCCAGGCATGGGAGGCAAACGCACACACACCTAACAAATAATCAGACTCACAAAAGTCAAACCCACAAATGTAGAGGAAGGACTGTATTTCAAATCTGATTTGTCTATTCTGTTGATTTAATCAGTTGTTAGGAGTCAGATTCTGTTTTTCTTCTAAGCATTCGATGAATGAAGGTAATATAAATGCAGTCATCTGTGTTTTAAAAAGTATTGCTGAACTGATTAACTTATGTTCATTTCCTTTTTCTTTAAAGGTCTATTCGAACAGCAAAACCATCTGAAAATACTGTTATTATAGGTGTCGTGCGGAGGTAAATGAGAAATATCGTTATGTTCCCAAGTAAAATAATAAACAAATGCAAAGTCCATGATCGAAGCAAGCCTGTAATCGTGGAATATTGATTTGTCCCCTATGATTTTTTAAAAAAATAATGAATATTAGTTGGCAGTGTAGCTACTGAGTGTGAATTTCCAGGTCTGGAAGATGTGGCTCCTACAAATACAATTTAAAAATTAGTTTATTTGAGATCTTGAAATAGATGCCTCATTTCTGTGATGTCTGCATAATTGTGGGGGGAGCCACACGTGATGACAAAGGCCCAAGTCTTTGCATAGGACAGGGGTTATTTTGAAGAGTAGAAAATGCAAGAGGGCAGGTGAGTTTTGAATATTTCTTCTGTGCCCACATGAGGAAGAAGCAGATAGTCTCAGTTCAGAGAAGGAAAGAAATAAGGGAGTGTTTATAGATGGACTGTGTACCCTTGTTCGTTTTCCTCTCCCTTGAAGTCCAGGCCAGCCACATTATTATCTGAATTGGCTCCCCCTTTTTTTGCATTCCCCACCAATAGCAGCAGCTTCAGTGGTACCTGCTGGTGCTTTACAGCTGCTGGGGGAGAGAATTTGGATGTGGTGCAAAAGTGTAGAGAATAGCTCCCTGCACTCCATCCAAAAACAAGCATGTATGTGTGTGAGCTACATATGTATCATTAACAGGATGCTGCATAGTGATTCATTACAATCTTACAGTTCTTCATAAATTTACACTATTTGTGGACTGATGTATAGCGATCAGTTTCAAATATGGAAACTTGGTCTTGCACATACTCAACTAGTTGAGTATGGCATGATACATAGTCGAGTTTAGCTGCTACAAGGCAGCCTCTCTCCTGAAAAAATCTTGCTCACCTATGCCTTAGACTTCCTTGCCCCTGGCCCGTTGGCAAGTGGACTGGTTGATGATATTTATGATGATATGTATGGTATGTGGATTTCTGGCTGTGTTTGTAATTTTTTTTTATCTTGGACAGCACTGGCTGCTGCAGCTGGAAAGCAGAATGTGATTTTGGAAATGTCATGGGACAGCAGATCCAGCAGGCTGTGGATGTTAGGAGTGTAATTCCTCACTGATTTTCTTCTTGAAGGAAGCAATGAGTAGCGTTAGCAACTGTCTTCCCACTGTGAACAAGGCTTAGAGAACAACAAACTATTTTTACTTGTTCTGTGCAAGATTTGTATGTGCCTGTATTGTGCAGAAAACAGCCATTTTTGTTCCTGGAGGGAACAGCAGAAATTGCTGTTTCTGCCAGAAAATGTTGCTTTCTGTGCAAAACAACCACATGTAAATTTTACATAGAAGAAGTTCTGAACTACAGAGATTCTTATCAGTCCAGGATTCTTCTCATCAGATTTTTTTGACACTGAGAAACTTTTTTTAATTTTTTTTTTCAGATTCTTTCCATCCTGAATCAATGTCAGTATGACTAACTGGAAAAGAACCATTGTTTTATCTGATATGTTATACTGTTCTGTTGTTATTGAATTTTATTATTGTTTTATGGTGGTAGTCACACTGGGTTTGTGCAGAGGCATGGTTGTGTAGGCATATTTATGAGAGGGATGAGGATAATGTGTGCCATCTTGCTGTTCTTCCTCTTCTGTTTTTAAGACATGCAGATCGAGAAGAATCCTCAATATTACCCTTCCTTTCTGCTGGCTTCACAAGAGTAAGTGTATTTCTTTATTTTGCTCTTTTTACCCCATTCAGTCCCAAGAGTGTAGGAGATAGCCAGCTGTTGGTCTGATTGTCTGTCCAGTGAATGTTGTCATACAAAGCTTGAAAAAACTACATTTTTATACTGAACGTCACAGAATCCAAACAGCCATATTGGCTGGGAATGGGTTCTGGCATACGTGAATGGGCAAGGGAGTCATTCTGATATTTTATTTTATGTGCATTTCTTTTTTTCTTTTTTTTTCAGAGATACATAGAAAATTCCAATATAATGGCCTGTTACAATGAACTCATTCAGCTGGAACTGGGAGAAGTGCAGACACAATTTAAACTAAGGTAATTTTAATTCACCTACATATCATTGGTATTAAAGGTGCCTGCCCTTGCCAGCTCAAGCAAGAGGTCATCCTGGTACTGTGATATGTTCCCTGCTCTAGTGGACATCTATAAGTAGTGACAGGAAGTGGGTTGGGAAGTTTCAAGGGGTCCAGAACAAAGCAGTTCCATTCTAGACCAGAATCTGCCACAAAGAAGAATACTTGGACTGCCATCCTGTTATTTAGTTTATTATTTATACTTACTTGTTCTGTTTATTCTATTATACCCTGCCTTTCTCACAAGGTAGCTTACAATGGTTTAAATAAAAGGTAGCTAAAATATTGTGTGATTTTTGTTGTTGTTGCCTTGTGTGTGTGCTTTCAAGTCATTTCTGACTAATGATGACCCTAAGATGACCATATCACAAGGTTTTCTTGGCAAGTTTTGTTCAGAGAGGGTTTGTCTTTACCTTCCTGTGAAACTGAGAGAGTATGACTTGTCCAAGATCACTCAGTGGGTTTCCATGGCTGAGCAAGGATTCAAACCCTGATCAAACCACTACACCATGCTGGCTCTTCTGTAAACATTTGTAATGTTTTATTGCAAAACTTTAAAAAAAATTAAATTACATTCATGGTGTAGTGGTTTGAATGTTGGACTGTGGCACTGGAGACCAGGGTTTGAATCTCCACTTGGCTGTGGAAACCCAGCGGGCAAGTCACCCTCCCTCAGCCTCAGAGGACGGCAGAGGAAAACCCCCCAGGAACAAATCTTGCTGACAAAAACCCATGGTAGGCTTTCCATAGGTCAGAAAGGATTTCAAAGCACATGACAACAACCATTAAAACAGATGATTAAAAACAATTTAAAAATACATTTTAAAAACCCATGCAAGATACAGTACACAACTTTCAACACTGTTCATTAAAGTTGTACCTGAGTTTGTAATCTTCTAGTCATGGCAGATGGAGGAATTCAGTACCTCCATCTGCTACAACTCCCTCTGTGAGACAACTACCTGAATTCGGACTTGGGCCATTTACTGGCCAGGGGAGGATGGCAGGAGGAGGAGCAGCAGCCATGCAGCCAGCACAGTCAATTCCCATGTCAGTTGTAGGAAGGAAAATTCATCTTCCTGATTTCTTGAGGGATCCATTGGAGGTGCAGGAGGATGACATCATCTTTTTGGAGCTGGATAGAAATGGTGCCATTTTACTGCCTCTCCTCCTCCTAAGAGTTGGGCTGGGGGCAAAATGAAGGTATAATCTGGGTTGCAACCACAAGAGAGGGCAAATAATTAAGCTCCCATCTCCCAGCTGCTACCATTGCTAACACTAGAGTTTCAGTTCAGGTCACCTTTGCTCTGTGTTTGAGATATCCATGCATCTCTAACAGCATGAATAGCACCTAGTTCTGCTTTGTGGTAAGAGTTTACCTAAGGGTATTGCTCCATGAAATTCTGCCCAATGAAATTTTGAAACATGAATTCCAAAATTTATTATATTATAAGGCTGGTTTTTATTGTCATGTGCCTTCAAGCCATTTCTGACATACAGTGAGCCTAAGGTGAACTTATCACACCCTGGTCTTCCAGTGTCCTAGTCCAATATATTGCATATATTTACAATTTACATTGTAAATACATTTCCAAATACATTGTAAATAGAGTGGCCATAAGTCGGAAGCAAATTGAAGGCACACAGCAACAACAAAATATTGAATAAGGTGCTAGCTAAGAATTTTTCCTTCTCCCATGAAATTTTATTTCTGTCCCCAAATTTCTAGCATTGCAGCAACCTTAGTTTCAGTGGGGCATTCAGAAACACAGTTTAGGCATCTCAAGATAAGTGGTAGGAAAAATTACCATGGAAATGTGAACACAGCAAGAGTTCTAGGTGCAAATTATGTTCAATGTCTCACTCTCTGCAGTACTAGAAGGTTGGGGACTGAAGAAAAACTTCACAGGATGGGGCAGTGGGGGAGCAGTTCCCTCAATTGGCCCTTGCTGTAGCTACACTCTTGATCTTCCTCATACTTCCCTGAGCACTGAAAGGCCATTGAGAGGAGCACCCAGCCAAAAAACAGTTTGATCGGTCTTGTCAGGAGTAGGAGACAAGCCTTAGCTACACCTGACAGAACTTTGTGATCCACCAATGTGATGCAGAATCTTGGCCTTCATCTCCTGGAATCACACCGGTTGCCTGATTGCTTCTGTGTAGACAAGGACAGCCAACCTCAGGCTCCTGGGATCAATCTTGTTTTTTTACTAGAATACTGAGATTCACTAACTTAACATTAAAGAACTCTGAGCCCAAGAATTTGTTACCAATACCAGAACTAATAATCATATGCTTACAGTGCTGTCTGTGCGTTCTTCATTTCAGCAGCATAAGCTAGGGTGGGAGTGGAATTGTTTTGCTGCTGATTTTGTTGCTGTTTTGCTGATTAATACTGTGCATGTGCCTTCCAGTTGCCTGTCAATGTAGAATAACTTCATGAATTTCATAGGGTTTTCTCAGGCATGGAATAGAGATGATTTTGCTAGTTCCTTCCTCTCAAATATAGCCTATAGCACCTGGTATTCATTGATGGTCTCTCACCCAAGTACTAATCAGAGCTGTCCCTTCTTAGCTTCCAAAATCAAACAGGATCAAGTGCTTTTGTTAAATGCCAGAAATGCTTGTCAATTCCCTGGAAATCACCAAGAGGACCACAGCTCAAGAGAAGGCCGTGGCCTGAACAGAGGGCATTCCAAAAAGCTCCATTGTGTTGCTGTTGCCCGTTTGTTTGTGCTTCTACGGATTACAAGTCATGCAGCACAAGTCTCATGAGTCTGCTTCTTTTTCTTCCCCTTTTTATTTTCAGGGCTTGTAATTCAATATTTACAGCATTGGAGAAAAGTCAAGAAGCCATTGAAATTACAAGTGAAGATCATGTAATACAGGTTTGTTCTGCTTATTTGTATGAGTGTTGATAGTTTTTCTGTGGGTTTATATAACTTAGTTCCAGTTCAGAGTGTTGTTTGACCATTACATATTTGTCTGTGTGTGTATCTGTAATTTTGGTTTTCTTGGTTCTGTGCATATTTTCCACTGTTCACCAGTAGGAAAAAAAGTTATCCTGAGCACTTTCTGATTTAAATAAATGAACAGCTATTAGCATAGCATTTGTTTGTAGAGAAAATTGCTTACCTACAAAACTTCATGGCTTTTTCTATTTATCTCAAAGTTACAGAAATATTGTCTTGGTTTATTTTTGCTGCCTTGAATATCAGGCATAAGATTTTTGAAAAGAGAGGCAGGATATCAGTGAGTTGTAAACATGATGTCTCTTAAATGCTGATATTTTATTAAACTTGCAGCGAGTAGAGACTTGGAAAGCTATAAAGAACCGTACATCTGCACTGGGTTGTGATTAGGGATACAGGAGAAATGTGTCACATCCAGCTATTCGTATGAAGTAACTAAACAGAGTCTGGAAAACACTGCCGTTTTCAGAATTGTGCAATCCAGATCACAACTCAGAAATGTACTAAAAAGTATATATGAAGGAATTAAATGCAAAGGTGTACATCAAGGAAATTAAATTTGGAATCTGCCTTGCTCCTGAATGTGGCGTAAAACAAAGTTGCAGATAATGGGAAATTAAGAGAAACTGAAACTCATAGATTTATGCTTTTTCTTTGTGATCTCTGTAACTCGCACAAATGGGTCATCTGCACCTGCACAGTGCGATATTTGGAACCTTCTAGAGCCTGAAAGTAGATATTTTGACCAGAACCCCACTCCATTCCCTGAGGGTATATAGCTACCTTTCTGCCCAAACTGTGAGTTCCTTTTCTTCCAGCAGCATTCAGGAAGTCTTCTTTCAGAGCTTTCGTTTCCCTGCCTTGACTTCAGCTGTCTTCTCAATTCACTGTTTGTCTCTGACATTTTGGCTTATTCTTCTTTGGTCTTCGATTTCGCTGTCTCGATCTGTCTTTGGCTTCCCTTCAATTCTGATTCGGCTTTGTGAACAGTCTGTCTCTTCTACTTGTGTGTTGGCCTACTGTTGTATGACCTCCGCAGCTGTGTTCAAGGACTACTCTTCCTGTGGCAGTAAGATACCCAACAAGGATGGACGCACTTAAGTGCCTCCTTTGCCTAGGAGAAGGGCATAACATTGGATCCTGTGCCCATGGCCAGCTGTTCAGGCCTCAAACAAGGTGTAATCAGGCAACAAGGCTCAAGGCTCTCCTCTGGAAGACTACTGACTTGACCTCCCCGGCCAGGCCTTCACACTCCACCTCCATGGCACAGGCTTCAAGCTGCCCTCTAGCTTGACACCACACATCGGTACTGTCTGGTCAGCCTTCCAGGGAAGAGCAGCAGTCCCTGTCTACTTCAGAATTGAGAGAAGCGCTTCCTTCAACCTCGGCGCACACTCAACATTCCTCCCCCCATTGGAACATTAAGATCAGCAGTTTCTGATACCATCTGATGTAAACTGTCCATTTCAGAAAGAGCGCAGGTGCAAGTCTACTACTCTTTCTCAGAGAGCAGCCCCACCACCTCCCAAGAAACATAAGAAGAAGAGGTCTAATAGGAACCTTGCTTCTCGCTCTTTCCCTGCGCTATCGCCTCAAGACCATACTCAGGACCTCCCTGCTCCTCTGATAAGTTGACATGGGTGCAGCAACAATTTCCATCTAGAAACCACTCTGACCATTCATCCAACTTTCTGGCTTCAGCCCCTGCAACTTCTTGGGTGTCTCCACAGAAGCTCCTATGTTGGCTGCCAGTCAGGATCCTTTTCCCATACCTGAAGGTCCAGTTTCTTCCCCAGATGTCACTGAGGTACACATGGCCTCAGATAATGAAATTCTTGAATCTTTTCCTACATGGTCTGGAATGTTGCCTGCCTAATGGCCTCAACACCAACCTTCTCCTCAGGACCGTTGGGACATCTCTCCATCTCCACCACCTCATTGTGGTTCAGTACATTCAACATTGTCTTGACACGACCAACCTTCACTGTGACACCACCAACCTTCCCGATTGCCGGTTGCTTCTTTTAGGGGCTCTAGATCATACAGCCATTCCCCTTGCTCCGGTCAGAGATACCATACCCCAATTGCACCAACTAATACAGAGAATCTACCTATGATTTGCCAGAGCTATCACCTTTTGTAGAAGACTACTATTGTAATAACAAACAACATTGTTGCCATCTCTACCCCGACGTCAGGGACCCTTACTATCACTGTAGGTCTCGTTACTCTCGCTCACTCCAAAGGTCCTGCTCTCGCTCACTTGCGTGTATGCTTCCCCCTCATCAGTGTCAGACTATTTCCTTGACCTTGAGACCTTACTACAAACAGGCCTCATGTGGTAACAAAGTCACCAATCCTGCTGCCTCTCTTGGTCAAATTCCAGAGTCTGTTCCTTCCACGTCTCACTCAGCCCAGGAAAGGCCTCATGCTCCCACTCAGGTTTCTTTACCACACCGCGGTTTTCAGTCTCCATCAGTATTGTTGGTCTCCTCTTCGAATTCAGCTTCAGATGCAGGTGCATCTGCCCCTAGGTCACAAATCTCTCTCAGTGACCCTCTGTTCCCAGTGAAGGATGTCCATGCTTTTGCGGACCTTGTGCTTCTCATGTCTAGATCATTGAATCTCAGGCCAAGACTCACCGAGAGGATGTCCAAGACCTGATATTCCAGGAGCTGCAAGATCAAGCTCCGGTCCCAGCAATGCTGTCGCCTCTGCCCTATCTTCTCCATATCATGAAGAAATTCTGGACTTCTCCATTGTCCATACCATCCACCTCCAAGAAATTGGAGTCTCTTCATCATCTGGAGGACTCTGGGTTAGAGTGGCTCACCCAACACCCAAAACCTAGTTCTATTATTGTGGAGACAGTCCAGTCTCAAGTTGCTCAAAAACTACACTTTACACTCACAGACAAGGAGGGCAAAAAGTTAGATACTCTTGAACAAAAGTTCTATTCCAACAAATAGCACTCCTATTCAGGGTCTCCAGTTATTCAGTATGCACAGGCACCTACCAGCAGTTCTCACAGAGTTAAGATAAAACCATATTTAGACTATCGACTTGCCTAATTATGATGACCAAGCATATAAGAGACTGCAGCAGTAAGGCTCTAGCTTGTGCTATGTCCTTACAACACCACACATAGCTGCACTCTTCAGGCCTCTCTCAGCAAGCAAGATCAATGACTGAAGATCTTCCATTCAACAACAGGGTACTCCTCAATTCATTGGCTGATGAAGAACTTGAACATGCCCACTAAATGCACGTTACAGCAAAAAGTAGAGGTTTCAGCCTTCAACATCTACCAGCTACTGGTACCATCATCACTATCCAGCTAGCAAGCAGTCTTACAGTCCATCTCCATCAAGGCAGCACCATCAATCTCAGTCCACACAGCAGCAGTCACGCCGCAAACTTCTGTCTTCAAAGTACAAGTCGACCCAAGAGGTGTCAGCTGGACTATGCTAAGTGTCAGGTTTGACGGGTTTGAGGACAATACCTTGCTCCAACATTCAGCCGCTTCATCTTCCTATACCATATTAGAAAGTCTCTCACCCTCTACCACTTCCAACATCATCACTTCTATCGACATTGTTGACATAGTCACCTCTTCAGTTGGTATCTTCATTGGCTCCTTTCTCAAAACTGGCAACTCCTTTCCCATCACAGCATCAGCAACCACCATCTTGCCTCCCCCATTCAGGAACAGACTAAGCAAGTTCCATCACGCTTGGGCCTTTATCATGACAGACTCCTCGGTATTAGGCATCAACACTCAAGAGTACGCCATAGATGGCTTCCTCCAACAGGGAGAATTTGCGCTATTCACCCCCTACAGTGCTCAACAAAGAGATCGCCACATTACTTCGAAAAAGTCTATAGAACTAATCCCATTGGCAGCTCTTCACTACAGCTTCTCTTCCTGGTACTTCCTGGTGTCAAAGAAGGATGGAGGTCTTTGTCCCATTCTAGACTTAAGAGGAGTCAGTTACTACAGTCATCCAAAGCACTTTCATATGATAACTCTCTCCTCCATCCTACCGCTACTACAGAAGGGAGACTGGTTCATGATGCCAGATCTGAAGGCTGCCTACTTTCACGTATCCCTCAGGCCTACCCACAAAAAGTTCCTTGCCTTCCTCATGGGTCCAAGGTGTACCAGTTTCAAGTCCTTCCCTTCAGCCTCAGGGTGACACCAAGAATCTTTGTGAAAGTGCATGACAGTGGTAGTGGCTGCATTGTGTCAACGGGGTATCGTCCTCTTTCTTTACAACAATTGGCTTCTCATCATCTCATCTCAACTTCTCATCTCATCTCAACTTCTCAATGACCTTGACAACACCATCTCACTTCTTTGATCCCTTGGCCTGGTCATTAATTTTCAGAAATCTCATCGATCGCCTTGCCAACAGATCAAGTTCATTGGTGATCTGCTGGATTCACTATGGCAGCAGGCATTCCTTCTTCCAGAAAGATGTCAGATCAAGCTCCATGCCATCTCCCACTTGTGCAGGTACTGTCAGGTCAAGGTGAGGTCTGTATAGGTTATCTTTGGCTTCATGGCATCCACCACATCCATCACTTTGTTTGCCAAACTGAAGAACCATTACAGTCATGGTTTCTTGCCAACTTTGATCCCTTTTGACACCAATCCTCAAAGTTCATCATGGTACCACACCCAGTCCTTCAGTCTCTGGAATGGTGGGAAAATCCTCAGAACATCCTAATAGACATGCCTTTCCTCCCTTGGTCATGATGGACACCTCGCTAGAGGCCTGGGGGGCCCACTTTCAAAATTTGATTATTAGGGTTGGGTGGATGAGATCCAAGAAATCTCTCCATATCAATGCTCTCGGGTTCTTGGCCATCATCGAAGCCCTTCATGCATTTGAGTACTGTCTTTGGGGAAGAGCAGTTCAGACCATGACCAGCAACACCACAATCATGTATTATATCAACAGGCTAGGAGGAACTCAGTCTCTCACCCTTCTCAAGCTAACCATTTGTATACCCTCAAAGTTTGTCATGGTATCACGTCCTGTCCTTCGGTCTCTGGGATGGCAGAAAGAGCCTGCCAATGAGCATGTCCTTCCTTCCTCAACCACCCTCGGTAGCAGTCACAACAGATGCTTTGATGGACAGCTGGGGAGCCCATTTTCAAGATCTGACGATTGGGGTCAGTGGTCAAGATCTGAGAAGCATCTCCACATCAATGCTCTTGAACTCTTGGCTGTCCTGTAAGCCCTTTGTGCATTGGATTACCACCTTCAAGGAAGAGCAGTTCAGATCATGACCAGCAACACTACGGTCATGTATTATGTCAACAAGCAAGGAGGAACCTGGTCTCGTACCCTTCTCAACCTAGCCATCAACCTTTGGGAATGGTGTCTACGCAGGAAAATCTTGCCACCTGTAGTCCCCTTGCCCAGCAAGGAGAACTCCCTGATAGATACTCTCAATCATACTCCACTGTCCTGCCACACATGGGTCTCCTGAAAGATGTCTTCCAACCTTTGGACACCCCCCCAGCTAGATCTGATTGCATCCCCACCAGTGTGACCTCTACTGCTCCAGGAACAAAAGGGACAAGAGGGATGCCTTTCTGTACACTTAGACAGGATCCGTCATGTACATATTTCCTCCGTTCCCATTGATCATGAATGTACTAGCCAAGATTCAACAGGACATGGACAGGCAATCTTAATAACACTGTGGTGGCCAAGACAACCATGGTTGGCTCCTCTAACAACACACTCTCAAGGTCAGTACCAGAGATTTCTGTACAGACCAAACCTCCTCACCATTCACAACAGTACCATCAGTCATCCTGATGTTTTAGTCCCTCAGGTTGATGGTGTGGAACCTACTCCATTGACTGCTCTTCCACACTCTGTCAGACTGATCATCCAGGCAGTCCATAAGCCTTCCACTAGACAATCTTACACTTACAAATGGTTGAAATGCTGTAAATTTCTCCAGGAGAATAATCTTGACACCGAAACCTTAGATATGGTAGAGGTCTTTAGCTTCCTCTGGTCTCTGTCTGCCAAGGGATCTGTGACTCTCTTCCATCAAGGGTTTCCTTTCAGCAGTCTCTTGTCACATGTGACAGTTAGATTGAGCCTCTTGTTTCTTGGATCTGCTGGTCAAACAGTTCCTACTTTCAACCGGTCCCTGCATGGAATCTACTTCTGGTTCTCTCTCAACTTTCCAAGAGGCCCTTTGACCCTGTCGCCACATGCAATCTCCACTTCCTGTCTTGGAGGATGACTTTCCTAGTCACCATCAGCTCAGCCAAAAGAGCTGGTGCATTCTGTGCTCTCTGAGTGACCCACCTTACCTCCACTTTCATAAGGAGAAGATGGTCCTCCACCCTGACATCTCATCTCACCATCCCAAAGGTGGTGTCTTATTCACCTCAATTGGGACATTGCCTTACCTACCTTTCTACAGAATCCTATGTCAGACTTTGAGCATAACCTTCACTGCCTCAGTGTCAGATGCACTTTGGCCTTCTATGTCGAGCATACATCACCATTCAGAGACTCCAACAGAGGACGCAGGGTCAACCAGTGTCCTCACAGAGACTATCTGAGTAGGTGGCTTCAACTATTCATCTTGCCGAAGAACTGGCTGGCAAGCAGCCTCCTCATCAACTAAGGAGTCACTCTTACTGGAGCTATGGCAGCCTCTGTACCTTTTCTGCATGGTATACCTCTCCATGAAATATGCAGAGTTGCCACCTGATCACAGCCCCTCACATTTATCACACACTACAAACTGGACAATAGAGCAAGGACTGATGCAGAATTTGGAAAGGCAGTGTTGTTTCTCTCTCTAACATGAACTCCCATTTCCTATTGATAGTAAGTCACTAGTCTCCCATTTGTATGCATCAGAGACCACGAAGAAGAAGAAGAGGTTGCTTACCTGTAACTGTGGTTCTTTGAGTGGTCATCTGTGAACTCACACAACCCTGCTCTACCTCCCCTCTGGTGTCCTGCTCTGTCTGTTGGTCCTGGGTCTGCTGCCTTAGGTGGCCAAGGAAGTAACAATTTGGGCAGAAAGGTGGCTATACCCTCAGGGGTTCCCACCAAAACGCCTGCATTCAGGCTCAAGAAAGTTCACACTGTGCAGGTGCAGATTACCCATTTGCGTGAGTTCATAGATGACCTCTTGAAGAACCAGTTACAGATAAACAACCTGTTCTTTCATAATTGTAACTCAACAATCTGAATGCAGGGTGCTATTCATGTTGGAAGCTCCATGTTCTTATTTTAGCATTACCGTTAGAGAACAGAACGAGATGTTGCTGTCCCTTCATTGTGCTGTTATTTTATGCTATTACAGTTTATGTTGTTGTTCCATGATTGATCTGAACAAGGAATGTAACAAAGTCTGGGGCCCTGGGCCTGAATCCTATTGGTCAGTCCTAACTAGAGTGTTGTTTGTTGTGTGCCTTCAAATTGTTTTTGACTTATGGTCCATCTTCTGACCTAAGGTGAACCTATCACAGGGTTTTCTGTGGCTGAGAATGTGTGATGCACTATAGGTCACCCAGTGGGTTTCCATGGTCAAGTGAAGAATAGAACCCTCGTCTCTAAGGTCCAGTATTCAACCACTACAACTAGAGTAGACTCTCTGAATCAATTATTGATTGATGAGTCAACACATAGGTAAATTAAATTGCTTCAGTTGGTCTACTCTAGCTGGGATTAACAATAGGATGTAAGCTCTACCGGGCCCAGTAAACAAGACTTCTGAGTAGACCCAGAAAGCTATGCACTGAAACTTCATATCACTTCTATAATAGCGAGAGACTAGACTTCTAATCCTTTCCTTTTTGTGGTCTCTATGACTCACAGAAGTGGGTAGTCTGCGCCTGCGCAGTACTGGCTTACGAAAACTTCTAGAGCTACTAGCCTAGCATTCTGGCGGGAACACCGCTCCCTTCCCCTGAGGCCACCTGCCGCCCTCATGCTCAGTTCCTTTTTTTCTGCCACATTGGTTGGCTTCAGAGCTTCAATCAACTTCATTCCCTTGCTCTCCTCAGTATCAACCCTTGGCCTTCATTGACTTCCCCTTTGGACTTGGTTCTCAGTTTCATAATTTATGGCCTCGACAGCGTTCTTTAAACACTGTCAATCGTGCCACACCAAAATCCTGGACTGTGACGGGCATTCTAGGTTCCCTATCTGCCTTGGCAAAACACACAATCTGTCTGCCTATGCCCACTACCATGCCTTCACTGTGCAGACCAGGAGGAATAAGGAGGCAAAACTTTGTGCCATTCTTTACAAACAGGCCCTGAAGCTGACAACTTCCCCCTCCACCTCAGCAGCCTCTGCCAGGTATGCCCCTACAGAGACTACAGCTCCATCCTGGAGACCATCGAGAATGGGCACCTCGAAGAAAACCTCCCACTGGCCTTCTTCGAAGATCCGACTCGTCAGACATCCTCCAAAGAGGCTCCACAAGATAAATCTGCATCAGTCGCGACTTCAAGCCTCGTCAAACACTCCTCTAAAAAGGCAAGACCCTCAATTTCAGTGGTGCCCTCACCTCCAGCACCTCACCCGGGACTGTTCTCTCAATAAAGAATTAGCCAGGTCTTGTAAAAAGCGGGATAAGAATAAACCAGTGCAGACCCCTTGCCCTGAACCCCTCACTGTGGTGACTATCTCAGAATCCAATCCAGACCTGCCTCTTGAGTCACCTCAGCGCCAGGCCCCACTCCTCCAGGCATTGTCTCTCAAAGATCAGCCCTGTCCTCATTCACCCTTGGCTCGCTCTCAGGTCTCCAACAGTGAAATAGTTGAGCACACCCCCACATGGCTGCCTCAGAGGGATTCCAGAGAGAACATAAAAATGGAGGTGGTAACAGTGGGAAAAGAGCCTCAGGAAGCTCACCCCCCACCCCCTGCACACACACCTCCAAGTCACCCATCTGTGCACCCTCTCACCAATCTTCAAGGGCTCGTTCCCGATCCTCCTTGAGATTGACCCTTCAACACCGTCACCACCACACAAGCCTCTGCCAACAACGGTCACGCTCTCGCTCGTGATCCTCTTCAAGTTGATCCCATCAGTCCCAACATTGAAGGACTATGTGCCATGACGGATTTCAATCCCATCAGCACTGTACCTGTATATATTAATCACTTTCGAGGTCATCCAAAAGTTACTCATTGGAGGACATTTATATTCCTTGACACCATCATGGAAGGTGCAGGTATTATGACGAGGTCGTGACCCATCATCACCAACACCAGTCCTCTTCTCTGACCCACTCAGACTCCAGGCTCTCACCTCCACCTAAGCAGCCTTGGACTCATGCAGCCCCCAATGTCCCCGAGGGCCCCGATGTCCCCATGCAGTCCCTGAACCCTTACCATCAACATCTGCTGCGCCCCCAACCACAGCCACCTCCATCTCTTACAACTGTGACGCCTCCAGGGAGCCTTCTCTGATCCTCCTTGTATGTCAATCTCTTTCCAGCTCAACCTCTTCATCCTCAGACTCAGTCGTCCACATGGGCGACAGGCCCCGGACACAGCCGTGTCCCACGGGGAACCCATCTCCCCATCCAACAATGTCAGAGCTTTTTCTGATCTTGTGTCTCACGTGGCAAAGAACCTCAACTTTGCCAAGGAAATAGCCAAAGAGGCCATTGAAGACCAAGTCTGTGATCAGCCACAGGATCAGGCCGCATCCATAGCTGCAATCCCATTGCTGCTTTGTTTACTCCACATCTTTAAGAAGGCATGGTCCTCCCTGGCCTCTACACCAGCCACATCAAAGAAGTTGGACTCTTTCTACGAAGTAATAGATGCAGATGAACAATGGCTCCAAAACCACCCAAAGCCTAATTCTGTTACAGTCAACGCAGCCCAGACAAAGACCTCACAGTCTCTCCATGCAACTCCCCCTGACAAGGAGGAGAAGAGACTCGACTCCATTGCCCATAAGAATTACTCCACTGAGGCCTTGATTTTCAAGATGTCTAACTCTTCTGCCTGGATGGTGGCTTACAACCAATGGTTATGAGACAAAATCAAAGTTTTTGTCGACAGATTGCCTGATAAGGAGAAAAGGGTAATGGAGGTGTTTCTTGCCAAGACCCACCATCTTACTAATCAACAAATCACCATGGCACTATGACTCTACACCAACATTCGTGTCTTCACTCCTCGGGCTTGTCATCTTCATCCCAAATCCTGGTGGAAGACCTTCCATTCGATTCAGCCAGACTGTTTAACAGTGCAACGGATGAAAAACTGGAGCACATTCACAAAATGCACTCCTTGATAAATACGGTATCCAACCCCAACAGCAGCGCTCTCGATACTGTTACCGTTGATACCGACAATCTTCCCAATGTACCTGTAGCCCTACTTACCCCAACACTCATCTCAGCTTCCCTTGACACAACATTGTCACCATCTACCACCTCAGCCAAAGAAGGCCCCTCTACAGGAGGAAACCCATCAGTCCCAAATGCCGGGTTTGATGGTCCTGAGGGTGATTCTGACGCATCCATCTCGCCATTTTGCAATTATCCACTCCTGCTACATCCACCATCACAGCCACCACTACCAAGGGAGTACCAGAGTTACACCATCTACCAGACCCGAATTTCAAGTCAGACCTCTCGCAACACCTCGATGCCTGGTCTTTGATAGCAACTAATACCTGGGTACTCTGTTGTATCCAGAGGGTATGTGATCGAGTTCTCCTCTGTACATTTCATCAGATGAATCCGAAACACCTGTCTGTCATCATCTCTCGTTGAAGAAATCCGCGTCCTCCAAAGGAAAGGTGCAGCAGAGCAAATCCCCTTCCACACCCTTGGAACCAGCTTCTTCTCCAGATATTTCCTCATCTCCAAGAGGGACATGGGGGTACAACCCATCCTGGCCTTCACAAGATCAACCGGTACATCCAGCCTCACAAGTTCAGGATGGTATCTCTGAAAACTATCCTTCCTCTCCTCCAAAAGAGAGACTGGTTTGCCACCCTAGATCTTCAAGACACATATTTCCACATAGGGATTCAATGAGGGCACAGGAAATTCCTTGCATCAGCAGACAGGCATTCAGATTCCATGTGCTCCCATTCAACCTGAACACAGCGCCGAGAGTGTTCGCTAAACGCACGGTGGTCATAGCAGCCGCACTTCACCAGTGAGGAGTTATCCCCTTCCCCTATCTCAATGATTGGCTAATTGTCGCACCTTCCCGACACAAACTGAACCTCAGCATTGATCTGACCCTAAGCCTCTTGACAAACCTGGGGCTCACCATCAATTTCAACAAACCTGACCTCCATCCGACTTGTCATATGCAGTTCATAGGTGCTGTCCTCAACTCAACACAACAGCGGGCCTTCCCACCTCAGGAGAGGATCACCTGTCTCTTCACGTCGATATCGACACTGCAGCGTAATCAACATACCACCACTCAGTCGATACAGGTACTTCTTGGCCTCATGGCTTTGATGACAGCTGTTGTCCCCTTTGCCAAATCACATACGCATCCCCTACAGAGCTGGTTCCTGAAGGCCTTTGACCTGATCTTCAACAGTCCTTATCGATGCCTCTTGATACCAAGATGCATCCTATGGTCTCTCTTCTGGTGGAAGAACGCTCACAACATTCCACCTCCCAAATCCAACAGCATTTCTCATGACCGATGCTTCGCTTGAGGGTTGGGGTGCTCACACCGACCACTGACTACCTGACAGTTAAGAGGCCGTTGGCCAAAACCCTACAGAACATGCCATATCAACGTCCTCAAGATGTTAGCTGTTATTAAAGCTTTCAAGGCCTCCAAGGACTCCATCACAGGCTGTACTATATCAACAGGCAAGGTGGTACGTGCTCCAGGACCCTACTCAGCCTGGCGATCCATCTCTGGAACTGGTGCCTTCCTCATTGGATCTTGCCCAGAACATTCTCACAGACTGGCTCAGCCACAATGTCGAACTCTTATGAATGGAAGATCAACCGACGAACTCTCATTGATGTTTTCAACACCTGGACAACACCCACGATCAACCTCTTTGCCTCGCCACTAAATAGGCAGTGTCGCCTATTCTGCTACAGAGGCAGGGTGGGCGAAGGTTCCTTGGCAGACACTTTCCTCTGCCATTGGAGAGGCCCGGTGGTTTACATCTTCCCTCCATTTCCACTGATCACAAAGGTCATCAAGAAAATCCTTCAGGACGGAGCCTTGACAATAGTGGTCACTCCGTGGTGGCCATGCCAACCCTGGTTTGCCCCCCTGTTCCTGCTCTCCAGAGGATGGTATTGGAAGCTGCCACCAGTCCAATACTGTACTACTGACAATGGATGACTGTACCATGTACCATCCAGACATCAATCTCCTAAAACTAACAGCGCAGAACCTCCTCCCCCGACATTCTTCCACCAGCCATCAGATGAGTGATCGAAGCGGCATACAAACCCTCAGTCCTACTCTTACAAGTTCTCAAAGCTCACCTCTTTCCTTTGGAGCAGGCAACTTGATGTCAACTACTCCAACACTGTTTATTTCCTAGACTTCCTTTCCTCTTTGGCGATCTCTCCCTGTCAGCCATCTCATCTCGCCTCCAACGAAAAGGCAGACTATCATGCTTCCAAGATCCCTTGGTTTGTAAGTACCATCAGGGATATAAGCACCTACACCCCCACCTGTACTGCCACCGACTCCGGGATGGAACCTTTCTCTGGTCCTCTTGCAACTCTCCAAACGACCCTTCAAACTGATGGCCACTGCCAATCTCAGGCTACTCTCATGGAAAATCACCTTCCTGGTCGCCATCACATCAGCCAGATGAGCTAGTGAGCGCTAAGGGTTGACAAGCCTTACCTCCGATTCCACGATAACAAGGTCATCTTGAGGCCAGACATCTCATTCCTCCCTGAGGTGGTCTCGGCCTTCCACCTTAATCAACACATCATCCTACCTACCTTTTTTCCGAACCCATAATCAGACCTGGAATGAGGCCTCCTGGGTGCCCAAAGAGCACTTGCCTCTTATGTTCAAAGAACTGCAGAATTCAGAAGGTCCCAGGGACTTTTCCTCTGCTACTCTTCTGTGAAGAAGGGCCTCCCAGTCTCTTCTCAATGGCTCTCGAAGTGGGTGGCTTCCACCATCAGACTTGCCTATGAGTTGTCTGTGAAGGACACCCCCTCTCAAGGTTAGGAGCCATGCCACCAGAATTCTTTCTGCTTCAGCAGCCTTCCTTAGGGATGTGCTGTTACAGGACATTTGGAAGGCAGCCATCTGGTCCCACCCTTCGACTTTTATTTCCCATTGCTGGATTGACCAGAGGTCCTCCAAGGATGCCACATTCGGGAGAGCAGTGCGGTTTTCCTCACTCACCTGATATTTGTTTCTTGTGGTAAATATCTTTGTTCTCATTTGTGTGTATGTTTATGCCTTCATGCTCATTACCACTGTTCGTTGCCGTTCAAGCCTTATATGTTGCAGTTCAAGCCTTATATGGCCTCTCTCCATTCTCTACAACAGATTATCTGTGACTCACGGGTGTACACCACATGCTTACATGACACTCCCTCCTCCTCTGCTAGCAGCTTGCCAGTCTCCCACTTGTGTGAGTCACAGAGACCACAAAAAAGAGGGATAGGTTGCTTACCTGTAACTGGAGTTCTTCAAGTGGTCATCTGTGAACTCACACAATCCCGCCCTACCTCCCCTCTTCATGTCCTGTCATGCTCTATGCTCTGGAACCTTGCGGTGGTTCCAGAGCGTAGAGCATGCAGTTCAAGTCTTATATGGCCTCAGGGGAAGGGGGCAGGGTTCCCACCAAAATGCTATGCCAGAAGCTTTAGAAATTTCTGTAGCCAGTACTACGCAGGCGCACACTACCCATTTGTATTTGTTCACAAATGACCACTCAAAGAACTTCCATTACAGGCAAGCAACCTGCCCTTCTTGGCCTTGGAAAGCCACCGGGTAAGCCCAGGCATGTTGCTCTCTCTTAGGCTCAAAGGAAAGTAATGGCAAATCCCCTCTGATTAGATCTTGCCAAGTAAAATCTCATTATAGATTTTCCTTGGGGCTATCATAAATTAGACTTGAAGGCACATAACAACAACAACCTGTGATAATTGAGAAATTTGCACATATCTGTTTCTTTAGATTTTCCTAATATGTTTTATTCTGTATTGTGAGAGAGAATAATTTTTTAAAAAGCTTATTTGTTAAGAATAGAATAAAGTGTTTTTATAGGAACTTCAGAAATTCATAGTAAGATTTAAAATTAGTTGAATGACTAGCTAAATCTACAGTTTTCTGCTGTCTGTTTTCACTGGGATGCCTTTTTCAAATTTCATAGTATGTAAATCCTGCATTTGAAGCAATGATGGGCTATCAAAAAGGAGAATTAATAGGAAAGGAACTAACAGAAGTGCCTACAAATGAAAAAAAAGCTGATTTCCTTGACACTATTAATTCTTGCATCAAGATAGAAAAGGTAAGTACGTTTTAATTTTGCATCTGCTTTAACATTAACAGTGAATCATTGAGCAATGTGGAGCTTGAACTTATGTCACAAAGATAAACTTGGAAAGCATGTGGCAAATCATGATCCCTGAGATGTTGCTGAATTGTAATTCCCAGCATTCCTCACTATTAGCAGTGTTGCTTAGGGCTGATAGGAGTTGCAGTCCAACAACATCTGGATGGCCATATTTGTCCATCCCCATCTTAAACTGGCCAATGGTGAATTGCTGATACAGTGATAAAATCCATTTGCTTTCAATGACTGCCTGAAGACACTGGAAGACAAATAGGTTGCAAATGTAACAAAGCAGGCCATCTGTACGTTTAGTTTTTCATAAAAATATGCCTGAATGGTACATCTTGAATGTACTAAGCTGAAAACTGTGCGCTATAAATATGTACTCATGGAATGAACCTGAAGGAAGACTCCACTTTGTAAGTCTACTCTGTAGCCAAGTCCTCCTGTGTGGAAATGAATGAAGCTGATTGATCTCCTGACTGGACCAGTCAGAACATAGCCAATATAGCCGTGTGGTTTTCAGCCACATCACAGCAATTCACCAATGCCCTAGCAAAGGCCATTCACCAATGCCCTAGCAAAGTAGCAGATCTTAGCACCCAACCAGTAGACATTGAAGCTTCTAAACTTAGTGTAGAAAGTGAAGAACAAGATGATTCCTCCCCAAAGGCTGACATTTTAACAGACCCAAAAGGAGGGGGGGTGTGCAGAAGAACAGAGAAGGACAGGAAAGTTCAAGTACCAGTTCTTGAATTGAGTAACCAGCTGGAATAGCCACTGAAGAGGCATTCTGGGGAAAGGAGGTACCAAAACAGCATCAGTGACCTTTTAGAACTGCCTTTGTGTTCTGTTCTCCCTACTGCTATTCTCTGCATTGTGTGGCCTTTAGATGCCCTCTGTTTATGGATGTCCCCTCTTTATGTGTGTGTGTGTGTGGGGATGTTACTCACATTTATTTTAAAGGGTCAAGTGGCATAAATTATGTACATTCATGTCTTTGTTCTGACTCAGCACACACATGTAGTCAGGTCTAGTACCTGATTACTACGATATGGCTCTTGATGTGGCTTACAAAAAACACACCAAAAAAAATACAAACAACCCCCTGAAACAATATACTGTATTTGCCAGCGTATTAGACGCACCAGTGTATAACACACGCCCCATTCCAAGGGGATTTTTCAGGATAAATTTTTTTAGTACCCTGCTGAGGCAAAATGCATAGGAAAGGGAGGAGGGATGAAAGGAGTGCTTGCACAACTCTTCCTCCACCCCTTCTTCCCTTCTGTTTTGCCTGGATGGGGAGAACTCCCCACTGAGACAAAATGGAAGGGAAGTGGGAACAAAAGCAGCACTCACACGACTCCTCCTTTCACTCCCTTTCATATGCATTTAGCCCCGGTGGGAGTTACCTGTATTTGCCAGTGTATAAGACACAACAGCATATAAGACGCACCCCTTTTCAGAGGATGTTTTTCAAGAAAAAAGTGTGTCTTATATGCTGACAAATACAGGTAACTCCCACTGTATTTGTGTATTTCTTACTCTCCACAAACCAAACAATGTTTTATTAAACGCTTATATAAAATACAAAGTATGCTATATGTATTCTATTGTATCAGATATGCATTTCCAAAATGATTCAGTGCTTCTGTGACAGATTCTTCAAAAGACTGTGTTGTGAGAATACAATGAAAATATAACAACACCACAGAGCTTGTAGTAAGATATTCTATGGCCAACAGATGCTGGCTTCCTTCGCGTTTCACTCAGCTTGATAATGGCCGAACCAATTAGTGATACATGCACTTATGCATTACAATAAAATGTATAAAAACACTATAACACTATAAAAAACACTATAAAAACTCAAAGCACATGTTAACCATTCACTGCCTAATGTTGAAATTCCAGGCTTATAATTGATTCAGAAAGTGAAACTTACATGTAAAGAGAAGCCTCAGAATTCTTCCTTCATCAGATATAATATACTTATATAATACAGTCCTCCCCCTACATTTGCGGGTTTCACTTTTGTGAATTTGATTATTCACGAGGTGCCCAGCTTGCCTCCTCCTCATTCTCCTCCTCTCATTCCCTGGCCTTTTGCCTAGGCACAAGGAGGGGGAAAGATCTTCACTCCCCTGCACTCCCTTGCCTGCCATCTGCATGCACCAGCAGGAGGGTGCAGGGAAAGGAGATCAGTCTTTACCTGCACTCCCTCATCTGCTGCCCATGTGGGTGCACCAGCAGCAGCTGGCAGGATGGTTCAGGGAAAGGAGATCATCCCTTACCTGTTCTTCCTCACCCGCTGACCACACAGGTGCATTTGCAGCAGCCAGTAGAAGGGTACAGAGAAGGGAGATCATCCCTTCCCTGCTCTCCCTCACCTGCTGCCCACACAGGTACATCAGCAGCAGCCAGCAGGAGGGTGCAGGGAAGGGAGATTGCCTCTTCACCGCTGTTACTGCCCTGGCTAGCCCGAGCTTTGGGGGATATATAAAGATATCTCTTGATATCAGTAATTCGGCTTCACATACCCATTCCCCTCCAACGTGCTTGCGAGGCCCCCGGACAAGCATGCACACAGGCTCGGCCGATAATCGCCGTAATATTCCAACACAATACAGGCAGGCCAGAAATAGCCGACTCACAGCTTTAGGAGACCTCAAGGCAAGTACCTTCATTAGGTACGCATGCAGCTTTCAAAAGATCCTCTGCCCCGCACTGGCAGCTTGATGATCTGACTATACAACGCTCAAGTACTCCACGTTTGCATACTGGCTATCCTATTGACAATTTGGCTATAACTCAGTCATTCAAATTCTGACCTTTCGGAGGCTTTGTCTCCAGCTCCAAGTCTATTGTTTTCCCCAAGTCCAACCTAGCCTGCGGTCACAATTCTCCTTATAAAAACCCCTGACTTTGAGCGCTTCCTTGGATCGCTCTTGGCTTCCATCCTGCCTTGCTGTCGCTTTGTCCAGCGAGCCTTCCCCTCAGCTCCACGTGCGTCAGGACAGGTGAAGTATCACCCAAACCAACAACTCCTCTAAAAACCACTCTATCCCACTCCAACCTTTATTTCTTTAGTTATCTTGTGTGAGTGTATCGCATACACTGTTTGATTGTGTTTTTAATAAAACCACATTTATTATTTCAACTTCTGTGTGCTCCTTGACTCGGCTTGACCTCGTAGACATAGGGTTCAAGATCCTGCTAAGTTACCCTGCCTCTCGTATCACTAAAGCAGTGCTCAGAGCTAATCTTCCCCACCTATTGTTGAGCACATTTTGGTGTCCCTCACGGGACCCCCAGTAAACAGGGTAACACTGCACTGCGATGCTCCCTCATCCACTGCCCATGCAGGCATGCCAGCAGGGTTGTTATTCACAATTTTTTGACATTCACAGGGGCTCTGTGCCCCTAACCCTTGTGAATGTGGAGGTCCTACTGTACACCTATACAAAATATACAGGACACAAAGTAAATATGAAAGTATATTGGAGGACCCAGATTGTTTTTTAGCTTCCATGCTCCAGTAAATTCATCAAGCTTTACTTACTGACTCCGATTCTTTCCAACCTGTTGGGGCTTCTTCCAAGTTAGAGAAATTTCTGAAACTAAACAAACTAAACATCTATAAGAGCGTAGTCAACCCAATAAATCCATTACTAACAGCTGTGCCCAGGGTCTGAGTGGTTTTGCTTCTCCGGTGTTCACGTATAGACTGAGTCATTGAATATCTTTCAAACACTTTAAACATACCAATTTGTAAAAATGATGAACAATCATACTGTGTATTGAGTCCAAATGGAACATGGGATTTTAGATGAAATATAAAGAAGGCTGCTTCCTGAAGAAGTATCCTATACTGACTCTACTATAAGGATGTGCAGTGATTTTCTTTAAAGCGCACACCTTTCTTTATGCTTAAGCTGAACAAAATGCTCCATTAGAGGTGCTGTGATATTCAAGTTTTGAATCTTAGGTAAATGTTCAAGGACTTGTATTTTGAGAGATCTGAATGTCATGCCCACATATACTTTATCACACGGGCACTTAATGTAATAAATAACATTTGAAGTATTACAATTGGTAAATGTGTCTAAGCTGATTGAATGTTCCTGTCCATCTTTCCAAAAGGAAAATATTTTATTAATGGCAAGTGTACATATTTTACACTGGCCACAAGAATGATGCCCTTTTAAGACACTGCCTCTGGAAGTAAGTTTTTGAAAATCTGAACAAATCAAAATCTGTCTTTTATAGAATCGGTCCTAGTCTGGTAAATTAAAGGAGTAAAACTAAGAGAAAAACTTACAGTAAAAGAAGTGTTCCTCTGATGAGTCCCAATCCTGCAATAACTCTCTCCGAGCCACTCCCTGAGCCTTCCTTAACACTTGCAGCAAAATTCTAGAGTGGGATAACCCCTTTGGGGAAAAAACTCAGTCTGCTTCCTTTAAAAAAAATCTATATCTCGTGTGGAATTCCTCTTTGCCCTGAGCATTTGCTCATAGATGATGTTATTTATTAAATGTCAGGGCTGGAGATGTGTAATGGAGTAAAGCTCCTTTATCTATAGGCTTCCTGTATGAGTCAAATGCTATCATATGCTGGTGATCCCAGTAGACTGCCAAATCCAAAAATGGAATGGACTTCTCATCCAGGAACACAGTAAACCTAGTGAGATGAATCCCATTTAGGCATTATAAAAAAGACTGAATGCTAGACTGCTGCCTGTAAATTAAGAAAAAATCATCAACATAATGCTTAGAAATGACCACATGGTCCAAAAAAGGATTCTTTAATGAATTAAGAATAATTGTATCTTCCAAATGATTCATGAAGAGGTTGGTGATTCTCGGAGCAGCTGGACTCCCCATTACTGTACCTTTAGTCTGCCAAAAAAATTCATTATGAAATCTAAAACATTTCCTCATTATATATGTGTATTTCACATGAGGAGGCTCATCAGGTTATTCAACAAATTTTAGAATACAGAACTTATTTGCAACCACTACACATTTTTTGTTTGACATTTTGGATTTGATTTTGGATTATGACTGTTTGGAAGATACGATTATTCTTAATGTGTTTGAAAGATATTCAATGACTCAGTCTATAGATGGACATTTCCCCTTTAAGGAACATTGCCCCTTTAAGGTGAAGCAAAACTACTCAGATTCTAGGTGAAGCTGTTAGTAATGGATTTATTGGGTTGACTGTGCTGTTATATACCAACATAGATGTTTAGTTTTGGAAATTTCTCTAACTTGGAAGAAGTTCCAACAGGTTGGAAAGAACCAGGAATCAGTAAGTAAGGCTTGATTAATTTATTGGAGTGTGGGAGCTTAAAAACAATTTGAGTCCTCCAATATACTTTCAAATATACATTTGTGTTTACTTTGTGCCCTGTATATTTTGTATAGGCTTATTATATAAGTACATTATATTTCATGAAAGAAGAATTTTGAGGCTTCTCTTTACATGTCAGTTTCACTTTCTGAATTAATGATAAGCCTGGAATTTCAGTATTTGGCAGTGAATGGTTAACAATGTGCTTTGTGTTTGTTATTGTAATGCCTAAGTGCACGCATCACTAATTGGTTTGGCATTATCAAGCTGAGTGAAATGGGAAGGAAGCCAGCATCCCATTAGCCACAGATTATCAGACTACAAGCTCTGTGGTGTTGTTGTATGAGTATTTTCATTGTATTCTTATAGCATAGTCTTTTGAAGAATCTGCCACAGGAGCACTGAATAATTTTGGGAATGTGTATGTGATGCAATAGAATACATATAGCATACTTTGTATTTCATATAAATGTTTAATAAAACATTATTTGGTTTGTGGAGAGTAAGAAATACACATATTTGAAGTACATTGTTTCTGAGGATTGTTTGTATTTCTGTGTGTGTGCGCGTGTGCGTGCACGTCTGTGCACCTATTACACCCCAGAGGGTTTTGTGTGGCTTACGAAAGAACCTCCAAATGAAATAAATGTATAATTAAATCCTGTGTCTCTTATAGCATGCTAGAGAAGGAATCAAGTCTGAATCAGAAGAGTATGGCATGGCTGGTGAGCCTTGTAGGGTGGCCCTATCTTGCTACATCCTGCACCTCCAGAGCACAGAAGTGAACTTTGTATGAGATAGGAATAACCTCAGGTTTTGATTTTGAAATGCCAATACTTCAGTGGTGAATGCTGCTCCCACTTAGAAGGCAATGCATGTCTTACCAGCTGTTGGATTAACACTGTCATGATGTTTGATCATTAGATGTGCTATCTCTGGCTAATAGGTGTTGTAGTCCAACAATGACTAGAGGGCAATCAGGGCTAGCTGTGGCTGCTGTTGTCTGTGAAGGGAATTCCTTTGCATCCTTGTCCTCTCAAGCCCAAGGCAAGGCTGACATGCAAATTCTCCAGCCTTAACTGCCTGTAGTAGCTGCTGATGGAAGGGCATCTTCTCCTTTCTTCAGTATTCCAAAATGGATGGAAGGGAATTTAAATAGGTTATGGGCCCTAGGTATCTGCTAGGGTTTGGTTCCAGGACCCCTCATGGATACCAAAATTTGTGGATGCTCAAGCCCCATTATGTACAATGAATTAACGAAATAGTGTCCCTTTTATAAAATTGCAAAATCAAAGTTTGCTTTTGGATTTTCTTCTTTTAATATTTTCAACCCATGGTTGATTGAATCCATGGATACAGAATCTGCAGATATGGAGAGTTGGCTACATATTTCTTCTTAATGAAAGCAAAATCTGAATGCACCTATTTGTATCTTATTAGAGGTGTTGATGTGAAAATTCCATCAGTTCCAATCACACATCTGCCATTTTGGCAGTTCAACAGTTAGTGTTTTGTGTTATAGCCATTAGTGGAAGGCAGGGTTACCCATGCCTTATAGGCAAACTAGGAAGCTGCCCATGGCTACAAAACACCAAAGACTTGGTCATATTCAAAACAGTACCAAGCTTTCCAACTGCTTTCAACATGACTGCTTCCCCCCATAAGCAGACAGTGCAGCCTTGAATCCTCAATAGTACCTCAGTCTATGGCATTTTCTGTCTGTGTGGAAGGGCAGCTATACTGTGCCTTGGATAACAAATTACTGCAGTCTTAGAGGAAGAAAGTAGTAATTATAGTGCTTGCACAAGCAATAAGAGAGAGAGTTGCCACTTCAAAGATATACACATGTCACAACATAGATGTGGCTCTGTATGAATTAGGTGTGATGGATGCCATGTTAAGAAGCACAAAGGTGTTGATGCTATATTTGTTGAAGATGGTAGAATTAATAACAGGGACTACATATTTCTAGCCATTAATGCATACAGAAGATGGTGCGAAGGAGGAATGAGTCATGGAGTATATCTATCAAAGTTATGATCTGAAAAGGAAATGCTTTAGTTGCCACTTGCACCTGGCTGTGAACCTAAGTGTCACACTGTTCCCAGGAGTTTGTTTGAATATGTTGGAGAGACAGAGGCTTAAATGACAATGGTTTTGCACTATTGGGAGAGTGTATTTGATGTCAACTGATATTTATTATTGGTTCTGTGGCTTTTGTCTACTTATTTTGTTTTGTATAGATCAGAACTTGGAACTTTTTTGGACTACCAGAATTCCCCAGCCTGTGTGGCCACTAGTCTTGCTGGCTGGAGGATTCTGGGAAGTTGTGGTTCAAAAGGTAATTTTTCCACACTCTATAGCTATAGAGAGACTTATGAATTAAATAACCGCGTATCTACCTAATGATATAAAACTAATACTGTCTGCAATCCTGGTGGTAGCATATAGCCATCATGATAATTAGGCACTAATGGACTTCCTTCTTCCAAGAGGCATCTGTCTAAGCTGGGGGCTTAAATTGTGCCAACCTCAGAGGGCTAACTGCTTGTCTATAATTTCATGTGCATCTTGCTGCATACTGAACTGTTTGCCACATGACTCAGTCTCTTTTTATTATGCATGGATAGCAAGCCAATGAGGGTGGCCTGCATTGATGTGCTAAGATATGTGAAAAGCCATGAACACTCAGAAGTGCTCTATGAATGCAAAATAGTATAAAAACAGGGTTGAAGAAAATGGAGCCCATGGGACATATGCTGTGCTCTAGCTTCTTTTTTGCTCTCTCTGGGGCATCCTAGTAAACACCCAGCCCCTCAATTTACAATAAATGGAGTCATTTTCAGCCTGAAAATGCAGCCCATCATCCCAAATCCTGAGAAAATGGATGAAGAAAAAACAGGAAGTGATATCACATCATGTCCAATTTCAGTGCTGCAGCACATTGTGGCTTGCCAGGGGTACAGTGATGAAAAATGCCCTCCCAACGTAGTCACCCAACCATTCCTGGGTATTAGTAAGTGCCTTTGTGAATGTGATGGGACATCTGTAGAATGCACGCTTCCCCTGAGGTTGATTTCAGCACCCCCCTAGAATGAAAGCAGTTAATCAGTACGTGAAAACAATGGTCCCAGTGCCATTTGATGTGATTGTGACATCTACTACATTACAAATTGCATAATTTCCACAAAATTTGTCTTCTTAGATGTACTTTGATCTTTTATTGACCTGTTAATGAAGCTAGGCATAATTTGTCACATTGTTTGGCCCTTGAATAGCTGCCTGCAGCCCCTGGACCCCAATTTTGTGGTCCATGAAGTCCCCCACCAGTTGCCCTAAAGCTCCTAATTCCTCCCAATTTTTTTTTAAAAAAAGATTTGCTTGATCAGGCAGTCACCCCTAAATCACACAGAAAGCCCCCAAACACACACACACAAACACATGAAAATATCCCTCCCACACACACCATAGAATGCTGCAGTACACCCAAGGCCTCTGTTTTCTCTGCAGTCTCTCACAAAATGATGACAGAAAGTGACATCCCACTACAAATTGAGTATCTCTTATCCAAAATCTGAAATGCACAATATCCAAAACTTTTGAAAATGGAACCCAGTCTTCTTCCTATAGGGAACATGAGGGAATTACAAAGGCATTTGCTACAGGAAAAATACAAGAGAAGAAGAACTGACAAAAAAGCAGACCCTGTGTCATAAGAATTGTATATAATTTCATTATGCATATGCAAATATTCTAAAATTTAAAAAATCAGAGGTCTGAAACACCTCTGATTCAAAGCATTTCAGATAGCGGATAGTCAACCTGTACTTCCTGTCACCACTTTTCTTGCAGAAGAAAATGGAAGTATATTGTTGGAGAGTGCAGCCTGTGGGAGCCACGGGGGAGAGTTGGCCCCAGTCTCCATGTGTTTTTGTCCACCCTTGAGCTAGTATGAGAGGAGCGAGAGGTGAACTGGGACTATGAGGTGAACTATGACTATGGAAGGGGTAGTTAACTCTTAGTACAGAACACATTGCCTAGTCACAGTCAGAACCCTACTCTTCCTTTACACTCGTGGCCCGCTTCCTGAAGTGGAATGAAAGTTTGCATTAGTACCAGTTGACTTCTTGTCCTATTAAAAATAATAGGCACACAAATGGATGGAATTTCAATGAACCATACTGGAGACAACAGTTTAGAGAACCACCTTCCCAAAAGTCCCTCCTGATGGGATGTATAGTCAGGGATTTGAAGTTGCACCTGGAGGACTGAAGGTTGCAAACTAGTGCTTTAGTTAACAAGAAACATCTTAAACATGCAGCAGCTTCAGTCCTCTTTGAGTCTTTCTCAAAAATCTAATCAAATATCTCATAAAGGAGTTGGCAGTGAATTAATACTTCTAAAGTGTTTGTCTAAGTATGGCTTTAGTCCACGTGAAACAAATTGGCTAATACAGGAGAGCACTGAATTAACAAAAAATTGTAGTACATCTGTTAGAGTAAAGATACAGTGAAGATACAGCTCTCTATATGTATTTTTAAATCTGGGCTTTAAAACAGTTGTGAACACAGAAAGATTTTTAAAAAACCACATGTATGACAATAGCACACCCCACCTTTCAATTGCTCAAAGTAGAATAACGTTTGAGTCAGCATGGTTTAGTGGTCTGAGCACTGGACAACAACCCTGCAGACCAGGGTTTGATTCCCCACTCAGCCGTGGAAACCCAGTGGGTGATCTTGGGTGCATCACACACAGCCCAGGAAAACCCCATGATAGGTAAGGCACACAACAACAAGAATAAGGTATAGTACCAGCATTTGCACAGCAGCAACAAAAAGGGGTGCATAGAGCTGTAACGATAATGCTTGGTGAGATGGAAGACAGTAGGAAAAAAGGAAGACCACATTACAAATGGATGGACTCAGTTGAAGAAGACACATTCCTGAATCTGCAAGATCTGAGCAGGGCAGTGGAAGATAGGGTGACTTGGAGGTCTCTCGTACATAGCATTGTCATAAGTCAAAGTTGACTTGACAGCAGTTAACATCAACACCAACAGGACCATAACATTAGTTTTAAATAAGCCAATAAACACCATCAACACACCAAAGTCTCTGTTAATTAAAAGCTTGGGCAAGCTAGATACTTTTGACCTGGTACTTAGAGGCATAGTCAATCAAAATTTGTTAGTTAATGTACCATTAACATTGTTTTTTAAAAAAAAACTGATTTGTTTCTTTCTTTGTCACCTTGCTGTCATGCTATTGTCACTTTAGGTTTTTCTGCATGGTCTCTGTACCTCACACAATGGGTTTTCAGGCATACGTGGTAACTAGCTTCAGAAAGTTCCAGAGCTGAGTAGCTTGGTGGGAACTCCTCCCCCTTTCAGTACTGAGCATGCTCAGTCCCACCAAGCTACCTTCTCTCCAGTTTCGTTTCATCTGCCAAATGGTCAACAGCTAATGGAGGTTCCTCTGCTGAGTAGCATCTTTTGTTGAGTATTTTTAGATGCTTCTTTAGCAATTCCCTTTCTCTTTCTTACTTTTATCTTCTTCCTCTCTTCTGTTCTCTCCATCAAAAAAAAAAAGACCCTCATCTCTACCCCTTTCTCTGTGTCTACTACTCTTTTCAAGCTTTGCATGTCTTGCAGACTCAGATGTTCATTCAGAGTGTCTCTTCTGTCTGGGAGAGGGGCATAACATAAAAGCCTGCTCTACTTGTAAAGAATTCACCTCCCAGACCTTAAAGAACAAGGCTTCCTACTTGAGATCTTTTTATTGGGAACAGGCCCTTTTCAAGTGAAGGAACAGGCAGCTTTGAACACTGTGCTTTTCACTGCCTCCTCCTCTATAATACCAGCTGGTCATCCCTTGTTACCTACACCCACATCAAAATCTTCGATATCGGCTGGGCGTCCCTCGGTACTGATGTCCACATCGACATCTTTGACAGCTATACCGTTGAAGACTTCTACAGTAACGAAGCTGACCCTTCAGCATCCAGTATCAAAATCTTCTATACTCGAAACTTCAGCGACATCCAGCAAGGCCACGGCTGCCCCTCAGACTGTTCTGACCCAGTGTTTAGGGGTGGTTCTGACTGTGACTGCAAAGAAGCGTCCAGCTCCTCACGATCCCACTTCGATTAAGAGAAAAAAGAAGAAGGTGAAGCACCAATTTGCCTCAGTGTCAGCCCCTTCTCTGGTGTTTCCGCATCATCCCCGTCAGCTATCCTGATACCGACTGATGATGTGCCATAGCACCCTGTGCCAGCACTGGTACTGACATTGACACCGTCCACGATTCCTGAATCAGTTCCGATGGTACTCCCGACATCGCAGCCGCAATTCACATCTGCTCAACCGCTGCCCCTTCCACAAGACTGACAACCGTCTTCTATCCCCTATGTTCAAGCGGAACAGAACTGATTGTCTGACCGAGAACCTCTGCCTCCTCTACCATCTCCATCAGTTGGGGATAAAGGAAACCATCAGTAGCATTCAAGACACAATAGAGGCCAATCCCTAGACCATTGGGATTGACCCAGATCTGCACAACGCTATGACGAATACTTTTCAACTTACCCTATACTGAGCGGTCAGCAAGAGTCTCCACTTTCCTTGATATCTTACATGGAGAGGCATGGGCATGGGCACCACATCTACTATGCCTGCTCACCAACTTAACCACGATCGTTGACACCATGACATCCAGTGCTCTTCAACTTGGTTGGCCTCCAGACGTCGTTCTCGATCTTACTCACAATCCCCTTCAAGGAATCCATGCCATTCTCATCAACTGCACTGCTACTGCTACTACTACCACTGGCACTCATCTGCTGACCCTCACTCTTATTGGTACCATCCACTCTCACCACTACCATAGGTAACAGCTACTATTTCTAGACCACCGCCAGACATTTCTTCCTCCTCGGGACCTACTTTTATTGTACATCCACCGGTATAGACGCAGGCTTCTTCCAAACTGATTATGGCAGCACCTCTACCTACCCCACAGCTGCCAGTACCTCCACCTGCCGCTTCATAGCCCCCACCTGCTATGCCACAGGTGACCCTGATGCATTGGCCTCTGGTACATCAGACTCTGATGACACAGATGAAGACTCCCCAGAATCACAACCACCCTCCCAGGATTCTCTTCTAACATTTGGTGAACTTACCCCAGGTACTGCCCAGAGGATGTTAAACAGTTCTCTGACATCCTTCTGAGGATGGCTAATGCAGTTGGACTTAATGTTTCCAACCCTGCTCCATCTGTTCAGGACCCAGTTTTTCATTACATCGACTCCAGTACTCCAACCACAGCACTGATGCCTTTCGTGCCAGTGCTCCAAGAGGTCATGAAGCACCCGGGTTGCAGCCCACGTCTTTTCAATCTATACCCCACTGGCTAGAATAGCTCTATCACACCCAGCACAAAGATGTCGTGTCCAGTTCTGGGCACCTCATTTCAAGAAGGATATTGACAAGCTGGAGCATGTCCAGAGTAGGGTGACCAAAATGGTGAAGAGTCTGGAAGCCATGCCCTATGAAGAGTGGCTTAGGGAGCTGGGGATGTTTAGTATTCAGAAGAGATGGCTAAGCGGGGACACGATAGCCATGTTTAAATATTTGAAGGGATGTCATGTCAAGGAGGGAGTGGGCTTGTTTTCCACTGCTCCAGAGACTAGGACAAGGAGCAATGGATTCAAACTGCAGGAAAAGAGATTCCACTTAACCTCAGGAAGAACTTCCTGATAGTCAGAACTGTTTGGCAATGGAATATGCTGCCTCAGAGTATGGTGAAGTCTGCTTCTTTGGAGGTTTTTAAGCAGAGGCTGGATGGGCATCTGTCGGGAATGCTTTGATGTGTGTTCCTGCATGGCAGGGGGTTGGACTGGATGGCAGTCTCTTCCAACTCTATGATTCTATGTTGATTGTCTCTTCAACCGTCCCACCCTAATTCTCTCATCATTGAAGCCTCTCAGACTAAGGGTGGCAAAAGGGTATGTACAACCCCACCTGATAAAGAAGGACAGTGTTTAGACATATTTGGATGTCACTTCTACTCCGCTGCTTCTTTGATCGCTCGAGTTTCCAATACTCGGACCTGTCTTGCTGCATATCAGCATTCCCTGTGGGAAAAGATCTTGCCCCTGCTTTCTTATCTGAAAATAAAGCTACAACCCTTCAGTTACATAATGAGTCAGTGGCTGTTACCACCCAGCTAATTCAGTCTTCCTGCCACACTACAGAGTGCACTGCCAGAGTTATGGTAGGTGCAGTGGCACTATGACAGTTCACATGGCTCCACTCTGCTGGTCTAATCGACAACACAAGAAAGGAAATTAAGGACCTTCTTTTTGAGGGTCAGGGCCTCTTTCACTCAACTGCTGATGATGCCATGGACCACTTAGTGAAAGTGAGGTTAACGACCAGAAAAAATGGACTTCTCTCAACAGGTGTGTACACAAAAGTCCAGTTCCTATTGTTCTTCCTTCTTTTGTTGCTCCAGGTTACCTCATTGTCTATCTCAGGCCTCATCAGGACCATCTTCATCTTCTTGTCACTCCTATAAACAGTATCAGTCATCCATCAAAAAATCTTCTTACACCAAGACCAGGTTTTGACTTCCATCGGAGGTCTCCACCCAGACCAATTGTCTCACTCACAACCTGTATACCATCAAGGGCACCAAACCATTTCCACCATTATTCCACCAGGCGGACCATCACCTCAGATGCCTGGGTCCTCACTGTTGTCTCCCTAGGCTACACCATTGAGTTTACACATACTCTCCCTACAGGGGTCTTCACCTCTACACCACCAGATCCAGTTCTCCTCAAACACATGAACAGCCTTCTGCAAAAGGGTGCAGTGGAGAAGGTCCCACCATCCATTAAAACAACAGGTTTCTTCTCCTGCTACTTCACCATTCCCAAGAAGGATAGCAGCCTCCACCCCATCCTGAATCTCCAGGGCATCAACCACTATATCTGCCCCCAGAAGTTCAAGATGGTCATGCTAGCCACTGTTCTCCCTCGATAGATCTTCAGGATGCATACTTCCATATCTCCATCCACAGCACAGGAAGTGCCTCTGGTTCACAGTTAGGAATGCATGCCACCAATACATATTACTCCCATTCAGTCTTTCAACGGCACCCAGGGTTTTTACCAAATGCATGTCAGTTGTCGTTGCCTTTCTTCACATGAAGACAGCGCAAACACCACTCTGATTGCTCCCCATTGGCCAAGACAACATTGGTTCAGTCACTTTCTCATGATCTCACAAGGCCATCACATTTGAATACCATCCACTCCAGATCTTCTTTCACATTCAGATGGTCGAGTCCTTCATCCTGGTCTCCCTCTCCTCTGCTTGACCGCATGGAGGATAATTCCTTAGGGTCTCCTTTGATACTAACTGTCCTTCAGGCGTCCAGGAAAAGAGTCTACATGAAAGTCCTACCTCTATAAATGGAAGAGGTTGAAGACCTTTGCTGCAAGTCACTCTGAGATCTCGTCTCCAGCCTCTCTGTCCACAGTCCTCCACTTCCTCCTTTCTCTCAAGGAACAGGGACTCGTATTCTCATCTCTGAAGGTTTACCTTTCTGCTATAGTGGCTTTTCAGCCCACACATGCACCCTCCTCCTCCTTGCGTAACCCTAATGGTCAAGTGTTTCCTCAAGAGCCTTCAACATCATTATCCCCCAATTGTGCCTCCAGTGGCACCGTGGGCTCTCTTTCTAATCCTCTCCCAACTCATGTGCACAATGGGTGAACCAATTGCCACAGCCAATGACTGGCTTCTAACCCTAAAGACAGCTTTCCTTGTTGCAATTACATCGGCTAGATGTCAGGAGAACTTACAGTGCTCCACTTGGACAAACCGTTTCTTGTTTTTCATAGGGACAAAGTAGTGCTTCGACTGAATCTGACATTCCTTCTCCATTTCCATTTAAACCAGGACGTCATCCTGCCCTCTTTCTACCCTGACCCAGCCTCACCTCTGGAACGCTCCTTCCATTCCCTTGTTCATCAGGCACTCGCGTTCTACACTCAAAGGATTGCCTCTTTTAGAAGTACATCACACTCTTTTGTATGCTACGGAGGCCCAAAGAAAGAACAGAAGGTGTCTGCACAACTCTTCTCCAAGTGGGTAGTAGAGATCATCTGAATTGCCATGGGTTTGCGAAGCACCCTCCCCAAACATCTCTCAGAGCACATTCCACTGAAGCCATGGCATCCTCTGCTGCTCTCCTTCATGGGATAGATCTCCCAGAAGTCTGTCGGCTGGCAACCTGGTCCCAACTTTCCACCTTCATTCAACACTACCACCTCAACTGCAGAGCGCACCATGATGCGTGTTTTGGTTGTATGCTGTTGTCCTCTATCTTCTAGGACCTGATCCTCCTTCCTTCTAGTAAGTTCTTTAATCACCCATTGTGTAAGGTTCAGAGGCCACAAAGAAGAAAGTTAGGTTGCTTACCTGTAACTATGGTTCTTTGAGTGGTCATCTGTGCCCTCACGCAAACACACCCTACCTCCCCTCCTTCAGGTCCAATATGTTGTTGACGGACTTTGAAATGGGGGGAAGGTATCTTGGCAGTACTGACCGTTCTCAGTACTGAAAGGGGGAGGGGTTCCCACTAACCTACTCAGCTCTGGAACTTTATGAAGCTAGTTATGATAACTGAAGCCCCTATCAGAGCTGCTGCTGATGAGCAACAGCTGTTGGTCCCTGTTGCTGGGGTGGAGATGACGAGCAGCAGCTGTTTCCCCTGTGGCTCTGGCTGGAGATGAGTCATAGAATCATAGAAATGTAGAGTTGGAAGAGACCACATGGGCCATCCAGTCCAATGCCCTGCCATGCAGGAACACCCTCAAAGCACTCCCGACAGATGGCCATCCAGCCTCTGCTTAAAAACCTCCAAAGAAGGAGACTCCACCACACTCCGAGGCAGCATATTCCACTGCCAGACAGCCCTGACTGTCAGGAAGTTCTTCCTGAGGTTCAGGTGAAATCTCCTTTCCTGCAGCTTGAATCCATTGCTCCTTGTTCTGGTCTCTGGAGCAGTTTTTTTTCCAATATTTTTTTAAAAAGTCAGTTAAAAGAACATTCCCCAAAGAAATTCAACAAAATGAAGTTTCAGTTTTTTAAAAAGTATAAAAATTCACTAAAAGCTAGGCAAGCTAGGCAAGTAGTAACTATCTTGCTTACTCACAGAAGACTCACAGACTTACTCACAGAAGACTCCTCTGCAGCTCAAGAGCTGCAGAAGAGTCCTGCAGCTCAAGAGCTCCCCCTGCTGCCATGGACCAAGGAGACTCAGACGTTCCTCTGCCTGCTCCTTTAGGGCAACAGGGATCCAGCTGTGATCCCAAGGATGCCCTGGAGCCTGCGTCAATCAGCCCACAAACAAGACGGAAACTCAAGAAAGCTGAGCAAAGGGAGGCTTCCTTGATTAAGTTCAAGAAGCGATGACCGGCCACACCTGTGTCTGGGCTACATAACTGCCTGCCTGGAAGCTTTCCTTTGCTTGTGGCAAACTTTCTACAAGCCCTCTCCTTGCCTGTTCCTTGCTTCCAGCACCTGGCTTCTGATACCTTGGATGGATCTCTTGGCTCCTGACCCCTGGATTTTGGACTCTGACTATGGCTTTCGCTTGTCGCTCAGGCTTAGGTAAAGGGACTGCCTATGAGTAATTGCTTGCTTTGACTCCTCCTGGCGGGACTCTGCTATCTCTCCCTCTCCCTTCTCTGGGCTGGCTCGTCACCCAGGTCTCTGACCTTGACACTAGTTACTGCATATGCACAAAACCCTATTGTGTGAGGGCACAGATTACCATGCGAAGAACCACAGTTACAGGTAAGCAACCTATCCTTTTATTGTGATATTTTTAACACAACTGTGTTATACCTTGCATAAAATTTTTCCAGTGTATATAAAGAAAAAAACACCAATAGCAGTAAGTACATAGCCAATAAAGGCAAAGCAAAAAAGCAGTAGTTAGCATACCATATCAAGAGCAACTGTAATGGTGGAATCTAATTATCATGCACTGAAGACAGGGCCAGTCTCAGAATTTTTTTGACTGAGTCAGGAGAGCACAGGGTGCTCCTTGTATACACCCAAAACAAGGTGCATGTCATCCAAAGCCAACCAAATTATGTTAGCACATGGGCAAAAGATCTCACAAACAACCCTCTTGATCTCTCACATTTTGAAATTATAAATTAGAAACTGACAATTTCCTGCTCCTCATTGACACCCAGAATTTGCTGCCTGTACCAGCTAACTCACCCTGCTTTAATGCTAGACCTGAATCTCATTGGGTGATCACTTCTTCTGATCACCCAACAATGTCCATATTAAGGGAGACAATTACTTTTCCTTAGTAAAAACTGGAAAGCTCAGTTTCTCCGAAATCACAAGGCAGAATTCTTGGAAAGGCAGCTTCAGTTTCCATAGCCTCTTCTACATCTGGGCAAAGCTCATGAAAAAAAGTAGTGGAGCCATTCACGTTAGATACGCACAAGTCGTGAGTCAAAAGAGAGCAGACATGCAGGAATGAACTAACATAGTGATTGTCAATATCCAGGTTTCTTTGCACTATATCATACTTTGCATGTTTGTATGCACTCAAACATTCATATGGAAAGGCTGAAGGAAGGAATCTATGATAAAACAGAAGAAAATAAATGGATCAGTTGTAATATTAAGAATTGGCAAAATGTATGAGCATAGCGTTCAACCTAGAGAGGGAGTGTGCTCCAAGAACTGCCTGCCTGCTGTATGCATTGAGCATTGTTCTTACTTGACTTTGAATCTCATCTACAGGAATGGCAAGGAACATATTACACCAAAAAGAAAAATGGAGAGAGCGTACAACAAAATGTGAAGATAATACCTGTGATTGGACAGGGAGGGTAAGCTTGAAAATCAAAATGTGGTATTGGTATATGACCTAGCAAGGGACTGGTACATCCAAACTAAAAAACCTAGACGTGTTTATGAGGAATGACTTGTTATCAAATGCCAGCTGAGGAATCTGAGGAAATTCAACTATTTTAAAATGAGGGAATTTTTAGCTCTCATTACAAAAGAATGAGGTTTCTATTGATTTCAGTAAAGACTGCTTCTCTCCTTCTGAAAGGTTTGGCATCTGTTTTCTTACCCTTACTGCTCGTCTGTTCTTGATCTTCATGCTCTTGTCTGTATGTACTAGTGGTGATCTTAATTCTCCAAGAGGAGAACCAAACCAGTTTAGAGTTTGCGGGAAGCAGAAATACAGCAGATCTTTATGGAAAATATTTCCCCTGGAGGGTGAGAACCCTGCCAGTGAGGACTGAGCATGCTGTGCTGAGCAGGACAGAATGCTGAATGAGAAGAGTACAGGAAACTGGAGGAGAAAGAAAACAGAATGCACTATCTGGAATCCTGAGTAGAAAAAGTCACTGCTGCAACCTTATGCTTTCTTAGTTAACAAGATTGTGAATAATTGTCGTTTCTTTGGGGTTGGTTTTCATTTTTCTTTCAACAACCCACAGCTATTGTATAAATCTTCCACATTTTTGAGCTGTGGATGTCAAGAAAGTAGAATCAGAAATAAAACATTTTGAAAAGGTTGTACATATACAACCATGTGTGAAACGGTAGGATTCAGTGACAAAGATACACAGTCACGCATGGACAGGTCTGCATACTTTTCTTACTTATCTTAACCAGAGAAATAGAAACAAATATTTTATCTCCGTATTCTTAGAATAGGAAGTTGTAGTATGGTAAAGGAACCCAATTATGATAAAAGAGCTTCCTTAGCTAATGGTACAAATAACTTTAAAGGTTAGAGTCATAAATTGTATGGAAATCACCCATCAGGCTATAGATTGGTTAATTTGAATTTTTTTTTCATTTTGTCTTGTAATGACCAAATATGTTTCTATTTCTACTGCTAATTTTGAGATATGTAAAATGTTTCCTTTTTCTATTTTTTTTTTTAAGAAAACTAATAAAAATATTTAATAAAAAAAGAAGAAAGGGACTGGGAGAGAAAAGATTCTAGTTTTCAAAGCTCAGCTGCAAAGTCTGTGCAACCCGTCTTTCTTCAATTTTGTATGCTCCTGATATAATGGATTACAAGACCATTTATCCACATGACATGTGGGGTAATCCAAAATACTGAGATGTGTACTTTTGAAGAAAGTTCAACATAATCAGTACAAAGCACTCCCCAAGCAGTTTACATGTGTTCAGCTAATTGCCCCCAACAAGCTGGGTACTCATTTTACTGACCTACAGAAGGATGGAAGGCCTGGAGCCCTGCAGGATCAAACTGACAACACTGTGTCTACAGTATTGGCATTTAACCACTGCGCCACCAGGGCATAATTCAGAACTTGGAAATAACTTGTTAAAACTTAATTTGTTGCCCTTAATTTCATTCAAAATACGTTAATTGCTAAACCCCAACAGTGTTAATTCTTTTTGTAACAAATGACATTTTTCATTAAAATATTGTTTCTTTGCAGAGTAATTTTGAAATGGGATGGGGATATTGTTGGCTTTTTTTTTTTTAGTAATTTTGTTCAGGCTTTCCATTTAATATTGTTATATTAATTGTGCTTTAATGATAATTACTATAATCAATAAATGTTGTGTTTCCTGTTAATGTTTTAATGTTAAGAAATTAATTTTCTTTATTGATTTAGTGTTAATGTCTTTACACAAATGCTGTTGTTTCTAAGCTCTGGTGTAATCCATTGAAGGAATATAAACTTTTGTGGCAGGGTTTGATACACTTTATTTTAAAAGATTCAAATCTAAGAGAATCTGAACTGAAATTTGAGGGGGCAAAATATGTTATTGTCCACTTTTTCCTCTACAGAAAAATTAGACACTATGTGTCACTTAGCAGACCATGCAATGACAACAACAAGGTAAGCAGAAAAGTAACGTAACTTAATTTATAGCAGAAGAAACTACTTCTGGTCTTGGCATCCTGACTGATTTTGTATTCCTCTCTCATGATTTGCAGGCTGAAAGAGTCTGTGAACGCGTTCAAGCAGAGTCCCAGACAGGTATGGTTCTGCAAATTTAAAAAGAAAATCTGTCACATGTCCATAAAAACTCAGCCTGTTGCTGTAGGTATGTACTTGTATTTAATATATGAGAGCCAGTGCAATGTAGTGGTTTGAGCAGTGGACTAGGACTCTGGAAACCAGGGTTTGAATCCTTGCTCAGCCATGGAAACCTACTGGGCGACCTTAAGCAAGTCACACTCCTGTCAGCCTCAGAGGAAGGCAAAAGCAAACCCTTCTGAACAAATCTTGCGAAGAAACTCCGTGATAGCTTTGCCTTAGGGTTGCCGTAAGTCGGCAATTGAAGGCACACAGCAACAAACTTAAGGCATAATTATTTTACAATATAGTTGAAATATTATTGCTCATGCTAGTTCAAAAAATGCTTAAAAATATAATATTCTTTTATTGACTGCCACCTCCTTTTTTCACTGAAAAATGAAGCTCAAGGTATCGAATTGCATAAAAGCAAATACAGTGGAAATATACTTAAAAGAAGGTTACAAACACCATGCAAAACTTTGTCAATAAAATGCTTTTATAGAAATGGAAGCACAAAATGCAACGTAGTGTTTAAGACCAGGAGAGGGGCGCTTATGGTGTTCCAGATATTTTGGACCAACACTCTCACGATCCCTTACCACTGACCATTCTAGCTGAGGTTGGTGGGGGCTGTAGACAAAAACATCTGGAGGACCAAGTGGTGCCCAAACTTGTTCCTGTATGCTACACTACAGCTCTCTTCATGTGTTGCTTGTATTGTTTTCATGTGCCCTCCAGTTGTTTCTAATTTGTGGAGACTGTAAGGCAACGTTATCACAGGGTTTTCTTGTGCAGTTTTATTCAGATGGAGTTTGCCACTGCTGTCCTCTGAGACTAAGATAGTATATCTCACCCAATGTCACCCAGTGGGTTTCTATGACTGAGCAGAGATTCCAACCTTGGTCTCCCAGAATACTAGTCAAATACTCAACCCACTACACCCTGCTGAGTCTTGTTATTTGCATTAGGGGGGAGTTATATGATTACTGGAGAGTGGGACAGTGGCCCTAGCGTTATGTGTGTTCTAGATGCCTACAGTTCTGCAGTAAAGATGTCATGCCTGGGCATCTGCCTCCATAAAGGCTTCTTGGCTGCTAGTGGCCTGGCCAAAGCATGGACACCTATGGGAGGTGTGTCTGACTTCTGAACACAAGGGAATGGGGCAACCCCACTCCCCAGTATTCATCTCCTGCAATTTCCCTCATAGACATAAAGAGTTGAGAACACGATCACAGTGGAGAAGCACTAGCTTAGATTATGCAGCTCAAGGACAGGAATAATATTTGAGTAGCAAATTAAATGGGATTTTAGGAAGGAAAGGAAAACTATTAGGCCTGGGCAGCTATATTTCAAAACTGGAAGGAGTCAGAGCAACCTTGACTACTTAATTGGTACATAGGAGAAAGAGCCTCTAAGCTGGCTTTCTGCTATCTTTCTGCTGATATGAGCGGTTGATATTGCATCCTCAGAAATCTGGATTTCACATGCCAAGACCATAGTCTGGAATTTGTCTTTGGTGGGAGGGAACTGATGAAAGGTGTGCTTACTTGGCTCCTTCTGCAAGAGCCCGCACAGGCGGCATGTGTGAAGCAGGAGTGTAATATACATCCATTGTTGCATCCTCTTGAGCCCCTATTTTTATGTTAAGGTTTTGAAAATCACCACCTGCATTAATGTCTGATTATTTACTGCTACTTGTCCTAAGCAAAGAACTGAAATGCTATTCAAATACAAAGATCTTGAACCCAAGTCTGTTGTTCTCATTGCTGGTCCTGACTACCTCACTAGACTGACTTATTTATCTGAGGGATTTTTAGAATCCTAGTGACTTACACTCAGGCGATGAAAACAGTACAACTTCTGATGGAAGACTTATTATCTGAAAGACACAACAGAAGAGGAAAATGTGGGACAGATAAGAAGCAAAGTCAATCATCAGTTCTTAAATACAAGACATTGGTTTATTATTTATTTGTATCTTAAATTCATAACCTAATAAACACAAGAAGTAAAATCCATAACAGTAATGACTACATGTTTGAGGCTGTCCTGGCTTATCTAGTCTTCACGCTAGATACTTCAGAATTTGAGAGATTGCTTTTAGTTTTCATCAAAGTTGAAGTACTGAGTTTCAGACTGAAATTTCAAATTGGGCTTGCTGGAAGCCAAAAATGAGGAATGGCCTTCATTTACCAGGAAATAATGATACATGCCTCAACATTTGACAGAGTGTTTTTGATTATCGTCTGAGTTAAAGCTGAGTGTCAATCTGAAAAGGTCAACATTCTAAATGAGGAGATTCCTAGAAGTGAAAGAAGGGTAGCCACATCTCATCAGGAATTCTTTTTTTTTTTTTTTTTTTACACAGGGAAGGTCCCTTTGAAGCTGTTCTGTTAAGATTGATGAGGCAGGGGTGGGTGGGCATGGAAGCAGAAAAACAAGAGAAAGCTGAGAAACTGTGGCTGTAATTTCTAAGGATAGGAAACCTAGAGATGGCTTTTATCCCAAAATAAAAGTGGTGGGAAGGAGACCCCATGCAACCTTTTGGGGGACACTAAGTTCATACCCAGGCAGAACAACAATGTATAATTCAGCTAGAAAACAGGAAAGGGTTCTCTGAGATATTGCTTACTTGCATGAAGCAAGAGAGAAAGACAAGAAACAGGGGAGGATAAATGCACAACTTCTAAAATTCCTGAGGTTTAATAAAGGTAGGAAAACTGAAGAGGATTGGGAAGAAAACTGAAGAGCTTGCAAAATTCGTGAAACTTAAAGGGGATGGTGGTGGTTGGGATGGGTAGCAAATGCTTAACACCACGCCTGAATGGGATGAGATTGGATAAGACTAAGATAAAATTCGGGAAGGAAAGAATATTTTTTAAATGATTGAATAACACATTTCTCAAGTGTTAAGAAATCCTGACCACATGAATCCTGGACTGATAAGAATTTGCACAGTTCAAATATTTTTCCATGCAAAATGCACATATTCTCTGTGCAGAAAATGCTTTTGTTAGTTTGCAAACCAACCAAATTTTGTATGGAATAAATCCCAAGCTGTAAATAGTCTTTCAAAACTGCATAGTTCTCAAATATTTTCTGACAGCAGGAAGAGAATTGATAGAATGATTCATTCCTTGTTTCAAGAAGAAAATTGGCGAAGACTTACATCTCTAGGTTAAGTAGAGTGGCTAGAATAGTCATTTAATGGGCTAAACACTTGTCTGAATAAAAACTGCCTGTCAGGAGATCATCAGAGATATGGCTAAATGCTGTCCAAGAGTAGCTATCAGTGCAGCTCTCTTGCCTCTGAAAATGAGAATGTCCTTTCTGACAGTAGGAACAATGCAACTTCCTTATCTCTACAGATATCCAGAGTTGCAAGCATAAAGACCGGAGAAAAGGGTCTTTGGATGTTCGATCAACCACTTCTCGGGGCAGTGATGGTATGTTGTTTCATTTTCTTTAAGTTGCTCTTCCATATTTGGCATTTAGGAACCAAAGCAAATATTCTCTTTGTAGGTTTAACTTCTGTTTTCCTTCCCCAATCCTGACTTTATTTCTCCAGATTGTATAAAAAGCTATTTTGTCATTCAGTAAAATGAATGACAAAGATGGAAAAGTTGCATGCTTCATTGGGCAGTTTGCAACATCTGGCTATCCTAGCTGTACTATTTAAGACTAATATGGATGCAAATGCTGACATGTTCACATACTAAAAGGAAGCGGTAGGGTCTAGGGAGCGTGTGTTGTTGTTGTTGTTGTGTGCCTTCAAGTCATTTCTAATTTGTGTCAATCTTAACCTATTGTGCATTTTTGGGGGGTAGAGTGTATGACACACCCAAGGTCACCCAGTGGGTTTCCATGGCTGAGTGGGGAACTAGAACACTGTTCGGGTGTTCAAACAACTACACCACACTGGATGTGTGTCTTACCTTGCAGTAAATCAGGTATACTCTAGCTGGGAGTGAACCAGGCTGGTTTCAAATGGTTTAAAGCAGTGAAGTACAGACTTAAGGTTGGGGTCAGTGTTGCTCCTCTTCCCTGCGATGCACCCCTTTTCGTTTAAAGCACTCTTCCCTAGCCTAGGGCCCCCAGCTGGAAAATATCATGATCTCCCAGCATACCAAACCAACACAGTACATACTGGCAGAAGACAAAAGTAACTGTGGTTCCACACATAACAGAGTTTGCCAGGTTAAAAAGAAAAATCCTACATTAAAGAGTATCCTCCCATCTCCACTTTATGAGTGGAACATGCAAGTGAATACATACACGTACCCTACCCTATCAGCTTGAGTTGTTGGAAGAGGGACACAAAAACATCTGAAGTATAATACTGATGTACTGTTCCTGAGGATTGCCTGACATATTACAGTTTCAGTTTACTTTTTTCATGGTACTGGAAAAATGAGTTTGGGGTAAAGAACAGATCCACTTGCTGTTGAAACAGGCATGGTTCCACACTGTAACACTGTGGCCTGTAACACTGTGACAACTGTGAAGAAGGGGAGACTTTAGTATTATATATAAAATGTATACATTTGGACCATTCCTATTAAAAATTGCTGACAGAGTTCTTTAAGGGTGGGACAGATTTTGTCAGGGTCAGAGACCCAGGTGGCAAGACAGCCCAGAGAAGGGAGTGGGAGAGCTAGCAGAGTCCTGTTGGGAGGAGTCAAGGAAGCACTTACTCAAGGGAAGTCCAGTTACCTAAGCCAGATCAACAAAAGCCATAGTCAGAGTTCCAAAAGCCAGGGGTCTGGAGGCCTGGATCAATCCAAGATATCAGGAGCCAGGTGCTAGAAGCAAGGAGAGGCTTGTAGAAAGTTTGCCACAAGCAAAGGAAAGCTTCCAGGCAGGCAGTTATATAGCCCAAGACCCAGGTGTGGCTAGTCACTGCTTCTTGAACTTAATCAAGGAAGCCTCCCTTTGCTCAGCTCTCTTGAGTCTCCGCCTCGTTTGTGGGCTGATTGACACAGGCTCCAAAGCATCTTCAGAATCGGATCCCTGTTGCCCTAAAGGAGCAGGCAGAGGAACGTCCAAGCCTGGCAGCAGGGGTTGCTCTTGAGCTGCAGGACTCATCTCCAGCCAGAGCCACAGGGACCAACAGCTGCTGCTCATCATCTCCATCCTGAGCAACAGGGACCAACAGCTGCTGCTCATCAGCAGCAGCTCTGACAGGGGCTTCAGTTGTCACAGATTTAAGACTTCAAGCATAGTGAGTTTCTCCTCTGAAAACAAACTGACTCCTATTGTTTCCCTTAAGAAGACAAGTGTTTCAGCTATAGCTTGCATAACCATATTTAGACAATGGTACCACTCTGTAGTATAATGTGTTGTAGTGGTTTGAATGATGGGCTAGATCATTGGGAAGCCAGGGTTCAAATCCCCACTTGGCTATGACACCTACTGTGTGACCTTGGGCGAGTGATACTCTCTTAGCCTCAGAGGAAGGCATGGGCAAATTTTGTCCAGAAAACCCTGTGATTGATTCATAGAGTTGGAAGAGACTCCAGGGACCATCGAATCCAACCGCCTGCTATGCAGGAACACCTATCAAAGAATTCCCAACAGATGGCCATCCAGCCTCTGGTTTAAAAACCTCCAAAGAAGGAGACTCCACCACACTCCAAGGCAGCACATTGCATTGCTGAACAGCTCTGACCATCAGCAAGTTCTTCCTGAACTTCAAGTGGAATCTCCTTTCCTGCAGCTTGAATCCATTGGTCCTTGTCCTAGTCTCTGGAGCAGCAGAAAACAAGCCTGCTTCCTCTTTGACGTGACATCCCTTCATATATTTAAACATGGCTATCATGTCCCCTCTTAACCTTCTCTTCTGCAGACTAAACATACCCAGCTCCCTAAGCTGTTCCTCATTGGGCATGGCTTCCAGATCCTTCACCATTTTGGTCGCCCTCCTCTGGACACGTTCCAGCTTGTCGACATCCTTCTTGAATTGAGGTGCCCAGAACTGGACACAGTATTCCAAATGAGGCCTTACCTGCCTTGATCTAGACACCATACCCCTATTGATGCAACCAAGAATCGCGTTGGCTTTCTTGGCTGCCTCATCACACTGCTGACTCATGTTCAGCTTGTGATCCACCAAGACTGCTTGTGATCCTTTTCACATTTACTGCTATCCAGCCATGCATCCCCCATCCTGTATTTGTGCATTCCATTTTTTCTGCCTAAGTGTAGGACTTTACATTTCTCTGTGTTGAAATTCATTTTGTTAGCTTTGGCCCAGCTCTCAATCTCTGAAGGTCATTTTGAAATTTGGTCCTGTCCTCTGGGGTATTAGCAACCCCTCCCAATTTGGTGTCATCTGTAGATTTGATCAGCGTGCCCTCCACTCCTTCATCCAAGTCATTGATGAAGATGTTGAATAGTACTGGGCCCAGGACAAAACCCTGTGGCACCCCATTAGTCACTTCTTTCCAGGATGAAAAGCAGCCATTGGTGAGCACCCTTTGGGTTCAGTCAGTCAATCAATTACCAATCCACCTAACAGCAACCCTGTCCAGCCCGCATTTTACTAGCTTCTTTGCAAGAATGTCATGGGGAACTTTGTCAAAGGCTTTACTGAAGTCAAGATATGCCACTTCTACAGCATTCCCTTCATCTATCAAGCTTGTAACCCTATCATAAAAGGAGATAAGATTAGTCTGGCATGACTTATTTCTGAGAAATCCATGTTGACTTTCACTTTAGAGGCCCCATAAGACATGACTTGAAGACAGAAAACAACCACCACTCTGTGGTCTTTTTTTTTAAGTAAGAGATGGGAAATGTGTTGTTGAATTGCAACTCCCATTATCTTTCTTGATTCACCATAATGGCTTGGGCTGATTGGAGATGCAGTCCAGTAGCATCTGGAAGGCCATATTCCCCACTTCTGTTTTATGTGTTAAGTAGGGATGTATAGAGTATTTGCAAATGTTGTTATCCTCAACAAGAAAGAGAATCCCAACAAACCAAGTCCTCCACTGAAAAGATGGTCAATTCTCAGTGAAATTTTTCATCCATCAGCAAAAAAAAAAAATCAGCAGATGTTTTGTTAAACAAATATACACACATACAGAACAAAAAGCAATGTTTTATAGAAAAAAAATATTTCATTTGCACTAGAATTTTTTGCAGAAAATTTCTCATTTACAAAAATATTCTTAGAAAATATACAAATTCTCAAAATCTCACATGGCAGGAAATTAACTTTTGTCCTTTTTTTTTACTATGTGTGGGTATTTTAGCATACATGGATTGCAATTACCCCCACACCCCAGCTTCTCCGTTCCTGTTTACAACAAAGTTCAGTTGTCACCATGCATAGAAGTAAAATGAGTCACTGTTCATGGACCGTTAGTCCATGATTTTACATGGGATGATGGTAGACCTAGTGCATAGTGATGATTCATAGTACAGTTAATGAGTGGTATGAGAATTCCATAAAGGTGTCATTTTCTATTTCCCCTCTGTTTAGCCGAGCATAGGAGGTTAATTCTTTTGCTAAAGCAATCCACTGGAATCTTATATAACCACTTTGTAATCAGTAGACCCTCTGCCAATTTCCATGCCCTTGATATCTCAGCTCAAGAAGCACCTAACATTATAAATATTAATTGCTTATGTGGCAGATCTGTATTACCTGCATTAAAAAATCAACAAAATTAATAAAACATCTTAGACATAAATATTCTATGGTATCATTTGACTGATGCAGGAAAGGATTTCATTCAAAAATTAGAGGGCTTTAGGACAATGGATCAACATGTCTTCTAGGGACTCTTTGCCCGCACAACTTCTCCAGCATTTGTCAGACAGAGCCTTATTAATATGATGCAGTTTAACCAGATAGTGATGCACCTATGTGCAGATTTTGTAGCACTTTCCTTAGAAAGGGTGAAAACTCACCTATATGGAGATGTTTTATTTATTTATTTTATTGCATCTATAGTCTGCTTTTCTCCCAAATGGGATCCATGGTGGTTGGAGGTACCTTCAAGTTGCTTCCAACTGATGGCAACCCAAAGGCAAACCTATCATGGCTCTTTCTGGGGCTGAGAGTGTATGATGAACCCAAGGTCACCCAGTAGGTTTCCGTGGCCATGCCAGGGTCATAGTCCAATGCTCAAACCACTGCACCATGCTGGTTCTCATGGAGATGTAGACTGTTATTATTTTATGTGAGAACAAAATAAGCAAAGATTTGCATCTTTTAAAATGTATCCTCATTAAAATATATCCTTATTAAAAGTTTGAAATTGAGTTTTGATTATTTTTTTGTAGTAATTTAAAATGTTGTGAGCATTCTGAGAGACCTAACAGTTGAAAAGTGGGATAACATGATTATGGTGATGAAGGAGGATAATTTAGACTATCACTATCTGTTAACTAACTTCATTCCATTTTTTCTGCATAGGCAGTTCACAAAGAAGGCACTCATCTATGGCCAGAATACATTCCATGACAATTGAAGCACCTATTACCAAGGTAAGCTGCCTTGGCTTCACATTGTTGTAGTCCAGTAGTGATCGATTAAAAATTAGAAATTCCAGCTCAGAATTGCCCATGAGAATAATTCAGATTAATTGTTTTTTCATAAGAAATATGGATACAAAAATGTATTTTAAGTTATGTATTTGTTTATTGTATTTTTGATATTTTGATACATTCATTAGTATTTTTTAAACCTTCTTTTCTATCTTTAACTGTACTGTTTGATTATTATTTTTCTTTTGCCTATAAATTCTATTTGGTTGCTTAATAATAATAAAATTAGAAATCATTTTTTCCGCTTCTTCCATTGTCATACTTCTAGACTGTTTCCATATGCATAGACCTTTTCTTATATCTGTTAGCTTGTTTTTCAGCAGCTGGAATCACTTCTTCACTATTCATACCTTGTAGACTTTGGTTGCATTCATGCATAATGAGAAATCACGGTTTCCTGCTTTGTGTATGGGCCTTCTTGAACTTCACGCTCCGTGGTGACTGGTAGTTCCCATGTCAGTGAGATGGTGAATCCACTGCAGGTTTTAGATTTTAGAGGAACAACCTAAGATACTGAACTCTGTTCCCAAAATAGATAAAGCATGTTGGATAGCTCCTTTACAGTTAGGTTCGTCTGGCTTGGAAATAACTCTAAGCCATGGCTAATTGATAAATGAATGTGAAAATATCTGATCTCCTTGTGGACATGCCAGGAGGTTTATTTAGGTTATGCTAAACCATCTCTTTCGTTGTGCCGGTGTAGACAGTACCAATCTGAATGGACCTATCATTTCATTCTGTATAATGCTGCTTCCTATATTCCTATGTTGGTAATAGTAAACAGAATGTTCAGCAATTGAATTACTCCTTGGAATGCGTTAGTGCCAGCTGTCTGTTTCCTTCCAGGAGACCATAAATCTCCTGTGAAGGTGATAATGGGGAGAATATTAGTGACAGATAAGTCATAGCACTTTTTGGTGGCATATACTTACATTTTAGTGAGATGGAGATTTTTAAAACAAAAGGGCCAAAGTATTGCTTGAAGAGATGGCTTGACCACAATCAGGAGCCTTGTTATCATTCTATTTGAAAATGTGATCAGAAGACCCCCAGAGAATGCTAAATGATGGTATCACTTTCTTCACAGGAGTATTGATGGAAGGGAAAAAAGACTACAATTTATAGATTTACTTCTGTCCTCCAACCTAGGTAATAAATATTATCAATGCTGCACAGGAAAGTAGTCCCATGCCAGTTGCTGAAGCTTTAGATCGAGTCCTTGAGATTCTGAGGACCACTGAATTGTACTCTCCCCAGCTTGGAACGAAAGATGAAGACCCACATACAAGTGACCTTGTTGGAGGTTTGATGACGGTAAGTAGATATAACATATAACATTATAAAGTTCCTGTAGAATCATAGAGTTGGAAGGGGCTGCAAAGACCATCAAGACCAACCCCCTTGGCATGCAGCAATTTGCTGTTAAAGCAGCCCTGGGAGGTGGCCATCCAAGCACTTTTTTGAAAAACATCTCCATCATCTTCTAAGGTAGATTGTTCTACTGCTGAATAATTTTTACTCTCAAGAGGTTTTTCCTAATATCTTTTCTTATAATATGAATCCAGTGCTTTGGATCCCACCCTCTGGAGCAGCAACAAACAAGTTCACACATTCATCTGCATGACAGCCCTTCAGATACTTAACTGTCAGTCATCTCTGGGCTAAATGTACCCAACTCCTGCAACCATTCCTCATATGAGTTGTTTTCAAAGAGATAGCCTATCCGACTGTTTCAGCACAAAATGAAAGGCAAGGGAGAATTGGAGGGCTTAAGCAGTACTGTTGAGTCTGATTTATTTCAGTGTGAGTTTTTATGGATATTGCATAGAGCCTGGGTTCCAGAGCCTTTAGCACTTTAGTTGCCTTCCTCTGGACATGTTCCAGCTTATCAATCTCCTTCTTAACTTGTGGTGCCCAGAACTGGACACAGTTGCTCTGCGGAATCATCCAGTTACAGAACCCTTTGTGAAATGGCTCCCAGTGTTTCCTTCCACTTTCTGAGGCAATATGTTCTAGTCCCAAACATCTCTTACCACTAAGAAGTTTCTCCTAACACTTAACCAAATGATAACATTTTCTAAACTGAGAGCTGCATTACACCATTGAGAAATGGATAACTGTGTCTTCAAAAAATAATGCTGCTTTTACCTGTCTTCTCTCAAATAGCTGAAACATAGAACTGGTCTTGTAAGCATCTCTGGTCAAGAAACTGAACAACTGGAAAGCCATCACTTAGAAAGCTCTTCATCAGGAATAAGCAAAGAATGGCCTTGGCTGGAGCTGTTTGAGTGGCTGTTGATTCTGCCAGACTACCCAGAACACCCTTTTATTAAGCCTGGAAAAGGATGGATTGGTTTTCCTGGAAAGCTCTAAGAGTGGCAGTTCATTTTTAAATAGGTTACAGCCCACTCATTTCACTATTTAGCATCCAAATGCCAGCTTTTCAAAACCAGAAGTGGGTTTCCAGTCACTTCCATTTTTTATTTATGGAGAGCAATTCTGGCAATCTGTGCAGACTCCTGAGGGTCCCAAGGGCAGAAAAATGGCCCACAGATCTGCCACAGTTGCCTCTCTTTATTCTAAATCAACCTTCCCAAACTGATGCTCTCCAGATGCCCATCAGTCCCTAGGTACACTACAAGCATGGTCACTGGCCAGCATTACTACTGCAATGGGAAAATGTTATCATAGCCAAAGTCTAGAAGGCATCAAGTTGGGAGAGTCTGCCACAGATTGTGGGGCCATCCCTAGTAAACAAATACCCACATAAATAAAGAAAGAGAAGTGTATCTGGGCCAGTAACTAAGGCCCAGACCATTTGAAGTTTTAATTATCGCATTCACTTTTAATCAACTCATAACCATCAAAGCTCTTTGGAGACCAATGAAATGTGTTTCAGTTGGCCAGCCCAGTTTGAACTCTTGCTGTTTCAGGCTAGTCAAGATGTAGGTTACTAACATTTTTTGTAACTTCATTGTGCAGTTTTTGTGATTTCATTGTGCAATCATTTTTTCACATCCTTTTTCAGTTGGTGCTCCATACTCTTGGAATTACCTCCCTGAACATTTGTGGACTGCTCCTTCTCTTGCTATTTGTAAACCTCAATTAAAAACTTCCTTGTTTTCCAAAGCTTTTGGGACTTTAGTTTAATATTGTTTTATCATCTTGTATATTTTGATTATAAGTATTTGTCAGTTTTCTTTATATTGCACTTTTTTGTATTTTATCTGGATAATTTGCTTTACAGTTGTATTGCATAGTTTTGTGTTTTTATTATTCCTTCTTTCCCTCTATGTGCGTATACACATATTTTACATTATGTGCCTTTGACAGGACCCACTATTTTTTGTTGTTTTATTTGCAAAGCACCGTGTACTTCAATGGCGCTATATAAATAAACAACAACAGTTTTTCTTGTTCATATAGAACAATAAAGAAAAAGAGGATCTCAGTTATTTTCTCTTTATTATCTTCATTTTTAAACAGGATGGCCTACGAAGATTATCAGGGAATGAATATATATTATCAGCAAAACGTAAGTGTACTACAGTTAATCACTGTTCACGGCTTGATTTTGGATAAAGCATAAGCAAAGATTAATTTTAAAGGATATATGTATAATTTCATGCAATTGCTACAAAATGTAGCAGTGGAGAAGCTGCCACACAAGTGATAAGCTGAGTACAAAAAAAAATACTGATACGCATGTGTACATTTTATAGTATATCAGAACGTATTCTTGCTTGTTCAAGTGCTCAAAAATTCATTACCTTGTTTAATAAATATTAAACCATTGTAGTAAAAGGTAACATAGTTGTAGCTTGGAGGCTCACAATCTAGTAGGCATGCTATAAAGAAGGAATGAAGAAAGTAGTTACAGTTGACGTTTGCAGATTTGACGTTCACAGATTTGATTATTTGCGAGTTTCTCCAATCCCTGCACCCCTCACCTTTTCTCTTGTGCCTCCAATCAGGCTGTGCAGTCCTTTAAAAAACACCTTTGGTCCTCTTTTCCCTCTACAAGCCACTGCTTGGCCAGTTAAGGATGGTTTGCAGCCTGATTTCTCAACACCACAAACCTTCTCCCAGTGCCCCCCCATGTACCCAAGGAAGGAGATGGGCAAGAGAGAAGAAGTATAGGGCCACCATGAAGACCCATCCACCTTCCCTCTCCTTTCCCTGACCGGGTTTGGGCCATGGGAGCCCACTCTTCCCATCATGCCTCAGCCTACTTCCCATAGACACACATATATTTGCAAATTTTCCACAAAATCCTGCACAAAATTTTTATAAGCTGCTTTGGAGATCTTGATAGTTGAAAAGTGGGAAATTTGTTGTTGTCATATGCCTTCAAGTTTACTTAGACTTATGGGAACCCTATCACATGATTTTCTGAAGAAGATTTTATAATTTAGAGGGGGTTTGCCATTATCTTCATCTATGGCTGAAAGAGTGTGATCTGTCCAAGGTCACTTACTGGGTTTCCCTGCTTGAGCAGGGATTGGGATCCTGGTCTCCGAGAGTGTTCATCACAGATAGTTTAATCTCAGGGTTATTCAACAATAACTGTAACTAACAAAACCACCATACCATACTGGATCTACATACTGTAACATATAATCATACAACAACAATAGCTGATGGGAAACCATGAATGTTCACCATGTCATAGCCACACATCTCAAACATCTTAGCTGATGCCTGGGGCAGAGCATCAGGACTTCTCTTATGCTTTTCACTCCCCGGGCTGAGGGCAGTTTGAGCTGAGGAAAGCCAAAGCCCCTCTAGCTCAGGAGTGGGCAAAATGCATCCCCTGTACCCAACTTCTGTGGCCCCAAGCTCCACAGAATTAAAATTCCACAGAATTAAAAATTGCAATTTTGGAGTATTTTTTTTACCTGTAAATTGTGCACTCAAAGTATGTAAAAACATCTCCAGGCTTACATCAAAATCCCTCAGACCTCCCAAATACCTTATTTTTGTCAGTCTTTCTAGAAGTGGCAATGGGAAGTGATGTAATGTCATTTCATGTTGCCATTTGGTAAAGGACTTAGATGAAGATTTTTGGGAGTGATCTCGGAATCATGGAGGGTCAGAGGGGAAGAATGAGCTATGTCCTCTATGCTTTTGCCCACCAAATTCCAATTGCTGCTTCTCTGGCCAGTGGATGGGAGCAAGGTCTTTCTGGCAAAGCTTGGAACATTACTTTTGAAAAAAAATCTGTTTCCATAACTTATTGCAACACTCACCATTGTCATACACTGCAGTGCTTAAAAAGTAATTAATTGTATTCCCCATGGTGTTGCCCTTTAATTTTTTTTATTACTTACAAAAAAATCCCTCAGTGGTAAGAGAATGTCATAAATCTTGAAAAAATCCTGTCTAAAGATACCTTTTAAAAAGTAACTTAAATCATAACTAGAAAGCGTTACCTGTTACACCAGTGAAGTACCTTGTCCCAACTGGTTATACTGTTTTTGAAATGTAAGTTATTTTACCTTAAACAACAAAAGGAGGTTAATTTGTTGCAGATAACTAAATTACATGTAAGGTGTTCCTTTAGAGCTCTGCTTCCTATAAGACATATGATTCAAGCTTCCAGTGGCCCTCAGTACCTTGGCCAACAGCAAAGGAGTGTGTGTTTGTCTGCGCCTGTGCATTCAAGTCATCTGTTAACTTATGGTGACCCTATGAATTTCATAGGACTTTCTCAGGCAAAGAATCCTAAGTGGTGATTTTGCCATTTTCTTCCTCTGAAACATAGCCTACAGCACTTGATATTTGTTGGCAGTCTTCCATCCAAGTACTAACCAGAACTGACCCTGCTTAATGTCCAAGATCAGTCAGCATCTGGTGCCTTCAGGGTATTTAGCCTAGTGTATACATCTTTGTGTGTGTGTGTGTGTGTGTGTGTGTTCATGTCTGTTGTATTTTATAGAAACTCATCAGGTTCCAAGCAGTTTAATCTCACCAATCTCCCTTAATGACATACCACCAAGGATAGCACAAGCAATGGAGAATGAAGAACACTGGGACTTTAACATTTTTGAATTGGAAGCAGCAACCCATAAAAGGTTTGTTAGAAAGAAACTAAACAAAATATGGCAAAACTGTAGAGAGTTGCATTTCATTTTTATTACATCCTCCAAAAAGCTCCAGGTTGTATATTCCTTCCCCCTCTTTTTTTGTTTTCCTCTGAGACAGATTGGGCTGAATGAGAGGTCAACAACATAGCCGTACAGTCGTTTTATGATCAGTTGTAAATATGGAAGGTGAAATTCTAATCTGCATTACTGACTATAATTGAATGGTCTGAAAGAAAACAAAACAAAATTGGCAAGCAATCCAGTCTCATGCTCCAGGCAAAAAATTCCACTGGTGTTTCTTATCTCCACCTCATCTTGGTGATAAAAGTACAATACAGGTTGAGTATCCTTTATCTGAAATACTTGAAACCACAAGTGTTTTGTATTTCAGTTTTTGGAATACCTGTATTTGCATATACATAAAATAAAGTACTGTACAAGAGATCTCAAAGGAGTGCATGAATGAACAAGCAGAAGTGCTACAGCCACCACCCCAAAAGGCAGAAGTTGGGCAGCTGGCCAGAGATTGCCTTTAGAGTACTGTATCTTTTTTTCTAGATACAGGTTTCGGTTCCCTTATATCCTCAGTCTCTCAGATCCTCAGTTGTTCTCCAGCCTTGCATCTCATGCACAACACAAGTAATGAACAAGTGAGATGTGAGGCTGGAGAGCAACGCAAGGCTGAACTTGAGACTTGAGGATCTGTGAAATGGCAGGAGGCATGGATTCACACTCAAAACTAGGCTTAGATTCTTACCATTTCACAGATCCTCATAGCTCCCTCTAGCCTTGCATCTCAATCATTCACTGTGTGTGTTGTGTACAAGATGCGAGTCTGGAGAGAGACAGAGGATCTGACAGACAAAAAAGCAGGAGTGGCACAACTGTCACCTCAAGGGGGGAAGCAGGCAGCTAGCAGCAAAAAGTTTTGGATTTTGGGGAGTTTTGGATTTCCAGTTAGGGATGTTCATTTTCTATTGAACACAGTAATTAATAGTATGTTTCCTGTTGCTGCCTGAGACTGGTACTCTATAGTACAGACTTGCTAAAGATTCGTTGCACTTTCACTATAGTGCAGTGAAAGCTTTTATCTTTTTTTAAAAAAAGATTAAGTAAATAGAAATTATCTTATAATTTCTAAGCCAAAATGATTTGGGACCAGGTTATTTGAAAGACCCTTCTACTCATGTAATCTTGCCCGTATGCTAAGGCTTGCTTCAGGAATCCATTTCAAGTTAGGCTGAGATGAGATGCAATATGAACAGGAAATGAGGCCTTCTATATGTGGCCCCAAAACTGTGAAATTCCCTTCCAGTTGATCTGCATCTTAACCTTTCAATACGGTCATGTAAGCACACCATGACAAAGTTTCTCTTCACTATTCCTTTTAACAAAGACACTAAATTGCTTTTGTGTCAGAACAGCTTTGAACAAGTAATCTGTCCTTTGTATTTTGTCTTATATTGCTTTATTAGTGGATAGTTCTAAAAAGCAACATTGAAATGATGAGTTGGATCCTGATTCAACGTCCAATGACAGAAGGTGCCTCCATCTAATTCTTAGGGATCCTTTCCCCTACAGCTTGTTAAAGCTACAAAATGTAGTTCCCTGACCTTTGTAGCATTTAGAAGGGGCTGCAGATGCTAAAATTAGATCTAGTTCATTGTAAATCAGTAGCTACAGATGTATTTTTACCTACCAACATAGCGGGGATTGGTGTCATTTGCAAGCTATTACTTTTATTGTTACTGATTTTGGTTTCACTCCTGTGGCGTTGTGGAAGGAGGAAATGAACTGTTTTTGTTTGTTTTTTTAATTTCTCTCCAGGCCTTTAGTTTACCTCGGTCTCAAAATGTTTGCCCGTTTCCGGCTCTGTGAATTCCTCAATTGCTCAGAGTCAACTCTGCGGTCATGGCTGCAAGTAATTGAAGCTAATTATCATTCGTCCAACTCTTATCATAATTCGACTCACTCTGCTGATGTCCTACATGCTACTGCCTATTTCCTTTCTAAAGAAAGGGTAAAAGTAAGTGTACTTCCATCCCAGAGATGTGGAAGAAAGAGATCATAGGCGGAACTGCCTGATACTGGATCAGTCTCCCCCAGAGATGGGAACATTTACTTGTTTGGACTACTCCTCTTGGTGTCATCAGTGTCATTGATACTGTTGGGAACCATTGTTGCCAGATGTTCTAAATAAGGGACAGTTGCAATTCATGACCTGTTAAATTGGCAATCAGGATGTGGCTATGAACAAATAAGTGTTGTTTCTAAATACCCAATGAAAATACTGATTTCAGGTAGCTATGTGTTTCTCCTTAAAATTAACAAAATGCCCGTATTCATAAATTACATGATGTGCTCATTTCTGTCTTTACACCCAAAATAGGGGATTTTTTTAAAAAAAAATTTTAGCAGTAGAACAAGTGCACAACAGTGTTTTAATATCCATCTCTTTTCCCCCAGCAAACTCTGGATCCCATTGATGAAGTTGCTGCATTGATTGCTGCCACTGTTCATGATGTGGATCACCCAGGTCGAACAAATTCCTTCTTGTGCAATGCAGGCAGTGAGCTCGCTATTTTATATAATGACACTGCAGTGTTGGAAAGTCATCATGCAGCTTTGGCCTTTCAGATTACCATACGAGATGATAAGTGCAACATTTTTAAAAACATGGAGCGGTAAGTTTTTTTAAGTGTTTATATGCCATGCCGAAACAACACTCTCTATGTATCTTAAAACAACATTAAAATGTGTGTAGATGTAGCAAAAACAGAAGATATTTCTAATCTATGGAGATCACAACTTTTAAGATTATGGTGGTCACATTTGGAACTTTGAGAAAATGTTTGGATGTTCTCATTAAGTCTTCCTTTACATTCACTAATTACTTCTTCCTTATATAATAATAATTCATTTAGTCTCCATTTAAAGGTATTTGTTCTTCTCTTAAGAGTCAATATTACAGGGTTGTAATATGATAGCGTTTTTGCTAAATTTTATGCCTTACCACTCCTATTTATCAAATTGTTAGATATCGAAATCATGTCAATTCTAGACAGTGGGCTGTGTATGAGAAGAAAGTAAATCCTTTCTCATTGTCTTCCTTTATTCTCCAGGAGTCTACCAATTGTATTTCTTCAACTATCTCAAAAAATACTTTTGTTAATTTTCCTTCGGGGGTTTTTTTCTTTTTTTTTTTTCTTTTTTCATGGATTGTCTAGTTAGGGACCACCACTCCGGTAAAATCTCCCATGAAACAAAATTCATCAAATGAATTTTGATGAGGAAGTTGAAGATATAATAGTCTGGGATGCAAGTAAAGCTGTGATCGGGGGGGGAGGGTACTAAAAATGGAAAAGAAAAAGACAGGAAAATATAAATAAAATTTTAGAGGAAACTAAAATAAAAGAATCAGAATTAACAAATAATCCATCTAGCAATAAAATTAAACAGATAAAAATGCTATAGAAACAGATCATGATGTTAACGACAGACAAGACAAGGAAAAAAATTGGATTATGTGAGACAAAAAAATATGAACAAGCTTATAAACCAGGGAGAGAGTTATTGTATAGATTAAGAAAGTAAAAGAATAAAAAGAATGATCATAAAGCTGAGAGTGGGAGATGGAATAATACTAATGTAAAAGAACTTTAGTAAGTATTTAATAATTACTTTGAGACACTATATAGAAAACACGTTGTAACAGAGGAATAAATAAACAACATGAAATCCCAATCCTAATGGAAATACAAAGAGAGAAATTAAATGAAGAAATATCGGTTGAAGAAATTAGGAAGGCAATTAAACAATTGAAAAGGGAGAAATCGCCAGGACCAGATGGGTTGACTGCATTGTATTATAAAGTATTTTCAAATGAATTAGTGAAACTCCTGAAGGTCTTAAATGCCATCCTCCAAACAAAGAAAATCCTTGATAGTTGGAAAGAAGCAAATATTATATTATTACCAAAAGAAGATTGAGACCCATTATCAATTAAAAATTATACACTCAATTTCTCTATTGAACAAGGATCTTTACATTGATTTTAGTGAATAGACTGAAGATTTGTTTATAAGAATGTATACATGAAAACAAAAATGGCTTCCTGCCAAAGCATCAAATTAGAAATAATATAAGAACGGTGTTGGACATGTTAGAGTATTTGATTTATCACAATGGAATTAAAGATGATATTTTTAGATACCGAAAAAGCCTTTGATAATGTGAACTGGGTATTTTTATTTAAAACCATGGAAACAATGAGATTTGGAAGTAACTTTTTAAATTGGATAAAAGCTATTTATTCTTCCTCAAAAGCAAAAATAATAGCAAACAGTAGTACTACAGAATATATCAATACTGAAAAAGGAACGAGGCAAGGGTGCCTCCTCTTACCATTATTATTTATTTTAGGTATTAGAAACTTTAAATAAAAAAATAAGGAAAGATAAAGACATAAGAGGAATAAGGATTAGACAGGAAGAATTTAAAATGAAGGCCTTCAACACATGATATAGTTATAATGTTAGAAGATCCTTTGAGTAAATTAAACCAGTTGATGTTTAGAATAAGAGAATAAGAGCTGTAGGTGTTAAAGTTAATATTGGTAAAATAAAAATCTTAACAAAGAATATGAGTATTGAAAAATAAAAAGAATTATATACAAAACAGGATTTGAAATAGTGAAAAGGATTAAATATTTGGGTATAACCTTAATATCTAAAAATCAACAATTATATGAAAATAATTACATTGAAGCTTGGGAGAAAGTTTAAAAAGATCTTAATAAATGGTAGAATATTAATTTCCCCCTGATGGGGAGAATATCTGTTATCAAAATCATGGTGTTACCTAAATTGATTATGCTAATTTCTAACCATCCCAGTTATATTTTCCAATACCCCATTTTCAAACTGGCATAAAATGATATCTAAATGTTTGTGGGTGGGTAGAAAACCAAGGATAAAACAGAAAGCTTTAATAGATGCTTCAAAACATGGAAGATTAAGAGTGCCAGACATTGGATTATATTTTGAAGCTTCATGTTTAGTATGGATAAAGGAGTGGATTACACTAAAAAACAAAAGGTTATTAGAATTAGAAACACACAAATTAAAATTTGATGGCACACCTACCTTTAGTATGGGAAAATCAAAGCCAAAGTGGGATTTAAAAATCATGTTATAAGAAGAATATGAATTAAGATATGGGATAAATATAAAGAGAGAGTTAAAATATCAGGCTGGCTGTCTCCACAAGAAGCATTCTATAGAAGGGAAATTGGAAGCCTAAAAGTTTGGATAAGATACAGAGATTTCATAAAGGAAGAAGTGGGTACTTGGAATATTAAACAATTACCATGTTTAGAACAAGAAGGATAGAAGCTTCAGTGGTTAACATACTACCAACTAAGGGAAAGATTCAAAGAGGATAGGGAAAGATTTGACTTTGAAGGAAGTATGACTGAATTTGAAAAAATACTATGTCTTGAAGATACCCATTTGATTTCCAAGATGTATAAACTATTGCTAAGAATTCATACAGAAGAGGAACAAATAAAATAATATGTGATATACTGAGCACAGTGCTTAGGATATAATATCAAATTGAATCAATGGGAAGAAATCTGGGTTGAGGGTTTAAAATTCACTTGGTGTAACAACCTTAAAGAAAATTTTTAGAAAAAGATGCTTAAGTGGTACATGACCTCTGGTAAATTAGCTAAAATGTATCAGGGTGTGAGCAATGTTAGAAATGTAGCACTGTTAGAAATGTAAGAATCATGTTGGGTCCTTCTATCATTTATGGTGGCAGTGTAAAAAAGCAAGGAAATTTTTGTTATTAATATGTATTGCATACAAAAGATATTAAAAGAAAGACTAGTATTTAGAGCTGAATTATTTCTCTTAAATATGATAGATATGAATGATAAATCTGAAAGACAATATAGAAATTTAATGAGACACATGGTAACCACCACAAGAATTGTTTATGCAAAATATTAGAAACACAAGAAGATTCCCAAAATAGAAGAGTGGTGGCAAAAATTAATGGATCTAGCAGAATTGGATAAACTTACGACTTTGTTAAAGGAAAATTCAGTAGTGTCTTATCTGAAAATACAAAAACTTTTTATAGATCACACACAGAATAGAAACGAGGACTTAGCAATAAATTTTATTTTTGCAATCAAAGCTTATAGTGTTAATTTGTTTTTTTTAAAGGAGGATAGAAATAAAGATAGAATTTAGTTATGGAGGAAGTGATGGGATTTAAAATACAACTTACAGCCTGAGAAAATTCAGAGGAAGTCTTTTCTGTCAGATTGTTCTCATCTTACCTGTACTTTTATTCCTAAGGTGACACTTTGTGTGTTTAAGCGATTTATTCTCTTCTTTTTATCTTTCTTTTTCTGTTTTCTTTTTTCAGTTCTTTTTTTCTTTTTATTGTCTGTATTATGGTTTGTATCTTATTGTTTGCTAGTATTTTTTGTAAGTCATATTAATAAAGATTACCTGTTTTAAAAAAAGTGAATGTTCTCACAAGATAGTTGAGTGGGTGCCTGTTCAAAAAAATAGCTACCAATGTTGCCCTGGGTTTTAAAGAGAGGCTAGATGATTTAGTATTCTCAAGAGTGCTTTAGCTGTGTATGCCAGTGTAGCAAGGGTTGGACTAGATGGCCCTTGTGGTCCCTTCCAGCTCTAGGATTTCAGGATTCTATGGCCTGTCAGAAAACACTTATCTCCTAGAAGGCAAAGCACTGAAACTAAAAGATAAATAATTTGCCTGTGAGTTACTGTAATGGCTGAATTCCAAAGCAAAAATAATGTTATCTACTCAGTTTCTTCTTCATGGTCTCTGTGACTCACACAAATGAGTTATCTGTGCATGCGCAGTAGGCCCCTTCAGAACCTTCTCAAGCTTAAGCCTAGCATTTTGGTGGGAACCTGAGGCTATATAAGGTACCTTGCTACCATCAGCTCCAGTTCCTTTTTGTCCACCACATTAGCTGTGCCCTTAGGAGCCTTCTATTGAGCAATTTCATGGACTTCTGACCTACCTTCTGTTCTCGTTTTCAACTTTGATTTACGTTTTTGCTTGATTCTTTCCTAGCTCCTCAGACATTGATCTCCGATCCTTTGACATCGACTTCTAGCTTCTTGACTCAGCTTTGTCTACTGGTTATGACATCAATAGCCTTTTTTAATTGCTGTTGTTCCTGTAACGCTAAGATCCCTGACTGTGATGGACATTTGAAGTGTCTGAGCTGTCTAGGGGAGGCCCATAACATCTCCACCTCTAAGCACTGCCAGGCCTTTACACACTAGACCAGGTGTAACAGGGAGGCCAGACTCAGATTCATTCTGTGGAGGAGAAGACCCTTCAGCCCTCAAGTTCGGGCACAGTACCTAAATCTCCCAGTCATCCTCTAGGCCTTCAATGAAGAGAACCCCCAAGCCTTCATGGATGGAGACAACCTCCAAAAAGGCATCTAAGGACGTGACTCACAAGTGGACCTCTTCAACACCTGCTGGTAGCAGGGATCAGCCATCCTGGGCACAAGGGCAAGCATCATCCTCGACTCCCTCATCAACGTTGGCCTTATGCACCTGCTCCCCTCATGCAGTTCTAAACACCTCTGGCTTCTCTCTCACAAAGGAATTGTCAAAATCCAAGAAGAGGAAGAGGTCAAAGGGATGGTCCTCTGAAAGGATAGTCCAGCTTCAACCACTGTCCATAGTGACAGTCTCTCAAGGTCGCTCTGCATTGCTGCTGCGGCCACCTCCAGCCCAACAGCAACTGCGTCTTCAGGCTTCATTGCTGCTGCAGGGCTCTGCTTGTTCTCCATTGCCATCAGTGTCACCAGGAGTTTCAGATGGTGAGATTATTGAAGGCACACCTGCCAGATAGCATCCTCCTCAAGAGACCAAGGATCAGGTTGACTTGAAACATCTCATTGAGGTAGTGACTGTCGGGCAAACTTCTCAAGAAGATCACCTGCCTCCTCCACTTCGAATCCAACACCCACGCTCCATACTATCATCGAAGGTCATCTTCTCAGACGTCTAGAAGACTGCCTTCATGCTCTCAAAAGCTCCAGTACACAAAGAAGACGGACTTATCTAAACATTGTGTTTGACTCTTACGAGGATGACTCCACCGCTGCCACTAACATCTCTACTACTTCTGCAGTTTCATCACCTGTTTCTGACTTCACCACTGAACCAGACACTGTGCCGTCTCTGTCTTCCATCACTACCTCCATGTCGACACCAACCACTTCCGGCCCATTGTGAGAAACAGACTCAAGAAACATCTTCGTGCCTGGGCTTTGATCACGAACAACGCATGGATGCTCGACATTGTAGCCAGAGGTTATGTGACAGAGTTCCGCAGACTACCTCTAGTAGGCCGGATACAAGTCACCCAACCATTGCATCCCCTCAAGGAAATAAATGCCTTCCTACCAATGGAAGTCATAGAACCAATCCTGCTCTCTGCTCGAAGGGACAGCTTCTCCTCCTGGTACTTCCTGGTATTGAAGAAGGGAGGAGGCATTTGCCCTATTATCAGCCACAGTGACATCAATCACTACATCAGACTTTTGCAGTTCCAAATGGTCACTCTGAGCTCCATCCTACCACTTCTTCAGAAAGGGAACTGGTTTGCAACCCTTGACTTGAAGGACACCTATTTCTACATCATGATCCAGACAGATCACAAATGATTCCTAAGCTTTGTGGTTGGAAGACAAGTCTACAAGTTTCGAATCCTCCTGTTCGGACTCAGCACAGCACCACGAGTGTTCACAAAATGCATGGCAGTAGTAGCAGCAGCTCTTCAATAGCAAGGAATTATCCTATTCCCATGATTGGTTGATCATAGCCCTATCCCAGTCCCAACTTCGTTCACACAATCACAATCAACCTTCTTAATGACCTTGACTTGACAGTCAGCTACAAGAAATCACAGCTCAGTTCATTGGAGCCATATGTATGACAGTCAGCAATCACTTCCACCTGAACATGGCAGTCATCTCCTCACTGTGGTATCGACTCTCCAATGAAACCGACAAGCCAGAGTGAAGTCTGTACAGGTCCTTCTGGGGCTCATGACATCAACAACAGCAGTGATGCCATTCACCAAACTACGGATGAGGCCTCTCCAGAATTGGTCCTCAATGCCTTCAACCCCATCTGACATTGACCAACTCGGTGGCTCTCAGTACAACTGCTGGTACTTCAGTCCCTGGAGGTCAAATTGCAACATCCTTGCCAGAATCTCATTTCAGCAGCCACACCCAACAGTCTTGGTAACAACAAATGCTATGGGAAGCTCACACCAGAGAACTAACTGCGAAGGGCAGATGGTTGGCATCAGTGAGGGCCCTCCACATCAATGCCCTGGAGCTACTAGCCTTCATCACTTTTGATGACAGACTGAATGGAAGGGTAGTCCAGATGTTGACAGACAACACAACTGTCATGTACTCCATTGACGAGTGGAGTAGCATGAGACCACCAACCCTGCTACATCTGATTTTTCATCTATGGCACTGGTGTCTAGCTCAAGATATCTTCCCCATAGCACTCCACCTGCCAGGCAATCAGAATACTATTGTGGACATGCTGAGTCGAATGCCTTTAGTGTGACACAAGTGGAAACTTCACAAGTAAGTTCTCAGAAACCTCTTCTGAAAGTGGCAGACGCTGACCATCGATCTCTTCGCATTCCCTTGGAACAATCAATGCACTACTTATTGTTCAAGATGCCCAGGTCACAGAGGATCTCTCGGTGACACATTTCTTTTCAACTGGAGAAGTCCAGTAGTTTACATCTTTCCTCCCTTCCTGCTGATTACCAGAGTCATCAGGAAAGTGCACTGGAGTGGTGCCTTAGCAATACTGATTATCCCTGGTGGCCTCAACAACCGTGGTTCATTCCACTTCTCCTCCTTTTGAACCATGGGTATCTGAGGCTTTCGCCTAAACTGAATCTTCTAACAATGAACAGTACCGTCCACCATCCAGATATTGTGAACCTCAAGTTGACAGCTTGGAACCTACTCTTCCTTGCCAAGGTTGGTTCAATGTGTCATAGAAACAACATACAAGCCATCCACTGTGCACTCCTATTCTTACAAGTGGACCAAATTCTTGCACTTCCTTCGACACCAAAACCTTGATGTTGACACTTTCGGTACCGTAGATCTACTTGAATTCCTTTCCTCCTTGTCTGATATCTCTTCCTTCTATCTGCTGCTACCTGTCAGCGGTATCCTCTCACCTTCAGCATCAGGACAGCCCCTCCTCTTTCTTAGACCCCTTGGCCAAGAACTACCTTGAAAAGTACAAGCATATGCATCCTCCTGTACTGCCTTCTACTCCAGGCTGGAACTTATCTCTCGTCTTCTCTCAACTGTCTAAGCAACCATTTGAGCCAATGACTAAATGCGACCTGCAACTCCTGTCCTGGAAAACTGCCTTTCTTGCACCACCACTTCTGCCAGGAGGGCAGGTGAACTGTGTGCCCTTCCATGTGGATCGACCTTACCTGCAATTCCACAAGGAAAAGGTTGTCCTGAGACCAGATGTAACTTTCCTCCCAAAAGTCTTCCCTGCATTCCATCTTAACCGGGACATAATTCTGCAAGCCCTTATACCTAATCCCTCTTCAGACTTACAACACAACTTACGTTCTTTGAAACGTTCGACATGCATTCACATTTTATGTGCAGTGAATGGCTGACTATAGGAAATCTCAGAGACTCTTTCTTTATTCTTCAAACAAGAAAGGAATCCTCTCTAAATGGGTGGCTTCTGCCATCAGACTCTCATATGAATTGGCTGGTCAACAGCTCCATTCAGTTGAGAAGCCACACCATCAGAGCTATGGCTGCACCTGCTGCATTCTGAGGGGAGTTCCTCTGCATTAAATCTGTAGGGCTGCCACATGTTCTCAGCCCACTACCTTTATTTTGCATATAGGGTTGTTAACAGTGCTATTAATGATGCTATGTTTGGGAAGGCTGTTTTGTTTTCGTGTGTTTGGTGACTTATCACACGATAAGTCTGGATTGAAGTAACATATTCTGTAACAATAAAGTTTTTCCTTTTGCTGAAGATTTAACTTCTTGTGTGAAGTGACATTCTGTTATAATGTTATCATAAGTTATAGAGTTTTATGGTGGGCATTGATGGGCTTGCTTGCTCGCATGGCAGTCCCACCTCCTACATCACTAGCTCACCAGTCTCCTATTTGCATGAGTCACAGAGACCACAAAGAAGGAGGAAGGTTGCTTATCTGTAAATGAAGTTCTTCGAGTGGTCATCTGTGAACTTGCACAATCCCACCCTACCTCCCCTCTATGTCCTATGCTCTTAGACTGCTGTGGCAGCCATAGAACTGGGGCCGATGGTGGCAAGGGACCTTATATAGCCTCAGGGGAGTGGGTGACGTTCCCACCAAAATAGGCTTAATGCTCTAGAAGGTTCCATAGGGGCCTGCTGCACAGGCGCAGATAACCCATTTGTATGAATTCACAGATGACCACTCATAGAATTCCAGTTACAGGTAAGCAACCTGTCCTTTCTGCTCCAACACCCCATTTCACAGAAGGCAAATTGATGAGGCCTAGTCTTTTGATGGCTTCATTCTCTCCCAAGAATAAGCAAGCTGCAAATTGAAGCAGGAAGTTAATCCATTAAAATGGTACTTAATCAGAAGGAGTCAATTTTAAGAACTGAAGACACATTTCAGTTGGCCATGCTGTGTTGTGTTTGTTGTTTTAAATCTCTTTTGTTTCTACAGTGCTACTTTAATAGCAAAGGGGTAGAAGAAAGAAAATATTAAGGATGCTCTTTTCTTCTTTTTCTAAAAAAAGAATTGCAGCATTTATGTATTAATTTCCCATATTTCTGTCATTAGCTCTAAAAAGAATAATCTGTCTGGAGATTTAAAGGATAAATTCCTTTAAAGTCCAATCAACTGGTTCATAGAAGTAAAAGGCAGAAGAACTAATGAATAAATTTTGAAAGATTGAGATGGTTGACAGCCTAAGTAAAAATGAAATAAAATAAAAGTAATCAATTTTTTTAAAAAATTGCCACAGAGTTTAAATAGTCAAGTTGGACTAATATTGCATGCCTCCTCCTGAGCATTTTCTCAACTCCTTCTTTACGCAGAAATGAATATCGAACCCTCCGACAAGCCATTATTGACATGGTCCTGGCCACAGAAATGACAAAGCACTTTGAGCATGTCAACAAGTTTGTCAACAGCATCAACAAACCATTGGCCGCCCTTGAAGAGAATGGGGTAAGAGTCCCTTTGAAGAAAAAAAAGCAGCTAGAGGTGGAGGCTAATTACTTACCTGGGAATGTATTGCCTTGCATTCACTAGTAGAGCATATCCGAGGTTTCATGCATTAAATCCAGGGTCTTCTTGTTTTAAAGGCTATTCTCTGATGCTGAGCCATGGGCCTTCTCCTCATTAATAAGATGCCCATACCTGTCTGCACCACTCTTCTCCTTGCTCCCTTGATATTAGCTAGTGGCATATGTAAATGTAGTATGCTACCATTTTATGAACACACATAAAACTTGCAGATATCAAGCATGTTTTGCCTATACACATGAAAATATCAATGTATGAAGAAGTCTTCGGCCGCAAATTGAGCGGCAATTTGAACTATATCATTGGGTCGTTATTTTCAGTCCTTTAATTTCTCCTCCTCTGCATTGCATTTGAAGATTGTGGAATTTTATATCTTTCCTTCATTCAGATGTCCATTCATCCCTATCACAAATGGCCGAGGAAACCGTTTCAGCATTTGGGGCTGTTGAGAACACAGGTTTGGCATCTCCCCAACAAACACCTTGCCAATTTCCAACTCGTTTTGTGTTGGTTTAATTATTCAGCTCCCAGCAGGGAAACAGTTTCTCTGTTTGTGAATAAAAAGAAATTATACTGCTGAGTGACACCCCTCACCACAAAAATATGCTGGAAATTGTTTATTATTTATCCCTTAATAAGTTGTTTACTTTTGCATGGTAAGTGGAAGTAGTTTGTATTTCTTTGTACGACTCTGTGCTGGCGGTGGCTCTTTTTACATTCTCACAGAGGGCTTCTTTGAGCTTCCCCTGAGATCTTTCCATTTATTCAGCCTCAAACTGGATTGGCTCCAAGTATTTTGAAGTCAGCAAAATAAGAATTGAAGCACTAGCTTCTTTGGCCAGCCCAGCAGTTGGTCCTTGATGAACAATGGGAATCCCGTTGAGGCACCATTTGAAAATATGATGAAATAGGGAAACCAACCAAGGGATGGAAATTTGGATACTAGACTGAACAACCGGGTTCTGCCATGCAGCATCAAAGCTTTGTGTGATAGCTTAATTAAGCAAGAACAGCCGCCTTCCCACATCATTAGTACCATTTGAAATCATACTCTCCCCTCCAAAAATGTAAAGAAAAGGTAGTGGAAGAGCTAACTGGCTACTTTTGGTAATCTTGAGTTGTAGCTCCTGCAAAATAAAATAGCAAAAATCCAGTTGGTCTCTGACCATTTTGTAAATTTCCCTCTGGAAGAATTTGAACATTTTTGTCCATTGTGGAACATTCATACTTAGTTCAAGATTGCAGAAAGTGGAGCTGCACGCATACTGCCACAGTTGTGCACCGAGCATTGCCTGTGTATATTGTTCATTGCACACAGATGGACATTGTGCATATCGACCATTTGGTTGTACAAAATCACGATGAGGCAGCATTGCACAATTGCTGTATTAACTCCATGGGTGTAAAGTTACACTCCGTCTCCTCTGTGTAGGATCTATGTTAATGTATTGTGCCATCTTTAAAGTTAGAGATTTGTTGCAGCATAAACATGTCACAGGATAAATTCATACTGATATACATGTACCCATGCTGGAAAAAAATACAGTGGAATCAAACAGCGGGACCAAAACGGCCAGAAATATGAGAGGTACTCTCTGTAACAATTAGATATATGCCTTGTACTTAATTATTTTTGCTACCCTGTTTTCAGGTTCCCCTTGTACTCATGTATTTGTGAAAGTCTGCACCTTCAAAATGATATGTCCCCATCTTCAAAGAACCCATCTAACTAATAATGTATCAGCTTGGCATCAGTACCTGGAAAGATTGTAGAACAGATCACTGAACAATCTGTGAACACTTAGAAAGGAGTGCTGTGACTATTGAAAGCCAACATGGCTTCTTAAAAAAAATTATGCCAGTCTAATCTTCTATCTGACCAAGGGAATATGGTAATACATTTTATTTTGGTGGGACTTTTGACAATATCCTCCGTGATATTTTTGCAGACAAGATGAGAAAATGTGGGCTAGACAATGCTACTGTTACATGGGTTTTAAGTAATTGAGCCCAAGGAATGCTCACCTATGGTTCCTCTTCATCCTGAGCCTCAAGATTCTATGTGGGCCTGGTATGGTTCAAGATCTGTATGAACAACTTGGATGATGGAGTAGAGGGCATATATATCAAATTTGAAGAGGACACCAAATTAGCAACTGTAGCTAATACTCTGTAGGGCAGAAGCAGGATTCAAAATTACATTACTGGTTTGTAGAGTTTGAAACTAATTACAGTGATGATAAAGGTAAACTACTACATTTAGGCAGGATAAATGAAATTCACAATCAGAGGATGGATGAAACCTGGCTTGATAACAGTATGTGTGAAAGGAATCTAGAGGTTGCAATAGGCTACAAACTAAAAATGAGTGTACAGTGTGATGTGCCTCTCCCACCAAAAAAAAACAAAACAAAACCAAGGCAGTTCTAGGTTGCCTTAACATGAGTACAACACCCAGACTGAAAGAAGCAGTAATACTACTCTATTCTGCTTTGGTCAGACCTAACCTGGAATACTGTCCAGTTTGGGGCACCACAGTTCAAGAAGGATATTGACAATCTGAACAGCATCCAGAAGTGAGCAACCAAGATGGTAAAAGATCTGCAAACCAACCTCTGTGAGGAACAGCTTAGGAGCTGGATATATTTTGCCTGGAGAAAAGAATATTGAGACGTGACCTGATAGCCATCTTTAAATATCTGAAGGGAGGTCATCTTGAAGATGGACTAATTTTAGTTTGTGCTGCTCAAGAGATATTGGACATAAACCAGTGGATTCAACTTACAAGTGATTCCACCTAGGCATTATCAAGAACTTCCTAACTTCATGTGGCCATTTTCGCCCCACACTGCTACAGTGCTATTGTTCCACTTTCAACATCCTATGGAATTCTGGGGTAAACTCTGAAACCAAAGGGTTCTGTGACTGAGAATTCTAAATGCCCCTTCCTAAACTGCAAACTCCAGGATTTCATAGCATGTTGAAAGTGGAATAATAGCACTATTAACAGTATAGTGTGGAAATGGCCTCAATGACTATGTAATGGACTGTCTCCTTCTTTTGATTCTTTTAAACAGAGATTGGATGGCCATCTTCCAGGAGTGCCTTAGCTGTGGATTCGTTTATGGGTGGAGATTGAACAAGATGGCCCTTACGGTTTCATACAACACTATACCTACACTCACACCTATTAATTGAAAATAACATTTCATGCATCCGAAATTGATAGGTTCTAGTCATAAAAGTAGAATCAGCCTTGTAGACTGCCTCATCCAATGCTCACATATTCACAGAAGAAAATCCAGAGCGAGAGTATCTCCAGAAAATGGCTGTCCAGCCTATCATGGAAGACTTTTGCTGATACACACACACACACCACACTCTATGTTCTGTTCCATTGTTGAAGTGATCTTGCTGTCAAGACATTTCTCCTGACAGTCAGCTGAAGTCTACTGTACTATAACTTATGGCAATGTGATTTAGTTATGCAGTGGCAGAAAACTTAATGGTACCCTCTGTGTGTGTTAGCCATTCAGGTAGTTGAAGAATGCTATTGTGACCTCTCCCATGCCTAGTCTTTGCTTTCTCTTCTCTAGGCTAAACATACCCAATTCCTTCAATCGTTCTCCATTAGACTTCCTTCCTTGGTCTGTTTTAATTGCCCTCCTCTGATCCCACTGCACTTTGCCCAGAACTAGAAACGGTATTCTCGATGGAGTCTAATAAGTGCAGTAGTCCATTAAAATCATTACGAATGTGATAATGTTTAAGGTATCAAACAAGATTTTTTTTATCTGTATGATAAATACAAAGTTCTTCATGGATGATTATGATGATTTACATTTGTAAACTTTAATATCATGAGGGTGCAAATGGAGATAGCGATTCTATCAAGAATGTCCTCACATCTCCTGAAAATCGAATCCTGATCAAGCGGATGCTAATTAAATGTGCTGATGTCTCCAACCCATGTCGACCTCTGGAACAATGTGTTGAGTGGGCAGGTCGCATCTCTGAGGAATATTTTGCACAGGTGGGTAAAATACAAGAGCAGCAGTATAAAGGTGTCAGGGTCCAACCTTTTTGATCAGCAGGGACTGTGACATCATCTGCCACTCCATTTAGACCCATATGTTCCCATGGAATTTAGCTACAATTCTCACAGTAAGTAGAAAGATGATAGATTCCCCACAGAATGATATATTTTAATGAAAAAATCCCTCTTGTAATATCAAGTATTTGAGTGTGGTTTTATAAAAGATACTTTCCTGTTGGAGATTAAAACTGCTAGAAATTTATTTAAACTGGTGATTCTTACAGATGTTTTGGACTTCAGCTCCCAGAAGTCCTAGCTGCATTCACCAGTGATCAGTGATTCTGGGAGCTGAGAACACCTGGAAGACCAGAGTTTGAGAAACACTGTTTAAGACCAATGCAGTCATCTGCATTTTGGACTCTCTGTGGAGGTGTTGCTGTATAGCAGGGATGGACAAAGAAACATTTTTGTGACCTCCAGGAACTCCCAGGGTTGAAGAAGATTGCCCTCAGATGCCCCCACATGCTATCTAATGAGTGTGAGGAGCATTTGCACCATGTTTTTCACTCCTAAAACCACTGTAAGCCCAAGAGGGGCTTTTTTTTTTTTTTTTTGCAAACAGGAAGTAAACAGAAAATTACTTCCACTCACTTCCTCTGACCTCTCCAAGGCCTAAAATGGCAGAAATGCCCCCCAAAAGGGCATTTGGAGGAGATTGCTTTTTTTGCAGGAAGTGTGGCACTTAGCCCTTCCTAAGTTGCCCACTCTAAGAAACATTTTTGTTTATGTACGAAAGGCTTACATGACCTGGTTATTCATTTCACACCTGCATATTGCTAGTTTTGCATAAAAGGTCTGAATCATGTAGGAGTATTCTATTTTGTGATGCAGGAACTTATCCCTATTCTTTCTTGGTACCAAATTTTCTGTTAAAGAATTAATGCCCAGGAACACATCTACTTCATCAAGTGAGGTATTGCCTTGTATCAAGTTTGACGTTCTAGCCAGGATGTCAGCAGCTTTCTAAATTCTCAGAGTGAGAGACTTCTTTCCCATCAACTGCTACCTGAGATCTTTTGAACAATATGCTTACCTGCAATAATTGCCTAATGCTATCTACTCTGATTTCCCAGTAACTCCCCAGACTATTATTCCGTCTAGTCCAGGACAGCCACCAGTTCACCAGGTCTCAGGCAGTCGTCAGCCATAACTGCTATCCTGGCTGGCGATAATGGGAATGCATGGGCAGGAGGCTGAACAAGATAACTCTTGGATTCCTTTTCTAGCTTGCAATCCCGTGATTCTGCAAGCACATTTGGAGAGCTCCAGTACAAGAGCTAGGGGACCATTTGGTTCCATAAGAATCAGAAATATTTGGAAAATAAATCTGTCCAATGTGCATGTGAGAAAAAAATATACAGAAATTGGAAATTGTTCTGCATTCATTTTGATTTGAGCATGATCTTGAAAACAGGTGGTGTTCCCCCAACTTTTTAGTAACCAGTTGCATACGCCAGTTGCCAATTGTCTGTGTTTTTTTCTAACTGTTATTCTGTCTATGTTTTAAAGATTGGTTGCTTTAAAGATATATTGTTTTGACTGGTATCCATCCAATCACCCATTTCATGAATTATTTGAATTTGGACTAGTTTGTATATCACTGAAGTGTGAGTGTGTTAACTGACTGCAGTTTGTAAATGTATAAATAAAAAATGTAGGAGACCAAATTTGCAATAATTTGTTTGAATTTGTTTGAAACTATTTAAAATGATTTTATTTATATGTTTCCTTGTGATCTTATGATAAAGGATACAATAGAGATAATAATAATAGTAATAATAAAAGTAACAGCTGAAATCCGAGGTCCTACATCAGCTACTTAGTTAAGTATATACAACCAAGTATTATCTCCTGTCCTGCTCCCCACTATCCTGCTTTGCTACTGCAAACAATGGAGGTCTGTTCTCCTGTTAATCGGGGTGCAGCATACTCTAGCTATCTCTGGTGCAACAATCAGAAGGAGGATCCCTGTTGTAATTCCTCCTCACACTGGAGATCACTAGTGGAAGGGAGGTGGAACATTAGGCTGCTGTGACCAGAACAGACCTCCATCAGCTGCAGTGGTTGATGCCTGATAAACAGGACTGGGGGATTTCTATAATCGTGATACGTAGGTTTTGTGAATAAAGAATTAGCTACAGTTCTGTAACGCTATGTTATGAAACCTTAATTGCAATACTGAATTCAAGCTAACAACAATATCAAGCTGATTATGAAATCATTTTTTACAGACAGATGAAGAGAAAAGGCAAGGCTTGCCAGTTGTGATGCCAGTTTTCGACAGAAATACTTGTAGTATCCCCAAGTCGCAAATATCATTCATTGATTATTTCATCACTGACATGTTTGATGCTTGGGATGGTAAGCTGTCTCTTCATCTACTTACAGCTGGGGTCACAGCAGGGTGGGGCAACTACCTGAAATAGCAGATTCGGGGGGGCAACAGTAGCACAATCCTGACCATACCTGTTGATCACTACCAGCCATTCCCTCTGTTGAAAGGCACAGCTGTGTGGACTCAATAGTCTTTTCCATACCTCCTAAATTATTCTGGCCTCTAGTGCCCTGGAGCACATTGCCTCACTATCACTGAAGTAAAAGTTGAACACTTTGGATGTGGCATGGGCAGGAATGTGTGATCCTGTCCTTTGCTTCTAACAAAGGCTGTCTTAGAGTTTGAGAAAGCTGCTTTATTAAACCACAAGAATTTCAGTGGCCATGCTGGCACAGTGTGGTTTGGGAATTTTAAATCAGACAAAACATTTTTCCAGCCAAGTTCAAGAGTATATGGAATGGTTGTCAATCCACAATGAGGCCAATATGGAGGACTCCCTTGCTTATTATATTAGGCTGGAACCAGTTTCCTTTAGATCCATCCATTTTAATTTGCTCTCTATAGAATCCCCATAAAATGGTTAAAAATACAAGAAAAGCCCTGATAGATCATCAAGAGTCATCCAGTCATCCACCTAGTTTCCTATAGCAGCCAACTAGATACCTCTGAAAAGTCCATACATGCTCTTGCTTACATTCTCCAGCAGCTAGTAATCAGAGGCATACTACTTCTGACCTTGGGGATTGCATAAAGCCACCATGCTTAGTAGCCACCTATTCTTCATTGATAACCTTAATCTGCATGAATATGTCTAATCCCCTTTGAAAGCTGTGTCACTTGGTGGCCATTTGGTCTCTATAGCTGACCAGAACTCAATTGAACTGTCATTTGAACTGCCAATATTTTTTGCCAGTCCTTCCTCTTTTATTCACTTCTTTCCACAAAATTTCAAGGGCTGTGATAGACTGAACCCAAGAGGGCAAATAGCAGCACGTTCTAGTTCGTAGTTCAACACATCTGGAGGGCACCAGCAGCCCTTTTACACTACATAGTTATAACATTATGATTCCACTTTAACTGTCATGGCTGCATTGTCTGATGAGGCACAAGAACACTTTGGCTGAGAATTCTAAATATTCCTCCCTAAAGTGCACATCACAGTTTTCCATGTAATGGAACCATGGACTCACAGTACTTTAAATGTTCAGTGTAAAAAGGCTGGCCCAATCCTTTTTAAAAATGAGCTGTGTACTAGCCAGCACCATGACCTGCAGCAGTGAATTCCACTAACATTTTATGTGAAGAAGGGCTTTTTTTTTTTTGTCCATTTTTGTCTATTCTTTATCCAATCAATCAATTCAGTTGTTTCCCCATCTCTCCCAATTATGGCAATTTGAAAGAGGGGGAAAAAAAGATCTTTTGTATTCATTTTGTCCACACAGTGTATAATTTTACAAAACCTAAATCCCTGTTAGGCTGCAGTCTTATGCATGACTGCTCAGAAGTAAGTCTTACTGAGTTCAGGTACTTACTCAGTGAGCTTAACTACAAAATAGTGTTTTGAGCATTGGACTGTGACCCTGGAGATCAGGATTCAATTCCCTGCTCAGTCATGGAAACCCACTGGGTGACCTCAGGTGCGTCACACACACTGTCAGCCCCAGAAAATCACACAATAAGAAACAACTTGGGCACACAACACACAAATCAATATAAGATTGCAGCTTATGACCATCCCTCTTTTATATTTTTAGTACAGTTCAAGTAAAGTTTTCACAGAGAAGACTGAAACTTCTGAGAGTTCTTTAAAGCTATATTGAGTGGGAAGCCACCATTTTAGATTTCCCAAAATGATCTACTGCAGGACGGGAATTGTGGCTGCCATCTGAGACACAGTCAGCCATATTTTACCTTTCTAAATGGAGCATCTCCAAATGTTTTAGCATTTCCTCATAGGAGGAGAGCACACCATCATTTTTATAATTCCTATTCTGCATTTTTCAAAGATCTACAATTGAGAAAATTGTAAATTAATCTTCAGTTGCTCATTGCTGATTTGTCTGATAGGATTTTCAGTAGTTTATCAATTTAATCAATAGCGCAGATGGTAGTTTTTCCAGAACTGTCATACTTCTGTCAAATAGATTAATAGTTTCCATAGCATATTCATCACTGCTAAATCATTTTATCTGGATGATCTGGACACCTACACAATTACACACCCAATCCCTAACTCCTCCATACTAAAAAAAAAAACTAAAAATACCCCCCCAAAAGAACACAAATTATAACACTAACACATCTACTCTAAATTGGTTTTCAACTCCTTCAACTTAAGATTAAGTCTTAATTACTCATTGGAACTTCAGTTTTGTAAAAATGGATTAATGGATCCCAGTCTTTCACAAAAGTTACTAATACTTTTTCTCTTATCAGAAACGTTATCAGAAATGTTTGGCCACTTTCTGAGAACATAAATACTTTTGTTTCTTCTCCAGCATTTGCAGACCTGCCAAATCTTATGCAACACCTGGACAACAACTTCAAATACTGGAAGGGGCTGGATGACAGGAAACTGCGGACACTTCGGCTGCCAACTGAATAGCAATTGAACCTCTCGGTTTGTAAGCTGTCCCATTTGGACAGCTTGCATTTGAATTGTGTGTTTTCAGATTCCTTTTGGTCTTTTCAGTATTACTGGTCACACCTTCCTGTTCACAGGGAGTCTTGAACATTCAAGACAACCTCAAAGTCAGCAGTGGAGAACCCTTAGCTAGCATGGAGGGCAAGCAATATCTAGTAAGCCTTTCAAGCTGAATTAACACTGGATTGCTGCAATGCCTGTACTGAAGAATGTTTAAGGGTGAACTTTTATTAAAATGATGTCTTTGGTTTTGGCATTATTTTCTTGCCAGAATGCGAAGGTCAAAGATTGCCTCTCCTTAAAAGAAAAGATTTTACAACACTGATCATCCAGTCTGCCAGCAGTGGTGAAAATCCCTATCAGCAGTGATGACTCAGGAGGATTATGAAGATACTTCTTAATAAGCACTTAAAAAAAAATCAGTTACATTCAACAATTAAATTGCAAAAACCTGTATGAAGAAAGACTTTTTTTATCTTCTGAAAAATTGACATAGTTCTATTTTTTTCACACCACAGAAGGTGCAATCATTTCCTTTTGAGCACTACTGAGAGCAAGTTCTCTTTAAAATAAATTTAATAGCAAATGAAAAAACATTTAATAGCAAATGGAAAACAAAACCAACCTGCAGATTTTTTTTGAAGTTAATTATTAAGCATCTCTGATTAAAATATGTCTTATTTATTTTGTTAGATGTTCAATATTTTCTATGAATTTATAAAGACTTTAAAAGCCAAAGCGAACTTTAGATGCATTACAGATTTACATGATTCATACTTGTTATTGCATTTTATTTTCATAACGCAAAATGCTGTGCGAATGAGGACACATTTTTATTGCACTTGTACAGATAAATGTGTATGTTGATATATTGTTCAATTTTATGTTAATTAAAATAAGTTTTTATCAAATGAACACTGGGAAGAGAAATGAAATAGGTGTGTAGTTCTAGCACCAGAGCTGGCTTATGTCAGTCTAGAGGTTCAGAGCCTACAAGTCATTGCTGAAAGTAATTTTGCAGTTCAAGATGACCAGAACAGTAAAGAGAGAAGGGGGAAAAAATCCTCCTGCATGATCATGCTTCTGAATTAACATTATTCTTTTTTAATTCCTTGTGTTCTTTAGGGCTAAATTTTAAATGAATATTGAAAACATCATTAAAATCTTTGCAAGGATTGCATTTTTTCCCAGAAGTATAAGCCCTCCCTGCACATCTTCACATTAGATAATAGGGACATTACAGAAACTGAGGAAGTGTTGCCCAATGTGTATTTTCATTCCCAAAGTTCACAAACTATAACCTTCCTCTGTTCAAGGACCTTGTCTTGTAAAATACAAAATGTTCAGCAGTTGCAACTGGTAAAATGTTTGTTGTTGATCATCAGCAGGTCAATTTTGACTATGAATGAGACACCTCCAAGTCATCCTGTTATCAACAGCCCTGCTTGGGTCTTGCAAATTCAGGGCTGTAGCTTCTCTGATTGCATCTATCCATCTATAATGAGGTCTTTCTCTTTTCCTACTACCTTCCAATTTACCAAGCATTACAGTTTTTTCTCATGAGTCTTGTCTTCCCGTGGCTTAAATATTCTTAAAGGCAACAGATCTGGTCTGATCTTGGAACCTAAACAGGGTCAGCCCTGCCAGTACTTTTATGGGAAAATACCGATGAGTACCTGGTGTGTAGGGTATATTTTGGAAGAAAGAACGGACAAAACCATCTCCGTGTGTTCCTTGCTTTAAAAAAATCCTATGATGATCCTATGTCCAAAGCATGTCCTCTCATGATATGTCCAAAGTACAAAATCCTCAGTTTAATATGCACTTCTTGATATGCACCATATGCACTTCTAGTGAGCATTCAGGCCTGATTTGCTCTTGAACATATTTGTCTTTTTAGAAGCCCATAGCATCCATAGAACTCTCCTTCAGTGCTCCATTTCAGATTAGTTGATTATCTTCCTATCAACTTTCTTCACTATCCAGTTTTCATAAACATGGGAAAATCTTACAACCCTGAGATAGAATCAAAAAGTAGTACATGATGGCACTGAAAATAATTGGCTTTTCCATTGCCAAATGGAGTTCTGCTGCCTCAGTCAAGGCAATAAGTTCCAGTTTTGTTTGGGAGAGTAGCTTCCATCCTCTTAGTAAACTAAAACATTACATACATAGCCCCTTCCTTGAAAATTCCTTGACTATTTGGCAAAACTAGTTACTTCACAAGTATTACATTTACACAAAATGAGATTCATTTTAGGATTACAACTAGCGTGTTCAGGATCAAGTTGTTAGACAAATCTTCCAATGTGGCAATGTCCAAAGGTCTCTAGTTCAGTGGTAGAGTAAGTGCTTTGTTCTCTTTGTCCTATGTTCTGTCTCTTGGATTTATAGTGCATTTGATATAGCAGGGCCAGCAAGATCTTTGCCTGAAAGTCTGGGAAGAGTGCTGTCAGGGTGGAGGACTAGATGGGTCACCAAAGATCTGACTCACTGGTCTGATTCCACTGTAATACTGTATCATGGTACAGTGCTGTGTGGAGGCTGCTGGTGTGTCTTGAGACTAAGAAGAGAATTTTGTTATACCTTAACCTAGTGGGGCACAAGTGGTTCCCTGTGCTCTTGTACAGATTTGCAGATTTAAACTAAACCAAGTTTGTCTACCAAAGAATAACTATAGTTAGTTTAAATAAGGGATGAGGAACCTGATAGACTGTAGCTTCTTCCTGATTGTTGGTCATAGTGATTAGAGCTGAAATTATCCTGATTATTATTAGATAATAAAATATAATTATAACAACATAATAACAACAACAATAACAACAGTAATAATAATACATAGTGACTTGCTACAGATTTTTTTTAAATGGTTAAAAATCCAGGAGTGAAACTGTTAAAACTACATTAAATAATTTAAAAAAATTAAAACCAGATAAAAGCGTACATCATTAAAGTGCATCAAACAACAAATCACCAAACATCAATTAGCATGCTTAAGCATATTATTTCCGTGGGACAAACCTTCCATAGTAAATCAGAATAAACAGAAATGTCTAAACAGAAAGTATGGAGGGTTGGAGGGTTCCAGATTAAGTGGAAAGGGAAGGCCAGAGCCTGGGAGCAGCCACTGAGAAGTCCCTTTCCCATCAGATGTACCTGTGAAGTACCAGTGTACCCCACACACACAGCATAACTCAAAACATAGGCTGGAAATACAGCACATATTTTCACAGATTGCAGAGATGGTGCTCTGAAACAGGTTTCTATTATTTCTTTCTATTTTATTTCTATTCTATGCTTTCTGTTTGTACATTGATTGCTTCCTATCTACTGTCCTTTCAGTCAGCGATATTTTAGCTTGTAGAGCAAAGCCCAACCCTACACAAAAGCTGGATTGTGTAAGTTATGCCACTGTAGCATGATACCATCCGCCACTAATAAGGATTCTAGCCAAAGTATCTGACAAGTGGAATAAGAGATTCTGCTATGGAGAGCAGGTAGGTGAATTATGATGTGTCCACACGTTCCTGTTGTCGGGTGCACAGAGATAGGCATAACTTCTCATAACTACCTAACGGGATGCATCCAGCTTTCTCAGAAATTATCTCATTGGATGAAATAAAAGGTAGGTTTGGGGATAGCTGGTGCAACAACAATAAAATTGAATTGTGATATCATAACTCAGTCTTTCAATTTCATAAATGCTGGATCTGAAAACCAGCCCCTACTTCTGGGTTGGACAATATATCTGATCTGGGCAGTGTTCCCTGGTATATAATGTCTAGCAGGCTGGGCCCAAAAGTGGGGGTAGACAAAGACATTGCCATAGATATATGAATTCTTTTTTTTTTTTTTTGGAGGGGGGACAACATAAAGAACTATGAGTTGCCCCTCCACATTTGCAAATTTAACTTTAACAGATTTGAATTTAAGTTTAATGGATTTGATTCACAATTTGTTTAAACCTCCTGCCCTCCACCACCTCAAGGGCTTATTTTTTTGGAGGAACTTTCCCTCTCAGCAGCACTGATCAGGTCATTTAAAAGCTCACCTCTGGTCCTTTGCTGGATCACCAGCTAAGGACAGCTCACATCCCAATTTGTCAGTGCCAGTGTCCCACATCCAAAGAAAGAGAAGTGTGAGAAATACATATCGGTCACCATGCCACCCTGCCTCTGCCTCCTTCAGCCAGAGATAAATACACATTTAGAGATCTGTGATTTTTCTACTTTTGCCTATGGATGTGGAGGACAAACAGTATTTAAATAGTGAAGGTGGGAGGTGGCTAGATGACACAATTTACCTTTTTTGCCAGAATAAAAACAGTGTGAGGGTATCAGAGGCCAGAAAATCAGACTTACTCTGCTCAGCCATGTGCTGAGGAGTTGCTGAACCTTTAAAAAGGCATTAAGGAATTAATACGGTTTAGCAATATATATATATGACATACAGCCATCTGTCCACATTAATGAGGGTTAGGACCACAGGACCACTATGAGAGTAGAAAAATGTTAATAACTCTAGGCCTTCCCAAACCATATTCAGCCCACCATGGATTCATTTTGAGGCACCACAATTCCTTCACAAGACAGAAGTGGAGTTTACTGACACCACTGCTGCCACACAACATTTTTAGTAGGGATTCATTTGCCATTTCTCATGAGGCTTGCAGTTCCTATTAAAAATGGCACAGAGAGGCAAGTGGAGGTGTCAGCAAATAAACTGTAAATAAAACAAACCTGCAAAAGTTAAAACCACAAATATGAAGAGCTAACTGTAGTTCAACAGGAAAGAGTGGGTATAATAAATTCCCTGAAATGTATTCACTACCACTCTACTGAAGTGATAGAAGCATATTGGGAACAATTTGGTAGTATTCATCATCTGTGTTATTCTGCCTGCCTCTTTTGGCTTTTTACAAATTTTAGGAATAGGCAAAATTATTTCAAAGTCACTTGATTTCCACTCACCCACCTATACCATGTACAAATATGTGTACTGTAGTTAATTATTCTTCTACAATGGTAGCAAGAGAGCAAAGCCTATAATTCATGCCTGGATGAATTGGATGCCTTTGGTATCCAAAGGGCAATGGAACAAATGCAAAGTTCTGATGCTGGTGTTGCACTAAACATTTTGAAAATTCAGTAAAAGGATGCCTCTGTTATGTAAATATGTACCCAAGAATCCAGCAAGTCTTATAAATGCTATTTAAAGTAATAAATTTTAACTGAATAATAGTTAATACATTAAGATATGTAATGCATTTCCTAGCAATATTGTGTTTTAACTGACCTCACGCACACACCCAACCTCAGACACAAATCTCTCCAAATGCAGTTGAACTATGCGGAGTATATCTGCATAGTAAAGCAACCTTCTAGGAGGCAAAGGGTTCTGGAACAAATTCACAAGTAACCTTCACACCTTTTGACAGTGGAATACAAATTGGTTTTAGGTCTAAATGTCTGCTGGTGGAGGACCTATAAAGGACCTCTGCAAAGCGATATAAGGAATATATGGACTCAATCATATTAGACCATTCTCATTCATTTTACACTGCAATCCTATAATTCCGATATGTCTTCTTGGTGAAATTGGCTTCCTGGCAAGTAAGGTATTACTTCAACCAACTGTTTTTTTTTTTTTAATTCTCCATGCATGCTTTTCTGTGTCTTCTCCAGCTCAGACAGCATGAAATCTAAACAAATCCTGTTGCTTCTTACTGGTGAGAAAAGGAGGAGCTAAATCAGGTGATGAAGATATAGGTGGTCTCAACTAAAAGGGAGGGAACATTGCAGATATACTCATAGATTTATACTTCCCCTTTTCCTCAGTCTTCCCCTTTCCATCAGCTGAATTATCAAGTCTCATAAGCAACAAGAGAGGTTTCTGCTAAGGCTTGATATGTGTGTCCCCATACAATAATTGCCAGGATGAATCCATTGCAAAGTGGAATAAAATGACTGTGTACTGAGATGCGGTATTTACATCATGAGTTCCTGAAGTTACAAATGCCAGAAAACGTTTATTTTCATATCCCCAAGGGGTTATTCAAAGATGGTCTTCTAGGTTATCAAACCAAGGCAAACATTATTTTTTAGAGGAATGATCAGAGCTGTTATAGAATTCGGAACACATAGAGAGAACAAGAAAACTATTTGCATATAGAAGGAAATACAAGCAAGTAAACTCCTCTCTGAATCTAATGGACATCCATGATTGCGGAAGCCTAGCAATGCTAACAAGCAAGGTTAACTCCAACTATGAACAGGTAAGTTCAGAAAGCGGGCAAAACAACTGAGACATATTGGAAGGTACCGGCAAAAACAATTATACAACACCCTCAAAAAAGAGCAACACTGCAAAGAATTCTACCCAAAAAAGTAAAAAATATCACGAATCTGAAGAAATTTAATTACTTTTGTGAGAAGAAGGTTACGATTAATTATTTATTTTTTAAAAATCACGGAAACTGATCACAATATAGAAATTACATTATAGGGCACAAAGGGAAAAACAAAAGCTCAACTCTGACAAGTCAAAAAGGAGATGAAACATGCATTTGGACTGTAACCATCTATCAGAATCCGAACATGCCATTCACTCTCCTACAAAACAGGCAATAACAGGATTGCTGGACACGCAAGACCCATGGGAAAAGTACTCAGAGATAATTGAATAAGTTAACAGCACTCCACTATGCAGAGCGCCTATACAGGAGCAAAATTAATGAAAGCGCAAAAAAATGGTTTTAATTATTAACTCATGCTAAGGGATTGTTTATCTCAAGTGGTGCATTAAGAACACTTGTTATGAATGTGGAGGCTGGGAGTACAAAGCCTTTCCTCCTCAGAAACAACCTGGATACAATGCTCTATAATTACCATAATGTACAGCAATAATTGACTTCAGTTTAAAATGCTGTTTGAGAAAAATATCTGTTTTGTTTAGATGGGAGAGGATAGTTATTTCCATTTTTTTAAATATTCCTCCCGTCTCACTGCATAAGTTGCCCTTGTGTCTCTTTTTAATCCGAATTGTACCCTTTCCACAAAAGTCTGTTAGCTTTCATACCTGTTCTACTTTTGTCTCGTCTTTGAGGAGAAAAAAATTGAACATGAAGTAATGAGGAAAATCTTATAATCAGGCCAATTTACAACCAAGGTCTTTACCTCCTCAAAGCCAATTCGTCGGAAACTAGTCCCGACGTAAAACCTAAGTTATTGAGGTCACTCAGGAAGAGGAATCTTTACTCCCACCTCTGGTCCATTACGAGCGAAATTTTCAAGAACGGAATGATAATAATTAAAGTAGGAAAGTTAAGAAGGTATATGAAAGTATGAATAAAGCAAAAAAAATAGTGTTAAAGCCTTTTGTGGAAAGAGACACAAAGGTAATTTAGAAATATAATCCCAGCTAGGAAGGTGAACGTTTCCAGACCTAAATTGGGAATAGAGACAGGAAATACCTAAATGTTTTATCCTCGAATAGCGCAGGCTGGAATTCTATAATGTATCAATATAAGGGTGGATTTTATTGCCTGGAATTAATGGCAAACGTGAATGTAAGAAAAGGGAGACCGATTGTACTTGTGAGAAAACAAAAGGAAACAACTAAATTATGAGAAGACTCAGTTGAATAGAAACGAGAAACGCAATTCCAAAAAACACAAAATAAAAATGGGATTCTCAGATGGGGACAAGAATCAAAAGTTTTAGGCATCACATCATTGTTAATATAATCTGGAAGATTTCATAAACGGTAGTAACCAGTAGTTCAAATACAATAGATTAATTGTGCCAGTGTTTTGCACAAATGGTCGGACCTCTGTTTATAATATAAGGACTTTTGAAGCAAGTTTTACAACAGAAAAGGACCATTTCCCAATAGTTCTAAAACTCAGCGCCTCAAACTGTGTCCTAAATACATTTAGGAGCTAAGCGCGTCAGGGCAAAACATGGGTGTTGAGCTACCCCCGCTTAATTGCAGGCCAATAACGACGAATGACAGTGAATACGTGTTTTCAAACATGAGATACATGATGAAGCACCAGAAGCATTGGTTGGTATTCTGGAAATAACTACATACAAATAGTTTTTTTTTACAAGGTTTGGAAGCACTGACATTTTGCATTATCAATCTCTTACAGTCAAATGTTTGAACGTGGGTCATAGAATCATCCAGCGTTAAGCCCAATCACATCTCTGCCTGCAAAAATCTTCACTGCCCTTTTTTTCCCGTTATTTCATTGTCATTTCATTTCATTTCTTGTTACAAGGAATATGCCAAGAAATTAATAGCAAAAATAAGGAAGGAATAGCATAACGAACAGCAAAATATTCAATGTACAAATCAAAATGCTGAAAAGTTTACTAGGCTGTAGGCTTACTGATTACATGCAAGACACAGCTACTTAGAGATAAGTTCAATTAGAATTTTTAAGGACAATGCAAACAGATTGTAAGCTCATTTATGAACGTGCATATAAGGGTATCTCAATGCCATTCCAAATCCTGATTGTACCGGGTTCTTCCACTGCGAAACAGGGACAGACAAAATCTTGGAGTATGTGGAAAGTGTACAAGTGTTGCGTGAGATCTGTGTTAAAAAAAGATAGTGTTCCGTTGTCATAATCCAGGAGAAGTCCGATTTTACGAGGTGGGATTGTAATCCTTATGTCTGGTGTGATCCCATCATTCAGAAACTGATAGACATGCCTAGGAGAAAGATAAAGAAAGAGGGGCAGGAAGTAAGAAAGAAGTCTAATGCATCATCTTACAATTGTTTCCCCTTATTTAATTTAGTTTGGCTTAGATGGTCAAAACTCTAAACCAAAAAAGTGTGAAATACACGTTTAATCAGATAAAGCAGCGAAAAATTGACTATTGGATATGTAGAATTCATTGTATGCCTTTTGATCGCAATAGAGTTAGATCCAATAAACTGATCCTACATCACAGGAAAAGTTGAACTGTATCTTAGAAAGCAATATTTTAAAATGATAATACAAAATGATGAAAAGTGTAGCATAGCGAATTAAATCAATGGTTATATAGTACAGAAAGAAACCCTCAAGAATAGTGCAAAACAGTTGATACCGGTAGTGGGGAAAACCCTCTATTATTATATCATTCTCTTGTTAGATTGGTGAAGGAAAATTGTGAAACAAAGGAGGAGACTTAATATTTGAAAAATTATTAAATTATTGTAATTAAACCTTTCATACTAGATCATGGTTAGATCTCAATGTGTGGCCGTGATAAAACAAAAGAAAAAAAAAGATTTAAATCCTTTGACGGCTCATAGTTGCAGTGTAACAAAATCTGAAAAGATGAACATTCAGTCCTGACAGACACAAGGTACAAAGCTTTCCTGTCTACCATATGGACAATAACAGAGAAAATATTTGGTGGAGGCGGTGCTACCTCGAAGCTGTGACTGTATGCCGCATGCACCAGGAAGAATGACTCATACCCAAGGATCTGTCTCTCGTTGAATTTTCAAGAGCAACACCAAGACAATATTCGATATTTTCATCAACCTCTACCTCCCAGTAGTGTTTTCCTCGAAATGATATTATGTGTCCCAATATTGCAATCGATCTGGAAAAAATACATGAAAGACAAGGGTCAGCAACTTTACAGTGTAACTTAATTTAATTTACAATTCAACACATCTAAAGCACTGACTCAGAATCTTTTCTCTCCATTCTTTGTTTAAAATGCTCTGGATTATCCTCCATTTTCCAAGACCACTCTTTAACAGCAGTTATAGAAATTGTAATTTCTATAACGAAATTAATATCTAATTTGACATTTTTCTATTATTATTATCCATTTCCTTGTGTTTTAGTCGTGTGTTGGTCGCCTGCTGTCATGTGGATGTGTGTACTTTAAAACGGTACTTCGAGAGAATATTCTTTAACTGAAAGACTGGCAATTTGATTATTTTTAAGTGCTAGTACTACTACCAGTATAGGCAAAATTATAATTTCGGAGGGGGGATATTTCGGGGGGAGGAAGAATATTAGAAAATAGAGTAAGGACCAAAGTGAATGGAGTCAGGAGTGCTCACATAACTCCTTTTAAATGTTTAAAAATCATAGTTGCATACAGATTCTCTACCTCGTAAAACTGTTCTCATGGAAGGATAAGTAATTTATTGCGGTGTCTTTGTTGCAGCATGAAATTGTCATTCCGTCTTCAAGAATAGACAGTAAGGGATGTGCTGTCTCCTCATTCAGCGTAAAGGAAGTGCCTGAAAGAGATCAAGAATACTGTAACTGACAGGGATCATACAGCTGTTTTATACTCAGCACCATGATCCTACAAACATGGCTACACCTATGGATTTTTCGGGTTTGCATATCAAACTGCAATTTAAACTGCAAATTCTAGGATTGCTTGAGTCATCGGAGTTAAACTGAAAGATAATTGTGTGCAATAATTGTGTGTCATGAATGGTGTCCAAATTCTTGTAAGCATGCTTGTAAAATGTCCCTTTTGCCCCCGTTATCAGACATTTGGCTGCAGAATGTTCGCTGAATACTAGAGCATTTCGAATGGATTGGTGCATATTCATAATTCTCCCAGTCATAAAGAACAATCACCGGCTGGTGCATTCTAAGACCTGCAGCTGAAAAAGCAGTTTTCTTAAGTACCATATGAAAATGGGTGGATAACTTTTTTCTTTCCTCATGTCCATTAAAGTTGACCATCTTGAGAGGAAATGGTGGGAACAGAATCCAAATGTTGTTCAGCTGCCTACATGCTTCACTAAAGAGAGGATTATTCTAGCTCCTCCCCAGAAAACTATGCTAAACATGTAATAATATTATGATTTACTAACCTATGCTAAGAATGGAGACGGGCTCACTTCTGTCACTAGAACCCCCAGTATTGAGGGCTCTTACAAAAATTAAATAAGTATTCCGTGGCTGCAGCTGAATCAGAGCTTCACAGTTTGGAATTCCAACAATGTACCTAAAAAGGGAATGTAAGAGTAAAGCCAAACAAAACAAAACAAAACAGAACAATATTTTAAAAGAATTTTATCCATTAAAAAAACGGATTTAAATAACGAAAGGAAAGCTCATCGTCCCAATTCTCTCCCTAGTGTTACATACAGCAAAATCCTGGTTATAAGATTAATCCAGTATTTAACGCTAACTCCAAACATAGCAGGATCTGGCCAAAAATCAATCATGTAGCTGAAATCCATGCTAAAATCTACACCAGGAGTGAGAGGAGGTCAGTCTTGCACAATTCGACAGAAGTAGTCAAAACCACAATCGTTACAGATGGTTGGAATGGCATTTATGTTCGGCTTTCATGATCATTAGCAATCAGAAAATTTTGCCACAATCGGAAATCAGTGTCCGGAAGAATTAGGAGTCTCAATTTGGAATACCATTAGCGTAGTCAAAAGATAAGAATTATGCCGATACCAAACCCCAACGTACTATGAAACACTGGTACTTCAATATAGGTTGACTGGATCAGAGGAAGTCTCACTATCTTGCACTATCTATAGCCTGGATCTTCTAAAGGTCAAACCCTTCTATATAATTATGCATCTGTTTCTGAGGGGTAATGTTAATTTTTTTGAGTGTTGAATACATTATCACTAGTGCCTTAAAAAAAAAAATCTGCATTTGACATGTATGCAGTACAAAAATCTGCATTTGATATGCATGTAGAACAACCTCTAAGTAACAGTATGTGAGCAATTGTATATAAAAAATGACTGTAGAAAAATGTTACATTCTGGTTGAATAATGTATCTTTCAGCGTCTGCGAAACGACACACAATTTCTTGAACACTATTTTTAAAAAAATGTAACAATGCCTAAAGCTAACTGTTTCTGAAAGGCTAAACTACTCACTCAACGTTATCCTCCTCTCCATCTCTCAGCTTTAACAATTCAATCGTGTAGGACTCAACAGGATTTGTGTCCCCACATTTCCATCGGACAAGTGCAGCATTTTCACAACTCTTAATCACCTTATTCATCACTGGCGGCAAAGGAGCTAATAACAAGATAAAATATTTATCACATGCTGAGATCTTTGTACAATGCAACTTAAAAAAGTGATTAGAGGAATATATTTAATGCATTTAATTAAATTAAGGCTCAGTAGAGTAGCGAAATGGCATGGGTATTGGAACCAACACCGTCGTTCCTTCTGGGGTCTAAACCATTATCCCCTCCCCTTCATTCCAAAGAATGTATTTAACATAGATCTCTAGTAGCAGCTGGGCTTACTAAAACCCAATGGTACCACCAGATGAGACAAAAGCTGAAATTGCTCTTCTGAATTCCCAGCTATTCCATTCCTTGTTCCCATTCTTTGATGTTGTCATAGTCAACTTGTTCCAATGAGCTTTAATAAAATATCCGATATATTACTATCTTTTCAGGCAGTGAAAAGATTTCATTTCATAGATTTCATTGGACTGGCCATAATTTCTATATATTTTGCACACACAGATAGATAGATAGATAGATAGATTCTATATATTCTACACAAAACACGATATGTTACCTGTTATGTAAACAGCTCTTTCGCTTTCTGAACTAACGCCAGCTCTGTTGAGTGCTTTCACCCAAAATTCGTACTGTGTATTCGGTGTCAGGTTTGTAACATTGCAATATGTTTCTTTCACATTTAGCATAAGCTCTGTAAAGGGAAAGTCCAAGATGCAGGCAGTTATCTTCAATAGTTTTTATCTGAATCATCTTCTTAAATGCTTTTGAGGATTTTAAAACCACATCAAGAATAGCTTAATAGAGTTTAGAAAATTTGAAAATTTTAACTGTTCCCCCACGACATATATCGATACGTTTCTAAGCAAACACAAGTTCGTGGTCTACCGATAACAGAGGTGCAGTGCCAGTGTACCTGGTAAAATAACACGAATACAACAAGAAATAAGATTGGATGCGTTTCACATTTCACATTCTCCTTTTCAATTTATTGCATTCTATCTTTAGAAAACAGTCGTATTATTTATGTAGAAAATGTTTAACTGGTAAGGCTACATTGAATTACATAAATCACAGCGTTTGCCAGATTTTTTCTAAAGAGCATATACACACTATTGTCATGGATAATTTTAATTCCGTACTATCTATTCCTTTCCCCCCTTCCTATTATTTGCCTTACCATGATTTGCCTAGTTACTTTTATAAGTTACTCAATTCATGTATGTTCTCACCTATATCTCACTTAGATCTCCATTGGATTACAACACTTCACTTCACATTACCCTTTTGAAGTAATTCGTAAAAGTTTGCCATGTTTGAAGAAATTTGTGATGTTAGTTATTGTCTCCATCCATTCCTCTTTTTATCAAATTCAGATACTCCACCAATGTACTGGTGGATTAATCATATGCCAAAGTCATATACCAAACTAACTTTAGTCATCATATGCCAAAGTCATATGCCAAACTTCTACCCGTTATACCATTAGCTCAGGGACCAATGCAAATTTTTTTCCTCTTACTTGTTGCTTTACTGCTCGTACCATAAACTAATGTTTTTGTGCTCTGTTGCATCCCAACATTTATGAATCTAGGTGACCCTCTTTTTTGGCATTTCCTGTACTTTACTTTTGTATTTTTAAACAAGGAATTATCATCTTACATAACATCTGGTAAATTTGGAAACCCTTCTCCACAGTTTTCCCCATTCTTCCAGACTGATATTCTGACCGAAATCTGACACCCATATTATCATGTATTTTTTGACGTACTCTTTAATTACTTTCTTCTCTAAATCGAGATGCAACAGTAACTGGTACATTCTTCTTTAACGCTAATTCAAATTCCATTGGGCTTATATAAATGCCAACTTCTTCAAGTATTTTTTTAAACTTCTAGAGCTGCATGTACAGGAATTGCCATTCCTTCCAAACTACTGATGGCGTTTAAGTTAAATTTCAACCATATCTTCGGATAATAGTATTACATATTTTGGATCTTTGGATCTTCAGATTACATTATTAGTAAATATTTTCTGTACACTAATTTTGGTACCACAAATAGAATTGCCATGTGAAGGTTCATTGCCTTCGAAACCTTGGGTTGTCCCGGTCGAACCATTGTTTTATCCATACTAAGGAACTTGCTTCAAAAAAAGATTTTTATCTCTGGCAGGACATATCCCAGTTTTGTCCTTTGTTTTTCCCAGCCACAAAAAGTCTACCAGATCTATTTGAACCACTTTGGATCAACTGCCATTTGGAATCTGTTTTGGGAGGATACTCCAAAGTTTTTAAGTTTAACTTAAAACATTCTTAACAGATTAAATTTTTTCTATATATTAATTTCTTGGCCAAACGAAGCCAAACGACTATTCTAAGTAAGACTTCGAGGGCCAAGTGAAACAACAGCAGAGAGAGAGGGAAACCTTGTCTGCTACCCTTCTAAATTGGGAAGTCTTTGGATCTTTCAACATTTCAACAAGTGAAACTGATGTTTTGAGTAGATTATTCAGATTACTTAATCAAATAAATATCTCACCAAATGTAATAATTTCCAAGATTTTACAGAGGAAATACCTTCAGACATTGTCAAACGGGTTCTCTAGAGATATTAAGGCACTTTATCTATCAGTTTTGAAGACTATCCAACACATATCTAGAATATCCAACACATACCTTAGGTTATCTTTCATAAGCTATCCAAGGGTAAAGCTGGTTTGTTCTTTCCATATGTATAAATTAAGGATTTTCTTCAGTCATATGAAGCAAAAATATAATCGTTAAGCAAGGAGATTGGTCTGAAAGCCTGAGAAGGTTCACTGATTCAATCTTTGGACTAAGTGTGATGCTTCTTTCCATATATTTGAAATTAGGCCATAATGCTGTAATTATGGATCACATTGATCACATTGAATAGTCTTTGTTTAGTTGTCATTAGACAATATCTTAAATTCATAATATTTAGTTGTAACTCCATGTTGGCCAGATTGTAAATCTCTTGCCTTGCCAATTTCTACAACTGATATTTGTTTGTTTAGTATTCTCTTTGATATTTATTCCTATTGTGGAAGAGGTTTTGTTTGTAGCACCTACCTAATTTTTTCAAACGGCATATAAAATTTGAAAATAATTATGTAAAGTTTTTTTAAACGATTTGAAACAATCCGTTACGCGTTATTTTTATTATTTTTAATAAATAGATTATGTGCTATTTTTGAATAGCACCAGTTTGTTCACATTTTCAAGATGGTTTTCTTTGAGAAAAGCTTATTTTACGTCTTTTCAGTCTTTTACGGACATTTGTTTTTTTTTTATTGTTTTTTCATTAATATCATTAATTAATATCCTTGTTCCTTGGTCTCTGTTTCAGTTTCTTCTCTAGATCACCAATTTTCTTCAGCAACTCTTTTTTGTTCTATTGATTATATTTAGTTTAATCACTTTCTTGAATTAAATTTCAACTTTTTTCCCCAGAAGTCTACTGCAAGGTGCTGGTTCTAGTATCTGGGATATCTCTTTACTTCTCTTACTGCAAAATAAGTTTATAATGCAAAAGTAATTTATACTCAAATTGGCAGTGCTGGGAGAAATGCGTAGCATGTTTCCTATCTCAGCAGGTTTAGCTGTAACTTGACCTACTTTCCTTATTATCATGTTTCTTAGGCAAAGTTCTCAATTTTTAATGCCTCAATGAATTAGAAATCCCATGTAATTGATACATTGATACAGTAGCGTGCTCACAATGGAATATAATTATTTTGTATGAAAGGGTATCCAGCTGGTATAATCATGGCACACATCTAAGCATGCCTAAAAACAGATATTACTGCTGCCTAAGCCACTTCCTTACCGGCTTGCTCCTGTTTTGATGTATCATTGCTGACTCGTTTGTAATATAGTTGGTAACTGTCAACAAGATCTTCTGAAAAGAAGCTCCAGCAAACTCGCACAGTAGTGCCTGTGGCTCTGTTGGGATCCTGAGGGTTCATGACAGGTGCACAAGGGGGCAAAGAAGCTAGAAAAAGGGAGAGAAAAGCTGAGTGAAAGAACGGGATTCTAATAAAATGTGTATATGATGGTTTGAGTGTTGGACTAGCACTATACATACGAGATTGATTCCCTGCATTGATACAAATCTCCGCAGGCTCTCTCTCTCACATGCACAGACAGCCCTGTGACAAGAAATAAAAAACCACACACAACAGCAGCTAGTCTTCGTGAAAGAAGGTATTTGACCGTACCTGGGAGAGTATCAACAGAATGAATTAGCTTTTGAATATCACGGCACTCTACGACTTTAAGTTCATAACGTACTGGGGTTGAGAGGTGTACATCCACATCTTTTTTCAAAAATTTCTCTAATCTGTAAGAAGCACAAAAACAGCAAGACAAACTTGTGACTATTTGACCTATAATCGGTTTACTGTTCACTATTCTCATGTTACCAGTGCGATACCAAGCTTTCTTTGATCTACTTATGAAAAAGTGACAAATATAAACCAATATTAAAACTACACATTAAGCAGACATGTTTAACATAGGTTAAACTGTGGTAAATATTATTTAAAATACAAATGTAAAAAATAAAAATTAAAAGCAGCTTTATAGAAAATGAAGCCAAGTTCTGTAAAATTGTTGGTTCTCCAAGTAAAGGGAATTATGCCTTTGTTTGCTGGTCACACATCAGCAGCACCTTCATATTAATGCTATTCTTACCCCAAGACTGGATATTTTCGAGGTCCCAGTTCCCTACATAGAATTTGTGACTTTTGCTCATTCCTTCCTTTCACATCCTACATTTCATAGATTCAGATGTATGTGACAAAGAAACATCAGCATGTGTTGAAGAGGGCTAAAAGGGCAGAAAAAACCCACCAGCTAGGGGAGGGAATGTTAATATTATTTCTTCTCCTGTATCTTTCTTGCAAACTACTATCCTAGTTTGAAATCATCTTTTTATAGGAAGTAAAATGACAATAGGGAGGAGAGATAAATTTGGAAACTTTCAAGCTTACTGAAAAATAGCAGACAGTTGAATGTCAGTTCAAGAATATTTATCTCTTTCAGCCGCTCTTTTAAAGGATTATTATGCTAATAGTACTGGCAAACAGAAGTGGGGAATAGACAACCTTGGGTGGAAAGATTGTATTAAAATTACAATATGTAAAATACATATTATTTTACAATTATTACAAAGCACACTAAATAATAAATTAATTTTTCTATACAATATTAAGAATATTAAAAATATAGCAAAATATTACCTGTACATTGTATTTACAGCCATCTGAAGAGAAAGTGAAAGAAAAGGAAAAGAGAGATTAGTTTTGTGATTAATTGTGTAAGGGTGTGACTATCTGGACAGTGAGAGAGTGAAGAAGCAAATTTGAAATTTTTATATCCAAGGTCTTCAGTTCTCAGTACATAAATCCTATGTCAGTCTAAAGTATTGCACCCATTATACTGCTTATGCATTATACTGCTTATGCATTATACATTATACTGCTTATGCATTATACTGCTTATGCAAATTATTTAATTATAAATTTCGGAACACTTGAGAGCCAGGAAGAATATTTGAGAAATTTGTGTTGTATCAAGATTGGTGCTTATAGTGAGTACACAACACCATTATTTGACCAAATCAACAGGCATAGTTGATGTTACTAGAGAAATACTTATATACAGGCCAAGATAGTTGAAGCATATCTAAGCTCATTAGAACCATAATCCGGAGGGGCACTGTCCCACGAACTTTTTATACTTGTTTACTGGAAAAGGAATAAAAGATACTATCTGGCTGCTCCCAGATGTTGGAACTCCCTTCCTAGGAAAGCCAGGATGGCACCATTAGCTCTCTATTAGTCATCAACTGAAAACATTTTCCGACACCAAGAGTTTAGAATGTAAAAGAAGTAGCTCTTTAGTGATGCTCTGCACAGTGTTACTACATTCATAATTTTTTAATGTTAATCGTTAACTTTCTAAATTAGTTGGTTTTTAATTGAAAATTATATTGCTTCTTTTACCTAGGTATTTGTACACTTTTGTATATTTATAACAGTTTGTTAAAGTTCCTTCTCCTTGTGTGACGTTTCTTATTAAGACAGAGTTGTCAGGTGACAATAGAAAACCTACTCTATCTGGGTGAATAGCACGGAATAATGACAAAAATGTAATGAGGCAGTCTGAGTACTGCATGCATTTCTTTACCTTTACGGTATCAAATTTACTTGTATGCTGGTTCAGATCTTCTATGGTTTCTATCAGGTCTTTGCACGTGTCCAAGTTTTCACCACAGTAGACCAGTTGCTTGTACAAGGCCTCCAGCTTGTCTTTCTTTTCTTCTCCTAAAGCATGCATTGTTTCTTCATATATTTGCTCAAGCTTCTGCATCATATCATCATATCGCCTCACAAAGTTTTGCTCCTCTCTGGCAAAATTTTCCTTGAAAAACATTTTGCAGTTGATCGGAATTTGTCAACATTCTATGTTGATACATGTGCCATACAAAACTACATTAAAAACACTTGTTCTAGCCTCAATGAAAATCGATTAGCCTTAGTTATGTAGCTTCCCAGCCCAACTATCCCCAATGAACAGAAGCCATGGTATCTGTTCTCCTGTCAGGTATTGTTGAAACAAAAGCAAGATTTCTACCATAAGATTGCAAGCTTATTTTCTGGAGCTCCTGAGGTTAGCATACCAAAGTATTGGATTAGGAAAAGATTTTCTTTCCAAGATCATACTAAACACTTTAATTACTATGGCTAAATCCTGTGGAAATCTGGAATTTGTAGGTTAGAGAAATGTGAAACACAGGTCTGTTTCTTCCAAGTGGAGCCAGTACATAAATACTGGGGTTCTCCTGAAAGAGTAAATCTGCATGCCCATGATTTATATACATACCATGTGATGACATACATGCACGTGATGTAGGATCACTAAAGGAAACTTTAGTGATCAGAAAACAGGAAAAGAAAGTGTTCTTCAGTTTTGATTATGTAACAGAGCTTCCTTTAGTAGCACTTCAGCAGCTGGATTTGGGAACTATATCTGGTTGTGGATTAGGCCCATACAAAAAACTACAAAAAATGGTATTCTTTCTAAATAAACTTGTTTTAAACCTTATTTGGGAATGGAAAAAAAATTAAATACTTTAATATACACAAAATAACATAAAGTACGTAAATCAGGCTGGGAGTGGAACTGAAGAGCTCTTCCCTTCAATCTATTAATAACTTGGGACGTTGGTACCTCTACTGTGATGAAAATCTCCTCCAAATGGCTGGCAAAACTCTCCAGGTGAATGATCTGGTTTTCCAGCTTGCATATATTCTTCTGAAGCTCATCCTACCAATAAAGTTGTTCAACTTTAGCCCATGGAATTATTTATTTATTTATTGTCTATTTATTATTTATTTATTTATTTACTAGAAACATGTTCTTTCTACATTATACTTTATTGCTCTTACCTTTGCAATTTGAACCACACTGACAAGAGGAATGACCTCATGTTCAGCATGTTCACTACCATTTATGTCAAAAGCTCTAAGTCCAACACAGCAAGTAATACAGTATGTGTCTTTGTCTTTCATGGCCTGCTTCTTTTCTGTATCATAATAAGTAATTGCTTTAAGAACATCATGATAATTTTCACTGCTTGCTTTCTCATTTTCTGGGTATGGATCCCAAGAATTCCCATGGAAAACTGTTGGCTTCTCTGTCCCTTGATTGTTTGTATATTCCACAGACAGATCTCGTCTTTGAAACGGTTCTGAAAACATTTCTAAGTCTTCACATGAGTCATACAGTTCCAGATGATAATATCTGGGGCTTCCTCGCAAATTGCCTTCTGACTGTGACTCCATTCGAGTAACTGTGATATTGGTTGCCAATTTAGCACGCAGGAAAACTTCTTGGATTAAAAGCAGGAGTGATACCATATGCTACAACCAGGACAGGTCAAGGAGGAACGGCATAATCATAGGAAGGGAAAAAGAATACAGAGACTTTAGTAACTTTGCTTAGTCTGAGGACATCTTATAAAAAAAAATTGTCTACCTACCTGATGAAGGATAAGGGATTACCAGAAAAGAAGGAAAAAAGTTCAAAACTGGGATTGCGAGGTCTCAAGGTATCAACTGCCTTTAGGCACGTCCTTCTATCCAGATGAGGAGTACTGGAAAATAACACCACGGGATTCATGTACAAGCTGTATTTAGAGATTTAGTTTGCATCCGCCTGATCCAACCAGCCCATAATACATTCTAGACTAGGACTAATAATGTTTTTGAACGATAGCATTTTCGATTTAAAAGCCCACAAAGAGACGTTAATAAGAATCAAAAATCAAACAAAAATTAAAATCGTTAGGGACAAAATCATGCATGGATGGATTTTGGAAAAAGAAAACATTAATTTCAATTAAAAAAAAGTTAAATGGTAAAAACAGTTTAGATTAACTTATACATTCACAGCTGTACCTTTGTACAAATGTAGCTAAAAGTATTTATGTGATCAAACATCCTAAAATCAAATAAAAGAACAAGTTATATTCCTATTCGAAAACTTACCTTATATCTTATGAGCCGTAATTCCTCATTTATTTCCCTGACTGTCATTCCCTGCCAGCCTTCAGCTACTGAAGCTGAAGCCCTAATGCTGTAACTCGAGACAGCTGCTGTTTTTGAGTGTTGTGACTATGAGTAACAGGAACGAATATAGCCTGGCACCAGCTGTCCTCCAGTTGATGACTTCGATGTCAAGAATATGTAAAAAAGTCTAATGAGAAAAGTTTGGGTTGAAATCGCTGGTCTTACAAGCATTTGAGTTAGACAGTGGTTAGAGGGACGATCTTAGATTTAATCAGCTACCAACATTATTTGAGTACGGGAGATCTCGAATTTCAAATTGGAGTTTTACAATTATGTATTACTTTAATATTAATCCAGTACTTGATGTTGCCAGTCCCAGCTGCATTTGGCCCATTGAATCATTGCTAATTTCAAAAAACGATTAAATGTCTCCCCAGAGTATTGTCCGTTAAAGAATGCTGCCATTCAATTCCAACATTGATAGAATTACTGAAAATTATTCATTTCTAGGACTCTGTTCTTGCGTTGGCATTGCCCCTTTTCTTTACACATAAACTGTATTTCTAAATGGTTTCCTGACAAAAACACACTACCAAACTACCAAAGCAGTCACGATACATGGCCATTCATCTTCCAAAGATGGACAATTTATACTTGTTGATGCTGCTTGGAATTATATTGGCTTTTTTTAGGTGCTACATATTGTATATTTATATATTGCCTCATTTAAAGGTTGTGTGACATAAATCTGTTTCACACTTACTGAATTCAAACCAGGTGTCACATGTGTTATTTCTTTCATGTTCAAGTATAGTAGTCTCTTAATGAATTTCGTTATTTTGCCCAGCTCTCTGTTATGATGATTTTGAAATCTGAGCCTGTCCTCTAGGGTGACATTGATGTGCAAATTCGATAGGAATTTGCTGTCTGTGCTATACCAGACTGAGAATGAAAAAGGCTGGTTCCAGCCTTTTTCAGCTAGATATTACATGTTTTTGCCTTATGTACTTCAGACTCTCTTATTATTGTCCGTCTGGATTACCTGACCTCTGGACAGTCTGATTATGAGTTAGAAAAGTTCAATTCCTGAACTTTGAGTGTTAGCACTACTCTTATATTGAACTGTTAAACTTTTTTTTTCCAAATGTCTATATAATATCCATGAACTCCTTTGCCTGGCAATGGACAGCCAGTATCTGTAACTGATACGTCTTGCTACTCCTTTTCCTTTACTATTTGATTCATCTGTTACAATGCTATTGCTATAATCGAATAATGAATTCCATTCCTTCACATTTTGGTTATACCTATCATATGTATTTTGCTGTGCTACGAGTTCGAGTTTCCCCTTTTTATTTCTCCTGGTATGTTAAGGCATCTAAGACTCTCCAAGATTCTAATTCGTTTTACACTGATCAGCTACATTACTATTGTCCCATTTTTCTATAAGAATCAGACTATTAAATCCAGCACTTGATGAACTCCTATGTTCCATAACAGTCCCTCCATAGTAACTGACTTACGGAGCCTCTTAGCTAAAATGATTGCCTAGGTTTTACCTGTTTTGCCAGCAGCTGTTTTACATCAGGAGATCATTACATCAGAGACCCCCAAGAAACAGCACACCTCTAAACAAATCCTATCACCAATCCAAGCAGTGTTGCATCTACCACCAAACTCCTCCTTTTGGGATTAGCAGGGGCCAATCTTTGCACAGAATCTTCCAAATTCCACGAATCTCTCTCCACACAAACTTGTTCTAGGGCTTAGATAACACAAATTTTTATTTAAATGGCAAAACAGTCCACTTTCTCATCTAAAGTCTCGCTACTTGCTCCTGTATTCATACCTTTGTTGTCCAGATGACATGATGTGACCCAGGATATTTCCTAGAGTAATTGGCTTTCCAATAATCCCGATTGCATAGATATTGTTGCCACCACTTTACCACTTCTCCTTCTCTATGAGTGTGCTATGATTGTACCAAGAAGAAGGTGGTAAGAATGAAACTATTGTCTTATGTAATCCATTCTTGGGCTCATTAGGGTCGACGATCCCGAAAGTATATGTACAATCCATTAGTAAACTTTTCTAAGTCTGTAACCTGAAACTGCCATGGTTTTGGAAGCAACAGGGAGATTTGGAAATGTTTTTCCTGTTATTCTGCCTAAGGAAAGCCTTTTCCTACACTATGATTCTCAACACCCTGCACATCCTTTGAAGGCTGGCACACAGTTGCTCCTGTTCCTGTCCTGCTCTGATTTTTCTATTGGCTTTACATATTTTTAAGTATTATTCCAGGTTTCTCCCAATTTTCAAGGTATATCTGTGTTCGTACACTTTGAGCCCATTTCATCTTGTTCTCTTTTATCAAATCTGGCGACAAATCTAATTTTAACAAATATGCACCTGAATGGTATTAGGTTTAATTTTTTTTTCAAGCTCATTCTCTTCTATTTCTATAGCTGTCAATTTGTTATCTATTTTATATTTCTCTATTAATTATCTGTAGACTAACCAATGTGACATTAATCCGTGATTTGCTGGTCCCTCTTTTGATTGTTATAAATAAATAAAGTTAATTTGTATTTCCATATCCTCAAGAGCAATTTTTGTATGAAAAGTTTATCGCATTGTTTATTAATCTTATAATATTAGGTAAGGATGCAATTCAAAATAGAGTTCATCTCCTTCTAGCTCTAGTCATCTCGAGTTTTTTGAGCGGATTCATTCTGATAACCAATACAGGCAGCTTGTGTCATAATATAGGTACAGTCACTTTCTTTCCTTAGCATCTTTCAAGTACTTGTATTTTAACTGGGCTAGTTTCCTTTCCATACAAATCCTCAAAGGTCTTTATCCCATTCTTTGAAGGGTTTATCATTGGTTATAAATGAAATACTTTGAAAAAGGAAGAGCATCCTAAGTAAAGATGATTTGTAAAGATGATTTGTAAAGACCGGTGATATTTTTAATAATCATTTTATGTTTTTTTCCTTATTAACTTTAAAGCTTGAGACCACCGCATTCTGCTACAGAGGTGTGACAATTTGACTGGGTTTTATAGTATTATCATTAAAAGACAAGTGAAGGCTTTGATTTTATAATGTTCCCTTTTAATCAGTGACCCTTTGATAACAAGGCTCTCGTCTTATTTAGTGTCTCTGTTTTTAGAATAGGCAACCCTCTCCTTTGTTCTCTCTGTTTTCTCTCTTATTCTCTCTGTTTTCTAACCGTTAATCAATACTTGTGTTTATTGCTTTGTGTGAATAGATTTTACCCATTTTATAAATGTATTACCCAAATTCCTTTTAGTTTTAACACTTTAACCATAACCTTTCTCTTTTAATTCTTCCCTTGATTTAAATTGTGTAGTTTCATTCTGGCTTTATATGTAATCCACTTATTTACTTTAGTTTTTTCACTTTTATAGAATTCTTCGTGGGTTCATCTTCTCCTTAACAGACGATTTGCAAAGTTTTTATCTATTTTATGTGTGGCAACCGAAATATATATCTTCCCCTTCCAATTGTAACACTTTGGTTCTTTAAATTAATTCATTCCAAGTCTTCTCTTTAAGATTTCTGGTGGGATGTAAAGGATCTTTAATCTTCCTTCCACCACAAGGTTGCTCATGTAGCTTTGCTTTGTAAAGAGGTCTTTAACTCTGACAAAATAAACTACTATGTCCCAGGGAATATTTATTTTAGAATTTGTGTTATGCCTGGCATGCATACCTGTGGAATGATAAAAACAATAAGGAGTTTACTATGGATTTGCTTCTAGAACTTTTTTGCCTTTCTACAAGTCCACAATAAGTGATAGAAAGTTCCTCTTTGATTACATTTCCAACAAATTTTGATTTGTTTTTGTTAGTTTTACTATCTGGGCTGGGGTATAATACAACTTCATCAATATTCTTCGTCCATTTTACCATGTTCTCTTTTATAATTTCTTGTTCTAATTCTAAGCTCAATCAGATTTTGTATATCTTCCCGATCAGATATGCTATTCCTGATTTTAGCAATTTGTCAAAGTCTTTTTCCTTAATTTCTATTCCTGTTATCCTTTGGTCAGTCTTAAACTTCTCTGCAAATTGTCTCTGTAGCAGACAGTGTGTAGAAAGTCCACATTTTATCAATACTTCTTTACTTTTTAATAAGACTGTATCCAATTTTCACAAAATCTCTATATACAATCCATTTATTCAATCCAGTCTTCTTTCTCCTATAGAAAGCTTCATGAGTTGACACCGTTAATGGTAGTTTTGTATAGAGTTTCTTTTTATACAACAGCCAAATTCTCAATAGGGTTGTTGAACTCTCAATGGTTGTTGAACTCTCTATTTCTGCTTTCTCATACCGTAAGTATGCAGGCCACCCAAAGGGTAGATCTGCCCCTTCTAGACTTTAGCCTTTCATTGACCAATTTAATCCAGGTGGTCAACCATTCAATACATCAAGCGTGGTAGCACAGGTTTAAGTCGGGTAATCCCAGTCCTTCTCTTTCTTTAACATCCTTCAGATTGTTCAATTTTTTAATTTTTTTTTGTATTCCATATTAATTTAGAGAGACCCTTCCCCCATTGATTAAAGGGCACATTATTAATTATTATGGGAACGTTTTGGAATACAAAGTTTTAGGTAGCATATTCATCTTTATTACCACAATCCTTCCCATCAATCATCTACCTAATCTAGTCCATCCTTCCAAATCCTCCTTAACAGTATGCCAAACTCAAACCAAAAACAATACAGACTTATATGATAATAATTATAAAAATTATATTATATATTATATACAGTTATAAAAATTATCATATAGGTCTGTATTGTTTTTGGTTAAGTATACTCTCAGATATTTTGCTTTTTTTGATACTTTAAATTCGGATTCACTTTCCATTTCTTCTTGACTCGTCATGTTCTTCGTAATCACGATTGTTTTCTCTGTATTTACTTTAAATCTTGACAGCTTTCCATATTCCTGTGGAACTAGATTCAAGCAGTCTATGCTTTGGATTGGATTATCTAAAGGAATTACGAGATTGTCAGCAAATGCCCTAACTTTAAACATTTGATTTTTTGCACCCCTTTGCTTGCAGTGTCCTTTCTTATTTGTGTGTTCAATATTTCAATAATAATCAAGAAAATTAAAGGAGATGGAGGGTATCCTTTTTTTATATCAATTTTTGATGCTGATGGGATATTTAATAAATTAATAAAATGTTCTCCAATGTTTATCTTTCTTAATGTCTCTTCTATAAATCTCCAATATCGTTCTCAAGGGCTTTGTCTACATCTAAGAAAATCATGCCTAACTTTTTCTCATTGTGTTTCTGATAGTATTCTATTATATTTAGAATTATCTTTATATTATCTCTTATTGATCCTCAATATTTGATCCTCAAAAATTCATTCCTTTAATTTTTTTTTTCAGCCTCTCTGCTAAAATTGTGGCAAATATTTTTGCGGCAAATGCAATTGTGGCAAATGCAATTGGTCTTTAATTTTTGATATCCAAATGGTCTTTTCCTTCTTTAGGAATCAAACTAATTAGGGCCTCACCACAACAAACTGTACAGTTCCCATAGTCAGTTTCGTTCGAATTTTTTTGCAAGGATCCCATAAGTTGATCCTGAAAAATTTTATAACAACTTAATCTAAAACCGTCAGGCCCTGGAGCTCTACCTACCTTAATTCTTCTGAATTGTATTTAAGATTGCCCTCCTTTATTTGGGGGAAAGGGCCAAGATAGCGTCGGATACAGACTTGTGGTAGCAGAGCTCTTTCTTCAAACCTTCAAACAAGCTATTAAAAATGGCTAAATCTCTTCAGACTTATATCTTAGTTGCTAAGCTATGCAGCTTCCTAAGAAGAAAAATTTCCAGCTTTTTCCTGGTCTGAGGAGTGACAGATGCTTACTGAGGGTTGAAGATAAGTAAGTTGCAACAGTGACCTGGGACCGTGAAGGTGATAATTAAAGAGAAGTTTTTATTGAAATTAGACTTTCCAGAGAACTGTGATTTACAAGTTGTTGAGGGTAATTGTACTATCTACTTATTAAACAATTTGGTGCGGTTTCCAACAGTAAAATACCAGCAAGTTCCTGAAGCTCTTCCATTTCTCCCATAACTTGCATTTCCACCTTAATTAGCAATTAGCAATGGTGGTTACAAGAAAGGCATACAGAGAAATGCCCCTTTGTTTGAAAGGACCCCCCCCCCGTTTGAAAGTATTCCATCAATTGATCAATTGAAAAGGAACAAACAAAGATAACCCGTTTCTTTTCCGCAATTGTGGTGGAGTGGAAGAAGGAGCAACTACCAAAAGCAAATATACTAGTCTCAGGATCTCACCATGGAGAACAGCTGTTAGGAATTGAGAGAAACAAAAGGGTGGATTCTTCGCCAAATAATTTGGCTCTGCAAGTTGCCCTAGCTGAGACTAAGTACATTAAGGAACGGTCCCAAACTTGCAGGGAAAACAAGCAGGTGGAAAAGCCCAATCAAGATTTGGAGTTTGACACCCATACAGAAGGGGCAATTTTGGAACTGAAAGAACTGAATACAGAAAACAGGTGGATGGAAGGGTGGCTTTGCTCCTTGTCAAAAGATATAGAACATGTTTGGCTAAGATATGAGGATATATTAGAGAAAACAATGACAAATGCATATAAAATCAGATCAAGAGAAAAATTGGAACAGGAAGGACTGCCATTAAGTTGGTTTCCGTATAGGCAACTCAATGAGAGATTCCAGATGGACTTGAAACCTATGGAATAGAATCCACAGAAAGGACAGGAGTGATTAAATGGATCTTTGACAATCCACTGCATCTGTTAGCCCATATATATCAAGAAATATTAACACAGGAGAGACAGGAGGAGACTGTGAAATCTACAATGATTTTGTGGGCGCTGAATATTGGGCATTCAATTCAATTAGATTAATGGGAACAGAGCTGGAAAAGGACACAAAAATTTACAATGGTTCAGAATCTCAAAGAGAACTATTTTAAAATGTTTAATATATGGTACATGACACCAGAAAAATTAAAAAAGATTTACAATGCAGGTACGGGAATGTGTTGGAAATGTCAGATAGAGGTGGGAACAATACCAAGGCAAAGTGGAGTGAAAATACATAAAAAGATGTGTGAAGTATTGAAAGTTCAATCTGTAAAAAAAAAAAAGGAATTTTGTTAAACATGACAAATGTTCTTGACAAAACTAATATTAAGAGGCACTGGAGATTAATATTGTACATGATAACAACTGAATATGCCAAATTGTGGAAGTCTCAGCAAAAACCCACAATCAAACAATGGTGGGGGGGCATTTATTGAGAACAGAAATGCGGATATTGTTTCACAAAGATTAAAGGGGAAATCGGACGATCAGATAAAAGCAGAATGGCAAACTGTAATGGGTAATTGCTGGGAACTGCCAAGTGAAAATGTCTGAATTATGGTTGAAATTAAAGGGGAATAACTGTAACATAACAGGAGTTGATGAGAGAAATGCAAGATCAAACACGTAAGATGAACATGGAATTGTGAGGCATAATTTTTTATATGTGAGTAGATATCTAGAAAATGAAAACTAGATAAGAGTGGAAGAACAAAAACATTACATGTAAAAGTACAATTTGAGATTTTGTTTTTATAGTCATGTATGTATATATATATATATATATATATGTATGTATGTATGTATGTAATCTGTTTAGCTATTTAATTATTTAGTTATTTTTTGTTTTTTTGTTTTATTTCTAGTGGAAAGCTAATTAATATGACTTCTAGGAAGAGAGTTCAGGGAAGTCCTACTTACTCTTCTCCCCCTAAAATTAAGCAGCCCAAGATTGATGAGTTTTTTAAACCTGATAGGCAGCCATTAGATGTTTTTAAATCTGCAATTCCTACCTCTAATAGGTTTGATGCTCTAGAAGAGGAAAACTTAGAGTCTCATTATTTACAAGGCAGAAACAATATAACTAAAAGCAACCTAGTAGATGGGAGTAGACATGATGACTTTCAGGAGATTATTTCTTCTTCTAGTCATAGGATGCTTTTAGAAAAACAATATAATCTGGTGGCGGTAACTGTAAAAAGTATTTATAGTGAATTAAGAAATATCTCAGACAAACTAGACTGCCTTACCTCCACTCTAAAAAGGGAAAGTCATACATTTCCTTCAAAAATGATCATTAAGAAGCAGGATGGTATCAAAGTTACAAATACCATTCTTACAAGCCAGTTTCCTTCATTCCCTGTAGCTAAGAGCTTTTTAAAGGATATGAATCTCTCCCTTCAGGTTAATCAGGTTGCTTTAAGTATATTCCCTTATAGACAATCTATTCCTCGGTGGAATACAATGAACTGTGCTAGGAAGCATATTAGTACTATACTACATTTACCAATTAAGGCAGTTGATCTTTCATTTATCAATTTTTTATATGCCCCTTCTCAAATACAAAAATTTATCCTAGTATTTAGGTCAGCTAGAATACTTTCCCTCTTTATGAAGAGGAAAGTTTCTGTTTCTAGGTTGGGTGTGGTACCTACCCGAGTGTTTCTGGATACAGTGAGGAAACCTTTATTACCCTATTCAGTAGTGAATAATTCTAAGGTTTGGGGAGAGCATGGTTCTAAATCAACTTTTAAGTTTGAAAATTGTAGTTTAAAAGTTCCACCCTTGCTCTCTTCTAATAAAGAATTCCACTGTATGCAGCAACACCCTGTATTGACAAACTCTTTTGAGAAAGGCTGTCCACAAGACACATTTAATATCTCTAGGGTCAGTGAAGAAGAGCAATTAATAGACTCTTATAAATGTTTCCCCCAACTGAAAAAAAAAGCGATCACAACAAGATTGGGCGTCTTAAGAGAAAGGCTACACACACACACACACACACACACACACACATATATATGACTATAAAAATAGAAACATATAATCGACATATATCTGAAAGTCTAAAAGACACACACAAAAAAATTAAAACCTAAAAAAAAAACGGTTTTCACAAAAAAGGCAGTGCAGTTCAATTTTACAATCCTGGAGCAAGTAGGCTGGGTAGCATATAGAACCCAGAGTGCACCTCTTGAACTCAGGTCTCCATCCAGACTGTTGTAGGCAGCAGCTGTTTAGGCTCTTCTTTCGTCTTTGTTCACAGGCTTTATCAAATTTCATCAGAACTCCCCAGAGGTAATTCCTCATACTCAAAAACAGGGGTCATCAGCGTTTATTATTGTCAATATTCACTGCTAGTTCAGTCTCTTCTCTATCAAACGCTGAAGGACCCTCAAACAAAGAGATAATAAACAGTTCGCAGTTCACAGCTTGCTGTCCCACATCATCAATCAGACCTTCATAGGATGGTAGATGGCAGATGGTAGAAGGTTCTACCTTCCTCCTGCTCTTTGTCCAACCAACAGGTCGATGATACAGCCTCCAGCCTCTGGTCACCACTTTAGCATTCCAGCTGTGAGTTCCAAATTATAGGCAAATAAAGATGATAGAAACAATGCCCAAATTGCAAACAGCTATGGAAAAGGACTGTTGTACATAAGCTTCTTCAACTTGGGTGAGTATACCATCAGTGGTCCACAATTCAGACGAAAACAGCAAGACAACAGTTCTTAAGGAATAGTAATAAATAGAAGTGCCTTCTCTGATGTAAACAACCCAGCTGTAATTTGCCTGGGCTCCACTCTACCAGCACTCAGCTATCCCTCAGCTGGCCTTCCAAAAGCTTCAGTTAGGTTAATTGTCAAATGATCACAGCTGCCCAAAAAAGTCTTAAAATCTTAGAATCTTAAATAATTAAAGCTCTAAGTATTAAAAACTTTGGGGTTATTAAAACCTCAGAGCTATACAATTTAATGTTTAAAAGATCCAATGTTAAAATGCTAAATGTTAAAAAGGTTAAAAAGATTAAAAAAAGAAAAAAAATCAGCTTGCTCACTAAAATCCGAGTTAAAAATCACCATTAAGGACTAAAAACTACCTCACACAAGAAGTTATTCCTGCAAATCCTGACCCACTTACTTTTAACTGTCTGCTTTTCCCTTTTGGCGGAATATTTACATTGATGAATAAAAGACAAAAAGACCTGCGTCTTAGTAGCAGAGCCAGAGACAAAGAGTCCATGGGCTTCAATTTGGGCTCCAATTTGACTAGTAAGGCCCTGAGCTTTGTTGCCTCCTTTAACTTGTCCAGCCTTGGAGTTCCTGCTAAACAATAAGAAGAGAAGCCATTAGCACCAATGTGTCTTGTAGCCCAGGTCCTTGAAGAAATAAGATCTCATATTTTTGAATAAATTATATAAAGGATCTAATGCTTTCCTTGTCCACCCTGCGATATTCCATGACAGTAGAGATACGTGGGTCTTCTTTTGTTGGAACATTTTTTGTCAGGATGTTTTTGTAGGGGCTGCTACTGAATTAAATGGATTTCTAGATTCAACAGCAAGATGTTGTCGTTCTGTAATTTTCCTCCCTACCACCTGATTGCTTACATCCTCTTCCAGCTTTCTATGAGATCTAACTGGGGAGCTGGTCTGCTAACGTTGGAAATTATTGGAATTCTCTTCAGGCGTTGATGTGCAGAAACATCGTGGAGTATTATTGATCCTAATAATTGGTTGTCTAAAAGTCGCTTGTCTGTCTGTAAAGTCTGTAAAGGGGCATTTGTTTAACGGTTGATGACATCAGCTCAAATGTAGTAGATCGCGCAGTGAGTTCAGGCGGTCTTGTGATGATAGGTGATGTTTGTTTTATCCCTTGAGGAAATTAAACGCAAATTCCTTTATTTTTATGGTGATTTCCTTCAGATAAATGTGCAGTTACTGTCTCTGAGACTACTTCTGCGACAGTAGTTTTATGGATATTTGAGAATTGCTTGTTCTCAAAATACCTAAATGTTTCAGGATACCATTTTGTTCCTCGGGGGTAAGGCAGAAGATTTCAGTAATGCTTCCTCTTCATCAAAGCATATTTCTTCTTTCTGGTGGCATAGGAAGTCTGGACTATGATTCAACTGGAATGGTCCAGATGCTTAGGTTTAACTGCACTGGAGGAGCTTGGTTTTCAAACATCCTTGTCATTGTTAGGCCAAGATGTACTAATTTATCTTTGCTATTTAGCATCCGATTTCCCAGTGAACTGTTTGTTGAATGTTACCACTGCACGAGCACAAGTGTAACTGAAGAGTATATATTCTATATGGGTTTTATATATATATATATATATCTTTCTGAAGGTGCAGAAGTCAACGTAGGAACTGGTGAGCAATTTATGAAATGAACTTTATGTTAGTACTGAGATAGAATCCCTGCCGGTTTAGGGTAGTTCAGAATTACTACTTTCTGCCTAGCCAGCACTAGTTTCCAAGTAGTACCAATGGTATTCTCTTTTGATAATATTTTTCTCCTAAGTGCCGAGACAGACCAGGGATGATGAAGTTGTGTAGATTGGTATCTAGGAGAATCAGTCTTAAAGTTAACTTCGCCCTCTAATTCCTTCAAGGTGCTGTGCGACTGAACTTTTATTAGTCTGGGATGTTGATAAAATGTGATTAGTTGTTGAGGGGCTATCGCGGATGTTGTCTTTAGTCTTTATATTTGCTCCCTTAGTAAGATTTATCTCTTTTTTTTTATACCTCTTTGGCTAGCAAGTCAAAAAGATTTTCGAAGTTCGCCTTGGGTGCATGTTTCGGGTGTTTTACATTCTTTATACGTTTTCTTCAAATACGTTTTTTTCAAATAATAAACGCTGATAACCCCTGTTTTTGAGTATGAGGAATTACCTCTGGGGGGTTCTGATGAAATTTGATAAAGCCTGTGAACAAAGACGAAAGAAGAGCCTAAACAGCTGCTGCCTACAACAGTCTGGACGGAGACCTGAGTTCAAGAGGTGCACTCTGGGTTCTATATGCTACCCAGACTACTTGCTTCAGGATTGCAAAATTGAACTGGACTGCCTTTTTTGTGAAAACAGATTTTTTTTAGGTTTTATTTTCTTTTTTGTGTCTTCTAGACTTTCAGATATATGTCGATTATATGTTTCTATTTTTATAGTCATATATATATATGTATGTATGTATGTATGTTATCTGTTTAGCTATTTAATTATTTAGTTGTTTAATTACTTAATTCATTTTTCTTTGTTTTTTTGTTTTATTTCTAGTGGAAAGCTAATTAATATGACTTCTAGGAAGAGAGTTCAGGGAAGTCCTACTTACTCTTCTCCCCCTAAAATTAAGCAGCCCAAGATTTCTTCTTCTAGTGATAGGATGCTTTTAGAAAAACAATATAATCTGGTGGCGGTAACTGTAAAAAGTATTTATAGTGAATTAAGAAATATCTCAGACAAACTAGACTGCCTTACCTCCACTCTAAAAAGGGAAAGTCATACATTTCCTTCAAAAATGATAATTAAGAAGCAGGATGGTATCAAAGTTACAAATACCATTCTTACAAGCCAGTTTCCTTCATTCCCTGTAGCTAAGAGCTTTTTAAAGGATATGAATCTCTCCCTCGGTGGAATACAATGAGCTGTGCTAGGAAGCATATTAGTACTATACTACATTTACCAATTAAGGCAGTTGATCTTTCATTTATCAATTTTTTATATGTCCCTTCTCAAATGCAAAAATTTATCCTAGTATTTAGGTCAGCTAGAATACCTTCCCTCTTTATGAAGAGGAAAGTTTCTGTTTCTAGGTTGGGTGTGGTACCTACCCGAGTGTTTCTGGATACAGTGAGGAAACCTTTATTACCCTATTCAGTAGTGAATAATTCTAAGGTTTGGGGAGAGCATGGTTCTAAATCAACTTTTAAGTTTGAAAATTGTAGTTTAAAAGTTCCACCCTTGCTCTCTTCTAATAAAGAATTCCACTGTATGCAGCAACACCCTGTATTGACAAACTCTTTTGAGAAAGGCTGTCCACAAGACACATTTAATATCTCTAGGGTCAGTGAAGAAGAGCAATTAATAGACTCTTATAGATGTTTACCCCGACTGAAAAAAAAGCGATCACAACAAGACTGGGCGGCTTAAGAGAAAGGCTAACTGTGATGAGTAGGGAAGAATTGGATTTGGCTTCAGCTCCTATGGAACAGAATGATTTGATAATGTTTGAATCCCCTCCCAGTAATAGAAATATTATCTCTAGTCAAGCACGCCAAACAACAGCGAATTGGTTACAGATGAGGAAATTGGAGGAATTAGGTGAAAGGAAGACTAAAAACAAAGATACTATATTTGCAGATATACATCAAGTACATTGTAACCCTTACTCACAAATAAATGGGTCAGTGGTAATTTCAGAGGAAACCAATGAAATCCAGGTTTTGACACAACAATGACAATCAATATATTCGACATCTGGACTTTCCTGTTTGTCCTGGAATTTAGCAGGCTGGAGGAACAAATTAGAGGATTGTGATTTTCTAGACTATATAAAGCAGTTTCAGGTCCTGCTGTTCCAAGAAACCTGGCTAAAGCATGATATTTGGCTTCCTGGATATGTGGCCTACTCAAATACTGCACATTCTTCTTCTAAAGGTGGTAGACCGAGTGGTGGCCTGGCTATATTGATATCCATTTCTCTCTCAGCTTCAATTATTCCTCTTAAAGGATTAGCTCCATGCGCCATGGCCATTTTTATTAAAAATGTACACCACTCTTATATTTTTGTTAACATCTATGTCCCCCCCCGCACCTCACCATATTATGATCCAAACTACTGGCATAAGTTAGAAGAATATCTGTGTGAGTTAGAGTATGAATTTCCTTTAGTTCCATTGGTAATTGTCGGTGACTTTAACGCACGCATAGGTTCATCTAACCAAGATATTGCTAGGGCTTTAGGAGGCCCAACTGAGTTGTGGGAAGGTTTGGAAATTCGAAAGTCTAAAGATAAGACGATTAATGATTTTGGCCGCATTTTCTTTACTTTACTGACAAAACTAAATTTAGCTTTAATAAATGGTTCCCATCTTGATAATTCTAAGGGAGAGTTTACTTTTATAAATAGCTCTAGAGCAAGTACAGTTGACGATATGTTAATTTCACATGAGCATCGATCCTTGTTTCTCTCTTTTACAGTTGATCCAGTTGCTGGTAGTGATCACCAGCCACATAGATTTTCCTTGCAGTGGTTTAACAGTACTGTTATAAATACTGCTCACCACTTTAATTCTGAACAAACCCAAAAGGATCAAACGGAATCCCTTGTTGCAATCAGATTTGCAACAGAGACTTTACTCTGAGGAATTTATGAAATTAAGGAAAGATCTGATTCAAGCATCCAATGTCGAGTCTGCAAATCAGTTGTATACACAATTAACAATCTCCCTCAGACCCTTTTTTATAAAAAAGGTATCCCACTCAGAAAATTGCCAAACCAAAAGCAATAATGCTTGGTTTGACAAAGACTGCAGGAATCCAAAAAGGCAAATGGGAAAAGCCATCAAATTATATCGATCCACTAACTCCACTGAAATTCCCTCATATTTCTATGATCTTTGTAAAAAATACGAAAGACTAATTAGTGAGAAAAAAAGGATATATTACAGGGAACAGTGGAAGGAATTAAGCCTAGCACTTCTGCAAAAGAATTCATCGAAATTCTGGGATACAATTGCAAAGCTCAAAAAAAGGTCATCTTCAATTTTAGAACTATTTCTAAAAACAACTGGGAAAGCTATTTTGAAAAGCTATTTAATGATTCAGACCATCTTAAGATTATTCCCCCGGACTATACTGAGCCTAGATGGGAACATAGCTGGGAAAATATTTCTATAGATAGGACTAATTCATTAATATTAAGACAAAAGAAAGGTAAAGCACCTGGTGAAGACGGCTCTCCATCAGACTTTTATACTGCATTTTCAGACTGGTGGGCTCCAATTTTTGCTTATTTTCTTTAATTAATAATGTAGGAGTTACACCACCTAATTGGTCATCTGCTATTGTAGTTCCAATCTACAAAAAGGGTCCTAGAAATGATCCAGGAAATTATAGGCCCATTAGTCTCTTGGATATTTCTGGGAAAATTTATGCCAGGTGTCTTCTAGATACATTGGAGGATTGAGTGGAAGAGCATGCATTGCTGGCCCCAGAACAGGCTGGCTCCCGTTTAGGCAGGTCAACTTTGGATAATTGTTTTATGTTGAAATATGTTATTGATAAATATCTGGAAGGAACTGTAAAGCATATTTTTGTAGCGTTCATTGATTTGAAGGCTGCTTTTGACTCTATTTCACGGGAACGTCTCTGGGTTAAATTACAAACTATGGGTATTGATCAGAATCTTCTAAAGTGTATAATATCCCTTTATTCAAATACATCCTTGAAAGTCAGAGTTGATGGTACACACCTGTCAGACTCGATACCTGTCTCTAAAGGAGTAAGACAAGGGTGTCTGCTTGTTCCCTTTCTTTTCAATTCAACAATGTAGTTGAGTTCTTAAAAGGTGACCAATTTTTCCCAGTTAAAATTAGAAATCGGAAATACTCGATCCTATTGTATGCAGATGATGCTATCCTGATTTCCTATACTCAAGTAGGCCTGCGTAGATTGTTGAATCAGTTTAGTTTATATTGTAAGAATGAACAACTTTCCATCAACTATCAAAAAACAAAAGTGATGGTATTCAGCAAATCTAGAAAAATTTATAATTGGCTACTTGACGGGAATAAATCGGAACAAGTCCCCTCTTTTAAATATCTTGGTGTGGTCTTTCACTGGACTGGTAATTGGTCTTCACAGGTTCAATCAAGTACCTTGTTAGCTGAAAGAACATTAAATGGATTATTAAGGGGGCAATATGATCCAACCCACTTTAGAACTCTATAGGCTCAGAGTGCTGCCTAAACTGCTGTTTGGAGCACCACTGTGGGCTCTGGCCAATTTAGATATATTAGAGATAGCACAAAATAAATTTCTGTGCGGACTTGTGGCAGTTCCCATTTCCACAAAATTAGCATTGCTCCGTGCAGAGTTAGGTATAAAGCTAATTAAAACAGAGGCTCTTAGATTAGCCCTTCTTTTCTGGTTGAAAATTATTTTTAAGCGGATATCTGAGCTCCTCTTGATGTCTTTCGAAGAGCCTGGTCCAAATTCATGGATGCATAAAATGCAATTGATTGTCATGAATTTGGGGTTCTCTGTTCCTTTTTTTCTGACTCAAGGGTATGATAAAGCAAAATTACTTATACTCCAAAGACTCAAGGATAGAGCAATGCAATCCCAGATGACTGAGATTAAGTCCTGCCAATCTAATACATTTTTTGTTTCTTACATTCCGTTGAATTCACCCCTTCCTCATTATCGTTGATCTTCCAACTTTTAAAATGAAGTTAGCCTTTCTGCATGCTAGATTGAATGTTCTCCCACTGGCAATTCGGATGGGCAGGTACAATAATGTTCCTATGAAGGACAGAGTATGTGCTCGCAACTCTGTTTCAATAGAAGATTTAATTCATGTTCTACTTGAGTGCCCTATTTGTAATGATCTCAGGAGCAAGTATATTTTTCCTTTATTGAAGTCTTTTAAGGGAAATTCCTCCTTCGCAAAACTTTGTTTTCTGCTATCTGATACTGTGAAATATGTGTCTTTCAGAACTTCTTAATTTCTTGTTAGGGCCTTACAATAACGTGCTATAAAGAACAAGGAGGGGTATGGAAAGTGATTCATTTATTGTTGATTATGTGTTACATGTAAATTGGCTGGATTATCCTTTCTCATTTTATCTTACTTTATTTTTTCATTTTTGTGCAATGGCTGGCTGCTAAAATACAATAAACTTGAACTTGAATATTGACAATATGATTAATAGGTTCCCTGATGTGTCAGTGGCTGGAGACAGAAACGCTCAAACTGGCCAATCTGATAATGCTTTGTAGTCTTATTACCATGAATCTCCACCTTATGGCTCTCAAATTTGCACTTTTAAGAGTGTTTCCCCTTTTGAAATCATACACACCAAGTTTCTTTGTAGTTTGTTAGGGGTTCCTTCCCGTGTCCCAAATGCAGCAGTCCATCTGGAGGTGGCTAAAACTCATTTTTCTCCCAGTAGGTCTGGCTCCTCTAACATTACCAGACTTAGCCCAGACTGTGGAAGTTCACACACATTGAGAAGTTGATAAATCTTAGTTATGAAAAAAACTAATCGACAATTAAGCAGTGCATTTGGGATATAGACCTCGAATGCCATCAGAGCAAAATGGGCAGGTATTTGGAATTCGATGACAGTGAGGGGGTCTTTTACACTGGCTTTTAGCTTTTCCAGCTATACATCCCTAAGTATGGGAAAGCCTTCACAATAGAGATTTAATGTCTTGCCATCCGTGGCACTGCAGGGCAGATTTAACAGAACTTCCTACTCTGAGCGACTTTGCCCATGTGAAGAAGTGGAATCAGTTAAGCATGTCTTATTCCACTGCCTTTTTTATTAAGAGATTCAACTTTCACTGATTATTTCTATGGTGCAGCAACTCCCAGGCAGTACTGACTATTATTTAAAATATTTATTAGAGGATAGGGAATCACAGACCACTCTATTAGTGTCTAGATTAATTGTAAAGGATCTTAACGGTTAAAACTCTATTTTAACTTAGGTTAGGATTTATCTTTAATTCTTTTATACTTGTGCGTATATCTGCGTAAGATATTATTGACTTTGTTATATTTGTATTTATGAATTAGATTTAGACTATATGGTGGTAACTTGCTATTTTATTTCTACTATTGTTATTTTACATTATTGATTTACGACTGAAAGCTGATGGGCCCGATCAACTTTTCTCAAAATTCTGAGTTATAACCGTGTTTAATGAGGTTGTTTTTAGCTCTACTTTTAATTTGGAATTATTCAATTGTATTTTATTGGAATTTTTAAAAATTGTATTTTACTGTTGGATCTTTGCCACTTACCCCTTTTACTCTGTATACTACTTAAGTGTTTGTGATGCTGGTCTACAACCATAATAATAAAGATTTGATTCATTCTTGTAATTGGTCTCTAATCTCTGTTCTTCGCTAGCTTTAGTTATTGTAATTTTTTCCAACTATTCCTTTATATTTTCATGTAACTCTGGATGTCCTTGATCATAAAAAAGTTTCTTAAAATATTTATGAAACAATGATTTTATTTTGTCTTGGTGTCGTTATGTCTCTTTTCCTTCTTTTCCAAGATTAGTCTTTTTTCTTTCTTTTTTAAGTCTATAAGCTAGCCATTTTCCTACTGTACTTGTTTCTGTAAAGCTTTTATTCCATACTTAGCCTTTACATTTTGTGGATCTTTTTAAACCTCATCTTCTTTTTTCTTACGCTTTTCCATTTTTTTACTCTTGTTTTTCTCTTTTTTTTATAAATCTCTTGCTCTATAATGCACACTCCTAAATACCCCTTATCATAGCTTTTCCTGCATCCCAAACTACGCTCTCTGATATTCCTTTTCCTGAGTTCTCTCTAAAATATTGATTTAATTCTGTACGTTTGCCATTACTTTCTCATCTCTTAGCAGCTCTTCTTTTATTACCCAATTATAGTCCACTTTGCTTTCACTTATTGTCATAATCACAGGGCTGTGATCAGAAAATATAATTGGTAGACTTCCATCTTTCTGATATTTTTAATCAGAGTTTTAGATGGTAATATCATATCTATTCTGGACCATGATTTATAGACTTCAAAATAATACGTACATTCTATTAAATTTCCATATAAATATTTCCATTCATCCAGCAAATATAAGGTTATATATACATAAGGTTAAAGAATTATTTGGTAATTTCCATTGCGTTAATTTGGTTTTATCTGATTTTCTATCAAGTGTGGGATTTATAACCCCATTCCAATCTCCCAAAATTGCAACTTCTTGGTAAGCATATTCAACTATTACTTTTTGTAGTTTGTCAAAGTAGCAAGTTTTATTCTGTTGCAATCCCGACAAATCCCAACAAATCCCTACAAATAATATTCTATTTTGTATTAACTCTACCTCCACTCCTATAAATGTCCCTTTATCATCTTTAAACACTTCTTGCGCGTTCTGCTAACATAGATTGTTACACCTCTTTTTTTATTATCACACACTGAAGAAAGTTCTGATCCTAATTTTGTTTACTATTTAAATATTTGTTTATTATTTAAATATTTAACATCTCTATCTCTTATATGTGCTTCCTGAAAATAGATTACTTCCGCTTTCAATTTTTCTAGATGGTGAAATATTAATTTTTTCTTAATTGGTGGATTTAATCCTCTGATATTCCATGACATTATCTTCATTATCTACCGGTATATAACTATAACAATTCAGACCGGCAGATTTCTTAACTCTATTTCCTTTTTCTTATTTTTCTTAACCTATTTCTTTTTCTAGTTCTTTATCTTTTTCTTCTTCTTCTTCTACGTCTCAATTAATTGTTCATAATTTTAAGTTTGCTTGTTTGCTGGCCTCTCCACTGTTTTTATGTTTCCATACCTAGATAAAAAATACCTTCTCAGTACAAACCTTGGACAAACAGTACAAACATAAAATCTGAATCCTTTCTACATTTTGTGGACTTTTGAGCTTGTTGTTCCTATTTGGCAGAATTGTTCTGTCAACCCACTTGTTCAGCTGCTTCTAAAAAGTCCCAGTTCCTTTGTCCTCTTTCCATTTTCCCTCTTTATTCCATCTTACTTCAATTACTGCAAATTGCAAAAGCAAACTGATGAAGCCCATCCTAGCCGGCATTTGTTTTTACTAATGGGCACTGTAACACACACGACCCACCCTGGAGTGAGAAGCCATTTGGAGTGTGAGATGCTGAGAAGCAAGAAACAAGAAACAAGTTCTGGTCTTTGAGGGTGCAATTTATTAAGCAAAGAAGCAAAAAGGAAAAAGGGAAGGCACAGAATCATACATAAACTGTGACTCCGTTGAAGAAGCGAAGCAGGCAACGGAGTGGAATTCTCGTTGTGTCAACAGATTATATAGACCTTGAGTACACAAATACCAAAACAATGTGTCAGTTCATCGACCCACCGTGCCACAATGAACAGGAGGGGGCTGTCCCACCTTAGACACCAATTACTGAGGCATCCATGGACCAGGTGCATGATAGGCTCACAGGCAAGTCTCATTACCTGCCTGAGATAGCAGTGGACTGTCTCTGATCAGGCTTCGCTCTCACCCCACCTTACCCGGTGGTGTGGGGAGTGAAACTCCCATCAAGAAAATTCTGTGACTATTCCTACACAGCTGCAGCATACAAGGCAGCCTGACCTAGCAACTTAGCAACACCAGCCAAACTCAACATGTGTCCATTAGCAAAGCAGGCTGAACCAAAGTGTGCAACATTTGGTCTACCCAGAAAGCCTCAGGCCCAACAAGCACATGCTAATGTAGATTGGCCAGACATTCCCCAGTTTTCGTCTCTGAAATAATGCAGTGTACATCCACCTTTTGGCCTCTCTTTCTGTTTCTGTTAGTCTTACACTTTTATCTAGCATGGAAATATGCGTCAACATTAAAAAGAATAATAACTGGAAAATTAGGACAGTGTGCAGCTGGAGCTCATATGTGGTAATATCTTTATAAGAGTTATTTAATTATTAAAAAGTGAAATTACCCATCTGCTACTGAGATTTATATCATAAATGTACTTAAGAGGTGTGATCTGATCATTTTCTGTTCCCTCTGAGAAACTGATGAGCAGCTTAAAAAAAATATCTGGAGTTCTTTTGATCCTGTACACAGGATATCAGATATTTAAAAAAATACTTTTAAGTTTGAAGGAAAAGCAAATTAGGTGATTTGATCGAAATTGTTTCATTAAGACTTTTGACCCAATGTAGCAGAAAGAAGCTCAACCCCCATGAACAGCAGAAACCTGAGAAATCCATATTCAAGTTCTGAATGTTCAGCTATTTTGCAGTTTCATTATCATTGTCCTCTTCTATTTTGTTAATCCTAATTTAAATATTTCAGTTTTCATAAACCACTTTGAGAAGTTGTACACACAAGAAATCACATTATATGTGTGTGTGTGTATATATATATATGTCAGTAAGTATGTATGTATGTATATGCATACGTTTATGTATTTACTTTTTACATTTATAACTTGCTCTGCAACTGAGAACTTTATTTGAAACATTAAAAAGGACAATAAAAGCCCTCTGTCTTATGTGCTAAAAAGACATCTAAAAACAACAGTGTTTTCTATATATATGTGTGTGTGTATGTGTCTTATCAACTTGTGTCAATCCCATGCATTTTGTAGGGTTTTCTTAGGCAAGGAATACTTCGATGTGGTTTTGCTGATTCCCCTCTGAAATATAACCTTCAGCAGCTGGCACAGTAATTGACAGTCTCCCTTCTTAGTTTCCAAGATGAGACTGTATCTAGTGCCTTTAGCAGCAGATTTCTTAGCACTACAAACCCTCTCCTGATGCTCCCCGACCCCCAAGGAAGGAGATCAGCCAGAGAGAGGAAGTATAAGGCCCTCCCTTTCCTTGACCTGGTTTGGACCCTGTGTGCGCACTCTCTCCACAGTGCCTCAGCCCCATTCCCACAGACACATATACACACATTTTGATAGTTCCTTTTGCGGGGCTTCTGTGCTCCTATTCCAGAGAATCTAACCCAAAAAGCAATTAAACCTAAGTTCTTGGATCTGAAAACACTGTTGACAATAATTGGCAGTGGCTGGTTTTGCCCAATATTAGATTATATTACGAAGCTAGTTGTCTGACACGGATTAAAACTTGGATTTTGTTGGATAACCCCAGATTACTGAGTCTAGAAGGTCATGATCTACCGCTAGGTTGGCATTGTTATTTATGGTACGAACAAAAAGAATCACCCAAATTATTTAGAAATCATGTCATCCGTAGATCTTTACTTGATTTCTGGATTAAAATTAGAAGCCATTTAGGCTTGGGAATCCCAATGGTGGTATCGCCGCTAGAAGCTTTTTCTATTCAAACTTTGAGGAGAGATATAAAATGGACCAATTATAAGGACTTAATCTTCAAACAAAACGACCAGATGTGTCTGAAGGACCGCTCACTACTGGAACAGGAAGGAATCACTTTACAATGGTTCCTCTATTTACAGCTAAAAGAAAGATTTCAAAAGGATCTTAAAGAAGGGGGCTTTGTAACTAAACCTTCTCAAATTGAACTGATTATGAGAAGTGGGGAATGTGGTCTATTGTCAAAATTTTACCAATATTTACTCCAACTTGACCTAGAAAATGAGGTGGTTATGATTAGGTGGGCTAGAGATATTGGCCATACTATAGATTTAGATAACTGGGTTGGGGCATGGAAGAATGTGTGTAGGTTCACTAGGTCTTATTACCTTCAAGAGAATGTTATCAAGTTGTGGTTCTGATGGTATCTCCCACCAGTTAGGATAGCCAAAATCTCAGAGAACAATAAGGACTTTTGTTGGAAGTGCAACAAAGAAAGGGGAAAGGTTTTTCATCAGTGGTGGGGGTGCGGCAAGGTTAAAAAATTCAGGTCTAAAATTCGAACTAAACTCCAAAGAGTTCTGAGTATTAACATAGAGCTAACTCCAGAAATTTTTCTACTGGGAATGGTAAATTTATGTACCTCCAAAAAGCACATCCAGAGACTAATGTGGCATATGATTATATCAGCCAGAATAGTTTTGGCTAGACATTGGCGGAAGAAAACTATTCCTTATGAGGAGGAATGGTGGGATAAACTTCTGGAGATAGCAGAACTGGATAAACTTACCTTTATGCTTCAGTATAAGACTACAAAGCAATTTTATGAAGTTTGGCTTCCCCTATTTAAGTATGTTAAAGATAATTAATAAAGGAAGTTGTTATTCTGTATAGGGTGTTCTTGTTGCTGATGTATTTGTAATTTTGTACTTGTATTAGTTTGAAAGGGCTCTCTGTACAATTATGTGGAGAGAGATATCTGTGGGGGTATTTGGATAAGGTTTTTCTTTTCTTAACAAAAGATAAGAGGAATACAACCAATGTTTATGTTAAGGATACGATCGGAGGTTGAAATTATTTTGGGGGAAATTTTTTTTTTAACAAACTGCTTTTGGCCTGGGGGGAAGTTTTTTTTCCTCTTTTTTTTCTTTTTGATGGGGGGTGGGCATTCCAGTCGGGTCAACTATGAATTAAATTTAATTGAGTATTGACTATGTATTAGAGCATTGTTAAGAAAATCGATAGATATTATTTGTATATATTATAAATGCATTGTATTGGGGGGGGATATGGAAATATGCAGTTCTGGAATGCAATCTTTTTTTTCCTTCTTTTTTTAATAACAAAATGTAATAAAAATATTTATAAAAAAACAATAACTGGCAGTGGATTATGCAGATTATAGTTTAATTTTATGCTGCATCCTCCTTATGCATACATTTTATTGCTCAAAGAACCAGACAAAACCTTGGAACCAGCTCTGCTCCCCGGACTTTTAGCTGCTCTCTAAGCCTCGCCTTGGATGTTCAAGCGCTTGACAGATTAAGGCATCACATTCCTTCTTTGGCTCTCAAAGGTGCCCCTCCCCTTACAGCGCTCAAGCGTGGGAATTCAGCCAATCAGAGAGCGGGGGGTAGTCTACCCGCGCGACGTCGGCGGAAGCGCCTCGAGAGTCCTGCTTTTTCTTTTCCCGTCCTCTAGCGAGTTTTCTGTGTCTCTCTCTTTCACTAAAAAGGGAACAAAGCTGGCGACGGCGGATTTTAGAACGCCGGGAAATCTGCTTGAAGATCAAAGGGAAGGAAGCGGCAGGGGACGTAGTCTGTGCCTTCCTTCTCTTCTGGTCCCAGGCGTCTGAAGAAATCACCCCTATGGAGCCGCTGACAACGGAGGAGCTACAGCCGGACAGCCTGGATGGCTGGGTGGCCGTCAAGGAGAACGTTTTCGGCCAACCCGAGCCGGCCCACAAGCTGCACTTCCTGGTGGCCTGGAACGGGATTGAGAGTAAGTTCGCTGTCACCTGCCACAACCGGACTTTGCAAGAGCAAGCCGGGAGCAAAGAAGGGTCTGCGGGCGAGATAAGAGAAGGAAAAGCGAATGAGCAGCAAACGAGCTGGGCCGGCTTGTACTCGCCGCAAACTCTTCAGGGCGTCCACAGGCAACTGACGGCCTTCGATCCGCAGCTGGAGGCCTGCTTCCCCGGGCTGCCCCCAGCGCTCACCTGCGTTCCCCACGGTTTCTGGGCCTTGCTCTTTCCCGGATGCTCTGTGCTGCCGGAGTCCGAACTGGAGGTGTTGTGTCGCCGCCTCGAGCAGTACCTGGGCTGGGCCTTGGAGATCTGCGGCCAGAAAGTGCTCCTGGATGTCCTCTTTGCCTACGACCAGGAAGAAGAGAACGAGTACTTTGAGAACCTACAAGAGTTCCGGAGGAAAGCCCTCAAGGGCCGGCTGACCGCCGCCAAGGAGGCCTTGAGGAAGGTACAGAATATATTTGTCTTTCCTGAGGGGTGTAGGTGGGAGAGGAAGGACTTGGAGCCGTTACTCTTCCCAGAATCCCCCCAGCTGGCGTTTCTGCTGCCTGGAGGATTCTGGACCAGCAAAAGTGACTGTCCCAAGTTTTGTGGTGATGTTAGAAACGACCTAGAAATTGTGGTCCTTCAGGTGTTTTTCTTTTGTAATTCCGATCAGCTTAGGTCATGGAAGACCTAGTCCAGTAATATCTAAACTGCAATTGTAGCTGTCCTAAGATTAAGTCATGAAAGGGTTCATTTTGAGACCATTCCTTTGCACAGTGTGTGCATGAAGTGTTTTTTCTGCATCAGTAGGAAATTGCCTGACCCCAAAGAAATTCCAAGCTCATTTTGCTTTGGTTTTGTTCTGTACTTTTAAGGAGACAGTTTCTCTTTTCTTCTAAACAGAATGGTTCAGTTTATTATTTAATTTATTTATTTGCTGGTTTTCTGCCCCACCATTCTCCCACCATGAAATCCAAGGTGACGTACAATAATTTAACATTGAAATAAGCTAGGACACTTAGCACTAAAGAAGCTTAAAAAAAAATAAACTAAAATATTAAAGGCAGATTGCTGAAAACAGTTTAAAATGCATTTAAGACATACTGCAATGAAAAGCTTACAAGACCAAAACCACTATGCTCCACTTTCAGCACTGTTTTACTGTATGATTAAGAATTAAAAGTGTGGCTTGCCTAAATAAATGGTTCTTAGCCCTGATAGCACAAGGGGAGCAGTCAGGGGGTAACTGGACCTCTTGTGGAAGAGAGTTCTCTAGCTTGGAAGCAGGCAGTATAAAGGCTGTCTCCTGAGTCCTCATCAAACAGGTCCAAGATGGTGGTGGGACTGAGGGAAAGCTGTCCCTTGCAGATCTTAAAACTTAGTCCAGCTCATTTAGATAGTCTGGAGTCAAGCCATGTAGGGCTTTAAAGGTCATAACCAGCACTTTGAATTCTGCCCAGAAATAAACTATTAGCCAGTGAAGCTGTTTCAACTAGGTGTGGAAGGGGTTATGTGACTACTGTAACCAGACCCAATCAGCAGTTTGGCTGCGGCAGTTTGGAGCTGAAGTTTGCACCCCAAGATAGAGCACATTGCAATAATCCAAATGCGATGTAGTTAAGGCATGTGTTGCTGTAGCCATATTTGACGTCTCAGAGGAATGACATGCCTGGTGAATGTCATGATTCACCATTCAAACTGCTACCTGCTCTGGCTCTTAGGGTCACTATAGGCCAGAAATGACATGAAGGCACACAATGACAACAATAGCAATGGTCATAGTAACTAGTATCCAGATAGAATTGATTTTGGTTTTCCATTTTTAGAAAGATACTACATATCTTTTACTAGATATCTTTTGCCCTTTTTCCAGTTCCTTGATACCTTTCTAAGAAACTGCTGTATGAGTGTACCGAGTTTTCAGCTGCATAGAAAAATGAGTTATACTTCTTGAATTTCTTTCTGTTCACTGTTAAAAAAAAAATCAAACTTTTTGTCAGCGAGTGGGGCCAAACTGCTGAATACTCTAAAGTTTGCATCCAAGTTTACAAAAAAGATCTTGGCAAGAAAAACAAACAAGATTGCTCAGCACTATTAAAAATCTGCAACAGATACAAAACATGCAGATCTGAAGGAATGTTGGTGAAGTGCAAGAATTCAAGTCATGCAGTAGTTGTATTGTGTTAGTTGATTTTTTTTCGTAAGAAAAGGGGAGTGATACAAGGTGAACCGTAAAGTAACTAGTCTTGGCTCTGCCAGAACTCTAGTTCCTGATCAGACCTACTGGTTTTGCCTGCCTTTGCTTAAAGGCACTTCCCATTGTCTCCACTAAGTGTTACCACCATGTGTTTCAAAAGATGGAGCAGGAGGAGTAATTTTGGAACACAGGGGACTCCTTTCTTGGAAAATAATGTGTTCTTTTCTAATATTAGAAGAGTGGTAATAACAGAAAATATGCAGTATGACATTCTGAACAGATATCTTTGGTCTCAACACACAACAGCAACTGTGTTGATCCCCAGTGCACGAAGCTTGAATTTAACACTGCTTCTGTGTTAGTACTTCCAGATTTCTAGTTGTGAGGACTTTCTCCCCTTCCTCTTGAAAGACTTTTAGATGTTACAGGAAGTGACACTCAATAACAAAACATATGCATGTATGCAAGAGAAATGCACAGAGGTGTTGTTGTGATGTGTGCCAAATTACTGTAATTTAACATTAAGGCTTTGGGGTCAGTACACCAAACCTTTGACTCACAACTCTTTCATAATTGGCAAATATTTATTAGTTAGTAATAACAAATTGACCATGGTAAAATGGTATCGCAAAGCATTTCACCATCACTGCATGAATTATCAGCTCCTTAGACTAATCACATTTGATTAACATATCTGAACAGGGAAACTTTCCTAAATTCCTCTGAAATTAAATGTGCGACCACTTAGCATTTAGTAAATTTTTTAAAAAACTAGAATATAAGTATAAATGATATATTTACATTTTTAATATTATATTTTTATAATATTACAAGTTTTAATTTGAAAGCAAGAGTTGAAATATTTCTGTCACATCCAACTCCATTTAAAATTGTTTGCAGTCTTTCGGTCTCAGAGGCTGAAAGGCAAAGCTGCTCTGAAGAAATATTGCAAAGAAAACCTCATGACAGGATTGCCATAAATTGGATGATTTTAAGTCACACAGCAGCAGCAAGTTCTGAACTACCCGCCAAGGCAGGGTGTAAAGGCAAGCTCCAGAGAACATCCAACCTGTCTGGCCCCTTCACCCACTCACTGTGCCATGCCTGCTTCAGATAGCACTGCAGACTTAGGGCCCTTCGTGGTTCTTTTTTAATTGCCATGGATGCATCCTATGGAATCCTGTGGTTTGTAGTTGGTGAGGCATTAGAATTCTGAAAACTGAAAATACCTTTCCCTAAACTGCATATCTCAGTATTTTATAGAACAAAATCATAGCAGTTAAAGTGGAATAATTGCACTTTTAATTGTGTAGGGGGGTCTTAGTGCAGCAAACAAGGCTTTTATCTGAGCAAGAGCAACGGTGTTGTGGACTCTGAAAGAACAAAAAGGTCACAATGCAGGAATAGAAAACCTGTGGCATGTGAGACCTCCCCATCTGGTGTGGCTGTTTTTTCTGTGCCTAGAAAAACTATTTCTACCATTTTCCTGCCTTTTCCAACTATCTCCTATTCCCAGGTCCCTAATTATACAAGGTCCTTGCTGCTTATTTGAATGATAGGGCAGTAACACAATTACAGCACTCTGGTTCCACTTTAACTACTATGGCAACATCCGTGGAATGCTGAGGTTTGTAGTTTGATGAAACACAAGAACTCTGTGGCTGGAAATTCTGCCTATCCTTTCCTGAAGTTCCCCAGTTCTAGTTCCACAGAACAGAACCAAAGCAGTTTTAGTGGAATCAGAGTGCTGCAATTGGGTAGTGAAATGCTCCCTGGAGGAGCATTTCAGTATGTCCTCTCCTCTGCTTTGGCCTTAAATGGTACAGCCCATAGGAATTGATGCCACATGATTTATTGGTTGTGATAGAATTAATTCTCTAATAGAATTAGAGAACAGGTTTATTTCAGTAGCAGACAAAGAACTCAAATACAGGCTGAAACCATATACGGAAAGGAAAGGCAACTTCCCACGTTACTGTTCTAGCTCTCTAGTTTGAAGTGTATGCCAGCAAGGACCAGTACTGTTGTGCTTGGTAGAGATGAGCTCCTGAATGTAACTTGTGCACTTGTCTTTGAGGTCTAGCCACCTGACTGCTATGCATTATTTTATTTGTCTGAGTGATTCCCCAGTTAGGCAATGAAATAGTTTAGTCACTTGCTGTGCCCTGCTTGTATTGTCATGTGAAGCAATCAGCAGTGTGAAGAAGAATTTGTTCTTACCAGAAGAGTGTTCTGGTAAGAACAAATTATATAGATGTATGTACATTTCCCAGCTGGGTACAAATGTCTCAGCTCTGCCTACAGAGCTGTTTTGCTCTGTTTTGCTTCTAATAGCAGGACTCCTTGCTCCAAGTATGTTAACAGCTGCAGTTGATATGAATACAAACAGCAGATCTTTGCTGGATTAGACAAAGCTCCATCTACCCCAACAGGTGATTTCTGAGATGGCTGACTGGCTGTATGTGGATGCTAAGACATCAGCCCTTGTCTGATCCTCTGCTTCTGATAACCAGAAGTATGGGGAAGGGAGGATCGGTAAACAAAAAGTTGCAGAGTGGAATTCTAATATCAGTCTTCTTCAGGAGATGTCATTTTGTATCTTCACCACTTCTCAACTTGTTTGCACCTCATTTGCAAAGAGTATAACCCTCTTGTTAATGTCAGGTCTTTTATTGCCTTTGTAGATTCTCCATCAGCACAAAGATACTGAGAAGTTGGTAGCCTTAATCGAACTCTATAAAGAGGAGGATGAAGCTTATTTGGAACTCGTGACTGTAGCAACTGAATTCTACCAATATTTATTGCAGCCATTTAGAGATATGCGAGAACTTGCAATGTTATGCAGACTAGAGATCCTGGTAAGTCTTTGGCCACTGCTTCTACAGATCTCATGTCAAGTGCTGTAGCTTGGGGCGTAACTGTTAGAGCCAGAGTTATGTACAGCAGCCCTGTTAGGTAAACTGCCAGCACTTGTGTTTTTTTCTATTTTTTATTCAATTCACACAGGGCCAGAGGGCTCCTCTATGTTACAGGACAGCAAAAGCAGCAAAGAATAAAATCTCATTTTCTATTCATGGAATCTTAGGCCAGAAACTAGTACATGCTTCCTCTGCTTTTTGATGGTCTGCTTTTCATGGTCTGCTCTTTCAACACTTTTCATTTAAAACCAGAACCCATATAATTGATGTGTGGTCTATTCTTTCAACCCTGTGTTGACTATATGGGTTCTGGTTGTAACTGGAAAAGACTGAAAGAGCAGATTATCAAAAAGAACCCACACACTGCTTTTTCTCTCAATCAGCTGGGTGCCATCTTTTTGTTTGTCTATTTGCCTCTGCATTTTGACAGTTTCTGCTTTTCAACAGTGCTCTGGTCCCTAATGTGTTGAATAAATGGGGGTGCCTGTGTGCAGTATTTAGCCAACAGGTGGCTACTGTACAGGAAGTATGTTCTTCCCAGGCACTGACATGGGCCAAACTTTCCCACAGTAAGTCCAAATAACTCCTTTCTCTTCTGTGTTCCCTCTCAAAATGGCAATCGGAAATAATATCACAATTTTGAGAAAGACTACATAGAAAAATTAAGGTATTTTTGGATAGCGGAGTTTATGCAGGTGAGCTGGGGTAATTTCCCATACTTGGGGAATTCTCTGTGTGATTTTAAGGCAAAAACTGCCTGAACATCATGCTGATTTTTTTTTTAAAGAAGGTAGATGGCTTTGGGGACTGGTGAGAGGCTTCAGCTGCTGCAAAATTGAGGTCCAGGGGCCACATGCAACCTGCATTATGCCCAACCTGATTTAGCAGTTAGTTGCTAGGTTTAAAACTAGAGGGTCTTCCTGATAATGCACACATACAAGCTGTAAGGAAGCAGATATCTTTGCAGGACTAGGAAATGAGGAACAAAATATAGAGAACGATTTTGGAATATTCAGTGGCTCTTCCACGTTCGGGAGGGTTCAGGGCTCAGAACCCTCTGCAATCCCTCTGCCATTTCCTTCCAGGGCTCCCCCCTCCCATTCCCTTACCTCTGGCTCTGCCACACAAAAGACAAGGAAATGAGAAGGGGAGCTCCAAAGGGGAGAAAGAAGGTGCACATTTGCCCCCCCCCCATTTCCTTCCCTTTTGTCCAGGTGCTTGACTTCCTTATCTATGCCTTTGCAAGGCACACATGTGCCTCCCCCCATTCTCCCTTTCCCATTCCCTTGCAAAATACAAGGGAATGGGAAAAGGAGAATGGGGGAGGCACATGTGTGCCTTGCAAATAATCAAATTTGCAAAGGTCAAACCCACAAATGTGGAGGAAGGACTATACACACCAGATAGAAATAAGAAAGATAGAAATACATTCAAAAAGTGTGGACTTGGAGATCACAATAACAAGGCCTAAGTCACAGTGTAGATAAGAGAAGAATTGAAAGGACAACAACTTAGAAGCAAAACCCAGTTTTATAGCAGAACCTAGCAGTAGTTCTGAGGGTCCCCATCAGGAATAATAAAGGTTTAGATATTTTAGCATCTTGGCATACATGCTGGTTTCCAACAGAGTTCAAATGGTCATAGAGTTGGCCTTCCATATGCATGGGTTGTGCATCCATGGATTCAACCAACCACAGCTTGAAAATATTTTTTAAAAAATCCAAAAAGCAACTGTTTGAGTTGTTTGCAGTTTGATATAAGGCATGCCATTTTACTATGTCACTGTATATAATGGGTCTTTGGCATCCATAGATTTTGTTACCCAGAGGAGATCCTAGAACCAAACCCCAGTGAATACTGAGGGGTCACTCTGGTTTCTCCAAAGAGCCTTTGATGAACCTTAAAAGAGATAGCAACTTTAAGAAAATGTATTTTTGTAAGTATGGCCAGATTATATTAGTATGTCTGTCTAGCCCATGCTTATATCCTATGTAGTACCCCTCCCCTATTCCTTTTTCCTTCTCTTTTTAACATTTTTTTTGTAATCATAGTTTAAAAATCCAATTGAAGAAGAAAAATGGATTCCATCAGGAAGACCCAAAATGAATATTAATATTATGTTAAATTTTAATAAAATGTTATGTTTATGAAATGATAAAAATAGGTCATTCATCAGTTGTTTGAATTGTGTTGCTATTTCAGAATAGTCTATTGTGGTGTTTCTTAAACTTTTCTTTACTAGGGAACCCCTTTAAATATCTTTGGTTCCGTAGAACCCTCAAGATTTAAAACGCAAAAGTGCATCAAATATTTATTTAAAACTTCTTATCAAAGGTCATTAGATTGGGAGAGAAGGAAGAAATAAATAAATACATACTTCCTGCAGAGGTGTTGGAGGGGAAAGGAATTTTTCTCCTGCTTCTTCTCACCAGCTTACCGCTTGAGCGCATTGAATAGCAATGTGCAGGCCCTGCCTGCTGACCTGCCTACCTGCGCCTCAGGTGGGGAGGAGACAGCCTGAGCAGCCTTCGAGGCTTTGCGGACCCCCTGTGAAGACATTGCTGATCCCCAGGATTCTGCAGACCCCAGGTTAAGAACCACTACTCTATTGAATGAGTTTTGAACTTAAAACATACATTTCTAATACACTTCTTACATGGGACCAATTTAGCAATTGCAACCACAATTCAGTCCATCAGCTGACTGTTTATTGAAATTACCCTAAGAAATTCTGTAGCCATGAGAGTACCCATACCCATACCACAGGGGACTTTTTCTTTTAGTTGTGGTCCCAGCTTTCTCTTACTTTAGCTAGGACAATGTGTGGTGAATAGCTGCAATATCAGAGACACCATTCTCCCATTGAAGCACCACTGACATATCCTCTCTTGACAATGTTGGATCTGTATGCGATGAAGATGGTGAACTTTTTGTGCTGTGGTCAGAATACCCATTTTTACATGGTTTTTAAGTGGCTTCTCTTTGCAGAAATCCCTGCAGGCCAACAGGCTGGGCCCTAAAAGAGTAGAATCCTTGCAGAAGGAAGAAGAGGAATGGATGACTCAAGCTGAAGAAGCTGTGCGCTCCATCCAAGACATTACAGTCAGTTACTTCAAGGAAACTGTGACAGCCCTAGCAGGTGAGCAGTGGCAGGCAGAGAAGGCCTTCTTTTGTGAGGAATTGAGGCACCTGGCTCAAGTGGCTGATTTTAGGGAATTCTTGTTGAGGAGGGGAGATCGCTCTGACTTGGGGACGCTTGAGCTTCTGACACTTTTCATTGTGTGCAAGTTCAGTTTCAGTTCCGAGTGTTATACTGGATTGTGTCCCACATTAGCAATGTTGTGTCCCATGTTTGTGTTGATTTGAATGTTTTGTGAGCAATGTAGTAGAATGTATTGAACTGGGACCTGTTAGGTCCAGATTTTTAAATCCCCTTCGAGTCATGGAACTCTCCAGGACAGTCATTTTCTCTCAGCCTGATTTTTCCAATATCCTTTTTATGAAGAGTATTGAAAAGCTGGAAAGTATTTGAGGGCAAGTGTCCAAGATGGTAAATGGTCTGGAAACAGAGCCCTATGAGGTATGGGTTAGGCAGCTGGGTATGTTTATTTTGGAGAAGCTAAGAATGAGCAGTGACACGATAGCCATCTTTCAACACCTGAAGAAGGTGTTTCTGTTGCTGTAGAAACCAGAACACAGATTGTAGATTCAGATTACAAGAAAAGAAATTCTGCCTAAACATTAGAAAGAACTTCTTGAGAGTAAGAGCTGTTCAAGAGTGGAATGCCGTGGAGGGTGATGGGTTCTCATTTTTTGGAGGTCTGTTATAGGTTTGGGTAGCCATAATTTGCAAGCTATGTTTTCCTTCATGGCAGGGGTTGGGAGTGAATGAGACTTGTGGTCCCTCTCTTATGGTCCCTCCACATAACAATGGTTACGTGACTAGCATGGCAAGGTGGGAGGAAGAGGCAGGTAAACCATCTTGAGCTCATTGGAGAAAAAGTGAATTATAGAAAGTATGTCTTGTTATAAAGAATAACTCTGAATTTGGATTCTTGGCTTTTAATTGGTGTTCCAGTAATGTGTTCCAGTTATACTTAACAGTTAACTCTGTGAGATGGAGCAGTCCACACTGGGTCTGAGAGACATTGGACAGCCTGAAACAACCCTGTGATCCAAAAAAAAAAAAAAAAAAAAAATCATACTGAAAGTTTGTATTTTTAATTCTTGTGCTCTAGCAGCATAAGATGTTTGTATCTGTTTGTGGAGCTACTGGGACGTTGTCTAAGGTTGTTCAGTTTTCTCATTGCTTTGTTGAATAGTTAGGTCTATTTCCAATGGCACTTGGTTTTAGTCAAGAGTTTGGAAAAATTACCTTTTGGGGACTACAGCTCCCAGAATTCTTTCAGCTAGTACCTCCAGTAGCTTTGCTGACTGAGGATTCTGGGAGTTGTCCAAAAAAGTAACTCTTCCAGCTTTCATTTTAATACACGTCTGGTGTGGTCATGGTTACTGAAGAAGAGGCTCCTCAGTAAGCATTCTTAGCCATTCTTAGCAACATGGAGTTTCATCTTTCTCTCCATCTTTCTCTCTCATCTTTCTCTCTCTCCATTTTGTTTGGCTGGGGGGTGTTCTTGTGTTTTTGTTACTGACAGCAATGCAGAAGCAGATGGAGCAAGACCAGAAGCGATTTGGTCAAACTGCATGGGCATCAGCTTCTCCAAGATTAGAAAACCTGAAGTACCTCTTAGCAAAAGAGAACCTTCAGCACATGAGAGCCAAAGAGCTGTGCCTGAAACACAAAAGAGCCAACATCCGGAAGCAAGTAAGGAATCTGTTACTGCAACTCTCATGTTCTGTTCTCATTAGGCTTTGTAGATAGGATCTTTGTTCCATCCAGTGATCATTGGTCCTAAGGCCAATGGTCCTAATGATCATAAACAATACAGCAGCAATTAAATTCAGTGAGCGTAGATTCCCAGCCTCAGTACTGGAGTATTTTAGAGATGCTAATGAGTTCTGTGCTGGATTGGAATCTAACAGCCCTTGTCCTGTTTTTCAACTGCTTTTAAGTTTCATTTGTATGTTTTAAAGTTTTTAATCTTATTGAGAGTTTAATTATCTTTTAATGTTGGTCTTTTCTATGTTCTAAGTATATTGTATTTGTTTTAATCTATAATCCACCTGAAGTCCCAGTTCTGGGAAGAACATCCATCCTGACTGAAAATACCAGAAAGTCTCAGAATTTGTTCCTGTTCTTTCTTATTCTGTTCTGAAGATCCATGCATATTCTGTTTATCCCAGATATATTTTATTTCAGTTCCTAAACTTTTTATACCAGCTTTCCAGGTCAGTTTGTTTTAACCTGGTATAAAATTGGAAAAAACAAGAACAAAACCTCAAACTTTTCAGTCTGCTTGGATGTTCCCTAAACAAACTTAACAACAACAACAGCAACAACAAACTATAAAGATATGGGATCATAGCTCAATGATAGGATGCATATTTCACATACAGAAGGTCCCAGATTCAGTCCTGGATTTCTACTTTATCTCCAATATGAAAAATGACACATAGCGTTTCAAATAATGGGGAAGATGTATCTCAGCCTAAGATATTAGCAGTGTAGTGCCAGATAGAATCAACAAGACTAATGGATGAGTAGATGAGTAGAGAAATAGTTGCCCTGGTGTAAAGCACCCTCCAAGATAATCTTCAGTTAATTGATGGAAGGCTTGAGAGTGGGTTCCCAGGCTGTCTCAAATGTTAAATTCATAAGAATTGCTGTCTTGAATCAGACCTCTAGCCACCATTTTGTTTTCACACTGGCCAGTAAGATGCTAGTGGTAAACCCACAGTATGACATGAGTGCAGTAGCACCCTTCCTCTCTTCAAGAGATGTTGTTGAGCAGCTGTCATGTACTGTACCCATATGCCACAAAGTTCACTCAGAGATAGGCAGTAGCATTATTTGTATAGATATGAGCAGCAGAGCACACTTTCATCAAAGTTGTTGAGACTGAAGCACACATGGAGCTCATATGTTTTTATATGTAAACATTCTAAATGTTAGGTACACAAAGCCATGATTGGCAAAGGCACAAAGACATGATTGGCGAAGACCATAAATCCATGCATCACACCACTTGCCAGACAATTCCCAGACCTATGTCTGTTTTCCACTTCTCTCTATCATTGACCAGTTTGACTCAGGCACATATTTCCTGCTCCTTATCTCACAGACACCAGGTTCTCAAAACACTGTGGCTCTTCAGGCAACACTTTCATTTTTGCCTGTATCTGTTCTTTCTTCCCTCACACTGGATACATGGTAGCAATAGGCAATTGAGAAATTAGCAGTTGATACCATATAACAAATCCAAGCAAGCCCAAGCACAGATACATTGTTGCACTAAATCAATTAACACGTGATACTTTGTAGCAATTATATTCATACTTAGTAGAGATACATAGCATCTACTTCTACAGTGGTTAAAATACATTGGTTCAATACGCATCCAACAGATCTACCTCATTTCTCATGGCGGGAGCTACACATCCTGACATCTTGCCCCCTTGTAGCTTTACCCCACCCTGTTTTATGAGGATAAGCCAAGTAAAGCATCTTGATTAATTAATTAAAGCATCCTTTCACTGGCAGGTAGATGTTTCCAATAGACTAAATATGGAAGTCGAACCCTGTGCTTTCTCAAATCCAAAATGTTATATATTTCAAAATGTTGATCTTGCCCCACCATGATGGGAGGGAGAGGTGGCTCCAACCCCAGTCACCATTCATCTGGCTCTGTCATTGGTTTGAGTAAGCTGAAATAAACCACGGGATGGATTTGCTTATGAGATATAGGCAGTTCCAACTCTGCTATAACTGTATTAATCATTCTGCAAACCTTGAATGGTACCATGTACTTCAGGCCCAGTTTTTTGGACAGCTGTGCGCTTAAGTGCTTAAGGAACTTTGTGGACAAATATACTCTGCTTCCTGGCTTGATGTCCCACTCCTGGCCCTGTTTACAATTTGCTTGATTTTTGTACGTGGCTTTGGCATAATCTAGAGCAGATATAATGGCTGGCCACACACCTTTGACCTTGTTTGGCCCAATTGTCTGCTGGTTGGGGGTTAGCCTGGATGACCTCTTGGGGTGTCAAATTTGCCTGTAAACAATTTCAAATGGGGCATGCCTTGTGCTTTGATGCATGGCATTGTTGTATGCCATTTCTGCAAAGGAAGCAAACTGTCCTAATCATTTTGCTGGTGGCAGTGCAAATACTGTTCTAGCACCTGATTCACCCTCTCTGTTTGGCCATTAGTTTTGGGGCAGTGAGTTGTGCTCATCCCTTGTTCTATCCCCTAAAATCTCAAAAATGCTTTCTAAAATTGGGATGTTAATTGGGTGCCTTGATCTATGCTTGTTTATAAGGGCACCCTGTGCAATTAGTATACTTGCTGTAGGAACATCTTTGTCAGTTGTGTAGCTGTGGGCAACTATTTGCGAGGCACAAAATTTACCTGCTTAGAAAACAAGTACTGGAAGTGATAGTCTTTCTGTCTAGTATCCATTGCTAGGTTTGTCTTTCTTGAATTTTTCTAAAACTCTTATTGAAACCATCCAAGTTGGTGAACTCTAAAAATGGGGGAGAGACTTGCCACAAAATGAAAGGCCAGCAATTTCAACAAGACATACCATTTCTAGGGATGTGTTGTGATCTGTATTATTCAATGTGTGCAGTGTAATATTTCAGAGATTAAAACAAAGAGAGATTGTGAAGACTTCCAAAAGGATCTCTCCAAACTCCAAGTGGGCAAATGCTATTCAGTGTAAGCAAGTATAATGTGATACACAATGCAACAATAAATAAATAATAATAAAAATCCCACCTTCTTGGGTATGCCATTAAAGGTCCAAATTTATGGTAACTGACAAAGAGAGAGATTTATAGGTTTATGTCTTCTCTGACTGGTTGTTACTGTCCAAGGTCTTGGGGAGATATCTTTCCATCACTGGCTATCTGATCCCCTCAACATTTTTTTGTTAGATGGTAAAATGTCAGGAATTAATTCTGGGACCTACTGGATGCAAAACACGTGCTCTCTCCTGAGTTACAACTGTGCTGTAAATACTTTGTCTGTGTGAAGGAAGCATTCCCAGAACATCCCTTATATGTTCAGCTTTTTTTTACATCATGTTGTGATAGGAAGTCCTAAATTGTCAAAGACCACTATGCTTTTAGTGACATTGCAAGCATTAAGTCTGCCTTATGTTTTTTTTTTCTTTTTGGTCAAAGCCATCCCAGGTCTCACTGTTGTGCTATAGTAATCCCATTGCCATTTCATTGCTGGTGGAGAAGGGAGGGAATTGAAGAAGGAACTGGCCGTGTCCCTGTAGCCAGATGCAGATTGATGACATTGTCTACTGAGAGCTCTGGAGGATCCCAGGGGATTTCAGTGGAAGATGCCCTGGGTCTGTACCTGGCTATGGGGACATAGGCAGACACTTCTTCGATTCTCCTTCTCCCATGGCCATGGGGGTGCTATCAAAGCATAACAGTGATTTCTGGAGGTAATGATGAGCTGCCTGTAGTGTAGTTCCATGTATGGAACTCTTATGCTATACTTGACAATATAGAATCTTAGTCAAGGGGTCCAAGGCAACCTTTTGTACATCTTGTGGCTACCATAATGCTTCCTACCTCATTGGATAACCCACAGATGGAGACCCTGGATGAGCAAGAAAACGACATGGCTCAAGTTGGGGAGCTGGAAATAGAGTATTATGAAACCCAGCTGGAGCTGTTTGAGGTGCAGTTTGAGATTTTGAAGAATGAAGAACTACTGCTTATTGCTCAATTGGAGACATTAAGGAGGCAGATGAAAGGTAGGGATGCAAAGCCAGGATGGGATGGCCTATTTCTTTATTCCAGTGATGAGGATCCTTTTTCTTTTCTGTTACCCTTGCATGGTAGTCAAACAGGCACTGCATACTGGAAATAAGCAGGGCTGAAGCCAGCAGTGAGAAGGGCCATCCGTTTTCCTTATTTTCTCTCACATCTTTCGTCTTTATCTTTCCCTCTCTTCCAACTGTTTGCCACCCAGACACAGGAAGGAAAAGACAGGTTGCTCTTTCCAGAGATCTGGACTACTCAATTGTACAACTAGGATGAATTCAGCTCATTCAGTAACTGTCTGAACTTTGACCAAAAGCTGCAGATTACTACCCTTGTTGCATTTTGATGGAGCCCTCTACTTCTGGTATAGGCCAGGATGGAGCTATGGACCTCCAGACAGAGGAGGAGCATATAGATAAATACTAGCTACTTAGGAGTAACAATGGGACCGGACCAGACCTCCCCCTTCTTTTTGTCCTGCTGAGATGCCTTCCTAGAGGCATCTCTGGCAAACTAGGTATATAGGGGTGGATAGGCTTACTGGATTGATACTTGGTTTGCAAACTGGCATTTGCTCATGTTCTCAGCTCTGCAGCAGCATGGAGCTCCCCCTAGTGTAGGGCAGACACACTTGGACTTATTAGCTGTGGGATCTTGCTAGACTGTCATGTTAGGAATAATTACATAATCCAGGCACACCCAGGGCAGAGATGCAGTAGAATTATCATTTTTTAAAATGTTTTTTAAAGTCTTTAATTTATTGTTAGAAGCCACCATGGGTCCTACTCTGGGAGAAAAGCAGCATAGAAATGCAATAAATAAATAAATAAATACATAAATACATAAAATTAACATCTGCCATTTCATCCTCCCACCCAACTGTTGGTTAATTATTTATTTATTTAGCTTATTTTATTTATTTAGATTATTTATTTATTTAAGGCATAAATACAGACAATTTCTTAAACGCATCTTTGTGACTCTTGTATACATGCTGCAAATACCAAAGAAATTAAATCAATGGTAACTAAAGTTACCTTTCTTCTGAACAAGTTGCATACTTTTTGCTCAGTTGTAAATAAAATATTTCTTTCCTCCATTTTCTTTAAGTTTCTTATAACATGTAGTTTGACCCCCTCCCCCATTTTCAAATCTTTGCATCCAAATTTTTGCTTTCTTTTTAGGGGAATTCAGTTCCTTAACATCAAATGTAAAGATTTCTGGTTTGTTGCTATGTTTATTATGATTTTGTATAACTGCAATTGTGAACTTAGGAAGGAACGAAGTGTATAACGGAAAACCAAAGAAATGAGAGAGGCAAACAGAGGAAAATTAAAAATATAATTACATGCTAGAATGTTATTCTGTATTTCTTATTGTTATTGTTCTTTGCTGTTCATTTGCCTGAGTCTGAATTAGATTTTAATTGTTGCATGTTAATTAGTCTTGCGTGATTTCAGTTAATTGCCACTTATTTCTCATAAACAGATTTAACTTACAAAGGAATTCCCCATCCACATCTTGCATTCCATCCTCAAAAATATTGGTTCTCTCTTTTCCCTTTCCAAATAAATTTTGATAAATCTTTTCCCTATTGCTTTACAAGGTTGGGTGTTTGGGATATGAGGTACATTTTGGAATAAGAACATCATTTTTGGTAATATATTTTTATTGTTGCTGTTCACCCCAGAAATGCAAGATCCTATTTATTCCACAATTTGATTCCAAGTCTTCTTACAATTATCATATAATTCTGAATTATTTATTGTTATTGTTATGCCTAAGGATTTGATTTTTTTTCTTACTTTAAAATTAGATAAAGAAGTTCTCGTTATTCTGTTTTTGTCATATTTTTAGTGATTATTATTGTCTTGTCTTTATTAATTCTTGGGATGGCTGGAGGATCAATCCACTATGCATGGGTTTGATCCCTTGCGCCAGCCAATGCAGGAGCTTTCTACATTCTGTTCAGTTTTTTTCTGTTAGGTCCCTTGCCCTATCTGGCCATATTTTTATTCTTCTGTGTACCAGCCAGATGTGTTTTCTCCCTATCTGGCATATAGATAATACTTAGTTAGAAATGGAGCAGGAAAGGGATTTGTTAGAGAAAAAGAAAAAGACAACAAAGAAAGAGGAAGAAGCAGTGAGCTGAGAGAAGGTTAAGAATGATTTTGTCTTGGACACTGCTGGCAAGCTTTGGATGATGAAAAGCGTGATACTGTCCAGAAGACTGCAACACAGCAGGTCTCGGATGATGAAAGGCATGGATCCATCCAAAAGACTGCTCTACAGCGGGTCCTTAATGATGGCAAAACATCTGAATTAAGACAGACTTTCATGAGCTCAAGTAAAAAGGAACCAGATGAAGTAAAAATTGCTGGTGGTCAGAAACAGGAGACCGATGAAAATTAGAAGGTAAAAGAGTCACTGAAAGTAAGTACAGATAAGAGGAAAAGGAAAGGGGAGGAATCAGAAAGAACTGGAAATAAAAACTGCCTAAGATTGTAGCAACTGTTTCTAAGCTCACTGTTGCAGCTTCTGGACACCATCTAGAAAATGACAGTTCTGAGATGGCTCTGATGCCTTCTGGATGCCATGCAGAAGCACAAGCACAAAGCACAGGGGGTGGAGCTATGATGTGCATGGGCAATGTCACCGCCCCAGTAGCGTCCAGGCAGGGTGATACAGGGAGGTCTGCTACATGTGCAGATGAAGCAGTGCACACAGATGAACCTAATATACCACTGTTGAATCTGATGAAAATGATCCCTGAGTTTAAAAATTATTCACAGAAAATGTTTGTAGATGTGCCAGTTGGGAAGCAGTTAATATCAAAAGAAGCAGACCACAAAGTGGAACAACTGGGTCTGTAGTAATAAAGGCAAGGACACAGCCAAGAGAGGAGACATGCTCAGATATAAATCAATTAGTATAGGTGGCAGTTCAATCACATGTACAGAGTTTATTAAGTCCCTAAACACCACTGATGAATTTTAGTATGAATGATTTACAGTTCTAAATAGCTTTGTTCAATATGATGAATTTTTGGAAGAATCCCAGTGTTCTAAATCAGTATAATCAAAGGAATTTAGCAACAAATGATCAATTAAATGTAAGCAACTCTACTTGTGATAGAAATAGTATGGAAGTGATACAGGGAAATAATGAGTGAAATGTACTTTTCCCCCTGTAAATTATTCATTTTCATTTTCATTTGTTTTATATTTTCTGTTACCATTTCTAGTTTTTGTCGAAATCCTTCTAGTTCTTTTTTCGGTTCTGTTTTGATTTTCCTTGTGTCTTTGAGATCTTCTGTTCAATCCGCTCTCCGTCTTTTGATCTTTTAAAGTATAAATAAATTAGTATCTGATGTGTTCTGCAACTCCAAAGAAGATCACCTTTGTGTTTGGGCTTGTGTTTGCACAATAGCTCTTCTAGTGCCTGCAGCTATGCCTAGCATTAACTAACTTTCTATAACTTCTACAAACATTCTTTAAATGCCTATAGATTATCAGCTTGAGATTAATCCCAAATTAACCTGGTCTTAAATCTACTAGATGATTGAATTAACTTATTAACCAAAACAGCATCGCTTTTTCAAGAGAACTATGAAAAGACTTGGAAGGAAATTAGTTCAGAATTGGAAAGGTGGAAGAAATTAAAATTATCCTTATTGGGAAGAATATTGGCCATCAACATGAATATTCTTTCCAAAATGCTTTTTTTCATTCTAGAAAATACCAATTATAGGTAGTGACAATCCCTTTAAGAAATGGGATAAAGACTTATCTAAGTTTATATGGCAAAATAAAAGACCAAGAATCAGGTGGAAGGTTCTGTAAGATGAGAAAGAATGCAGAGGACTGGGTTTGCCAAATTTGAAGTTATGTTTCACTGCATGTGAGGGTCTGGCTGAGAGAATGGATTGTATTGAAAAATCACAAATTGTTACAACTTGAAGGCCTGAAATATGGGTGGCACACATATATGTGGAACACCACTGATAAGAAAAAAGTTCAATACACGTGTTATATTTTATTAAGAATTTGGAAGAAAATCAGCTTTATTAAGAATTTGGAAGAAATATAAAAACATCTTACGTAACAAAACACCATTATGGATCTCAACGGAAGAAGCCTTTTTGAAAACTCAAAAGAAACTCAGATTGGTTGACTTACAGGGATCTACGTTATACACAAAATCAACAATATAAAATTAAACAGTTAGAAGAACTGAAGAATCGAGGATGGTGTTTAGATTGGTTTAGATACAGTCAACTAAAAGGAAAATTTTTAAACGACAAGAAGATGAATGGATTTGAAAGAGAGACTTCACAATTAGAAATAAAGCTCTGTAGAGCAGAAGACCGCTTTATTGCCAAAATGTATAAAATGATTTTTGAAATTGACATAGAGCCTGAAGTGATTAAAAACAACATGATAAGATGGACAGAAGACATTGGACATGCAATTGACTTAGAAAAATGGGAATGACTGTGGACTAAAAGGCTAAAAGATGTTCTTTGTTATGATTTAAAAGAAAATGTGTACAAAATTATTTTCAGGTGGCATTTAAGTCCAGCAAAAATATCTAAGATTTCTCAAAACTCTGGAAAATTTTTGCTGGAAATGTGAAGAATAAATAGGTACTATACATGGTGGACATACTCTTGTGCTAAATTTTTTGGAAGGAGTTTCAAAAACGGTTACAGCAAATCTTTAAAAATAAGATGCAATTAACACCTGAATTAGTGCTGTTGGGAATACCTAATTCTGCAATTATAAAGTGCTGCATTACATGATAATTGCAGCGAGAACATTATATGCCCTAAAATGGAAAAGCCTAGACATTCCAACTAAAGAAACATGGATTTCAAAAATATTAGACACTGTAGAAATGGACAAACTTTCAGTGAATTTGAAAGGAAGAACAAATTCAGAAAGACTGGGAGCCTCTATTGGAATTTTTGGAAGAGGAAGAAGGGATTAGACTGTCAGGAGGATTCACAGTTTAAAATTATAGCAAAATGTAATGTAAAAGGAAATGGGAAACATTTATGGATTTAGTCACTTATGTCTTTAAAAAGGAGAAAAGAGAGAAGGAAAAAGATGACAAAAACAATAGGTTAGCTAATATAAGTACTTTTGATTGTTAAATTTGGATATAGAAAATTAAATGAAGATGAAAAACAAATAGTGTAATGTATTACTAGGTCAAAGGTGGTGGGGAAGTCAAGGAGAAGATACATAGAGATAGAATAAGAGTTCCAAAAACTCTTATGATAAATAATGGAATTTAGGCTGTTCATTAAAATGTAAATTTAATAGCAATAAGATTAGATGGAAAATGTACAAATCAGATACCTGGGACATTGCATACTGTATTGTATATTTTTTTCTATTCTAAAAGGTATATACATTCTTGTATAAAAATGGAAATATTGGTACAGCTAATAAAAATATCTGGAAAAAATTAACTTATTAAATTATTTGACAGTATAGGATATTTCCTCCAGTCAAAATTAATATGAATCAAATAATATATGTTAGTAATTCTGAATACTCATTCAAAATCTTTCAGTGATTTCAGTAACTTTTTTATAACTAATAACTGCAAATATAGTATATTTTACTTAATGTTCAATACTGTACTATTCCATTCTATGGATATAATATATCTTAGTTGCTATTCAATTCAAGCTCTTTTTAAATAACTTACTAAAACTGGAGACTCTTTTTGTCAGCAGGTGGCAGCATTTCATTGCCAAAGAGGAAATAGATTTCTGATGAAAAATACTGGAAACAAGGAATTAAAGATTAAGCTTAGCTGAAAGAGAAAAGTAGAAAAGGAATTCTCTTCTTTAACCTTGAACCTTTTATGCTGTCATAGAGGACTTGAAAGCTTAAAGCAGCCTCTTGCATCTCTAGCAGCTGTGCTCCCTTCGTCTTTTAAATTGAAACAACTAAGGAAACCCAGTCAAAGTTGACTCTTTCACTCAAGATTGGAATTTCCTTTTTTTAAATATATATTTTATTGAATATATAAAACAAAGAAAAAACAAAAAAGAAAAAAACAATATACAATAACAATACATACAAATACCCAACAGAAACAAATATAAAAAAATTAGCAATACAGTAAACAAAATTTCCTGTTAATATAAATTAGTTATTCCTCATTCATCAGTTGTAGTGCCTAATGGAAAATGAAATAAGGGAATACTATATACAGCAGACTAATTACAGATTAAACAATACAACAATTTTATGAAGTATTCTATTACTGTAATAATCCTGTATAAATATTAATTGATATTAACTCTATAATATTACTCTGTATTACTCTGTAATATTATGCCTCAAATATAGGTTGATCTTCAAAACTTCTGTTCTTGTGCAATTGTAATTCTTCCATCTTATCCCATCGATAGATCTTCTTTAGTTTAGTAATCAGCTATATTAAAGGAGTGTCTTTGTTAATGTATCTAATTTTTCAAATCCTTTTTGCCGCTTCTATTTTTATAAATAGTCACTGTTGAAGTCTTTTGCGCACTTGCTTCTGACGTTTCTGTTATTACATCTGCTTGTTATTTATAATCTGTTTGTACAATTTCAGTCCACTGTAGTCCTTGTGCAGTCTTTTTTCTTTTCTCCCTTGTATTTTCTTTCTTTTAACTTCATAGATGCATAGATTCATGATCGTGCTGTTATTTGTTGTTTTTAAGTTAGACAGTAACCCTTAGCTGTTTTTCCCCCCACAATCTCCTCTCTTGCTTTAACTCTCAGCTGCTATTCTGTTTAGTTTTGAAGCTTTTAGCTCCGTTCTCTGATCTCCTCTCTTTCCATCTCAACAAATTCTTTTGTTTAAAATGTATTGGCAATTTCTTGCAGTCTTCTGTCACACCATCTCTTAACTTTCTAACTATCCCTTAACTACTTTTTAAAGCTTAATTCTATCTCCGCATTGGTATTTCTTAGTATAGACAATTTTGCAGCTGTCAAGAATATCCAATTTTTAAGGTACGTATGTTTTGTATTGGAAAAGCTTAGTTTCTTAGTCTTTTTAATCCCTTGTAGCCTTTATTTCAGACCTTGCTTGTTTGACTCGAAGAAAGACACAATTAAGCATGTAGCAGTATAATTTAAATCTATTATTGCAAAGATTGTATTGCCCAAGGTCTTCCTTTCCCAGTCACTGATGAGTTTGCTTACTGTTGTTAGTCACAATTATTTAAAGCCCATATCTTTCTTCAATTAAAATAGTGGTGGCAGTGTTTGGCCAAAATCAGACTTTAATAATGAAGTTACAGTGGTTGGCCCCATCCATGCTCTGGCTTTAAATTCAATCCTTCTCTGGCCACTGGAACTGAGTCCCTTTCAAACCTCCTCTGAGCCCCCTTTACTAAGGGGGCAATTTGTCCTGCCAAACATGGTAAAAGCAGGCACTCAGCTTGCCTAGAAGGCTGTCTTTCATACAGCTCAGCAAGAAGCAGCTGGTCACATTGCCAGTGCCACCCCTCCCAAAAAATCAGATGGAAAAATCTTAAAGAGATGAAAGAAAGAGGAAGAACAGGCTTTCTAGGTTATGCAGGTTGTCTGCACTGGATGATTGATTGGGTAACTCTGAGAAATAAAAGATTACTAAAATTAGAAGGTCCTGATTCGATCTTCAGTTGTTATATATACATATGGTATGACAAATCAAGAGTAAATAAAAATTTTAATGAATAATTACCTTAGGAAATCACTCCTAAAAATTTGGCTGAAATTTAAGAAGATGCTCTACTCAAAAATCATTATGGGCCTCTCCCCATGAAGCCTACTACAGAATAGAAAAGCTGCAGTTAAACAGATGGCTCACCTATAAAGACATTTTAAATCTAGAAGGAGAGGTAATAAGGTCTCTTATTACCTAAAGAAGAATTAGATTCTTACAGTTCCCACTGGCTCCCACACAGACAATTAGCAGAAAAGTTTAAAATGGATGAGAAATTGGATGGGATAGAACCTAAAGAAAAAGAATTTGATAAATTACTAAACTCAGATGCAAATCATGTTATAGGGAAAATTTCCAAAATATTACTGAAATTAGACCTAAAACAAGAAATCATTAAAGATAACATGATTAGATGTTCTCAAAATATAGATTGTCCAATCCAAACATACTAAATAGAGTAGACATAAAGACAAGAACAGAATATTGAAGAATTATACTGTACATGATTTTGGCAGTAGGATTAACTTTTGGACAAAAGTAGACAGAAGCAAGTATCCCAACTGTTGAAGACTGACTGATTAAATTATGTGAATTGGTAGAACTGGATAAATTAACAGTTTTGCTATCTGAAAAAAACTACTCAAAGATTCAAAGAAGACTGGAAAATGCTTTTACTTTCATGGGAAGCTAGATGAGTAAAATTAACTGTATGGCTGGAAGACTAAACTCCAAGAAATAAATAATAATTATGGACAGATTAAAATTGAAACATATTTTATTGTAGCGAGAAGAAAATACATATTTCAAAAGATAGATTAGACTATATATAAGGAAGCTCCTGACACTGAGGGAGAAGGAAGGCTTTTTTCCCCTTTTTGATTTATATTTCTCTCATTTAACGATTGTTCCGCTAATATTTATGTTTTATTTTTATGTTGCTTGTGGAAAACAAAGCAAAAGATAATAGCTGTTATTCTGTTCTTTTAAATTTTATAAAAATATTTTTTAAAAAAATGGTTCTCTTTTTAAAAATCTGTTACAATCCCACTTACCACTCCTTCAAAAATTATTTTTTGTATACAGTAGCCTCTCCACATTCATGAGGTTAAGGACATAGAACTCTCATGAAAGTGGAAAAACCACAAATAACCCCCCTGCGATTCCCTTTCCATTCCCCTCTGGAGCGTCCTCCCTCCTAGTCCTTTGCCTCTGGCCTCTGTGTTGGGTGGGGGAAGAATAAAAACAACCTAAAAGGCTTACCAGTACTTTCCCCTCAGACAGAGACTAGACTTCTAATTACTTCTCATGACCATCTTGAAGAAGGAGCACCTGACCAATCAGCAGCATAATGTGCAACCACATGGCATAGAGGCCATGCCTTTGGCAGTGGGAGGAGGTTTGCTCACCCAAAGGGCAAAAACATCCATTTTTAAACACAAGCCTTGGGGAATGCAAGGGATAGAAAGAGGAAAAGGGGTGGGGGAAAGGTAACCATGTGCCTTGGAATAATAAAATTCACAAAGGTCAAACGTATGAACATGGAGGGGCTACTGTACTTTATGTACCTAAACTTTATCCCCTTCCTTAGAGATTCAAGATGAAGTAATTTATTATGACACATGTGAAACTTCTGATGAGCTAGAAACCTCTGAACAAGCTCTGGAAGAAACACACATGCCTTCCTCTGAAATGGCTCAGCTGAGACAGAAGATCCAGCAACTAGAGACAAAACGTGGGATTATCTGCTCAAGGAGAGCCTATCTCAGGAATAAAAAGGTAAAACAATAGAAAAGTTGTGTGGCTGTTGATGTAACATGTAATTGTACCTTCCATGCAAACATGGTAAACATGAAGAAGAGGCATGCACAACTCCATCATGCCTAGGCGCAGAAGCAGATGAAAGGCCCTCATTCCATCCCAGTTGCCACTGCCCTGGCTTCAGAAGGAGAGAAGCAGAGGCAATGTCTGCTGGACTTCATTGCCTTCCCCACTACCATCCCCTTTTCCTTTTGTGTCCTGTTTTAAATAGATTGGAAGCCTGAGGGTAGTGAATTGCTTTGTTTGTCTTTTACTTGTAAAGCACCAGGTACATCTATGGAAAGGTGCGTGAGGCACAAAGCTCAGGATACCAAGGATTTCAGTGGGGTTTTCTTTTCTGTTTCTTTGTTCATTTTTTAAAAATGGGGTTCTAGTCCTTATTGCTGCTAATATGCTTTGCCTTTTTTTTTCCTGCAAGGATCAGTGTGAAGAGAGCCGGCGTCTCAGGCTTCAGAAGGCAGAGGAGAGTGTTCGGCATTTCCAGCAACATCACAGCATCCAGATTGTGAGTATTAAGAAAATGCAAGGCTGGAGGATGAGGTGGGAAGCATTTCATATGTGATTATTTAGATTTGAGCGCAACATGTATAAGGCATAGTTCCATGCAATCTCAAATGCAAAATTCAAGCTCATGAAGATCTTTTACTTAAATAGAAGTTTACAGCCCGTACCATGGGAAAGAATACATTCAGAAGTGTGTGGGCAATTTGCTTGCCAAGATCTCAAAACAGGAGTGGTAATGGTGAATAAACCAGATTTCTTTTGGTTGTACTGGAACATTGGGCCCCATGTAGCACTCTCCCTTCCCCAAGTCTAGCAAAACCAGAATAAAACCAGAATCATTTTGGTTTTAAAGAATGGGATGAATTACGCAAAATGAGATGTGTACATTTGCCAACAAACCTAGAAGTTAGGAATACAAAGTATTGTGTATCTTTTGAGGAAGTGGAATTATATATAATGAATTATTGTCTGAAATAAATTTTTTATGTTCACTTTATGTTTATGTTGAACCATGTCAAAAGTCATTTATAACAAAATGTTTAAAACTATAATAAACATACAAATTTTACATACAAAATAGTTTGGACCAGGTACCAACGCTTGTGTACAAAAGTCATGAAACTTGAAACCCATGCAAGGGCACTTGATGAGGATACCTAGAGGTCTCAGGGTGTTGAAGGACCTGGGTATGTTTCCTCATGATGAAACACTTAAACAGAGATGGTATGGCATGTGCTCCATGGACCTAATGATCTTGCTTATTGAAACCGCAAAACAGGAGATAAAGAGGTTAAGTTCAGAAACTGAACAGATGAAAGATGAGTTACAACAGAAACTGGGGGACAGGACATTTAATGATAAGGCTGCTGGTCTTGACGTAGATTTAAAGCAACAGTTTGAAGAACCTAAAGAACTGAAATTTTGTAAATTCTAAAGAGACCTTAGGGATTATGAGGAGAACAAAGTATATAATTGGACAGAAAGGAGGAGTGGGAGCATTAGAAAAAAAATCTGTGTCCTTCGATGTCCCACCAGACACCAGTTATGAAAGAGAAGAAAGTGTTATTACCAGTGATAGCAGTTTTCAATCTAGAGACATGGAATTAAAATTGTTTAGAAATAATAACAGATCTTTTTTAAACTCAGGAAAGGGAAAAATCTATGGGAAAAGAAACAGACCAACAGACAACTCCTTATCAGATTGAAGGAAATTACCCCAAACCAGATGGCGGTCAATTTATCACATTATACACTTTCAAAATTAGAAATTCAGGTACTACAGAAAAGTAATAATTCATTCCCACTCCAAGATATGATTCATTTAGAACAATGATTGAAATACATGTTTAAAAACATCAGATTATCAGATTTCTTTAAGGATAGTAATGGGCCACTTGAATGTCATTTGCAAGAATTTAAACCTAAATCACTATTCAAACCCAATAACCAATAATCCCAATATTAAAGTTTTTCAAAGTATGGTCATAAGGGAGATACAACAACTTTATGAGTATAACCCCCATGTTTGGCACAATTTAACAAGAGCAGAAAGGGAGGCCTTGAATTCTTTGAGGAGTAGAAATGACATTATCATCAAACCAGCTGATAAAGGGGGAGCATTAGTAATTTTGGACAGAGGGGACTACATAGCAGAGGCAAATAGGCAATTTAATAATCCAGCCCATTACAAATTATGTGAGACTAACCCCACTACTATAATTAAAAGAGAGATCGTCAAGATTTTGAATGAAGCTTTACTTATGAGATATATTTCTAAATCCACTTATCATTATCTTTTAGAATTGGAAGAATGCATTCCTCAATTTTACCTTCTTCCCAAAATCTGTAAAGGCACTAATCCAGTCCCTGGATGCCCCATTGTTTCTGGATGTGGATCCATTTTTGAACCCCTGTCTTCTTACATTGATTCCTTTTTAAAACCACTCATCTCCTGTATTGAATCATACATTAAGGATACAACACACTTTCTAAATTTAATTGCAACAATAGAAATGAACTCCCCATCTTACATTTTAGTGACTCTGGATGTCAACTCATTATATACCAATATACCACAGAGGGAAGCCATAAACATTATAGAGAGAACTGAGAGAAAACTTTTCGGCCCCTCCGACTAATTTTCTCAGCTCATTAGTTGAGATTGTATTAACCAAAAACTATTTTCAGTTCATGGGGAGATACTGCTGGCAGACATCAGTTACTGCTATGGGATGCAAGTTTGCCCCTGAGTTTGCCAACATATATATGGATTGGTTTGAACAATTACACATTTTGAATGCAAATAATCCATACAGCTGTTTAAAAAGATTTTTAGATAAGTTTTTTTTATTTGGGAAGGTAGTGAGGCAGAGCTTCTGGAATTTGCTGATTATCTTAACTCCATACATGAGAGCATCAAATTTGACATCTCATTTGATTACAATAAAATTCATTTTCTAGATGTTGAAAAAAGTGTGGTGAGTTTAGTCACAGATACATATAGAAAACCCACTGATGTTAATTCTTTCCTTAGTCATGATAGTTTCCATTCTTTACACCTTAAGAGGAATTCACCCTACTCCCAGATGTTAAGAATTAAGCGCAATTGCAGTTCCCTCAACTCCTTCTTTAAACAGGCCCATATTTTGAAGCTACAGTTCCTACACAGGTGATACCCACTCCAAATAATAAAACAAGCCATGGATATAGCAGCTAATGTCAATAGGAGAGATCTGCTTGTTAAAGAGGAAGGAAATAAAAAGATTACAGGGAATAGCATGGTTATTACATTAACTCATGGTATAAATACTAGCAGAATCAGAAACATCATCCTCAAATACTGGTTCTTGTTACAAGATGTAGGCAAGCCCCTTTATTTGCATATAAAAGAGCTCCAAACCTCAGAGACATGCTAGTACGTACCAGCATTGGAAGTCCCAGTACATCCACTAATAGTATCACTGGGAGTGTAAAAACTTAGGGACAATTTCCTTGTGGCCATTGCAGTGTTTGCAGCCATTGCTGCAAACTGAGATCCTTTGAAAATCCCATAACTCATAAGGAGTACTATTTAAAAACATATTCAATTGTAATTCTCAAGGGGTTGTTTATATCATTCAGTGTCTGTGTAAGCTGCAATATGTGGGAATGACGACAAGAAAAATTAGGATCAGGATCATTGACCTCACAGTTGTATTGAACATAGAAGAATGCATGCACCACTAGTAAAGCACTTTGTAGAACATCAACATGACATCAAAGACATTAACTTTGGTGTGTTGAACAGGTTCCTATCCACAATAAGGAAGGATGTAAGAGATTTTAAAAAAAGGGAAACCTTTTGGATACATGAACTAGATGTACTGGTTGAAAAAAGTGGGGTGAGTTTAGTCAATTTCATCATTAATGGGTCTTAATGATGAAATTGACTGGCTAACTATTACACAGAAAATTTAGTTTCCCTGTCTATGATGTCTTTTAGACACTGTTAATATGGATGATAGTTAAAGGGAATATCAGCCTGAGAGTTTGCTTTATCCTGATCCCCTGTTATGAGAAATACTCCTGTGGCCGTTGTTTTATTTGCGAACAGTATAATTTATACGGCTTTGGTAAGCGTTGCATTACGAATCATTACATTAATTTGATGAGTTTGTGCAACAAATGGTTTAATGTGACTGGATATTTTGACACAAGTATGTAAGTTTTTGCAATGATGTTACCTTGCTGAAATAGTTTTAATTAACTGCAGTGGGTGGGCTAGTGGTGCTATTTAAACCAGACTCTGGGTAAGAGAGATGATATCACTGAAGGAGTGTAGGAGGGTTCTTTCTCTTCTCAACAGCTGCACAATTTATTTCTGGTAAGTGTTTGCCTTATTACTTTATCATTTTAGATTAACGTTTTTGCCAAGAACTGTACCATATGGGTTTTTTTGTGTACAAAGGGAGGCATAAGAAATTTGAAGAAAAATCCTGCCACTGAAGAAGACGGTAACATCGAAATGCGTCTGGCAGTTGGCTGTTTGGTGGAATACTAACTAATAGGAACACCAAGTCTTTTTCCTCCTTACCAGAAGCTATCTCACTAGAGTTTTACAAACATTGGACCATCTACAGGACTATGGCTGTTTAATTATGCTGTTGGACTACCCAGCCAAGTAGCCAACATTGTTTTTCCTCCTACTGGAAGTTGTCAAGTAATTATTTGATGATATTAGCCTTGCCCTTTTATATCACTTAAGGTTTTATTGTAAATTTTGTATGTTTATTATGGTTTTAAACATTTTGTTATAAATGACTTTTGATGTGGTTCACTAAGTGAACAGTTAATGCATAAAAAAATTATTTCAGACAATAATTCATTATATATAATTCCACTTCCTCAAAAGATACACAATACTTTCCATTCCTAACTTCTAGGTTTGTTGGTATTTGGTATTAGTTAGGAGATAGTTCCCCTTTTCCCTTTGATGTGTACATTTGCCCTATTTACATAATTGGATCAGGTTGTAGCTTTCCACTTTTCTAGGTGAAAAATCTGGATTTCTAACAGCTAAAGCACTAAGATTTTATTTATTTAAATTGTTACATGCATATCCTCCTTCTAGTTTACTGCAGAATTCAAGGTGATTTCTGTGGTCCCCAGGCAGCCTCTGATTTTCGCTTGAAAACTCAGTTGACTGCTGCAGGAGAGAATCACACTCTCTTTCCCTCCGTTATTTTTACAAGCTGGTACATTTTATGGACCTATTTATGAGGCTGATTTGATGCCCTGCAATATTTCCTGCCTCTCTCCTTGGTAAGCACAGACTATACGTAGCTCTGTTAGTACTTTGGTCATTTTACTGACCATATTATAGGACATCAGGGCAAGAATTCTTTCAGTGCACTACACTAACAGTTGCATGATTTCCAGGATTTTGGAGCAGGGATGAGAGAAGGCAGACTAAATCTGCCAGGTTCGGATAGCTTATTTCTCCAGTCATAGAATTGCAAACAGCCTGAAGGCCATCTCATCCAACCCTCTGCCACACAGGAACACACAGCTAAAGCACTTCTGAAAGACAAGCCATCCAACCTCTTTAAATACTGCCAAAGAAAGAGAGGCCATCACCCTCTGAGGCAGTCAGTTCTCTTGTCAAATTGCTCTTACTTCCAAGAAGTTCTTCCTAATGTTTACATGGGATCTCTTTTCCTGTAATTTGAACATATTGGTTCATTGTTCTGGTCTCTGGAACATCAGGAAACAAACTTGCTCCATTTTATACATACCATACCTTAAAATATTTAAAGATGGTCATCATATTCTCTTTCAAGCTTCCCTTCTTCAAGTTAAACATATGTACTCCCTAAGCCATTGCTCATAGGGCTTGGTTTCTGGACCTTTGTTTTAGTTTGCCAATGTCTTTCTTGAATTGTGGTTCCCAGAACTAGACACAGTCTAGTCTGACTCTAGCTCTGACTCTAGCAGACCAGAGTGCCTTACTTCCTTCATGGCTGCTGCTCCCAGGGCCTTCCCCCATCTCCACCCATTCCCACTGGCATAGTTACACTGTTACATTGTTCCATCGGTATTCTGGCCCACGTCAGCAACTACTAACTTTTCTGAAGTCAACCAGCAAGTCCCAAAGTAAATTTGACTTTGATTTATGTCTTTTGCATTTTGCCAGTTGAAGGGAAAAGCAAGGAACTTTGAAAATAAATGAAGCTCAGACCATGGGCTATGTGAAGGCATGTGGTAAATCTGGATTTGAATCCAAGCCCCAATGCTTTATCTCCAGTCAAGAACACAGGGGAATTTAGTTGTACTGGAGATGTTGATAAGAAACCTATGTTGTTGTTGTGTGTCTTCAGGTTGTTTCCAACTTATGGTAACTGTAAGTCAAACCTATCACAGGGTTTTCTGGGGCTGAGACTGTGTGATGTACCCAAGGTTTCCCAGTGAGATTCCATGGCTAAGTGGGGAATTGCACCCTGGTCTCCAGGGTCATAGTCCAATGCTCAAACTGCCACACCATGTTACCTCTCAAACAGACCTATATTTACATGTATTAACTTTTCCTGATGTTTGAATGCAGAAAAGAGACAAGAAGAAGGAAGAAGAGAAAAAGAAGAAAACTTGGATCAAACAGGAGCGACAGAAAACTCTGGAGAGGCTGAAAACATTCAAAGAGGTGAGTATCACAATTTGAGTTGTTCTTGGCTATATTTATGCCTCTTTATGGAGAAAGAAAATTGTAAAGATGCTGAGCTTGGTTCATCACCCTGCAGTATTTAGTCATGTGATAAAGGTGGACACTTCAATTTTTGGAACTAGGAGGAATGAGTAAGCAAATAGTTTGGCATGTTTTTTAAGCTTGCCTGATATAGGAAGCAGAGCACTAGGATAAAAGCATCAGAATGGAGGTGATAGTATGGGATGTCACTGAGGTATATGCTTGATGCCTTATACTTTTTTTTCCCTAATTGTTGCTCTACAAGAATTTCTGGGAAGCAAGAATGAAAGGCTGTTGTTACAACTATTCTACTTAGCTGGCTTCCTATGAGCAAATGGCTGGCTGCTATGTGAACAGAATATTGTACAGAATATAAGCCTTTGTTCTGATCCAGTATTTGCTGTTCTTAATTTCTGAGGAGAGTTTTCAATAATGCACATTTTGTTGCCTACTGATCCATTTTCCTTGGCCTTCAGAGCCTCTGGATAAGAATATAAAGAAGAGGCCTACCAAATCAGCCTTAAGATATAGTAGCCTACTTCCAGTAATGGTCAGCAACACCCTTCCCTTCCTATTAATCACAGAATCAGATTTTTAGAGGTATTGTGCTTTTCACTGTTTAGCTATAGAAATCGGGCCTGCAACAAAATGTTACAGTGTATCTTCCTGCACACTCTTGGAGCTGATGATGAGAAAGTTCTCTTGCAGAGCGGGGAACTTAAAAACAGAGAAGACCTTCAGGATCAGACTTGGGGTCTATCCAATCCAGAATCCTGTTTTTCACAGCAGCCAAATATGTTTCTGGAAAGTTCACCACAACTAGCAAGCTGCTTCTGAATGTGGAGGGTTAAAAGCCATTGATAGAGCTTTATTCCCACATGGTTTTCTCTAATTTTTTTAAAATTATCTTTATTAACAAAAGAGCATCGTCTATAACAATAATGATAGCAACAAAAACAATAATACATAATACATACAACATAATGTGATACATATATATATATGTACATATATATATATGTACACACACACACACACACACAAAACACAGCAATATTGTAATAGACTTTTCCCTTTGATGAGGTTACAGCCTTACTCAATTGTTATTAGACATATCCTTACTATAGTTTAAAAAACAGAAAAAATTAAAATTTAGGAACATAAAATGTTCCACCCTTGATGATATGGAGTGCAGTTCCCTTACTTTTCATTGGCTGTCTAGAGCTAATGGGAGTTAGAGTCCAAGAACATGGGGAGGGGAACATGACCCCCTCATCTCAAGAGTACAAAAAGTTTATGCCAGAATAAATCTGGTATGGATTTGCAATGCACAAGCTACTCTTGTTGTCTGTTTTTGCCTTTGTAGACTAACCTTCCTGTACCCCTCTGTAGTTGTTAAATTGGCGTAGGTGATGCTTGCAGTTATCAATCTTACCATTTTGAAAAGTAATCTTTTTTTTCCCACCTTACAGAAATGTCCAGCTCAGTTTGTGCTGAAGACATCCTGGTCCCAGCCTTTGAATGCCAAACAGCCTCAGGTTGGGTCCCGTCAAACTCCAGCTGCACGCCCTCAGCCTTTGGCAACAAGCAAAGTACCTGCTGCTAAGCAGTCAAAGGCCTGTCACCTGACACGGGAATCCAGAGGTTCCAAAGCACTGTGTCCAAAGCCTCCAAAAGAGATTTCCATCCATATTTTTGTACCATCCCATGGCCCAGAGCAACTGAAGAGTGAGGGGGTACCATCATTGTTGCCACCCCCTCCGCTGCCTCCTCCTCCTCCTCCCCTGCCTCCCCTGCTGCCAGACATCCAGCCCATTTGTCTAAAGATGCCACAAGAGACACCAGTGCCCTTCAGCTGTGAAGACTCATTTGCTACAAGTGTCCCCACTAAGGAAGGAAACAGCTTGTCCCAGTGCCCACTGAATTATACAGGTAAACCACTGTCAATATGTGTGTTTTTGTAGTACTGTTGTCATATATGGTACTGTAACAAATGATTGAATAGCATAAAAAAATGCATAGATCCCTTGCTTTGTTTCTGCCTTCCTGGTGGGGCTCCTAGACATTATGTTCTGTATTTGAGGGCTTGTGAGTAATTGTGAGTAATGTGAGAACCTTGAACTGGCAATCTGTATGGGGCAGTTGTGCATCAAGTCTGGTTAAATGTTAGACATAACCATCAGCCCATGTGTTTTGAGTGGCAGACAAAAGGACTGGGTCATTGCCACAGAAAACTGTACTGTACTGAGTCAGGCCATTGACCCATCTCACTCAATACTGACTGGCAGCAGGAAAACAGGGCCTTGGTTGGAGGTCTTTCTCATTCCTATCTGGAGATGCCAAAAACTGAACCTGGGGCTTTTTGCATGCAGGGCATGTGCTTGATCTCTGAGCAGTGGGCCTTGGTACTAGGTCATCTCTTTCTCCAGCATTCTTATAATATTGTTCTGCTGGATGAAGTAAGTAGTTAAGCTGGTTGCTCCTACTCTGCTTTCTTACTACTCTGCAGTGAGTCCTCTACTTTCATGGAGTTTATGGGCACAAGACCCCTAGTGAAAGTGGAAGAAAAGCTAATAAAAATAAAATAAAAGTAAAATAGAAATCATGAACGCTATTTTTTTTTACTTGCAAATACTTCTCTAGAAATCTTTAGGTCTTCTAGCATGATTCTATGGTCAGTTTCAAACTGAGGTGGGCTGGAGGACTTAGCAATGCCTAGAGAAGTGTTCTCTGGATACTTCCAGGTCCTGCAGTGCAACTCTGTGGTCCTCTTCCAGCAGAAGTGGACCACAGAATTACACTGGAAGTCCTAGAGATTCCTAGAGAAAATGTATTTTTCCGTGGTAAGGCAAAAATTTTTTTTTTTAAATAAACCATGAATAATCAAATTGTTGAGTGTGGAACACATGAACATGAAAGGCCAACTGTATTGTCACTGCTGCACTTAGTATTAATGTCCCATTTGCTGGGTGCATGCCCAGTTTTGGCAAGGATGCATACATCTGTAGAGCCATGAATGCAAATGGTAGGATTTTTATTTTGTTTTAACATGGCAGAGTACTGTGGAGCCTATATATTATGGCACTTGCCTCTTTTTCGCATCTAAAGAGTCACTGAGATCCTTAAGGAATGAACAGAGCAGGAGAAAGTGTGCATCACTATAGTGTTTCTGTTCATTCCATACTGAGTTAGCCACTTGTGTGCTCACCTAGAGACACTTTGTACTTACTCTAGGCAATCTGCAGCAATGCAGCCATAATACTCAGATGGGCTGAGGTCTGTGCAACTCATACAGTGCAGCTATCTTTATGGTACGCATAGGCATGATTGTGGATCCTACATTTCTTCTCTACAAGATCCATATGGCTGAAGAGGACTACTATGAAGTGTAAAAATGTGCATGGTTGGATTTCAGCAGGAGAACAGGTATAACCTGCTTCTTCCTGTACACACACCATTTCTTCTTTTTGGTCTCTGTGACTCACACAAATGGGTTATCTGCGCTTATGCAGTAGGCCCCTTTGGCACCTTCTAGAGCTCATTTTGGTAGGAACCCCGTCCACTCCCCTGAGTTCCTTTTCCTTTTCTTCAGCATGTTAGCTGCGCTGTGAGGAGCCTTCTATTTGAGTGAGTATTACAGACTTTGACCTACCTTTGCTTTCAGTTTTTGGCTTCTACTTGTGTTTTAGCTTGGTTTTGCATCCTTGGACTGATCACTTCAACCTTGACCCCTAGTTCCTTGACTTGGCTTCATTTACTGTTTTATGGCATCAACAGTGTCCTTTAAACACTATTGTTCTTGTAACGCTAAGATCCTCAACTGCATTGGGCACTCGGAGTGTTTGACCTGTTTAGGGGAGACTCATAACATCTCCACCTGTAAGCACTACTGGGCCTTCACACCCCAAACCTGGTGCAACAGAGAGGCCAGACTCAGGTCCATTCTCTGGGAGAAAGCACTGCAACCTTCGAGCCCATCCAGGGGTTTGCATACTGTACTTCCGTCTCCAGATCGCACTTCAACTTCAGCGTCTGGACCCTTGGCCAAGAAAACACCTAGGCCGCCATGAATGGAGACAACATCTAAGAAGCAATCCTACTGACCCTCCTGGAAGGAAGTCGCTGCAGGAGGGACCAACCCCCCTCAATGCAGAAACAACCGCTCCCTCAACTCCTTCGTCAACATCAGTCTCGAGGGCCCACTCACCCTCATGGTACCAGACACACCTGCCCACTCTTTTGAGAGGGAACTAAGTCCAAGAGTGGGAAGAAATCAAAGGAACCACATCTGAAGCAACCGTTTGACTTCAACTGTTGTCGATAGTGACAGTCTCTCAAGGTCCTTCCACTTTTACTCACCTCCTACCCAGCAGCATCTGCCTCTTCCGACTTCTTCACTACTGCAGGGTCCTCCTCGTTCTCTATCCCCATTGGCATTGATGGGAATTTCCGATGGCAAGATACTCAAGGAGATACCTGCCAGGCAGTGGTCTCCACAGGAGGCAGAGAAGTGTCTTGACTCAGACTCTGAACATCCCATTGAGATGGTTATCATAAGAGGGACTTCTCAAGAAGATTGCCCACCTCCTCCACCTTGATCCCGACACGAACCAAGATTGCATTCTCCATTTCAGTGTTAAAAAGTCACACTCTTGATCTTGTTGATGGAAATTACGCTCTTCAGAGTTGTCCCCACAGATCTCGTCATCAATGCCGAAGTTCCCGGTCTAGTTACAGGGAATACTCATGTTATGGATGCAGAACCTATGTGTACTATTCCCTGTCTGGCTCAGAATATGATTATTCTGAGGAGTATTATATTCCTGATTGATGTCGCAAGCAACACAGACACGTCTATGAAGAAATCTACATCCCTTGGCATCGACACCATTCTTCGATGCCAAGGTGGTCGGAGTCTCGATCGCCCCTTCCCCCTCCCCCTGTCCCTCCCCCTCCTAAAAAACGATGTACAGAAGCAATTGCTTCTACTGAGTGCACCTTCCACTTCTGCCCAGGCACCAGAGACCAATTACAGTGCCTGCATGGCAGCCTACAATCAGTTCCTCCACAATAAAGTTAAAGTGTCAATAAAATGTCAATGAAGACATTGACAGACTCCCTGAAGACGAAAAGAAGATGGCTTCAGTTTTCCTGTTGGAGGCCCGATGCTTGATGACTCAACAGATCACTATGGCCCAGACTGTGCCTGTAATGTGTTCACTTCTGCTGTGACACTCTGCTGTCACTCTTGGTTAAGATCCTCTGGTCTATCCCAGTCTGCCAGATCTGTGGTCAAGGACCTGCCCTCCAACAATGCTGGTCTCTTCAACACCTCCACTGACAACCGGTTTGAATAAAAAAAAGTATGGCATCCAACCTCAGCACCAGTCTTATCAGTACTGTTACTGTTGATACCATCCAGTCTTGAGGAGAACTTATAGCCCGACAACTTCACACCATGCCTCCCGTCATTTTCCCAACCGATGTCTAGAAGACTACTGGCACGTCCTCAAAAGACACAATACAAGAAAAAAATTAGAAGTTTGATTCTTCTGAGGATGACTCTATGAGTGTTGATGCAATTTCTGCCACTTCTTCAGATTCATTGCCTACCTCTGACAGTACTGTGCCATCTCATTCTTCCATTGCCACCTCTATGTTGACACCAACCATTCTGGACTCACTGGTTGGAGACAAGCTCAAGAAACACCTGCATGCTTGGGCATTGATCACCAATGACACATGAGTGCTTGGCATTCTAGCTAGAGGTTACATGATAAGAGTTTCGCAGACTACCTTCTATGGACCGGATATGCATCACCCAACCATCACACCCCCCTCAACGAGGAGATGGATGCTCTCCTAGGGAAAGGAGCCATAGAACCAATTCCCCCTTCTGCTCTAAAGTTCTTTTTTTCCCCTCATGGTAGAGAGGAGGAGGTGTTCATCCCATCCTTGACCTCAGGGAGTCAATTACTACATCAAACCTCAGTGGTTCTAAATGGTCACTCTATTCTGCCGCTTCTTCAGAAAGAGGACTGGTTCGTGACTCTCATCTTCAAGGACGATTATTTCCACACTGCAATCTGGCTAAACAAATGATTCCTAAACTTTGTGATCGGAAGACGAGCCTACAGGTTCTGAGTCCTTCCCTGTGGTATCAGCACAGCATCGCAAGTTTTTATAAAATGCATGGCAGTGGTGACAGCAGCTTTTCGACAATGTGGAATCATCCTCTTTTGTTACATTGACTGGTTGGTTGTAGCCCCATCCTAGTCCCAACTTTGCCAATACAATCAATCTCCTCAGTGGCCTCAGCCTCACAATCAGTTACAAGAAGTCACAGCTCATCCCATCCCAAAAGATTCAGTTCATCAGAGCAATTCTTTACTCCATATGACAGTCGGCAACCCTTCTACCTGAATGTGGCAGTCGTCTTGTCACTGCAGTATCAACTCTCCAACAGAGCTGTCGTGCCAGGCCAAAGTCTCTACAGATCCTCCTAGGCCTCATGGCATCGACAACGGCAGTAATGCCATTCATCAAACTGCAGATGAGGCTGCTCCAGAAATGGCTCCTTGATGCCTTCAATCCCATTCGACAGTGACAAACTCGATGGCTCTTGATATTGCACCTGTTGCTTTGGTCTTTGGTGGAGGTCAGATCACAATATTCTCGCTGAAATGCTTTTCCAGCAACCACGCCCATCAGGCTTAGTAATGATGGATGTGTCACTAGAAGGATGTGGAGTCCACATCGGAATTTTAACTGTAAGGGGTAGGTGGTAAATGTCGGCAAGATCTCTCCAAATCAACACTTTGGAGCCTCTCATGGTCATAAAGGCCTTTGTTGCCTTTGAAGACAGACTCAAGGGAAAAGTAGTACAGGTACTGACAGACAACATGACTATCACATACTACATCAACAAGCAAGGTGGCACAAGATCACGATCCTGCTCTGTTTGACTTTTTGCATGTGGCATTGGCATCAGCACATCTTTCCCACAGCAATCCACCTCCCAGGAGACCAGAATGCCATTGCAGACTCACTGAATTAAACCCCTCTAGCATGTCATGAGTGGAAACTTGAGAGAAGAAGTCTACAGGGGCGTCTTCCCGAAGTGGCTGTCATGCCCTGCCTCAGCGACCCTGACAGCGAGGAGGAGGATTCCGAGTCCAGGGCAAAAGCTTCCCCAGAGGCAGGAGCTTCCTCAGAAGCTTGCCCAGAAGAAGAAGAAGAAGATAATAGACAACACCAGGGCCCACCACCATTATTTCAAATTATAGGGTTGATATATTTATTTATTTATTTATATTTATTTAAATATATTTATATTTATTGATATATTTATTTAGTGATTAGTGATTTATTCAGTGACTTGTCACATGAATAAAGTTTTCTGCATTGAAGTGACATACTATGTAACAATAAAGTTTGTCTATTTGCTGCAGATTTAATTTCTTCTTACGTGAAGTGTCACATTCTGTTATAATAAGGTTATAAAGGAGCTATATGGTGGACATTCATGAACTTGCTTACTAGTATGACACTCCCACCTCCTACTTCAGTAGCTTGCCAGTCTCCCATTCATGTGAGTTACAGAGACCACAAAGAAGGACAAGAAAGCATCTTCATGACATGCCTTCAGAAATTGAAAGATAGCTGTAGTTTCACCTCTCAGACTTATCTTTTCCAAGTTAAATATACTCAGCTCCCTAAGCTATGCCACATAGGATGTTGTTTCCAGATTTTTCACCGGCCCCTTTCTAGCTTGACAGTATCTTGAATTATGGTGCTCAGAACTGGACATAGTATTCCAGGTGATGCCTGATCAAAGCAGAATAGAGTGGTACTGTTACTGCCTTTAAACTGGCCACTTAGAATTGCAGCTTAGAATTGTATTAGCTTTTTCTTGCTGCTTCACAGTTGCATTCTCTTCCACCTATTTGACATTCTTGTTGCATGCTCACTTGATATCTGCAATGCAAAATTGGACACTTGTCCTTTCTGCCTGCATTTTGGCCTTTTGAGAAGTAAGCAGTGATCATATCCTGCTATCCATTAATAAAAAAAAATGCCACAACAGGTAGCATATCTCACATGTTATTTTTCAGACATGTGAAGTGTACTCAGGACAAGGAGGGTGCAGGCAGTGTGCTTCTAAATTTGTAGGTGGCACACATGGTGGCTTTGAACAAATGATCTCTTAAAACAACATACTTCTCTTCTTTGTATAAAATTTTAGTGCTTAGTTAAAACTTTCCTTTGCATATGGAGGGAGATCATCAAAATATTTTCTTCTTTAATTTTGAATTGGGGTGCTTTTTAAATTAGACCTGAAAAATGTGGGAATAGGTAAAGGTTAACTTTGGTAGTTGGATGTCAAGGAGGTGAGAGCATGAATGGAAGTCTGCGGGAAGGTAACTTAGTACAAGAATGGATGGGAAGATTTGACTTTTCCATTAGGAAAGAGATTGTAGCCTAGTGGTAGAGCACATGCTTGGTACATATAATCATAGAATCATAGAGTTGGAAGAGACCAAAATGGCCAGTGAGTCCAACCCCCTGTCATGCAGGAACACACACTCACAGCACCTCCAGAAAATGGTCATCCAGCCTCTGTTTAAAAACTTCCAAAGATGTTGACTCCGTCACACTCCGAGGCAGCATTGTTGAACAGCTCCTACTGTCAGGACGTTCTTCCTGATATTCAGGTGAAATCTCTTTTCCTGTAGTTTGAATCCATTGTTCCATGTCCTAGTCTCTGGAGCAGCAGAAAACAAGCTTGCTCCATCTTCAAAATGATATCCCTTCAAATATTTAAACGTGGCTATCATGTCATCTCTTAACCTTCTTTTCGTCAGGCTAAATATACATAGCTCCCTAAACCGCTCCTCACAGGGCATGGTTTCCAGATCCTTCACCATTTTGGTTGGCCTCCTCTGGACACGTTCCAGCTTGGCAATCTCCTTTTTCAATTGTGGTGCCCAGAACTGGACTCAGTATTCCAGGTGAGGTCTAACCAAAGCAGAATACTGTTATTACTTCCCTTGATCTTGACAGTATACTCCTATTGCTGCATTCTAGAATTGCATTTTTTTTTTAGCTGCCACATCACACTGCTCACTCATGTTCAGCTTGTGGTCAGTTAAGACTCCTAGATCCCTTTCACATGTACTGTTTTCAAGCTAGGTGTACTCTACATTTCTCCCTGTTAACATTCATTTTGTTAGCTTTGGCCCAGCTCTCTACTCTGTCAAGGTCATTTTGAATTCTGAACCTGTCCTTTGGGGTATTACCTATCCCTCTTAATTTTGTGTTATCTGCAAGTTTGGTGAGCATGCCCTCTATTGCGTCATCCAAGTCATTGATAAAGAAGTTGAATAGCACTAGGCCCAGGACGGAACCCTGTGGCACCCCATTAGTCACTTCTTTCCAGGATGAAGAGGAGCCCTTTGTGTTTGGCTGGTGAGCCCATTACAAATCCATCTAACAGTAGCTCTGCCTAACCCACATTTTACTACCTTATTTGCAAGAATATTATGGGGGGGACCTTGTCAAAGGCCTTACTGAAATCAAGTTACGGTACATCCACAGCATTGCCTTTATTCGCTAAGCTTGTAACTCTTATCAAAAAAAGAGATCAAATTAGTCTGGCATGACTTGTTTTTGAGAAACCCATCTAGATTTTTAGTGATCATAGCATGTCTTTCTAAGTGTGTACAGACTGTCTGTTTAATGGTCTACTCTAGGATCTTTCCTGGTATTCATATCAGACTGACTGGATGTAATTGTTTGGATCCTGCTTTTTCTCCTTTTTGAAGATGGGGACAAGATTTGCCCACCTTCAGTCTGCTGGGACTTCTCTTGATCTACAGGACTTCTCCAGGATTATTGCCAGTGGTTCTGAAACCACTTCTGCTAGTTCTTTTAATATCTTTATGGACCTGGTGACTTTAATTCATTTAGAGTAGCCAGATATTCCTGGGCTACTTCTTTGCTTATTCTGTGCTGCATTTCACCTATTACATCATGTGTTCCATTTTCTTTGAGTTGAACACTGTTTTTCTTTTTGGAGAAGACAGCGGCAAAGAAGACATTGAGTAGTTCTGCCTTTTCTCTGTCCTCTGTTGCCATCTTCTCCTTGCAGTGGCCCTACCATCTTCTTGTTTTTCCTTTTGCTACAGACATAACCAAAAAAGCCATTTTTATTGTTTTTAGCCTCCCATAATAGGGCCCAGGTTCAATTCTCAGCATGACGTTAGCAGGCTATATAAATCCACAGGAAGAAGCAAAGAAACAAGTCACTTATTTCTGTAGATGCTATTTATTTATTACTTGAAACAAGCCCAATGCATTTTGGCCTATATAATTTGTTTCAGTTGTTTCAAATACAAATGACAAATTAAAAATCCAAAGAACAAAACATAATTATGATCATATCTGTGAAAACATTGTAATTAATTTTATTTTCTGTATATTACTTAAAAGCCTATACATACCAATATATGAATCCAGCAGCAGAAATTTCTGGAAGTAAAACTTATGTTTCTGGAAGTGAAATTTCTGTTTCCATTTGCTGGACCAATGAACAACTAAAGAACAAAGCTTAATTGATTTTTAAAATTATTTTACAGATGGTCAAAAAAAAATGGGGAGAAGGGGAGTGAGATAGCCTTCAAGAATGTATGAGGCAACTAGGCTAGATTTTTTTTTTCAGAGTGACTTTGCAATAGAGGGAGGAAATCAAGTACTTCATTTAGTCTTCCTGGAATCAAAGATTTTAATTTTAAAATGCATTTTGCTTTGTACAGTGTCTTGTCATTGTTATTATTCATTTTTTTCTATACACCTAAATTACACTTTTACACTTTTCTTAAACTCTATCGCTCAAGAAGGAATGTCAAGGTGAAGAATAAGGGGATTCCTATGTTCCAACTAGAGACGTAAAATTTCCAGGAAATTTGAAACTATTGGGGTGGGGGCAGTGATGAGTTTCTCCTGTTTTTCTGCAGGAAAATACAGACATTTTTGGAAACATTGAAAAATGCAATTGCAGACATAAAATGCATATATATAACTTGATTTGGCATGAAACTATCATGTTACATATGTTAAAAGTATAACTTATTCAGAATTACAATTTGATTTTTTTTTAAAAAAAATTAGTCTAGAGCTGAACTGTAAGGGAGACTGGAACTATAAGGAACCTCTTCAATTTTGTTGAATTTTGCCAGTTTGAGCAGCAGGCAAAAAATAAAATCCCCAACAAAACAGAAGAAAAGTCAACATTAGTAAGAAAAAAATTATTTTGTGTCCATTATTTGTAAATAGTTTCAAACAGACATAACTCATAAAAAGAACTCAGAAAAATGAAACCAAGAACATAGGAATTTGGGTAGATTACCTCCGTGTAACATGTTTTTAAAATATGTGTAAGTACAAAGCATTGACAGGAATACTTTCAACAGAAACTGGAAAGTTGCCAAGAATTCTAATGATACAGTGCTATATATAATCCTTCGTACAAGTCTTCTTCTTACATAGCTTTTTAGAAATGGTTTTGGGGCAGTAAAGGTGTGAGCCAGTGTGATGTTGTCTAGTGTGTTGTTCATGTTTCATGTTTATGACTTTGGAGAGCAAGATTCAAATCCCCATTTGCTCATGGAAACCTGCTGGGTCATTTTGGACAAGTCACATTCTTTCAGCCTCAGAGGAAGGCAAAGGCAAAACTCACTCTGAACAAATCTTGACATGAAAACCCCATGATAGAGTCACCTTAGGGTGGTCATGTTGGAAATGACTTGAAGGCACACAATAACAACATGTGAACACCTTGTCTTTAAAATGTAAATAATTCTAAAGGAAAATATTTTGTAATCCATTTTTAAAAAATAAATTCTAAGGGAAAAGGCTACAGTAAAAAATGTTTTATTTCAAGAATTTTTTGCCTTTTATCCAGGCCTTCACATTCCAGGGTTGAGGAAGGCACTGGTCAAAGGACAGATTAGACAGTACTGCCAGTGGTGATGGGGTGGGCACAAAGATGTCTTGGGCCAAATGCTAGATCATGTTTAGAGTGGCAGGGAAGAGTGAGTTTCTCAAGGTAATCTAGGATGCCTTGCCTCATCTTGTCTGAAGAGGGGGCACAATGTTACTGGGGCACAGGCTGAAAGGGAGGCCTTTGATGTCCAGGGGGCCGTTTTCCATGACACTGTTGTTGTACTGCGATTGTACTTTAACTGCCACAGTTCCATTTTGTGGAATTGTGGGGTTTACCATTTAGGGAGAGGCATTTAGAATTCTCAGCCAGAGACTTTCAGTGTCTCACCAAACTATACACCCCATGGTTCCATGGGATGCAGCCATGGTATTTAAAGTAGCATTGCAGTGCTAAAATTGTATAGTGTAAATTATTCCTGGAAAATCATAGTCCATTGGCATAGTTTTCTTTTGGGTTTGGATGTTTTTTCCTGTTTGTTTTTTGGCAGAAGCAAGCAAGCATTTGGCATATGAGCAGTGCATAGTCTTTCTAACTGAGACAGATTCTCTAGATTTATGTCAGTCACTTGCTCACTTGCTCTCTTTCTCTTCTGGAACCTTGTGCCTTAGAATAACTATTCTGTTTGCTCCCCTTCCTATTACAGGATCCATGGATGAAGTTTTGGCTTCACTAAAGCGTGGTGAAATTCTTCTCCGTAAAGTAGAACCATCCCATCAAGTGGCTTCTTCTGGCTCCTCCCTAAATGACAGCATCCTTGCTGCCATAAGACAGGGTGTGAAGCTGAGGAAGATCAGTCAGGCACCTAAGGCAGACATGGAGAGAGGATCCAGCAATGAACTGGAGCAAAGCATAAAGGCGGCAATCCAGAGAATTAAGAAAGTGTCAGCTGACTCAGAAGAAGATGAAAATAATGATCACAGCAGCAGTGAGTGGAATAGTTAACACAGTAATTGGAAGACTTCTGAACCTTTCCAGGGACTTCACAATGAGAAGAGGAGGAATGGCCAGAAAGCTCAGTGCATTCAAGGCAGGCCTGAGGCCCAACAAGCTTGGTTGGTGTCTTTCATGGACAGAGTGATCCAGCATGCTATGCAGTATATTGGAGTTCTGGGGAAGACATGGAAAGGGCTCCCTCAAGAAAGGTTGAAAACTACTGAATTTGAAGAGATTCAGGTCAACCTATTTACTGAAATGCCTTTATTAAATTTTGCACATATTTTAGGAAGGGAATTAGTCTGTTTTAGGAAGTGGAGAGCTGTATTCTGGTGATTCCACATCACCAACAGTTCAGAACTGTTGAAAGCATCTTCTTGGTTCTTTTCCACAGTCAATTAGTCACTGAAGCACTAATCAAGCAGCACTCTGTGAGTTTGTCAAAAGTCATCTGCTTAAGACAGTCCAAAGACAATGAATTCTCCCTCAAAGATGGACAACTACATAGGAATTTGGGGAGATTACCTCAGTGTGACTTGTTTTTAAAAAATGTGTAAGTACAAAGCACTGATGAGTATGTTCAAAAGAAACTGGAAAGTTGCCCTTTGAATTTTATTACACAGTACCTTAAAATAATATAGACATTGTGAAAGTAAAATATCTCTAGCAGCCTTTCCAAAGTCAACACCCTCTAGATAAATGAGATAACTCCATCACCCTGAGAAAGCATGGCCACCACTGTCATACTTGCTGGGAATTAATGTAGCGCTATGTTGGGTTAGGCTAATCCATGCTTTGAGAGTTGCTATTTTCATGAATACTTCACTGACTATATATAAAAAAAGTATATATTGCTTGCTTAAATTGAAATGGGTTCTTTCAATAATACTGTATAAACTGAAACAATTCTGATGTGTTTCACCATTGCTGGCTTAGAAAGGAATTTGAAGGTATTTTATGTAGTCTTTAGTAGAATCCATGTTGGTAACTGGTGTTAAGTTTTATGCAGACATGCTTACTCTTAATAATGTCATAATCATTTGACTGAGAGAATTGCCCATTTACTTATAAACTTACCAGATGGTAGTTTTTGTCTCATGCCTTATATTATAAGCATCCTGCACAGGGGAAGCTGAAAAATTAATAGTCTGTTGCCATTGTTTTCAGTCATAGATCGAGCAGTGAATTGGGGTCTTAAAATTGAGGCTAGTATTAAGTGTTGCAATTACAGATTTGTAATTGTTCTGTATACAGGAGGACTGTGTTGTCTAAATGTAAACCTGAGTAAATACCTCCCTAGCCCACCTTAAGAGCCAGACAAAAGACAAAAGAGGTCTGTGTAACTTCCAACTGGAGTGCAAGGAAAATGCCATTTCTAACCCCCTTGCCACTGAGCAAGGTTGTGACCATCAGAAGGAGGATCTCCGTCACACATCCTTGTCACAGCTTCACTTGCTAGTGGAAGAGGGATTGAAACATCATCTTCCTTATGTCTCAGTTGGAAACTGGCCAGACCTTCACTCAGTCCAGTCGCTGCAGGGGATGGAGGAGTCAGAGCAGCAGCTGTAAGAAAGTAACTACAGATGTAACTAAGTATCCAGGATACCAGCATAACTTACTTTCAGAGCCTATTCATCACTTCACATCATCCCACTTACACTCAGAAGCATAAAATATCTACCTTAGCAAGTGTGCCAAAAGAGAAATCTCTCTCATTTTTCTTAAAGCTCCCTGTAAACATACTCTTCTCAGTGTTCCAAACTGTCCACAGCTAGTCTTTCTTTGTCATGGTCTTCGTTGTGCTCTCATACAACTGGATTATCATGCCTGTGCAGATCCTTGTTGGTTCCAGAGCTCAGTAGCTTGTCTACCACACATATTTGAGCCTGCCTAGCTACTTCTCCTTCAGTTTCTTTCCATCCGCCATTGCAGCCACATCTTATCCATGTTTCAGAGCTCAGTAGCATTCTTCCCTCTTGTTTCTATCAAACCTTCCTTTCTTTTCTGTCTCTAAAAAAACAAAACAAAAAGCCAAAAAGAGCTTTCCCTGCTTCCCTGTTCATGGCCTCTACCTCTCTCTTCAAACATTGTTCCTCCTGCAAATGAAAAGTCTCCCTCTTGGATGTGCACAATGGGTGCCTATATTGCTTGGGCAAGCAGCACAATATGAATCACTGCAAAATTTGCAGGCAATTCACATTGCAGACACTTAAGAACTGAGTGTCCAGAGTCCACTCTCACTACTGGGAGCAGTCGTTGAAGACACCACAGGAGGCCACATGCAACATGCTTCTCATCAACCACCATCACGAAGACCTCGGGAGACTGACCTTTGGTACCGACACCTCCAGCATCTACTTTGGTACCAACGCCTTTGCTGTCGATTTTGGGACCGAGCCCAGTACCACCCATGAGAATGCCAGCCACTTTGTTGGTGACTTTGGTAACGGTGACATCTCCCTTGGTGTGACATCCTCCTTCAACCTTGGTATGGGTATTGACAACCACCCCAGTGCTACCATCGACCTCCACTTCTGTACCAACTGGGATTGGCACCTCTGCCACAGGTGGAGGGGCCAGCCTGTATCTCTTCCCAGTGAGACTGAGGGATGCAAGGCAGGCAAGAAGCAGCAGTTCCTCGCCTCCCAGGGTACTTCCATTCTCCAGAAGAAGAAAAGGAAGAAGAAGGACAAGGAGTGGATTGCAGACCCTTCAACCGCAGACCTGGGGCAATGTCCACCCTTGTGACTGGAGCAGGACACACCACTACCTCCACTTCTGAACCCTCGGAATCAGGTCACGGACTGGTGATTCCACAGGTCTAGATACATTCTGGACCATCAAATTTAACTTAAGCCTGATCCCCTCGATAGCCTTGGAAACTTGTGGCTAATCTGTGAGGGAATGGATGCGCCGTCATGATCATGCTCTTGCCAGCAGTACTGGTGCTGCATCCAAACTTTATCCCCTCAGCCCCTATCTCCTCGACACCACCATGGGCCACTTGGTCTTTGTGAAAGGTCCCTGTACACATCAGCCTTGTATATCCAATGTTACCGACACAGAAAGTCTTGGGAGGAGCCGTGCTTGTACCAATCCTTCTTGCCATCCTACAGGGAGTGTGAGTATTGGGGTGACATCTCCTAGTTGGCTCACTATGGCCACTGTCAAGGTTGCTCCTATCCGCTTACCCAACACTGCTCCTGTTCTTCTTGCTCATCCTAGTGGAGACAGTCATCATCCTCCCAGAGCTCCAGGTCCCTGACCAGATCCTTCCACATGGGCACGGCTTACTCTGCATCTTCCAACAGGTCCTTTCAGCAACAGCGCCTACAACCTGCCAAGAAAGCATTGTCTTCCATGAAATCATGCTTTTGACTTCTACAGTAGGACTCCACCAACCCAGCCAACTAGCTATCTACTCCCCACACCAGCATCAGGAACCCCCCAATCTCTCCCACCGCAGGCCTATAGCACGCCACATCCAGTGCCTTCTTGGCCTCATGGCAGCCCTGATGATGGTGACCCCTCTGGCCTTGCTCTGTATGCACACCCTCCAGTGGTGGTTCACGAAGAACTATGATCCCCTCTGGGAAAACCAATCAAAGAGACTGAACATCTCTCCTCAAATGTGGACCACCCTGTGGTGGTGGATATCCCCTTCCTGCTGTTACTGAAGGTGGTGACCAAGCTGGCCCTAGATCAGTAGGATGCAATTCTGGTGTTTCCCTTCTGGCCATGTCAACCCTGGTTTGGACTGCTCCTCACATTGTCCTGCGGCTACTACACCTGCTTTCTGAACTCATGGTCTCTCCTATCCAAAGGCTAGATTCTTCATCCAGACACCCTGCTTCTGTGACTCACCACGGATACGGCCCTCACTTCCCCAACTTTACTGGCAGTTCTTGATGCATCCTGGAAACTTTCCACCAAGAGGTCAGTCAGTAGTCAGTCAGCAGTTTATTAATGTTCAGACCATAGACCATTCACATACATAGTAAATAAAAAATAAATAAATACAGTATCAAAATGCAACAGTATAAGAACAGTGTAAGAACATGTTTCATGTTGTAAATAGCATATACATCTTGCATCTTATAAAAGAGAGACATCCAATACAATTAAAACTTAAGAGTATCCCCACAGTAATCAGTAATCAGTAATAAATCTTGCCCTGATTTTCATTGCTCCCAAGGCAAAAAGAGAAAACTTGTGGTTACCATAGAGTCAGTATCAGATAGGAGATAGAAAATCTTTTCTGAAACTGTATTTGCACTTCGATGTGACAGAATAGCTCTCAGAAATTTAGTTCTTTGTTTAGATTGTAGTGAACAAGAGAACAAGTAGTGAGGCAAACCCGCAATTTCTGGGGGCCCACAAATACATAAACGAAGGGCCAAAGGGATGCGAAAATATCTGCCATAGTTTGAAAGGCATAGTTTGAAAGTGAAGGGCTGTAAAAGCTTGCCTAAATTTTGAGTATGTAAGCTTTGTCAGGTAAACAGCCCTTTGATGATCAAATTTATAAAATCTATACCATTTTGAAAATTTAGAGTTGTTGACAGCCTATCTGTCCAGTTAAGCACCATGGTCAAAAAATATTCATGGAGTTTCAAGATAGAAAAATTGTCAAGTAGAGTAGGGTACAATTCAAGGAACTTATAATATCTTGAACTCCAAACTTTGCAGTTTGATAGCTGCTCACATACTTTCTAACATCGCTTAGAGAAAACCCTGACAGAAAAGTCTTTTACAATTCTCCAGTAGTTAAATAAAATGAATGTGAGATTTAATGGGAGGCAAACTGACCTTTCCTCAAACCAAAGCTGCAGAACTACTGGATGGAAGACTTAATAGTTTTGTGAGAAATGTATTTTGTACGGCTTCCAATTTAACCAACAGAAAGCTATCCCATCCCCAGATAGCAGAATACATACAGAATCTGGGCAATGACTTTGCTCTGAAAAATTTTTAGGGCTGGAACAACCAGGTGGCCTCCTGCAGTGCTGTGAAATCTAAGGATTGCTCCAATAGATCTCAGAGCTGCTACTCTTAATAGCTTTGATATGGGACTTCCAGGAGAGGTTCTCTGTAAAATGGGTGCTTAAACTCCCAGGATTGTTCAATCTGATGACCACTGATAGACCATTGAAAGTGAGAGTGTCTTTTTCCAAATACCATCACCTTTGTTTTGGTATAATTAATGTTTAGCATTTCATTAGAACAAAATGTGTTGAGCTTAGGAAGCAAGCTTTTCTAACCTATACAGATAAGTGAAATTAAAACCATATCATGGGCACAAAGGAGAATAGAAATCTTCTTTGACCCAACTGAAGGTGGAAAAAATTCTGGGCCAGACAGTGCTGGAATTATGTTGTTCAGGTATAAATTGAAAAGTGCTGGTGCTAGCAAACATCCCTTTTTGACTCTCGTTTATGGGAATTGGATCAGTTAATGAGCCAGAAAGGCCTACTCTTATTTTAGCAGTCGTATTAGAATAAAGTTCCTTTATTCTGGTTTCTCTTCAGATCACATAAATCTTTCACCCAAAGGTCGTATGCCTATAAATGGCACAAATTTTGTGACTTTGCATCGTCCTGGTCAGAGCCAGTGGACCTGGTGTCTACACTTCCTCCTCGCCTTGAAAGAAAAGGGCCTTTCTCTTTCCTCTGTGTAAGTTTATCTGGCAGACATTGTGGCCCATCAGCTTGTGACGTGGCCAAGACCCTGTTCACAGATCCAATCACTTCCTTAAGGACTAGGCACACCTCTATCCTTCTGTGACCATGCCAACAACCCCATGATCTCTGTCCCTGGTCCTCTCCCAACTCCTCCATCACCCCTTCGAGCCCTTAGCAACAATAGATGAGCGTCTCCTCACCCTTAAGACCACCTTTTTGGTGACTATCACATCAACCTGCCACTCTTCCGAACTAGCAGCACTCTATGTTGATGAACCCTTCCTGGTTTTCCACAGAGACAAAGCAGACCTTGACTAGATGTCTCCTTTCTCCTGAAGGTTGTCTCCAAGTTCCATCTCAGCCAGAACATCACCTTGCTGACCTTCTACCTGGACCCTTCCACACCCTTGGAGAAGTCATTAGACATGCTGGATGTGCGCTGCACCCTAGCCTTCAGTAAGCATAGATCCAGCTCCTATTGCCACTCCCAACAGCCTCTTCATCTGCTGAGACAGGAGATGGAAGGGTGAGAAGGTTTCAGCACAACCAATCTCCAAGTGGGTGGCTGAGACCATCTACAGGTATATCAGCTTGCAAGATGCCCAATGCCAGAATCATTCCGTGCTCACTCCACGAGGGCAGTCTCTGTCTCTGTCCACAGCCCTTGGGGGATTCCCTCTTCAGGACTCATGCAGGGCTGCTACCTGGTCCCAACCATCTACGTTTATTTGACATTACTAACTAGACTGTAGAGCCAGGAACGATGCACAATTTGGCAGAGTGGTCCTATCTTCCATCCTACAGTGACCTGGCCCACTGTCTGTTGGTAAGCTCTTCAGTCACCCAGCTGTGTGAGACACAGAGACCATGACAAAGAAGAACAACAGATTGCTTGTCTGTAGATGTGGTTCTTCAAGTATGAGTATGCACAGTAGACAAGAAGCGGCGGGACTTCCCATCATACTGAGCTCTGGAACTTTCTGACAAGGATCTGTGCAGGCATGATAACCCAGTTGTGTGAGGGCACAGATGAACACTTGAAGAACCATGGCTACAGGCAAGCAACCTGTTCTTTTTTTAATAGTTTAGCTTTTTCCATCTACTCACAATTTCAATTTTAGTGGTAATCAATGCTAATTCTCAGTTTGTTTTAATTAGCAATATTTTAAATCTAACCCAAATCCATTAGTTAAAGCATTCAAGTGTTTCAAGATTGTGGATTTTTAAAGCATTTGGCAGTGGCTTTCTAATCATCGCAACAGTTGGCATGTTGTTGATTGCAGTGAGGCATGTTGCTGACTGCAGCACAAAACCTCTTGTGTAGGCCATAATCTAATGCTGCCATGCTTGGTTGTGGTCCTCTGGTTTATTTTACGAGACCAGAGTACAACTTAAGATCTACCATTTGATGAATCTGAATTGTTCCACAAGGACTCTGATGACACTTTGAACAGGACAGGGAACCAATGGAAAAAATTAGTATAGAATTTGGAAGGCTCCTGAGTCACCAGCTGGCACGAAAGAAGACCCATGCATAGTGGAGAGTTCCTCCTTGCCATCCAAGAATGATCATTCATATAAGTACCAACTTCTCATTCCTAGTTTTCTAGGCCCAGATATACAGGGATCCAGTTGAAGGGCATGGCCCAGGAAGGGAGAGGAACATAGGGACAGGTGAACAGCTGGCTCTGCAGATGGTGCTGCCAGGAACAGTTTGGCTTCTTGGACCATGGTCCACAGTTTCATGAAGATGGGCTTCTGGCAGGGGTTGGGTTGCACCTCACAGCAGTTGACAGGAATGTTTTTGCTAAGAAATCTTAGAAACCTAATTAAACTGACTCATGGGAGAGGGACAGTATTCTTGAGGACAGGAGTTTATCAAGTGCTGGAAATAATAGTCCAAACCTTATAGGGAGAACGGGGCTGTCCTGTGCTGGCAGCCTGCCAAGACTTCACAGTTTTGTAGTCAGCAGTCACTAGCAAACTGCATTTGTTAAAGCAGTCTAAAAGCAATCTAGAGTGACTGAGTCTGAATCCAGGGACAGAGGCCCTTTCTGCACTACAGTGTTGAAGTGCTGCTGTTCTACTTTGAACCTCCTGTGGGATTCTGGGGTTTGTAGTTTACTGAGGCCAAAGAGCTCTCCGGCTAAGAATTCTAAGTGCCCCTCCCTGAACTACAAACTCCAGGATTCCATAGGAGGTTGAAAGTGGAATAGCAGCACTTTAACACTGTAGTGCAGAAATGGTAAGAGTGTCTGCAAGCAGAATCTATAGTCCACGCAAAGGTCCAAGGTCCGAAGGTCACAAGCAGAGAATGCAGGAGTCAGCAAGACTGTTACCACCAATGGAGTCAGTAGATTCCAGCAGGTTTCTGCCATCCTGATCTCTGATTATATAGTCTCACCCAACTGTTGCCTAATTAACATGCTCTTCCTTTTCCACCTGCACTGGCTGCTGTAAGTACTGTCCTTCTCATGTCTCTATGGTGTGGCTGTTGGGAAGAATCCTGTCTGGGTCCTGGGGCAGGGCCATGATAGGGGCAAACAGTACAGGGACCCAATAGTGGGAGGAAAAGAAACGTTAGCTTTAACTTTAGCAGAAAGGCTAGGGGGAATGGCTCATGGTCTTAGATGTCTCTACACTAATGCACAGAGCATAGGAAATAAAAAGGATAAGCATGAAGTATAGGAGTATAACCTATTTCAGAGAAATAGATCAAGCAAGAAAGGGGGAGGAGTAGCATTATATGTCAGGGACATTTACACCTGTAAAGAGATCCATACTTAAATCCTGGAAGCCAGATTGAGAGCATGTGTGGAGGGAGGAGGAGAGAAAAAACAGTTAATTGATTGTAGGGGTCTACCACAGATCTCCAAGCCAGACTGAGGACTTGGATGATGCCTTCCTTGAACAGATGACAAAACATTCAGGAAGAAGAAATATAACAGTAATGGAAATTTCAACCACCCTGGTATTCATTGGAAGTCTCTCTGCCAAGACTGTCAGGTCCAACAAATTTCCCAGTTGCCTTGCAATTTCATAGTCCAGAAGGTGGAGGGTGAACAAGGGACAGCTATTTTAGATCTGATCCTAACCAACAGAGATGATCTTGTTAATGGGGTGTAGGTGGCAGGACCATATGGTGGAAAGGGGAAGCCAAGCGTAGTCAGACAGGTGTTTCCCTAAGTAAAATTAGGGGAATAAGTAAACTTAGGGAAATACTGGGAGTAATCTCATGGTCAGGGATACTTAAAGAGAAGGGAGTTCATAATGGATGGAAGTTTTTTAAAAGTGAGATATTGAAGGCACAGTTTCAAACAATTCCAATGAGGAGGAAAAATGAGAGGTGTCTAAAGAAACCAGGATGGATGTCTAAAGAACTTTCAGCTGAACTAAGATTTAAAAGGGCTATGTACAAGAAATGGGGAAAAGGGGAATCACCAAAGAGGAATTCAAACAAATAGCAAGTGCAGGGAGAAAATCAGAAAAGCGAAAGTGCAGAATGAGCTCAGGCTTGCTGGAGAGGTTAAAAATAAAAAAGCTTTTTTGGGTTGTGGAGTTGTGTCTGAAACGAAAAGAAGAACAAAGAAATAGTAGGGCCTCTGTGTGGAGAGGATGGTGAAATGCTACGAGGGAACAGAGACAAGGCAGTTACTCAACGCCTTCTTTGCCTTGGTCTTTCCCCAAAAGAAAAACAGTGCTCTACATCCACTGGCAGCAGTGGAGGGATTAATGGAAAACCTCACATGTTGCTTTCCAACTAATTTGGGAGAAGGTCAAGGGGAAGCCTCACTGTGAGTGTTCTCATTTGGTTGCTGCCAACAGATTCTTGGTACTCCTCTTTGGTTATGACAGTAGCAAGAGCTGCAGGTGCTGTGCTGCTAATCTGACCCCCTAGCTGCACATAGTTAGGTACAGGCAACAATCAGGTGGTCACTGCATGAAAGCAAACTGAGCATTTCACCATCTGACTGCATTTGTCCCCTCCTTGAATTGTTTTCTTGATTCTCTTCTCCATCTCCTCTTGGTAATGGTTTTGTCTGAAATTCAAACAGGCTCATTCTGTATTTTTCCCCTTTCTCAAGTCCCTGTCCACCCTGGAACTATCTATACAGATACCTGTGGGACTATTCTGGCTTACAAAAAAACATACTTAGGGTGCTCCTACTAAGTCTGGGGATTGGCTGGCTGAGTGATTCTGGAAATTGTAGTCCAAAATTTAAAATAAAATAAAATAAAATTCCAATATCTGATGGGAATCACTCCCATCATTGTTGGTGAGTCTGTTTTGCTCCCATTTTACCACACAAGCTCACAATTAGAAGGAATGGAAGCATGATGTTTCTTAGGTATGGCAATTAACTTAAAACAATATAGGTCGGGCAACCTTTGAACCAAAGGCAACTACTTTTTTTTATTCTAGCAGGCCTCTGGCTTATAATTCATGTGGCAGGAATGGCTTTTAAGAGGGTTGCACTTTTATCTTTTTTACTGTTTTGATTATATTTTGTATTATTTTAACTTTTAGGTTTTTAACAGAATAGTTGTTTTTAAATTTTTGAACAATTTTTTAGCTGTACGCTTTTTTGTTGGTTATAAGTTGCCTTCAGAGGTGAGGTATAAATTAAACAAACACCCTCACCTAAGCCTTCACACCCAAATTTGGTCTGTTGCTTTCCATCACATCCATTTTTATTTTCTTTGGAAGTGCTTCAAAGAAAGAAAAACCCAAAATGAAACATAAGACTTACCACAGGTTCCTCAGATAACAGCTACAGCAGAATCAAAAAATTCTGAAGGGATACAATGTGAGACTCAGTGAAAGGGAGTTTCTGGATTTGTCACATTAAAATGGGCTCTTTTTTGTTCTTTCCTCACCCACTTTTTATCACATCAGAGAACAAACTCTGGCACCCTGGGTGTATCACACAAAGATGTATTATTGAGAGGAATGGGATAATATTGTTTCACAGAAACCCATAATGGCAAAATGATCTGGGAATGCACAGAGCAAATCACCTCACTACCTGCTACTAGCAAACACCCAACAGCTGTGACCACATTAATAAGAAATGAGGTAACTGTCAGAGCAAAGACATAAAAAAGGAATTTAATTTAAGTGGTGGATGAAAAGGTAATACTTTGTTCCCTACCTTTAGAAAAAGCACTGGGTTCCCCTGTTCTGCCTCGGCATCTCCCAGCGGGAACACTGAACCAGGACAAGTGATTACATTGAAAGTTACATTATCATAAAAGAGAGAAATGGCCATAAGATACACATACTGGTGTTAAACAGATTAGTATGGTTTAAAGATACACAAGCACAAACATTGACTTGGCATCTCTTGGGTTGATACTGTTTTAATTCTTTCATGAAGTGAAATGCTACATTCTTTCTATGCTACATTCAAGTGATTGTACTAGATTTCTGTTACAGAGAGTTCTATATGCCTTACCAGACTACAAATTCCAGCATTCGGAGACAATTAAAATGCTGTCACACAGCTGCAAATTGTGTGGTGTAGATACAAAAAGAAACCAAGATCACCCTGGCCAACAAGTTGGCTACAGACGATTGTGCATCTCAGCTCCAGAGAAGGAAAAAGAGATGGTGTGTCTGGCAGGTAGAGAACTAACCATTCCTGCTGCTTATTGCAATGCTACTGCTGGAGCTTATTCCAATCAATATAGTTCAAGCATGAATCACCAGCAACAACTTCCTCCTCCCCCCCCCCAATCTCCAGCACCCAGAATGCCCAAGAGCTGCAGAGTTGGCAACAGCAATTATATGCCCTTCTGCTCTTCTCCTGTTAAACCAATTAAAATTAGCATCAGGGTGTGTGGAGAGGCGTGTTTCCTAAAGGACTACAAATTGATCTGTTGTCAGGGAGCCATTCAGGTGTTGTTTTTTAACAGGTTATGATGCAAACTTGGGTGGGTGGGTGGGTGGGGTTCAGGCGGAGGAAAAAAAAAAAACACACCGCAGAGTTGTAGGCACCAGCTACACATCTTTAAGTTTAATGGTATTTGTGATTGCCTTGAGTCTTATAAAGAGTCGGTAAAACAGGAGTGAGCAAAGTCTAGCAGGTTTATCCAGATCCGTTTTAAATTATGAATTCAGCATTGCAGCTGGGTGCTGCCTGGGTGCTTCATGACCCTATACCTCCTACTCAATCAATTTCAATTACAGCACATAGGTCCACTTGGAAGCTGCCTTGCAGGGATCAGGTATGGGACACAGAACTGCAGAGGCAAAACATTGCATTATACCTGCAGGATATAGGAATATTCAAAGGGAACCATGACCCACAAAAGATTAAGAATAATTGTTTTATGATTCTAGCAGTGGCTTTCTGGGGACTCAGAGTGTGGTCTTTTGTAGCCTGGGCTGAAGATGTTTGGGCTTGAACGTGCAAAACAAACTTCTCCTGTTTGAACAGATTACACTTGCTGATCTGAAAACTTAAAAGAAAATGCATCTGCATTCTTAGACATCTTATTTTCCATTTTATAGGACAAGAATACACCAAAATGCATGCAGCAATAATGTCTTAAAAGTGTGCATTCAAGATAAGCACATTCCCGAATTAGAAGCTGAATGGCTCTCCTTTGTCCAGTCTAGCCATGATTCAGTGAGCTGAGGGAGGGCCTTAGTTGTTTAGTTAATTTAGTAACTTATTTAGTTAACTGAGCTAGCTGGAAAAGTATTGGCATGTAAATAAATTCCAAAATGTGTGTTCAGCTATGGGGTGGTGAACCTGATAAAAGTACAGATACAATTAATGAAAAGTAGGTAGGTGTCTGAGAGCCTATTTGTAAAGTGTGTTAACTTCTGCCTTGTGTTCCAAGTTGTCTTTAAAAGTATAACATTTTATTAAACTTGCACAAGCTGTTTCTGTTTTTGGCGGGTGATCTGGCATACTATAATTAGGAGCCCTTTTTCAGCAATGTTCCTGTATGCCCACCATCACTGAGTGCTATCGTTCCCATAGCAACAGTGGATGCCTGTGTTCCTCCAGCAAAGCTATCTGGTTTAGGACTCTCTCTCTGACATTGCCACTTCACCTTCCCCCACTTCCTGGCTCCAAGACAGCAACATTGGAAGGAAAGAATAGTTGAGAGTAAAATAGCATTTTTTCTCCTTCTTGGCACCTGTGAGAATTCAGTGTGAGCAATAGCATTCCTTTCCATGTAGGTATTCCTCAGTAGCGGCTCAAAAAAGAGACTAATAGAATCATAGTTTTAGAAGAGACCACAATGGCCATTGAGTCCAACCTCTTGCCATGCAGGAACACACATCAACACACCTTCAGAAAATGGCCACCCAGCCTCTGTTTAAAAACCTCCAAAGAAGGTGACTCCACCAAACTCTGAGAAAGCATATTTCACTGTCGAACAGCTCTAACCATCAGGCTGTTCTTCCTGATGTTTAGGTGAAATCTCTTCTCCTGTAGTTTGAATCCTTTGTTCCATGTCCTAGTCTCTGGAGCAGCAGAAAACAAGCTTGCTCCAGCTTCAAAATGATATCCCTTCAAATATTTAAACATGGCTATTACATAACCTCCTAACTTTCTTTTCTGCAGATTAAACATACCCAGCTCCCTAAGACGCTCCTCACAGGGCATGGTTTCCAGATCCTTCACGATTTTGGTTGCCCTTCTCTGGACATGTTCTAGCTTGTCAATCTCTTTTTTGAATTGTGAGGTCTAACCAAAGCAGAATAGAGTGGTATTAGTACTTCCCTTGATATTGACACTATACTCCTATTGATGTAGCCCACAGTCGCACTGGCTTTTTTAGCTGCCTCATCACACTGTTGACTCATGTGGTGCTTGTGGTCCACTAAGAGCCCTAGATTGCTTTCACATTTCATGCCAGGTGTCACCCATCCTACATCTATGCATTTCATTCTTTCTTCCTAAGTGTAGTACCCTACATTTCTCTTTGTTAACATTCATTTTGTTAGCTTTGGCACAGCACTCTAATCTGTCAAGATCATTTTGAATTCTGATCCTGTCCTCTGAGAGCTATCCTTCCTATTTTGGCGTCATCTGCAAATTTGATGACCACACTCTTCAATTACATGATCCAAGTTATTTCTAAAGATGTTGAATAGCACTGGCCCCAGACAGAACCCTGTGGTAGCCCACTAGTCACTTCTTTTCAGGATGAAGAGAAGCTGTTGGTGAGCACCCTTTGTGTTCAGTTACAAATCCATTGTCTATCCCACATTTTACTATCCATGTTGACTTTTAGTGATCACAGCATTCCTTTCTAAGTGCTTATAGACTGTCTGTTTAATGATCTGCTCTAGGATCTTTCCTAGTATTGGTGTCAGGCTGACTGGGTAGTAATTGTTTGGAGACAAAATTTGCCCACCTCCAGTCTGCTGGGACTTCTCCTGATCTCTAGGAACTCTCAAAGATTCTTGCTAAATGGTTCTGAAATTACTTTTGCCAGTTATTTTAAATAACCTTGGATGTAGTTCATCTGGCCCTGGTGACTTGAATTCATTAAGAGTAAGTAGCCAGGTATTCCTGCACTACCTCTTTACCTAGTCTTTACCTGCATTTCCTTCATTTACACCATCTGTTCCAACTTCTCCAAGTTGAACACTGTTTTAATTTTGTGAGAAGGCCAAGGCCAATTTTGTGAGAAAGCCAAGGTGTTAAGTAGTTCTGCCTTTTCTCTGTCCCTCGTTACCACTTCACCATCTTCTCCTTGCAGCGGCCCTATCATCTCCTTGTTTTTCTTTTTCCTATGGTCATAACCAAAAAAAGCCCCCTTTATTGTTTTTAACCTCTCTAGAAGCCTGAGCTTGTTCTGTGCTTTAGCTTTTCTAACTTTCCCCCTCATTTCTTCTACATGGCCCTTTTAAACTCATTTGAAAGTTCTCTAGATGTCCATCCTGGTTTCTTTAGATGACCCCCATTTTTCCTCCTCAATGGAATTGTTTGAAACTGTGCCTTCAGTATCTCACTTTTAAGAAACTCCCATCCATCATAAACTCTTTTCTCTTTTAGTATGTCTGACCACAGGATGACACCTAATGTTTCCCTAATCAGCTTTTCTTAAAGTCTAGAATGTGAATCTGACTATGCTTGGCTTTCCCTTTCCACTGTATAACAAACTCCAGGAGAACATGGTCACTCATTCTCACCTAAAGATCCTGCCACTCCCACCCATTAACCAGGTCATCACTGTTGGTTAGCATCAGGTCCAAAATAGCTGATCCCCTTGTTGCCTCTTCCACTTTCTGGACAATGAAATTGTCTACAAGGCAATAGAAGAATTTGTTGGACCTGATATTCCTGGCAGAATTTGATTTCCAACAAATATCAAGGTAGTTGAAGTCTCCCTCTCTCTCTTTTTTTCTGTGTGTGTGGTCATCTGTTTTAGGAAGGCCACATTTAAGTCTTCAGTCTGGTTTGGGGGGGTAATAGACTCCCAAAATGACATCCCTGTTTTTTCTTCCCCCCTTGATTTTTACCCAGATGCTCTCAACCTGGCTTCCAGGATTTAAGTCACAGGTGAAAACATCCTTGACATATAGTGCTACTCCTCCTCCCTTCCAATTTGATCTATTTCTTTGAAATAGATTGTACCCCTCTATTACTACATTGCAATCATGAGACTCATCCCATCAGGATGCACCCACCAGTGATACTTTGCTGTGTTAAGAATTTGGCAGGGGTTCCATAAAGAAAACAAAACAATGAGATGAAGATCAACTGTGGCCAAATTAGAGAGAAAGTAAGGGAGTAAGTGTGAATGTGTGAGAAAGCTGTACTGATTTGGCAGACATAGTCCTGATCAATCCTCTGCTTTTCTGCTTTTTCAGCTACTTTTATAATGTTCCAGTTTTTATTCCTCCTCCCACTTTCCTCATCTCTCTTTAGTTTACTTCAGTTGCAACAAACTGAGTTCAAAGTGTAAAGTGTAAAAGTCATTTGCACTCAGTTAACTCAAAGGATTGGGTAGAGAGGGGGATGTAATCTCACTCTCCCTAGTAGGCTCAGATAAATGTAAACTGCTGCAGCTTTCCCTACTTTGTGTGTTCTTCCTCATCATCATTTTGACCACACTCTGATGTTGCCCAGCCACACATATCCTGGTTTCCATCCATGAAATGTTGGAGGGTATGAGCTTGAATAAATTTAGCCTTAATGGTCTGTGAAGATACACAAAGTTAGCTGATTCTGCAAGTCTGACCACTAATCTATCTAGCCCTGCCCACTCTCACTTGGCAGCATGTTTCTTATTTCTATGTTCAAACTAATATGAATGTTTTCCACAGCTCTAAGGAGCTGTGTTATACCAAATCAGTTGATTATCCCATCCACATGAGAGGTGGGGAACTGTGGCCTTCCATGTGTCTTTGGACTGAAGTTGCCATAGTTCCTCACCTTTGGCTATGCTGACTGCAGTTACTGGTAGCTGTAAGCCAAGAACATCTTAAGAACCACAATCGCTGAACTCTCATTTACACTGCCAGGCATTTCTTTCCTACTCCTACTTGTAGCTGCTAGAAACTGAATTTGTATACATTATCTTCATGCCATGAGTTTGTCTTAGTGGGAAGAGATGAGACTTCTCTAGACCAGGGTAATGGGGTGGGGGTTGACTCTACTAAATGTGGCCACTGTTGTTGCTAAGTGTCACTAAGTCAACTCCAGTTTATGGCAACCCAATCCTAGGATACTCTTGGCAAGATTTATTCAGAGGAGGTTTGTCACTACCTTCCTGTAAGACAGAGAGTGTGACTTTCCCAAGGTCACCCAAGGTTTCCATGGCTGGGTGGGATTTGAACCCTGGTCTCTTGAGAGTCCTGGTCCAATATTCAAATCACTACACTATGCTCTATATTCTAGTAATAAGGCTGAAAATACCTTCTTAGCCACCAAACACAATGCATTCAAGAAAATCATAGTGGAAAATGAGAAGAAGCCAAAGATGATATAAAAACAAGAGGGTAGGGGAGATTTTACCTTCCACCTCTGGTCTGGCAGGCTGCATCTGTAAGTTTCAACATGCCACGTGAAGTCACTTTTGGCCAATTTTCCACCAATCTTTGGCCATTTTTTCCTCTTTTTTGGTGTTTTGGTGAGGTTTGGGTGGCTTTGCAGAATTATGAGAAGAAAAAACTTTGCCTTTTTAGGCAGTTCTGACACATTTGTGAACAAAAATTGTCTGAAAATTGCCTCCATTTTTTAAAAATTGTGGGGTTGGAGAGGTCTTTTGAGGGTCCCAAGATCACTTTTAAGGGTCCCAAGGCCACATGTGGCCTGAAGGCCAGACTTTGCCCACTCTGATCTAGTAGAACCTTAAAGACTTATCAACTTATCATGAAGAGAACAGTGGTTCATGAATTGTCATTCGCAGCAGAAATAGGTAACCTAAAGTTGTTGGGTGCTCCTGGTCTACTACCCTTAGCAATTGACCACCCTGGCTTGGGCAGCTGGGAGATGATGTCCAACAACATTTGTAGGCTGCAGGTTCCCCACCTGAGCTTACAATATAAGTTTGTTACCCTTCAAGATGCTACAAGACCTCTTGTTCATTTTACAGAAACAGACTTACAAGGATAAATCTAGAGATAGAATGGGAGTGGGCAAAGTTGGGCTGCATGTGGCCCTAGAGACAACTGTCCACCTGCAGAAGCTCCCCAAAGCTCCTAGACTTTAAATTTTTTAAAAAAATATTTAAAAAATGGAGGGGGATTTTCAGATGATTATTTGCCTGAAAACCACCCCCAATGTGCCCAAACTTGAGTGGTTTCCTTTCTCTGACCTTCTAAATCCCTGTAAACCTCCTTAAATCCCTTAAGAAATTGAAAAAAAAATTACCCCAGAATTGCCAAAATTATGTTACTTCATTGCTCATGTTACTTTAGGCTCACTAAAATGTGCTAGTCTGGTCCACTAGGCTGTTATGGGGTGGAAAAATGCTCCCTGCTTCTGGCACAGTTGCCCACTCCTTTTTCAGAAGAAGGATGTAGATGCTGCTAACTTTCCTTTTTGCTCTGATGACTTATAAAAGAAATGAGGGAGCAGCCTTTCATGACCTGATCATCCTACAAAGCCCACTTCCCCAAAATCTCACCTCCTTTAGTTAGCTATTTTCCCCAGAGATGCTGTTTATTGTAAATAATTTGCTGTTTATTACTCTTGTGTGCTTTCATTTCTGACTTATAGTGACCCTAAGGCTGAGTGGGTTTCCATGGCTGAGCAGGGAATCAAACCATGGTCTCCAGGGTTGTAGTCTAATGCTCAAACCACTACATTAAGCTGGCTCTCAGCAGCAAATTACAAAAGTTCCATCTAATTGAAACTGCATCAAGTAAAATATTAAAATCCAATTTGACCTTTTCTTTTAAAGGGAGAAACTCCCCTCATATTTAACAAAAAGCAACAAGAATTTGTTAATTCAGAAAACTGGAAGTTTATCAAGCCGAGACAGAATTAAGACAGTTTTTTTTAAAACTTAAACTCTATATAGTTTCTTTTACACAAACGGCTCTATAATACAATAAAATTAGATGAAAATCATAAAAGATTAAAGTTTAACAAAGAAAAAATGTTTCGATTTTCAAATATATAAAATCCATTAATTACTGCTACTAGAAGAAATTCCAAATATCAATGTTTGGGTAACATTCAGTGACATAGAGGAAGAAAAAAATATTTTAAAAATACTTGTTCACAGAAGACAAGTAATGATGTAAGAAACAGTTTCACAGCAATCAACCTGCAATAATTTCTGCAGTTGATTAACCATCTTTTATATCTGGATAAAAATATACATTTTAATCACACTGTTATAATTAGTTAATTCATTTTTCACAAAACCTTACTTGGAACAGTAAAAACATCTTGCAAATGTATTACTAAAGGCTTGTTGTAGTTTGAAAACATTTTGGTCTAGTAGTATCATGTCAAAATATGCTTCTTTGTGGAGTACAAGAGAGGGACATATTTAATTTTCTTATAGTGATATGCTCTACACCAAAGTTTCAGAATATATAATTAAAGGAGAAAAATGAGTTTGAACTGGTGCTTTTCCAGTATTGTCGACTCTCTCCTGTATCCTTCACACACATGCACACAACACACAAAGACAAAGGACTTAGGAAATCAGTTAGTAACTATTCTTTTGGTTGACAGTCTGTCTTCTCTGTTGGCATATGGCTAAAATAAAATTATTGCTAACCAGTATTATAAAGCAGAAAATACAAGTTAACACCCAAAGCATGTCCAACTCTTTGTTGGATTATGGCCATATACAGTTCCCATTTACTTCAAAATATAACCCATTTCTAAGATATTGTGCTTAGGATCATAGGTCTTTTGTACAAGCGAACCAAAGAGTTAGAAGGACCCATAGACCATTGAGTTCAACATGAGTAGGCTGTTGTCACCATTGGGGTTGTACTTAAAATATCTAATACAAGCTATAATAATTGGCTGGCAGCCCCTCTCCTGAAAATGCAGGCAAGAGTTTTTCTGAAGCCTGTTGCTAGGAAATTGGCTCTAGGGCTTTCCATAAGGCTCCCATGAGCCTTATGCTGGAGTTCCCTTAGGCCCTGTCACACTTTGCTGGAGTTCCCTCAGGCCCCATTATAATACTCCTACTGGATGGCTGTTACAATAGGGCCCCTCAACAGTAGAGTCCCATGTTTTACCTCTGCAAATCCTACAATTTACCTCTGAGGTATAAATCTTTCCTCATTGGAGGAAATCCATTCACATGTGTCACCTATCTGTAATAGAGATTGAAGAATACAAATGAAGAAGGGAACAAAGAAGGAATGTAGCAGCACTTTTAAGACTGATTTTTATTTTAACACAAGCTTTTACGAATATAAAACCCATTTCTTCAGATGCAGGAGACCTCAGGGATAAAGCATATTTATACAGTTGTGGGATAGGATGTAATAGGATCCAGAAAGGTGCAAATTGCATCCCTTCCCCTAAAATTTCAAAGGGCTGGGTGAGGGGATTCAGATCTTTACAGTGGTCAGGTAGTGCTGATGTGTGAAGCAACAGATCTGCTTACTGAAAGTCAGTTCCCCTAGGCAAAACTCTCTTTTTCTTTCCCTTTTTACATATGCTGTAGTGAGGACTCTTGTATGAATACATGAAGTGTGCCATGAAGCCATTGTCTTTGTTACAATTACATTGCATCCCACTCGTGCAACTGAGTTGAATAAGCTTTGTATCCTGAGGCCTGGATATCACTCTGTACTGTACTAACTTTAAGTTAGTCTTAAAGGTACTATTGTATTCTTTCTTTTTTCCCCCTCCGCATCTCTTCCTCCTTTTTGTGCTTCAAGAGACCACTTCTTTGAGAGCTTGAAAAATTAACTATTTGGGACTACAGAGTTTCCAAGAATCAGCATAGTCACCAGCCACAGTCACCAGCCATGGTGGATAGAAGATTCCAGGAGCTGCAGTTCAAAATCGTAATTTCACCAGTCCTGGGTTATAGTCCCATTATAAATGGCTCCCAGTATTAAAAAATTCTCTGCACATTGTCAGTGTGGTGCTGTCAGTGAAAACGCTTGTTGTTCTTGTTGTGTGCCTTTAAGATGCTTCCAATTTATGGTGACTCTAAGAGGAACCTGTCATTAGTTTTTCTTGGTAAGAGTTGTTGAGACGGGATTTGTTTTTGCCCTCCTCTGAAGCTGAGAATGTCTAAATTGAATGTCTATACCACACTGGCTTTTACCAGGTATGAATTTGAGAGCCAGCATGGTGTAGTAGTTTGAGTAATCTTACCTCTCTTTTTTTTTTGATAGAGTTGGTTGATGAAGGGAATGCTGTGAATATAGCATATCCTGACTTCAGTAAGGCCCTTGCCAAGATCCTCCATGATATTCTTGTCAACAAGCTAGTAAAATGTGGGCTAGGCTGTTAGGTGGATTTGTAAAAGATTGGCCAACCAAACCCAAAGGGTGCTCACCAATTGCTCCTCTTCATGATGGAGAGAATTGACTAGTGGGGTACCACAGGATTCTGTCCTGGGCCCAGTGCTATTCAACATCTTTATCAATGATTTGGATGAGGGAATAGAGGACATTCTTATCAAATTTGCAGATGAAAATTGCAAATTAGGAGAGAGAGCTAATCTTCAGAGGGCAGGATCAGAATTCAAAATGATCTTAACAGATTACAGTGCCAGGCTAAAATTAGCAAAATGAATTTCAACAAGTAGTACACCTGGGCAGAAAAACTGAAATGTACAGATATAAGATGGGTGACATCTGTCTTGACCACAGTACATCTGAAATGGTTCTAGGAATCTTAGTAGACTACAACCTGAACATGAATCAGCAGTGTGATATGGCAGCTAAGAAAGCTGTGATTCTTGGGTGCATTAATAGGAGTATAATGCCTAGGTCAAGGGAAGTGATAGTACCACTCTGTTCTGCTTTGGTCAGGCCCCACGTGGAATACGGTGGCCAGTTCAGGAAAGATACTGACAAGCAGGAACACGTTCAGAGGAGGGCGACAAAAATGATAGAAGGCTTAGAAACCATGTCCTAAAGGTAGTGGCTTAAGGACCTGAGTATGTTTAGCCTGGAGAAGTTAAGAGGTGACATGATAGCTATGTTTAAATATTTGAAGGGATGTCATATGGAGGATGGAACAAACCTGTTTTCTGCTGCTCCAGAGACTAGGACACAGACCAATGCCTTCAAACTTCAGGAAAAGAGATTCCATCTAAACATTAGGAAGAATTTCCTGACTGTAAGAGCAGTCTGACAGTGGAATGTGCTGCCTTGGTGTGTGGTGGAGTTTCCTTTGAAGATTTTTAAACAGAGGCTGAATGGCAATCTATTGGGAATGCTTTGATGGTGCATGGCAAGTGATAGGACCGATGGCCCTTGTGATCTCTTCTAGCTCTCTGATTCTATGAGTGTTGGACTATGAGTTTGGAGACTATGTCTGACCCACTCAGACATGGAAATCCACTGGGCAAGTCACATTCGCTCAGCCTCAGAGGAAGACAATGGCAACCTCCCTCTGAACAAATCTACCCAAGATAACCCCCAAAAAGATTAATCTTCAACTTGAAGGCACGCAACAAACTGCACAACAACAAACTGCACAACCCAGCTCCCCCAATTCACATAGCAATACAACAGATTACAGGTGGCTGCATTATTCACATGATTTTTGCCATAATGTATTGATTCCCTACAACAGATGTCCTCATCTCTTAAAAGTTTCTATGGTGAGACTCTGACCATGTAGTCAGTTACCACATTAGCAGGCTACAGACAACTCCCACAGTTTATGTCTTGTGTTTGCACATGTTTGTGAAAGCACCATTGAATCAATGAGGAATTGTATCTAAGTACATTGGACAAACAGCACACATAGAGAAATCACATGGTACATAACTCTTGGACCTCTTCAAACCACAACTAAACTGATGGGTCTACTCCCATATAGAAAATGATCCTTCCCACAGAAAACCAGCACTCACAGAACAAACTCAGTTTTCTGTGCAATGTGTTAAATGGATTGTTCACAAATTTGTTTGGTTTTTAAAAACGCCGTCCTCCATGCACTTGTGGTCTGAAATGGTACAGTCTCAGAAATATAGAACTATGCACATTATCTGCTGTGTAAACAGACGGGCTCAATCTCTTAAGCCCAGGGGTGTAAGTGACCAAAGGAATATAAGCAACCAATCCCATAAAAGGAGAAGAGAAAAAAAAGGATGATTTACTAATATGCATGTAAACATTTTTGGAAGTATATGCACCATGTTGTTTTTGAACTGCGATTTTTTCCACCTTGTTTGATCACAGTAAAATGTCAGACTGGTTAGATTCACTTTGAATTCCTCAGTTTATCTATGGAAATATTTAATTGAGTACTATGGATGCTATTGTTTCCTGCCATTGACAGAACGTATACAGAAATTTAGTCACGGCAAGCATATTCTTAATGATCCTTAACACTTGCCTTATTGTACCATTTTTCACTCATAGAATCTTATCACTGTTGAATGTAGCATGCAATATTTAAGACAACCTGATCAGTAAGTTCCTCAAAATTGCAAGCCGATGGCAGGTTTGACTAGCCTGTTTCCTATCCTGCCACATAAATTACCCAAACTAATATTTAAAACAAAAAAAGGACAAAACCACTAACTTTTCTAAAGTATCTGCAGATAGGCAGACACTTGGAGAATATTTTTACTTTGTGGCAGCTTACAGTTTACAGTTTCAAATTTTATCAAATCCTCATTCACTCAACATTTTAAGGTGACACAATTCCTATAATTTTGTCAGGCACTACAACACTCTAGCTAACAATTCTAAATACCTGTTCCTAAACTGCCAATCCCAGGATTCCATAGGGAAGAACCATGGCAGTTAAAGTAAATTGTAGCATTATAACTATGTAGTGTGAATGGGTTCATGCTGAAAGTTCTAAGATTCATCTAGATAAGAACTGCTTCACTGAACGTGTTGGATTGTCTTTTAAAAATTTTTTTCTTTGGTTGCTGTTGAGCGTTATTTAAAAACACTCAAGGAAAAATACCTAGTGGATTTTTTTAAAAAAAGAAAAAAGGGTTTAAACAACTGTAACAAGCATGTTAACTCATACAAATCTAGGGCACGACATATGAAATCCATGGAAAGATGCAATACAGAATCATAGAAATGAAAAACGTCTCGTGAGCCATTGAGTCCAATTCCCTCTAAGTACAGAATCTCTAGCTAAAGTATCCTCAGCAGATAGCTGTTCAGCCTCTTTGTGAAGACAAAAGTGATGCCTCTGGGCAATTGGTTCCACTGCTGAACCATTCCCTCTGTCAAGAAGTTCCTTCTAAGGTTCAATCAAAACCTCTTATAACTTAAAGCTTTTAGACCTGGTTCTACCCTCTGGGGCAGTAGAGGACAGGCCTGCACCCTCCCCGCTGTGACATCCCTTATGGAATTTAACAAGTGCAATCATATAATCTGTCAGTCTTCTCTTCACCAAATATTAGAATATGGACATTATCTTGCATATTTTTAAAGAATGTGGACAAATTCTCAAAATAAACTTTGGTTCAAGGTGGAGCTACAAACAGCCACATAGAAGTGTTTTGGGGGCATATCTTCTACATTACTATGCCCAGCCTGTGGGACATACAAGATATGCTATCCTTTTTCAGATCAGTCTATTGACTTCTCTAGTTTATTAGGGTCTCCTCTTACTAGTAACAGCTCTTGAAGGTTTTAGGTAGAGTCTCTCTCATCACTTATTACACAGTTTCTAACACTAGAGATATAAAGAACTGACCCTTGACCTGCCACTGAGCTGTAGCTGGTACTCCTTTTAGTATTATCTGGTCATGGCTGTTCTTGGGGGAAAATATTAGTAATGGCTGCATTGAAACTTCAAACTACAGTAGCCTCTCCACATTTGTGGGGGTTAAGGGCACAGAACCCTTGCAAAAGTAGAAAAATCACGAATAACTCCCAATTCTCCTCCAGAGCTCCCCCCTTCCATTCCTTTGCCTCTGGCCTCAGCATTGAGGGGCAGGGGAGAAAAAAGACACAGTAAAGGGCGTACCGGTACTTTCTCCTCAAAGGTAAAAGAGCACAGTTCTTCGCTTTCAGTTAATTCCAGCGGCCATCTGAAAAAGAGAAGAGTAGGAGCAAAGAAAGCACCTGACCAATCAGCAGCAATTACACAGCAGAAAATGCAGTCACATGGGAGAAAGAACATGTCTTCAGCAGTGGGAGGTGGGCTTTGCTCACTCCAAAAGAAAAAAAGTCCATTTTAAACACAAGCGTGGTAAACCCGGGGTGAAGAATGCAAGGGTACAGGAGGAAGAAAGTGGGAAGGGGAAGGCAAGATGTGCCTTGCGAATAATCAAATTCATGAAGATGTGAATGTAGAGGAAGGACTGTACTACTATGATAGACCAACATTTTTGGAAGAAAAAGACACCAACCTATTAGTCAACACAAGTTGTAAAAATTGCACTCCATCTTCTTGCGACAGCAGTTGCTGGACTGTGTCACTATGGGCCTTTTCACACTGCACACCTATGATTCCTATAGCACTATGATTCCACTTTACCTGCCATGTCTGTATTTAATGGAATACTGGGGTTTCTAGTTTGGTAAAGCACTAGAATTCTCTGACAGAAAATTCTAAATATCCCTCGCTAAACTGCAAATAGCCCTCTAAGTTGTTGTTGTTCTGTGCTTTCAAGTAATTTCTGACTTATGGAGACCCTAAAGTGATCTTATCATGAGGTTTTACTGGCAAGATTTGTTCAGAGGGGAGTTGCCACACGCTTCATCTGAGGCTGAGAGAGTGTGACTTGCCCAAGGTCACCGGGAGGGTTTCCATGGCCAAGTGGAGATTCAAATCCTGGTCCCTAGGATCCTAGTAAAACACCCAGACTATTAAAGTACACTGGCTGTTTGCCCCTATAAGTATCCCTCCCTAAAATATCCTGCATATCCCATGCCATAGGATGCAGCTATGGCAGCTACAGTGGGATCACAGTGCTATTATTATGCAGTCTGAAAGGGCCTGATGTATCCCTTTGCCTCTGCAGTTGAATTGACCCAGAATCCTGAAGAGAATGGCCCATTTTACAGACACTTCAATGGCTCATACATATACCCTATTGTGAAACCCACTAAATCTAGGAAATTCAAAACTACTCATTCTGTCTGGACTACAAGAAGCCATGGCCAAACAGACTACAGTCTGAATACTGGATTTTAGCTGCATATAATGGAAAATGGCAAATTCTCTATTGAAAAAGGCCTCATAGGTAGAAAAGGACCACCAGACATATATTCACATGAGGCTTCACTGATTGATTCTGATTCTGAAGGCTCACAGCTTCTACTGCAGGATTCTTTCCATACTTGTTGAGGGCTTCTCCCAGTACGCTTTACTATTAAGGCTGTTACCACAGGAATCCTGCCTCATCTTCCCTGCTGTATGCTTCACATAAAAAAGAGAACTAAAGCTCCATGTGACTTAATAACCAAGATTAGGAAAAGACTTGATTCCTGTTTCTATGGTTGCAGCAGCCCTTAAAGACAGAAAATTTACTGACAACATCTAACTGCTTATTCATTTTAAAAGTAGGTCTAAGTTCCAGTTTTCCTGAGGCAAGGCCCCTCTCCAGTTCACAAACTCTCAAAGGGCCAGAGCAGTAAGATAAACTTTTCTCTTAATTTCTCTCTCTTTTGCTCTCTTGCAAAAAAAAAAAAAAAAGAGTGAACAGCAATTTTTGGAAAGAAAAAAAAACATTAAACCTTTACATCTATGTTCAAATCACATTGCACACAGGAAGAATCAATCTATTTGTTTCTTTGTGAAAGAAATGTTCAGGATTTAAAACACATCTCTACCCATGTACACCCCCAGTGTTACACTTATGGGGAGAAAATGCTGCTATTCCCTAGTTGCCAACCCCCAATTTAGACAGTCCTTGACGGAAATCATGCAATTCATCTATCTTTCCATCTAGTACATCTAAAAAAGTTTGTAACTCAGTCTTAAGATGATTTTGTCTGTGTTTGCTCTCTTCAATCTCTGTCTTCAGATCTCTGACCTTCTCCTCAAGGTCTTTATTTCTCTTCTCAGCATCCTTAAAAAGAAAATTTGAAGAAAAGCATTACACATTACAAAAGTGTTACAGCGACAAATGAAAAAACCTTGCCTTGCAAAATCTCTGTTACTGTGTCCATGACAATTGTCATCACATGTACAAACAAATTCAGTCTGGGAAAACGCTACTATTTTAATTTGACCAGTGTCCTGGAAGATGTAGATTTAGGGGAAGAGATAATTTCCACTGAATCCTGTCAGTGTTGGCAGGTCTCTACATTTGGCTAGAATGTATATACTCTGCTGTTCACACATTACATGACATTTCTTCTCAACATCATCAAAGGTGGCTCAGAACCTCACTCCCTCCTATTCCGTCACTCTTCCATCTCCAAATACAGCCTGACAAGGAATGCATCCACACAGCATAATTGTAATGCTTCAATACTACCTTAACTGCCATGGCTTCATCCTATGGCATCTTGGGATATGGAGTTTAAGGAGTCACATAAAATTCTCTGACAGAGAGCTCCAGTGCTGTAGTTCAAGGAGGTGATCTAGATAATCTGAAGAAATTTGCTGAATTACAAAATCCAGGATTCCACAGGGTGGTGCTATGGCTGTTAAAGTGATATCCAAGTGCTATAATTGTGTAGTGTGAATACATCCAAAAATTATCTGCCTGTGAAAAACTACTTTTTCTGCAGGTGTGACTTGCAGGTGTGACTTGCAGCAGCATGAATGTGATTTTCATTCATAAAAGGAAGGAAAATGCAGCTATTCTCTTCCTTTCATTGGCTGTTTTTGTGAGCAAGTTGCCCTGTTGTCTCCTGTGCAAAAAAACATGTAACGTCACTCATAAAATGAGTTTAAAAATTCTGGTTATAAAATTCTGGTTATTGTCATTTTTAAAACTGAAAATGTATATTAAATACCCATACCTGCAATTTCTGAGATACTGTTTCACATTCTGTCATCAGTTGGGGTATGATTTCACCCTGTGTCCGAAGATCCTCTAGCTCCTAAAGAAAATTGAGAGAAAAATGCAGAGATTATATTCATGATGGAAAAAAATGATAAAAACCACACATAGGTTTAGAAATACACCAGCTGTCTGAAAATGATCTTTACAAATTCAGTTCAATATGCTATTGAAAATGCAAAGATAATTTTTGAATAGCCTGTATATTAAAAACAAACAAGCACAGCGGCCTTGCTAGATTAGCATGTAAGGAAGGGAAACACAGAAAAATTCTGTACTACCAAAGGAAACAATTAGTTAATATATTAAATGAAACATTAACATGTTTCAAAGCTAGATTCACAATCAGTTTTTGGTTATTGATCACAATCTTGGCATAAACTAATTGTGGGAAGCAATGCTATTTGTGCTTTATTAAAACATAATACACATAACCATTCCTACACATAAAAATATTATGTTACACAAGGGGAAGATGTACAAGAACAACAGCAGAAATATCTCCAGTTAAATGAAGGCCTTTGGACTCAAAATAGAAAGGATGATCCATGCTTATAGGGACCAGCTACAGTGTCTACACAATACCTTGCATAAGCAAAATGTAATTTCTGGTTTGAGGAAGAGGTACTTCTCCACTCACAGCACCCTAGTGTGCACATATGCTCTAGGGGGACCAATCTGCCCCATCAAAGTGCTCCCGTGGCATCCATATGAGTTGATTCCAGAAATCCCCTTCCTCCCAAACATGTAATCAGCACCATCCAAGCAGACAACACTGACCATTTGTTTGGCAGGGTACAATCCTACAGTGTATACTGTTGCAGCATGCAAAGACCTCTGGATTGTGGAGCAGTGCAACTGCATGTTGAAATGTTTACATCTGTCTTGCTGCTCTGCCCTGCTCTCCTGGTTTTTCAGTATTCCTCCAAGTATGAAGATTTCAAAGGTGTTCTTTTCATGGTGTCACCAGCTGTGCTTGTCTTGTAGAGACAAGCACTGTTCATATCTCTGTTATTTTCCACTAATCAGGGGCTCTGCTAATGTAAGAGGCACAGCCTGAAAGCAAGCTAGAGCAGCCCTCTACAGCAAGTGGAAATGAAGCCTGTAATATTCATGAGTCCATTTTCTGGCTGAGTAGGTGTCTTGAAAGTTACAAAATACAGTTCATTAGGAATGCTATTACCCATGGAAAGGGCTGAGAAGAAAGTGTGACATTTTAATTTCAGGCATGCTGCTCAAATAACAGTTTGAAACTGTGTATCAAAATCTATCACCCTGAACTATATCCATGCACTTGAAGCTCTTTTAACAGGCCTGGTAGTTAAAGAGAATTAGCTGTATCAGACCTGAAAAGAGCTCTGGCTTTAAAAGAATTATTAGCTTAAACTCAAATCAACAGAGCATTAAAAGCAAAATCTAACAGACATTATTTGTACATACACACACAATTCCTTCTGCAACTCTTGTGATAAAAAAAGCCTCTCTAATCTCCAAGCCTGATACAGATATTTTGGCCAGAAAGGTTGACCTCATATATTTCCTTCTTCCCACCATAAAGTATTTGCAGATTACACAATTATAGTGCTATAATTCCACTTTAACAGCCCCAATTAAATCCTATAGACTCTTGGGATCTGTAGTGCACACTGGTGCATACTGGCTAAGAATTCTAAATGCAAACAGCAAGCCCCAGCTTTCACTCAATGGAGCCATGGCTCCAGTCTAGCACTAGGTAGGTTGTAAGGGTCCCTCGCTGCAATAACAACAGTTCATTGTAACACATAGCTCAGGCAAATTGTGCTTCAACCAGAGCATAGAGAAGTTTCATTTTTGGAGAACTCCTCCTAAAATTCTCCAGCTAGGAAGGGGTTCTGGGAGCTGTGGTCCAAAAGTAACTTTTCCAAGTTCTCCTTTAAGTCAAGACAGCTGAAATGGAAAATATACTTCATTTATTTATAGTATTCCAGTGCCACCCTACACCTGAGAATCTCTGGGTGGTATACATAAAATTTGTAAAAATACATGCAATTACAGCAGAAAACAGCATAGCAGATAACACATAAAATGGACAGTTGTTTTTTTGTTAAATCGCAGAATCCACTAAAAGTTCCAAAAAAATGTCCACAAAACAGTTGGGATAATTTTTTACATACATACATACATAGGCCCTTTTCACATGTGTGGGGGGGGGAACGGGCGAAAACACGCTAAAACGGAGCTTACCCGCAGCTGGGTAAGTCCGTCGCCATGCGGAGCAGCGCGAGCTTGCTGCTCCACAGTCCTCCGGCGTCCCAGATGGCAGCTTCCGGTTGGTGGAGGCTCTCCACCAACCGGAGAAGCTCGCCAGCTGGAAGCCCGCCCCCGGCAGATCTGCAGGCACGCACTTGCGCACACCTGCAAATCCACTTTGGAGCCAGGCGACGGAGCGGCACGGGGCTGCGCGCTCCATGCTTTTTAAAAACCTTGAAAAAGAGGTTTTTAAAAAACACGCAGCCCGGCTAGTTCCGGCCACTCCTGAGTGGATTCTGGTGTGGAACTACAAAAAGTAGTCCACGCCAGTCCACTCTACGGTGTAGAAGACCTCAGTGACAGGTCGCTCTGCACCGTTTCAGAAGCCCGGTATGGAAATGGCCATACATACATATGTGTGTGTGTGTTGCATACTCATTAGGTGACCTTGGATCAGTCACTCTCTTTTAGCCTTACCTTCTCTTGAGTAGGAGAGGGAACTTCTGAAGTTCATCTAGCTTTCACCATCCACTGATTTAATCCTGGTGACTCAGTAATTCAGTGGGAAGTTACTGGGGAACTCAACTTGCACTTTTTCCACCTCTAATTCTAATAAAAATACTACACGCATGTGTGTGCACACACACCAAGTAAGGCACGTGAAAAGAGTGTAGAGAAGAGGAGGTCTTAACCTAAGCAAACAATCTACATTAGCAAAAGGGTATCTTACACATGAAGGCACTGACAGCTAGCATGGTGCAGTAGTTTGATCCCTGGACTATGTCCCCAGAGACCAGAGTTTGATTCCCCACTCAGCCATGGAAAACCAGTGGGTGACCACATCACATACTCTCAGCTCCAGAAAATCCCCTGATAAGTCAACCTCACAGGGCTGTTATGTTGGGTGGTGGGAAGAAAGAGAGCCATGAAGACTGCCTTGTGCTTGTTGAAGCAAAGCCAGGATATATGTGCAACTAATATAAGCTGAATAAATTAGATCCTCTGTCTAATGGCCATTCACCAAGCAGTGGCAGTGACATTTGGAGAAGGATCTGTAAAACAAGTCACTACCTTGTCTCCACCAAGTCATCTATATCAGTTTTTGTAATTCAGTGACTATGTTCCATGCTACAAAAACAGGTTTTTATAGCATTGTCACCATTATTCTCAGACCTCTATCTTCATCCTAGCTGTAACTATTGACAGCAGGAAGACATGGGTGAGGAATTAGGAAGGAAAAAAAATTGAAACATCCCTAATAATTTTTAAGACAGCTATTTACCCATTACATTACCTTTTTTCATAACACAGATGGAACTGAGACCAAATGAGAGATTATGGGGTAGACTTAAGAAGACAAAGCAAACACTGTCTCAAGAGAGCTGTATGAGTTACAAGGTACTAGCTTGAATGTCTCTATCACTGGGCTTGGTTAAAATGCATTGGCAGTTCTGCATATATATTTTGATAATATTAATATAAATTATAAGTATGTAGTCTCTACCATAGACATTGTGGAATGGTAATGGTTAAGTGTGCTAAGTTAATTTTAAACTTATAGCAGGGATAGGCAACTCCCAGAGGATAGAAGGCTGCACTGCATTTTGCAAGACCATGCAAGACCCTCAACACTCCTCAGTATTATTTTTTTACTTTTAAATCTCCTTCCTCCATTTTTTAAAACTAGAAATATCCCACACACCCACAGGAGTATACAGGGACAATTCTGCCATGTTTGCTCCTTCCAACTAATTTAGGTCTAAGAGAAGCTATTATTTAACCAAGAAGTAAACTTTTTTTTTAATTAATAATAACGATGTATATGAAGTATCTCTTCATATATAACAATATTCGATATAAATATAAGATATATAGTAATATATAATAGTATTTATATATATAATATTTTGTATTATATGTATCTCCAAATGTACATTGTACTCTTATAGAAAATTCAACTCATATCCATCTTTCTTCATACCTTATTGCATATCATATTTGCTTTATATTCCACTTCCTAACTTCCCTAGAGTTAATTCTTAATAGTCCTTTATATGTTACTCTTTCAATGCCCCTGTCTTAACTTCACGTGCCTTCTCATAATTTGTCATCCCATATCTTATGTTATCTTTAATGACTGAACTTTAAATCTTGTTTTCCTGTGTTCTTCTTATGTTGAGAGAAAAAACTTCTCTACTTGTCTCCATTCTGTATCATTTACTTCTTGATTTTTCCCTTGTATCATCGAGGTTAATTTGTCCATTTCCCTGTATTCCAAAACCTTTATTTTCCATTCTTCTATTTGTGGAACCTGATCATTTTTCCACTTTTGCGCATATTCCATTCTTGCAGCTGTAATCATATAAAGAATTATTCTCCAAAACTTCATTCTGTACTCTTTAGTTATTTTCTCTATTATATTTAATAGAAATAGTTCAGGTGTCAAAGGAATACTGATCTGTAATATTTTTGAGATTATTTCTTGTATGCTTTTCCAGTATATTTTGGCTTTGTCACAAGTCCACCATATATGATAGTAGGTCCCATTTTCTCGACCGCATTTCCAGCAATTGTTCTCCCTTGTTTTATATATCTTATTAATTTTCACAGGATCAAGGTGCCATCTATACAGCATCTTTAAGTAGTTCTCCTTCAGACTTTGGGCTGCCGTGAATTTTTGTGTTTCTAGCCACGTCTTCTCCCAGTGCTCTAGTTGAATCTCATGGCCTATGTTCTGTGCCCATAGAATCATCGAAGGTTTTAGCTGTTCTGTTTCTAATTCTCTCTCTATTTGAAACTTGTACAATTTGGAAGTCAATTGGTTCTGTGGTTTGAATAATATGTCTTCAAACTGTTTATTATTTTCATCTGTTTGGAAACCTTCTAATTTCTTATCCATGTTATGTCTTTCTTTAAGTTGTCTGTAGAGAAACCATGAACACTTGAACCCTTCATGTTCCAATTCTTCTCTAGTTTTTAATCTTGTTTCTTGATTTTTCCCAGCAATTATCATATTCCGATATTTTATTATTTTTTCCTGTGGTTCCCGCCGTCTACTGTAAAAGGCCTCATGTGGCAAAATCCATAATGGTATTTTTCTGTAATATTTTTTCTTAAACTTTTGCCAGTTTATTAAGACGGCCTTCCTTAGATAATGATTCTGGAATTCTTTATCAATTTTATGCTTATTGTACCACACATACGCGTGCCACCCCATTCTTAATCCAATTCCTTCCAAGTTTAGTATTTTTTCATTTTGCAACGTTAACCATTCTTTAATCCAAATCAGGGAGTTTGCTTGGTAATACAATTTCAGGTCGGGAAGTCCAAAACCTCCTTTTTCTTTCTTCTCAGTCAAATACTTCCATTTTATTCTTGGCCTCTTTTTATCCCAAATAAATTTAGAAATTTCTCTATGCCATTCTTTAAATGGTTTTTCATTTATAATTACAGGTAAATTTTGGAAAAGAAAATTTAATTTTGGCAGCACATTCATTTTAATTGTAGCTATCCTTCCTAGCAGCGAAAGTTGGAGTTGATTCCAATTATTTAATGATTTCTTAATTTATTTCCATGTGTCTTTATAATTATTATCATATAATTCATTGTTTCTTTTTGCGATCCAGATTCCCAAATAGTTAACTTTCTTTTCTAATTTGAAGTCTGTTCTTTGAGCCAATATATTTTCTTCTTCCACTCGCAAATTTTTAGTCAAGATTTTTGTTTTTTCCTTGTTAATTCTGAATCCTGCCAATTCACCAAATTGATTCAGCTTTTCCAGAAGGTTGTCTATACCTGAGTTCGGGTCTTCTAATTTAATCATTAAGTCATCAGCGTATGCCTTTAACTTATATTCATGGCTCTTTACTTTGCATCCTTTCAACTCGGAGTCTTCTTTTATCATCCCTATTAATATTTCAAATGTTATTATAAAAAGTAAAGGTGATAGGGGACATCCTTGTCTTGTGCCCTTTTTAATTTTGAAATTTTCCGTTTTTTCCCCATTTATAACCAAGTAGCAACTTGGTCTTTATATATTTCTTTAATCCATTTTATGTATGTATCTCCAAAATTCATTTTAGTCAATACCATAAACATGAAGTCCCATCTCAAGTTATCGAATGCCTTCTCGGCATCGATAAAGATCAAGGCTAGCTTTCTCTCATTGTGCTTCTCGTAATACTCAATGAGATTTAAAATTGTTCTTATGTTGTTTCTTAATTGTCTATTTGGCAAAAATCCATTTTGTTCTTCCTCTATAATTTCTTGTAATATTTTTTTTGTTCTGTCCGCCAAGATGCTCATAAAGATCTTATAATCAATATTCAACAACGAAATCGGTCTGTAATTGCCTGGTTCTTTTAAATCTCTCCCTTCCTTCGGTATTAATGTAATACAGGCCTCGCCCCAGGAATTTGGTCGCCCTTCTTCCATAATTTCGTTGAATAATTCCAGCATGTACGGCACCAGTTCTTCTTGCAGCTTTTTGTAATACATTGCTGAGAACCCATCTGGGCCCGGTGCCTTTGCCGAATCAAGTTTCTTAATTGCTTGTATTATCTCTGTTGTTGTTATTTTAGTATTAAGTATTCTCTGTTGGTTTTCTGTTAATTTTGGTATTCTTTGTTTCTCCAAAAAGTCCCATATCTTCTTCTGTATCCTTCTATCTTTTGCATTATATAAGTCACTATAATATCTAAGGAAAGTTCGTTTAATAGTTTCTTGATCCGTTGTCGTCTTTCCCCCTATATTTACTTCTGTGATCAAACTTTTTTCTCTTTCCTTCCTCAGTTTGTACGCCAGCCATTTGCCTGGCTTGTTGGCCTGTTCAAAGAATCTTTGTTTCATTCTCTTTAAGTTCTTGTTGATTTCCCACTGGTGTTCTGATTTCAACTGTTCTTGAAGCACCTTCAACTCTGTTCTTATTTTAATGTCCGTGGGGTGTGACTTTAGCTGTTCTTCCCATTGTTTTATTTTTAACATTAGTTCTTGTTGTTTTGCTTGTCTTTTTTTCTTCATTTCCGTTACCCACTGAATGAAATGACCCCGCATTACAGCCTTGCTAGCATCCCAAGTAGTTTTCAATTTTACATCTCCTGAAATATTTTCTTTAAAATAATTTTTTAAAGTTTCTCTGATCTGAAAAATCAAATAGGGAGTTGAAAAGCCCTCAAAAACAGCCCTTGGAGGCGACACAAGAATTGTAGTTTCCCTCCCCTCTAGGTTTTGGTTTAAATCCATTTGTTCATCCCAAATAGACTAGATCCATTAAATAAATGGGACTTATGTGAATCAAACGGATCAATGAGCTTACTCTAGTGAGGACCGCAGTTAGATTTAGCCTCTGGTGTAACGTGTGTGAACTTTAAGTTGCTGGCTCCTTCCAACCACCCTCCACCCCACTCCCACATGGCTACAGGGAGGGAGGAAGGAAGCACCAACTTTCATTTAAATTAACTGAGTTTGTCATATTACCCACACTACCCACACCCACACATATTACCTAACATAGTTTGTTCTGGTGTGGGTAATTCCAGAATTTCAGAATAAACCAGAATTTGAAAGTAGCCAGATACTTACATTATGACTGAAACTTTGCAAGGCAAAAACCTATGCCTCTCAATAATGTGCATGACAGAGGTAATTCTCAAGTAACACACTAGGGCCAGCATCCTATTAGTGACACACGCATGCCTAAGTTGTGCTATGCACATGGGGTGAATTATTTACCACACCACAACAGATATATTCTCCTAACAGGAGAGGAAATGCATCCAGCAACAGTGTGTTGTAGCCATGCATTGTGAATTGCAGTGGTGCACTGGAGTTGAACAAAGTGCAAAGCACAATAACCACAATGTGCATTGCAGAGCGGCACTAAGATCAGGGACATATGTTGTTAATTTCTGTGGATCTCTAGCACTTAATTCTCTGCATCATCTTCCAAGAACTTCAAGAACATCATCTTCAAGAACATTTCCAGAACTTCTTGAAGGAAGCTTGTTCAACTTTAGATTTTTAGAAATGGCACAAACCACCATTTCTACCCAGCCCTGTGATTTATTAGTCCAGACTTCCTAACTTGGGACTCTCCAGCCAGATGTGAGTCCTTTTTTCAAGCAAGCTGTAGCTTAACACACCTGCAAGATGCCAGGTTGGAGACCACTGGTCTCACTCTTTCATTCTATGACATTCTATGACAGTCATCTGCCTTATACAACAGTATAACATCATCTTTGGCAGGAGCTTATCACATTACTTTGGTTCCCTTCTGTTGTTCTCCCCGTGGAAGACCATTTGGAAAGCATTTCTTTTTACAATGTAGACCATTCATACATTTTTGCGTGTGTTTGTGCTTTCCTAATGGTCTCCAAGAGAACAATAGAAGAGGAGACATCATGTGATAAGTCCCAGTCAAAGATGCTATTATCCTGCTGTAATTGCGATTTACCTGTCTCATGTGATAAAGCCTTCAATCTGCTCACTTTGAAAAAGGAGAAGCAGAATTCTGTTCAGCTTTTACTCCTGCATTAAAAAAAAGAGAATGCCCTATAATTTTTTAAAAATGCACTACACACACACACACACACACACACACAGACAACAGACACACGAGCTAGCAAGGAATGCAATGCCCTCTTCATGTGCTGAGAGGCCTAGAGGCTTGCTCAACTCCTAAAGTGATCTGTGTCAACATTTTACAAGTATTGTGGGAGAGAGCTATATCCCCAAAGATATGATAGCAATGTATATTGCTTTGAAAGCTATGCATTATCCTGGTTTGATTTACATACCAACTCCTTGTCTTGAAGTTCGGTTTCCAATTCCTGAAGGCGCCTGCTCAGCTGCACATTTTTTTCTCTTTCCTTATTTATTTCTTCGCATTGTTCTTCCAGCTCCTCAATCTTAAGGGAGGAAAAGACAACCAGTTTAAGTCCCCATTTCTCCACTTAACACTTGCTTTTAAATAAAAATGAAAAACACTGTGGGAAGGGAATGCCATGACAATAGTGGTTGAAGGACTGAAATAGAAATAAATAAAAATAAATAAAATAACCTGAAATAAAACAAGAAATAGCTGGACTCAAAGTAACAATGCAAGCTATTGTAGTCTTGATTGAGATGGAAATTTTAAAAGCAGCTCCCCCAGCAAGCCATATAGGGTGAGCGCCACCTGATCTCCAGGAAACTATCTTAAAATCTCCTGTGGAGGTGAGAGGAAAAGATAACTGCTCTCCAGCGAATAACTTATGCCCTTCAAGTCAGCTGGGAAAAATAATACATGACTGGAATACAAATGTGGAAAAATCCCCAGAAATTACAGTCAGAGAAAGAAATGACAAAAGCAGTGAAGATGCCAATGCACTTTTTCTAAACTCAGATATATATTCATAGACGAATGGCAAGAAGCCACTAACAAAGGAGAAAAGTCCAACCCCACCCCCACCCAAAAGAACAGCTAAAAAGAGACAAATCACCATTTTTAATTGGCCTCTAAAGAGTTTAAATAATGTCTGGTTGTTGTTGAGGGAAGTTCTAAAGGAGATTCTTGATGTTCTGGGTCCTGAATGGGACGATTCAATGGCCATTAAGTGCTCTTGCATGTATCCTATTAGTCCCAAAAAGTGAAGAGGCATGGTAATTCTGTCCTTTTCAGACTGTGACCTGGCACCAAAATTAGAGACAAGGATACTAAATACCTACGAAATCCAAAACTGGGAACTTGCTATGCATCTACCTGGCAAAAGAAAAAAAAGGGAGTAGTACTCTATGTTAACCGTAACCTCCCATCAGAATTGAAATTTCAGGATAAACTTGGCCACTTTGTCGGAGTGGAGGTACAACTCCAAGAGACTAAGGTTTTGATAGTAGGAGTATACTCCCCAACAGAAGACAAAAGTAATTTTTATCAAAAACTATTACAACAACTTTTAAATTACTCTGAAGAAACAAGCCAAGCTAATTTTTTACTTTGTGGAGACTTTAACGGAGTATTGGACCCTAGAGAAGGCAGATCAAGAGGTAAATTAGACCGTAAACAGCAAGGGAAACTTCCTAAATCCTTTTTCAAATTAATGGAACTTATGGCGTTACAAGATTTATGGAGATTGAAATATGGAAATTCTAAAGGATTTACTTACTACTCGGAAACTCATAAATCAATGTCAAGAATCGATATGTTTTTAATTTCAAAAGTTACACAAAAGCAAGTAGACAAAATGGAAATTCTTCCTAGAGTATACTCGGATCATAATCCAATTCAACTAGAGCTTAAAACACTAAAAAGAATTAGAAGATGCAGACTAAATGATCACATTCTTCAAAATTTGAGTTACTTGGAAAGGATCAGAGAAACTTTAAAAAGTTATTTTAAAGAAAATATTTCAGGAGATGTAAAATTGAAAACTACTTGGGATGCTAGCAAGGCTGTAATGCAGGGTCACTTTATTCAGTGGGGAACGGAAATGAGGAAAAAAAGACAAGCAAAACAACAAGAACTAATGTTAAAAATAAAACAATGGGAAGAACAGTTAAAGTCACACCCCACGGACATTAAAATAAGAACAGAGTTGAAGGTGCTTCAAGAACAGTTGAAATCAGAACACCAATGGGAAATCAACAAGAACTTAAAGAGAATGAAACAAAGATTCTTTGAACAGGCCAACAAGCCAGGCAAATGGCTGGCGTACAAACTGAGGAAGGAAAGAGAAAAAAGTTTGATCACAGAAGTAAATATAGGGGGAAAGACGATAACGGATCAAGAAACTATTAAACGAACTTTCCTTAGATATTATAGTGACTTATATAATGCAAAAGATAGAAAGATACAGAAGATGATATGGGACTTTTTGGAGAAACAAAGAATACCAAAATTAACAGAAAACCAACAGAGAATACTTAATACTAAAATAACAACAACAGAGATAATACAAGCAATTAAGAAACTTGATTCGGCAAAGGCACCGGGCCCAGATGGGTTCTCAGCAATGTATTACAAAAAGCTGCAAGAAGAACTGGTGCCGTACATGCTGGAATTATTCAACGAAATTATGGAAGAAGGGCGACCAAATTCCTGGGGCGAGGCCTGTATTACATTAATACCGAAGGAAGGGAGAGATTTAAAAGAACCAGGCAATTACAGACCGATTTCGTTGTTGAATATTGATTATAAGATCTTTATGAGCATCTTGGTGGACAGAACAAAAAAAAATATTACAAGAAATTATAGAGGAAGAACAAAATGGATTTTTGCCAAATAGACAATTAAGAAACAACATCAGAACAATTTTAAATGTCACTGAATATTACGAGAAGCACAATGAGAGAAAGCTAGCCTTTATTTTTATCGATGCCAAGAAGGCATTCGATAACTTGAGATGGGACTTCATGTTTATGGTATTGACTAAAATGAATTTTGGAGATACATACATAAAATGGATTAAAGAAATATATAAAGACCAAGTTGCTACTTTGGTTACAAATGGGGAAAAAACGGAAAATTTCAAAATTAAAAAGGGCACAAGACAAGGATGTCCCCGATCACCTTTACTTTTTATAATAACATTTGAAATATTAATAAGGATGATAAAAGAAGACTCTGAATTGAAAGGATGCAAAGTAAAGAATCACGAATATAAGTTAAAGGCATATGCTGATGACTTAGTGGTTATATTAGAAGACCCGAACTCAAGTATAGACAACCTTCTGGAAAAGCTGAATCAATTTGAATCCTGAATTGGCAGGATTCAGAATCAACAAGGAAAAAACAAAAATCTTGACTAAAAATTTGCGAGTGGAAGAAGAAAATATATTGGCTCAAAATACAGGTTTCAAATTAGAAAAGAAAGTTAACTATTTGGGAATCTGGATCGCAAAAAGAAACAATGAATTATATGATAATAATTATAAAGACACATGGAAATAAATTAAGAAATCATTAAATAATTGGAATCAACTCCAACTTTCGCTGCTAGGAAGGATAGCTACAATTAAAATGAATGTGCTGCCAAAATTAAATTTTCTTTTCCAAAATTTACCTGTAATTATAAATGAAAAACCATTTAAAGAATGGCATAGAGAAATTTCTAAATTTATTTGGGATAAAAAGAGGCCAAGAATAAAATGGAAGTATTTGACTGAGAAGAAAGAAAAAGGAGGTTTCAGACTTCCCGACTTGAAATTGTATTACCAAGCAAACTCCCTGATTTGGATTAAAGAATGGCTAACATTGCAAAATGAAAAAATACTAAACTTGGAAGGAATTGGATTAAGAATGGGGTGGCACGCGTATGTATGGTACAATAAGCATAAAATTGATAAAGAATTCCAGAATCATTATCTAAGGAAGGCCCTCTTAATAAACTGGCAAAAGTTTAAGAAAAAATATTACAGAAAAATACCATTATGGATTTCCCCTCATGAGGCCTTTTACAGTAGATGGCGGGAACCACAGGAAAAAATAATAAAATATCGGAATATGATAATTGTTGGGAAAAATCAAGAAACAAGGTTAAAAACTAGAGAAGAATTGGAACATGAAGGGTTCAAGTGTTCATGGTTTCTTTACAGACAACTTAAAGAAGACATAACATGGATAAGAAATTAGAAGGTTTCCAAACAGATGAAAATAATAAACAGTTCGAAGACATATTATTCAAATCACAGAACCAACTGACTTCCAAATTGTACAAGTTTCAAATAGAGAGAGAATTAGAAACAGAACAGATAAAACCTTCGATGATTCTATGGGCACAGAACATAGGCCATGAGATTCAACTAGAGCACTGGGAGAAGACGTGGCTAGAAACACAAAAATTCACGGCAGCCCAAAGTCTGAAGGAGAACTACTTAAAGATGCTGTATAGATGGCACCTTGATCCTGTGAAAATTAATAAGATATATAAAACAAAGGAGAACAAATGTTGGAAATGCAGTCGAGAAAATAGGACCTACTATCATATATGGTGGACTTGTGACAAAGCCAAAATATACTGGAAAAGCATACAAGAAATAATCTCAAAAATATTACAGATCAGTATTCCTTTGACACCTGAACTATTTCTATTAAATATAATAGAGAAAATACCTAAAGAGTACAGAATGAAGTTTTGGAGAATAATTCTTTATATGATTACAGCTGCAAGAATGGAATATGCGCGAAAGTGGAAAAATGATCAGGTTCCACAAATAGAAGAATGGAAAATAAAGGTTTTGGAATAGAGGGAAATGGATAAATTAACCTCGATGATACAAGGGAAAGATCAAGAAGTAAATGATACAGAATGGAGACAAGTAGAGAAGTTTTTTCTCTCAACATAAGAAGAATTTAGGAAAACAAGATTTAAAGTTCAGTCATTAAAGATAACATAAGATATGGGATGACAAATTATGAGAAGGCACGCGAAGTTAAGATAGGGGTACTGAAAGAGTAACATATAAAGGACTATTAAGAATTAACTCTAGGGAAGTTAGGAAGTGGAATATAAAGCAAATATGATATGAAATAAGGTATGAAGAAAGATGGATATGAGTTGAATTTTCTATAAGTGTACAATGTATAGTTGGAGATATATATAATACAAAATATTATATATATAAATACTATTATATATTACTATATATCTTATATTTATATCGAATATTGTTATATATGAAGAGATATTTATGTATATTTATACATCATTACTATTAATAAAAACTAAAAAAAAAAAAAGACTGTGACCTGGCACAGAGGTTTTAGAACCAGATCTTTAAATTTGAAGGGAGAGAAGTCTCATTCAAGTACGGCTTGAGATTACAGCCATTCACATCTAAATTCAACGTACTATCAAAGACACACTACTACAGACAAGGGAAGCTGCAGTATGGAATTGGAAATATTGGTTTAAAGGATAGAGATGCCTGTCATGCAAAATCGACATTCAAGAATCTATACAAGGATAGGTACACCAAAAAAGCATCTGGATCCCGAGATCATTTTGTATTTAGTAAAGCACCTCATCATGATATAAATCTGGCTGAGACTATCCCTGAAGGGCCTACCTCAGAGAAACCAGAGAAACCAGCAACGTTAACTCTCTACAACCATACTATAAGGGGTAGAAATGGCTCCTTTCTGGAGAGGAAGGCCGTTCTAAAAGAACTTGAACACCTATCTGGTCTAAGCATTAAATGGGATGAGATGGACATTTTCAAAATAATTCCAGGAGAAGGTCATAGAGGAACTGTGGTCCTGGGATTCACATCTTCTACTCTTTGTAAACATATTCAGAAATGTGTAAGCAATCAGGCAATGATTACTTGCACAAGTGATAACTCACTCTCTGTTAATACAGCAAAATCCAAAACAAGAGAGACAGGTAGTGACTGGGAGCTTCTCCATTCACAGAAGGGATCCAAGTTCACACACAAGCAACATAAGGGTTGTAACAGCTTTTCCCCATATATCTACCCATGTATCGGGGGAAGGTCAATATGTCTTCAATTTGTAACTTATCCAAACAATATTACAATTGAGAAATCAAGAAACTGTGGAAACAAATACAAACCCCTCAGTCTGCAAGTGGAGAATAACATGCTAAAAAGGATCTCTGCTATTGGTGATGAGTACTATGGAGGTCAGGGTATCCAGAGATCAAATGTAGGGCAGAATTGTCAGCCTAGTCAACTACAAACTTATATTAAGCCCCCTGATAGAGCTCCAGTTTGGCATTTAGGTAATAGTTTTACTCGTCTGACTAACCCACTAGAGGATTGACTACTAATCAATAAGAGGAGGCAGAGGTCTTATCCAACTAATTTCTTGGAAAATAACAGGATGGAGGAATAAAATGGTTGATGTAGACTTTATTTAATACGTTCAGAAATTTGACATAATCTGTCTTGGCTTATGGAAGGAAACTCCCTTAGCTTACAGGGCTTCAGTTCGTGGGAACTGCCTGCTCAGAAATTGTCCATTCCAGGCCGCGGCAGCGGAGGCCTGGCCATCTTGATCTCCTCTTCTATAGAGATGGGTGAAATTGTAGCTTTGGATTTAGAGATAAATTTTTGCCAGGCTATAATTTTAAAAGGATGTAAACCTGACCCCCTGCTATGCATAAATGTGTATCTCCCTCCAAGATCAACTAAAGTTGCACAAGATATGTGGACAAAGTTCAAGGGTGCACTAGATAAGATGTTTACTGCCTACCTGAACCACGTGACCTTAATCTGTGGAGATTTCAATGCCAGAATGGGGAGTAATTACTCTATGCTGGGGAAAGTACTAGGATTTGACTTGGGGGATATTATAACAGTACCCAGACACTCAAAAGATAAGATTAATAAAAATGGACAGGCCCTCACATCATTAATTTTCAGATTTCATCTCACCTGCCTCAATGGCACTAATCTAGACAGTTCCAAAGGGTTTTTCACATCTGATAAAGGCTCAAGTGTGGTGGATTATATCATAGGGTGAGACTCTATTATGCCTTATGTCCAGTCCCTCAGAATTGAGAACAGAGCTGAAAATGATCATCTTCCTCTTAGACTGACCCTGAATTTACAGAAGGTTCACCCCAGAGTACTGACAGACTTTAAAATGATTGGTCATCTGGAAGGTGAAAAACGCCTTAAATGGTCACACACAGTCAATGCAAATATTAGGCAGATGCTAGGTTCAGAGAAACTCCAAGGTCTAGGTTCACAAGCCCTTGAGAAGACTTAAAATATCAGGGAAATTTACCAGGACATAACTGCTGCCCTTCGATCGTATGTGGTTGCTCCATCTAAAGGAATTACCACAGTGGGCTCCCAGAATTGGTATGATAAAGATTGCAAGGCTATGAAATGGGAACTGTACAAATTGATAAGAAAAGTGAAACACAATGGTACTACTGAAGCCATGTCTACCCTAAAACAAAAACGGAGAGAATATAAGATTATGTTTAAGGAAAAAAAGAAGGCTTACATAGACAGTAATTCGAGACCATTGGGCCTGGCCCTTAAAGAAGGTAATGAACTCAAATTCTGGGGCTTATTGCAGAGAGGTCTTAACAGCAAAACCAGTGGACCCACTACCTCAATTCCACCAGAGGCTTGGGTTAATCATTTCAAGAACATCTTTGGAGGGAATTCAGTTATACAGCATATGGAGATTCATACTCCCAATAAATATTCTGAGTGGCCTCCTGCCACCTTTGCCGAAATTAAAAAACTGATTTTCAATCTGCAAAGTGGAAAGGTCCCCGGAGAAGATATGATCCTGCCTGAGGTGCTCATCACTGACATAGATTGGTGGGTTCCTATCCTTGCAAATCTATTTACATATATCAACTCCACGGGTAACTTTCCCTCAGGTGGAAATCAAGTATTGTAGTGCCCATTTTTAAGAAAGGGGACATGACAACCCCCTCTAACTATAGACCTATTAGTCTTTTGATATAGTCGGTATCTCTCAAATAAGCTCTTGGAATGGGACAAACACACACTCTATTATTTAGGAAGAGCAAGCAGGTTTCAGGAGAGGTAAGAGCACTCTAGATCAAGCTTTTATAAGACCATCTTATATGTAAATATTCTAGGAGTCCAAATAGATTCATCTATGCAGCTTTTATAGATTTTTTCCTCAGCATTTGATCTGATAGACAGGCAGCACCTTTGGCATAAACTGGATAAAATAAGCGTTGACAAAAGATTGCTATGGCTCATCCAATTATTGCATCAAGACAATTATCTACAGGTGAGAATAGGTTTAAATGGTTCGCTTACTTAACCAGCCAACATATCTCGGGGTGTAAGACAGGGGTGTATTTTGGCTCCATTTTTAATTTTTATATTAATAATTTGATCCCAGAAATGACTGACTCCTCATATTTTCCCCTAGCCATTGGCAACTGTAAGATCCTGATTCTGCTACATGCTGATGATCTGGTTTTATTATCACAAAATAAAATTGGGCTTAAAAGGATGTTAGTCAAATTTGGGAAGTGGTGCCAAGAAGAAAAAATGCTTGTCAATTATTCTAAAACCAAAATCATGGTTTTTGGAAAGAACCCCTCCAAGGATACATGGTCTCTGGATGACCATCCGCTAGAACAAGTTCATTCATTTAAGTACCTAGGGGTCCACTTTCATGCAAAACTTACATGGAGGACACCAAACTTCTTGGTGCTAGATCGATTGGGTCACTGAAAAATTTTTTTATTCAAGAGGAGGGTACTTAATAAAACTTGTAATAAAGGTTTTTATAGCTAAAATCATTCCTCAAATGCTGTATGGAGCTGAAATTTGGGGAGAAAATGCTAAATCTGCACTGGAAATAGTACAAAATCAATTTATAAGGCAGATTTGGGGCCTCTCACCTGGGGTTCCAGCAGCTCATTTGAGGGCAGAACTTGGTATTCCATCATTAGCAACCAGGATAGATTTGGCCTTCTTAAGATTCTGGTGCAGGCTAAATGAGCTTGAAGACAGCTCTCTCAGCAAACTCTTTTGGTTAGAGGAGTCTGGGCAAAATGGTGCTACAACAAATTAATGAGCTACCATCTTAATGTAGAGAATTATTTAAAACTTAGTAACAGGGACCCCAAAAGCTGGATTTTCAACTATGATGCAAACCAAGATAGAGCAGAGATAATCAGGGCACCATTTTCAGTTTGGTATCCTTATATTCAGGTCAACCACCCAATGTCACAATACTTCAAAGACCTGACATTTGTGCAGCTCTGAAGGGCATTTACAGAGTTAAGATTTCAGCAGATGCCCTTCGCATATCCCGAAGGGAGGTACTGATGTATCCGCACTGCAGAGAGGAAATGTGGTTTTGGCTGCAACAAGATAGAGGATATAATTCATTACCTGCTATACTGCCCTCTTTATTCTGAGCCTCGTCCAAGATTTGTGTTACCATTAATTCAACCTTCCTGGGCCTGTTCTCCTCAGAATATTGTGGTAGAGCTTCTTGCGGACACACATGCAAGGGTTGCCTATTCGGTGGCCCAGTTCGCAGTTGCAGCCAGGAAAATACATGCTTGTTTTATCAGAGAAAAGGTGAATTTAACAAATCATTCTTAATACAGGCATCCTATAGCTCATTTATGTGTTCACTGTTTTATTCTTTTATTGTAACATGTAATTCTATTGTATTTTTGTCCGGTATTTTAACTGTTTGTTGTAAAAGTTGTGCTGGCCATTGGTTACATACAACAATAAAGACAGAAAAACTGAACAGGTTTGAAAGCTGCCCTGCCATTACCGGGGGTGCTTAAAGTGTAATAAACTGCAGGCCCAACTTCAGTGTTGCTCTCTTACATTGCCATTATTCACAGAGATATCCAATAACTTAGCATGTGCTGTAGCTTTGCCACCATGGCTTAGGACAGCCACAAGACTTCATTCATCCTCTCTGCCTATTCCCTTCAAGGGGCTCAGGCTTGCACTTGCCAGATGAGAATGGTTTCTCTCCTCTTCTCCCTTCCCCATGCAAAATGTTCCTACAAAACTTCCAAGCACTAGCTGAGCTCAACTTCCAAGAGCTACCTGAGTTCCATGTGGGAGTTAGTTGGCTTTTGGGAGTGCCATCTGAGAGCTGGAAAAGGAATTCCTGCTATCAGCAGTTAGTGGTTGGAGATAGCAAGGATTCCCTTACATGTGCTGGGGTGACATCAAAAAAGAAAGGGCAGGCTAAGACTCCAGTTCTTCATGATCCAGGCTTTTTGTAAGTGTCAGGTTGCAAGGCTTCTCTAACAATCTAACAATCATGTAGGAGGAGGGTTCACATAACATATAAATATAATGCTAGGCTTGCTGATATGTATGTATAGCTACCTGCAAATACCAATATGGGGAGCATCACTACAATGTATCTAGTATAATTGCTAAGCACTGCTACAAAGTATCTACTGAGGGGAAATGGACTGGGGAGTTTAAAGTGGGAAAGTAAGTGTGAAGGATGTTATGAGAATTAAATGGTATTGATATAATAAAGAAGGCTAGAAAGCGAGTCAACAAACGTGCAGTGTTAAGGAAGCCTGAGAAAGGCACTAGCCTAGGAAAGAACGGACAATGCTTTACTAACTAATGGAAGCTTAGCATGCAGGAATTTGTATCAATTGCTTATAAAACTGTATGACATCTGTACAAATCAGTTTCGGCAACTTCTGTGGAAATGTGCTGTTGGTACCAATGTTCTTCCAGTAAATAAACTACTGCTTACTTCAGAGCATATTTTTTGGAGTACAGGTTATTCAGTACATGACATTTTGCTGAAACTCAGTTTTGGACCAGGGCTTGGAGCCACCCTTTACAATGCAATTTGACAGGGAATCACACGACTCGGATGAAAAATAAACTCTGGAGGAGGAGGGAGAGGACCTCAGATGCAAGGTGGAAAATGAAGGTAGTGCAAAACACCATATTTCCCACTGCCCATCACTGTTGTAATGGCTGCTCCCTGGGCTACTTCCCCCCTTGCTTTCTGTATGACATATTTTTTTGATAGGCATTTTCATTAAAATTATAAAGCAGACCCAATACATTTCTGCTGACCAAGGGGGCGGGGGCTGGGGCTGGCCCTTACTCCATCCCCTGAAGCAGCTCCTCCAAAGGGGCAACCCCTCCCCCCTTGGTGTCACCCCTGCTGGTAGCAACCTGCCCATGCTGGACTCCTGCTTTTATCTGCCAGCTCCCTCAATGCTAGAGCTGGGGCAGGTGGAACTGGCTGGCAGAATCTGCTGAGTCACAGCTGGTGGTGGGCCTGAGTCTGCAAGGAGAGCTGACTCTTCTTACCACAGTTCTCCAGGTAGAGCCCAGTTAGACAAGGGCAGCAATAGCAGCAGCAGCTGGATGTAGAAATGCTTGCCTTTGACAGACTCTCTTGGACAGGTCTCCCTGGGGCTTCCTCTCCTTGGCAGGCAGTGCTGGAACGTTCATGGCAGAGTGTGAGCATACCTTCCCCAGAGGGATTTAAGGTGAGATGTGTGGCTGCACAACTGGAAGGCCATGTCTGCAACTAACTAGTAGGTCTATATGATGCAGGCACTCCAGAATTGGCTAATTTTAGTTTGTTTATGAAACTATTTAACAAGACAGTTCAAGGATCCTTTCTGCCTGACCAAGACACACTCCCATTTGATAGCACTGAAGCAGGAGGGTCAATCAGTGCTGGAATATGCTGAAGAATTCCAGTGTCTGGCATCACAGATTGCAGATTGGTCAAAAGTTGTCAAAATCCAGTATTTCCAAGAAGATCTGAGACCCAAGATCTTTGAATGGACTGTGACAACCCTGATACTCTGATGGGGTGGATATTACTGGCTGGAGAGGCAGAGACTTTGAGGGAGCAAGTCAAGAATGCTAGCCAGAAGCAGAGTCCCCCCCCCCCCCGAAACATCAGGCCAAGAGCAGTGGAAGCAAAGGAACAGGATGAGACAGCAGAGGATTGATTGCCAGTGAACAAGAGAGACACATGAGACAAGTGCTGCGCCTGTGCTGCAGCCAAGAGGAACACCAGATTGCCAACTGCCTGGAAAAGCCAAAGGTGACCAGTGACAAGTGACAAGAGGATGAAGAGCAGAAGCAAAAAGCATGACCCACAGAATCACCCCTTCTGGCACATAACTGCGTCTTGCTTCCTCCACTGTTAGATTCTGTGTCCTCCAAGGAAACTGAAGTGTTAGGGAATTTATAGATAAAAATCTACCACAGGATTTCATCAGGCTGGTGTGATCAGCCATGGTGGCTCCACTGTTCTTTACAGAAAAGAAAGATGGAGCTTTGAGATTGGAGACAGATTTTGGGGGATTGAATGTAGCCTGCACATCCAATCAGATGAAAGATCTGCTGGCACAGCTAGTAGAATCTTTACCAAGCTAGATCTATCAAGTGTGCATATGGGAAAGGGATGAATGAGAGAAAGTATTCACCACACTTTCTGAATATTTAGTAATGCCCTTTGGTTTTAGTGACGTCCCCAGAGTGTTCATGAATATCATCAATGAGGCGTTGCATGAACAGCTGTTTCATAAAGGGTCCTAAATGATGTACTGATTTACAGTTACACATATGAGTAACATGTTATGTTGGAAAGACAGGTATTGAAAAAATTGTTAGCATACAATCTGTATGTGAAACTGTCAAAATGTGAATTTCATACTGACAAACTTGATTACTTGGGATACTGTATCTCTAGTCAGGGAATTGAGATGGACCCAGCCAAGGTGCAGAGAATGAGAGGGCTGGGAGGACCCCAAAACCCACAGGCAGTTTCAAACTTTTCTGGGATTTGCTAATTTCTACAGACAATTCATCCCAAATTTTGCACAAGTAAGCGCTGCCATTAACCAATTTGTTGAAGACCAAGAAAAAAGGGGTAGCAACAGAGGCAAATCAAACCAAACTCAAGCCGAGTGCAAAAATTAAGTGGAATCCTGAATGCCAAAAGGTTTTAGAGGAATTAAAGAGCCTGTTCAACACAGAACCCATTTTAAAACTCAGAGTCCAAGTGGATGCCAGTGATGCCAGCCCTGGGAGTGGTCCTATTGCGGGAGGATGATGGGGGAGTAATTAAGGCCAGATGTGTACATTTCTAAGAAATTTGACAACTCTGAGTTGAATTGGCCGGTGGGGAAAAAGAGGCAGCAGCAATAAAATGAGCCTTAGAAACATGGAGCCATTTGCTGGAAGGGACCAGCACCCTTTTGAAATTTGTTCCAAACCCTCCACAAGCTGAGCCCAAAGCAAGAACAATGGGCTAAGTTCTTCTATAAGTTTAAGTTCACCATGAAGTATTTACCAGGAAATAATTTTATGTACATATACATATACATATACTTACTTACTTATTTATTTATTTATTTATTTTGCAGATGCACTGTCCCACCTTCCACAGCATGCACGTCAAAGACGAGACATAGAGGACATGATGTTCACTCCTCAACAGTTAGGGCTAGTGGTCATAACCTGCAGTCAGGCACAAAGGAAAAACTGGCCCAAAGTCATCCCAGAAATTCTTTTAGAAAGCCTAAAAGAGGCCACAAAGCAGGACAGCTGGGCAAAAGACCAAGAGGAAGAACACAGTGATGGAGAGGGAGTAAGGTGTAAAGGAAAAAAAAAGTCTATCTGCCTGAATAGTTGTGAATAAAGATCACACAGCACTGTCATGATGTTAAATCAGCTGGACATTTTGGGTTCATCAAGACACTGCAATTAGTCAGAAGAGTCTATTGGTGGGTGGAGCTGAGAGAAGATGTAGAGAATTATGTGAAAAGGTACCTGCTTTGTGTGCAAAGTAAACAGGTTGGGCAGACCAAGTGGTCTATTGCAACCATTACTGACCCCTCTCCCCATCTTTGGGCTCACATTAGTATGGATTTTATCACTGATGTACCAGAAAGTAATAAAAAAGCCTATCATTTGGGTGGTTAGCGACCTGTTTTCTAAACAAGCCCACTTTCTCCCATCCACTCCAATGGCTATGCCTTTAGCCAAGTTGTTCCTTCAGCATGTATACAGATTCCATGGGGTGCCTAGTAAAATCATCTTGGATCAGGAGAGTCAGTTCACCTCAGAATTTTGGAAAGCATTCTGAAAATTGTTGGGAGTGAAACAAGCAATGAGCATGGCTCATCATCCAGAGACTGATGGTCAAACGGAAAGGGTTAATCAAGTGTTGGAACGGTACTTGCATTGTTATATAAATTACCAGCAAAACAACCGGGAAAATTTGATCCCTTTTGCCGAAATGGCATATAACAATGCTGAACATCAAGGCATGGGACATGCCCCTTTTGAAATTGTATATGGACAAGCAATGAATAATTTGCCAATCCTTGAGATCATTCAAACTGACCTGCAACCAGTAGTAAAATGGGAATGAAAAGTTAAAGAAGCTTGGCCATCCATTATATCTGCCTTGGACTACTCTAAGGACACATAAAAAGAAATGGGCAAAAAATTGGGACATCAAAGGAGGAAGCAAAGTATACCTATCCAGCAAATTCTTGAAATGTCCCCAGCCTTCTAAAAAGTTGGAACTGAAATATGTAGGGTCCTTTTGATTTGAATGATTGGGCAATGCAGTGACTGTTGAACTAGAATTACTCAAGTCTTACAGCCAAGTCTATCCTGTGTTTCATTTCAGTTTGCTCTAACCTGCAGCAAAACAGATGCATGGCAACAGACTCCAGCAACGCCATCTCCCCTGATCATTGTAGGTCAGTATTTTGAAATCTCAAAAATCTCAGAAATACTGGATTCTCAAAGCACACGAGACATCTACAATATTTAGTCAATTGGAAACATTTGCATGGCAGTGAATGGGAGTGGAACTGTGCAGGTCATGTGACAGCATCCAGTTTAATCAAGAAATTCCATACTGCCTACCCTCATAAACCGAGTTGAGAGAGAAAGTTGTCTTTAGGGGGCAGAACATCAAAGGTTTCCCTGTCATGGTTATAATTGTTTAGAAGGATATATACACCTATAAATCTACATATCGATAGATAGATACACACACGTAATGCTAGACTTGCTGACATGAATGGATAGCAATATGGGGAATATTGCTACAATATATTCACTATAATGTCTATACTTTCTAACCATTACTACAAAGTATCTACTGAAGGGAAAGGGGCGGGAGAGTTTAAAGTGGGAAAATAAGTGCTACCATGGGAAAAGTGGGAAAATATGTGCCGTACACCCCAACTCCATGATATGGTTGACAATGAACATATAACTGGCATGAAATACAAATCATACATTTGCCATGCTGGCAAAGAGAACTGGCTGTACACGTGCAAAATCAGGTCAGAAGGGACCTCAAGGCATGGCCGGGTCATAAGTTCACTGAGGATTAATCAGAGAAGATGATCTTCTCAATGGCCCAAACCTAGAAAACAATAGCTACCAACAAAGCAACAATGACCAACATCCTGTAGCCTCCTTCCTACTAAACTTCCCCCTTTTGTTTCTTCACTTGCTCAGACATTAAGAAGCTATTATGACTCTCATCAGTGTTTGTGTAGCTTCTTCCTTCTTTCATTGCTCATTTTTACTTTTGAAATTCTGAAAGCAATTTGGGGGGAGGGCTGCAAGACTGAAATGTGCCTTCTATTTTAATCTATATAGACATTAAAGGGCCCCTCATAAGTCTGAAAAACACTAATCATGCTCAGATTGACATGTTCTACCTGAGTAGGTCAAATTATAAACAAGTGCTTTGGCTATGCTGCACTCAGTCCCACTGCTCCCCACTTTTGTAAGCAAAGAAGACAGGAGATCTTCCATTAACCATAGTTTATTATGTTGGGATTTCTTTGCCACCTCTCACAATGACTGTTAAATAACGTCTCTTCAGATTTTCATTTGCCGGTTTCTTTTGCATTTTCATGCCCTTGCCAGCTGGTTATACCTATCAGCTGAGATCACAGTTCATATGTCTGCAGAAATGGGTTGCAGTCCACAAAAGCTGATGTCAAATAAACTTGTTAGTCATTTATTAATTGCCACTAGACTTTTAAAAGTAATTTCTTACTTCTTTCCAACAAATTGTAGAACAACCCCAGACACTATGCTATGATCTGAAGTTTACTTAGTATTGGCTTGGTCCAAAAACAGTAAATATGAGCTTTCTGGTTTTGATTTTAGAAAAACCAACCTTTTATCTATAGCTAAGGGAAGACTTTCTGGTTTCTTTGTTCCTGCAAAAGAACGAATATCTACAGTCAAAAAGCTCATTCAGACGCAGCAACTGTGTTGAAAACATATGCCCTCATCAAAAAATGAAACTACCAACACCATATGGTTATTCCAGTATGGAACAGTGCTACATTTGTCCTGAAATCAAGTTCAGTTTTCTGAGATTATTGCTACCAGTAGCACTAAAGGAAACCAAATTCCACTTCTGCCAGGAATTCTCTACCAAGAGTGTAAGGGCCAATTAAAAGCTTCTGACAGATCACACTATATTATTTTAGTGACAGTACACATGACTATTCTTGGACTGCCACTTTAAATTATATAAGTTTACATCTCTTGGTTATTTTTCCACTGACAGTTATATTTAGTGCATCAAATATGGGGAGGAAAGACAATGTTGGGCAGGCATGAGTTGTGCTTTGACCTCCAGTAGTTCTGAAGTAGAATCATAGAACCATAGAATTGAAAGAGACCCCAGGGGCCATCCAGTCCAACCCCCTGCCATGCAGGAACACCCTCAAAGCATTCCCAACAGATGGCCATCCAGCCTCTGCTTAAAAAGCTCCAAAGGAGACTCCACCACACTCCGAGGCAGCATATTCCACTGCCAGACAGCTCTGACCATCAGGAAGTTCTTCTTGAGGTTCAGGTGGAATCTCCTTTCCTGCAGCTTGAATCCATTGCTCCTTGTCCTAGTCTCTGGAGCAGCAGAGAACAAGCCTGCTCCCTCCTCAACATGACATCCCTTCAAATATTTAAACATGGCTATCATGTCCCCTCTTAACCTTCTCTTCTGCAGACTAAACATACCCAACTCCCTAAGGTGTTCTTCATAGGGCATGGCTTCCAGACCCTTCACCATTTTGGTCGCCCTCCTCTGGACACGTTCCAGCTTGTCGACATCCTTCTTGAATTGAGGTGCCCAGAACTGGACACAGTATTCCAAATGAGGTCTAACCAATGCAGAATAGAGTGGTACCATCACCTCCCTCGATCTAGACACCATACTCCTATTGATGCAACCAAGAATCGTGTTGGCTTTCTTGGCTGCTGCATCACGCTGCTGACTCATGTTCAGTTTGTGATCTACCAAGACTCCTAGATCCTTTTCACACGTACTGCTATCCAGCCACATGTTCCCCATCCTATATTTGTGACTTTCATTTTTTCTGCCCAAGTGCAGGACCCTACATTTCTCTCTGTTGAAATTGTTAGCTTTGGCCCAGCTCTCCAATCTGTCAAGATCGTATTAGAATTTGATCCTATCCTCTGGTGTGTTAGCAACCTCTCTCAGTTTGGTATCATCTGCAAATTTGATCAGCATGCCCTCCACTCCTTCATCCAAATCATTGATGAAGATGTTGAATAGCACTGGGCCCAGGACAGAACCACACTAGTCACTTCACTCCAGGACAAAAAGCAGCCATTTGTGATCACCCTTTGGGTGCGGTCGGTCAACCAATTACAAATCGACATAACAGTAGCCCTGTCCAGCCCGCATTTTACTAGCTTCTTTGCAAGAAAGTCATGTGGAACTTTGTCAAAGGCCTTACTGAGGTCAAGATATGCTACATCTAGAGCATTCCCTTCGTCTACCAAGCTTGTAACCCTACCATAAAAAGAGATAAGATTCGTCTGGCATGACTTATTTCTGAGAAATCCATGCTGGCTTTTAGTGATTATGGCATTGCTTTCTAAGTAATTACAAACTGACTGTTTAATGATCTGCTCTAGGATCTTTCCTGGAATTGATATCAGGCTTACCGGGTGATAATTATTAGGGACCTCTTTTTTCCCCTTCTTGAAGATGGGGATGACATTTGCCCTCCTCCAGTCTGCTGGGACTTCTCCTGTTCTCCAAGAGTTCTGAAAGATTATTGCAAGTGGTTCAGAAATGACTTCTGCCAGTTCTTTTAATATCCTTGGATGTAGTTCATCTGGCCCTGGGGACTTGAATTCATCTAGTTTAGCCAGATATTCCTGTACTACTTCTCTACTTATTCTGTGTTGCATTTGCCTCGCTTCCTCACCTGTTCCCTACGCCCCAGGCTGGGTACTTCTATCCTTTTGGTAGAAAACTGAGGCAAAGAAGGTATTAACTAGTTCTGCCTTCGCACGCCCCCCCGTTGTTAATTGGTCACCTTCTCCATGTAGTGATCCTATCATTTCCTTGTTTTTCCTTTTGCTGCGGACATATCTAAAAAAGTCCTTTTTATTGTTTTTGATGTCTCTGGCAAGCCTGAGTTCATTCTGCGCTTTAGCTTCTCTGACTTTCTCCCTACATCTCCTGGCTATCTGCCTGAATTCCCCTTTGCTGGTTTCACCATTCTTCCATTTCCTGTACATGTTTCTTTTAACACTTAGCTCAGCTGAGAGTTTGTCAGTCAACCATTCTGGTTTCTTTAGACACCTGCCATTTTTCCTCCTTATTGGCACAGTTTTCAACTGTGCCTTCAGTATCTCACTTTTAAGAAACTTCCATCCGTCATGCACTCCTTTCTCTTTTAGTATTCTTGTCCACGGGATTTCTGCAAGTAACTTCCTGAGTTTGGAGAAACTTAGTATTGACAGAACAAAATAAACCCAAAGCATTAAACTGCTTTGAGTCCAGATAAGTACACTGGTACGAGATATAAGTTTGCTGTTTTAACTAATTCGAATTGCGGTTTCTTCTGTTTTATTTTTGTACAGCATTCTGAAGATTTCTTTTATAGGGAAACAAATGACCAATTAATTAAACAAATATATAAAAGGAAAGAAATATATGTTGCTGCATGAGGGCCCACTGTTCAGCCACTATGTATTTTCAGTCATTACAATAATCAACCCAGAAAAGGGGCCAATTTATTTGTTACAAATTGCTTGTGTACCTCTTTCCCACAGTATTCCTTCCATACTGCTTTGTTACCTGAGATCCCATGAACACACCCAGGTCTGGATTATCAGTGGCTCAGTAGCCTCATGGGGCTGTGGGCACTGAACGCACACATGGTTCCTGTATTATGAAGAGCGAAACACCTTCATGGATAGTGACGATACTGATCTTTCCTGCCCTCCCCAAATTTGGTAGCATTTCCCAGCTGCAGACTGAGTAAAGAGGTGGGTGATACACTATCTACCAGTAGGTAGAGCGAAAAAAGCTCATGAGACTAATTTGGGGTATCATGAAAAGGCAACACATTGTTAGCTCTTAATTTATTCTTCTTCTATGTTTACTACCAGAGAGATGATCTTGATGTGGGATTTCTCCCTCAGTTGCCACAATATATTGGATGCCCTTGACTACATAGGCCTAAATGCCATAAAGTTACCAGATTCCATCTGATCTTGGATGCTAAGCAGGGTCAGCCCTTGTTAATACTTGGATAGTAGACCCACCAACAAGTATCAAGTGCTTTAGAAGAAAGAACTGGCAAACCACCTCTGAGCATTTCTTGTCCAAGAAAACCCTATGAAATTCATGGGGTCACTATAAGCTGACAGTGACAGTACTATGATTTTGCAGCACCATTTACGGCTTAGCCTCACTAGCAAAATGGCTTGGGACAGCTCTGGGCCTCATTCTTTACTCAATGAATGTTTCTGAAGTTAGAAAGTAAGGAGGCTTCCCACAGAACAATGCTGGGTGCTTGCTCTACGCAAGTGTTATTAGGGGACAAGCCAAGGGGAACAAGCTTCCATATTGCTGTAACAGTAAAGCAACCTGTCTCTTGGCAGAAGAAAACTTGAGCTGATTGTGACAAGAAGTCCAAACGAAAGATAACAAGTCCAAAGCATCAAGCTTCTGAAGAAACAACAGCCTAAAACAGTAGTGTTTTCATCATTCTGGCCTAAAACCAATTGTTAGTCCCAACTAGACAGAGACACATCCATTCAATTGTTGAATGGTGAGTCAACACATAGGTAATTCCCACAGATCTAATGGGACTGCTCTAATTGAGATTAACAAAAGTCAGTAGACTCCCCCATGCTGTTTTAACATGCATACAGTACTAACGAACAGGCTTGGATGAAGCATTTTGCTGAGAAACAAAACAGAACCCACAGACCATCCTAAGCCCTTCCATGGGCAGCAGCCATAGGCGGTCACACCAAACACACTGTGCCTTTAAAAATCCTACAACTACTGGAACATTGGAGGGCAAAGTGTAGCCCTCCAGACTGATGAACTGAAACCAGCAACAACCCAGTATTTACCAGACTCTCCCATGCTGGATGGAGGACTATGGGAACGATAATTTCAAAAAGTAACTTTTCCAGTCTTTGGAAATGTAAGCAATAAATGTAAGTAATAAAACAATAAATTAAAATAATCATAAAATAAACCATACTGAAAACTGGGCAAAAGGCATCACTGGTTGTACATCTGCACAAATTGATTGGTGCATAAACCAAATAAACAAATCAGCAGGGAGGATCTTGCTGGCAGTGAAATGATCTACATCCTGTTTCTTGCCTATAGGAAACATTGCATCAGAAAACTTCATGTCTTTGCTTTTTGTTCTTGTTTCAAATACCGCTTTATTGTTATTATTGCTTAGTACTAACCACAGAAAGCAAAAATACAGCAATAAGATGTGAAAGTGCAAGTGAATGGAAGTGGAAAGCAGAAAGATAGTAAGAAATATAACCCTCTGATACCTTCCAAATGACTTGATTTGGCAGTCCCAATTAATTCTCTGCCATCCTACTTTTTCAATTGCTTGTAAAATGTCCCAGTTTCTCTTTCCTTTTCCTGCTTCAATTGCTGCAAACTTAGTTCAAAAGGAAAAAAATGGCTTGCACTCAACTCAGCAGGAAAAGGAAAGAGTAAGGGACAGAATCTTGCACTTCCCTGTAGACTCAGGCAAAAGCAACCTACTGCAGCCTCTCTTAGCTTCCTCATTGATAATGTTTGCCATCTTGACTACACTCTGATATTGCTCTGATATTGCTTGGAGACACATGTTCAACATTTCAGCTGCAAAATGTTGGAGACTATGTTTTCAACCATGAAGCTCTTACAGAGTTACATAACTAATATTTTTTCTTTTGAGAAGTTTGTACATGTACAATGAGCCTATCTGTTCAGATTACATTTCAAAAAATTAATAGGGAAGCTATGGCACTTTGAGCCAGCATGGTGTGGTGGCTTGAGTGTTAGACTATGACAGTGGAGACCTGGGTTTCAGTCCTTGGTCAGCCATGGAAACCCACTGGGTGATCTTGGGCAAGTCACATCCTTTCAGCCTCAGAGGAAGGCAATGGCAAACACTTTCTGAACAAATACTTGAAGGCCCTGTGAAAGAGTCACCACAAACTGGAAATGACCTGAAAGCACACAATATGGCACTGTCTGAGTTACAAAGCCACTGGACTGTTTCTTTGGAAAAACACACTATATTCCCCTGGACAATGCACTCAAACAAACGTATCAATAATCAAATGGGTAACTGCAGCTTCTGGGTTGTTATTACACATACATCACTGATACTTTGCAGTTACATTTATTTCAAATTTTCATAACCTGCTTATGCACTTTGGGATGTAGATAGCACAGGATGCCAACTGTTCCTTCAATTGTTTTTTTTTTTTGGGGGGGGGGGTCATTTCTAATTGATTTGTTTTTGTATGATTCTCGGAGAAATATGTAAAACCAAGGCATCCTTTTTCTACAAACTTCTCACTGGGAGCTAAGCTATCCACTCCTGAGGGTCAGCATTTATAACCAATAAGCTTTCTTTCTATTAACATGGCAGCAAAAGTCTTGTTGTATCCTTTACCTTACTCCTAAGTTGATCGTTCTCTTCTTTGCAAATGGAAAACTGTTTTTTCCAGTGTTCTATGCTGGCTGCAGATTCCTGGAGTGCAGAAGTCAGTCTGGCATTGCTCTCCCGAAGGGCCTGCAATTCTATTTCCCATTTCTTTACATTAGAAGAACTAAAACAGAGAGGGAAAAAATGTTGAGATTTTTAAAGTCTGCAATATTTCTAATAGTAAAATAAGAATAATACACCAAATCATAACATTCATAGACTACTCCTCCTGCCTCTGGGGGGAAAAAGTCAAGATTTGTGGTATAGAACTGAACAGCTCTGCAACTGTACCATGAAATAAGCTGGGGGCGATGACTATGTTTTAACATGCATATAGTACTAATGAACAGGCTTGGATGAAGCATTTTGCTGAGAAACAAAACAGAATCCACAGACATTCCAAAGCACTTCCATGGGCAGTAGCCATAGGCAGTCACACCAAACATACTGTGCCTTTAAAAATCCTACAACTACTAGAACACTGGTGGGCAAAGTGCAGCCCTCCAGACTGATGGATCGAAACCAGCAACAACTCCAGCCAGCATGGTGGGAGTAGCAGTCTAACAACATTTGGAGGACTAGGTTTTGCAAGCCTCTGTCCTAGAGTTCATCATTATGAGAAACTGCTGTTCAGGGAAATCACAAAGGATCTGTTTTGGATCTAGGTTACAGCTTCCAAGGCTAAGTTCTATTTGTGCGTTTACCTGCCTCCTTCCCAATGCAGTACTTGTACTCACTCCAAAAGTTACTCCTAAGAGGTGAATGAGCCCCTCCTTAAAAACAATAAGAGGTTGAAATTGGGGAGATAAATTGATAGTAACAGGAGATTACAATTGCAATCCCTCTTTACTTGTACCAGGGGCCACCTACTGTACAGAACTTTACAAAGAGGTAGTATTGATCTTGAGAGCCAGTGTGACGTAGTAGTTTAAGTATTGGATTATCACCCTGGAGACCAGGGTTTGATTCCCTGTTCAGCCATGGAAACTGACTGGATGACCTCGGATGTGTCACACACTCTCAGCCTGAGAAAACCCCATGATAGTGTTGCTCTAAGTCAGAAACTACTTGAAGGGCACACAACAACAAAGTATTGATCTTGAACTGGTGGAACTGCATAGGAGTCATATCATATTTAATTAAACTAATATACTATATCTTAGCTGAAGAAAGCAATACACACAATGGATTTATAGAAAAAATGGAACAAAATCTAAAATCCACCAAACAGCAATACTTTGTGGAGGGCAAGAAAAAAAGCACAAAATACCTCATGCAAGTTTGTGGCTTCACAAAAGACAGAGACAGCTTGGATCCCAAGAAGAGTTACTTTACTGCTGCTAATCGAATTTAAATTTTATTGCCTGTTGTCTCAGTTCTCACACTGCCAAGAAGAGAAGTGCCCTTTGCCTGCACTGTGATTCCTCCAGACCACATCTGAGACAGAATGTACACCTGTGACTCTATTGTTCTCACTTTTCTTCTCCTGTAAGATTTTTAACATCTTTTCCCTGATGAATGAGCCAGTGGAGTTTCAAAAACTTACATGATGTATTTGGTACTTTTTAGTTGCTCCCAATAAAAGGTATCACTGTTTTATGGATTTTGGATTTTGTTATTTTGCTGCATGGCCAACAAGGGTATCCCTGAATATGTTTCCACAGGGGAGAAAAATCAGTTTGTTCATTAATAATTGAAATATTATTTTAGTTCCTGATTATGTATATCTTTGTGTATTATTTCCTCAAAATAACACAACCATATTTCAAAATTTTGGAAGATTTTTGTTGATAATGTGCATGTGTGCAATGTTGATATTTCAGAAATTGATAAAGACACTTCACAATTACTAGTTCTATTATTTTTTTAAGTTAATTAATTTTGGGCAGAAGAACTACCCTTCAAAGATTTGAGGTAGGATTTTGAGAAATATGCTTACTCCACAGCCATCAGAGGCTCTCTGCCCCCTCTACCATGGTAGCCTCTCTGTCATGTTAGCTGTACCCAGCCTAGCTGTACTGTCCTGATTTTCCTGTGTTTCCTTCAATGCTGTTTTCCCATTAGTGTTCAGGGGGATGGGAGGGGAAGCTGGGCTAGAGCATGGGAACCAAGAGCATGGACTGGTACAGACTAGTGCGTAAGAATGGAATGTGAGTGGAAAAGATTGGGGAGAGGCAAGATGTGTTCTAAAAAGTAAAGTTTGCATTGTACTCTCAGTGCTGGCAAGAAAGTTGTCTGTGTGCTTGATCTTTAATCAAAACTTTCTGGATATACTGTATTTGCTGGCATATAAGACACTTTTTTCTTAAAAATACCCTTTGAAAATGGGATGTGTCTTATACACCAGCAAATATGGTACTCATGAACACTGCCTGATCCGCTCTGGGACTCATATTGGTCTTCCAAGTAGTCCCTGGTATACACAAAACTCTTCCAGCACTACATTTCAAATATGTTGATTTTCTTCCCGTCAGTTTTCTTCACTGATCAGCTCTGACATTCATATATAGAAACTGGAAATACTATGACGTGAATGATTGTGACTTCATTATCTACTGATAATATTTTTACACTTGAGGGTTTTATCTAGTTACTTCATAGCTACCCTTCCAAGTCTTATTCTTCTTCTGATTTCTTGACTACAGTATCCACTCTAATCCATGACTGAGCCAAGGCACAGAAATTCTTGTGACTATTTCAATTTCTTCACCATCTGCTTTAAAGTTCTACTTTCAACTGTACATATTAATAGAGAAGTGATCCTATTTCTTACTAAGGACTGCTGGCACATACACAACCAACCCCAATACTGCTTCCATTCTGACACTAATTTTAAAAATGGTTTTCAGTAAAGCCTCAAAGGGCCTATTGATTTTGACAAAATCATGTACATGACTTTCAACTAACTTGCTAAGTTGTTCATTATGCTTTTAGTCTTTTTAAAAGTTTCTTTTCCTGTTTTAAAATTGTTTCAAATCTTTTAAACTGATTTTATTTGTACACCACCCTAAATAAAATAAATAAACGCACTTGTAACATAGGACCAGCCTATGGAAAGCAGCAGATTGTCCAGCAAGAATGTTCTGCGTGCAGATGGATGAACTGCATATCTGTGTAATCTAATATAATCAATTACCAGCACAGAGAAATCCAGCAGTTCAGGCAGGAAAGTCCTAGTTTAGCCTTCTCTTTGACATGCATAGGCAGGTTCTTTTCCTCCTTTTAGTATTAATGACAGTATTCAAACACACAACGCTTTACTTGCAGTCCAAAGCAGTTCCAGCTCAGAATGATTTTTATTTCAGAATTAGTCAAAGACTAATCCAAAGTGTGCAAGGGAACTGCATGGTGGCAGAAGAAACTTTGGCCTCTTCACCTGGTTATAACAACAATATAATTTTCTCCTGGATTTGGATTTTTTGAGGGCAGGTGTTCCCTAAGGGAGGGACTTTCTTGGCCCTATGGCCAAAGTCAAGAAAGCCATAAGCTGGGGTAGCCTTTAGCTAAGCTTAGGGTGAGAGGACCTATACTTTTTTCTAAGACAGCAGATCTGGATGTGGAAGCACAGCCGTGATGAATTTGCAAGCAGATGTACTAATAAACATGCAATAAATGGTTGAAGAGCATCTGCACTTGGAAAGCAGGAATAGTAGAGATAACTTGAGGATAAGGAATATTAAGTATGATGGTGAGGGAAAAGAACAAAGCAGGGAGTGTCTGTTGGGGATTGATCATTGGAATTATATCAGTTGTCAGGTGGAGCAAGGAAAATGGGATTAGGAGATAATTAGTTGCAATTTCATTCACCTCAGACTTAAATTTATCATCAATTTGTTTTTACTGTTCCTGAAATCAACTAACATTCAGATGTTGGGTAACCCTGGGTAATTTTCAGTTAAATTCAGACTTAAGTATTTGTATACCTTCACTTAAATCATGGTGTTGGCATAGTGAAATTGTGACTCAGCTCTATTTGAGTGTATTTGTAAATTGCTTTGTACATTTTTAAAGAATGTCTTGTTGAAAAGATGGTATATAAATATATTAAATATAAATTTATTAAATGACCAAACCATATACCACATAGGTAGATGTGACCTCTGAGTTTGTCTGCCTGATAACTTTGAAAAATTGGAAACATCAGTGAGAACTGCAAAACATGATCCCAGTCATTTGCTCCTGCTTTGCAGTCTTCAAGAGAAATATCCACATGCCCAAGGAACCCAGGGCACAGAGAGAATAAGAATGGAGCTCTTGGTTACTGTGAAAAATCTGCCATGCATTTTGAGGATAAAGTTGCTTATTTTCACTCAGATCCTGATACTACAACTATTGCATTGCATCATCCAGTCATGTTTTTTGAGATCAGTTTCAGTTGCTGCAGTTCGATGATATGGACAAGATGCCTGAATGCGTCCATCCATGAGTCCCATGATGTGTGCTTGTAAATTTGGCCCTTGCTCATCTTGAGTGCTTAATTCTAGAACAGCAGCACTGTCTGGGTGTATTCCAGGGAGTGGTCAATGTTTCATGCTGTTAGAAGAACGCACCTACTGTTTTCAAAGAGGCTGTGAAGGATCAGCCTGGACCCAGAGGTAAGTCAGAATTAGTGTGGCATTGCTAACATCCCCTTTCTAAGCAAGATGCTTGAGTGTGTGGCAGCTGGATAATTTCCAATGTTTTTGGAGGAAAAAGATTATCTTGATCTACTTCAAGGATAAATACTATAAAGGTACCAGATCCTGTCTGATCTTGAAGGCTAAGCATGGTCAGTTCTGGTTAGTATTGGATGGGAGACTGGCAATGAATACCAGGTGCTGTAGGCTATGTTTCATAGGAAGGAACTGGGCAAACCACTTTCCTTGCCTAAGAAAACCCATGAAATTCATAGGATCACCATAAGTCGACTGGTGATTTGAAGGCGCATGCAGGCACACACACACACACACACACACACACACACACACACACTGCACTGAAATGTCTTAGTTGCTCTGACTCACTCCAGGGAAAAGGCAGTGGAAGTGCTACCCTGTTGGGCTTCATGGATCTCTTGGTGTCTTTTGATACTACTAATTTTTACCGGACCAGCTCTGTGAGATGGGACTAGGAGACTGTGTGTCTCACATATGCAAAGGATGCAACAGAATGGAATTGAGGAATTCTTGCTCAATCTCTTTGCTATTAAGTTATGGGGTGCCACAAGGTCCTATCTTATCCTTCTTCCAATTTAATAGCTATATGGAGATGTGATGTCATTACAGTGTGGAGATTGAGCACCACTATTATGCTGACAATACTCAGCTCTGTTTCTTATCTTAGAGGACTCAGCATGGTCAATGGCCACTTAATTGCTAATGGCAAGAGGAACTGGGTTGGAGTATGGTCAAGGAGGACATGATTTTCTGATTGAACCAATGAAAAGGAACACTCCAAATGCTGTTTCTGTAATTCAGCAAGGATGCTTCTAGAACTCTTTCTCTGTAGTTTCTATAAGACTGGTGTTGCTAGGATCTTTAAAAGATCATGCTTTTTCTCCTACAGCTACACAGCATTCTAAGGTCCCTGTATTATTCTATCCATTGATTGCTGAAAGAATTTGAAACCTTAAACCAGACAGGCCATCTGATAGTAAAACTAAGTTAATATTTTTGAGTTTTTTGAGCAGACATTAACAACCATGACATTAAACAGCTTAAGAACTCTAATTAGCCGAGAATTCTGTTGCATGAACCTATGACATGGGATAAGCAAAGGCTTTGCTTAGATTAACAGCTAAGAAAGGTAAGAATTTTCCCTGCAGTAAAAATGGTCAACTGATAGTCCCACATTTATAATATTGGTAGGAAAAATCATTCTTGCAGATGTTATGCAGTGCAGAGTCGTAGGGAACAGGGCGCTTTTAGTTCCTTGAAAGCAATACTGCATTCATTCTTGGAAAGTTCACTGGGTTTGCCCCAGAATATTTCAGCTATGATGCTCTGAACTCAAGACAGTCTAAGTTTTATGATAACTAGAATGATTAAGATACTTACTGTGTATTATTTACAGGTGAAGCAAATGCCTGAATGTTATTGTCATGTGCCTTCTAGTCATTTCTGACTGACTGAGATCCTAAGGTGAACTTATCACATGGTTTTCTGGGGATGAGAGAATGTGACATACCCAAGATAACTCAGTGGGTTTCCACGGCTGGGCAGGGAATTGCACCCTGGTCCCCAAGGTTGTAATCGAATGCTGAAACATTACACCATGTTGGCTCTCAAATGTATAAATACAGGCAACCAAAATTATGGTTTCAGGAAGAATTGCATCCGAAACGTTGGAAAGAAGGATATTAGGTATTGCTGGAGTTTTATTACTGTTCAAGTAGGATAGACACCTGATTTTGAAAGATTAGAAAAACTGATCAAGGATTAACTGTGTAATAAATATTGTAACTGGGCATGAAAAATTTGATTAAAAAACCCCTGATCTCTGTGGTATAGGTATATAGAAGCTGAACATTCAAAAAGTAATTATGTGATAATACATTTCCCTTACTGAAAACACTATTTCACTGCATTACCCAACTATAGAATAATAGAATCACAGAGCTGGAAGAGACCAACAATGGCCAACCCCCTGCCATGCAGGAACACATACTCAAAGCATCTCCAGAAAATGGCATCCAGCCTTTGTTTAAAAACCTCCAAAGAAGGTGACCCCACCACACTCTGAGAAAGCATATTCCACTGCTGAATGGCTGTTGCCATCTAGGTGAAATCTCTTTTCCTGTAGTTTGAATCCACTGCTCCATGTCCTAGTGTCTGGAGCAGCAAAAAACAAGCTTGCTCCATCTTCAAAATGACATACTTTCAAGTATTTAGACATGGCTATCATGTCACTTCTTAACCTTCTTTTCATCAGGCTAAACATACCTATCTCCCTAAGCTGCTTCTCATGGTTTCCAGACCCGTCACCATTTTGGTTGCCCTCCTCTGGACACGTTCCAGTTTGGCAATAGCTTTTTTGAATTATGGTGCCCAGAACTGGACACAGTATTCTGGGTGCGGTCCAACCAAAGCAGAACAGAGTGGTATTATTTTTTCCCTTGATCTTGACACTATACTCCTACTGATACAGCCTAAAATTGCATTGGCTTTTTTAGCTGCTGCATCACACTGCTGACTCATGTTCAGCTTCTGGTCCACTTAGACTCCTAGATCCCTTTCATGTGTACTGTTCTCAAGCCAAGTGTCATCCATCTTATATCTGTGCATTTCATTCTTTCTTCCTAAGTGTAGTAATCTACATTTCTCCCTGTTAAAATTCATTTGAGTTACTTTTGGCTCAGATCTCTGTATCTGTCAAGGTCATTTTGAATTCCTATTCTGTTCTCTCAAGCAATCCCTCCTAATTTGGTGTTACTTGCAAATTTGATGATCATGCCCTTTAATTACATCATCCAAGTGATTGATAAAAACGTTGAATAGCACTGGGCCCAGGACAGAACCCTGTAGCAGCCCATTAGTCACTTCTTTCCAGGATGAAGAGGAGCCCTTGGTGAGCACCCTTTGTATTTGGCTGGTGAGCCAATTACAAATCCACCTAACAGTAGCATTGTCTAAGCCACGTTTTACTACCTTGTTTGCAAGGATATCATTGGGGACCTTGTCAGAGGCCTTACTGACATCATGATGTGCTATATCCACAGCATTGCCTTCATCCACCGAGCTTGTAACTCTTTCAAAAAAGAGATCAGATTAGTCTGGCATAACTTGTTTTTCAGAAACTCATGTAGACTTTAAGTGATCATGGCATTGCTTTCTAAGTGCCTGTTTAACGATCTGTTCTAGGATCTTTCCCAGTACTGATGTCAGGCTGACTAAGCAGTAATTGTTTCAGTCCTTTTTTCCCCCCTTTTTGAAGATGAGGACAAAATTTGCCCACTTCCAGTCTACTGATCTCCAGGAATTGTTAAGGATTCTTACCAGTGGTTCTGAAATTGCTTTTGCCAGTTCTTTTATTACTCTTGGATGTAGTTCATCTGGCCCTGGTGACCCGAATTCATTAAGAGTGGCTAGGTATTCCTTTATTACCTTTTTATCTATTCTATGTGGCATTTCCCCTATTATATTATGTGTTCCATTTTCTCTGGATTGAATACTGTTCTTCCTTAGAGAAGACCGAGGCAAAGAAGATGTTAAATTCTGCTTTTTCTCTTTCCCCTTTTACCACTTCACAATCTTCTCCTTGCAGTGGCCATACCATCTCTTTGTTTTAGTTTTTGCTACAAACATAACAACAAAGCACTTTTATTGTTTTTAACCTCTCTAGCAAGCCTGAGCTCATTCTGCACTTTAGCTTTTCTGACTTTTTCCTTATATGTACTGGCTATTTGTCTGAATTCCTCTTTAGAGATTTCCTCGTTTTTCATTTCTTGAACATGACCCTTTTAAATTCATTTGAAAGTTCTTTAGACATCCATCCTGGTTTCTTTAGACACCTCCTATTTTTATTCCTCAATGGAATTGTTTGAAACTGTGCCTTCAGTATCTCACTTTTAAGAAACTCCCATCCATCATAAACTCTTTTCTCTTTTAGTATGCCTTACCACAGGATGACACCTAATGTTTTCCTGTTTACTAAAACCAGCTTTCTTAAAATTTAGACTGTAAGTTTGACTATGCTTGGCTTTCCCTTTCCACTGTATAACAATCTCCAGGAGAACATGGTCACTTACTCCCACCTAAGGATTCTGCCACTTCTACCCATTAACCAGGTCATTACTGTTGGTTAGTATTAGGTCCAATATAGCTGATCCCCTTGTAGCCTCTTCCACCTTCTGGACAATGAAATTGTCTGCAAGGCAAGTGAGGAATTTGTTGGACCTGATATTTTTGGCAGAACTTGATTTCCAACAAATATCAGGATAGTTGAATCTCTCATTACTACTATCTCTTTTTTTTTCTTCTCAATGTGTGGTCATCTGTTTTAGGAAGGCCTCATCTAAGTCTTCAGTCTGATTTGGGGGTCTGTAGTAGACTCCCAAAATGACATCCCTGCTTTTTCTTTCCCCCTTAATTTTTACCCAGACGCTTTCAACCTGGCTTCCAGGATTTAAGTCACAGGTGAAAACATCCTTGACATATAATGCTACTCCTCCTCCTCTTCTGTTTGGTCTATTTCTCTGAAATAGATTGTACCCCTCTACATAGCCATAGACCAGGATTCTATAGATGGTGCCAAGCTGATTATTTAAGCTTTTTCTCCTCCTACATTTGAGCTCTTGTGCTCCTCTCATTTGGATTACTATTTCCAGCACATGATGAACTCCTGCCCTCAAGAATACTGTCTTGTTCTACCACATAACTCAGTTTAAAGCCCTCCTGATCAGTTTTGTGAGCCTCTAACCAAAAATATTCTTGCCAGCTGCTGTCAGGTGCAACCATCACTTGCCGTCTTCATGAAACTGCAAACCATGATCCAAGAAGCCAAATAATTCCTGGTGGCACCATCTATAGAATCAGTTGTTCACTTCCACTATTGTTCTCTCCCTTTCCGGGCTGTGTCTTTAAACTGGGAGGATAGATGAAATGACAATCTGTGTTCCTTTAGCTTCCTACTAGCCTTCCTATTAGCCTTGTAATCCCTTGTAATATGCTGTAAGATATGCCTTGCCTTGTCATTGGTTCCCACATGGATCAAAAGGGGTAACAGTCAGTGGGCTTCACAAGTTTTGTCAGCCTCTCTATGACATCACTGATTTTTGTTCCAGGGAGACAGCACACCTCTCGAGTCATGTTTGTCAGGCTTATAAACCACTGTTTCAGCAGAGATCCCATACCACCACCACTACCACCACCACCACCTATCTCTTCTGAGGATTGGCAGGGGCTGTTTCGTGTACTGAATTTTCCAAGGACACATTCACTTTCTCTAGGACTGTATTGCTGCTCTTGTTGCTATTCCTCATCATCTCTGATATGAGAAAGAGCTTCAAATCAATTCTGTAGCTCCAAACTCACTGTCCTTCTATGTGTCATGCTGCTTACTTTAAAGGAAGGTGTTTACCGTAAAGGAGTGTTTTTACCTTCATATGTGCCCACTGCTTACCTTAAAAAAGGGCTTTCTAAAATCTGTTATGGGTCATTCCAGTTTTTAGGAAAGGTTTCTTTCCCACAGGCTGCAGCCAGCATGCTCATTAGCCAGTGTGGTGGTGAGGTTCTGATAAGAAAAGTTGTTATCCAACAGGGGAAAGAAAACTCTCACATATTTTCATGTTCCAAACACTTCCCAGTACTTGTCATGCTGCCCTTTTAGTACAGAATGCCTAGAAATTTTTATCCAGTTTTCTTTCTAGCTCTGATATGTTAAAATTTGAGGAAAGGCATATGCTTTTGGTTGATCAGAACAAATAAATCATGTGTCAAGTTTCTCTATCTGCAATGGCTACATTTAAAATTAGACAAACTGTGCATAGCATGTTTACCTCTGATGAACCTTGCCTGTTTTTTATAAGTTTGTTTTTCCTTTCCTTTTCCTATAGCCTATGCGGAGGGAGGGGCTGGTACATATTACCTGGTGGGGCGGAAGTGGCCAGGTCCTGATTATGTTACATATATTTTTGCCTTTCTCAGTACTATCATTACTTGTAAATTATTTTTGATATCCTTCATAAAACTGGTGAATCTCAAGGGAAAACAAAAGTGATATACAAAATTTGAAATCCTAGAAAAAGATTTTAGCTGGTTTATCAGAGCCGCAAAACTATTCCTGGGCCGGTCTGAAACAGAACCTGGGCTCCTCAAGGGTTGCCCCTGCTGCCACCAAGCGAAGAGGGCTGACCCTGACAATAAAGGAGGAAAGTCCTCCTGTCTCCTGCCAAGCTGGATGCTGAAGCACTGTTTCAGCTCCGAGGCTGCCACACCAAAGGGCCACTGTAATCTCCCCCTACCTGGTTAGTCTTCTTTGCTGCTGTGAATGCTGCAGGTGTGACCATTAGGAGTGTTCCCCCCCAGTCGCAGGTTTCTAGAATCTCTTCCCGCCCCACAGGAAGTTAGGAAGGGAGGGGGTGGGAGAAGAACCCCTTCCTCAGATCTCTCCCCTTCATACATAGCCAGGAGCGCTTTACTACTCAGCCCAAAGCAACCATTCCAGTCCACATGTGCTTACCCACCCAAGTAGACACTCACAGTCACCCACGAGTACTCCCCACCATTGCACAAATTGGCTGCTGTCAAACAGCTGGGAGCGGCACCTAAAAAAAGAATCTTCATGAAGGTCTGAACCTGTTCTTGGCAGCCCTGAACATGGTCTTCAGTCTTAAGCAAATAAAGATTATTGGATGCTATTGTAGACATAATTTGTATTCAGTGAGTACAATGTAGTCACACAAAACAAATTCACCTTTGGGCTAGTGCAAGTTTCAGTCTGTCATTCTCTGTTTTCAGCTGTGCATCAGAAGGACCACCATGTGATGCTTTTTCATCATCTGTTCCATTCACACTTGATGCCCGAGTAGAACATGGAGTTTCACGCCCTGATTCCTGCACCAGATATCCAACAAAACAAGAAAAAAATAGTGATGATGAAGCCTGTTGTATCTTGACATGATGTGGCACACTACAGAACACTTTATGCATTTGCCATCATTCAGCTGATTCAATAGAGAACTCCTTTTCTAGGAAGACAGAAGAACCTCTAGACCCCCTCACTCTAATCTGGCCCTCAGAGGAGCAATCATCTGATTTCTTTCCCAAGTCATTAATGTAAAAAGACTACCCTACCTGTTTCTGGATTTCCTAGTTGGGACTGAACAACATGGATGTGCTTTGTTCACACTCCACAAAGTTAACCTGAACCAGGGCTGTTCTTATAGCCAGCAAGCCAGGCAGGGAAAGCCAGTTCACAGCAAAGGCAGCTGTGGATCCCCATGGATCAACAATACTTGGGGTCATGGGTGACACCCTCTGATACTGCAGGTACAGCATCCCTCATTCAGAATTCCAAAATCCAAAATGCTCCAAAATCTGAAACTTTTGGAGCTACAACATGTGCACAACTGTACTAAATGTACAAGGGTGGAGAGAGATGTAAGGATCTGTAAAATAGTGGGAAACCATGCCTCCCATCATTTCACAGATCCTCATGTCTCTCTCCAGACAAACTAATGAGCAGGGGTGCCGGTGCCACTGCCACTGCCACTGCCTCTGTTGAAGCTGGCTGCAATCACTGGGTTCCCATATGCAGAAAACTTGAATAGGAAGGGCACTGACAGGGATCCAGGCTCCAGCAGTGGAAGCAGGAGGGAGAGGAGGAGGGTTGGGTTTTTTGGCTTGGGGCTCTCCTTTGGGCCAAGGCTGGAGACAGTTGTTAGCGGCTGCCTCTGCTGTGTACCACACTAGACATCATTTTGGCCAGGGGTTGGCAGTGGAGGAGCAGCCGCAGCTACTGTGGTTACCACTTTTGCAAAGGTTTGCTGTCAACCTGACTGTGTCATCTTCCTCCTTACTGCTCCTCTCCTTCCTTGGGAGATGGGGGAGCCCAAAGAATGCACACTTGGTTACTACCACCCCTGCTGCTGCTCTGCACCATTCTATACACAGGTACCCGTACAGTCCTTCCTTCACATTTTTGGGTTTGATCTTCATGAATTTGATTATTTGCAATTCATGTGCATATACTGTCACTCACACTTGGGCAAATGGGAAGTGTATGGGAAGGGGAGCATGGGGAGGAAATACACACATGTGCCTTCTTTCCTCATATCTGGGCAAAAGGAAAGGGAATGGGATACGGAGACTCACGAAAAAAGGTACTTGCATGCTTTCCTTCCCTGTACTTCAGCAAAAGGAAATGGTATGGGACGGCACAGGGAAAGAATGAACACGTGTGCTTTCATTCCTTGTGCCTTGGCAAAGGGAAGGGTATGGGAGGGAGGATAGGGAGGGAATGCATGCCTTTCTTCCCCATGCCTGGGCAAAAGGTAGAGGAATGGAAGGGCAGAGCCTCCTCCTCTTCTGATGGGAGGGGGAATGCGGGGAGGGAAAGCATGCACATGCTTGGTCAGTCAGGTGAGAGGGGTGAAGATATTCACATTTTTTCAACTTTTGCAAGGGTTCTACACTCCAAACCCTTGCAAAAATCCAAAATATAGAACACTTCTGGTCCCAAGCATTTTGGATAAGGGATACTCAACCTGTATGTGGCCCATGGAGGTTCCAGGGAGCATCTTTCATTCATCCTGAAATGAGGCACTCCATCTGTGTTGTACTGGATCATGTTTGCAGTTCAGAGGGTAACTCTGAACCAGAGATGGATAACTAACTAAGGTGAGGGGTTGCATTAGCCCTCCAGGACACTTTGGAGCTCCACATTCCTCCCACTGCATCCCTTACAAAAAGCCCCTGTTGCTTCTAAGTGTCCTCTGGGGGGTGTTGAGGGCATTTTTGTAATGCTTTTAGTCTCCCGTCCACGGCCATTTGATGCCTAGGAAACTCCTTCTTTTAACAACAGGAAGCGCACAGAAGTCACTTCTTGTTTACTTCTTGTTTCAAAAAAGGCCTTTCCTAGATCTAAAATGCCCCCACTCCTACAGGGTATTCGGGGTCAGACAACTGACTCTATTTAAGGGAGCCCCGGAGGGTCTCAAAATGGCCCTGGGGCTGCATGCAACTCACACACCCCAATTTATCTAGCAATGGTCTAAACAAACCAATCATTTACCAGAACTGGTCCCAAGTTGTTTCTCTTTGACTTTGATTACCAGAAAAATTCCCCAGAATATTAATGTGGCAGAATGCGAAAAGGCTAAGAAAACTGTTCTCTATGTGATGCTAAGTTGCTCTTTTCCAGTTCTGGTTTATCTCTCATTTACACAAATAACATAAGTGGGATAAATAAGCTGCATACTTCTGCATGCAACTTGCTAACAGTATGCTAGGAGTTGCCAAAAATCCCAGTTTACCATTTTGTGTGGACACTGTCTCTTTAAAGGCAGTTACAAAGAGTAAGAAAAGTATGTATGTGAACTATTTATTTCCTTGCTAAAACTCGTATGAAGCCCTCCAAGGTTATTTTCAATCTTTCAAAAACCTTGATCTTAGAAACTCTTTTCTTTTCTTTTTTTCTTTTTTCTCTTAGCCAACTTTTCAAATCACTTATCTCACTGTGTACAAGGGACTTACTTGGGAATGATTGCTGGAAGTCTCTATTTTTTCCTGAGACCTCTCTCTGGCTAGTCTGGCAGCTTCTTTTACTTCTTGAAATTTCTCAGCAAACTAAATGTGGAGACATGCAGAGTGTTACGTTAGCCTTGGTTCAAGTAGCAGTTTACTCCAAATTATTGTTACATTAACTTACATATCTATGAAAGCCTGGTGAAAATAATGTTATGATTATTCCCTGAGAGGTATGCAAAGCAACTGGAAATTGTGGAGTGGGAGGAAAATGAAAGCTTTGTTTCTATACTGTGAAATGGACATCTGAACACATGAGAATACTCTTTGGATTGGAGCTAGGATTCCACAAGGAGTTCCAGTCATGATATGGAGTATACTTGGGTTTCTACCACACTTCACTCTGCTTCCCTCATCTAAATCTGGAGGAAGGGTAGATGACAGGAACTGTGGTGTAAGTGCTGCAGGGGAATCAAATTAGCTTCTATTCCACTCTCTTTCTAGAAGTATCTACCAAACGTTAACTTGTTCTGCCAACAGAAGGACTCAGCCCATAATCATTTACACCAGAATAACCACCACCACCTCTTTGATTTTTTAACAAACAAAACACTCTAAAAACAATTAAAATACACTGTTAAAATAACAAAAACAATAAAACAGCAATATAATATTACACCTCCCCACAAAAATAACAAATTATAGGAATAATAAATGTCACATGCCTGTGTGTAGGAAGATAAGAAAAGTCAACTATTTGATCAAACCGAGAAGCTGCTCTAGTCCAGCATTTTGTTTCCACAAGGGCCAACCAGGCATGCCAATGGCAAGCCCAAAAGAGGGACATGACCACAATAGTCCTCTCCTTCTTGTGCTCTCTTCCAACTGGTACATACTTCCTCCCACATGGAAGGCAACACAGAGCCGTCCTGACTTGTAGCCATTGACTCTTACCCAGTACAATTCTACATCTGAGAACTAACTTGGAAAAGAAAGAGCAATGGTAGGGTGATGACTTGCACTGAGATGAATGCAGAAAATATTGGATTCATCTGGAGATAAAACCTATAAGCCAGATCTCACACATTATATGCCAGCTGGTCTCCTTTTCCCACAGGTTCGCTGCAAACACAACACATTCTAATTCTAACCATCTTTTAAAAGGGGCAACCAATGGGATGAGAGCTAATGAGATGTAGTGGTTGGACTGCTGGACCTGGATTCCAGGAGAGCAGGGTTCAAATCCCCATCCAGCCATGTCACACTCAGTCTTAGAAGACAGCAGTGATAAACCTCATCTGAATAAATCTTGCCAACAAAACTCTTTGCTTAGGGTCACCATAAATCAGAGATAATTTGAAGGCACATAACAACTACTACCACCAACAGGATACCAGAGGTCTATGAGCTGACCTCTTGACTTCAAATAGATAGATAGATTCAGGAGACTCTACATTTGACCATGGCAGCCATTCTGTGTATAAGCAGCCTTTATTCCTCTCTGTATGTACCTAACTAAACTCACCATCATCCCAGAGCTTGGATAAATTATCTTGTGGGGTCTTCCCACCGCCACCATTTCTTTATGAAAGCATCAAGTTATACAAAGCAAAATGACTGCGATGGAGGCAGTTAAACCCAGCACAGCTAATGACAAATACTCATTTGAGAGCACATTCTTAGAGGAAGAAGCACTAATACATTTCCACAACTGGCCATGAATATAATTTGCCTGTCAGCCTTCCAGAAACCTATAATCTCAAGTCTGCATTAAAGTAATGGATTTGGGCATTTATTTCTAGATTTAGGAAGTGACAAGCATGCAAATGAGCAATTTCCTTAACATCATCTTATTGAAATTGAACCAGCGCATGCCCTATTATATGAGTGATCTTAAAGACACACTATCCAGCACTAAATAATATATAATATAATATAATGTTACCCTGATTCCTGGGGGTCCCGGGAGGGACACCTAAATGCGCTCTCAATTTTATAAGTTGGGGAAATTAGCCAAGAGCACTGCCTAGCAATACGAGAGGCAGGGTAACGTAGCAAGATCTTGAACCCTACGTTTACAGGGTCAGGTCGAGTCAAGGAGCACACAGAACTTGAAATAATAAATGATGTTTTATTAAAACACAATCAAACAGTGTATGCAGCACACTCACACAGATAACTAAGGAAATAAAGGTTGGAGTGGGATAGAGGGATTTTTAGAGGAGTTGTTGGTTTGGGTGATACTTCACCTGTCCTGAAGCCTGGTTAGAAGCGGAGAAGCCGGGGAGCGTGGATCTCAGCACGTGGAGCTGAGGGAAAGGCTCGCTTGACAAAGTGACAGCAAGGCGGGATGGAAGCCAAGAGCGATCCAAGGAAGCGCTCAAAGTCAGGGGTTTTTATAAGGGGAATTGTGACCGCAGGCTAGTTCAGACTTGGGGAAAACAATGGATTTGGGGCTGGAGACAAAGCCTCTGAAAGGTCAGCATTTGAATGACTGAGTTATAGCCAAATTGTCAATAGGGTAGCCAGTATGCAAATGCGGAGTGCTTGAGCGTTGTATAGCTCGATCGTCAAGCTGCCAGCGCGGGGCCAAGGATCTTATGAAAGTTGCGTGCATACATAGTAGAGTACTTGCCTTGAGGTCTCCTGAAACTGCAAGTCAGCTATTTCTGGCCTGCCTATATTGTGTTGGAATATTACGGCAATTATCGGCCGAGCCTGTATGCGTGCTTGTCTGGGGGCCTCGGAAGCACGTGGAGGGGAATGGGTATGTGAGGCCGAATTATTGATATCAAGAGATATCTTTTTATATCCCCCAAGCTTGGGCTAGCCAGGGCAGTAACAATAATATAATATAATATAATATAATATAATATAATATAATATAATATAATATAAATACAATATATACACATATATCTCACTGTAAAAAATCTTATACCTGTAACACTTAGGATGTCAAACACCTGATTTCTGGACAAAGGATCTTCTCTTCTTTTTTACTAAATGAACTACAACAAAAGCACAGCTCTACCCCCCCTCCAGTTCAAATTCTTTATTTTATAAGTCTTTGTCAGATCTCGACATTTAGCCTGCATGAAATGTTTATGATTTCTGTTTTATATGGGAATTAAATGGTGCAAACCAGATAGGTAAAGCTATCACTTTTACCCATCAATCTATATGGGAAATGGTTTGCAAAAACTATGAAAGTCATTGTGATTCCAGTTAGGGATGTTTACACACAGCAGTAAGTCCAATTAAGAGTTATTGCTACAAACTCTCATTCCTCTGGATCAGTATGTCATTACCCCTGTGATTCAGTTATTCTTAAAGGATCAGCCAGGACTCCGCAGGAGTGTGTGAAACCTTCCCTGATTGCTGGCAACAAGTGTGAGTGGTGATAAGAAAGAATTGCTCCTTGCTCTGTTGGTGAGATGAACAAGACACCAAAATACCCATTTCAGCAATTGGTTCCTTTCTTTTTAAAAAATGTATGTATCTCAAAACTCCTGTCATAATTAGTTCACAGCAATATGTCATTATGGAGATGAAGCATCTCTTCTAGTACTACTGGACAAATAAACAGCACTAGGGAAACAGCAAGAGTACAAAATGTTAAATAGTGTATCTCCAGACACATTGCTGGTTTGTTATTATTCTACCTACTGTTAAAACTACTATTATTGCTTCTAGTATAGGGTTACCATTCCGGGAGAAAGGAGGCCTACAAATATAATAAACAAACAAACAAGCAAGCAAGCAAGCAAGCAAACAAACACACAATATGTCCTCCTTTTCCTGGGCGTGTCTTCTAAAATTTAAAAAGACAAAATTTCTGTCTGGGCAGATTTTTAAAATGCCCAGGGACTTTAAAAATATCCACTGTTGCTTCGCCTCCTGACTGCCAAAATCACCTCATTGCCGTGTTGACAGTTCCATTAAGAGCTCCACTATGAGAAGGGATGGAGGACAGATCCACAGAACACTCAGACACAAAGAGAAAGTGAGTGAGGGGGCAGGAGAGGGAGACAGATACAGAGAAAAGTTGAACTAGCTGTGCAAGGCAGTTGAGGGAGCCTCCGAGTGGACAGGGGCAACAGAACAGGGCAACTTAGTGGAGCAGGTAAGGCAGCTGTCAGAAGTGATGAGAAAGAGGGAAAGGGAAGGCAAAATGTTGCTATTTAAATACGATCAAGGTTAGGCATAGCAGGTTAGGTATAGCAGGTATAGCATTTAAAGTGAGTGTCTTCATAGCAATTGGTGGTTTGAAGGAGTTAGTAATGTGTCTTCTTTTTGTTTTTCAAAATATAGCAACCTTATTATTGTACTACTAGTAATGATCTTTCTAAGCAGCTAAATGCTATGCTGTGTTGGGTCTTGTGCAAGGAGAAAGGAGGCTTTTAAGGCAGGCAGGCAGGCAGGCCGACAGAATGGGAAGAGAAGAGAACAGAGAAAGAATATGGCATATTTCTGAAGACATCCTACTGAATTATTCTGCAGGAAATACTTTTTTAAAATGACTTGGCTAATAGGCTTACTTGTTCCACAGCGATCAGAGATGTGCACAAACTGTTAGAATGGACCACTCCTTTTACTATCAATATCTGAGGAAAGGGTAGAAAACCTGTTTCCTACAAAGGCCCTTGACACATGGGAAAAGTCAAGAGGAGACCAAAGCCAGTGCTGAGAGGAGTCAGTTCTAGCACTGCCAGACAGCAGAGAACATGTTCTTTTTCTGAGGTGCATCTCTGCAAAATAAAGTTATTTCCTGCAAAATAATTCAGTAGAATTACTTTAAAATTATCAATAATTATTAGTTAGAGCCAGCATGGTGTAGTGCTGAATTTGTAGTCCAAGACAAACTTCTAGGTTGGGGAAGGTCCTTTAAAGTACAAACGAGCCATTCTAAATAGTTCAGCAAAAAATTCTGCCACTAACGAACACACAGAATCATAGAAATGTAGAGTTGGAAGAGACCACATGGGCCATCCAGTCCAACGCCCTGCCATGCAGGAACACCCTCAAAGCACTCCCGACAGATGGCCATCCAGCCTCTGCTTAAAAACCTCCAAAGAAGGAGACTCCACTACACTCTGAGGCAGCATATTCCACTGCCAGACAGCCCTGACTGTCAGGAAATTCTTCCTGAGGTTCAGGTGGAATCTCCTTTCCCGCAGCTTGAATCCATTGCTCCTTGTTCTGGTCTCTGGAGCAGCAGAAAACAAGCCCTCTCCTTCCTCTACATGGCATCCCTTCAAATATTTAAACATGGCTATCATGTCCCCTCTTAACCTTCTCTTCTGCAGACTAAACATACCCACCAATCTAAGTCTATCCTCATAGGGCATGGCTTCCAGGCCTCTCACCATTTTGGCTGACCTCCTCTGGACCTGCTCCAGCCTGACCATGTCCTTCTTGAATTGGGGTGCCCAGAACTGGACACAGGATTCAAGATGAGGTCTAACCAAAGCAGAGTAGAGTGGTACCAGTACCTCCCTCGATCTAGACACCATACTCCTATTGATGCAGCCGAGAATTGCATTGGCTTTCTTGGCTGCCGCATCACACTGCTGACTCATGTTCAGCTTGTGGTCTATTAAGACTCCTAGATCCCTTTCACATGTACTGCTATCTAGCCACGTGTCCCCCATCCTATATTTCTGTATTCCATTTTTTCTACCTAAGTGTAGGACCTTACACTTCTCTCTGCTGAATTTCATTTTGTTAGCTTTGGCCCAGCTCTCCAATCTGTCCAGGTCATTTTGAATTTTGATCGTGTCCTCTGGCATATTAGCAACCCCTCCCAATTTGGTGTCATCTGCAAATTTGATGAGCATGCCCTCTATTCCTTCCTCCAAGTCGTTGATGAAGATATTGAACAGCACTGGGCCCAGGACAGAACCCTGTGGCACCCCGCTAATCACTTCTCTCCAGGATGAAAAGCAGCCATTCGTGATCACCCTTTGGGTTCTGTCGGTCAACCAATTACAAATCCAACTAACAGTAGCCCTGTCCAGCCCGCATTTTTACTAGCTTCTTTGCAAGAATGTCATGTGGAACTTTGTCAAAGGCCTTACTGAAATCGAGAAATGCTACATCCACAGCATTCTCTTCATCTATCAAGCTAGTAACTCTATCATAAAAAGAGATAAGATCAGTCTGGCATGACTTATTTTTGAGAAATCCATGTTGACTTCTCGTGATTACCGCGTTGCTTTCTAAGTGATTAGAAACTGACTGCTTAATGATCTGCTCCAGAATCTTTCCGGGTACTGATGTCAGGCTGAGTGGGCGATAATTATTTGGGTCCTCTTTTTTTCCCTTCTTGAAGATGGGGACAACATTTGCCCTCTTCCGGTCTGCAATGTCAACCATATCCCAACACATGTCACGTTCTCCTAGGACTTCTTTAAAAACTAATAACTTAATGCTTAATGGAACAATTAATACTGTACATTGAAAAATTTACCTACTGTTCTCTCCATGCTATATGAATGAATGTAGAATATGCCGAGTATGACATTGATGTAACAGAAGGTTCATATGGCACCAGTGTGTTACCAAGTGGTCTATGTTGAACATTGTTTATTGCATTGTTTATTATCTGGAGTAATAAATAGGTATTTGGCCAACCTGGCCAGGAAACGGACAGGAGTTCTTTGAGTGGTCATCTGTAAACTCACACAAGTACTGTGCAGTACTGACTATGGAAACTTCTAGAACTCTAGGCCTAGCAATTTGGCAGGAACTCTGCCCCCTTCTCTTGCGTCTATAAAAGACCGCCTGGCGCCCACATATTCAGTTCCTTGACCACTGCAAGGTTCTGGCACATAGGGTGTAACAGGATACGAAGGGGGGAGGAAGGCGGGATTGTGTGAGTTTACAGATGACCACTAAAAGAACTCCAGTTACAGGTAAGCAACTTCTCCTTCGTCGTGGTCTCTGTAACTCACACAAGTGGGTGACTGAAAAGCTAATATCACAGGAGGTGGGAGTGTCATGGAAACCCTGGAGTCCAGCACCCAAGAGGAGGAATGTAAGCCAATGCTAGGCATAGTAAAACCACAGAGTAAAAGAGCATGGTTACCAAGACTTTATAATGCTGTGGAGGACAACACTGCTCTGCCAAAGGCAACATCTCTAGAGGATCTCTGGTCGATCCTGTAGTGGGAAACAAAGGTAGCAGGATGTGAACAAATCGCCGCTTTGAAAATGTCCTGTAGTGGTATGCCCATAAGGAAAGCAGAAGCAGAGGGAGCTCTGGTTGCAAGACTCTTGATGTGAGAAGGTGGGTCTCTCCCCGCCAATTTGTTTGCAAGGCGAATGGTGGAGGCCACTCAGTTGGAGAGACACTGGGAAGAAAGTGGAAGGCCTTTCTTTACAGAAGAGTAGCAAAGAAAGAGTCTCTGTGATTTCCTAAACCCTGCAGTGCGCTGGACATAGAAGGTGAGTGCCCTCCGTGTGTCTAGGATATGGAGGTTATGCTTCAGGTCAGAGATGGGGTTAGGAAAAAAGGAGGGAAGGTTGAGGTGAAAGTCAGAGACAACCCTGGGAAGGAAGGAGATGTCTGGCCTTAGAATCACCCTATTGTGGTGGAAGTGAAGGGATGGTTTGTCCACTCTTAGTGCACACAGTTCACTAGCATACCTGGCCAATGTGATTGCAACTAAGAAGGCGGTCTTCCAGGAAATGAGCTGAAGGTCAGAGGTAGCCATCGGTTCAAAGGGATGCTTGGAAAGTTGTAAGAGGACCAAGGATAGGTTCCATCCCAGAGTAGGAGGATGAACCGGAGGGTGGAGATGTTTGAAACCCTGAAGGTACCTGTGGACCAAGGGGCCTTGGAAGCAGGAGGGTCTGCCATTTTGTTGAAGACAGGAGGATATAGCTGAGAGGTCGCAATGAGTGGAGAAGTGGGAAAGGCCGTTGTCAGCTAGTGATGAGAGAAACTCCAGGGGATGGATGGTAGTAAAGGAGTTGATGTCAAGGCCTCTATCTTGGAGGAAGGTGGTGGACTTCGAGACCTTGTAGGAGTAGGATCGTACAGTCGATGGCTTGTAGGCTGCTTCAATCACTCATTGGACAGCTGGTGGGAGAGAGGTCAAGGGAGGAGGGTCCACGCTGTTAGTTTGAGATGATTGATGTCTGGATGCCATTGTTCAAAGTTGAGAGGTCCAGTTTGGGTGACAGCCTCTGATACCGTCCCTTCAAGAGTAGGAGGAGGGGAGCAAAGCAGGGTTGGCGGGGCCAATCAGGGGCGATCAGGATTGCCAAAGTGTTGTCTCGAGTTAGCTTCTTGATGACCCTTGTGATGAGGGGGAATGGGGGGAAACAGGTAAATCATTTGGCCTTTCTAGTGGAAGAGAAAGGCGTCTCCCAGAGATCCTTCACCTACTCCCCCCTGGAGCAGAAGAGGGGACATTGTCTGTTGAGAGGGGAGGCGAAGAGGGCGATTGAGGGTGTGCCCCAATCTTCGAAGAAGTCTGCTAGAATCTCGATATTGATCATCCACACATGGGAGGTTGAGCTGGAGCAACTGAGATGGTCTAACCATGTGTTCTCGACACTGGGTAGGTGGAGGGCTAGAGGGAGAATTCAGTGGGGGAGACACCAGTTCCAGAGATGGAGGGTGAGGCTCAAGAAAGTTGGGGATCAGGTACTGCCCTGTGTGTTGATGTAGTAGGTCACGGCAGTATTGTCTGTCAGGATTTGGATGGTACGACCCCGGACCACATCTTTGAAAGCTCTGAGAGCCTTGATGATGGCCAGCATTTCAAGAGCGTTGATGTGGAGGTAGTGATGGAGGTGGGTCCATTGACCGTTGACGGAGAGGCGACCTGTGTGGGCTCCCCAGCCTTCTTGGGATGCGTCAGTTGAGACCATCACTGTTGGTTCTGGGGTGTGAAAAGGCATGCCTCTGAGGAGATTGCTGGGATTCTTCCACCAAAGAAGGGTTCGAACCACCTGTCTCGGTACTGAGAGGCAACGAGAGGGGTTGTTGAGGATTGGGTTGAAGGCATTGAGGAACCAGCTCTGCAGGGGCCTCATCCAGAGTCTGACAAAGGGAACGACTGCTGTTGTCAAGGCCGTGAGACCCAGGAGAACCTGTATGGAGCGAGCAGTGGTGCGTCGGTTCCTTTGAAGGGGTGAGATAGCTTTGGCAAGGCAGGTGACCCGTTCCTGGGAAGGGAAGGCCAGTTGGCTGGTGGAGTTGAGGATAGCTCCGATAAATTGAATTTGACAAGTCGGATGGAGGTGGGACTTGTCAAAGTTGACAGTAAGGCCCAGGGTGGCAAGCAAGCGAAGGGTCTTGTTGATGTCGAGAAGGAGCTTGTGTCGAGAAGGGGTGACAATTAGCCAATCGCTGATGTATGGAAAAAGGACAACTCCGCGCTGTTGAAGAGTCGCCGCCATGACCACCGTACCTTTCATGAAAATTCTCGGTGCCATGTTCAGGCCAAAGGGAAGAACTCAGAACCTGTAAGCCTTCCTGCAAGAAATCTCCTGTGCTCTGGTCACATGCCGATGTGAAACTATGCGTCTTTGAGATCAAGTGTGGCAAGCCACGCTCTCTCCATCAGGAAGGGGAAGATGGATTTCAAGGATACCATCCTGAACTTTTGACGCCTGATGAAGCAATTGACTCTTCGGAGGTCTAGGATGTATCCGAGATTGCCATCCATCTTCGAGACCAGGAAATACCTGAAAGAGAAGCTGGTTCGAAGGGAGCTGAAAGGGATGGGCTCTATTGCACCCTTCCTTCGTAGGACTCAGATCTCTTCAATGAGAGAGGTGGAGGGGTGGGTACTTCTGATACGACCAACAGGAGGTAAGGAGATGAACTCGATTGCGTACCCTCTGGATACGATGTTGAGTACCCAAGTGTCAGTCGTTAGTTTCTTTGATCCTTTTTCTCTGGGCTGAGATTCCTTGCTGTTCCTTTGATATGGTAACTGCATTCCTAACTCTAGTAATCTAAAGTCCATGCATAGCAAATCACCCATCGATTGCTATCACTCTTAAATAAACGAAATTTCTCCTTCGTGGTCTCTAACTCACACAAGTAGGTCATCTGCACCTGCGCAGTACTTGCTACGGAAACTTCTAGAACTCTAGGCCTAGCATTTTGGAGGGAACTCCGCCCCCTTCCCCTGCAGCTATAAAAGACCACCTGGCGGTACTGGTACTCAGTTCCTTTTTTTCTGCCGTGCTGCTGGTTATCAGAGCTTCTTAACTACGTGTCTCTTTCTTCCTTCTGCTATTGACCTCGGCAATTCCTTGCTCTCGTCTTCGACTGTGACTTCAACTTCCTGTTTATGGCATCGACAGTGTTTTTTAAGCATTGTCGATCATGAACGGCCAAGATCCCTGACTGCGACAGGCACTCTCATTGCCTTGTCCACCTCAGCTAAACGCACATTTCGGCCTGTGCCCACTGTCAGGCCTTCACTGCGCAGACCTGGAGGAACAGAGGAGCTCGCCTTTGAGCCACTCTCTACAAACAGGTTCTAAAGCTGCATACACCTCCCTCAACATCCGCATCGTCTGCCACTTCTGTACCATCAGCACTTTCAGCTTCGTCCAGGAGGCTTCCAAGAATGGGCATCTCAAAGAAGGCACCAGGCAGATCTACCTCAAAAGGACCATCTAGTTGTCTTTCCTGAAAAGGTGTCCCACAGGATCAGGCAGCTTCCATTCCAACTCTGGCCCATTCTCAGCAAATCTCCTCAAGATCAACAGCCCACTCCTTGAGAACCAGACCTTCTGCCTCGATGGCAACCCTCTCCACCACACCCTGCCACTCCAGGCAGATCCACTGAGAAGGAGTTAGCCAAGGCCTGGAGAAGGAAAGACAAGGAGAGTTCCACACGGACCCAGTGCCCAGAGCCATTAACTGTTGAAACAATCTCAGAGTCGACATCAACAGGCCCTGGAGAACAACCTTCCACTCAGACACTCCAGCCCTCACTCGAGGCCGGCCCTGCTTCTCACTCACCATCTCTCCAATCCCAAGTTTCTGAGGCAGAGATAGTGGACGTCACTCCTACTGATCCTCCTCTGAGAGAATCCGCAGATGAGACCAGGGCTGCATTACTTCCCATTGACAAGGATTCCGGGGAAACCCACCCTCCACCTCTTCCTCACATGTGGCCTTCCAAGTCACCTCCCCCACCACATCATGCCTGGGAACGCTCTCAATCATCCTTGAGATCAACAGCCCGACATCGGCACTGCCGCTGTTCCCCACCTCGACACCGCTCTCAATTGGTATCTAGGTTCTCTTCAGGCCGATCTCATCGATCTCGACACCGGTGTTCCCCATGTTGAGACCACTCCCAATCCCATCAACACCGCACTTACATTTATTATTCATCCTCCCGATCATCCGATGAATATTCTTCAGAGGAGATCTACGTTCCACATCACCACCACAGGAGGCATAGATACTATAACAGGATGACCCATCGTCATCCCCGCTGTCTAACTCCAGCACGCTCGTTATCCTTATCCCCTCCTCCCGCCAAACAATCCCAGCCTCATTCTCATCCAGACTTACCAGAGGACCAACACTCAACCTCTGCTCTCCTGCCGCCAGCTTCTCCCTCTCATCATAATCTAGATGACTCTGTGGAGCATTCTCCAATACTCCATACTGGCCAATCTCTCTCCAGATCTCTGTTTGACTCTTTGGAGTCAGCCACTTGCCACGATGACAGACCACCAGATATGGCAGTATCCCAAGGGGAGCCCATCTCACCTTCTGAAGACATCAAGTCCTTCTCGGATCTCATCTCCCGCATGGCAAAAAACCTCCACCACTGAGATGGCCAAAGAAACCATCAAGGACTTGGGAACAGGTGCATTAAAATATTTCTCTCCCACCTTACCTACTCCACACCTTTAAGAAGCCATGGGCCAACCCCTCCTCGACACCGCCGACTTCAAAGAAACTTGACTCCTTCTACAAAGTCATGGAGGTGAATAAACAATGGTTGCAAACCCATCCAAAACTGAACTCTGTCATTGTGGATGCTGCCCAAGCTAAAACCTTCCAATCCCTCCAAGCAACCCCTCCTGATAAGTAGGGCAAATGACTGGACTCCATGAGTCGTAAATGCTATTCTAACACAGCCCTCATCTTCAAGATGTGCAACTATGCCGCTTGGATGGCTGCCTATGACCAGTGGATGTGAGATAGGATGGGAGTCTTTATCGCCCGTGTCCCCAAAGATCAGAGGCGAATCGCCTCACAGACGTCTTCCTCACAGAAGCTTGACATTTTTCAAATCAACAAATAACAACAGCCCACCACATCATAGACTATACCTCCAAGGCCTCTGCTGCCCCAGTGACCCTTTGCTGACATTCCTGGCTCTGGTCTTTGGGCTTGTCTCCGTCCTCCCAAATGGGAGGACCTCCCATTTGACTTGGCAGGCCCCTTCAATGTTGCAACAGACAAGAAGCTGGAGCATACTCACAAGATGTGCTCTTCGGTCCGGAAGTACGGCATCTAGGTTCACCAACCATCCTGATATCGGTACCATAGGTACCGACAACCATCTCGACAACCATACACCTCATACCTCAGCACTCCTCTCAGCCTCGTCCTCCTGTCACCCACCACCTCGACCTCAAAAACAATCCTATGAGAAAAAGGCCGAACCTCCCAAACATTGAGTTTGACAGTACGGAGGACAACTCCAGCGCTTCGCCCTCCGCTGCTACATCCTCCTCAGATACCACCTCACCTGCTTCAGTTTCTACCACCGAGTCCATCTCGGCCAACCCTCACTATCCATCCCACACAGTGTTTGGTTCCACGCTCACAAAACACCTCAATGCCTGGGCCTTGATAATGACGGACACCTGGGATAACGACAGACACCTGAATGGCTCAAAATGCCTGTACCATGTTAAGTGAGATACCTGGAGGAAGGGTAATAAAGATGACACAGAGAATGCAGAAATGTGGTGGGGTCAAAGCATGCAGAGAGCTTGGTTTAAGAAAAAACCCTGGAAGTTTAGGAAAAGTGTAAATCTGGAGAATCTACCAATGGGCATTGTGCATGGATGGTAGTGGGTTAGTGGGTTTCCCTATATTACTCGATGGGTGATGTAAATTATTTACTCCAGCAGCAGTTGTAAACTTATTACTCTGTGCTTCATTAAACACGACGGAAAGTATCTATGTGGGGTTTTTTTTAGAGCAACAGAGTAGCGGTACACAACTGAATCAGAAATTTGGACTTTTTAACTACAGTTTTAATGAATGAGACTTTCTGTTTCAAACTCTGGAACCTTCATTCAGTTTTATCTCAGATCAGCAACTGGATTGCTAGGAAGCTGAATTATAAAAACAAATACAGCGACCCTCCATTTTTGTGAGGGTTCGGAATGCAGAATTCTCACAAACATGGATAAGATATGAATAATTCCTGCTATCCTCCCTCCCATTCCCTTCTGGGACTCCCTCTTTCCTGTTCCTATGCAAAATGGAAAAGAAGGGGAGGTGGGGAAGCCTCTTGGAGCCTTCCTTTCTCCTCCAGAGCTCCCCCTCCCATTCCTATGCATTTTGTCCTGGCATGGAGAACTCAGGAACCTTTGCCCATCCCTCGTTCCCTTTCATTATACCTCAGTGCAAGTCCTCTGAGCTGGAACAAAATATATAGGAATGGGAGCAGGAGCTATGAAGAGGAAAAGGAAGGCTTGTGCGAGCATTCCCCCTCACCCCATTCTGTTTTGCCTTGGTGTAAGTTCTCTGTGCTGGAACAAAATACATGGGATTGGGGACGGAATGCATGTGCACTCATGAATAATCAAATGTGCGAAAGTCAAACCTGCAAATGTGGAAGGAAGACTGTATTCTAGATATACTTCATTTTAATGCTCAGACTCTTCTAAAATTTGTATTTTAAAACCTACATTTTAAAATCTGGAGTGTGGGGCTTGACTGTCTGTGTGTATACTCTACATAAATGTTACTTCTTACAAAAAGAGTAGCCTGGAAATCTTGGAAACAGGAATTACAAAGAGCAGCACAGGAACATCAAAATACAAGAAAATTCATAGCAATGCAAACATACTTGCAAAAGTATCAGAGTTCATGTAGAATAGGGATGGGAATCATCTAGCCCTCCATATGTCATTTAACTGCAACTTCCAATATCCCTCACCACTGTGTTGGCTAGGGCTACTGGGTGTTGCAGTTCAACAACATCTGTAGAGCTGCACGATTCCCAATCTTGACCGAAGGCTAATTTTGAATGTTCTTGGTATTCACTTTTAAAAGGAAGTGCAAATCCAAAAGGGTTCTTATCAGTTTCATTAGTGTCCGAAGAAGGAAACTGGTGCTAGAAGGAAGGAAGGAAAGATGGGGTTTTGAAGTATTTATAATTCAGATGGAGAAAGATAGGCCTAGTCATGAGTAAATACAAAACAGTTATTTATCATACAGTGAGAAGTTGAGTAACCCATTTATTTAAAATGAAAAAAAAGAAAATGGAAAGCATGCCACTTTTCAGACAGAACTAGCTCAGAAGCTTCAACTCTCTGGCACAATCTCACATAAAGCAATATCAGTTATGGTGACAGTCTCCCTCACAGGTGGCAAAGTACAGGCTAATAGCTTTGTTTCTTGGCATAATGTCCAAGGTATTGCTTGCTGACTATTCTGCTAGCTTGTTAAAGTAACTAAACTGCCAACAATAAATCACTAATCACTGAAATAATTGTTTTAAAAATCTATTTTATGTTCCTTTAACAAGTTACAGCTTCCTCCAAACAGTCCTGGGAACTGGCAGGTAGATCCTACCAAAAATCGAATTACAGCAGGGGTGGGCAGAATGCAGCTGGGCTCTGCTGGCAGATCTCTGTGTGATCTGAAGTAGATTAGCAAGAATTTCTGATACTCATATTTTAACAATATTAGCAAGAAAATGACTTCTGTCTCAATCATACTTCTGAAATGGAAAAACCTTGGGGTTGCTAGCAACAGATTTCTATATGGGAAGACTTGGAAGTTCCATTCATTTTGGGTTGTTTTTTCGTTTTGTGCCTTCAAGTCATTTCCAACATATGGCAACCCTAAAGGGAACCTGTAATGGGGTTTTCTTGGCAAGATGTGTTCAGGGAGGGCTTGCCACTGCCTTCCTCTTGGGCTAAGGGAGTGTGATTTCCCCAAGATCACCCAGTGGAGTTTCTCTGGCTGAGTGAAGATCTGAACCCTGGTCTTCCAAAGTCCTAGTCCAACATTCAGACAAGGAGGAAGACCGGATTACAGACGAACAGATCCAATCAGGGAAGCCGTGGCTGCACTGCTGATGACAGCAGGGCTTGGAGGCCTCTCACATTCACAGGATCACCATACCTCAAAGTCAGCTTGATGGAAGTTAACAAACAAAACTCCCATAGGTCTGCAGTCTGCTTACTTTTATCTTACACAGAGTAGTAAGCATTATAAACAAGAATATATGCAAAGTGTTTTCAACATCTAAAATACAAATGCTAATTGCCATTATGTGCAGTTTGTACTGACTGCATGAGCAAACACTGAACTCAGTCAAAAATATATCAGAAACTGCAGTTTAATTGAAAGCTCCCATGGTTCATACAAGAAGCATTCTATATTAAAAGAATTTGGTAACAGGTTTCCATCCAACTGACAGACACAACAATAGCTCTAACAATTTGAGACAGTAGCTGAGACTTCTCTAGCATTGCCTCTGGTGCTTCATGGACCCTACCTTTCCAAGATTATGAGTAGCAAGACTAAGAAGGAATTTATGGAGTGTTCAACGGGATTATATTTAGTGAGCCCGATGAGTCCATCTGGAATCACTGATAGCTAAGTAGTTTGCGTTCAGGAGGAAAATGAACCATGTGTCAAGATAAGTGCTTCTTTTATAGCATGAACTTACTTTCTGGGTGCTTGAATAATAATAATATTATTATTATAGAGCAGGGCTTTCCAAATGGCGTGCCGTGACATGTTACTGTGTCACCTGAAATGTGTAGGTATGTTGCCTACAATCTTGGAAATGTATGTTATTATTTATAAATCACATATTTTAAAAACACATATGAAAAGTTTTAATGAGATATGTTGTGTCCCCATACATTTTGTTATTACAATTTATGTATGTGTCTGTATCTCTTATAAGAGCTTAGTTTAACCTCTGGTTTGGTAGTCAAACTGAATTACTGTGCTGTGAAATGATGCATGTCTAAAAAAGTGTGTCACCAACATGAAAAGTTTGAAAAGCTCTGACACAGAGAACACACTGGATAAACTACCAGTTACTCATTACCAAACTCATTACGCTTAATTAAGTTTTCTAACAGGGAGCCTCCACAAGGAGTAAATCATTTCTATCAACATTCGGTTCTCTCAGACCTGCTTACACGTACTAACCAGCTGCATTCAGACGTTTCAATAAACAATAATTGACACTAAGGGCCTTTCCGCACTACACTGTTACAGTGCTATTATTCTACTTTCAACATTCTATGCAACCTTGGGGTTTGCAGTTTAGGGAGGGGCATTTAGAATTCTCAGCCAGGGAGCTCTTTGTCCTCAGTAAACCACAAATCCCAGAATTCCACAGGATGTTGAAAGTGGAATAAGAGCACTACAACAGCGTAGTGCAGAAAGGCCCTAACAGAAATGAGCATAATGTCCTCCCAGGCATAGGTACCAGAAAAGGTTCAAGTGTTTCCTTTCCAATTTTAGATTACCTGAAGTTTTGTTCTGTCATCCAAACCCCACAAATTACAGTAAAGCTGAACAAATACTTGGTTAAAACGGTCTGATTTCAAACCTCAGTTTATGAAACTGACTTGTTTAATTGTTAATACTATCTACAATTTTAATGTTCAAACAACACCCTTAACTGTCTTTTTTAAAGATTTATTAGTCTTAAAACAAATAAATTCAGAGTCTAAGTCACAGTCGCAAAGAAATAAAAACAGTAAGCTGAAACATTTAAACACTAACTTATTAAAACACTAAAGGGTTCTGACCCCCCCAAACCAAACTATAATGAAAGAAAAAACAAACAAACAGAAAAAATACATTATTCTACCATCACAGCATCCACTAGGTAATCTAGTACTAGAATTGCTAGTAACCATAGCCATCAATCACTGCATCATTAGATTTCTTATTGCTTAAAACATCCATAAATAGTTTCCAGTCTTTCAAAAATCTTCAATTGGCTTATCATTTAATACCCTTAACCGTGGTCAATCTAAAAACAAACCATTTGCATTCATTCTCCTTGTGGCTACACCAAAAGAGCAAGTAATGCCAAGTAGAAGGAAAGAGCTTATTCTGATTACAAAACAACATGGTTTAAAATGAAATCCAAGTGAAACCAGTGACTCCTTCAATCTTCATTCCTCATTTCAGAAGACACAGTAGAGCTGATGATCTAATCAAGGTATTCTTTTCTTCAAGTTCCTAAGCACAAGTGGACAAAATGTCTTTTTTTCCTAATAAAAATGTTTATTAAACAAAACAACCAACCACACTACAAAACAATACACAAACACTAAAAACTAAAAAACAGTACAATACATATGTTGCCGCTCAAACGCGGAGTTTGCTTGCCTGGTGCAATAAGCCAATCACCACACCAAGGTAGGGATCACAACGAGAACAGCTTTATTTTGTCTGTAACAAGACTACTACCAAATAAAAAAGACTAAAAATAACTTTTTAAAAATTGTTCCCCACCCTTTTTGTGAACAGCTCATATTAATTAGTTGCACTTAACTATGAAATCCTTAATTTAAAACCAAGATTAATTCTTGTTGCTAATAGCAGTTATAGCCTTATCTATATACCCAAGTCGGAATTTACCTAGTTAGTAAAAACAAACAAACAAAAAAAACAATTGTAATCAATAATAATCACTTGTCAATGTTTTTCTATTGTACTAGATTAGGCTAATTTTAAATAATGATAGGAAACCTCAAAGTCTAATAAAGACTTAAACCTATTTAATCTAAACTTATACTTCAATCATAAATGTTATACTTAACTACCTTCTATGTTAATTTAAAAAGAGAAGAAAAATAAAGTTAAAGTTTAAACAAGAAAAACAATAATCAAACAAGTAGGAATTAATCCTCAAATTAATAAGTCTTCAATATTAATAACAAGCCTATATATGTAAATAGTCTTTAACAGCAACAAAGATAATCTATTGATTTCAGTGTTACACTTCAGTGCTACACTTCAAAAAACAGAATATAAGAATTTAGTAAGTTAAAAATCACTCTCATTATTCTTTAAGTAATCAAACATTTCCATTCAGGAAAAAGAAACACATTTTTTGTTCTTCTCTTTAACCTATATGTAAGGTTGCCCATTTCAACTATACCTTATCAATTGATTTAACCATTCTTCCATTGATGGTATATCCATTTCCCCCCAACACTTCGCATAAACTAATCTCACTGCTAATAACATATGTTGCACCTGTTTGTGTTCTTCTTATCAATAGTTGTATCCTCTTCCCAAATTTCTAACAGATATAATTCAGGGTTTTTAGGTAATTGAGACTTCATATTTTGTTTCTCCATCCAAAATTGTTTAGCTTTTTCACATGCCCACTACATGCGATACAAAGACCCAATGAGATCTTGACATTTCCAGCACTTATTTTTTGTTTCTCTATACATCTTTGCAAGTCTCTCTTGGTGTAAAGTACTAGCAATACATTATCTTATAATAATTTTCTTGAAGATCATAGCAAACTACATTTTTAATGTTATTTGTCTATAACTTTTCCCACTGAATCATATGTATATTGTATCCAAAATTCCTTGCCCAACTAATTATATATTTCTTTACTTGTTCATTTTCCATCTCTAACTTCAACAAAAACTTGTATAATCAAATGGGTCATCATCAGAACATAGCAATAATTTCAAGTCAGATTTGGTCTCTTCAGATTGAATGGTCCTCTTATCTTCTTTAAATCTTAGGTAGAATTGTCTGTATGAGAGCCATTGCATATTAAGACCTTTGTCTTGTAGTTGTTGTAATGGTTTCACTATACAGTCTTGGTCTTTTTTCTCTAGTAGGTCATAATATTTCAACCAATATTGATCGTCTCTCATTTCTATTCTATAGAAAGCCTCTTGTGGAGAAATCCACAAAGGTATTTTTGGACATAGTCTCAATTTATATTTATTCTAAATTTTCAATAGGACACATCTAACACAATGAATATTAAAAACAACATTAATTTTGACTTTATTGTACCATAAGCACATGTGCCACCCAAATTTCAACTCATGTCTTCTGGGTTTAAAAGTGTATTGTCTTCCACTATAATCCATTTTTTAATCCATGTCATACAAGAGGTAGCAAAATAAATTTTTAAATCTGGCAGTCGTAGACCCCCTCATTCTTTTGAGTCTTGTAAGACTCTATATTTCACTTGAGGTTTTCTGCCTCCCCAAACGAATCTTAACAAGTCTTTTTGATGTTGTTTGAATGGCATTTCTTTAGTCAATATCAGAATTATTTGGAAAAGAAATATCATTCTAGCAAGACAAAATGTTTCATTCACACATTAACTCATTCAGGCCCTGCAAGTTCCATTGTTCATCCAAGCAGAAAGTCATCAACACCTCATGTCTCCAGGACAGGTTTTTGGGTATAAAGAGACCTTGATTTTGGGTCCCTTTTTACAGTGCTTGAATTTCCAGGGTCCATTCTGTCTCTCTGCTTTTTTAACATCACTGTCCTTGGGCGCAAGTTCAAGTCACATCACTGCTTCTTTAGTGCTCCTCTGGACAGCAATTATAACCCAATGCCTTTCCATCTCTGCTATCCATTTTCCTCCCTTTCTTTTCAGTCAGCCTTGTGTGATTGCTCATATGTGTGTGTGTGTGTGTCTATTTTGTGTGTGCACATGTGTATTTCCCCCCAATAAAACACATTTAAATTGAACTAGAAGTCTTCTGGGTCACTTTAGTAGTGACCCCATAGAATATTGGTGGAAAGATCTTGGATACTCCCTTCTTGCAGGCCTTTGAGCTAATATTGAGCTAATTAATTCCCTTCTGTGATGTGGAGGTACTGGCATCACAGGTGGACCCCTGAGTCAGTCATGTTTTGAGGTAACAAGAGAGTGGTGGGGTTACCTTCTTTGGAGGTTTTTAAACTGAGGCTGGATAGCCATTTTCTGGGAGTACTTTGAATGTATGTACCTGCATGGCAGTGGGGTGGACTTGATGGTCATTGTGGTCTCTTCCAACTCTCTGATTTTATGATTGATTCTATGATCCAAACCCTGGTCTGCAGGGTGGTAGTCCAACACTCAAACTAGTACACCACACTGGCTGTTCTATAGCTCACAAAATTTGTTGCAGGGGGAGAAAAAGAGGGAAAAGACCACTATGATGGAACCTAGGATGGGATACAGTATCGAGGAGAAGGACACTGCTGTTCTTAGCAGAAGCTTGTTTTTATTTTTCCAGTTGAGCACTGTACCACCCTAAAAAAACCCTAATCTCTAGAGGATGGCTAGAATTTTAAAAGTGTTAAGAATCAGGGTCTTCGAGGATTATTTGGTGTTATTACTGGATGACCCAATTCAAAGTATACACAGGTTAACATTGATATTGCAACAATTTGGAAATGTTTTGGGTTCTAAAATTAATACTGAAAAAACAATGATAATTACAAAAAATACAATGAGACTGGAAGATAAGGAAACAGAGAAAGAAACCCAATTTAAGATATCTAAAAAAGTGAAATATTTGGGAATTATTATAACTAAAAACAATACTGAGTTATGTGGCTTGCAATAAAAGAAGACTTAAACAAACCGAGTCAATTTGATTTGCCGTTGCTGGTCAATAAAAATGAGCATTTTACCTAGAATGATTTTTCTATCCCAGAATCTCCCTATAATTACAAAAGATTTCCTTTTTAAGCAGTGGAAGAAGGATTTGTCAAATTTCATATGGAACAGCAAAAAATCAAGGATAAAGTGGAAGACCTTCAAGGACACTAAGGAAAGAGGTAGAATGGATCTCCCTGACTTAAAATTTTACTATCTTGCCAGTTGTCTCAGTTAGTTAATCGATTGCATTAAACTGGATAAGGGGAGGTTGTTATATTTGGATGGGTGGATCTGATCTTTGGATGGTATGCATACCTTTGGTATGAAAAAGTGAAAATCAATAAAGAATTTAATAATCATTTAATCGTGAAGTCCCTTCTGAACACCTGACTTCTTTATAAGAACAAACTTATTCAAAAATTCCTTTGTGGGTATCAATACATGAAGCCTTTTATAGGTGTGAAAGATCTCATTTAGATAGGAGAATTTATTAAAAATACAGAGAGATAAAACAATTTTGAAAACTAAGAAGAACTGGTGGACTATGGCTATACAATACACTGGCTTCTGCAGAAACAAATGGCAGAAAAGTTCAAGATGGACATGAAAATGAAGGGAACAGAATCAAAGGAGAGAGCATGTGATAAATTATTAAAATCCAGTGTAGACCATCTGATCAGGAAGATACATAACATTGGGAAAATTCTTGGAGAGATACTCAATGATTTCTAAAAAGTATGAGCTTGAAAAAGTTCAGATGGTATTATACACTGGTACAGATCTCTAAAATAAGTAAAAATTCAAAGAATGTCTAGTGGAAATGTAATCAGAGAGGGACCCTATCCCACCTTTGGCGGAGATGCAAAGAGACCAAAAAATTTTGGAGACAAATACATGAAAATGTTGTAAAAATTTTACTACTTACATCTTCAATGAATCCAAAAATACACCTATTAAATATATTTGATGGTATTCAACAGCTAAAAAAAATCTCAATGGAAAATTTTGATTCATATGATTACAGCAGCCAGAATGGTTTATGCTCAAAGGTGGAAACAGAATTCAATCCGCAGTATAGATGACTGGTTGTTGAAATTATATGACATGGCTGAGCTAGATAAACTGACAATTCTTCTGGCCAATGATTCTCTTAAACAGTATGAAGATGATTGGAATTTACTTGCACACATTTGGGAACCCAAATGGGGGAATCTTGCTATAATGGCTATAAAGGCTTAAAAATTCATTAGAACTATAGGAGTATTACGGAAAGTAAATATATGGGGATTGAATGATACAGAAATATCCACTTGCTGATGACTAATATGAATTACATATATACATTTGACTTTAAGTTATGAGTTACAAATCTTCAGTAGTTTTTAATAATATTAATTGGAGATAAAGTTCTATAAATGAATATATATTCTTTTATTATCAATGGTGAATAACATATATAACCAACTATATAAGAAGGGATAATAAGGGAACAATGGAAAATGTGTCATACATTCTTTTTTTCTTTCTTCCCCCCCCCCCCGATGTTTCTTTTTTATGGTATTGTCATTATTGTTTTTATAGTATCTTCTACTATTATTATGTTACTCTTTGTACAAAACGTCCTGTTTGATCTTTGTTCTTTGGAATAAAAAGATTTAAACATAAAAAGATTTAAACAAAAGTGTTAAGAAAGAATCCTGCCTCAAAACCTGGAGGGCCTTTGTCAGTCTGAGTGGGCAGTATTTGACTAGAGGGAATAATAGTCTGTAAGGCACCTTTCTAAGTTCCTACCTATTTAGGCAGTGTGGCAGCCAAAAAAAGCTAGGCTAGCCCCTACATGATCATCACATATTTCCTAGCTTGAATGTTATCACCTCTTCCAAGCTTTGGCCCACTGATTAATTAAGAGAAATTAATCAATTGCACAACGACAAGCTGGTATTAATTGCATTGAATAAATTCAGTTTATATGCTGGCATACTTCAGTTCACAAAGTTTTGAATAAAAAGTTTGTCAAAAGTATTTTAATGGCTTTCTCTGTCTCTGTCTCTCTCTATTCCCTCATCTTCATGGAGAAACATACACCTATTATTTCTGTGATTCTTCTGCCTCTGGTACCAAACTTTGTATTAAAGAAGTAATGACCAAGAACACATCCACTGCAGACTTCAGATCTTTGTAATTTTAATTCACTGACATTATTGTATATCTTACACAAAAGCAACAACAACAAACAAACTGGAATTTAGTTACCTTGGTTAGCTGCTGTTCAGAAGAAAAACCCAGGCCAAACACAGTATTGGCTCTGCTATCAGCCCACTGGCCAAATTTCTGTGATGTTTTTGTGAAGGTCATATTGGGTGTGATAGTGCTATTTATAATCACCTGAAAAAGAACATAGAAATTTTGAAAAGGAACGTAGAATGAACAGCAACTTGGAAAACTGTTAGCTGAATATCAGAATTATTCAGACTGATTAACAGATGCCAATTTTAAATCTGATAGTGGTGAAGGGATAGAAGAAGCATTCTGCAATAAGGCGTCCTCCAAATATGTTGGACTATAGCTCTCATCATTTCCAGTCAACTTTCCAAAAAGGTGCACTGATGGGAGATGATCAGGGCAGCAGTCCAATAGGTCAGAGGCGCCCAGATGGGGGAAGATTAATGGAGGGTACACCTAAACTGCAAAAACATAAAAACAAATGCAGGTTGTCCCAAAACAACCCATAGAGCTGTCACAGGGTAGTAAACATAGTTGTAATAGAGATAGTAGCAATCTCTGACACTACAGAAAACACAGTCCAACAGCTGTGGTCAGCAAGCTGTCTTTAAGGGCAAAGGAAATATGTATGAGGCGACTGTGGGAAAGAGGTACATCCTCCTGGCTTTTTAGTTCAGCCCTCTACTAGTCCTCATTGCCTCAAATAGCAACATCTATTGCCCTCCTCTCCTTCTTCCAGTGATGTATATAAGTCTTTTTCTCCAAGTCTCAATTCTCTACCTGCAAGTCTCAAGCTGAGTCTCAAGTCCTTGCAAGATACTTTCAAGTCAAGTCTAAGTCAAGTTTCAAATCTGGGAGCCAACTTTATACTCCAACCTTTATTCCAGAATTTCTGGACAGAGTCAATAAAGTCAGTTTTAACAATTTAAGTAGAGTCAGCCCTCCACTTTTGTGATTTTGCCATCTGCAGCTTTGGAAGTGGGGAATAGGATCCTTCTTATTTTCCATTTGCAAAGCTGGAGGCTTTTTCAGAAGTGGGCAATAGGATCCTTCTTATTTCCCATTACTGAAGCTTCAAGAGTTCTAGAAGGAAGGACTCTTCTTCCTCAAGCCCATTGCCCAACCCATTTGCTTGTTGTTAATTAAGAAGCAACGAAATGTGCCCACACTTCGGGCTTGAGACAGATCATCATGTGAACATTAAGTTGTAAGGTTTTTGGATGAATGTGTTACATTATTGAACCAAGGGCAGCAAGTCGATCACTAAAAATATGCAAGTCTTGAGATGAGTTGAGTCAGTGTGTAATTTTTGCTGAGCCAAGTCCGAGTCGAGTCACTGAAGTGACTTAAGTCTGACTTGAGTCCATGTCAATCAACTTGAGTCTACATCACTGCCTTCTTCCCTGTCACTTCCTGCAAAGCCACATGGTCTCTTCTGGTCTCTAAGCAGCTCAAGGACTGCTCTTTGTCAGCCTCCTCTTGGCCTTTTCTTCCAAACTAGCATTTTGGCTATTCTAGATACTTTACTAGCCAGCAAAGCTTGGGAACCCATTCACTCACACTCACACACATTCTGGTTACAATATCATATTGAGTGAGGACTTTGTGTAAAAAAAAAAAAAGGTAGTTGTGTGAGTGGTTACTTTTACCATTCAAGCAAAGGCCAAGTACCCATTGACTTATTTCCTTTGGTTCTCTTTATTCCCCATCATTCAGAGGGCTTTCTGTGGAAGGTGGCAGGAAAAGTAAAGCAGTGAATGGGCATTTATGCTTTGTAGGAAAAGTAGTAACTTGGCAGAGAAGGAAAGGAGTGGGCTGACAGAAGCAACGCAGAGCTGTTCTGAGAGCAGAAGCAACAATGCTCCAGGTGTGTTTTGCTGGAAGGGACAAGGAGATAGCTGGCACACTTTTGCAAAAAAAGATTGGAAAGGATTGATATATTTTTGCACATTAAAAATGGGTGGAAAAAAGACAGAAAGAGGACAAGCATTGTTATTAGTGAATAGCTGTTCCTGCCAGCACGAAAAAGCTTTTTCACCCCCCCTTTCACTTTCCTACAAGACCTGCTTGCTTTTGCTTCTTGCCTTGCTGACCTCTTTGTCTCCTCCCAGAATCTTCTAATACAGGCTTCTTCCACTTATCTGACAAGACCAAAGCACAGTCAGAAATAAGAAATAGTTGAAAAGCAGAATCCATCTACTATAGGGAGCGTGAAGGACTTGCATAGGTTTGCTTGGGACCATCCATGTGTGTGCACTACCTGTAAAGTCTGATAGGCTTGGCACCTTTTTCCTTTTAGCTTGATTTGCAAGCAGTGTGTGCATGGTCCTAAGCAACCCTCTGGAGGTAAGAAGAACTGGTGAAAGAGCAGACCCCACAATGAATTAATGGAACTTGTTGTTAATTAGGAAGCAACGAAAGAGCAAGTCATCAGATAACAGGGCATCAAAAGGCAGGGGCTTTCTGTACATTTGTGATTGCAGGAGTCTGTTGAAGGAGTCTTCCCATTAGTTCCTCTTATCCTCTGAGCAACCATTTTATTCTTCATCCCAAGACTGAGCTTTGGCTGGCTGACAGGGACAACATGTACCATTTTGGACCAACTTTATGGACCAATAGCATATCTTCTTGCTCTAAATGGGGTCCTATTCTTTCACTCTGTCTCTTCACTTTCTCACCTGTTTTTGCCACCCCCTGGAGAGTACGCTAGTTTTTTTTAATGAGTTGTAGTCATGGGTACATCTCTTCATGTTCAATTTTTCATGTATTCTTTCAGAAATGAGTGCCATGGTATTCAAATGTGCATAAGACTGCAACTCTGCTTTACCATCTGAGAGCACAGAAATTTAATCCTGTTTTTAACTCTTCCTAAATTGAACATGGCTCAGTATTGCTGAGGATTGTGGTGCATAGGGAGGCAGGGGTCTCATCTTTGCCATAATCCCAGTGGAAATCCTTCTGCTGCTTTTTTTCTTGATAACAGTAGCTGGAGTGGAGATGGTTTTAACTGGGAATACACTAAGAAGGAGAAGAAATAACTACTGCCTTCACACACACAGTTCCCTGGTGCAGAGCTTGACATGCCATAAGCATGTTGGCCATAAGGAGACATTCAGGAGCAATATCAGGCAAAGTACGAACAGTAAAACTGAGCAATGAAAAGATATTAAAACATACTTTATTGAACTGTATGTAGTCAGAACTAGATAGGTGGATAGTAACTGTAATTTTCTTTTTTTTCTTTTTTTAAAAAAGTCAATGATTGAATGGAATTAAAGTTAAAAAAAATTTAGTGGCCTTTGATTTTGTCCTTAATCGGCTGGTTATGTTTCATTACATTTTGATTCAAGGTGTGGTCTTCTTGTTGGACACTCTAATGTGCTCCCCATGTATCCAAAAGCTTGGGATTTCTGCTCTACAGAAAATTTAGCAAGCCAGGAGGAAGAATCTAGTCCTCCCCATTTTTAATCTTGTTGTGTGCCTTCAAGTTGTTTCCAACTTATGGTGACCCTAGGTGAATGTATCTCATCTTGCTGCCCTCAAATATATCTAAGCAATTATTCCCAGGGCAACAAGCTTTACAAGCAAATGTGAGCAGGGTGGAATTCAGGTTGACAACTCTTCAGTGACCCAGCCAGTCTCCCTTGCTTTCCTAATTTTTCATGGACACTTTCTCTCTTTCCAAGGTAAGAGTCTATCTGGTTTCTACAAGAAGACACTTCACAAATGGCTTACACAAATGGCTTACAGATTACAGTCTAAAATGGCCTTCTCCAGATGTACTGGACTACAAATCTCACAGGGTTTAATCCTGTTAGTTGGTCCTGACCAGAGTAAATCCACTAAATCTATTGTTGAATGGTGAATCCCAATGATTTAACTGGTATACTCCAATTGAGATTAAGAATGGGATTCAAGCTATTATCTCCAAACCAGAATAGCTGTGGCTACAAGAGTTGTACTTCAACACTTCTGGACTCTTAGGGAAAGCTGTTTATTTAATAGTATTAATTTAGGCAAGCATGAGGAGCTGTGATGCTAGCCAATGTTCATTAAGTACATCTGAAAGAGTCTCTTTTTACAGAAGATTTAAAAAAGGAATACATTGTGCCATAAGAAGAACACTGACAAGTCTGAATGATTCATACAAAGCTGCAATTAAGGCAAACTGCTGAGGACTCAGCTTGAACCTGAATAGGGGAAGATGCAGTTCTACCAGTCATGTGTTTAATAAAGAAGCTTCCACTTCTGCCACAGGAAAAGCAACAGAAGGTTGTAGCAGTGGAGCAGAAAGGAGCTACATTGGTTTAGGATGCCCACATAACACAGAGTACTTAGTGCAGCCATCTCACATCAATTGCTTAAGTGCCATTCAGGGGGCTCATAGAACCTGTTTTATGACAATTAAAAGTTCAGTAAACAGGAACCTCAAACTATATGGTCCTGCCAATAAAGATGCCACGTCTGCCCCCTTAATAGCTTGCCAAGAGTTTGCCAGTTCCATGTGCAATTAAAATAGTGTTTGTTTCTTGATCTGGAAAAGATGCCAACTGAGTTATATTTAGAACAACAACAACAAAAAATGCTTTAGACAGATCTGAGAGCCCCTATTGTGTTCAAACACAGGGAATTAACAGTATACTATCCTTCAAAAGCCCAGGGCAGCCTTACCTCTCCCTCTTGCTTCTCCAACTAGGATAAACCCTGCTGCAGGCCTGTGACTGAAGCCTTTAATAAATCTGTTGCATTATCAACAGGTGTATAGAAATTGAAGCAATAGCCAAGGTTTGAAAGACAACACAAACGTTTTGCAGTCTCTGGCCAAAGTCTTCCCCTAGACTTTATTCTCAGGTCTTTTTAGATTAACCATATCAAGAACCGAACCTGGAAACTTAGACATGCAATGCATGTGCTTTATTAATTAGCTGCTATTATTAATCATGCCATTATTATTATTATCATCATTGTTATTATTCATCTATATCCTACCTTTCTCCCAATAATGGGATTCAAAGCAGAGAGCCAGCATGTTGTAGCTGTCTGAGTGTTGGATAACAACTCTGGAGACGAGGGTTTAATTTCTCACTTGACTATGGAAACCCATTGGGTGACCCTGGAAGCATCACATACTCTCAGCACCAGAAAACCCCATGACAGAGTCACCTTAGGATTGTCATAAGTCAGAAATGACTTGAAGGCAAACAACAACAACATTTCTAATACAATACAGATTTTAAAAAGCTACACAAAAACTTTGATAATTAAAAAGGCAATTAAAGGCAATTAAAGTTAAAACGCTAAAAACATTAAAATTCATCTAAAAATTATGCAGACCATAAAACTGAACAGCTCATCTCTTCACATATTAAGGAGGCATTCATAATATGAATGTAGTTATTTCTGTTTGAAACATTTCACATACATTATTTTAGTAATCCATACAATGGGCCAGTATTATCCTTTAACTGCAAATAAGGAGACTGAAGCTAAGACCATTTCTGCACTAGACTGTTATAATGCTATTATTCCACTTTCAACATCCTATGGAATCCTGGGGTTTGCAGTTTAGTCTATATTTCTCAGAAAAGTTAATTATTGGACCATAACTGTCAGAGTCCACAAACTAGCATAGCCAATGGCTGAAAATTCTGAGAGTTACAGTTGTTGCCCAAAGAGGAAAACTCCTATTTCTGGTTAAAACACGATTGTTTCTTGTCCTTACTTTAACAATGGGGAAATGACAGCTTTTCCTTCTTTTTTTCTCATTCCTTGATTTCGTTTTATAATACTGGAGTGCTCAGTGCATTTTAAAACATTATACACAGAAGCTCAAGGAAGTAAGAAGCAGCTGATGATCCAGATAAGTATGGAATTAGCATCGCTCACTCTCCCCGCCAAAAAAATTGGGGCATGAGGAAAAGAAAATCAGTCATTGGGCAAGTCCACTCAAATCCATACAGTAGGCTCTCCTTACTCATGGTCCATATGTGCAAATTTGAACATCCACAATCATCTCACATCCTATACCTAAAATGGTAGCAACATGTGCACTTGTGCACTAAAGCCACTGTACACACGTTAACCATCACTAAACTATAAAGGGATGCAAGTATACATGAATTTCAGCATTCATGGGGGTTCCTGGCATGGAACTCCCACATATACGGAGGATACACTGAACTTCTCATTGTTGTGCATCATGCATCAGATTTTTAAAAATTCTCTCTGTTTCATGTTAAATCAATAGAGCTATTCACATTACTTCTCAAAAGGATTCCCTTTGTTTCTGTGACAAATGGCTTTCTAACCTTTCACATATTGTTGCAATTGTTTTGATGCTCTCAATGTGGAAGTGGTTATGAGTATGAACAATCATGTCAATCTCCTTCCCCCATAAACTGTCATGATGTCCACCCTGTAGGATGCCTTACTAACTTGACGTAATCCTTCTAATTTAGAACATAAAAATTTATTCTGCATACCTCTTTGTTAACCCTCAGTGGCACTTGGACTTCTCCAGCATAAAGGGTACACTTTCTTCCAGCTACAGGAGAAAGAGAAGTGTTCTTTGCTCACTTTGCTCAGTAAAAAGAATGGTAAAAACTGAGAAGGATCTTGTGCACGCACATGCTAATTTCAGCACAAAAGAGAGAAAGTCCTAATCACGACAGTGGATCTCCTCACTTAGAAAAACATGACTACGCCTGCCTGATAAATAAGGGAATGTGTCCATTCACGCTTATAAACACACAAACATGGCCTGCAGTTCCCTTCATTGGACAGCTAGGTAAAAGTAGTTCCACCTGGGCAAACAATCACTTGCACAGTTGCTCAGCCTTCTTATTCAGAAGACAAAAAGGTCTGTTGTGCCAGGTTCAGAAATGTCCATGAAAGAATGGGAAAAAAGGAGGAAGCAGATGGAGGAGGGACTAAGAGGTAGAACAAGCAAGTGAGCGAAGAGATTATGGTGGGAAGACTCAGGAAGTGCAACTGCTGTACTTTCAGATGATGACTCACTTGTGGAGGGTACAGAAGCTTGTGCATGCACACATTCTATGTAGCCAACTAGGAATCAGCTTGAAAACGTGGCCAAATTGTGGCTGGGAAAAGAGGGCAGACAAGACCTTGCTAATGAGGCCAGAAATTGTCACTTACATTTTGCACCAGGAAAAGGTGCTAGTGATCATATGAGACTGTGGGAATTGTCACCAATGACTTGGATGGCTATGTATATCATATGAATAGAGAATTTAAAAGCTGGAACAGCAATACCTGTTATGTTACCAGCAATGTTAACTCGTCTGATCTGGATTCCCCCATAGTTTGCTTCTTTGTTCCAGGAGTCCTAAGTAGACTCTGAAACCTGAATAGCACCTAGTCTGCAATCTCCTCCTACAGCTTCATCCTCACTTACTAAATTTGAGACTCTCCAGCTTGCTTGTATCCAATCTGATAGCCTAATAAAATGTCTTGGCTAACTATGGGTCCTAGATAAAGACTATTAAAATGGATATGCACCTATGTAATGTTTTTGACTCCTGAAGGCTTGAAAAGATCTCTCTGAAAATAAAGTGTAGGGAAGTATTTCAGGAAGCCTGGGATGTTTGCAAACCCACACTGTAGAAGACAGTGAAGTGAAATCCCTTTACAGCACACCCACTCAGAAGCTTAATACAATTGATAAATGAGGGCATTGTTTGGCAAGGTGCATATTGGATTTTTACTTCCTCTGCCTGTTCCTTGGATTCATCATCAATTACACTGTTGCTCTGAGAGTTCTGTGCTCACTAGAGTACCAATTGTAGGGAAATGGTTGGCAAGATTTGCTCCTACCCTCAATCATCTGCATGCAGCATAATGCTTCACAGGCCTCAAAAAAAAAGTCATTCTACAGGATGTTGTTGCAAAGTGCCCAGTGTAAGCAAGAGATAGGAAATTCCCAATTCACACTTTATCTAAGCCACAAACTGAGCAAAGTTATTATTTTTACTACCACTCTTCAAAAACTATGGCGGACTCTGGGAGCTGAAGTTGAAAAAGCTCTGGTCATGAATTCACTGAGTGGCCTCCAGCAAGGCAGTATTCTTAACGGGAGGATCTGCAGTAGGCGAATACCACTAAGCTTCCATAAAGCTTTATGTTAGGGTGTAGGGGGTGTACACCATATGGCTCACAGGCAACTCCTTGTGCCCATGTTTGCAGTCTTCACTGCTCCACAACCAATGATGCTGATGACAATGATGGGACTGTCAAAGGTGAGAAAAGCATCATCTTTCCTTCCCTAAGGTAAGGAGACTCTGCATACTAGCAAGTCCCTTGGTGGAAACGGTTACTCTGGCATCACCTACACAAGGAAGAGCCATTGTAGCTGTTGCCAAATGTGAGCAGCAAAATCTGCAACCAGTATTGAATTTTAGCAGCAACATAGTCCACAATCACATACTAAGGGCCTAATGCAGGCTCTCAAACTTCAGCTCTCTGTTGTCAAGGCTCTTGACAGAATGTGTATGTGAAACCCTTTGAACATTCAAAATATCATATAAAGAGTTGTTATTCAGCAGAGCATATTTGAGAGAGGACTTAAACATTACAGAATTCACATTCACGTTACACACAATTCTATCATGTTAATCCCTAAAAAAAGCTGCTCGCAAATAGAAAAAAGTACCAAAACCTCAAGCGCCTTTAAAAAAGCTGAAATATAAAAGAACTGTTACAGTACAAATTTTTACTATGAAACACTTAAGAGAAGACATGCTGGTTTCATGACCCATACTGTTCTAAGTTCCAGAGGAGGCTTATAGAGCCTGTTCCCTTGTAAGAGGAGACACATTGGTGCAATCCTTTTCTGACTTTTGAACTGGCTTGAAGAGTATCTCAGATGGCCACAAGGAAATCATTATTCAGACCTAAAAGTAGCAAATAGTATGCTTTGCGGCATAGGAAACATATAGGCTATCCCATAAGGGCTTTAAGAGCCAGTATGGTATAGTGGTTTGAACACTGGACTACAGCCCTGGACATCGAGGTTCAATTCCCCACTCACCCACAGAAACCCACCAAACAGTATTGTTTCAACCCCAGTGTTATGTCTCTGCCCCGGGACCCAGACAGGACTCTTGCCAACAGCCACATTCTAGAGACATGAGAGGGACAGTACTTACAACAGCCCATGCTGGTAGAAAAGGGACGGCCTAAGCTTCTGACAGTGTTTATATAGGAAGAGCTTGTTAATTAGGCGACAGCTGAGTAGGACATTGAGCCTATATAACCAGATGCCTGGAAGGCAGAAAGCTGCTGGAACCTACTGATTCCATTGGTGGAATAATCCTTGCTGACTCCTGTGTTTTTTACTCATGTTCTTTGGACCCTGTACCTTTGCCTGGATTATAGATTCTGTTCTTGGACACTCTCTCTCTGGACTTTTGCTAAATTTGCACTTGGTTGCTCTAAGCTTGCTAGAAACCTGAACTGCTTTAACAAACACTGTTTGATAGTTACTGCTATCTGCCTGATTTACAGAGCAAGCTGCCAGCACAGAACACCTGCTCCATCACACCTGGATGCTTCCCTGCTTTGTTCCCCAAACTTCTCCACAATACAGAGTTATTAAGACATCCATTACCCCTTTGTCACCTAAACCTTAAGACCATTAACTCCATCTGGAGCTCATTGTTTGTGTTGCAGCTCCCATTGTCCACCTGTTTGGGAGAGTCATTCACATCCATATCCATATAGTATTTGACAGGTATAAAACCCCTCCATTTTGAGCAGTTCCGCGCAGTCTTTCACCTTGCTGAACGCTATGCTGTTGCCCAGATTCCCAAACTGTCCTTAGGTGCCTACCTGAGCAGCATTCCTGCTTCTCCTCACTTCTATTCAGACTGGTAACTATCACCCGAATCCTAAGATTTCTCTATGCACAACTTTCCTCCCTTTATCCTTTGGTTAGTCCTTGTGTGCCAGTGTGAGTGCCAATTATTATCTTTTCAGTTCAGGACTTGTTCTGTGCAAAAATTGCGCATGGTTGTTTTGTACAGAAAGCAGCATTTACTGTGCAGGAAGCAATATTTCTGCAAAAATACTAATTTCTGCACAGAAAATGCCATTTTCCACAGGGAAAAAGCGTGAATTTTGTGCAGAACAAGTCCCAAACTGTAAATAGGTTTTGAAAGCTACAGTTGTTGAAGACTTTCTTACAGTGGGAAGATAATTGCTAAAATTACTCATTCCTTCCTTTGAGAAGAAAATTAGTGAAGAATTATACCCCTACCCCAGACTACTGTTTTTCTGGCCAAAAAGGGGTCAAACTCTTAGAAATCTTCAGACAAATGTAAGCTGTGACTTCAAGCAAACTCTTAGAAGCCTTAAGAGTCTTAGAAATCTTCAAGAGCAATTCACTCTTTGAATAAGTTGAAGCCCAACCCCTGCACTTTTTTGGATCAGAAATAATCCATTTTTCAAAACCCCAAATAGGCTGTTCTCTGTCTTGCGCGCACACATACACACACACTCTTTTTCTGTCAAACTTTGGCATTTTGGCAACCCATCTGGTCCTCAGAGAATCCCAGGGACAGACAACTGGCCCACAGATCTGCCACAGTATCCCATCCTTGCTTTACTGGATCACTAAAATGTCACAAATGGGGCAAGCTTTTGAGCTTTCCTAGAACTCGCCATAAGGCATGTTTGTACAAAATTTCTTATCTGCTAATTTTGAAGCATTATGTCAGATGAAGAAGCAGAATCAAAAGCTTACCATGTTTGCAGTACTTTAATGATCCAATAAAAGTATAACACAATGTTGAATTTTATTTCAGGATTCCTAGATTTCTTTCAAGAAGCTGTTTGTAATGATGTAACATTAGCCACAGCTTATGTGAGATCACACTGACAACACAGCAATTTATGTCGCTCTCTTCCAATCTTAAGTACATAGGCAACATGATGTACTCTGCAAAAATTTATGCACCTTAACATCTCTCAGCATTTTAAAGGTGCCACCAGATACTTTTTAAAAATGCCTGCCACTGAAATTCTGTGTTTCTCCAGCATGTCTTCCTTTATCATTTATAGCATCCTCCTTCCACTGTTGCTATAAAAATAAAACAAAAAAAATTCCAGCAAGATGGTGGAAGAAGTGGAGAAGAAGTGTGCAGGGCATACAAATGACATGATAGCTACCTTTAAATGTCTGAAGGGAAGTCAGGTAGAAGGTGGGGCAAGATTGTTCTCTGCTGTTGCAGAGGCTAGAACATGAACCAATGGATACAAAAAGAGCTTCCAGGAATTCAGGCACAGCCACAGCTTGAAAACCATAAGCTTCTTCATTGAGTATGTGAGAACTCCCACTCCCACATAATCCTGCCTATGTATTACACAGAGATCCTTCTCCATGCCAGAAATGGGATAAGCAGTGAGTGAAGATCAATTGTTTTTGGTGTTGGCACTACAGTTTTCAAGTTTCCTTCTCAATGAGGTTTAATTAAAAAAAAATTTCAGGCCTTCTGGAATTCCAGAAAAGAAAATCTCTCACCTTCCAGATATTCTCCAATTCCAATCAGCCCTAGCCAGCATGACCAATGGTCAGAGATTCTGGGAATAGCACTCAAGCAACATCTGGAGGATCATAGGTTTCCTATCTCTGTTTTAGATGTATTAAAATACATCTGATTTTGCATGCTGTACTGCTTAACAGTATTTGACACTTTGTTTTGGTTTTATTATTCATATGATTTTAATGGTGATTTATAAGCTGTTCTGAGAATCTTGTCTTGTTTGATGAAAGGAGTTGTAAGTTAAAAATAGGGCTAAGATTTGCCACGTTTACCTCATCCCATTAAATCTCAATATGAGGAATATTCTTAGTTCCATGATCTAGACCCATGTTATTTCTCATGCCCAGTAACATCTCTCTTCTGTCTCTGGACAGAAATTTGTATCCTACATGCTATGGCACATCTATGGTCAGAGACTGGACCTGGGTTTTTGTATACTGAAGCATGATCTCAGTCACAGTAAATATGGCAAATCCTCACCAACTGTTAAATAATATTCCTAATGAGAATATGACACCTCCAGGACAACCTAACATTCACACCTTGTATTTATTTTTGCAATCACTCTGCCACACCTTTATACACCCAATGAAGTTTCTTTTGCACAGCTCATAATGTGAATAGCTTGATCAAGGAGAGACTGACTTTCCACTAAGAGACTCTTTGCCACTCCTTTGAATAAAACTGTCACAAGATCAACAGGTTCCTCTGGTGGACCAAGTAAAACAAAGCCAGCATGCTTGCTATTCCAGTATGCAAAGGAAAACAAGTATCAACTTACAAGATCACAAAGCCACTGAGTACACTTCTAAAATTCTGGTGCAGGCACCTTAGAATTCCTTACCTCTCATCCAAAAACCATACTACAGCTCAGTCATGAAGCATATACTTGGTATACGTGGAAATGTACTTTGTTCATGCCAAAGACTGATGTTGAAATCCATCCTCAAGGACCAGTACACCTTTTGTGCCACGAGTTTTTTTGTAGTTTACAAGGATCTACCAATTTTCCCGGTAGCTTTATTCATCTGCTGAAGTAGTATGCATGCTTACATCACAATAGGCATTAGCTAGTGAGGTATCAACGGATGTGGCATATCTTAATATACCAATAACTCTGCTTTCATTCTTGGCACAACACATAACAGTTGCAGAACTTATAATCTTAGTATTTATATAGGAATCTCAAATGCTCAGTAAATTTTGTTGTTGTGTGCCTCTAAGTCATTTCTGACTTCTGGTGACCCTAAAGTGAACCTATCATGTGGTTTTCTGGGACTGAGAGTGTGTGATGCACTGAAGGTCACCTCATGGGTTTCCATGGCCGAGTGGAGAATCAAACCCAGGTCTCCATGGTTGTGGTCCCACTACACCACACTAGTTGTCCATATACTATTTTCCATGGTGGCGAAAACAATCCTTCTATTCAAGATTCATGAGAAGGAAGACTATCTTTACTTGGACAAACAGTCCCTTCCTCTGGAAAGCAACTACTCTTAATGAACAGGGCACCAAAGAGAAAACCAAAACCAGAAACATACTAGCTCTTTATAATACTCAGGTTCAGCAACACCCTTATTATTATTTCTTCAGTATTTCACTCTTTGTAGCAGGGACGACCTGAGGTCTTTCACCGACAACAAAAAATTCCAAGGGAGACACCCATCCACCCATCATCTCTCCCTTCTTTCCTTTATTTATATCCCACCATTCTGCCAGGCTGGGATATAAGGTGCCTTACAAACAGACAGAACAGAATAAAACACATAGCTAAAAACATACAAAATCAAGATTAAAACAGCATAAAATAACAGAATAAAAACCAATTAAAATCTTACTTCAGCCTATTTTAAAAAACCATACAGCATCATAAAAGCTATTTTTGTTTAACATCAGTTTCCCAAGGCTTGCTAGGGGACAAATGTCTTGTTAGTGAAAGGAAAACAAAGAAAGGAGCAATCCTAACCTCCCTAGCGTCCAAAATGTGGGAGCAACCAATGAGAAGGCCTTTTCCCACATTCTCATCAACTGTGCTTGTGAAAGTGGTGGGACAGGGAGAAATGCTTTCCTTACAGATCTTAGAGCTTAGGCAGACTCATACATGAAGATATGGTCCTTTAAATAGTGTGGGCCTTTAAAGCCCTACATGGCTTTAAAGGCCACAACAAGCACTTTGAGTGGTTTCCTGAAATAGATTGGCAACCAGTGGAGATGTTTCAGCAAGACAGTTGTATACTCCCTGTAACTAGCAGCGCATAGTAATCTGGCTGAAGCTCTTTGGATCAGTTGAAGTTTCTGAACACTCTTCAAATGCAGCCCCACCTAGAGTGCATTACAGTAATCTAATCAGGAATGCAAACCTGCTGAATGAAAACTTATTAGCAAATACAATAAGTCTGAGGCAAAATCAGGCTGCAAAGTTATCCATGTGAATGCAATTAACATGCTTGCTTTTTTTAAAAGGCAAATAGCAGCTGTATTGCAAGGGAAGCACCTTCTTGGTGTCACTGGAATCTTCTCTTGAAAACAAACAGAAGCCTCAACATGCTTTGGAGAGGCATTTTTTTAATTAAGATACTAATGTGAGGAGAACAGGGTTAAATTCAGAGGCAGCTCAAGCTTCTCAAAGCTGCTATTTACATACATGCATGTCAATGGTATTCATACAAATAACATTAGGTCCAGGCTGATGGTGGTGGATTTTCCTTCTTTGCTGGTCTTTAAACAGAGGCTTGATGCTTTACTTGTGTATTCCTGCATGGCAGAGGGTTGGAGTGTTGGCATTTGCAAGCTTGCATGCCTGTCCTCACTGGTAGTTAGACTGCATGTCACTCTCTAGTAGTTTAGGCACAGCAAGTTTATGGTTATTTCCTGTTTGTCTGCATGTTTGTTCACACCCACTCTCTTCCTGCATCAGGCAAGCATTCCCTTTGTTCTCTAGGGTATGGTCAGCTCACATGTCCTCTCTCCCTGCCTGTCTCCATGAAGCATGTACTTCCAAGAGTTCTCTCAGGCTGAGAAGATCCAGCTTCCTGATACAAGGTAGTACTCTTTCTTCCTTTCCTCAAGAAGATGAACTTGTGTTCATTATGCACAAGTATTCATGAGTAAAACTACCTTTATGTATCTTATGAAGAAGGTGACGTTTGATTTCTTTCCATGCTGTTTACTGTATGTGGGGTGGAATGGGCTGATAACTGCTTTAGCTTCTGCCTAGCACTTTTAGATATTCTGCTTGAGAGATTCACTAAAATCTGTCACATTTTGCAATATGCAGTCCCTTCCAATTCTATGATTTTGACTTCCTGAGACAGCAGCTGGTGCAGGGCAACATAGGTTTTCTTTCTGAGCTCCCTAGACACTCTCCTATCTTGGAAAACAGTCTGTTTTGCACCCACTAAATGGACCTGCTTCTCTCAGTTCTGGTGGAGGATGTTATTTCCTTGCCAGTTTTGAACTAAGGTTCAGCCAGAAATCCAATCAATTTACATATCCAGAATGGAGGAGCAAATCTTGTCCTTTACCTCAGGAAGCCACTGTCTCAAAGCAGCCCTGGTGGAAAGACAGAACTTGTAATTCCTGGCTATATAAGGGCTGATCCTTTTGCCTTTAATAACTGCAGATTAAATTTCTCCAGTTGTTGTAGTGCTGTGGCTAGAGAAGCTGAATTTCTCCTTGGAGGTGAGTAGAGCTGTTCAATGAATGGTAAGAGACCTTATTTAGATCAGCAGCTGGCAACCCTGGCAGATGGAAAGCATAGAAAGGCTTGGAAAAATGTTAAAATGGGAGCAGCTAAAAGAGACGTTTAAAATAATAATTTTACATCAACTATGTGCAGTGTTTTTATATGGGGGGGATTATTTTTCCTCATTTGTTCTTCAAAAACTGTTACTAACTGTATGATTGAAATAATTCCTCAGTTTTTTATAGAAGAACTAGTGTATTTACCTGGTGTTGCTCAGGATTTTATTTTTCTCTGAAGAACTCACCAATCTGTCTTCCCCAGTACCGGTAACTTTTTCCCCATATTTTCCAGTGCAATCTGTATTCAGAGTTATTTACATATACAGTTTGGGTTCCTTCCACTGTTCTTCTCCTTGCTGCTAAGGCCTCATCTCCACAACAACTGGCCTTTTCTAATACCTGAAACTTTCCCCATATTCCCAATCCAATCTGCATTCAAAGTTGTTAACATACAGAGGTTGAGCTCCTGAGGGAATACACTTCCTACTCCTTACTGTTAGACCTCATCTCCATAGCAACCGGCTTATTCCAGTACCTGTAACTTTTCCCCATAGTCCCCAATCCATTCTGTGTTCTCTGGTGAGACTGATGTACTGGCTTTTGATTTTTTTTGCTTTCTGTTGAATTTGTGCAATGGCTTTTATGTTTTTCTGGAAGCATTTTCTGTTTTGAATTGCAACTTTAAGATTCCTCACATATGGAACTCAATTCAATCTACTGTGTGAGGTGAGAAAACCTTATGACTACGTCGTGTATGTCACTTTAATTTTTCTCACATATGCCTCCCAAATGTTTTCTGGCATCCTTACTGATGGTAGGCCTCATCTCCATAGCAACCGGCCAGAGGCCCAAGAGCTCTTGGCTGAGAATTCTAAAGGCTCCTCCCTAAACTGCCAACCCCAGGATTCCATAGAATCTTCACAGCCAGCCAATCATATGAGGTCTTCTCGCTTCACACAGCCAATTGTATGAAGTCTTCACGTGCCCAAGGCAGACACACAAACTCACAAACATTGACTTTTTTATAGTAGATTACAACCAACAACAATCTCCCCACCCTTTTTAGCATGTTAGAAAAAATGTTCTACTGTGTGCTTGCTGGTGACTCTTTTGCTCCTCTCTCAAGCTGCATTAGGGCAAGGGGAAGACATTAGATATAAGAGTCCTGTTGCTGCATAACTGGCTGCATAACTGGCAAATTTATTGTGGCATAACCATCCATAGCTACTTAAAAGTACCACCAGATTCTCATTTTTGCTGCAAAAGCTCTCCAGAAATTCAGTTGGACAGACTAAGGAGGAATAGAAATGTGATCAATGCCACTGGGCGGCTCAAACTTACGTTGTCACTTTCAGCTCTTGTAATGCAACCAGAAGGTTATGTCACAGCACTTAAAGCGAAGATCCTGTGCAAGCCTAGGGAGGCAAACTATCTAGCATTCTTCCTCCTATTTACCCTTACTTCTCTACAACCCTTTATTGCAGGGTTTTGCCAGCATATATTTATTTAATATAACTTTAAAAAAATAATACCAATCCTCACCTGCACAAATCCCCAAACCATTTACAAGAAAACCAGGAAGCAGTAAAACAAACCAAGAAAAATGCAATCAGGCAGCACATGAGAGAGTTCCATAGAACACAAGGCTGGGAGGAAGTTTCCCACAAATGCCTTATAACATAGCACTGATGAGGCCTGAAGTAGTTCAGAGGGGAGATAGGAGCAGGGGTCACCAAAGAAAAATGTCACCACTGAATGGAAATATCTAAGTGCAGTACAAAGTAATGGAGAGTGAAAGAGATGAATGGGCTTAAGGAAACCCTCCTCCACTTCAAATCCACCTCCCTAACCCTACCATGTTGCAGCTGGCTTGTAGGGATGTATAATCCCAGACCTGGGATTCTACTGACCCTCCACTGACATCTGGTTTGACCTTGTACAATTCTCATTTATGCTTTTATAGCTTGAGTGGTCTTCTGTCTTTCTTTTTAGGATGCAGAAATCCAGTTTCGCATCCCCTATGCTGCTAGAGATCAGGTTCCCATGGATGTTCTGCATGGCAGTAGTAAGCTTTTAAAGGGCCCTTCAACTGAATCATTGTTTACAACAGAGCTGAGGCGCTCCAGATGTTCAGACTATAACTCCCATGTTTCCTCACCATTGTCTATGCTGATGGATCCTATAGTCCAACAGGTTTTCACATATTCTGTCATACACCCTAAACATCCCCCAAAATATCTCAGATTGTTTTCCCATAAGGCAAGAGAAATATACCAAGTGAGTAAAAGCAACAGAGGCTAAGGAAAATCAATACTCATTCTTGTAATTGTATGCAACAGAAATAGAATGGATTGAAAAATGTCAAAACCCAATTAAATAAACTGTTAAGAAGGTGATGGTTTAGAAGACTGTTTCTGGGGCAATTTTTGCAGAAAAATTAATAATATTCTCAGATCATTAGGACAGAAAGTCTAGTATAGGAATCCAGGACCAAAAGATTACACCTGGAATCTGCTTTCAATGGCATGTACAAAGAAGCTCTAAGTCATTATGGGGACTTTCCCTCAATGAGTGTGGGAAAGAACATGTAAAACATCATGACAAAATCATGCATAGCATTTCTTTTCCATGACTACAAGTATATTTGTACTGGAAACTGCCCCTGGCATGTTCAAATGCCAGTGTCGCAATAGCTTCAGCATTTAAACTGGTTAAATCAGTCCTGCAATTGACAATTTTGTTGTTGTTGTTTACCTGCAAGTTCTTTCTGGCTCTACGGCAAAGCTATCATGGGGTTTTCTTGGCAAGATTTGTTCAGAAGGCATCAGATGCCTCCTTGCGCAAACTTGGGAAAGGTACAGATGTTTGGACAAATAGAAATTGTGGAAGAATAGTGCCAGCACTGGATCTAGGCTGTGGTTTGCTCAGCTGCCTTCTTGGGTAAGCAGTTCTTGATGTATGTCCTGCAACACAATGCAGTAGGGCTGCCTCATGTTGCAGTTGTGCTCAGCTGGCCTCCTACAAGCTAAGGTGGCCACTGATTCACCCATTGGAGAGCCAGAAACTCCCAGCAAGTTCTGCAGGTTTAACCCCTGTGAATTACTGGTTTGATCCAGTAGTTGGGGAAACCCTAAAATGGGTACTGTTCTTACTTGGTGAAATAGAGGAAGAATTGCAAAGAAGAGCTACAGTTACTAGGGTTAAGGGAAGGGATAAAGGATAAGGGTAATTTATTTATAGTGGAATTTGTCTTATGCTTTTGCACTTATGTTGTATCTTTTATTTTAAGGCTTTAGCACAGACAGAAGAGTCCTGCAATCAAGTTCTGCACTCGTGTCTCATTGAGTGATTAGAAATTTTGGGACATTATTTATGTGTCAAATTTAATATATAATTTGTTATATTGTAATTAAAATATATATTGGCACTTAAATTGTGATTTTGCTTGCAATATCCAATCATAGTTGTCTCCACAGAACCCAGAAAGAGATACACAGGCACACTGGAGCCTGTACCTGAACACCACACTGTCTCTGGCTGGACACCTGTCATCCATCTTCAGAACAAGTCTCCTCTGAATTGTACATACTAGGATACACCACTGGGTATTTTCTCTGCTAGCATTACAGTGAAATTTACATAGCATTTACAGTGTTGTAAACAACAATGACACTCTAACAAAACTTATTCAAGTTGAGAACTTACCACTAAAATCCATTTCTGCATTCCAAACAGAGGCTAGGCCACTGATTTAGCACAGAAAAGAGAAGACTTGCCTCCAGAACTATGATCTTGACATTGTGAGATTCATTCTGTAAAACAGGGATGAGGAAGTTTTGGCCCTCCAGCTGCTTTGGCTACAACTCTTTCCTGGCCAGGCTGGAGAGATGTGAAGGGAACTGTAGGCCAAAACATTGAGAGACCCAGATGTTCCCAATTCCTGCTGTGAATTGATCAAGATGACAAACAAAAGACAAGATCCAGTATGGCTTGAGTATTGGACTATGACACTTGGAGACTAGGGTTGAAATCCTATTTGGCCATGGAAACACACTTGAGCTAGGAGTGCAACCCCCTTCTGAACAAATTCTGCCAAGAAAACCCCATGATAGAGTCACCTTAGAGTCTCCATAAATCAGACTAACTTGATGGCGCAAAACAACAACAATATAAAAGACACCAAGGTACTTCAGTCACTTCCTCTATGGGATACCTATCCAAGATTCATCGCTTTGGGAAAATATAATCTTGAATTATATCATATACCATTTGTATTCAACAATTCGTTTCCAGCTTAAGAGGGGAAAATCAAGGGTATACCTCAGCTATTCTTTTTTTTCCCCTTTACTTTTATTCATAGCTCATGCCCCCCCCAGTGGTTTATGAAAATTAAAACAGGTACAAACAAAAACACATACAGGTAAAAAAATTAAAGATATAGAAATAAAAATTTAAAACAGATATAAAAACAATTGCAAATTTATGTCAGTGATATATCATTTGCATTAATAAATTGGCATCTCAGCACCTGGCAACAGGTGCAAAAAGTAACATTACTTGTGATATAGGCTACAATCACCAATCATTCTTCTTCAGCAAAGTAATGAGTTATTGGTATTGTCTTTATTTGCAATGTGTTACTTCCAAACTGCTCAAAAGTAAAAAGACTGGATTATCTCCTCAGCTGTTAAAATGCTGGATTACTCAGCAGTCAGTATGTGCAAGAAATTCTGAGAGCATCGAAATTCCACACTTTTGCATGTAATTTTGCAAATGGTGGTAGTAGTGATTATGACTGTGATCCACAGAGCAATACAAGAACAGTCCTTTGCAAGTCCAGTTGGCCCTCCACATTTGCGAGTTTGACTTTCACAGATTTGGTTATTGGTGAGTTTCTCCAATCTCTGTCCCCCCACCTCCAGCACTCTTTTTCCAGGGGCTCCTTCTCTCTCAGCAGCTCCGATCAGGCTGTGCAGCCATTTAGCAACCTACCTCTGGTCCTCCTCTTCCACCAGCCATTGCTTGGCCAGGTAAGGACAGCCCACAACCTGATTTCTCAGCACCACAATCGCTCTCCCAATGCCCCTACCATACCCAAGGAAGGAGAGGGGTATGAGAGAGAAAATATAGGCCTAATCATGCCCACTCCCTTTCCTTGACCTGGTTTGGACTCTGGGCGTCCATTCTCCCCACCAAGCCTCGATCCACTTCTCATATACATACACAGACATTTTGATATTTGCAAATTTTCTGTTTTTGCAAGGGTCCTGTGCCCCTAACCCTAGCAAATGTGGAGGGCTGACTGTATATTTTCTTATTCCAGCTCTACATTCACAGGAAGAAAATATAAAACTAAAATTCACACTGAATAGTGGTTATCCCTCATTACTTCATAACCACAACTTGACTTTCCCTTACACTTTAGTTATTGAAAAAGGAAATGAATTAAAAATAACCTATTATCTAAAAATTAGTTATTACAGTGCAGAGGGACACAAAATAATTCCAACAAGTCTGATATCGCTGGTATATGTTATCTGCCTAGAAATAAACTTTGTACCTGTTGTTTATAAGTCAACTGCATATGAAGTGCTATTGCTGTGTTAGTTAACACAGTACAGTGCTGGTATGAATCTGGTGTAAAGCAAATAAAAAATTTCAAAAAAATTGATTGTGAGCATAGAGTATGCAATTGAGCAAGGCCCTCGGGGTCTCCTAAGTCCGTAGCAGCAAAAAAAAATGGAAACCATGTACTCCCAAGCAATCTGTTCATAATATAGATAAATGCTGTGAAGTCATTAAAAGCCATGGAAACCTTGCACTTCATGCATGTTTCTAATGACACAGGCAGAGCAGCAGGGAAAGTACATTAGAAATCTTTTCAGATGGATGAAGTTATAATATATATATAACTGCACTAAGCCATTCATAAGCTGGATAATCATGCGTGTTCCATTAGAATCTACTTTTGAAAAGTAAATATACCTCCCATGATCTTTCATTGTATCTACCCCAAGCCAGACTTCGTGGTTTCCTGCTGAATAGAAGAAGCACTATGATTTGTGAGCCAGCATTCAGTGAGGTATGTAAATCTGTTGGAAGTCAGGTGATTTTCCGTAGGGCCATGCCAAAAGATGTAACAGTATGATGTTTTCTTTCATAAAGAAATAAAATCCCAGCAGTTTTATTTAGCCTCTGAACTAGCAACAAACTGGGTTTATACTAAAAACGAAATGGGGAGGAGGGGAGTAAAATTCACAAGAACAAATCCTGCTTAAGAGTTAGCCATGTTCATCTTTAGTATCTGAAAGACTGCATATTCTATTTCTCGGACCTTAAGAGAGAGAAAAAAAAAATCATAGTGCTGGGAAAGACAGGAAGAAACAGCAAGGGGATGAGGCACTTCTACCACAAGGAATTTGTGCCCTTTTTATTCAGAAAACCATCCAACTAAGGTTATTTCTGCACTACACTCTTATAGTGCTATTATTCCACTTTCAAAATCCTGTGGAATTCTGGGGTTTGTAGTTTATTGAGGCCAAAAAGCTCTTTGGCTGAGAATTCTAAGGCCCCTCCCTAAACTGCAAGCCCAGGACGCTGAAAGTGGAATAATAGCACTATAACAGTATGGTGTGGAAATGGCCTAAGAGAAAACACACGATTCATATAATTATGCATGGTGTGGTGAAATAACTTTCTCCACATTAGAACTCAAGGTCACTTGCTGAATTTAATGAGATTAGTTCCCTTGGTCTCAGCTGAATCTAAACAACACTGAACTGGTGTAGCCTTAATCAGCACCTGGATACAGCGGATGGCTGGATAAAGACAGAAAAACTGATATTCAATCCAAATGAGATGAAGTCACTGTAAACCCAGTGGGTTTTCCCACTGGATTTTCCCCAGCTTAGCCTGGTATGTCAAATACAGACCTAACACCCAGAGAGAGCTTTCCTTGAATTATCTGTAACCTCTCTTGCTTGAACTACTGCAATTCTTTCTGTGTGAGGCTGACTTTGAAAAACAGCCTGAAAAACTTCAGCTAGTTCTGAATGTGGGAATTTTTAATTGTTAATTTAACACTAACCATGTGGTCAGGGGCCAGTTAATTCTATGTATGTACGTATGTATGTATATACCTGTCTATCTGTCTACTGTACCTACACCCTGCTTTTCTCCCCAGGTGGGATCCAAGGCAGCTTACAGGAACTGAAAACAAGATTAAGTTAAAATATCTTATTTTACAAAAGTTAAAAAGAATTCTTTAATTTTTTTTAGCTGTTTTGATATATAGTATTTATATGTTTTTAAATCGTATAAATCACTTTGTGGCCCAATATTAGGCAAAAAGCAGGATATAAAGATGCTACTAATAACATAACAATATTATTTTTAAAAAAAGTTAAAACAATTAACACACATTTAAAATATGATTACTAAGAGAAGATTAGAAAAAATAAAATACAGCACACACCACTTCACATAAGGTACTGCAGCATCAATTTAAATCTTAAGAGGCCTGCCTGAAGTCTTCATCTGCAGACACAAAGAGCACGGAAGGAGGTAAACAGACTTCCTGTGGAAGGGAGTTCTACAGCCTGAGAGCAGCCACAAAAAAGCTCTCTCACATGTGCTTTTTCAGTTATGCCCATGAAGAAAGTGGGATTGATCTTAAAGCTTGAGTTAGCTTGTATAGGGAGATATGGGCCTCTGCATTAGACTGTTATAGTGCTATTCCACTTTCAACATCCTATGGAACGGAGGACCCTCCCTAAACTGCAAACCCCAATCTATATAACAGTCTAGTGTGGAAATGGTTACAGTCTTGCAGATATTCTGGGCCAAAGTTGTTGTTGGTACATGTCCTCAAGTCATTTCCAACTATGGTGACTCCAAGGTGAATACATTTCTGGCCCTGAAAATGTATGACGTGTCCAAGGTCACCCTAGTAGGCTTCTATGGCTGAGCAAGGAATCAAATTCTGGTTCCAGGGTTGTACTTCAATGCTCAGATGACTACACAGTGCTGGCTCTCCACACCCAAGCCGTGTACGGTTTTAATAGTGAAATAGAGCACTTTGAATTGTGCCTAGAACTGGAATTGGAGCCAGTGAAGCTGTTTCAACATAAACCAGGAATTCTTCCCCTGGGTAGACCAATAGTCTCAGGATCAGCATTTATATTGGAACCATTAGCCTTTTATTTGGATTTATTTTTTGCCCTAATTGTCCCATCTTCTCCCACATATATTAATGACATTGCACAATTTATTCAGAACATAGAGGATAGGCAAGTGGATGAATATAACTGTCTCATCATAATGGATGTAAATACTTTGTATACTTCCATTATCTCCATATTGAAGGGAGACCTATCTTTGAAGATATTCTTAGGGCCCGACCTGATTCCAACTCTCCCACATATTTTTCTTGGATTTATTAGATATTATCTTGGAGAAAAAATACTTTAGATTTGGCTAAAGTTTTTATTTGCAAACTAAAGGGGTGGCTATGGGGAACATGGTCACTTTGAGTATTGCCAATTTATATATGACTAATTTGGAAAACTCCATCATTCTTAATTCAGATACCAATCCCTTTAAACATGTACACGAAATGGAAGAGGGGGGAAACCACCAAAGAAGAATTTAAGCAAGTAGCTAGGAGATGTAGGGAGGAGGTCAGAAAGGCTAAAGCACAGAACAAACTTAGGCTGGCCAGAGACATTAAACACAATAAAAAGGGCTTTTTAAAATATGTCCGTAGCAAAAGGAAAAAGAAGGAGACGATAGGGTCGCTGCGCAGAGAAGATGGCGAATTACTAACAGGGGGAAGAGAAAAGGCAGAACTACTTAACACCTTCTTTGCCTCAGTTTTTTCCCAGAAGGATACAAGCACTCAACCTGATGGTTGGGGAGCAGGTGAGGAAGCAGGGGAAATGAGGTACATAATAGGTAGAGAGGTGGTACAGGAATACCTGGCCACACTGGATGAATTCAAGTCTCCAGGGCCAGATGAATTGCATCCTAGGATATTAAAAGAACTGGCAGAGGTCATTTCGGAACCGCTTGCTATAATCTTTGAGAAATCTTGGAGGACAGGAGAAGTTCCAGCAGACTGGAAGAGGGCAAATGTTGTCCCCATCTTCAAGAAGGGGAAAAAAGAGGACCCAAATAATTATCACCCTGTCAGCCTGACATCAGTACCCGGAAAGATTCTGGAGCAGATTAAGCAGTTTCTAATCACATAGAAAGCAACGCGGTAATCACGAGAAGTCAACATGGATTTCTCAAAAATAAGTCATGCCAGACTAATCTTATCTCTTTTTATGATAGAGTTACTAGCTTGATAGATGAAGGGAATGCTGTGGATGTAGCATTTCTCGATTTCAGTAAGGCCTTTGACAAAGTTCCACATGACATTCCTGCAAAGAAGCTAGTAAAATGCGGGCTGGACAGGGCTACTGTTAGTTGGATTTGTAATTGGTTGACCGACAGAACCCAAAGGGTGATCACGAATGGCTGCTTTTCATCCTGGAGAGAAGTGACTAGCGGGGTGCCACAGGGTTCTGTCCTGGGCCCAGTGCTGTTCAATATCTTCATCAACGACTTGGATGAAGGAATAGAGGGCATGCTCATCAAATTTGCAGATGACACCAAATTGGGAGGGGTTGCTAATACGCCAGAGGAGAGGATCAAAATTCAAAATGACCTGGATAGATTGGAGAGCTGGGCCAAAGCTAACAAAATGAAATTCAACAGAGAGAAGTGTAAGGTCCTACACTTAGGTAGAAAAAATGGAATACAGAAATATAGGATGGGGGACACGTGGCTGGATAGCAGTACGTGTGAAAGGGATCTAGGAGTCTTAATAGACCACAAGCTGAACATGAGTCAGCAGTGTGATGCAGCAGCCAAGAAAGCCAATGCAATTCTTGGCTGCATCAATAGGAGTATGGTGTCCAGATCGAGGGAGATCCTGGTACTACTCTACTCTGCTTTGGTTAGACCTCATCTTGAATCCTGTGTCTAGTTCTGGGCACCCCAGTTTAAGGAGGACATGGTCAAGCTGGAACAGGTCCAGAGGAGGGTGACCAAAATGGTGAGGGGCCTGGAAGCCATGCCCTATGAGGACAGACTTAGATTGGTGGGTATGTTTAGTTTGCAAAAGAGAAGGTTAAGAGGGGACATGATAGCCATGTTTAAATATTTGAAGGGATGCCATGTAGAGGAGGGAGTGGGCTTGTTTTCTGCTGCTCCAGAGACCAGGACAAGGAACAATGGATTCAAGCTGCAGGAAAGGAGATTCCACCTGAACCTCAGGAAGAACTTCCTGACGGCCAGGGCTGTCCGGCAGTGGAATATGCTGCCTTGGAGTGTAGTGGAGTCTCCTTCTTTGGAGGTTTTTATGCAGAGACTGGATGGCCATCTGTCGGGAGTGCTTTGAGGGTGTTCCTGCATGGCAGGGGGTTGGACTGGATGGCCCGTGTGGTCTCTTCCAACTCTACATTTCTATGATTCTATGATTCTACCTTTACAACAGATTTTCAATTAGAAGTTGATCGTTGAACATCTAGTTTGATTAGGAGATGCTATCCTAAGAATATCATTGATTCATTCTTTAAGAGAGTACTTTCAGTAAACAGATATCAGCTGTTTGTTCCAAAACAAAAGACTAGGTCAGACTGGATAGTATGGCCCCTTATTTTTGATTTTGTAGGCTACTAAATTGAAAGTATCATAAAACAATATTGGCGTATACTGCATTTGCTGGTGTGTAAGAGGCACCCCATTTTTCTTTTTTATTCAGTCAGATAACATAAAAACAACTAAGAATATAAGACATTAGATAATACAATAAAAGAAAATATCTATACATCCCAACTTTTTCTTATTTTATGTATTGTTTCTTACCTAAATTTGCTTCTAACCACATACACAACACACACTCCCTACCCAGCTTCACAAATACAAAGTTTCTAGAAATATTTAACATTTAATGTCTTCCCTTATTTTCCTTTCCTGTCTTCCTTGGTGATTCTCGAGTTAGCGCTTAGCAACAATTAAACAATATAGATGATATTTTAAGAAACAAGAAAAAAAACCTCCACCTTTGTCTATCCTTATAATTTCTTAAATTTTAAATAATCACTTTCAACTCAAGGTTTTATTTTCTATCATTCCCCTTTTCCGTTTCCTTTCCTGAGTAGTTCACATTTGTATATAATTTTCCTACTCCTCTATTTTTCTTCCATTCTCAGATTATTCTATACTTTAGCATTATCAACCTTAAATCTATATAAGCTCTAACCTCACTTCTTGAAACTTCTTTATAGAGTGTTATCTGTAATATCTTTAATTATCTGTACCCATTGCTATATTTCTTCAGGATTTTAAATTTTCCTCTATAATTCTATATACCTATATATATTTCCAATATCTCTACCTTTTATCTTCTATTTTTCAGTTCATCCTGGTAGATCTTATAATAGCACACTGTAAAGACATTGGGACCCGGAGCTTTACCATTTTTAAGCTTTTGTAGTGCGTTTAGAAATTCCATTTTTGCTATTGGTTATTTAATTCTATTCTTTGTTCATCACTTATTTGCATTATCATTGTCTTCTCTAAATATTTTTAAATATTCTCTAGTAAGTATTTTATGTCTTGTTCTTCAAATGTTTTCTTAAAATAATTATAAAATATTTCCTTAATTTTATTTTGTTGTTGGTGTATCTTTTCCCCTTCTCTAATTTCTAGGATTAATTTCCTCTCTTTTTCTTTCTCAAGTCTGTAGGCTAGCCACTTACCTATTCTACTCGCGTGTTCAAAATCTTTGTTTTGTAAATTTCAGCTTTTTTTCAATTTCTATAGTATCTTGAATTATTATCCCCTTCTGTAAGATCTTAATTTCATTCTTTATTTTTATGATAAATCTTCCAACAGCTCAAAAAATGGCTTTTGGAAGTTTCCTCTGTGTTGATTTTATTTTTTTGTCTGATGACCTATCTACCTCAGGATTAATAACCCCATTCCAGTCACATAAGATTATTATTTCTTGATAGTCATAATCATTAATTACTTTTAATAATCTTTTGTAATAACATGATTTTCTTGCGCTCCATATATTCCAACAATAAGGATCTTATGTTGAATTACATTTACTTACACACCAAACATTCCTTATTATCCTTGAAAATGTCTTTTGCTTTATATTTATTAACATAAATTGTAACTCCTTTTTTTAATCTATCGAAGCCAAGAAATCCTGTCCTAGTTGTTATTTAAATATTTCAAATCCTTGTTTCATATATGTGTTTCTTGTAAACAGATTATGTCTGATTTAAGTTTTTCTAAATAATGAAAAATCCTTTTCCTTTTAACTGGCGCCTTTAACCCTCTAATATTCCATGATGTAATTTTCATTTTGGCCTAATTTCTCCTATTCAATACTTTATTTCACTATTTTCGTTACTCCTAGCTCTTTCTCTGCCTCTTCTCTTTCTTCTTCTTCATCCTCTTCTCCTTCTCCTTCAGATATTTCTTCTTCATTCCCTTCGTTCCCCTCATTCCTTTCCTGATTCAATTCTTTGATATTCTCTAACGGTGTCTCTGCTGATATTTCATCTAAATCTTCAGGTATTCTCTTGTGTTCTTTTCTTTCTTCTTATCTTCTTTTTCGTCTTCTACCTTTGCTTTTTCTTTAAATCTTGGATTTCTTTCATGATATTTATTCAATTCTTCTTTATGGTGTCTTACAAATTCTTGCGCTTTCATAATGGAGTTCAGAGTATATCTTTTTAATTCCATTTTTCTTTAAGATTTGCATTAGAAAGTAATATTCCTTCCTCTTCTTTAAGACTTCTGACAGGATATCTTTAAATACCTGCAGCTGTCTACCTTCTACCACCAATTTTTTCAAATAACTTTGTTGAATCACTAAATCTTTCACTCTTTCTCTTAAAAAATAAACCATGACATCTCGGGATACATTTCTTTTCTTAGCTACAAAATAATTTACTCTGAACACTTTATCGATCTCTAAATCTAATGGTTCAATATTCCACCCCATGAAATTGGCAAGTGGTGGTATTAACCGATTACATAATTCTGCTCCATAAATCTCTTCCAGCCCTCTTATTTTCAAACATTTTTCTCTAAATTTAATTTCCGTATTTCTATATTGCTGTTCTGTATTTGTTAATCTTTTTTCCAATTCTGCTGTTTTTTTCCAATCTGACTGTCCTGTCCTGTAAATCGTCAATCTTTTTGTTCATTATCTTCATATCTTTTGCTGTTTTCCAGTTTTTGTCCGATATTTTCTATTTCTTGTCTCAGATCCCTAATATCACTAGACACTTTCTTGATTTCTTTTTTAAACTCCTCTCTAAGCCTTCTCATTTCCTCCAATATTGATACCCCAAATTCCATTACTTTTGCTTGTTCTTCTGTCTTTAATTGTTTTTGTAGTTGTTGTTGCAATAATACCGCTTTTCTTGTTCCTGATGCCATCCTTATGGTCAGATTATTATTATTATTATTATTATTATTATTATTATTATTATTATTATTCCTTTTTTATTTTTAATTCCTCTTTCTCAAAGCCCCTTCTTCCCTTATTTTCTTCTCTTTAATAATTACCAATAATTTAAATTTGGTTATCAATATTATATATTATGTTATTTCCCTAGTATCCTTATCCAATTTAATTAGTCCATTAACCAAATCCAATATTTCAGATATTAGCTTATCGCAATATCCAAAGAAATGTAATCCGGTCAGATCCAAATTAATTTGCTATCAAACAATCAAACAGAAGATAAAGAGAGAAAAGAAAAAAAAAGTCAAATAAGCCTTACTCTATCAAATATTATTCACTATATCCACAATGCAGCTCATGCAATATATCTTTTACCTTATATCACACATTAATTCATCATTTATATACTTATAATAATCTATAATCTATAATATCTATATTCCTCATATCTATAGGGCATTTAATTAATTAGGTTTAAATATTATTATTTCCTTTAAATACTTAAAGCTAAATCAACTATAATCCAACCCAATATTCGTTATACCCTCTTATATTGAATTCACCTCAAATTATTTTCTTTTCCAGTGTAATCTAATTCATCAATCACCTGATATGCTTCAATTTTTAATCCATATATATATTTACACACACACAGCACACACTTAATACTAATTAATTTGTTAATTAAGGAAATTAATTATCAAATCTAATCCGTAGGCCTGTAAGATTTCAAAATAGTATTCTTCACAATGCAATGACAACTTTTCAGCCAATATCATATAACAAACAGAGAAAAGAAAGAAAGTAAATACACAGTATTTCTCTAATAACAGGAACAGGTAAGGTAAGGTAAGGAAAGGTAAGAGACCAAAACAATTCCTCTAATCCAGAACAAAATTCCACTTTCCTTTACAGCTTTTAATACTCACTATCTTTCTCTTAACCTAGATAGTCCATTTTTCCAAACACAACAAGTTCATCTATTCCCCAGTTTTCTAACTCAGATCTTCTTATGGAGTCCAACATCCAATTTACCATGGAAAAAGAAAATGAAGGAAGCCTACCATTTCTGCATGTCCTAGTCATCCACAAATATAATCAACAGTTGGGCCACACAGTTTACCGAAAACCTACACACACTAACAGATATCTACACAAAAACTCCAACCATCACCCAGGACAAAAAAGGAGCACAATAAAAACTCTGGCAGACCATGCAAAAAGAATCTGTGAACCCCACCTCTTGAAAGATGAACTGAATAATCTAAACTGGGCTCTACAGGCCAATGGTTACTCCAGTTCAGACATCAGAAGAGCCTCAAGACCCAGAAAAAACCACAGAAGTGAAGATAAGCAGCCAACCAAAGGGAATGTGTTTTTACCATACATCAAAGGGGTCACTGACCATGTAGGGAAACTGATGAAGAAACATAACCTCCAAACAATCTACAGACTGACCAAGAAAATTCAACAAATGCTACGCTCAGCAAAGGACAAGAGGGATCCTCTAACTTCTGCTGGAGTTTATCGCATACCTTGCAGTTGTGGGCAGGTCTACATAGGGGCTACAAAATGCAACATCCAAGCACGAGTTAAAGAACATGAAAGACACTGCAGACTGATCCAGCCAGAAAAATCAGCAGTAGCAGAATATGGTATAAATCAACCTGGACACAGATTGCTTTTTGTAAGCACAGAAATTCTGGACCGTTCTGACAACTATTATGTCAGGCTACAGAGAGAGGCCACTGAAATCCACAAACACATTGACAATTTCAACAGAAAAGAAGAAACTCAGAAAGTAAACAAAATTTGGCTGCCAGTACTGAAGGACACTAAAATCAAGATTCAAAATATGCCAGTGAACACCATCCAGACTCTGGAGGTCCCTTTACAAGAAAAATACAATAGATTGCTAATATACTTAACGCACTGTTATGCATATCCCCTGACTAACAACACAATCCTGGGGGATATCCCATTTAACAATAGGCCATCACACAGGCCAACTGTAACATATGCAAATTGCTTCCTCTCACCCAGGGACTACACAAGTATATATACTCTGTCTCACTACCATGCCACCAGATCCTCTGAAGATGCCAGCCACAGATGCAGGCAAAATGTCAGGAGAAAACTGTCCTGAGAACAAGGGGAAAAATAAAGAAAAACCAGCCAAGAAAAACTCTATGTAATACAGCAGAGATAGCTGCGCACAGCTATGGAAGCATGCCAAGCAGCAGAGAATACTTTTAGCAGCAAAAGCACTAAGCCAGTAGCACTCACCCACTCAGCTTGTAATCTTCCAATATGAAGGCTCTTTATTCTTTGTTACAAAATATATACAATATTTACAAAGTCCAGATGGCAATCAGGCATATCTAGCTTGCTCTTTCCGGCAGACATGCTTCAGGCAACATGTGCACTTGTCAGCTGGGATTGTGCTACCTTTATACAGATACCTAGCCAATCCTGGCCAACCCTTGCATTGTGTGCACCTGGTACTCATCAGCATGACTCAGCATATCCTAACTAGTCACATTCCTTCTCACAGGTGCACTTAACAATTAAAGCAATATGACATTACAAAGTAAAATTACATTCACATCACAACATATTTTCTAGAGGTTTGGTCCAACCTTCTCTGACAAAAATACTAATAGAACACAGCCTCAAAGCCTGGAAAACCCACAAAAACCTATGGATTCCAGCTGTGAAAGCCTCCAACTTTACAGGTATTTAACCATCTCACTTGCCAATTGCTTACCACTTCTTCCAAAATCTGTTGTCTCTACAACAGTGGGGCGTAAATCTAGATGAAGCCTTAAGCCTCAAGTTGATTCCTTCAACACTGTTCTCCTTTACTGCCCCGCCTCTCCACTCTTACTGATGTAGAAAACCTTGAGGTGATTAACACACAGCTATTCCCTTTTTCTCCTCAAAGGGCGCTTTGCAATATTAAATTCCAAGTTCAATGTAGAGTGCTCCTTGTGCTGGATATTGTGATAGCTGAAGCCCCTGTCAGAGCTGCTGCTGATGAGCAGCAGCTGTTGGTCCCTGTGGCTCTGGTTGGAGATGAGTCCTGCAGCTCAGGAGCTCCCCCTGCTGCCATGGACCAAGCAAGTGTGGATGTCCCTCTTCCTGCTCCTTTACAGCAACAGGGATCTGATTCTGTGCCTGCTCCTTTGGAGCAACAGGGATCCGATTCTGAAGAGGCTCTGGAGCCTGGTTCAATAAGCCCCCAATCAAGGCGGAGACTCAAGAAGGCTGTGCAAAGTGAGGCTTTCTTGGCTAAGTTTAAGAAGCGGTGACTGGACACACCTGTGCCTGGTGCTATACAACTGCCTGCCTGGAAGCTTCCCTTTGTGTGTGGCAAACTTCTTACTAAGCCCTCCTCTTGCCTGTACCTTGCTCCCAGCACCTGGTACCTTGAACTGATCTCTGGACTCTTGACCCTTGGCTTTGGAACTCTGACTATGGCTTCGCTTGGCGCTCTGGTAAATGAACTTCCTTAAGTGCTTGCTTGTCTCCTCCTGGCTGGACTTTACTGGCTCTTCTACTCTCTTCTCTGGGCTGGCTCGCTGCCCAGGTCTCTAACCTTGACAGATATTCTTTACTGAACTCTAAACAGAAAATTAACGATTGTCAATGTTCTTCTTACACAGTCTTTAAAAAAGGTGGTGAGAATTTCTCCCTAGACGGAGCCTTCCAAAGGTAATAGCCGCTTGCCAGACCGATTCAGCATTCTGTCACGTTCTCTTGGAGTTTTCCAGATACTCATGCTGGCAAATTGGTCCCTCCAAGTGCCTCTGGACCCTCTCTCCCAAGAGGGTACTTGTTCCACTATTTTTAAAATTAACAGTGGGTTCCTGACCTTTTGGGGCAACAATCTTTCCTGCAACTCTGCAGGAAGACCACCAAACTCCTCGCCGCAGCCACTGGAAGTCCCTCGAGGCACACCATTTTTCAAGGAGTATTTTTCAGGAATTTTTTTTTTTTATATTTTGACAAGGCAAAATGTACAGGAAAGGACAGGAAGGTAAGGAGTACTGCACCAGGTTTCCCCACCTCCTCCCTTCCCATTTTGCCAGCAGGGAGAACTCCTTTTGCTTCCTCTCCCTTCCCTATGCATTTAGTGTCACCCATTTTTGCTGGTATATAAGATGCGCCTCATTTTCAGAGGGTATTTTTTAGGAAAAAAGTGTATCTTATATGACAACAAATATGGTTGTTCAGTCTATTAAGGGTTGTGAGTCAGTTCCCATGATAGGATACTAAAGATAATCTAATCTCAAGGACATGTTAGTTTACACCAATGTAATGCTTTCTATTCCACCAAGTTTATCTATTATGGGGCGTTATAAATGTGGGTAATGCACCTGTTGTAATCAAAGTTTGGAAATTAAGGAATTTAAGTTAAAACATGTCTCTAACTGTAGTACTAAAAATGTCATTTATATAATTATTTGTTCATGCGACTTGCTGTATATGGGCCAGACTAGTAGATCTCTTAGAATAAGGGTTACACCTTTTGGAGAACATTGTTGGCAAGCTAACCATCATCCTAATTCCTTGAGGTTTTTTGCTATAGAAGTAGTCCACAAAACTACATACCATTGGTATAGATGTTCAAAGATTTTTATTTCAAAGGGAGCTGTTTTGGATTTTTTGATTATGCACTAGCATTCCTTCAGGTTTAAATGATTGTATTAACTGGAGTTGTTTTTTATAAAAAATCTTATAAAATGCATTTTTTCACACCACCTATCTATCTCCATTTGGGGAAGAAGTCAAAGAGGCAATTATCTCCCTCTCTTACAGCTGGTATCATTAGCCTTATAAAGAGAGCTTTACAGCTAGCTCATTTTACCCAGGCTTTGCATACAGTAGAGATACTGGATGTTTAATTTTTTTTCATCCATATACACTTATTAAAATTGGATAAGTGAGAAATTTTGTTTTGTTATATATTTGATACATGTTTGGTATATGACTTAGCAGTGTATTACAATTTGTAATTATTTTTTAATTGTTATGATAAAAAGTGACTGAGGAAGATTGTGAAACGGTTGGAATCATCTCAGGCTAACCATCTTGAGCCTCCCTGAAGAAAAACAACATTGTTTAGACTGCTTTTGAAAAACAATATTGAACTTTATCATAAATTCTGCTTGTATTGAGACTGTTGGAATAAACAATCCAGAACTTGATTATAAATTTTATTTGCATTTGTTTGGATGGGATCATATATCCCTGATGTCTTTGGAGAAGTTTGTATTCCATATGACCACATGTTACTTCTGTCATATCTATAATCATTGCTCTATGAACTTATAATTGTCTTGAAAGTACATTGATTTGAATTTCACATTGTAGTACATAACTTGACCTCAATACTGTTAGTATAATTGTTATAGAGAGTCCCTGTTTTGGAGTCAGTCATTCTCTCTCTCTCTCTCTCTCTCTCTTTTTTTTTGAAGTTGTTGGAAAGATCACCTGTACTTACATGAGATTGCCCAGGATTTGCAGTCAATCATAGAGGCCTTGCTTTCTGGCTTATCAAGATAGGAGACACCAAGGTCTTTTCTGTAGCAGTTCTATAGTTATGGAATGTCATTCCAAAGGAAATATGAATCACCTCATCTTTGCAAATTAAAAAACCATATTTTTATTTATTCCTGTTACTTCTACTAATTGATGTTGATGTATTATTACCATTCAGTTTTAAGGGGGTATAATGTGATTTTTACTGCCTTAGTAAACTAGCTGGTGGTCCTTTTAAATACCCTACTCATCTGATCTTGGAAGCTAAGCAGGATCAGACTGCCAATGAATACCTGGTGCTATAGACTATATTTCAGAGGAAGAAATTGACAAAATCACCTTTGAGTATTCCTTGCCTAAGAAAACCCTGCAAAATTCATGGGGTGGCCATAATTCAACACATAACTTGAAGGCACATACATGTTCCATTTTTCAATATTTTACATTTCTTTGCCTCTTCCTGCAACCAGGTATCTTCACAAGAAACAATATTACATATCTTCCACCTGTTCTGGTTAGGCAAGGACAGTCCTGATTAACCCTCAACTTACTTTGTAGCAGCTTTTAAAATGTCCCAGTTTTTCTCTTCCTCTCCCACTTTCCCCACTTTGTTCTCAGCTTGCTGCAAACTCAATTCAAAGTGCAAAAGTAGTTTGCACTCAATGAACTTAGCAGAAGCAAAGGGGACGAGGAACAAAATCGTGTCCTTCCCAGGTGGCTCAGGCAAAAGCAAACTGCTGCAGCACCTCCTAGCTTGTGTATTCTTCCTCATTAATAACTTTGCCTTCTCAACAATAACTTATGCCCTCTGAAGTTGCTTGGCCGCATGTGTCCCAGTTTTTATCTGTGAAATGTTGGAGAGTATGATATTAATGTATAGAAAGTATTTCTTCCCACAGGCCAGGTGGGGGTAGTCAGCTTGGGTTCACCCAAATCCAGTTGGAACTGCAGCAGGCCTTGCTGTTATCCTCTGTTCTTCCCCGTCTCCTGGAATCTTTACCACAGAGAAGATGGCAGAAAGAAGACAGGCCCCCAATATTTTCCCTGACTCTCTTCCACAGGGCAGTTCATAGCATGCTGTGGCCCTTGTTGGGGCAGGGAGGATTCAGCAAGGAGACTGAAGCTTAGGAAGCAGCCCTGATTACTTCCTCATCTACTTCCCTTTACGTGGCAGATGGAACATGCTAACCTCTCAGTAAGAAAACTCTTTCAAGCTTCAAAGAAAGAAAAAAAGAAAGTAGCCTGAATTTTCTCAGTGTTCTAAACTCAAAATACCTTTTATACTCTCATGTGAAATCAAAACAGTGGCTTGTTCTCTGTGGGAGTCTCAGAAGTTAATCTGTCTGAGCCCAGCTATTCAAGTTCACTGTTGCTTGTTTCAATAGATAACTTGAATTAAACAAAAAAAGTTCAGGCAGTCTTGTCCTCAGTACTTCTCCCAAAGGAAAAGGAAGGTAACTACTCAGGCTTCTTGGAACCTGCATTCTTTTAGGTCACCCTTGTTCTGAAGGCATGATAATGTAGGTTGGTTTTAATGAGCTGTTTGGTATGCGGCTTCCTTCATACACTGTGCAGTTATTTTTGTGCCCCCTCCTTAACTTAGACACAAACAATCTCTTTCTCTCTCATTTCCCTACATCTATAACGTAAGATGTATTGTAGTTAATTAAGCCTCTGGTAGTTTATGAGAGATTTTGGTCACATGTAGCTAGAAGTGGGCACTTGGTGGAAGAGAAAAACCTCCCAGTGGTTCCATCCCAAGGGATCCCATCCACTAGGCTTAAAATCAGCTCCCCAGACAAAGAGACAGGTTAGACAAGAAGCTGATGCTTTAGTTTCCTAACAAAGGTTTACTAGAATACTGTATTCTTGGAGAAAGATAGACACAGATGCAGGAAGTCGGTGTAGAGCAGGGGTGGGTAAAGTGCAATAGTGCCATAGGCAGGCCCTCCCTGGGCCACTTTTGTGGGCCCCCAATAACAATAATTCTAAAAATTTTTGTCTAGAAAAAGACCTCTAGAGAGAGTGGAGAGCATTTCCACCACATCTGGAGCTCCCTTTACCTGGCTCCATGGAGATCAAAGAATTTTTTGGCAATTTTTTTCTAAAAACTGGTTTGCCCCAAAATGCCCTCTAGAAGTGAGAAGACATTTCCATCACATTTGGGGATACCCTCTGTGCCAATTTATGCCCAGAGGAATCTTTTTTTCTTTTTTTGAAACACAAAATGAATAGGAAGTGACTTCTACTCCCATCCTATTGTTAAAGGCATGGTGGGACTGCCCCTCATGTCACCTAGAGGGTGTTTGGAAGCATTTAGGAGTGCAAAACAAAAAAACAAAAAAAGTCTTTCTTCACAGAAGCAGGTAGAACAAGGAATGTGGCCTTCAGTAAGGTACAGGTTAAACCTACAGTGAGATGCAGTGTGATAAAAGAAAAAGAGGCAAGGCATTTTGGAAGAAGCCTTCATGTGGCCTGGAGAAGGCTCGAAATGCTTTTGTTTACTTATGCACAACTTATCTGATTACTTCATTTTGTATGTGCAAACTGTTAATTCTGAAGAAAAATTTTCCTGAAACATGTTGAATTGCTCTTAGTTTTCATTTGTGTAGGAACTTACCCTACTCTTTTGGTGCTATTTCTGCCGGTGGTGCCAAATTTTCTGTAAAAGAAGTAATTTTGAGGAATACATCTGCTTTCTTAATTGAAAGTATACTTTTTATTGTATGTTCTCAAGTCACTTCTGACTTATGAACTCTAAGGGGTTCTCAGGGGGATGAGAATGTGTGATGTGCCCAAAACCACACAGTGGGTTTCCCCACTGTGATTCCCCACCAAGATTAATGAGTTGATAGACAGTGCGAAACCCAACAAAGCTCCAGGGCCAGATGGTTTAACTGCCAGTTTTTACAAGCATTTTAAAGAACAACTTATAAACCCATGCAAGTTATGACAACTTCTGTAATGGATGCGGGATCAATTCCAAGAAGCTGGATAGAAGCAAATATAACATTGATTCCAAAGAGTGATCTTACTGTTCCAACATGTAAAGATTTTCGACCTATTTCACTCCTAAATGTCGACTATAAAATTTTTACGTTTATTTTAGCAAACTGTTTGAAGAAGGTTTTGCCAGATTACGTACATGAAGACCAGAGTGGTTTTATTCCGGAAAGACAGATGAGATCCAACATGCAAACAGTGCTTGATATATTAGAATTATATGAGTCACACAATGAAAAAAAAAGGTGCTTTCATTTTTCTTGACACAGAGAAGGCCTTTGATAATGTAAATTGGTCTTTTCTCATAGAAGTTGTTGAAAGTATGGAATTTGGTGAGACCTTTACAAATTGGATAAAGGCAATTTATATGGAACAAAAGGCCTGTATAATTATTAATGGTGACTCTTCAGAAAGTATCTTAAAAGGAACTCAAGAAGGTTGTCCACTGTCTCCTTTGTTATTCATATTGATGTTGGAGGTTTTCCTACGACAACTAAAGAGAGAAGATTCTATCCAAGGAGTTAAGATTGGGGAAGATCAATTTAAATATAAGGCCTTTGCAGATGATGTGGTAGTTTTTCTAGAAGACCCTCTTCCGCAAATTCCTAGAGTTAACAAACTTTTGAACAAATTTGGCCAGGTGGCAGGGTTTAAAATTAATAAAGCAAAAACTAAGATTCTTTTGAAGAATGTAAAACCCTGTAAGAAAGAAGTGATTGAAAGGAAAGCAGATATTCATTGTGTCCAAAAAGTGAAATATCTAGGAATAGAACTGACCAACAATAATAATCATTTGTTCAAGAATAATTATCAAAGGACTTGGGCTCAGATTCAAAAGAAATTGGAAATGTGGAAAAAGTTGGATCTCTCCATAATGGGTAGAATTTCAGTCATAAAAATGAGTGTACTTCCCAAAATACTTTTTGTTTTTGATGATTCCAGTTACAATCCCCAGGAAGTGGCTCCAATGGTGTAAAAAAGATCTTTCTAAATTTATTTGGAATGGGAAGAAACCAAGAATGAAATACAAATCGATGACAGATACAAGACGTAGAGGAGGCTGTGCAGTACCAGACTTAGGTCTATATTACGAGGCTGCATGCCTAGCCTGGATGAAACTATGGATCTTGTTGGACGACAGGAACTTATTGGCATTAGAGGGTCACGACCTCTATTTTGGCTGGCACGCATAGCTATGGTATGATAAAGCGAAAGTTCAAAAGTCCTTTAAAAATCATGTAATACGCAAGGCACTCCTCACCATTTGGGAAAAGTACAAACCTTTTTTTTATCCTAAAAAGCCATCATGGATCTCATCGCTCAAGGCACTCTCTATCACGGGATTGAGAAGACATGGCAATTGGTTGACTTATAACGATTTGTTAAAACAAATTGGGGATTCCATTTCATTGAAAGATCAACAACAGTTAAAAGAGGAAGGATTTCATACACAGTGGTTTCCCTATATGCAAATAAGAGAAAGATTTAAAAAAGACATACAAGCTGAAGGGGTGGAATTGAGATAAACTGAACTGGAAGATTTTATGTTAAAAAGTGAAAAACATTTACTTTCAAGGCTGTATAAGAGGTTGTTAACTTACAACTTAGAGGGAGAGACGGTTAAAGATTGCATGATAACCTGGGCCAAAGGTTTAAACCACAATGTTCTCTTGGAAGATTGGGAAACAGTCTGGAAAAATAATATGGCCTACTCAAGATCTCATGCCCTTCAAGAAAATGTCTTAAAGATGGTGTATCGATGGCATTTGATGTTGGAATTGACAAGACTTACAACTCTAGTTATTATGGGGTTAATTGGTCTATTGGTGTTATAGAAGACCTTCACCTGCTTCTGTTATTGGCAGCAGGTGTAAAGGCTCTATAAGAGTAGCATTGTTTTAGTGGACACTTACTTCCACTTCCTGATTTGCTGTTGCTACAGTTTGTATCATATCCTGCTTCATTGTAGTATTCTATTCTATTTTGATATATTTTGTATTTTAACTTGCCAAACTTGCTCATGTTCTCTTTTAACCTTTTGTATATTAAGAATCTATATGCTATGCTTATTTTTAACTAGAATATATAAAAGACTATTTCTCTTTCTTTATTTGTCTTCTGAATTCCCTTTTTATTTACAACATTTGACACCTAGCAGGTTAGCAAAAATGAATAAGGATATGAATAACCATTGTTGGAAATGTAGAGATCAGGTAGGCTCTTTTTATTATATGTGGTGGGGATGTGACAGAGCAAAGATATTCTGGTATACCATAAGAGATAATATGCAAAAAAAATTGAAATTTAAAATTGAAGTAGTGCCAGAATTTTTTCTATTGGGAATTTTTGGTGCTGACAACAATATGGATTTCTGTACCAAAAGAAACAATTCTCACAATAGTTCATTACAAGTGTATAAACTCCTTTAAGATAAACACTATAAAGGTTAGTAAAGTGATGGTTGCATGAAAAGATGGAACATATTTATTTTTAAAAGGGTTTTTCCTGAGAACAATATCGATATCTCTATCTGTATCTATATATATCCATCTGCACTGTATGATGGGTGCTTTCAAAGGCTCTGTTCATTTATAAAAACTGCATCTATTTTCAACCCCAGTTGCTTCATTATACTCATAGGCTGCATGCCATACCCGACACCTTTCTAAATCAGGATCACCCTACCATTGGGTAGACTAAGATAACTTGTTCAGAAGGCAGATGCCAGTGGGCAGTAATGGAGGCCCACCAAGCTTTACTTCCACCACCAAGCTTTACTTTCTGCGGTCATTTCTTTCTGCTGGAGGACAGAGCTATGCATGCACTATACGGTATGTCTTACATCTACATCCTATAACCAGGCTTGTGCCTTCTACAGAAGTGGAGGATCCTACTCCACTGCCAGTATGGACATTAAGATACAAGAGCCAGTCCAGTTTGTTTCAATATATGGAATGAGGAGGTCTGCATGCTCCATCTGTTATGTCTGGTAAATATTAATTGCAAGTAGACTTTGATGCATCAGGAAGGGAGTTTCCTCTTGCCATAGTCTGCACATGGAATCTCTTCAAGCTCCACTACTTCATCAATTCTATTACTAATAAAGAAAAGCAGCCTGTTTGAAGTATGTTCAACACACGGATACCCACATGCACACACTCGACATGTTTTCTATCAGGGTTTCGTTATAAGTACATTTGCATCTGATCCCTCAACTCTGAGGTACTGTTTAAATCAAGTTATAGTCCTCATTATTTTTGGTCTTTTGAAATGATGTTAGTAATAGAATCATAGAATAATAGAGTTGGAAGAGACCACAAGGGCCATCCAGTCTAACTCCCTGCCATGCAGGAACACACATCAAAGCACTCCCAATAGACGGCCATCTAGCCTCTATTTAAAACCCTCCAAAGAAGAAGACTCCACCACACTCCAAGGCAGCATATTCCACTGCTGAATAGCTTTGACTGTGAGGAAGTTCTTCCTGAGGTTCAGATGGAATCTCTTTTCCTGTAGTTTGAATCCATTGCTCCTTGTCTTAGTCTTTGGAGGAGTGGAAAACAAGCCTGTTCCCTCTTTGACATGACATCCTTTCAAATATTTAAATATGGCTATCATGTTCCTGCTTAACCTTCTCTTCTGCAGACTAAACATACCCAACTCCCTAAGCTGCTCCTCACAGCTCCTCACAGCTCATGGATTCCAGACCCTTCACTATTTTGGCTGCCCTCTTCTGAACACGTTCCAGCTTGTCAATATCCTTCTTGAAATGAGGTGCATTCCAGATGAGGTCTGACCAAAGCAGAATAGATTGGTACTATTACTTTCCTTGATCTAGGCACCCTACTCCTATTGATGCAAGCAAGAATAGCACTGGCTTTCTTGGCTACTGCATCATACTGCTGACTCATGTTCACCTTGTGGTCTACTAAGACTCCAAGATCCCTTTCACATGTACTGTTGTCCAGCTAGGTGTTTCCCATCCTATATTTTGCGCATTTCATTTTTTCTGCCCAAGTGTAGGACTTTACATTTCTCTCTGTGGGAATTAATTTCTTTAGCCCAGCTCTCCAATCTGTCAATGTCATTTTGAATTTTTATCCCATCCTCTGGCATATTAGCAACCCCTCCCAATTTGGTATCATCTGCAAATTTGATCAGCATGCTCTCTATTCCTTTATCCAAGTCATTGATAAAGATGTTGAATAGTACTGGGCCCAGGATAGAACTCTGCGACAGCCCACTAGTCACTTCTCTCCAGGATGAAGAGAAGCCATTGCTGAGCACCCTTCGGGTTTGGGTAGTCAACCAATTACAAATCCACCTAACAGTAGCACTATCAAGCTTGTAACTCTCATCAAAAAAGAGATAAGATTAGTTTGGCATGACTCATTTTTGAGAAACCCATGTTGACTTTTAGTGATCACAGCATTGCTTTCTGAGTAATTACAAATTGACTGTTTAATGATCTGGGTAGAATCTTTCCAGGTTTTGACATCAAGTTGATGGGGCGATTATTATTTGGGTCTTCTTTTTATCCCCTTTTTGAAGATGGGGACAACATTTGCCCTCCTCCAGTCTGCTGGGACTTCTCCTGTTCTCCAAGAATTCTCAGATTACCACCAGTGGTTCTGAAATCACTTCTGCTAGTTCTTTTAGTATCCTTGGATGTTGTTCATCTGGCCTGGAGACTTGAATTCATTTAGAGTAGCCAGGTATTCCTGTACTACTTCTCTCCTTATTCCGTGCTGCATTTCCCCTACTTCCCCACCTGCTTCCCACCCCCAGGTTGAGTACTTTTTTCCATTCAGAAGAAAGCTGAGGGAAAGAAGGTGTTGAGTAGTTCTGCTTTTTCTCTGCCCCCAGTTAGTATATGGCTATCTTCTCTATGCACGGACCCTATCATTTCCTTGTTTTTCCTTTTGCTGCGGCCGTATCTTAAAAAGTCCTTTTTATTGTTTTTAATTTCTCTGGCAAGCCTGTGTTCATGCTTTAGCATTTCTGATATTCCCCCTACATCTCCTGGCTATCTGTTTGAATTCCTCTTTGATTATTTGCCCATTTGTCAACTTCTTGTACATGTTTCCTTTAACATTTACCTCAGTTGGGAGTTCCTTAGTCCACAATTCCAGTTTCTTTAGACACCTTCCATTTTTCCTCCTTAATGGAACAGTTTTAAACTGTGCCTTCAGTATCTCACTTTTAAGAAATTCCCCTCCAGCATGAACTCCCTTCTCTTTCAGTATTCTTGACCACAGAATTTCAGCCAGTAATTCACTACGTTTACAGAAATCAGCTTTCTTAAAGTCTAGAATGTCTGTCTGGCTACACTTGGCTTCTCCTTCCCACTGAATAACAAATTCCAATAAAGCATGGTCACACCCACTTAGGGATCCCACCACTCCCACTAATTAATAAGTTCATCCCTGTTGGTTAGGATCAGATCCAAAATATTTGATCGTCTTGTTGCCTCTTTCATCTTCTGGACAATGAAACTGTCTGCAAGGCAAGTGAGGAATTTGTTGGACCTTATGTTCTTGGCAGAGATATACCAACATATATCAGGATAATTGAAGTTTCCCATTATTACTACATCTCTCCTTTTTGAATGTTTGGTCATCTGCTCCAGGAAGGCATCATCCAAATCCTCAGGCTGGCATGAGGTCTGTAGACCCCCACATTGACATCCCTATTGTTTCTTGCCCCCTTACCAAGATGCTTTCAACCTGGCTTCCTGGTTTTAAGTTGTGGATCTCTTCACAGGTGTACACATCCTTAACATATAAAGCTGCTATTCCTCTTTTCTTGCTTGGTCTATTTCTCCAAAATAGGTTATCCCCCTAATTATTACATTCCAATCATGAGACTCATCCCACCAGGTTTCAGTGATACCAATTATATCATATTTGCTCTGTTGTATTAAGATTTCCAGTTTGTCTTGCTTATTTCCCATGCTCTAACACATTGGTGTAGAGATATTTAAGACCATGTACCCTTCCTACAAGCCTTTTACTAGAGTTGGTTTTCCTCTTACTGTTGGTCTCTAGTACTACTTGGCCTGCTGTTTCTATAACATCTTGGCTTTTCTCCCCAACACTTACTGAATTCCTGCCCTGAATGCTACTGCCTCCCTCCCCACCAGAACTCAGTTTAAAGCCCTCCTGATGAGATTCTTAGCAAAAACATTCCTGCCAACAGCTGTGAGGTGTGCCCCATTGCTTGTCAGAAGACCATCTTTGTGAAAATGCAGACCATGGTCCAAGAATCCGAATAGTTCCTGGCAGCACCATCTGCAGAGCCAGTTGTTCACCTCTGCTACTCTTCTTTCCCTTCATGAGCCATATCCTTCAACAGGGAGGAGAGATGAAATTACAGCCTGTGTACCAAGATCCTTCAGCTTTCTACGCATAACCTCATAATCCTTTGTGATATCTTGAAAGCTGTGCCCTGCCATGTCATTAGTTCCCATGTGAACCAAAAGGAAGGGGTAATGGTCAATGATGTAACAGCCTCTCTGTTACATCATTGAATTTTTGCCCAAGCACACCTCATGATTCCTCTTGTCAGACTTGCAAATTGTTGCTTCTGTTCCTCTCAGCAAGGAATCCCCAACTACCACAACTCATCTCCTCTGAGGCTTGGCAGGAGTTACTTGATGTGCAGATTCTTCCAGGCTCACCTGAACATTCTCTTCAGACTGATACTGTTGCTCTTCCTGCTGTTCCAATTCCTCATTAATAAATGAGAGAGCTTGGAATCGATTTTGTAGCTTCATACTCTCTGACTGGTTCCTGGTCCTTTTACTTCTATGGATAACATTCCACCAAGTATCTGTCTCTTGCATTTGGGAACTGGCTTCCTCCTCAGTGATGTTTCCCATGTGTTCCATATTCAAGAAGGTCCCCTCTGCCCTATCCAAGAAATCCTCATCCTCCCTAATAATCTGAAGATTAGGAACATGGGCCTCCAGTTGCCAGACCTTCCCTTCCAACAGGGCCACCAACTTGCACTTGCTGTAGGTATACCCAACCACATCCTCCTCGCAAGAAAACAAACATGCCACAACTGTTGCAGGTGACTGCAGCAGATCCCTCATTATCCATATTCATAATTTAGACAGTCAATTAAAAAAATAAAATAAAACAGGGCCTCCCCCTCAAACTCACCTGCTAAACACCCCCTGCTAACCTCACCTGTTCATCAAGCTTTCAGGTCTGAGACTGTAGTTATATAATCACTGCTAGCTCCTCCCTCAACCCTACCTCTGATCCACTTCCTACCTCTCAGCAGCTGCCCCATCCCCCTGGGACCTTGTGCTCAGGCAGAGCACCTGAGCCTTCACACAATCAATACAACAGAGAGCTAACATGCCCTGAGACTAGCCTCCATTCAGCTCACACACAGCCAATCACCCTTAGACCAACACCCACAAGCTCACCACAACACAACAGAACACTACCAAGCAACCAAGCCCTCATCTACCTCACACAAGCAAGCAAGCAAAGAAACAAATTCACAAGCAACCAAATAAGCAAGGAAATAGACTAACAAGCAACCAAGAAAACCCTCAAGAAATGAAGCAACCACACAAACAACCAAACAAACAAGCAAGCAAACAGAGTACCTTACCCCCAACAGATCCCACAGCCCTTACCCAAGAATCTCTCCCAAAGGCTCCCTAGCACTGCGAAGGTTTACCTTAACAAGCACATGTTCACCTTATGGTGTTTTTTTCCAGCACACCCATGTAAACACCCCATTAGCCTCACCTATTTGGCTACCATTCTTACAGAATGGCAAACCATAATTTGGTGTCATGTGAGTGAACAAGTATGAAGATGGCTTGTTGGTAAACTATGGGGGTTCAAACCATAGGTTGCCAGGTTTGAGGAAAAACACCAAACTATAGTTTGTCAACAAGTCAGAAAAAATGAAAATCAATCAGCTGGTACAAGAGGAAAAAGAACATGCAGGTTGAAGACTATTTATACATTGCCAAAACACAGTTTGCTGTTATATCTAAGGGCCTTATCACACTGCACTATTATAGTGCTATTATTTCAGTTTAACTGCCATGGCAATATTGCATGGAATCATGGGATTTGCAGTTTAGGAAGAGGCATTTTGAATTCTCAGCCAGAGAGCTCCAGTGCCTCACCAAACTACAAACCCCAAAATTCCACAGGGTGAAGCCAGGGCAGTTAAAGTAGAATAATAGTGCTATAACAATGTAGTATGATAGGGACTTAAATGTAGAATTACAGTGAACGTTGCTATTGTCATAAGATGGAGTGAGCAAGCTCCAGAGATGTAGGGGACATGTTTCATCTCCCAGCTGTAATGTCTGGTCTTATCCTAACCCAATAAGGAGTCTTTGTAGATAGATCCAGAAAGGTTTGATTAAAGATTAGGTTCAGCACACAGAGCATATCTTGCCAGAGCTGAGAATACAATGCAAATTTTGCAAGCTTTTTTAAAACCCCTCTTGCCCCTCCCAATTCCTTCTAGTTTACATTCCATTCTGAGACCTCAGTTTATACTAGTCCAATAGAATGACCTTGGTTCCCATGCCCCAGCCAGGTGCTCTCTCCCATTACCATCAAAGGGAACACAGCAAAATGACTACAGCAGCTAAGCTAGGCGTGACTAGCAAGACAGAAGTGGCTGGGGCCCTCTGATACCAGCATCCACTGTACTACATTAGTTCTTCAAAACAGAATTCGAAGTAGCTAGGCATCCACTTCCAGTTCTGCCCATCCAGGGGTGGCGCTGGAACAACAATACAAGACTTGAGGGCCACAAAAACAGCTCTAGAGGTTGAATATGACCAATGGATCACATGGTTCCCACCTTCTGATAGGAAGAAACAAAGATCACATCCAGTTTTTGTAAGTCATTTCAAATTTGGGAAGTGTAAATCATAGTAACATTAAGTATTGCAATAAAATTTCTGTCAAGCAGATTCTTACACTTACATGATAAAAGTATGTTCTTTATATGCAGCTCATACGCTCTTGAACTGCAAATCAATAATAATTGCACAATGAAACCAAATTTTCATCCCAAAGTAATTTATCTCTCATGGAGGAATGGGAAAAGAAAGAGGAGAAATCAAAAAACAGAAACAAACAAACAAATCTCATTGTGATCTTCCTTCTTTCTATCCAAACTTGAACAGAGGTTTAAGTGGGATGTCAGAACTGATCATTGCAATCAAATACAGCCAACTTGGTCACCATTGAAATATATTTGTCAAATACAAGCCAACAGTAAATCATTGTTTTCTGTAGCCCCAAACCATACATTTTAATTATTATGTATTCTTATATCACACTCTTCTTCAGTACAGCTTATACAAAACTCCTCAGAGTCACTCACCCAAGCATTTCCTACTGATCTCATTTTTCTTCTTTTGGATGATTTCTCATCAAATACAAGTATGCTCCCAACAATTAAACATATAGCCTTATTTCCTCATAATGAATTTCATGGAATATGAACAAACCTATTGATGAGGTTTTGAAACAAAAATGTACATGGGACCCACTCATACAAGCTTCCCTAGCAAAGTGATACGTCAGTTCCGCAAGCATGTCAGATGTGTCTGTGTTGACATCCTACCTTGGCTCCATCCACACTGATAATACGATAGCTGTTTCTTGTGCTGTCATAGAAGTAGGAAACAGTTACAGCCTGCTTGCTTGCAGGAACCCAGTTCTTCTTGGTGGTGGGGTCAATTTGGAAGACATGCGCTCTGGTGGTGAAGATGGGCTGCTCTCTGGAATAGGGAGGGACAGGAGAAATGGAATGCATCATGAGTTTGTGAAAGATGGAAATGTTGCACAGTTCTGCCCTTGATCAAAGAATGTTGATCAAGTGAAGTCCAATGCTCGAAACACATTTAAGATGAGAACCCTAAAATTCCAGAGGAAGAAAGCAAAGACAGCCTGTCATTTCAGTCTGTTCTCTTGTACCTATTCTGGGCCATGTCAGCTGCTGCCTTAGCTCCTTCTAGCCAAAAGTCCTGGGAACTGCTCAAAATTGCTGCTACAGAGTGAGTTTTCTTTTTCAGTTTCATTGATTAACAGACCAAACATATTCGTTTAAGATGCCATCTTCTTTCTCTTGCCTACACCACTCTTCTAATTTTGAATACAGATATACTTCAGTTAACAAAGTTGATATGTTCCTGGACATTACTTCTTTAACAAGCAAACAAATAAATAAATATTTAAAAAATTGTTACCAGAGGCAGAAATAATACAAAAAGAGCAGGAATAGGTTCCTACACCACAAAAATGAGTAGTTCAGTATGTTTCAGTGAACTTTTCATTCAAAACTTATATTATGCACATGTGATATGAAACAACAAAATGAGGTAAGCCTTGTCTGAATTATATAAAAAAACACACACTTGAAGGTATCTTCCAAATTACATCCAGGGATTCTGGAGGCAGCTGCTGTTTACCCTGCCCATCACAGGTAGACTATAGCAGCACTGGCTAGAATACAATTCTGCTCTTTTTCAACTCAAACTTTATTTCATTGTTTACAGCAGACACTTTGCAGCAACTCCAAACCAAAAATCTGTATTTATCCAGCCCTTATTCACCATCTTCTTAATGCCAATGTTGCTTTAAAAGTTCCAGCTAGGCAGAGGACGAGGAGGAAAGGGGGCTAGGTAGAGATAAAAAGACTTTGTAAAGAAGAGTTTCTTTGTCAGAGGCTTTGTTAACTGAAGTATGCTCGTAATGTGCTTTTTCTTTCCATCTTGGCTATTACTATCCCAAGTAATCCTCCTCAGGAAAGTGATTTTCAGACTTCCAGTCTTTTGAGAACTCATCTGCAGAGGACCTCCTGCAAACATCTGTCACAAATATCTTGTCTAATACAAAGAGGTCTCTGAAATTATTAGAGCACAAAATTCATGCAGGTCAGCACTATTCTGATGCATGGACAGACTGATATCAATCTGTCTTCTCATAGAAGCCCAGAAGTTTCTCAAACACAGTCTGAAAGGCACTATCCTTACTCATCGAATATATACAGTACTCCCTGAGGATCCAAAGAATGACTTCAGGTTTATGAATCTGTATGGAGAATCAGAAAACACAGATAACAGAAGTCCAATATAAAAAAGGAAATTATACCTCTATCCAATGAGACATACACAAATGTGATGTGATGGCTCAAATGTTGACTAAGTTTGGAGAGGATTGGGTTCAGATCTCTACTCAAACATAGGAGTGACCACACCCAGCTTAACCTACCACAGAAATTGGTTGTTACAATAAAATGGGACCCTGTGCTCCTTGGAACAGTGGTGGGATAAATATGTCAAGTATTTATTATTAGAATGATGTACTTTCCATAGCCACATTCTTTTACCGCCTATATTCAGCCACTCTGTCAGATGATAACAATTCCAAAGTTTTGTAAAAGGCTACTGACACCAATAATGAAAATGCATCAGGCCTAGACTTTGGCCAAAGACATTATTGTCAGTTACCTGAAGAATTAATCTCGCATAGACACCATAAGTGAATCTTTACAACTGAGATACAGGAAAAAAACATTTTCATAAAACTTTATAAACATGTGTCTCTGTTCAAATGTGAAATATGGATATAAATATTCCACTGTTTCATCCTTGCATGCAAAGATGAATAATTTCTGCTGGTTTTCCCTGCTGTTGGGAGAATATATTTCTGTGCCATTACCAGAAAGTATTCATACATCCCAAAGTGTTTCAGGAAATTATTTGGCGCAGAAATTCATGCAGGGTTTTTTTTTTTGCATAAAAGTTGTATTTTGTGCAAATACAACTTTATGTTAACATTTTTAACTAATTTTTAAAACATTTTTATGGTAAAAAAAAGTTTCCAGTTAGTTATGTTTTTTTTAAATTTCAGTTTTTGTGCAAAGCTAGCAATCTTCCACCAAAAAACAAACACCAAAGGATGTCATATAGAGCAAGTCTGTTTTCTGTTTCTCCAGAGACTAGGACACAGAGCAATGGTTTCAAACTTCAGGAAAAAAGATTCCATCTTAAATATTAGGAAGAACTTCCTGATGGTAAGAGCAGTTCAAATTGCACAAAATCCCCATGAGTTTCTAGAAAGAGAGTGTATTTTTTTTCCTATACAAATTACTGCATAGTGTAATTTTCCAAAACACTTCAGGATGTGCAAATTATGGGACAAAAACTGCATAAAATTCTTACCATTGTATTATTCTTCTCAACCAGATTTCCCAGCTGGTGGGAAATCTGTTTTTCACTTTGGAAATGAGTAACTGAATATTTTTTCCATCTCTAATGATAAACTAATTCATATATAGCATTGACCATTGACAAGTATGCAGCATAAGAGAATTGTTATCACTTCATCCCAATCCCCTTCTGTGTTGTACTGAGTAATCTGTGATGCAAAGACACAAACACAGTTGACTATGACCCTGGATCATGGAATGAGATTGTCATGTACTGGATCGACAAAATTCACTCTGAGGTAGGGAGTAATTTATTTTTGTGAGATGAACAGGAGCAACATAGCACACTTTCACAGAAGTTGCTGAGACTAAAGCATCCATGCAGCTTACAACTTTCATAGGTCAGCATTCCAAATTAAACTACACAAAGCAGTGATTGAACAGGGCCATAAATCCATGCATCACACCCCATCGGTTCCCAGATCCGTGCCTACTACACACTTCCCCCCATCTCTGACCAGTCTGATCCAATCTCATATTTCCTGCCCTTTACCCTCAGACACTGGGTTCTCAATAACAATGAGCCTCTCCAACATACAGTTTCATTTAAACCCTTATCTGTTCTCCCCCCCTCATTGGATACATTGTCACAAAAAAGGTTTAGCAATAGATACTTTGTAACAGTTGCAGGAAAGCCAAGTACGTTGCACCGACCAATTAGCAATAGATACTTTGTAACTATTAAAGCCCAGCAGTGATACACAGTAACTACTTATGCAATGGTTGAATACATTTGCCCCAATACACCATACTCATTTCCCATGGGAGAGGCTTTTCTACCTGACAAACAAAAACCAAGTTTCCCCACGGCAATGCCCTCCTGATATACTGGGCTGCATCTCCCATTATCCTCTGTTACTATATCTACTGCAGTCCAACACACTAGAAGGGCCAGGCTTGAGGAAAGCCATGTCTGAAAGCCATGCGTCCCATTACTAAAATGCAATGGTTCTCCAGGCCAAAATCAAGAATCTACATAGAATTTATCTCCACCCATTATGTCACTGACTTACTAAACAAGAAACCTATGAGCCAAGAGATATTCTTCAAAGATATTCTTCAAATATCACTGGTGTTGTTGCATGCTTTCAAGTCATTTCCAACTTATGGTGACCCTAAGGTGAACCTATCACTGAGTATGTGATGTGCCCAAGGTCACCCAGAGAGTTTCCATGGCCTAGTGGAGAACTGAACCCTGGTCTCCAGAGCTGTAGTTCAACATTCAAACCATGGTACCACATTGGCTGTATCGCTGAATGCTTTGTCTTGTGTATTACTGTATTGTTGAATGCTTTGTCTTGTGTTCTATAGTATGTAGTATTATAGGAAAGAATTTTTTTTCCTGTTTTTCTCTCAGTATCTCTTACCTTTCTCAGGCTGAGGCTGATGAGAGTAACAATCCTAAATTATCTGCATGGCCTTAGGTCTAAGCCCCACCAATATACTTTTGCTGGATCCAGTTCTACTGCTTCTGTTGAAACTAGTGATAATTTCTTCCTGCAGCCTACTATGCAAAACAAAACAACCTCTCCCCCACTGATCTGAAGCATGGGGAAAGATATTTTTGGTGCCATCAAGGACAGCAAAAAGGGAAGGCTATGGAAATCCCAAGAATGCTGGCACTGAGTGCCAAAATACACTGTTGGATCTGGGTGAGAAAGATTGCTTTACATACACAGCTTGTGAAACTGATATACTGAACAGCATTTTGGGGGGGAAAAAGCAACATGTTACAATGCAAATCACAGTTTATTAGATTATAGCAAGAATGTAAAGCAAGCTATTTGCTGAAAAAGAACCCTTCCCTTGACATCACTTTATCCTTCCCTTTTGTACCTTCCTCAAAAAAACATGTGTTTTACATTTCTAAACATAAAAGCAACAATAGAAAAACAAATTTTAGATGTTTGACAAGATTTGGCCTTTTCACTTTATAATGTGGGTTTCCCCCCTTAAATGTATTAATTATTTGATTTATAGCTCACATTTCCATCAATAATCAAAGCTGCTCACAGCAAGATTAAAACAGGTGGAGATTTTTAAAACTGCACAAAAATACAACGTTAAAAATACAATTAAACAAATTATAATACAAAAGCACAATTGAATTAAGAACATTTAAAACTGCTTTGTTTAATGTAATATTGTTTATTATATTATACAGTGGATCCTTGGTATCCACTAGGGTTCAGTTCCAAGACCCCAGTGGATGCTGAAGTCCCATTATATACAGTTGTGTAGTAAAATGGCGCCCCTTATATAAAACGGCAAAGTCAAAGTTTCCTTTTGGGATTTTTTTTCCTCAAATATTTTCAAACCATGGTTGGTTGAATCTGTGGATACAAAATCCATGGATATGGACAGTTAAAAGTGTAACCTGCCCTGGGAAAGTTTGAGGGATGGAAGAGATATCTCAAAAATAAACAAATATACATATGTAAACCTGTCTGTCAACAGCATGCTAACGCAGAAGTATATTTTATTCAGTTCTTTCCCATTAACACTTTAAAAAATAGTCAAAATGAACGGAATGTTTATATGGAATGGAATGTTAAACTCAGATTCAACTGGGAAAATTGATGTTTGGAAGCGGGGAGGGTTTTTTTTTAATTGTTTTTTCATTAAAATTTTTAATAAAAATTAATTTAAAAAAATAGTCAAAATGTTCTATTGATTTTTATTATGCATTTATGTCCAGCCTTGCACAGTTGCCTCTGTTTTATTCAAACTTAATAATTAAGCTATATTCCCACCTAAAACACTGTCATTTACAACCACTCATTCCTTTAAATCTCGCAAAAGAGAAGATACCAGGCAAGAGAAAAAAATGTTTTTGGGGTATTAATTCATTGATGCAATTAATAATGAGCCTGAAGCATATCACGTATATTCCCTATGTATGCTTGGGAAAGGAGAAAGATTGAAAAAAATCAAATTTCAGCATAAAAACCCCCAAAAGCCTCTCCTCACATGTTTTCATTTGATCTAGTGCCTAAAGGCCAAACTGAAAGAGCTAATTATTATTTCAGCTACATGGAAATCTTTTTTTCCCCTTCTGTGGCCCCGAATTGAGCACAGAAGTGATGGCACAGCTAGAGTATGCTTTAGATGAAATCCTCCAACTAGCATTGCTCCATTGACAGAAAACTTCCAGAATGGAATGGAAATGAGGATAATCTCTTATGCTTCTCAGTGCCTCCCCTACACTTGCTCTAAGAAGGAGTAGGACCCTCTAGAGCAAGTTTGGGGAGAGCTCAGGGTGCTACAGAGGGGAGGAATAGACAGATAAGTTCTATTATGCAAAGAAGCTTGCTTGTGAGCAAGGCTGCATGGAATATTTTGCTTTTTCATGAGACCTGCCTCCCTAAAAATCACTTGAAGTAACTTTGACAATCTGAGTACATCAAACACCATTTATAAATTCCAAAAAGGTACTAAAATAAAGGGTTAAAACTGTCTAGTGCTCAACACTCTCCCCTTCTTTATTATTTCTGTGCTATTTGCACCTCTACAGAACTATAATGTATTGAACTAACATGGTAGTCCATCTCTGTTTCAACTGTGGTTGGCAGCAGTTCTCAAAAGAGCAATCTTTAAGAGCAGAACTTGAACTACTGCTCCAAGAATCCACCACCAGCCAACAGTCATAATGAAACTAGAAACAGCAGTCCAAAAAATAACATTTCAAAGCACTACTACAGTGGTTCCATTCATATCTGTGGGGGTAGGTCCAGAAAGTAGTGTTAGGGTATTTCTGTTCAGCCCCATAGCCATTAAGCTGTGGGGTGCCACAAGGCTCCATCTTGCCCCAATTCTGTTCAATTATCTGTATGAAGCCACTGGGGGAAGTCATAAGGGCTTTTCAGGGAAGGTGCCATCATATGTTGATGACATTCAATCTTCTTCTTACTGGAGTTAGCAGAGGCTGTGCAAGTGCTGAGTCAGTGACCGGATGCTGTAATGGGATGGATGAGGGCCAATAAACTAAAGCTCAAACTGTGTGGATTGGTGGCTCTCATGTCTGGGAAGTAGCTAAGGAATCCACCTTGGATGGGGTTGCACTCCTCCTGAAGAAGTAGGTACATGACTTGGGTGTACTGCTAGATCCATCTTTTTCACTGGAGGCCCAAGTGGACTCTATGACTCAGGTTGATTGGCAACAGCTTCAACTGGTACACCACCTATGGTTTTTCATGGACAGGGATTAGCCACAGTAGTCCACACGCTGGTAACTTCCCATTAGATGACTACAATGCTCTCTACATGGGGCTGCCCTTGGACAGACAACTCAGGGGTTACCAGTCCCACAAGTAAGTGAAAAATGGAGCAGCAAGACTGCTGGCTGAAGTATCAGATGCACACTATACAACACAAATCTTAAAGGAGCTGCACTGGCTGTCAATTCACTTCCAGTCACAATTCAAGATGCTGGTGATGACATTTAAAGCCCTAAATAGCATGGGATTTCAATACTTGAAGGAAGGCTTTTCCCTATGTATATGAGCCCCAGAACTGAGCTGTGCAGGAGGGGCCCTCCTCTGTGTTCCACCAGTGGGAGCAATATCAAGCAGGAGATCATGTGAGGAGGCCTACTCAGCTATGGTGTCCCAATTGTGGAATGTCCTCCTCTTGGAGGTCCAACTGGTGCCAACACTGGTTTCCTTCTGGTGCTGAGCCCAAACATTGCTTTTTATGAAAGTCTACAGATACTTTCAAAGTATACATGTACATGGTTTTAAACTGATGTAAGCTTTTCAAATTTTGAAACTTCAGATTGTGTTAAACTGTTTGAATTGATTTTTTTTATGTGTGCTGCCCTATGTATCACCTCCATAGGCACCTTGGTGCCTTCTGAATCTGCACCTGGATACAAGCTGCAAATAGCAATTTGTGATTGATTGTTATGAACAACAATTAGCAATGGATACATTGTAGTGCTACTGATCTCTGTTCCTTTTCATCTACTGCCTAAGCTAAACGTATTCTCCTTGTTAGTGTGACAAGAGCTGAGCCTCCTGATCACCTGGAAATAGGACTTACATTACAATTTGACTTTTAAGCCTGAATTCAATCTAAGCAGCTTTATATTGATTTGATTTTTCTTCAACTCTGTGTCAGCGTGCTCTGGATATCAAGCTCTATGAGGAACAGTTTAGGAATCTGGATATGTTTAGCCTGGAAAAGAAAAGATTGAAAGGTGATGTGATAACCATCTTAAATATCTGAAGGGAGGTCATATGGAAAGAATTGCTATTAGCAACTCCAGAAAGTAGGTTGTAAACCTATGGATCCAAACTGCAAGAAAAGGGATTCTACCTAAACATCAAGAATTTCCTGATCATAAGAATTGTTCAACAGTGGAACAGACTACCTCTGAGGTTGATGGATTCTCCTTCACTAGAGGTCTTTAAACAGAGGTTGGATGGACATCTTTCAAGAGTGCTTTAGTGCATACAGTGAGTTAGAATGGATGGCAGCAAATTTTGCAAATCACCTTAATACTGGCCAATACATGGAGCCGTCTTCCATTGGGTCAGATCTCTGGTCCTTCTAGCTCTATGAAGTCTACAACACTGAAGAACAGTAGTCTTCAGGCCAGATTTCATGTTGTCTTTTCCTACCCTACTTGAAGAGGTCAGAGAATAAGCCCAGGAGCATAACAAAGCATATGCTCTGCCACTGAGCTACAGTTTCACCCTTGCACATAGCAGAGAAAAAGAAGTTAGGATTATTCTAAAATTGAAACAAAAAATATCACACACACAAAACGAAGATATTCAATTCAAGTCACGACAGCCAAAAAAGACACAACTGAAAAGTGACAGCACTGAAATTAGTTTATCGCAACTCTCCATATATGCGTTTTTTTCTTGAGATTAGAACAAAAAGTTGAAGACTTGCACTTTGTTGTTGTTCCATCCCATTTAAATATTGATCCTAATAGGGAAAGACAGGTAGGCCAATTAAACCTTTTATACTGCCAGCTTCCAGGACTGTGAGCAATGTGAATTATGTCACTTATGGATTGACAAATGGAACAGACAGACCAATTGTATTTTAGTTTGTTTGGACAGCCGGTAAATCACAAAATCATGGGGTGATTATTTCCACTGTGTTTAAAATAACATGTAACACTTGCCGTCTTCAAAAAGAGTTCTAGAATCAAGAGAATGTGAAACACTCTAGTACTGATCAACAAACTGAGTATGGCACATTTTCTTCAGAATCCTAGATCAGTATTAATCCCGTTGCCTGAGGGGGAAACACTGCATTGATCCATCTGACTATGTGATGGGTCACTCCAGCAGCGTACAAACTGTTACAGCAAAGACAGAAGGTCTCAGAGCAAAGCTACACAGAAACTGCCTACTCATTTGGCTTGATGCTGCAAATCCACAACAAGACAGGCACCTAACAAGGGCTTGAAAGAACCCCACGATGACTGCAATTATGTGCCCATTATAAGCCAGGCTTCTCATCACACATGGTGAAGTACCATGGTATATGAAGCTATGAGGGTGTTGAGAGGATTAGCACATGCCTGGAAACACCGGAAGAAGGGAGAAAGCAGAGACAGAAAGTAAAGTCAGTCCTCCACATTTGTGGGTTTGACTTTGATTATTTGCAAGTTTCTTCCACCCCTGCCTCCCCACCTCAGGTGCTTCTTTTCTGGGGGAACCTTCTTTCTTGGCAGCTCTGTCCAGGCAATTCAGCCCTTTAAAAAAACCACCTCTGGTCTTCCTCCTTCTCCATCAGCAGCTGTCTAGCCAGCTAAGAACAGATTGCAGCCTGATTTCTCAGCACCACAAACCTTCTCCAAACATTCCTTGACACCCAAAGAAGGAGACGGGTGAGAGAGAAGAAGTATAGGGACACCATGCCAACCTACCCCCTTTTCCTCTCCTTTCCCTGAGTTTGGACCCTGGGTGTCTATTCTCCCCAATCACACCTCAGTTCCCTCCCGACAGACAGACACACACACACATTCTGATATTTGCAATTCTTCTACTTTTGCAGGGGTCTTGTGCCCCTGACTCTAGTGAATGTGGAGGGTTGACTGTAGTTTTAAAAAGGGAAAGAGACAATGGGAAAAGGATCAAGCCCCTTCTTCTGATCTCCCTTTCTTAAAATGGAACTGGTTTTGATTTTTAAAAATTTGTAAGAGCTTGTCAGCATACTTTCGCACTTACCATGTATGTTGTTTGCTTTTAAGGCTGGGGTTGGGATAATGGAACATCCACACTCGTAGTACAAACATTCACTCTATGGTCATATCTGCTCAAGCAAGTTTAGCACTTTTAAAAAATGAACCTGCAAAACCTGCTTGACTAGAGAGTATAGTAGAGTGAGAGAAATGTGCACACCACACATTGCTGAATCTGGTGAACTTTCCAGCAAGAACAAGCTCTTTCCTTTTAACATCACCTTCATTTATTTATTTAACATAACAGAGAGAAGGGAAGCCTTGAAAAGAAATTTTTTTAAAAAAAGTTAAAAAGGAATACATCCCCACTCCCAAAGGCATGTTATTATTTCTTTTGGAAATTCATAATATAGTGGCTTTGTTCACACATAACAGGAAGTTATGTGTTATGCCTGAGCCCAGAAGTCAATAATGTAAACCAGGGTTTCTATTTAGTTTGTTTGCAAGCAATGGACCAGAATCCTAGGTTTGGATACAATGCAAAGTTAAGCCATTTCTGGTTTATTCACTGCTCACACAGTTGGGAAAAGCAAACACACCATATATACTAGTGTACAATTTGTTTACAGTAAGCCAGGAATTCTGACTTCTTATGCAAAAAATGTAGCCACTGTCTTGTAAATAAATCTCAAGCTTTCTAAAATGTTATGTTTGCCCGAAGTGGGGGAAGGGTATTTTTGTTTTACTCCTTCTTGTTCTATGCCACTTAAGGGCTCAGAAGCAAGATCTTGGATTTGGGATTTTACCCTCAGGACAAGGGCCATTTCCACACGTGGTGGTGGAAACGCCCTGTGCCGGTACTTACTGGACTTTCTGGCTCGACGCTGTAGTCCAGGCTGCTCCAGAGCAGTGTGTGGCCGCCGCTCCACACTGCTCCGGGGACGAAAATGGTGGCTTCCGGTTGGTGGAGGCTCTCCACTAACCGCTGAAGCTTGCCAGCCTAAAGTCTGCCCCTGGCAGATCTGCAGGCTTGCACTGGTGCGAGCCTGCAAATCTGCACCGGAGTGCTGGAACGGAGTGGCGAGCTCCGTGCTTTTGAAAGACCTGTTTAAACAGGTCTTTAAAAAGCACGCTGCGCAACCACTTCTGGACATTCCGGAGCGGACTGAGGTGCAGAACTACAAAAAGTAGCCCGACCCAGTCCACTCTACAGTGCAGATGTCCTCTTTGGAGGATGCTCTGCACCGTTTTTTTTAGCCTGTGTGGAAATGGCCAAGGTGAGAAGCCACTGCAAAGACAGAAGGAACTGTTTCATTATCAAATTACCTTATTCCCCCAACCAATTCTCAGTTCTGGTGTATAATGTATTGAAAACCCCATATGGCCTCATTTTAACCCCATGCACCAGGATTTTGAATATTATTTATTTATTTAGAGTACTTATATCTCACTCTTCAGCCAAAAATCCACTCATATTGCAAAGCCATTTCCCCTTTCACTGCAGAGCAATTCTAAATTTTTAAAGATCTGATCTAAAATCTTTAAAAATGAAGAAGGAGGTAGAACATCCAGCAGAACAAACACTTTCCTTGTTTGATTTAAGCATGATGAAGCATTCCTTCTGCACGAGTGCTGTAGACACCCTTGACCAGATTTGCTGTCATAATCAGAGTATGAAATGTGCATGCAAATCTTGGCTATGAAAAGAGAGCCCGCACCACTCTTGCTCTGCTTATTAGGGAAATGGAACACACACTTTGCATGAAGAAAGTTGCAAGTTCCCCTGCATCTCCAGCTTTGGCTGAGCAAGAGTCCTGTGTGAAATCCTGGACAGCGTCTCAATGTAGGCAATAGCGAGGTTGACACATCCAGAGTTAAGGAGACAGGGATGAATGAAATCCCAAGGACTGGAGCCTGGACCACAGAAAAACAACTCATTCATCACAAAACAAATGTTGGTCTTGCAGCAGACCAGAAAGTGGCTAAAATGTCTGCTACTAAATTTACAGGTTGGGGAGCTGATCAAGCATCTTGCTTCCTCCACTCGCTCCCTGACTCATACCGCCCAACTATCCAACTTAGGCAGGGACAGTCCCAATTAATCATTTGCCATCCTACTTTTTCAGCTGCTTTTAAAATGTCTGTCTCCTCCTCCCACTGTCCCCCTTTGTTTCCAGTTTATTTCAAATGTTACAAATTTACTTTGAAGTGTTAAAATAGTTTGTATTCAGTTAATTCAGCCAGGAATAAAGGAGAAGAGAGGGTAGAATCTTGCCCTTCCTGGTTAGCTCAGGCAAAAGCAAACTGCTGCCTACCCTTCCTACTTCTTCCCCCCATCTTGACCACACACTATTGTTGCCAGGCCACATGGGTCCCACTTTTATCTGTGAAAACTTGGAGGGTATGCTGACTTGGTATAAATCTATATCCTGTACACCTATGACAGATGGAATGCTATGATCTGGCTAAAGTAAACCATGCAAGAGATAAGAAATTCAAGTGGAAGGAACAAGAAGGGATGCACAAATCCATTCTGCTTCAGTTCAACTTGGATGTTACCATTTCTGATCATCTGTCAATTTGACACAAGTCTATATTCACAAGAAAAAAGCAGCAATACATGCACTTTCATTGCAGGCATATACAGCTTGTCTGCTTCAATGAATTTCTATATGTGCTCTTTTTCTCCAGTTAAACAACACAGGGGGGTCAAAAGAGGCAAGAGCAACAACACAGCAAGCTCTTTACAGATGCCAAAATTCCATGTTCCACTCTGTATCTATGCTGCAATAATGGCCATGCCAGAGCATATGCATGGTAGAGCATTGCAAGAGCACTGCAATAGAATATTTGTAATTCACAGGAGGTGCCTCTTTCAGTCCTTGACAGAGCCAATACTTAATATAAAACCACTTAATACAAATTCCCCTTCACACAGTAGGGCACCAGCCATTGCTAAGATGCAACACAGCAATGGAAAAAGCATTAGGAGGAGCAGAGATGAAAAGTCTACATTACTGGAAAATTCTGACATGAACATTTTCTGTTTAAAGCTGTTTGTTAAAAGGATGTGCCTTCTATTCTTCTGTTACACCCCAGAGTAACCCTAAGAGAGGGCCCCTAAAATTGGCATGACTTCCCCCATATTGGATATTGGCTAGCAAAGGTCAGTTGCAAGTAAAATTGGTTTTGAATTAAATTCTCAATACCAACAACGCCTTTGCTGCTGTATGGGAACGTAGACAGCGTCCTTTAGGCTAAAAGACAACAACCTATTGTTCCCAGTCACGTATCTCTAGGCAGCCACAACAGACTCTCTCTTTGATTAATAAAAAGGTTGCCTCAGCCCCAAGCCATGCTGATGAGCTTTGCGAGGATAGACAATCAAAGTCTATCAGTTTGGAATGATAATCCTATCATGTACCTGGACTTTCCCGGGAGAAACAATACTGAGGAGAGGTCATGATATTTGCCTAACATTATATTCTGCAATCATTGCCCATTAACGCCACTTTGCTAGCCTATACACAGCCTGAGGACAGAAATTGGCTATAAAAATCCTCACTTTGAGCCTCTTCAGAGAGCCTCCCAGACCGGACAAGGGCCCGTTTCGCTGCTACCGAGGTGTCCCACTCAGACGCTGCTGAGAGCTAAACGTGACTTGCGTTTCCGACTCGCCGTGAAACCCCGCTGCTTCCAGCCTTCCAGCCCCGGGATCCAGCCTCCCCTTGGTGCTTTACACCAAGCCTTTGCTAATCTTCTCCTTTCCAGGACGCCTAGACTAAGGTCTGTATGCCCTCTCTCCCAACTGTCTCTTGTTTCCAACTTCATTCCTGTAGTCCTTGTGTGATTGTAGGATTATTTGTTAATGTGTGTTGCGACCTTCTCTGTTAGTTTTAATAAATTTACTTTAGACTGGTCCTCTGACTCTCACGTGGTTCTGACCCCATAGACATAGGGTTAAAGATCCCTTGCCCTGACCTCTCGCAAGCTTTGAGTGTCTCTGTTAATTCCCTTGATTTGAAGTCTGTTTGGGTGTCCTTGAGATACCCCCAATTTTCAGGGTAACACTCCCACCCCACCGCCTTCCCTACAGAACTACAAAATACAGTGGTTTTCTCCTTCCAGTTCTCTTTCTGTTTAACAATAAGGCGAATGCTATTTTATATTTAAGTTGGAATGTTAATTATAGGACATGCCAGTGGGGATGGGGTATCATACAGCCAAGATTTTCATCAAGCATTGGGTCATAAAACCCTATTAAAAAGTCATAAATGTAAAAACATTTAAAAAGAGAATGCTCAGGATTGACAGAGCTGGTTATTTTACTGTCCCTAGTCCACTGCTAGAAGTTGGGCCACAGAAGTGGTTAAAAGAATATGGTGTGAATATGGAAAAGCAATTGTAGAGATCTTTTCTTATTCATAAGGTCACTGAATGAATTTTTCGGGGAATGCGCTTTTTTAATTTTTTTTTTATTAAAAACAAAGGAAACAATATAATGCAAATAAACATATTATTCCAAGAATGTGCCCAGCATAATAATAATTATGACTTATTATCTTTTTAAATAAAAAATATAAAAATAAAACTAATAAGCTAACTGAGCTACTATGTAATATAAGATTACAACGTATAAAATTATTACAAAATTATTATATTTGTGACAGTAATTTTTGCTCTATATTCCTACTTGACAACCCATTTTCTCACCTGACTTCTTCCCACAAGGTTTTGAGTGCTTTCCTACATATTACTTATCTTTGAAAATTTTTTTATATTGCATGTATTTTTGTTATTGCTTGGTCTTCGTTTTTAGTGTAAAGTTTCCACCACAGAACTTCTTTTAACATTGTCTGGCAGAGTGGATTTGATGATTTAAATCACTATTCAGAAGTCAGAAATCACTATTTAAATCACTATTCAGAAAGACTCAAATTAATCACGTGATTCCGCCCACTCCCACCAAAAAAGGGCACTCTTCCTTGCTATAAAGCTTAATCCATATTTTACACAATTCAGAGTTACTGAAGACTTATTCTTGCTGGTATAATCTTAATATTTAGCACCAGATGAAGGCTTCATTTTTAGAACAACTTTTCAGATCAGTTTCACATTTATATAAAAAATATCTGGTTATACTATTAGAAATACATCATAGATAGATAATTATGAAATTATTGCGAGGTGAATTATCTCTAGTTTAATAGGTTAACCATTCATATTTGGACAATTTTTCTGATGTACTTTATTGGAAGGAGAAAAATAACCATCAGCTTAATAACAATTTAAATAGTTTAATTTAATTAAAATAGCAACATTATAGCTTATGTATTCTTGAGTTTGCTTAAACATCCATGTTTGTTAACTGTAAAATATATATTAAGCTTATAGTGAGGAAGAGTGCCCTTTGGGAGGGAGAATCACATGATTAAATTGTGTCTTTCTGAATAGTGATTTAAATTGTGATTTAAATCATATCCACCTTGAAAAAAATCATTGATTTTTATCCACCCTGTTGTCTACTTAGGTTTATATTATCAGTATATATATCTTAATTATTGTATATATTAGTTTTAAAACATGCTACACTCATGTTCAATCATTACCTGTCCAGACTATTCACAACATCAACTTTCTGTATCTTGTACAGATACATATATGCAAATGTAGGCCCCTTTGGATATTTCATAAACAATATATTTTCAGATGGATGTACATTTCTAAAAAGATATTTTCTCTTTTACAGTTTCTTCTATGTTCCTTACTATTTAGCTCTAATCATTCCTATAATTCTCATTTTACCCCAATGTGATTATCAAAGAGGCAATAACATGTTCCATTCATTTTTAATTTTTTTTGTCTTGTCCTGTATTTTTCTTTTCTACTTTTTATTAAAATATATATGCATATAAAATGCATTCAGTAAAATTTTTGTAGCTCATTGAAATATCCTATGGTTCTTCTTCCAATCCTTACTAGAACTGAATATTCTTGACATTATTAATTTCTAACCATACTACACACATATTCAATTAATTGTTTGTTTCTGAAAATTTTAGTCTATCTAATGTTTTAGTTTTAGTCTTTTCCACCGTTTTTACTTCATTTGTCAAATCTAAGTACACTTTTCAATTTGACAAATTGAAAATAAATTATTTTTCCCTCCTTCATTTTTATGAAGTTTGAATCTTTATGAGTTTGTTACCCCGTTTCCTTAAGTCAACCTTACCAAACAGAACTGTTTATTAGCTAATTTTGCATTTTCTACTTTTGGAGGAGCTGTTTCAAAGAGTCCCATTCTCTCTCAATATCTTCGTCTGTTCGACTTTTGAGTCTCTGAGTTACTATATCCACATTTTTTATTTCTAACAGAGCAGTTAGCCACTGGTCTACGTTGGGGGTCTCTTCATTCTTCCAAATTTTGGCATATTCAATTCTTGCTGTTGTTATCATATAAAGTAAGATCCTCCAATATTTTTTTGTTGGGTCAATCGTGTGTAGCATATTCAGTAAATATATTTCGGGTATTTTCTTAAATTCAATTTGTAAGATTATGCTTATTTTTTTGTGTATTTCATCCCAGTATTTTTTAGCCTTGTTACAAGTCCACCATAAATAGTGCATTGTTCCAACTTCCCTTTGACATTTCCGGCAGATTCCTGTACCTGTATTATATATTTTTTTCAGTTTATTTGGGGTCATGTACCATCTGTGGAAGATCTTGAAGTAGTTTTCCTTTAAGTTCTGGGCTGCCGTGAATTTCTGTGTAGATTTCCAACTTTGTTCCCAATGTTCTAGTTGTATTGGATGTACTATATTTTGAGCCCAGGTAATCATAGTTTCTTTAATTGTTTCATCTTCTCTCTCTTGCTTCAGAATTTCTTTATATATTTTGGGCAATAAATGAGGTGGGTTTTCAAACATAAGTTTTATCAAGCCAGTCTTTTCTGTGATGTCAAAACCTTGTAATTTTAAATTTACACAAAATCCTTCCACTAGTTGTTGATATGGGAATCAATTTAACACAATTCCTTCTTCTTGTAACTTTTCTCTAGTTTTGTTTCTAAGTGATCTTGGTGATGATTTATCAATTATGTCTTCGTATCTTAACCACTCCACAATACCTCTCCATCTTCCATAAAAGGCTTCCTGAGGGGAAATCCACATAGGTATTTGTCTAATGGTCTTCTTTTTATAGTTATTCCAAATTTTTAACAATGATTTTCTGATATGATAGGAAAAGTCTTTATCCACTTTAGTTTTATCATAGCATATATAGGCGTGCCAGCCCATTCTCAAATCTGAACCTTCCAATGTTAATGTTCGTTCATTTTGTAGGGTTATCCAGTCTTTAATCCATGTCATTGCTGCAGCCTTGCAATATATATAAAGATCTGGTACTCCGGCTCTGCCTCTGATGTTTAAATCTGTAAATTCTTCCATCTAGTCCATCATTTGTGACCTTCCCAAATAAATTTAGATAAGTCTTTTTGCCATTGCGAAAACGGTTTCTTGTTAATGATAACAGGCAGATTTTGGAACAAAAAGGCCATCTTTGGTAACACATTCATTTTTATTGCTGCCAGTCTGCCCATGAAAGAGAATCGTAGTTTAGTCCAAGTCTCTAAATCCTTCTTAATCTCCTTCCATTTCTTTTCGTAATTGTTATAAAATAGTTCATTATTTTGCCTGCAAATCCAAATGCCCAGATATTTAGTTTTCTTGATTATACTGAAGCCTGATATTTCAGTTAAGGCCTTTTCTTCTTGTTCGCTTATATTTTTTGTTAGGATTGCGGTCTTATCTTTGTTGACTTTAAAGCCAGAGAGTTCACCAAATTCACTCACAGTTTGTATAAGATGTTTCAAGCTACTTAATGGATCATCTAGGAACAAGACAAGATCTTCAGCAAATGCTTTTAGTTTAAATTGGTATTTTTTCATCTGTATTCCCTTGATTGCTTGATCTTGATGTATAATGTTGTTTAGGATTTCCATCGTATTATTTATAAGGGTGATAAGGGACAGCCTTGTCTTGCTCCTTTTTTTACGGTTATTGGTCTTGTTTTTTCACCATTTATCAGTAGCTGCGTCTCTTGTCGATTGTAAATCGCATCAATCCAAGACATGAATTTAGGTCCTGCTTCAACACTGCTTTTAGGAAAGACCAATGAAGCATATCGAAGGCCTTCTCTGCATCAATAAATATAACGGCAAGCTTTCTTTATGTTTTTCATAATGTTCTATAATATTTAAAACAGTTCTTATATTTTCTTTTAATGTTCTTTTCGGTGAGAAACCGCTTTGGTCTTCATGGATTACTTCTTGTAAGACTGATCTTAGCCTATCCGCCATTATAGCAGTAAATATTTTATAATCTATGTTCAATAAAGAAATTGGATGATAATTCTTCATGTCTGTTGTATCTTTCCTTTCATTCAGAATCAATGTTACGTTGGCTTTATTCCAAGTATGTGGTATACCTGTATTTATAATGTCATTTATTGTCTTTTGGAGAGGAAGAGAGAGTTCATGGTCAAATGTTTTGTAATACCGAGCTGTAAATCCGTCTGGGCCCGGAGCTTTATCCAACTTCAATTTCCTTATTGCTTCAGAGATTTCTACCATAGATATTGATCTATTCAAAATGGTTCTTTGTTCTTCAGAAAGTTTAAATGTGTTACATTTTTCCAAATAGGAATTGATCTTTCGTTCATCATAAGGATTTGAAGCTGCATCTAAAAGCTTCTCGTAATACTCAAAGAATACTTGCTTGATCTCTTCCTGTTTTGTCAGCCTATTGTTGCTTTTTTAAATCTCTGTAATTGTATTATTCGCTCTTCTCTTCTGCAATTTACTTGCTAACAACTTAAGACGGTTTGCTTGCTTGTTCAAAAAGTCTATATTTGGTTTGTCTAATTTGGTATTCAAATTCTTTCAAATTTAGTTCATTTAATTGTGTTTGTAGATTTTTCAACTCTTTGATGATAGTGTTGTTCGCGGGGTCTTTCCTCAATTGTCTATCTAGTTCTTTCATCCAGTCTATGATCTTTTGCTCTTCTTCTCTCCTTTTTTTTCTTATTTCGGAAGATCATTTAATAAAGTAGCCTCGCACAAATCGATTTCATTGGAACATCGGGTGTTGTATTTTCTCTAAAGTAGTTGGTAATTACCTTTTTTGCTTTTTGAATATATTCCTTCTCCTGAAATATCTCATCATTCAATCTCCAAGATCTTTCTTTGACTCTAATTTTCAGTTCTATTGGATGAGATTATGATCAGAACATAATTTTGGTAGAATATCCATCTTGTTTGTTTTAGTAAGCAAATCTTTTAAAGTTAAAATTAAGTTGATTCTTGACATTGTTTTATGTAGATCAGAAAAGAAGGTATATCCTTGAGATTGGCCATTCTTGTATCTCCATATGTCGAATAGGTTAAGATCATCCATCACCTTATGAAGCTCTTAGGCAGTTTACCATTATTTCTCAATGTTTTCCTTTGTGAAGATCTGTCAATACATGGATTAATTACTCCGTTCATGTCCCCTACCATGACAATATTATGCTGATTAGTCTCATGTATATATTTTAAAATCTCGTCATGTAGTTTAAGAAAGAAATCGCCTTTAGCGCCATTTGGTGCATATATACCTACAATTAATAGTTTGCTTTGTGTGGTGTTTGCTTTGTGTGGTGTTTACTTCAACTCCAAGATATTGATCTTTATTGTCTTTAAAGATTTCTTGTGCCATGTATTTTTTATTTACATATATCAAAACTCCTCTTTTCTTTTTCTCAAAGGTTGAAGCAAAACATTTACCTAATTTGGGGTTTCGCCCATATTTTAGGTCTTGAGTCCTAAGGCGCACTTCTTGAAGGCAGATAATATCCAATTTTTGTTTCTCTAGAAAATGGAATATTTGTCTTCTTTTAAATTCAGAATTCAGGCCTTTAATATTCCAGGATTGTATTTTGATTGCCATCTTTGTTCAAGTTTTATTTTGGTTTAAAATATACAGTCTTCAGATTTCTTCTTCATCTAGTCGCCCTTCTTCTTCTGCAGATCCATGATTGTCTGATCCGCTTCCTCCAGTCAATTCTTCTTCTAATCTACTCTCCATTTCTCTTTGATTTTGATCCTGTTCTTGATTCGCCGTGTCTTTGTTTTGAGGCCTCCTTATTTTTCTGGATCTCCTTTTCGTACTCAGTTGTTTTTGAACGTCTTTCTTCATTCTCTCCAAAATTTCTTTTGCTTTATGGATTGAATTAATTTTGTATCTTTGTTGTTTATATGAAAATGACAGACCTTCGAATTTTTCCCATTTATAGCTGATTTGATTTCTTGCAAGAAAGTTAACCAGAGGTTTATATTCTTGACATTTTTAAAGTATCTGATATGGTATATCTTTGAATATCTTTACTTCTTTTTCGTCAATCAGCACTTTTTTCTCATAATTGGTTTTGAATATTTTTTCTTTAATCATTGTTCTCGTAAAAGAAATAACTGTACCTCGGGGCAGATTACGTTCTCTTGCTGTTTTAGAAGAAACTCTGAAAATCCTGTCGATTGTAGCTTCAAGTCTTTCTTCCGATATCTCCATGTACTCTGCTAGTGGAGGTATCAGTTTCTCATAAAGATTCTCTGAAGAGTTCTCTGGAATTCCTCTCAATTTCAACCAGTGGTCATGGTAGCGAAGTTCTTGCACAGATAGCTGTATTTCTTCTTCTTATTGTTACCCTTGAATCACGGTAATTGATTCTTCTACTTGATGAACTTGTTTATTAATTTAGTTTCATTTTTTAATTTAGTTACGTCTTTTGTTATGGTGTTCATTTCCCCCCCCAACTTATCCAGTTCTTGTTTCATATCTGTCCGCATTTCGAATCTGGTCTCTTTTAATTCATGTCTGATTTCATCTCTAAAGTTTTTGAATTCATCCATCATCTGTAGCATCAAATCATGGGATTTATGAATGGTGTCTACCGATGGTCTTCTAGCTGCATGAGTGGAAAGTGTAGCTGATGAGCTAGCAGCAGCTGCTCCATTAGCTGCTGCTGTTCCTTTTCTAGTACAAGGATCCATTCTTCTCTGTTTCTTTTTCTCAGCTATCTTCTGTTATAGAGTGTCCTGTATTTGACCCTTTTACCCTGATTTCAATCTAAGATTTTAACTTTACAATGTTATAGTTATACAATAATATAATATATTACAATATATTAAATTCTTGAAATATTTAAATCTTTTGTCCTTCAAATAAAAAAAGAATGGGAGAGGAAAAGAGAGAGATCTGTAAGTAAATTATTTGTCCAGAAGATGGCAGTGTTTTATCTCAATTCCCTTCTCTTTCCCTCCCCCTCCTTAAGCACTTTACTGTACTTTCTTTCAAGGTCGTTTCTAACAGTTATCCTATTCAAGGATACACAAAGCCATTGGTTCTATTAAGATCTATATAAACATTCACTTATAGTATAATTGAAAGCCCTATTGTGTCCTTGCTTCAGTCAGCCCTTTTCCTTCTCTAATATTTCACAATCTAATATTTCACAACCTTCTCTGGAGCTATCTCACTATTCTCTTAAAAAAGTTCTATTCATTCAGATTTGTAAATATGGTAGAGTACTTAAATACTAAAAATTATATACTGTTGCTACTTTATGTATAGATACAATAATCACTATTTTAACTTAATTTTCCACTTATCAATATTTATAATTGATAGACACACTTTATGAAATTAACTATAAATAAGTTGTATTATTATTTCCACCTATGTAATTATATTATTTGGTAGACTAGCCTGTTGCGTCCAGAAGTCCAACGAACCTCTCACACTGATCTGTTAAATCAAGAGAGAGTGTCTGAGTCCTTGAGCTAATGATTCTTTGATAAAGATAGCTCCAGTCTGTGTCGACAAGAGAGAGGGAGGAAGAGGGAAAGAGGACCTTATTTTGCTTCCCGCTGGCTTGAAATGTCAGCAGGCTCAGAATTAATTTAAAAAAAGAGAAAAAAGGAAAAGAAGAGTCTGAATTGTCTTATTTCAAGTTCCTGTATAAAAGTTAAGGTAATCCAAGAGTGTAATTGAGGTTTTTCAGTTCCTAGTTCAAGAATTAAATACTAGTTAAAAAAAAAAAACAGTTTGGGGGGAAAAAATTCAAAGGTCTACAGTCCAAGATTCCAGCTCAATCTGTACTCGATAAAATCCACAGTTCACGAAAGGCAAAAAAGAGAGAGAGAGAGAGAGAGAGAGAAGAAAAATTTATAAAATTTATATACCATCTTCTCTTACTCCAAGTCAAGTCCCAAAAGGAAGAAATCCAAAATCCAGTAAAGCTTCGCAAAGTCAGCTAATCTTTTCTTGGAAAGAGTCCCGTATTGCGTCTTTCTCCTGTTGGTTCTCGTATCTGCTAGTCTCCGTCGTTCTAAAACTGCTAGCTTATTCAAACGTCCTCAGCTGTTTTGCTTTTAACTTTTAATTTCAAAAAGTCAAAGAAACAAAAAATTACCTTTCTATGAGTAGTCCAGTTATTCATAGGGATTTTCCCTTCAACAGTCTGGAAAAGAAACAGTCCGTATTGAAAGAATTTCTGTATAGTAACAATGTCGCGTCACTGGACCTCATGCCTCGCGATGCAAGGAAAATTAATTACGTTTCTTTATTAGACCAGGTAACTTACAGTATTTTGTCAGATCTTGCCAACTGTTTCAGAATCCAAGAAGCTGAAGTTTCTATTGCTGTTGGTTCTAGCTTGGTTATTTTTGAAGCAAGCCTATCGAAGTTTCAATTTAATAGTCGGTGGCGGCGCTTGTGCCAATCTAGCGGTGACATCGATGTGGCTGTGGATGGTTCTTTGGTCCCTTCGATCCCATCTGTCCTTTCAAATATTGAAGGAGCTGGGAGCCGGAATCCGGACCCCCTCTGAATGCCCTTTACTGGGAGGGTTTATGGCCGGACCAGGATGGACAAATTACTGGCTAGTCCACATTGGGTGGCAACGCAGACCAGAGCAATTACTCTGTGTTGCCTTTCATGCCAGCCATGCGACCGGAAGTCCCATTTTTTTGTCTTGTCCTGTATTGAGTTTGACACTTTATCTAATTCTGCCATTTCATACAGGTTTAATAGGCAATCTTCTAGTGTCGGGGCTATTTCCACATTTGGGTGTATATTAATCTAGCTGCTGAATAAAATATTTTGTGGTTTATTTAGCTGCTTCAGGCCATCAACCATACTAAGTAGATACCGTTCTGGAGATAGCGGGAAATTCAAATTAAACATGTCTGAAATTTTATCATGTATACAGCTCCAAAATTTCTTAGCATGTTTACAGTGCTACCATACATGAGAAAAGGTTCCTTTTTGTTCACATTTCCAACATGCTGTATTGGTCTTTCCAGTTATCTTTGGAAGTTGGTTTTATCAATTTTAGTGTCTGGTTCCATGTTTTTCCCTACTGTTCCACTGTTATAGGATGGCTGATGGTAATGTGCAATCTTCTTTTTTTTTCTCTTTTTCTTTTTATTGCAATGTGCAATCTTCTAAGGTACAGGTCTTCCTTCCTTCCCTCCCAAATCTGACAAACTCCAGATGCCCTGGACTGCAACTCCCATCAGCCAGCATATCCAATGGGAGGGATGTTGGGAGTTGCAGTCCAAAAACTCCCATCCCTGCTTCATGATCTTCTGTTAAAGCCATCAAAAGTGGAAGAGTTGGGAAAATCTATTTGTTTCAGTACAAGGCTGATTATGGTAAAAGACAGGAAAAAGGGCACATAAATAAAAACTAGAAATATGCAAAGATGACTATAAGACTCAAAACCAGACAAACTGCAAAAATACTTGGTATTCCAGACTTCCTGAGTCAAAGTCTCAGGAGATCTTAAATGAAATCCAGTGTATGAAGCACAGGCTTAATCAAGCCTAGCGACCATTCCAATACACTTACCCAAAATAATTAAAACAAAAACCCAATTCTTAGCTCTGCAAGTGGGTCAACCAGAACCAGAAAACACTCCATCCAAATCCTTCCTAGGGCATCCCTGTTCCCTCCCTCTTCATCACTATGGTAAAGGAATAAAAATTTGAATGGATCCAAAATGCAAGTTTCCACAGTGGATTCACAGTCTGATTAATATATGTAAAAGAAACCCTGGGTTGCAGAAACTGCAATGACGAAAGGCAAATAAACAGTCCTTCGTGCATGCAAGATGTGTTAGCAGAAGGGTGGGGGAGTGGTTCCTTCAAATTATACACCAATTTACACTTGGTGTATAATTTATAGTTACAATTTTAAGAGAAAGTCACCTTCTTGGAATATCAGAAGGGGAATTTAATCCACCTGCCAAAGGGAAATGTCATATAGCAGCTCTGCTTATCATCCTGCCACTTTCAATTGGCACAAAACCCCTCCACTTTAGCTAAACTCTTTGCTAAGCACAGTAGCTAGGCTGTTTCTTCTCATGACTAAATTGGCAATGCTGAAAACTTTCACCGAGCGGAGTTGAAAACATAACAAAGTTCAAAATGTATCAAGTTCAAAAGACAATAATGTGAGGTAAAAGCATGAGGTTGCTTGGCTTGATGGTAAAGCACATTCTTGTTTCAAACAAGCTATTTGTCAGGTTCAGGCAGAACACTCAACTATGGTTAATGAAAAACAGAAGCAAGAGCTTCTGGACATGGCCAAGCCAGAGGAGAAAGAGAGAGGGAAGAACATGAGCCAGAAATTTGTTGCAACTCATTCTTGTCATGATGTGTGAACCAGAGAAAAACATTTAACAAATAGAAAGACAAGAGAAGAAAAGGTAGTTTGGAATAGGTGCAAATATGATTTGCAAGCTAAGTAAAGAGTGTACCTTAATTTCTGTTCATTACACTTTTAATGAGTGTTTTTCAGTCTGTTCTTGTGCAAGTTTCTTCTTGTCAGGCTCATAAACAGACACTTGCCTAGTCACCTCTGGTGAATGACAACAGCCACTGGCAGTTTTTGCAAATCAGGAACAGTGATGGTTCGTCTCCATCCTCTGTTTCTCAAGCCAGCGTTGTTTGAAAAATAGCTAATACAGATGTTGGTGGGCAGATAGATGTGAGCTAGTAACTTTTCTTTACAAATGTTCAGATCAGTACAACACAGATTGCTTTGCCCTACTCCCACTATTTTTAAATAAGACATTTCCCACCAATCCCTTACAGTCTTCTTCCCACCTACACAGTATTGCTTTCTGTTTCTTCTCTGAGTCATACATGCACTGAAGTGATCCAGCAATGTATCTTATATAAACCTCTAAAATCAGATTCTCAAGAACAATAACTTCTCTTCTAATACCAAGCATGAAGAATTTTGGCAAATCCAAGGGGACCTCAACAATGTGTGTACCCTCAATTAAGTTAACCATTTGTATTAACTTAAGATTTGCTTTATATATTGCTCTTGAATTTCCATTTTCTTTTAGTTCTGTGAAGACCTGTGATTGATATGAATAAGTAGAAGTGCTTAGATCTGTAGCTAGGTATAACACACTGAAATTTCACACTAAGAAGAAGCTATCGGAACACTTCACAGCTCACAGTAGTAACAAACAATAATGCATTGCAAATACATAGGGATTTAGAGTGCTGAAAAACAGTATAAACCAAAGGTACAAAGACAAGGTATTTTCCTTGCAGGCCCCATATCTTTGGAACTGTTGAGAAGAACATATGAGCTCCTTATCTGCGATCGTCAAACATCTCTTTTAATCATTTTTGTTCTACTTAGTTCTTTACTCAGTTCTGGTTTTTATACTTGTACATTGTTTTAGCTTCACCCTTCCCTACCTGGTACCCTCCAGATGTGTTGGACTATAATGCCCACCACTGTCACTACATGGCCATAATTGAAGTATAATGCCCATTGTCACTGCATGACCATGGGAACTGTAATCCAGCACATCTGGCAGGCATCAGACTGGAGAAGATGTTTTCATTGCTAATTTTATTTTTCACTTTTACTGGAATCATTTTTTACTACACTATCTTCTTTGCATACTTGAAAACATCGATGAAAATGCAGTAAGTACAGAAAATGAAAATGAACAATAATCTTCCCAATAATCATTACATCATTTATGTATGAGACTGCTTTTGTTATCCGCACATTGCTGCTGGGGGGCTTACCTGGAAAGAATAGAGGCATGAGGGAAGCAAGGTTTGAAGAGTGGACTTCACAGCTCCATGGACAGCAAGAGGCATTTTACTGCCTAGGGCAGAGTGGCAAATGACAACCACCATCACTATCATCTGCAAAATCAAGACTCAGTAGCTTAAGATAGTCAGTCAACCTGCTTTGACACGTAGGACAGAGAATCCCACAGTAGCCTCTCTTCATTCCAGGCAGTAAGAGATGATAGTCAATTAAAGACGGTCTTCTCTTTACATTTACAGGTTTGACCTTTTCGAATTTGATTATTCATGAGGCACACGTGCACCTTCCCTCTGGTTCTCCTCTTCTTATTTCCTTGTGTTTTGCCAAGTGAGGAGACGGAAGGCAAGCGCCCAGGTAAAAGGCCAGGAAATGGAGGGGAGTCATGCAGAAGCTTTCCTTCTCACCTCTGGAGCTCCCTGCTCCCATTCCCTTGCCTCTTGCTTTGGCATTAAGAACTCACACCGAGGCAAGGGAATGGCAAGGGAGAGCTCCAGAAAGGAATGAGAGGGGGATCACAGGTGAAGTTATTCACAGTTTTTCACTTTCACTAGGGTTCTGCACCCTGAACCCTCATTAAAGTGGAGGAGCCACTGTAATTAAGGATTTGCAGCCTTTTCATAATGCCCCAAAACAGTCTTATAGTAAGGTTGAGCCTACACAAGAGTTTATGCTTTACCACAATGCTACACCAGCAACTTTACAGAGTCAATCAGTCTATCAGTTTGTCGGTCTGCCACTCGTTGGCCTCTCCCTTCCTCACTTTGTCACACACACCACTGTTGCCAGGTTTTCAAAAAGCAAGAAGAGACAGCCAAATTTTTTGACATGAAGGGTTGATGATCAGGAAGTAGCTATTAACAAGCTTGGTTTTTTTCCTAATCTAAATAGCAAATGAAGTATTGATTTCAGTTAACATAGCCATGTATTTCTCTGTAAAATTAACTTATTGCCCTTATTTGTAATTTATATGATCCACATACTTCCATCTTTCTGAAAGGCCAACAATTCAAAATAAGGGATTCTTTTGGTATCTCATTCTGTCTATATGAAAGGAAAAGTTTTCCACCCTTCGGATGGAACCTTCCTTACAATAAGGGACACCAGCCACCCCAACAAAGAGCTAACTTTCTGGGCCTCAAATAAGGGACTTTATAATATAAAGGACATCTGGCAACCCTGTCTCACACATGCAAGATCGACATGCAAGAGCCAGGGCACTGCCCCAAGGAACTTAGGGGAACAAATAAGAGAGATGACAGATTGAAATCCTCATCCTTCCACAGGAACTGTGTCCACTGAAATCAATGGGCAATAATTCTAGATATAGAAAGAGAGAGAGAAGATGGGAGAAAATATCAAACTGCTACTTTAAGTAATCCAGTTTCATCTCCTGGTATCGCATTGAGCTATTATCCAGCATTCCCCCGACAGCTCCATCTAACCAATTTCCAAATGCCATATTACAGTGCCTCCATAACTTTCCCTGGCATTAATGGCCTCTCTTATCGCTTGTGCATAAAGAATTCTTTTCCCTATCACTCTGAGCTAAAAGCTTCCTGTCCTAACTGGGGGTCAATCCACTTGTCCTGCCACATTCAGAAATTTAATTACATACAGACTGAACTATTTTGAGGTAATACGTTTGACTATTTGAGAGATGCAAATTATAAGTTTCCCCTACCACCCTAAGCACAATTACAACCCAACAAAGTAATTCCAAGATACTATTTAAGGCAAGTTGCTAGCTGTAATTTATACAGGAAAGCAGCAGGTGGGGGAGAACAATGTGCTCAAACACAGACAGCCATACTCTGGGTGGGATGAAAAATAGATTTCATCAATGTATGTAGAAACCTAAAACTGAACCAGCCCACACAATGTGCACATCCAGCAAATACATTTTACCTTACAACACTCATAAGAGCAGCTGCTTCCAAATGGGTGGAACAACACAAACATCATTTCAAGACACAAAGAGACTATTTCAGATACTGTAGTGATTTTCTATGTCATTTTAAAATGTAAGGCGGGGCAGATATCAAAATCAAAAGAAGGTGGAACATTTAACTGCTATTCTCTAAGCCAGATGTGCAAAAACTGTATCCAGTACTGTGTATCACCTGTGTACAGCATTCAGCCATCGGTAAGTGGGGAACCAGCCACTCTCCAGGTACTTCAACTCCCAGAAGAGGGGACATGATAGCCATGTTTAAATATTTGGAGGGATATCATGTTGAGGAGGGAGCGGGCTTGTTTTCTGCTGCTCTAGAGACTAGGATAAGGAGCAATGGATTCAAACTACAGGAAAAGAGATTCCACCTAAACCTCAAGAAGAACTTCTTGATGGTCAGATTTGTTTGGCAGTGGAATATGCTGCTTCAATGGCGTGTGGTAGAGTCTACTTTTTTGGAGGTTTTCAAGCAGAAGCTGGACGGCCATCTGTCAGGAGTGTTTTGATGTGGGTTCCTGCATGGCAGGGGGTTGAACTAGATAGCCCCTGTGGTCTCTTCAAACTCTATGATTCTATGATCACTTGGCATAGCCAAAGGCCCTGAATGAGGGGAATTGTCATCCATTACCATCTATATCATGTCAGGCTCTCTACTGCTAAGCTAGTGGGTTCCTTGGTACATTGTCTAGCTCAAACTATGAAAACTACAGGAAGCTGCTAAGTACTCAGCAAGCCAACAGTACATGTTGGTTCACAGCCACAAGTTGGAGGGGTTTATTCTAAACTCGGCCTATCCTAACCAGCCTTCCCTAACTTAGTGCCTTCAAGAATGTCTTGATCTAAAACTCCATATATCTCTGGACAGCATAGACAATGGCAATGATCATAGAATCATACAAATGTAGAGTTGGAAGAGACCCCGGGGCCATCCAGTCCAACTGCCTGTCATGCAGGAACACCCTCAAAGCACTCCCGACAGATGGCCATCCAGCCTCTGCTTAAAAACCTCCAAAGATGGAGACTCCACTACACTCTGAGGCAGCATATTCCACTGCCGGACAGCCCTGACTGTCAGGAAGTTCTTCTGAGGTTCAGGTGGAATCTCCTTTCCCGCAGCTTGAATCCATTGCTCCTTGTCCTGGTCTCTGGAGCAGCAGAAAACAAGCCCACTCCCTCCTCTAAATGGCATCCGTTCATATATTTAAGCATGGTTATCATGTCCCCTCTTAACCTTCTCTTCTGCAGACTAAACATACGCAGCTCTCTAAGTCTATTCTCAAAAGGCATGGCTTCCACCTCACCATTTTGGTTGCCCTCCTCTGGACTTGCTCCAGCCTGACCATGTCCTTCTTGAATTGGGGTGCCCAGAACTGGACACAGGATTCAAGATGAGGTCTAACCAAAGCAGAGTAGAGTGGTACCAGTACCCCCCTCAATCTAGACACCATACTCCTATTGATGCAACCGAGAATTGCATTGGCTTTCTTGGCTGCCGCATCACACTGCTGACTCATGTTCAGTCTGTGGTCTATTAAGACTCCTAGATCCCTTTCACACGTACTGCTATCCGGCCACATGTCCCCCACCCTATATTTCTGTATTTCATTTTTTCTACCTAAGTGTAGGACCTTACATTTCTCTCTGTTCTCTCATTTTGTTAGCCTTGGCCAAGCTCTCCAATCTGTCCAGGTCATTTTGAATTTTGAGCCTGTCCTCTGGCATATTAGCAACCCCTCCCAATTTGGTGTCATCTGCAGATTTGATGAGCATGCCCTCTATTCCTTCATCCAAGTCGTTGATGAAGATATTGAACAGCACTGGGCCCAGGACAGAACCCTGTGGCACCCCACTAGTCACTTCTCTCCAGGATGAAAAGCAGCCATTGGTGAGCACCCTTTGGTCAGTCAACCAGTTACAGATCCACCTGACAGTAGCCCTGTCCAGCCCACATTTTACTAGCTTCTTTGCAAGAATGTCGTGGGGAACTTTGTCAAAGGCCTTACTGAAACCTCCAAAAACAATTTCAACAGGAAAGAAGAAACTCGGAAAGTAAACAAAATTTGGCTACCAGTACTCAAGAACACTAAAATCAAGACTCAAAAACATGCCAATGAACACCACCCAGACTCTAGAGGTCCCTCTACAGGGAACAATACAATGGGTTGCTAATATACTTAATGCACTGTTATGCATATCTGTTACCGCCATTGCTAGCCCGAGCTTGTGGGATATAAAAGATATCTTTTGATATCAATAATTCGGCCTCCTATAACCATTCCTCCCCACGTGCTTGCGAGGCCCCTGGACAAGCACGCACACAGGCTTGGCCAATAATCGCTTAATATTCCAAACAAATACAGGCAGGCCAGAAATAGCCGACTCGCAGCTTCAGGAGACCTCAAGGCAAGTACCTCAATTATGTATGCACGCAACTTTCAAAAGATCCTTGGCCCCGCGCTGGCAGCTTGATGATCGAACTATACAACGCTCAAGCACTCCGCGTTTGCATACTGGCTACCCTATTGACAATTTGGCTATAACTCAATCATTCAAATGCTGACCTTTCAGAGGCTTTGTCTCCAGCCCCAAACTCATTGTTTTCCCCAAGTACGAACTAGCCTGCGGTCACAATTCTCCCTATAAGAACCCCTGACTTTGAGCGCTCCCTCGGATCGCTCTTGGCTTCCATTCTGCCTTCCTGTCGCTTTGTCCAGCGAGCCTTCCCCTCAGCCCCACGTGCTGAGATCTATGCTCCCCAGCTTCTCCGCTTCCAACCAGGCTTCAGGACACGTAGAGTATTACCCAAACCAACAACTCCTCTAAAAATCCCTCTATCCCACTCCAACCTTTATTTCTTTAGTTATCTGTGTGAGTGTGCTGCATACACTGTTTGATTGTATTTTTAATAAAACAACATTTATTATTTCAACTTCTGTGTGCTCCTTGACTCGGCCTGACCCCGTAAACATAGGGTTCAAGATCTCGTTACGTTACCCTGTCTCTCGTATTGCTAGCCTGTGCTCTTGGCTAATTTCCCCAACTTATAAAATTGAGAGCGCATTTAGGTGTCCCTCTTGGGACCCCCAGAAATCAGGGTAACAGATCCCCTGACTAACAATACAACCCTGGGGGATATCCCAGTTAACAACAGGCCAACTGCAACACATGCAAATTTCTCCCTCCCACCCCAGGGGACTACACAAGTATATATACTCTGTTTCACTTCCATGCCACTATATCTTCTGAAGATGCCAGCCACAGATGCAGGCGAAATGTCAGGAGAAAATATTAACAGAACATGGCCTCAAAACCCAGAAAAACGGTACAAGCTATGTTTGCATGGAACAGTGAACCAGGATTTTGGAGAATCCTAGCTTACTGTGAGAACCAGTGTAGTGCAGTGGTTTAAGTGTTGGACTAGGACTCTGAGAGACCAGGGTATGAATCCTTGCTCCACCATGCAAATTCATTGAGTAGCTTGGGCAAATCACACTCTCTAGGCTTCGTAGGAATCATAGAATCATAGAAATGTAGAGTTGGAAGAGACCACACGGGCCATCCAGTCCAACCCCCTGCCATGCAGGAATACCCTCAAAGCACTCCCGACAGATGGCCATCCAGCCTCTGCTTAAAAACCTCCAAGGAAGGAGACTCCACTACACTCCGAGGCAGCATATTCCACTGCCGGACAGCCCTGACTGTCAGGAAGTTCTTCCTGAGGTTCAGGTGGAATCTCTTTTCCTGCAGCTTGAATCCATTGCTCCTTGTCCTGGTCTCTGGAGCGGCAGAAAACAAGCCCTCTCCCTCCTCTACATGGCATCCCTTCAAATATTTAAACATAGCTATTATGTCCCCTCTTAACCTTCTCTTCTGCAGACTGAACATACCCAGCTCTCTAAGTCTATCCTCATAGGGCTTGGCTTCCAGGCCCTTCACCATTTTGGTCACCCTCCTCTGGACCTGCTCCAGCTTGACCATGTCCTTCTTGAATTGGGGTGCCCAGAACTGGAACTGGAGGTCTAACCAAAGCAGAGTAGAGTGGTACCAGTACCTCCCTTGATCTAGACACCATACTCCTATTGATGCAGCCGAGAATTGCATTGGCTTTCTTGGCTGCCGCATCACACTGGTAACAGGAAGGCAATGACAAACCACCCCTGAACAAATCTTGTCAAGGGAACCACTTGATAGGGTCACCATAAGTAAGAAACAACCTGAAGACACAGAACACAGAAAAATATCATTGTGAACAAGTTACACACTAACAAACACAACCTGTCTGTTCTTGTTTTATTGCTACTGACCATGCTGGTTGGGGCTGATGGGAGTTATATGGAGGTTACCAGGCTGCCTAGACATGGTTGAGCATGCAGTCAGATGAACAAATAACCTGGCTCATTGGTCTAAATAAGTCAGGAATCATAAGCCAAGAACAATCCATGGTTTCTGATCTGGTTTATAAGGACCAAAACAAAACAGAAACTATCGTCAGAACAACATACTAAAGTTTACAGTCTAAATAAACCATATCCAATTTATTCAATGAGTTTGCCAGGGAGAAGGAACAAAGCAGGAGTGAATAGGCTCTATGAACCAGTTGGCAGCACATCTACAAGAAACTAGAATTCTGATTCTTTGTTCCATACATGTGAGGCCACAGTGAGTCCCTAAAGCCCCCAAGAGCATATATTTAAAATGTTTACTTTCAAATGTATTGAAAAGATAAAGAAGTCAGAAAAGCAGAGGGCACAGAAGAGTAAGTACTACACAAAATGTTATCCCCCAAAAGGAAAAGCTATCTAATTTGATACACATCTTGTAGCATACTTTGGCATAAGAGACAGGAAAACTCTGTAACAAGAAGCAGAGTTGGTTTCTGGATTTATGTTCACCTGTCATTATTATAGGACTTAACTAAGCTTGGATTTCTTTTATAAACCCATGTTAATTACTGGTCTCTTTTTTAGAGAAAGGTAACTCACTGACATTACTCACTACAAACCCCTTACTACTAATGAAGTACTTTTTGTTATTTTTGTTCAAAAATATATGGTTAAAATAAAGAATACACTTAAAGCAGAAAAAATATCCAAAATACAAAAAATCCCCCAAAATAACTCTCCAAAAACAGTATTTTAGAAGTAGTCAATAAAAATTTCCAGATACCGAAAAAAAAGTTTCTCCACAACATGATAATTGTTCCACCAATTACCCCCAACAGTAACATACTACAGGTACTGCCTTTGCACTGGTACATTACTTCCAAGCTATGGGACCTAACAGTATGACCCCCAACATCAGTGCCTTATCTTTCGATGTGATATATACTATCATCTGTAGACAATGAACTTTTGAATTCCACAGACAGGTTAGTCTCTTCAGAAAAGAATGAACAAGCACACTTTTGGCAGCAAAAAGACAACATTCAAAACCAGCAAGGGAATATTTCAACTGCCTAGACAACTCTTTATCTGACCTACTACAAGCAGCAGCCACTACTAAACAAAGAAATCTCAAAGGGAGACTACAGTGTGAAAACTCTTGATTATAATTTATCAGAAATTCACTTCTGTCAATTGTGGCCTGAATCTGGATAAGAATTTTATCACACTACATATGTTAAGAATCTTCTGTGGTTTTGATCCATAATGTTTAGCTTCTTCCCAACCCAAATATTCAGCCTGAATATTTTCTGCTGTTGTATGCCTTCAAGTCATTTCCAATTTATGGCAACCCTGAGGCAAACCTATCATGGGGTTTTCTATGGAGCTGAAAATGTATGACCACCCAAGATGGGTTTCCATGGAACTGAACCATAGAATTGAACCCTAGTCTCTATGGTTGTACCTCAGTGCTCAAACTACTATACCATGCTGGTTCCATCTACACAAGCTAAATAACATGTCCTCACTTCAATCCCAGTCCTGTTGGAACACATGGTGTTCCTTTCCTCCAGATGTGAAAGCACTTCTTTTCAATGCTTGAGAGCTTTAAGTTTACTCTGCTATTTTGGAGAAGAACCAGGTTTTCGAAACATGTGATTTAACCCCCAAATTGGGATTGCAATGGAATCAGGTTAGAGAATGGGGGACGTTGGGGTTACGTTGATAGTGCGCTACAGCATTACCTGTCTCAGTCCCAGCAGCACAGCCAATAATTCAAACAAAACAAACTGAAGAGCTCCAAGGTAAGTATGGGGCAAAAGAAAGTCCAACAGATTTCAAAGGCAACAATTCCAAAGTCAGTCACAGTGAAGCAGGCAGAGAGGAAGGCAAACAGAGAGGTCAAATAAGCCCTGACAACTCCTGGAGGGGAGGGGCGACAGCTATATAGGTCAGCCACCTAGTGCAGCTGTTGCCTGATTAATTGTTGCCAGTTATATATTCTCTGGGATTGGGGTAAGCTCTCTCTTTATTATCTGAGCTCAGTAAAGGTAGGTATGGGTAAGTTATCCTCTGTGTCTGAAGGGGCAGGAATCTCTGATGGAACGGGCAATGTGCCCTGTTATGTTTGTGGCACTGTAACCTCTTCCTGTACAGCAGGTCCTGGCATGCCCCATTTCAGCCTCTGGCATGTCCTCTGAGTCAGAGCCTATGTTCTGGAAGCAGGGCATGACACCTAGGTCACCTGATTATTCCTGCCACAGAAAGATAGCTCCCTTGTTTGTACTGGTATCCAGAAAAGGAAGTATTGCCTTTTTCTTTTTTAAATTTGATGTTTGTACACACATATTTGCAGGTCATTATTTCACCTCCCCTTTTCTAGAAGCACAGGTGAGCAATCAGAATGAAAGGAAAACAAAGGTTATTAAGCAAATATGGGAATATGCACATGCATTGTGGGAATCCAACCCCTCCACCCTCACAGCTGCTGCAGTCATGTGAGCAGACATAAATTGATACATTGAACATGTGCACAAAGTAGAAATGCTCCTGTGTACCAATGTGCCTACACAGCAGAGATCCCATGTGGCCTCCCAAACTGACATCAGCTTGGATTAAAACAGGTATATGGGGCAGTAAAGGGATCAAATCAGCGCAGAGACGCTATGCAGTGGAGCTGGGACGCAGCCCTTGCGTAAATTCAGCCTCAAATAGGGCCATAATCTCTGGAGCATTGGCTTCTGAGTGGATCAGCATCTCCTTGCTGCCAAAGATTAAAGTGTTAACACTGAAGGATGTTTGTTTAGCCATTAACATCAATAGGTTTTTTTAATTATCCCTTTTGAAATTGATTTAATCTACCTGTACATACTTTGTCCCCAGTCAAAGAACCAGACTACTAATTTCATATGCTCAATGTAGCTTTGAATTTGTGCTTATATGCACAACTCCTTCCCCCACCTGCAAACCACTTTGGTTTATCTATTTGGATACTTTTAAACTGACTTGCATGAATAGTTAGAGAAATAAATAAACAGAAGTGTGAAACTTCAAAAAAAGTTAACTACAGAAGACTAAATGAGGTGGAAATCAGGTGCAAGAGACTCAGCCCAAGAGATCAAAAGAACTGCTGATAAACTAGCTTAGGATTCTGTAATGCTTCAGGCCATAATGCTCAGGAAAAGAAAACAGAGAAAACTACATTTCTCAGATAAGGGTTCTTTAAAGTTAAGTATGTTTCTATACATTTTGGTCATATTCATACTTATTATTTCAGCAGGCCTCTGCTTCTTAAATCTTGTGGAAAATGAGTATTTACAATGAGATGTGATGTGCTTTTATCATTTATCCTTTTGATTATGCTTTAAATTGTTTTTACTATGTGCTTTTTTAACAGAGTTGGTTGTTCAACTTCTGTAACATAAGAGTTTAGCTGTGCTTTGTTTTGAATTGTTGTAAACCACTTTGGATTCTGTTCTGGGAGAAAGGCAGAATATAACATAAAGATAGATAGATAAATAAATAGACAATTCTTTAACAGAATCCAAATTCACTTGGAAGCCCAGAGTTAATAAACAATTAAAGATTGAAATTCATCTACAGCATATTGATTTGACAGCAAGTTCTACTCATTAAAATGGAACTTTTTCCCAAGTAACTGGGAACTTTCTGAAGAACTCAGGCTAAAATTACTGAGTGACAAAAGAGAGAGATACAAAACCTAACTCTGGTTACTTAGCTGTCCTGGCCTCACTTTTCACTTGCATTGACAACTACGGTCATGCGCTCAAGGACTGCGGGCTTGCGATCATTGTCTCCATATATAAAAAAGGAAGGAAGGATGATCCTGCCAACTACAGACCAATCGGTCTCCTCAATACAATCAGCAAACTATACGCAAGGCACTTACAGTGGAAACTCCAGACCTGGTTGGAGCAAGAAAATATACTTGCAGAGGAACAAGCTGGCTTTAGGGAAGGCCAGTCCACCATAGATCAATGCCTTGTACTCCTTATTGAAAAATATTCCTCCCGCAACACAGCCTCTCTCTATGTTGCCTTTATAGATTTTAAAGCAGCTGTTGACCCTATATCTTGAACCAAACTCTGGGAAAAACTGGAAGCTTCCTCGATCGATCGACATCTACTTCACTTAATACGTATGCTGCATGAAGGAACTTCACTCAAAATAAGATGTAACCCCCAGAGTCATCTCACCAATGCCATCAACACTGAGAAGGGTGTCAAGGAAGGTTGCATACTAGCTCCACTCTTGTTCAACTTTTACATCAACTGCATGGTGGGCCTTCTTGACAACACAAACTTCCATCCCCCCAAAAAAGAAGGAAGACATATTTCAGTTCTACTTTATGCCGATGCTGCTGTAGTACTTTCAAGAACACCCACTGGCCTAAAAAGAGTGCTAAGAGCACTAGCACAGTACTGCAGAGAGGATCAGCTAGTACTCAATTACCAAAAAACTAAAATCATGGCATTTGCTAAAAGGCCCAAGAATCATACCTGGACTACAGATGGACAAAAGATTGAACAGGTCTCCTGCTTCAAATATCTGGGGGTAATCTTTCATGCTACTGGCAGCAGGAAAGCACATGAGCGTATGTGGCCAATAACACACAGAGGAGCTCATCAGCCATCCTCAAATTTCTTAAGACAAGAGGAGGAGAATATATACCTACGGTGCTCAAACTCTTCAAAGTCAAATCAGTAGTACAACTCCTGTATGGATCCTTCCTGAACCCTGCACCATTAGAACTTGTGCAATCCAAATTTTTAAGATCAGCTTTCCAAGCTCCAAAGTGCATCTCCAACACAATTATGAGACTGGAGTCAGGCTTTATGAAAGTGGAGGCCAGAGTGTGGGTAACTATACTCAGCTACTGGCTTAGACTATCCTTCTTTCCCACTGGCCTGGCTCCACTAACCTTGAGAGATGACTTCCAGTCTATGTGGAAACAGACTGTGATGACTAAAATCTCATCACTGGGTTTTTCCCTAGAGCTTCTGCTCAGCATGGGATATGATAAAGCCAAAACAGCTATCAAACAACAAGTGGTAGATACAGAGCGACAACTGGATCTAGCTAGCACCTCAACCTTTATTGCTATTGACCCCAACAGATATCAAACTTCACCTATGGCATACTTCGCAAAACTAGAAGTACCTAAACACTAGAGGGCCTTTACTTTGGCACAGGGTCATGCCTTCCCCTCAGCTGTCCTGGGAGGCCGATACAAGAAGATCCCCTTCTCAGACAGACTGTGCCCCATGGCTCTGGCCAAATTGAAACAACAGAGCATGTGCTTCTCCAGTGCTTGTACTACAGGGACATCCGCCTCAGCCTTATTTCCCCTCTCTTGCATAAATACCAAGGATGCACTGGAGAATTCTACACTTCCTTGTTACTTTCAGACACCAACCCCCATATAACGTATAATATTGCCAGATTCTGTGCAGCAGCGGTTAAAATTAGTCAGGCACTGACCTCTTCAGTAGACTAGTTCCAAGCTTGTCTTGTTATATACGAGCTGTGCAACCGGAAGGAGAATTTCAGTGCTGTCTTTAACCTGTTTTTAACCTGTGTTTTTATCCTTTTATCTTTTTCTGTACCCCTTTTTACCTGTGCTGGTCTATGACCGTAATAAAGATTCCATTCTATTCTGTTCTGGTTACGTAGTGTAATCACAGATTCATTCTATAAGCAGCCTAAATGCAAACAACAATGTGATTTGGCTAATAAAAGCAGAAAGGTACTGGAAATAAATCTCCAGCTTTAATGTCATTGTAAATGCTGGAAAGGATTAGTCACTTCATAACTATTTTGTCAAGCAGTTTTCAGAAGTTCATCTCATGGACAAGGGTAAATAAGTTTTTTTTAAAGATTACCTTCACAGCTAGATATTCCATATCTATGAATCAATGGGAAAGACTGTGGACAAAAGAAATTGAAAACATACTTTGCTATGATCTACAAGAAAATTATTATAAAATGATGTTACACTGGTATCTTACACCAGAAGGCTCTCTAAGTAACATGTGTAGAGAGAGGAATTGTTGGAATTGTTTGGACCATACTGGATCCTTATACCACATGTGATGGACTTGTGATAAGGCTAAACAATTTTGAAAGATGACACAGAATATAATTCAAAAAATGTTGAAATACCAGATCCTCAGCATTGTTTTCACTAGGAATTTGGCAAGAAGATACCAGATATGACAAACGATGACAGAGAATGATTCAGTATATGTTATTAAGCACCAAGATTGGTTTATGCAAAGTATTGGAAGAAAATAGAAATTCCATTGATGAATGAATGGCTCAGTAGATTGATGAGAAATGTGAAAATGGAAAGATTAACAGACAAACTAAAAGGTCTTCCAGAACAAGATTTTGTAAGGAACTGGCAATTATTGACTGAATACTTGAGAGAAAGTGAGAGCGATTTTAGGGTTCTGAACTTGCTGTTTCTATTTTGCTTTGCTTTGATTAAATAAATATATATTGTGATAACATGCAAGAGAGTTAAAGAAAATTAAAATAATCTATAATTTGTTGCTATAATATCGTTTTCATATTTTTATAAGTAAATATATGGATAGATATATATTCTAAGTTACTATATTTTGATTTATTGTTTTATAGAATTATAGGATTAAGATTAAGCAACAAATGTTAAATGTAGTGATTTTTTAAATTCATTATACTAGTGCTTTTAAAGATTATAATGGGTTGTTGATAACAGGCACTGGAACCACTCCTTAATTGTGTATAGTTATGTGCACTTTAGTTTAGATAGATTGCTTGTTAAGATAGTTTAGTTTAGAATGAGGTGGATATTTTGATTGCATTATATACTAGAATTTAGATGTTTCATAAATGCATGTATGTTTTTGTGTTTATTTTTACTATTTTTTGTCTTTGTTCATTTTTGGTGTTGTGCTTTCATATACTTAATAAAAAATTAAAAAGAGATTAACCTTCGCAGCTCAGGTATAGCTATCAAAATGAATATCCATTTATCTTAATAGCCATGCCCCTTGGAGGAAAACTCTTCAGAAGAGGACCCAGAGCCCTCCGTGAGGAGTGACCATCAAGAACTTCCTGAGCCCAGCATTCAGGAGTAGCATGAGGCCCCAGAGAGAAGGACCTTCCAGATGAACGGAAATCTCCAGGAGAGTCCTAGCTACTCTCAAGCTCCTGATAACACCACCAAAAACTAGGCTGTTTTAGTCCTCTCCTGAGCCTAAAATAGAGGGAAGGAGCAAAAACGCAGCAAAATTGCCTCCATATGCCCTTGAGAGCAACTGGGGGCAAACAGCAGATTTTTTTTAAAATAAATGTATGCATTTATGTATGTATGCGTTGGAGGGGTGCAGCCTTCTAAAATCTGAGGAAACCCTCCTAACTCCCAACAGTTGGCCACCTTTGATCAGCCAGGACCTCTATAGCTAAAACAAGTATCTGCCTAGGGCTGAGGACACTTCAGGAGTAAATTCCTTGGGCTTCTCCCAAGGAAGATTTCTTCTAGAAGCTTGTAATACACTGAAACTGGATGTTAGGTGGGGCTCAGACATCTTCTAATTAAAACCTTCAGCCTAAGAGTGGGATGCTGTTGGAAATATTATCTGAAGCTGGATCTGCAGGTGTAGACTGGTGCCTGACTTTGGTCTATATTTGACTTGGCTTACAGAATTTCCTAGCCTGAATTCTGGGTTTAGATCTCCTTCATCTGCTTTTCCTGACTCACTAGGAGGATCCTGAAAAGCGATTTTGTAGCACCTTTGAGATTAACAGTTTGTAGCACAAGCTTTTGAAGACTGTGTCTACTTCATCAGATGCAGGAGGACTTTTGGCTCTGTTATCCAGCTCAACTTCTGATTTTCTGCTACTGATTCTGTCTGCTGCTTTGTATGTGAGTTTACTGGTACTGATCCTGATTATTAGATTAGGATCTGCCTATCTGGAAACAGAACATTACAGGAGGATGTCTGAATTGTTTGGGCAATGTTTACTAGGATATATTCAAAGTTTTACTTCTGACTTGTATGTATGTGCCTTCCTTTCACTTGTCAACTTGTGGCAATCCCATTAATTTCATAGGGTTTTCCTAGGCAAGGAATATCAGAAGTAGTTTTGAAAGTTCTTCTCTGAAGTATAGTACTTGGTATTTGTTGGTGGTTTCCTATCCAAGTACTAGCCAGGGCTGACCCTGCTTAGCTCCCAAAATCAGACAGGATCTGGTCTCTTTATGGTACATAGGGCAAATGATGAAATAAGAGAAGCCCCCACCTTTCAATGTCCTTTAATCTGACAACTTGCTCTTTTGAAGCTTTCAAATTAAAGGCAAGTTCCAGTAGCTAAGGAGGGTTCCACTCTTCCATCAGTTCTTCTTGCCTGTAGAGACTTGCTTGAGACTGCTCTCACACACGTGCTGCTTGCAAAGCAAGCTACATAGGGGGCAAAAGCTCCAAGCCAGCTAAGAGATTTTGCAAGTAGCATGTGTGTGGCCAGTTCCAAGTGACCCTTTGTAAGTCCTTCATGCTCCTTGCAGTACAGTACATGGGATCTGCTTTTCATCCCATTCCATTTTCTCATCCAAGTACCAACTAGGACTGACCCTGCTTAGCTTCCAAGATCAAGTGGGTTTTCTGGGGATGAGAGTGTGTGACACTCAAGATCACCCAGTGGATTTCCATGGCTGAGCCCTGGTCTCCAGAGTTTTAGTCCAATGGTCAAACACTGCTTCTCATATTTAGACATATCAAATCCTAAATATCTGGGAATATCAGCAGATCATTGTTTCCTGCAAATACACGTCAGCTGCTGGGAATGGTAACAGGAGCATTACTAGTTGTTCTACAAGGAACATAACATCACTTGACAACATAATGAGAACAGGCATTCTAAATGCTAGCACAAACCTTTTGGAATACCAAGAGAGTCAATAAATGATCATCTTCAAATCCTATTGAAATTGTATCTGTTCACTCTGCATTCCTTTTCTGATAATTTTCTCACTGCTCTCTTCTTGTATTGACTGATGACTGCTTTCAATTGTTCTTATTGTGTTAAATTATTTTTAAATTATTCTTATAACTATTTAATATAAATCAGTTGGATACATTGTGATATACAAACATTATAGATAATTAAATTAAAGGCGTTTTTTCATCTATACACCTGTTACCCCAAAACGTGGGTGACTCAAGAGTGCCTCCATGAAATGGTGAGGAATATTAGTTTAAAGCAGAGGCCGGGTGGGTGGGTGGATAACCTTACAAGATCTTTTACATCTATGTATAACTGGTACTAGTGCAGGGAAGAACCAGCTGGAGATTCAAAAGTAAGCTTATTTGTTTTCTTGATCACACAGTTTCACAATCACACAAGGCTAACTGAAGGAAAAGGAGGAAAGGTTTGAACAGTGAGAGTTTAGGATGAAGTGGGTGATATTTACCAGTCTAGCAGAGAGGAAGCAAAGAAGCAATTGAGGCTTACATTAGAAGTCCAAGGTAGCACAAACTGGGAAACAGCGTGACAGATGATCAATATGCCGAGAGTGGGCTAGTCCAAAGTTGAGTTTTAAATACCCTATTTCTGCCTGGAGTGCAAAGGTGTTAATGGCTGTCTGACAGTACAAACAATGGGGTCCGGAATGGACTAATGGTCTTAGCATGAGGTAACAAAGGACTCATGGGAATCATGATAGCTCCCTGATTTCTGGGCAGAAAAGGGAATAAAGGAAGACTTTGGTGTGGAGTGGGAAAAGGGTTGAAGATCATTAGTTTAGTTTCAGGTTCTATTGCCCCTAGAGGTTGAGTCATTGACAGACATTTGCAAGTCCATTGTTGCTGAAGATCCCTGATGATTTCCTAACTATGACCCAGCTGTGCTTTGAGGTCCTGCCTGATCTAGTTCTTGCACATATTCAGTCAGTCCTTCTTCTTAGCCACCATGGCCATACAACCATAGCAGTGTATAATTTATATTTATGCCAATTAATGTTTGCCAATTAAACCATATGAAAGTGTGGGGGTGTACAGCCTGGTAACACACCTATTGTCAAAAAGGTCTAGGAAACTTCTAGTATTCATTTTGATCAAAAGTCACAGGTATTAATATTATTTAGTCTGAAATAATCAATGCTGACATAACAGGAGCAATCCGGAGAAACTGGTTTGATGTGATCTCAAGGACGCTGGATTTGTCTCCAGAAAAGCCCATGGTCTTAAAACTACAGAAGCTGTTATATACATGGTGTGATGGAACCCCTGTCCAGAGTAGCCCCACAGTTCCAATCCTTGGGCTTCTATTATTCACCTGGCCCTTTTACCCTCAAGAGCCCCCCTGGATTGGGTATTCAGGCCTCAAGGTGATTACTACACTGGACAAGTGGATGTGTTGATCAGTGGATGCAATGTGCTAATGCATGACCAAATCCATGTTATCGATTCTTAAAGGAAAACATTCACATAAAGCTGTAGAAAATAAAACCAGTGAAGATTTACTATACAACAAACATGTTAAACATGAACTCCCTAAACTCTTTCCATAACCTCCACTTGCAAAAACCTATACAGATCTTATCAAATCCCCTCTTCCTAATGGACCTAATTCACTTTCTCAATATTTAATTCATTCCTATGTGCCCTATCCTTATTTACTTTTTGTACCTGGCTTTATCTAACTCTTTTTACAAACAAACCCCTGTTTTTAATATTTCTCCCCCTCCCCAGCATTCCATGAGCTGTGACTGGTGGGCTCTATCCAGCTATGACCAGCTCCTCACTTCATATATGGCAATCATATATGGCAATATTCAGTTTTACATTTAGCAAAGAACAAAAGTGTAAATTATTTCTAGCATAATTTCTGCTGTTTCTATGGACTTTAAGGTTGTACCCAATGTTGCAGAAATACTGAGCAGCACAGGCAGAAGAGTCTTGCAATCAAGTCCTACACTGGGAACTCATAGGATGCATGGGACTTTTGGGACAGTGCTTGTGAAAAATTTGTTGCATAATTTGTAGTGTTGTTAAATATATATATATATAGAGAGAGAGAGAGACAGAGAGAGAGAGAGAGAGAGGGGAGGGAGAGATTTAAAGCGCAGCTGTGTTTTTAAGGTTCAATTATAGCTGGCCCCATAAAGTCCATATAGAAGGAGCACAGGTCTGCAAAAGAAACATCTTCTTGGATGTGCAGGGTTTATGTTGTGTGAAATACATCTGTGTTCTCTAGAAACAATGAGTTTTTGCTTTCACACCTTGAGTCATGATGTACAGGAAAAAGAGACTGGTTTCTTGACATCACGGGAAGGGTAGACAGAGTTTTATTTTCCTCCTAAAAACCTATCCAATTTCATTCAAACAGTTGATTCAGCTCATTACCAGAATCTGGATGTGAGGGCAATCTGGCTGCAACATCTGTCACTCCACTGATTGCCAGGGTTGATTTGGCTGATCTGTCTGTCACCAGAGTCTTATGCTGTTATGCCTTTCAAGGCTAGGCTTAGTTTTAAATTCCTACAGAGAGGTTCAGTTGCTGCCCTCTCTATTGTATATAGTTGGCCCTCCACATTCATTGGGGTTAGGGGTGCAGGACCCCAACAAAAGTGCAAATATGAAAATGTGTGTGTCTGTGAGAAGGGGACTGAGACATGGTGGGGAGAATGGGCATCCAGGATACAAACCAGGGAAGGAAAGGGAGAGGGAAAGGGTCAGTATGGTGGCTCTATACTTCCTTTCTCACTCATGTCCTTCTCTGAGTGTGCACGGGGCATTGGGAGAGTGCTTGTGGTGCTGAGAAATTAGGTTGCAATACATCTGCTGGCCAGGCAGCAGCTCTTGGATGAAGAGAACCAGAGGTCGGTTTCTAAAACGCTGTGTGGGCTGATCAGAGCCACCGAGAGGGAAGGTTCCCATGGAACAGAAATGCTTGAGGTGGGGGTCAGTGGTTGGAGAAACAACTAATGAAATCTGTGAAAGCTAAACCCATAAATGAGGAGGCCCAACTGTATATACGTATGCAGTCTACCCAAACTCTTTGCTGTCATTCATCCCTGTTGTCTTCCTGCCAAGACCAGCTCAAAATGAAATAATAATAATAATAATAATAATAATAATAATAATAATAGTAGTAGTAGTAGTAGTAGTAGTAGTAGTAGTAGTAGTAGTAGTAATAATGAATTTTATTTGCTACCTGCCTCTCCCCAAGGCTGGAGGTGGGGTACAGCATAAATAGAACTAAAAAAATCATAGTTAAAATACATTGAAATTACAAACATTTAAATACAAATATACTGTAATTAAAATATACCATAATTAAAAGTAAAGATAAAAGTACAATCAAAAGTACAATCAAGAGTACAATTAAAAATAGACTGGGTAGGCCAGTGGCGGAGCTTGGAATGTGTGGGGGAGGCGAGAGGGGCAGGCTACAGTGTGAGAGCCGTGGCCACTGTGCAGGGGCGTGGCTTTCATACCTTGGCCAGGACACAGGGGGGCATGACTATGGGCTGGGACGCCCCAGAAACATTGCCATCTGGGGTGAATTGCCCCACCCTCATGTTTCTATGTGACTGGGGTAGGTCTGCCAGAAGAGATAAGTCTTTAGTACTTTTTTAAAATTCAGACAGCATATTTTGCTGTAGAATCTCTTCCGGTAGGTCACAGTCTAAGGGCAGCTGACAAGAAGGTCCTCTGGGTGACCATTGCCAGTCTAGTCCTGGTTGGTTTAATTAAATGGCCCCCAGAGGACCTGAATGCATTGGCTTGATTGTATGAGAAAAGGCGATCCTGCAGTTAACTTGGGCCCAAACCATGTAGAACTGTAAAGGTAATAATCAACACTATGTACTTTGCCTGGAAACTAATTGGCAGCCAGTGGAATGATTTTAATATCGGTGTGATATGTTCATTCCTCGTGGCACCTGTAATCAATCTGGCTGCCATATTTTGCACCAGTTAGAGTTTCTTAACTTGGTACAAAGGTAGCCCAATGTAGAGCACGTTGCAGAAGTCCAACCTTGAGGTTACCAGTGTGTGTACTTCCATCTTTAGGTTGTCCAATTCTAGGAAGGGGTGCAGTTAGCATATCAGTCAAAGCTGATAATAAGCACTCCTGACTGTCGCATCTATCTGAGTTGACATTTGGAGAGACAGATCCAGGAGCACTCCCAAGCTGCAAACACAGTCTTTCAGGGGGAGTGCGACCCCATTCAGGACTGGTTGACACACCTCCAACCCCAGATTAGGAGCCTTAATAGTAAGCACCTCTGTCTTGTTTGGATTCAGTTTCAATTTGTTTTTCTTCATTCAGCCCATTATCTCCAAGCACTCATTCAGGAGGGACATGCTGTCCTTAGCAGAAGCTATTTTTGAGGGCATGTAGAAGCATATTTGGGTGTCATCAGTGTACTGATAGTACCCTGCCCCTTGCCTCTGGATGATCTCTCCCAGTGGTTTCATGTTGGTGTTAAAAAGCATTTGGGAAGAATGGCATCTTGCGGTTTTCTGTATTAAAGGCCTTTTTTCGAGGAGCACCTATCGCCAAGCACCATCTGGAACCTGCCTGAGAGGTAAGATCAAAACCACTGCAACACAGTGCCTCCGATTCCCAACCCTGGCAGGTATTCCAGAAGGACACCATGGTCGATGGTATCGAACACTGCTGAGAGGTCTAAAAGCACCAACAGAGACACACGCCCCCTGTTGATGCCAAGATGAAGATCATCCACTAAGGCGACCATAGCAGTCTCAACTCCATATCCTGCTCTCAAGCCAGCTTGAAATGGGCAAGGAAGTGTGTGTCATCCAACACCACCTGGAGATGGAAGGCAACTGCCTTCTTGATCACCTTACCCAAAAAAGGAAAGTTAGAAACTGGTCTATAATTATTAAGGTCCAGGGGATCCAGGGAGAGCTTTTTCAAAAGTGGTCTAACCACTGCCTCTTTTAAGCAAGATGGAAAATTCCCCCTCCTGAGAGATGCATTAATAATATGTTGTATTTGAAGTTTATTTGCATCTCCTCCCTGGACAACCAGCCAAGATGGACTGGGATCAAGAAAGCAGGTCGTCTTCCTTACTTGCCCCAGCAGCTTATCCACATCAGCAGTATTCACCAACCGAAACTGATCCAGTATAATCCCACTGACAGAGTTGCTGGACACCTCAGTATCAACCTCTGCTCCAACAGTAGCATCTAAGTTGGCTCTTATGTGAGAGATTTTATCTGCAAAATGACCATTAAAAGCATCACAGCAAGCTACTGAAGGCTTTAAAATCAGGTTCGGCGGGAGGGTGCCTGAGTTGGACCTCTCACCACCTTGAACAGCTCAGCTGGACGTGAATTCGCAGACGCAATACATGCAGAGAAGAAAATTTTCTTTGCTGCACACATTGTCACTCTGTAGGAACAAAGATATTCTCTACATTATTTCTTGTTGCATAAAGTTGAGTTTTCTGCCATCTGTACTCTAGTCATTGTTCTTCCTGTTTAAGCTCCCTGAGAGTCTCTGTATACCAGGGACCCTGTTTACTAACAGGTTGGAGAGGATGTTTGGGGACAACCATGTCAATAGCCCTGGTTAGATTTTGATTCCACTTATTAACCAGTGTTTCAACAGCATTGTTGGTGTCACCAGCCTTAAAACTCTATAAAGCCTTCTAGAATCTCAGAGGATCCATTAGCCTTCAAGGTCAGAACATTTTAATAGGTCTTTCACCCCTACAGGGGTAGGATATAGCTGTGATATTAGCCCTGACCAGAAAATGATCTGTCCATGACATCTTGGAGGTATTAATCACCTCTGTCCATAGATCTCCATGTTCCGAACTGAAGACTGCATCAAGGGTGCAACCTGCTGAATGTGAAGGTCTTGAAACCGCTTGGGATAGGCAACTTCCAAGCTACACCTGACAAACTGGCCTCCAGCAGTATGTTGAAGTCACCCAGAAGCAAAAGTCTGGGAGACTCCAACAACAGGCTGGAGACCAGTTCCGTGAGCTTGGCCAGGGAGTCTGTTAGGCAGTGGGTTGGATGGTACATGAACAGAATCCTCAGTCTGTCCCTGGTTTTCAGGCTCACGTAGACACATTCAATGTGGCTTAAGTCCTTGATAGGTATTCTGGTCAGATTGAGATGTTTCTTATAGACCACAGCTATACTCCCCCCCACCCCACTTTCCCTCACAAGCCACTGTCATCTCCTAACCAAGTTTCTGTGAAGCATGCCAGGTCAGCATCCTTCCCCTTGAGGAGATCATGAATTATATGCATTTTATTTTTGACTGACCTGGCATTACATTGGAGTAAGGTTTTGTGGGTGGCTTCGATCACTCTCTAAGTTCCTAAGGCTGACAGGGTGACTGGAAAGTGAGATAGGTATTAAGCATCCCTTTCTCCTTCCTCTATGACATCATGTGACCCTGCCATCGCCATATCTCTCTCTGGCCTGTACCACTAGTGTTGCCATCCCAGTTTCCCCATTCATTTTCCTTAAAATCAAAAGACAAAACAACAGCATTTATCACAGCACTACCAGTCTGTGGGAATTATTCCCAGTCAATGGGGCTGGATAGTTGGCTAGTCCAGCAGACCCCTACTCTCATTAGGGTGATGCCTTGCTTGTAGCCAACTAATGACTCTGGGTCGTACTACCACCCAGTCTTTCAGCAGACACCCTCACTACTTGCTGGCTTATCAGTTCCATGATAGTTGATTTCATGTTGATAAAAGGAGTGCTTTCTGTCCATTCTTCGGCAAAATATCTGGCCCCCACAAGGAAGATTCATTTAGCTCCCTCTTTGCTTTCATTTTTGCCAGCACACAAAGAACTTCCTTTTCAAAAGAAGTTACCCTCAGTCTTTAACTAGCTAGAGTAGGAGGATGTGCTACGGGTGTGCTGTTTAAGATTGATAGCGAATTCTGATATCTGTATCAACCCGAAAAGTAATTTACAGTGATAGAAGTTTACACTGTCACAAGGCACAAATAGCATGCCAGTCACAGACTGCATGCAGAATATCTCAGGTTCAATCGCTGTCAACTTTAGTTAGAGATCCAGGAACCTGCCTTTATATCCAGATCTATTGGTCCTTCTGAGAGCCAGCATGATGTAGTGGCTTGAGTGTTGGACTATAACCTTGGAGACCAGGGTACCATTCTCTGCTCAGCCATGCAGATCCAATGGGTAACCTTGGATGTGTCACATATTCTCAACCCCAGAAAACCCCATGATAGCGTCACCTTAGGGTTGCCATAATTTGGAAATGATTTGAAGGCACACAACAACAACAATTGGTCCTTCTAGCTCAGTATTCTCATCTACTCAGGTCTCCAGGGCCAACTGCTTCCTAGGATTCATATAATGAAAATTTGAAAAAGTTACCTTTTGGATTGCAACTTGCAGAATCCAAAAGTAAACTCTTCCAGGTTCTCTATTTAACTGGAGGTAAACTGGGCATCTTCTTCATGCTAAGTACATGTTCTACCAGTGAGCTATGATCTCTATCTAGAGCAGAACAGCAGCTTGGGATGGGAAAGACCTCTGCCTGAAGACTACCTAGAATGGACAGTATGCCTCATCTGAAATATAATACCGGAGAAGAGTTCTATAGTCTACTACAAACTGCCAAAAAGATACATAAAGGTGATCTAGAGCTATGATGAAAGCTGATGGGAAGAAGATCAACTCATCTGAAATGCTGTCCTGGAGGAGAGTTCTATGGAAACCATGGACTCGTAGAAAGACAACTAAATGGGGTCATGAACTCTCAGAAAAAAGCCAAAATGACTAAACTGAGGCTATCATACTTTGGACATACCATGAGCCAGTGTGTTTAGTAAAGCGGAAGACAGCACAAAAGAAGATGACCATATTACAGACAGATTAATTCAATAAAGAAAGCCATGGCCCTGAGACTGCAAGACCTGATGACTGAGCTCAAGATGATCCCTCATTCACAGGGTCACCATAAGTTGAAGCCAATTTGACATCATGGAACAACAACAAATTATGTATCTGAGCTGGTGTTAGACAGTTGCCTCTGTTTCTTTCAAACAGACTGGAGAAAATTTACACTCTGGGATTCTGCAGAAAAGCAGAAAAACTCAAGAGTCTGGTACTGAGTGCAGGAGCCAGTGTTCCTAAAATCTTGAGGGTTTTGTTTTGTTTTTGTTTTTTTTAAATAAGTTTCTGGCCTGTATGGGCTAAAAAAATATGCATGAAACTGAGAGAATGATGCCTGTTCCAGTTTTAGAATACTAAGATGTTTTCAGCAGTTGGGAGTTAGAAGTTCATTGCTCTCGACTGCTCCTTGGCCTAGAGGAAGTATTAAAAATTGAAGAATATCCAAATGAATTGAATATATTTAACCTTCAGCAAATAATTGTCTATACAGGTTAGAGCAGTGTATCCAAAACTATGTGCTATGGAGGACTAACAATTACTTTTGGCCGATAAACCAAGGACCTGTACCCAGCGGCTACAACTGTTTTTTTGTTTCCTGGAAACTCATCAGGGACTAGCGAGATTCCCTTTAACATATAGTCCAAGAGAGCCAGCACTGGTAAATCAAAGTCTGAATGACCACTCAGCCACGGAAACCCACTGGGTGATCTTGGGCAAGTTTACTTTTCACCTCAGAGGAAGGCAAAGGCAAACCTTTTCTGAACAAATCTTGCCAAGAAAACCCTTAGGGCTACCAGCAGTAAGAAATGATTTGAAGGCACACAACAACAAGGTATATCGTTCAAGTACTAGCCACACAAATGAAGTTATGTAAAAACTGTTATCAGTTCTTCTAGGCAAGGACAACACATCTGTTTTTTTCCTCCTTTTGTTAGATGGTGCTATGTGTTTATTTCTGTTTGATAAAGCTTTGGCATTGACTAGTCGCTCACTTCACACCTTCCTTTACACAACTCCTGTGAGAGATAACAGCCATAATATCTCTTCTTTATCTGCGAGAACAAAGAAATACCTCAGATGCTGGACTTGCACTGCCTGTTGCCCTTGGTTTGTGCCCTTTAATTCAACGTTGGAAGTACTTTGATGTCTGAGTCAGATTTCCAGTAATCCCCCCATCCCAAAATGCATGGATGTTTAAATGCATAAATAAATTAGAACAAAAATTATCCCTCATCTAATCGCTATACGGAGGAATTGAAAGTATTCAGTTAAGAACCAATACAGTTGTGAACAGTCTGTTATGTTAGTATGACTCCAAAGATCTAGGCTCAAACATCATTCAGTCATGAATATCAGTGGTGACCTTGGACCAGTTGTATTGCTCATCCTCATGAGCCTGTTATGAGAATAAAACTGTAGGAAAAACCATAAGCATCACTTTCAGCTTCTTAGAGGAAAGACAGGATATCAAGGTAGTATTTAATAGCAAAAAACAACAGGTCCTTAAGGGAAGTATTTCCGCTAACACCAGAAGCCCTCACTGGTCAGTCATATATCCTCTGATTTCCTCTTCCCAGTTTCTTTTTGGGTAAAGCCACATTTAGGTATTGAATGTGGTTGACTGTGTTAGGTGGTAAATTCAGAGACAATGAGAATATGTAATACAGTGGCCCCTCACACTTTTGTGAGGGTTTGGGGCACAGAACCCTTGCGAAAGTGGAAAAGTGGCAAATAACTCCCCCTGAGATCCCCCTCCCATTCCCTTGCCTTTTGCATGCCCTGGCAAGAGGCAAGGGAATGGGAGTGGAGAGCTCCAGAGGGGAGAAGGAAAGTTTGCGTGAACCTCCCTTACCTTTTGCCTCTGCACAAGTTCTTAGTGATGAGGCCAAAAGCAAGGGAATGGGGGGGGGCTTCCAGAGAAGAGAAGGAAGATGCATGCATCCCCCATGCTTTTTGCCTGGTAGCTTGCTTTTCTTCTCTGCACCTGGCAAAACACAAGGGAATGGGAAGAGGAAAATGGTGGGGAGGCATGTGCGCGCCTCATGAAAAATAAAATTCGTGAAGGCGAAACCCGCAAATGTAGAGGGAGGACTGTAATTTAACTCTGGTGTGCTGTCCTCACTAAGTTCCTAAGCAATCTTTTTATCAACCAACTTGAAAACATACCTAGTTATTACAAAGTGGAAAACAAAATATTGTGTAATTTTAATACACGTCATGACATTACCTGGCCTTCGATATCTGTTTTGTGTGCTATTCAGCTTGTACCCAGGGCAAAGTGCTCTACTGATCAACATAGCTGTTCATATTTACCAAAATAGCACAATTCTATACTTTTCCTGATGTCAAGCAAAAGAAACCTCAAGGCTGCTACTGGCCAAGAAGGCAATTTAGACTTTCCATGCTGTTAAGAAGCATTTCAGTTTCCACATGCCAGTCTATAAAACTTCATGACATACAGATAAGCATTGACAAGATGGGCCTGCTGTTCAATTAGTAGCAGAAAGCCCAGGATCAAAGGTCAGTAAAACACACACACATACTGGTAATTCTACCTACTGTGGGTATCCTAATACTCTATAGCAGTGCTTTCCAAACTTTTCATGTTGGTGACACACTTTTTAGACAAGTATCATTTTGCGACACAGCAATTCAGTAAGCGGAGACAGCCCCTCCACTCAAGCCTTGCCTGCCACTGCCCTTGCCGGGGTCTTCCTTGGCCCAGGAGAGTGCTGGTAGGAGAGGCAGCCCCTCTGCCCATTACATTTGCGTGACATACCTACACACTGCAGGTGACACACTAATGTGTCATGGACACACACTTTGGAAAGCTCTGCTCTATAGGCATAAACAAGACATGTCTACTTTGTTGCTGTATATCTGCAAGTTGTTTCCAACTTACAGTGACCCTTTCACAGGATCCTCTTGGTAAGATTTGTTCAGAGGGGCTTTGCCATTGCCTTCCCATGAGGCTGAAAGAGTGTGATTCCAGAGTCATAGTCCAATATTCAACCACTACACTGTGCTGGATCATGGTTAATGACTTATCTGGAAGAAGATCAACTGCTCACTGAGTAGCCTAGGGCAAAATAGGCAGTTAATTCTTGATCTCCTCTCTGCGGCTATCTCATTAACAGCAGTCTTTAGCAGGTGGTAACCAGATGTTGAGAGCCAGCATAGTGTAGTGGTTCAGCATTGGACTAGAACTCTGGAGACCAGGGTTCAATTCCCTGCTCACTCACAGAAACTCACTGGGTGACCTTGGACACATCACAGATTCTCAGCCCTAGAAAAACCTGTGACAAGTTCACCTTAGGGTTGTCGTAAGTTGGAAGCGACTTGAAAGCACACAACAAGAACAACCACCAGACCTAGTCAAGGTTTCTTAATCCTGCTGTTGGCACTTTCTGATGACTTCTTTACATACACAACCTGCCCACATACGGTTTGCTCACATCTTCCACACATGAATTCTATGCACTTTCAGAGCCTCTGGATATGGCCAACACATTTTCTCTATGCCATGGAAAGTTTCAACTGCTAATGCGGAGCTGTGCAACACGTGCACCTCCAAACTTTATTAGATTGCAGTTCCCACTACCCTTAGCCAGCATAACCAATGGTGAGGGATAATGCAAACTGCAGTCCAACAACATCCAGAGGGTGACATGCTCCCCTCCACCCTGTGCTGATGCCTGTATACCAAATTGCTTTTATAGATGGAGCCATGGTGGACTATTGAAAAGTTGGCAATTGTACCAATATTACAGATGGCACATTCAATTTTCACATTTTGGGGGTCAAATATTCCACAGTGGGCTGGAACTTTTCTTCCATGGTAACAACACATCTCACTCCCCAGTAATGAAACACTCAGCATTCTAGCTCTGTCAAGAGAGCCAGTTACCATGGAAAGCAGTTGTTGTATGCTCATTTGAAAGGACATTCAACAGAAACCAGCAGAGTTTATTTCAGGTAAATGAGAGTTTTTGATCAGACTGCACTTCAGGCCATTTGCTGCCAATCAGACTTGTGACTATGTCATAGACAGGTTCTCCTGGGTAGAGATCCAACACAGATCACAACAGTGGATAAAAAAATCACATTCAGCACAACAGTCAAACAGAACACCCTTTTCAGGCTTGGGTGGGGGGAGGGAGAAAAGGCACTCATTTAGTTGCCTATTGTGAGCAAAAAACCATCACCACCATTCCCAGCAACCACTAGAAAATTTGCTGTAGGATGGTTCATATTCAGCCATCTCTCAGCATTCAGTGCAAAACGAACAGAAGCAGACAGGTAGGAAGTTTGGTTGAACTTCCTGTAAGCTACCCACTTTCCTTAGTAGCAAAACTTCTTCAAAGTACTACTATGCTCTAGCATAGCAGATCTTAAAAATTCAGATTATAAAATAATCCTAAAATGCACCAAATTTTTTATTAAAGTTACTCATCAAGGGTCTTCAAATTTAGAGAAAAGGGAAAAAGAAGCAAATGCACACATTCCTATTACAAGATTTTTACTGGAATGATCACTGGAAGGCTTGGAGACGGGTCAACAGTTGTTCAAGGACAAGCTAACCTGAGACAGGCACCAGCCTGGGAGACCTGTGGGGTGAATAATCCATGCTATACAAACCAATGAAAGCTTTTCGTGTATGAATTTGTAATAACAACATATGAAATTAATTTGTAATGACAACATATAAAAGATGCCTACATTAATTAGTTTCAGCAACTTCTGAAGAAGTGTGTCAGTGCTGCTCATGTTTAATCTAATGAATAAACTGCTGTTAACTTCAGAGCATGTTCTTGGAGTGTGAGTTACCCAGAGGGCACCTTCCAGGGAAATCTCTTTGAGTGTGTCTTCCCCTGCCGCTGTGAGCCTCTCTAGTTCATACACATTCATTCATTCATTCATTCACTCACTCATTCATACTGTTTTAACTGTAAACGCTCATAACATTTCTTCAATATTTGCAGACCTCCTGTGAGGACACCACAGCCCCTGTGGTTGCGCTAAAGCAACCTCAAACATTTGTATCGCGGAGCAGGCTTGGGGTTAGGGTAGTGAGGTAGCATGTGATGTGAGAGAACCCCTGTTACAAATTCCCATGGACCTATGAAGCTATGAAGTCATTAACTATCTTAGATTTTTACCTTTCCAAAATGCTTAGCCAATTTTAACCATTTTCAAAATATTGTCTTTATATGTGGCTTGGACAACTAGAGGATTGGAACCTGCTTCTGTCAACATCCATCTCAAGTTATTTTTATTTTTCTGTGCCTTCAGACATTTCCAACTTATGGAGACCAGAAAGTGAACCTGTCACACGGTTTTCTTGTTCAGATTTGTTCAGAGGGGGTTGTTCACCTTTGCCTTCTTCCAAGGCTAAGAGAATGCAACTTGCCCAGGGTTGCACAGTGGTTTTCCACACCTTAGCAGGTCCTAGTCCAGCACTCAGACCACTGAGTGAGCACTGGCTCTCTGTCCAAAAGTACATCCCAACCTTTGCCTCGGGCAACACAGTCCTCCCTCTCACCTCCAACACCAAGGAAGGCACCAGCTTTCTTCCTAGCATTCCACAAGCCTCAGTCTTAAGCATACTGATTTGAATGTAGACTGTTCTTAAGTCTCCATGTCTAAGTCAATATTATCAGATTTGGCTGCCAAACACAATGAGACTTAACACCTCTACAAGCACTTTCTAGTGAGCAAGCCTCTTGAATTCAGTCAGTCATTCAAGAAAAAGTGCCTCAACTCTGGGTCTATACATGCTTACTCAGAAGCAATGCATAATGCAGCTTACTCCGTAGTAAGTATATTAAAATTTGCCTCACATAGAGGGCCAACTTACAGCAAGAAAAGATGAGCCTTTTGGTGATGATGGACTACAATAGCTATCATTTTGTGCTGGGCAAATGGGAACTGGTGTCTGTCAACTTCTTGAGGGAGACAGGTTTCTCTGATCCTAAAGGAGACCTTAATCCCACTATGTGCCCAACTTTAGTCATATACTTTCACACAGAAGGCCAACCTAATGCAAAGAAAAGAGGAAACTGTGATCTCCCTGATGCTATTGGACCACAACTCCCCTCCTGCTTAGTTGAGTGTCTGGCAACTTCTGCAGGAATGAAAATTTTCCCCCACTTGGAAGGGAGCTTAATCTCAAAATATGTCTGGCCACAGGCACACACTTTTGCACTTTTGTTGTTGTGCGCCTTCAAACAGTTTCCAACATAGGGCACTTTAAGAGAACCTTGGCAAGATTTGTTGGTTGGGGTTGCTTTTGCCTTCCTCTCAGGCTGAGAAAGCCTGACTTGCCCAAGGTTTCTATGAGTTTCGATGACCAAGAGGGAATGCGAACCCTTGGGCTCCAGAATCATGGTTCAAGGATCAAACCACTGCATCGCGCTGGTTCTTTTTAAGGCCAACTTAATGCCACAAGAAGGTTTACGTTCGTGCGAAGATGCACAGGATCAGACTGCGACCACTTCACTCTCCCAGAGTTGCTTCTGAGGGAAAGGGGTTCCTAAGCAGCGCGCAGCGCCCAACTGATACCAAGGACATACGCGCCGCTTTTCTCAGCCTAGAAAGACTTCTTTATTCAGAAACAAGCGAGTGCGCCCGGAGCACGAAGAGAAGGAAAGGGAGCTGAGGAAGGCTGGAGAGCGCGCCGAAGTTGGAGAATCACCTCACAGCCAGCCCTACTTCTTTCCAAAGACACACATCTCCGCCGGCCCTCAGAAAGAGACCACCAAGTGGAGGGGGAGAGAGCCGGCTCTCTCTCGAACAGGACTCACAGCCACCTCCCTTCGCTTCCCGCACAAACCCTCCCGCTCGCGCTAAGGACTCACCCCATCTCTCGGGACTTTTCGCCGGCCGCGCAGCCCGACTGCAGCGCCGGCGGCGACAGGGCGCTCACCGGCGGGGTCTCTTCGCCGCCTCGGTCGCCAGCGGGGAACAGAGGGCGCGTCCCGACTTCGCACATGCGGCAGCTGTAGCGGGGAGTACTCCTTCCCGAGGCTCCGGCCGGGTGGACGGCTGGGCGACTGAGCGGAGGAAAAAGGAGGCGGTGCTACAACAAGGTCCTCTGGGTCTGGGTGGGTGGACTGCCGGGCTTCAAAGACGGCGGTTGCGCCCCGGCTAACGGCGCAAGACGGTGGTGGTGACCCTTGCGCGCCACCCCACCGCTTCGTCCTCTTTCCGCTCGTTCTGGCTCTCCTCTGAGATCCGCCTTGCTTCTTAATTGCCTTTTGTTCTTTTACGTAAGCTCCTCTCGCAGGCTAGGAGGGGAGGAGGACCGATAAGGCAGCTTGTTTGCTCGGACAGAGCTCTCCTGAGACCCAGGCGCGCTTTGGTCTCCTCCTACGGGGTCTCAGCTTTGGAAGGGCGGGCTGAGAAAGAGGAGGCGGCGGCGACGACTTAAGAGTTCCACCTGCTTTCGTCTCCTCGCAGCCGCCTCCCACTCGCGGGGCGGAGAAGCCGGCCGCACGCGGCAGCGGCTGGTTCCCTGGCGAAGAGGCACTGGCAAGGGGCGGAGGGAGGCACCCAGTCCACGGCGGGGGCGGCAATCCTGTGCTTCTTCCCAGGCGCAAGTCTATCTGCGTGCGTTCACTCGTTCGGCGGTCAACCCCGCTCTATGGGTCTTTAATCCAACAGAATCCTGAGTTGTTAGGAACTTAAGCCTTCGTGTTGCTCAGTAGGATTTACTTCTGGGTCAACAGCATGGTGTAGTTGTTTGAGCGTTGGACTGCGACCCTAGAGACCAGGGCTGAATTTCCCACACGGCCACTGGGTGAACTCGGGCGCGTCACACACTCTCAGCCTCAGAAAACCCCGTGATAGGTTCACCTGAGGGTCGCCGCAAGTCGAAAACGTTGTTGAAGACACATAGCAACAACCACAACATTCATAGCAGGGAGCCAGCATGGTGTACTGGTCTCGGAGCTGGACTGGGACTTTGGGAGAACAGGGTTAGAATCCTCCTGCGGCTGTGGAAACCCACTGGACAACGCGGGGCGAGTCAGTCTCGGAGGAAGGCAGTAAGGGGAAAACCCAGTGACAGATTGGCCCAAGTCAAAAGGATTTGAAGGTCCAGGACAACAACTAGCTCACAGGGCTGTTTTTTTGTGGAGAAAATGGGACTGGAGGTGAGCCATGAAGAGCAGGATAGATGCAACTTTTAAAAAACAGAAAGCTAGGTTTAACAGATCTGAATCATTTGAGTTTCACGTCATAGTCATTCTTGTCTATATGTTCTATTAAAAAAGAAGCATCACAATTGCACAGGTACATATATATTCTCAGAGGTCCAGCTAACTTGGTCTGACTAAGTGAGGTGACCCAAGATATTTTGCTGTCTGAGGCAAATAATAAAATGACAATTTTGCATCATTCCATGTGCAGACACTTCTTTATAGGATAACTGAGTCTTCCTTACTACTGTTGACACCTAAAGACAGCAAAGTAGCTTAGACGAGAAAGTATCTTGTGGATCTTTAAAGAGTAACATGTTTTGTTTAGTGTAAGCTTTCATCATGCTGTCTCTCAGCCTCAGAGGAAGGTAGTGCCAAACTCCCTCTGAACAAATCTTGCCAGGAAAAACCTGTGATAGGTTTGGCATAAGTTTGAAATTACTTGAAGGCACACAACAACACTCATAGGAAAGACCAAGTCTGTTATTAGGGTGGAATGAGGTGGCAGCCTCAGGCAGCAGGATACGGGTATCACGTTAAGTGCAGCAAAATATTAATTTTGGGTGGAGGGAGGAGAGAAAAGGGCACGTGGGATTTCATATCTCAGTAATTTCCAAATTCCCATTTAGCTGTGGGACTCATGGGGTAGCATCGAACCAGTTACCAACCTCCTCAGCCTAATTTCCCTTTCAGAATTGCTGTGAAAATAAAATGGAGAAGGAAAGAAGATGAAACATATACCAGTTTGGAGAAAAGTTGGGCTATAAATGTAATAAGTAAAATAGGCATGACCTATTGAGGTGCGGTGTGGCACTTCATACTTTGAATTCCTATCTCCTCTTTGCACACTAGAGCACAGTCAGAATTCATAGAATCATAGAATCATAGAGTTGAAAGAGACCCATTGCATCAATCCCCTGCCAGACAAGAATATACTGTCGGAGCACTCCTGACAGATGGCCATTCAGCCTCTGTTTAAAAACCTCCAAAGAAGGAGACTCCACCACATTCTGAGGCAGCATAACCCACTGTTAAACTGATGGTAAGAGAAATTCATCTGCATAAACAGCTTTATGAGGGTTTATATGAGCTAATGGATCCTTCCTTCCTCCCTCCCTCCCTTCTTTCCTTTAATTTATATCTCACTTTTCTCCCAGCATAAGATTCAAGGTGGCATTGTTGTTGCTGTTGTTGTTGTGTGCCTGCAAATTGTTTCTGACTTAAGGCAACTCTAAGGTGAACCTATCACAGGCTTTTCTGGGGCTGAGAGTGTGTGATGCATCCAGGGTCATCCAGTAGGTTTCCACAGCTGAGCAGTGAATCAAATCCTGATCTCCAGAGTTGTAGTCCAGTGCTCAAACCACTACACTACACTGGCTCTGGCGTATAATGTTTTAAAGCACAATACAATTTAAGAAAAATTGGCCAGAATGCATAAAGAGATTGCTAATAGGTGTTGGAAAAGTGAGCAACAAGTGGGATCTTTATATCATGTGTGGTGGATTTGTGAAAAAGCCAAATAAATAAACAAACAAACAAACAAACAAATAAATAAATCTGGAATTAAATACATTCTATGGTGAATAAAATTCTAATAGTTAATGTTCAGTTGAAGCCAGAATTGAATCTATTGGCATTAGTAGATCAACCAGAGAAGTGTGGGAAGATAACTAATGATATATGACCACTGCGGTATGATTACTATATGCACAGAAGTGGAAGAATACTGATATTTTGATGAAGGAGGTCTGGTTGGTAAAGCTGTTGGACTTAGCTGAAATGGATAAACTGACAATAATGATAAGAGAAAAATCAGTGATGACTTTTTCAAAAGATTGGAAATTTTTTTTATCTTTATTTTTATGAGAATATTAATCATAACATAACTAGGCATAACACATTGCGATTTACATCAGATACTCAATCATTGAGATACCGTTTCATTTACATTATATTACATTATATTGTTACAATCTTACCTTACTTTGTTTCAAAAATTGCTTATATCGATATCCATATAATCCATACCCATATAATTTATCCATTTACTCTCTTTTATTATCCATGTAATTGACAATATTTTCTCTATTAATAAAACTAAAATAAATAAATAAATAAATAAAAACATGTTACTTCCACGGATCTGAGCTCACTCACTCGTTAGCCAATCAGTTAAAGTCTTTTCCTTGTCTTTTATACTCCCCTCATTATACTTTCTTTGTATTTCTCTGTATCTGGTGTTATTGTCTCTCTTCTTATCATTGAAGGGTACTTATTCTATGATCTGGTTCAAACATTATAAATATTCCATACCCGCTATACCCCATCTATTCTTTAGGAACTGTGTTACTGGATCTCATTCTCTCATTACCTCCTCGGATTTCTCCTTTATCTTAACTAAACTTTGACTTACTAACTAGTTGCTCTTCTTTCATAATATACATGTTTTTTGTTATAATTCCCATTTTCTCTTTATTAATTCTAAATCCAGAGTTTTCACCAAATTCATCCACAGTCTTTAGAAGCTTATCTATTCCTTCTAGAGGATCTTGTAGAAATATAACCAAGTCATCTGCGTATGCTTGGAGTTTGTATGTTTGATCTCTGATTTTAACTCCTTTTATTTCTGGGTCCGCTCTTATCTTGTTGTTTAATATTTCCAATACTAGGATAAAGAACAAGGGTGAAAGGGGACATCCTTGTCTGGTCCCTTTTTCTATTTGTATTTCTTGTGTTTTTTCCCCGTTTACTATTACTCTGGCTGTTTGATGCGAATATATTTCTTGTACCCACTTCACGAAATTGTCACCCAGTTGCAGTTTTTCCAAAACTGTTATCATAAACTTCCATCTCACTTTATTGAACGCTTTTTCAGCGTCCAAGAAGATCATAGCGAGTTCCTTCTCATTGTGCCTTTCAAAGTATTCTATTATGTTTATCACCGTTCTAACATGATTTCGCAGTAATCTTGGTGGTAGAAATCCGTTTTGATCTTCTTGTATAATGGTTTGCATAACTTTTTTCAGTCTGTCCGATATTATACCGGCAAATATTTTATAGTCATTGTTTAATAGTGAGATGGGCCTATAACTACTGGGTGAAGTTATATCTTTTCCCTCCTTCGGGATTAATACTATATTCGCTTCAGTCCAGGTTTTAGGTATTCCCTCCTGCAGAATCTGATTAAATGTCTCATGTAGTGGCTGTATAAGCTCTTCTTCGAAGGTTTTAAAATACTTCGCCGTGAAGCCATCAGGACCTGGCGCTTTTGCATTTTTTAAGTTTTTAATTGCTGTCGAAATCTGCTCTTTTGTTATTGTTTCATTTAACATTTGTTTTTGCTCTTATGTTATTTTCATCATCACCTGTTGATCTAAATATGATTTTACTGATTCTCCTTCTCCTTTTGATCCTTTACTCTCTTTATATAAAGTCGCGAAGTACTTGTAGAATATCTCTTTGCTGGAATCTTGTTTTGTGTGAGTTTTGCCTGCTATTTTAAGTTGTAGGATTTGCTTTTTCTCTTTATTTTTTCTTACTTTGTACGCTAGCCATTTGCCTGCTTATTAGCATTCTCAAAATAATTTAGTTTACTGTCTTTTATCTTTTTTTCAATCTCATGATGTTGCATCTTTTTTAGCTGGTTTTGGATCGCTTTAATGTCTTCTTTTAATATTTTATTCTTAATGTCCTTCTCTAGTTCTCTTTCTTTTGATGTAAGTTCACTGTAAATCCTCATCATTTTTTCAGCCTCTTTCTTCTTATTTATGTGTCTTACTTTGATGAGATGGCCTCTCATGACAGCTTTGCTGTTTTCATCTTAACTTGTCCGTTGTTATTTTCCTCAAAGTACATTTTCATAGTCTTTTTTAGTTCTTCCACGTACTGTTTGTCAGTAATGAGTCGTTAAGTCTCCAAATATGATCCTTTTGTCTTGTTCTTAAACTAAGTTTTATTAGGCTATGATCCGAGTATGTTTTAGGTTGAACTTCCATATCTTTAATATCTGTGTGTAAGTTTTTGGATATCAAGAATAGATCGATTCTGGAGAATGAATGATGTCCATCCGAATAGAATGTATAGCTTCTCTCTTCCAGATATTTAAACTTCCAGAAGTCTAGTAAGGCTAGATTTTCCATTAATGAGAAAAAAGTCTTTGGTAATTTACCCTGATCTTTCTTTATATGTTTTGTTGATTTTTGATCCTGCAGGGGTTTATCATAGCATTCATGTCTCCCATGATTAATATATTATTCTGACATCTCTCCATCTGGTATCTATTTATATCTTTCTGTAATTCTGAAAAGAACTTTTCTTTATTCTCCTGTGGGGCATAGATCCCCATGGCAAGAAGCTTATAATCCGGTAAAGTAATCTCCAATCCAATATAATGTCCCTTTCCATCAACAAAAACTCTTTCAGCATTATAAGATGATTTTACATATATTACTACCCCTCTCTTTTTCTTGGAGTAGGCTGATGTAAAACTATTCCCCAATTTCGGGTTTTTTAAGTATTTATTATCTTTGTCTCGAATTCTTGTTTCTTGTAATGTAACTATATCTGCTTTGATTTTTTCCAGAGTATGGAATATTTGTCGTCTTTTATATTTGGAGTTTAGCCCTTTAACATTCCAAGATATTATTGTTAATGTCATTTTTCCCCTCCCCCCCTTATTTACTTCCTATCTCTATCTCCCTAAATTTCCCCTGTTGCTTCTTCTTCTTCTTCCTCTTGTTCTTTTTCATCCTCTTCGTCATCCCTCTCACTTAAGTCTTCTTCTTCTTGGTATCCTTCTTCTCCTTCTTTGTATTTTCCTTGTTCTGTTTCTATTGTTACGTCCTCATGACTTCCCTGTTGGGTAGTTCTCATATTCTCCGATCCTTGTCTGTGTTCATAGATATGTTCCTGGACGTCTTCTTCTGATGATTTATGTTTTTTCATTCTATTTTGTCAGTCTTCTTCTTCTAAATTTGTTTTTATTCTTTCATGAATTTGTCTTGCTCGGTTAATCGTGTTTATCTTGTACCTTCTTTGTTTGTATATAAATGAGAGGCCTTCGATCCTATTCCAGGTGTAATTTATGTGGTGTTTAAATAGAAGTTGTGAGAGGAATCTATACTCCTGCCTCCTCCATAGGATTTGAGCTGGGATATCTTTAAAAATTTTAATTTCTTTGTCCTCTATGATCAATTTCTTTTTGTAGTTTTGTTGTAGTATTAACTCCTTTGTTTTGGTTCTAGTAAAACTGATAATGATGTCACGGGGTAGTTTCCTATCCCTTGCTATCCTGGAGTTTATTCGAAATATTTGATCAATGTCTTGTTCAAGTATATTTGGGTCCACTTCCATATATGTAGCCAATATGTTTAATGTCTTTTCATATATGTTCTCTTCTCTTTGTTCCTCCAATCCATGCATTTTCAGACACTTATCTCTATATCTAAATTCAAGCTGCATGATTGCTACATCCTCCCATTCTTGGGTCTTAATTATTTGTTGATTTGTTGCTTCTGTTAAGTCAACTCTTTTTTGTAATTTCCCTATGTCAGATTTTATAGTCGTAATGTCTGTAGAAATTTTTTCTAATTTTTCTCCGAAGGAATTTAATTCCTTTTTAATCTCTGTTTTAATTTCTGATCTTGCATCCTTTAATTCCTTCCTTATCTCCATTTTAAAATTCTTGAATTCTTTTAACATCTCACTTATTTGCTTTGATACATCTGCCATAGTAGTCGAGAGTTTGGTTTGTGGGCCTTTTACTTTCATCATTTGAGGTTGTACTGTTTCTGTCATACTTGCAGTCAGCTCAAATGAGGGCCTTCTTCCCTTTGCTGATTGAGCTTGCAAAAGTAATTGAGTTGCTTTCTTTGCCGCCATTCTGTTAGATTTCATAATCTAAGTTGTTATTTTGTAATTAAATCTTTATTTTTTCTATTTTTTTAATGTTTTTATTCTATTTTTTCTATTTTATCCTACATAACTGCTTATCTGTATTTGTCTGTATATATATATAAAGATATGTATTACATATATTGAGTGTGATAGTTACGACAAGCAATACAATTTTTAATGAACTCTTAATCTATACCCCCAGTAATATTTACTTGATTTAATATTAGCTTAACTTATATTCCAAGTATTTCCCAATTATCTTTTAATTTTCGATTCGTCCCTTTCCACTCTTCTCTCAAAAATAAGTAATAAAGATATGCAACTCAAATAATATGTATCACATTTCACACATCACCTGTTAAGTATCAATTCAAATTTTATAAACAAAGGATATTTCCTTCAATCCTCAGCTTATACTTCAATTTAATTCAATCGTCCTTGTATACTATATACTTATTTACTTATTCACTTTTCCCAAAAAATAAAACGGTTTTTCCATAGAGCTTAATTTATTCATAAACCTAAAGATAAACTCAGACACAAATTTCTACAACCTGTTTTATACTACTATTTATTTATACATACACTATACGTATACATTTACTACCACATTATTTAAACTCTCAGTCAGCAGTAGCAAATGGTTAGGACATGATGTCAAAGCTTCTCTGAGATTCCATTAAACATTAAATCAGTTTTATGTTCAATAGAATCACCTTAGGTTTCTTGGTCCTCTGACTTATTTGCTTGGTTTCCTTGACTGATTGAGCCTCACGTTGAACCCAGTCAGTTTTGGTGTTTTGGCTTTAATCGTTATTCTCTACATGTTTGCCTTCTTCTCGGGTCTCTTTGCTGCTCTTTACTTGCCAAACCAAGCCAGTTGGTGGACTGGGCCACTATGTGGGTCCCCTCCGAGCCCCCTCTGGACTTCTTCTTCCAAAGGAGTACCTGGCCAATTTGGGAATTCTAAAATGATATCCGCTTTCCCCTTGACTAGGCTGCTTGTGATAGTGGCTTGACGGAGCTTCATCATCAAGCTACCGGACGCGACGCCATAGGAAACGGAAGTCCCCAAAAGATTGGAAATTTTTCATAGGCCTTTTTTTTTTTTGCAAGAAAAAAGGGTACAATGTGCCAAAAGTAGGTTTCAACAATTAGTTTATTTGGAAGAGTAGCAGCTAAAGCATTTCAATGGTATTTGTAATTAGAGAAGTTATTTTATAGACTTACCTATATTCTGTGATAACAAAGTTGGAAACCAATGTGTATTTCTTTTCTCTTAGTACAGTATCTTTATTGTTTTTACTTGTTTTTAGCACTTAGTGTTTTCTTTCTCTTTATTTTTTATTATTTTGCTTGTTTTTTCTTGTGAACTTTTTGTAATTCCTTGTTTCTTTTTGTGGCTTGTTTGTATATATCTTGAAAACCTTCAATAAAACTTACTTTTAAAAAGCACAATACAATTTTAAAAGACTCTTAGTACAAAATAAGAGCCAGCATGGTGTAGTCTGAGCATTGGACTACAACCCCAGAGACCAGGGTTTGATAACCCAAATCATTATTATTAATAATATTTATTAACATTTATTTATATCCTGTCTTCTTACTAGTCTGCAACTCAAGATGGCTTACAAAAATTAAAATAGATAGTGCTTTAAAAATTCCCATCATACGAAAGTTAAAAATATAATGAAACAATAACATGAAAAAAAAAGTTAAAGGCATGACCATTAAAAAGAAAACAACAGATAAACAGTAAAACATGTTCTGAAAAAGCCAGCATGGTTTAGTGGTTTGAACATTGGACTACAAATTGTAGCTCAGTCATAGAATTCCACTGGGTGACTTTGGACAAGTCACATACTCTCAGCCTCAGAGGAAAACAATAACAAACTCCTTCTGAACAAATGTTGCCAAGAAAATCCTGTGATTAGGTTTACTTTAGGATTGCCATAAGTCAGAAACAACTTGAAGGCACAGAATGACAACATTCTAAAAGGCCCTTTATTCCTAAGCAATCAGCCCTCAAAGACCCGCTGATACAAACACAGTCTTCACATGCCCATTAAAGGATAGGAAAGAGCTCTGTTAGAAGTGATCTTTTCTCTAGTAAGAATGAAACCACAGTGACACTTTGAATGCTTTCATACTGAAAATTCCAACCATTCACAAGACATTCTGCAGCAATTCTGTCATGTCTTTCAAATTTTTTATAATGTGGTTAACAGAAGAGGAAGGAGAAGAAAAGAAGAAGGCAACAAAGATGACAACCCAGTGAGAAAACTCAGGAAGAGATCATATTGACACCTTCCATAAAAATTCATGAATAAGGCAGTAGGACTGTGCATTAAAGAGCCATTTAGAACCATTTTACCATTAGTTGATTGCAGCTAGAACAAGGAAGATTCTTCCTCTGTTTCGCACATTTATCTTGGGAGAGTGAATGCCAGTGGTGTCTCAAGCAGAAGGGCACAAAAACACACACCAAAATAGTGGAGGGAGGTATCTCCCCCTGCATCACTCATGCTGAATGCAGAGGGCCTTGGTGCTCGAAGTATGCTAAAACTTTGTGGTGGATGGGGCTAAGATGTGATATTTGATATTTCTTTGCCACAATACAGTGTGAAACTGCAGCTAGAACACTGGTTGTCTAAGCTGTGCAATGCTGCTCTTTGACAAGGTACTGTACTTGAGATCTTTTCCATGCACAGCCTGTGTTCTGCCCTTGAGTTGTATTGATTGCCCCATCTTCCTAGAGTTTAATCTAGCTTTATAATGTTTTTTATGTCACACTCATGCCACAAGAATCTGTCAACGGTGCAAAATAAGGTTGAAATTCCATCTAGGTAGTGATATTGCAGACCAGTCAAGAGGAGCTCAAGCAGTTTAATGTCACCAGAGCCCTGAGATGGAATTACATCTGTCCTATTTTGCTTCATGGTAAGATGCTTCAAGCATTACTGTAACACTGAGACAGGCTTTCTAAATATCTAGTGCAAATTTTGAAAAGCCTTCCAAGATAAGCAGGTGCACCATTCTGACATTTGAGACAAATGTGATCCATGAGGGTTTTTTTGTTTTGTTTTGAGAGAGAGAGAGAGAGAGAGAGAGAGAGAGAGAGAGAGCACTCGTTAGACCATCACTGTCTAATGTATTTCCATATAGAATTGGAATTATATTTTAAACACTTGCCATTCAACCATAAAGCCTGCTTGAAGGAGATTCAAAGGCTATGTTTCTCTGTTGCAGTGGTGGAGGCACTACTGGTTTAGCAGATTTTCAAGGGCTTGCTTCTGGCATGAAAGTGTACTAGTGGACTTGGAAAACAATTCCATGCAGGGAAAGCACTTGTCAGCCTTCCAATGGCTGTTAAATTGCATGTCCCAGCAGCCTTAGCCAGTGCAGCCAATGGTGAGGAATGCTGGGAGCTTCAGCCTAACAACATCTGGTGAATGACACTATTTTCTTCCCTGATGCTATTCACGTATATTTAAAATTCAGTCATATTGAGTTCCATTGGATTACTCTCAAGTAAATGCCAGCATGGTATAATGTTTTGGATGTTGGTCTAGGACTCCATAAGGTTTGAATCCCTATTTAGCCATTGAAACCCACTGAGTGACTGTAGGCAAGTCACACTCCCTCAATCTCTATGGAAGGCAATAACAAACCTTGCCAAAATATTCCCATGACAGATACGCCTTAGCTCACCATAAGTTGGAAATGAACTGAAGGCACACAATAGCAATGCACACTAATTGCTGGTTGTCAAATTGATGTGCTCTACCAGTGATGATGTCATTGTACTGGCCAAATTTTTTAAAAAAGGACAAGAAGAGGCAGTTTCACCAGGTGTCATGTGAAAGTCTCATTACAAGTAATAGTTTTTAATTATGGCTTAATTTTTCTTATTTAATTATTGCACTGTTAGACATCTTCATGAGTTCTATGGGTGGTAGACAAAATATTAAAACATCAAAAACAAACTATGTCACAACTGGAATATTTTGAAGAGTCCATAGAGGATTAGCCTCAACAAAGAGGCAAGAGAAAATTTGGGGAACATTTTAAAGTAGGTTTGAAACAGAGGTATAGGAGCAAAGAAACTTGAAAGGGGTCTGAAACGAAGAATGAACCGAAATGAACTGATTTGAAAGAAGAAATAAGGACAAGGGAATTGCAAATAGAATAATGAACTTTTAAGAGAACATGGGACATAGATGCTTTTTTTTCTTTTATCTTATGTACTAATGAATTTTTGATGGTTCAATATTGGAGGAGATAAAGGGAAGATTTAAAACTTAGGACAAATTGAGAAACTAAGTATTAAGACTGCTCCTTTTTGACCCCTGGAAATGGATTAGCCTCAAGAAGAGAGATGAAGATACTAAAGGGTGGACATAGAAAGAAAGAGATTTGAACTCTGGTGAATATTGATGAAATATATAAAATTTATAATGAATTAATGGTTGAATATATCTTAAATTTTTTTTAGAATAGTAAAGTGAATTTTGAATTTGCTTTTATTGCAGTAAAAGACAGATAGAAATAGTTTGAGAGAAGTTTAAAAATTTGAAGTATTTGATTGATATACTGTAGATTTTATATTGAAAAGCATATCTTTGAAAATAAGAGTTTTGGATGTTATTTTGATAAAAGATTTGATAAGGATTATATGGCTACAGGTCAAAAGAAGACAACACAGACACAAATTCAACCTCAAGTCTTGGAAAGAAGAGGATCCATGGGCTCCAAAATGATGGAGATGAACAGGTTACTTTAAGAATTTCAAAAAATGAGAAATGACATGATGGAAGAATTACAGGCAACAAGAACAGAGATAAGAACAACGAGGACAGAAATAAAGCAAGATCTGAAAAAAGAAGTAAAAAGCCTGAATCGGAGTCAGCAAAAACTTACAACAGACTTATCAACAATGGATCAAAAACTGGAAGACATTAGAGAAAAAAGTCAGAAATTGGAAAACTAGGTAAAACAAATGAAGAAAAGAACAGCAAAAAGATAAAGAAACTATAACGTGGTTGGAAATACGTTAACGAAGCAGATCCTTGAAACTGAGGGGACTCCCTGAACAGAAAGAGGAAAATTTAAATCAAAGAGTAACAGATATTTTAGCACCATATATTGGCCAAAGAAGAGCAAGGTTTGAGCATTAGATAGACAAGGCCTTTAGAATTGAATTGACAGTGGCGAAATGAAGAGATTTACCCCGGGATATAGTGGCATATTTTACCAGGGAAAGGACACGGGACTTCATTATGGAACAAAATTGCAAAGAAAAATTAATAGTGGATGAGAATGAAATAAAAATTTTTAAGGATATACCACTGAGTGTCATGAGAAGCAGAAGAGAGTATGCATTCTTGGTGAAAAATCTTCAATCACATGAAATAAGATACAGATGGGAGATACTGGAAGGTCTATCCTTTGTCTTTGAGAATAGAAGAAGGAAGATAAGTTCTGTACAGTAAGCAATAGAATTTCAGGAAAAATATTTGAAAACAGGATCAAAAGGAGCAAGGACTGAAGACAAGAAACCAGACCAAAAAGAGGAACCTACACAGATGGAAATGGCAACAGCAGAAGATATTAGTCCAATGTCTGAAGAAGAGTCTGAACTGGCAGAACCAGAACAGAAAAAGAAAAAAGGGAAATAAAGACAGTGAAAAATAAACGTGAAGATAATGTCATGGAATATATGAGGAATTAGCTCGCAAGCAAAAAGACGACAGATTTTTCATCATCTGAAAGATTAAGACCCCAAGTCACAATTTTATTAGAGACTCATATAAAGAAAAACCAAGAGAAATATCTACATAACCCCAAACTAGGTCAATGTTTTACCTCCCTATATGAGAAGAAAAAAACGGGGGTGGTAATTTATATTGACAAGGATATTCCAGTGAAACAAATAGTAGAAGATGAAGAGGGAAGAATATTGGGAGTTGAAATCTTGAAAAATGCGGAAAAAATTCTTTTAGTTGGAGTATATGCCCCAAATGAAAACAAAAGTAAATTTTAACTGCGAGAAAAAATATCAGAATACGAGTATGAAGATTGGATTTTGGTGGGAGATTGGAACGGAGTTATGGACGTTAAACTAGATAAAATAACCTCTCAGAGCAAGGAGGATCAAGAAAAAAAGAGGTAAATTGCCTAAATCCTTCTTTGAGATGTATGATAAGTTATCTTAAGAATTAAGATGAGAATTAAATACCCAAATACCCAAATGAGAAAGATTTTAATTATTTCTCAGAAGTACATCAATCCTGGTCTCGAATTGATATGATTTTTATTTCTGAACATTTGTTATCAGAGATAAAGAAGACAGAAATACTGCGTAAGATCATCTCAGGCCATCACCCGGTGATGTTGCAAATACAAGAGAAAGTAAAACAGTTTCAATGGCGTTTGAATGATAGTTTGTTAAACAATGAGGAGACAGTACAGCAAGCAAAAGAGGTACTTAAAGACTACTTCAAGGAAAACATAAAAGAAGATATGAAGATGAAAATGGTTTGGGATGCATCTAAGGCAGTAATGAGAGGTTTTTTTATACAACAATGACAAATCCAGAACAAAAAGAAGTGAGAAAAACACCAAGAGCTGATGACTAAACTTCAAGAGAAAGAAGAGGAATTTAGAGAAAACCCAATGAAGAAATCATTACAATTGGAGATCAAAAAAATACAAAAAGAGATAGAGATGACCACAACAGAGGAAATAGAAAAGAAGATGAAACAGCTGAAACTTACTCAATTTGAACAAGCAAATAAAATTGGGAAGTGGCTAGCATATAAACTGAAGAAGAGGAGAGAAAGGAATATAATTGTCGAATTGAAAAATGGGAAGAAGCTGATTACTCAACATGAAAAGATAAAGCAGAAATTTGAAGAATATTTTGGAAAACTATTTTATGAAATAAAATCTCACCACTGAAATGAAAAAATTTTAACTGAATTTCTTCAAAAGGCTAAGATTCCCAAAATATCACAGGAAACACAGGAACAGTTAAATAAACCAATAACACTTATTGAAATAGAAGAGGCGATAAAAGGTCAGAAAGTGGATAAGGCACCAAGACCGGATAGATTTACAGTGTTATATTATGAAAGGTTTATAAAAGAATTGATTCACCCATTCCAAGCAACTTTGAAGGAAACAGAGAAATATGGTAAATCGGAAACCTGGGGAGACTGTAATATTGTACTGATACCCAAAGAAGGTAAAGACAAAAGAGAAGTTAACAATTACAAACCAATCTCCTTGCTGAATATAGATTATAAAATATTTGCGTCAGTGTTGACAAAACGCTTGAGGCATGCACTGCAGGATAAGATTCAAGAGAGCCAAACAGGCTTTCTTCCAGGTAGATACATGAGAGATAACGTTAGAACAATCATAGACATGATTGAATTTTATGACAAAAAACCGGGGAAGCACTTATTTTTCTAGATGCTGAAAAAGCTTTTGATAATGTTCCTTGGGACTTTATGTTAAGGGTTCTGAAAGAATGGAGATACCACGGCAAGCTTTGCAATAGATAAAGGGATACGACAGGGGTGCCCGTTATCACCATTATTATTTTTAGCTGTTTTGGAGGTTCTGCTGATAACAATAATTGAAGACCCACAGATAGGTTTGAAAATAAGGGGAAAAAAACTGAAATTAAAAGCGTTTGCAGATGATGTAATTATAGTTTTGGAGGATCCACAAGAATCATTTCAGACGCTGATGGAAACTTTACAAAGATAAGGACTAAAAGCAGGTTATAAGATAAATAGAGAAAAGACAATGATGATAACTTTAAATATGACAAAAAAAGAGCAAGCGGAATTGGAGAGAAGATCCAGATATCAACTGACCAAGAAAATAAAATATCTGGGGATAACTATGATGAAAAAGAATCAAGAACTATTTGAAAATAATTATTGAAGAACATGGAAAGAAATTAAATGTGATATGGAGAAATGGAAAAATCTAAATTTATCTTTCTTGGGCAGGATAAATGCTTTTAAAATGTCTTTACTACCAAAGCTTATGTTCCTCTTTCAAAACTGACCAATAATAGGGAAAGAGAAGATATTTAAGGAATGGGAAAAGGCCCTACAAAAATTTATTTGGCAAGGGAAAAAACAAAGAATTAGATTTAAAATGCTCAAAGATGCAAAAAAGAGAGAGGAGGACTTGACTTACCATCATTAAAAATCTATTACCACGCATGTTGTTTAGATTGGATCAAAGACTGGATTCAATTAGAAAACACAATCACTAAAGAGATAGAAGAAATAAACAATAGATTTGGATGGCATGGATATCTATGTTATGATAGATCTACAGTGAATAAAGAGTTTAAAGACCATTGCGTCCCAAAGACATTGTTGAAGGTTTGGTCACAAATAAAGCAAAAATGTTATACAAAATTGCCAGTATGGACCTCACCACAAGAAACTTATAAAATCGCCCCAACAAAACAAGGAAATTTACTAACATATCAAGAGTTATTGAAATGAGAGGGCGACAAACCAAGAATGTGTACAGAAGAAGAATTAAAGGCTGAAGGCATGAATTAAATTGGCTTCCAAGGAGACAACTCAGAGACAGATTTAGAATGGACCAAAAACTATATGGATTTGAGAGAAAAGAGAATGAATTAGATGTACTGATGAAAGATAACCAAAAGAAAAGAATTTCCAAATTTTATAAATTATTGCTGAAGAGAGAAATGGAATCAAAAGTAGTCAAAGATACAATGGTTAGATGGGCACAGAATCTGGGACATTCAATTGAATTAGAAACTTGGGAAAGAGTGTGGAAAATAGATATAAAATTTACACCAAACTTAAATTTAAGAGAAAACTTTTATAAAATGTTTTATAGAGGGTACATGACCCCAGAAAGATGACAAAAAATAACGAAAAATTGGAACTCAACTTGTTGGAAGTGTGATGAAAAGATGGAGTCTTTCTTCCATATGTGGTGGACAGGTAAGATAGCAAAAAAATTTTGGAAGGGGGTACATGACAAAATCCAAAGAATTTGTAAGCTGAATTTTGAAATGAAACCGGAGCTTTATTTGTTAAATATGCTAGGGCAACAAAGAGAAATAAGAAGACATCAGAAGATATTATTATATTTAATAACTGTGGCAAGGTTGACATATGCGCAGCACTGGAAAGAAAAGAAGCATAAATTTTATAAAGCAAAATAAAATAAATTTTTGGGACAAACTTTCAATAAAAATTATACAAAAAAACCAAAACAAAAAAACCAAACTATGTCACAATGATTAGTGATAGCACAGAGTAAAACTGAGATACAGGCTGAAGCAAAGAGTAAAAACACTATAGCAGGCTGAAGCAAAGAGTAAAAACACTATAGTGTGTAAAACCAGCAACAACATTGAAGAGTGCTATGGTCTAAAAGCTGTCTAAAGATATTTATTTTAAAAATAGTTCATAGTCTTCCTCTTACAACTGTTTGCTTAACTGCCAACTTCAGATACGCACAAGTCATACTAGCTTTGGTGACTTTTGCATGGCTGAAAGGGGTATGTATCCTAGACCAAGTCTTCAAGTTGTTTGCAACTTGTGGCAACCCTGAGGTGAACTTATCATGGGTTTTTTGGGGGACTCAGACTGTGTGATGTGCCCAAGTAGGTTTCCATAGCTGAGTGGGGAATCAAACTCTGGTCTCCAGAGTCATAGTCCACCACTCAAACCACTATACCACACCAGTTCTCTGACTCTAAATTAGATTGTTGAAAACAAAAGGAAAAGACCTCCAAATGGATTTGCTGTGAAAGGACACAATTCAGCTGGTGATGGATGATGATGTTTTCAGAGACGCCTTTATTCCTTAATTTTAAATGTGTTATCTCCTCTCACTCTTCTCTAAACCACTATTTTTGCCCTGGCTTTGGTTAGATCATAGGGTACTAACAAAAAACAATGTAAATCCTAAGGACTTCAGATCTCCTCATCTATGTCTTCCACTAGGGGCAGGCCTGGGCTTTTGCCAGCCTTGATGATACTGAGTAGGTATGTTGCATCAGAGAATTATGGATAACACTCTTGGAGTGGATGGTTTTTCAGACCCACAGTTCCATTAATTAATCATAATGGGCTGATAGCCTGAACAACAAATGGTAGGACAACAAGACAAAGTATATAAAGGAAAGGCAATGCTATGCAGTTTTGGAGAAAACTCCAAAACTTTCAACCTAATTAAACAAAAAATAATTTTGTACTGCAAAATATTTTTCTCACATATTAATCTGCATGTAGTTTGAGTGTTTTGAAATCTCAGTCTCTTGTTACCATCTGTAATTCAAATCCCCATGGCTTAAAGAAATTGCAGACATCTGCTTAAAATATTCATCTCTTCTGTGGCATGAGATATTCATAATCCAAACTCGTCTAATAAAAGTGGAACTATATTTCAAAGCAACCAGAGACAGATTGCGGTTTTAAATCCAGCCATGTTCAACTACAGAGGACATCTTCTTCCATTTGTCTTCTGTAAACTGCAAAGTAAAATAATGCTCTGGTTGGAAAATCACTGTGTTGTGTCAAATGAAGATATAACATTAATACTTTTACATAATTTGACAATTTGTTTGATGGGTTCTGATGGCTGGTAGCTAGTGGGTGCACAGCAATTGCTTGCATGGGGGTTTAAGGGAATTAAGTTGGCTGTTTTAAAGTTGACTAGAGTGGGGCAGGTTGAGGACCAAACTACACATTATGGCATATCCGCTTTTTTTCAAAAACTGTGCTTTAACCAGGCACTTTTACAATAAAGAAAATGCATCCATTGAACGTCCAGATGATTGTCCAGTTCCAGGCTCCAAATCTTAGTTTGCAGTCTGTGAATATATTATTAATGTTTGTTTCTGGTTTGACAATCCTCGTTCTTCACTAGAAAGAGACCTGTTGGGTCAGGCCAAAGGTCCATCTAGTCTAAAACCCTCTTTTTAATTAGGAGCCACCAACTAGATCTCTCTGAGAGGTTTACAGACAAATCATTAGGACAACATAGTTTCCCTTGCTGTTTAGAAACCAAAGACTATGAGAGAGATTAAAGGAACTGGCATGTTTGGAGAAGACAGCAGAAACATGTGGCATTCTTTTGATGCCTGAAGGGTTGTCACATATGTGAGGGCAGAGACATTTTTTCTAGTGTACCTAAGGGCAGAACTGAATCTTACAGGCTTAAATTACAGGAAAGTCAATTTTGGTCAACATTAGGAAAAACTTTGTTATGGTAAGGGCAGGTGGACACTGGAATCAATTTCCTGTGGTGGGGTCTCCTGCATTTGCAGTCTTAAATGAGGCTGGCCTACCATCTCTTGAGGATGCTTTAGGTCTGGACTTTTGCTGCACTGAGTAAGATTGTGAAGCAGTGGTTTATAAGAGTCAAAACGTGCTGGACCACAGGGACATGCTTTTGCACATTTGTTGTTGTATGCCTTCAAATTGTTTCTGGCTTAGGGCACTGTGTGTAAGGACAGCCTGCCACATCATCACCATCAGTGAATACCAAACCCAGTGCACGGTGCCCACAATCAACAGATGTTTCTGTAATGTCTCAACCATCCATGGTTGTGACATTGACTACTCTGTTCCCATTTGGATCCAAGAAGAAATGTTCACATCTCTTTCCAGCTCAGTTACCCCCATGTTCTTTGGCCTGAAATTAGAAATCCTCCATCAGCTACTCACACACCCCAAGCTCAAGGAGCAACTGTTAAAAGTAAAAGCAGCTGGAGGTTGTATATCACAACAGTGAAACCCTAACAAATCGCTCTAGAAAGATTTCATCCATAATACCATTCTTGCTAGGAATCCCTCCTTGGATAGTCCCCTAAAACCACAGGAATTTTCAATGCAATGCTGCACCCAACAGTAGTCATCCTTTCCTTCCAGATTATATCAGTCATTGGGTTGGCTGGACTGGTATATTGGATTCGTCACCAGCTATACAAATTGAGAGCCCTTGGAGAATTGACCAAGTCAGCCAAGGTTCAATCTTTTCTTTAACTGGTTTTTTTTTTTTTTTTGAGACTTGAAGGTCCCCAGGACTCCCCAAAGGGAGCCCCCTAGTCAGGTTGAGCCAATATCACCAGAGCCAAGAATGACAGTTCAAGTCCAAGGAAGGGGATCTGACCCCAGGCCCTGCCATTATGGCCCTGGGTCTTCAGGTAAAGGTGTGGTTATGACTGCTTCTCAGCTGAGGAAAGGGATCCTAGGCAGGCAGTCATTCCTGACTATGGAGAACTGGCCCAACTTCATTGGAATGCTCCTACTTTACTGACTTCTCAACTCCTCTGGATTCCCTGTGTTTTTGGTCCCCAACCATTGGTTTTCGCTACCCAGGGTTGTATACCCAAAAGGCGCCACAACCCAAATTTCCATGAGTGTCAGTGCTTCTGTGTGGCATGGCCCCCAGCCTTGGCTGGAGGGACCCCATGGCTAACCTCTCCCTAAGCTTCCTCCTCCAAAATACAGGAATCCAATTGACTTCATTCTGGAACTACCAGCCTCAAACCACTCAAAAGATGTTGGTCCATTCTACCATCCACTGAAGGACTGCTGCTGCTGCTGCTGCTGCTGTGTACACACCTCAGTGCACAAGGAGACTGTCAAGCCTGGAAAGCCCCAACAGGTCAAAGACCTGTTGCTAGTGCTGCATCACCAAACCCTGATTGTCTTGGACAGTGGGGGTGTGGAACCCTCACTCCACCTCTCCAAATGTGCAATCAATTACCTTCCATGAACTCTTTTAGACTTGATGGGGGGAGAAATCTCCTCTCCACCTAATGCATTGGACTCTTTAAATTTAGAGCCACATGAACTGTACCATGATTCACCCACATTGGACTCTTCCTATTGCTTCTATTGAAGGAGTGTTGCCTATCTGAATTACTTGAATATAGTTGTATTAACATTTTTGGTTCCAATTGTTGGAAAATGTTTCTATATTGTGTATATTGTGTGTGTGGTGTTGAATGCTCTTTCCTCTCTTTTCCTCTGTGACCCTTTCAGGAAAGCACACAATTCTGTTAGGTTTTCTCCACAATCAAGCAATTAGGTGACAAAACTGATGGAAATAAGATACCTCCTCACCCTGATTCTCCTTTCTACTTGTTTTATTCCTTGTTGTCCCGTATCTCCTATCTTCCAAGCCAACTGGTTTTAGGTATACATCACCATCCTGGAAAAATGAAACTCCCTGGCTTTGCCACAGAAGTTCCATTTTTGGGAGGGAGATTGTTACCAGGCCATATATTCCCACACTTTGATACAGTTTAATTGGCAAATATTTAATTGGCATAAAACATAAATTATATCCTGCTATGGCTCAGCAGCCTGCTGGCAACAAGGAACTGGCTGCACATGTGCCTTGCAAAACTAGGTCAAATCAGGACCTCAGAGCATGGCTAAGTCATAATCTGGGAAGCTCTGGTGATAAAGGACTTGCAAATGTCCCTCAACAACTCAACGTTTAGAAACAATAGCACCTGAAACTGCTTCCACAGAATGATTGTCTTTGACCCTCTTCCTCTGTCTACTGAAACTCTCCTTTTGTCCCCACACCTGTCCCACCATTAAGGAGCCATCATGATGCCTACCAGTCCTTTGTCACCTAATGCTAAGGCCATTAGCTCATTCCAGACCTCATTGTCTACTCTGCCAGAGAGCTATTAACACCTTCCCCCTCAGGGTGAAAATAAAAGTATTTAAATTCTGGCTCCAAGCCAGACAACTTGTAGTACCATAGTACTCTGGACATAGCCCGTCACTCTGCTGCTCTGATTCCCTCCGATTGTGTGATTGCAAAACTGTTTGGATCTCGTGTGTGTGTGTGTGTGTGATTGTTAATTCCTCCACTACAACAAATATTCTTTCAATATCTGGCTGGCACTCCTGCATTAGTACTGGTATACACAGGTGTAAAAGATTTTGCTAGGTTACCCCCTTCTCACAGGCCTCCCCTTTGAACTAATATTCCCCACTGTTTTATGGAGGTTGACCCCCGAGTCACCCATGCTTTTGGGGTAACACAGACCTGCTAGACCTCAATTCACCTTTGCTCAAGAAGCATTTCCTACAGTACTTAAAATAACAGCACACCAAAATGTACTGTTAAAAAGAGTAAGAAGAAAGCTAATGCAGGAGATTACCATATTTGCTGGCATATAAGACTCACTCATGTATAAGATGCACCTCATTTATACACTGGCAAATACTATTTGCTGGCATATAAGACACACCAGCATATAAAATGCACCCCATTTTCAAACAGTATTTTTTTGGGGAAAAAGTGAGTCTTATATGCCAGCAAATACGGTATGTGTCTTCTCTTCTCATGAGGTCAGGGACTAGACCATGTTGGAACAAGCCTATATGTGTTTTTGCATTGTTTAAGGGTAAAATTAACGTTGTTGTTGTGTGCCTTCAACTTAAAAAAAATAAAGTGTGACTGTAAAATGCTTGATAAACCCAGAAAGTGATCCCTGGGCCTGCTGCAGTTACCCCCACCACTGGTCTGCCATGTAGCATTTACTACCACAATCTGTGAACATTTTGTTATGTGTGTAGTAAAATTACCCTATTAGATAGCTCTACATGGGTGTGGATCCTGTGCCCAGTCTCTCCAGAATAACTAAGGCTAGACTTCAATGATCACTTACTGGGATGTATCCTTCAGAACATGTATGAGTCCTACATAGACTCTGAAATCATACCTGGAAATTACTCAGGATATAAAACAGGTGCAATCGGTCTCCTGTATATGATACTTCATCATCATCATCATCATCATCATCATCATCATCGTTTATTGATTAGTCAACTGACCATATCAACAATAAGAATATAATACATAATACAAAAATACAAATACAGAAATTACATACACAAATGGACTCAACCCATATAAAATTACTAAAATAATTAAAACATATAAACTTAACTTAATAAATAGTGAGTTTAATATAAGAGGTAAAATACATGATAAACAAAAAAGACAAAATGACGAGTATAAAAATTCAGTCATAACATTTAAATAAGCTCATCACCATGACAGTGGACCCCATTTTGTGTGATAAAAAGATCTCTCAGATAGGCAGCTTTTGTAATAAATTTTGCAATCCTGCGGACTGAGTGTGAATTCTCTCCAGAAAGAAAATAGGTCAGTTTAACAGTTGGATCCCAATTGGTCGTTCTAACCAGAAGTGGTTGTAAGTATTGGGATCTCACCTTGGTATATATACAGCAATCAAACAGGATGTGTGCAATATCCTCTATGGCTGATGCGCCACAGATACATATTCTTTCGTGGTATGGAATTTTTCAAAACCGTCCTATTCTTACCATAGAATTAAGTTGTTCAAATCTAGCTCTGGTGAAAGCTATTCTCTGTCTCTGTGTTAGGTAAAGCCTAAGATACTTTTCTAGACCAAATATAGTTTTATTTTTGGCTAACCAATTTAGAGACTTAGAACCGGCCAGCAGAGCTATGTCTGCTTGGGCAGTGATGTCCAAAATTCTTTGTTTTAATATTTCCTGTGCTGAGTGTCCACAAGATAATAAATAAGACGGGGAAAAGCCAAGCTGGTGCATTAGTTGGAACAGTTGGCATATCCAGGAATTTGAACGCTGGAGATCCAACTGTTCATCTAAGCAAAGTTTAGGGAGTCTTCCTGGGTCCATTTTGAGGATCCTTCGCCAGTAATTAAAAACTTTTATCAAAACCTGGCACTGAATAGAATGTGCCCCTAATTCTGCTCTCACTGCTTCAGCCGGAGTGTTCTTATCTGTTCCTCGTATCCTCCTTAAGAAGCAGCTCTGTGCCTGCTCCAAAAGTGGTACTTTCATTTGACCCCACAATTCTGCCCCATAGGACAGAATAGGCATGATTTTAGCCTTATAAACTTTTAGAATAGGGGTTATACTGGAGGGATGGTTATAGTTTATCAGTTTATAGAGTACATTAGAGTTGACCATAGCTCTCTGTTTGTTTCTTCTAAAATGATTTGTCCATTTCCCTGTGTTTGAAAAGGACAACCCTAGATATAAATAGGAGCTGACTTGTTCAATTGGGACTCCTTCCAGGAACCAATTGTATTTTTTGGACCTTTTCCCGAATACCACCACCTTAGATTTATCTTTGTTAATGGCTAAGTCATTATGGGAACAGTAATTAGCTAGGTTCTGTAGAAGCCGTCTCAAACCAACCTGCAAACGGGCGATCAGAACCATGTCATCGGCATAGAGGAGGAAATTGAGAAATGTGTTGCCTATCTTGGGTGTATATGATACTTGAAGGCCTGTGTGGTGCATCTTTTTATTATTTAACTTGCTACTTAACTGACTTGCCTAAATAAGACTGTGTATGCAGCTTTTAACATAAACAAAACCAAACAATTTCCCCCAAGTTAGTCCTTAATAAACATGCACAAACTAAAGTGATGCCACCTTATGTACTGCATTGTGTTTTTTACTGTATTGCTCATAAGAAGAGTAATGACTATCAAGATGAAAAATGGCTTTATGCTCTATAGTTTAGGGTGAACTATATTGAATTTTGTTCCCCAGTAGGAACTAAGCTTCACCCAAGTCTTCAAATGTATTTGTGTCTATCTGGTTTGTGCCTGGTTTACCCTTCCAGTTGCTTTGTCCATCTGTTTTAAATTTACTTCCAAAATGCCCAGTGGCATACCAAGGCTTAACAGCACCTAGGACAAGGGGGTGGGGTGAGCGGTGGAGGCAGGGCAAGCACCAGAAGTGAGCGGGGTGAGTGGCAGAAGTGGGCATGGTGAACGGTGGCGGGTGGGGGAGGGCGAGTAGAGGTGGGTGGGGTGAGCAGCAGGCAGAAGTGGGTGGGGTGAGTGGTGGCGGGGATGATGTTACCCTGATTTCTGGGGTCCCAGGAGGGACACCTCAATGTGCTCAAAATAATGGGGAATGGGAATTAGCTTAGAGCACTAGTTAGCAATGCGAAAGGCAGGGCAACGTAGCGAGATCTTGAACCCAATGTCTACGGGGTCAGGCCGAATCAATAATCAAACAGAAGTTAAGAATAATTGTTTTCTTTATTTATAAATCACAACAAATGTACGCACTCACTCAGAAAATTAAGAAATACTGCACAATTGCACAGCCACGCACACAGTCCTAAAGAAATACAGGGGAAAATAGGGAATTTTCAGAGGAGGTTTTGTAGGGAAATACTACACCTGGTCCTGTAGCCCGGTATAAGCAAAGAAGCTGGGGAGCGTGGGTTCTCAGCATGTGGAGGCTGAGGGGAGGCTCATCAAACAGAGAGGCAGCAAGTCGGGAGGCAAGTCATGAGCGATCCAATGAGACGCTCAGGGCAGGGGTTCTTATAGGGAAAATTGTGGCCGCAGGTTAGTCCGTTCCTGGGGAAAACAATGGATTTTGGGCTGGAGACAAAGCCTCCGAAAGGTCAGTACTTTAGATGATTGAATTATGACAGTGTTGTCAATACCGTAGCCAGTATGCAAACGCGGAGTGCCTGAGAGTTGTATAGTCCGCTCATCAAGCTGCCTGCTCAGGGCAGGGGATCTTTTGTAAACAGCGTGCATACATAATGTGATCTTAAAAGGTACTTGCCTTGAGGTCTCCTAAAGCTGCATTCGGCAATTACTGGCCTGCCTCGATTGGGATTTGAATGGTTCAGCTATTTTCGGCCGCGCCTGTGTGCGTGCTTGTCCAGGGGCCTTGCAAGCACGTGGAGAGGAATGGGTAGTGAAGGCCAAATTCTTGATATCAAATGATATCTAATATCCCACAAGTTCGGACTAGAAAACTGCAGTAACAATGGGGCGAGCGGCAGGTGGAGGTGAGTGGGGCAAATGGCAGCAAGGGGGCAGGTGCCCCCCTGACATGCACCCCAGTTGTCTCATTCTAGATTTGCCTCTGAAAATGCCACATGATTATCACCCTAATGCATGTACATCAATAGTCTGTATGAGAAAGATAAGCCAAATCTTTAGTATAATCTGAAGATATTTCAGTAGTTGGAGCCCGTTCTTGGTTTGAAATAACCCTTTGCAAAATGCCTTTTTTATCACCTTATTTTATTCTGGTGGCAACAGCGGGTAGCCTCTGAAATATTGTCATTTGTGGCATTGTAGAGAATTTAAATGATAGCAAAGCCATCTCAAGACATTTAGATACGAAGATCAAGATAACATGTCCTCTCCAGTCTACATAAATAAGTAGACTGGGTCATACCCTCCAACATTTCACACATGAAAACTGGGACACATGTGGCTAAGCAATATCAGAGTGTTGTAAAGATGGCTATAATCCTTAGTGAGAAAGAATACAGAAGAGGCTAGTAGAGTTTGCTTTTGCCTGGGCCTATTGGGAAGGACAAAATTCCATCCTCACCATTCCTACCCATCCCCAAGTTAATTAAGTAAAAATCAGTTTGCACTTTGAATTTAGTTTGCAGCAGTTTCATTAACCTGAGGGCAAAGTGTGGAAGTGGGAGAAGGAGACATCAAGAAGAACATTTTGAAAGCAGTGGGAAAGGTAGGACGGCAGAGGATTAATCAGGACTATTTCTGCCAAATCAGGACAGTTGTAGGTTATCTCTTTCCCCCTTTGCCCCTAGCTTACTTCAGTCAGTGAAAAGTGATGTCAAAGTGCAAAAGTATTTTGCACTCTTAACTTGGGGGAGAGGAGAACAGGAGGGACAGAATTTTGCCCTTCCTAGTAGGCTCAAGCAAAAGCAAGCTGCTGCAACCTCTCCTAGCTTGTGGGTTCTTTATAACTTTTGCCATCATGATGTTGGTGTTGCTTGACCACAAAGATCCCGGTTTCCATCTCTGAAATGCTGGGAAGTATGAGAAATCTCTTCTGCAGATGAGCAGCTTTTAGCAAGGACAGATCAGGGAAATGGAAAGAGTGGCCTGCAGGCTTTGTGTAGACCCCCAGGACTGTTTTTGCAGCCCTACTCCCAACCATTTTTAGAAGTGGATTTTCAATTCACTTCCTGTTGTGGGGGGGGAGACCTCTCCTGAGTCCAAAATGGCCCAGAGAAGAAGAAAAAAAAGTGTGGGGGAGAGACATGGAGAAATTGCTTTGCATGTCCTGTAGGGAGCATTTGAGGGCAATTTTAAAAACCAAGGATGGAGAGGACAGTGGCCATTTCCACATGGGCTAAAAAAAACCGGTGCAGAGCGTCCTCCAAAGAGGACGTCTGCACTGTAGAGTGGACTGGGTCGGGCTACTTTTTGTAATTCTGTACCTCAGTCCGCTCCGGAACGTTCAGAAGTGGTTGTGCAGCATGCTTTTGAAAGACTTGTTTAAACAGGTCTTTCAAAAGAATGGAGCGCCCCACTCCGTTCCGGCGCTCCGGTGCAGATTTGCAGGCTCACACCAGTGCGAGCCTGCAGATCTGCCAGGGGCGGGCTTTAGGCTGGCAAGCTTCAGCAGTTGGTGGAGAGCCTCCACCAATGGGAAGCCACCATTTTTGTCCCCAGAGCAGTGTGGAGTGGTGGCCACGCACTGCTCCAGAGCAGCCTGGACTACAGCGTTGAGCCAAGAAGTCTGGTAAGTACCGGCACAGGGTGTTTCCACACGCCACAGGATGTGTGGAAATGGCCAGTGAAGGAAGCCCCTCAAGGTCCCCTGTGGGGCTAATATGGCTACTTGCACTTGAGAGTTGCCTACCACTATTTTAGAAGCTCTGAAACTAGAGAAGCAGAGTGACTATGACAACCTTCTCCTGCCCTCATCTCTTACAGCTGAATTGAGGTCTGTAACCCCATTTTCTTATCTCCTGGTATGCCATGCTGGGGTACATAGTTAAATGAAGCCTAAAGACAATTTTATTCTAAGTATAAAATATCATTTATTTATAACATCCTTTTCACCAAAGGGCTGAACATCGACATATACAATCACGGACAAAGACAATAAAGCATAACACCATAATAAAACATTGAATGAAATCCCCAACACTCCACCACTCACTACCCATCTCAGCACTTGAAACACAACTCAGTGACTTAAGATGGTGAATCAAAAAAGAAGATCTTCAACCGTTTACAAAAATGGGTGAGATCCTCCTCCATCCAGAAGTCCAAAGGAAGGCTGTTCCACAAATGTAGAACGAGATCTTGAAAGTCTCTCACAGCCTTGATAGAGCTATGCACATTGGTGGAACAGACAATAATCTTTTGCTTGTAGATCTTAAATTCCTGCATGGAACATACCATACAAGTCGAGCTGTGAGGTACTGAGGAGGTTAGAATGCAAAGCCTTAAGTACAAAGACCAAAAGTCTGAAACAAGCCCTGGCCTGAACTGGTAGCCAGTGAAGAGATCTACAGGGAGAAGAAACAGGTGAATATTTCGGCAGACTTAAAACAACCCAAACAGCATTGTTCTGAATTAAAACCAGCGAAAGAAGGGAGCAGGAAGGCAAACTTGCCAATAACTGTTACAATAATCCAGGTATGAGATAACCAAGGGCTAGACAAGCAGATGGGTAGTCTCTACAGTCAGGAACCTCTGGATTCTGAGGATGTTCAAAAGATGGCAGTTATATGCCTTTGTTGTTGTCCTGCTAAAGGGACGTAAAGATAGGCAGTCAGGAACCCAGCAGGATTCCTGGCAACTGAGATGGGAGCACTGTGCAACCCCCTAAATCCAGTGGGGGACATGAGAGAAGGGCTGCTAGGAGATCAGGCTGAAACACCAAAACACTCTCATGCCCAAATTCAGGCTATGCCATTACCATTTTGTGCTGATATCCTTGACAAATTACACTAATCAGAATGGCTACTCTTAATACAAAAGCTCATGAAAGTTGCATAGTAGACAAAGGTCTGTTCTTCAAGAGTGGATAATAGCTGGATAATTTATTAGGAATAGCCAGGTGGTTGTCTGTACTGTCTCCAGGTGCCTCACTCTGCCTAATGGTAGCTTGCCATTTAATTAGCAAAAATGGTAGAGTGCTTGCTTAACATGTGAGAGGTAGCAGAACCTATGCTCACATTATCAAGTTCATGGTTTGAAAGCCAGCATAGTGTAGTGGTTTCAGCCTTGCATGATGACCTTGGAGACCAGCGTTCAATTCCCTTCTCAGCCCTGGAAACCCACTTGGTGATTTGGGGTGTGCCACACACTCTCAGACCCAGAAAAACTGATGATAGGTTTGCCTTAGGGTTACCATAAGTTGGAAATAATTTGAAGGCACACAGCAACAACAATGGAATAACAACATTAGATCCGAGAAGTCCTTGTCAAGCTGGTGGGGTCCTTTGCTCAAAGCCGATGCCAAGCTTGCTTATTATCTACAATATCTGACCAATGGCCATTGTGTTGTTCAAGTTGTTCTTGACTTATGGCGACCCTAAGAGATCCTTATAAATTTTATCATAGGGTTTTTCTGGGCAAGATTTGTTTAGAGGGGGGTTTGCCATTGCCTTTCTCTGAAGCTTAGAGACTTGACCAAGGTCACCTTGTGGGTTTCCATGATGGGCTAGGATTTGAACCCTGGTCTTCCAGAGTCATAGTAATTGAGTACTCAAACCACTGCACCATGCTTGGCTCTTGTCTAAATAATGGTCATACATATATAGGTTTTAGAGTCTTGGTTTAATGGTCACATGAGAATCTCCCTCTTTCAAAAGATTTTGTGTGGGACAGGGTATTTAAATGGTAATGTGTATTACCTCATTTTCTTCAGACTGCATTAAGCAACAAGTATAGGGACTTTCCCTCTCATTCTGCTTAATGGAGCCGTAGGCCTGCCCTGAATTCTGATGGCCAAATCTGACTCTGTTAGCCAAATCTGATGCAAGACAATAGTACTAGATCTCGCAGTCCAAGCCATCTGTATCACTGGTTTTGTATGTGACTATGAAAATGTTTGATCTTCAAATTATCTAATAGTAATGTAAAACTGAAGTGTGTGTTTGCCTTTGCAGTTGTAGAGGTGATGTAAAGCTAATTAAGATGCTTAAATGTTTATAATAAATTAATCCAACCCATCAATTGCATGTCACAGTCCTTGTTTCTAGGTGTAGGCCTGTCCTATGCATCTTCTTATTTGTGTTTTTCCTTGTTGTATGCTCCTGATTGTGTGTTCTTCTCCTAACAGTGATCTTTAAATGTTAACTGTTTTTTTAAAAATAAACTAGTTTCCATATTTAAAAGGAAAAAGAATGACAAAACTTTTGTTTCCAGGGTATTTCTTGGTATCTGATTTTGGAGGGCATGAGTACTGTTCTTTTTCTGCAGAAGAGAGGTTTGCTAAACTGCTAGATTAAATTCAGTCCACACTGTATAATATCACTTGATTGATCTAAACTCTAAAGCAAGAACCACAGAAATTAATGGAGATACTCTATGGTTGGTTAACTATATCCCAAGTCTTCTGAGTCAGTTAACATGCCTTTATATCAGTCATTCCTGAATTGTGGGATCATGGGTGCACTACTGTGGGAATGGATGGATAGGTGAATAATGGTGCATCCATACTGCACAGTAGAAGTTGTTTGATACCCCTTTAACTGCGGTGGTGCCATCTGTGGACTCCTGGGCTTGTAGTTTGGTGAGGGAGTTAAGATTCTCTGCTGCTAGAACATTTCAGTGCATTCCCTCTGCACTAGAGTTCTCTAGGAGAGAATTCCAAATCCCTCACCAAACTACAGATCCTACAATCCGTAGCAGTTAAAGTGATGTCAAGCCATACTAACTGCACAGTGTGGATAACTCTGCAAGAAATGAATTCCTCCAGGCTTCTGCAATCCCTAAGTACCCATCTATAGAAATTTTTAGCGTGTTGAAGTGTATTGAAGCAGCAATAGTTTTGCAGCATCTAAAGCAGAACTTTCCAGACTTTTCATGTTGGTGACACACTTTTTAGACACACATTGTTTTGTGACACAGTAATTCTCGAGATGGCATGGAGGAGTAATCCACAACGATCGGGTTAATCCCATGTGCCAACCAGAACAGGAAGGAGTACAAGCTCTTTTTCCATTGTGACAGTTAGGACCCCTTCCCTTCTCCGACAGTTTTTAGTATCCTGCTGAATGAACCAGTCAAGTTTTAGCCCTTCTCTGGCAAATAGTGATAGAAACATTAGAGGAAATGGAAAAATGAGAAGAAATGAAAAACGGAGTGACAGATTTGACAAAGGAGAGCTCCCAGATGCCCGCCACTTCACATGGCTCTGAGGAGGGGAAGGAAAATGCCTAAAGTTTGCCATCTCAGATGCCAGCAGATCCACGTGGCTCTGAGTCGAATAAGAGCGAAGGATCTAAAGGCAAACTCCCCTAGATGGCTGCCACTCAGCTTGTCACTGAGGAGGGCAAAAAGAAGGCATTAAGAAAGGTTTTCCCTCCATAAAGTTTGCCATCTCAGATGCCAGCCAATCTGTGTGGCTCTGAGTTGAATAAGAGAGAAGGATCTAAAGGCAAACTGCCCCAGATGGCTACCACTTAGCATGCCTCTGAGGAAGAGGAAAAGGGGGCATTAAGAAAGGTTTTCCTCTCTTTAAGTGAGAGTGATACCAATGAGGTAAAGATGATATCTGATGGTAACAGAAAAAATGGTAAGTAAGGCTGAGAAAGTGGCGGAGTTACCACAAAAGCTTAAAAAGAAAAAGAAGGAGATACCATGGTAAGTCCTGGCTTGGTTGCGGGGTCCAGAACTAGAAAGTCTTCAGCGACAGCAGAGACATTTCAAAAGGCCATTTCTGGCCACCATTTTGAATTGCTGGATTTCAGAAGGAGGGGGGGGGTCTCTTGGTGAGTGAACCTCCAAGATGGGAACATGCTCAGAAGGTAACATCCAGCACTCAGAAGTGAAGGGAGGGGCTGCATCAGAGCAGAGTTCAGGACAAGCATGCTCAGTTTCTCCTCTTTCTCTGGTGCCATGTCAGAGGGAACCCAAAGGTGTGGAGGCTATTGCAAGACCGCAGCCAACAGCACATTACTCCCCAGTAGACAAAATGAATCTTAATATTGGGAGTTGTTTGAATCAGATGTTTATGGAACTGCGTAAGGGAACACAAGCAGAAGATCAGTACTGGAGGGGAAATATCAAGCAGAGGCCTGTGTTTGCAGATGACAGGTTGCCAGTTTTAGCGTGTATGCATCAGGCATGTGGAGAAACTTAGCTAGCTCTAATAAATGGCAGCTATTAAATAAACAAATGGTTTTAAAAAAATTAAATACAGTGATTTCAGAAATGAAGAAGCAATTGAATGAATTTATTAAAATGAATGTTGCAAATACAATGAATTGCAATAGAGGCAGTATCAGTTTGAATTATAAATCTGAAGCTGATGAACTGAATGAGGAAGAAAATAGTAATGAAAAAGTAACATCGTGGAACAAGGTTGGAGCATAGGAGTGAAGTAGAGCAGAAAGAAGGCAAGGAATAATAGCTGGTAGGGTGCATAGGATAAGGAGGATGTTCAGGAGGAAATGATGCAGGTAGAGATAGAGGAAGCTGAACTTTCTTCAGAAGATGAAGAGGAGAGTGAAGTGGATGCTAATAGGTTGTTTCATATGGGAGAATTCAAAAAGTGTGTTAAAGAATGTTGCAGACTTTATGTTTAGTGTTGGATGTGGATAAGGAACAAAATAAGGTGACTAAAGGAAAGGATAACAAGGTAGCAGCAGTGATTAAAAAAAAAAGTAATGTCAGTTTACAGAAGTGATAATGCCAGACATTTTAAGGAATTAATTCAGACTGAATTTGAAGCATCCTTGAGGCAGACAAAGTAGGTGCGAGATGTGCCAAAGGCGCCAGTTTAAAAATTGTTGCTACAACAGAAATACTAGAGTGCGTATGAGTTTCTCGAAGAGGGTGATGATACCCAATCTGAAACTGATAATTCTTCGGAAGACGATGCAATAGAAGAAACAACCAAGTTAGATTGTTTGACGCAGCTAAGTTAGAGGAATGCTTAAGAAAGTGCTATTGAGTTTAGGAATGTAGCATAATTAAAAGACTTAAAAGAGAATTCAGTAGCTCCAGTATTGAGAAGACTGGCCTTTAGATCACTTGAAATGCCAGAAACTTGCAGATATTAATCTTCCTCATGACTGTGAGCCTGGAGGTTTCAGAGGGGAAGCAGTATGATTTAATTATCATGAAAAACATCGTGGCAAGTGAGTGACAGGTCTCCATGTATGCAGCAGAACTGATATGGAAAGAAACTTGCCAATAGTAAGCTTTCTCCAGACTGCAAGGCTGCAGTTTGTAGAGGGCTAGCAGTGCAATCTAAGCAGCGGCAAAGACATTGTGGCAAGTGAGCAAAAGGTCTCCAAGTATGGAGTGGAGTCACTATTGGAGAGCAGCACAATCTGAAAGAGACTTGCTGGCATTAAGCTCTCCCATGGCTGAAAATTTGCAAGTTTCAGAGAGCAAGCTGTGCTAGAAGACCAATCAGCAGATATTTTTCTCTCATCTGGACCAAAATAGAAGGAGAAACAGGATATAATTAAAGGAGAGGCCATTCATCTTCTGCAGATGGGGGCAGTGGAGATGGTGCCTCAATAACAAAAAATATAGGGTTGTTGATACATTGTTCTTTAAGGTTCAGTTTGCCCTGTGTTTAAGTATTTAAATAGTTATGTACATATGAGGAATTTAAAATGGAAGCCCTGTAATCAATTGAAGGAAATTTGCAGAAAGCAGAATGGTTAGCTTCTATAAATTAAAACAATATATACATGTATATATATATGTGTGTGTGTGTGTGTATGTGTGTGTGTGTATATGTATGTATATATGTATATATGTATACATACACATACACACACATACATATTAAAAATGAAGTATTTATATGTCCCAATGGCAAACAGGTAGAAAAAGTATTTATACTTTCAATTTAAGGGTAGCCATTACCAATTTAAGGCACTTTTCTTTGGCCTTGCATCCGTTCCAAGGGTTTTCACTAAAATGTTAATCCCAGTGATTTCTCACCTCAGGGAGAAAGAGATTCAGCTCTTTCCTTATTTAGATGACATTCTTTGAAAGCAGAGCTAGGAAAGTAGCTAGGAGTTATGTAGGGAAAGCCTGAAGTTTTAAAAAGGTTAGCTTTTGTCATAAATTTTGAGAAAAGCAGTTTAGAACCTAGTAAGAAATTGACACATTTAGGAACAGACATTAATACATAGTTGGGATACCTGTTTTGTCACAGGAAAGGAAGGAGAAGATAGGGAAGGGTCTGCAAAGGTTACTGGATGTGGAATCGGCAGAATTGATGTTCTTGGCAATAGTACAGTTTAGTTGATACTTTGGGCATGATCCATACCAGAAAACTGCAGCAGTGTCTAATCACTTATCTGTTGTGTATCATAAGGAAGCATAGCTGGAAAGTGAAAATACCACAACCGCTAAAGAGAGAGCTAAAGTGGTGGCTATGCAAAAAGAACTTGGACAGAAGGGTGCCTTTTATGATTCATTCTAGGATAACTGTCACAATAGATGCAGGCTTCTATGGCTGAGGTGTCTGCTGGCAGGGTTATATGTACTGCAGTGGGATGATTAGAGCCTTCAACTTTTGTCTGCCATTATAAGATAGACAAGTTTAAGTTAGCACAGGCAGCTTTTGGCACAAACGTGTTGCAGTAAGTCTTGAAGAGTTAGGAACAGTCCCACCCAGGGTGTGGCTTAGGTAAATCCCAGTCATTGTGGATTACTCCTCCATGCCATCCTGAGAATGGGAGATCGGACTTACCATGACGATTCATTCTGGGATGGCAGGAGGAGGAATCCATGCCCACCCTAAAAGGGAAAAATAAAATAAAATAAAATAAAGGAAGATGGAAGTGAACAAGTTAAGTGATGAAAGGAATTTGGACAAGACTATTAGTTATTTTTAGCAGAGTATGGAAATGGAGACTTGGTGTCATCTGGCTAGATAATAAAAACTGTCAGAGAAGGGAAGGGGTCCTAACTGTCACAACGGAAAAAGAATTTGGACTCCTGCCTGTTCTGGTTGGCATGTGAGATTAACCCAATCATTGTGGATTCCTCCTCCTGCCATCCCAGAATGAATCTTCATGGTAAGTCCAATCTCTCATTCAGTAAGCAATTCAGTAAGTGGAGGCAGCTCCTCTACCTGAGCCTCTCCCACTGGCTCCCTCGTTGGGTCTTCCTTGGCCCAGGGTGGCGGTGGTGACAGAGGCAGCCTTTTTACCGAGGCCTGGCCTGCCTCTGTGGCAGGAGAGGCAGCCCCTCTACCTCTTATGTTTGCGCAACACACCTACACACTGCAGCCGACACACTAACGTGTCACAACACATAATTTGGAAAGCTCTGATCTAAAGCATAACAAGTTTTATTTGTTAAAAGTGAATAGTTGTTTCTCATCACATTACATCTCAAGCAGCAATAACAATATTACATTTTGATATTATATAATTGTTTGCTGCTTGAGCATAAACTTTCATAGTCATGCATAGGCTACAAAAGCTGATGTCAAATAAACTTGTTAGCCTTGTGCCACAAGATTCTTTACTGCAGCTCCTAGGAGAGGTTACCCATTATTTCGTACACAATCCACTCCTCTGGCATTACCTCCTTACAACTAGCCTGTGTTTGATGAAGGCAATTTTGTGGTGTCTCTATCAGCTGTGACTGAACAATTCAAACATTCCCACTGCAAAGATGTCAAAGGCCTTACTGAAGTCAAGAAATGTCACATCCACAGCATTCTCTTCATCCATCAAGCTCGTAAATCTATCAAAAAAAGAGATAAAATTAGTCTGGCATGACTTGTTTTTGAGAAACCCATGTTGACTTTTAGTGATCACAACATTGCCTTCTAAGTAATTACAAACTACCTGTTTAATGATCTGCTCTAGAATCTTTCCTGGTACTGATGTCAGCCTGACTGGGTGACAATTATTTAGGTCTTCTTTTTCCCCCCTTTTTGAAGATGGGAACAACATTTGCCCTCCTCCAGTCTGTTCTCTAAGAATTCTCAAAGATTATTGCCAGTGATTTTCAAATTACTTCTGCCAGTTCTTTTAATATCCTTGGATGTCATTCATCTGGCCCTGGAGGCTTGAATTCATTTAGAGTAGGCAGGTATTCTTGTACTGTATCTCTACCTATTATGTGATGGATTTCCTTTTCCTTTTCAGAAAAAAACGGAGGCAAAGAAGATACTGAGTAGTTCCAGCTTTTCTCTGCCACCTGTTAGTACCTCGCCATCTTCTCCATGCAGCAACCCTATTTCCTTGTTTTTCCTTTTGTTGTGGATATATCTAAAAAAGCCCTTTTCATTGTTTTTAATCTCTCTGGCAAGCCTGAGTTCATTATGTACTTTAACTTTTCTGATTTTTCTCCTACATATCCTCGCAATTTGTTTGACTTCCTCTTTGGTGATTTCTCCATTCTTCCCTTTCTTTTACATGTTTCTTTTTAACATTTATCTCAGTTGAGAGTTTCTTAGTCAACCATTCTGGTTTCTTTAGACACCTCCCATTTTTCCTCCTTAGTGGGTTTTAAGGGATAGACCAACTGAAGATTTTCTGAAAGATTGGAAGATGTTTATAAACTTTTTGAGAAACAAGAAATCTAGTGATGTAATAATCTGTGTTTAGAATTATTAGTAATTTGTCAGATTATTTAGTAGGATCTGTAACTGTAGAATAACAAACTTTCCTTTTCCCCCCCTTTTATTAGTTAACTGAGAGGGTGAGTCAGTTAGTTAGCTGAGAGGGGGGTCAGGACCCTATTGTATTTTAGTTAGTTAATGTTTTAGTATTGTGCTTTAATTTCAGTTGTTTTTTTCTTTTTTCTTCCTTTTCTTTCTTTTAATAAATATTACTGTGATTTTCAATTAGATTGTGTTAATTTTTTTTAATGAATTGCTCTCTAAAAGCTTGTCCTGATTATAACAGTCAGCCCTCCATGTCTGCTAGGGTTTGGAGTACAGCACCCCCACAAAAGTTGAAAAAGTGGGGGGAAAGTAAAAAAATGTGTGTGTTTGTGTGTATGTGTCTGGGGGAAGGGGGTTGAGGCATGGTGGGGAGAATGTACACCCAGGGTCCAAACCAAGTTAGGGAAAATAGAGGGAAAGCGGTGGGTCAGCACGGAGGCTCCATACTTCCCCTCTAACCCATCTCCTTCCTAGGAGCATGCGACAGCATTGGGAGAGGGTTTGTGATGATGAAAATCAGGATACGAGCCATCCCTAGCTAGTCAGACAGGAGGAGGGGGGCAGAGGCAGGTTGTTAAAACGGCTGCGCAGCCTGATCAGACCCACCAAGAGGGAAGGATCCCCTGGAAAATAAGTGCCTAAGGTTAGGGAGGAGGCAGAGGTTGGAGAAACTTGCACATAATCAAATACAAAGTAAAAACTGCAAATATGGAGGGTGCCAAGTTGGTGCCCAGATTCTTACTTAGCCAAATGCCGTTTCTTATTTATCACGATACATGACTTGTACCCCAACAAAAATACTGTAAGCTTACAAGATTAAAAGCCAGTGCACTGAAACCATATGCCTCCAGGTGGAGAGAAAAATCTCACGAAATGCCATATTTTATTTCTGTAGATGTCGCCAGGCAGTACATCCTCACACTTTGATATGGTTTAACTGGTGAAATATGACTTGATTGGCGAAATATATTCACTGGCATAAATATAAATATATCCTGCTAGGGCTGAATGGCCATGTCAGATATGAAGAAAAGACTGGCCGAACACTTGTGTTGTGAATTAGGTCAGAAGAGGTCTCCAGGCATATCCAAGTAATAGTCAGGAAATCACTGGGAAATTCCAGCAATAATGGGCTTGCAGTTAGCCTCCAATGACTCAACTTCTCAGAGACAATAACATCTAGTAGATTCTCACAAGATGGCTGATTGTCATTACCCCTCTTCCTCTGACCAAGCAAGCTTCCCTTTTGTCCCCACACCTGTCTGACAATTTCTGAGCTTTCACCATTATCATTAGATCTTTGTCACCTAGCTGTAAGGCCATTAAATCATTCTGGACTCCATTGTCTACTCTTAGGATTCCATTGTTTGCTCTGCCAGACAACCATTAATAATCTCCACTTCCAGGCAGAAATAGAATATTTAAACTCCAGTTTTTGGCCAGCCAACTCTCAGTACACTGATTGCTGGCTTTGTTCACTGGTAAACATAGGTGTAAAAGATCTCATAAGGTTACCTCACTCTCACAGGCCTCCTCTTTGAGCTAATATTCCCCACCATTTCACAGAGGTACTGACATTGTAGGTGGACCCTTGAATCACTTCCATTTTGGGGAAACATACAAACCAATTTTATTTCTGATATCCTGTTGATGTTCTTGTTCTTCCAACATATTTCCTGTGGACCCCTGGTATTACTGAAAACTTTATTCTCACTTGTCCAATAGGTTTATTTTTAATCCAGTATAGTCCAAAATTAAATGGAACAACTACTTTCCTGTGTGTTTCTACTGTTTTCATTAGCAGTAAACATGAACACCAAGTAAACCTAGGTATTATTTCCAGGACACAGATTCAACAGAGATCAGGCCCAGGAGAGAGGAATATTAGCATTAAAACAAAGTCATCCTAACGCTTCCAAAGTACTTCTCCTGGGTAATAAGTAAGAAGATGTGGATGAAATGAAAATCCATTTCTGAAATGTTGTATGAGACTGGATATGATAAATTGTAGGAGAAAGGGGAAGGACACAAGGGAGTGAGAGAGGGAAATTTGAGATATTTCAAGAAAGGACTAGATGAATTTGCAGGTACTATGCCATCAAAACATAAAGAATTTTGTATTTTCAGGCAGTCTGGTTGGAAACCATAATAATACAATACAATAATTAACTCAGCCAGACTGAGCTCAGGTACAATTGAAACAAAATGAACTGGAATATATCAACATTCCAGTTCATTTTGTTTCAATTGTACCTGAATATTAATAGATTTGCTTCTAGTCCTGTCTTAAAATATGCTGGGTTTCTCTCCCACTTTCCTTCCCTTGGGTCCAGAGGCGTACCTAGGCTCAGCAGTGTCTGGGGCAAGCACCGAAGTTGCGCCCCCTAGGTGCTGCTGCCACCGCCACTCCCACACCCCCCAAATGGGCCAGGAAGTACGGGGGGGGGTGATGGTGAGTGGGCACAGGAGGAACATGGGGGGGTGGGCGGGCACAAAGGGTGCGAGGAGGTGGCAGGCAGGTGAGAAAGTGTGCAGGGAGGTGGCAGGCAGGTGAGAAAGTGTGCAGGGAGGTGGCAGGCAGGTGAGAAAGGGCACAGAAATGCACGGGGGGTGGCAGGAGGGTATGGAAGTACACGTGGAGGTGGCAGGCGCGCATGGAAGGGCACGTAGAGGTGGTGGGTGGGTGAGAAAGTGCGTGGGGAGGTGTGGGCAGGCACGAAAGGGCGCAGGGAGGTGTGGGTGTACGTGGAAGGGCGCGGGGAGGTGGCGGGTGGGCACAAAAGGGTGAGGGGAGGTGGCGGGTGGGTGAGAAAGGGCGCAGAAATGCGTGGGGGTGGCAGGAGGGTGTGGGAGTGTGTGAGGAGGTGGTGGGCGGGTGTGGAAAGGCATGTAGAGGTGGCAGGTGGGTGAGAAAGTGTGTAGGGAGGTAATGGGTGGGCGCAAAAGGGCGCAGAAATGCATGGGGGAGTGGCAGGAGCACATGGAGTGTGCAGGGAGGTGGTGGGTGGGTGTGGAAGTGCGTGAGGAGGTGGCGGGTGGGTGCAAAAGGGTGCAGAAATGTGCAGAGGCGTGGCAGGAGGGCATGGAAGTGTGCAAGGAGGCAGCAGGCAGGCGTGGAAGGGCACGGAGAGGTGGTAGGCAGGCGTGAAAGTGCACGAGGGGTGGGAGCAGGGCATGGAAGTGTGCAGGGAGGTGGTGAGCAGGTGAGAAAATGCACGGGGAAGTGGCAGGCAGGTGCAGAAGGGTGCGAAAATGCACAGGGAGATGGTGGGTGGGTGAGAAAGTGCACTACATGTGGCAGGCAGGCAAGGAAGGGCATGGAGGGTGGTCAGTAGATGTGGAAATGCGTGGGGAGATGGTGGAAGGGCACAAAATGCATGGAGAGGTGGTGGGCAGGCATGGGGGAGCAGCCAGTGGGTGTGGTGGGATGGAGGCTTTTGCACCCCCCCCCATGAATGACACCTGGAATGGCACCTAGATCTGCCTCTGATTATGTCCTTTCCCCTCCCAGTAATCATGGATGACATCTAGTCTTATGTAACATTTCAGGAACTGTTATTGACAATTTCCGCTTAGCCTTTTTTTTTTTAAATTCAGGAGTTATATTCAAAGTGCTAAAGTGCTTTCATGATAATACACTAGTTAAGTATTAGGATTATTTTCTTTTAATGCTAAAATTCCCCTTTCATTTGTTTGACATCTGCTGAATCTGTGTTCTGGAAACAACAGATGTGATTGCGAGCTTTGAAAGGCCGAACTAAGGTGAAGCCATTTTGGAGACTTCACAACTTTTTTTGTGTATGTATCTTGTACTTGTCCAAAATCTTGTATGTAAAACATAGATAAAGAAGTTATGTGACTACAAGGCTAGCCTAATTTTGGACAGTTCATGAAACAAGAAATATGATGACTTAGCTATGCACACAGTGGAGATAATCCTGTGTAGTAATACTCTTTGGAAGTTTGCACATAAGCTTTATATGTGCTCAGTAAACTTGTCATACTCTCAAGCTGCATAATTTGAGGGGAGGATCTGATCCTTTTCCTCTGTGCGGCCAGATTCAGAGTTTCCTTTACAGCTCTGTGCCTACTCAGAGAGCAGGATTCTGAGAGTTCCAGTAACAGCCAATGTGTTTACTTGATTACCATCCTTGAGTGTGAGACAAAGAAACATACATGTAAGTAACCAATATACTGTATTTCATTTTGGGAAGAGATAGTTTAATTTAAACTGAAACTGACCTGGGGAATGCGACTAAAAAGATTTTTTTTTTTTTTTGTAATCTCAGGAAGTACCAGGAAATATTGTGAGCTCAGGACAATGCCATATAGATTGTCAAAATAAAATTTGTACAGAAACAAAATGTGGGACTTCCAAATATTTTTTTACCCATCTAGAGGCAGTCAATAAAACAAAGGCAAAAATATGCATATTTGATCAGCCATTTGCTCTTCCCACATATAGCCTCAAGTGGCGTGGAATGGTACTATGGTGAAACAGTTCCTGTGCGCATCTGATGGTCAACAGCTTGTGAAAGTGCATGATAATACATTTGTTAAATTTAAAGTGCCCTATTAAATTTAATGTTTCTCTGCAATAGACTAACATGGCTATCTGTCTGGAAAATTAAAAAAAGAGGCAGGTATAGAGCCATGCAGCTAGAAGGCCAGCAGCAACAATATACGGCTATACAAATTTGGTATTATGTGCAGATCCCTTGCCCCAGTTTCCCTGTGTATCACTTCATCGTACTCTTTTTTTTTAATTGAATGATTAAAAAACAAACAGAAAACCCAGCAAAGTAACAATACACACAATGATACTACATAAAACACAATACAGAATAAAACAAACCACAAAATAACCTACACAATAAACTAACAAAAAGGAAAACAAAACTACAAATATCAGATTACAGCAAAGCACTAAACTACATATCACTAAAAAAATGGTTCCTGTCCATGCTGCAGTGAACAGTAATCAAATGGTAACCACTAATGATTTAATAAGAAACTAAATTTAAATTCTATACTTGTTGCTTATTGATTACTTTCATAATAAATCTAAACATACAATATGTGAAAATAGTTAATAAATCTAAGTACATTATTAATAACAACTCTAACTTAATTATTAAAAATCATAAACTTAAACATTACTTAAAATTAATCATTAGTAATTTCTTATTCCATATTAAAATTAGTGATTCTTAAAATAATAATTTTCTATATAGTAAGTATTCTTTTAATAAAGGCAACAAAGAAAGTAAACTATTTTCTGACTACTCTTCTTGCCACAGTAAAGAATAACAAATCTAAAATTAACAATAAGGAATAACAAATATTTCATCATCAAATATCCTCAACCCCTTCATAACTTTTACTTCTAATAACTCATAATCATTTTCATAAAGTATAGACCATTTTTATCATCAAATGCTTTCTTCTTCTTTTTATTTCTTTCTATATATCATTCCCCTCGCAAAACATAGAATCATATATAATCACTAACCATTATTTACATAAGCAATAAATCATAAGCCATTTTCATAACAGATCTATACATCCTCCTTTACATACATCCTCTATTTTTCTTCTTCCCTGAAACAGAATCATGTAGAAATAATCCTAAAAGGTCTTTTATCACAGCAATCATGCGAAATCTATGTCTTTCATCCTTGCACATAAACATTAATTCTTCATGTCTAATCCATCAGAAAAGAATACTTTTCCTGGAAAATCTAACCACCAATAAGTCCATCAATGAATGTTTATTCTCCTTTTTTCCAGAGAAACCTTGTGGTAGTTTTTACAGGACTTTTGTCATAAATTCTCGAAAATGATGTCTAATCACAATAATTTTGGACATCCTACTCCCAGGTTACCTGTAGAGTTGTGACATCTTTTGTGTTTTAACTCTTTCCAGAATCAGCTACATTAGCTCTATCACTTTCTGTGTATTCGTCTCACCTTGACACATTTCCAAGTCATCTCTTGTAGCAATTGTATTGTGTCTTCTTTTTGCTCAGATTGCCAGCCTACCATTTCAACCATCTGTTGTAATTTAAAATCCTCATCTTCATCGAATCTATCTTTTAGCTCTTGTGAGAGTTGTGACAGCCATTCTGAGAGCACTTCAAACTTTTTCTCAGGACATTAATTAGCTTGTCTAAATTCATCCAGGAAATGCAAAAAGTATTCAGGTATATCTTCAGAGGTTTCCTTTTTGGATTGAATATCATAATCCACAATTGTAGCCATGATCGCTCTTGCTCAGTGTTCCCTGCATTTCTTAAACAATAAGGCTGTGTTCTCAAAATAGTAGAAATCTCCATGTAAACTTTCCCATAGACGTTAAAATTAGAAATCCAACTGAGCAAGTAACTAACAACCCTGAAGACTGGAGTTCAGTTCTCCGCTTGGAGATGTAAACCCACTGGGTGACCTTGGGTGCATCACATACTCTCAGCCCCCAGAAAACCTTAGGGTTACCATAAGTCAGAAAGAATGTGAAGGCACACAACAGCAACATTTTGATATTAATTTGATGGCAAAGGCATCAAGCGATCTCCAAAATAAAAACAATCTTTGAGGTCCATATGTGGCCTGGACTTAGCCCATCCCTGTCATAGTCCCATGTTAAGGGCTGTCCATCAGCTTAAAAGGGCTTATGATAGTGGAACCATGAAAGTAAAGTTGAGAATTTCCCACTTGGCAGCAGGTAAGTGTTAAAAGGAACAGAATATTGCTGCTAATAGGAGTGTTGAAGCCATCTGAGATCAATTAAGTGCCATTAGGGGGAAAAGGGTGGAAGATGCTGATTTACTGTGTTTCAAGAAGGGTAATTTTATAAGCATTTTTTGATGAGGCTATGCTCAGGGGGAAAATGAAAAAAATGTTGAATTTTTTGAAAGCTAATGGGAAGTTTAGGGGAAGATTTAACTTTGAAATTGATTTGTGAGTTATTAGGATGCTCTAAAGTTCAGTTGTTCTGGTCTTGAAATCAGGAGTCGGAAACTCATGGCTAAGTGGTTCAGCAACATGACATTAAACATTTGTTGTCCAATTTGCAGATGTTTATTGATTTGATCTATATAACAAGAAATTTGCTGATCTGAGCCTTTGGGCTTAAAGTTACAGGGCTGTGTTGCCCTTGTAGAAAGTGAGTTGTGTAGATGGAGGGGCTGCATTTTGTTTCATTAAAGAGAGTTTTGCAGTGAGGTAGACTCAAGTCAACTGACTTGGACTCAAGTCATACTTATGTCACTTCAGTGACTTGACTTGGTAAAAATTACACAGTGACTTGACTCTACTTGAAACTTGCATATTTTTAGTGACTGAATTGCTGCCCTTGATTGAGTAACATAACACATTCCTCAAAAAACCTTACAATTTACTGGTCACATGACAATCTGTCTCAAGCCCAAAATGTGGACACATTTCTCAGAGGGAACAGCAAATGGGTTTGAGGTGGGGTTGAGGTCTGCTCAGCAGCCTGTCCCTGTTTCATATAGGAGGAGCTTCCTAAAACTTCCTAAGAGCAGAAGGCAAAGCTTTGCAAATGGGAAGTACGAAGGATCCTATTCCCCACTTCTGAAGCTGCAGATGGCAAAATCACAAAAGTGGAGGGCTGACTCTGCTTAAATTGTTAAAACTGACTTTATTTGACTCTGTCCAGAAATTCTGGAGTACAGGTTGGACTATAAAGCTGGCTCCCAAACTTGAGACTTGACTTAAGACTTGGAATAAAAGACTTAAATACATAACTGGAGTTTTGTGGGACTGGAATCCACAAAGCTCTTTAAGCCTCTTCAGTTGGGTCCAAGAGCAAATCAAGCCTGACCTTTACTTAGAAGCAAAGACAACTAAACTGAGACTGTTGTACTTTGGACATACTGTATAATAAGAAGACATGGCATGCTAGAAAAGAAAATAATGTTTGGTAAGGCAGAAGGCAGTAGGAAAAGAGGAAGACCACACTACAGGTGGATAGAATCAGTCAAGGAAACAAGACCTGGGCGGGGCTGTTGATGATATGGTGATGGGCCTCTCATTCATAAAGTCACCATCACTTGACATCAACTTGATGGCTGTTAACACCAATAAATATGTAGAATTGTTCTAATATTTTGTGGAGCTGCTGTTACGTGACAAGCCTTGTGTGGAGGCAGGGGGAGCCAGGCCTGATTTTCTTTTTACAGACTGGAGATGGTAGCTGCCTACTCAGCCTCTCTGTAGCACCCTGCCCCTCCATCTTCTTGTACAAGCCTGATTTCCCTTTTTAAATCCACTGCCTTAGCAGAAAAGCAGTAAAACCTCTCTGGTCTTATTCAAAAAGATTTAATAATCTGTGGTGGTGTGTTTCTGTCAAAAATAGAACTGAAGAAAAGTACTCTGCTGAGTTAGAAATTATAAAAATAGAATGTAATCTTGATTAAAACAACAAACAGGGAAAAGGCATTTGGTATTATAAGTATATACAGGCAAAATCAAACTTTCAACAATGTCTAACCAGATTCCTCAACTTAACTTAGTATTCAGGTACCAAGCTTTCATATCCACTCAGAACTTTGGCTCCTCTTGCTCAAAGTCCTAATCCCTAAATCAGCGTCAGGGATTTGGTCTCTCCTCTGCCTTTCACTAGGCCTCTAAGAAAACCACCCTCTTATCCAGCAAAAGCTTTCACTCCGTGAAGGAATCTCTCTAAAAAATGCAAGTCATCTCGTTATATAGAGCTCCTCCTCAGAAGTTTAGCTCCTCTCATGCACTAGTGGGCTGAGTTCCTCTCTTACCTAGAGCCCCTGTGCTCCCTTAGAGGTCTTGAAGCAATCTTTTAGCAAGAGTAAAAGTACACAGGATCTGTTCATGTTGCCACTCACTCAGATTCCACATCACAAGGACATAATTTAAAACATTTACAAATGTCAAAGATATTTTAATACAAAATTAATATATTGTAATAAATCCATCCCAAAGGAGATAACCAGTGAACACGTCTACACCCCACACCACAAGGATGCATTATATGTATTACATTGCTGGTATCTAGTTGAAATAGATAGATTGATGAATAGCTTGTAAGAATGGGATGGTTAAGGAAGCTGGTCTGTGAACATAGAAGTTTACTCCATGGGAATCTGGCTTGTTTTTTGGGAGGGGGGATTCCTGCTCCTCTAAGCATAGTAGAAAATGAATGAGCAGATTAACCTACAAAAAATGTCTCATAGAACCCTATTATTCCATTCATATCTCTATCCCTTTATCCTAAAAGGAAATTAAATGCCATTTTCAGAGAGAAATTGTAAATGAATGGCAACAACAGTGAGAACAGGATAATACCATATGGAGAGCTTTTCCTCCCTGCTTTAACCTGCTCTGAGAAATTTTCAGAGTTGTAATCTGCAAGGTCAAGTGTAACCAGATTGTCTGTTGTACAATACGCTAATTTGACACTGGACAGGCAGACTCAGGCCTCTGCGATTTCATACTGTCCAACTCTTCATATATGAAAATTTAGATTTATGTAGGCAAACAACTTTAGAGTGTGATCAAGATGACAAAAGTTACCAGTGAGAAAGAACAGAAAAGCTATGAGAGGCTGCAGCAGTTTGCTTTTGCTTATGCCTCCTAGCAAGGGCAAAATCTACCACCCCCTTCTGAATTAATTAATTAATTAAATTGAGTTCAATTATCTTTGCACTTTGAGCTGCAGGGACTAGAGTAAGCTGAGGAGAAAGAGGGAAAGTGGGGGGAGGAGAGAGAAATTGGGACATGTTAAAAGCAACTGAAAAAGCAGGAAGAGAGAGGTTTACTTGGGACTGTTCCTGCCAAAAGAGGACAGTTGGCAGGTATGTGATAGTATGAGACACAAGAGGCTACAGATAACGTATTGTAAAATATCACGTTGTCTTTCTTCTGTTTGCTGACTGATAAAAGTATTCCTCGGGCTATACAATATAAGAAGGATTCCTATGCACAGGATAAGAAGGAATCCTATGCTGCACAAATTACCGTATTTTCATCCCTTTTGGTTGGCCTAATAAAGAAATTAGAACCAGCGATGGTGTAGTGGTTTGAGCACTGGGCCACGACCCTGGAGACCAGGGTTCGGTTCACCACTCAGCCACGGAAACCCACCGGCTGACTGGCGCGTCACACACACACACCCGTAGAAAACTCTGATAGTTTCGCCTTAAGGACGCCATAGGTCGGAAACAACTTAGCAGCACAGTTAAGACATTAGCAGAATATGGACTTTGGAATTTGATTGAAATAGGCGTTTCGCCTGGTAATTTTGGAGGTACCGTTTGTAACTGCCTTGCGGAACTGCAACACAATATTATCCTCGTTGTGGCGTTTTGAAAACGGCTTTCAATCTGGTCGGACATCTAAGAGTTAAAGTTGTGATTTTTACCAGCCGTCACTAGATGGCGGCAACAGGATCTTTCAGGTCTCGTCTCCTTTTCAGCAGAAGAGGACCACGAACCGGAAACGGGAAGACACAGTGCGCGGAGAGAGAAGGGAAAGTTCGCTCTTGTTTGATTAGGGGTGAGGGGCCCTTTTTTCCTTCTTCTCTCCCTTGAGGGTCGGGGGGGGGGGAGGTGGATTATGTAGTTAACCTCACCCCTTTTTGCAGTCTGTGGTGCCTTGAGGTTTTAGTCTAGAATTTAACATAAAACTATAGATCAGTCCGCGGGATGCTTTTTGTGTCGTTTCTTGAAGGGAAGGAGTGTTTCTGTGCATATTCGGAGAACCTGAACCTCACCCGCGTGCTTATGTTTAGGAGAGTAGAGGAGGACTTATAAGAGGAGCGGTCTCTAGTTCCGATGGGATGTTTTTCTTCTGCAGTAAACAAGGAAAGCAGAACATAGTTTTCTCCTCCGCTGGCCCCCACCATGCCATTTTGTTGCTCGCATTTCGGATGATGTTATTGCAGACTCCACATTCTGCGTAATGAGTACATCTATCTAAATCTACGGCTGGGGACTTTGGTGGCTGTACAGAATTTGTTGGACTCCTCACAGCCAGTAGTTGCTTTCCCATTAGCCCCTACCATCCTGGTCAGTAAGGAGAGATTTTGGGAGTAGAGGTTCGCCAGTTGGAGGACTTCTGGTTGCCTAACTTCTTCTAAGCATTGCTTTGTGCAAGTGAGTAGTCATTTAAAGCATAGAGGCCTTACCTCTCTGTTGTTGGGTTTTTTATAGAACTCTATGACCTACCAAGAATATTCAGAGACAAAACATGTGCTTGCCATTAGTACGTGTTGTTGTCGTGTGCCTTCATGTTGTTATTGATTTACGGTGACCCTAAGGTAAAACTATTACAGGGGCTGAGAGTGTGTGATTTACCAAAGGTCACCCAGTGGGTTTTCATGACCAAGTGGACAAATTCAGGAATTTGTACAGAAATGCAGCCCATATGACCCTTTCACACTATAAAGTTATAGTACTATGATTCCACTTTAACTACCATGACAACTTTGTATGGAATCAGGAGACTTGCAGATTAGAGAGGGGTATTTAGAATTCTCAGCCAGAGAGCTCTAGTGCCTCACTAGACTGTGAAGCTCAGGATTCTGTAAGATGTTACCATAGCAGTTAAAGTGAAATCATAGTGCCATGACTGTGTAATATAAAAGGGCCCATACTTGCTTAACCATATATGGATACATGTGCATCCATGCATATGTACAACTTACAGGCTAAATGTGTGTGTTTGCGTGTGTGCCTTCAACTCTCCTGTTGATGGATGGCAACCCCATGAATTTCATAGGGTTTTCTTAGGAAATGAATACTCAGAGCTCGTTTTCCCAGTTCCTTCCTGTCAAATGAAATCAGTAAAACTTGGTACTCATTGGCAGTCTCCCATCCAGGTGCTAACCATGGGTGACTGCTTAGCTTCCAAGATCAGATGCCTTTAGGGCATGTAGGCCCTTTACAAGCTAAATAGCAGGCATAATATTTGGAGTAGAAAACATAAATCTTTTTATATTGTAGTGTTTAATTTTTTAAAATCTCTTTTAATCTCAGGCTCTCAACCATTTCAGCCCAATGATTTAAACGAGTAGCTGACTTTCAGAGATTGTTGTAATAGCTGTTTATTTTTTATTCTTTAATATTAGCAGAGCTTACAGAATGGCTTCCACAACAGATACTGATCGAAATACTTCAAAAGATGAAGAGTACAGGTCTGGTGAAACCATTTCCCTTTTTTGCTTGTTTGGTCACTATGAGGAGTTGTAAGAGTGCCTTATGGAAGGTACCATAAGCCAATGCAAAATGATAAGAACCTGAAATTCAAATAATCAGATAAACTATTCATGAATCAATTTTAATCGTATGCCTACAGTTGTTAGTATCTGTTTTAATTAGACATAATTATTAGGATTAAGAACAGAATGTGGAAATGAAAATTTGATGGATGTGAATGTGAATAAGTGGCAAAGTGGATCTCTTCAAAATCAATAGACACTTGGTGGTGGAAGAGGGGATTTGTGCCTCTATCATTGCAGCTTGTTTTTCAAGTGGTAGTACAGTCAGAAATTGTGAAGATTGTCCACCTTGTTTATTTTCTCAGCTCAGAAAAATATAAAAAAAAATGGAGGAAGAATTATGGTATCAGACTAAAGTCTCTGTGGGAGAGTTCTAAGGGAAAAAAGGCTTAGTTTAGTGTAGTGATTAAGCTGGAAGTTGTACTGTGAAAAACACTGGCCTGCCTAACAGGGTTGTTTTGACAGTTACTAAAATGATTTTTTCTTTTTACTCCCTGCATTTTGTGCTTGTATTATGTGTGTGTGTGTGTGTTGTAATATATATTTCATCCTAAATTTAAGCTGCTTTGGGGACACTGTAATTTGAAATGTTTCAGGCATAACTGAAGAAAATAAACAAGATATTTTGTACAGTTTAAAGTGTTGTGTAAATGCTAATTACAGTTATAGCTATCAGATCTTGTGTTATACTATAATGTTTTGAGGTTCTGTTATGTGTTAAAATATCGCAGTGGTATCTTAACCTACTCAAAGGTGTTCCTGAGAGAGGTGGTCTCTCTTGCAAAGGTCTGTGGCTCACTATGGACTGCCGCTGCTGTAGTTTGAGACTTAGTGGCCCGGGCTGAATGGCTCCTTAAAAGTTTTGATGTTCTTACCAGTTGTATATCAGCCAGTGGAATGGTAGACCTTAAAAATATTGTGTCTTTTCTCTTAAGTGAATGTATTGAGCATATGATACTTTCAAATAGAGTGAAGATGCTTGTCAAAAGAGAGAGCTTAATTTACTCTAGGTCCTTAATCCATTTAACACTACATTTTTATTCAGTCATATTTTTGAGCATATGGAAACTTTGATTTTCTGGCGCCTAACCAGAAAATGTGAATGTGGAGGGTAGGGACTAAAAACAATTAATAAATATATATTTATTTATATAGTTAAGGAAAAATAGTTCAGTTGAGAATTGGATCAGAAAACATGTACAGACAGTAATCCATCCTGGAGGTACGAATAACCTCAAGATAATTCAGAGAACATACAACTTGTGAACCAAAAGATGAACACAACTCTTCTATTCATGTATGGCAGCTTGTCAAGAGGTTCTTTGATTCTTTTGGGGGTTGCTGCCTGCCTTGAACAGCAGTATATACTGAGCAGCAATACACATGTACACTACAGCTACATAAATGCTCCCACCCCAAAGCTGAAGGGGCTTATATATACTCATATTGTGTCCAAGAAATAGCTTTGCAGGTGTTTGTATTGTAAGAGAAAGAAATACGTACACCATGGAAAATGATTACTCAAACCATTTTCAGTAATCTTCAAGGGTCTTGACACCAGGTATAGGAAAATTGTCAGGCACCTGGCAGGTTACAGTAGATATTTGATTTAGCCTATGTTGTACTTGATGGATCGTGGATTGAATAGTTTTGATATAAAGCATATTTGTTCCTGATTTTCTAGGAATAATCTCTTGCTGTTTGTCTGAACTGTTTGCCTATAATTGCTGAAATTCTTGTTCATTGTTTCTAAAAGCTGCAGATCATTAAGTGCTACAGCTTCATGATTACTGCCTTGGTCCTAAAAGCTTGGTAGTTGACACATGAAACAATTTCCTTTCCCATGTTGCACAGTTTCATTCATATTACAAGTCTAGTTTTTCAACAACTTTAACTCAGAAAATTTTGCAGCTTTTACCTTGATAGGTTTTTTTTGTGCCTTCAGAGAACCCAGCACACTCAACATATCTAAAATTGTCCAGAATTATGAAAAGCTGTTTGCCCATCGATTTACATTAGAAGATGAAGAATATCAGATATATGTCCAACGTCCTGCAGACCCACCTCCTTTAGTAGAAGACTGGAGAAGCAGATTGGGGGGTAACCAGCGATACAGAGATCGGTACTGTATTTTGCTTTTGTTTTGAAAGTTAGGTTTCATTGAGAGGAAATCAAGAGTTTAGCTCTTTCTCTATGAGAATGTTTGTTCACTGTATAGCTTTTAAGCAGTGACAATTTACATTGCAGGGCCATTTTGTGAAGCAATATCTGTTCCACAAAATAGTCCTACAATGCAAGTGTGACATCAGGATACTCCCTCTTCATCCTTGCAGAATGGATTATTAGTTAGGCCACTGGTCTAACATTTGATTGGGAACTAAGAGCGAAATAATGTTCCTTATGGGACCTCTTGCAAAATTCCAGAGGAATTTTTTTTCTCCATATTATTGGGGGAAAAAAAGAAAACGGTATGCATCTCTTGTAAGTGATAATGATAGTAGTTTTGCATTCTGTATAAAGCTGAGGCAAAGTGCTATTTGTGCCAAAAGGAATTAACAGAAACTCTTGAAGAAATTACCCTTTGGAATCTATCCATTGCTTGCTTGGTGATGAAGTGATTTTTCCTTGGGGTATTAAAAAAAAAAAAGACTAGGGTTTTCCTAATAAGCCAAATAGCCTGTCTTCTTTGGCATAGTTATTAACAGAAAAAATGATTGTGCTAAGCAGCACACCAAGTGTGTGTGTGTGTGTGTGTGTGTGTGTGTATGGGTTGTCTAAAAAAGATTTCTTTGCATCCTTAGATAACTTTTGACGTATTTTGCATAACTTGATCTGCATTTCTTGTGATTCTTTGTGACTATCAAATATACATCATCCTCCCCTACTAAAGCACTTGGGATTTTATGCCTAGGGCAAATATTCTGAGTCATCCAAAAAGGATTTTCTTCCCTTTTCTACTAGGCTGTACATATTGCCCTCCCTTAGTTTGAATTCAATCTTAGCGACTGGCTCTTGGGAAGCAGAAAAGGACATTGTGCATCAGAATGCTTTTGGTATTGCTTGTGCAAGTGTGCATAGGATTTAGGCTATGTGAGTGATTTGTAGATATGGTTTGCTTTAACTTGAAGTACCATTCTGAAACCAATACACCTCTGAGTGTGCTTTACAAGCAGTCAGGTCTATAATATATTTATCTTGGTAGTGCCTACACTACACTACAGCAGAGGCTCCCTCGAGTCTTAGAGGGAACCTTACGTACTGCAGATTCTTCTGGCAGAGGAGTGAGTCTTAGATTTTCTGTCTATAACTGATATCTCAGCCTTCAGCCTATTCATGGGTATTTAGAAATTAGTTACCATTGCAAAATCTTTTGACTGCAAGAAAATACTTAATTGGTCAGTTGATGTCAGTTGTCCTTGGGATTTCTAGAGAGCCTGGGGATGTAGCTGAATAATATTTTTTTCTAATGTTTGTTTTTTCTTTTCTTTTTTTTTATCCACCTTTTAAATTTAAACAGGAACAGGTCTCAGATAAATAAGATAAAAAGATTACCTCTGGAACTATTAAATTGTCTTGTGTCTGTGACAACAGAGTTCTTGCAAGCATTGGTGTTCATCAGGTTTCTTACTCTAGTCTGTACAAATGCCCAGGTTTAGAAAAAGAAGAATCAACAGCAGCATTTTGCTGTTCCACAGGACAAAGGAGAATATTATAGAGAGTAGCCTCAACCTCTTGGGAAGCACCTCTCTTTGAGTAGGAGAGATAGTTTCTAATTCTGCCTCGTGCCCAGGCAAAAGGCCATCTATGACCTCCAACCATTTTGCTAAAAAGGCAAGAACAAAACAAACGTGTTGGGGAAAAACACAGATTGTTGGACCAGACCCCTAGAACAGATCCCAAAGAGAAAATCTGGACAGACCTCCTTAAACCTAAACACTTCTCTGTTGTGTTTGACAGGCATCCAAATGGCTAGATTATGGATTGTTTCTAAAAGAAATTTTCTACTGGCCTTTTATGGTGCCATAGCTAGAGTCAAAATGGGGCGGGGGGGGGAGGCAAAATCTAAAAATGCAAAGCTGCATGTCCATATCCCTGAATAAGGTCTTTAGCAAAACATGTTAAGCTTAGAGTGTGTCTTTGAGGGTTTGCCTTTATTTGTTTTTCTGTCTTTTTTTCTTCTTCCCCCTTTCTCACTGGTAGGAGTGTCAACTATGAAATTTCTGTTAGCCCTCTGAGTTTTAATGACCTGGTAGTAAGGTTTACTGAGATGCAGAGGTGGATTGGTTCAAATCAAGCTACTTCATTAAATGGTTTAGAAATGCATATCATTATTTAAATCGGCAGGATAAAAGGCCTGACTTTAACTTTCTCATTATTATACTGTTTCCAAAACAAAGATTTTGGTAGAAATCCAAAATCTGCAAAGCAGGCAAAATGTAAACTTACCTGTTTAAGAAATGATCAGATTGAATTCTCATTTTTTATATACAAAAGCTTCCTTTTACTTTGTGCGTTTGGTAAAGAGCTTCTTACTTAATATTTAAAGAGCTTATTCTTTCGACAGATCTTTAGTATTTACATTTTAAAACAAATAGCTGATTGAGAAAAAAATTATTTTTTCAAAGAAATCAGTGACTTTTATTTATCCTTTACAGTAATGTGAACACTGTGCTTTAAAAATAAGTAATGTTAACCATGTGCTATTGTTCCCTAATACAGATTCAGAGACAAAAGACAGTATGACCACCAAGGCGGCTATAGATCCAATCAGTGGCAAGAGAAAGGCTGGGGGAACAATTATTCACAACATAGTCATGGACAAATTTCCTGTCCCCAACACGGACGGCTCCCTCAGGATGGTTATGGTTCATATTCACAGGGACCCCCACATGGCTATTACTAGTCTGTTGATTTCCATTGAATGTCCAGTGTCACAAGTAGTTTCTTTGGTTCTATCAGTTTTATCCTATTTTAAATGTTTGTATGTAATGTGTGTGTGGGGTCTTTTTAACAGTCTTGATGCATTTCCACAAAAAAGAAGGCAGAGAATGTGAACTGAAATTAAATCTAAACTATGAACTAGCTGCCTTCCCTCATCACTCCAATATATTATATATATATATAAATACTTAATTGTTGGAAAGGATTTGCTTTGTGTCAGAAGTAATTGGGAGTAACTCTCAGTGCGAAGAAGCTGTTTTTCCTGAAAGTCTGACATATACACTTTGTGGGAAAAAAATGATTAACATCAGTAATATGCCATGATAGAGAAAAGTACAGATTTCATTTTTGTTGCCCCCCCTTTTTTTGCAGCTGCTGATAAATAGGCCTGCAATTCTTCAATTTGATTGTTCTGAAGTGTTAATTCCTTTTGCACAGTTGATTTAAGTTTCAGTTTAATTTGCAGCTAACATGCTAAAGTGGCAAATTACGGGGAAAATTGTTGTGAAAAAGTATTCTATTGTGTTTTTATATTCATCATCATTACACGGTGTCCATTTAAGTTTGTTTTTTGTGCTCTCTTTGCTTCTCAAGGTGCTTGCTGTTTTGACTGTTGTATATTGTGGAATAAAATCCAGATGTTGAATAAAATTCTGGCCCTGCCTGTAAATTTTTGTTCTTCTCAAGGGAAGAAAGGTGCATAGCATGAGAGAAAGGTCCTCTTCGGGGCCTGATGAAGGTGCTCTTTCCAGTGTTTGTGGCCCCTGCTCATCCAGTTATGCCCTATGATTCCACTTTAACTGGCATAGTTCTATCCTATGGAATCTAGGGATTTTCAGTTTAGAACGGGTAGTGGTTTGAGTGTTGGCCTGCAGCTCTGGAGACCAAGTTTTTTTTGTTTTATATATATTTTTATTAAAATTTTAAAGAGAATTAAAAAAAACGCTCCCCACTTCCAAGCATCTTTTTTCCAGTTGAGTCTGTGTTTACATTCCATACATACATTTTTTCTGTTTAACAAATGTTACACTATTGCTTTTAAACATTGTTACATTACTACTTATGCTTTTACTATATCATCATTAGTTTACATTACCCATTATCTCCAGTCTTCCTTTACCCCTTCCTTTTCTTATTCTTTTATCCAGTTCAAAACTTCTTGCCATTCTCTTTCAAAGTTCTGGATTGACTTATTTTTAAGTGAAAAGGTTAACTTTTCTATCTCTACCGTGTCCATAACTTTAAATTTCCATTCTTTTATGTCAATATAATTTCTTTCTTTCCAATATTGTGCATATGTCAATCTTGCAGCAGTTATTACATATAACAATGTCTTCTGATGAGATCTTATTTCTCTTTGCTGCCCTAACATATTTAACATAAAATTCTGGCTTCATTTCAAAATTTAAACTATACATTCTTTGAATTTCATCATGTATTTCTTTCTAATACTTTCTTGCTACCTTACAGGTCCACCACATATGTAAAAAGGACCCCTCCTTTTCATCACATTTCCAACATTTTCCATTCCCATTTTTTGTTATTTTTTTCAGCCTTACAGGTGTCATGTACCATCTATGTAACATTTTATAAAAATTTTCTCTTAAATTTAAGCTTCGTGTAAATTTTACATCTGTTTTCCATGCCCTCACCCATGTATCCAGCTCAATTGGATGTCCAATATTTTGATTCCATCTGACCATGTTGTCTCTAACAATCTCTGGTTCCATTTCTCTTTGCAACAATATTTTATAAAATTTAGAGATTCTCTTTTTCTGATCCCCTTTCATCATTATAGCTAACTCATTTTCATTTTTTTCAAACCCATATAGTTTCTGATCCATCTTGAATCTCTCTTTTAATTGTCTCCATGGAAACCAGTTAAATTCATGTCCTGACTCTTTGAATTCCTCTTCTGTACACATCTTATCTCCATCCCATTTCAACAACTCTTGATACGTCAATAAATTCCCTGTTTTGTTGGAGCAATATTGAAAGCTTCTTGAGGTAAAGTCCATATCGGAAGTCTTCTGTAAAATTTATGCTTTATTGGTAGCCACACTTTCAGTAAAGTCTTTCCGATACAATGATTATTAAAGTCATTATTTACCATTGCTTTGTCATGACATAAGTATCTGTGCCAACCAAATCTATTATTTATTCCTTCAACTTCTTTTATTGTTGTATTCTCCACTTGAATCCAATCTTTTATTATTTCTAAACAACATGCTTGATAATAGATTTTCAACGATGGCATCTCAAAACCTCCTCTCTCCTTTGCATCTTGTAATGTTTTAAATCTTATTCTTGGTTTCTTTCCCTGCCAGATGAATTTCCGTAACTCTTTTTCCCATTCTTTAAAGATCTTTTCCCTTCCTATTATTGGTAAATTTTGGAAAAGAGACATTAGCTTAGGTAATAATGACATTTTGAGTGCATTTATCCTTCCTAGGAGAGACAAATTCATATACTTCCATTTTTCCATTTTGCTTCGGATCTCCTTCCATGTCTTCAAATAATTGTTGTCAAATAACTCTTGATTTTTATTTGTTATTATTATTCCTAAATATTTTATTTTTTTTTGTAATTTGATATCCGGATCTCTTTTCCAAATCTGTTTGTTCTTTTTTTTTGTTATATTTAAAGTCATCATCTTTGTCTTTTCTCTGTTTATCTTATATCCTGCCATTTGTCCATATTTTTGCAAAATTCCCCTCAGCCTCTGTATAGATTCTTGTGGTTCCTCCAGAAATATGATTACATTATCAGCAAAAGCTTTATATTTTATTTCCTTCTTTATTTTTAAGCCTTTTATTTGTGAATCTTCATTTATTGCTATCAGTAATATCTCTTGTATTACTATGAATAGTAACAATGATAGTGGGCACCCTTGTTGTACCCCCTTCTTTATTTCAAAACTTTGCTTTTTATCTCCATTTATTATTAACTTCGCTGATTGGTCCCGGTATATCATCTCCATCCATTTGCAGAATGTTTCTCCCAGGCCATATTCTTTTAAAGTATAATACATAAAGCCCCAGGAAACATTATCAAAAGCTTTTTCTGCATCCAATGATATAATAGCTATCTTCTTTCCTGGGTTTTTATCATAATATTCAATTGCATTCAATCAAGTTCTGATATTATTCTTCATTTGTCTACCTGGGGGAAAACCTGTTTGTCCTTCCTGTATTTTGCCCTGTATCACGTGTCTCAATCTCTTTGCCAATATCATCACCCAAATCTTATAGTCTACATTCAACAGAGATTGGTCTATAATTTTTTACTTCTCTTTTATCTCTGTCTTCCTTGGGTATCACCACTATATTTGCTTCTCCTCATGACTGTGGTTTCCCATATTTCTCTACTTCTTGCAAAGTTGCCTGATATGGATGGATTATTTCTTTTACAAATCTTTTGTAATAAAGTTCAGTAAATCCATCTGGCCTTGGTGCCTTCTCCATTTTCAAATCTCTTATTGCCTCTTCTATTTCAGTTAATGTTATTGGTTTATTTAGCTGTTCCTGTTTCTCTGATTATGTTTTTGGAATCTTAATCTTGTTAAGAAATTCTTTCCATTTTCCTTCTATTTGATATTGAAGATTTTTTTCTTGAAATAATTTTTCAAAATATTCTTTAAATTGTTTTATTTTTCCATGTTGTGTAATTCTCCTTTTTCCATTTTTCAATTCAGCTATTATATTTCTTTTTCTCTTCTTCTTTAACTTATATGCTAGCCATTTCCCAATCTTATTTGCCTCTTCAAATTGAGTTAATTTCAATTCTTTCATCTTCTCTGTTTCTTCTTGTGAGTTCAACCTTATCTCTTTTTGTATTTTCTTTATTTCCACTTGTATTGATCGTTGGATTTTCCCTTAATTCTTTTTCTTTTTCTTGGAGATTTGTTACAAGTTCTTGATATTTTTGTAGTTTTTCCTTATTTTAGATCTGTCTTTTTTGGGTAAAAAAAACCTCTCATTACTGCTTTTGATGCATCCCAGACTGTCTTCATCTTCATATCCTCTTTCTCATTTTCTCTAAAAGTTTTTCAAAGTTTCTTTTGCTTGTTGTACTACCTCTTCATCATTTAGTAAATTCTCATTTAATCTCCATTGAAATTGCTTTGTAGTTTCTTGCATTTGCATCATCATTGGGTGATGGTCTGAGATGATCTTTGGCAGTATTTCTATCTTCTTTCTCTGTTAATGGTTGTTTTGAAACCAATATCGTATCTATTTCTGACCAAGATTGGTGTACTTCAGATTGGTATACTTCAGAAAAATAGGTATAGTCTCTTTCGTTTGGGTTGAGGGTGGTCCATGCATCCATAATTACTATTTCTTCACACATTTCAAAAAGACCTAGTGCTGATAGATTACTCAAAATATTGAAAGTTTGGAGATGCTTCAGGGTTTAAAGTTAACAAAGAAAAAACACAACTGTTAACAAAAAATCTGACAGGACTGGAGGAGAGAGAGATTGAAACAATTATTAACTTCACCCTAACAAAGTTAAATATCGAGGCATTCATATCATGAAGAACAACACAGACCTTTTTGAAAACAATTATAAAATAGTATGGAAAGAAATATCAAAGGAACTACAAAGGTAGGACAAACTTGATCTTTCATTATTGGGTAGAATAGCAGCTATAAAGATGAATATTTTACCCAAAATGAATTTTTTATTTCAGAATTTACTGATCATTACAAATGATAAACCATTCTGGGAACCTAAATGCTTCCTGTGTTCTTATCGCTTCCCTTCCAGTTGTTCTCACACTGTCTTCCTGGGATTTCATTCCTCTGTTCCGCCCTCCTCTCCCCAATGTCTTCACGCATTCTCTTTTGACACCTTGAAGCCTTTAAACCCATACTTGGATCTAGATTACATACAGCCATTGATATTTGAGACTGTTGCTGTTGTGAGTGGATACATTATTGTGGTAGTGAACTCCATTCCCCTTTCATCTACTGGCTAAGCTAAACCTGTTTTTTCTATACCAAGCATGGCATGAGCCAAGACTCCTGACAGTGAATCGCATACACAGTTTTGATTGGCTCTCTCTGACTATCCCCCCTCACATTTAAGACAAGAATAAGTGCACAAATGACTAAATTGCAACTTCCACCATCCCTCAGCATAGGCTATGCAGGCTAGGAATGATGGGAGACGTAGTCCAATAACATCTTTCCCCAGCCCTGGTTTAGGATATCATGATTGGCATCCTGTTAGTGACATATGCATGTGTAAGTAACGCTACAAATGCAAGGTGAATTATTTACCATGATATAATAGATGTATTCTGCTGACAGCAGCAGAAGTACAGCCACATGAACAGCAATTTTGTGCATGCGGCAATGATGAGCACTGCACAACAGCACCCAACCTGTGTTGTGCAATGTTGCTGTTCTGCATGGGGGTTGTGGAGAGCTGGAGCAGTGTATCTCTACACATAGATGCTTATACTACACTGAAGGGATGTTGGATTGCAGCCTATGGATTTCAAGCCTAGTGGCTTTTGAAAAGAAACAAAGGCCCTTTGTCAGATCAACAATCCAACAATAGAATTCTGTTAATAACACACAATATAAAATAATGAAAAATTAGTATTCTTCTAGCAGATGAAGTTAGCAATTGAATATGTGTCTTTAAGTAAGATAATAGGTGTTACAGTATAACCAAGGGAACATGCTTTGAGCAATAAAAGGGAACTATCTTGTTAACAGGATGTGAAAAAAGATAAAGAGACACCAGAGTGAAAAACAACTTGTTACTAACTGGCCTGTGCTGGAAGATAAACATTTTAACTCCCTGAGAAGGGAGGATGACTGTAAAGCAACCCTGAAGATCAGAAGCTTTTGAATGTGTCTGCGTGCATGCTTTATAACCAATGGAATCCACATTGTATTTTTGAAAGGATGAGGGTAATATAAATTTCAAGTGGAGAACGTGTGCATCACTGACAATTTCTATAAGAAACGTCAGTCCAATTGTACAATTGATAATTTTTAATGGTAATTTTTAATTGACTTAATTAAATACGCCTTCTTATCCTACTTAATCTCTCTCAGTTGTTTTTTTCATTGGCTTCATAAACTCAAGGACAGGCAGATTTTGTGGTAACAATTCTGGCGCCCAATGTGTGGCCATAAAAGACTCTCAATTGGGACACGGAGTCTCCGGCTTTGAGGGTTACTGACTGGAGTGGAGAAAGTCTTAATGGTGTCAGGAGAGCCCTAACAGCCCACCCTCCTAAGGTAAGGATTTTTGGGGGTTCAGGAGGTAAAAGGGCGGGCTTGATCACCAGTGAGGTCCCCTAAGTGGCGCAAGGTCAAGACCCACGGTTAGCAACGGTAAGACTAGAGTGGGCCACATGGAGTGGCCCAACAACCAAGACCTGTTCTGTGTGACAGTGAGGCAAGAGGCTGAGACTGACAAGTCTCAAGAGGCACAGGAAGAAAAAAAATGAGTTTGGCAGGTTCAAGGAGGGTTGGAGCTAGGGCTATGGATGTATACACATTTACAATGCATGCTGGAAAAAAAGATGGGCAAAATTTGGGATTTAAATTTGGGATTCAATTGAACTGGATCCGTGGGTGAAGCAACAGTTTAAGGGAGAATCAGCTGGTTCCCCAGCTTCTACCCTAGGATTCCAATCTGACTTTTTTTGAAGCTCCATTTTTACTCCCCTCTCTTGCTTCTTCTGCTGTCCCAGGCTGTCTGCTGTTGGAACTTTCCTGCTGTGAGAATGCTGTGAAGTGTGAGTGTGGGTGCTAGATAATGTGCTTCCCCTGCAATGCAATATCCCTGCTAAATTTTAAAATACCTATGATTTAATGCACCTATGACTTTTATAAACACTGCAGAGTGTTGCAGTAGCAGAATGGTTATTTCAGAATGGATGATGGGAACTGCGGTGAATGTGGAGAGAAGAGAGGTATAATTTGTGTTTGAAGTGATTGCATGATGAACTGAAAATGGGCTATAATTTAACCTGTGACCTTGGGATTATAGTGTGTTATGATTAAATGTGTTTCTATTTTCGTAAAATGATAAAGGTTTTCAAAAGATTTTAGGGATAGTTGCTATGTAAAGTTTTTGCAAGAAGTGAAGAAGAAAAAACTGCTTTGAGGGTTCTTTCTTTACAAAAGAATGTATGTGTGTTTTGGCGTGGTTATGGACAAAGTCACAACGTTTTTGTTCCTTATTTGGTTTCCTTCAAGTCTTATCTGTCTGTCTCTATATGTATGAGTTGCAGCAATTATTTTTGTGTGATTTTTTGAAGTGGTAAAGACTTACCTTTTTTTTGGTTTTTAAAGTGAGAATGTGTATGAATGTGTTCATTCCTATTTAGTGTAAGGGAGTTTGGATGGTTCCTGGAAAGGTTCTATTGTTAATGTTTTCTTGTATAAGCAAATTTTGTGCTGGATTATTCTGTAAAATGGAATGTTACCTTCTAATATTTGTATAATCGAAAGTGGTTAACAGGTGTACAGAAGTTGAAGGCTGGAATCTGTCCCTAAAGAGCTACCTGAGTGGAGCAAAGTATGTCTATTTTAGAATCCCCAGTGTGTTCCATGGGGCTGAATTCATATGTGAATTTTGGATAGGTATCTAAACACTAGATCTCTGTAAGACCATGCTGATGATGAGGTAATTGCAATTATTGATAACTAAATATCATAGGAAATTAATGTGTTATATTAACACTGGGATATGGTTGTTGCAAACAGCTTGATGAAATTAGGATGTGAAGTTTGGTAGAATGGAAGTTTGATATAATGGAGATGTTAATAGTTGGAAATGTATAATTAAGAATACTGCTATAATTGGGAAAGGTTTAAAGTAACCTGGTTTGGAAAAATACTATTTCTGTTTGAAATTTGCTGTCATTCCTGTAACAGAAAGGAAAGTTTTAACTGTAAAATTTTCAGATGTGGTTGGGTTCAATGCACGGCCCAAAATAGTGAAAAGGAGAATAATTTTGCCTTTTGGAGGCTCCTGGATACAGAATTCCACCTCTTTCTATTTTTTTTTAACTTTTTAGTATTTTTTTCTGGAGTACAAGAGGTCTGAAGGCTATATCAAAGCTGTTCTAGGTTGTATATAGGACTATGTGATGTTTTGAATATGTCATTTTTATAAGTATTGGGCTTATAAAACTAATTCAGCCCATTCAAATGTAATTGTATTTGAATAATTACGCTGTAATATGCAGGCTTGCATGGCACTCTCATGCTTTCAAGACTAATGGGCCAAACCCAGTTAACCTGCTGCCTAAGACCTATTTAGCAATATTAGCAACTCTTTAATGATATTTTAGTTGCTTCAGATCTTAGCCCATTAATAGAGCTCACTGTATAGTAAAACATAGATTTGATACGGTGTTTCTGTAAATGAAAACACCCATACTGCATATTAGACTGAATGAAACAATGAAATTCTGGAAGGTAGATCAGTTATTATTAGCCTTTCTGTTCTGTTTATATGGCAAAGATAATAGTAATTATCAATTAACCTATTAGATTTTTAACAGAAGAACTGACACGATTAGTAGCCAATGTATACAATACATACATGTATACAATACATGCAAATTACCGGCTCAAAGCCTAATGGGATGAAAATGGAACTATAAAATCAAATTTTTCACTATGACTGTGAAGTTTTAGCAGGAAACCGGTTTAAATGGCTTCAGAAAACAGAGCAGTATTGGCCTTGGTTAGGCCTGTTAAGGCAGTGGGGCTGTGAATTCAGAACCCGCATCAAGCCGTCATCCCGGAGACAGGGATAAGCCATCCTGTCCCCAGCCATGAAATTCAACAGCAGAAGCCATCTCATTGGAGATTAGCTCCCTCTCGGCTGAAATCTTGCCGAGGTCCCCCCACCAAATGCTGCTGCGTTCAGCGATGGAATGGAGCCATGGGGGGGGGGTGCTGCAAAGGTGATGGTGGTTTGATGTTGGTTCTGAATGCACGACCTCCCTACCTCATGGGAGCTGGACTCTGGGTTGGTAACAAAAGCCTGACGGCCCGGGTAGGCTTTTTGTCAAACAGAGAAAGAGAGAGGCAACACCACTATTAAAACTATTTACATGGTGGAACTATTTACAATAGCTGGGAATCCAGAGGGGTCGCCACTCCGCCTCTATCCCACTCATACAATGGCCGCTCAACCATTGTCAAACGCATCGTAAATGGAGACAAGCGTCTCAGACCAATTAACGGCGGGTACTTGTCATTTAAGGAAGTCTGAGAAATTACAGGGCTTTTGGGCACCTGGATCTTCCACCTCGGGGATGACCACAGAGGTGGGATCGACAGGCGGGTCTTTCCACTCTTTTCGAAGGGTCTCCGGAGTTACCGGCAGGAGTGGCAGAGCCTGCTCCTGGTTTGGGACCCTTTCTTTCAATTCAAAGAGGCGGCTGGTCTCGGACCCACATGCCTCCTGGACCTCGGCCGTTTTAGGCAGGGTGGTGATCGAGATGAAACCAAGAGCTGTCTTGGCCCTTCTCAATATCACCTGAGTCACAATAACGTAGGTGCCACTGAACCTGGAAGTCAGCTGGCACCAGTACATTTTTGCGGAGGGGAAGGCAGTAGCCATTTCTACCTCCATGGGGCACTTAGGTCTCACAGTTATTGACATCTCCCCGGCTGGACTGCAGTCAAAGGGAGTGTGCATGGTCCATACAGGGTGTGCCAGGGTGAGTGCCTTTGCTAGCCTGTGCTCTGGCTGGGCGGGAACCCCTTGCTGCTTGAATCCCCAATCCCATGTGAAATTCCCCTGAAAGATGGCATGGAGAGGAAGGACTCTCCTGGCCAAGGCTTCAAGGAAATCCTGGGGGAAACTGCTGGTTTCTAGCTGGGGGCTCAGCAGGGACAATGGAGAGCTTCGGAAGCTTGGGGCTGGCTTCCCCTGGCTGTGCACTGTCCTCTTCCTGGCTCTCACACATGCTGGCAATATCTTGTGCCTGGTCAAATTTGGTGGGGGCTTCCTCCTGAACCTTAGCATGGCGCGATCCTTCTCGGTGCTCTGAAAGCATTATGTTCTCGAAGGTGGCTGGAATCGCACTCGGGGCTGAGTCAGGAGGAGGTGCGATCTGTCTTGTTCTAGTGTGCCTGGGGCGCTTGGGTTTCCTGATGGGCTTGGATTGGGTTCCCCCCCTGCCGTACCCAGTCAAACGGATAGCGTCAGGGGTGGGCTCACCCTGTCTTCTCAGGTTAGGGAGCAGCACCTTTGGCGCTGCTCCGGAGTCTGCAGGAGGAGTGGCAGGGGTCTTTTCCCTATCGGTCCTAGTGCCTGCCTTCACCCTAGATGAGGAGAATTGAGAGCTGTAAAGCCTGGTTGGGCACATCCTCAGGCTGGCAGCTCTGATGTTCTCTGACCCTGCCTTGCATGACTGCAAACTACTGAGGCATCTGATACATAGGTCTGATACATAGTACATTTCCTGACAACATAATATATGAGCTATTCTTCTATTAGCATTCTTCTATTAGTAAGGTACATAATGATATATGAACTATTCTTTTGTTTGCTTGATTGCTTTTATACAATGAATGTGCTTGATTGCCTTTTCACAATGATTGCTGGTATAGTGATGTAAAACTGCTGGGTTATAAAAGATAGCTGTTGCAAATAAACGGGCAGCATTCACCATGCTCCGGAAGATATCTCCGTGTCTTTCGTTACTTCACCTAGATCTACCCCATTTGTCTGGCTTCAGCCGAGCCACAACCCTCTGGGGGAGATCCCAGGACTGAGGGCACCCCTATCCTGACAACTCTAAATCGGGGCAGTATCCAGCTGGAGGGGACCGTTGGTCACCGCATTCACAGGCTGGCTATTTCCAAGCTGTAGATGCCTGTCTATGGCATCAAGGAGCTCAATCATGGGTCTCCCATCGAACTGGCTCATATCCAGTCCGAACCGTCTAAGCATGTTCCAGATCCGAACTCTATCTGAAGAGTACGTCTGGGCAGTGAGGTTGTAGCCTCCAGACGTCTCCCTAGGAGCGCTCAAGTCTGGGGACTGTTTTCGGACAGCAGGCGGAGGCGCGGAATTCCCTGCCCTGCCAGGCTGGCCTTGGGAGTCCCTAGCCTGCCAACGGTGGCTGTCTTGTCTAGGATTGGGGCGCGAGTTCCAGTTCCCCTTCAGGACAGAGTTCAGCGCCGTCTTACGGTGTTGGGAATGGGGCCCATAGTTCGAGTAGGTAACCTCGGCTATGGGTTCCCAGTTCCCAGGGTCCCTTCGGTTTGACTTTGTTACTGCCCTGGCTAGTCCGAGCTTTGGGGATATTAAAAGATATCCTTTTGATATCACAATTCGGCTTCACTTCTCTATTCCCCTGCACGTGCTTGCGAGGCCACTGGACAAGCACGTAAACAAGCTCGGCCGTTAATTGCCGTAATATTCAAACAACAATACAGGCAGGCCAGAAATAGCTGACTTGCTGCTTTAGGAGACCTCCAGCCAAGTACTCTAATTAGGTATGCACGCAATTTACAAAAGAGCCTCTGCCCCGCGCTGGCAGCTTGATGGGAAACCTATACAATACCCAAGTACTCTGCGTTTGCATACTGGCTACTCTATTGAGAACCGCTACGATAACTCAATCATTCAGATTCTGACCTTTCGGAGGCTTTCTCTCCAACTCCAAATCTATTGTTTTCCCCCAAGTACGGCATAGCCTGCAGTCACATTCTCCTTATAAAAACCCTTGATTCCGAGACCTTCCCCGGAACGCTCCCGAGTTTCATCCCGCCTTGCTGCCGCTTTGCTTGGCGAGCCTCCCCTCAGCTCCACATGCTGAGCTACATCGCACCCCAGCCTCGCTCTCTATTTTTCCGGGCTTCAGGACAGGTGAAGTATCACCCAAACCAGCAACTCTTCTAAAAATCCCTCTATACCACTCCAACCTTTATTTTCTTGTGTGAATGTGTCACATACACTGTTTTGCTTGTGTTCAATAAAACATCATTTATTGCTTCAACTTCTGTGTGCTCTTTGACTCGACCCGACCCCGTAGACATAGGGTTCAAGATCTCGCTACGTTACCCTGCCTCTCGTAACACTAAGCAGTGCTGTGAGCTAATTTCCCCCAACTTTAGTTGAGCACATTTTGGTGTCCCTCCCGGGACCCCCAGTACACAGGGTAACAGAGTGGTGGAGTAACGTGGGCAGCCCCGGTACCTCTAATTTGAGAAGGAGTCGTGAACCTCCTCAAATGAGGCTGGTACTGACTTAGGTGACGGTCGGTCAAGTCGTTAGAGCGCAGTCAGGCAGGAACATGTGTGTGTGGAGTCTGTGTGTGTGAGCTCTAGAGCTATTCTATCTGGGTGGAAATCTGTTCCCCTTTCTTGCTTGGTTTGTGTATGTCAGCCGCCCCAGCATGGTCACTAGCACTAGGCGGTGAACCATCGTCCAATAGCAAAGGGTGTGCACAAGCTGTCCTGGGAATCACATCCCTAACTTGGGGTCTATCGTGGGCTGGGATCCGAAGTGTTAGAGTGTTAGCACGGTAGGAACAGTCTACACTCATCCAACACCGTAGCAGTAAGGCACCAACAGCACTTAGGGAAGAAATCCCCCCCCCTTAGAGTAGTATACGGGTGCGTCCTGTCCTTGTTAGGAGTTAGAGAACACGGGTGCGTCCCGCTGGTAGTTGTGAAAAGCGTGGGTGCATCCTGCTGTGTAATTTTGGGTGCGTCCCGATTGGCTAGCTGACTAGGTGCGGGTGGTGATTCCTGACCTAGCCTAGGATTTAGAGGTTTAGCCCGTGGTAGAGGAAGGTACCCCTCACCCAGAAAACCAGTTAGGGATGGTTCGGTTTTGGCTCCTTGCCCTTTTCCCCTGCTGCTTGGCCAGGCAGCGTAGTAAGTTCCTCAGTGTTCGTTTCCCCCCTTCAGGCAGGCGGAGTACTCCTGAGGGTTCCCTGGGTCTAGGTGACCTCCCTGTCCCTGAACCGTTTCCTCGTCCTTTGGTCCCCAGTGCTGTCAAGGTGGAAAACCGGGCTTGGGAGTACCAAAGTGACTTTGTTTTGGGCAGGCTGGAGATATGTTCCCATCCCTCTTTCCTAGAAAGTTCCGCAGAGTTTGTTTTCCTTCAGTCCCCCAGGGGTCTAGGTGATCCTTCCCGTCACTCCAGTTCCTGGTCCCGTTTGTAGTTTGTAGGTTGTAGTTTGTGTCAGAGACAGTTGTGGTTTGTGTGGAAAGATGGCGGAGAGTAGTAAAGTCACCATCAAGGACCTCATGTTGGAGGAAGAGGTCAGAAGTAAACTAGAGAGATGGGTGTTGAGTAAGGGGAAATGCCCCTGGAAAGACACCATCTTCCAGACGACCGATCCCTTTGCCACACTCCGGGAAGCGTATACCCTGGCGCGTAAATCACAGAACCCATTCGGGCCGTCTAAGGACGCTTTGGCCGTTTGGGGACTTTGGCTTATGGCCAGAGATGCTAGTAGTGCCCTGGTAGAAACCAGAGAGAAGTTAGCGAACGTAAAGAAAGAGAATACTCAGCTTCAAGCCGAGGTTTAAACGCTACGCGTGGACAAGGTAACTTTTGCGTCCGTAGCGCAGGCGTCCGCACAGAAGCTTAACAACATTCAGGTAGTGGTGCAAACATGGGAAGAGAAAGCCCACGCTTTAGAGGCTGAGCTGGATCATGCCCGGTCTGCGGCCAAATTTATGGTGGGGCAAGTGAAGGAGCAGCAGGAGGCTGTTAGCCATGTAGCTTGCCAGAAACAGATAGCTGCACTGGAGAGCCAGCTCCAAACGCGCAAAGCCTTAATTTCGGCTGTGTGCCCGGAGCTGCTCCCAACGTTTGCGGAGGACTTTTCTGGGGAGACACTGCCGGAGGATGCTCGGGCAACTGTTCCCCACAATCCCGACTGGAGTGACCCTAAGGTCCCAGTCAACCCTGTAGAGACACGGTCCATGATGAGATGGACCACCCCCCTTGGAGAAGGCAGTTCAGAGAGGCAAGAGACGCAGGAGACGCAGGTCACCGAGACTAGGGTCCCCTGGCATGCTACTGAGGCCAAAGCTATAGCGGACCAGCTAGGTCCATTGAACAGAACCACCGGGATCATGTGGTTGAACGCGGTGATACAGTCTCACCCAACAGCCAGTGGTCAGGACCTGACCCAGCTGGCCCGGCTTTGTATGTCTCTCCCTGAGCACATGGTCTGACTAACGAGGGGGAGGAGCCAGCTAGAGGGGAGGAGTCTTATTAGGAGCTCCCAACGGCCCTCTAGCACATTCCCCAGAGGAGAGAGCAGAGGGGGAGCTGGGTCTGTGAAGACATGCTAGACCAGGTGTGTTTACAGGCTTGTGGTGCAGTGCTTGTTTGTCTGTTTGCTTGTTTTTGTTTAGCCTCCTTGTGCTGGCCGTGTGCTCTCCCTGAGCACACGGTCTGACTAACGAGGGGGAGGAGCCAGCTGGGGGCAGGAGTCTTATTAGGAGCTCCCAACGGCCCTCTAGCACATTCCCCAGAGGAGAGAGCAGAGGGGGAGCTGGGTCTGTAAAGACATCCTAGACCAGGTGTGTTTACAGGCTTGTGGGGCAGTGCTTGTTTGTCTGTTTGTTTGCTTGTTTTTGTTTAGTCTCCTTGTGCTGGCCGTGTGCTCTCCCTGAGCACACGGTCTGACTAACGAGGGGGAGGAGCCAGCTGGGGGGAGGAGTCTTATTAGGCACGCGCTGTTAAAGTCCTCTACTTCCATCCTTCAAGTTTAACCCTTCACAATCAGTAGAGCAGACGTAGCTTATATAGCTGAATTTCAGAAAGAAAGCCCAGTTATTCTTTCTAGAACTGCTTCCTGTACTACTCTCTGTAGTATCTAGGATGGAAGGTGAGGGAGCTGCCGCAGTCACCCGTAGCACTTGTGCGATGTTCCTTTTCTTGCCACAAGATGTTGTCGGGTACACCTGTGCCAAGTGCAAGCTGGTGACCTTCTTGGAGGAGAAGGTTTGCCAGCTGGAGGCACGAGTTTCTAATCTTCATCTTATTAGGGAAGGGGAGGAGTTTTTGGATAGGGCAGAGAAGACGTACCAGAAGACCGAATGCGCGGAGGAGCTGCCAGATCAGGAAGTCAACACACTGTGCCAGGAAACGGAGGCTTGGAGGAATGTCACACATAGGAGCAGAAGGCCCAGGAAGGTAACAGAGACTCTCAACCTACACAATCACTTCAAAGTTCTTGGCCTTACGAACGATGAGGAGCACCAGGAGGAGGGAACAGAATTTCCACAAGAAGGAATCCAACTTTGGCAATGGGAACTAGATCAACGCTCCCAGTCTCAGCAGAATGCCCAGGCAGTCCTAGAAGAACATGCTCATTGAGGAACCCTGGAGAAGCCTCAGAGGAGGCGAGTTCTGGTTGTTGGTGACTCCTTGCTCAGAGGAACCGAAACGGCAATTTGCAAACTGGACAAGCTCAATCGAGAGGTCTGCTGTCTTCCTGGGGCCAAGATCAACCACATAACGGAGAGGCTAACCAGGCTGGTCAAGCCCACTGACCATAAGCCCCTCATTCTGGTTCATGTCGGAACCAATGATACTGTGAGGAGCAGCTTTTACCGCATTGCAAACGACTACGAGCTTATGGGGACGAAGCCTAAGGACCTTGGTGCGCAGGTGGTTATTTCGTCTCTCCTCCCTGTTCAAGGATATGGCGCACGTAGGGAAAGGGCAATAGCAGAGGTCAACAACTGGCTCCGCACATGGTGCCGCCGGCAACGGTTTGGGTTTTTGGAACACGGTCTGAATTTCCATGAACGTTGGCTTCTGGCAAGGGATGGGCTGCACCTCACGAAACTTGGCGGGAATGTTTTTGCAAACAATCTCGCAAGGAGGATTCAGAGGTCTTTAAACTAAGTTCTGCTGGGGAGGGAGACTATATTATTCAAGGCCAGGACTCGGTGAGCGCAGGGGGAAAAGGCCCAAATGATATTGGACAAGTAGTACAAGCGGCCAGTGGTGGGAGGAGTAGAAACTATAGTACAGGACTTGCAGGAAGGGCCTGGGGACTTAAGTGTCTCTACACTAATGCACGGAGTGTGGGAAACAAGCAAGATGAACTTGAACTCCTAGTACAACAAAATAAATACGATTTGATAGGCATCACTGAGACCTGGTGGGATGAGTCTCATGATTGGAATGCAGGAATAGAAGGGTATAGCCTATTTTGTAAAAATAGACCAAACAAGAAAGGAGGAGGAGTAGCCTTGTTTGTCAAGGATGTTTTCACCTGTGAAGAGATCCGTGACTTAAACCCAGAAAGCCAGGTCGAGAGCATCTGGGTAAGAATTAAGGGAGCGAGAAACAATAGGGATATTCTGGTGGGGGTTTACTACAGACCTCCAACCCAGACTGAGGACTTTGATGATGCCTTCCTCAACCAAATGACTGCACATTCAAAAAGGAGAGATACAGTAATAATAGGAGATTTCAGTTACCCGGATATATGTTGGCAGTCAAACTCTGCCAAGACAGCAAGGTCCAGCAAGTTTCTTGCTTGTCTTGCAGACAATTTCATGGTCCAGAAGGTGGAAGAGGCCACAAGGGGATCAAATATTCTAGATCTGATCCTGACCAACAGGGATGACCTTGTTAATGAGGTAGAAGTGGTTGGATCTTTAGGGGGGAGTGACCATGCCCTATTGGAATTTGGCATTCAGTGGGAAGGAGAAGATAAGTGTAGCCAGACACTCATCTCAGATTTTAAGAAAGTGGACTTCTGTAAACTTAGGGAGCTGCTGGCCGGAATTCAGTGGTCAAGAATAGTGAAAGGGAAAGGAGTTCAGGAGGCATGGGAGTTCCTTAAAAGGGAGATACTGAAGGCACAGTCTAAAACTGTGCCAATAAGGAGGAAAAATGGAAGGCATCTGAAGAAACCAGAATGTTTGACTAAAGAACTCTCAGTTGAGCTAAGTGTTAAGAGAAACATGTACAGGAAATGGAAGAAGGGGGAACCACCAAAGAAGAATTTAAGCAAGTAGCTAGGAGATGTAGGGAGGAGGTCAGAAAGGCTAAAGCACAGAACGAACTTAGGCTGGCCAGAGACATCAAAAACAATAAAAAGGGCTTTTTAAAATATGTCCGTAGCAAAAGGAAAAAGAAGGAGACGATAGGGTCGCTGCGCAGAGAAGATGGCGAATTACTAACAGGGGGAAGAGAAAAGGCAGAACTACTTAACACCTTCTTTGCCTCAGTTTTTTCCCAGAAGGATACAAGCACTCAACCTGGTGGTTGGGGAGCAGGGAAGGAAGCAGGGGAAATGCGGCACATAATAGGTAGAGAGGTGGTACAGGAATACCTGGCCACACTGGATGAATTCAAGTCTCCAGGGCCAGATGAATTGCATCCTAGGACATTAAAAGAACTGGCAGAGGTCATTTCGGAACCGCTTGCTATAATCTTTGAGAAATCTTGGAGGACAGGAGAAGTTCCAGCAGACTGGAAGAGGACAAATGTTGTCCCCATCTTCAAGAAGGGAAAAAAAGAGGACTCAAATAATTATTGTCCAGTCAGCCTGACATCAGTACCCGGAAAGATTCTGGAGCAGATCATTAAGCAGTCAGTTTCTAATCACTTAGAAAGCAACACGGTAATCACGAGAAGTCAACATGGATTTCTCAAAAATAAGTCATGCCAGACTAATCTTATCTCTATGATAGTTACTAGCTTGCTAGATGAAGGGAATGCTGTGGATGTAGCATTTCTCGATTCCAGTAAGGCCTTTGACAAAGTTCCCCATGACATTCTTGCAAAGAAGCTAGTAAAATGCGGGCTGGACAGGGCTACTGTTAGTTGGATTTGTAATTGGTTGACCAACAGAACCCAAAGGGTGATCACGAATGGCTGCTTTTCTTTCTTTCTTTCTTTTTTTATTTTTTTAAAAAAACTTTATTTTCTTAAAATTACAACTACAACACAAAACCTTATATACTAATACAAAAATTAAATAAAAAAAAAAAGACAAAATATAAAGTACAAACACTTAACAAAAACCATCATGACTTATACAAAGACAAAACTATCTCATTCACATCCTAATACATACAATGCTTTCCCTTGCTCTTTCTTTATTGTTATTCCATCATACTTTAGACTTCGGCCTTAGAGATTGATTTATTTTATAGCTACCATTCTTGGTCTTACCAATTCTTCTGTATCTCTACATCCTAATTCTTTTCAAAATTCTATCTTAACCATGTCACTGTCGTACCATGAATTCCTAAAGTATTGTAATGTTTTTTCCCATTGTTTTATATATTTCTCTTTACTTTCCCCACTCAAGATACATGTTAGTTTATCCATGTGGATTACATCAAATAATTTCATTTCCCATTCTTCTATTGAGGGCATTCTATTTCCCTTCCATCTATATGCTAAGACCATTCTTGCCGCAGCTGTCATATAAAATAATTGTCTACCCACTTTTTTTTCTAGATCTTTTTCCAACATTGATAACAAATATACTTTCAGGGTCATACTGAATCTTACATCTAGTATCTTTTCAATTCGACTATGAATCCTTTTCCAAAACCCCTTCATTATTTTACATGTCCACCACAAATGATAAAAGGAGCCTATCTCTTCCCCACACTTCCAACATTTGTTAGAATATCCATTTGTCATCTTCGCCAATTTTTGGGGAGTAAAATACCACCGAAGATACATTTTGTAAAGATTTTCTCTGATATCCTGGCATGCTGTAAATTTTATAGTTTTTAACCAAAATTTTTCCCATTGTTCCATCGAGATAGAATGGGAGAAATTCTGGGCCCATTTTAGCATTGGTATTTTTACAGTTTCATCCTCTGTATCCCATTTTAATAGAATCTTATAGATAGAGGAGATAACTTTAGGTTTATCCAAGCATAATATCATATTCAATTCCTCTTCTTTCTTTTGATAATCATTAAACTTAATATCATTCTTTAATTTTTCTCTTATCTGCCTGTATAAGAGCCAATGACATTTTATCCCCTTTTCCTCCATTTCTGCTTGTGTTTTGATTTTAATTTGTTCTCGTTGTATTTCCACCATATTCTCATATCTAATCTATTTATCAAACAAACTGTTTTCTTTTTTATAAAAAGCCTCATGCGGGGATACCCATTTCGGGGTTTTAATACAAGCTCTTTTACTGTATTTTCTCCAGATTTTCATGAAGGCTGATCTTAAATAATGTCGATTAAAGTCTCTATTATTTTTCCCTTTATTAAACCATAAATAGTAATGCCAACCTGATCCTAATCCATCCCCTTCTATATTCAATAATTTCATATTGTCTAATTTAATCCATTCCTGAATCCAATTCAATCCACAAGCATGATAATATAAAATTAAATTTGGTACAGTTAGACCACCTCTTTCTTTAGCATCCTCCAACAATTTCATTTTAACCCTCGGTTTTTTCCCCCCCCATATGAATTTAACTATCTCTTTTTGCCAAACCTTAATAACCTTCTCATTTTGGATGATGGGGATAGTCTGAAATAAATATAACATCTTTGGGAGTACAGCCATCTTAATTGTTGCAATCCTACCCAACCAGGATAGATTTAAATTATTCCAATTTTTTAAATCTTTTGAGATAGATTTCCATATGTACAGATAATTATTTTTAAATAGTTCAGAAATCTTATTTGTAAGTGTAATTCCAAGATATTTGACCTTTGAAACCAGTGTAAAACCTGTGGTTTGAGCTACTATATTTCTTTCAGATTCCGTCAGATTTTCGTCAAAATCGTGGTTTTTTCTTTATTGATTTTCAGACCCGAATTTTTGCCAAAATTATTAAAAATACTTTTCAAAACATTTATATCTCCCTCTGGGTATTCTAATGTTATCGCTAAATCGTCTCCGAATGCTCTTATCTTATATTCTTTACCTCGTACCTTGATTCCTTTAATTCTCTCATGACTTTTTATCTTTCTTATCAAAACTTCAATGACTAATAGAAATAGTAATGGAGACAATGGGCAACCTTGACGTGTTCCTCTTTGAATGTTAAATTTTCCAGCTTTTTGACCATTGATGATCACTTGTGCATATTCCATTGAGTAAATAGATTTTATCCAGTTATAAAATTTGGTCCCAAACTCATCTTTTGACACAACTTGATTAAAAATCCCCAATTCACCGTATCAAAAGCTTTTTCAATATCTAGAAATAAGGCTATCAATTTTTTCTGGTGATGGTTTTCACATAATTCTAATATATTAATTATATTACGCATATTATCTTTTATTTGTCTACTGGGGAGAAATCCCGCTTGATCTTCTGAAATTATTTCCCTTAATACATCTTTTAATCTATTTGCTAATATGGCTGTAAATAATTTGTAGTCAGAATTCAGCAGTGAAATTGGACGATAATTTTTGATGTCCAGCGGGTCTTTCCCTTCTTTATGTAACAAGGTTATGTCAGCCTCTCTCCATGTGTCGGGGATCTTTCCTTTCAATACTTCATTCATGATTGTTTGAAGGATAGGAGCTAGTTCATTTTGGAAAGTTTTATAAAATTGACTTGTAAATCCATCTGGACCTGGTGCCTTCCCTTTTTTTGCTTTTTGAATTGCTTCTGTTACTTCTGTTAATGAAATTGGTTTATTTAATTTCTCCCGCTGTTCCTCTGTTAATCTTATTAGATCTTGTTTCGCTAGATATGCTTCTATCGTCTCCTCTTGAAGTTCTTGACCTTTATATAGCATTCTATAAAAATTTGTCACTATTTTCTTTATTTGTTGGGAATCTGTATATATTGTCTCCCCGCTTTTGAGTTTGTTAATCAGTGTCTTTTCCTTCTTATTTTTTAATCTAAGCGATAACCATTTTCCTGATTTATTTGCCCATTCAAAGTAGTACTGCCTAGTGTAAATCACGAATGGCTGCTTTTCATCCTGGACAGAAGTAACTAGCGGGGTGCCACAGGGTTCTATCCTGGGCCCAGTGCTGTTCAATATCTTCATCAACGACTTGGATGAAGGAATAGAGGGCATGTTCATCAAATTTGCAGATGACACCAAATTGGGAGGGGTTGCTAATACGCCAGAGGACAGGATCAAAATTCAAAATGACCTGGATAGATTGGAGAGCTGGGCCAAAGCTAACAAAATGAAATTCAACAGAGAGAAGTGTAGGGTCCTACACTTAGGTAGAAAAAATGGAATACAGAAATATAGGATGGGGGACACGTGGCTGGATAGCAGTACGTGTGAAAGGGATCTAGGAGTTTTAATAGTCCACAAGCTGAACATGAGTCAGCAGTGTGATGCGGCAGCCAAGAAAGCCAATGCAATTCTCGGTTGCATCAATAGGAGTATGGTGTCTAGATCGAGGGAGGTACTGGTACCACTCTACTCTACTTTAGTTAGATCTCATCTTGAATCCTGTGTCCAGTTCTGGGCACCCCAATTCAAGAAGGACATGGTCAGGCTGGAGCAGGTCCAGAGGAGGGCAACCAAAATGATGAGAGGCCTGGAAGCCATGCCCTATGAGGATAGACTTAGAGAGCTGGGTATATTTAGTCTGCAGAAGAGAAGGTTAAGAGGGGACATGATAGCCATGTTTAAATATTTGAAGGGATGCCATGTAGAGGAAGGAGAGGGCTTGTTTTCTGCTGCTCCAGAGACCAGGACAAGGAGCAATGGATTCAAGCTGCAGGAAAGGAGATTCCACCTGAACCTCAGGAAGAACTTCCTGACAGTCAGGACTGTCCGGCAGTGGAATATGCTGCCTCGGAGTGTGGTGGAGTCTCCTTCTTTGGAGGTTTTTAAGCAGAGGCTGGATGGCCATCTGTCGGGAGTGCTTTGAGGGTGTTCCTGCATGGCAGGGGGTTGGACTGGATGGCCTGTGTGGTCTCTTCCAACTCTACATTTCTATGATTCTATGAGAGTTTTAAACTCCTCAGGGTCAAAATCGAATGTGCCTAGCCTAGGAGAGGGAACAACCTCGCCAGCTAAGATAGCCAAAAGCTTCTTCTTAGCAACATAAGCCTCTGGGTTTTCTTCTGGGGCCTGTCTCTCAATAACAAACAGTGCATTTGCAGTCTGCCCTGGCCACAAGATCTGGATGATCTCTTTCATCTAGTCATGGTTGTCCAAAGCACATGCTGCCACTGCGGACTTTAAGGTGGGTAGGTCTGCAGGGGACATACAAAGTCTGGCTAACTGGGTCAAGTCCTGACCATTAGCTGTGGGGTAGGAATGGGCAACAGCATTCAGCCACATGATATCTGTATGCTTATTTAAGGGGCCTACCTGGTGAGCAATGGCCTTGGCTTCAGTAGCTCCGCAGGGGACACAAACTGTTGTCACTTCCTGGACCTCATCACTATCATCAGAGGCTTCAGCCTTGCGCCTCGTCATGGACCTGGTCTCAACTGGGTGGAGAGGCATGGGCTCTTCCCAGTTGGAGCTGAAGGGAGTCTGGGGGTATGCATCCTCAGGAAGAGATTCTTCCAAAGCATGCACTGGGATGGGGGAACTGCCTTGGGACACACTGCGGAGATCAAAGCTTCCCTAGCCGCTAGTCTTTGGGTTATTTCTGTGAGCTTGCGCTCAAAAGACTCATGGCTAAACTTTTCTTGGTTCATTTTTGCCTGGTTAGCTAGAAATTGAGCTGCATACTGTGCCTTGGTGAGATCACTTTCCAGGGTGGCAACTTTTGCCTTGAGAGTTTGATTTTCTACTATGGCTGTATCCAATTTTGCACAGGCCTCTTGGGCTGAGGCAGAAAAGGCTGATTTATCTGCCATCAGCATCTGATTTTGGGCTGTTCCAGTGTCCAATTCTTTTGCCAGATGGTCAGCCATCCTACAGAGATCCTTTATTAAATGGGTGGCATCATTCATAGCCATCCAGAAGTCCCATGCTGCCACGGCATCTTTAGATGGGCCAAAAAGTGATTTTTCTCTGCTTTTGGTATGGTAAACTTCCTACAGGGTTTGGAAGGGATCCTCATTGTTAAAGGACCCTTCCTTCCATGGGTTACTGCCTGTTTTAATAACCCACTTTTCTAATTTATCTTTCTTGTCCTTGTGGCAGAACATAATGCCAATTCAAAAACACCAAATCAAAAGTTTGCCAATTCAAACTGCCAATTAAAATAAGAAGAAAGGGTATGTTCTAACATACTTGCTAAACACAAAAGCAAGCAAGAGTCAAATTCAAAAACACCTTTAACTCAGGGGACACCCACTTATGCTTCCCTTGAGCCTTCCGGCCAGGACCCACCCGTGGAACCAGCAGTAAACAGAGGACCAGGCACTCAGGAATGGGAAGGTCACATGTGAGCCTTTTGGGGAGATCCTCGGTGCTCACCACACACAGTACTTGCCAATGGGGAAAACGAACCCAGAAAAGGGAACCTAACACTGTTTGGCTGAACAGTGGGGGAAGAGGAATCAGGAACGCAACTGAGCCCTGCCTATATGATTTTTCAAGGGAGGGGTACCTTCCTACCACTCAGGATAAAGCCTTAACCTCAGGTCAGTGGCGGCCCCACACGGCATTGCACCCTGCCCAACTATTGGTCACCACCACACACGGTACATGGACCACAATTTCTCTAGAGACTCACACAAGGGATTGGGGCTTCCTACCCACCCTAATAATTACAATGGCACACAGGCCTAACTTTACAAAGGCACATAGGCCTGGCTAAAGTGGCACACAGACCACACAAACAGAGACACTAGTGATTTTGAGGTGCGTGTGTTCCTAACGTGTTTCTTAGCCCTAACACTCTGGATCCCACACCAATAGACCCAAGTTAGGGAGTGATTCCTAGGACAGTTTGTGCACAACCTTTGCGTTCTGACTTGATTATAGATCACTAGCCAAGCTAGTGATCAAGCAGGGGCGGCTGCCATACACAAACCAAGACAGAAAGGGGAAAGATTTCCAACCCAACAGTAGCCCTTTGGCTCAAGCACACAAGATTTTCATGCATATGTGTTCTTAGCTGGCTGGGATTCCTATAGTTACCTACATCTGCACTTCCTTTGCCATGTGTGTTGACTTCACAGGGTAAGGGTGCAGGGTAGTGCCCACATTACTCCACCAATCTTGTTACCCCAAAATGTAGGTGCCACAAGGGCCACTCCGCAATGCCAAATATCTCCTTGAAAAAGTGGGGAATTAATTAGCTCAAAATCAGGACGCTGTGAGAGGGGGGCAACTTAGCGAGATCTTTCCTACCAATGTTTACAGGCACACGCAGGAAAAGAAACAGCCAGAGATTCAGAAGTAAGCTAAAAATGTGTTTTATTGAGGGGAATTCACTCATGCATGCACACAAGATACACACAATCACGCATTCACACAATAGCTAATTGAAAGAGAAAGGGAGGAAAAATTCTAGAGATGCTGAGGAGTTTGGGGCATTTATAATTACCAGTCCAGAAGAGTAGTGAAGAGCAGAAATGTATTTTGGCTTAGGTAGGACCTAGGGACAGCCAGGCGGACAGAGTGATGGGTAGACCTTCGAGAGACTGCACTGGGCATACTGAAATCAGGGGTATTTGTACCCTGAAAATAGCCTGTGGCAGTGAAGGTTCCATATGCAAGACAAAGGGAACCTGTTGTGGACAATGGGTCTGGAATGGACTGATTGGCTTCAATGATTTGGTTGAGAGGGGGTTTCTGGGCTATCTGCAGTAGGATATGCACACAGCAGGGGTCCTGGGCACCTTATGGTTTTCTGATGTTGGCAGTTGATAGGATTAGCTCAGAGCCATTAAGTCAGGCTTTCTTGGCTAATTTCAGAGAACATTTGACCTGGCCATGCTGAGGTCATCTCTGACCTACTCCCAGCCAGTGTCCCTTTCCACATGGCCTTGACAGCCATAAGTATAACTTATATTTTATGAGAACACATCTGCCAATTAATATATGTTGCCAATTAGACCATATCAAAATGTCGGGGTGTATGGCCCGGAAACATATGCACCAATGTTGGTCAAACAAAATTTATGAATATCTACTTACAAAGTTTAGATTATGCCGTTTTAGGCGATGCTGCTTTAGGTAATATAATAATTGGAGGGGACTCTAAAGATGTTTTAGATTATAATTTTAGACAGATCAACATCTCATAAAAATGTCCCACCTGGAACAACCCCTCTCTTGAAGGCAATAAATAATGCAGGCTTAATTGATCCTTGGAGATATCTTAACCCAACTGTGAAGGATTATATCTATTTTTCAGTCACACATAAAACCTATTCACAAATAGGTCATTTTTTAAATTACAAAATCTCTATTAGAAAAAGTTCTAAATTCTACAATTGAACCAATCCTGCATTCTGACCGTGCTCCCAACACTGGATTTGACACTGGAAACCAACACATATACTCCAAAAACTTAAAGATTCAACTCCTCACTTTTGTTCCAAGACACCTATAGAAAATATATTAAAACTACTATTGAGCATTTCTGCTTGGAAAACAGCTCTGATACTAACTCAGAGGCACTCTTGTGGGATACACTAAAATCAGTTCTTAGGGGTCTTTTTATTCAAGAGGGCTCAAGATGTAAAAAAACCTAGGGAATTAGGCAGAAAGACTTCAATGAAAGATATCATCCAATTAACAGACACTCATAAGAAAACACAAGATCCATCAATATTGAAAAAATTATGCCAGAAAAGGAAAGAAATAGAAGAATTAGATTTATATAGAATACAAGTTTCCTTACAATATAGTAAAGCTTATTTTTATGAAAATAACAACAAAAATTCTAAACTATTAGCTAATATGGTTTAAAAAAAGGCAGCAGGTAGGATTATCACAGCAATTAAATCTGCAGACGAAAACTTAGCAACAAATCCTAATGAAATTCTTCATGAATTTCAGGAGGTTTATTCCATTTTATACTCCTCAGAATCAGTAACCTCAGCAGAACTTAAATGATTTTATACAAACATTGAAAGGGAAAAAACTTTCAGATTCTCATAAAAATTTGGTATGTCAGCCAGTTATGGAAAAAGAGCTTAAACAAACAATAATGAAATTAAAACAAGGCAAATCCCCAGGCCTAGATGGGTTCACTGGGGAGTTTTATAAACTTTGTTACAATGATGTGGCTCCTCATTTGATAGATCTCTTTAATGAAAGCTTGAGTAAAGGAACTTGTCCACAATCTTAGAAAAGATCCAAGATTATCCCAATTCCAAAAACAGATGAAACACACTCTCTACCACCAGTATTTAGACCTATAGCACTTATAAATCAAGATGTAAACATTTTCACCTCTATTTTGGCAAATAGGATTAATGGATTTATTACAAAGTATATTGAACCAGATCAGACTGGGTTTATACTTACCCGCAAACTGTCAGACGCCATCCGCAGAGTGCTTAATGTTATACATCACTCTTCAGTGTCAAAAATCCCAACAGCCCTTTTATCTTTGGATGCATTGAAGGCTTTTGACAGGGTGGACTGGACATATTTGTTTGGGATTTTAAGAACAATTAACTTTGATGAGAAATTTGTGAAAGTTCTAGAAATACTCTATAAAAACTCAGAAGCTATTATAACTGTAAATAAAATGGATTCAAACCCCATAAAGTTGCAATGAGGAACCAAACAAGGATGTCCTTTATCACCATTACTTTTCACTCTAGCAACTGAACCTTTAGCCAATAGGATTAGAGACGACCCTAACTTTATGGGTCCCAATATTGGAAAGAGACAACAAAAGGTGAATCTATATGTTGATGATGTTTTGATGTTTTTGGAAAATCCTGAACAATCCTTTCCAAATCTTAAGAGGATTTTAGATACTTTTGACAAATATGCAGGGTTCAAAATTAATTACTCAAAGTCTAAATTGATGTGTCTCAACACTCCACATGAACAGCAGAGAGCCTGGCAAAAAATGACTAATCTGCAATTACAACCCTCAGGTTTCACATACCTAGGTATTATAATCACCAAAGACATTAAGCAGCTTATTCCCAGAAACTACAATATCATTACTAGATGGATGAAGTTGAAAATTAGGACATGGAAATCTCTAAAGTTATCTTTGTTAGGCAGAATTGCTATTATAAAAACATTTCTTATACCACATCTTTTCTGTTTCAAAATAGTACTCTGTATCCATCCCCTATGCAATTTAAGAGCTGGCAGGATTTAATAAATCAATTTATCTTTGATAACAAGAAACCTAGATTCGGAAAATCTACTAGATATCTTCCAGCCCAAAAGGGTGGACTTGCTATACCAGACTTAGAGCTGTACCTTGTGGCTTTTCAACTATCTTATGTACCCTGCTTGATCACACAGAACACTAATACTAATAGGGTAGGAATGGAGATACAGGGAGATTTTTCACCAGAACTTAATCTCTTGTTTAATAAAACAACTAAGCTGGTAATTAAGGAAATTAATAACCCTTGGTTACAAACATCTATTACTATATGGAAAAAATGGAAACATGTCTTATCATCAGATCCTTCTCTAATATGACCATTTCTCTTATATCCATTATTTCAACATTCAAATTCCATCAGTTTCATAAATGGAAAGAGAAAGGTTTATACACAATTAAAGACCTATTTAAAAAGGGGAATCCTAAGACAACAGATGAACTCTTGGCAGAGCTTAAACTATTATCAGTTAACTGGCTTCATCTGTACCAGGTTTCCTCTTTTGCAACTAAAATACTAGGTAAGGATGAAGCCCCAAGACCTCTAACTGTAATGGAGAGAGCATGTGAGAATTCTGAACAACAGACTAAAGGCTTGGCCTCATCCATATATAATCATTTAAACACGCATATATATGGAAACACACTTAGTCTAAAACAGTCTGGGAGTCAGACTTGAAAATCACAATTCCAGTGAAAGATTAGAACACTGTCTGGTTATCATTACCATTTAAATCTCGATCTGCACTAATAAGGGAACATGCCTTTAAAATAATCCACAAATGGTACCTTATTCCTCTTAGACAGTCAAAGATAGGAAATAATATTTCACCAAAATTCTGGAGGGGATATGAAGTTATTGGTACATATAACCATATGTGGTTAGAATGCCCTAAAATAGATCCGTTTTGGCAAGGGGTTATAAGACAATAATGATAATCACAAGACATTAAACACTGTCCTGGACTTTTATTGTTGAACATTGATTCTAAAGATAACAAACACCTTGAACATAAGAATTTGATTGTAATTTTTATCACAGCTGCCCGAATGGAAATAGCTAGATGCTGGAAGGCTGGAGATGTTTCTCTGGAAGCTTGGTGGGGAAGAATATGGGATTTATGGCTTTTAGAGAAACTCTCAGACAACATGCAAGCATACAGGGGAATAAAAAGGAACAAAACTTTTGATGAAACATGGCTTCCATTTAATGAATATATGAATGCAATAGATGATTTACAAGGTTATCCCAAACTCTCTGTAGAATTTTTGGATTCACAATGAGATCCGTAATAGACAACAGTAAGCATTATACTTGAATTATAGATGTAAATTACTGTTGTAAATCATTTGTCTTACTTTTTTATTGTATTCCTGTGTACTTGTGTCATTTTACGTAATAATTTTTAAGAAAAGCAATTGAATATGTGCCTTTAAGCAAGATAATGGGTGTTACAGTATAACTAAGGGAACACGCTTTGAGCAGTAAAAGGGAACTGTCTTGTTAACAGGATGTGAAAAAAGATAGAGACACCAGAGTGAAAAACAACCCATTACTAACTGGCCTGTGCTACAAGATAAACATTTTAACTCCCTGAGAAGGGAGCATGGCTGTAAAGCAATCCTGAAGATTAAGAGCTTTTGCATGTGTCTGTGCGCATGTTTTATAACCAATGGAATCCATATGTGTATTTTTGAAAGGATGAGGGGAATATAAATTTCAAATGGAGAATCTGTACATCACTGCCATAATTTCTATAAGAAATGTCAGCTCAATTGTACAATTGATAATTTTTAATCGTAATTTTTAATTGACTTAATTAAATAGGCCTTCTTAGTCTCTCTGAGTTGTTTTTTTTTCATTAGCTTCATAAACTCAGGGACAGGCAGATTTTGTGGTAACACTATCTTGGGCACCTTGTTAGATCCTCTAGAAAGGATCACCCGCTCAACTTACTTGCATGATAAGACACCCCAACCACATCCTATATGAGATATTATTACAATCAATCCTGAACAAAACTTGATCCAGAATTTTCTGGACAGGCACTTCAAGCCAACAATACCATACTTATTTTGTCTAAAAATCACATCCAAATTAACTTGCAACACTGAATTAAGGAGCTGCATGAACCTGAACTTCTTACCCATAGGCAGAACCGCTTTCTGAATTTGTGTGATCATTTAGTACTTCAGTATGCTCCAGTACTCCAATTCCAGAAGCCTGACTGAAGACTGATCTCTGTTGTTTCTTCTTTTCACTATACAAGGCATTGTACTGTTTTGGTTCCTATGATGCTCCAAACTACCCTTTGTGGTGATGAAATTCCCAGATAAATGTAAACACATAGCAGTGGTAGCTTGCTAGCATGACACCTAGTGGTCCAGGCCTTGAAAGACACACTTCCCAGACTGGTTTCAAAAGATTTGTAAGACTTGGTCTTGAAAAGAGGCTGGAAGCTATACAGGGCTCCGAGGCTTTACTGACAAACTGTCCTCTGATTGCCCCTTCTATATGGTATGTACCCTCCCTCCAGTGAACCCGGCCAAGAACCTATTTGACTGATGGCAGAGTGTTACACATAAATTAGCATGTGCAAATTTAAAACAAATTAATGTCATCAGAACCTAGGAGAGGCTACAGCAGTTTCCTTTTGCTCAGGGCAAGATTCTCCTTCTCTCCTACCTGCTGACTTAATTGAGTGCAAACTTACTTTTTCCTTCCTTCCTTCTTTCCTTCCTTCTTTCTTTCTTTCTTTCTTTCTTTCGTACTTTGAACTCCCATGCAGCAATTGAAGTAAGCTGACGACAAAGAGGGAAAGTGGGAGGAGGAAAGAGAAACTAGGACACTTGAAAAAGTGGAACAAAAGAGGACTGAGACTGCTCCAGAAAAACTAGGACAGCTGGAAGATATGTCTCTCTTTCTTGGCTGTGCAACTGCAGCTGGACAGCATCCAGCTGCATCTTTGTGGGCAACAAGGGGTGTTGCTCCAAGAAGCTGTCTGGCTGCATTTCTACAGCCAGAAAGAGGCATTGTGGAAAGAGGTTCTGGATACTTCCTTATGTAACCCCCCCCCCAGAACTATTATAACTGAGGATTGCACCAGCATAAGTCTTAAGCAGGTTTCTGGTCTTTATCTACAACCTTTGAGGGGCCTACTATGTCAAACATATCCACAAAGCCCTTGATACAGATTTTTTTGTGGGACATTTTAAATTGAGAGGATCATTTTAATTTCTGGCGCAGCAGCACTACACTGGGCATTTTGTGAGTATTTGAAATGCCAAGCAGCTTGCAGACTCAACTGCCAAATTAAGGGGGGGGGGAGCCATGCTGGGGCTTTAGTAGCTTCCCAAAGAAGACAGGTAAGGATACCAGGCCTGCCTTGAAGTTCTGCTTCCTGACTGCTCAAAAACCTATTCTGCCATCTCTCCGGCTTCTGAGATAGCACAAGGCATTGCCAACAGTTCTGAACTTGTTTTTCAGCTAGAACTTGACAATGTTCCTTTTGGGGCTGCAATCCACAGAGGTGTAGTAAGTTTGGCCACATTAGCAGGTAAAATTCTGGGGGCTGTAGTCCAAAAAGAAACATTGCTAAGTTCTGCCTAGAGCCATACAAGCTCCTTCAAAACAAAACAAAACAAAACAAAACAGGCAGAGATGCTAGAAAGATGAAAGATGAATTGTGCTAAAGTTCCTGCAGCTTCTCCATGTTTCTGTGGAATTCTGGCACCCTGTCTACGTTCTCAGCCTTGGGTCACAGATTTGGTAACTTGGATACCAGATACAGGGATGCCCTTAAAACCTGCATGGTGATTAGCCTACTGAATTACTAGGCTCCTAAAAGAGACTATGCTACTTGAATGGTTGAGTGTCAGTCTCAGCAGTGTTAGCAGCTGCTTTAGCTTCTTGGACGAGCTCTAAATGTTTAGAATGTCCTAAAGACATGAAGGATGCAGTGCTCTTTTTTGATTGATACCAGTGGTCTAGCATTTGCTGCTAATTACTTGGTTTCTGCCTAGTATGGCCAGGAACTGCTAGGAGGTAGACTGGGAATTATTGGTAATTCACTGGGTGATTTACAATATCTCACCAAAGGGTTCTGACTTCAAAGGGTCTAAAACCAGCAGGGGAGAAAAAAGCACGCCTCGCAAAGAACATTCAGGAGTGGAAAGAGCCAAAAATATGGATGTTTGTGTCAAAGGATGTTAGTGGTGATTTTTGTAAAAAATTAACTTATACAAATGTTTGTTGTAATTTTAGTCTTAAAGGTGGGAGACCTTGAAGTCTGCCAGCAGTATCAACTTCTCCTTAGGATTTGGGGAATTACTAGGTCAAAGAAGGCCTGTGAGAGGAGGGTAACCACAGGATATTTTAAACTGTGTCCACCAGTACTAGTGTAGAGAGGGCTCTAGTTAAAAGGGATATTTTATTGGAAATTAATACACACACACAAGAAATCAAGCAATTTCACAAACTATGCAACGCTATTGAAGGAAAAGGCAAGAAAGTTTGGGCAGAGAGAAATTTTGTGTGGAAGGGGTAATACTTACTGGTTCTGAAGCAGAAGATCAAAGAGGAGTGGCTCAAACAAGAATTTGAGGACATCATGGAAGAACAGGAATCTGGGGTGCAGTGTGACACACAAAGTGCTAGCAAATTATCTGGGTTGGAGCTGGGGTTTTTATACCCTGTTTCCTGCCCTGAAGGATGCTTTCTTGCTTCTTGGCTTTCTTGCAGAGCAGACAAAGTGTCCAGAACAGGCTGCTTGCCTTAACTTTAGGTGTCTAAACATTCATGGGAGTCTTGACAGCCTCTTAATGTCTTGGTTGGATAAAGTGAATGGGGAAGGTTTCTGTAGGAAATATGCACAGCAGGGGTGCTTGACTGTTTCACCTGGGAAGCTTTGTCTTCTATTGTATTTGGAGGATGGGTTGTTGAGAGGATTGTCCCAAACCCAATAACGCCAGTGATTTCCATCTATTCTTCTTGAACTTATGACCTGATCATGCTAAGGTCATCCTGACAGCACATGCTTACTGCCAATGTCCTCCTACCACATGTTTCCCAGCCATAAGTGTCCAATTTCACATGAAAATGATATTTCTTGCCAATTTTGCTATCCAGTGGGACAGGGGATATGAGGAATGATTACAGTAACATTCACTTTCCTCTTCCCCTTCCTGCCCCCCACCAATCTTAGTTAATATGCTGAACATGTATCACTGTCCACCATTCTACATCTAATAAAGTATTAACAACTGGGTTATATATTATTCTAATAATTCAGAATACATTTTTTCCAATAGAAAGTTTGATCTGATGGTAAATTAAATCTAGAGTTTGAAGAAGTAACATAAGTTAAAAAGGGTTTCCAAATTTCTTCAGATTTATCTTCAATTTTGCTTCTTGCTAATCTCACTTTATATGTTAGCTTTTCTGATACTGCTATAGACCACCCTTTGTTTATCCACCTTTGTACTGAAAAACTAATGTTTTTCATTATTTCACTATTTCTAATCTTACAGTACTTAGTAAAAGCGCTACAAGATCTTTATCTTGTAATCTTTCATTTTCAAATACGGAAGTTAACAATAATGCTCCTTTATACTGTATTCTTTGATCTAGCATTTCACTTACCCAACTTATTTTTTTGCCTAGAATTTTAGTATCTAGGGGTAGGTTAGCCACACATGTTGCCAATCTTCTATATTATTGCATCCTCTCCAGTATAGCTTTGACAGTTCATTATTAGTTTATGAAGTTTGAGCGAGCAGTAGTTCCATTTATGAATTATTTTTAACACATTTTCTTCAGCCTGGCCATATATTGACTTATAGGGTCCAGATGTCTGAATTGTATCCCATTATCTTCTGACAGTTCTAAAATCTGATTCCTATACAATTTTCAATCCTTTACATATTCCCAACTTTTCTTCTTGTAATATTCAATATAATCTTGAAACTTGCTTCTCAGTCATTTTATTTTTATTCTTCTCACAGTATATCTCAAACAGAGTTAAAGCTCTTGGGGGACCTTCTGTTCTACTTAACTTATTGAGAAAGAAAATTATTTGTACTAATTGTAACCAAGTAGTACCTACTGGTGTTAGTCGAACTGTATATAAATAAATCCTGTATTCTATATATTCCTTTTACCTTTCCATCTCTTATATTTATTGTATTTATCTTTTTATTTGAATAGAGGATGCTTTAAAAAGGGACATAAAGATGATGGTACTAGGACAGTCACACAGGGATGGGTGGGTGATGGGGGTGGTTTGCCCCCAGCAGCAATGCTTTTGGGGCATCCTGGCTCGTAGCCACACCCCCGCATGCCACAGCCACGCACCCATGTGCCAAAGCCCCCCCTCGCTCCCTCCCACCCCACCTCTATACACTCCAAGTTCCGCCACTGTACTAGGATTTTTTTTTATATTTCAACCACAATTTGAACATCTCATCAGTAAATGGATTAGGTTTTTTTTTAACACTGTCTCTTTAATTTAACAACAACAACACATTTGTATGACTTACCAGACTCTCCCCAAGGCTTGAGGTGGGGTACAACATAGATTAAAATTCAATATATAACTGAAAACACATAAAACCATTTAACACATAAATCTAGATTAAAAACACAGCCATAAAAGTACCAATTTAAAATTCATAGTTTAAAATCGGCTGGGTAGACTCGCCAGCAAGAGACAGGTCTTTAATACTTTTTAAAATTCAGATAGCATGTTCAACTGGTGAATCTCTTCCATCAGGTTATTCTACAGTCTAGAGCAGGGATGTCAAACTCAATTTCATCTTGGGCCGCATCAGCATTATGGCTGCCCTCAAAGGGCCAGTCGTATCTGTAAGACTATATAAATGTATCTACTCTTTTATCATATTAAATAATTGCCTCTGCATTCGATTATTACTGGTTTTTAAACTGTCTTCCCTCTGCATAAACTTTATTTGTCTTGGACATTTGGGGACTATTTCATCATAGTTTATGGTCCCTGTACCTCTGTAAAGTAACACAGAATTGGTCAGTATATCCAAAGTGTGCCTCTTTCTCCCCCAGGCTCGCCAGGCGAGGGGAGTGCCACTGCTGCAGCAAAGGTGCAAGGGCCACATGAAATGGCCTGGTAGGCCAGATTTGGCCCGCAGGCCTTGTGTTTGACACCTGTGGTCTAGAGGCATCCAATGAAAAGATCCCCTGAGTGACTGTTGCCAGTCTATTCCTGGCTGGTTTAAATAAATGGCCCCTAGAGGACCTGAGTGTGCAGGGTGGATTGTATGGGAGGAGATGATCCTGCAGATGACTTGCACCCAGCCCATGTAGGGCTTTAAAGATAATAACCAACTTTTTCTATTTGCCTGGAAGCTAACTGGCAACTAGTGGAGTCGTTTTAGTACCTGTGAGATATGCTCACTCCTGGATGTACCCGTAACAATTCTGGCTGCTGTAGTTTGGGTGAATTGGAGTTTAGATGAAAATATATCTGTCATGCTGTTCTAACATCATTCCTTTTTCTATTTGTATCCAAGCTACTGAGGAATCAGATTTTATGCACTTACCCATTTGCACAAGTTGAAATCTTTCAAAATATATCTCTATGTTAGACATACCAAGGCATTCTTGTGAGGAATGGCTCTATTTGACACGGTTTATAAATCAAAGATTTTCCCCTGCTACAAATTTCTGAAATGTTTTCTGCCATTTTTTTTGTTTTGTTTTATGAATTGGTAATAGGATAGATTGAAACAATAATAAAATTTTGATAGATTTTTGATAAAATATATGCTCAAAGGATGCTATGAACGCCTTTCTGGCACTGCTCACAGATTCCAAGTATTCCCAGTAGTAATGTGCTGCCAGAGTTACCATTCCTTGTTGTGGTTAATTGCCACCAAGGCAACATCAACTCCAAGACCTCCAAGTCACCTTATTATCAACACCCCTGTGCTAAGGTCTTGAAAACTCAAGGGCATGGCTTCCTTGATGGAGTCTACTCACTTATAATGAGGTTTTCCTCTTTCTTTACTACTGTTTACCTTACTAAGCATTAATGTCTTTTCTAATGAGTCTAACTTTCCCATGATATATCCAAAGTACTGTTTCTTAATCCTTGGAATATATCTGTCTACCTGCTTGTGCCACAACTTTGAACCAGTCAGTTGTAGCTCTTGAGGTTTTTGTATTTTTTAAAAAAAACAAGAATCCACAAGCTCAAAAATGGCTCACACTCTCATAGTGTATTAGACACATCTGTTGAGCACTGAGTATAAGATAGTTCTCTGTTTGCTCACTTGTCAGCAACCACCAGGAGTTCCATGCCTGAGAGTGAGTGAGCCAGTGGAGGAGGGCTGATGGACTTTTCCATTCCACCTCTGCTAGTCTGCTTTGTTTCCACACTAACTTGGAGAAAAGAAACCTCCAGAGAGATCATGGAAATACACTGAGTTAGCAGAAGAGGGAACAGATCACCCAATCCATTTTCTACTTACCTGCTCAACAGGAAGCATTATCCTAAGCGAAAGTAGCCTCGCTGCGGAGGAGAGGGCCCCCATATCCAGCATGGAAATGCAGACCTCTAGGCTCTTAGCAGCATGATCATGCATGCTAGTAATTTCTGCAGGCTTATTTGCAAAGCGTCTTTAAACGGAGATGATCTCTGCACAGGAATGTGCGTGCATGTGCGCGCACACACACACACACACACACACACACACACAGAGTTCTCTCTCCATATTCACAGGTTTCACTGTCACGGGTCCGATTATTCGCGGTGCCTTGCCTCCCCCCCCCATTCTCCCCCTCCCATTCCCTGGCAGGGGGTACGGGGGGTATGGGAGAGTGAAAGGGAGGAAAGACTGTTTCCTCCCCCTCGCAATCTTTGCCAGCCACTGCGGGTGTGATTTCCCCAGCGGGGGATGGGTGGAAGGGTGAAGGGGAGGACAAATCCTTTCCTCCCGCTTGCCATCTGTCTGCCTGCAGCTCCCCATACGATTGCTCGAACGGCGATGGAGGGGGGAAGATAGCGAGGGGCAGGAAAAGATTATTTCCTCCCGCTTGCCATCTGCCTGCCATCAGCTCCCCGAGTGACTGCCTGAGAGGCGACGGGGGGGGGGGGAGATGGCGAGTGGCAGGAGAAGATCCTTTCTTCCCGCTTGCCATGTCCCCACCCACTGTTCCCCGAGCCCAAGCAGTGGCGGGGGGGAGGACATGGCGAGCGGCGAAGAAAGATCTTTTCCTCTCGCTTGCCATATGCCCACCCGCAGCTCCCTGAGCAATCGCCAGAGCGGTGGCGGGGTAGGGATATGGCGAGCAGGGAGGAAAGATCTTTTCCTCTCGCTCACCATGTCCCCTATTGCAGCTCCCCAAGCGACTGTCCAAGCGGCGGCAGAGAGGAGATGGCAAGCGGTTTCCTTCCCGCTCGCCGTGTTCCCGCCAGCAGCTCCGGTGCGATCTCCCCAACTGTGGGGGGGGGGGGCAAAAGAGAGGAACTTTTTTTTCTCCCCCTCCCAATTCCTGCCCGCTGCTGGCGATGGCCAGCATGGGGCATGTGGGCAGAGGCCTGCAGCAGAATGCAGGGAAGGAGGAGTTCTGGGGGATAAGTTATTCGCGATTATTTCACTTTCGTGGGGGTTCTCTACACATATCCCCCGTGAATGTGGCGGGCCTACTGTACTCATTTTGCATAAAACATGCCATGATTTGTTTGTCATGTGAAGAAAGTGCTGTTTTCCCCAAGAGGACTGAACTGGTTACAAGCAATCAAAACAAGACTGGCACAGAAAACTCCAGTTTCACACTGACGACTCATTATCTTCGAAAGCAATTCTGCAAACCAACTGCCTTAATAGGGAAACTACTATACAGCTACAATAAGCAGCAGTCAGCAGTGACCTTAGGGAAATTGCCCAAGGCAATTCCCATCACTTCCTAACTGCCAGTTAGAGGAATAGTTGAGTCTTCTCCAGGACTGCTCTAGTCTCCAGCCAGTGATCTAGGGCTAGAAATATAACCCTTTTTGTTGCAAACATTTCCATTATAGATAGTCAGGCCATTTTAGGGGCCATTTTAGCAGTTTACTGGTTTTGTTCTTTTTTCTTTCCCTAAAATACCTCTGAGACCCTTTGCAATATGGTGATCTTCTCAAGAAGGCTTGCATGATGAACTCAATAAAATTAGTACCAGTTTATGAAAAGCATTTTCAGTGCAAACAATTTTAAAATCAACTAGGTAAAATAAAATCCAGTGACAAATACCTAACAGCAGCAATATACCACAATATTCTTAAAATTAAAAAATTGGAGAAAATAAAGATATTGAAGCCTTCTTAAAAGCAGTAACGAATAGAGCTAGTTGTATATATTTTTGGAAAGGAATTGCCTTAGGATGGCATCAAGGAAGTCTTGGGCTACAATCCTATTGGGCAGTCCCAACTAGAACGCGTTTATTGAATCAGTTATTAAATGTTGATTTAATGTGTAAGTAAATCTCATTGATTCAAAGGGTAGTGAGACAATGGGATTTCTATTCTCCATAGCTGAGAATAACAATAGGATGTAGACTCCTTTCTTTTGTGACAATTGACAATACTGCTTTTGTTGATCAGCCACTGAATAAGAACTAAGATGCGCCTGACAAAGTTACTACTTTGGACTATAGCTCCCAGGATTTCCAGTTAGCATGGCAATTCTGTTTGGGAGATTCTGGGAACTGACTTTAAATTTTATTTTGCATCATCATCGTCATCATTTAGACTTAGGCCAGATTAGGGCCTTATACACACACAGTCACCCCACAGAAATGGAAATGTTGCCATAAAACTGCCTCTCCCTGAGCTATGAAGCCAATGAAACTCAGAGAGTTTTGAGTAGAGTGAGAAGACAGAGTTAAGATGATTGCACAATCGGACTGACTCTGAGCTCATGCTCCAAAAAAGAGTTGGTGCTGAATGAGATTTTCATTTGATATTTATACACTCTTGCTTCTATTCAAAAATACAATCAACACTTCTTATTGGCTAAAAGCACACTGATGTAAGCTACATCCTAATTTCCAGAACTGCATAGTTTGCTTATCTTGTGGTGGGGTCAGTCTAGATGACCTCTAGGTATGGGAAAAACAGTTATTTCTTTCTGAGTTTGTAAAGAACTGTGGGAATGCAATGGAACCTTGAGAGCTTGAAATGTTGGCAGCTCGCCTCTGATTGGCAAGCTCGTTTCTGCTAGACCTTGATACATTAAGAATTGCAACATTAGAGAATGGTCTATTGTGCCGGTGGGAACCTTTGTATGTATCTGTTTCCTTTCTTGAACATGTGATGACTGTACTGGAGAATGTATAAATTGCTGTGAATATGAAGAGGAGGGGCTCAGTTTCTTTTGGGAGATATCCCAACCGAGGCTTGCCGGCAAAATAAAATCTTTTTTCCTAACCGAAAGGATCTTATCTCTGGTCGCTGCTTCATTTGGGGGCTCGTCCGGGATATGGGGCCTTTTGCCCTCTTGAGCGGCCACCGCCCCCGGGTCTCTTTGCCCCACCGATTGGGGACCTTGGGCGCCCCCGATGTTTAATCGGACGGTCCTCCTCGTGGGGGTGTTGAACCAGGGGAACGGTTTTGCCAGCCAGGAACCCAGGAACGGTTTGGAAAATTGATACAGACACGGCCATAGGTAAGTGTGTTAGTGCCTCCCCCTAAAGTGTGGGACACTGGGGAGAAGAGGGGCCTGATCAACCCCTTTCAGCTTTGCCCTAGTACCCCACTGCTGTTGTGGGTGAAGCCGCAGAGCTTTTGGTTAATTTTGGTTGTGGTATTGGAAGTGGGAGCTTTTGGTTAATTTTGGTCGTGGTATTGGAGGTGGGAGGTTGTGTGTTGGTGTGAATGCGTGCAAGGATGGTCGTGTGACGCCGCAGTTTCCAAGTCATACCGTTGAGTTTCCGGATGCTTGGGTCGGCGTGATTGAGTGTACTCTCCCCCCTTTGTGTCGATCCGTGGGACCCCTTACCCACAGGTCAACTCCCCTTTTCCTTCTGTGTGTTTGTCCACTTGGGGAGGAAATGGGAGGGAGCAGCAGCCAACAGACACTGCTTCAATCAGACTCTGCTTCGATGTATGTAGGAAAAACCCCAAGAAAGGGTTAACTAGAGACGCACTTTTCAGCAGTTTCTCGCCTGGTTTGAGGTAACAGACAAACACTGCTTTAATGCTTCAATGTATGTAGGAACAAAAAAAAAATTCCAAGGTTTGTGTGTAAGCAAAGTGGCATTTCACCTAGTTTCTGGTTTCTTTCTTTTTTTCTGTTCCTCTCCTGTGCTCAGAGCCGCCTTATCCCCCCCCTTGCAGCCCCTCCTCCTCCTCAGGCTCTAAGATTCAGATTTAACCCTTGAAGGACCAACTCCCTAGCATTCAGTTCAATATTCAATAGGGGCTGATGTTGGAGAAAAACTGGAGACAGTTCTACCCAGAAAAAAAAAAGTAAAGATGAAAATTGCTGTTTTCAGTGGACTAGCAAGCCCATTTAAGCCACGAGGCTTGGCTATAACAGGAATTAAGTCAGTATGTTAATGAGAAAACAAACCTTTTGACCAGGAAAAAAAAAAAAAAAGGAGGCTTGATCTTGAATAAGGGAGACATGCCTAAGGAACTGGAAAAGTTATAATGGACGTCTGGATGGTGCAAGAAGCAGCCCTTCAAAGAGCCCTTCAAAGGCATTGAAAAGGCACATCAGAGGAAGCATTAAATTATTAAAGAGCAGAAAATGCAAGATTAGGATCTTCCTACCTGGACACACGCATGTCTCCTCGAAAGCAAGTTTGATTTACTTGGCACATGTGCCTCCAAGTAAACCCCTCCCTGCTGGAGGGAGAAATAGGGGGGAAAAAATCAAGTAAAACCTGAAAAATTCATTTTAGTATAGAGGGAGCAACTCATTTCAGCCTTCCTTGGCTGTCCTGCTGCCCCTAAGAGTAAAGGGGATCATGGCTTCTGGCAGCCCTCTCCTGCCTCCCTGTTCTGCTTGCCTCCACCCATTTCTCTGCTTGGGAGGGTGCATTTTATAAGAAGAACATGGATAACCCGAAGAAACAGCCCTTAAAGGATTCTGGTCAGTTCATACTGAGTAGAGAAGAGAAGGTGCCTCTGCCTCCCCCCTTATGTGTATATTGTGCAACATCTGGAAAAAGGGTGAATCAGAGATACCCCATTCTGAGAAGCAGCCAGCAGCAGGAGCAGCGGAGACTACCAGAGACAGCGGTAGGAGCAGCAGACGAGATGGGGCTATAGATGGGTGAGGCAAAGGGGGGACAGGCAGCAGGGTTCCCCCCTTTTGATGACAGCAAGCTGCTCGAAACCCCGCAAAGCCACGGGCCCCAGCATGAGGGAGCTGCTAACCAAGACGGCAGAGACAAGTGTGGCAGAGAAGAAGCAAGAAGGAAGAAAGCAATGTGTGGAAAGGAAATGCCCATAAATCGTGTTTTTCCAATCAGAGCCTGTGAGAGAGAACAGTCATTAACAATTGGAATGAGAACGAAACTACTTTTCCTGAAAATAGTAACAGTGTGTGATTCAAGATTTTCAAGCTTCTGTCCTGCAAGTATCTGATTCAGCATATGATGAACAGGTGGCTGCACAGATGCCAACTGTACATTATGAATTCCCCAGTGGTTACAACTGTGACTTTGGTGCTGAGCGGCTAAAAAAAAAATTTCCTGAAGGCTTGTTTGACCCTTCCAATGTAAAGGGTTTATCTGGCAACACAATGCTTGGTGTGAGCCACGTGGTCACAACGAGTGTTGGAATGTGTGATATAGACATCAGACCAGGTATCTATGGTAGTGTGATTGTAGCAGGAGGCAATACGCTACTGCAGAGCTTCACGGACAGGCTGAATAGAGAACTCTCCCAGAAAACCCCTCCAAACATGCGACTGAAGCTGATAGCAAACAACACAACAGTGGAGCGAAGGTTTAGTTCCTGGATTGGAGGTTCCATTTTGGCTTCTCTGGGTACCTTCCAGCAGATGTGGATTTCCAAGCAAGAGTATGAAGAAGGAGGCGAAAGCAAAGCGGCTGGGAGGAAAGGAGAAGCGAGCCAGGGCGACTAGCCACAGGAAAGGCTGGCAAGGCAGCGCTGGAGATCCAGCTGCAAAGACCCCACCAATGAGCCCCGTGTGGAGGTCTCTGGTCTCCAAGAAGAGGCAGCCAGAGTCCAGGAGCTGGTAGGGGAAAGAGGGAGCCGGAGGAATTGCGCTTGAAGAATGACTCTAGCAGCGAAGAGCTGAGAGACCTGCAAAGACAGACTGTCAGCAAGCTGAAAGGGGAGCTGGCTTCTGTGAAGGCACTGAAGGAGAGAGAAGCAGAGCTGAGAGGATAGGTTCAGCGGAATCTGACTGTATTGGCTTTGCAAACCAAGGTGTCTGTGGCCAGCTGGCAAGTGAAGACTGAGGAAAAGGTTTTGTCCCTTATCCCACAGATAGAGAAGGGCAAGGGCTTGGAGCTGTGACATCCTGGAAGGAGAAGTTGGCAGCAAGAGCATGGAGAACAAAGGGAAAGGCAGAGTCCTAGATGCAAAGCAGTCCAAATTGCAAAGGGCCCCCCCACCAGTTCCCGATAGAACGGCAATTGGTAAGGCTCTCTGGCCCAGCCCCAGCAGGCTAAGGAGGTGATAGAGCACCTCTGAGCTGGGAGGAAGAGGTGATAGAGCACCTCTGAGAGGCGATAGAGCGCCTCTCCAGGTTGAAGTGGAACTGCGGCTGAAGGACTCTCTGACTGAGAAGCTGAAGAAAAAGGAGTGGCTGAGCTGAAGGCTGTGGGACAGCCAGGAGACCAACGCCAGCCCCAAAAGCCCACACCATATAGGCTCAAACAACAGACCTGCATTTGTCCACAAGATCATCAAAGATTGAACCACTGCTCTAGGAATCGTGGAAAGGATGAAACAAAATCCTGAAGACACAGTAGTTCAATGAGTATGGCCCAGACAACAGCACTGGCTATGTCTTTGGACTGGATGCCAACACAGGGCAAGTGGCACGATACCACCTTCCTAGCCCTTTTTTACAGAGACTTCTCACTCTTATTCCATGTGCAGCCCACAACAGAGAAACCAGGAGTGTTTTGTTCTTCCCATAGCCCCATTATGATAAGGCATAGGATAAGGTGCACACCTCAAAGAACCATAAGGTTGTCCCCTTTTTAGCCAAAGTATGAAGCCATTTTGGGAGGATTAAGGAGAGACAGAAAGGAATTGGGAAATAAAACTCTACAGGAGGAGGTTAGTGCATTAGGAAAAGTTATGAGTAAAATAAGGAAGTATATGTTAGAATAGTGACTCCCCTTTCTACAGACACAGGCACACCCCTTCCAACCAGGAGATATGGTTGAAGGATTGGGGGCCACTTGGTCATGGGTGGAGGAGACCCTATCAGGTAGTAGTGACAACTCCCACTGTAGTGAAGGTAGCAGGACTGAAACCTTGGATACATTACACTAGGGTAAAAAGGGCATTTACTGATTGGACTGTAATCTCATCACAAGAAAACCTTCTGCAACAGAAATTGTCCAGACGAAAAGGGGGGAGAGAAGATTCAGACTAGACTCTGCTGTGGTCATACCAGGGAATTGACCACTCTACGCACAGTCAGATCTGCAACAGGTGAATGAAAAATCTAGGCTAGCCCCTACTGCTATCACACGTCTGGAAGCTGGTAGCTCTACGTACGGTCAGACCTAGCAACTGCAGAGGAAGAAGATTGGGACTGGGCCCTGTCATAGTCACTCCGGAGGCTGACTATTCTACGCACGGCCAGATCCCCTATGGAGGATGATGGTGAGCAATGAGTGTTAGTGAAATAGTAACAATAGTAGTGTGTATACTCTTTGGAATTTTAGCTCTGGTGTATTTTCTGTACATGTATAGAAGGTACTGGTGTGGAATAAGTAGGTTTGGACCTCTGTTTGGCTCCGAGGATGAAGTGGATAATGGTGATAGGAGTGTGGGGCATGATGTGTGGAATGATTGAGGCCAACTGGTTTAAGCAACATGCCGCACATATGTTTCAACAACGTGGACCCAATGTCACTCTGATTTATGAACATCCGCAGACTGTGGCAGAATTTGGTTTTATGCCCTCCCTCATTAATGAACCGGGAGTGGTTGTAGGAGCCCTGCAGTCAACATTAAAGGGAAATCCCAATATGTTTGCAAGAGTTGATACGGGCCCTTCAGCAAGCAATTGAAGAGCTCAATCAGTTATTGTTACAACATCTGATGGCCTTGGATTACCTATTAGCTAGTAAAGGGGGGCTGGTCCTCCTTAAATAAGTTCCAGGAAGAAACCAGATTTCATAATGGTAAATGGATATATGGTCTACCTCCAGGGATGAGTTGGTTGTGTGGAAACTGGGGAGGGAAAGTATTTCCCTAGGTGTGAAACAGCACCTGTGCCTTTGAGAGTTTGGCCACTGTGGGTATCACCCTTCACCCAGTGCACCAACCAATGCAGGCATGGGATAGGTAGTTTGGCTGGACAAGAATGAAAAAGGTTATGATGAAAGCTATGGGTATGATCCTGACAACACGAATCTGAGAGGTTGGGAGTCATCATGTTCCCCATGGTGGGAGTTGTTTTTAATGTAAGGCAGATGCGTGTAGGCTGTCAGCCCAGCATGAAATAGCTTTAGACTATCTCCTCAGCCGTGACATGAGGAAGGTTTGGGTGTATGGCTATTATGTAAAAGAATCTGGACGTGAAAAAAAAAAAAAGAAAAAGAAAAAATGCATTCTGAAGTATTCAATATTAGAAAGTCATTCTTGTAGTCTGCAAACACGTGAACATGATTATCTGGCTCCCTAATTAAGCATGGGTACAGGCACTGCTTGTGGAATTGCTTTGTGCATAAATAATGGCCTTCTTAAATCTGCCTGTTAGTATGCTGCTTGTTAAAGTATTTTCAACCTGTAATGAATGAAATAATGGATGATAAAGACTGCTGTATATGCTCTGATGGCACATACTGAATAATTATGCTTGAATTGCAAAAGAATTCAGCATAAAAGGAGGGAAATGTGGTGGGGTCAGTCTAGATGACCTCTAGGTATGGGAAAAACAGTTATTTCTTTCTGAGTTTGTAAAGAACTGTGGGAATGCAATGGAACCTTGAGAGCTTGAAATGTTGGCAGCTCGCCTCTGATTGGCAAGCTCGTTTCTGCTAGACCTTGATACATTAAGAATTGCAACATTAGAGAATGGTCTATTGTGTCGGTGGGAACCTTTGTATGTATCTGTTTCCTTTCTTGAACATGTGATGACTGTACTGGAGAATGTATAAATTGCTGTGAATATGAAGAGGAGGGGCTCGGTTTCTTTTGGGAGATATCCCAACCGAGGCTTGCCGGCAAAATAAAATCTTTTTTCCTAACCGAAAGGGTCTTATCTCTGGTCGCTGCTTCAATCTCTGTCCTGAAGGTTTGATTTTATCTGTACTAAAAGGTTTGATTTTATCTGTACTAAAAGCTTCCATCAGTTTTCAGCTGGCTTTCACCTGGCTTCCTGACATGTTTGTTTTGTTTCCCTTGGAGCATCTTGTTATCTCTTTTCTTCTCCTGCTAGTAGTCAGTAGCCATATATATTTTCAATTTACCCACTTAAAAACAATTTTCTTTTTCCATACGCTACATCATCAGAAAGATGTAAGATGGCAATGTGAACTTGCTACAGTTTATTACACATTGAAAAATTGTACCACCTTGGATCTCACTCTGGGAGAAAGGCAGCATATTAAATAATAATATAATATAATATAATGCCCCCCTTAAAATTTGGCAATGGCACAGATAAAATGACTGCTGGAGCTACATGTGACCTGCAGCTTACAAAGTAAAAAATAATAGTTTGCAAGAATAGAGTCTAGACTTCTTAGGTGTCCTTGAGCTTTAAATAGCTTCACAGGGGTAGTAACCCAATTTGAGCAGCAAGGTGACTGCCCTAAAGTGGAGCATCCTGATTAAAGGTAGAAATTAGCTGAATCAAATTTACTGAACAAGCCCCATGTGATACACAATTGCTGATGCCTTTCAGAGAACAGCCAGCAAGTACAGTAAGAGATTTTGAGAGGGAAAAGAAAGAGTTGCAAGTTATTAGGGTCAGACTTCTACTTTTTTGTTTTTACATCAAGGACTGTCAAGAAGTAGCCAAGGGCAAGACAATTCTCTTTGGGAAAGAGATACCTGCTGGTAGTCCTGCTTACAATTCCTTCTTGTAGTAGGATATAGCTTCTTGAGCTGCCAAGATCTGGAATATACTCTGGATTCTGAGCTGTCAGAAGCATTAGAAGCACTAAGAGGTGCACTTTGTTAAAGGGCAAATGCTAGCAGGAAGTCATAAAAATCCAGCCCTTTTGTAAACAGCAAGAAAAGCCAGTCTTCCAATTATAAGGCATACAGCAAATGGCCATGCTAAATATGCACATTGCCAGGACACCCTTCAACAAAAGAATGCTTACAGGATGACATCCCTTCATCTTTCTTTATTGGTTACATTTATATTTGACCATTTTTCAAATGATTGTGAGGCAATACACAAGTCTCTGTCCTCCCCCTCCTTGCAACTGCACAAGATCCCTTTGCATACTAATAACACAGATGTGTCTTTGAATACTACTACCTGGGAAGTAAGGGAAACTAACGCAAATCCTTAAGCAAATTTAATGGCTCTGGGAGAAATCAGCCCCATATTCTTATTGCACCATGCCAACGGCAAGCTGGCAACTCAGTTTCCCCACTGATCACTTGTCTTATTTATCAGAGTTCCAGCTTCCCCTGTCCCAGCATTTTAAACAAATCTATACCTAAAAGATCCCAGGTTACTACCTGGTGAATGCTAAAAGAACAGCAGCCAGAATGCTGAGTGGGGCCAGTTATAGGGAGCACATAACTCCCCTGTTAAAGCAGCTTCACTTGCTACCTGTTCATTTTTGGGCACAATTCAAATTGCAGTTCATGATCCATAAAGCCCTATATGGCTTAGGTCCAGCCTATTTGAAAGACTGTTTCTCCCTACACAAGCCTGACAGAGCTTTAAAATCTGTGGGAAAAGGCCTTCTCTTGGTCTTGCTACTCCTCTAGGCTAACTTGGTATGTGGAAAAGGGCCTTCTCAGTGGCTGCTCCCACCCTATGGAACCGTCTCCTGCAGGAAGTTATGCTGGCCTCTCTCCCTGCTGTCCTTTTGCTGGCAGGCAAAAACATTTCATTTCAAGCAAACTTTTAATGTATGAACAGGGGAGCATTTTATTTATTTCTTTTATTAGGATGCTGTACTTACTTTTTAACTTTTGTGTGGGTTTATAATGATTTTATACTGCCTTATAATTTTAATTCTGTTTAAAATTATAATTGTTTAAAATTTTATTGTAATTATTCTGGAAGCTACCTTAGGTCTCACTCTGAGAGAAAGGCGGTATATAAATACAATAGATAGATAGCGGCCTTAAATGGATCTTGTAGCATCTTTGAGATTAACTAAGAGAAAGACATCTGTAGCATAAACTTTTGTATGCTGGGTCTTGTGTCTGATGAAGTAGAACCAATTGTCAGACACAAGACTTAGCAAATGCAGTCCACAAAAGCTTATGCTACAAACTTCTTTCTTTTAGCTAGTTTCAAAGGTGCCAGAAGAGGGAAGGACTCTACTCTCATATTCTTACTGTACCATGCTAGCTCTTCCAAAGATGTATAGGACTTGCCAAAGACAAGCTGGCAACCCAGTTTTCCCAATGACCATGTGTCCTCTTTAATCAGTACTCCAGCTTCCACTCTCCAAACATTTTCAAACAAATCTGCACCTAAAGAATCCCAAGTTACTTTCTGGTGAATGCTAAAAGTGCTAGTCTGGAGTAGTTAGACTGCAGGCTTTTAGATTAACACACTGAAAAAAGGACTAAACAGCTAGACTCAAAAGTGCTAACAGAGAGAAAAAATACTGTGCTTTGAGATAAAGGCATTAAGATGCAAAAGTATAGGAAGCTGAAATAAACCAGAGCTCAACTGGTCAGGGCTATTATAGATGCCCATAAGAGAGGAAATAATGAGGGTAAGGCCTAGTAATGAAGACAGAGTGCCTCACTGCTACTTCCCAGTAAAACTGCTTCAACAGATCACTGCAAGGCTGTCAATTGCCAACACTTATTTAGATTGAAGGGGGAAAGCACTGAGAATGAAAGAAGAGCAGGAGAGCCGTGGGTGTGTTTTGAGCTGAATGTGGGGTGGGAGGAAAGAGATAACAGATGAGGGACTGAATCAGAGAGGAAAAGAGGAAGCATTTGGAGGAATAATTTAAGATATTTGATTAGGCAAGAAGAGCAACAGGAATATAGCTGTTTAAGCTGAACTACAGATTTAAAAAATGACCACCAAACTAGGGGTAGGCGAAGTGTGGACCATGCGGCCCCACCCAAGGTCATTTATGTAGCCTATACAGAGCTCCCTCAATTCTTGTTTTTTTTAACCCACAAAAGTGTTTTTTCACCCTTGGAGAACTCCACAAGCAGCTGCTTTTCCATTTAGGGCTACAAGATAACTGAGCCCCAAAGAAACCCTAGACTAGAATATATGGTCATTTCCAGCTGGGATCTTTAAAAACACAGCTGGGCAATTTTTTGGCATTTCCAGGCTGAGTGAAGCCAGTGGTTATGGGGGAAACCTGGCCCTGATGATCACCAAAGCTGCCTTTTCTTGAACAATGTGAAAAACCCAAAGCTTCAATAATAGTGGCCTGTCTTACATCTCCAACTTCAAATGCAGAAAAGCTGAAGAGATGTCACATTGACTGTGGAAATAAAGTCCTTACACATACCATATTTTCTTTGCTCTTTTTCAAATTATGATTTTTCAAGGCCTTTTAAAGTGTTGAACAAATGTGGTAAGGGCAAATGCAGATTTTCACTCTGGTGGTAGACCATAATTATATTTTTGGCTGAAACCTTGTTGAAAATGTGCTGCAGAAGTGATCAGACGTCTACTTCCTGTTTACATTACTGTGTTTATTGATTCATTTCTAGTCATTTGTGTCCATTTGGGGTCTATGAGGATTTAGGGTGTCCTGAAGCCTAAAGTCCATGGGTGGGCATTTGAGGGCATTTTGTGGGTGATAAATTGTGTCCAAATTTTACAAATATTAGTGGGCTACAAATCTGAGATTGCCCAGACCTGCCTTATGATGATGAGAATAAGCTTCAAAGTGCTCAGTAAATACCTTATGAATTTGAGGAGTCAATATATTATTTCCAGTGATCACAGGATAGGATTTCTCTGCTCTGTTTAGTTCCTTGCCTACAAAATAATTCAAAAGGGTGAAAATCACATATTTAGGGCTGCAAGGCTTTACTGATCAACTAAAAATATCCTGTTAAAATATACTGATGAAAAAATGTTCCATTTAATTTAAAACAGCAGCAGCAGCTTTTTTTAATAAAATCACTCAATACATTGCTTGTCAAATGCAGTAAAAAGACATTCCCTCACAATTGGAAGAGAAGAAAGGGGAAATATCTCTTCCATAACAATGCTGAGCCAGTCTTTTTGCATTTAACTTCACTTCAATTTGATAAAATAGAGTAACACTACTCTTTCAACTGCAGCCAATGCATGATGAGGTGCTTAATTGAACAGTGTTTTCAGAAATCAGAAGTGGAAAGATCGCAGTCCTCAGCTATGTACATTTCCTTGAGTGAAGCCCCTTCCTTTTCCCCATATACATCAAAGGAGTGAATACCCTCCAATTGAGTAGTCTTGCAGAATGTCCCAAAAGCTGCCCATAGCTACTGTGGCTATATTTTGATAAGCCATAGATTATATGTGGAGTAAGCGGAAACCTCTGAAAAACACAAGGCTTTAATGTGACAGTATGTCAGGCTTACTTTATTTTATAGTGGGTGGTGTGGTACCTAAGGCACCCTGGCAGAAAACACAATATGATGAGAAAGCTAAGATCAAGAAGACCTAAGTTTGAAACATGGGATCAGAAAGCATTAATTCCAAAGAAGAGCCGGGAAGCTCATGGACGGAAAGCAGCAAAATCTGAATTTAGAGCATCTGAAAGAAAGGTTTAAGGTGTGTGTATGTTGTTGTTGTGTGCCTTGAAGTCATTTTTGATTTATGGTGAACATAAAGTGAACCTATCATGGGATTTTCTGGGGGCTGAGAGGTGTGACAGACCCAAGGTCACCCAGGGGGTTTCCATGGCTGAGCAGGAAATCAAACCCTGGTCTCCAGAGTCATAGTCCAATGCTCAAACCACTATACCATGCTAGCTCTCCTAAGCAGGGAGAGGGGATGTGGAAATCTTGGAAAGCCTAGATGTTTCTTTGTAGAGAGCACCAATGCTTCCTTGTATGCAGATGTGAAGTATGCACTGTACCCAATCACAGCAATCTTAACTCAGTAAAAAAAAAAAGAGTACAGTCAGCCCTCCACATTCAATAGGGCTAGGAGTGCAGGATCCTTACAAAAGTGGGAAAACTGCAAATATCAAAATGTATGTGTGTCTGTGGGAAAGGGGCTGAGGCATGATGGGGAGAATGGGCATCCAGGGTCCAAACTAGGTCAGGGAAAGGGGGTGGGTCATCATGCTGGTCCTATACTTCCTCTCTCTCTTTCACCCATCTCCTTCCTTGGCTGAGTGGGACACTGGGAGAAGGCTTGTGGTGCTGAGAAATTGGGGTGCAAGCCATCCCTAGCTGGCCAGGCAGTGGCTGGTGGTGGTGGTGGAGGAGGACAAGTACAAGGACCAGAGGCAGGTTTTTAAAGGGCTGCATGGCCTGATCAGAGCTCCCAAGAGGAAAGGTTCCCCTGGAAAAGAAGCACCTGTGGTGGTGGGTCAGGAGCTGGAGAAGTTTGCAAACAATCAAATCCATGAAAGTGAAACCCGCAACTGTGGAGGGCCAATTATATTACCCAAATGAAAGCAAAACAGATATTTCAAGTATCATCTAGACACTGGGAATGACAAGTCTGAAACTGAAATACACACCCCAGTGGCCACATGTGTCTTTTTTTTTTAATTTTTGAACAATAATTTTCTTTGGCTAACCAAGATATACAAGGTTATCAGAATAAAATAAAACCTTGCAAGATCTATTTATTACAGGTAACAGTGGGGACAAGTGTGTGCCTCACCAACCATCATGGCTCTTGTACACTGTCTTTGACATTCTGAAAAAGGCCGTTCATTCAGTGAGGTGGAACATGGTGATGAGAAACATCAGACGAATCTGGAGGCACAATAGCACAACCTAGGCAGTAAGTGATAGAATGGCTGTAAAGCTTAGGGGACCTGGCAACCTGCGGCCCAGACGGTCAGCAGAGAAAATCTACTTAGCATCATCTCACTTGGGCAATATCACAGCACCACAGCAGGCTGGGAGTGCCAGCAACATACATATACCGTATTTGCTGGTGTACAAGATGCATTTTTCCCCAAAAAATACCCTCTGAAAATGGGGTGTGTCTTATACACCGGCAAATATGGTAATGCTAAATATATAGGGAAGGGAGGTGGAGCGAAAGCAGTTCTCCTTGCCCGGTCAAAACAGGAAGAGAGGGATGGGGGAAGCCTGGTATAGCACTCCTTTCATTCCCCTCCTTTCTTGTGCATCTTGCCTGACCAGGGGACTAAAAAAAATTTTCCTGAAAAATACCCCTTGACAAGTGGGTGTGTCTTATATGCTGGTCCATCTAATATGCCAGCAAATATGTCACATACAGTATATACATATACATACACACACACACACGCATGCACACATAGAGGGAAAAAAATCAGTGTTATGAAACTGATATATATCGAAGCAATTTTATTACCATTAAAATTTTTTCAGTGTAGGTGGCTGAGCAGGTCTTGAATGCTTTTCAGATTCCCATTGGTCTGGGGTTTTGCAGTAATCACACTTCCTTCAGCATCATTAACTCAATTTGGATCTCTGCACTGGACTCCTTCTTCCCAGCCTCATTAAGAAAAAGTGCTATGTTAAAACGCTTCCTGGGGGATCTCAATGATCCAAGTTATGGAACAATTCTGCAAACGAGAGTAGTGTTTGAGCCTCAATCCCTTTTAAAACATCTTAAACAATATGATATTCATACCTTGCCTTTAGATATTCCTAAATGCACATCTCCAGTTGTGCATTAAATCAATCTTTGCAACTGTCTGCAGAAACACAGTTCAGTTCTCTGCCATCTGTTATCATGTACTCTTGTGTAACACCTTCATTTTTCTTTGCTTCCAGTGAGCAAACTTGCTAAGATTTTGCTCCTTTATTTCTTCAGCTGGCAGCTTCTTTCCTCAGCTTCTCTAAAACTTCTTCGGGAGTCAATGGTGCCAAAATCTTCACTAACTTTTCTCGAGATCTGCCACCCTATAGCAAGAAAAAAGGAAAGGGGATTTCTTATATCAGGATGTCCAGATACTAGGGAATTCTGAAAGTGTATTATTTGTAACTCTAAGGTAGAACTGTAATTTGATCTAATTAAAAAAATAAGAAGAAACAGTGCTGCAGTGGTTAGAATGTCAAAGGGCTGAGAAGATGCAGGTTCATAAATAGGTGACCTTCGGCCAGTCTCTGTTCTTCTGACTAACCTATAAAAAATGGGAGGTGGACGATGTACATTGCCCTGAGCACTTTGGTGGAAAAGCAGGATTCAAATGTAACAAAGAAACAAATAAATAACATTGGTCAAGTGTTTAAAGCATTACTATATTAGAATGATCAGTTCTAGTGTGGTGTAGTGGTTTCAGTGTTGGCCTAGGACTCTGGGAGACCAGGTTCTGAACCCCTGCTCAGCTGTGGGAACCAACTGGGCAACCTCAGGTAAGTCAAACTCTTTCAGCCTCAGAGGAAGGTAATGCAAACTCACTCTGAACCCCTGCATAGGTTTGCTTTAGAGGCACAAGAATCCAGAAATTACTTGAAGGCAACCAATAACAACAACAACAGAATGAGAGTAACAGACAGCAGTTTGAATGTTGGACTAGGACTCTAGGAGACCAGAGACCAGAATTCAAATCTCCACTTTGCCATGAAAACCCATTGGGTCACTTTGGCTAAGTTACCTCCTTTCACCCTAAAAGAAAGTAAGCGCAACCCCCTTCAACAAATCTTGCAAAAACAAAACAAAACAAAACAAACCTGTGATAGGTTTTCCTGAGGGTCACAGTAAGTTGGAAACAACTTGTAGGCACATACCACTACCACCATCAACAACATCCATAGAGCATGGGCAAAATCCATAGAGCAAAACTCTATTGCTTGTTTAGCAGCTCCCACTGAAAGTTAGAGCAACTGATCACGCATTAGCATTATGCAGCATGTCAAACCAAAGTTCCTGCAGATCTCTGGCTGACCACACTGTGCAAACTGGGCCATCACAATTATGAAGCACCTTGTCCCCAGAAGCTCTAGTTGGTCCCAACAGGTTTTTCACCACTTGGTGAAAACACTTTTATGTCAGCTGATTCTTGCATTACAGAGCACTTTGTGCTTTATGTAAGGCCTATAGCTTTATCTGTTGTCCCTGCCTCTGTTATATTTTTATTGAAAGTTATCATTCATATTACATTGTCACTTTAATTTGCTATATGCAGCCCTGAGCGTTCCATGGGTACTAGAAGAACAGAATGAACATTATATAAAAATATAAAATAAATTTATCTCATGGCAATCTAAGAGGATCCACACTCCCCCAACGTAGAGAGATTAACTCTCTCATTGACATTCTCCTTCTTTTCCCAAGGCCTCTAGTTAGACAGACATTTCTAGCCTTGTTTTGGGTCCCATACTGAGAGAAAAGTGGAACTGAAATCCAGTCAAATCAATAAATTAAATAGTCATCATAAAAACTGCTCATAAGGCAGATGAATAAGAATCTTCCACTTCTAATTAATTCCAGTCGGGTTAAAATGTACGCCACTACGACTCATGCTAGTACAAGAGAAGTGAGCAAATTAGCCCCTACCCACTGGTCAGCAGGAAAAATTCAAGAACCCATGATGAATGTTATCAACAAAGCATGTTACTAACAATGTACCTTCTCTAATACAACCTCACTCTTCTTCACTTCAAGGACCTTTGAGAGGTAGCGACACAGCTCTGCATTGGCCTCTCCATCAGATGGAGGTGCAGCAATGGCTACATCCACTGCTTCTGCATTCAGACCTGCAACAAATGTTTAAGAATTATATATATTTGAGGCATTCTTGATCGGTTTTGTAAAGCTCAAACCATAAAGACTTTACTCTGAAATGCCATTTAAGACCTCCATATACATAATATTTACAAATGGGTAGGCAACTATTGGCATTCTAGATGTTGCGCTGTAACTTCCATCACCCCTAAACAGGATAGCTAATGGTTAGAAATCATGCAAGATGCAACACCTACAGAAGCACAAGCTGCCCACCTCTAACTTAAATGAAACTGTTGAGTGGGAACATCTGTAGAGGGGGCACCAATATGCAAATAATGACCTACCTCTCTTTTTCATCTAACTTGGTGGGGCAGCAGTACGATAGTAATGGATTAGTTGACTGCTAGTGAACTGAAGCTCAATGCAGATAAGCCCATCTTAGACTACTGCATTGTGGTGTACCAGCAGCTGCCTCTGCAGATAGTAAGGGAACCTGCAGTCACTTCAGAATATGGCTGCTAGATTACTAATTTGGACTGGATGTTACAATTATATCTGGCTATTGGCCCCATTCCCAAACTGAGTTCAGTGTGCTGTTTTTGACTTTTAAACTTGTTTATAGTTTGGAACTACAGTATCTAAAGCCTGGCTTCATTTACTCATGTCCCAGTAACCACAAGAGCATGCTCTGGTAATCTGTCTCTACAGATGCTGGAACTTTAAGGCTTTCAATATCATTCTGGTATCATACAAAGATCTTCTCATCATGCTTAAATTATATGTTAATTTTTAAATTGTTGTTCATGTGCTATATTTTTATACTGCTTTTATGGATCTAATGTTTTAATGTACATCTGCAATGTGGGTGTTACTGTACATAAAATTAAGGAGAATTTGCACAGCATCTCTGTAAGGTAGAACTCTACCTTAGAGTTAGAACTTTCCCCGTAACTTCCCAGGGTACTCCAGAACAAAGATGGAAGAACTGAGTGCAACAGATGGGTCCAGTGCTGGCAATCACACTACCTGTACTAGACAGACTGACAGACAGACATTACTAGCCTTACAAGAGGTTTGATGATCACAGAGCACAAGCCCTTTCTTCTACAGATAATATGGAAATGGAGAACACTAGCCTCCTCTGGAAACAGAACAAAGCTGAAGGATAGTCTTTTCTCTGCAGCAAGCAGGAAAACTAAAAGCACTGGAGGAACACAAAAAAGGAGAGACTCCTCTCTTCTCCTTACTAGTCCAGTCATTTGCCTGCATAGAATTCCTGGCTGCCTATGACTACCACAGCATTCACAGACTTATATAATGATTCATATGAATCATACCAATTCATATGAATGATATCAGCTGAGTGATTATATAAAAGGCTGTACTGAATTTTTGTTTTTTTGAACCAACATGACCCCAGAAGAGGCAGACAACTCTGAAAACCTAGTTACCTGCCTCTGCTGGAAACAAGTTCATGTTTTAAACAAGCACACTTGAACACTTAAGGATTTTTTTTAAAACCCTCTGTGCTAAATATTTCCAACATACCTGTTACACCATTTTGTTTAGATCCAGGTTTGGCATGAACAAAGACAGTAACAGAACCACTTTTATCAGTTGCCACAGGGCCTGATGAAACCAAAGGATTTATTATGTCCTTATTCTGTGCCTTTCCCTTGAAAGAAAATAAAATCAATATTACTGTGAAAATAGATGCAACAGAACAAAAGCTTTAGAAAGTCACATTATTATTCATTACTGAAGTTCAAAAGACTTCAAATAATTTATTTTTGAAATATAACTGATAAATCTGATGCAAAATGAAAAACATACAGAGGGTGCCTGAAGCTGAAAGAGTGACTAATTAAGTCCACTCAGAAGAGATAAGACATGAACTAGGGATGTAGAAGGTCATATATCAATTTCTCCTACCCACCATACTGTAGTTAACTCACTAATTACAGAATGCTCCATGAAATAAAATAGGACTTCCTCTGAGTAATCATGCACTGGTTGAAAGGTTTCAGTTCTATACAGACTTACCTAGGAAGGTTGAGTACAATGGGACTTATTGAGTAAACAATAAGAGTTTGATTTGACATTGTTATAGCACAGCCAAATCACTAAATGCCTCCAGATGCGTTTAAAAGAGTTCATAATTTCACACTGTTATCCACCACTACTGGCCAAAACAATGGGAAGCAGTGACACTCCACTACTTTACTGAAAGATCACCTTGAATGCTTCTCCCAAACCTGTCATCACTACCAGCCATTCCGGCAGGGAACTAAAGTGCTTTGAGAAGGACTATTCCACTTTGTTGTTGTGTGCCTTCAATCATTTCTGCTCTATGGAGATCATAAGGTGAACTTACCATGGGGTTTTTCTGGTGCTCAGAGTGTGTGATGTGCCCAAGGTCACCTAGTGGGTTTCCATGGCCAAACATGGAATCAAACCCTAGTCTCCAAGATCTCAGCCCAACACTCAAACCACTACCCCATGCTGATGTTACTATTCCACTGCCACTACTCTTAGCTAAGGACTGCTTGCTTTTTCCCTTTTTCTCTTCCTGGATATGTGTGATGTCTTCTTTCACTGTAAGCCCTCTTTTTAAATGATTGTATATAAATAGGTCTGGGAGTCTTTTTGCCTGTAGAGCAAGGAAAAAAAAGGCTAAACAGGAAACTGCTATCAGGAAACTCTTTACTGCTTGACTTTCCTTCTATGCACTATCACTTTCATAGTGGCACTAAATCTAGTGATTAGATGAGTCTCACAATATTAAGCATTGGAGCCTGTCATTTCTTGTTTTTCCTTCCTGCCACCTTTTCCTTTTGTGTCATGTATTTTCAGAATGAGTCAACAAAGTACAAAATCTACAAAACCCTGATACCTTTATTAGGCTAACTAAAAAGCACAAAATACACCATGCAAGCTTTCAAAGCTTCACTGACTTTCTTCATGAGGCAAAGATGTTAAAAACCATACACGAGAAGAACAGAAACGGCGATGGGCATACATTTTTGCCCAATACAGACACCGCTGTCCTATGGATTTTGGATTTGCTGAATGGCCAATATGCAGTTTAGAATGACTGCAAGTCTTCGGAATTGTCCTGCCCAGGTTTTATTTGACACGTAAATCATCCCGATTGCTTTGTTCAGTTGAGAAGCCAGATATAAATCCTTTGAATACATTAATTGTGAATTTACATGTACTTGAAATCGATAGGGCACTCCAACAGAACGTACTTTCCTCGAAGCTCAGACCATCCCCGCTCATACTTCCCTTCCTCGTCATGACTGACCTTCCGGTTCATGGTCCCATCACCGTCGTATCCCCTCACAGCGGCAGCAGCCGAGAGAGGGCTGCACAAACGGGAGATACGACGGAACACAGGAAGGACCAAACTAAACATGGTGGCTCTCGCTGTCTTCCAGTTCCGGCGACAACAGCGGCTGTTTTTATAGAGGTAGAAAATGTTAGAGAAGACTTCCGCAAGTTGGTGTTTTGCAAAGATAATATTGGAAGAACACTCATTTTCCCTTGTCAGCCGTGATCATTTTAGACTTTGTCAGTTACATGCTTTCAGTATTCTGTTATGTGCGTGATAAATGTCCATAGAATACCATGGAAAGAAGCAGGATTTTATAATAGCCGTGATTAGAAAGCCGTGTATCAACACATGTTCGTATCAACAAAGGCGGGAACACTCGATTTGACTATTTCTTACTGGGCTGGCGTTTTGGATGGCAATGGTAAACACTGAAAGTGCCAGGCATTTTCGAGCAAGGTATTGGCACATGATGCATTTGTAAGTGACGGAGGAGTCACCAGGGACTGAGAGACATGCAGTTTTAAGTACGTGACTTTTTGATATGATGCCCGTCTGTATGCATGTGCTTCAGGCGGCCTGTAGACTTATGACGACCTCAGAAATTTCATAGGGGTTTTCTCAGGCAAGGAATGTTCGGATAGCCTCCTTTAAATAAGTAACAGCACGCCATGTAAAAGACGGAGTGAGCTTGTTTTTTTGCTTCTCCAGAGACCAGAACGAGAACTAATGAATTCAAATTACAAGAAAAGAAATTTCATCAACTTTAAGCAGAACTTCTCGGCTGTAAAAGCGGCTCAATAGTGGACTAGATTGCCTTAGAAAGTATAGGCTCTCCTCCTTTTGAGGTCTTTAAACAAGTTGAGTAGGCGTCTTTTAGGAGTGGTTTAATTGTGTATTCATGCACGGGAGGTAGTTGAACTAGATGGCCGCATTCCAATTTTGTGATCACATGGTACACCACTTGCTAGGTGTTTTGTGAGTGTGGAATTATATCATGATAATCCAAAGCAACCGCAACTTCAGTTCCGGTCTCTCAATAATGGCTGGGCAGTCACGGACCACTTTCCTGTAGCTACAACCCCTCTCCAAATAGCGGACTAACAGATGCAGGTTGCCAATAATTTGTTGTAGCCGGGCTGCTGTTCAAATGTTTAAATTGAACACTCTAACCTCCGTATCGTTTTTCATTGTAATTCCATTGTTTGCCGCTTGAGGGTGGCGGGTTATGATGGTGTTCCATCTCCGCTACAGTTCCACTCATTATTTCTGAACTGTTTCCTATGGGCAACCCTCAGATTTTAAAATGGCTTCCTGTGTAAAACCGGGAATGAACAAGATGATCTAATTTCCGTAGTTTGGTTTTTTTGCTTCAGCGCACGCGCCACGAGAGACACTTCCCCGCGGGCAATGCGTTGGAGGAACGCTCAACTGCCCGAGTAAGAGGTTTCCGCATCATGAAAACAGTCCGGTCCCCTGATAAAATAATAAAATAATTAAAAGGAATCTTGTCGCACCTTTAAGAGTAACGGCAATAAGTGTAACATAAGCTTTCAGACTCAACCTGCTTCATCAGACGCATGTTGAGTTAGTCTGCAAAAGCTTATGCTGCAAACTTTCTTCTGTCAGTTAGTGTCAAAGGTACTTTTAAGATTTCTTTCTGGGCTGATCCAGACTGACATGGCTATATCTTTGAATACTATTAAAAGAATAAAAACTGTATTTTTGTGTCTAAAAACAACCCTTCTCATGCTCAAATGCACTTTTTATACTGCACATGTTAAGGTTATTTTTCTCATCAAGTTGTGATTCTATCCCAAAGTTTGTAAAGCAGGATTAGCTTTTCCACCTCACATCTTTACATTCTACTGTAAGAAAACAGGGAAAAAAGGAAGTCTATCCCTCCCTCTTACACTTATAAAAAGAAACTGAGGAGCGCATTTCATTAGACTTGTACTCTGAGAGCAGGGTTTGAATCCCTGCTTGGCATCAGAAATCTACCTGGTAATCTTGGATAAATCAGTCTCTCAGCCTCAGAGGAAAACAATGGCAAACCCTGTATGAACAAGTCTTCCCAAGAAAACCCCACGGTAGGCTCACCACAGGCAGAAACTACTTGAAGACCACAAAACATAATGAGACGTTACTGATCTTCACATTAGTGAAAAGGCTAGGCTAGACTGCTTCATTATAGTACATGTACAACAGTATTTTGGGACGGTAGATTGTGTTAAGAGGAATTCAGTCAGCCTATCTCTTTTCAGTGTGAAATCATCAAGCACCAAGACTTTTCACTTCAGTGAGAACTGACAGTGAGATGCAAAATTGTATTCCAATATACCAACAGGAGGCTGAACACAAGTCTATTTTTCACACACAACCCTCAACCCAAACATATTTATTATGGCAGTATGTCTTTTACTGTATTCTTTAAGATAAGTTAAATAACTACTACAACATCAGGAACATCAATTTGTTCAATATGTTAATCTTAATGCTTCCTGGTTCCTCAAGTCAATGCATTTTTTCTGATTCTGTATCTAGTTGCATTCTAAATAGACTAGCACAAGATGGTGTGGGATTATCGTTTTCCTTTTAGAGCAGCCTGCCACAAACAGCTGCATCAGTGAAAACGTACAAATTGATCATAGGTTACCGCTACAAGTAGATAACTATCAGCAGTATTTAGACTCAGGATTCCAGCATTACAGCACTAAGGTTGTTATTACAGCATTATAAAATCATCAAAGTGCTCATACAATCAATTTTTCCAATCTGATGTCCCCCCAGGTGTATTGGATACAAGTCCTAATGCTATCCCCAGCCATTAGCTATGCTGGCTAGGATTGACTGAAGTTGCAGTGAACACATCTGGAGGGCAGAACACTAGAAAAAGCTAGTCTACAGAATGGCCAGGGTCCAGAACGCTAATCAGTATCATAAAGTGGGCTTCCTCTAGTTTATTTTGACAATAAGCAACATTCCAAGTTCCCAATGTAATTTGACAATAAGCTACATTCCATGTTAACCAAGCCTTATCAAAACTTACCTGTTTAACAATGGGTAGAGAGTACTTTAGGCTCTCCAGAGCACTGCATATACATTATCTGGCTGAGATCTGGCAATGACCTTGTAGAGTAGTTAAATCAGTATTACTGTAATATCCCCATATTGCTCATTCAAATGCATGGGCACTCAGGATATTCATAAGGCAATGAAACTTTGCACAGCAGGAAACCAAGTCTTGTTGGACCCACTGTTCATTTGAACTTGATCAAAAGCCCCAATAATCAAACAGACATTAGTCCTAACTAGTGTATTCCCATACTCATACTACAGTGCACCTGTATATCAATGAGCGGTGTATCCAGGTAAATCTGAAATAAGGGTGAAAATTAGGTGTTCTGTGGTCTGCATGAGGCCCATGAAGGCCCTGTTTGCACCCTTGCTCCCATACCCTGATTGTCACCTCAACATTTTCATAAACATTGGGGTCCTTTTTTGCTCCTGAAATGGCTGAATCCCTCTTCTTGAGGCCTCCAGTAGCAGATTTACTTCAAGTACTCTCCAAAAACTTGCTGCCAAACCCAGACCTCACAACAGGAAGTAACTTCTGGTTGCAATTTTCAGTTGCTTTTTTTTTGCTGAAAATGTCAATCCCCCTGGAAGAAAACCTGCCCTCATTGCACTGGTCCATCTTTGAATTAGTGTTTAAGACTGTTTTTGGCCACAGTACCCAGAACTAGACAATATTTCTTCCACTCTTCACTTTATATTTTAAGAATAGCTTCATACAACTGATTTCTGAGTTAACATTTTTTCCAGTATACAACAAAACTGATAATGTTTATGTACACAGTATCAAATACAATTACAGATGCAATTTGTATCAATCTTAATGCTGCTTTTCTTCATAATTTCATTGTTAAGTTTAGTGTTTCTTCAAAAAAATGCAAGTTCAGTTTCCAAGTATACAGTCATCCCTAATCCAGAAATGATATACCATGTGCAGCAAGAATGTTTTGGAGAGGAAAAGAGAAATACTCTGCCTTGCAGCTTCCAAGTTATGGGTAGTACATTCAAAGTGATCACGTTAAACATTTATGTACAGATAAGAATATCTTAGTTCAAGAATGATTTTGTTGCATACTGCTACTGAATGCTTTTTTAGTACCTTCTGTGTACAATACTTCAATTTTAGTAACACATCTGAGATCATGTATTTACAAAGATTCACAGTATTCCGTTATCTCCCACTGGTCCATTCTTATCAAAGTCAATCCATGTTTTTCCTTTATTTCAGGTACTTGAAGTTACGTATAAAATATTATTTCTGGTATCTGTCCATCTTCTATTGATGTACCATTGTTGTTCCCTGGTGAACTAAAAAAGAAAAAGCAAGTTTTGCTTGAAGCAGGAGATTCATGGATTACTTTCTTCAGTCCTTTGGTGCCATAATGAGAGTCTGGGCCCTAAAGACAAATAATAGAAATCAGATATTTTGATTGTCTGCACTTGTAAAAACACCCACTAACTCATTCTCTTAGTGACATGTAGTCTGTTAAAAATACATAAAAATGAATAGTAAAAACACAGCAATAATGAAATAAAACAATTACTAAAGAAGCAGATTATAAAACCAAAATAAAACTGGTAGAAGGACATTTTAAAAGTGCAGCACATACATCCAATTGTTTTGCACATTAGTTAGCAAACCTGGAATGCTCTCTGAGCTGTAGTACATTTACAGCAAAGGATTCTCACAAGAAATACATACTACAGGACACATATCTTGGTATTAGTGAGACAGCTGCTGAATTTTAAGTACATTTTTACACAGAACTTCTATCATATTTAGTTTTCAAATTAAAATGTCTCACTTTTAAAGTTGCACAAGCAGTATAGCACACAGTTGGCAAAATCTCTATAGGTTCTTTGAACATAACTCTGAAGGTATTGGCTGTACCATCACAGCTAAATCCAGTGTCATTTTGTCCTAGTGTCTGGTTTTTTTCATATTCAATGATCTGTAGCAAAAGACAAAGCACAGAAAGACATCTGTGATTTTATTTTTAAGAAACCATTTCCTAAACATTTTATTAAGAGGACCATAGACTTATTTTTGCCACTGACAACTGATCCAGTTCCTGACTCACACTTAAATCCCATTCCAAGACTCCAAAGAGGAGAATGTTCACAATCTAACATATAAAGGAATTTTCACAACCCAACATAAAAGGGGCTCTAATTGGCATATGCAATTAACATGCCATCTCTTATAAGTGTTAGATTTTCTTACCAGTTTAAAAAAAAAACTATGCTTTTTTTTCAGTGAACAATGCAGAGTGCTCAAAATCATATTTCACTGATCACTTTGCTTCCCTGTCATAGTATTGTATGGGAAAAATGTAGAAGGGAGCCTGGTTTCATATATATGCTTATGTAACATATCATAAATCCTGCTAGATGCTTTTTACCATGTACACTTGCTGCTTTGTGTAAGAGTCTACCTGCAAATTACCCATTTGATCTGGATGGCTATAATGTTATCAGACAAATGGGATGGGTCTGGAGAGTAAAAGTGAGGAATGAAATGTGTTATGAGAACAAAGTATTGTTGACATAACAGAGAAGACTAGGAGAGAGTAAAATTCAAGGTTGGGAAAATCTGGGAAAAGAACCAGCCTGTGAAAGAAAGTGTGATGCTTTACTAACCAATGAAAGCTTAATGCATGCAAATTTGTAACGGATTGCTTACAAACAAATGTAATATTGCTGTACAATTCTGTTCTGGCAACTTCTGTGGAAGTGTGCAGTTGGTACTCATGACTATCCTCTGAAAAACTGTGCTTTTCTTTTTTCAGTGAACACGCTACTGCGCATGCGCGAAAGCTCCTAGTGTGTGAGGGCACAGAGACCATGGAGAAGAATTATGTTTCACTGATCACTCTGCTCCCCTGTCACAGTATTGTATGGGAAAGAATGTGAATTTCATAGTATGTTCTTTGGAGCAGTGGTTATCCTATTCTTCTCTACCATCACATGTAAAGCAGATGGCAATCAGACAAAGGGCCTTTTCTGTGGCTGACCCTTATTTTCATAACTATGTCACTTTCTTTACTTAGAACATGTGTGATGCTTTAACACTCAGAATCTAAAAGGTATTTCAGACATGCAGTTCGGTTATCATGGCCCAGGTGTATCTCTCTGACTCAAAACATTCCAGGAATACCAGAGCAATCAGTTTTAATTTGCATTATTGGGAGGAAGGTATGAGGCCTTTGTGATGTCACGGATATTTTAGGAACAATGTTGTTTTATGTATCAGATATTATAGTAATAAGGTAAGGAGCTGGTGAGAAGGGGCAAGAGAATGGAATGCTGGAAGCAAGTGGTGATTGGTGGAATGTGTAAGGAGATTTGAATAAAGCTGGGGAATGACAATTGGTGAATTACAGTTGGTATAGTAAAACAGGAGAGCTAGTGTGATGTAGTGGTTTGAGCATTGGACTATGACCCAAGAGACCAGAGTTTGATTCCCCATTTGGCCATGGAAACCCAGTGGATGATCCTGAACACAGCACACACTCTCAGCCCCAGAAATCCCCATGATAAGGTCACCGTAAGTTAGAAACAACTTGAAGGTACACAACAACTACAACGAAGGGGGTAATTCTGATTATTCACCATTTCCAGAACCAGCATGCTGTAGTGGTTTGAGTGTATGTTTCTGGAAACCAGGGTTTGATTTCCTGCTTGGATATGGACACTCACTTTGTGACCTTGAGCATGTCACACAGTCTCAGCCCCCAAAAAACTGCATGATAGGTTCACCTTAGGATCACCATAAGTTGGGAATGACTTGAAGGCACACAACAACAACAACAACAACATAGTAAAACAGTGTGGAGTAAACAAGTGAGGATTTGAGTTGAGAGAGTCAGTCAAGTTTAAGGAATTAACAATTGGCGGTTAACACTGAGTTAGCTACAAAAAGAGTGAAAATGAGAGTGAAATACTGGTTTTAATGTCTTAAATTATTATTCTGTTTAACTTCTGTTAATAAAATATTGTTTTTGTATCATACATTTTTTGGCTTCCAGGAATGCCAGATATAAAAGATTGTGTACAGACATGGTGTCTGTGGTGGCAACAGAGAAGAGAGAGACATGGTGTTCAGTGGGGATAGAGGTTGCACAATATCCTGCACAATAACCTTGAGGGCATCTAGGAAGTCCCCATAGTTGGTGGTCACACAGGTGGAATGCAAAGAAGTCCTCACACTGGTGGCTGAAGTAGGGATAAGGGAAAACTCTTAATCCTGGTGATTGCAGTGAGGTTTGTGGAAGTCCTTCTGTTTAGTGGCAGTGGAAGTTTAGAAAGAACATCACATCTGGTGGGAAAGCAGTGGAATAAAGGGGTAGAAGTCTCACAGTGTTCTACAAAATGTTTAAAATGTTATAGAAACTGAGGACCAGCACTCTTAGATGAAATGCCTGTTCCACAGACCCATGGTGGAGATCTGTCTCAGCATCTTACTGCTATATCATTTCTAAGTGATGCACACTAAAGCTGAAGATCCTTGGCTAAGTCAGTTAAGTGAGTGAACTTTATACACTTTGATATCTAAAGGAATGTGTCACTTATTAAATAGTTAGAAAATAGTGGTACCTGTATATTAACTTGGTAATCGGTGGGTCCATGAATAGATCCATATAATCCAAATCCCACAATTGAAATTCTTCGGTTGACTGTGAACCTTGAAAGAGGGGGAGAAGTTATGTAAGTTCTCTTGAAGAGAAAATGGTAAATGATTTTCTAAAAAGAAGCCAATATAAGGTAGGCTTTACAAAAACGGATTTTCCACAGAAATAGGTTTAGAAGTACAAATGTCTATTTCTCTACATTCTTATGAGTATATATATCAAACTATTGATCCAAGAGAATATTTTCTAAGCAGCTTTACTAAGATTTCCAGAAAAGGGTTGTGGTTTAACTTTACTTCATTTGATGGACAAGGACAAGAAGCTAAAGCCCGCTCAGCACCACTGCACATTTCAAATCCCCTCCCACCAGAAAAATTCACATTAGAAGTCTGACAACCAAGACCTCTTGAAAAGTTATTTTGTACTAGAAAATTTATACATCATTGCCTTGGCTGATGTGATAATTTTGCTTATGATTTGAATGAAGCAAAAGTTTGACTGGTAGTATTTATAATCTTTAAAATTTATTTCACAAATGGTTCCATGCATGAAAAACAATTTTCCACACACGATGGACCAGCAATTTGCTCAAAAAAACTGAAATTTGCTAGTTGGGTCTGGCCTTAAATGTTTGGGATAACAACCTTAGAGTAACTATCAAGACTGATCAAAAGCTGTTCACAAATATGTATTTTAAGGTACAGCAAAACAAAACACAGAAACTCAAAACATCTGGGAGATACCCAAAGTAGCTGTCAGATCTGAGCTAAACCTTACTAGTCTTTTTCTTTGGTGGTCACACTAGACAGCATTTCAAATTTGGTGACTGTGATAAAGCCGGTGGTGGTGGAGTTGTATAGCACAAAAGACAGGCCAATCCTTTAAATTATAGATTAACTGTTCCCCCTTGTTCCCCACACTAGTGAATGCTTTAAATGCATGTAAATGTATGATACAGTATGTTAATGAGATTCTTCACTGTAAGACAGCACCTCGGTTGTCTTGCATCAAATATTATTTCAAGCAGCAATCTCTAAGGGGAACAGCATCTCTGGATACAAACAGCTGTACTCATCCCATGCACCAAGGGAGACATCTGAACTTGTTTTCTGAACAGCTGAAATAGACATTCCACACCCTTCATCATATCACAAAGCAGTTTATGGTATGATACAGGGTGTGTGCCTAATACAGTTCTTTGGATCCCAGCTTATATATGTTGAATTTATGAACTATATGATCAATATTTAAGACTGAGATAGTCAGATCAGAATCTCTGTAACAGGACTAGTGCTAACAGGACAGAATTACATGCAAACAGAGTCTCTATAAATTCAGTCCCAAATCTATAAGCAAATATCAAATACTCAATTAGAACAACATTTTCTATAGGAAGACAGAGCACCTTTCTTCAAGTCTTTGTCCTGTTCCAGAGTCAGAGTCAAAGTCCTTGATTCCATAGCTAAAGGTATATACAGTGGTCAACTATCAGTTTGATGCCAAACAATTTACTACCATGTTTTGCTACCCTGTATGAAAAACAAAAGACCCTTGGCCATTACAGAACAAACATGATATGCTTTTGTCTTCAGCACATCATGGATGGGAAGGCAAAAGCTTTTTTGCAAGTGAAAATCTCCATGGTTTAACCAGTCACATGCCCACAGAATGTTTCTTTTTCCCTGCTAGTTTTATGGTCCCACTGCCATTTAGTCTTTTGAATATTGTTACTGAAGGTTATGTTGTGTTTGTGTTACATTGTTTTTTTTTATTTTCATTCATTCATTCATGAAGATGAAGGCCCAGTTTAAAACTTTAAAAATAAAATAAGCAAACTCTGTGACCAATTACTAAATTGCTAACTAGGCAGAATTCTGGAAAGATTCTCCTGTCTGTGTCAGGCAAATAACATGATTTCCCCTGAAAATGAGTGACCAATACCTGATCCGGTCACTTGTTCCACTGTAACCCCAACGACTCTCCACTTGCTGAAATCTATTTATGCTGCATTCCTTTCCTCTAAGACAGCATCTTGGTCGATCAATATAGTCAACTCTAGGTTTAGGGTTGACTGTAAAATGCAGAAAGAGATTTACTACTTCCCGATCTGACAAAATTCCAGACTGAGCAGGACCTGGAAAGAAAGGCAGTGCAACTAAGCTGAGCATATGCTATATATGCAAGCCAAACGAGAAATGTTTCTGACGTAACTCTTAATTACAAGCCAACTCATCTACATGCACACCACTGCTAGATTAGAGTTGTTTAACTAATTCATCTGGACAATAAAAGTGGAAAAAATCCATAACCTTCAAAAGAAAACTATTAAGAAAATATGTCACAGGCGTTAAAAGGATATACCAAGAGAAATAGTTCGTGGATTACACCAACTGCTCGCTAACATACATGTCTGATACTCTTAAACATAAAGAACATAAGCCTTGGAATAAATAGATTTCAGTGACTAGGTTAAATAGGCTGGGTTATCCACAGGTTTGCTAAACAGATTTTATACAGACCATATAGACTGGATTCAAGATCTACTGCCACTGCTGGCAACAAGGATTTTATCTTTTGTGACGGACTGTTCTTCATGAAATTTCATGAATGAAATTCAACAGAGAGAAATGTAAGGTCCTACACTTAGGTAGAAAAAATGGAATACAGAAATATAGGATGGGGGACACGTGGCTGGATAGCAGTATGTGTGAAAGGGATCTAGGAGTCTTAATAGACCACAAGCTGAACATGAGTCAGCAGTGTGATGCGGCAGCCAAGAAAGCCAATGCAATTCTCGGTTGCATCAATAGGAGTATGGTGTCTAGATTGAGGGAGGTATTGGTACCACTCTACTCTGCTTTGGTTAGACCTCATCTTGAATACTGTGTCCAGTTCTGGGCACCCCAATTCAAAAAGGACATGGTCAAGCTGGAGCAAGTCTTTGGAGGGCGACCAAAATGGTGAGGGGCCTGGAAGCCATGCCCTATGAGGACAGACTTAGAGAGCTGGGTATGTTTAGTCTCCAAAAGATAAGGTTAAGAGGGGACATGATAGCCATGTTTAAATATTTGAAGGGATGCCATGTAGAGGAGGGAGTGGGCTTGTTTTCTGCTGCTCCAGAGACCAGGACAAGGAGCAATGGATTCAAGCTGCAGGAAAGGAGATTCCACCTGAACCTCAGGAAGAATTTCCTGACAGTCAGGGCTGTCCGGCAGTGGAATATGCTGCCTCGGAGTGTAGTGGAGTCTCCTTCTTTGGAGGTTTTTAAGCAGAGGCTGGATGGCCATCTGTCGGGAGTGCTTTGAGGGTGTTCCTGCATGGCAGGGGGTTGGACTGGATGGCCCCTGGGGTCTCTTCCAACTCTACATTTCTATGATTCTATGATTCATACTGCATGGTCTATAAATAAGAGTGTATGCTACTAAGTTTACCACTGCAAGAGGATTAAATGAGATGAAAAATTAAATTATACAGGTTTAACTGGCTTGCATAATGCAGCCACAGATCCACAGTATTCCCAGTTAACAGTGTAAGCAAAATATAGGTTGGGCTGGTTCTGCTTTACAGATTTTTTATATGTGTTTTTCATCTCGAATATATCAAGTTAAATGTGAAATGTCAAGACATTACAGCATGCAAAATGAAATGAATGGACAATGAATAAAATCACAGAATCACAGAGTTGGACAAGAGTACAACAGCTATCAAGTCCAACCCCCTGAGATGCAGGAACACACACTCAAAGCACTCCCAGCGAATGGCCATCCAGCCTCTGTTTAAAAACCTCCCAAAGAAGGTGACTCCATCACACTCTGAGGAAGCATATTCCACTGCTGAAAAGTTTTATGCAAGTTTTATTTTAAAAACCTACACATTTTAATAGCTATATCCCTAAGCACTGAATAACAGTAAACTTGAAGTCAACTACTTTTCTTTATTTGTCTAGTTTTTAACCTGTGGCATAACTAAATTCTTCAGTGCAATCCTATACATGTCCACTCAGAAGCAACCCAAATAACCTACCCCCAGATAATGGCTTCTGTCTTCTATTGCAAGTTATCTGATAACATCAAATAGTCAATAGTTATTGCAGGATATGAGACATGTTTCTTGTTAGCAATCATACAACAAGCTAACTCTTCTCATTTTTGAAAGCAAACAGCCACTTTACAAGGCATGAGTTAGAAAGAGTAAGTGTCTGTATGGGGATACTTATTATTATTGGCAACTCAAATCTTATCTGCAATGGATCAACATGCTACCCCTGGTGCCCTCCAGCTGTCTTAGGCTATAAATGAGAATTGCAGATCAACACATGGTATCTGTCTGGGTTATCAAAGTGAATTTTAAAAACTGCAGAGCAGAGCTCACAGCCACTATTTCAGTTGACATATACACAATAGACAATAAGGCTAAAGCCTTATATACACATGCTGGGAAGTATGATCTACTACTTCAAAGAAATCTATTTTCAACTAAACATGCATAAATAGGATCAGGCTGCAAATGCACTGTGGAATTGCTGGATGGCTAAACTCTTCTGGAAAGACTCCAAACGTGCTATGATTTTTTTCTTCCCTTTGTAAACTTTATCAATGAACACAATGCTAAACAAACTGCTTACTTCTAGTAAACAATGATTCTTTACATACTTTGACCATTGTGTCTGAGAGTGTTATGCAAACTTTCCTTTCCTTTCTTTCTTTCTTTTTTTTTATAGCAATAAAGCAAATCATCAGGTTACCTGCTGCAAATTCTTCAATTGTCATCAGTGGAAAACGGATTAAGGACAGGGCTTTGCCAAGTACTTTCTGCTTATTTGTAGATGTGACTGGTAACTGCTGTCTTTGGCATTCTGCTTCTGCCCAGCGAACAACAGCTCCAAAAAGTCTGCTCTCACGTATACTGAGTGTGTCTCTTTCCAATACTGCACACAATGTATCTGAAGAAAAAAACTCTCCATAAAGTAACTTGCAAATTTAAAGGAATTTTTAACTTCTGCACAGGTTACACAAATTTATTGGACATATGTGCCTGATCTGAAGAAGGCAGGCTAGATTCTAACTGAAATGGTGTTAACTTCCCTTTCTTTCACTATGAAGGCAGCATAAGAACCATCTATCAGTAAAACAATATTTATCCGTATTGTATATCATGCAATGGTGTAGTGGGTTGAGTGTTGGACTACAGCTCTGAAGACCAGGGTACAATTCCCCACTTGGTCATGGAAACCCACTGGGTGACCTTGGGCACATCACACATTCTCAACCCCAGAAATCTCCATTATAGTTTCACCTTAGGGTTGCCATATGTCAGAAATGACCTGAAAGCATATAACAATCATGACTAAGAACTGCTATTTTAGATACTACTTTCTTGTTCAGAACTAGTTTTATGTAACTACCTGTCAGGATGAGTAGCCCTTCTCATGGGAAATGAGCTAGGTCTGCTGCATGCATACTGAATCGATGTATTTTAACCACTGTAGGAGTAAATGCTGTATATCTCATCTGTAATTGCTACGAGGTATCCAATGTTAATTTATGATTGCAACAATGCATCTGTGCTGGGGCTTACCTGGATTTGTTATAAAGTATCAATTGCTAATTGCTTTAAAGCCCACTGCTACAATGTATCCAGTACTGGCATATTTACCCAGTGTTGCCTGGGATTTTATTTTCTCATAGGTAACACTTGTTAGAAATACCTTATCTTACCTCAGGAGTTAGATGTGATTGAAATACACAGATTTGAGATTCTATGTCTCAAGTTCCCCAAATTGTGTTGTTCAGTACCTGTATCTTTTGCCCACATTCCACAATCCAGTCTGTATTTAGAACTGTTAACATACAGAGGTTGGGTTCGTGATGGGATTTGCTGCTAGGCCTCATCTCCATAGCAACAGGTCTACTCAGAGCTGACTGAGAATTCTAAAGGCCCTTTCCTGAACTGCCAACCCAAAGATTCCATAGAATCTTCACAGCCAGCCAATCATATGAGGTCTCTGCCAGCCTGACACAGACAAACAGACAAGATCACTCACAAACTTTGACTTTTATATAGTAGATAAGGGAAGAAAGAAAAGATATGGGCAAAAACCACAGCGTTGCCTGAAGAGGCTCTTATGTTTTGAGAACCTTGTGTTTGCAAGACAAGGAGCAGGAAATATGTGCTCAGGTCAAACTGGTCAAGGATGGAGAAAAGTGGGTCTGGGAAGGCATGGGTCTTGGGAATTGTCTGGGAAGTGGTGTAATGCATGGATGTATGGCCCTCACCAATCATGGCTTTGCACATCTAAATTTTAGAATGGTTACATAGAAAAAGGTATAAGCTCCATGTATGCTTTTTGGTGAAAATGTGCTGTGTTGTTCATATCTATAAAAATAAAGCTACTGCCTACCTCAGAGTGCAGTGTGGGTTATCTAGTATATGACAGTAACTGAAATCCAATGAAAGCAATTCCCACTGACTTTCTGAGTAAAATATGCATTAGATCAACCACAAAACCTATTGAATAACTAGTCTTTTCTAAAATGGCTACTCAGGCTAACATATTAACTAAAAAAATGAATTTAGCACAAATTCTGACAAATGGGATTTATATATGACACATGTGGTCCATTTTGAATCTATAAGGATAACTGAAAGAAATATCAGTAAAATTCTCAGTCTAATCCAGGGTGGGGAATGCATGGTTCTCTAATACTGTCTGACCCCAACTTCCATCCCTCCCAGCCAGTATGTCCCACAGTCAGGAAAGAGTTACAGATCAGCAACATCTGGAATGCCATAGCTTCCCAACTCCTGGACTGGTCCCTCAAAAATAATAATGTGTAAGGTCTACTTACCTATATCTATATCTGTGAAACCTTCTGCACTTATTGCATCTATTGTACTTTTGTCTATTGTGTCAAGACAGAGGCTAGCCAGCTGTGGTTCATCAAATAAACGAGCCTATAAAAAAGAGATTTGTTAAAATCTCATGGTCCAATTCAGTACTACAGGTTAGACCTGACAGCTAATAAAAACCTATTTCAACAATGAATAATGAAAATATGTTTTATTGATATAAGCTCAAGTTCATGTTAGTGTTTTTAATATTAAGAAATTCTGCATATAAAACGTTTGTGTTCCTTCATATGACCTCAGTCATGTTGACAGCATTGCTACAGAAGGTTCCCATTTAACCCAAGGTCTGAATCTGGAGCGACAAGTTGCTTTCAGAAAACTGTGTTGGTTGGTTATCTTAAGGAGCTTTAACTACAGTTAGTGCTGTTCCTACTGAAAACACCTGGCCATTCTTAAGGCAGAAGCAAATCTGTTATTAAGAAAGGAAAGATCACAAAATCCTACAGTATGTTTCCAGTCTCTTCACTGAAGTACATCTGCACAGTCACTGCAATGTATGCGTGATTCCTTAGAAGGAGATCCATCAAGTCTAATGGAGACTATTGTGCAAACAGCTGTACTCTTCTTTTCAGATATCCATTTAGGAAACATTTGTTTTAGGATCTTTTGAAGTTCTAAACAAGCTAGAAGTTTACAAATACAAAGCTTACTATACAGGTATGATTTGATCAAAAAAGGAAGCTACTTGATTAAGCTACACATGTACAGGCAGGCAGCAGGAAGCCTGAAGCCTGCTCATTTCCAACTCTCTAATCCAATCCAACCCATAGCTTCTGCAATTATCTGAATCCAGCCACCTAGACAAACTCCTAAAAAAAAGTTTTTAGCAAACTGGGAAGGCTTTCGGGGAGGGGACTGTGTCCCCCAAATTTAATAGTCCAAGTCATCTGTAACAAAAAGAGGTCATCTTAATTTTAAAGGTTGTATTATATTTTCAATTTTCTTAGCATGATTAACAATTGTTCTGTTATATGTTTGCATTAAACTAAGGCACACAGTACTTCAAATTAGATGACCAAGTACACCTCTATATCAACAAGTCAGCATTAGGACAATTACCTGAGTAAGCAGCATAAAAGCGTTATCTGCCCGAAGATGCTTAGTTAGAAATTCTACACAATGAGCTTCTAGGGCTGGGACAGCGTACTTCTTGGCTGTATAGAGAGTGGTCATCACTGTTTCAGGACCAATCTGAACTTCATCTGAGTACAAAAACCTTGAAATCAAAGAAGATAAGTTTAGTGGACCTATCTGATCCCTGTCAATTTTCACTGAAATAGCAAAACTGGGTGGGCCGAGAACACCCCTCCCGCAAAGAGGATTCCTTCTCATTTAAGTCAACAACCCACTAGGAGCTTTAGGTTCCTTCAGGCAAGCATTTGACATTTCTGAAACTTCTGTAGAAGAAGCGAATCAACCCAACCTTTGTGCATAGTTTATACATTTCCTGAGACTAAGTCCTGCTAAACTTCTTGATTAAACACAAATAGCACTCTGCTTCAAGATCCTAGTACATTTTGTTCTTGAGAAACGCTCATTCTGCAGCACATACAAGACATGCCTACTCCAAATATTAAGGGGCAGGTTTGAGTGTGCACAAAAAGTCAGCTTTTTTCAAACATGAAAGGTCAGGCACTGTTTTCAAGTGCAAAAGGAAAAAAAAAGAAACATGAAATGCTACATTCTTTTCAATCTTATTCAGGGGGTAACTTCACTGTTGCAGATACAAATTCCCAGTATGGGTATACCTCAGTCAGAGAGCCAGTGTGGTGTAGTAGTTTGAGGGCTGAAGTATGACCATGGAGACCAGGGTTTATTTCCCTGCTTGGCCATGGGAAATCTTTGGGTGACTTTGGGGGGCATTACACACTCTTAGCCCCAGAAAACCCCATAATAGGTTTGCCTTAGGGTAGCCATAAGTCGGCATAAAACAACAACAATACTTCAGTTAACAAAGTACTGTACAATGCGTCCTGTGCTGGCACAAACTCTGCACCCATGAATGTGAGGTTGTGCAAAATTTCGTGTCCTATTATTTCCAATGGATGTGCTGGATGCATGTCTGCGCCAGGGCAGGCATGCACACATGGCATTCACTGATGATAATACGACAGTGCATTTATATTTTTTGTTTTAGGTAAGGATTCCTGGAACGGAACTCCCACGTATACGGAGGGTCCACTGTAGATGTATTCCTAGGCATGACCTGAAAATGCAGTACCAGAGGCAGAAATAACATGGAAACTATAAGGATAGGTTCCTACAACACAAAAAAAATGGCAGTTCAACATATCTAAATCAACTTTTTATTCAAAACAATATGCACATATGAAATGAAACAACCAAGTCTGGTAAGCCTTGCATAATTAATCAAAAACATTTTCAATCTTCTAGGGACCACTTGAACTCTTTTTTCCAAAATTAACCCAGGTATGACCTTTTCTTTCACCAGCTTCCACATTTCTTATGATTTCTATGTTTCATTTCTTATGATTTCCAACTATAATCTATATTACTATTTTTCCCCCTTAACATGATAGTGACAGCTAGTGAGGCAGGCTCTCATCTTTTCTCTATGTGTTCTGTCCTGGAAGGCTTAATAAGGGATTCTGGAGGCAACTGCTGTTTACCATGCCTGTTGCAAGCAGACACACATAGCTACAGTAGGACTGGCCAGAGTAGCATCCCATGCTTTCCCAGGTCAAACTTTACTGTTTACTGCAGCAAACATGCTGTTGCAATCTAATACCTAAAGGCTCTATTTTCCCCAATTTCCTTCATTATCCTCCCCATGCCAATGCTGCTAAAAACTGCCAGCTCGACAGAGTGCAAGGAAGAAAAATGGGGCTGGACAAGCAAAAAGAGATTTTGTAAAAACGAGTTTCTTTGTCAGAGGCTTTGTTAACTGAGGTATGCCTGTATTTTGACTTCAATAATATTCACAACAGGCTCCAAAGTAACATTTTTTGAAACTGTACAAACTAAAGCTGTATCTTCTACATCTAAAAGCATGTTCCTTTAAAAATCTCTAATTATACTCTGCAATAACTGACCTGAAGGAAATTTCAGGCACTGCACTTAGATGATTTCCTCTGTTTGCAACAGAGGATCTCAAGACTGCAATTCTATCTTTGCACAAGGGAGATGCCAAGATGAAGACCAAACCCTGCCAGCTCCTTCACACTAAACTCTATACCAAGTCTGCCTGACAGGAAACACTTAATCAACAGATTAATCCAAATATCCCTATGACCAGATTATAAATCAAACATGGTGTCCATGCAGTAATCAGGAAGAAGAATCCTAGAACTGTCCACGTGAGTAGACTTAACAGAAATAGGAAACTTGCAACCCATTTCATTTTCCTAACAACTGCAATTACACTGCATACAATATGGTATTTTGCATTTACAATATGTAACTCTGTGTGTATACTGCAAATGTCATTTTTAAACAAGTGTAACATTATTAACATTGAAGAATTTGGGCTATTCTGATTTGTACAAGGCTGTTAAGACATGCAACCTGTGATACTTCCTACTACAATCATCCCTCATCAATGACCATACTGGCTTAGGCTGCTAGCAGTTGCAATCCAACAACATCTTAAGGGCCACATACTCCATATTTGTGCTTTTAATGCTACATAATGTTAACCAGCACATTACCATGTCCCTCACCTGAAAATACAAATGAGCAGCATGTGAAGACACCCAGCATTGTTTTCACTGCATACACAAAATCAGTTATGGTGAAGATTGAACATAATGGCAGTTATTCCAAATTAACACAGAGCAACACAAATGTGTGTTTCCTGTCTAAATCTAGTATGAAAACACCTGATTTGGAAAATTTCCCAGAAATGTTTCTGATGATTTAAGAGAATTATCTGATTTAGAACGTTTATTTAGCTTATGTTGTTAACATACTTTTGTCCACAACATGCATTACCTACCAATTTTCTCCTTCCCTTGATGCTGCACAAGACCTGCCCTCTCCTAAATTATGGCTTTTTCAGATTAATCAAAAAGAACTAAAGGTGTGGTTTTATTTCCTGTTTCTGAATTAAAACATAAACACTCTTACATACTTTTCAGAAATAATTACCCAAAAATTAACTATAATTCTGAAACTGTCAAGGCTGCCTAATGCTTTATTAATGTTTATCGATTATAACTAATGACTTTTCATAAAAAATATTTTTAGAAATGGGACATTCTCTGAAAAAAAATGAAAGTACTGGAAAATTTCCATTTCAGAATTTTTTTTCACTGTACTTCATTGCAACATTTAACTCAGAGGTTCACTGTGATCCAAGACACCATTAATGAACTTAATAAGGTGACTTTAGGCAAGTCACAATCTTTTTGCCATAGCTCCCAAATTTTCCATACTTATATTAAAATACTGACATGATAATTACAGAATTAAGACATTTCTGTTCTGTCCTTCCTTGTGGGACTGCAAGAGCACTGCATACTGGTGCAAGAGAGTTAGTCTTGTGGGTAGGTGAGGCTGAGAAACTATGACTCCAGTTAGTGACTTTACAAATGAATGCACATTTGAATCCAGCACTTCCAACTCAAGCTGCCCAGTTGTGAGTATGTCTTCTTGGACACAACTGAATTGACTTCTGAGCAAACTTGCATAGCATTAGATCATCAAATAACTGGGCTACAATAATATTCTTTTGAAATTGAGGAACTGGTCTTCTTTGCTTTCATCCGGGAGGTTGTAATAATTTCTTTTTCATCTGGGACTTGTCACAGGGATTTCTCTTTAGTGCAGCTTTTCTGCCTGGCTAATACATTTTAAAGCTTTTTGTTTTGTAATAACTTTTGATTACATAGGATATTACTATTTCAGTGTTGTCATAAGCTACCTCACGCTTGCAGGAAAGACCCTTATTTCAAGAAAACATGACAACTATGATGTATTCTTTTATATTTTAATTTTACCAGGGAAGCTGACTTATTTCCGTAGATCAATTATATAAACTGATTCACAATTTCAACTACAGTGGACCTTATGGATCTGCAGGGGTTCAAGTTCCAGGACCCCTCATGGATGCTAAAAAATGCTAATGACCATGTCCCATATTATTAAATGGCAGCAGCATGCATGCGTCATACAGATGCATTCATGTTGCTGCCATTTTAAATACAAAGACTCTAACATCCAATTTCCCAGATCATGGTATGTACATGTCACTTATTTGCAATTATTTACATGATACAGCTTCCACTGACCTGCTGTTCTCCAGATGTTGTACAACCATTCCCAATCCCTCTAGTCAGCATTACTGGTGACCATGGGAACTGTTATTTATAACATCTGGAGGGTGTTAAGTTGATTTTACTGTAAGCCACCCTGAGATTTTTGGATAAAGGGTGGGATGTAAATATTTTAATAATAAATAAATAAAAGTCTAGGGAAAGCTAAACATAGACTGAAATTCACTGTGGTGTTGGTACAGTGTTTGATCATCATTATATGTATCCTGCGTCTTAGGAATGAACAGAACAAATTCAGTGTAGTGCTGTCTTTAGAAAAGAGGTGTGCAATACTTTTAAAGAGGCTGCTCAACTGCAGCGCCCATAAGTCCTCATCACTGGCTATGCTGCTGAGGGCTGATGGGTGTGGTAGGTCAACAACTGAAAAACCACAGATGCCCAAACTCTAGGTTACTGTTGGATTGGAACTTGAGACATCCATATACAAGTCTACAGAGTTACACTGTGTTACCTTGGGTCAATCATCCTCTCTCAGTGTCTGACATACCTCACAGTGTTAATGTAAAGATAAAAATGAGAAGAAAAGAGCCTGAATGCCACCTCAAACTCCTGGAGGAAAGGAAGCGCTAGGGTGGCTAGATCTCAAGGTCTGGTCTTTAGACTCCAGTTTTTGTTGGTCATCACCAGGCAACAGACAAGGGTGCACATTCTCCATTTTTGACTCAGCTCTGAGCAAGAGGAAAAGGCTGGTGGCAAATCATCTCAGTCAGCAGGGCAGCAGCTTGCTTAGTTACTGCAGTGTGCAAAAACTCTGTATATTTTACCTAGTAAGCTTCCTCCTTCCTTCTCGTTTGTAGTCCCAGGGCTCACCCTCTATTCTGCTCTCTGTCTATGTCTTTGGGCTAGATGCAAGCAGGCTTGATTAACCGTTCTTTATCTCATTTCCCTAACTGAAAAGAATAAATCCTCTTATTTAACTCTGACCGAAGAATAGCTGTATTAGCTAAAATTTCTGCCTTAATGAGAAAATATTTGTTCTTTCAAAGCAAGGGTGGTGTAGTGGCTAAGTGTCTTGAACTAGAACTCTGAGGGACAAGCATTTTGAATCCCTGTTTGGCTGTGGAAACATATTGGGTGAGCTTAGGCAAGTCTCATTCTCTTGGCCTCAGAGAAAGGCAAGGGTAAAAATTCTCCGAATAAATCTTGTCAAGAAAAAAATTTGTGACAGGGTTGCCACAAATTGTAAATAACTTGAAGGCTCATAACAGCAGCAAATTTGCTCTCTTTCTTTGGGAGTAACAAAATATAAGCAACTGTGGTTGGTACCTAACATAACACTCAGTGATATCTCAAAAAACAGTCCATAAATCCCAGTTTTTGGCCCAGAAACGTCAGGGCGTGGGATGATCTTGAACTGGCCACCCCAGACAGGGCATAAATAAGATTAATTTTTTAAAAGTGCAAACGACCCCACCCCCACAATGAACCTGAGCAGAGCCAAAAAGGCGGCGGGCTCCACATCGGGCAACTCGATCTCGGCCGAAGTTGTGGCCATCCCGCCGTTGAACATGGCGTCGAAAACAGCGCTGCCGGCAGCGAGGACGAAGCGGTGTGCGGGAATGCGCTGCTGGGCGGGACCGGGCGCCCCTCCTCCGGCCCGCAGGCCTCCTTTGCCCACCACGAAACGCACGTCGCTGAGCAGCTCGTTGGCGAAGAGGAAAGCGAAGCGCTCCCGCAGCGACCGTTTCGTGGCCTGCCAATTGTACACAGGTTCGCGCTGCACCACCACGGGGGCAGCGCCCGCTGAAGCCAATACCGCGGCCGCTGGAGCCACCCCCTCAGCCTCCGTCGTGGCTGCCGCAGCACCCACTTCAGGGCCGCCCGCGGCCGCCATTGCCATCCCCCCCTCCCTTCTCAGTCCAGCGCAGACGCACTCGCGACCTGTCGACTCACAATAGGCGGGCTCTTCCTACAGGCTGCTTCTGCGCAGACGTACCAATACGTCAAACGCTCCTCGCTTCGCCAGATGTCCACCCAGTAAAGCCTTAGAGGTTCAAGGGTGACGGTGCTGCCCTTGACTACAGATATAACATAATATAGAAGAGTCAGTTTCTGGGATAAATAGGGTATACTTTGAATTAGGATGCAATTTTAAAAATGCACCCCCGAGCGGAAGGGAAAACTGCCATCTAAGCAAGAAAAGAAGGAAATCCTGGATTTCTCGTCTGAATTGTATGGAGAACTCTTTACAACCCCGAGATGCTATCTTCTTTTTCTTATCTCTGTGTGATAACCCTAGGCTTCATTCTCTGAGATAGGATATTTAGGTAATATAGGTTCATATAACTTGAACTTTCGATTAGTATTCGAGGTCACTTATGGCGACCCTAATGAGAAAAGAGCCCTGCTCAGGTCTTGCAAACTCAAGAGCTGTTGCTTCGTTGATTGAATCTATCCATCTGTAATACAGGTCTTTCTCTTTTCCTACTGTTGTGTACCTTGATAAGCATTACTGTCTTTTCTAATGCCTCATGTCTTTTCATTACTTCTAAAGAGAATTCCTGCTTGATTTACTCTCGTTGTTGCTAACTGCTGTCATGTTGACCTTGATTTATGGTGTCTCTACCAATGAGAGATGTCCAAGTCACCCTGTCATCAACAGGCCTCCTCAGGTCTTGCAGACTCAGAGCTGTGCCCTCCTTGACTGAGTGTCATCATCTGCAATGCATCTTCCTCTTTTCCTACTGTTGTGTACCTTGCTGAGCGTTATTGTCTTTTCCAGTGATTCGTGTATCCTCATGGTATGTTCAAAGTATGGCAGTACTAAGTCACCTTGACAGCAACTAATAACGAATAATTCCATGTGTGCCTAATGGAGTTTTTTAGAACGTGGGACTTTCTGCATGATCTGAACCATATGCTGTTTTTCAGCCTAATCTAATTTACGTCTTTGTTGTGAAGACCCTATACTCAATACATGTTGATTGCAGGTTATGTTTATGATGGTCTGATTTAAAGTAGACATACAAAAAATAAAATATATGCACAAAATCACTTTGGGAAACATCACTGGGTTTTCACAAAATTTGGATGCAGATTTGGGATGGTCTGACTTAAAATATAGGATATTTAGAACACAAGGCATTTACTTGAGGGAGCCTGGAGAGCAACCAGATTATTAATTTCATTCATGAAGAATAGTGTGTTTATGACCAATTAAGAGACATTCCTTCTCAAAAGTAACTGTGACTGAAGTGCAATGTAAGAACTGTTAGAGCAGTTTGGAGCAGTTGAAGCTGAATGAGCATTAACAGTGGTGAATGATTCTCTTAGGCAACGCTGGTACTGCAGCTAGCACCGTAATAAAACTCTGGTACAGCTGGAACACAAAAGCAGCTAGTATTTAAGATGCCATACTTTGTTTTTGCATAAAGGATGCTATGAAAGCCACCTGTATTATCAGTCACTAGCAAGCAGTTCCAAATGCTTTTTAACTGAAAATACAAATACATTCATGAATGTGGAGTGCCATAGATTCATAATGAAATTCCCTAGATAAAACTCTTATCAGAATTTTATTTAAATACATTTTTGTTTGATCTAACTGTATTGCAAGAAAAACTGTGAATTTACAGAAAGAATTACTGGAACCCCTTCCCAGTGGTAGTGGGACTTCTCAGTTGCTAAATGGAGTCCTTAAAAAGGGATAAGAATTTTGGAACAATACAAGTCAACACTGTGATGCAGCAGTCAAAAAAGCCAATGCAATGCTAGGCTGCATCAGTATGAGTTTAGTGTTCAGGTCAAGCGAAGTAATACTACCACTCTGTTGTGCTTTGACTAGACCTTACCTGAAATATTGTTTATGTTTCAGGGTATGATAGTGCAAAGAGGGATACTGGAAAGTTAGAAAGTGTCCAGAGGAGGATTATCAAGATATTGAAAAGTGTGGAAACCAAGCACTGTAAAGAATGGCTTAGGGAACTGGGTATGTTTTAACCTGGGGAAGATAATATTGAGAAATGATATGATAGCCTTTTTTGAATATCTGAAGGAACGTTGTGTTGAAGATGATCCAAGTTAGTTTAATGCTGCTCCAGAAATCAGGATGTGAAACAATGCATTCAGATTATGACAAAAAAGAAGCTACCTAAACAATAGGAAGAACTTTTTGATTGTAAAAGATATTAAACAATAGAAGGGACTGCCTCTGATACAGGTGGACTCTCCTTCACTAGAGGTCTTTAGGCAGAAGTTGGATGGCCATCTCTTACCTTTGCATGGCAGTGGATTATACTAGATGGTGCTTGTGATCATCCTTCACCTATCTCTGATTCTATTACCTTACTTCAAAATACAATAAGCGAGCCCTACTGCTGGATTTGGGAGTCCCCTGGTCCATTGTACTATATATGATGTCATAAAGGCTGGACTTTGGGCCCTGCATGACTTCTCAAAGTCCAGTTTTTATGACACCACTGGATAATATTGCTATTCTTTCAGAATGCATGTTTCCCCCACTTATCTGACAGGCTAGAGACCAAAGCACTGTCAGAAAACATAATTGGTTGAAAAGCAGAATCCATGTACTGTACTGTAGGGAGCATGAAGACCTCACTTGGGACAAACCATGTGTGTGCTGCTTGCAGTCTCTCGGCTGACTTAGCACCTTTGTCCCCACTCAGCTTGCTTGCAAACAGCAAATGTGTGACAGCAGTCCCAGGCAAGCCTCCACAGGCAAGAAGAACTGATGAAAAAGAGGAACCCCCGTTGACTTAATGGAACTTGTTCCTAATTTTGAAGCACTGAAAAGGCAAATTGTCTGATGATGGGGCATCAAAAGGCTGGGGCTTCATGTAGAGGGATACGCTTTCCTTCCTTAGCTCAAAATGGATTGAAGCTGCAGGAAAGGAGATTCTACCTGAACCTCAGGAAGAACTTCCTGACAGTCAGAGCTGTCCGGCAGTGGAATATGCTGCCTTGGAGTGTGGGGATTTTTAAGCAGAGGCTGGATGGCCATCTGTTGAGAATGCTTTGGAGTGTGTTCCTGCATAGCAGGGGGTTGGACTGGATGGTCCCTGGGGTCTATTCCAACTCTATGATTCTATGATTATTGCAGAGATGGACAGGTGGTAAATCAAAACATACTCCACCAAATGCAGAAAGCACATTTTAAAAAAAAAACCCACACAATATGGATAGAGCCCTATCATATGTTTTTGCAATACATTTGCATACAAGTAGAGTTTTATCATACGTTTTTGTAACTTTTGGGACACAGGGTGTTTGTGATGCTTCTGCCTCCTTCACAGCCATCCTCAAGTCAGAGTTGCCCTTTGGAGAACAGGGGTTGTAGATTTGGTAAAACACAGTGAATGAAAAGACTGGGCAGTTGATGGTGGTGAGATTTTCTGGGCCTTACATTAGATTATGGCAAAAGAGAGGAGATGAATGTTTGGAACTACTGTCCTCCTTTATGAAGAAAACATTGACAAGCAGGAATGTTTTTCTTTCTGGAATGGGGAACTGCTGAGCTTGCTAGAGAGATTCTAGGCTGCATCATTATTGGCTGGAAATCTCTAATAACACAGGCTGATTCTTCAGCATGATTAGGTTCTGCTGTAGCAATTCTTATCACCCTTATCACCTTTTATCACCTTGCCCTTATTAATGAGGAAATAGAACAGCAGGAAGAAATAATGGAACAGCAGCAAGAGGTAATGGAATAGCAGCAAGATCTGCTCTCCCTTATTAATGAGGAAATCGAACAACAGCATGAGGAAATCGAACAGCAGCAAGAGCAGGAATGTCAGCGTGAAGAGAATGTCCAGGTGACCCTGGAAGAACCTGCACATCGAGTAATCCCTGCCAAACCTCAGAAGATACAAGCTTTGGTGGGAGGAAACAGAAGCTGAGAGGAACAGAAGCAACAGTTTGCAACCCTGACAGGATGAATCATAAGGTGTGCTGTCTCCCTGGGGCCAAAATTCAAGATGTAACAGAGAGACTAACAAGATTGGTCAAGGTCAATGACTGTAACTTCTTTCTTTTGGTTCACATGGGAAGCAATGACACTGCAAGGCAGAGCTTTGAGTGTATCACAAAGGATTATGAGGAAGCTGAAGGACCTTGTTGCACAGGTTGTAGTTTCATCTCTCCCCACTGTTGAAGAACATGGCCCGTGAAGGGAGAGAAGAGAAGAGGTGAACAACTGGGTCCACAGATGGTGTTGCTGGGAATAATTTGGGCTTTTGGACCACAGTCTGTATTATCACAAAGATGGTCTTCTGGCAATGGATGGGGTGTACCTCACAGCCATTGGCAGGAATGTTTTTGCTAAGAGTCTTGCAAAGCAAAGCTGAGTTTGGTGGGGGGAAGGGAAGACAGTATTATTTGAGGCAGGAATTCAGCAAGTGCTGGGCAGAAAAGCCCAAATGTAATAGATACAGCAGGCCAAGTAGTACTAGAGACCAACAGTGGGAGAAAAAGCAACTTTAGTAAAGAGCTTGCAGGAGGGGCACATGGTCTTGAATGTCTCTACACTAATGCACAGAGCATGGGAAATAAATGCGCTTAATACAACTCTTAATACAACAAAATAAATATTATATAATAGGCATCTCTGATGAGTCTCATGATTGGAATGTAGTAAAAGGGGTATATAACCTATTTTGGAGAAATAGACCAAACAAGAATGGAAGAGTAGCAGCTTTATATGTCAAGGATGTTTACACCTGTGAAGAGATCCATGACTTAAATCCAGGAACCCAGGTTGGGAGCATCTGGGTAAGAATTAAGGGAGTGAGAAACAATAGGGATGTCATTGTGGGGGTCTACTACAGACCTCTAAGCCAGCCTGAGGATTTGGATGATGCCTTCTTGGAGCAAATAACTACACATTAAAAAAGGAGAGAAGCAGTAGTAATGGGAGATTTCAACTATCCTGATATATATATGTTGGCAGTCAAACTCTGCCGAGAGCACAAGATCCAACAAGTTCCTCACTTGCCTTGCAGACAATTTCATTGTCCAGAAGGTAGAAGAGGCAACAAGGGGATCAACTATTTTAGATCTGATCCTGACCCACAGGGATGACCTTGTTGATGAGGTGGAGGTGGTGGGATCCTTAGGGGGGAGTGACATTGCTTTATTAGAATTTGTCATTCAGTGGGAACGGGAAGCCAAGTGTAGCCAGACACCCATTTTAGACTTTTAAAACGCTAATTTCTATAAACTTAGGAAGTTACCGGCTGAAATTCTGTGGTCAAGAATACTGAAAAAGAAGGGAGTTTGTGATGGAGGGGAGTTTCTCAAAAGTGAGATACTGAAGACCCAATTTAAAACTGTTCCAATAAGGAGGAAAAATGGCAGGTGTCTAAAGAAACTGGAATGGTTGATGAAAGAACACTCAGCTGAGGTAAGTGTTAAAAGAAATATGTACAAGAAATGGAAGAATGGGGAAGTCAGCGAAGAGGAATTGAAACAGATAGCCAGGATATGTAGGGAGAAGGTCAGAAAAGCTAAAGCACAGAATGAACTCAGGCTTGCCAGAGAGATTAAAAACAATAAAAAGGGCTTTTTTAGATATGTTTGCATCAAAAGGAAAAACTAGGAAATGATAGAGTTGCTGAATGGAGAAGATGGCCAAGTGCTAACAGGGGAAGAGAAAAGGCAGAACTCCTCACACCTTCTTTGCCTCAGTTTTCTCCAAAAAGGAGGAAAGTACTCAACCCGGGGAGTGGGGAACAGGTGTGGAAGTGGCAGAAACTCAGCACAGTGTAGGTAGAGAAGTAGTACAGGAATACCTGGCTACTCTAGATGAAATCAAGGCTCCAGGGCCAGATGAATTACATTCAAGGACATTAAAAGAACTGGCAGAAATAATTTCAGAATCACTGGCAATAATCTTTGAGAATCCTTGGAGAACAGGAGAAGTCCCAGCAGACTAGAGGAGGGCAAATGTTGTCCCCATCTTCAAAAAGGGAAAAAAAGAGGACCCAAATAATTATCACCCAGTCAGCCTGACATCAATACCTGGAAAGATTCTAAAGCAGATAATTAAACAGTCAGTTCGTAATTACTTAGAAAGCAATGCCATGATCAACATGGGTTTCTCAAAAACAAGTCATGCCAGACTAATCTTCTCTCTTTTTATGATTGAGTTAAAAGCTTGATAGATGAAGGGAATGCTGTGGATGTAGCATATCTTGATTTCAGTAAGGCCTTTGACAAAGTTCCTCATGACATTTTTGCAAAGAAGCTAGTAAAATGCAGGCTCGACAGTGCTACTGTTAGGTGGATTTGTAATTGGTTGACTGACTGAACCCAAAGAGTGCTTACCAATGGCTTCTCTTCATCCTGGAGAGAGGTGACTAGTGGGATGCCACAGAGTTCTGTCCTGGGCCCAGTGCTATTCAACCTCTTAATCAATGACTTGGTTGAAGGAATAGAGGGCATGCTAATCAAATTTGCAGATAACATCAAATTGGAAGGGGTTGCTAATACCCTAGGGGACAGGATCAAAATTCAAAATGACCTTGATAAGTTGGAGAGCTGCGTCAAAGCTAACAAAATGAATTTCAACAGAAATGTAAGGTCCTACACTTAGGCAGAAAAAAAATGAAATGCACAAATGTAAGATGGGGGACACATGGCTGGATAACAGCACATGTCAAAGGGATCTAGGAGTCTTGCCTTCCGGTTGCATGGACGGCGCGGGTGGCAGCTCGGATTGAAGCTGCGCAATGGCGCGGCTCCGAGCAGCCACCCGCTGGACTCCAGCTGCCTCTTTTGCCACCATAGAGGCGGCAGAACACCCCTCCGGTACGAGGGGTGCGGAACGGGTCCGACGGGGACCCCAAAACCGGAGTTTGCTCTGCCCTGCTGGGAGAGCGGAAAGCGCCAGGGGGGTCGAAGGACCAAGATGGAGCCAGCGGGATCGCTGCCTGAGCGGCACAAGCGCCGCTGTCAACTTTTAAAAGAAGATATCAAATAACATGTAAGAATTTAATAAGAGTCATTTAACCTGTTCTGTTCGCGATTCTGTCAATATCGCAGCAGTTCTGGCATGCAACGGTGGGCAGAAGTGAAAGAATGGAGGGGACCCTGAGCCTGAGTGAGTTCGTTATGGCTGGGAGTTTTTCTTAAAGGGGCGGCTGGAATTTTAAGAAAAGGCTAGCTGGGAGTGCTGCTTACTCACGAGGATCAAAGTTAATATTTTTTAAAGAATAAAGAAAGACTTATGAATCACAATTGGGACTTACAGTATAAGATGGCATATAATTGATCATTTGGACTGATGGATTACAAATGAGTTATAATCTCCATTTGGACACTAAATTTTCTACAGTATAATACTTTGATATTTTGGCTGGACTGAGAAGATCTGGAATTTGATTTATGGATTAGGGGTTTGGATTTTGGATTTTGGAGGAATATTTCGGGATTGAAAGCTATTGAGCTGCACGTCTCCCTTTTTTTTATTCCTGTGGAGTGACTCTTGTTTCTTGATTCTCTTGGATTGTTGAGACTATGAGACTGTGCTGAAGGTCATCTAACTCAAAACATCCTCATTCCCACGGATGGAGCAGCCTGGAACTTAAGCTACAATGAAAATGCAGTGAATCTTCTGAAATGAATTCCGGGCAGCTTCAAGAGGGGAGGAGGGAATATAAAGCGGATAAAGGCACAGGGTTCTGGATTTGAGAAGGGGCAATGTATTTCAGCAATGTCAAACAAGTTTATTATAAGTGATATATTGTCAGTAATATAAACAATGTGATGTCAAGGGTGAGACTGTGAAACCTGTGATGGAAGAGACTTGATTGGAAGATCCTTCCTCCCATGGACTGAGCTGCTTGGAATTTAAGCGACAAAGAAATTACAGATAATTTTTAGAAATGAGTTTTGGGTGGTAAAGTCCAAGATGGGAGGGGGGAACGGGGAGATTGTGATGGAAGTTAGTCAAGTAAAGACCCTCACTCTCCTGGACAGAGTGGCTCGGAACTTAAGCGACTAGAAGAATACAGTAAAAATTCAGAAATAGACTCCAGACCGCAAAGTCCAGGAAGGGAGGGGGGAAAAGGAGCGGATAAAGTCACAGGATTCTATACCCTCTCTCTTGGGTGCGGTGCAGCTTGGAATATAAGCGACTTTAAGAGTACAGAGAATTTGCAAATGAATATCCGGGCTGCAGGGCACCAGATGAGAGAGGGGAACGGGAAGATGATGATTGATGGATTTTTATTTTGACATTGTTAATTAAGCTTGCAATTGATGATATATCGATATATTTCATGAATATGAACATTGTGATATTGCTGAATGGGAGAAGGGGTTTAAAAAGTACTTAAGGAGAAACAAGGCATTTTAGTATAATGGAATTCAGGGTAAGAAGATGGGGGATTGTTGCAGTAATAATTGCTCAGACTGCCAGATATACAATGACAGAAATAATTAAAAATTTTAAAGCTTCAAGAGAGTGATATGGAAATATTTTGGAACAGGACGATTTGAGTTAAGCAGAAGAGAGTGATGGTTGGGAACTGTCTAGCCAGAACGACTATATTATGATTGTTAGGAGAAGGAAGTGTGTGTTTGAACAGATGAGATAATCAATTTATTGTGATGCACTAATGTAACAAGTGGACTAAGCTGCGGGAAATGTTGACCAGAACAGCGTGGAAGAACAGAAGAAAATGCATGTAGCAGGTACAAGTCAAATAATCCTTTTTTTATATTTGTGAAATTTAATAAAATTATATTAAAAAAAAAGGGGATCTAGGAGTCTTGGTAGATCACAAGCTGAACGTGAGTCAGCAGTGTGATGCAGCAGCCAAGAAAGCCAATACAAATTTTGATTGCATCAATAGGAGTATGGTGTCTAGACCACAGGAGGTAATAGTACCACTCTATTCTGCATTGGTTAGACCACATCTGGAATACTGTGTCCAGTTCTGGGCACCTCATTTCAAGAAGGATATTGACAAGCTGGAACGTTTCCAGAGGAGGGCAACCAAAATTGGGAAGGGTCTGGAAGCCATGCCCTATGAGGAGCGTCTTAGGGAGCTGGGTATGTTTAGTCTGCAGAAGAGAAGGTTAAGAGGGGATATGACAGCCATGTTTAAATATTTGAAGGGATATCATGTCAAGGAGGGAGCGGGCTTGTTTTCCACTGTTTCAGAGACTAGGGCAAGGAAAATGGATTATAACTACAGGAAAAGAGATTCCTCCTAAACCTCAAGAAGAATTTCCTCACGGTCAGAGCTGTCCAGCAGTGGAATATGCTGCGTTGGAGCGTGGTGGAGTCTCTTTCTTTGCAGGCTTTTAAGGCTGGATGGCCATCTGTTGGGAGTGCTTTGATATGGATTCCTGCATAGCAGGGGGTTGGACTGGATGGCCCCAATGGTCTCTTCCAACTCTATCATTCTATGATCTATGATCAGCAGGAATAAGAGAGACGAAACTATTCCTAGGACTCCACCTGCTGGTTATATCCCTAGTATGATGCCTTCCATCTCCTCCTAGGCCAGGGCTGGTCATCCAAGGCTGGATATCATATCTGAGGGATGGAAAGAAATGTTCAAAAATATTCAAAAAATGTTTTTTAGAAATGGGGGGTAGTTACTAAATATTGAAAGACTCTCACATAGATAATTCTAGATGGCAAAACCTCTGTGGTTCAGGACTTACTCTGAATAGAATACGGCATTTTTGAACTGGTTTCTGTACAAAATGCTGCTTTCTAAGAAGACATAATATGTAATTGGTTCCCTTACCAGCAGCTGTCGGAACATTTTAAAATGGATATCAAAGTAGAGACTTTTGCTAAAGAAAATGAACAGAATGAATTCAAGAAAATAATCTTCAATGATGAGGCTAAACAAATGTTGACATTCTACAAGATCTTGCTTATCCATGATAAAGAAGAAATAATGATAAAAAATACCATGGTTAAATGGGCCAGGAACATAGGCAGAACAATTCAACTACAACATTGGGAGCAGAGCTGGAAACATTCATATAAATTTACCATTGCACAAAATCTAGAAGAAAATTACATGAAAATGCTACATAGATGGCATTTAACCCTGGCCAAGCTATCTAAGATTTATAAAACTGCTTCTGGAATGTGCTGGAAGTGCAAGAATGAGCTGGGTACCTTTTACCATCTATGGTGGACGTGTCAAAGCACAAAAAAGTTCTGGATTAGCATACATAATAAGATCTCACAGATATTCAATTATAAATTTCCAATGACTCTAAAATTCTATTTGTTAAATATGACACAAGACCTGCCATCTAACCTTTCCAAAGATTGGAGGATCTTATTATATTTGATAATGGCAGCCAGATTAGTTTTCGCAAGAAAATGGAAAACCTGTGAGATTCCCTCATGTGAAGATTGGTGTCATGAAGTCCTTGAAATGAAGACAATGGACATTCTTTCACATATAGTTAAAGGAAGAGATGAAGGAAAAATAAAAAAGGAATGGATGCTGGTCCCAGAAAACTTATGTAAATCGCTATCCAGTGACAACTAACTTTTGGTATAACACTCTTAGGACCATTATGATACTTCATTAATTTGCATAACACCGTACTACTGTTTGAAATATTCTAATGTCGTGTGTAGATCTCTTTGTATATAGAGGCACAGGTTAGTTAGTATTGTCATTCACACTATTAGCTATAATTGTTTGTATCTCTCAGTTGAAGGTATGAACTATATGTGCCCAAGTGAGCCCTAGTAACGGAAGGAACTCTGACATGCTGGGAGGACTTCTCTTGTTGACAGCTAAGTAGAGAACTAGGCATAGACTATGCTAAAAACCATGGAGTTACTAAAGTTGAGCTGTCTTTTATGAAATAGACACTTCTGGGTATAAATGTTGATATGATAATAGACTGGATAACCCACAAAAGTGAAACGGAAGATCGATAATCCACAATTTCTTTTTCTTGTTTTCTTTTCTTCTGTCTTCTATCTTTTTTTTTCCTTAAAAATTGCAGACTTTTGAAAAAATACTATTTTCATATTTATGCATAGTTTTATTTTATTGTATGAAAGTTAAAGCTTACAGTGTATTAAGACAATAACTGTAAAAGAGGATTAAATATTACCCTGATTAATACTTTCAAGATGTAACATCGAGGAGGGGAATCATAGTGTGATTTGGTTCCCTCATGTTTATCATATACTATCCCACTGATGTTATATTTGTAATGTTGTCTATTGTGTAATGGTGTGCATATGAAGAAGACAGTTGTATGCTACGAGGAGTGTATACTTTGTGCAGATAAATTCAATAAAGATTGTTACTGCCCTGGCTAGCCCGAGCTTGGGGGATATAAAAAAATATCTCTTGATATCACTAATTTGGCTTCACATATCCATTCCCCTCCACGTGCTTGCGAGGCCCCCAGACAAACACGCATAGAGGCTTGGCCGATAATCGCTGTAATATTATAACACAATACAGGCAGGCCAGAAATAGCCGACTTGCAGCTTCAGGAGACCTCAAGGCAAGTACTCAATTATGTATGCACGCAACTTTCAAAAGATCCTCTGCCCCGAGCCGGCAGCTTGATGATCTGACTATACAATGCTCAAGTACTCCGCGTTTGCATACTGGCTATCGTATTGACAATTCGGCTATAATTCAATCATTCAAATTATGACCTTTCGGAGGTTTTGTCTCCAGCCCCAAATCTATTGTTTTCCCCAAGTCCGACCTAGCCTGCGGTCACAATTCTCCTTATAAAAACCCCTGATTTCGAGCGCTTCTTCGGATTGCTCTTGGCTTCCATCCCGCCTTGCTGTCATTTGTCCAGCAAGCCTTCCCGTCAGCTCCACGTGCTGAGATCCACGCTCCGCAGCTTCTCCGTTTCCGACCAGGCTTCAGGACAGGTGTAGTATTCCCCAAACCAACAACTCCTCTAAAAATCCCTCTATCCCACTCCAACCTTTATTTCTATAGTTTCTCTGTGTGTTTGTGTTGCATACACTGATTGATTGTATTTTTAATAAAAATCACATTTGTTATTTCACTCTGGTGTGCTCCTTGACTCGGCCTGACCCCGTAGACATTGGGTTCAAGATCTCGCTACGTTACCCTGCCTCTCGCAGTGCTAACTTGTGCTCTTTGACTAATTTCCCCCAACTTGTATAATTTTGAGAGCAATTTGGTGTCCCTCCCGGGACCCCCCAGCAATCAGGGTAACAGAGTGGTGGAGTAACGCGGGTAACTCCTGTACCCCTAATTTGAGTAGGAGTCGTGAACCTTCTCAAATCAGGGTGGTATAGACTTAGGTGACGGCCGGTCAGGTTTCTAGAATTCTGTTAGGCAGGAACACATATGTGTGTGAAATCTGTGTGCTTGAGCTCTAGGAGCTACTCTATCTGGGTTGGAAATCTGCTCCCCTTTCTTGCTTGGTTGGTGTATGTCAGCCGCCCCAGCATGGTCACTGCTGGCCCTTGGGCAGTGAATCATTGTCCGATTGCAAGGGGTGTGCACAAGCTGTCCTGGGAATCACATCCCTAACTTGGGGTCTATCGTGGGCTGAGATCCGAAGCATGTAGATACATTAGAAACAGTCTACATCCATCCAACACTGTAGAGGCAAGGCAAAAGCACTTAGGGAAGAAATCCCCCCCTGTCCAGAGTAGAAGTACGGGTGCGTCCCATCTTTAAAGTTGCAGCAAGGGTGCGTCCCTTTGTAGTTTTGGAAGTGCGGGTGACTCCCAGCTGTTTAAATTTCAGGTGCGTCCCGACTGCTAGCGAAGTAGGTGCGGGTGGTGAGTCCCGACCTAGCATAGGGTTTCATAAAGTTTGCCCCAAGGTAGAGGAGGGGCCCCCTCACCCGAAAAACTGTTAGGAACGGTTTTGGCTTAGGTTCCCATCCCTTTCCCCCCGCTGCTTGGCCAGGTGGCACTGTAAGTTCCACTGGGTTTGTTTCCCCTACTTCAGGTAGGCGGAGTACTCCTGAGGGGCCCCTTGGGTCTAGGTGACCCTCCTGTCCCCAAACCGTTGCCTCGTCCTTTTGTCCCTAAGCTGTCGAGGTGGAAGGCCAGGCTTAGGTGTACAAAAGTGACTTTGTTTGGGCAGGCTGGAGTTAGGTTCCTCTCCCTCTTTCCTAGCGAAGTTCCTCAGAGTTCGTCTCCCTAAAATCCCCCAGGGTCTAGGTGATCCTTCCCGTCACTCCAGGTCCTGGTCTCGTTTTGTCAGGAAGTCTAGTGCTAGACATGGCTCAGGAGAGCAAAGTTGTAGTTAAGGACCTCATGTTAGAGAGGGAGGTCCGAGGAAAGTTAGAGAAGTGGGGGAAATGTCCTTGGAAGGAGTCTAGCTTCCAAACGACAGATCCCTTTGCCACGTTAAGGGAGGCGTACGCTCAGGCGTGCCAGACAAAGAACCCGTTCGGGCCGTCAAAGGATGCTTTGGCTGCCCGGGGACTTTGGCTGACCACCAGAGATGCATCAAAGGCCCTCGCTGAGACCAGAGACAAGCTAGGTGAGGTAGAAAAGGAGAATGCCTGGCTTCATGCTGAGATGGAGGCTCTGCGCGTGGACAAAGTAACGTTCGCGTCCGTCGCGCAAGCCACCGCACAGAAACTGAGTGCTGCCACTTTGCAGGTTCAGACTTGGGAGGAGAAGGCCCATGCCTTAGAGAATGAGCTTGCTCACGCCCAAGCTGCAGCCAAGTTCATGGTGAGCCAAGTGAAGGAGCAGCACGAGGCTGTCAGTCATGAGGCTTGCCATAAACAGATGGAGGCGCTGGAGAGCCAGCTCCACACCCGCAGAGCCCTGATCTCCGTGGTGTGCCCTGAGCTTCTCCCCTCGTTGTCCCATGATGAGCCGCTGCCAGAGGATGGTCTGGCGACATTGCCCCATAACCCGGACTGGAGCGGCCACATGGCCCCAGTCCAACCAGTAGAAACTAGGTCCATGACAAAGCGGACCACCCCCCTTGGCAAAGGAGCTCAGAGAGACTTGAGATGCAGGAAACTCAGGTCACAGAGACTAGGGTCCCGTGGCGAGCCACGGAGGCCAAAGCCATTGCGGACCAACTGGGTCCTCTAAACCGGTCTACGAGGATCATGCAGTTGAACGCAGCGATACACTCTCACCCGACAGCCAATGGCCAGGACCTGACCCAGTTGGCTCGACTTTGTATGTCCCCTTCTGAGCTCCCTACCCTTGAATCAGCCGTGGCGGCTCGAGGCTTGGTAAGACTCGAGGCCCACAATTGGACGAGGGAGGTGATAAGAATTCTTTGGCTAGGACAGAGTGCCAGTATACTCTACGTTATGGAGCAACAGGGTCCTTGAGAGAACCCTGAGGCATACGTAGTGCGCAAACAGCTGTTGGCCATTTTAGCAGAGAAGGTTCCCCTAACCCCTGCTGGCTACAACTTTGACCACGTGGAGTTCAAGACTCGGTTGTACAGAGACTTGAACCACGAGACCAAGATGGCCCTGGGATTAGTGGATCCTGCCACCACCGGATGGGAAGAATTCAGAAACAACCTCCAGCTCACCTGCTGTGAGAGGCTGGTTCTCTGAAATCTCCTGCCAAACCACACAAACGTGACGCCGGGAACTGGGAGCTCATATCGGAGGTGACATACTCCAATTATGGTCCCCATTCCCAGCACAGGAGATTGGCTCTGAATTCGGTTCCCAAGGGGAATTGGAATTCGCGCCCTAAACAGGACAACAGACAGTGGAAGGCAAAGGATTCCCGAGGCCAGCCTGGCAAGCCTGGGCACTCCTCACAGCCGCCCTATGTCCCTAGACAGGCCCTGGATTCTAACCCTCCCAGGGAAACATCTGGTGGGTACGACCCCACAGCCCAGACGTACTCCTTGGACAAAGCGAGAATCTGGAGCATGCTTAAGCAGTTTGGACTGGACATGAGCCAGTTCGACAAGAGGCCAACATCGGAGCTCATTGAAGCTCTGGAGAAGCAGCTTCAGGTGGAGAGTAAACAGCCAGTCCAGGCCGTGACCAACGGCCCTCCTCCGGCTGGATACTGTCCGAGCCTGGATCTGAAGGAATAGGGGTGCCCTCAGTCCAGGAAGCTTCCCCGCAACGTTGTGGCTAGGTTGAAGCCGGACAAGTGGGGAAGGTTCTGGGTGAAGACAGGCATTGGGAACGAGAGGGACAAGACTCCTGCCACCCTGCTAGTGGACTCTGGCGCGGCACTGAATGTGCTGCACCCAAAACTCGTGAGGCATGGTGAGCCTACCCCCGCAAAGGTCCAGTTGTCTGGATATGGTGGGGGGGGGACACCTAGCTAATACCTGGGACAACATCCCAATGGCCATAGATACATTCCATTTTAAACTGTGGGCTTGTGAGAACCGAGGGGAAGACGAAGGTCTTTTAGGCATCGGATTCCTCGGGGGAAATAAGCTTACAGTGGACTACGCGAATGGGTTTTTATGGCAATTGGACCAAGGCCCTTTAGAGATTTCCGCGGTTCACCGGTGTGCTGCCATCAAAGCCCCTGCCCCTGTGCAGTGCATCGCTAGCGACCCATGGGTGCAAGCTTTCCCTGAAGTGTGGATTCGAGACAAAATTGAGTGTGGCAAGGTGAAAGGTGCTTGCGTGCTAATTGAGGGCAAGGACCCACCGCTGCAGAGGCAGTACAAGTATCCTGCAGAAGCAGAGGAAGGTATAGGAAAGACGATTGAAGGTCTCATCCAGTGGGATGTCATCACTCCTATGCAGTCCATCTGCAATGCGCCCTTGTGGCCAGTGCTTAAGGCTGACGGTAAAACGTGGTGAATGACGGTGGACTTTCGAGCCCTGAATTCCGTCACTCCCCCCATTGCACCAGTCATGGCCAAATACAACGAGATCTTGTCTGTAATTGTGGCTGGGGCCAAGTATTACAGCGTGTTGGATTTGGCCAACGCATTTCATTCCATACCACTGCACGAGGCATGCTGGTGTAAATTTGCCTTCATGTTTCGAGGACAGCAGTATGTGTTCAAGCGCACGCCCCAAGGTTTCCACTCGAGCTCTAGCATCTGCCATGCGCATGTGGTCAAGATGTGGACTAGGCTGCAGCCAGCCTCGTGAGCCCACTTTTTGTCTTACATGGATGACATCCTCATCCACTCTGATTCGGAGGCTAAAACTGGGGACATCACTCTTGAAGTGTTGGCCATCCTAAGGGACACTGGGTTCAAGGTCAAAAGGGAGAAAGCACAGCTGGTGACCATGGAGGTTAAATACTTAGGACTCTGCCTAGGCACAGAAGGACGCACGCCAGATGCCCAAAGGGTCGAGGTAATTTCCAAATTGCCAGCCCCTATGAACGTGCATTCGCTCCGTTTGCTCCTGGGAACCTTCAATTTCTCCAGGGAGCTTATTGAGTCTTTCGCCTCCAAGGCAAAGCCTCTATATGCCCTGTTGAAGAAGAATGCCCAGTGGGAGTGGGGAGAAGCACAGCAGAAGGCGTTTGCCCAGCTTAAGGAAGATCTGATGAAAGCACCAGCTCTGGCGCACCCTAACATGTCCAAACCGTTCCTCATACAACTAGCCACCTCGGATAGGAGTATAGGAGCAGTTCTATCACAGCAGTTGAATGGCACTCAGCGAGTTATAGCCTATGCCTCCCGTAATTTGAACGCACATGAGACCAAATTTTCGCCTTGCGAGAAAACATGCCTCGCACTAATCTGGGCTCTAACACACTGGGAATTTATGATCGGAGGCGCCCATGTGATTGTTCAGACCTCCCACACACCACTTAAGTACATTCTGTCTGGGAAGGTCCAGAATGGCCAGGTGTCCAATGCCAGGATAGCCAAATGGACTGTTTCCTTGGTGTCACATGGGGTGGATTTTCAAAAGCAGCAGCAAGATCCTCCGGCTCCCTATGGTCTAGTTGTGACCGGAGCCACGCATGAGTGTCCTTTACCTCCATTGTATAATACCAATTGGCCTGTCGAGTGGGGAGCTTCCCTCGAAGAAGCTCAGTTGCAAGGCTTTGTATGTTGGTTCTGTGACAATTCCTCCATGCACGTGGACGGTAGCCCACGGACAGGCTATGGAGCGATCCGAGTCACAGATTCCTTCACCCTACAAGGGAAAGCCAGGCCTTACTCTAGCCAAGTGGCGGAAGTAGAAGCTCTAAAGGCCATCTTAGGGCACGAACCGCTTGACTGCCCATTAGCCATCTACACTGACTCAGATTGGACTGCAAAAGCAGCCAGTTTGTGGCTTCCAATCTGGATCCAAAATGATTTGAAAACTGCAGATGGGAAACCCATCGCCCATCTGGATAAATGGGTCAGGATAGCTGCCCAAATTGAGGAAAGAACTGCCCCTACATGGGTTACTCATGTCCGAGGGCACCAAAGGAAGGGCACGGCTTCTTGTATTTGGAACAGCTGAGCAGACGCTCTTGCTAGGGATGCTGCCTTGAAAGATGATGGGGCGCCCATCGACGCCATCAACGTCAACCCAAAGCAGCTGATGCTCCCTCCCATGTTTGACTTGGGCACCCTTCAGAAGGGTGACCCTGAGATTGCTGAGCTGGCCAGGAACGTTTCTGATGAGTCTGGCCGCTTTAAGGTAGAGCAAATTGATGGAGTGTTTTGGGCGATCGATGCCAGTGGCCAGCGCCATTGGATTGTGCCCAGAGACCTGGGAGGAGATGTAATACAGTTTGTTCATGAACAGGGACATCGCAGACGCGTTGTCGCCTTAGACTGAGTTAGGGAAACTGGGTGGTGGCCCCAGATGAAACAAGATGTTAACCAGTGGGTTGACAATTGCTTATCTTGTGCCATGGTCAATGCTGACCCCACCGGACCCAAAGCTCCCATTCAGCATCAAAGGATTGAGGGTCCCTGGACCCGAATCCAAACCGATTTCATAGGTGCTTTGCCTCCCACACCTAGAGGGAACAAGCACTGCTTGACTGTAATTGATCCCTTTAGCAAATGGGTCGAGGCTTTTCCATGTAGAGACAATACAGCCAGCACAGCTGCGCGGCTGCTGTTCAATAATGTCTGGGCTTGGTGGGGCGTGTCACGTGACCTTGACTAGGATCTTGGAGTTCACTTCACTGGGGAAGTGACCCAAGGGTTGTGCAAGGCATTGGGCATATGCCAGCGATTCCACATTGCACACCATCCGCAAAGCTCTGGCCAAATCGGGTGTACCAATCGCTCTCTGAAGGAAGCACTCCGGAAGGTAGCGTGCTCCTCTGGGAAAGATTGGGACACCAAGCTGCCCATCATTTCGATGGCATTTAGAGGTACAGTGGCTGCACATGGTTTTACGCCACACATGGTTAAGACCCGGCGTAAAATGATGTTGCCAGAAGCTTTCTGGATTGACACTAGCATTCCGTCGGATTTGGAACCCGTTGTTCTTAACAACGAGTGGGTGAAAAATCTGATTCAACATATAGGCAAAGTACACAGGCAGGTAGCCCAACAGCTAGGCAAGAACCTGCGAAAGATGGAAAACAGGCTGGGATGGGTGCATCATCCATGCCAGTGGGAAGAAGGGCAGCTTGTCCTGTATAGAAGCTTCTATCGGGACCAGCACTCCCTTGTTGCTAAATGGGTGGGACCCATCCCCAATAGTTAAAAGGATTTCTCCAGTCGTCTACCAAGTCCGCATACCCAGGAAGAAGGGGGACTGGCTTAAGTTTTTCCATGTCTCCCAACTTAAAGAATGGAAAGATCAGCCTGTTGATCCCACATCGGTGATCATCTCTGAGCCAGACGATCCAGGCGCCCAGAAACCTAATGTAAGTCCTGTGATTTGGCAGACATCCGTAAACTGCAAAAAAATACCAGCCGTTACCTTGTCCAAGACGTTTGTCTCCATTTACGAGGCCTTTGACAATGGTTAAATGGGCATTGTCTGCGCGGGATGGAGAGAAGTGGCAACCTCTCCGATTCCCCAAATATGTATATAATTCCTGTTTGTATTTGTAGTTGTGTAGTTAGGATAAGTAGTGATGGATTCCCCATATCTGTATTCCCTATAGGGAGACGGAATGGGACCGTTCACTTGGATTGCGGTGTTATTTTCGTTATGTGGATGCACCCTCGGAGCCTCGCCAGAATATACCACTCACCTCATCCCAGATTGGCAATACAATTTGCAGGCAGTCTGCTATTGGAATCTGTACCTGGAGGCAGAAGCCCTGCTATGCAAATCTCAGCTGTTGCCATGGTTTCAAAAACGGTATCCCTTTGAATTGTTCACGCAGATTAAAATACGCCCAGGGAACAGGCTTAGTTCTGGTCTGAGAATGGCTGTTGCAGGCAACGATGCCAAACTCTACACCGAAATGGCAACAACCTCCGCTCCCATGACTGTTCGCATGTTCTGGAGCACTCACCGCAATGCATCATTATTTGTAATTAAATTCACATATGACAATTGCCTCCTGGCATGGGAATGGAGTACCTTCCTATTCACATGCCAAAACTTCACTCGCATCCCGACGGGCTGCCAATTCTCCTGCGGGAAGATGTGGTGCCCTGACACTCCTACCAATTCCCCTCCGTCGGATAGTTACCCTGCCATGTATGTGGGTAGCTCCATTGTCAGGAAAGATATTGAAATGGTCGCTTACTCAAATGTCCAACCTACGGTCACCACGATGGTCCTAAATTTTACTGTAGTAAATATTTCAAAGGTCTCCCCGCCTGTCAGCCTTAGCTAAAGTTAGCATGGACTCAGTGGGAGCACTGGGAAAAGCGATGGCTGCCGTTTTCCCACCCACACACTCGCCCTAAGCGAAGCGTCCTAGGGACCGTCTTAGGAGGAATAGGCACTGGCGGTGCATTATTGAAAGCCATGGACAACGAGGTCTTGGCAAATAAATTAGGCATGATTGGCTCAAAAACAAAAGAAATTGGTGTATCCTCCGCTGCTCGTTTAACTAACCTAGCAAGAGGAACAGATTTAATTAGTCAACTATTACCGCAATGGGTTGGCACAGAGAGAGAGATAATATCCGACCTTGGTCGGGCATGTTTTAAGAACCACGACCCACATCATGTCAGTTGCTATTCGCCACTCAGGTGATTCAGGCCAGCCTCATGGGATTAATGCACCCGGAGATCCTGAGCCTGCTGAGAGAGTGCTACCCAGAATCTTTGGAACACCCTGCCGCTTTGGCGCAAGTACGGCACACCACTTGGGAGAGCATAACTCTCAAGGTGGAAGTCGTGCATGAGAGGATTCTGGATCCAGTAATTTTACATCCATTATCACATTTAGGATTACCCTTAATAGCCGCTAATGCCACCTTACTACCCCGACAAATGTACGATTGGTCCAACGGTACACACTCATTTGATTTATCTGGTTGTTTATTTCGCCAACATTGGGTACAGTGTTTTCATAATATTAGTAGTTTTGGTCATAGCAACATTTCCCAAATATGTGATTATACCTGTAAATTATACAGTCATGGCACAGATTAATAAAGAGTGCTTTTGCTTGAGAACCCCATGTTCAAATTTGACAGTATTGCCTAGTGGTGCAACTGTAAGTGTCAACCGCACCACTGGAAACCCCTGTTTCTGCTCTCAGCATGTACAGGATTGTTTTGGAAACAACTTCTATCTCCGGCGGGAGATCAGAGATTATATATTGGAAAATGGATACGTGCCCATGGAATACGAATTAGTTGGATTCCACCTCAATGATGAGATCCCTGTGTCTTTATGGCTACGGAATCTCAGCTGCTTATCACAAAAGGTATTGGAGGTTTCGCACTCCCTCCATCAGATTGCCTTGACAGTTAATCACTCCGCCAAGGTGATCGTTCAAACCTCAGAGGAATTGGAAACGGCCTCACAACATTCCTGGTGGGATGTCTTTAGTTGGTCATCCACAGGGCAGGCGATCGCCCACTTCGCCCAACACCCCTTAATTATACTGGTTGTGTTTCAGATCATACTTGCTCTATGCTTAATCGGACTCGCACTGTGGGTCAAGAAACAAATTTTCCAGCTTCAAGCTGGCCGATTTTACTGAGAGCTCCGAGGCTCATGTTATGTAAATAGTTTATTGTTAATATATATAATGTGTTGGTTAAACTTGTGATAATGTCCCAATTGGTTTCAAAAGGCCTATCCAAAGGCGACCATCTTTCAGGCCTGCCTCGGAATCCAGCTTCTTTTTGTGTGTGTGGTAGTGGAGCAGCTCATTCGGAGCCACTTTCCGTGCACTGTACCTGGACCGCCCCAGCCCTCAGGATACATCATCAGGCTGGAGCTTCTGCTCTGGTCTGGGAGAGGCGGGAGAAGAATGTTGTGGCATTGCAGCTACTCAGTGGCTGCTCTCTGGTACAGCTGAACGGACAAGGGTCCCGAATCAGCTACCTCACCGCCATGATCAACAGCCTCCTGCAGGCCAATACAACCTAAGACGCAATAGCTATTTAAATCCCCTATACAGCTAAGTCCTTTTGGTTACAGTGAGCAAAATTTGCCCAACTTGAACTCCCAGTAGGCTTTGAGCTGGTAGTTTGCATTTATTTTATACATTGGCTGCTAACTTTGTCAGTCTTCTACCAAATAGTTACAGGTTGACAGCTCCGGAGAACCAGGACGACCCTGCAGACCCTTCCATCCCCCTGGGTATCGAGGGTGTGTGTGAAAAGACGGACTGTCACAGCTCCAATCGAGAATTCAGGCCAAAGAGATGTCCCAGTTTCATCTGCTGCAGTCATTATACCATGGAAGAATGATCCAGCCACCCTCCAACAGAGATAAAAACTGTTATACCAAAAAAAAAAAAAAAAAAATCCCCGACGTAAAAGACTTTACCCTGACGAAATGGACCATTTCCCTTCTGCAAAGACCTGCCAGCAGCAAGCTGCGGATAGTTAGCCTCAATTGTTAGCTAGCTACAAAAATGGATACTCTGTAAACTTTCACTTAACTGCTCATTTGGCAAGGCCTCATTGGAAGGCACACGTCTGATGTCAACACTTCAAGATTTATGTATTGTGCTATTTACCCTTGTTAACCACTTGCTGACAGCTCTCTATTGATGGGACTGATAACCTTTACCATTAGTAATTGCCTGATAATTGCCTGCAACTGCCCACTGTTTTGATATGGATAACTGTTTAGTGCTTGCTTTGATGAGGGTGTAATTTATGGGAATGTGCTAAGTGTTAAAGTGTGTTTAGATAAGGATGTGTTTTTACTAGATAGGAAGCCTTGTTAGAACTCCCGAGACTTTCCCTTTTTGCCTGATACTACCACCGAACCTGTAAGCCCCTATTCGGCTCTAAAATAATTTTGATTTTAATTGGAAAAATGTCTGATATTGTCCTCAACATCGCCCATTTTTTGTGAGTGGGGTCTGTTACTGCCCTGGCTAGCCCAAGCTTGGGGGATATAAAAAGATATCTCTTGATATCACTAATTCGTCTTCACATATCCATTCCCCTCCACGTGCTTGTGAGGCCCCCGGACAAGCACGCATACAGGCTCAGCTGATAATCGCTGTAATATTATAACACAATACAGGCAGGCCAGAAATAGCCGACCCGCAGCTTCAGGAGACCTCAAAGCAAGTACTCAATTATGTATGCACGCAACTTTCAAAAGATCCTCTGCCCCGAGCCGGCAGCTTGATGATCTGACTATACAACGCTCAAGTACTCCGCGTTTGCATACTGGCTATCGTATTGACAATTCGGCTATAATTCAATCATTCAAATTATAACCTTTCGGAGGCTTTGTCTCCAGCCCCAAATCCTTTGTTTTCCCCAAGTCCGACCTAGCCTGCGGTCACAATTCTCCTTATAAAAACCCCTGATTTCGAGCGCTTCTTCGGATTGCTCTTGGCTTCCATCCCGCCTTGCTGTCATTTGTCCAGCAAGCCTTCCCGTCAGCTCCACGTGCTGAGATCCACGCTCCGCAGCTTCTCCGTTTCCGACCAGGCTTCAGGACAGGTGTAGTATTCCCCAAACCAACAACTCCTCTAAAAATCCCTCTATCCCACTCCAACCTTTATTTCTATAGTTTCTCTGTGTGTTTGTGTTGCATACACTGATTGATTGTATTTTTAATAAAAATCACATTTGTTATTTCACTCTGGTGTGCTCCTTGACTCGGCCTGACCCCGTAGACATTGGGTTCAAGATCTCGCTACGTTACCCTGCCTCTCGCAGTGCTAACTTGTGCTCTTTGACTAATTTCCCCCAACTTGTATAATTTTGAGAGCAATTTGGTGTCCCTCCCGGGACCCCCCAGCAATCAGGGTAACAAGATTATATAATAAAAAAATGCTGCTTTTTATGCAAAAAAAGCATTTTTTGCACAAAATAAGTCCTGAATCATGACTAGTCTTTGAAAATTGAATTAAATGTGCAACAATTTAAATCCCTGTGTTGTTTCCAACTTCCATCTGCAAATTGGGCAGAGGAGTACCATTTGTTTTCTGTAACTGTTGGGAGAAGTTAAGCAAAAAAAGGATGTTTGTGCCTTTTTATTAGAGTGCTGCATGTTGCTCTGTGCTAAGTTGCTTTGAGCTCAGGTGGTCATTGGAGAACAGAAGTTGTAGATCTGGGCACCAAGATACTGAGAAAACTGGGGCAGCTCTTAGTAACCTGCTCTTTTAGAATTTGCCATTAAAGCCCAGCAGCTACCATTGTCTGGAAATTACAGTACTTCCCCTGTCCCCAGGGGATACATTCACAGACTTACTGTGGATAATGAAAAACATGGATAATAGTGAACGCTATTTTTTCAATGAGAAGAACAACGTAGGTATCAAGATGAATATACAGCTTGCAGAGGAGACCCTGAAACTGGACAGAACTTTAGAATCAAAGAGAAAGAAGGCTTTGCAGCTATTATGTGCAGTCCAAAGCCAGCGCACAACTGATAAAAACATAAAAATTAACAAATTCAAATTAATATTTGTGGATCACATTTCAGCATAAGTGAATGAAATCACATATACTGGTCACACAGATACAGTGGATGTCACGTACTGTGCAAAAGAAAAACACACACCCCCAAACCCAAACCAAACCAAAAAACCCCCAAAGAACAAAAACTCCCCCCCCCCCAAAAGCCTGAAAAGCAGAACCATTCTTGCACTTAGAAGTGGAAGTTGAGGAACTTACAATAGAGCTCCTATTCTGAATATATTGGAAATCACTACACTAATAGCACTGGGCCAAAGTTAGTACTAGATTGTAATTAAAGAGTTCCTATTGGCTGGGAGAAGAAAGTGGTGGCAGCCTATCCTGAATAAAAGGAACTCCCTGTTTTAACATGTGCTTTGAGCCTGGAATGCAACTTCACACCAATAGATGAGCAATATGGAAGAAAAAGATGCTTTTCACATCAGAATTAGATGTTGCAAATTCAAGACCAGCCAGAACAAGCCCAGACACAGCTCTGAGCAGATCTGTGACTGAGGAGATACAACAGCATCCAGCAGTGCTCCGGCTGTTACGCACCAAGGTCATGACCTTGTGAAAGGAGGTACTAGATACCTCCTTTGGCAATGTTTGAAAAATATACATATATGCAGGTATAGCCCCAGTTCTGCCTGCAGAGGTCATCAATGGGATTGCTATCTCCAGGGGTGCTGGGTCAGGAGACAGCTACTTAAAACAACCCTGAAATACAATCTGTGGTTGGTATCACAGACTTTCAAGTGAACAGAACACAGATATCAGTGGAGATGAAGACCAGATTACTCAAGCAAGTGAGCCAAACCAAAGATCACTTTAAGCAATTGAACTATGCTAGAGGTTACTTGAGCAAGTGAGACTAGTATAGTGATAACTGCTCCTCTCTCTCTCTTACTTATTCACGCACATATATACAAGGACATGGCACTTGCAAGCACATATAGACTCACATCATGTACCACAGCAGGCCACATGCAGAGATAGGCAAACACAAACTGCAACACAGAGACAAGAATGATTACCAGGAAGCATAGAGCAGCTAATACAAGCATGCCCCTCCTTGCACATAAATACGTGGAAATATAGAGGAGTATATAAGGCTAGAACATGCTGTATGTAGCAAGAAACAAATTCTGCATTACATGGTGTATGAATGTATGTTCACAGCAGTGCTGCTTTCCCTCACCTACAGCAGCTCAGTATAGCAAATGGCCTGGCCAATTTGCTTTTTACAGTGGATCCCAGCAGGGAAAATTCATGTGGCCGTCCGTACTGGATTACCAGTCAAAATGGGAACTCTGAGAATCGATTTTCTAACAGCTGACTGTGCTTGTCAACAACATCTAGCATGATTTTATGTATAGATACAAACCTTCCACCCACAGTTATAAGCCAGTTTGACCTCAGGATTACCTAAAGCACACTCATTTATTTGAAAAATTTAGCTATCCTTATACTCTGTCCATCAATAAAATGTGAAATATTTCTACAATAGAAGATTGTAGAACATAGAACATTGTTTTCTTTTTGAAATTCTAGAAATAGATGTTGAAAATGCTTGCTCAAATATTTTTTTAACATATGTTGAAAATTTAGGACAGCTGAAGCAAGTTGATGGTTCAGAACATTTCAGAACATTTGATGGTTTACACATTGCAGAAAGATAGCTATATTAGCCTATTGCAGAAAAAAAATGACAGTACAAGCCATAAGTGTTACTGTTGTCATCACTATCATCTTATATCTCACTTTTTTCTCCAGTGAGCTCAAAATGGCTTGAATAGCTTTTTTCCCAGCTGCCCAAGCTCACCCGGTAATATTCATGGCCAGCAAGGACTAGAATCCAATTTTTTCAAGTACCAGTCTAACACTCTAGCCACTATACTACACTTTTCATCAATCCTGTGCGTGCTTTCCATCAATCACATTGGATTTATTTCCAAGCAAACATGCATACTATGATGGCACAATGTATTTACCGTGATAAATCCATTTCTAGACAGTAATTTATTCATTTATGGACATTAATTTCTTCGTATAATGAGTAATTCTTTCTAGTATCTTTCTAGTTATTTTTAGAACATTTTCTACCTCTATGTAATTCTTATTTTGTTAAAAAAAAAACAAAGGAAAAGAGAAATCCATACAATTAATTACTAAATGGCAAGAATTTATATTAATGATAACAAAACACCTTCATGATGGGTTACAAAAAAAAATCAGAGTAACTTTCTAAGCTGAATTTTAAAGGTCTTCAAGAAGATCAGCAATGACAGAGAAATGCATAGTTTCCTAGGAAGGGAATTCTGAAAATGTTGAGCCACTATTGGAGAGGTCCTGTTCTTGATACTCAAAAGAAATGATAACAGCCATGCTCCTTGTTCCTCCCCTCTGGCAGTTGGTCAAATCTGTCTTGGGGAGGGGGGGCTGTGAGAGGGCAGCAGCAAGAGTGATGAGAAGTACCGCTCTCTTCTGTTTGGGTCAGACCTCACCTGAAATACCATGTCCAGTTCTGGACACCATAGGTCAAGAAGGATAGTTACAAGCTGGAATTTGTCCAAAGAAGTGTGACTAAGCATATCAAAGATTTGGAAAGCAAGCCTTATGAAGAATAGCTTAAGAGCTGGGTAGGTTTAGGTTGGAGCAAAGAAGACTGATCTTTAAATATGTGAGGGGATGTCATTTAGAAGATGGAGGAAGCTTGTTTCAGTTATTCCAGACCCTAGAAAGTGAATCAATGGCTTCAAATTACACAAAAAGAGATTCCACCTAAACATGATTAAGAAGTTCTTCACTGTGAGAGATGTTTGACAATGGAATAGACTACCTCAGATAATGGTGGACAGTCCTTCTTTGGAGGTCTTTAACCAGAACTTGGATGGGCATCCTTCATGAATGCTTTAATAGTGACATGGCAGTGGGTTGTACAAGGTGGCCCTTGTGGTCTTTTTCAGCTCTAAATTCTATGCCTTGCCCAAACAAACCACAGCAGGATTTTGTGCTTATTTGCCTGTTGGACTTGGATTTGGGTCATGCAGTTTCCAATCTCCATATGTCCATGAAACGCAGTGGGTGACTAGGCCAGTCTCTCCATCTCAGCTTAGGCTACTGTTACCCTGTGTACTGGGGGTCCCGGGAGGGACACCAAAATGTGCTCAACTAAAGGTGGGGAAAATTAGCTCAGAGCACTGCTTAGCGTCATGAGAGGCAGGGTAACATAGCGAGATCTTGAACCCTATGTCTACGGGGTCAGGTCGAGTCAAGGAGCACACAGAAGTTGAAGCAATAAATGATGTTTTATTAAAAACACAAGCAAAACAGTATATGCAACACACTCACACAAGATAACTAAAGGAAATAAAGGTTGGAGTGGTATAGAGGGATTTTTAGAGGAGTTGCTGGTTTGGGTGATACTTCACCTGTCCTGAAGCCCGGAAAAATAGAGAGCGAGGCTGGGGTGTGATGTAGCTCAGCATGTGGAGCTGAGGGGAGGCTCGCCAAGCAAAGCGGCAGCAAGGCGGGATGAAACTCGGGAGCGTTCCGAGGAAGGTCTCGGAATCAAGGGTTTTTATAAGGAGAATTGTGACTGCAGGCTATGCCGTACTTGGGGGAAAAGAATAGATTTGGAGTTGGAGACAAAGCCTCCGAAAGGTCAGAATCTGAATGACTTAGTTATCGTAGCGGTTCTCAGTAGAGTAGCCAGTATGCAAATGCAGAGTACTTGGGTATTGTATAGGTTACCCATCAAGCTGCCAGCGCCGGGCAGAGGCTCTTTTGTAAATTGCATGCATACCTAATTAGAGTACTTGCCTGGAGGTCTCCTAAAGCAGCGAGTCAGCTATTTCTGGCCTGCCCTGTATTGTTGTTTGAATATTACGGCAATTAACAGCTGAGCTTGTTCACCTGCTTGTCGGGTGGCCTCGCAAGCATGTGGAGGGGAATAGAGAAGTGCAGCCGAATTGTGATATCAAGAGGATATCTTTTAATATCCCCAAAAGCTCGGACTAGCCAGGGCAGTAACACTACCTCATAGAATTTTTGTGAAGATAAATTAGAAAGGAGGAGGGTAATATATGCTGCATTGTTTGCTTCAGGAACAGGAGTTTATAAAGTTAACAAACTGGTGGGAACTTGGGAGAGAGGCTTTTTACCAGCTGCTCCCAGACTCTGGAACTCCCTTCTCAGCCAGGATAGAATGATACCCTTCTTACATTTTTTCCAAAAGCAGGTAAAAACTTTAAAAATGTTGGTAGGCCTTTGAGAACTGATTTCTTAATGGAAACACATTTTGTGCCATGTCCTTGACTTTCATTTGCTCCTGGTTTTAATTTGTTTTACCTCCTTTCCACTGCATGATGGTTTAACTGCTTTTTAACTTTTTTATACTTAAATTTTTAACCATGTTTGTTTTTAACTCCTATGAGTTCCCTTGAGTCCCAAACTGGGGGGAAGGTAGGGGAAATTATTAAACGATAAATTACCAACGACTCTCTTTCCCTCCAGTGTGCCCCACGCCAGGAAAGCTGATATTCAGCACCTCTTACCACCGTGGTAAGTCCTAAAGAAGGCACTGGTGCTTGTTTCCGAGTAGACCCAAAACGGGTCTTTCGGTCTCCAAGGTGCCTCTGAAAGGAAGAGGGCGCTTTCGGTCTCCTGAACAAAATCACTGACGCCTGGCGAGCCGCTGGGAGGGTCCCGGCAGTTTCCTCGGAAGAAACTTAGCAGCGCGCCTTGGTCATCGCGTTCACCGCCCACCCCCAAGGCCAGGCCCGGCCCGGCCCGCCTTTGCCTGACGCGACCGTCACTGGGCTCACAGGCGGAGGGAGGGAGACGTCGCCTCAGTCCCGACGGCCTGACCCTCTTGGCGCGCTCGCGCAAGCGACTCCCAGCTGGGCGCGAGGGTGGTGGGATGAACGCGGTGGCGGCCAGAGCAGTTGTCAGCTTGGCTGAGAGCGGCGGCGCTGGCAGGACCACGGGCAGCCTGGGTTTCTAGGAGAGCGGCGGCGGGAGCAGAAGGATTATTCTTCGCCTCGACTGGATGGGTGCAGCCCCCGGCGCCGCGCTTCGGTCTCCTCCAGCGCCTGTAGAGCGTCCTACGGAGAATCTGTGAAGGGCGACCCACCAAAGCGGGCACTGAAACCCAAGAGAACTCGGAGCCTCACTGAAGAGCACGACCCCCTCCCCCCACCCCGCAGAGGCGAGGCGAGGCGAGGCGAGGCGAAGCGCGCCGGGAAGGACGGAGAAAGCCAGAGAGCGTGACCGTTTTTTTCTGCTGCTTCTGCCATCTCTAGGATGAGTGCTTCAGCTGCCACCGGAGTCTTCATCTTATCCCTCTCAGCCATCCCCGTCACGTACCTCTTCAACGCTTTGACGGCGACCGGCAGGTGAGCGAGGAGGGGCGGATGCGGGTGCGCCCAGACGGAGGGCGTTTTCTCACGTGCACCGCGCCCCGAGGGCTCGCGGGGGGAGAGGCCTTGGTGGGCGTGTGTGAACCCTGGGCACCCTGGATAGGCAGTGGAAGAGAGCAACTGGAAAACAGAAGCGGAGAAAGGACTCAGAAGCGGCAAAGTGATTCTCGGGGACGGCTGAGTTTTGTGCTTGAGGTTTTCTGCAAGAAAGAAGTTGAGGCAGTCGAGTTGTGTCGCGTTCTCTCTATGCCATATGATTGTATGTAGAATGTGGGAAATGTGTACGTATGTACGATGCGCTGAGTATGACACCACACGAATACTGTTGAGAACGTTGTCAGAGGGAAAACTGGAGAGGGATCCTGTACTTTTAAGAAAAAGGATTTTAAGTAGTATTGCAGAGAGCGAGCGTGGTGCGAACCAGCGTGGTGTAGTGGCTTGGATTTTAGACTAGGGCTGTGGGAGACCAGGATTCAAATCCTCACTCAGCCATGGAAACCCACTGGGTGACTTTGGGCAAGTCGCATCCTCTCAGCTTCATAAATCAGAAGGAATTGGAAGGCACACAAAAACAAGGTGAATTTGGACCTTGCTGAGAGCAAAAAACATCTGAATATAAGGGCTTTTACATTTGGAAACAAAGAAGTCCCCTACATAGCATATAGGTATGTGCCTTCAAGTCACCTTTCAACTTATGGGGACCCCATGAATTTCATTTCCTTTTCTTAGGCAAGGAATATTCAGAAATGTTATTGCCAGTTCCTTCCTATGAAATACAGTCTATGTGGTGCAGTAGATTGAGCACTGGACTACAACCCTGAAAACTAGAATTTTATTCCCTGGTCAGCCATGGAAACCCACTTGGTGTCCTTGGCTGCATCACACACTCATGGCCTCAGGAAACCCACCATGGGTTCACCTTAGGCTAACCATAAGTTGGAAATGACTTGAAGGCACACAACAACAATCTGGTATTCTATTGATGGTCTCCCATCCAAGTCCTAACCAAGTTGACCCTGCTTAGCTTCCAAGGTCAGCTGGGATTTGGATGGTACATAGGGCAAATAATGAAAATATGTCTCTCTTTTTTTTCCATCCAAGATAAGAAATAAGAATATTAGCAGTCTGTTAATGCTTTTTAGAGTGCCCAGCATTATGTATGGCACCAGAGGGAGGCAAAGGCATACTCCATCTGAACCAATTCTGCCAAGAAAAGCCCATGATAAGTTCACTTTAGGGTTGCCATAAGCTGGAAAAGTCTTGGAGGTACACAACAACAATGGCTTGTTACCTGGTTGCATGACAAGCACAACTGATGAAAATCCCTCTTTTATACAATTGTTAAAGTTACAGGAGGTATCTTCAATTTTCAATTTAGCAACTCTGGTTGTTGGAGAATTACTTGTCTTTGGAGGAGGGCTTGCCCTTCTTAAAGATATTGAGAGGGGATTGACACCTGTGTGCTTCTCATGCTGAAATTCTGTGTGGAATCCTTTGGACCCTCTGGGCCACAGTGTTCTCTTTAAATATCTGGCTTGACTTCTAAATCTAACACTACTAGGGGAGGGCTGTATGGTAGTGCTTTATTTGTGCAGATGCAGGAATAAAGCACACTGAATTTAGCGGTATCTTCTAGTGAGTAGGATATATATAGATTGCTGTTTAACATATAAGAGTAGAGTTTTTAACTCACCTCTGCACCACATAAGGGACCCAGTGCGGTTTGATTGTTGAACTAGGACTCTGGGGGACAGGTTCCAAGTCTCTGCTCGGCCATGGAAACCTACTGAGTAGCTTTAGAGGAAGAGAATGGTGGCAAACCTCCTCTTAACAAAACTTGAAAAAAAAAAGTTAAAAGTTTGTCGTAAGTCTGAAACAACTAGAAGGCAGAGAACAAGAACAACAGACCTCTGTTACCCTGATTTCTGGGGGTCCCGGGAGGGACACCTCAATGTGCTCAAAATAATGGGGAATGGGAATTAGCTAGAGCACTAGTTAGCAATGTGAGAGGCAGGGCAACGTAGCGAGATCTTGAACCCAATGTCTACGGGGTCAGGCCGAGTCAATGAGCAAACAGAAGTAAATAATAATAACTTGTTTTATTGATGTACAGTCAAACACGTGTATGCAACACACTCACACAAAGAACTACTGAAATAAAGGTAGGAGTTGGATAGAGGGATTTTAAGAGGAGGTTTTGTATGGGAAATACTACACCTTCCTGAAGCCCGGGTAGTCTGAAGACGAAGTTCGTGGAAGTGAGGATTCTCAGCACGAGGAGCTGAGGGGAAGGCTCGCTGGACGAAGTGACAGCAAGGCGGGATGGAAGCCAAGAGCGATCCAACGAGACGCTCAAAGTCAGGGACTCTTACAGGGGAAAATGTGCCACAGGCTAGTCCGTTCTTGGGGATAACAATGAGTTTCGGGCTGGAGACAAAGCCTCCGAAAGGTCAGTACTTTAGATGATTGAATTATGACAGAGTTGTCAATAGAGTAGCCAGTATGCAAACGCAAAGTGCTTGAGAATTGGATAGTCCACTCATCAAGCTGCCTGGTCGGGGCAGGGGATCTTTTGTAAGTAGCGTGCATACATAATGTGGTACTTACCTTGAGGTCTCCTAAAGCGGCAGTCTGGCTATTTCTGGCCTGCCTGGATTTGTTTGGAATGTTTCGGCTATTATCGGCTGTGCCTGTATGTGTGCTTGTCTGGGGGCCTCGCAAGCACGTGGAGAGGAATGGGTAAAGAAGGCCAAATTATTGATATCAAATGATATCTAATATACCACAAGCTCAGGCTAGAAACTGCGGTAACAATCCCCCCCAAAAATGGGCGATGTGGGGACAATATTGAGCATTTTCCAGTTAAAAACAAAAACAGTTTTAGAGCCAAATAGGGGCCTAAAAGTTCAGAGGTAGTATTTCCCCATAGGAAAAGGGAACTTTCAGGAAACACAAAGGGGTTCTATCTCATAAAAACATTCCTAACTAAACCTAAACACATTCACACACATGCATAAAAACAATAAGCAAGAAACAACAATAAATTGCCCTGTCAATTGATAAGCGGCAGTAAATGAGCAGTTGAGGCAAATAGTAAAGTGCAAAACAGTTGAGTGGTGAAGCAAAGCGTGCCTTCCAGTGAAACACTGCAAGTCTTGAGCAAGGAGAAAGTGACAGTTGTTACAATGTATCGAAGTTTGCAGAACTAGCTAACAATCGCGAGCTCACTATTAGCTGTTTGCATCTTGCAGATTTTGGAGAAAGGAATAGTCCACATGAAGCTTCTTCAGTGATCAAGGTAGCAAAAGTCTTTTAAAATGGGTTTTTGAGTCCAAAGTCCTTTGTCTCTGTCGGGAGGTGTTTGGGTCACCCCCCCCCCCATGGTCCCACAGCTACTGCAGAGGACTCGGCGTCTCCTTGGACCGGCTCCCGATTGGAGCTGCGATTTTCTTCCTCACCCTCCCCCCCACGATACCCGGGGGAGATGGTCAGGTCCGGGGGTCTTCCCCGCTCTCTGGAGCTGTCGACTTATAGCTATTTTTGCAACAGAACTGACAACAAGGTTATCCAATGCATAGATAAAACGCAAATTACCAGCTCAGCACCTGATGGGAGTTCAAGTTGAAACAGTCTTTGCTCGCTGTGATCTGAAAGTGTGTGTGGGAGCGAGGATTTAAATAGCTCCCAAGTATAGAGCTGTATTGGCTGTAGGAAGGCTGATTCGGGTAGCGAGGCTGTGGATTCAGAACCTGCATCAATCCGCCAGCCCTGAGGCTGGGTTAGCCAAAATCATCCCGGAATGAGGCTGGATTGAGATATCCAAAGCCATTCCAGAACAAGATCGGGTTCCAGTTAGCAGACAAATAGCCAAAGTCATCCCATAACAGGATGGGATTCCACTTGGCAGTTGGTTTGCTGAGGTCCCCCCATCACTCAAGCCCAGAGCTTTGCTCCAAGCCTGATGATGTACACTGAGGGCTTCTGGGTCTGCCAGTACGGTGCTGGTAGCTAGATGTAGGTTCTGAGTGCACAACTTCCCTACCTCAAGAAAGCTGGACTCCGAGGCAGGCCTGAGAGACGGTCGCCTTCAGATAGGCTTTTGAAACCAGATGGGACATTACAATCAAAACAACTCACACCAACATTATTTACAAACTACGAGCCTCAGAGCTCTCAATAAAACCGGCCAGCTTGTAGCTGGAAAATTTGTTTCTTGACCCACTGTGCGAGGCCAATTAAGCATATGGCTAGTATGATTTGAAAGACTACTAGTATTATTAAAGGGTGCAAGGCGAAGTGGGTGGTCGCTTGCCCCGTGGACAACCAACTGAAGGTGTCCCACCATGACTGTTGGGAGGTTGACTCCAAATCTTCAGAGGATTCAACAATTAACTGTCAATGCAATCTGATGGAGGGAGTGCGATACCTCCTGTATTCTATTGGCTAGGTGGGTGAGATTCCGTAGCCATGTAGACACGGGAATCTCATCCTCGATGTGGAATCTGACTAGTTTGGATTCCGTGGGCACGTATCCAGTCTCTAAGACATAATCTTTTATCTCCTGCCTGAGATAGAAGTTTTTCCCAAAACAATCCTGTATGTGCTGCAAGCAAAAGCAAGGGTTGCCAGCAGTGCGGTTGATGCTTACGGTCGCACGACTGGGCAATACTGTCACATGTGAACATGGGGTTCTTAAGCAAAAGCACTCATTATCAATCTGTGCCATGACTGTATAGTTTACCGGTACTACTACATATTCAGAGACATTGCTATAATTAAAGCTACCAACATTGCGAAAACACTGTACCCAATGGTGGTAAAATAAACAACTGGATAAATCAAACGAGTATGTACCGTTGGACCAATGGTACATTTGTCGGGGGAGTAAGGTGGCATTAGCGGCTGTCAAGGGTAGTCTGAGATGGGATAATGGATGTAAAATTACAGGGTCCAGAATCCTTTCATGTACGACTTCTACCTTGAGAGTTAGACTCTCCCAAGTGGCATGCTGTATCTGTGCCAAAGTGGTGGGGTGTTCTATGGACTCCGGGTAGCGCTCTCTCAGCAGGCTTAGGATCTCCGGGTGCATTAATCCCATGAGGCTGGCCTGAATCACCTGAGCAGCAAAGGTGATCATGTTTCTTTGCAGTTGCGTACACTGGATAGCAACTGACATATTGTGGGTCGTGGTTTTTAATGCACGACCAAGGTCAGACACTATATCTCTCTCTGCGCCAACCCATTGCAGTAACAATTGACTGATCAAATCCATTCCTTGCGCCAGGTTAGTTAAACCAGCAGCGGAGGAGACGCCAATTTCTTTAGTCTTAGAGCCAATTATGCCTAACTTATTTGCCAATACCTCGTTATCCCTTGCATTAATTATTGCTCTGCCAGTTCCTATTCCTCCTAAGACTGTCCCTAGGACGCTTCGCTTAGGGTGAACATGTGGGTGGGAAAATGATAGCCACTGCTTTTCCCAGTGCTCCCACTGTGTCCATGCTAATTTTAGATAAGGCTGGCAGGCAGGGATGACCTTCGAAATATTTACAACTGTAAAATTTAGAAGCATGGTGGTGACAATGGGTTGGGAGTTCAAGTACGCGACTACCTCTATATCCTTACATATTACGGTGCTCCCCACATACACGGCTGGGGAACTAGTGGAAAGAGGATTATAAGCAGGGGAATCTGGGCACCACATTTTGCCACAGGAGAGTTTGCAACCTGTCGGGGTACGGGTGAGATTGCAGCACGTGAATAGAAAGATCTTCCACTCCCATGCCGGGTAACAATTATCATAAGTGAACCTAATCACAAACAGGGAGGCATTGTGGTGCTGACTCCGGACCATTTTGACAGTCAACGGAGATGGGGCAATTGCCATTTTGGTGTAGACCTTAGCTTCGCTGCCAGCCACAGACATTCGTAACTCTGAGCCAAGTCTACCTTTAGGGTGTACCTGTATCTGGGAGCATAGTTCAAAAGGGTACTGCTTTTGAAACCAAGGTAACAGATGCGAGTTTTGTAGCAGGGCTTCTGCCTCTTGGTAAGGATTCCAATGGGAGATCGCCTGCACGTTGAATTGCCAATTGATTGTGAACTGGGTCGTGTATTCGGGAGAAGCTCTGAGGACATATTTAAACAAAGGAAACAATACCGCGATCCACGTGAATGGTCCCATTCCATTTCCCTGTAGGGAACACAGACACGGGAGTCCGTCACTAGCTTACTAACACACACACATATATATATGTATGTATGTATGTATACCTACACACACACACACACACATATACACATACATATACATACAGGGGCTATCTACAGAAGCGGGGAAGTCAGAGGGGTCACCACTCCTCTCTGTCCCGCTCAGACAATGCTCATTTACCCATTGTCAAAGACCTCGTAAATTTAGACAAACGTCTTGGACAAGTTAACGGCGGGCACTTCCTTGTGACTTAAGGAAGTCTGACAAATCACTGGACTCAGATTTGGGCTTTTGGGCGCCTGGATCTTCCGACTCGGGGATTACCACGGAGGCGGGATTGACAGGCTGACCTTTCCATTCTTTGAGCTGGGAGACGTGGAAGAATTTAAGTCAGTCTCCCTTTTTCCTAGGTATGCGGACCAGATAGACCGCAGGGGAAATCCTTTTTACAATGGGGACAGGACCCACCCATTTAGCGGCAAGAGAGTGCTTGTCCTTATAGAAGTTCCTATACAGAACCAGCTGCCCTTCTTCCCACTGGCATGGGTGATGAACCCATCCCAGTCTTTTATCCATCTTCTGCAGGTTCTTGCCTAGTTGCTCTGCTACCTGCCTGTGTATTTGGCTTATATGCTGGATCAGATTCTTCACCCACTCGTTGTTCAAGACAACGAGTTCCAAATCCGAAGGCAAGCTGGTGTCAATCCAGAAGGCTTCTGGCAACATCATTTTACGCCCTGTCATAACCATGTGTGACGTAAAACCATGTGATGCCACGGTGCCTCTGAATGCCATCAAGATGATGGGCAGTTTGATGTCCCAATCCTTCCCCGAGGAGCACACGACCTTCCGGAGTGCCTCCTTCAAAGAACGGTTGGTACGTTCTATCTGTCCGGAGCTTTGCGGGTAATGCGCAATGTGGAATCGCTTGCGTATGCCCAGCACCTTGCACAATTCTTGGGTCACCTCTCTAGTGAAGTGAACTCCAAGATCCGAGTCACGGTCACGTGACACACCCCAGCAAGCCCGAACATTGTTGAACAGCAGCTGTGCTGGCTGTATTGTCTCTGCAGGGAAAAGCCTCGACCCATTTGCTAAAGGAATCAATTACTGTCAAACAGTACTTGTTCCCTCTAGGTGTAGTGGGCAAAGGACCTATAAAATCAATTTGGATTCGGGTCCAGGGACCCTCAATCCATTGGTGCTGAATGGGAGCTTTGGATCTGGAGGGGTCAGCATTGACCATGGCACAAGACAAGCAATTGTCAACCCACTGGTTAACATCTTGCTTCATCTGGGGCCACCAACCGGTTTCCTTAACTCTGTCCAACGTGACTCCTCATCCATGGTGTCCCTGCTCATGAACGAACTGGATCATGTCTCCTCTAAGGTCTTTGGGCACTTTCCAATGGCACTGGCCACTGGCATCGACAGCCCAGAACACTCCATCTGTCTGCTCTATTTTAAAGCGGCCAGACTTGTCAGAGCTGTTTCTGGCCAGTTTGGAAATCTCTGGGTCTCCCTTCTGAAGTGTGCCCAAGTCAAACATGGGAGGAAGCAACAGCTGTTTGGGATTGACATTGATGGCAGTGATGGGAGCCCCATCGTCCATCAAAGCAGCGTCCCTGGCAAGGGCATTGGCCCAGTTCTTCAAAATACAAGAAGCCGTGCCTTTCTTTTGGTGCCCTCGGACATGAGCAACCCAAGTAGGGGCAGTCCTCTCTTCAATTTGGGCAGCAGTGCAAACCCATTTGTCCAGATGGGCTATGGGTTTCCCATCTGCAGTTTTTAAGTCATTTTGGATCCAGATTGAAAGCCATAAACTCGCTGCCTTAGCAGTCCAATCTGAGTCAGTGTAGATGGCTAATGGGCAATCAAGCGGTTCGTGCTCTAAGATAGCCTTTAGAGCTTCTACTTCTGCCGCTTGGCTGGAGTGGGGCTGGGCTTTCCCCTGTAGGGTGAAGGAATCTGTGACGCGGATCACTCCAAAGCCTGTCCGTGGGCTACCGTCCACGTGCATGGAGGAACCGTCATAGAACCAACATGTAAAGCCCTGCAATTGAGCCTCTTCAAGAGAAGCTCCCCACTCAATCGGCCAATTAGGTTTGTACATCGGTGGCAAAGGACACTCATGCATGGCTCCAGTCACAACTAGACCATAGGGAGGCGGTGGATCTTGTGGCTGTTTTTGAAAATCCACCCCATGTGACACCAGGGAAACAGTCCATTTGGCTATCCGTGTGTTGGATACCTGGTCGTTCTGGACCTTTCCAGACAGAATATACTTAAGCAGTGTGTGGGGGATCTGGACTACCACACGGGCACCTCCAATCATAAATTCCCAGTGCGTTAGAGCCCAGACGAGTGCGAGGCATGTTTTCTTGCAAGGGATGAATTTGGCCTCATGGGAGTTCAAATTATGGGAGGCATACGCTATAACACGCTGAGTGCCATTCAATTGCTGCAACAGAACTGCTCCTATACTCCTATCCGAGGTTGCTAGTTGTATGAGGAACGGTTTGGACATGTTCGGGTGTGCCAGTGCTGGCGCTTTCATAAGATCTTCCTTGAGCCTGTTGCTGTGCAGGTCCCCACTCCCACTGGGCATTCTTTTTCAACAGGGTATATAGAGAGTTTGCCTTGGCGGCGAAAGACTCAATAAAATCCCTGGAGAAATTGAAGGTTCCTAGGAGCGAGCAGAGAGAGTGCATGTCTGTGGGGGCAGGTAATTTGGCAATTACCTCGACCCTTTGCGCATCAGGAATGCGACCTTCTGTGCCTAAACAAAGTCCTAGGTATTTGACCTCCATGGTCACTAACTGTGCCTTTTCTCTACTGGCTTTAAATCCGGTGTCTCTAAGGATAGCCAGTACTTTATGGGTGATGTCCCTAGTTTTGTCTTCCAAATCAGAATGGATGAGGATGTCATCCATGTAGGACAAGACGTGGGCTCGTGAGGCTGGCTGCAGCCTAGTCCACATCTTGACTACGTGCGTGTGGCAGATGCTAGGACTCGAATGGAAACCTTAAGGCATTCTTTTGAAGATGTACTGTTGCCTTCAGAACGTGAAGGCGAACTTGTACCAGCACGCTTCGTGCAGTGGTATTGAATGAAAGGCGTTAGCCAAATCCAATACGCTGTAGTATTTGGCTCCAGCCGCAATAGCAGACAAGATCTTGTTGTATTTGGCCACAACTGGTGCCACGGGGGGAGTGATGGAGTTCAAAGCTCTGAAATCCATCGTCATTTGCCATGTTTTACCGTCGGCCTTGAGCACAGGCCACAAGGGCGCGTTGCAGATGGACTGCATAGGAGTGACTACGTCCCACTGGACAAGTCCTTCAATCGTCTTTCCTATGCCTTCCTCTGCTTCTGCAGGATACTTGTACTGCTTTTGTGGTGGGGAGCCTTGCCTTCAGTTAACACGCAAGCACCCTTCACCTTGCCACACTCAATTTTGTCTCTAATCCAAACTTCAGGGAACGCTTGTACCCACGGATCACTAGCAACACACTGCACGGGGGCAGGGGCTTTAATAGCAGCACAGCGGTGTACCGCGGAGATCTCAGGGGGTCCCTGGTCTAACTGCCACAAAAACCCGTTCGCATAGTCCACTATAAGCTTATTTCCCCGGAGGAATCCGATGCCCAAAAGGCCTTCGTCTTCCCCACAGTTCTCACAAGCCCACAGTTTAAAACGGAACGTGTTAATGGACATAGGGATATTCGTCCACGCCTTAGCTTGGTGTCCCCCCCGCCAATATCCAGTCAATTGGGCAGTCTCAGAGGTAGGCTTACCGTGTCTCACCAATTTGGGGTGCAGCACATTCAGCGCTGCACCAGAATCCACAAGAAGGGTGGCAGGAGTTTTGTCCCTCTCAGTCCCAATGCCTGCCTTCACTCAGAACCTTCCCCACTTATCTGGCTTCAGCCGAGCCACAACATTGCGGGGAAGCTTCCTGGACCAGGGGCACCCCTATTCCTGCAAGTCCAGGTTGGGATAGTATCCAGCCGGGGGAGTGCCGTTGGTCACGGTGTTGACCGGCTGTTTACTCCCTGCCTGAAGCTGCTTCTCCAGGGCCTCTATGAGCTCAGATCTTGGCCTTTTGTTGAACTGGCTCATGTCCAGTCTGAACTTTCTTAGCATGCCCAGATCTTTACTTTATTGGAGGAGTAAGTCTGGGGTGCTGGGTCGTAACCACTGGACATCTCCCTAGGGACACCAGGTCCGGGGTCTGCTTTGGGGCTGCAGGCGGCTGAGCAGAGTTCCCTGTCCTGTTGGGCTGACTGCAGGAATCCCTAGCCTGCCACTGTCTGTTGTCCTGTCTGGGAGGAGGGCGCGAGTTCCAATTCCCCTTCAGGAAGGAATTTGGAGCCATCTTCCTGTGCTGGGAGTGGGGTCTATAATTGGAGTATGTGACCTCCTGTATGGGCTCCCAATTCCTGATGTCACATCTATGAGGCTTAGGAGGGGGCTTCAGAGAACCAGCCTCGCGGAGCAGGTCAGCGACCCGCCAGAGGTTGTTTCCGAATTCCTCCCAACCGGTTGTTGCAGGATCCACTAAGCCCAGGGCCATTTTCGTCTCATGGTTAAGACCTCCGTAAAGGAGAGTCTTAAACTCCACCTGATTGAAATTGTACCCTCCTGGGGCCAAGAGGACCTTCTCAGCTAGGATGGCCAGAAGCTGCTTCCGAGCCACGTAGGTTTCAGGGTTCTCTCTGGGACCCTGTTGCTCCATGACATACAGAACACTAGCGCTCTGCCCAGGCCACAAAATCCTAATTACCTCCCTCATCCAGTTGTGGGCCTCGAGGCTCACTAAGCCTCGAGCCGCCATGGCTGATTCCAGTGTGGGGAGCTCTGAAGGGGACATGCACAACCGAGCCAGCTGGGTTAAGTCCTGGCCATTGGCTTTGGGATGCGAATGGATCACAGCATTAAGCCACATGATCCCTGTATGCTTGTTTAGTGGATCAAGCTGGTCCGCAATTACTTTGGCTTCGGTGGCTCTCCAGGGGACCTGGGTCTCTGTTTCTTGGGTCTCCCGCACCTCTGCCCTGTCTACACCTCCTTCTCCCAAAGGGGCAATCCTTTTTGTCATGGAACGGGTCTCAACGGGCTGGACTGGGACCCTGTGGTCACTCCAGTCCAGGTTGTGGGGAAGGGTGGCCAGAGCGTCCTCTGGCAGCGGCTCCTCAAGGGAAAACAAGGGGAGAAGCTCGGGGCAGACCGCAGAGATCAATGCCCTTCGGGTATTAAATTGGCTCCCCAACACCTCGATTTGCTTATGGCAAACCTCGTGACTAACAGCCTCCTGCTGTTCCTTGACCTGCCCTACCATGAATTTGGCCGCGGACCTGGCGTGAGCTAGCTCAGCTTCTAAAGCACGAGCTCTCTCTTCCCAAGTCTGGGCCTGAAGAGTGGTAGCACTCAATTTCTGTGCGGTGCTCTGCGCGACAGACGTGAACGTTACCTTGTCCGTGCGCAGAGCCTCCATCTCGGCATAAAGCTGGGCATTCTCTTTCTCAGACTCTCCTAACTTCTCTCTGGTCTCTACCAGGGTTTTTGAGGCATCTCTGGCCATCAACCAAAGTCCCCATGCGGTCAAAGCATCCTTAGATGGCCCGAACGGGTTCTTTGACTGGCGTGCCTGAGCATAAGCCTCCCTTAAAGTGGCAAAGGGATCTGCCATCTGGAAGCTTGTCTCCTTCCAGGGGCTTTTCCCCTTGCTCAATACTCACTTTTCCAATTTCCCTTTGACCTCCCTCTCTAGCATGAGGTCTTTCACTTCCATCTTGCTGCTTTCAGCCATTCTAACCTTACACACAGGACCAGGACCTGGAGGGATGGGCAGGATCACCGAGACCCCTGGGGGATTCTAGGGAAATGAACTCTACGGAACTCAACTGGGGAAGAGGGTTGGGAACCTAACTCCAGCCTGCCCAGAGAAAAGTCGCTTTTGTCTGTCTAAGCCCGGCCTTCCACCTCGACAGCTTAGGGACAAAAGGACGAGGAAACGGTTCAGGGACAGGGAGAGTCACCTAGACTCCGGGGAAACCTTCATGAGTACTCTGCCTGCCAATGAAGGGGGAAAACGAACCAAGTGGAACTTACAGCGCTGCCTGGCCAAGCAGCGGGGAAAAAGGGGCAAGGAGCCAAAACTGAACCGTCCCTAACAGGTTTTTGGGTGAGGGGTGCCTTTCCTCCACTTCGGGCAAAACCTTCAGAAACCCTATTCTAGGTTGGGACTCACCACCCACACCTACTTTGCTAGCAATCAAGACACACCCGAGTTCCAATTCTGCTGGGACGCAGCTGCACTTTCTGTACTACAGACGGGACGCACCCGCGTTTTACATTAAGGACGGGATGCACCTGTGCTACTCTGGGGGGGGGGCAGAATTCTTCCCTAAGTGCTTTTTGTCTTGCCGTATGGATTGTTCCTAACGTGTCTCCAAGCGCTAGGACATCAGGATCCCAGCCCACGATAGTACCCAAGTTAGGGATGTGATTCCCAGGACAGTTTGTGCATAACCCGTGCTATCAGACTGTGATTCACTGCTCAAAAGCTAGTGACCAAGCCGGGGCGGCTGCCACACACAAACCAAGTGAGAAAGGGATGCAGATTTCCCACCCAGATAGAATAGCTCCTGGAGCTCAAACACACAGAGTTCATGCAGACGTGTTCCTAAAATCACCTTAAGACGACTACGGCCGTTGCCTACGTCTGTACCAGCCTGATTTGGATAGGTTCGCGACTCCTACTCAAATTAGGGGTACAGGGCTGCCCATGTTACTCCACCACTCTGTTACCCTGATTTCTGGGGGTCCCGGGAGGGACACCTCGATGTGCTCAAAATAATGGGGAATGGGAATTAGCTAGAGCACTAGTTAGCAATGCGAGAGGCAGGGCAACGTAGCGAGATCTTGAACCCAATGTCTACGGGGTCAGGCCGAGTCAATGAGCAAACAGAAGTAAATAATAATAGTTGTTTTATTGATATACAGTCAAACACGTGTATGCAACACACTCACACGAAGAACTACTGAAATAAAGGTAGGAGTTGGATAGAGGGATTTTAAGAGGAGGTTTAGTATGAAAATACTACACCTGTCCTGAAGCCCGGGTAGTCTGAAGACGAAGTTCGTGGAAGTGAGGATTATCAGCACAAGGAGCTGAGGGGAAGGCTCGCTGGACGAAGTGCAGGCTAGTCTGTTCTTGGGGATAACAATGAGTTTTGGGCTGGAGACAAAGCCTCCGAAAGGTCAGTACTTTAGATGATTGAATTATGACAGAGTTGTCAATAGAGTAGCCAGTATGCAAACGTGAAGTGCTTGAGAGTTGTATAGTCTGCTCATCAAGCTGCCTGGTCGGGGCAGGGGATCTTTTGTAAGTAGCGTGCATACATAATGTGGTACTTGCCTTGAGGTCTCCTAAAGCGGCAGTCTGGCTATTTCTGGCCTGCCTGGATTTGTTTGGAATGTTTCGGCTATTATCGGCCGTGCCTGTATGCGTGCTTGTCTGGGGGCCTCACAAGCATGTGGAGAGGTAAAGAGAGGTAAAGAAGGCCAAATTATTGATATCAAATGATATCTAATATACCACAAGCTTGGGCTAAAAACGGCTGTAATAGCACATAGGAAGGTAAACAGATATGCATTGGAACATGTAAACTGGTTTGTGTTAGCAGTGTATTACTGCTTCCAGGTTGGCCCTTATGTGGTTATGCTTAGGACAGACACGCTGAAAACAAGCGGGACAAATCCAGGCTAATTTTGGTCTCATTGCTTTCAGCTGAGCTTTCTTTACCCATTCCTAGGTCTGATTCCAAATCTATTGAGATTTTTTAGTTTTCAACTGGAGGACAAGAAATTAAATTCAGGGTTGGGAACATTTTGATCTCTCCACATCTTTCAGGACTGCAAGTGCCGTTATCCATTGTCATTGGTCATGCTGATCAAGCCTGATGGGACTTGAAGTGCAGAAAGATTTGCAATGCCAACGGTACCCCATCTGCATTAAGTGAGCAGTCTTAACAGTTTGGGTTGACTCTAGATCTTGTCAACAGACATCATATTTGTGGTTTTTTGGTTTTCAAAAATGTGTCATATACTTATAATAACCCTATCAGGTAGTGTATCGTTATGACCCATGTATTACAGAACTGGGGCTGAAAAAAAGTGACTACAGCCCATGAAATATGTGCTATAATGTATGTATTCGTCTTTAACATTCCACGTGCCATTGATTGTTTTGGCTTCTTAAGACAGTCACTTAACAAGATTGAACAGCTTTGCTAGACTGAAAGTTGTATCTTTGTAACAGTAGGGTTGCCTCTTTAGAAAAGAAGCAAGGAAATTACAACTTTCACTCTCAAGTCAACTGTGAACTCCTAAGTGAGGCAAGGCGGCAGAACAGAATGACACTTCTGAATAATTGCTATGCAGTTATGGGCATGCTTAGTCATTACTATACTAGCTTATACTAATCATCAAAGACTCCTGACAAATAAATAAAACATTTCTGTAATCTCAGGTAGAAATGTGCCAAATATATATTTCCTGAGTCTGTAAAGTCAACATAAAAACCTGCCATTGGCCATCTTCTTTACAAATGTTTATTTTCTGCTTTCTCTGATAACTTCTGCAAATTGCACAAGAATGATAAAAGGTGATTTTGGAGATCTTGTATGGAAACAATGGAAAGGATGTGTTTAAGGTGAGACATTATTGTTTATTTCCAAACCATATTGAGAAATAATTATTTCTCGAGAGATGTTATCTTTACAGTTAAAATAAAAGAAGGTAGGTCTGCTTTTCATCTTTGCAGATAGCTAGAAAACTTTCTTTGTGTAATGCTGAGGTGCTGAGGCCTCCTCATAACCATACTCAAGAAGATTAAGGCTGCAGTCTTATTAGGTGTGTTATTCTTAGCCCATTTTTGCACTACACTGTTATAGTGCTATTATTCCACTTTCACCATCCTGTGGAATCCTGGGATTTGCAGTTTAGGAAAGGGCATTTACAATTCTCAGCCAGAGAGCCCTTTGGCCTCAGTAAACTATAAACCCAGAATTCCACAGGATGTTGAAAGTGTAATAATAGCGCTATAACAGAGAGGTGTGGAAATGGCCTCAATCTGTGCAGTTTTGGGCTTAATTGAGAATTGCCCGTTGAACAGAGTGGGACTTAGTATGAATCAGTGTGTATACAATTGTGTTCTCTGGCTGAAATCCTAAGCACACTAAAAGTGCAACCTATTATCTGTCTACTTAGACATAAATCCCGTTGAGATTTACTCTTGAATAAATGGGATATAAGATTACAGCCTTCTATGCAGGATTATTTCCATTAAACATACTTTCAGTGAAATATATTGGGAATGAAGGGTATGGTATCTAAATAAGACCAATAATTAATAAACTTCTCTTTAAACCAATGTTTTTTCCCGTATGTTTCCTGCAGCTCTTTGACCCCTCTTACTCCTCTGTGTGTGTATGTATGTGTGAATAAATGAATGCAATGCCCTTTTTAAATATTGCATTTTGCATTCTATGGAAATGCCTAACTGTCTGTTTGTGTGTCATAAGTGGAAATTGCCTCTGGGGAATGCCCAGAGAGCAAACGGTGGAGAGAGAAGGCACAATCATTTGGGTTGCTTGCATAAGTTGGGGTAGTATTTTTAGAAGCTGTTCTCTGCTGCCTGCAAGGGACATTGTGTAGAGGGAACAACAATAGCTAACAGCTGTTTTCTCTACAGGAAGTGCCAGGGCATTAATTTCTCAAAAAAGTGCCAGGGCATTGACTTGTTTAGAAGTCAAAGGCCTTCTGACCTGGAAACCTATATGTCTTAACTCAAGCTACGAGGGAATTGACTGGCAGGGCCCCATCAAGGGTGGGATCATAGGGTACCTTTCAGGACATGCACCCAGTGAGAGGCCTATGGCTGATCTGAATGCCTCTCTTCAATTCTGTTTCTCTTCCTCTTTGCCACTGTTGCCCATTCACATACTCTCCCCAGTCATATGAATGGTGGCAGGAGGAAGGATAAAAAAATACCACAGCAGTCTTCATTTCTCTTTCTTCCTTACTCTAGGCAGTAGTGCAGGCTGACTATAATGGGAACACAGTTTGGAAATGAGTTACAAGCCACACAGTTACTTGTAATCAGTTTTTTAAATAACAAGGCATGACAAGTGCATAGTTTAAGTGCTGGACTAGAACACTGGAAGACCAGGGTTTGAATCTTTGCTTAACCATGGAAACCTACTAGGTGACCTTGGGCAAGTCACACTCTTTCAGTCTCAAAGGATGGCAAAGTCAAACCCACTCAGAACAAATCTTGCAAAGAAAACCCTGTGAAGGTTCGCCTTATGGTTACCATAAGTCAGAAATGAATAGAGGGCGCACAACAGCAGCAGCAGCAGCAGCAACAACAATGGCAACAACATGACAAGTGAGAATGATGTTACTTCATGGCTTTAATGAATAGGATTGCCAGATTTCTGATCCAGGCCTTGGGTGTCCCCTTTTCTCCAGTACTCAGGGCAAGGTGAGGGATCTTGAGGTGAGAGTTCTGTGTTGAAAATAAAGCCCCCGCACCAGTGTAGATGCTTCTCCTTCCTGTTTGGGCCCAGCTGCTGTCATTGCTCTAGGCCTTTGTGGATTGATTTCAGAGCCTGGAAAACTTAATTTCCACCTGGAGAAATAGTTTGTTAGACTTTGTGTTTTTTTTATTTGAGTGGCACTGTCATTAATGATTAATATGTTTAATGACACCCCTAAATCTCCCATGGCATTATAGCAGTCTGTCACCTGGTCTCAGCTTTCCCCCTGAAATCTTGGGGCCTGAGTCATGATTGACCTGACAACTCTAATAATGAATATTGTTTTCTACTTACTTTTTAAAGCTACTTTTAAAGGACATTTTAAAATATTTTAGAGGAATTTTGGCAGAAAATGTTCAAGTTTGACGCCATTCTCTTATTGAACCTGTTTTCTTACAGCAATAAAAGTAAGAAGTAACATATTGCAAAAAGTAATGATAATCAATTATTTGTTTGAACACTAAAATGACTAATAGAAAAATGTTTTTAGAAAGTAATTTTCTGAGTTTTGAGAGTGAAAGGTACCAAGCGTGTAGCAGTGACAGCAATAAGATAGTAGACTTACTTAGTATGTGTTGCCCTAGCTTTCTATCTGGACTTGGTCCTGGCTTGTTGTGAGTACTAAGTGGTGTTCAAAAACAAAACCTCTCTCTTTTTGGCATCTTTCAGAATTCATTCCTGACATATTTGGGCTCAGATGTGATGAGTTGTAGAGATACCAAAGAGTGTATATCCTTTCTTTATTACATTTTTGTTCCTTCTTCAAGCAAACATGTAAGGCTTCCCCTCTCATCTTATTATAAAGTTTAAAAGATGGCAGTTGTAGGTTAGTGGAAATTTTAATCTGTATTTTCTCAATCTTAATCTTATGTAGGAACTATTTCCCCAAAGCAGGAAGCCTGACAGAAACCAGTGCTAACTTAAGCATGCATTTATAATATGAAATGTTGTTTTTCAAATAAAAATCTTCAAATGGTGTGTTTTCACTTTGAAGAAATGCAGAATTCTGAACATTTGAAGCAAGAAAAAGAAACAGCACTAAAATAGCTTTTTCAGTCATATGAAAAGTAGAATCTGTTTCCACGTTAAAGTTGAAAAGCATGTTGCTGGAAAACAAATAATGTCAAAGACAATGTTAACATATATCAGAAATTATAATTCTGATAAGCACAAAGCCCACAGCCAGAACTACTTTGGATGACTGAAAGGCAGTAGAATGGAAAGTGTGGCAGAGCTGTCTTACTGTGTAGTTTTTCTTCCACAATGGCTTAGTTCAGGCACCAAGTTGAACCATGGTTTGAGCTAACCATTCTTTCAGAGCTCAGGAAAACTGCCTTTTAGGATTATCACTCCCACAGTCCCTCAGTAAATATGCTCAGTAGCCATGCTAGCTAGGGATTCTAGGAACTGTAGTCCTTGAATAAATTTCCCAAGCTCTGTTTATAAGCCACACCCTAAACAGGCTGAACTTTCATTGTTGTTATGTGCCTTCAAGTCAACTCAGACTTACGGCAACTTTACCATTGGTGTTCTTGGAAAGATTTATTCAGAGGGGGTTTGCGATTACCTTCCTCTAATGCTGAGGTAGTGTGACTTGTCCAAGGCCACTCAGTGAGTTTCCATGGCTGAATGAGGATTCAAGCCCCAGTCTTCTGGATTCCTGTTCCCACACTTAAGCCAGTACACCATGCTGGTTCTCTGAATTTTCATGCATTCAGGTAAACCATGGCTTTGAGCAGACTATTTGCTTTCATTTTGGGGAAGTCTCCAGTGCAATAATCAAGTTTGCAGAAGTAATTTTTATGAGTGCAAGTGAATCCCCTCTCCCTTTTGCAACCTCCCAATATATCCTAAAAGCCCCAGAAACCTCATCCAAAAGATTGTTGGGATGGAGGCAGGGATGTTATTGTTATGATGTTATTGTGTGTTTCGCATTGGATTTAAGTACCTGTCTCTAAACACTCACTTATACAAATATACCGCCCATTCATGCCTAGTGTGCAAAGACGTTTAACTGTGGCTTCTCGGTGTCGCTTAGCACAAACCATGGTTTATCAGATGGTCACAAACCATAGCTTGCCTATTCAGGCATTGTGCCAAATTGCAGGCATCCTAATTCTGCTGCATCCTTTTTGCAGACATTATTGTTCTGGTGAGGAAAAGAAGTGACAGGCAAGATGCATGCAGGATGTTGGGTAGTTCCTCTGCCCGGCCATAATATTGATGGGAGATGTAGTAGTAGCGGCTTGAAAGCCGTTAGGTAAACAGTGCCTGCTACTGAACACAGGAATGTAGCTTCTAGAGATAACAGCTGGTTCCTAAGCCATTCAAGCAGGGGAAGTGCTGACTGAGAATGCTTAAGCTCTTTTGCTTCTCTCTTGCTCTTTAGTTTGACCACTGAAGTCATTACATGTATCTCACTGCCAATTAAAAATATAGCTTTTGGACTATGTTATTTGTGAGTGGATTCTGTTCCTGACAGAGTGGTTGAACTCAACAAATTATACCACTAATTTCTAACTGCCTTGAGATGTCTCAAGAGGAGCAAGGCGAAGCAGCCCGAGATTACACCAAAGAGCTGCCTGCCCAGACCAGACTGCTGATGCCTCCACTCTCACCCCAGCCACAAAGTCTAAGGTTAGAGCCGCTTGCTCGCTAACCCCATGACTGCTGAGGGCAGAACTTGGGCCTGGCAAGAGATAGGTGACACCAGGAGACACCAGAGACACATGGTGAGATTCCAGTGTAGGTGAATTCACACTATGGGAACAGTTACTGGCCAAAGAAGATGAAATGGAGTAGCTTTGTGAGGAGATGGCAATGATGCAGGTGGTCATAGCAGACTGGAGGAATCTTGCTCCCCAATTTAACAGGCTTCAGCAGCAGGGAGATGCTGGTGCAGCTGGAACAAGAGCAGCCCTGTACTTGTTCCCCCTCAAGCCCCTCGACCCTTCTGGGAGCTGAAAGTGACTTATGACGGAGATGGGGAAACCCTCACGTACTTCCTGAATGTGGCTTCTCTTTACATGACTGATTATGGGAACAGCTACACTGACAACACTGGCAGAGTGAGGTACATCAGTCAACACCTTCAAGGGGAGGCCGCAGAATGAGTGGCTTCATTATTCAACACTAGAGCCCCTGAAACTGCTGATTTGAACATGTCCTTGACCAGACTTCATGAGTGCTTTGAGGACCCATTTTTACATGAGCAAGCCCAGCACCTCCTGAGAAAATTGTACCAGGGAAAAGGGACAATGGCTGAATATGCACAGGTATTTAGAAGGCTGGGAGTGAAGGTCTCAGAATGGGAGCAAGCTACAAAGATAGAATTCTTTAAAGAAGTATTAAATCTGGATATTTTGGACAGATGTTATTTGCAAGGCCACCCCACCACTTTGTTGGGCTGGATGCATCTTGCTTGTGAAGTAGAAAGTCTGCGAGAAAGCATGCAACTAGTTCAGAAGCTGCAAGTAAGCGCCTCCAGATGGAGAACCAGTGTTAGTAAGTAATCCATGGGGTTTGAGCAGTGAGGAAAGGAGGCATCATATGAGGGAGGGAACTTGTTTTAAATGCGAAGAAAAAGATCACATTGCTGTCGACTGCCAAGAGAAAGAGCCAAATGCAGAGGACAAGAAGAAACCCATGCCTCTTCACAAGACCACTCCCCACAAGAGTGAGTCAACCAAAGCACAGGCCAAGCGGACAGGCAGAGGAAGTTTTGGTCAATCCTGTAAGGAGGAGCAAAGCCCTCCACTTTCTTCAGACTCCTCCAGTGACGAATGGGATCAAAATCAGCCGACAAATGTGAGTAAAGACAAGTTTTGTCATATATACGTGACTGTAGAATTGCATGGAAGAGATGGGAAAAAGTGATACTACAAGGGGTTAATTGACTCTGGGTGCTGTAAAAGTTTATGACACCCTCTTGTTGCCCAAGAACTGTCCCTAGGGTTTGAGCCACTAGAAAAGGCCATCAAATTAACCCAGGTGAATGGGATGCCCATGGGGGGCTATTACGACACTGAACTAAACCAGTACCTGTGAGTGTGGGAGATGTACATGGACAATTACAATTCCTAGTCCCTAAACAAATAGGATTTCACATAGTACTAGGATCTGATTGGTTAAAAAGACAAAACCCTTCAACTGACTGGATCGAGAGATATGTAAGGGCCAGAGAGAATCATAGCGGCACTAAGACCCTACAGAAACCTTTCACAGAAAGCGGCATAGCCATGTGGTTCACACAGAACTACAGACCAAAGTCCCCCCCCAGTACTAGGACCTAAGAAAAGTTTTCGAAATGCAGGAACCGACAGTTTGCCACCCCATCGAAAATATGACTGTAAATTAAAACTAATAAAAGGGGCCACCCTGCCAAAGCCCAGGTTATACCTCATGACTCAAGAGGAATTAAATACGCTGTGAGAATTTCTTGATAAAAACCTGCAATGTGGCTTCATAAAGCCATCCTCCTCCCCAGTAGCCAGCCCTGTTTTCTTTTGCTAAAGGAAGGACGGAGGAAATCATAGATTGGTGGTCAACTATTGTTTTCTCATTCGAATCTGTATGTCAAATGCATATCCCATATCCCTCACCAAAGAAATTATGGGGCAACTGGTGAAAGGAAACTACTTTACTAAGCTTGATCTTGTGGAAGCTTTTCATAGAATAAGAATGAATCCCAAGAATGAATGGCTAACCTGTTTCTGTACTCCTCTTGGAAATTACCAATGGACAGTCCTTCCATTCGGGCTACAAGCAGGGCCCTGTATTTTCCAAATGTTTCTGAACTTTGTATTGCAAGAATATCTGTACAAGGGTGTTGTGTATTTAGATGACATTTTGATTTACTCCAAGACTCTCTCAGAGAACGTTGAATTGGTGCCTAAAGTGTTGCTGAAACTCATAGACAATCAACTATATGTAAAGTTGTCTAAATGTGAGTTTCACACTCAAAACTTTCTGCTACCTGGGACACATAGTTACTAATAATGGTCCAGCAAAAGTACAAGTCATCCTTGATTGGCCAATTCCATGAACAAAAAAGCAACTTCAACAATTCCTGGGATTTGCTAATTTTTACAGAAATTTCATTAACAATTTTGCTGAAATAGCCATGTCTTAACCAATTTATTGAAATCTCTGAACCAAAAATGAACCAATAGGCAGAGGCAAGACTCTACATGCCTAACCTGGACTGAGAATTGCCAACAAGCTTTTGACAAGCTCAAATTTATTTGCACCACGGAACCCCTCCTTAAATTCCCTGATCCAGAGAAAAATTTTGTGATACAAACTGATGCGAGTGACTTTGCGATGGCGACTGTACTCCTCCAGTATGATAACAATGGGACTCTAAAACCCTGTGTGTTCATCTCCAAGAAATTTAACCCCACACAGTGCAGGTGGCCTTGTGAGGAAAAGGAAGCCACAGGGATTCACTACACATTGAGTTCTTGGTGCCATCTACTGGAAGGCTCATGGGAACTGTGATGAACCTGATGGGAGTGGGTCTTGGCAGAGCCACCTTGGCAACTGAGAGTGTTTAAGCTGATTGGATGGTGAAATGGAACCTTGGATAGCCAGGGGAGGGGCTGGTAGAAAGAGGAAAATAACGGATTTTAATTGTCTGAAGTGTGTTTGAAGACGAGTGTGATTTATGGTGCGCTTGGGAGAGGTTGGAGATTTGAAGAGCTCCGTGGGAGACAGAACTGAGAAACTGGGTGTATGAAAGATAGTGAATGAATTGAAAGAGAGAGAGAAGAATGGTGTGCTGTTTACAAACATTTAGATACAAAACACAGTTAAAGCAACAGTGTCACAATAAATGTTTGAAGTTCTGTGTTCCTTAAAACAGTGTCACAGAGTCTTATTTTGAATCCTGGAATATACACGCTACCAATAATATCATCTTGACCTTGGTGCCAACAGTACCACAGTCTTGGAAAATATAAATCACTGCTGATCCTTACATCTGGGAGAAGGGCAGATTTAGGGAAGGAGTAAAGGGGGAGAGTCCTGAAAGGAAGAAGCCAAGGGGTGACAAGAGTGAGGAAGGGACTGCGTTCTCAGAGAGGGAGAACTGAGGCAGACCCATTTGTCTTGGCCCTGACTTGATTCAGAGATCTCCCTGGCTGTTCAGACCTGAACGCAAAGAGGTGTCAGGCTGGGCAGGCCTGGAGTGTGAGGCTTGGGTATGCCTTTCGCATTCGACGGCCTGATGGGTGGTGTTTTTTCCCCTGTGTTTTATAGGAACCATTTGAAATTTGGTGTGATCACTGCAATCTAGAAGCGCACCAAACAGCAAGGAAACTCAGCCCAAAACAAGCTTGCTGGGCTGAATTCTTTCAGCATTTCAATTTCTGAATTGTTTTCAAACCTGGAAAATCTAACACACTTGCTGACTCGCTTTCCAGACTGTGACAACACAATACTGGTGGAGAACCATCAATCCCCTCCACTGAAACCTTATTTCCACCTGAAACTTTAAGAGTAGGGGCAACAACTTGGGGCCAAGCAAAAACTCAAAATACTGTTTCCACTCTTCTTGACAAAGAACTTCTAGACTCCTTGAAAGCAGGCTACATTAATGACCCCTGGCTAAAGAGTCCCACCTATAGCATTTCTTGGAAAGATGGAATCGCATCTGCAGGTGAGAAGATCTATGTTCCTCCCTCCTGTAGACCTGAAATCTTCAAGCAACACTTTGATCACTGGACACTTTGGGTACTTGAAGATGCTGCACTCTAGACTCTAGATGCTGCACATAAGACTTAGTTTTGGCCTAATCTATGCAAAGATGTTGAAAATTATATCAAGGTCTGCCCCACTTGCATTGCAAGTAAAACATAGACTAGCAAATCAGCCAGATTGCTGTATCCTCTTCCTACCCCCTCTAGACCATGGGAATCCATTTCTTGGGACTTTATTGTCAGCCTGCCTCTCAGCAATGGATGGCAAACAATCTGGGTTGTAACAGACCAATTTTCTAAACAATGTTACTTTATTTTATTCCTTTGAAAAAGATCTCAACTGCTGAAAAGCTTGCACAACTTTTCATCACACACATCTGGAGACTGCATGGAACACCTTCCTGTGTGATCTGATCGTGATCCAATTTTCACCTCAAAATTTTGGAAATATTTCCTTAAGTCTCTTGATGTTAACCAAAAATTGAGTACCAGCTTCCACCCTCAGACGGATGGACAGTCTGAACATGCAAATCAGTCCTTGGAACAGTACCTTCACTGTTTCATCAGTTCCAATCAATCCAGTTGAGTTTCCCTACTTCCATTTGCTGAATTTGCCTACAACTCTGGAATCCATTCCTCCACAGGAAAATCTCCTTTTGGAAGTACTATATGAACAATTACCTAAGCCTCTTCCACCACTACGCTCTTCTTCGAAATACCCACCCCCTAAGTGTTCGGATTGAGAACATTTCCAAGGCTTGGGACACTGTTCAATCATCTTTTGAGAAAGCCAAACTATCACATAGGGTTCAAGATAACAAAAAGAGGAGCCTACAACCTGACTACAAACCTGCTGACTCGGCATGTTTTTCTGCTAAGAACTTAAAATTTCCAAGACCCTCTAAAAAACTTGCTCCAAAGTTCACAGGTTCTTTTCCAATCAAAAAAGCTGTAAATGAATTGACTTTCATGCTCATTTTGCCTCCTGAATACAGACTTATTAACTCTTTTTCATTGCAGTTTTTTCAAGCCAGCACCTTCAACTTCTATTTCCAGCCTTGACACATCTCTTTGTGATGTTGCTGTGATTTTGGATTCTTGACTTCACAAGAGCTGACTGTAGTACCTTGTATTTTGGAAAGATTTCTCACCTTGGTTTGCAGAATGGGTCTATGGTACTGATGTATTTGCTCATGACCTTGTCAATTCCTTTTAGCTTTCTCAACCATCTAAAACTTTCAGCTAACACTTTCATTTCGCTTTGCAATGCCCTGCATTTTTTTTTTTGGACAGTGTAGGATGTTGGGTAGTTCCTCTGCCCCGCCATAGTATTGATGGGAGATATAGTAGTAGCAGCTTGAAAGCCATTAGGTAAACAGCGTCTGGTACTGAACGCAGGAATGTTGCTTCTAGAGATAACAGCTGGTTCCCCAACCATTCAAGTGGGGGAAGTGCTGACTGAGAATGCTTAAGCTCTTTTGCTTCTCTCTTGCTCTTTAGTTTGACCACTGAAGTCATTACATGTATCTCACTGCCAATAAAATAATATAGCCTTTGGGCTATATTATTTATGAGTGGATTCTGTTCCTGAAAAGATGTCAAATGCATTAAAAAGTGTGAGAGTTCCTTTGACCCAGCAAACCATTGTAAATTAATATGAATTTACAAAAAGACATTAAAAATAAGAAGAGTCTTAAGGTACTGTTTTATGCTTATATGTTAGAGCTACTATTATAAGTACCAGTCTTACAGAATCTTATGAATGGAGAGAATGCTGTAGAATATATATTGAGTGTCACCAATCACTTTGCAAAGACCTTTTAAGCAAAGGCCTAGAAGCAAAAAGCCTAAAAAACCGTTTCTCTGAATTATATTAATGTGCTTTATGTTTATCATATCAATATGAAATTTCATAAAATATCATTTTAACTTTTTTCATCTAGTTTGTGCACTTTTTCCTGTATCTTTCGTATTAACTGTCAACAAATATAATTCTATATATTCCCCAATATTACAGAAATTAATTGTAAAAGAAGATATGAATTAGGACACAAGTTATTATTATCCTAATTATAATTCTCCTATTTTTATTTGTCTTGACGATTTCTATTTGAACTTCTATTAAACTTTAATCTATTCTTTTATCTATAAACTATTCAATTTAAACTTTAATCCCCCATCTTTTAGCTATATATCTTGTCACAGGTTCCCATTTATCTTCTACCTCCTTGGTCGATTTTCCTCTTATGAGTTGTGTAAACATGTCGAACTCCTTGTATTCTGTAGCTTTCATAATCCATTGATCTAGATCTGGTACTTCTATGCTTTTCCACATTTTCGCATAGGATATTCTTGCTGCTGTGACCAAGTTTAGCAGTATCTTATTATTTTTCTGGGCAATGTCTTTTTGGAACATATGCGTCATATTTAGCAGAAAGAATTCAGGGGAAATAGGAAATGTTACTTGAAAGATCTCTTTTATTGCTTCATATATATTTAGCCAATATATTCTGGCTGCGGAACAAGTCCACCACAAATGATAGTAAGATCCTGTTTTTTCTTTGCACTTCCAACAGTTAGTGTTACCCGTGTGGTATATTTTATCTAGTTTCTCAGGTGTTAGATGATATCTATACATCATCTTCAGAAAATTTTCTTTCAGGTCCTGGGCACTAGTAAATTCATTGGTATTTTTCCAGGTTTTCTCCCAATTTTCTAGCGGAATTTCGTGTTGGAAGTTTCTGGCCCATTTTATCATAGCTTCTTTTACAGTCTCATCCTCTAATTGGCGTGTCAATAAGTATCTATAGTATTGTGAGATCTTTTGCTTTGTTTTTGTGAATATGATTGTTTCTAATTCATTGTATTTTCTATTTAGTAAGAAACCTTCTAGTTTCAAGTCCATTTTATAACGTTCCTTTATGTACAGTTTCTCACAAAAAATGACATAATGGAAAAGAAATATTCAGCATGAATTAAGAATTATATGGAAATTTGTAATATATGTCTGAAACTATAAACAAAACTAGAAGGTATATTGATTGTATTGATAAGATACTCATGTTGAATGTTGACGGAATGGAGTGTATCCGAAGAAAGATTGTCCTTTTTATTTTTATTTTTGGTAAAAAAATAGAAGCAAAAAGCCTACTTTTTCTGAGAAGGACGTCTGCAGTCAACTCTCCACATTCACTGGGGTTAGGGGCTCAGAACCATCACAAAAGTGGAAAACCCACAAATATCAAAATGCGTCCGTGTGTTTGAGGGAAGGGAGCTGAGGCATGGTAGGGACAGCAGGCATCCAGAGTCCAAACCAGATCAGGGAAAGAAGAGAAACGGGGATGAGTCAGCATGGTTGCCCTGTACTTCCTCTCTCTTGTCCATCTCCTTTGCTGGTTGTGGGGACATCTGGAGTGGGTTTGTGGTGCTAAGAAATTGGGCTGCGAGCCATCCTTCACTGACCAGGTAGTGGAAGAGAAGGAGTACCACAGGCGGATTTTTAAAGAGCTGTGTGCCTGATCAGAACCACTGAGAGGGGATGTTCCCCCAGAAAAGAAGTGCTTGAGTTGGGGGGCAGGGGTTGGAGAAACTAATAAATAATCAAATCTGTGAAAGTTAAACCCACAAATGCAGAGGGATGAGTTTATATGTTTACAAATGCTCTGTTGTTTTCATTATTTAAGGTAAATTTTAAGGGCGGAAAATTTTATTATTGTTGTTTAGAAGCAAATACAAACAAAGGTAATAATTCCTTAAGTAGTGGAAATTTTTAATAGTTTTGCTGCTAGGATAACTGTAGAACACAAAAGGAGAGAGACAGATACATGTACTGAGAGCCTTCTATGAGTAAAACACTAGTGTCACATTTCAAATATTTCTGTTTTCCACCAAGATTACATATGCAACTGGTTGAAAAGTGGCTCTTCAGATGTTTTGGACTTCAGCTCTCAGAATCTCTGAACATTAGTCAAACTGGCTGGTGTTTCTGGGGGATGAAGTTCACAACCCCTGGAGGGCCAAACTTAGAGAACCAGTTTCCCAGAATACAGCAAGAACCAGTGTGATGTAGTGTTAAAGTATTGGACTGAGACTTGGGAGATCTCACTAAGTCATCTAACTTATTGGGGGATCTTGGGCCAATTATTCTCTCCCAGCCTGATCTACCTTACAGGGTAGTTGTTATGAGGAAAAAGTGGAAGGAAAACCATGCATGCTGCCTTAAGCTCATTGGAGAAAAGGTACAATTTAAATGGAACAAAGACCAAAAATGAAAACATGCACAGTCTCTTTTTCTTTGCATATTGTACCAGAAAAGATTGGTAACAGGGACCAAGTTGTCTTTCAGACACCAAAATTTGATGGAATGCACTGTCTGAAGACAATTCTCAGTACTAGGAGAAGCCAGTGCTTCATTTTCTGGTTTGTGGATCCTGAGAAATCTTTTTTTCATCTCTCTTCCCCTCCTGGTTTTATTCACTGCAGCTCCTGGCTGACTGTAACGGTTGGATTGTTGATTCTGCTCTTAGTTGGTTTAGCAGCTCGATTTTTGGTGAAAAGAAAACCAACACGAGACCCACTATTTTATGGTATGTACGTTGCAGACAGGTGAAATGAGAGTGTCTGATAAAGAGCTATTGTATGAAGGTATTACTGTGACTCAGCTTACTGGAAAAACATGGGACTGACTCCTATTGTTGACCTCCCCACTAGAGCAGACTAACTGAATCACTGGGATTTAGCTATGTGTTGATTCACTCATCAATAATTGATTCAGTAGGCCTAGTCTACTCTAGTGGACTAATCAATAGGATTCAGGCCATGGTTTCCTGTTCTAAGAAACATCTTGGGCTCACGTGCTCTCCAGCCTCCTCTTCTATGCAATAGAAGATAACAAGATTCCAATTTAGGTTTTTTAAAAGCAGGAACAGGCAGCATGTGAGCCCTAGCTTATATGTGTCCCTGATTTGTTTGGTGGTCTCTAGAAGCATTCCCACCTCCACTCAGAAATAATTTAAATAAATGTAATACCAGAATAACTATGTTCTATGAACCTGTAAAACAAGACACTTTTTTTTGGGGGGGGGTGTCCCTTCCTCAAAGGAGTTTGTTTTTAACAACATGAGATGACTTTTGATTTTCAGCCCTTTTTGATATTTATGAAGGGGCAAAATCTGTGGTGGGATTTGGGGAGGGGATTAGTTTTCAGATCTGCTCAGTTTGGCTGCACTTGCTTCAAAATAACTACATTTACTTGTGACATGCTAACATTGGGGGCTGTGGTTCGATTAAACTATGCTTTCTACGAAGAAGTTAAGAACAAGCTGTGGCTTCAGATCCTGGCTTGCTTTCACATAATATTTTATGAAAACAAAGTTTCTGGAGTGCAGACATCAAAGAACTGTTTGTGGTTAGTTTTAGATGAAGAACTTTTCTTTCTCACATGTGTGAAAAAATATGGGAAACACACAAGCAGGAGGATTGCTGTGGCATGTTCTTGTAGCTCATGTGTGACAGGCCCTTACTTCTCCCAGATTGGTGTGGCAGTTCCCAATCTGATAAGGCACCCTGTCTTTACCACACAGCATTTTACCACACAGCTCTGCCTCCTTATAGCACCACCTTTGTGTTAAAAGGATGAGGGTTTTCAAAGTTTATTTAGAACCACTTAATAATTTTATGGTAGCCTGTTTTCTGTGTTACTTTATATACTGTATACAACTCAGCTGAGTCAGTATTTATAAAAATAAACTGTGACATTTATTAAGATAACAATCAGAATAAAGTAGCATTTCAGATTTCAAATGCAGTTCAAGATTGATATGTATCTTTAGTGTACTTTTTAAACAGTTCACCTATATCTTTAGACTTACATATAAAGTAAAAGTATCATTTAAGAGTCCTTTGGCTACACACCCACCAAAGGCTCAACCCCCAGACTAGGTCACACTGATTAGCTAATGGACTCCATTCCCTAGCTCTTTGGTAGACAATCTCACTGAAGGTACTTGGCTTTATATAACTTTTTCTCTGAGCCACAAGTGCTTCCTACGCACTACTGGGCTGGGGTTCTTGCCTGAGAAGCTATTCTGGTTGCCTAGCAACCTGCTTCCAGGCTGACTTGGCACTTCAGATACCCACAGCACCAGAACTTTAACACACCATGGCTATGTTGTCTTTCTAGCTGAGTGGGCTTTTAAAAGTGTCAAGATTTAAAGAAGAACTCATAATTAAACATGTAGCTAATATGTGCATTAATTCCATCTTTTCTTTGCATATTGTCACAGTGTATGCCGTGTTTGCTTTCACCAGCATTGTGAACTTAATCATTGGTCTTGAACATGATGGAATAATAGATGGTTTCATGACACATTACTTGAAAGAGGTAAATAACCATGCATCTGTAATGCTGGGCGGGCGGGCATTAATAAGTAAATTGCGGGAGCTGTTCCTTGGCCAAATATGAGCGTCAAAGAGGAATTGCCAGTCGGGGGGAAGAATCTACAGCCCACAAGCTTAATTTAGACCACCAAGTGTTAGAATTAGGCTTCCCAAAGATTGCCCATTGACTTCTCCCCAGAGTCACTGACTGAAATCCTGTTGGTGAATTACAATCATGTAAGGTGGACTTACACCATCATACCTCTTGTTGTTTTGATCATCATGGAGGGTGGAATTCTTTACTGACTGTGCGGTGACCAACCACTCCCTAAGAGCTCACTTTTCAAGTGGTACAAACCCCACAACATGGCCATTTCCATGTTGTTGGTGAGCACAGGATCAGTGGAGACACATACAGCTCATTTTTGCTGTTGCTAGGACATCATCCACAGAGATCTCCTGAGGGTCCTTGGAAGTCCCTGTGGATACTTGCTGCAGGGTGTCCAACTACAAGAAAATAGCAGGATGCATCTCCACTGTTCTCCTTGCCACTCTATAACAATATGACTGTTGCAGGGGCTGCATTGCTTGAAAGATGGGTTCAGTGGGAGTGATAGCATTAGGGGACATAGCTACCTACCATGCATATGTCTCTTGATGCAGAATTCCAGCCCCTCTTACCTCTTTGATTAGAGACAAGAGGGATTTCTTGTCCTGCTGTTAGAGAGTGCTTGTGAGAGAGAGTGTAATTTTATGTCTTCTCTTTCCTTATGCAGGGAAGGAGAAAGAGAAGCAATTAATTAGGTACTTCCAATAAGCCATCTGAAAAGTGCTCTATTTCACTTCCTCCTCCCTGAGTAAGAAAGGGGAAGGGAGAATAAAATGAAGCATTGTCTGCTAGTGCTTTCAGGAGGCCTCTGAGACTGCTGGCTTAAAGGATTTTGCTTCATTGTCCCTTCCCATTATGTAGAGAAAGTTGGTGGAGCAAAGTTTGATGGGAGTGCTAAGTGGCAAAGCTTTACCCAGTGCTTTAACGAGCAAACCTGTTATGCTGGAAAGAGTGGTCACTGCTGATAGTTAGTAAGTGGCTGTGCTCCCATGAAGTCATCTGACCTATACACAGTTCTCCATTCAATTTGATTTTCCAGGTTTCCTTTAAGGGAAGATATACTGGTGTATCGTTTGTGCTGATGTTGAGAGTCTGCTAATGCAACTGGCTTCCATAAATTAAAGTTGTAAAGTGCATTGACCTCTGTGATTTAGCCTTTGAGCGAGCTGTAAAGTAACAACATAGTAATGCATCTAAATAGTCTTTTTGGGTAGGATCCCAAACCCAATAAAAGAATTTTCAAATCACTTATTGACCAAAGCAAGAAGGACCATTTCTTTGAGATCGTGGAATACTTCCTGCATTTTCTTGCAGATATATTGTTCCAAATAGATTTGTGTGGAGCTAAGATTAATTAGGAACAATAGGGTTTGAATCCCTGCTTGGTTGTGGAAACCCACTGGGTGACCGTGGGCAAGTTGCACTCTCTCAGCCTCAGAGGAAGGCAGTGGGAAACCTCCTTTGAACAAGTCTTGCAAAGAAGACCCCATGATAGGCTCACCTTAGGGTTACCATAAGTCAGAAATTATTTTAATGCACAAAAAATGACAAGGTAAATTTAGATTTTGCTGGGGGCAAAAAAAACCCAAATGTAATGGCTTTTACATTTGCAAACAAGCAACCGAAAAGGCCCCCACCATAACAGTGGGTTTGTATGTGTCTTCAAATCACCTGTTAGCTTGTGGCAATACCATTCATTTCATAGGGTTTTCTGAGGCAAGGAACACTGAGAAGTGTTTTTGCCAGTTTCTTCCTCTGAAATATAGCCTATAGTATTTGTTATTCATTGGCAGTCTTCCATCAAAGTACTAACCCGGGCTGACCCTGCTTAGCTTCCAAAATCAGACAGGATCTGGTCTCTTTATAGTACATAGGGTAAATAATTAAATAAGGGAAGCTCCCCTCCCCCTTTTAATGCCCCATAATTTGACAACTTGATCTTTTGATGCTTCCAGATTAAAGAGAAGTTCCATTATTTAAAAAGGGGTTCCACTCTTTCATCAGTTCTTCTTGCCTGTGGAGGCTTGCTTGGGACTGCTCTCACACATGTGCTACTTGAAAAGCAAGCTAAGTGCGGGGCTGGGGGGAGAGGCACCAAGCCAACTGAGAGACTTGGCAAGTGGCGCGTGTGTGGCCGGTCAGAAGCGAGGCTTTATAAGTCCTTTATACTACCTACAGTACAGTACATGGATTCTGCTTTTCAACCAGTTCCATTTTCTGATTGTGCTCCAGTCTCTAACCTGGGAAAGGTTATACATATACATATACATATACATATACATATACATATACATACACACACACACACACACACACACACACACATTTGTGTCCAAGATAAAAAATAAGAGTATTAGTAGTCTGGTAATTATTTTTAGAGTGCCCAAAGTATGTATGGCATCAATTTCCAAGGAGAATGATTACAAAGGTGTGGGGCTATTTAGTTGTCTGCCTGCCCCCTGTCTATTGAATGCTCTTCCTAGTGAAGCATGCCTGACTCTGACATTGTATCTTTTGAGTATTGAGGTGAGATGTTTCTATTTTAAAAGATTGGTAATATGCTAATTGATTATCTTTATGAGTTGGTATTAATGTGGGGAGATGTATTTACTGTTTCTATTGTTTTGTTCTTGCTCTTAAGATGTATGTATTTGAGTTGTCCTTAGATGCTCTGAGGGTATTTTTTTAAATGGCACCTAATCCTTTTTGATGGCGATGACGATGATGACATTAATTAATCCCAGGTAACAGGTTTTTGGCTGGTTGAAACTTGAGATGTCACCTTCAGAAAGAACTCTTATCTCTGTATTAAATGGATGTTATCAGGTTTATTTCTTCAAAGTTTGTTTTCATTTGGTCCTTCAGCTCTGAAATAATTCCATTTATCACTTGGTGTCTGCTTATTTTCCACAGGGCGAACCTTATCTGAACACTGCGTATGGTCACATGATCTGCTTTTGGGATGGCTCAGTTCATTATCTGATGTATCTCTTGATGGTGGCAGCTATTGCATGGGAGTATGCCAGTTTTCTTTTTCTTCCTTTTTTGCTGTTTTGGGACTATTTGTTTATTTTTCTTGCTTTCAGAAATCATCTCAAAATAGGCTTACCAACTAAAGAGAAATAAAATGACCTTGCTTTTTTTGTTTTGTTTTGATTACTTTTTTGTTTTTATTGGAAAAAAAATCTCACATACTTTACTTTTGTGAAAAGAAACTCGCAGCTTGCAGCCAAAAATCAAATCTCATTGTAATACTAAAAAGATAATAATGAAGAAATTGCAAATAGTAAACTTAAAATCTGGTTTAAAAGAGTGGAAATAATCTGGCCTAGTCACTAAAAAAGCAAGGGTCAGAATCCATTATGTGTCTCCTACAGCCATTTTTTCTAGTGGCAGTGTTGGTATTTGGCTGTAAGCATCAGGTGAATGTGTTCTTTATGTATGGTGGCATCTTGTACCAGAATCTTCAATTCCATGCACTGGCAACACTATCTTGGAAGTGGCAGTGGGCCATGTTTTGAGTTTCCTAGTAACAACTCCATGTGCTTTCTCCTTTCTGTAGCTTCCAGAATTGTTAGCGTAGCTGCAGGGGGGACATCTTCAGGGGTATTATAAAGATACAGGTACATAACCCCTAGGTTGGTAAAGACTGTTGTGCAATGTAGTGATCAGGGAATCATAGAACCATAGAGTGGATAGGGGCCTTATAAGTGAGTCCAACCCACTGCTCAATGCAGGAACTCCAGCTAGATCATCGCTAGGAGGTAGCTGTTCAGGCTCTTTTTGAAGATATCCAAAAAAGATACTTCAACTAAAAAATTATGGCAAGTGGTTCAGAAAGTACATCAGCAAGTTACCTCATTACTCAGGGATGCAGTTCACCTGGTCCTACAGATCTGAACTCATTTTAGTTAACTTGGGTGATTCCTGACCAATCTTGATTTGTAATTCAGATCCCTTATCAAGATCTCTGCTGATGCATGGATGCACACAGTTCTTTTGGGGGAAAATTAAGCAAAATAGATGTTGAACACTTGTGCTTTCCCATTGTGATCTGTTAGCATTTTACCATCCTTATTGATTTCATTTTTTTGCTTTGAATGTACTTGAAAAAAACAATTTTTGTTGCTTCCCGCTTCCCTAGTCGCAGCGTATTCTGAACTGTAGTTTTCCTTACACGGTTCATACAAGCTTGGGTTACACATCTGAACTCTTCCATGGTCACTAATCATTTCTTCCATTCTTTTTAGGTGCTCTCCTTTCTTTTTATTTCCTCCTTGAGTTTACTGTGCTGCCACATGGACTCTAGGTGTTTCTTATTTTTTCCTTCCATGGTATTGTTTGTGTTTAGTGGGGGAAGATAACTAGAACCATGGAGTTGAAAATGACCAGAAGGGTCATCCATTCCAGCTTTCTGGCCATGCAGGAATATCTCCTGCCATGGATAAACTAACTGACAGTTCAGTCATTTTTGACACAACACACTGGGAGTATAACAATCCCAACTTTTTTTTTCAAGTTAGAGCATAGAGTTAGTCTCAAGCAGTTGCCAAAGTAGAATTACAAAGTAAGGCTCAGGCAACAGTGGAATATACTGTGTTGGAGTGTGGCGGAATCTTCTTCTTCGGAAGTTTTTAGACAGAGGTTGGATGACCATCTGTTGGGAGTGCTTTGATGTATGTTCCTGCATAGCAGGGGTTGGACTGGATGGCCCCTGTGGTCTCTTCCAACTCTATGATTCTATGATTCCAAGACATGGTGGGCACCATTTTCTATGCCCCTCCAAGTGGGGCTACATAGTCACCTAACATCTTCCTGATGGGCATTTTGGGGAAAGTACAAGTGCATAGAAGAAAAACAAAAACAGTGGTTTTTCTCCTAGCCTAGTCAATCACCCATTGTCTATCCCAGTTTGGCTGAAAGTTTGAAAAATTAATGTTTTTTATCCACTTCTGGTTTAAATTAAATGTGTCTTTGGCAGGAGCATCTGTGTTTGAATTCACATAGTGTATATATCTGATGGCGTAAACAAATAGGATATGAAATCTGGATGCTTGTATTGCAGGCAGAGTTACCGAACTATTGGCCTCTATTGGCTGGGATCCATCATGATGAGTGTCATTGTCTTTGTGCCAGGAAATATTGTAGGTAAGGGAACACCACTTAATTGACTTATTTTCAGAATCTTGTCATAGGTATGGCAATGGGGATGTCTCTGGTGACAGCTTAAATGCAGTACAGTACATGGTTGCATGTACTGCCTTCAAAATACAGTAAAGAAGAAAAATCAAGCTGATATCATAGATCAGTGTTTCTTAACCTGGGGTCTGCAGACCTTCATAGGGGGTCCGCAAAGTGCTGCTGCTGGATAACAGCAGCAGCAGCAGCAATATCTCCCTGCCAGTGGCTGGCTCCTTTCAGAAAAGAGAGAAAAAGAGAGGAGGGAGTGTCCCTGCACGCTCAGCTCATCCTCACTGCTTGAGAAGAGAGGGAGAGGGAACTCCACATTGAGCATCATACTGGGTGAAAGAGTTCAAGTGGTGACACTTGGATTCATCACCTACAGACAGGAATTACCCAGTGAGCACTGGCTTCCTTCCTTCCTTGTGTCTTTGCTTTCTTTCTCTCTTTACCCCCTTCCCTCTCTCCCTCCTTTCTCTGGGCTCCCCACAGAGGCAAACAAGCAATCTGAGTGAGGAACAGGCTAATTTTTCATTTTGGAAGAGTGCTGTTGCTGCAGCTGCTGCATGGGATGTCTTGTTTTATTGTCTCTTCTATATGGCAGCAGAGGGAGTGGGCATTGAGGGACATGGCAACAGGCATTTTGGTGCCCACCCCCCACTGCTGCATCCCTGATGAAGAGACATGGTGGCAGGAGTATGCACACACCCAAACTGTACCCTCATTTGCAAACAAGGGAGTAATGTTGGTGTTTGCACCCCCTAGTTGTAAAATCCCTGATGAGAGGGACATGGTGTCAGGCATGTGCACATGGCCAAACTGCTTCCTCATTTGCAAATGAGGGAGCAATTTCAGCACCCAACCCCCCTGCAGCATCCCTGACAAAAGGGAAATGACGGCTGGTGTGTGTGTGCTGCCAAACTGCTCCCTCATTTAAAGAACCCAGACAAGCGACTTTAAATATATTTTGAATATTTAAATAAATATTTGAATATTTAAATCTAAATTTAAATATTTAAATCTCAAGTTATGTCTTGTGTGTGCCTGGCAAGAAATTATATTCACAAGGGGTCCCTCATAAAGGAAAGTTTAGAATCACTGTCACAAATGTTTATCTTATATCTGACATGTATGTGGCTTTATTCCCCATACCTCCAAGGAAGAATGACATTTGTTATTTCTGTTAGTACTTAACATTTGAAGCAACATTTGCTGAAGGCTGTTTTACACAGGGAACAGCTTTTGCATTTTTGGGAACACAGTCCCTGAGTAAAAGTAATGTCTGCCTGCCATCATTCACAGATAAAAACAGGTGTGCGTAAAATCATAGAATCATAGAGTTGGAAGAGACCACAGGGGCCATCCAGTCCAACTCCCTACTATGCACATCAAAGAATTCCCAACAGGTGGCCATCCAGCCTCTGTTTAAAAACCTCCAAAAAAAGAGACTCTACCACACTCCATTGAGGCAGCATATTCCACTGCCGAACAACTCTGACTATCAGGATGTTCTTCCTGAGGTTCAGGTAGAATCTCCTTTCCTGCAGCTTGAATCCATTGCTCCTTGTCCTAGTCTCTGGTGCAGCAGAAAACAAGCCCGCTCCCTCCTTGACATGACATCCCTTCAAATATTTAAACGTGGCTATCATGTCCTCAAATATTTAAACAAGTGCGTGACCCTTAAATGTGTGCCAGGAGAAGGGTCATACAGGAGAAAACACAACATAGATGGCCAAACTTGATCTATCAACTTAAATTAGCTAAAGATGAGGCTGAAATATGCAGATTTTTATAGTACTTGGTTTCATTTCACTTCAGTATTGATCAAAGTCTTTTCTCAAATTACAGAGTTGAGATTAGGCCTAAATTATTAAAAGAATTATACAGAAAGTCTCAAAATTGCTAATGGATTCCACGTATGTTTTTATCTACCTTGAAAATTTTAAAAAATGAAATGTACCACTTTCAGTTGATTAAGTGGTAAACTATCTTACACACCCATCAGCATCTCAACAAGTAACTTACACTGAGAAGTTGACAATAGAGAAAATTACTTAAATGTAATTTATTAATGCAGGGCAAGCAGTTATACGTTTCCTGATGCTACTGGATTTCAGCTCCCATAATCTCTCACCGTTAGCTGTGCTGGCTGGGGGTGCTGTAATGGTAGGGTGAAAACATATTTTGAAGGGCCGCAGCAGCTGCTGACTCCTAGGTTAAAAGAGAGTGGTCAGCTAAGTGTACAGTCCTGAAGTCCATCCACATTATAGAATTAAAGCACTATTATTCCACTTTAACTGCCATAGTTCTGTCCAATGGAATCCTAGGATTTGCAGTTTAGGAAGGAATATTTAGAATTCTTGGTTTGCCTCACCAAACTACAAATGCCAGGATTCCATAGAATGGAGCTTGGCAATTAAAGTTGAATAATAGTGCTATAATTCTGTAGTGTAAACAGGCCCAAGCATGTCTATTCAGAAACACATGCTATTAAACCCAGTAGGGGTTCAATTCCAAACGTGCTTATATCCTTGGGCTTACTTAGGAATAACTCCTGTTGAACCATGGAGTGGGTTAGTTCTGTATAGGCATGCATAGATTTTGCTGTGAGTTGCTTTATTCTGAAGACCACTTTGCTATTAATGTGTTTTGTTGTCAAACAGGAAAATATGGGACAAGAGTGTCCTCCGTATCTTTGTTGAGTATACCGTACATTTGTCTCCCAATATGGGCTGGATTCAAAATCTATAATCAGCCTTCAATGGTTGGGGACTCTACAGCCAAGGTACTACCTTCCTTATTCATTCTTATTGTAATTATATGTTAAGAAAATGTTGAAGGAAAATGAGAACGGTAAACTAATAACTATTTTAAGACTGAAAAAGAATTTGATACAAACTGCAATGAGTCAGTCTCTCCTTTGTTGCTCCCTACCTCCTGTCTTGCATTCATATCAGATTGACTCAGAGCCATGTCACCAAACAACAGGAGGTGTCTTGGCTTATTTTCAACCAGGGAAAAAATAGAGCTGGAACTGGTGCCAGACTGGGCAGCCGCCAAAGCTGGGTGTGGGGGTAGGGCTTCCTGTAGGACCTCTGAAAGCTGTACCCTCCCACCCCCTCCAAATCTTAAAATGTCTATTTGCCCACTTATTTGTTTAGTTATTTGGACATACATGCATACTAAAAATATTTCTCCTGGTTTCTTTCAGTTTAGAGCTCAGAAGATTCCCAAAACACATGAAATTGCTCCTATGACCCCTAGCATATCTGGGGACCATTCTTAGTTCATTGGAAAAAAAAATGTAGGCTAAGGATCCTTAAAGGACTCAAAATGGGCTTTGGGGGCAACATGTGGCCCATGGCCCACACTTTGCCCACCCAGATCTACCGGCAGATCTTTGTGTGATTTGTGGAGTAGATGGGCTAGAACTTATGACTGCCAAATGTTTAGCAAAAATAGTAATTTTAAACAAGGTGTTTATGCTGTCTTGCTAAGTTAGGCATTAACTAACAAAGGAAGTTAGTGGGAAGAATTGTTATTATGTGCTTTCAAGCCATTTTTTATGTACGGTGGCAGTAAGATGAACCTATCACAGGTTTTCTTGGCAAGACTTGTGCAGAGGGGGTTTGCTGTTGCCTTCTTCTGAGGTTGAGAGGGAGTGGCTTGCTCAAGGTCACCCAGTGGGCTTCCATGTCCAAATGAGATTCAAACCCTGGTTTCTCCCATAGGAGAAGAATAGGAGCTGATTTATATCTAGAAAGGTTGTGATGAAGAGGTCAGTTCTGGTTGTTGTTGTGGTTGTTGTTGTGGTGGTGGTGTACCTTTCAAGTCAACTCTGACTTACAGCAATCTTCTCATAGCATTTCTTGGCAAGAAGATGCTGATGGAGTCTCTGTGCCATAACAGCCAAGTAAACAAAGAGGGGCAAGTCTGTGGGTTGAGGGGATAGTTCAGTAAATGTTAATACGAAGTGTTGTGAAAGTTAGTGCAAAATTGGTAATGCTGTCAGAGGAACTGCAATCATTTGCTTTTAGAGATTCATGCAAGCAGCAAATATTATACAGCTGGCCCTCCATATTTGTGTGTTTGATTTTCACAAATCTGATTATTTGCGAGTTCTCCAACCACTGCCACTCCACCTCAGGAACTTCTGTTCCAGGCTGCACAACCTTTAAAAATCTGAGTCTGGTCTTCCTCATCCTCCACTAGCCACTGCCTGGTTAGCAGCCCAATTTCTGAGCACTAGAAACTCTCTCCTTATGAATCCCCACACCCAAGGAAGGAGATCTGTGAGAAAGAGGAAGTATAGGGCCACCATGCCAAATCACCTTTCTTCCTTCTCCTTTCCCTGATGTGGGTTGGACCCTGGGTGTCTGTTCTCCCCACCATGCCTTGGCCTCCTTCCCATAGACACAGACGTACAGTTTTATATTTGCAATTTTTCCACTTTGGCAAGGGTCCTTCCCCAACCTTAACAAATATGGAGGGTCAGCTGTACTGATATTTTTTCAGTCAAGAAATTTGTTTACTAACAGTTTCGTTAATGTGCTTTTTATTTGTCCAAATCTTGATAAAGAAAGCGTGAACATCCTTGTTCATATCATAGAATCTGTACTCAAGTGTATGTACACAGAACAGAGCTTCCCTGGTTCCAAACTGTATATTTCCTACACTTTCTTCACACTTCTTTCAAATTCTTCTTCTTGTTGCTATGTCCCTTCAAGTTGACTCCAGTTTATGGTGATGCTGTCAAAAGGGCTCTCTTAGTAAGATTTATTCAGAGAAAGTTTACAATTTTGTTTCTCTGAGAAGATATTACCTGTTGGTTTCCATGGCTGAGCACAGATGTGAAGCCTGCTCTCCTGAGTCCTAGTCCAACACTTGAACCACTACAAACATTGGCTCTCTTCAGTCCTGGTACCAAGAACTGCTCAGAGGCACACTTTTTCCTTCTTTCAGTCCAAAGAATCACTATGGAAACACTTGGATCCAGTCGGTTATATCATGGATCGAGTTGAAGAAAAGACAGGATCCTGAAAGTCTGGCATCTGCTTAATCCCATCTAGATTCATTGCACAAACTTACATACTTCTGTGTTTTCACTGACCTAACTAACATTGACCACTCTTCAACACAAACTTTTTTTGAAAACTATTCACGGCTAATATATCTTGCCTGGTAGTTTTGCTGACACTTTAATACTCCTTCTGAGATGGTGTTTGTTCTTGTCTTCCCAAGAAATTATGATAGCATGAAAAATGTTCCTCTTCCTCTTTTCTGTAGGAAAGGTAACTTCATAGAGTCATAGAGTTGGAAGAGACCACAACAGCCATTGAGTCCAATCCCCTGCCATGCAGGAAAACACACTCAAAGCATCCCTAGAAAATGGCCACCCAGCTTCTGTTTTAAAACCTCCAAAGAAGGTGACTCCACCACACTCTGGGATAGGATATTTCACTGTCAAATGGCTCCTACCATCAGGAAGTTCTTCCTGATGTTTGGGTGAAATCTCTTTTCCTGTAGTTTGAATCCATTGCTACATGTCCTAGCATTTTGAGCAGCAGAAAACAAACTTGCTCGATCTTCAACATGAAATCACTTCAGATACTTAAACAGGGCTATCATGACATCTCTTAACCTTCTTTCTATCAGGCTAAACATACCTAGTTCCCTAAGCCACTCCTCACAAGGCATCGTTTCCAGATCCTTCACTGTTTTGGTCACCCTTCTCTTAACATGTTCCAGCTTATCAATATTTTTGTGTTATATCAATTAATTAATTTATTAATGCTTGGGCCATAGACCATTCGCACACAGCAGTATAAAGTGCAACATAAAATAAAGAGAATATTAGTCTTGCATGTTGTAATTAAAAGAGGCCTCTGATACAATTAGGATACATTAAATATTTTAAGATACATTAAATATAAATAACAGCTCTAAAATTAGTGGGAATCATCCCCAGAGCAATCAACTGCAATATCTGTGATGAATCTTGGCTTAATTTTCATTGCTGCCAGGACAAAAAGAGAAACCTTGTGGGTTACCATAGAATCAATATCAGAGAGCAAATAGAAGATCTTTTCTGAGGCAATATTCATGCATAAGGAAAACAGAATTGCTCCCAAAAACTTAGTTCTCAGTTCAGAGTATAGTGAACAAGAGAACAAGTAGTGTGGCAAATCCTCAATTTCTGGTGCCCCACAAATACCTAAATGAAGGGCCGACAGGACATGAAAATATCTGCCATCAATTATGGCTGTAGGCATAGTTTGAAAGCAAACGGCTGTAAAAGCTTGCCTAAGTTTTGAGTATGTAAGCTTTGTCAAATAAACAGCCCTTTGATGATCGAATTTATGCAGTCTATACTGTTTTGAAAATTTAGAGTGGTTAATAGCCTGTCTGTCCATTTGGACACTGTGGCCAAAAAACTATTCATGAAGTTTTGCTTTTGAATTCAAGATAGATAAATTGTCACATAGAATAGGGTACAAATTTAACAACATATAATATCTTGAACTCCAGGCTTTGCAGTTTGCTATGTGTTCAAAACATTGTTTGATTAAAACCCTAACTGAGGAATTTTTTACAGTTCTCCAGTAATTAAATAGAATAAAATGGATATGAGATTTAATGGAAGGCAAACCGACCTCAGCTTGAACCAAAGTTGCAGGACTGCTAAGCTGGAAGCCCTCCAAAATACATTTCTCAAGAAACTATTAAGACTTCCGTCTTAATAGTTTCTTGAGAAATGTATTTTGGAGGGCTTCCAGTTTAGCCATCAAGGAGCCATCCCATCCCCAGACAGCAGCACCATACAGAATCTGGGCTATTACTTTGCTCTGAAATATCTTCAGGGCTGGAACAACCTGGTGGCCCCCTGCAGTGTTATAAAATCTAAGGATTGCTCCAATAGATCTCACAGCTACTGCTCTAATAGCTTTGATATGGGATTTCCAGGAAAAGTTCTCTGTAAAATGGATTCCAAGGTACTTAAATTCTCAGCATTGTTCAATTTGATGACCATTGATAGACCACTGGAAGTGAGAGTGTCTTTTGCCAAATACCATCACCTGTCAAGGTTGTTGCCAGGCAGGCAAAGTTTTCCTATGAGTGGACAGCAGAGATAAGAGGCGGTGTGGCCAGACAGCCAGGTGCAAGGCCAGCAGAATTGTTATGGCTATGTCTTGTGTATTAGAGAAGGCCACATGCCAGAGCACTGATTGGGTCACCCCACTTGTTCCAGGGTGACAAGGTAGCATAAAAAGGCTGGTGTTTGCCTTGACCAGCTGCCAGTTAGCTGCCCTAGCTGGACCTGCCATGCGATTGGCAGTATACTGTTTGTAAGGGGAAATGCTACCCAATTTTTCTCTGTTATCTTCTGTTTTTCCTCTTTGTCTAATTGCTGGAAAGCTCGCATGTTTTTGCTAAGCCTTATCTTATAGTGCGGCAATAAATCAGTACTCTAAGTCTTACGTAATGAGCCTCTGGAATTCTTTCTGCTTCACTGGGACTCTGCTGCAGCAAAGCCTTGCTTCACAGATAGCACTCTGCTCATGCTCAGAGAAGCCAAATCCTGCCAACCCTGACAATTTTAGTATAATTAACGTTCAGCATTTCATTAGAACAAAATACGCTGAGCTTAGAGGGCAGCCTTTTCAAACCTGTACGAGTCAGTGAAATTGAAACTATGTCATCAGCATAAAAGAGAATAGAAATCTTTGACCCAAGTGAAGGCGGAAAAAATTCAGGGCCAGATAATGCTGGAATTATGTCATTCAAGTATAAATTAAAAAGTGCTGGTGCCAGCAAACATCCTTGTTTGACTCCCTCGTTCGTGAGGATTGGATCAGTTAATGAGCCAGAGATGCCAACTCTTATTCTAGAAGTCGTATTGGAATAAAGTTCCTTGATTAGAAACGATAAGTGATTAGCTATATTAGTGACAGTCAGTTTATGTCACAGCAGGTTTCTATCAATTGAATCAAAAGCTGCTGCTAGATCAACAAAGGCTGCAAATAGTTGTTTGGTAGGACCCGCAATTCCTTGTTGGACCAGCTTATCAATATCCTTCTTGGATTGTGGTATCCAGAACTGGACACAGTTCCAGGTGAGGTCTATCCAAAGCAGGATAGAGAAGTGTTATTATTTCCCTTGATCTCAGCATTATACTCTTCTTGAGGTACCCTAGAATCACATTGGCTATTTTAGCTGCTGCATCACACTGCTAACTCATGTTTAGCTTGTGGTCGACTAAGACTCCTAGATCCCTTTCACATCTACTGTTTTCAAGCCAGGTATCACCCATCCTATATCTGTACATTTCATGTAGTACCTTCTATTTCTCCCTGTTAAAATTCATCTTGTTAGCTTTGGCCCAGCTCTCTTATCTGTTAAGGTCATTTGAATTCTGATCCTGTCCTCTGCAGTATTAGCTATCCCCCTTAAGTTGGTGTCATCTGTAAATTTTGTGAGCGTGCCTTCTTTTCCATCATCCAAGTCATTGATAAAGATGTTGAATAGCACTGGGCCCAGGAGAAAACCCTGTGACACCCCACTAGTCACTTATTTCCAGGATGAAGAGCCATTGGTGAGCACCCTTGTGATCAGTTGGTCAACCAGTTACAAATCCATATAATAGTAGCTTTGTCTAACCCACATTTTACTACCTTGTTTGCAAGAATATCATTGGAGACCTTATCAGAGGCCTTACTGAAATCAGGATACACTACACTACATCCACCAACCTTGTAACTCTGTCAAAAAAAGAGATTAGATTTGTCTGGCATGCCTTGTTTTTGCAAAACACATGTTGACTTTTAGTGATCACGTGTTTATAAGCTGTCTGTTTAATTATCTGCTCTAGGATCTATCCTGGCATTGATGTCAGGCTGACTGGGCTGTAATTGTTTGTGTCCTTTTTCTTCCCCTTCGTGAAGATGGAGGCAACATTTGACCTCCTCCAACCCACTAGGACTTCTCCTGATATCCAGGAACACTCAAGGATTATTGCCAGTCCTTATTTAATTATTTGGGTAAAAAAATAAGATTCTGAAGAATCAGTGAAGCATTCTTCCATGTTAATAACTCTGTATTCTGTTGATAATTGGCTGAAATGCATAGTTGTGTCAAGTTGTATCAAGCCACAAAATCAACCAAGAGGGTGAATTCAACGTGAGAGCAGTTAAATTTTTGAAACTGAGAATTCAGAACAGCATTTTACTAATCCGTAGATACCCTATTTGCTAGATATAAGACTAGCTTTTTTCCCTGAAAAATACTGTTTGAAAATGGGGTGAATCTTATACACTGGTGTGTTTTATACTTCGGCAGATAGTATTTGCTGATGTATAAATGGGGTGCATCTTATATGCTGACAAATGTGGGAAATGTCACTTATTTGATGTTATTAAAAGAAAATGCTGGGTTTTCAGACACAAAGAAATCTAGAGAGTTCAAAAATGAGATTTGGGAAGACCATCATTAAAAGAATAGTCAGCAGTATCCAGAAAGTTGTGGGTATCCAGTAAGAAGGAAAGCCCTTGCTGAAAAAGAATGGTCTTAACATTCTTTAAATAAAAAATGAGAAGTGAGCTAATGATGGCTGTAGGTGCTGTTGGGGCAAGGATTCCATAAACTTTTTTTGTGTGTGTATATGCATGTTCACATGCATGCTTGTCCCTTCAAGTCATCTGATCTTGTATGGGAGCTGGAGCCCAAAAACATCTGGAAGGCTGAAGGTTCTCCTACTTAATCACACAGTGGAATATGAGGAGAATGCAATCCTTCCAGCTCTTGTCAAGGAGAACCCACTCCCATAAAGGAGGACTTTGCTCTGTTTTTATGATAATCACATTTCACTGTCTTCATTTTGAATGTGTTTCTACAGAGAGTGTGTATTTCGTAATAGTTTTGGGTCTCAGGCATGGGATTAACGATTGCCAAGTTATAAGCAAACTCTGTGTTTACACAGCAGTCTGCTGTCCCATGCCAAATATGCTACCCTCTCCCTGTGGGCATTGTCTTTCTCCTCCTTGCACTTTCTTGTCTCTCAGCTATTTTACATTTCTATCATTTTCCAATCCAAAGGGACCTTTTCTCCCACTTTAAATCTTCTGAGAAGTGGTGCAGTTGCTCAAATTTCCAGGAAATTTTGATTTATTAGCCACATAATAACAAAACAAGTGAAAGACCCAGGAAAGGGAAGATAGATTTTACTGGTGCTTGATGGATGAGTGTGGTCAGGGAATGCAGGGGAAAAGGCAAGATGAAGCACTAGGATAGAACATAGCTGGTTAAATAAAGAGATGGCAAAAAGTAGAAAGATGTCAGTGGAATGATCATATAGCATTAGCCAGCCTGAGCTACCATCTCCACCTTGGAGCCTTGGAGTACTGGACTGCCTTTAAATTGTGGAAGGACGAGAGAGAAAAAGAGAAACCTTTGTATTTCTTGATGGAAATCTTAGTGTTTTGAATTTCAAATGGAGCATCTTTCTGTTATACTTTCAGCTTGTAGAAGTTTGACTTGCTCAGGAAGAAAGTAAAGGCTGGGAGCTTTAAGCTTCAGTTCATTCAAAAATACCTGAGGGAGGCAGTTTGTTCTGCGGAGCTCTGAGGACATAAAAATCCAACTGCTAGTTGTGTTGCCATGCATATTTCTAAACACAAATGATAAATGTTACAAGAGAGCATTCATGTCTATGTCAACAATAATTCACTGGGAGAGTGGGTCAGAATACTGCCCACAGCAATAATGCACTCAGGAAGAATGTGGGAAGGTCTGGTAATTTCCCACTGTGTGGGGCAAACAAATAGCTGATGTGGGAATTTAAGGTGGGATTATCGCAGGTATCAACCTCTAATAATAAAAAAGAATGTTTTTCTCTTGCAGCCATAATTAATCTGAACACTGTTATCAGACACCTCAACATTTGAGAGAATACTGTATTTTTTGTATTGTCTGAAGAATGGCAGTGCTAATTTCAGGTTGAAATTCCAAATTTAGGGTGGGGGAAGGATAGGTAGACCCCCGCCCCAAAAGGATTCTAGGCTCTCATCTTCACTTTCACCACAGCATTGCTCTCCTCTCACTTTCTCAAGCAGTCACTGACAATAAATTCACAATCGACTAACCTCAGTCTTCAAATATGTCAATTCCAGATATGAGGGTAGAAGGCTGCACAGACCCCTTGTGGCATTTTAGATACAGATATATGCAGAATGAGGTAAGTTATATTAAAAAATCCAGCCACACTCTGACATGCTGCTGCTAAGATTCATGGTTAGGGAGGGAGGACAGGAGTGGCTAAGCCATAGTTAAGATTACTGAATTGGCAGAAGAGCAGGAAGATGGGAGAGGGCTCTATGAGATTCTGCTTGTAAGAATCCTGAAGTTTAAAGCAGGAAGAGGCAAGAAAGAAGGATGCCTCCTGGATCTTTGGGGCTTTAGGTACAGACTTGGGCAGTTCATCTGTTGAGTAGGTATTACAAAGACACCAGAGTTCTGGTTGAGTGTTTGGTGGTATGTATGAAGGGATCAGTAGAAATTCTGACTTGACAATATTCCTGTCCTCAGTGGAGGAAACTGCATTTATCTAAAAGCAACTCCAGTCAAGGTGAGCTGGGGATCTTGCTGGAATGTACATCCTCGTTGTGGTGGTAGAGGTAGTGATATGTTCTAGAATCTTTCCCAGTATTGATATCAGGCTGACTGGATGATAATTGTTTGCATCCTCTTTGTTTCCCTTTTGGAAGATGGGGAGTGCCCTCCACCAGTCTGCTGGGACTTTTCCTGTTCTCCAGGAATTCTTAAAGATTATTGCCAGGGTTTCTGAGATTAATTCTGCCAGTTCTTCTAGTACCCTTGGATGTAGGTCATCTGGTCCTGGAGACTTGAATTCATTAAGAGTAGCCAGGCATTCTTGTACTACCTCTTTACTTATGCTGTACTGCATTTTCCCTACTGCATTACCTGCATTGGTTTTCTTTCGGGAGAAGAAAGAAGGTATTCAGTAGTTCTGCTGTTTTTCTATTCTCTGTTAGCATTTCACCATCCTCTCCATGCAGAGGCCCTACCAATCCCTTGTTCTTCCTTTTGCTACAGTCCTTTTTATTGTTTTTAACTTCTCTAGCAAGCCTGAACTCATTCTATACTTTAGCTTTTCTGCCTTTCTCCCTATACTTGCTGGCTATTTGTTTGAATTCCTCTTTGGTGATTTCCCCCTTTTCCCATTTCTTGCACATCACTATGCTTGACTTTCCCTCTCCTCTGTATGATAAACTCCAGGAGAACCTGGTCACTTCCACCTAAGGATCCTGCCACCTCCAGCCCATTAACCAGGTCATAATTGTTGATTAGGAACAGATCTAAAATAGCTGTCCCCCTTGTTCCCTCCTCCACCTTCTGGACTATGAAATTAGCTGCAATGCAAGTAAGAAATTTGTTGGACCTGATGCTCTTGGCAGAGTTTGACTTTCAACAAATATCAGGATAGTTGGACTCTCCCATTACCACTCTATCTCTCCTTTCTTAATGTTTTGTCATCTGTTCCAGGAAGGCATCATCCAAGTCCTCAGTCTGGTTTGGAGTTCTGTAGTATACTCCCATAGTGACATCACTGTTGTTTCTCTCCCCCTTAATTTTTACCTAGATGCTCTTAATCTGGCTTCTGGATTAAAATCATGGATCTCTTCACAGGTGAAAATGTCCCTGACATATAGTGCGATTCCTCCTCCTTTAACTGTTTGGTCTATTTCTCTGAAATAAGTTATACCTCTGTATTGCTACATTCTAATCATGAGATGTATCCCATCAGGTTTCAATGATGCCTTTGAATGTTTACTTTGCTGTGCTAAAAATTCAAGTTCATCCTGTTGATTTCTCATGCTCTGGAGACCTATCTGGAGGGACCTTCAAGTCACCCTGTCATCAGCTGTCCTGCTCAGGTCTTGTAGACTCAGGGCCATGGCTTCCTTGATTGAGTCTATCCACCTGTAAGGCGATCTTCCTTTATTCCTACTGCATTCTACCTTAACAAGCACTATTGTCTTTTCTAGTGAGTCATGTCTTCTCATGATATGTCCAAAATTATTTTAGTCATTGTTTCTATGGAGAGTTCAGGCTTGATTTGCTCTAAGATCCATTCATTTGTCTTCTCAGTAGTTCATGTTATCCTCAGAACTCTCCCATAGCACCACATTTCAAATGAGTTGATTCTCTTTCAGCTTTCATCACTGTCCAATTTTCACAACCATACACAGAAACTGGAAACATGATGGCATGGACAATCCTGATGTAGCTATTTAATAACATATTCTGTGAAGTCTAATATAAGACATAGTTTAGATTGAAAGATCCACAATAAAAGCATGTTCCTAGATTGAAATATCTCTGTGTTATGATAGATCTCTATAAATGGTGTGGAACTGCATGAGCCAATTGTTTTACTGAATAAGTATATAAAAGTATATAAAAGAGTATAATACCACATATTTATTTCCCTTTTATATAAATTTCCTGTTAATTCTAAAGTTTAAGAGATTCTTAAGGGGAATATTTATGTTAATATGCCTGCTAGACATAACAGCTGTTTACAGGCTTGGAATTCAACAAAATAAATTCTAAAAAACCTGTCTGGTTTGATATAGATTAAGAAAGATAAAGCAACTAACCTTGTCCCTCAATTAAGAGACAGAAGTGGAAGAACCACGCCTGTTCCAGTATTCCTGCTGGTCTCTTCACGCATTCAGTAATAAGCGTCTAAATATTAATCAGGACCCAATTTACTAAAAGGCAGAGTGGGCTGGCAGTCTCAGGCAGCACGTTTGGAATGTCATGGGAGAGTGCAAATTGTTAGATGCTCAAATTGTTACCATTGTATTTTTACTTTCAGAGAAGTGAGAGGCAACTTGTGGGATTTTCAGCCAGAATAACTTGGGTGGCTTTGAGCATGATGTACCATACCTAGGATGGATGAAGGGTGTCATTCTTACTTTGCCTTAGGCAGCAAAATATGGCCCATAAGTCTCTAGGGCTTCCTCAGACAAAGTAAACTAACAAAACAAATCTGTGGATGTTTATTCTGGAATAAGCTCCACCATATTCAGTGGGACTTACTCCCAGGTATGTACATAGAAGATTGTGGTCACAATTCAACAGCCCTGCCCCTGAATTTTTTGTTCCTGGTGAAGCGAGGAGCCCATGAGCATACTCAGATTTCTTCCTGGGGCAATTGTTTCTGACTCTTAGTGAAGTTTAACTTAATTGGGAGCTTTTATGGAATGCTCAATCCTTGTCCATTTTCTACATGTAACTTTGCTGTGTGCTGCTGCTGATGTTATAGATCACTTCTTAAAACTATCATGTGAAAAAGTTATGATGGGAGGAAATATATGTTTATTATAATGGTTTTCCTTCTGGCATAGTTTTTGTGTCCTGTTGTTGTTTGAGCTTTAATATGCTGGCAGTGAAATAACTTGGCTTAGTTTGACTCCCACCTAACCCAATCAGGTAGCTATTTCCTGTTTATCAAGTGGCAGGCACTCTTTAGAAATTGTAAAGTAGAAAATTATAAAGTTGACACTTTTTGGAAATTGAGAAATAAATTGTAAAGTAAAGAGATTCCTCCTAAACATTAGGAAGAACTTCCTGACAGTAAGAGATATTTGACTATGGAATATGCTGCCTTGGAGTGTGGCGGGATCTCCTTCTTTGGAGGTTTTTAACAGAGGCTGGATGACTCATCCGTTGGGAATGCTTTGATAGTATTCCTGCATGGCAGGGGGTTGGATTGGATGGCCCTGTTGGTGTCAAGTTCCTAGGATCCTTGTCTTATAGAAATGAGTATGGTCTGCTGGATGTTTATTGGGACAAATGTATTTAACCTATGCATATAAGCTACTATGTATCTCTGTTTGGTATTGCCAAGTGTTGTTATGATGTATCCATTGCTAAGTGCTGTTACCATGTATCCATATGTGTTGCTCATTGCAGTAGTGTATCCTGGATAGTGGGAGGGGGAAGGGCTGATAGGGTGAAAATGAAAGTGCAGACTGGAGGTACACATTGTGATGGAGTATAAGGGGAGTGGTATCTTGAGTGGTAGAAAATCCACCCAGCAACAGGTTATTAGGCAACCAGAGTGACCATTCCAGAGGAAAATCCAGCCCCATTAGTAGGAAGGAGGGGTGAAGGCCTGTGTGGGAATGTATTTATAGCAGGCACACTGGTTTGGGAGAGAGTTTTGCAGAAGAATCAGACTTTCAGGGGTCAGGGCAAAGGGTGAATCCTTCAGCCAGAGGAGTTCTCATTCAATCAAAGTTGGGGGGTGTGTGTGAATGAGAAGGGTATTTCCTCAGGGAAAGCATAGAAAAGAGGCAGAAGGGAAATCAACCCACTGTTAAATTTGGCCAGAGAGAGAGTGGCCTTAATTTGGGAATATAGCCTTTGGCAAAGGGGGAAGCCAGAAGGCTCTGTATGTGTGTGTGTATGTGTGTGTGTGTGTGTGTGAGAGAGAGAGAGACCTGTGCCTTTATGCTTTTGTAAAAGAAACAAGAAAATGGTTAAATACACCCTGAAGATCTGTTTGAACTCTGACATACATATAAAGCCAATATGTTATTTTGTTTGCTTTTTAAATAAAGATTCCACTATATTTTCTTATAAAGTTGGCCTCAACTGAATGATTCCCAGTGGTTATAACCATCTAGAACCACACTACAAATAAATCTTTAAAGGGGACGTAATTAATAACTGAAAGACTTTACCCTGTTTACACAAAGGTGTTATTTCTACAGAAGGTCAGAATTGCGTATAAAGAAAAAGCCTGTCTGTTGCTGCTGTTGTTGTCTCGGCATATGTTGTTTTGTGAACCTCGTGCTTTTGAGATAAGAGTGGTAAATATGCAATCAAGGTCAAGGATGTGGTGAGACAGGTGGCAGGCACTGGCCTGGGAATGAGTTGGGGAGGTGGTGTGCTGTACTTATGGCTCTCACCAATCATGGCTTTGTGCGCCTTAATTTGTAATATTAACCTATAAAAGCTGTAAACTATATGTATTCTTTAGTCTCAGCAACTTTTATGGAAGTGTGCTGTGTTGCTCATGCTATCCATAAAAATAAACTACTGTCTACCTGAGGGTGAATTTTGTGGCATGTGGGTTATTCAATATATGACATTTTGCTGAGACTCCTGTCAGCATTTCGTTCTGCTCAGACTGGGTACACTTACTGCTGCATCATGCAGACTTAGAAGAAGTTGCCAAATCAGGCACAAGCTTGCCTGTGGAAAGGGAGGAGGACCCAAGAAAGAAGCTGTGGAGTCCTGAGACAGGAATCCAACCCAAGGTGGTAGGGCCCCAGGGTCCAGGAGCCGAAGCTGTCATGCCACTGTTGACCTGGGGCATTCACCCCACAGTGGGAGCTGATCGGTGGTCAAGAATCTGTGTGGAGGATGAGGTTCTGAGTGGACTGGCCACCCAGATTCCAGAGGGGCTGGCGGGGGGCTGGTTCCTGGGTAGAGAATCTTGTGCCGTTTCTGCCAGGCCAGCTGGATCTTGGAATTGAATGTACAGATTGTCAGCACTACTACTCAAAGCAGCAAGGATCCAGGCCTGTACCATCCACAATCTCCTGCTGTACACAATCCACCACCACCACCTCAAGCATTTCTGTTCTTTGTTCAGTATTTGATTCGCTGGCTGCTTGGGAATGCTCCCATCTCTGGCAGTTACCCCAGTTGTGTTCTTGGCATTGTTTTTACAAAAGACATCAGTGTCTTGATGTGAGGGTCATGGAATTTAAGCCCGTTCAGTCTCAGTACCACTGGGGAATGAGCACTTGGAGCCAGTATGAATTAAATGGTTTCCCAATGGTCTCCTACTCCCAAATATACTGATGGACTCTGATGCTTCACCAGTCTGCCTTGCATCTCCCTGCCATCCATTTGTACAATTGTGATGTCGTTGTCCAAATTCTCTGCCTGCAACCCCATGCCAATCATGGTGGCAGGATTCATGAAGCACAGGGTGCATCCCAAGTCTATGATGGTCATTAAGTCCACGCTAGTGAATGGGCACAAAAAATGGGTTTGTGCTGCCACTCTGTTGGGCAGCTAATCATGCCTGCCAGTAGTATGGGATTTAGAATAGTAATAGTAGAGACAAATGTAGAAGATTCAGGCTGGCACCAAAGTCTGGGAAACATCTGCAGAGACATAAGGGAGTGTCTGCCTGGGAAGAATGCATGGGAGGGTCTGGGGCTAAACTGCTTTGCTCTATCCTTTTTTTTTAGTTTGAGCACTGAAGTTAGTGCATTGTACTACAGTACCAGTGAACTATGCTTTCCTGCAAAGAATTGTGACTGCAGTTCATTCCTGACACACTCACCATGGTTTCCTGGTGCCTGCTGGATGTAGTCTGCCCTTCAGTGCTTAGGGCAGCCCAGCTCTTTTCCCACTGGCTTGATATTGCTTTCCCTGGAAGTGTCAGTGCTGTCATCCTCTGGAGGCGTGAACTGATGTTTTGCATCTTAGCATCAGTGTCATGCTGCTCCTTTCGTCTCCAGTTTCCTCCCTTTGGGAGTCTCCGGGCAGTTGGTGATGCAATGCCCTTTCTGACTACACTGAAGGCATAGCCCCTGGTGCATACATCTCTTGGTCTCCTGGGAGGCCTCCTTGCTGCTGCTGCTTTTGGCCCAAGGCTTCATGGGAGGGCTCTGCTTCTGTTTGGCAGTCTTCATCAACTGCCTCAGGGTTTCCACTTCACCTTCCAGCAGCATCGAGCCCATCAAGGTTGTTTTGGACAACTGCCCACTCCAAGATCCCTGGCTTCAGGCCCTCTTGGAAACGCTAGATCTTGGCGGCTTCAGACCAGTCAGGCACTTGTGGCACCAGTCATTGAAACTCCTCTGCGTATTCAGACACTGAGTGATTTCCCTGCTTCAAGGACATCTAGCAGGCGTGGGCTTTCTTCCACCTTTCTGATTCTTGGTCATAATTGTGTCATTCTTGACAACCTCGAGCTAAATTACTGAAGTAAGAAGTCTGTGCATCAACAGTATTCTTGTTCTTGTTAACATCATTTATATAGAGCTCAACTGAGAGGTTCAGAGGACTTCATGGCCATGTATCTTGTTATAGTCTGTACAACAAACCTGTTGGGGGGGGCAGTGTCTTCCTATTACTTGTATTATCTGAGGCTGAAAGTGTTGCTTTCCAAAGGACACCTTTTAAATTCATAGTAAGATGGGAGACTGCCAACAAATACCAGGCACCGCAGGCTATATTTCAGAGGAAGGAACTGGCAAAACTACCTGAGTATTCCTTGCCTAAGAAAACCCTATGAAATTCGTAGAGTTCCTATAAGTCAACAAGTGACTTGAAGATACACACACACACAAGGGCAAGATTCACTCATGCTACCCCAATGTTCCTTTGTTAGTATACTGAAGGAACAGAGAATGGAGTATCTCTTCTGTCAGGGGCTTATTTAAGAGCCCTCATAGTCTGATGACGTACCCTGTTATGCTACATGTCATTGTGTATACTCAAGCTTTTTACAAATATGTGTTACAGGACCTACTGCAGGTTTGAGGGGACCTTGGCACAGTGTCACCACTGGTGTGTTACACCCTATGGTATTCTTAGGTGGCCATAATAGCAGGAATTCTAGAAAGCACTTACAGTGGGAATATTGAACTTGCTATAATGCTAACGAACAGTGCTATCTTGGTCACTTTGCGAGAACTTCAAATGGGAGCTTCCAGACCTGTCAGCCACCTGAAACCCTGTTCCCAGGGAAGATGAAGACTGCTAAAACTGGTTTGTTCTTGTCAGTCAACACGTATGCCCATATTCCTGAACTCTCTTAAGGGTGTGGCAAAGAGGACTATGAAGATAAGTGCCTGCATTTTAAAATTCTCTACTATATTACATCTTTATTCTTGGTGCTTTCAGAATTGTTGTTGCAATCAGAAATTTTTAACATCCTAAACATAAACATTGTAACACACACACACACACACACACACACATGCCAAAGAGCCTCATGACATCTTAAAAGTCAAACGAAATTTTTGTTGCACAAACTATTGTTATAACTGAATTTTAATCCATAAAAAATAAGGTGCTATAAGTCTCTGTCAGATGCAGATTAACCCAGCTGCCCCTCTGGAAATTATATTTCAGGTTATTCAAGAAGTGCAGCAAAAGACACTTTTGAGAAGACCTGTAGACCTACTGTTGACAGTATACTTCATATTTGCAACTGGTTTTTGCCTGTTCAGGGGCATGGTAAGTTTTTTTTTTAAACAGCCCTTAATGATCATAGAATCTCAAGCCCTTTCTGCAGCTTATCTCTGTCTGGCGTGGTTGCACGGGAATCACTCGAGAAGCCTCTTCCACGAGGCTCTCATGTCCACGCTGCTCCTGCTCCGCAGCAGTTGCCTGCTGGCCGGCAGGCAGCGTGAGGGCTCCACCTCTTCCTTCCACAGTGCAGCCGGGTACTTTCCCAGGCTGCACAGGGGGAGGAAGCACGAAGGCAGCAGCTCTGGAGCTCCGCACGGATGGTAAGTGCATGTGGGGCCCCGGAGCAATGCACAATCGCGCATCATTTTCATCCAAAAGCTGAAAATGATATATTACGCGATCAGTGTCTGCTAGCCCCGGCAGTGTCATGTGACTGCAAGGATGTCATGTGGAACACTCCTCATAATCGTGAAATGCTCTGGAGACCCTTTCGCATGACAAATGCGGTGTGAAAAGGGCCATAGAATCATAGAGCTGGAAGAGACCACAGGGGCCATCCAGTCCAACCCCCTGCCACGCAGGAACACACATCAAAGCACTCCCAACAGATGGCCATCCAGCCTCTGCTTAAAAACCTCCAAAGAAGGAGATTCCACCACACTCTCAGGCAGCATATTCCACTGCTGGACACTCTGACTGTCAGGATGTTCTTTCTGAGGTTCAGGTGGAATCTCCTTTCTTGCAGCTTGAATCCATTGCTCCTTGTCCTAGTCTCTGGAGCAGCAGAAAACAAGCCCATTCCCTCCTCGACATGACGTCTCTTCAAATATTTAAAATGGCTATCATGTCCCGTCTTAACCTTCTCTTCTGGAGACTAAACATCCTCAGCTCTCTAAGCCTTTTCCCATACAGCATGGCTTCCAGACTCTTCACCATTTTGGTCACCCTCCTTTGGACATGCTCCAGCTTGTCGATATCCTTCTTGAATTGAGGTGCCCAGAACTGGACACAGGATTCCAAATGAGGTCTGACCAAAGCAGAATAGAGTGGTACCATTACCTCCCTCAGTCTAGACACCATACTCCTATTGATGCAACCAAGAAGCGTATTGGCTTTCTTGGCTGCCGCATCACACTACTGACTCATGTTCAGCTTGTGATCTACCAAGACTCCTAGATCCCTTTCACACGTACTGTTATCCAGCCACATGTCTCCCATCCTATGTTTGTGCGTTCCATTTTTTCTGCCTAAGTGCAGGACCTTACATTTCTCTCTGTTGAAATTCATTTTGTTAGCTTTGGCCCAGCTCTCCAATCTGTTAAGGTCATTTTGAATTTTGATCCTGTCCTCTGGCATATTAGCAACCCCTCCCAATTTGGTGTCATCTGCAAATTTGATCAGCATGCCGTCTACTGCTTCATCCAAGTCATTGATGAAGAGGTTGAATAGCACTGGGCCCAGGACAGAACCCTGTGGCACTCCACTAGTCACTTCTCTCCAGGATGAAAAGCAGCCATTGGTGAGCACCATTTGGGTTCTGTCCGTCAACCAATTACAAATCCACCTAACAGTAGTTCTGCCCAGCCTGCATTTTACTAGCTTCTTTGCAAGAAAGTCATGAGGAACTTTGTCAAAAGCCTTGCTGAAATCAAGATATGCCACGTCCACAGCATTCCCTTCATCTATCAAGCTTGTAACTCTGTTATAAAAAGAGATAAGATTAATCTGGCATGACTTACTTCTGAGAAGTCCATGGTGGCTTTTAGTGATTATGGCATTGCTTTCTAAGTAATTACAAACTGACTGTTCAATGATCTGCTCTAGGATCTTTCCTGGTATTGATATCAGGCTGACAGGGCGATAATTATTTGAGTCCTCTTTTCCCCCCCTTTTTGAAGATGGGGACAACATTTGTCCTCCTCTAGTCTGCTGGAACTTCTCCTGTTCTCCAAGAGTTCTCAAAGATTATTGCGAGTGGTTCAGAAATGACTTCTGCCAGTTCTTTTAATATCCTTGAGTGTAATTCGTCTGGCCCTGAGGACTTGAATTCATCTAGTTTAGCCACGTATTCCTGTACTACTTCTCTACCTATTCTGTGCTGCATTTCCCCCCCTTCCTCACCTGCTTCCCACTGCCCAGGTTGAGTACTTCTATCCTTTTGGGAGAAAACTGAGGCAAGGAAGGTGTTGAGCAGTCAGTTCTGCCTTTTCTCTTCCCCCCATTAGTAATTGGCCATCTTCGCCACACAGCGACTTTATCATTTTCTTCTTTTTCCTTTTGCTGTGGACGTATCTAAAAAAGCCCTTTTTATTCTTAATGTCTCTGGCAAGCCTGAGTTCATTCTGTGCTTTAGCTTTTCTGACCTTCTCCCTACATATCCTGGCTATTTGCTTGAATTCCTCTTTAGTGGTTTCATCATTCTTCCATTTCCTGTACATGTTTCTTTTAACACTTAGCTCAGCTGAGAGTTCTTTAGTCAACCATTCCGGTTTCTTTAGACACCCGCCATTTTTTCTCCTTATTGGCACAGTTTTCCATTATGCCTTCAGTATCTCACTTTTAAGAAACTTCCATCTGTCATGAACTCCTTTCTCTTTCAGTATTCCTGACCATGGAATTTCAGTAACTAACTCTCTAAGTTTACAGAAATCAGCTTTTTAAAAGTCTAGAATGGGTGTCTGGCTACACTTGACTTCTCCTTTCCACTGAATGACAAATTCCAATAGAGCATGGTCACTCCCCCCTAAGGATCCCACCACCGCCACCTCATCAACAAGGTCATCCCTGTTAGTTAGGATCAGATGTAAAATAGTTGATCTCCTTCAAGAAGGTCCTCTCTGCCCTATCAAAGAACTCCTCACTCTCTCTGATAATGCAAAGATTAGTAACCTAGACCTCCAGCTGGTGAACCTTCTCCTCCAAGAGGGCCACCAGCTTGCATTTGCTGCAAGTGTACCCAACATTTCACAGCAAGAAAAGAAACATGCCACAGGTGTTGCAGGTGACTGCAGCAGCTCCCTCACCCTCCATACTTGATAGTCTAGAGAGCCAAATTAGAAAAAGTAAAACTGGGCTAATGACTCCTAGCTTCTCCCCCAGCTCATCGGTTATACCATGTGCTCAAGGAGAACACACGGCCAGGACAGACAGACAGACAGACAGACACAGCCCCACAAGCCTGTAAAAAACACCCAGTCAAGGATGTCTTCTCAGACACAGCACACCTTTTGCTCTGTCCTCTGGAAGTGAGCCTGAAGGCTGCTGGGAGCAGTTATAAAGAGCTGAGCTAACAGCTGCTAGCTCCTCCCCCTAGAAAATGGTTAGTTTAAAAGAAGGATGTGTGCATTAGAACTCATGTAACACAGAGGGAAACATGCTTCTCATTGTTAACTGGGGCTGGCTATAGAGTGCACACAACTGCCTTGGTTGCAACAGCTCCACTGGTTTCTGGTCTGTCTCTGGCCACAATTCAGAGTGCTGGTCTTGATCTATAAAGCCCAATATGGCTTGAGTCCCAGTTATTTCAAGGATTGTATCTCCCAGCAGGGCTCATAAGATTGTCTGGAGTGGCTCTTTTCTCTGTCCCACCACTGTCTCAGGTTTGTTTGGTGGGAACAGGGAAAGTGCCTTCTTTGTGGTTGGCTCCCAAACTTTTGAACTCTCACGCTAGAGAGCCAGGATGGGCCTTTTTCTTGCTGTCCTTCCATTGGCAGGTCAAAACATTTTTGTGCTGATGGGTTTTTACAAATTGACTCGGTTTGGCATTTTAATGCTGTTTTTAAGGCTGACATAGTCTTTTCATGTATTTTAATATTTTTAATATATATTGTTTTAACTTCATAAAGTGTTTAATTGTTTTTCAATCTTTATAGTTTTATGAATGTTTGGTATTGTTTTTAATCTGTATTGCTTTAAATGTTGTTAACCACCTTGAGTCTCATTATCAGGAGAAAGGCAAAGTGTAGATTAATATAAATAAATAGTAGTTAGAGTAGTCAATTTTTAGCCTTCCAGTTTCTTTTGGATTGTAACTCCCACTACCCCTCCTCACTAGCAACAGCAGATGGGAGCTGCAGGCACAAGGCATCTGGAGGTCCAAGGATTTCCAGGCCTGGGCTGCAGTCATGGAGACCAGGGAGTCAGAAGCCATTTCCCAGCCTTTCTCCCTACAGTCTGGGAGAATGGGTTCATTTGCTTCCCTATCCAATCCAGGAATCCTTGAGGGAAGAGCAACATACAAACATGTCAGATGTTACACCTTTCACGAAAGATTGTCACATTAATCTGTGGAGGAAAAAATAACACAGGGTCATGCTGCACCTTAAAAATTTAATATATTTATCATGACATGAGTCATAGTCATTTCCAGACACATATCTGGATTATGGTACAATTTAAGTAAACAGATTTTACTTAATTTTTTCTCTTTTCTTTCATTGGCCTCTGTGTGTGCAAAGTACTCTAAATCTACAGAAGAGACTTCACAGTTATAGTTTGAAAAAGCAGTTTCCTGATCAGCAGTTCAGTCCCTTAGATGCTTTTGCTACATCAGCTTTCAGTCTAAATGCGACTTGATTTCTCTTTAGATTGCCTTGAACTGCCCAGCTGAACTGTGCCGACTTTACAGCCAGCTTCATGAGCCATATATCAAAGACCCTTCTGCCTATCCCAAACTTCAGGTAAATACAGCACAAAGTTGAATGTTGTGACATGAGCAACACCTGGCATAAAAACACAATTTTCTCCTGGTTTTCTGTGCTTTCAACTAGGTAAATTTATAATTCAAATCTTCTTTGGGATTGTTCCAAGTACACGTGAAAATTGGGGGGAGTTGTTGCAGATGCAGTGACAATGGAATTGGCAAACACTGTCTGAATCCCCCTTCCATCAGTACCCACACATATGGAAAGCTAAACAGCATGGATTCTCAGCTAACTTCTTTTCTGATGTGTAGATGCTGGCATACATGTTCTATTCGGTACCGTACTACATAATCTCACTCTACGGTCTGCTTGTGCCTGGATGCTCCTGGATGCCTGATTTAACCCTTATACATGCTGGAGGACTAGCCCAGGTATAACTGAAGTATTTTTATTTATCATGGGGTCTCCATGAGTACAGCAAGGATTTAAACATTTCCCATGCATGAATTCCACACTGCAAAAGGGGTAATCATACAGTTTTGGGAGATTGGAGAGGTGGATGTGGGTTTTCCTTTCAGTGGTTAATAGCCATTCTGGTGTGTGTGTGAGTTTCATCAGTGCAGTTCATCAGTGCAGAAACTAATGGGTTAACAGTCTGCAGTACGGTCTAGATTCTGCCCTCCTTTTGGGGAAAAAAGGCCTTGATGGTGGGAAAAGCATTCTCTTAGAGGAAAAAAAAATTAAAATGAGGAAATGCTTCAATACCACAAAATATATAACATTTTGAGGAGTAAAGAGCTGTTTGTGGGTTGAACTCAGAGAAAGCATTATTTGGCTAATAGAAATTTGGGAAACAATAGGTTAAGAGTGGAGTTGTCCAGAGTGTTTCCTAAAGTTCTTCTATTTAGGACTGTCAGAGGTTAGGAGGCTGCATTTGACACCCCCAAGCTACTCCTTTTCTCCCACTCAGAAAACAAAAATTTCTAAAAACACTTTTTCCTCCAAAACGCTCCTAGGGATTTATTCAGCAATTTTGACAGACTGGGTATTGGGTGGACTATTTTAGGCCCGGGAAAGTATTCTTTTTTTCAAAAAGAAGTGACTAGAAGATCAATTTCTGGATCTCAGGTGGCCCAGGTGGAATCCAAAATGTGGTGAAATTGCTCCCCATGCCCCTAGGAAATATAGGATGACATTTGGAGGCAATTTGTTTCTCCCAGATTTTAGAATACGCATGTACATATTCATGCAAATAGGCAGTGCCTAGGTATTCCATTTCATTACCTGCAATTGCTGCATATACAGTCAGCCCTCCATATCCATTGATTCTGTATCCAAAAACTCAACCAACCATGGCTTGAAAATATTACAAAAAAAAATCCAAAAAGCAAACTTTGATTTTGCCATTTTACATAAAGAATGCAATTTTATTACACTATTGTACATGAAGAGACTTGGGCATCCATGAATTTTGGTATCCACAGGGGGTCTGGGCACCAAACTGTAGCAGATACTGAGGACCCCTTGTACTTTCTGCAAATCCAGGTTTGTCATCAGAGTGTATGGAAGACTGTGAACATCATTTTTATGAACATAGTGGAGGCCAAGCTATATAAGCAAAAGGAATGAAGAGAGTTGAAAACCATACTGAGTTTGGCTTTTTCTCATCCCTTCTCTTCAGTTGTTTCCTATATTTTTTCATCCTGTTTTAAAACTTATAGTCATGATGAGAACAAGCATATCTTCTTAAAATGAAAACTGAAATTCTCAGAATTCCGACAATACTCAGAATGCCTAAAACTTGTCTAGAGTAGTCGAACATATAATTCATCCCTGATTACTCTGTGAACTTTGCTCAGACTTTCTAAATAAAGCCTTATAGCTACCTTTTCCTAGAATTATCTCACACAGAAAGATGTTCATACTTTCTGCTGACAGCTGTCTCTTGTGCATTTTACAATCTCTGCAACATGTATTTGAGGGAATCCAAACAACATCAGGCATTGACTTTAAAGAGACTTGGGTCTGTAGCCTTTCCTGATTTAGAGAAGTAGGGAAGATAGAAAACATCTCCCAAGTATGGATTTTTCTTTTTCCTTTTAAAGCCTTGCCTGGTAATTTAGAAAATGATCCCAAAATTATGAGGGGTGAGGCAAGAGCACAGAAAAGGAATTACAATTTTGACCATACATACAATTTTGACAGGCACAAGTTTGTCCCAGTCTTTTTATGTCTCTTTCAGATGAAACTTCTGCTTCAGGTCCTCCCAAATGCTTGATGTAGATTTTATGGCTGCCAGAGAATATACAAGTGGTGATATTCTTAAAGAGAGTCAATGTGTTGTAATAGTTTGGGTGTTGTAGTAAGGCTATGGAAGACAAAGGTTCAGATCCCTGCTCAGCCATGGAAACCTACATGGGTGACTTTGGGCAAGTCACAGTCTCTCAGCCTCAGAGGAAGGCAATGGCAAACCTCCTCTGAAAAAGTCTTGCCAAGAAAACCCCATGATAAGTTTGCCTTAGAGTCACCATATGTTGGAAATGACTTGGAGGCATACAGTAATACCAAGATATGCTCAAAGTGAGATTTAATAATAAGCACACAGAATCTCAATGGGGAGTCCTGCAACAAAATTTTGCCTTGTATTCTCATTGTAAACAAGTGCCAACACAGGCTGTTCTATCACTATTTCCACCCTTTTCTTCTATGATTGTTGTTGTCACATGTCTTTTGGTTGGCTCCACCTTAAGCCAACCCTAATATAGGATTTTCTTAATAAGATTTATTCAGAAGAGGTTTGTTACTGCCTTCCTCTTAGGCTGAGAGTGTGACTTCCCCAAGGACACTGAGTGGTTTCCATGGCTGAGCAGAGATTTGAACACTGGTGTCCCTTACTCCTAGTCCAACACTCAAATCACTGTACCACACTGACACTTACCTTGCAGTTGCTACTTGATCAGGATTGGCCCAAGGTGTTTCTGTGCCTGACGAAAGAACATGGTGGCAAAGAACACCTCTCCCCATTCCACATACAGAAGTAATTTCAGAGCCACTGGCAATAATCCTTGAGAGTTGCTGGAGATCAGGAGAAGCCTCAGTAGGCTGGAGGAGGGCAAATGTCCCCATCTTCAAAAAGGGGAAAAAAGAGGATCCAAACAATTATCACTCAGTCAGCTTGACATCAATACTAGGAAAAATCCTAGAGGAGATATTTAAATGGACAGCCTGTAACTGTAAGAACTTAGGAAGGATTGCAGTGATCACATGGGTTTCTCAAAAACAAATAATGCCAGACTAATCTGAATTTTTTTTTTGATAGAGTTACATGTTTGGTGGATGAAGGGAATGTTTTGGATGTAGTGTATCTTGATTTCAGTAAGGCCTTTGACAAGGTCCCCCATGATATTCTTGCAAAGAAGGTAGTAAAATGTTGTTAGACAATGCTACTGTTAGGTGGATTTATAACTGGCTGAATGGCTGAACACAAACTGTGCTTACCAATGGCTCCTCTTCACCCTGGAAATAAGTGACCAGTAGGGTGCCACAGGATTGTGTCCTGGGCCCAGTGCTAATTCAGCTTCTTTAGCAATGACTTGGATGATGGAATAGAAGGCATGCTCATCAAATTTGCAGATGGCACCAAATTAGGGGGGATATATAATACTCCAGAGGACAGGATCAGAATTCGAAATGACCTTGACAGATTAAATAGTTGGGCCAGAGCTAACAAAATGAATTTTAACAAGGAGAAATGGAGGGTACTACACTTAGGAAGAAAGAATGAAATGTACAGATAGAGGATGGGTGATACCTGATTTGAAAACAGTATGCGTGAAAGGGATCCAGGAGTCTTAGTCAACCATTAGCTGAACATGAGTCAACAGTGCGATGCAGTAGCTAAAAAAGCCATTGGCTGCATTAATAGGAGTACAGTGTGTCAAGATCAAGGGAAGTGATACTACCACTCTGTTCTGCTTTGATTAGAGCTCACCTGGAATGCTGTGTCCAGTTCTGGGCACCACAATTCAAGAAGGCTATTGATAAGCTGAACATGTTCAGAGGAGGGCAACCAAAACGGTGAAGGGTCTAGAAACCATGCCTTATGAGGAGCGGCTTAAGGAGCTAGGTATATTTAGCCTGATGTAAAGAAGGTTAAGAGGTGACATGATAGCCATGTTTAAATATTTGAAGGGATTTCATGATGAAGATGCAGCAAGCTTGTTTTCTGCTGCTCCAGAGACTAGGACACAGAGCGATGGATTCAAACTACAGGAAAAGAGATTTCACCCAAACATCAGGAAGAACTTCCTGACAGTGAGAGCCATTTGACAGTGGCATATGCTGCCTCAGAATGTGGTGGAGTCACCTTCTTTGGAGGTTTTTAAACACAGGCTGGATGGCCATTTTCTGGGAGTGCTTTGAGTGTGTGTTCCTGCATGGCCGGGGGATGGACTCAATGGCTGTTGTGGTCTTTTCCAAGTCTATGATTCTGTGATTCTGTGGGTTTGTCTAACACATACTCAGCCCCAGAAAACCCCATGATAGATTTGCCTTAGGGTGCCATAAGTGGCAAACAACTTGATGGTACACAGCAACAACAATATAAAGAATTTGTGGGTTTTCCTGGGGAGGGCATTCTACCATACTAGGGCCAATATGAAAAGCTGCTCCAGCTCCCTTTCAGTCTAACAGGTTTGCTAATAATAGGCCAGTCTAACTGTTTCACTGGTAAGACCTCTGATCTTAAATGTGGACTGGACCAGATGGAAGGAAATTGTTTTTCATACAGTTTGCCAGAGTATATTTTTTGAATGACAGCTCCCAGAATCCCCCAATCATGGTCATGTTTGGAGGATTCTGATTGTAGTAGTTCAGAAAAAGAAACCATTTCTGGCTCTCATTTCCATTCCCCCAGACAACCCCAATAGGAAACACATAAATGTTGGAATATTTTTCGTAGATTGCTTTCCCTTTCTGACCTCTCTCCTCATGAATGAACAAGATACATTCACCACTTGGCAAAATTGTGCCCTCTCCAACAGAACTGCTCCATCCTTTACTTAGCAGTAAAGCATCTGGTGAGACTGATAACTCACATTCCTTCCTCATCCTGCAGACATAAGTCTGGGATAGGAACTTTGGGCACAAGATGGTTAAATGCAAATAGATCTGTCCCTTGAAACAGAGGTTAACAGACAGGATACAAAAAGACAAGGCACAATACTGAGTGCTCTGCTATTGCTTCTATCTTTAAATGTTTGTTTATGCTAAAAATATTCTTTGGCTCAACAGTCTCCTCTGTACATAACCTTAGATGTAAATTTATTCTGCATTCCAGAACAGTCCCAGGGGAATGTTTCCATCAGTACGTCCACTTGCATACCTTCTATGAAAACAGGAGCAAATATCTGAAACCTTCTCCTTCAGAGAAAGAAATTAATTCACCACTTCATGTTCACACTTTAAAAATTGGTAGGCCAGATCCAAAGTACTCTGGAGCCATTATACAGTATTGTGCTGAGGCTGAAAGCCCTGATGGTATGTTAGAGAGAGAGAGAGAGAGAGAATGAGAGAGAGAGGGTGAGTTGGGAAATGTTACGTATTTGGGCTACAAAATGGCCATGCTGGCTGAAGGATTCTGGAGTAGTAATCACAAAACATTGCGTTTCCAAGCTCTGGTCAGGAAGACTCTGTCAGGATATCAGAATATATCCAACATTTTGGCTTTCTGAGCAGCGTAATAGACTATTACAACGAGCATCCTTCATGATCACATCTGTGGTTTAAAGACAGATTGAGGTATTCATGGTTCTGATTGAAGAAAAGCCAAATCCTGTGGGTCTTAATCAAACACACCTGTATTTACCTACATAAACTACATGTTTATGTATCATTCTAGTTTTGCTGGTTATAAAAAGAGACAGGAAACTCTCAGACACTTCCTCAACTGTCCTGCTGTCCTGCCTTGGATGGTCTGCCTTTGACTTTCATTTCCCTCTATCAGGCCAAATTTCAATCCTACCTCCACAGCCTTGAGAGCTAGAGAAACGGAAAATCTTTATCCTTGGCAGATTCTGTGACTGGGTATTGTAAGACATTTGTAGAATAAATAAATGTGGCCTTGACTTTTGACTGAAAAATTTTGATATCTCAGTATTTTATTATAAATCTTGAATCAGCCTAGAACACATGAAAAAGTGAAAAATTTCCCTACTATTATTCTGCTGCACATATGAGGAACCTTTGCCCCTCTGTTTTTGTTGGGCTACTACTGTCAGCATTTCTGACCTTCGATCATATTCCAAATGGGAGTTGAAACCAAGCAACCTCTGGGGGACCACAGGTTTCCCACGCCTGACAGAGAGATAGAAAAGGGCACAGACCACAGTAAGAAGCTATGGTTTCTTGTTGGCTTGTGATCCTGAACTTTTGGGGTTTTTCCCCATTCTGAAATGGGAGTTAATACAAGGGAGAGAAGAGAAGCAGGCCATAAATGGGGAAAACCAACCACGGTTTGTTTTGTCATCTAGGAGTCAATTTGCAACTCAACCATGACCATCATAGACCATGCCTTAGCATGACATGAAAACACAGCATGTGTTGGTGAGAATGTAAATGAGAGCTGACATTACGTGTCATATTTCAGATCAATTTCTTACATTTAAACATCTTCTCCTGTATAGGCTCAGTTTTCACACATTGGTGCTTCCTTACATGCCAGAACACCCTATGTCTACAGAGTCCCTGAAGAAGGAAAGATGTGGTTTCTAGTACTCAATATAACATATGGAGTCCTTCCCCAGCTGTTGGCATACAGGTGTGTTCAGAGCCCAGAGTTTTTCCTGAAAGTAAAACCAGAAGAGAAGGCTGAGTAGGAAGACTTGCAGCTCCATGTTTAATGTTGTGTGACTGGACTACCTGTCAAAATTCTGTGTGGTTCATCCTGGAAGAAGTTATTGCAGAAGTTGTTTTATGTATCATGCTGAAAATAAAGACTTCTGTATTTCATAACACTTCTCAAGACATTGCTTTTGTTGCATTGCAAATAACTGTAAGTATGTGATATTCATGGTTTTGACTGTAAGTTACACTCTCAAAAATCATCTTCACCCATGGTTTAGCACATTAGAGAGGTGTAACTGATTTAACCCTGCTTATCTGTAGATACCCTTTTGAATCCCTTTAGTCCAGAGCTGCATGCAGCATATGTGTTGTTATCATTATCACAGGTAGAAACCAGTTGTTGCTTTGAATATTGTTCCAAGGAACCTTTCATATTACAGAACTATAGCATTGTCATAGTTCCATCATATGGTATCTTGGGATGTACACTTTAGGGAGGGGCATTTAGAATTCTCAGCCAGAGAGCTCTAATGCACCGTTATTGTCGTTATTGTTGTTGTGTGCCTTCAAGTTGTTTCCAACTTATGGTGACCCTAAGGCGACCTTATCTAGGCTGTGTGTGTGACACACCCAAGGTCACCAGTGGGTTTCCATGGCCAAGCAGGGAATCAAACTCTTGTCTGCAGGCTCATGGTCCAAGGCTTAAACCACTACATCACACTGGCTTAGTAAAGTACAAATCCCAGGATTCCACAACATACAGCCATGGCAGTTAAAGTGGAATCAAAGTGCTATAACTGTGTGCTGTGAAAAGCCCCCAAGTTGCAGGCATTTCTTCACTTCAGCATAGCCAGGGTGTAAAAGTTGACAGTCTGAAAAATGTATTTTGATCATTGTCTGTTTTTATACTCTTCACCATGTATCAGAGATGAAGCTGTATTTCCATTCCTCATGCACTAATATATTATCCCAAGAAAAGATACTTATGATCTCAAAATTCCACTAAGAGAAAAATGCAGGGGGAGGGGTAGATGTCATCTCTCCCCATCAATCAATCAATCAATCTCTCTCTCTCTCTCTCTCTCTCTCTATTTCTTTGAAGAATAATTTAATTTATCACATTTTCTGGACTGTTTCCTTTCCCCCCACAAAGTGGTACAAAGGCAGAAGCACAATTCCATAGAAGACATAAAGCCAAAGCACGTGGATTGTTTTGTAAAGCTGCTTTGGTTACACAAGCCAAATGTAAATTCAGCAAAAGGCAGCTTTAGGCAGCTTTACGTGATCCTCTGTCCACCCAAGACCAATTTTAACATGAGTTAAGCAGTGACCTGAAGGTTATATATGGGGGTCTGGTCTGCCTTCTTAACCATGATTGACTAGAAACCTGAATGTGATCATAATAGCCTCTGTTGACACCCAGTCCTTAGCCCTCTGTGACGAGTAGCCATTGATACAATCTTTTGTATTACACTTTTTAACAAGTAACATTTTTTTTGTTCAAAAGCAACAAAAATAACCATTTCAGTTAGCATTAAAAAAACATATGAAGCCAATGGTACAAGACAGTGAGGCCACATACATGTAACTTCAAGTAACTAAATGCTCATTGTTGCAAAAGGAGTGAAGTTATTTCTTCTTACATTATAACATGACTTAATTGTGATTGGTGCAGTTGAACTCTCCTCCTCTCATTCATCAGCAACTGATATGAAAGGCATACTGCTTCTAATATTGGAGATGATATATTCCTCTCTCTCCCAGAACTCAGCCCACACAAGGGGACAAGTGAATTCAAAGCAAGTTTTCAGCACTTTTCAACACAGGACATCCTCAGTTTGTGGAACTCCCTGCCACAAGATGAGGTGATGCCTGCAGTCTTGGGTGGCTTGAAAAATGGGATTACAGATTCATGGGAGAGGGGAGGCCCATCAGTTGTTTATTAACCAATTGCTAAAAGGAATATAAGTGTTTAACAGGTCACTGAATATCTGTTGTTTGGATGTCATGAGGGAACAGTAGCAAGAGAATGCTACTACAGGGATCTGATTGTGTGAAACAGGATGCTAGACAAGCCAGTAATGGCCATCAACTTAAATGATGAGAGAAATTCATGAAGGAAATATCTATGCATGACTACCCTGCCTCCACATCTCTGTGACTTGCTCTCAAGCTAAAATAGGTAGCAAGCTGACTGGGACAGGGGCTTATCTTTTTTTTTGCTCATGTTATTCTGTAAAAGTACCATGTTAACAAATGACATTAGGCAAATGCCACATAAGGTCACAGCAGCCAATATAGTGTGACAAATGCACTGGAACTGAGGCCATGCATCAGTGAAGCAGATGGCAGAAAGTTATCCCCATTTATTTACAAAATTGCAAAACACAGGATTTGGTGTGTTGGTTTTTCAGTACAGCATATCATGTCTTGTACTATGCATTGAACATTTAACTCCTGTATGAGAGTCTTGAGAATCAGAGTATTATAGTGGGCTGAGTGCGGGATTAGCAGTCTGGGAGACCAGAGTTTGAATCCCTGCTCAGCCATGGAAACCTACTGAGTGACCTTAGGCAAGTTATACCCTCTCAACCCCAAGAGGAAGGAAATGGCAGACATTCTTTGAACAAAACTTGCCAAGGGCTTAGGGTCACCATAAGTAGAAAATAGATTTGACTTAGGGTCACCATAAGGCAAAATAGAATTTTCTTAGATCACTGTAAGTCAGACACAACTTGAACGGACATAACAAAAGAGTTCCATTCAAGACTAGTCCACATTACATCCCAAAACATCAGTTTTCCACATCAAAATCTGAGAAATACTCTAATATGACTTGAAAGAGATCAGTGATGAAACGAACCAGGTACAGGCTGGTGCAGAGTGGTTGAATGTAAACTTTAACAGTCCTCTTGCTGTCCTACAAACAATTCATACACATAACAAAACCACACTAAACTGTGTGATTACATATTCTTAGGTGTTATCAAAAAGGGATAGAAGGTCCCTGGCATTGCTAAGGAAATGAATCAGGTTAGCCAGTGATGAGAAAGACTTCCACCAGAGACCTTAGAGATCCAGTTCCTGCCATTGTCAACAATACTGAGTTACATGGACAAATAGTCCAAACTGCAGACAACTTCTTATGGTCAGTCCTGCTGGAGTCTCATGGTGGCACAACTCCAGCATAAACCAATGTAAATACTTTTAAAGACATGGAGCAAAGAGGTAATCCATACTTCCTCCTGCAACACCGTTGCACCAAGGGTCAACTGGAGACTCCTACATGCAGCTCCACCTCCTCTCTTGGGCACCGATTGGCTTCAGGGGTACATCCAAACACCAGCAGGTGCTGGTGTGCATTTGGTGAAGTAGTTGTTGCCTCTCTCCACAAAACAGTAATGTAAGTGGTGGAAATTTACACAACCCTGGTGATGCTATTCTATCTAGGACTATGTAAACCAGACTTAATTTCTGTAAGGAAGTTCCACACATCTTGTAAGGAGAGTCTGCTTCATAATGCCAAGTACAGTATGCCGCAGTTAATCTCTGACAGAGAAGCTTCCTTTTTTGAAGGAATTTTTATGCCTTCCCAACCCCACTTCCCTGTTCCTCCTTACCCTCTGGGAGGATGGTTAAAGAGGCCTGGAGAAACAAAGAATTTTGATATCCAATTGCAGCTGTGTGCCTGCTGTAAATAATACAATAAACTATGCTTGAGATGGAAAAGAGCAGAATTCTGCTGTAGCTGAATACATTGTAGCCATACGTGTGTGCGTCTACAACAGGCAAGGTAAACTTTAGCTACTTCTAGAATCCCTCACTGAGTATCTATGGACAGCAAAGTGGAGAAAAGGGGAAAGCAGATAAACCTGCCTCATCAGCTACCTCAGCACATTAAAAAGCAGAGATCTGTATGTCTGGCCATCAAAATGGAAACCATAAGAAAAGTGGAGGCTGGTGAAAGAAAAAGTCATCCCTGGATACATTTTAGAAGCAGCCTTTAAGCAGTCTCAAGAAGGTTCAAAATGTTTTTGTTTACTTACACAAGGCTTACCCAACCTTATCTCATTTCACAAGTGTTAATTCTGAATTAAAAAGTCTGCTAAAACATGGTCTCCTTTACTGTGGTATAGGAACTGATCTGTTCTGTTACTCTTGCCTCTGGTGCCAATTTTTTTGTTAAGGTAATAATGCCCAGGAAGACATCTTTATTAGCTGAGTTCAGAGAGTACAGCAATGTAACCTGAGAGATATGGCCTGGCATAAGCTGACTGTGCATCTTGGGATGGGCTCCAGATCCTCTGCCAAATCTGTAGGTTGCGGAGCAGAAGATTAAGGCATGCAAAGTCAATCTAGCAAGTGTACGGTAGCAGCTGTGGAAAAATCAGTCCTTTCTGACCCGGTCGGCTTCTTTAAAGAAGGTGCACGTGAGAAATGGGAGGGTGGTAGAAATGAAGCTATCTGGCTATGATCAACTTTTGAGGCTACCTGTGAGTACCTGTAAGAATTCCACCCATCCACAGTTATGCCACTTGGAATACTGGTGGCATTCAGGTGATCACAGGACAAACAAGATTTATTTTAATGTGTATGGTCCTTAGCTGGGCCTGGTTCTGAAGAGTTTCAGATGCAACGAGAGAAAAGATATAAGAAAAACAATGGGACATAAACCACAAAGCTTTTCCCTGCATTGGTGTTCTATTATAACAACTCAGTGTTAACAGAATGCTTTGCTTTAATACTCGAGTTACATGAATACCTCACATTATTACACGTATGAAGCCAAATACGACGCTAACTTAGCTGCTTACAACCTCAAACCTTACTCCTGATACACATTCCAATAAATTTATTCTGTAAAAACAATAGTTTTTTTGTTTTTTGATTTTTTCCTGTTTTTGTGTACAGTAAACTTTTCAACTACAAACCTTGAGTACTCGAAAGATGTTCCAAAGACAAGCATAACAAGGATTGATAAAACCAGACTAAACCAATATGTTTTCATCACAATAAAAGCTGGCATTAAAAAATAAATAAAATTCTATATTCTCACAATAGCAACAATAATGTACACAGAATAATGGATTTTGGAATGCTTACTTACGAGTCTAGATCTAGTTTTGCAAGTAGAAAAAAACAGAAAAAAATGACAGGATCTTTTTTTTTCTTTTTAAGCCTTTCAGGTTTTTTTTTTAATTGGGTGTTTTGGTATTGTTTCCCACAGGGCTTTTATATCACAATTAAGCTCATAAATGGAAGGCATCCAAAAAAAAAAAACCCCATGTTAAGCTCAACTTTTGTATTGGCGTTTGAAAAAAAGGAGCCTTGTATTCATCTAAGGAAACACAAATGACTTTCACTACCTCCACATATAGGAACTATGTCAGAAAAATTTACATTACATCATGATCTTGAGAAATATTAAAGAGTATAGCTAGCTAGGCATTTTCTAACAAGGAAATGTATTTTCTTACAATATTGACTTTTTGAGTATGATTTCAACTCAAATCCATTTTGTTAGGTTTTAAACCAAAGATGGCCATCTTTCAGTATTCCAGTCAGGGAGTAATTTTAATCTCCAGACAGTTTTTAAGAAATGCGGATGGGGCATTTTCCTACACAGAAGCTTGACCTTCTTATGAATGGGCAGCCTCCATTATAAAGATGGTGACATTTTGATCTGGGCGCTTTACAATTATGGAGCTCAGGTGTTGAGTTACATACAAATATGTACATTTACATGTTGCATACAAAATTCAAAAGAGAGATGGGGAATATCTTCTACTTCTTACAACTTGAAAATATTTTTTTCTTTCTCCTAAAAGTAAATGATGAACAAATGTTTTTAACTACATGTTACCTGGAAGGAAAAAAGCATGAGGGACTTCATGAAATTATTAGAGGGAACAGATCCGGCTCACTGGCTGTCAGTTGGCCATTCTGTTTTCAAACCAATTTTTAAAAAATACACAAGAAAGAATGAGTAAAGAGTAATTTAAAAAGTCATGGTTTGTAAGCAGAACAGAGATTCTTGTTACTTGTTATGAGGACACTTGTTTCCAAGAATTTTATCTTTATTCTTTTAAAAGGAAAGGCAAATTTCAAGAACAATTTAAAAATTTGAAATTTTTGCCTTTTCTTTTGGAAAAAAAGTATCTAAAGATGGTGCATTGGCAATGTTGTTGCATGTCACACTTGCAAGAAAAAGAACATTTTTGTGTGATTAAATAAAATCACTTTCAGAAAAGGGGAAACTCTGGTATGTGGCAGGGGTGGGATAACAAGGACGTTGAAAGTCATTTACTGAGAACAAAATGGGAATGAATGTCACTAAATGTGCATACAAACAGATATGCTGATGATGGACAGATGTGATGACTTCTATCAAATCCAAGAATATTAGACAACCAAACATTGTAACCTTCTTGTGTCTTCCCTTAATACGCAGCAGTAACATGTTAGTTAAGTCTGAGGAGAAAGAGAAAAAAAATACGAAATGCCTTTTAGAAAAGGATCAGGGGATTCAGTCAACATTATATCATCAATCCAGTAAATGCTTTTTTGAAGTGTGGGCATCACCCATTCAGCTGAGCATCCCACTGGTTCCAACTGAAGGCTGGAATTCTGTCGGTTAGTTCTAACTAAAGCAGGGCCATTAGAGGAATTGCTGAATGGTAAATAAACACATAGGTAAATCCCACTGATCCAATGGGTCTGCTTTAAGTTGGACTAACAACAGAATTCAGGTCACAGATTGATTGATTGACTGATTAATTTTATATTCTATCTTCCTCCCAAATGGGATCCAAGGCAGCTTACAATAATCGAAAAAGATATTACTAAAACATTTAATTTACAAAAGTTAAAAAGAAATTAAATGATCCAATTATTAAAATATACTTTAAAGCAACTCACCACTTACAGCATATTTAAAGCATAATATCAACAAAGATTAAAAAAATACAGATTTTTTTAAAAAACAGCACACTATTTTACATGACAGCTCCATAATTAAAATTCAAGCTGGCAGAAAGAGAGCAGCGAGGTCAACTGGATCTCTTATGAAAGGAAGTTCTGCAATCTGGGAGCAGCCACAGAGAAGGCTGTCTCCTGAGTCGTCACTAAATGCACCTGCAAAGGTGGTGGGACTGAGCAAAAGCCCTCCCTTGCAGATCTTAATACTCATGTTGGCTTACAGAAGGAGATAAGGTCTTTTGCATATTTAATTGTTCATGCACTATCTTTGCTTTAGTATAGGAATATTTTAGTACCAAATGAAGGCTAAAAACAGGCCATCACCATCACTCATCATCATCATTATATTCTGCCTCAAGAGACTCAAGGCAGCTTACAACAGTTAAAATATAGTTAAAAAGTCACAGCATATAAAAGTTAAAATGCAATTAAACTACCATAAAATTAAAACCAATTAAACACATAAGCCATTTAAAAAACAACAGCAACAACAAATCAAAAGTCCAGTACATTATACAAGCCCTGTTTCCCCTAATAAAGCCCCATTATTACCCAGTAAACAAGAGCTGCAAAAGGCAGCAACTCCTGTGTCTAGATTCCTTTGTTGAATCAAGAGCTGGGGCCAAAAGCTGGATGTACATCCTCATTATGTAACACACCTCTAGAAAAGAAGCTCATAGCTCTGCTGCACTACAGCTTGCAGAAAAGGGTCTACATTTCCATCTGCTGTGCATTTCTATTTAAAACACTTTCTGTCCCCAAAGGTTTTACAAGGCATGGGTGAAGATTTCCAGCACAGTTATCTCTCGTTTATTTATTTCTTTATTAGTTTACATTTCTTCAGTGAGCTTAAGGTGCATCCGTGGCTCTCCTCTCTCAAACTCTGTGAGGTAGTTAGGCTACGCAGGTGGGACAGTTAGTTTCACAGCTCATAGGAAACAAAAACCTGGCTCTCCTATGGACAGTCCAACACCCATCCACTCACCCGATATTTTGATCTGCAATTCTTATCAGATCCACAGTACAGACCTTGGAAAATTTGCCTTTTTGGACAACTCAGGATGGTCACACTAGTTTGGGGAAATTACAGGAGGTTGTAGTCCTAAACAGAAGCAAAGGGGGACTGGGAGGAAGGACCTAGCGGTACTTTTGAGATTAGGCTGGCATGTTTCATTTGTTGGAAATGAAAGAAAGAAGAAAGGACTTATTCATATATGGTGGATGTGTGAATAAGTAAAGACATTTTTGATTTTGATACACAGATAATAGAAGATATTTTAAAAAATTAAGATTAAACTTGAACCAGAGATGTGTCTATTGGATGGACAATCAGATAGGCAAGACTAATACAAGAAACTTACAATATATGACTATGGCAGCCAGGTTATTAATAGTGCAGAGATGATAACAGATGGAGATTCCAACACAGAAAGACTGGATGCTGAAGCTTTTTGACTTGATTGAGATGGATAAAGTAATTGTGATGCTGAAAGATGGATTGATGAGTAATTTTAAAAAAGATTGGGACAGTGTTGGGGAAGTTTTTGGAAATTTAGGGTGTGATTATAAATAGTGATTATTTTTAACAGAAGTACTTTTATTAACAAAAAGTATATAAAATTAACTTCATTAGTTTTACTGTAGTTTTGCTTATATCATTACATTATTAGAAATTTTAGAGGAAGTTTATCAATATTTTAGCTTATAACGATCAACTGAGAAACTGGAAATCCAACCAGTCTTAACTCCTGTAATACTGTGTAGGTTTGGTTGTTTAGTGCTGTTGAGTTTAATCTTACGGGTAGTTTTAAATGTGGTTTTTTCCCCAATTTTGAATATCCTTATTTGTTGTTTTATATGTGTACATTCCTATGTATTTGATAAAAATATTTTTAAAAAAGAGACAAACTGATATGTTTCAGTGTAACTTTTCATGGACTACCATCCATTCATGAGATGCTCAAAGCTTTTGTGGACAGACACATGTACAAACCCCAGGGGGAAGGCGTTAATGGGAATGTGAAATGTAATGGAAATACAAACAAGTCATGTCTGGTGATGGGGTAAAAATATTATGTTAATGATGGTACCCAATCACCTCATCAACATTTGTTGTATTTCCATTACATTTCATACTCCTCTTACTCCCTTCTGTGTGTGTGTGTTGTGTGCATATACAGTTTTCCACAGAGGCTTCACTCCATGCATTTGATACAGTGTACTGGAGTTTACAAAAGCTTATGCTAAAATATATCATTCTCAAAGGTACAGCTAGTCCCCTCACCACTTCTTTCTTATGCTGAAAGATCATGGCTATTCCCTGGTGGCCCTAAAAAGTAGTTTCCCCAAGCTACTGTCATACATAGCATGGTCAATAATAATGGGATGTATGTATGTATGCCCAGCCTCCCCAAAGGCTTGCAAGAAGCCCACAGCATAAGGGCTTTACAGATGGCTCTGAAACTCCTGGGCTAACAGCACCTGCTACTCTAGATTGTTTATACAGAGCCATTCCCAGTGAAACCAGACCATAACTAAAGGAAGCCTTACCCCTTCACTAGTTTTCTGCAAGTCTGAAGAGGTGTTTCTTGTGTCATTGCCGGCTTCGCCAGCATCGGAGCTGCTCTTATTTTCTTCTTCTTTGCAATCTTTGTCATCTTCATCTCCAGGAGATTTCCGCGACTGCTTAGAAGATTTCTAAATATATCCAATCAAGGAAGACCAGGAGAGACAAAACAAAAGCAAATGCTTTCAAAGGGTGTGAGACAAACTGTGAGTTCTGACAAGGTATCAAAATTCCTAGGCCAGAGTCTTGTATCAAGGATGCAACCCCACCAAAACCCACCTTTACATCCCCCAACAGAGCTGGAATCGTGTGGGTGAGTTACGATAGCTTAAGTAAGACTTGGATCATTTCTTCTGACTTGTTTGGTCACTGCGGATGTTGGAATTATTTACACAGTGACCAAAACTCTCCCCTCAATTCCCAACTTTCAAGGAATGCAGTCTTTGCAACAGGGCCATTTCTGGGTCACTGGAGATCAGGAGGAGGTGCATCTAGCTGCTTCCCTTTGGCTGGATGTGCTGCAAGGATGTCATCTGAGGACCTCCTGAGGACCCCAGGAGGCATTCAGCCACAGGAACTCCCTGCTCTCCAACAATGCACAAATGGCTGTGTTACGAGGACTGCGTTGCTTGAACAGTGGGTTGTGCATGGGGGGTAGCATTGGGAGGTGTAGCTATGGAGAGATAGCTACACACCACGTGTACATCTCCCAATGTAAGACTTAAGTCACAGCCTTTCTGCGCTTCAGAGTTTCACTGTAAGAAAATGTGTATGCTACCTCAAGAAATTGCACATATTGCAAGGCTTAGAGGGATTTTCCAAGAAAATAAAGTGTGTCTAAATCACTGCACATTTTTTTAAACAGTGAATGTGCTCAATCATTTTTTCTTAGATACCTGATGATACAGGTATCGATGAACCTCCTTTGTATTGCCTTTCCCCACTTGTTGGTGATTTCTGGATTGCAACAGAGAAGAATGTCAGAATTTCAGTAACAGACAACACCAGAGGCAAAAACTAGCTACTGAAAATGGTAGCTGGGCAATCTAAAGGTCTTGTTCATACAGCAACAGAAGGAAATTTGTGATGGGTCACCTGTAACATTATTTATTAACAAATTTGATGTCTCCACGTTGATCCAAACAAAAAAAGAAAAGAATTGCTAAATAGCAGTCTGAGAACAGGATTTAAAGACAAGCTGAGGAAAAAAAAGCTGAAAAGTATCACAACTTATTCCAGAGCAGTACTGATGACCAACTCTAGACCTAGTGTTTTCTAAGCTATATGAAGTGGATATCCAGTTGCTAGGGATCTGCACCCTACAACTATTTCTTTCTTTCATGGAAATTTGCTGTGAAACAGCAGTCAATAGTTCGTGGACAGGCACTGAACACAGAATACCACTTTATGTACCACTGCTGTAGAATACAGGGATTATGAACCATAGCTTTAACATGCTGATTTCCATATTATGGCCAGGATCCTGTTGGAAAGGTATGAATGAATAAGCACATGAGAGAGAGTAGTTATAGTGCTACACAGTGGATTCTATCCTGATTCCTCCCAAGTCCCAATTACCAGGCAGCAGCTACTGCAACTGATCTATTCCCATGTTAATTGGGAAGCAGCTAACTGATGTTGCCACCCCTTCTTGTGAGCAATCTCCATGCAATAGGCAGAAGCAGGATCCCTGTTTTAATGCTGCCTCATGCTGCTCACACTTAGGGGGTGGAAACATCAATCAGCTATTCCCCAAACAACAGAGGAACAGATCTGCTGGCTGCTGCCCAGTAGGTGGGGACTGCAGGGCTTTCACGGTTCATATATATCCCTACAAATTAGGGGCTATATAAAGATCATGAATACAAAACAGTCAGAAATGTGTAACTCGAAGTTACATCTTCATAATTGTCCAACAAGATTCTTGGTTATTAACAATAAGACTGTGTCAGAATCTGCAATGCAGACTATATATTGCTTCTATTTCTAAAACGATATGTTGCAGTAGAAATCAATAAGCTATCTGCCTGCTATCTTGATTCAAAGACCCATGATGGTCAACTGTACCTAATTAAAAAAAAAAGCATTCATTCTCAAAGAAACAAGATGAGGTCTCTTGGAAAAAAAAAAGACATTCCATAACATATAGTGTGGAGTAAGGAACAGCTGAGGGAACAAATTGCAAATACAACCAAAACATATCTCACATGCAAGAGGATTTTCCATGAGAAGTAATATCTGAGCAGGGCATCTAGAATCAACTGTGAAGGAACCAAGTGGTGCCTTTACCATTCTTTTCTTGCAGTGTGGGTGATGTACGACCCTCCATATACTGATGGTGAGAGAGGATGGGATCTGCAGCTGAATTGCATCTTGAGGGTCATATGCATCCCAGCCTTAGGCCATTTCCGCACAACGACACTCTTCTGCGTCGTCTCACTGCAGTCTCGGGTCCAGAAGGGAGCGCGTTACCAATGCTCTCCTCTGCACCCACTTGGTCCATACAGAAGAGAACACAATGGCAGCATGTCTTCCTTCCGCAGCACAGCCGGGCTTTTTCCATTGCTGTGTTACAGAAGGAAGCATCGCCAATGCACTTCTACAGCTTCTACACGGCCAGAAGTGAAGGGAGTGCCGCACAATTGCAGCCGCAAAATGGATTTTTTCCATTTTGCGAAAACTGCAAAAGCACGATGCTCCACAACAGGATGGCAGCAGGATGGTGACGTCATGCAGAAGTACGACCTGCCAACTGCTGCCATTATGTGGCAGAAATGAGACAGTGACGCTGTGCGGAAAGGGCCTTAGTTTAACTTCCTTGCACTGTTATTCCAGTGTGAATTGTTGTGACTTTCTCCATCCCAAATCTAAATGTCTGAAAGGGTGTATCAACCTGCTGCAATGAGGCACTAGTGACATAACTGACCAAATCCACTCTGGATGCGTAAGTCCAGACTTTGCAAATCCTAGTGGTAAATAAGGGGTAGGCAAAGTGTACCGCTCTGGGATCTTTTTGTGGGTCCCAGAAGTCAAAAATGCTTTCAATTATTTTCCTCAAAAGTGCCACCTAGGAAGTGTAGAAAGCACTTCCATCACATGTGAAGCCTGTCTTCTTTTCCCCAAGAGTGATATATAATTTTGCAAAATGTTTCAGTTTTTGTTCCAGATTGCCCTCTGGGGGGGATGGGAGATATTTATATCATGTTTTGGGGCACTCTTGTGCCAATTTAGGCCCAACGAGAGGCCTTTTTAAAACAGGAAGTGACTCTCACTCTTTCCTTGTTGTTTTAAAAAAGGCTTCTTCTGGGGCCTAAAATGGCTCAACGGAGGTCTCTAAACATGGCAAAAATGCCCACGTGCCTCTGGAGGGTATATGGGCATAGGAAACTTACTTACTTACTTTTTTTTTTTGCAGGAGTGAGTGTGGTGGGGGAATGTGGCCCCTTAGCTTTCCCCAGTTGCCCATCCCTGTTGTAAATAATATTTTTGTTACATTAGGTTAGTGCCAACAGTGCAGAACTCCATAAAGTACCTTTGAAGTGTAGGATTTTTTCCGTTTTGACCCCCCTTTTTCATTCTTTCTTTTGCCTTTTCCATCTTCTTCTACCCGATCTCCTTCCTCCTCACTGCTGGCGTCTGCCGTATTACCCCCTTCACCTTCAGTTTCTGATGAGCTCTGTTGCTGAATTGCCTTTGGAATAAAACAAACAGTGAAGACTCCTGTAAGTTGTGCACACCCTATATTTCAGAATGAGAAGCTGGTAAGAAGTGCTTAGCAGTCCTTCCTTTTTTACCTGTATGTTTATCAGTCTCATTGTACAGCTATAACAGCCTATAGAACTGACTGAGAGATGACACGACACAACAGCCACCTCCGCATATTTGAAACACTGTCACACAGAAGATGAACCAAGTCTATTTTGTGCTGCTTCAGCAGAAATTTGAACCAATGAGTTCAATACTACAAGAAAGGCCACATCAACTGAACATTAGGAAGAACCTCCTGTCAGGCAAGACTTCATTTGTCACTGGAACAAATTGCCTCAGAAGCTGGAGAGCTCTTCCTCACTGGAAGCAGAGGCTAAAAGGCCAGGCATGCATTAGCTGTGGACTTCCTCCCTCAGCAGTGAGTTGGACTGGATCAGTGCTTCTTAAGGTACTGGATATGGGGGATTGGCAAGGTCATTTTCCCCCAATGGGCCATGGAACAGCACCATGTTTGTGCCCATCAACTACAACTGTTTTCCTGGAAAGTTGCCACAGACTGATCGCCAATAGCTCACAGATCATCATTGGTCTATGGGCCACCACTTTTGTAAGCTAGGTCTGAAGAACTTGTGGCTCTCTAGATGTTTATGAACTACTATTGTCATCATTCCACGTCACTGGTTAGGCTTGGTGTTGTTAGGAACTGAAATCTCATAACATCTGGAGAGCTGAAAGTTCTTCAGACCTTGTTCTAAGCAGATGTCGTGTGCTTGGTAACTCACACTGCAGGAACGCGCTCTGCAGCTAACAGTAGATTATTCATTGGATTAACATGACTACCAACAACACACTTCTCCAAAGTTGCTGTAACTAATTTGTATAGGTATCACACTTTCTGTAAGTTGTTATTACAGACTCATGTACACAAAGCTTTCTTTGGTTAGTACAGCATGGCCCATTACCACTGTTCTTTTCCCAGACTGGTGCCTGTCTCAGAGTGGCTTGTCCTTGAAGAATTGTTGACCTGCCTCCTGAGCCTTCCCCAGCTAGCTCCATATCTCCCCTTTCTCATAACATCCTTGTACCACATATTTCACCTTGACACTTCTCCCCCATAATCAGAAACAACATGACAGCAGGTAATCTATTAGATACAATGTAGCTGTGCTTAGCACAGTTGCCTTCATATGGAATACATAGTAGCAGTTAGTGATAATTACATACATCTGGAAAGTTTCAAACAATGCACATTTGAATACACATTCAGCTACTGAGTATCCACCCCCTCCTTTTCCCACCTATCACCACAGCAGGGATGCCTTGCAACTTATCAGCAGAACTGTATGTATCCCCAACCAAAAGTTTACCAAAGGTTTCACAGAACATGGACTAAGCACAGTTAATTCCAAATCCCAAACAGAGAACATGGTAAAATGTCATGTCTCTTTAAACTGATTGTCATAGATTAGGCACATGATATCTGAATGACACTGCTGCCATACAATGCTTCTTGTTCACTCGAGATCCCTCTGAAATATCAAATTGTCTGTTGAATCATCTGCACTTTCACAGGTTAACTCTCAAAGAGATGTAGATGACACAAGAAAATAAAAAAGGAAGCCATTCTCACCTGATATCCAGTAAACTTGACACCAGGGTTGTTTTCTATTTCCCAGAGGCCCTCATTAAATCCTTTTCGTTTGTTTGACTTTCCGAACTTGTCCTTGTATTCTTTGTAGGGAAAAAGGTCTTTTGGGCCCAAAAATGCACTGTGTTGTAACAGAGGCAAAAATCAAATGACAGTTCCACTTATGTTCTATTTACATTTCATATGGGTTACATAATTATGGTGTTCATTGCTCTCTGTGTTCAGTAAACAGAAGGCTTCTATTGTGTATTTTAGTGGACTTCTTCCTTAAAAAATGTCATGGCACCTGGGCTACTCTACACTGTTTTTATTTCTGTAGTTAGGACAATCTGCGGTAATTTTGTGAAAAATCAGGGTGAATCTGCCCTCCTGTGGTAAAATTACAGATTACAGTTGCTGATTAGCTGCAGTTTGGGGATTCACCAAGGAATTGTGTTGGATCCTGCTAGAAAGGTGGGACAACATACCTCCTGCTGATGCTGGAAGGAGGAATTCGTGAATTTTTGTCCAAAAAAAAAAGTATCTTTCCAAAACTGGTTTATTTCCTTTCTCTTCCATTTCTGGTTTGTATAGACACCTACGGGAGTGGGAGATGCCAAGCAGGATTGACCCCAATCTTGACCTAACCCTAGAAGTTGCTGGCTTCCATATCATTGCAGCAGTGAATCTACTCAGGGTTCTAAACCAATGGTGTCGAACTCTATACCCAAAGTATGTTCACACCTTGTATAACTCCTTAAAGTTCAGATTAAAACCTGGTATTCATTGGCAGCTTCCCATCCAAGTACTAACCAGAGCTGATTCTGTTTACCTTCAAGATCAGATGGGATCTGGTGCCTGGGGTATTAACACAGCCTCCTAACCCTCAATAGTTGCCTACTTATGGTTAGAGGAGATAATTCAAAGAGTTTTCATCATTTCAAGAGGGGGAATCGGATGGCAATCTGTAAACAGAAGCAATTCTGGTACAGTAGAACAACCATGAATATATTAAAGGCCAACTGTCATCTTGGACCTGCCAAGGATCATACTAAGCCCCCAAGAATGAAAAACAAAACAAAGCACAACTGGAAAGAGCAGAAGTCGCGGGGAGCATCTTTTTTTTCAAACTCTAAAAGGGTTAGGGAAATTATCCAGTTCTGATCCACTTCTGGAAGCTTCCAGGGTCTGGGATTCTCCTTTTATCATTAACTGTTATTCACTTTGTTCATATCCCACCTTCTCCCCCAAGACTCAAGGTGGCTTCCACATTAAAAGGATTACAATTACTAAGACATTTTAAAAATCAATTAAACTATAATCCATAGTAAAAACATACACCCTGAAAAGATTTCAGAAGTTCAAACAATAGTTCAAACAATGGGAAGAAAACCATGGGTGGCAGATTTTAAAAAAAATCCTTTTTGAATGATACACAAATAAATACAACCCAAAATCCATATCTTTGAAAAATGCACACAGAGTTGCTTTAGTCAATGGTGAAAATGCATACCTTAAGAAAAAGCTATAAACATTAAGAAAAGTGTCTATCAACACAGGTACAAATTTCTTGATGCAAAACACACATACAAGTCAAACAATGCAACATGGAACAAGAACAGGAAGAAAATGCAGGTGGGATTTGTAGAAACGAAAGAGACTGAAAATAGACATATTACAGCAGTTGCTACAGAAACAGCTGCTGTGCCAAGGTCAGTTCTGCTATAAAGAGATGTCTAAGTATTATAAATGCCTGAGGCGGCAAACCCCCAAGAGATACAGTTCTGACAGCCCTCTTTGCTCTTTGACCTTTTCAGCTAATTCTAATGCAATGGATTGTTTCTATATTAGAGTTCCTTTGGGCTAGGGAGGCAATGCTTTTCCATGATTAATAGAAGAGGAATTAATACGGTGGTTCTACACAGCATTCAGGGCAACAATATATTATCTGGCATTGCCGTTCCCCATTGCTAATGTCCTTCCATAACATACTGCCACTTCTGGCTGCCTATTTTCAGCAGCTTTAAAACAGCATGGGGCCAAGGACCACACCCTGCCCACTCCTGTTCTATATTGTTTATTACAACTAATGACGCTTCCAAACGGAGATCAGCTAGTGGTGTGTGTGGGTATATGTGCCTCCAAGTCACCTCTCAACTTATGGAAATTCCATGTATTTTTCATAAGGTTTTCTTAGGCAAGGAATACTCAGACATGGTTCTGGCAGTTTCTTCTTCTGAAATAGGGCCAACAGAACCCTAAAGGCACCAGATTCTGTCTGATCTTGGAAGCTAAGCAGGGTTTGTCCTGCTTAGTACTTGAATGGGAGACCACCAACTAATACCAGCTGCTGATCAGAATGGTGGAGGGTGACATGTTGCATTAGAGAAGTTCGCCTGAGGTACCATGTGCTCAAAGTAATGGGAGTTGGCCTGGGGCAGTGCAGACAGGTGTAACTGTTCCTTGGGGACAAGGAACGCAGAGGAAACAACCAAACAATAATGAGAAGAAACTAGTAGCTACAACCTCACTCTGTATTGGAACAGAACTCACACTGAGAGCCCTATCATGCCACACAATTATAGCATTCCGCTTCAATTGCTATAGTTGCATCTTAAGGTATACTGGGATTTATAGTTTGGGGAGATACTAGAGCTCTCTGGCTGAGAATTCTGAATACCTCTCCCTAAACTGCAAATCCTAGGATTTCACAGGATAGAACTACAGCAGTTAAAGTGGAATCAAAGTGGTAAAATTGTGTAATGTGAAAGGGCCCTCAGTAAAATGGTTGGTGCTAATGTGGTATGAGAGGCAGCATGCTCAGTGGACTGAGTGTTGGACTAGGAACCTGGAATATCAGACTTCACATCCCTTCTCTGCCACAGAAACTCACTGACTGACCTTGAGCAAAACACACTCTGGAAGAAGGCAATGGTAAAACTCCCTTGAACAAATCTTGCTAACAAAACCCAATGATAGGGTTACCATACATTGGAATTGACCTGAAGACACATAGTAAGAACAAACATTCTGTAGTGAATGTTACTATAGTGAAGATCTATGTTCCAATCCCAATTCAGCATGATGTTCACTCAGCCAGTCACAATTTTCAGCTTGGCTCACCTCACAAGGGTGTTGTTGTGAAGATTTAAGAGAGAGAACCATGAACACTGCCCTCAGTTTCTTAGAGGAGGGATGGAACTGTAAATTAGCAAATTAATATTTGAACAGTGAATTTCCTGAGTGGAAATATTTCTGGGCTCCATATCCATTTTCCTCTTTCAGGCAGCCATTTTTTTGCCAGGTGGCCTATTCCAGGTCCTAACAGAAGAAAGGCCTTCATGAACATAAGAATCTGGTGCATCAACTTGAGTGTAACACACTAGTTTTAAAGAATGAAGCATCAAGCTTATAGGTTTTAGAAGAATATACTCTTTTTGTTCACTTACGTTTCATGAGTCCCAAAAAAGAAGATAGGGTACTTATTGGCTGGAGGCTTCACAGCTCCCTCAGGGAGTTCATCAATCTGTTGGACAGAAACAGATGTTGGCCCATCACCAAAGTCAAGCAACTCTGACAGTAAAATGTAATAGCCGCAATATTCAAAGAATACAGTGTAGTATGTCACCTTTGTTGCCTGAATCTTATTATGCAAGAACACAGACACCAATATAACTGGGGTGTGGTAGGTTGCTGAAGAATATATTTGCAGACAATGTTTGTGAGATAAATTCATTGTATGACACATTGAAACAAAGTATTTGGTCAACCTTCCAAAAGACACAGCGTTTGGGTGGCTAGAATATGATTAACAAGCCATCCTTAAATATCAAGATTCCAGGTGCATAGTTTTCTTCAAAGAAGAGGGTGGGCTGACTGTCAGTTCAAATGCTTCCATGTTTCCTCACCATAGTGAACATTCCACTGACTTCCAACAAGAAGAATGAGTGACTGGCCTTCCTTCCAGTGTTAAAGCTCAAGAAGTGGCCAAGAATCATCCCAGCAGTTGGATAGTGATCCCTGCTCCCACTCCTATAATTTTTAACAATATATTGTTTTAAATTCCTCACTACAGCAACAGAGGAGAATTTATATCCCTCTTTCTCTTGGTGTGTGCATGTATGTCCCTTCAAATCACCTGTTAACTTATGGCAACCCATTAGTTTTTCTTAGGCAAGGAACACTCAGAGGTGCTTTTCCACTTCCCTTCTCTGAAATATAGCCTGTAGCACCTGATATTCATTGGCAGTCTCCCATTCCAGGACTACCCAGGGATAACTCTGCTTAACTTCCAAGATCAGATGGGATCTGGTGTTTTAGGGTATTTAGGCGTTTGTTTTTTCTCTCAGTACAGGACCAAAGTGGCTTAAAACATATAAAACAAAGCCCAGGTAAACCTATTTAATATAAAAGGCTTTTTTAAAAATAAATAAGTCTATCAAAAACATTAAAATAGTTTAAAAACACATTAAAACATAGTTTAAAAAAGGATAAAAATGGACGTCCCCCTCCATTAAAAGAGTATTTTGCCACAGTAAGTTAAGACCCAAAATCCTGCCTCAATGAACAAAAGATGAACAATGAACAATGAACAAAGGTCTACCTGACAGTAGAAAGAGGGAAGGTGGGGGTCAAGCGAGCCTCCCATAGGAGGAAATTCCACAACTTGGGATCAGCCACCAAGAAGGCTCTCTTTGTGTCCTCACCCAAGGCGCTTGTCATGGTGGTGGGAAGGAGAAGACGCTCTGCCCTCAAAGATTCAAAAAGTTAGGAAGGCTCATAGTGGGAGATATACAATCAGCCCTCCACTTCCATGGGTTCAGCACTTGCAGATTTGATTATCTGCAGGTTACCTTATTTTATTTATTTATTTAAAAAATCTTACTGTATTTGCCCTGGCTATGGAAAAAATATATTCCCTCTAGGAATCTCTAGGTTCTACAGTACAATTCTATGGTTCACTTCCACTGAATTGCACTGGAGCACCTAGAGATTCCTAAAGAAGTGTTCTCAGGTTAAAAAAAAATAGTGTTCATGATTCTTCTTCTGCTTCTCATTTGCTGCTGCTGACTGTAGTCTTTAATCATTTTCCCATAGCAGCCAAGCATGGTGGGAGAGGGGCTTCATTGGCAGTAGAGAGGGAAGAGGAGCAATCAGAAAGTGGTCGCCTTCTGGCTTGGCTAGTAACACCAGCCAAAAATTCTAGACTTGCCCATGAAGCTCCCTTGGCCTAGATCCAACACTGCAATGGCAGAACTTCCTTATACTTTCCCTTCACCCACTGCTCTCCACATTGCCCCCAAACTCAGCCTTCTAGAGCCAAGTTTGAGCTGCACAGAAGGCAATACAGTTTCAGGTGAGGCTCCATAGGCAAGAAAAAGTAATGAAAGAGTGGAACCCCCAGTGAATTAATGGAACTTGCCCTTAATTTGAAAGTGTCAAAAGAGTGAGCCATCAGATATTGAAGCACCTCTTGTAGAGAGGAAAATCAGACCTCCTATTTTTGCTGGATTGCATTATTTTACCAATATAAGCCCAGCATCAGACAACTATCTCAGCTGTTCAGATGTTTTCAATTGTCTTGCTTAAAGCTGTAACAACTCCTCATACTTTTTTTTAAAAACTGCCTTGTTTTAAAGATCACCAAGAGGGTAATTAGGTGAGTGTATTTGCTGGTGTATAAGACACACTTTTTTCTGTAAAATATACTCCCTGAAAATGGCTGTGTCTTATACACCGGCAAATACGTACGATGCTAATACATAGGGAAGGGAGGGGGAGTGAAAGGAGTTCTCTCTGCTGGCAAAATAGGAACGGAGGAGGTGTGGGAAGCCTGGTGTAGCACTCCTTACCTCCCCCTTCTTTCCTATATGTTTTGCCTTGTCAGGGCACTAAAAAAAATTTTCCTGAAAAATACTCCTTGAAAAATGGAGTGCGACTTATATGCTGGTGCATCTAATACGCCAGCAAATATGGTATTTCCAAGTTAGGCATATGTGTTTAAAAATACCAGTCATATATTTATCTATTCCTTTCTCTGTAAAACTCAAGACAGTGTTATATCGTGTCTTCGCTATTTTATCATCACAACAACCCTATGACATAGTTTGCACTAAGGGAGATCAACTGGTCCAATCCCCTTCCCCCTGCACCCAGTGAGCTCTACCAATGAGTAGAAACTGGAATTTAGATAGTCTGGGCCCAAATCCAAGATGTCAAACTTATTGCCTGATTGGCCAACTATATGATTACAAAAACAGTATAATGAACTCTTCACAGTTCCTCCAAACCACTGTGGTGTAATGTTTTGAACATTAAAAGGTGTCTGATGATGTGGACTGGAGTCTATCAAAGCTTATGACAGAATAAACCAGTTAGTCTCAAAGCAATCCAATTAATTTTGAAAATAAGTACTAAACTAGATATATTTTACTAGTTCCTAGTATGCTTTCCTATATGCTTTTTAATGTCAAAACAGCTGTCATGGCAATCACTTTTAATACTGAGAGTATTAAACTAGCATAAGGGAGGCCTGGTTCAACCCACTCCCACCCCCACTTCAGATATAAAGGTTGCTAGATGATCTAGGGCCATTCTTTCATCTTAACCCACCTCACAGGGTTGTTGTGATACTAAAGAGGGATAACTTGTATACACTGTGATGAACCTGATGGGAGGGAGTCTTGACAACAGAGCCTCCTTGGCAACTGAGAGTGTTTAAGCTGATTAGATGGTGAAATGGAACCTTGGATAGCCCGGGGAGGGCTGGTGGAAAGAGGAAAATAATGGATTTTAACTGTCTGCTCTGTGTTTGAACAGGAATGTGATTTGTGGTGTGTTTGGGAGAGGCTGGAGATTTGAAGAGCTCTGTGGGAGAGAGAACTGAGAAATTGGGTGTACGAAAGATAGTGAAAGAATTGAAAGAGAGAGAGAAGAATAGTGTGCTGTTTACAAACATTTAGATACAAAACACAGTTAAAGCAACAGTGTCACAATAAATGTTTGAAGTTCTATGTTCCTTAAAACAGTGTCACAGAGTCTTATTTTGAATCCTGGAATATACACGCTACCAATAATATCATCTTGACCTTGGTGCCAACAGTACCACAGTCTTGGAAAATATAAATCACTGCTGATCCTTACATCTGGGAGAAGGGCAGATTTAGGGAAGGAGTAAAGGGGGAGAATCCTGAAAGGAAGAAGCCAAGGGGTGACAAGAGTGAGGAAGGGACTGCGTTCTCAGAAGGGGAGAACTGAAGCAGACCTGTTTGTCCTGGCCCTGGCTTGATTCAGAGATCTCCCTGGCTGTTCGGACCTGAACACAAAGAGGTGTCAGGCTGGGCAGGCCTTGAGTGTGAGGCTTGGGTGTGCCTTTTGCACTTGGCACTGACGGGCGGTGGTTTCTCTGTGCGTTTTACATACACATATGGCTCTACACAAATATGGCTCAGGTGCAGGCTATCTGGCAAGTTTTATCTCCTTGTATGAGCTAGCCTGGGTTCTTAGATCTTCAGGAGAGGCCCTTAGTCCACCACCATTGCTAGCTAGCAGAGTTGGTGTGGATGCAAGAGAGGGCCTTCTAGTGGCTACCTCTAGACTCTAGAACTCCCTTCCTAGGGAGGTCAGAATGGTCCCCTTCCTGTCCTTCCATCAGAAGGCTGAAGCCTTTTTGTTCAGATAGACTTTTAAAACTGTTTTTAAAGACTGGGCTGAGGGTGGTATATTATTTTTATTGTTGTTTTAAAGAACTATTTAACTTGTATTTTTATTCTTTACTGAAGTGCTATTGTTTTAATACTGTATATAGTTTAATCCTATTTTAATATTCATTTATTCATGTTTCTAATTGTATTGTTTTTAAAATAATAAACTATTGTTGTTCTTGAGTTTACTGAAGAACAGTAGAATAAAAAGGGGACAAGAAAAGACTAGGAACTAGCAAAATGTTTCTAGTTCAGTACTTATTTGCAAAATTAATTGAATTGCTTTCACTTGAAGCAATTAAAGAGATGGAGGATATTAAGACGACTTAGCACTTTAATCTTTGTTAACAAACAGCAAACAGGAATTAGCTGCATCTTTACTGCTTCTGCTTATCAGTATAGCATATGATTGCTGATGAGTGATAACAGCAACATGAATGTAACAGTGAAAACACACACATTTACTTACAAAACATACATTAAGAAATGCCATTGTCAAGGAGGAAGGAATTCCGCTAATTATTTTAAATAAATCCTGTGTTCTGAAAGGGCAGTGGCAAAACCACACTCATGTATGCAGTTATAGGCTGCAAGCTCTGTTTTCATTGGCAAAATGATCCATCAACAGGACAGTTTTATATATGTTTCCTAGAAAAAAGAAAGTCCCTCTCGCTGGGAGTTAAGTGTACACTTGTTTTAGGCTACTTCGTTCACAGTGTGTTACTACAGTATATATTGTTTACTTTGCAAGCCACTCTGAGTCCCATTTCGAAGAAATGTGTGAAATAAGTCTAAATAAATAGACAGACAGATAGTAAGGGGTTTAAAAGAAGTGTCCTAAAGACATCAAATGCTGTCTCATCTTTGAAGCTAAGCAGGGTCAGCCCTGGTTTGTACTTGGATAGGGGACTACCAACGAATACCAGGTGATGTAGGCTACATTTCAGAGGAGGAACTAGGAAAACCACCTCTGAAAATTCCTTGCCTATGAAAACCCTATGAAATTCATGGGATCGTTATAACTTGACTTGAAGGCACACACACATTCACACGCATCCAAGATTACCTCTATCTCTAACAGTAAATGTTGTTACTTTTGTTTATGACATTGTAGCTCCACAGACACCAATGCTGAGGTTTTCATAACATGCAAATACGTTCACATTCAATTGATTATAAACTCAGCAGATAAATTTAAAAACCAAAAAATTAAACCTGTAAAAACAAATCCTGTGCTTAGTTGATAATCCTAAAATACACTTAGAACCATAGAATCATAGAGTTGGAAGAGACTCCAGGGGCCATCGAGTCCAACCCCCTGCTATGCAGGAACACCCATCAAAGCATTCCCAACAGATGGCCATCCAGCCTCTACTTAAAAACCTCCAAAGAAGGAGACTCTACCATACTCCGAGGCAGCATATTCCACTGCCGGACAGCTCTGACCGTCAGGAAATTCTTCCTGAGGTTCAAGTGGAATCTCCTTTCCTGCAGCTTGAATCCACTGCTCCTTGTCCTAGTCTCTGGGGCAATAAAGAACAAGTCCGCTCTCTCCTCAACATGACATCCCTTCAAATATTTGAACATGGCTATCACGTCCCCTCTTAATCTTCTCTTCTGCAAACTAAACATACCCAGCTCTCTAAGCTGTTCTTCATAGGGCATGGCTTCCAGACCCTTCACCATTTTGGTCGCCTTCCTCTGGACACGTTCCAGCTTGTTGACATCCTTCTTGAATTGAGGTGCCCAGAACTGGACACAGTATTCCAAATGAAGCCTAACCAATGCAGAATAGAGTGGTACCATTCCCTCCCTCGATCTGGACACCATACTCCTACTGATGCAACCAAGAATCGCGTTGGCTTTCTCGGCTGCCGCATCACACTGCTGACTCATGTTCAGCTTGTGATCTACCAAGACTCCTAGATCCCTTTCACACGTATTGCCATCCAGCCATGTGTCCCCCATCCTATATTTGTGCCTTCCATTTTTTCTGCCGAAGTGCAGGACCTTACATTTCTCTCTATTGAAATTCATTTTGTTAGCTTTGGCCCAGCTCTCCAATCTGTCCAGGTCATTTTGAAATTTGATCCTGTCCTCTGGCGTATTAGCAACCCCTCCCAATTTGGTATCACCTGCAAATTTGATCAGCATGCCGTCTACTCCTTCATCCAAGTCATTGATGAAGAGGTTGAATAGCACTGGGCCCAGGCCAGAACCCTGTGGCACCCCACTCGTCACTTCTCTCCAGGATGAAAAGCAGCCATTGGTGATCACCCTTTGGGTTCCGTTGGTCAACCAATTACAAATCCAACTAACAATAGCCCTGTCCAGCCCACATTTTACCAGCTTAACTTGCATATTTTAATTGGGTTGCAGATAGTTTAAGGTTGTACAAAATATTGAATATTTATCCCTGATTTGTTATTGTCTCCATTTCCAATAAAGAAAGAAGTCTGGAGGTCAGGAATCTTGGAAGCTGCCCAAAATGTTACAGTGGCATACTCCTATTTATGGTTCCAGTCAGCTATTCCTTCCAAGCAGAAGACTCTGTCCTCCTCCTCTCATCTAGTTTTCTAACGTTCTTTTCCAATTCACACTCAACATTCTGTGCCCACTGAACACACTCAGGCCTCAGTAAGGCATTTGGAGACAGCACTTCTTTTTATTTTTTCTTTTTGGAAACAACTCCCTTACTTCTGCACGCCTTGGAGTTACTGCAGTGCAGTGGATACCTTGTCTTTCTTTCTCAGTAACCCAGTTTTGACATTTGGCATTTAACTGTGATAGAGTCAGAGTTGCCAGAGTAAAGACTGGAGAAGCCTCCTGTATCTTTAATGATTGTGTAGGAGAAGAAAATTCAGTAGCAACAGCAGCTTAACTTTCCTCTGCCACCCAGCCATTAAAGGTACAAGAGGCATCTCTAGGAATCTGGCAATCACAGAAGGACTGATGGGGAGCACAGTGACGAGAGCTAATGGTGTGGAACAATGAGAGTATGGGCGGTGATTCATCTGAAGAGACTGAGATGAGTACTCGGAGTACTCTGTTATGGGTCTGTGCAACCCCCAGATGTGAAATGGTTTAATTGGCGAAATACAATTCGATTGGCAAATTGTAATTTGCCAATCAATTAATTGGCATTGATATAAATTGGAACCTGAGGTGACTGGAAGGTCAAGCTGGGCAGAGGAAAATTACTAACTGAACATGTTTGACTGCAAAGTAGGTCAGAAGATCCCCTCCAAGTGTAGCCAAGGTCATTGTCCGGGAAATTATCAAACAACTCCAGGGATAATAGGCTTAAGCTGAAGCTGTAACATCTCTGATAGCATACAATAGCAAAGGGAAGTTCCCAATCAAAAAACTGATCATTTTAGTCTGTCTTCCTTGCACCTGGATGTTTCCCTGAATTGTTTCCCCACCTGTCCAGAATTACAGAGCTATTACAACAACCATTAACTCTTTGTCACTTAACCCTAAGACCATTAACTCTGTCTGAACCCCATTGTCCATGTGGCAACCTTCACTGTTTGCTTGGCCAGGAAGCCACTCACATCCATGCCCTCAAAGTAGATTTCGGGTATAAAAACCCTCCATTTTCAGCAGTTCAATGCAGTATTTTGCTTGTTGAACACCACGCTGTTGCTCTGATTCCCAGCTGAGTACTGTCCTTCGGTGCTAGTTTAAGCCACATTGCTGCTTTCTTCACTGCTCTCCAGATCAGTAATTATCACGCATTCCCTAGAAAGTCCTCTATCCACAACTTTCCACCCTTTATCCTTTGGTTAGCTTTTGTGAGAGTGTGTGAGCATTTGGATCTTTTGCATGCGTGAGTAAACTTTCAATAAAATACATTTTAAGTTATTTCAGAATCTCTGGCTGGTTCTTTCCTGCAAGACTCTGTAAACATTGGTGAAAAGATCTCATTAGGTTAACCCCCTCTTGTAGGCCTCCTAATTTAAGCTAATTAATTCCCCATCATCATGTGGAGTTATTGGCATCGTGAGGGGACCCTGAGCCACCAATGTTTTGGGGGTAACAACTCCAGCTTAGGGAGATACTGGTACAGAGCTGCAGGAGTATAGTTGAAGCTTAATTTGAAGAAGTCAGAACCAGTATTATGAGTTCTTGAGTTTAGCAGCTTCCTATAAAACCCATTTTAGTCTCTAAATCCAGTATTTATCAGTCACTATGGTACATGAGCTCCTTAACCCACTTCAGGACCACCATTCTTAAATATGTTGTTCCATTTCACTTTTTGCCACATGGGTAGGAAACAAGCAGCCTTCCAGATAGTCATATTGTTGACACCAGCTCCCAGTAGCCCTAGCAAGCATAGCCAATGGTGAAGCATGCTTGGAGTTGCAATCCAACAACATCAGGAGAATCACATGATTTCCAGCCTTGTTTTTAGGGGAAGATCACAGTTTATTTTTTAATACAGTAACATGCTACGTAATCCATGAAACCTTGCTGAGAATTGTGCCCCCTTGAAACATACACAACCTCTCAATAAGTGAAGAGGCAGGACATTTAGCTGGCAATGACACCCTTGAGACTTTGCTCATGTGAAAAGAAGCTTCCAAGTCCTTTTTGTATGTGAGATTTTTCCTATGGTGTCTGCGAATACTAAGAGAATGCTACAGAATACCTGCTAGGAAGCAATACTACTCAGGCATCTTTTACTGTTGTCATACCTAGTTCTGCCCTTAACTTCTTTTACATATTTAAGTCTGTCTTTAAACACTGTATTTGCTGTTTTATATTATCAAATAAATGTTGACTGTTCATGGAAACAGAATTATTTTTTAAATGATTAACAACTACTATATGTCAACTGTACACCCTTGTCTTCTTTTCACATGTACACTGGACTTTTCATATCCCCAATTATAGCACTATGATTCCGCTTTAACTGCCTTGGCTCCATCCTATGGAATCCTGGGATTTGCAGCTTAGGGAGGGGCATTTAGAATTCTCAGCCAAAGAGCTTCAGTGCTTCCCCAAACTACAAACTGCAGGATTCCCTAACATGCAGCAATGGGAATTAAAATGAAAACCCAGCAATCTAATGGTGTAGTGTATTTATTTACTCTGTGGAACAGGGAGTCCAGTTACAGGTATACCCTGATTAATGAAGTAGATGTGTTACAGAAGAGGAAAAAGAAGAGCAGTTCAACATGTTTCAACAAACTTTTTATCTAGAACTAATAGTATGCAAACAGGAAATGAAACAACCAGGTCAGATAAGCCTCGTATAAGTAAACAAAATCATTTTAAATCTTCTAGAAACAACCTGAGAGCTTCTTTCAAAATGTACTCAGACAAGATTCTTCCTTCACCAGCCTCCACTTTTCCTATGATTTCCATTTTGGTGGTCAAACTTGTAGATCTATGCTTCTTTAACATGCTAGGAACAGCTGGTGAAGGAAGCTTATGTGCTTTCCCATCTCCTCTCTGTTCTGTTGTTTTGCCTGCTGAGGAAGGAATTCTGGAGGGAGTTGCTGTTCACCTTGCCTGCTGTAGGCAGGGATGCATTTAAAACAGGATCAGTTAGAGTAGAATCCCATTCTTTCTCAGTTCAAGCTTTATCACAGTGCTTACCGCAGACATACTACTGCAATGCAACACTAAACCTCTGTGTTTTCCAGACATCAATCGCTATTCTTCCAATGCTGATACTACTTTTTTTTTAAAAAAACCTTTGATGCTAGAGAGAAGACTAGAAGGAAAAGCAGTGCTAGCTCAATGTAAAAAGACTTTCTAAAAAAGGATATCCTTTGTCAGAGGCTTTGTTGACAGAGTTAAACCTCTGCTGTGCATGAAAAATAACACTGAGGCTAAAATCTGCACAACAATCAGTCATAATTTATTTTAAAATATAACACATAGTTGTTTTAAAAAAACTCCTGCATTCCATGGCATCTTCAGAAGAGGAAGGATATAAATTTTCTGAAATTACACATGCATTATAAAGAAAGTGAACAGTGGTATAACGCAGGGCTGGAAAACTTGTGTCTCTCCCCTTTATGAAGTTGTTTGCTCTCAAGTTGTTTCTGACTTATGGCAATCTAAGGTGAACCTATCACAGGGTTTTCTGGGGCTGAGAGTGTGTGATGTGCCAAAGGTCACCCAGTGAGTTTCCATGGCTGAGTGAAGAACTGAGCTGTGGTCTCCAGGACTGCAGTCCAATGCTAAAACCAGTCCAGCTCAGTCATGAAGAGTGACTTCAGATGATTAGCCAGTAACCATCTTGCTTGCATGTTTCCAAAAGAGCTCGAAAATAACATACCTGTAAATGTTTGTTACTATCTATCTATCACTATCTATCTACCTATCTATCTATCTATCTCTGTAAAAAAAGGTTCAGTGAACCAGTATGTTGTAGTAGTCTGAGTGTTGGACTAGGACTTTGGGAGACCAGGATTCAAATCTCCCCTCAGCAATGGAAATCCACTGGGTGATCAGTGAGCACATCACACTCTCTCAGCCTCAGAGGAAGGCAATGGCAAACCTCCTGTGAAGAAACCCTGTCAAGAAAGTCTAGGAAAGGGTTATCATAAACTGGAGTATACCTGGAGGCATACGATAACAAAGATATCCTAATTTCTTTTCAAGAGCAATATTAGAGGCTTTGTGTGTGGTATGTCCAGCAAAAAAAGCACACACAAAAAAGTAGTAATCTAAGGGTTTATAATTTCCCCTTCTTTGCACTGTTAACAGTAGTAAATCACTTGTAAGGGGTTGTAAAAAGTTCCATTTCAAAAATTACTTTTAAAAAATTGCGTACCAAGTTATGGTTGTTGAATCTCTCAAAATATACCTCAAGTGTTGAACTTATCCTCCACTGATGTTTTGAAAATAGCCCTATTCAGTTCATCCCCCTGTCACATGACTGACAAATGCATGAGAAGAGGAAGGAAGGAAGGGTTGGCTCTGCCTGCTGGGCTAGCCCCTTGCGATCCACATGCATGTATATGTGTTTGCATCTGGAAAGGAAAGTCTGCTCTTATAGCCACTGGCCACCCCTATGATGTAAAACTTTGTGCAGATTTCTAAATCACTGGGAGGAAATTTATGTGCACACAGGAGAGGTATAACTATGTTGCGGGGATAAGAACAATGATATTTTCTTTCCATCTTCAAATTTCTGGCATTGCAGTAACTTAAAACTTCAACTGAGCATTTACTAATTGAGTCAAGCCATCCAAGTGGCAGGCAAAGGGACCAAGAGAATATAAACAGAGCGAATAGAAGAGTTTTCAGCGTGAACCATTTTCAGTATCTCACTCTATATAATGTTAGAAATTTGGGAAACAATCAAAATTTCATGGGGGAGATTTCTTATTTGGAAAGGCAATGTCCTCATTTTGCCACCCTCCATGGTCCCTTTTCTAAAGATGTGTTCTGGCTAATGTATGAATATCAGGGACAGGGGCAAAGCTGAGGGGGACACAATGGTGGGTGGAAGGCCAGCAGGTATGTTCCTCTTCCCCCTGCTGTATTTGTTAAAATGCATGAGAGAAAACTACTGAATAAACATGATGTCTCCTGTGTGCATGTTTGCATGTGGTCTATCTTTTGTTGAGAAAAATTACACAGGGGAGGAAGCTGCAGAGACACACAACACATGCTCTAAACAAAAGCCCCACAACCCTGTCTTATCTGAGTGGCAGCACCCACAAGGGATTGTTATCTCACCAGCTGAATCTCCTTAGCATTGGCAGAGAAACCTGCTGTCATTTTCTACTCTAAACCAGTCAGAAGGAGAGTGGTCATTATGGCACACACCCCATTTCCCTGATTTCTGACATCAGTTGCAAATCAGCATGAAATGCGCCCCCCCCATGTCTCTACCCAAAGCTTTTGTTAAGACTCTCACTTTTTGAGCTAGATTGGCTATTTCTCTCACAGAAAGTAAAAAAGAAACACACATACACACACCACTACCCATGCGTAGATCCAAGAACAAGAGTGATCAGAACAGCAGCTTCTTCCAGTTTCTGTATCTCATTTAATGACAGAAGAAACTGCTCTCCTCTCACCTCCTCAATCCTGACAGACTCCCTCAAGACAACCCACACAGCTCTTTTGGGTTGCTTTTGGAAAGAAACAAGCCGATTTTGAAGTACAGCCTACAATTATAACCTACAATCAGCCTGGAGATTTTATCTAAGTGCTACAATTGCCACAGTCCCCTCTCTCTCCTGCAGCACATCAACCCATGGTGTGTGAATACAGTATCTCTGCTGACTACGCAGCAGACAGTCATTTCCATGACAGCTATCTAACCAGATGCAGAAAGCCGTGAAGAAACTAGAACCCAGTGGTTCAGCTGCCCCCCCAACCCTCTCACTGGGGAAAAAAAGGATGATAAAAGACCAAGGAGAAGGAGGAAAGGCAAATTAAACCTTTGACACAAACAGAACTTCACTGCAAGGTATTTTGATGCCTGAGGCAAAAAAACAAAAACAAAACAAAACAAAATATGATGCCCCCTGACATATGATATAATTAAGTGGAAAACTGTTGGCGTTTACTGATGCTCAGATTTTCCGCTGGAAATCTAATCCTAACCTGTATTTTTTTTTTTTGTACCTTAAGTGGCACACCTCTCTCTGCCCAATGACAAGACGAACTTTATTTCTTTCTAAAACAGATTGGTCAGTCTGTCACCAATATTTCACAGGACAGTTTAAAAGAAGACCACACATAAATAAAAAATCCATACAAAAACAGAAACAGCATAATAAAAACAATCTATTAAGAGCAGTTCTCTGTTAAAGGTAGCAGAGGTTAAAAGGAGGCATCAAAGGCGTGCTTAAAATAGAGAAAAAGCTACTTAAAAACAAGGCCTATCCAGGGAATGTTTGTGACAAATCTGTTCCTTGATCCAGGCTAAGTTCAGAATGTCGTGGGATCCTTTCACACTGCGCAATTGTAGTGATACTATTCCACTGTAACTGTGATGGCTTCATTCTATGGAATCCTGGTATCTGCAGTTTAGGTAGGGGCATTTAGAATTCTCAGTCGGAGAGTTATGGTTCCTCCTCAAACTATAAACCTCAGGATTCCACATAATACAGCAAAGGCAGTTAAAGTGGAACCATACCACCATAACTGTGTAGTGTGAAAGGTTCCCAGGACTGAATGGAGATAGCCCACCTCCTGTTTTCTATTAAGGATCTGGGAACAGTTAGTCTGAGGCCTTGGATAAGGAAGAATTACAAAATAATAATGTGTACATCTTTTAAGCATCTGATGAGCCTGAATTATTACTTTAGAGAATATTAGGCCTCTAAATACAAAACACAGTAGAAACAGAGGATTAAAAGATTTGTTCCTGGCAGTGAAAGAATAATATACTAGGTGCCAGACAGAACTCTCTAGGGAGAATATTCCTTAAATTGAGGCCTCTATTATGATAAGAATCCAGGCAAGAAAGTACCACTCCTCTTTCTCGATGCAGAAAAAGCATTTGATAATGCTTCTTGGACATTTATAAACAGGGTATTGAGAGAATATGGTTTTGGAGAAGACTTCTGCAAATGGACAGAGATGATTTACCAAAACCAATCTGCAAGATTACTATTAAATGGAGACATTTCGACAAGCTTTCCTATACATAAAGGGGTAAGACAAGGATGCCTGCTGTCACCATTAATATTTATTGCAGTTTTGGAAGTATTATTACATATAATAAATGAGGACTCACAGATAAAGGGCTTGAAAATAATAATAATAACTAAAAAAAGGAACTGAAATTAAGAGCCTTTGCAGATGATGTTATAATCTTTCTAGAGGACCCGAAAAATTCAATCCAAATGTTGCTGGAAATTTTCCAAGGCTTTGGACAGGTGGCAGGATATAAGATTAATAAGGAAAAGACAACGGTAATGGCACTAAATATGTCAAAAAAGGAATAAGCTGAGCTGAGGAAAATGTCAGGATGTCAGTTAACTAAGAAAACAAAATACTTGGGAATTTTTATAACAAAGAAGAATCAAGAATTATTTGGTAACAATTACAAAAGACATGGAAAGATATAAGAAGTGATACAGAGAAATGGAATAAACTAAATCTATCCTTTTTGGGAAGAATCAATACTTTGAAAATGAACAGGTTGCTTACCTGTAACTGTGGTTCTTCGAGTGGTCATCTGTGCCCTCACACACTAGGAGCTTTCGCGCATGCGCGGTACCGTTCGGAAATTTCTAGAGCTTAGTAGCTTGGCGGGAACCCCTCCCCCTCTGCCTGCACTGAGCCTGCTCAGCCCGCCGAGCAACGGTCTCTCCTCAGTTCTAAAGTCCGCCGAAAAAAGGGACCTGAGAAAGAGGGGACGGTTGGGCGGGTGTGTGTGAGGGCACAGATGACCACTCGAAGAACCACAGTTACAGGTAAGCAACCTGTTCTTCTTCTTCGTGGTCTCTGTGCCTCACACACTAGGAGACTTTGTAGCTTACCAGAAGGACGGTGGGTCAGGTCCTAGAGTACGGAGGCCAGCACCGCTCGTCCAAACCGGGCATCCCTCCGGGACCGGCAGTCCAGTAGGTAGTGGCACACGAAGGTCGATGGCCTGGACCAGGTCGCCACCCGACATAGTTCTTGGAGGTCCACACCTCGCAGGAGAGCTGCCGAGGATGCCACGGCTCTGGTGGAATGAGCCCGGAGCAAGTCTGGCGGGGGCTGTTTTGCCAGCTCGTAGGCCAGTAGTATAGTCTGGGCCACCCACTTAGAAAAACGCTGGGTGGAAACCTTGTGGCCTCTACGGCGCCGACCGTAGCACACGAACAAGTGTGGGGTCTGCCTGAAAGACGCAGTCCGGCTGGTGTAGAACGCCAGGGCGCGGCGAACATCGAGGGAGTGCAGGGACCGTTCCAAGGGCGTCGTCGGATTCGGATGGAACGTCGGCAGAATAATGTCCTGATTAAGGTGGAAGTGTGACACCACCTTGGGCAGGAAGGAGATGTCAGGTCTGAGAACTACCTTGTCCCTGTGGAAAACAAGGAAGGGCTCGTCGGCTCGCAACGCAGTCAGCTCGCTGGCTCGCCTGGCTGAGGTGACAGCCACCAAAAAGGCAGTCTTAATAGTCAAGAGCCTGTCATCCGCCGTGGCCATGGGCTCGAACGGTGGTCGAGTCAGCTGCGACAGCACCAGAGAGAGCGACCAGGGCGGTAACGGTGGCGATACCGGCGGGTATAGATGCTGTAGGCCCTTCATGAACTGCTTCATGGTGGCGTCACGAAAGAGCGCCGCCGACGGAGAGCCGCGAGGTTGATACGCCACGATGGCGGCAAGGTAGACCTTTAAGGAGGAGAATGCCAGTCCCTGCTGTCGAAGATGGAGTAAGAAATGGAGGACGGTACCTTGGCCGACAGGCGATACCGGCTCCCCCCGTGTCTCAGCAAAAGCCACAAATTTTTGCCATTTGTAGGCGTAGTTACGGCGCGTCGACTCCTTCCTGGCCGCAGTCAGGACGTTCCGGATGACCGGGTCGTCTAAGGCGTTATCCGCCATGCGTGGAGGGCCAGGAGGGGCAGGTCGGGATGGAGAATGACACCGCCCGAGTGTGACAGAAGGTCCGGAGTCGAGCGGAACCGGAGGAGCCGACCCCGAGCCGCCTCGAACAGGGGGCCGAACCAATGTTGCCTCGGCCAGTACGGAGCCACGAGAACCACGTCCGCTCGGTCCGCCAGGATCTTGGCGACCACCCGACCGAGGAGGGGAAATGGAGGGAACGCATATAGAAGGCCGTCGCTCCATCGGAACTGGAAGGCGTCACCGAGAGAGCCCGGGCCCCGACCGGCTCTCGAGCAGTACCGACGGCACTTCGCGTTCTCCTCGGTGGCAAAGAGGTCGATCGTGGGCTCGCCCCATCGGTCCCGAATCAGCCGGAACGCTTCCCTCGACAGGGACCACTCGTGGTGGCAGGAAGTGTCCCTGCTGAGGGCGTCCGCTGTGGTGTTGTCCTGGCCTGCCAGGTGTACGGCTATCGGGTGGACCCGGAGCGACACGCACCAGTCCCACAGTTGGAGCGCGATGGTCAGGAGCGTGGTCGAGTGGGTCCCCCCTTGTCTGTTGACGTAACAGACTGCCGTCGTGTTGTCCGTCAGAACCAGGACCGTGTGCCCAGCGACCAAGTTGCGAAACGCTCTCAGAGCTTTCCAGATAGCTAGAAGCTCGAGAGCGTTGATGTGGAGACCGGTCTCGTCGTCGGCCCAATGTCCTCGTACTCTGAGTCCACGGCAGTGCGCTCCCCAGCCGAACAGGGAGGCGTCGGTCGTTACCGTCAGTCGAGGAGTCGGCTCTCGGAACGGCATCCCGGAGAGCAGGTGACGGTAAGACAGCCACCAACGCAGGGAGCGGCGCACGTGCAGAGGAGGTCGTAGATGACACCTCTGGTCGTCCCGGAGCGGATTGAAGACTCGGACGAACCAATGTTGGAGCGGGCGCGCGTGCAGCCGGGAGAGGTAGGTAACCGCTGTGGTGGAGGCCATGTACCCGAGGAGCTGCTGGATCCTCCTCGCCGACACCGTAGGCGCGTCGAAGGTGGTGGCTGCCGCCCGGCGAAGGGTACGTGCGCGCTCCAGCGGTAAGTAGGCCCTGGCAGACACCGAGTCCAGGGTCGCGCCGATGAAATCGAGCACCCTCGCCGGCTCGAGGTGCGACTTCTTCGGGTTGACCCGGAGACCAAGGCGAGTCAAAAGGGACAGTGTCCTGTGGATGTCCCTGTACAGTTTGTCTTTGCAGGACACGACCAACAGCCAATCGTCGAGGTAAGGGTAAATGGAAACGCCCTTCGTCCGCAGGTAGGATACCACCGGGGCCATGCATTTGGTGAAGACCCTCGGGGCGGTAGACAGTCCGAAAGGCAGCACCCTGTATTGGTAACAGGTGCCGTCGATCGCGAACCGAAGGTACCGTCTGTGCTGCGGACGAATGGCGATGTGGAAGTACGCATCCCGAAGATCGATGGAAGCGAACCAGTCCCCTCGACGAAGGAGAGGCAGGATCGAAGGTAGAGTGACCATCTTGAACTGTCTGGGGCGGATGTACTCGTTCACCCCTCTGAGGTCCAAGATCGGTCGCAGGGTACCGTCCGACTTCGGTACCGTGAAGTACCGGGAGAAGAAGCCGGTGGTAGTGGCCGAGGGCGGTAACCTTTCGATCGCTCCCTTCTGCAAGAGAGACTGGATGTCTTCCAGCAAGACCGGACTGGCGGGGGTGGAATAGTAGACGCCTCGCGGTGGAATACTTGCAAACTCGATGGCGTAACCAAGACGGACGATGGAGAGAACCCAAGAGTCCGAAGTGATGTAGCACCAGTCGGCGAAGTGTCTGGCCAGTCCGGGATGATCTTCTAGGGATGCGGGCAGGTGGAAGAGAGGCTGTTGACGCGACCTGCAAGTCCCATCAAAAACGGGACTTCGTCCCTGAGGACGACTTCCTCGAAGAGGGCTGGCGTCTCCGAGGAGGCCTCCTGGAAGAAGACGAAGCCGTCGGCCGCGACAGTCCCGAGCGCGGGGAGCGCGATGGGAGCGTGGAGGAGGAGGACCTGCGCCATGAAGGTCGGGAGCCAAAGGCGCGGTGTGACTGCGAAGGCTGATGGATCCCCATCTTCTTGGCCGTTAGGCGTGCCTTGACGATGTGGTCCATCGCCTCGTCAGTAGTAGCACTAAACAGTCCGGTGCCATCGAATGGAAGGTCCTCGATGCGCCTTCTGGTGTCCTCCTGCAACCCGGATGATCGAAGCCACGCGTACCTCCGCAGCGAAACCGATCCCACTAGCACTCGTGCAGCCACCTCGACGGAGTGCCTAGAGGAAATGATCTGCTGGTTCGCGAGTGCTACCGCCTCGTTGAAGAAGTCGGTAGCGCCCGCTCGGTTTTCCTCCGGGAGGCTCGCCAGAACCGGGTGGAACCTGTCCAGCAGGTTCCTCAGGTAGGCCGCGAGGCAGGCCTGAGTGTTCGAGACCCGTGCTATCAGTGAGGAGGCGGAGTAGAAACGCCGGCCAAACGTGTCGAGCCTCCGACCCTCTCTATCCGGCGGCGTGGTATGCGCCCTCGTGGCCCCCTTGGTCTGGGCAGACTCGACCACCACGGAGTTCGGCTGAGGATGGCTGAAGAGGAACTCGGCGTCCTCCCTCTGGGTCCGGTAGAGGTGCTCAAGCCTGTGCGGAATAGGCTGAGCAGAGGCCGGTTGGGCCCACGGCTGCTTCAGGGCTTCCATCAAGGCCGGCAAGAATGGTAGGGGAGCCGCTGATGGAGCGCGGGTGTCGACGTATTGGAACACCGGATCCTGAACAGCCGGGGCCGGTTGCGCAATCTTCAGGCCCAAGGCTGCAGACATACGAAGGAGGATCGCCGAGAAACTCCGAATGTCCTCCGGGGCCGATTCCGGGGCAGGGTCTCCAAACGCCAAGGGGGGGGATTCGTGGGACGCTGGTGTTGACTCACTGGAGTCTGAGTCCGACTCGTAGGACTGAGAGGAGTCGGAGGGCGGCTTGTCGGGCGACCCCTCCCGTGACGGTTGACGCGAGGACACGGCGAGGGTCACAGTCGGAGCGGCGACGGTGGGAGGCCTCACTGGAGGAGAAGCAGCTGTGACCGGTGCCTGAGGTAGCGCAGGTCTCGGACGCTCAGCAGTCTGAGTCACAGTCACCGAAGCCGGGGGCGGCGGCGCCTGAGTGGCCTCCGACGACGGGCGGGTCGCTGTGGAGGTAACCCGTGGCGGAGGTGAGACCGCACGGTAACGAGGCGAGCGGTCGCGCGAGCGTCGAGGAGCAGGTGACCTGGAGGTGGAACGCGGCGAGTCGTGGTACCGAGAGCGGTAGTCTCCGCGTGATGGAGAGCGGGACCGACGATACGGCGACCAGCGTCGTGCGTCAGGATGGTACCTGTCGCGGTACGCCAGGGAGTAGGATCGATAGGACCCCGGGTACTCCCTCCAGGTATGCTCTCTGCCGTATCTGGCCATGTAAGAGGCCGAAGAGTACGGAGAGTCCATCGGCGGTCTAGACCAGCCGGGGTGGGCCTCCCTCCGGTGCGGAGAGCGTTGTCGGATGCGCCGCTCCGGTGTCCGGGATCGACTCCGTCCGGAGGATCCACGCGGACGAGGTGAGGTCTGAGGTGAGGCGAGAGCATGCTCCGGGCGGGCCGCCATTTCAGGGCGTCCGGGCGGAGACACCGCTGCAGTCAAGAGAGGCGGGTCGGGGGGCGCCTCGAAGGCAGCGGACTCCTCCACGTCGGAGACCTCCAGGATCTCCTGGTGTTCCGAATCCTCCTCGGGTGCCTGCTGGGTCGGAGGAGGTGTGGGAGGAGCAGGTCTCTTTGATGGAGAGGCACGCTTTCCCTTCTCCTTCTTTCTCTTTTTCTTGTCCTTGTCCTTGTCCTTCCCCTTCTCCGGAAGAGCAGGCCTTTTTCGCTGGGCCAAGGTCAGCGGCCTCGTAGGTTTTGAAGCCGGCACCGAAGACTCCCCCGAGGTCGAAGCAGAAATCTTCGGTATCCTCGGCAGAGCAGCGATCGGGGTCCGTGGTGGCGGTACCGAGCCCGGTACCGCCGACGAGGTCGGGTCAGCAGCCGCCGACACCGACACGGGCGTGGTCGAAGAACGCCCCGATGCCGATGGTTTGGACATCGTAGCCACTGACGGTCGCGAAGGTCCTTCCTGAGCCTGCAGAGACTGCTCCCAGCAATGCGATTTCAGGCGAGCCAGACGATTTCTCAAAGTCTGGGAGGTGAAGTCTCTACAGATTGGGCAGGCCCTGGTGTTATGGGCCTCACCCAAACAGAAAAGGCACTCGCTGTGACCGTCGGTTAAGGCGACCTTACGACCACACACTCTGCACGGCTTAAACAGCGCCGACATAGAAGAAGGGAGAAGACGTCGGGGAAGGAGCGTGGAGAAGACAAGATGGCGGCGACGAAGAGAAACGACGAAGGAGACGAAGACGAAAGGGGGGAAAAAGAGGGGTGAAAATCCCGTAAACGGGAGCCGAAATCACCAAAAACCAAGTCCGAAATCCGAGGGGTAGTCCAAAATCCAATTCCGAGGTCAAAGCCAGTCAAACAAATACGCGAAGAGAAAAGCCAAGCAAGAACCAAACTCAGAACCTCCGTACGAGACGGCGGACGAGAAAGAACTGAGGAGAGACCGTTGCTCGGCGGGCTGAGCATGCTCAGTGCAGGCAGAGGGGGAGGGGTTCCCGCCAAGCTACTAAGCTCTAGAAATTTCCGAACGGTACCGCGCATGCGCGAAAGCTCCTAGTGTGTGAGGCACAGAGACCACGAAGAAGAAGTCTTTATTACCTAAACTCATGTTCCTTTTTCAAAATTTGCCAATAATAGGAAGAGAAAAAATATTTAAAGAATGGGAGAAAGGTCTTCAAAAATTTATTTGGCAGGGGAAAAAGCCAAGAATAAGATTTAAAATATTACAGGATGCAAAAGAGAGAGGAGGATTTGACTTACCATCGTTGAAGATATATTCTCGTGCCTGTTGTTTAGATTGGATAAACGATTGGATTATTTTAGAGAAATCGTCAATAAAAGAATTGGAAGAATTGGACAATAGATTCGGATGGCATGACTCTCTGTGTTATAATAAGGTAGCAGTGAATAAAGAATTTAACAATCATTGCATCTGGAAAACATTATTAAAGATTTGGTTAAAAATAAAGCAGAAATATTATATAAAACTCCCAATTTGAACATCACCTCAAGAAGTGTTCAAAATCACCCCAACAAAGCAAGGAAAATTATTAACATATCAAGACATACTGAAACAGGATGGCAATAAACCTAGAATGAAAACAGCAGAAGAACTGAGGGCTGATGGACATGAATTAAACTGGTTACCTTGGCAACAACTAAAAGAAAGATTTATAATGGATCAAAAACTATATGGTTTTAAGAGAAAAGAAAATGAACTAGAGTTATTGTTGAAAGAGAATCACAAGAAGAGAATCTCCAAATTTTACAAATTATTATTGAAGAGAGAAATGGAACCAGATATAATAAAAGACACGATGGTTAAATGGGCTCAGAATGTGGGGCATCCAATTAAATTAGAAGACTGAGAAAGAGTGTGGAAAGTAGACATAAAATTTACACCAAATTTAAATTCAAGAGAAATTTTTATAAGATGTTACATAGATAGTATATGACCCCAGAAAGACTATAAAAAATAACTAAAAATGGGAATGTGAAGTGGTGGAGATGTGATGAAAAGATGGGCTCTTTCTTTCATATCTGGTGGACTTGTCAGATGGCAAGGAAATTTTAGAAGGGGATGCATGATGAAATTCAAAGAATTTATAATGTGAATTTTGAAATGATACTGAAATTTTACTTATTAAATATGATAGGTCAAAATAGGGAGGTTAGAAGACACCAGAAGATACTATTGTACTTGATTACGGTAGCGAGACTAACATATGCTCAACACCGGAAAGGAAAGAAAAAAATCAATTTAGAAGAATGGAAGTTAAAGGTACTAGATATGGTAGAGACTGAAAAATTAACAAACTCTTTGAAAAACAAACCTATCCAGAACTTTGAAAGGGAACGGAAAGGGATAATGGAATGGTTAAAAATATAAACTTATTAGAGGATGGAATAGTGAATTTTTTTGTCTTTATAAAAAGTGGAAGATAAGATATAACTTAACCAGGGAAGAAAACCATGGAAGTGGAGGGGAGGATATATTCACAACAGTGGTGTATATCCTGTTATGGTTCAGTCCCATACCAAATGGCAGGCAAGAAAAGGTAGTCTTCTGGAGAGTCACTTCCAGTCAGTATAGACAATACTGAATGAGAGGGTCTGATGATCTGATTCAGCATAGTCATCCTTCCACATTCGTGGGTTTCCTTTTCATGGATTTTATTTTTGGCAAGTTTTTCCAACCTCTGCCCCCTCCCCCCCACTTCAAGTGCTTTTTTTCCAAGGGAACATTCCCTCTCAGTGCCTCTGATCAGGCTGCAAAGTCTTTTAAAAACCCACCTCTGGCCCTCCTCCCCCTCCTCTACCAGCTGCTGCTTGGTCAGCTAAGGACAGATCACAGCCTGATTTCTCAGTACCACAAACCCTCTCCCAATGCCCACCACACGCCCAAGAAAGAGATGGATGAGAGAGAGGAAGTAGAGGGCCATCATGCTAACCCATTCCCTTTCCTTCTTCTTCCGCTGACTTGATTTGGACCTTGGGTGCTACCCCACGCTTCAGTCCTCCTCCCATAGGCACACACACACATTTTGATATTTGCAATTTTTCCACTTTTGCGGGGGTCCTGAGACCCTAGCCCTAGCAAATGTGGATGGCTAATTGTAGCACAGCTTCCTATCAATGGCAGCCAGAAGGCAGTAAGAGACAGTCACAGTTCAACTTCTCTTGTTAACTTTCATACTACAGAATATGGCAAATATGCCTTTTTCATACAAGTGATACTATTATAAACAGATGCTAGGACGGGGGAGAGAAAAGTAAGCAAAAAAGTATAAATGACTGATTAACCATATCCAAATCCCAAAGTATTTTGGACTTCAAGAGAATACCATGAAAGAAAAGTATTTCCTCTCCTAAGAACCCATATATAGGTATCGTTTTCTTATCTGATGGGTTAGGGTCCAGAGCACTGTCAGTAAGTAGGAGAAAAGATGGCATATAAATAAAATAAAATAAATAAAAACAGAACCCAGTCTTTTGTCCATTCTTCTCCTCTAGCCTTCTTCCATTAAGAAACATGAGGGAATTACAGAGGCTTGCCAGGTGCCTCCATAATTCCCTCATGTTCCCTACAGGCAAAGGGCAAAAGGGAAAAGGAGAAGAATGGATGAAAGAGTGGACTCCGCATCAAAAGAATGGTATAATTCACAATGGTTGAAAGAGCAAAACATCAAATGATGAGTTGCCAAAAAGTGTGTGTGAGTGTGTGCACCTGTATTTCAAATTCATATTCTGCACAGAACAATAAAAACATAACCACTACCATGACTAGAATCAAATATTATATTACACTGCATCAAGGCATTCTGTCCACTGGATATGCCTGCTGAGTAGGCTAACAGGAGCTACAGTTTAACAAGGGATGCAGGGCTGGAAAGGGATCACAAATGTTCCCCAGCCCTACATTAGAGGTATATACATAATTTTCAACATGTCTCTAGTGCATGAAGTGAGGCAAGGAATGGGACAGTACACGCTGATCGTGTCCTCAACCTTGGTTCCTTGTTTGACCTTAGTGCAATGAACTTGGTGCAATGCTTGAAAAGTAGAGACCATATAGACTCCCTTTTCCAAACATGGTGCTATATACATAGCTGGGAGCCAGAAGGCACACTTCATCATCCCCAGACACAGAATATACATTCAGAGGTAATCATGTTTAGGTTCCTCACACTGCCACCCTGGCTGGTTTACATCCCAAGTCTCCATATCTATTATCTGGTGGCAGTAAAGAACAAGTTGCTTACCTGTAACTGCGGTTCTTCAAGTGGTCATCTGTGCCCTCACACAAATGGCATCAAATGATCCCATTTGTGTGAGGTATAGAGACCAGGAAGAAAAACTAAATGTTAGTGGAGTTGACTTAGAGGGAACTGGTCCTGGTTTGAGGGGAGAAATTTCCTAGATGGGAGCTACAGTCTCACAAAATCTGGAAGGCTGTATCTTTCCTAGCTGTGTCCAGGCCTGAGACAGGAATACCTGCCTGTCCAAGTTCTAAGTGTCTCAGATAAGGTTATGCTAATCACAAGCCAGAGTGGTGTAGTGGTTTGAGCACTGGACTACATCCCTGGAGACCAGTGTTCGATTCTCTGATTGGCCATGGAAACCCACTGGATGACCTTAGGCATCTCACACACTCTCAGCCCCAGAAAACCATATGACAGAGTTTCCTTAGAGTCGCCATAAGTCAGAAATTACTTGAAGGTACGCAACAACAGCAATCACAATGAAATTGACAGACTTCTTGTGGTAAGATCTAACAAGACAACTGATCAAATAAACAGATGGCACTGACAAGATCACAACATTTTCTCCATGAACACTGTATCCTTTTCTAAAAGTATTTTCATATAAGAGTGTTAACTAGGGTTGCCAGGTTGGATATGGGACAGAGCTGTTGTAACTTTAATCCTGAGGAGACTGTGAAGCAGGACAAAGTGCCTTAGAGAGTAGTGTGTGTGTGTGTGTGCATGTGTGTGTGTGCGTGTGTGCAGAGGTGCCAGTGACAAGAACAGAGCTGCACACTCCTCTGAGCCTCCTGCCCCTGCTCTCTACTGGGAAGCCAACAGCCACGTTGGGAAAGGATGACTACAGCTGCAAGTTGGAGTTTTGAAGGTGAGGGAGGTCAGGTGAATTCAACTACTCTGATGGAGCTTTACCGTATCTCCCTGTTTAATTTTTTTTCTTTTTGTTGACAACATCAGTACAAAGCAATACAGAAGACAGATAATATACAATGCAGTACAAATGAAAAACAAACAATACATAATAGAAGTACAAATATGAAACTAACTAAAAAGGACTACAAAATGGGGGGATCTTGCCCTTGTCACTGACAGCACATATTAATCAAACAGTTACAACTAACTATTAAATCCTTAAGTTTATATCAAGGTTAGCATTTTTTGCCAATCATTCTTATCAGCAAATACATACCTACAAAATTAATCAACTTATTCTATATTTTATATTAGTTTAAATTATCAGACATCAAAAATAGTGACAACCATCAAAAATACTAACAATCCTAAAGTTATAATTCTAACTTATTTATTATTAAAAATTACTTTTCATCTCTTAGTATTAATAGTTTATAATCACTTATTGATAACTTCATCAGCTAAGTTACTCATCAGCTTAACTCTTTACTTACTAACTTAACACAAATATGTAAGTCATTTTTAAATTATTCCATGTTCTATATTAATCATCCCTAACCTATTCTTATTCTATATTAAGATTTAAAGTAATAACAATCATCAGGAAAAAACACAATAACATCCCTCTAGGAAAATATATTAATAATTCTCTATGCAGGAAATAACATCTAAAAGCAAAAAACATATTACAATTATTAACTTCAATTGCACTTCTCTTGTGATAGTAAAAATTCAGAGTTTAAAATTAAAGTCCGAAAAAACCTATCATCATCATCATCATCATCAAATCCCCCTCATTCCTTTCCAAATAAGTCCATTTTTCCTTTTTTTTGGACATCTTTAGACTCTTCTCCTGCTTTTTAGAAGTCTCTTTCTTCATCAAAATAATTTCTTTCTTCCTTCCTTTCTTTTTTCCTTTCTTTCCAAAAACAAAATCGTATTTAAGTTTTCCTGAAAAGCCTTTTGTCAGCTCAGTCATGTTCAATTTATGTCTTTCATTCTTATAAGTAAAAATCAACTCTTTTGAGTTGGTCACAGCTGGAACGAACAAGTCTCTCTGGTGAGTTTGTCCACCAAAAAGTTGTGGTTCTCTTTCTTCCTGAGAGAAATTCCTTTTAGAACAAAGAAGCTATCATGCGTTTTCCAAAATTTGGCCTTTCCACTCTTCGATTGAATGCTGAGTTATGACATCACTTGAAATCTTCACCCCTCTTACATCAACTGTATTGGCTGTCTCCAACTTTTGCTGCACATTCATCTTAATTTGGATAATCCAAGTCTTGAATCATTCCTTGCAGGATTCTTATTGCATCCTCTTTCTCTTGTGCTTGCACGAATGTCTTTTTAAATGCCTGCTGAGTTTTAACATCTTAATCTGACCCATATTTAGATTCTCTTGATACCTGTTCTATAAATGCATCAAACTTGTTCTCAAGAGAGACTTAAATTGCCTAAATTCTGCAGAAATCTCACAAAATAGTCAGGTACATCCTTACCCTCCACTGTTTCTTGATTTCTCATATTCCTAAATTGAAGACACAACTAATTCCAGTACTCAGTGTATTCTCAAACAGGGGAACTTGTAGCAAAAATTAAGACGAACATTCTGCTGAAATTCAACTTCCTGTTCCAACCCTCCCCCCCCGATTATTATGAATGACAAACCTTCTCAATTATGGAAGAACGAGCTAACCAAATGCATATGGGCAGGAACAAAGCCAAGAATTAAATGGAAACTTCTAACAGTTCAAAAAGCAAGAGGAGGCTGCAACTTTCCCAACCTAAAACTTTACTATTATGCCAATGGTTTAGCATGGATCCAAGAGTGGATTACATTAAATGATAAAGAACATTAACATCAGAAGGTTCAAATCCTAGGTTCAGATTCCATGCACATTTATGGTACAGGAAGGCAAAGATAGATAAAGATTTCTGTAATTGCTTTGTTAGAAAGGCCCTATTAAAAATACAGACTGATGTTAAGAATAAGACTTACAACAAAATACCAAGTTGGTTATCCCCACGAGAAGCTTTCTTTGGTAAATAGGTAGACAACCAGAAATATTGGATCAGATATAAAGATTTGATAATACAAGACCTTAAAGATGAGATTCAGATAAAATCCTGTGAAGAGGCTGAAAGAGAAAGTCCTAAATTACACTGGTTTCCCTACCTACAGTTAAAAGAATGATTTCACATGGATTTAAAACTAGAAGGGTTTACAAACCAGAAAACTCAAAATGAACTGGAAACAGTAATCTTTACAAAGGAAAGGCAAAAAAATCCTCATTTTTATAAATATCTTTTAACTTGACACTTAGAAGATGAAATTGCCAAGGACACTATGGTGACTTGGGCCAACAATTTGCAACCTGAAATACTATTAGACAACTGGTAAACTGCTTGGAAAAACACTAACCAATTCACTTGCTCACAAGATTTGAAAGAGAACTTCTTATAAATCATGTACAGGTACCATCTTACTCCAGAAAGAATTGATAAAATCTACCATACTGGAAACAACAGGTGTTGGAAATGCCGAGAGAAGATTGGTACTTACTACCACCTTTGGTGGATGTGTCCAGTGACAAAAAAATTCTGGACAAATGTACATGAAGTCATAATGGAGATATTTCAAATTAGATTTCCTTTAAGTCCAGATTTTTTTCTTTTAAATGCGACGCATATGTTTGACAAAATCTCTTTTAAAAAATACAATCGAATCCTACTCTACATGGTCTCTGTAGCACGAGTCAATTTTGCGAAACTTTGGAAAATCAAAAAAATTCCTGATATAGATCAATGGTTACTAAGGACAATAGAGATGAAAGAGTACAATTTACTTACCCATTATAAGATGGAAAACAAACTAATAAACTGGAAGAAGAACAGCAGCCAGTAATAACATACACAAGTGGGGTGTCAAGATTTAAAATTTAATGTAAAATATGCATGTATATTTATTTTCTAACTATTTTTATAAATTATTATTACTATAATGCACAATAAATATTCTGCATATGGAGAAAGAAATGTATATATACATAATATTATTTTAATTACTTCCTTACATAATATAAAATGAGTATAGATATTAATAGTCAAATAAGGATAGACTGAAAAAAGCTGATTTCAATCATAGACTCCATTTGAATAAAAGGTAAATAGGGAGTTTTGAGTGAACATAGTCCATGGCTGAAGGCAAAAGGAAGTTGATATTTCTGATTCTTTCTTTTTTCTTCCAACTTTCTTATTTTTCTGTCTTATCTATTTTCCCTCCCTCTTCTTATTATCTTGGTTTTTACATCATAAAAACTATTTTAATTTATAATACTTGTAATGATTTATAATAAAAACTAATTAAAAAACAAACAAATATGGGAACTTATGTTCCCAGACATAGATAAGAATAAGTCTTACATAAACTTTCTCAGGGATGTAAAAACTGGCACAATACTAACCAGTAGGCAGACTGGCAAAGTTGCTAAAAAAAATAAATTGTCTTCATAATATTGAACATGATGATGATCTTATAAGTGACAAGAAAATCTTATTCAGCTGTTTATATAGGCCAAGTATAAGTATAATCCAAATCTAAAAGTCCAATTAATAAGCCAAATAAAACTGTTCAATCAAAAGGAGAGAAAAAAGAAATCAATTATCTGAAAGTCCAGGATCCAGATCAGAGTCCACTTATACAAAATCAAGCATAAAACTAGTAATCATATCCTTTTAAGAGTTCTGAAGTAAATCCCCAAAAAAGGAAGAAAAAAAGGAAGGGTTGAGCTATTCAACATAATCATCCCAATAAAAATAAAAAAGAAGCACTGTCACTTTAAACCCTCCATTACACAGAAAGGCTCTTAAACTTTAGGGAATAGTTTTGGCTCCTCCAAATAAAGGCTACTTGTCTTCCATAAGCAAGATTAAAAAGGTAAATTATATACATTTAAGAGGGCTGGACATAGTTCATGTAATATCTTTGTGGGGTGGTGGTGGTGGAAAACCCTCATCTACCTGACTGCACCAAAACACACGATTCTCCTCAGCCTGAGATCTGCTGCAGTCACTTCATTCCTGAGTGGATGTCTAGCGGGTCCCAATCTTGGCTGGATCAGAGTCTTTAGACTTTCCATATATCAGTGAGTCCACTAGCTTGACAGGGAGATCTTCCTGTCAGGCACGATGCTTTGGGGGTTCATGATTCAGTGGAGCTCACTAGATCGCATCCTCCATTAATGTGACTGGAAGTCAGATCCAGAGCTCTACAGTATCTCATCCTGCTCCACAATCTGTTCAGGAGTAAAGTTACAGGACCCCCCCTCCAGCCTGGATCAAACCTGGGAACTCTAGTGCAAACCAATATATTTGGGCCAAAGTGATAGTTACATTACTAGCACTTTTTTTTTCAACTTTACCCTCTCAGGTCTGAAAAAACAACATATAGTTTATTTTGTTGTATTAATTGTTGATTACTGGTTTGTAGATATTGTTTTCTGCAAAAGAATAAATGCCTTAAATAACCTTCAGGTAATTTTTAAAGGGATTATGGCAGTAAATGTGACTCTAAAAGAAAAAACGGTCTGGCAGAAGTATTAGGTTAAACAGATGCCTCAAAAGGTTCCTAAAATTTTATTTGGCAAGGGAAAAAAGCTGAGACTGAGTCTCAACATTTTGCAGGATGCAAAAGATAGAGGGGGACTTGCTGTTAGAAATCTAAAACTGAATTTTTTTCTCATCATGTTTGGTTACTTTAAACATTGGTTACTTTAAAAAAAGATAGGCTTTTTACAAATAGAAGGATTTGATTTGACGTTCAGCTGGTACACATTTCTGTGTACAAACTCAAAGCTAATGTTGATTTTAAGAATCATTCTATTAGATGTGCTTTAATAAGAGTACGGAATAAATATAAACTGATATTACGTTCTAAAATGCCATAATGGGTTCTCCACATGAAGCTTTGTTTAAGAGAAAAACAGCCTTTAAAGATAATTGGTTTATTTATAAAGACTTTTAATGATAGAAAATGGGCAATTTAAAATGAAATCACATGATGAACTCATCCAAGAAGGTTATGATCTGTGTTAGTTTTCATACAGACTGAATGGTTTAAAATGGACCAGAATTTATATGTTTAAATCTGAATCTGAAGAACAATTATGTGCTGATGAGGAACATATAATTGCCAAAATGTGTAAGCTATTATTGAAAATTGAAACAGAAGATGAATAAGAGAAAACTTGTATGATTAAATGGGCACAAAATGTGGGGCATCATATCTGGATGGAACAATGGGAAAGGATGTCTGTAAAAGATCTGAAATACACTCTGAGTTATGATCTTAGAGAAAATTTTTACAAAATGATGTATAGATGGTATTTAATGGCAGAAAGATTGTCTAGAATGTATGATAGTTCCTCAAATGTTTGTTGAAAATGTGATCAAAAAGAACGAACCTTTTAGCACATGTAATGGACCTGTAAGAAAGCCAAGTTTTGGGTGACCATACATAGATTGATGGAAGACATCTTAAAGGTAAAGATTCAATTCCAACCTGAACTTTTTTTATTGGATCTGACTGATGAACAGACTGAAGAAGTTGGGAAGAATCTTTCACTACATGATCAAGGCTGTGAGAGTGCTGTATGCATAGAAATGGAAAAATGTGGCTGTTCTTTTTCGCATGAAGATTGGCAGAAAATAGATAAGTGAACCATTTTAATTAAGGAAGAATCTAATTTAAAAATGATTGGGATAAATTGATTGTATATCTAAGATTGCTAGAGGGGAAGTCAATTACTAGTTTTGAAGGTTAAACTTATAGTTATTAAATACAGTAGTGTGATAATGATAGACAAACTAGACGTGTATCTTGTAGATTATCTTTGAACCAAAAGCTGGTGAGTTAGAACTCATTTATATGTATTAGTCTAATTTAATTTACTATTAGATTAGATATTAGAGTTTGTCTGTTTATTAACTGGTTGCCTTTGTATTCCCCTATAAGCTGTTTTATATATTAAATACACAAATATATATTTAAAAAAGCCTTCTTAAAATTGTTCCAGTATAACTCTCAGAAAGGAATCCAAATCACAAGGATTTTACTTTTTTTCTGACAGGCACAACTCCCATTCCAAGACTGATATGATACTGGTTTCTAAAACTTAGACAATGTTTATAAAGTTGAGCCTAAGGCTTTTTCAGGTCACAATCCTGTGAAGATGATGCTTAAAAGATTAACAAAGGAATTCAGATGGAGATTAAATGAATCTTTACTTCTGAAGGAAAGATGTGATTTGTAAATCAAAGAAGGATCTTCAAGAAATTTTGAAAGGAATTTAATAAAGTTACTAATACTAGAACTATCTGGGACATAAGTGAGGCCTATACGAGAAGATATTTTATTCAACTTAATAAAGAACATAAAAAGAAGCAAATGGAGAAAATTCAGAAGATTTTGGATGACGTTAACAATCAAAGATGACAGATTAAAGAAATTCCCAGAAGATGAAGCAATTTTAAAACAGTTAAGACTATTAAGAAAACAATTATCATTTTTGACTATGGAGAATCTTGAAAAAAAGATTTAATTTTAATTGAAAAAATTTAATCAGATGAAATTCTGTTGTTGTTGTTTAGTTTAGTATAACTTAGTTTATGTATGATAAATATGTATATATTTTTCTTTTTTTGTATGTTTAGTTTAATTGTATATACAGGTTGATTTTGCTGTACAGTTTTATTATATATTGGTCTGTTTGCTTGGGTTTTGTTTTTGTTTGTTTTGTGTATTTTAATTTTTCTTAAAAAATTTTTCTAATAAAATTTTCTATTAAAAAAAAAATCTTGAAAAAAAAAAGCTGAAATTTCTGCAACAAAGAATTCTGAATATGCAAATAAGCCAGGGAAGATGGCTTGCATATTACCTCAGGAAAGAAAGACAAAACAGAATAATTTCAAAGTTAAGAGAAGGTGAGAAAAAATTTACTAGGGATAAAGACTTACAAAGGATTTTTCACAATTATTTTTCTAAGCTTTACTCATGTAAGTATGTAGAAGAGAGTAAGATAGAAGATTACTTGATAAGACAATATCTACCAAAATTGACAAAAGAGGAGAAAGAACAAATTAATTGGTAGATCACAATATCTGAGATAATGGAGGCTGTTCAAAAATTGAAGTCAGGAAAAACTCCAGGTCCAATATTATAAAGTCTTACAGGAAGAGTGGCTATCTCCTTTACAAACTGTAATGAAAGATGTGATTGAAAAAGGATTAATTCTTAGTTCATGGAAGGAAGATAATATTGTATTGATCCCAAAGGATGGACAAGATTTGACTTTACCAAAGAACTAAGAACCAATTTCTTTGTTGAATAATGATTATAAAATCTTTGCCTTGATTTTGGCAGAAAGAATGAAGAATGAAAGAGGGAAGAATTTATTAAAGAAATATATTGAAGAAGACAAATGTGGATTTTTACCTGGAAGACAAAGAAAGGCAATATCATAATTGTATTGGATGTACTAGAATACTTTGAATGCAATAATGAAAAGCAAGGTGCTTTAAATTATTTGGATGCAGAAGAAGCCTTTGATTTGAATTAGCCACCATTTCTTCTTGAAGTTATTGAAGGGACGAATTTTAGTCATTTTTTTAAAAAATTTTGATTAAACCGATATATATACTGCAAAATCATAGTACAGTTTGCCTTTCACATTCATAGGTTTCAACTTTGGTGAATTTGATTGCTCGTGGCTTTCTACCTCTTTGCTCCTCCCATGATTTCACCTCTCCCAGATCATCAGAGGAGGCAAATACAGATTGGTACTAAAGGCACTGGTAGCAGCCATTGCAATCCAGTGCCTTTCCACTCTTCTGCTGTCCAGTCCCCCTACCCCGTTCTCCTTCCTCCTTGGAAAAGTCATGAAGCCCACTTCAAATACTGAACCTGGCAAATGAAGCTATTTTCATAAGCTGCCGCTGGCTATAGCAATACCTAATCTGGCTCCTCCACCCCAATTCTCCTCTTCTCTCTTGTCTCCCATCGTCCAAACAGACACAGGTCACAGGAAGATCTGCAAAAAGGAAGACTGCAGTAGCTGCTCCCCGTGTCTTTAGTACCAATCTGCATTTGTCTCCTGTGACCATCTGGTTGCCTTTTTGCAAGAAGGGGAGGGGAAGAAATTGCGGAGGAGAGGGTTGGAATTGCAACGGCTTTTAGGGAAACTTTTCATGCAGATCTGAGATTGCTTCCTTGGAGGATTTGGGACAAGCAGAGTTGTGGAATAGTTTTTCCTACGAGCGGGGAGAAGGGCAGGGGATGGATCGCAATCGCTGCTGCTGGCTGTGTTTCCCTCCTCTGAGAATCATGGAGATGTTTGTTTTCTCAGGCATACAGGAAGTCAAGTTGGGGAGGATGTCTTTTTGGAAGAGGGGAGATGAGGGGGAGGAGGAGAAGTGGGGCTGAGGAGCCAGGTTAGGTACTGCTGCAGCTAGCAGCAGCTTGTGAAATCAGCTTCATTTTCCAGGTTTAGTATTTGCGATTTTTTGACTTCTGCATGGGTCCTGGGTCCTTAACCCTCACAAATGTGAAGGGCTGACTGTTAATGGAGACACTATGAAAGCCTTTGAAATGATGAAGCAAGCAGTAATTTCCAAAACAAAGAATGAGATCACAGAATTTTTTGAATGAAACTTAAATAAAAGAACTAACATCAGATCTGTTTGTGATGTAAGTAAAGCATATATGAGAGGATATTTTATTCGAACAAACAAAGAATATATAAAAAACAAATGGAGAAAATACAGAAAATTTTGGACAAAATAAAAACTAAAGAAGCATTAAGGAAATTTTCAGAAGATGAAGCAACTTTGAAGAAGTTGAGATTGCTGAGAAATCAACTAATATGAATTAGGAATTTCTTTTTAAAGTTATTGAATTGTTGAATTTTGGTTCTAATGTTTTGACTTAGATTATATAAACATATCTGAATCAATTTGCAAAATTAATAGTTAATGCAGACACAACTAAATCTTTTGAGCTTTAGCAGTGGGGGCTTTAGCAGTGGACATAATTGGAGTTAAAATTGGAAAAGTTGGATTTAAATTAAGAGCTTTTGCTGACGATTTGGTGATTATGCTGGAAAATCCACTGGAATCAACACTGAAATAGCAAGAAAAAATAAAAAAATTTGGAAGCTGGCTTGAAGATAAATAAGAAAAAGACCAAAATTTTGACTACAAATATGAACTCAAGAGAAGAATGAACTACAATAAGAAATAGGCTTTAAAACTGAAAATAAAATAAAATACTTAGGCATTTATTTAACTGGAAACTCTAGTCAATTATATGAAAATAATTATGCGAAGACATGGAAAGAGATCCAGAATATTTGGATAAATGGCAGAAACTGAACTTGACTTTGTTAGGGAAAATATCGCCAATAAAGATGAAAGTTATTTCAAAGATATTTCTTTTTCAAATGATTCCAATATTGACTAAAGAAACACCATTTAAACAATGGCAAAAAGTTTTGTCAACATTTGTATGGGAAGATAAAAAACCCAGAGTGAAATATATAAAGTTCTGCAAGACGCAAAAGACCGGGGAGGTCTTGGATTGCCAGATTTAAAAATCTGCTTTGCAGTCTTCTGTATGACTTCGATTAAAAAAATGAGACAGACTTGCAAAGATATATAAAGATATGAAGAATAACTGTTGGAAATGTGAAGAGCAAGTCAGATCTCTCTGTCATATGTGGTGGACATGTGAGAAAGCAAACAATTTTGGATGAAGATCCAGAATGAGATGCAAAACAATTTTGAAATCCCAAATCCTAAAGACCTGAACTATACTTGTTAGGAATCTGGGAAGAAGACATATTTATTGACAAGAAACAACACAGAACTGGTCAAATGTATGATATTGGCAGCGAGACTGGTATATGCAAAGTACTGGGAAAAAGTGGAGATTCCATCTACAGAAGAATGGTTTAATAGATGGATCGGAATAGTTTCTTACATATAGGTTAAAGGGACAAACAATAAGTGAATTTTTTTCTGAATGGAAATGTCTGAATGACTGTTTAAACTAAAATGAGGGCGAACAAAAGTAATGGGTAACAGAAGAGAGATGGGAAGAAATAATTGAAATAATTGTACAGAATATGAGAATATGGAGAGAATATGGGATAGGATGTACTATAAATTATGTTTATTCTGCTGTTATTATATTCAATATTCTTAATAAAAATAAAACATAAAAAAAATAAAATGAGGGTGAATTGAGGATAATAGGTTTTTAACTTGCTTATACCTTTAAGTTTTGATCTATTTTTAATGTGACATGAGATGTGTAATATGAAAATAATAAAGCATTTTAATTTGTTGTTGTTTTAGATATTTGTATTATTTACAACATAGAGTTTTAGTAATAACGACCAAGAGCATATCCACACCACACTGCTATAATGCTATTATTCAAGCAATAATAATGCTATTATTCCACTTTCAACATCTTATGGAATCCTGTGCCATTTCCGCACTACACTGTTAAAGTGCTATGATTCCACTTCCAACAGCCTACGGAATCCTGGGTTTTGCAGTTCAGACAGGGGCATTTAGAATTCTCAGCCAGAGAGCTCTTTGGTAAATTTCAAACCTCAAAATTCCACAAGATGTTGAAAGTGGAATAATAGCATTGTTAACAGTGTAGGGTGGAAAGTTCCCAAGATTTACTAATAATTTTTGAGGATTAATAATTATTCTAATAATTGTTGCTTATTAGTGGTTTATATAATATGGTTATAATACTCATGTTCGTATACATATAAATAAGCATAGTTGAAATAGACTTGTTTTTGATCTTCTCTTTTAATTAAACTTTGAGATTTGATACAGCTGCTTAGAATAAATTTAACTTAAAATAACAGAATAATGTTAACAAGTGATTTCTAACGATAACTATTGGGTTTTTTTTTTTTTATGAATTGAGTAAATTTTCTTTATTGGATACATAGGCCCTTTCTGCACCAGGCAATTAGAACGGTCGTCTGCACCTTGGAGCGGACTAGGAGCGGACTATTTACTGGAGATCTGCACCTCAGTACACTCCAAAACGACCCCAACTGGTCCTCCAGTGTGTTTTCTAAAGACCGCAAAAAACAGGTCTTTATTTTCCTGGAATGCGCCATTGCATTCCTGCTCCCTTGTGCAGATTCGCAGGCTCGCACCAATGCAAGCCTGCGATCTGCGGAGGGCGGGCTTTAGGTGTGGCAAGCTTCAGCGGTTGGGCGGGACCCACGACCAACTGGAAGCCGCCATTTTGGAAGCCAGAACTGCCATTTTGGAAGCGAGAACCGCCATTTTGGAAGCCTGAAGCTGCCATTTTGGAAGCTGGAAGCCGCAATTTTGGAAGCCAGAGCAGTGCAGATCTACAGACCTCGCACTGCTCCGATTTGCCCTGGACCAAGGAGGAACCCTGCGGAAGGGCTTCAGAGACAGTCCGCATTGCTTCGGACCCCAGAAGAAGCAGTAGGTAACAGCACGGAGTGATTCTCTCGCCTCGTGTGGAAAGGGCCATAGACAAGGTTTATTATCAGCAACAAGAATTAACTTTGATTTTAATTACAGACTTAATACTGAAGTGTAATTATTTGGTAGGAGCTTTTTGCAACAAGGGCAGGAGCCAACTTTTTAATTATTTGTAGTTTATTTAAAAGTTGGTTGTAGATTAGCTGGATATTTCTAGTTTTGTTATATAATGTTTGTTTTTTCATATTTATTGTATTTTTTAATTTAAATTTTGTGTATTGTTATATATTGTTATTATTTATGTCCATTTAAGAAAAATGTAATAAAAAAGAAATTAAAATTTTTTTTCCAACAGGACAAGACAAAGATGTCTCCTGTCCCCTTTTTTAATTTATTTTAGCATGAGATGTATTGAATCATGGAATTTGAAGAGACGCAGATATACTTGGAATTAAAAGTAGAAAAGCAGAGTTTAAATTGAGAGTTTTTGCTGATGACTTAGTAATTAAATTGGAAGAACCACTGAAATCGATACAAGTGTTGAAGGAGAACATTTTTGGATCAAATGTTATTATTATCAAAAATCCACAAGGTATGAACAAATACAAAAAGCCATTCAATATCAATCAAATCAGAATGTGATCATTAAAACCATTTTCTTCTCATAGATCTTACTGCTATTATATCTCATAGTTTTAGGCAAAGCTGTAGGATCTCCAATAACATCTCCATTAAGTGTTCAAATATAGAACATAAATCTTGGTGGTCCTCTCAAGTGTGCCTGTGTTTATAAAAATTAATGAATTGGAGCCACTTTTTGATTTAAAAGAAAAGTCTTGGATTGTGTCTCCTGTTGTCCTTCTTATATTATCTGATAGCTTCTTCAGGAAAAACTAAAAAAGTTTGGATTATTAGCTGGTTTGAAGACAAAGACAAGACTAAGATTTTGACCAAGAATATGAATTTTCAAGAAAAGAATGAATTGCAATTAAAAACAGGTTTTAAGAGGAAAAAAAGTGAAATACTTAGGCGTCTATTTAACTGGAAAATCTATTCAATTGTTTGAAAATAATTATGTGAAGACATGGAAAGAGATTAAGAGATGTGGATAAATGGCAAAATTGAATTCATCTTTTCTAGGAAGAATATGAACACTAAAGATGGCTGTCCCTCCAAAAATGATTTTTCTTTTTCAAATGATTCCAATTTTGACTAAAGAAATACCATTTAAACAAGGGCAAAAGGACTGTATATAATACCTTTTCTCAAGTCTTAAAGAAAGGTATTATATACAGTTGGGGAAGAATCGAAGGAATCATAGTCACATACCAACAAAAACGACATGTATTAAATTCAGTAATGAAAGTGAAGAATTTTCTAAAGAAATACAAAGAAGAACTGAATAGAATAGAAGAAACAAAATTAGACCAGTGAAAAGTGCATGATGATCAAAGGGAAAAAGACCCAGAGTTAGAACCTGTAGATTTGGATAAGACAAAATTGAATTATCACAGGATTATCACTCAGATCGTGAAAATGACCAGGAACAGGAGGAAGAAGATAAGGATGACCCAGAAATGGAGCAGGAAGAAGAAACGGAAGAGACTGAAGATTCATAAGCACTTCCAAATAAAAATATGATGGGAATAAAAATTACATCCTGAAATGTTAAAGGAATTAACTTGCTGGCTAAAAGGAAAAAAATCTTTCATGACCTACAGAAATATAGTCCCAACATAACATATCTATGAGAGACACACATAAGAATGAAAGAACTTAAATATCTCCAAAACTATAAACTAAGACAACACTCTTTAGTGTCAACTGATAAGAAGAGGAAAAGGAGTTAAAATCAATGTCCACAAGAAATATAGAGCAAAGGAAATGTTTAAAGATGGTGATGGAAAATACCTCACAAATGAGATTGAGATTCTGTAATCAAAGATATTGTTAGTTGGTGTTTATGGACCCCTTGAAAATAAGAATACATTCTACGAAGAGTTACTTCAAAAGATTCTTGAATTTGATTATCAACAACTGGTTCTAATGGGAGACTAGAATGGGGTAATAAACCCAGACATTGATCAAACAATATGAAACACAACTAAGAGAAATGGGGGGAAGTTTCCAAAAGCCTTTTTTGAGATGCTGAACAGTCTTTCCATTATGGATACTTGGAGACATCTATACAGGACCAAGAAGGATTTCGCTTTCTATTCAGAAGTACAAGATATGTGGTCCTGTATTGATATGTTTTTTACATCTAAGACTTTTAATAAAAACATAAAGAAAATGGAAGTATTCCCCAAATCGGTATCTGATTTGACAGAAGGTTAAGAGGGGACATGATAGCCATGTTTAAATATTTGAAGGGATGTCATGTTGAGGAGGGAGCAGGCTTGTTCTCTACTGCTCCAGAGACTAGGACAAGGAGCAACGGATACAAGCTGCACGGAAGGAGATTCCACTTGAACCTCAGGAAGAACTTCCTGACGGTCAGAGCTGTCCGGCAGTGGAATATGTTGCCTCGGAGTGTGGTTGAGTCTCCTTCTTTGGAGGTTTTTAAGCAGAGGCTGGATGGCCATCCGTTGGGAATGCTTTGATGGGTGTTCCTGCATAGCAGGGGGTTAGACTTGATGGCCCCTGGGGTCTCTTCCAACTCTATGATTCTATGATTACAATGCAATTCTTCTGACTCTTGAAAGTAGGAAGACAGACTATGTATGGATATGAAAAGGTTTTCTATTATTTATGTTACTGTTCTCTGCAACTGTACATTGTGTAACCTTTTACCATCAATTTTTTTAGTATAATTGCTATATTTGTCTAACTGTTAAATGTTATATTTTTACTCTCAGTGTGGATATAAATATTATATATCTCTTTTTTATTCTTCTTTTTTTCCTCAATAAAAATATTTTAAAAATAAACAATGGCAAAAGGACTTGTCAAGATTTGCCTGAGGGGTAAAAAACATCCAGAGTGAGATATAAAGTTATGCAGGACTTGAAATAAAGAGGTGGCCTTAGTTTGCCAAATTTGAAGATTTATTTTGCTGCCTTGTGTATGACACAGATTAAAAAAAAATGGATTATGCTGAAAGATAAGAAACGTTTGAATTTAGAAAGCCATGACTTAAGATTTGAATGGCATGCATATTTATGGCATGACAAAATTAACGTTGCTTTTAATAATCACTGTATCAGATGTGCCTTGTTGAAGATCTCGAATAAATACAAATTGAGATTGTATCTAAGAACTCCAATGTGGATTTCACCACAGAAGGCTCTTTATAGGACAGAAATGGGAGCTGATCCAAAATGGTTGATATATTATAATCTTTTAGAGAAATACGTCCAAGATTATAGTAGAAAGTAATTACAACAATTACATGATGAAGGTTTAGATATGCAATGGCTCTGATATGTATATTTAAGATTTAAAAAGATTAAGATTTGAAGAGATTAAATCTGATTCAGGATTACAGTCAGCACTCCACATTTGTGGGTTTCACTTCTGTGGATCTGATTATTCACAGATTATTTGCTGTCACCTCTGCAGCCTTCCTAGGCCATTTTTAATAGGGACAGCGAGCTTTGTGAGACTGAAAAACTGCGAATGAGGCTTGTAAGCCACAATTAAAAATGGTGTGGGGCAGTAGTGAAGGTGGCAGTAATCCCCACGAGCCACCCACTTCTGCCTTGTGAAGGAACCCTGATGCCTCAAAGGAATCCATGATGAGTTGAATATGGTGATCATAATTTTGTGTGTGTTAAATATGGTTTGGGAGGGTCTAGAGTTATTCACGTTTTTTTTAACTTTCACGGGGGTCTGTGCCCCGAACCCTAGTGAATGTGGAGAGATGACTGTACTGTTATGCTCAGATGATGATCATTTGATTGCTAAGATGTATAAACTTTTGTTGAAATTTGAGATGGAAGAAGAACAAGTAAAGGAATATACGATTAGTTGGGCAAAGAATTTTGGATAGAATATGCACATGAATCAATGGGAAAAGTTATGGTCAAAGGATGTTAAAAATATATTATGTTACGGCTTAAAAGAAAATTGCTAAATGATGATGTATTGCCAGTATCTTATACTAGAGAAACTAGCAAAGACGTATAAAAAGACTGGAAATAAATGTTGGAAATGCCACAATCATGTTGGATATTTGTAGCATATGTGATGGACATATTAGACATATTAGCAACAAGGCTAAACAGTTTTGGATGAAGATTCAAAATATGATGCAAAAGATATTGAAGTCTCAAATACCTAGAAAGCCCAAATTATATTCATTAGGAATTTGGGAAGAAGATACAATTGTGGATAAGAAACAATATAAATTGGTCCAACATGTGCTATTAGCAGCACGACTGATATATGTAAAGTCTTGAAAAAAAACAGACTTAGTAGATGAGTGGTTAAGCAGATTGATGGGGATAGTTGAAATGGACAGTTTAACTTACAGGTTAAAAGGCTACATTCAAAAAGAATTTGTGTCTGAATGGAAATGGTTTTTTTAAAGAAGAATGAAGGTGATCTGATGACAACAGCTTTATAAAGTTAAAATTTTAAATTTATGTTACTACATGAGAAGTGCGAAATTAGAATTTAAAGTTGAATTCCGTTGCTTGAATAGGTATAGGTTATTCTTTTTCACTTTTTTACTGAATGGTGTTTATTACTAATTATTGATGTTTATTATTATCTTACTGACTAAGGATTCTTAATATTATTATTAATTATTATTAGTTCAAGGATTGCGATTTGGATAACATTGTATTATTGTCATTAAATATAAATTAGAATATAGAAATTACACAGAATACAAAATAGGTTAATAGCAATTTAACAAGCTAATTTGACTAATTAGACTCTATGTAAAGGATAACTAATTAAATAAGATAACTAGGTAGATAATCATAATAATAGATATGTAATAAGTGATAAGTGTTAAATGATACGTGATCACTAGCAACTATTAAGTTTTTTAAAGGTTGGGTTTGTAAATGTTTAAGTATAATGGACTGCATGTAGTGGGGCAGGAAACAAATGTTTTTAGTTATTTGTCATAATGTTATGTGATTTTTTAAAATGTGGATTGTTAGTATTATTAGTACTGTTAGCATTGTCTGTATTGTTAGTTTGTGTTTTAATTTGTATTTTGATTTTACTTTAAGTTTGTATAAACTTTAGGTTTTTTATTGCTTTAATGTTTTGTTTGTGTTTAATAAAATAAAATTTTATTTAAAAAAAGAGAGAAAGAACAGCCCTAGGCTGTGACGGAGACAGGAAGCTCAGCAATTCAGAGTATTTACTTGACTCTAACACTGCCTTTGATTGGCTCCAGTAAATCTCACAAGATCTGGACAAACACATACAAGAAGATAAATTTCTATAAATATCCCCAGGCGTGATTAACCATGTGCGATAGGATAAAAGGCAAGGGAATGGGAAGGGGAGCCCCAGAAGGAAATGGGAGGGAGAGCATGAGGGGGAAGGGGAGTTATTTGTGGTTCTTCCACTTTCATGAGGGTTCTATACTCAAACTCTTGCAAAAGTGGAGGGGCCACTATAAATGTTACCCATGTAGGGAATAGGTAGATTTTAGTTAGAGTGCTACAAAGTATCGAATGCCAATTATTGATTGCAACAATGTATCTGTTTGAAGATTGAGTGTGTATTCAAAAGTATCAAACGGCCAATTGCTTTATTGCTCCATGTACTGTGTATCTGGCAGAGGGGAGAAGATCAGACAGGGGAAAAACGAAAGCACCAAAAGTGTTGTGAGAACTGGAAGGGCTCAAAGATAAACAATCGGAAACATGCCCTGGCTTCAAGGACACAAGGAAAGTAAATACCTGGAAATATGGGAATAGTCCAATATTGTGGGGTGATGTCTAAATGGATGATCCTCTCCAATCACAGCTTTACACACTTAAACTTGTATGAAAAAGTATAAAACCTATGATTGCTATGTATTTGTTAATCTCAGCAGCTTCAGGAGAAGTGTGCTATGTTGCTTGCTTGTCACCAATAAACACTACTGGCTATCTCAAAGTGGAGTTGTGTGAGTTATCCAGGGCATGACAAGGGCTTACAGAGAGCACCAGTTGTTTTCCCTCTGTCTTCCTGAAACTCTCCCATTCTGCCATCTAGTACAAAAAGGCTAGCTGCTAACCCTAAAGCCCCTTCACATGACAGTTATAGCACTAAGATTCCATTTCAGCTGCCATGGCTCCATTCTGTGTCATCTTGGTAGTTTTGGCAGAGGCACTAAGAATTCTCAGCCAAAGGTCCAGCCAGCACCTCCCTAAACAACAAACCCCAGGATTCCACAGGATGCAGCCACTACAATTATGGTTCTGTCACAATGCTATAGTTTTGTAGTGTACAAAGACACCCAAAACAAAGCCCTTTACTTGTTTCAGGTGTCACTGATTTTCTGGGGGAAGGGGGTGCAGTGTGGTGGGAGAGGTTTTTTTATTCCCACAGTGCACGTCTCCCAAACATTGATAGAGATTCAAATAAATCAATGCTTTCCTTTTTTCCATTTCATGTTCCTTTATGGAACTGACAGTCCCATTCCTCAGCTGTAGATTTAACTGCTTAACATGCATAGTCTGGCCAACATTTGACACCAATGACACCCCTGGAAGGAAAACGTGGATTATGTTGCAGAGTTCTGATAAACTATTCTTCAAAAATAAAATTACTATTCTTTCCATTGAAAATAAGTCTGGATTCAGTTAGTGCTGCTATCTTTTTCTTTCAAGTACTTGTGCTGATATCCTTCCGCAGCCACTCTTAAATTTTCGATTTCTCTGCTGTTTTTCATCCATATGCCCCAGAATCTCACCAGTTCTGGAAGCTCAATATGACTGGATTTTTAAAACTCCCCTTTCTTTTAATTTATGACAAGAAAATATATATTTATGTGTATTTAAAGAACTCCGAAAACGTGAATCTAACTCTGCCAGTGTTCAGATAGCCCACTTCCACTTCAAGTTTGAAATTCAAGACTGATAAATTTATATAAACATTCATTAGACACTTTCAGAAGGTTGACTGTTTCATGTTGAATGTTAACATGCTTTTGAATTCCTAGCTCTGAGACTTACACATGCATAAACAAACAAGCAAGCAAGCAAGCATGCAAGCAGGCATGCATTTTGCTTTTGCCTTGCCAGTACAAGATCACTCTGCAGTGTCTGAACACTAACAATGCTCATGTAAATATCTCACAACTCATGATCTCTGTGGAACATAATACTCTATAGTTCTATAACTGAGGTACCAGAGGTCAGAATTCTCACCTCTTAGACAAAATGAGGGAATCCTGAAACACCTCAGACATCCAGTATCTGTAGTGTCTAAGCTACTAGAGTGATCATATAACCTAGGATTTTTCTGGCAATGCAAAAGATTCTTCACTTTAGGATAACAACACACTTATTTCTTCAGCCTTTTTTCATTGTTTATATCTTACTTTATCTCCTTTCCTGAACAGTCAACTCAGGTGGTGGGTTTAAAACAACAGCAACAACAACGTGGCATGTTGCAAACTGCACACAATATCCTAAGTTAAGCTTAATCAGTATGGAGTAGTATTATTTTCAGCTACTTAAAACACAGGGTTTCTTCAGATGGATTCACCTGCATTACGAATGCTGACTAATGCACATTTCCTCCCGGCCCTTCAGTTTTGGACAGGGTGACACACTTTTCATCCCTCCACCAGACCTTTAAATGTGTCCCTTGGGAATGCCATACCTTCCTTGCCACTACTGTCGAATCCTTCTCCTTGCCAATTTCCTGCCAATTGGCTGCATGATGCTCTTTTCCTACTAGCAGCAAGAAAAGAGCTGTCTGTATCAAAGTTGCCAGGGAGGGGATGGAGAGGGTCTTTCTGCTCCAATCCTCAAAAACAGCCATACAGATTGCTCTTTCCAAGGAACTGAGAACATTTTTTTTCACCTCTCCCCCCCACCTCTGCAGAGATCCTCCATTCTCTCCCTTTCCAAAGAGGAAAAGAAAGGTTGCTGTGTGTTTGCGTCCATGCAAGGGCATACACATGGGTGTCTGTTCCCCTGCCTTGTTAACCAGCATCACATATGACTCACAAAGTCACAAAGACGGTGTGTGTATGATGGATAAAAGATATAAAACTCTACAAAGCCTGGATTCTGCTTTCAAGGTTTTTGAAAGGGGATATTGCTACATAAGAAAAGGAACTCAAGAAGAAATACACTCAAGGCAAATTCGAAAAAGCAGCAAAGAAGTTAATTTTTTTAAAAAAGGCAGCAACAGAAAGCAATCTGAATGCTCTAGCTCATTACCATACAGTCAGGATTCCAAACCCTTTGTATCAAACTGCAATCATTCAGGAGTTCAACAGAGACACAGCTGGCGAATGAGAGCACGTACAGAGCAGCTGGAGAAAGGACTACCCAATAAATTTCATTTACTGATCAAACAGGCTTATAAGAACCGTCCAACTTTCCTTGAAGTTAATCCTCATAACAACCTTGTGAGATAGCCTGGACTAAGAGGTAGTGTTTGGACCAAGGTTACCCAATGAACTATATGGCTTGGAGACAACTGAACTCAGCTCTCAGCAGTCCTAATTGGATGCATGAAACACTACATCACATCCACAATTACCTGCAGCTGGGGGACGAAATAGTATTAAAGTCAGTAAGAGCAGCTACAATAATCTAACCACTATACTATACTGAACAGAACATCTTGTTTGATTTTTGAAACTAAGCAGACTGAGAGGAACAGGTTGCTTACCTGTAACTGTGGTTCTTCGAGTGGTCATCTGTGCCCTCGCACATTGGGATCTTTGCGCACGCGCGGTAGCGTTCAGAAAGTTCTAGAGCTGAGCAGCTTGGTGGGAACCCCTCCCCCTTTCTGTACTGAGCATGCTCAGCCCGCCAAGCTAACGGTCCCTCCTCAGTTTTGACGTCCACCGAAGCAGGACCTGAAGAGGGGAAGGCTGGGTGTGTGTGTGTGAGGGCACAGATGACCACTTGAAGAACCACAGTTACAGGTAAGCAACCTGTTCTTCTTCTTCATGGTCTCTGTGCCTCACACATTGGGAGACTGTGTAGCTTACCAGTGGATGGTGGGTCAGGTCCTAGAGAACGGAAGACAGCACCGCACGACCAAAATGGGCATCCCGTTGAGCCCAGCAGTCCAATTGGTAGTGACGAACAAAGGTCAGAGGTCGTGACCAGGTAGCCACATGACAAAGCTCTTGCAGGTCAACTCCTTGAAGGAGAGCAGCTGAAGAGGCCGTAGCCCTAGTGGAGTGGACACGGAGCAGGGCTGGCGGAGGCTGTTTAGCCAGTTCATATGCCAGGAGAATAGTCTGGGCCACCCACTTGGAAAATCGTTGAATGGACACCTTATGGCCCTTACGATGACCACCATAACAGACAAACAGGTGAGGAGCGTGGCGAAAGGATGAGGTTTGATGGATGTAGAAGGCCAGAGCCCGGCGGGCGTCGAGCGAATGAAGAGATCTCTCGAGAGGCGTACCTGGGTCAGGGTAGAAGGCAGGAAGGATGACATCCTGGTTGAGATGGAAATCAGAAACCACCTTGGGCAGGAAGGAGATATCTGGACGCAGGACCACCTTCTCACAATGGAAGACAAAGGAGGGCTCATCTGATCGTAAGGCAGTCAGTTTGCCTGCCCGCCTAGCTGAAGTGACAGCAACAAGGAAGGCTGTCTTCATGGTCAGGAGCCTGTCATCAGAAGTGGCCATAGGCTCAAAGAGTGGTTGCGTCTGTCGAGAGAGCACCAAGGACAGCGACCAAGGCGGAAGCAGTGAAGTGACTGGAGGATAAAGGTGTTGCAGACCTTTCAAGAATTGCTTGAGGGTAGCACTACGGAAGAGCGCAGCAGAAGGAGTGCCACGCGGCTGGTAGGCTACAATGGCCGAGGGGTACACCCGAAGGGATGAAAAGGCCAGGCCCTGCTCTTGAAGGTGCAGAAGCAAATGTAGCATGGTAGGCAGGGCGACCGGTGACACGGGTTCGTGACGAGCCTCAGCGAATGTCAAGAACCTCTGCCACTTATAGTGGTAAGACTGACGTGTAGACCCCTTCCTGGCAGCCGTGAGGACATCCCGAATAGCTGGAACATCTAGGGGATTATCTGCCATGCATGGAGACACAGGAGTGGCAGGTTGGGATGCAGCACGAGACCGTCGGAGTGCGAGAGGAGGTCTGGTGTTGACGGAAGCGCCAAGGCACGACCGTGAGCGGCTCTGAGAAGGGGGCTGAACCAGTGTTGCCTCAGTCAATACGGAGCAACCAGGATGATATTGGTGCAATCGGAGAGAATCTTCGCCACCACTCGACCTAGCAGCGGGAACGGTGGGAACGCATACAGCAGTTCCTCGCCCCACTGGAAATGTAAGGCTTCGCCGAGGGAGTCCCGACCCAAGCCGGCCCTCGAGCAACATCGGGGGCACTTCCTGTTCTGATTGCTGGTAAAGAGATTGATGGATGGCCAGCCCCACCAAGACACTATCTTCTGGAATGCGGTGTCGGAGAGGGACCACTCATGATGGCATGAAGTGTCCCTGCTGAGTGTGTCCGCTGTGACACTGTCCCGGCCCACCAGGTGGACGGCGATGGGGTGAATGCAGAGCGGTACACACCAGTCCCCGAGGTGAAGGGCTATGTTGAGAAGGGTGGTGGAGTGGGTGCCTCCCTTCTGTTCACATAGCAGACAGCCGTTGTGTTGTCCGACAGGATCTGCACCGTCCGGCTGACAATGAGGTTGCGGAAAGCCCACAGCACCTTCAGGATGGCGAGAAGCTCCAGAGCGTTGATGTGAAGGTGGGTTTCCAGGCCGATCCAGTGCCCCTGCACACTGAGATTGTTGCAATGCTCTCCTTATCCAAAGAGAGAGGCATCTGTCGTTATCGTGACCCGAGGACAGGGGTTGACGAATGACATCCCCGACAGTAGGTGCTGGAGGGAGAGCCACCACAGGAGAAAGCATCGCACCTGCCGAGGAATCCACAGAAGGCGGCTGTGGTCGTCTTGAAGAGAGTCGACGAGCCTGATGAACCAGTGCTGCAGTGGGCAGGCACGAAGGCGAGAGAGGTAGGTGACCGCCATCGTTGCCGCCAGGTAGCCAAGAAGTTGCTGGATCCTCATCGCAGAGACCACCGGGGCATGGAGGACAGCAGTAGCAGCCCGGCGCAGAGTGCGGGCCCGTTTCAATGGGAGAAAGACCCTGGCCGCGACAGTCCGGTTCAAGGTGAGACTTCTTGGGGTTCACCCTGAGGCCAGGGCTGGACAGAAGAGAAAGAATAAAATGAATGTTCTCGTAGAGTTTCTGTTTGCAGGGCACCAACAACAACCAGTCGTCCAGGTAAGGATATACCATAACGCACTTCGCGCGGAGGTACGATACCACTGGGGCCATACATTTGGTGAAGACCCTGGGCGCGGCTGAAAGTCTGAAAGAAAGTACCTTGTACTGGTAGCAAACACCGTTGACCGCAAATTGCAGGTACCGCCTGCGGTGGGGCTGAATTGTGATATGGAAGTAGGCGTCTCGTAGGTCGGCAGAGGCGAACCAGTCCCAACATCACAGGAAGGGCAGGATGAAAGGCAGAGTGACCATCTTGAATTTCCGGGGGAAAATGTACGAATTCAGCCCCCTGAGGTCCAGGATCGGTCATAGGGTACCGTCTGATTTCGGTACCGTGAAATACTGGGAGAAAAAGCCGGTGGAGCTGGCCGAGGACGGAACCCACTCTATGGCCCCTTTCTGCAACAGGGACTGTATCTCCTCTAGCAATGCTGGGTTGGCCAGGGTGGAATAGTAGACGCCTCGTGGTGGTATATTTTGAAATTCGATGGCATAGCCGAGATGGACGATGGAGAGAACCCAAGAGTCCGTGGTGATGTGACGCCACTCACCAAGATGACGGGCGAGACCCGGGCAACCGACAAAGGTGGTAGGCAGGTGGAAGAGTGGATGTGGTGGTGACCTGTGGCGGAAGTCAAAATCGTGACTTGGCCATGGACGAAGACTTCTTGGATGATGGTTGCTGCCTTCTCAGGGTCCTGCGGGTCGAGGATGGAAGCGAGGACCGAGCTGAGGTTCGGCAGGGCCACCGAGATTGCTATGAATAAGTCAACCGACGCCAAGAGGAGCGGGAAGCAAAACTGCAGCGGGACTGCGGTGTTTAATGGATCTCCAGCCGTTTCACCGCGGGACGCGCCTTTACAAGATGATCTATTGTGCCGTCCCTCGTCGCGTGGAACAGTCCCTGTCCATCAAAGGGTAGATCTTCGATCCGCTTCCTGCTGTCCTCTTGGACGCCTGCCAACCGTAACCAAGCGAATTGGCGAATGGCGACCATGCCATCACCCGGGCTGCTCCCTCGACCGCGTGTTGGGAGGACAGGATCCGCTGGTTGGACAAAGCCACGGATTCATTATAAAATTGAATGGCGCTTGTCCTATGGTCATCTGGGAGATGGTCCAGCAGAGGATAGAACCTGCCCCAGATGTTTCGTTGGTAGGCGGTGAGGCAGGCCTGGGTGTTGGATATCCTTGCAATCAATGAAGATGCAGAGTAGAAGCGCCTCCAAAGGAGTCAAGCCTGCGACCTTCCCGATCCGGTGGAGTGGTATGTGCCCTCTTACCACCTTTAGTCTGGGAGGACTCGACCACAACGGAATTGGGCACAGGGTGGTTGAATAAGAAGTCGACATCCTTCTTCTGGGTCCTATACAGGTGCTCCAGGAGATGAGGTATTGGTTGCAGGGAGGCTGGCTGGGCCCATGGATGTTTCAATACCTCCTGTAGAACAGGCAGGAAAGGTATCGGTGCCGCTGATGGTGGACAAGTGTCCACGTAGTGGAAAACTGTGTCTTGCACATTCAGAGCCGGTCCTGCGACATCAAGGCCAAGGGCGTTGGCCATGCGTAGTAGGATGTCTGAGAATTGTCTGACATCCTCGGGTGCCGAGTCTGATGTGGGCTCTCCGAAAGCCAGTGGTGGAAACGAGTGTGACTCAGGTGTGGAGTCGCCAGAGTCTGAGTCTGACTGATAGGACCGTGAAGAGTGCGAAGGCGACCCTCAGTCTGGAGGCAGTTAAGGTGGCAGAGTAGCTGCAGATGAAGGTGGAGCAGGTGCAGACGATGGTAACGCCGACGGTACCGACGGTAGGAGTACCGGCGGAGGCGCCATCAAGGATGGTGCAGTTCTGGTGGCTGCGGTGAGGAGCTCGGGCTTCTCCCTACACAACTGGAGGAGAGACGCCTTCCCTACGGGGGTCGGGAGCCCACTTTTTTTGGAGAAAAATAGTGGGAGAATTACCCTCTTGGTAAAGCAGGTTCGGAGGCGCTCGGAAGGGGTTGGAAACTTTGCGTCTTGGGCTAACAGAGTGAAAAAACATCAAGATAGAGACGCAAGGCGGACCTGGGAGCTGCCATTACCCCGTTAAGGTTCCGACGGAGGCAATCCTCGCCACCACTTTTAAGATTTTTAAAGGAGAAAACTGAAGAAAGAACAAAGAATAGAACCTCCTGGTATAAATTTTGTTCGCGCTATGTTTCCTTGCATTTGTTGGTGAGTAATACCAACACAAAACGCGCTCTGAGTAGCGAAAGCTAAAGTCAGGTCCCTTAAAGGGGAGGAAAAGCCCCGGAAAGGAACCGAACGTGAAAGAGCAGCCCAGAGTATTGGAAGAGAGCTACACTCTGCATCGGGGAGGCTTCAGTACGGTATATGTAAACATCTAATATAAACAAAGATATTAGAATCTTCCCCTACACGCGAAGGTAAATAATTGTAAAATAGAGGTCGCGATACATTAGGAGTAAGCAGGAAACTTACCGGCAAACTGAAAGAAGCGGTGGAAGATTAACAAGAAGGGAGTAAGAAAAGACAAGCGGAGCAAGCTGCTTAGAGTAATTAGACCCCACTACGGCGACCGGAGGAGAGGAGGAAGAGTAAAGATCGACTAAATAGGAGACTGAAGAAGGTTAAAAGAGGAATTTAAACTTTATCAGAGTTAAAACGAATTCATTGGTGGTCAAGAACAGAGAAAAAAAATGAGACTTGAGAAATTTACATTGGAATAAGTATAAACTTGGATATTGATGCTGGACCGGAAAGGAAGCGTATAGAGAAAGGAAGAAAATACAAGTAAAGTGTTACTACGATCCAACTGTAATTATTAATTTCCTTTTTTTAATTATTGTTATATCTTTATGAATTTGACCAATATATGCTATACTTGAATCAACTCTCAATGTTTAAATTTCCTTTAATATAAATAAGCAGTAAAATAGTATAATAACAAAGGATAGTTTACGCAGTAGTGTAGTATTATATAGTATAGCATAATAAGACTCTATAGTAAGGTATAGTAATACAGCAGTATTCATGAATTAGAAGGGGTAGGTTGGAGTAGATTTGAAATTAATGAATTAAAGGAGTTGATTTAAAGAAATTGAATAATTTCTGGAAAATTCCATATAGCAAAATGAATTAAGGACTAAGATCCCCTCCCTTTGACATTGGACCGCCCCAATAAATTTATAATAGTCTCTTGTTGATCTTTATTAGAATCTCTAATGAATTTCTTGAGAATATATTGAGTTACTACATATAATTTAATAATTTGGATAATATATAAGAGTAAATACAGTGACTTTTATAATATATTCTTTTTCCATATAAATTTTCTTCTTTTTTCTTATACACCTCTTTTGTATACCCCATCCATTAATAGATATATGTTTCAGTAATTTACTGCCTCCTTGAATATAATCGTACTGGTAATTGTTTTTTGAGTTAAATATCCTGGCTCCTTCGCTATCCTTTTATATTTCTATATAATATTCCCTAAATTTAGTAAATAAGGAGTATGGCGTCCGGAACAAGAAAAGCGGTGCTATCTCAACAGCATGCGCAAAGAAGAGGATCAACAGAAGAACAAAATAAGTTCCTAGAATTCGGTAACACCATTTTGGAGGAGATGTGAAAACTAAGAGAGGACTTCAGGCAGGAAATACAAAAGGTTTCAACAGAAATGAGAGAAGTCAAACAGGAAATGCAAAATATAGGACAGAGAATGGAAAGTATAAATAAGGATATGCAAAAAATAAATAAAAAAATCGACAACTTGCAAGATAGAACAAATAATTTAGAAAAGGAGACGCCGGAATTACGGAAACAGATTAAACAAGTAGAAACATTAGCTTTAAACACTGAGGTGAAAATAAGAGATAAATGTATTAAGATCAGAGGCTTGGAAGAAATGGAAGGAGAGGATTTATGTAACCGTATAATACCATCTCTGACAGTTTATTGGATGGAATACAGAACAGCTAGATTTAGAGATTGATAAAATCTTAAGAATAAATTCCTATATAGCCAGGAAAAGGAAGGTACCGTGAGATGTAGCTATTTACTTTATTAGAGAAAGAGTGAAAGATCTGGTGTTACAAGTAAGCTACATAAATAAACTAGTTATACAGGGTAAAGAACTACAGATCTTCAAAAACGTACCTTCACAAGTATTAAAAAAAAGAAAAGAATACCACTTCCTGATCCAAGTGCTCAAAAGGTATGGAATTAAATATAGATGGGGCAGAGAGGAAGGTGTGATTTTTACATTTAATCATAAAAGATATATCATAAATTCTATTTTGAAGGCACAAGATTTTGTGAAAAAATACAAGGAAGAATTAAGTAAAATAGACTTGGAAAGCGCGGAAACAGGAAAAAGGGAAAAGATAAAGGAGAAAACAGAAACAACTGTAAAGAAAGATTTGGGTGTGAAAAGTAGATTAGAAAAATCAGAACAAGATAAGTCAGTCGAGGAGACTAGGAGTTTAGGAAAAAAAACGGTGGCAAGAGATAGACATCATAAAGAGACAATTACACAGGAAGAAGGGGAAGAGATCCAAGACAAAGGTGAGGTGGAAGAAGATTCTGAAGAACAAGAAGAGGAAGAAGAGGAAGGGATAGATATAGAAATAGAATAAAAACAAGATTCAATCATATAAGGAAAAGATCTTGTGATAGAATATTTGAAATAGGGAGATAATGAAGGTCCTTACATGGAATATTTGAGGGTTAAATGCACCGATTAAAAGAAGGAGAAGTTTTCATTATCTAGAAAAAATAAGAGCAGAAGCCATATGTCTTCAGGAAACACATATGACAGAGAAAGATGTACAGTATTTAAAGAACCCAAAATTAGGATCAGAATTTTCTTCCATCTATAATAAAAAGAAAAAAGGTGTAACTATATATGTTAATAAGAACTATAAAACAACAGAGATATTTAAAGATGACAACGGAACGTTTATTGGGGTAGAAGTTGAAATGTTGGAAAACAAACTTTTATTAATTGGCGTATATGGTCCACATCAAAATAAAGCGTGTTATTTTGAAAAATTACAGAATGTAATCGGATCATATGATTATCAAAAGATTATTATGATGGGAGATTGGAATGGGGTTATAGACCCATCCTTTGACAGAAAATCAGACAAAAATAAACTAAAACAACGTAAACTACCAAAAGCTTTCTTTAATCTGGTTGAAAATCTGTCTTTACAAGATACATGGTGACATCTATATGGAAAAGCGAAGGAATATACATACCACTCCGAAGTTTACAAATCATGGTCGAGAATCGACATGATATTAACGTCTAAACCTTTATCCAAAAATATAAAAAAAATGGAAGTTCTGCCAAGGTTATACTCAGATCACACTCCGGTGATGATGGAAATTAAGGAAAGAAAGAGAGAATACCATTGGAAACTGAAAGAAGAGTTGCTTAGAGATGAAAAAATAGTATCTAAAGTAAAAGTAGCAATAACACAATATTTTAAGAAGAATTCAGGTAGAGGAACAGCTGAGAATATAGTATGGGACGCAGAGAAAGCAGTGATTAGAGGAATTTTAATAAAGCAAGAAATATACAAAAAAAAGAAAAGGAAAGAAAGTCAAGAGAAGATTATGGAAGAATTAAAAAAAAAGGAAGAGGAGCTGAAAAAAGATCCTCAGAATAAAAGGATTAAATATGAGGTAAAAGTACTACAGAAACAAATAACTCTTCAAAATACAATACAACTAGAGAAGAAATTGAAATATGTAAAACAGAAGTATTATGAGCATTCCAACAAAGCAGGTAAATGGTTGGCCTATAGGCTTAAAAAAGAAAACGAAAAAAGATTAATATTAGAAATTAAAGAGGGGAACGAACTATATTGAAGTCATGAGAAAATAAAATCAGTGTTCCATAAATATTTTCAAAACCTGTTTGAAGACCAGGAAAGTGAAGATACAAGTTTAAAAATAAGGAATTACCTAGAAGAAACAACATTAATACAGTTTAATGAAGATCAAAAGGCAGAATTGAATAAATCAATTACAAGAATGGAAGTCATCAATACAATTCAAAAACTTAAGTCAGGAAAAGCCCCAGGGCCAGACGGTTTCTCAGTGGATTTCTATAAAATTTTTCAAGATCAGCTGGTAGGACCAATACAGAAGGTACTAAATGAAATAGATAATGGGAATTGTCCAGCTTCATGGGGGGAAGCATTGATTACTTTAATTCCAAAAGAAGGAAGAGACCCTTTAGATACGAAAAATTATAGACCTATAGCATTGTTGAATATAGATTATAAAATATACGCAACGATTCTAGCAGAAAGATTAAAAAAAATTAGATGAATGGATACATAAGGATCAAAGCGGCTTTCTCCCTGGTAGAGCAATAAAAGATAATATGAGGACGGTGCTTAATATAATGGAATATTATCATAAACATAATGATAAAAAATTAGCTTTAATTTTCTTAGACGCGGAGAAAGCCTTCGATAATGTTAACTGGAAATTTATCAAAGAGACCCTAAAAAAGATAAATATAGGTGAGAAATTTAGTAATTGGATCAATAAGATTTACAGAGAACAAACAGCAAAATTATTAATAAATGGAGAAGTAACATCTAAAATTGATATCAAAAAAGGGACAAGACAAGGGTGTCCTTTATCTCCATTAATTTTCTCGATGGTAATTGAAATATTAAATATTCGAATAAGGAATGATAGGGAAATAAAAGGAATACAAACAAAAGGCCAAGAATATAAATTGAAGGCATCTGTGGATGACTTAGTCATCTTATTGGAAAATCCAAATCAAAGTATGAATCATCTCAAAAGAACATTGGAAAAATATGGGAAGGTTTCAGGATTCAAGGTAAATTCTGAAAAAACAACGATAATAACAAAAAACATGACTAGACAAGAAGAGATTGACTTAGAAACAGAATCGCAGTATAAAATATCGGAAAAAACAAAATACTTGGGTATAACTTTGTCCAAAAATAATACAGACTTATATAAGAATAACTATGGAAAAGTCTGGCAAACAATTAAAGCAGGCTTAGAAAGATGGACAAAACTTGATTTATCACTTATGGGCAGGATAGCGGGAATAAAGATGAATATTTTACCTAGGATGATTTTCTTATTCCAAAACCTGCCCATAATAGTGAATGATATACCGTTTACCCAATGGAGGAAAGATTTATCCAAATTCATATGGAATGGTAAAAAACCTCATATTGAATGGTGCAACTTGAAAGATCTTAAAGAAAGGGGGGGATTAGGAATGCCAGGCTTAAAACTATATTATCATGCCTGTTGCATTGAATGGTTAACAACCTGGATGAAACTAGATAATGAAAGAACACTAATATTAGAAGGGGCAGACTTACCTTTTGGATGGCACGCATACTTGTGGTATGAGAAGGCCAAAATGAATAGTTTAATAATCATTTCATTAGAAGGTCTCTACTGCGAATTTGGATGAAATATAAGAATAAACTGTATCCAAAATTACCGTTATGGGTATCGCCACATGAGGCTTTCTATAGGAGAGAAAAACCGAAACTAAAAGATTGGATAATGTATAAAGATATATTAAACTCCCAAGAGGACAAAATTACATTAAAAAGTAAAGAAGAATTAATTGAAAGTGGACTTTCTACTCACTGGTTACTGCAAAGACAATTGGTAGAAAAATTTAGAATGGACCAAAAAATAAAAGGAATACAAATAAAAGAGAATGATTTTGATAATTGTTGAAACCAAGAATTGAACATTTCATAGCAAAGACATATAAAATCATATTGAATCTAGAACTGGAGAGAGAGACCATCAAAGAAAATATGATACAATGGGCATGGAATATAGGTCGTTCTATAGAATTTGAAAGTTGGGAAAGCTCTTGGCGGATATCTTGTAGTATATTGAAAAGTGTGCCACTGAAGGAGAATTATTATAAGATTTTACATAGATGGTATTACACCCCAGTTCAGATAGCGAAAATGACTAAAACAAACAAAAATGAATGCTGGAAATGCAAATCAAAAGGTACTTTATACCATTTATGGTGGACCTGCCCCAAAGCAAAAAAGTTCTGGACACAAATTCATAGTAATATAACAAAAATAATGCAATTAGATTTCTCAATGAAGCCTGAGATATATTTATTGAACATATACCAAGAAATAAAATCATTGAAAAATAGATCGCAACATAAATTATTAACACATATGATAGTAGCAGCAAGAATGGTTTATGCAGGTAAATGGAAACATGGAGACACACCGGAGTTAGAGGACTGGTTAATAAAAATTTATGACATAATAGAAATGGATAAATTGACAACGATTATGCATAAAAATACATTAGAACAATTTTATAAAGATTGGGAACCAATTATTACAACATTTAAAACTAAGTGGGGAAAGTTAGCTATAAAAGGTATTGGGGAATGAATATTAACAGTATATTTGTTAGTAATAACCAAAATTTAGGAGAAGGTGAATATTAAAGATATGACAAAAGAAGCGACTTCATAAGCCAAACTAAAATAACAATGACGAACTCGATGATCTGGGCTCAGAAGCACTAATTAGAATAGAATAAAATAGATTTAGAGGAATTTTAATAGAAAGAGTTTAAGGAGGAAAATTTATAGATTTCATTTATAGTTGGAAACTATGATCTAGGGAATACCCAACATGTTCAGGGAAAGTGAATAAGGGAAGTAGACTTGTATGATTTTGTCTTTTGAGATTATCATTGTAATTTTATTCTATTATACAATATTTTATTATATTTGTTGTAAATGATGAGGATGAAGACATGTGTGACGAAAGTTAGATTGTAAAAATTTTGAAATTTGAATTATGAATATGTTTGTAGTTTGATTGGTGAATCTGGAATAAAAAGAATATGAAAACCTAAAAAAAAAAAAGGGATGGTGCTGGCAGAACAGTAGGGATCAACCACGGGGATCGATTGAGTGAAGATTAGCGCTGTCGATGACTGTTGAGGCAATGGATGGTCCTTCGAGGTTGGCCAAGTAATAGTAGCCATAACCCGAGGAGGTGGTGATACTGGCTGGTAGCATGGAGAGCGGTCCCTCGATCTCAGATGATAATATGGAGACCGCGATCTTGATTGGGACGGAGACCAATGGTATCGGGACGTCGGGTGGTACCGCGACACCGAGGACGGTGACCGGGACCGACAGCGATATGGTGACCAGTGACGGACATCAGCATGGTACCGGTCTCTGCATGCAGGGGAGTACAAGTAGTACGATCCCGGCTGCTCCCGCCACATGTGCTCGTGGTCGTACCAAGCAATATATGAAGCTGACGAGAACGGCGAATCAAGCCTTGTCCTAGACCTGCCATGATCAGAGGTGGCTTCCCCTGCTGCGGGGAACGCTGTCTGCCAACACGATCCGGAAAGCGCGCTGTACTGTGAGGGGCACGGTCACGGGAAGGCGCCATCTCGCGGAGTGTCCAAAGCAGGGCATGAAGGTTCCGGACAGTCCAGCCCATGGTTGGGTTGACTGTGCAGCAAGGCCAATGCAGTCAGCACAGGCGGATCGGACTGTGCCTGAGGATCCCCCAAGGCCGATGGTAGCAGTACCACTGGGAGCTGGCCATCGGCATGCTCCGTGGAAATATCCCGAGGGTTTTCTTCCTCAGCCGTTGCCATCACAGGCTGTGTTAGAGGAGGCATCGGAAGGCAGGATGGCCGAGTAGCCCGTGAAGATGAACGCTGTTTCTCCTTCTTCTTCTTTTCTCCTTAATCGGAGGGTCTGAAGAAGAAGGCCGCTTTCGCTGAGCCACCGTAAGGGGCTTGGAAGGTGGAGCCACCTGCAACCCCACAGGGGCATCCCCAGATGAAGAAGAGGCAACTGGCGTCCTGGAAAGCTTCGTAATACGCGGCAAAGCAGAGACCGGAGGCAGAGACGCTGAGGACGGTACTGAGCCCGGTACCGTCGAGGTCGGTATCGCAGCCATTGATACCGACGAGGGTGTGGTCACAGATCGCGTAACAGTGGAGGAACGTGAAGCCATGGAAGTAAAGAGGGCAGTGTTCTCGGCCACCTGCTCCTTAATTGTTAAGGCTTGTGCCCAACAGTGGGACTTCAACCTTGAAGACCTATTCCACAAGGTCTGTGCTGTAAATTCCCTACAAACCGAGCAGGCCTGCACATTGTGGGCCTCTCCGAGGCAGAAGAGGCACTCGGAGTGCCCGTCTGAAAGGGCAACTTTACGACCACACGAGACTCAGAGTTTAAACAACGAAGACATAAGAATAAAGAGAGGGGTTCTCACAAAAAAAGTCCAAGAGGAGAAAAAACAAAGATGAGAAGGAAAAAACGCCAAGGAGAAGCTGCTCAAGCAGGAGGACTTTCCATTCGTTGCGAACACGCCAGCGGACGAAAGAAAACTGAGGAGTGACCATTAGCTTGGCGGGCTGAGCATGCTCAATATGGAAAGGGGGAGGGGATTCCCACCAAGCTGCTCAGCTCTAGAACTTTCTGAACGCTACCGCGCATGTGCGAAGTTCCCAATGTGTGAGGCACAGAGACCATGAAGAAGAACTTTTCATTACTTGAAGAGGAGATCACCAACAGGAAAGAATCCTGACCAACGCCTTACAGAACTGACAACAGTAATTCATTCACAATTGAAAATACTAGGCTAGATGGACCAATAGTCTGGTTCAGAATAAAGCAGCTTCCCTTGTTTTTATGTACTGGATCAGCACGGCTGGGTAGTCAAGGGAAAATATGTTACTATAGAACAAAGCTCTCTGTTGAAGTAAGCTGTCTTGTGGATCCTTTTGAGAAGGCAGGATAGAACTCAAACACTGAAAAAATTCTCAAGGAAATACATTTGAAATGAGCACAAATGAAAGCCACTTGAAGTGTTTAAAAACTGTTTGGTGTACAATCAGAATCCGCACCAAGCCTTTATAGCAGTGTGCAGAAGAAGGCATTTTAGCCAGATGAAAGAAGCTGCACTTGCTAAAACTCTTTTATACAATTCTTCAAAACACACCTTCTCCCTCTGCTCTGCAGGCAACATCTTATGTCAGGATTGCCCTACATGTAAGTGGTAATCTATATATCAATAGATATTCTGACAAGCTGAAAGTTAAGATACACCTATAGCCAACAATTTTTCCAATGTGGATTAAAATAAAACCTGTGGAGAAACAGTGACATACAACAACATACCAGTACAAATAAAACATATACTCCAGCATAACCATGACCATGTTAAGCACTGAAACTCAAGCAGAAGCAGACTACTAGATCTATCTGAGGATGCCTCTGGTTTAGCCAGATTTAGAACACAAAAACATATTCAGATGCCAAAGCTGATGTATCCAGAAGAGCTACCACAGGATGAGCAAGAATGAACTGCTTGATCTACTTTTTGTCTTTTCTAGAAATGACAGAGTACAATTTCATGCCGCTTGTTTTTTTTATTTAATAAAAATTTAAAAAAATATACAACACACACAACATAGAAAAGAAACCATAAAGAAATAACAATTATTCCCTAAAAATTAATGATACAGAATTAAACTATTTAGCAACTTACTTTTAACTCTCACCACCTCAGCTTCTCTTCTCTAACATGCACACTGACTTCTACCTGATGAAGAGCAGTTTTCATGTTATTTATAACTTATTGGCTATATAAAACATCTTGCAGAATCTATTGGAATCAATTTTGAATCTTGTAAAAAAATTACAAGATTTTGTGCATTCATTTAACATTTTAAGCACTTTCAGTATTCAAAACTTCAATATTCAAAATTTACCATCAGATTACCCCAGATGTTCTTAAAAGTACATTATCCCAATCTTTGACAAACTTTTGCCCTCAATACGTAAATCTGTCCATCTGAGTCATATTAAATAATTTCATTTCCTATTCTGATATGGATGGCAGAGTTTTTTCTCTCCGTATTTGTGCAATTGTTATTCTGGCAGCAGCTGACATATAAAACAGCAATTTCCCTGTTTTTTTTCCCCCAAATCATCACTCATAATGTTCAAAAGATATAGCTCACGGGACATTTCAAATTGAAAACCTAGAACATTTTCTATTTGAATGTGAACAGATTTCCAAATCTTTTTCAATTTATTGCAGAGATGGTAGAAGGTGCCTTTATCCTGATCACATGTCCAATACTTGCTGGGATAATTTTAACATTTTAGACAATTTGTCTGGAGTAAGGTTCCATCTGCAATGCATTTCGTACATATTTCTCCAATGTCCTGACATGCTGTGTGGTTTTTCCTCGGTTTCTTGAAGTCCATTTAATTTTACATCCATCTTTAGTTTTTCTCTAAGTAGTCTATACAGCAGCTAGTGACAAATAATTCTGCCCTCTTTTAAGTTCTTCTTGCATTTTAATTTTCATTTGATCATGACCTATCTCTATCAAATCTTTGTATCCAATCCATCTATCGAATAATATACTTTCTTTTTTGTAATGTGCCTCTTGCGGGGAGGTATTTTCAAACAGCATCTGTGCTGTGTGAGACTGGGATGTCTATAGATCTTGTAATGCCAGAGGGGAAGACAATGTGGCACAAACTCATTCTCTGATCCTGTGTCGAAGAAAGTGAATGCAATTGACACCAAACAGGGCTTCTTGGGCAGGCATACATGTCCAAACACATAGAACAAGTGAGGTGCCACAGGGTTCTGTCCTGGGCCCAGTGCTATTCAATGTCTTCATCAATGACTTGGATGAAGGAGGGGAGGGTATGCTGATCAAATTTGCAGATGACACCAAATTGGGAGGGGTTGCTAATACACCAGAGGACAGGATCAAATTTCAAAACAACCTTGACAGATTGGGGAGCTGGGCCAAAGCTAACAAGATGAATTTCAACAGAGAGAAATGTAAAGTCCTACACTTAGGCAGAAAAAATGGAATGCACAAATATAGGATGGGGGGCACGTGGCTGGATAGCAGTACATGTGAAAGGGATCTGGGAGTCTTGGTAGATCACAAGCTGAACGTGAGTGTGATGAGTGTGATGAGGCAGCCAAGAAAGCCAATGCGATTCTTGGTTGCATCAATAGGAGTATGGTGTCCAGATCGAGGGAAGGAATGGTACCACTCTATTCTGCATTGGTTAGGCCACATTTGGAATACTGTGTCCAGTTCTGGGCACCTCAATTCAAGGACGATATTGACAAGCTGGAGCATGTCCAGAGGAGGGCAACCAAAGTGATGAAGAGTCTGGAAGCCATGCCCTATGAGGAACAGCTTAGGGAGCTGGGTATGTTTAGTCTGCAGAAGAGAAGGTTAAGGGGGGACATGATAGCCATGTTTAAATATTTGAAGGGATGTCATGTTGAGGAGGGAGCAGGCTTGTTCTTTATTGCTCCAGAGACTAGGACAAGGAGCAATGGATTCAAGCTGCAGCAAAGGAGATTCCACTTGAACCTCAGGAAGAATTTCCTGACAGTCAGAGCTGTCCGGCAGTGGAATATGCTGCCTTGGAATGTAGTAGAGTCTCCTTCTTTGGAGGTTTTTAAGCAGAGGCTGGATGGCCATCTGTTGGGAATGCTTTGATGGATGTTCCTGCATAGCAGGGGGTTGGACTTGATGGCCCCGGGGTCTCTTCCAACTCTATGATTCTATGATTCTATGTCAAAGTGATACACAATGCATCTGTTGCTGGGCTACACTCTTTGAGGCTGAAAGTGGGAAATCCAACCTAACATTTTCCAAGAAGGAGGGATGGACAGACAGATGGGAGTGATTTAATTCAAAGGGCACACAGACATAATCTGAAGTGGAATCATACAGCAAGAGAAACAGTCCAGCAACAGCATTAGAAACAAATATTTGTGGTTCTGTCTGACACAAATTTCTGGCCAACAGACAAACCCAGCATGGTTAGTGATGGGATGTGGACCTTTGCCATCTATGGGAACCAGATCATTTAAGCTGCCGACCCCTCATGAGTCCTCCAATTTCCTCTGATTCATACAGTTACTACCACCTTACTTTCTATCTTGGTTAATCAGTTTGTGTTTCCCCCCAGCTCCCCTCATGCCTCCTAATAACATCTTCCCTCATGTCAGGGGTTGGCCTGTTGTCCCCTTGGAAAACCCTGTCCTGGCATCTACAACTTTGATATAAAATTAATCTAACCGACCAGAGACGTCACTCAAATGTGCACGTAGACCATAACGGTCGTATGTTCAAAAAGAAACAGATCAGGCCAGTAAAATCCCCAGTCATGTAGCAACAGGAGACCTCATGTTGTGATAACCCACAGTGGACAAAAGGCCTTTAACCTTTAAGGAGTCCACTTGAAGGGAGTAAAAGTCTTCCCAGAAAACTGGGCACTGGAAGCAATAAAACCTTATCAGATCCATCTCCAGAAACTCACACCACAGCCTCAAAGCAGAGGAAGATCCTGTTATTTAGATGACACTTTGTTATCTTTCGAGAAATGCCAGGTGTGGAGGTGTTTTTCTTATTCTGTCTTTGTTTGTGTTCCCCGGGAAAGGATTTGCCTTCAAAGTAAATTTTTCCTACAAATGGTCCCTGTTTTTGGGCTAGTTAGGCAGGCAGGAGAGAGAGGCAAGGAGAATGAGTGTGATGCCTCCTGACTGGTCCTCCTCCCTCCTCAGCGTCTCTTCACTGAGCTGACTGCTTCCTAGACCAAAGGACTTCAGGAGAGATGCAGTATTCCCCAAGTTGAGAATCCATCAACAATTACTCTATCTTATTTCCACTCTTTATTTCTATTAGCCCTTGGATGTGTGTGTGTGTGTGCGTGCGCGCATGTGTGTGCGTGAGTGCAAATTAGTATTGTTCAACAAAGTCTTTCATTGGACCTTTGTGTGTGATTTCTGACTGAGCCTGACCCCGTAAACATTGGGTTAAAGATCCCTAATTACCCTGCTCTCTTTGCATGGCTAAAGCAGTGCCCAGAGCTAATCTCCCCCACAAGTAACAATTTGATAGGCATGGGGAATCTCACCAAGGGACCCCCAGCAAGCAGGGTAACAGGACCCTTCCAGCTCTATGATTCTATGACCATCACTGAATATCCATAGCAGAAGCCAATCTGGATACAACTTTCTAGGAATACACAGTCAGACTATGCACAGTGTCTCAGTATTTTCTACCCATTTTTCAAATATTGAGGTGTGGCAGATTCTAAGGCTGAGAGATCTGTTTAAGGAAGGACACCTAACAAGTTCATAGTTGTCAACTTCCCCAGTCATATTCTCAGTGACAGCCTGGAAAAATTAATTTTTTGAACTGCAACTTGCAGTATGCAGCCTGGGGGATTCTCTGAGTTGTAATCCAAAAAAGTAAATGTTCCAAACTCTGGTCTCAGCTACTAGAACATTGCTTCACATCTTTCAGATAAAGAAAATGCTATCCGAAACTGATAAGCGATGGCTTAAACAGTGCCTTTTGACTACAATAGATTAAATAAATTTGTTACTCTTCAACATGTCATAGGATTGTATTTTTTTTTCTGTTAACAATAGAAAGAAGGAAAAAATGAGTGGGGAATTCTTCACATATTATAATAGTGAAGGGTCTCAGTTACAGAGGAGGGATGATTTTCAACACCAGTTGTATTTTAAAAAGTAACCTAGATTCTAGACCTTCAAATTTTAAGAAAAAGGAAAGCATTAAGAGTACAGAAAGATTCTCCTGATGAATCAAGCTGAAGATCTATATAATCCAGCATTCTCTATTCAAATCATACAGAGATTATGTTTAGCTGTCATGGTAATGTAGGGCCTTTTGATGGTTCAAGTTCATCAGGCAGTAGGTAAGGGAACTTGGAAGTTTGGTGGCATCTGTAACGGAAATTGCATTTGCTTTCATATACACAGTAGCTTAAATTTCCTCATGTGCGCTACTATTATGAGAAAATGTTGCATGCAGTTCTAGTGCACTAGGAACAGAAAAACAAGGTAGAGAGATGTACAGAACAGCAGTAATCCGCATGGCATGGGGATGAAAATGCTGAAAATAATTGCAAAGAGTTACTATTTATCTGAGCTTGGAAACTTATTTTTGGACTATAATGTCCAGAACCCTGCAGCAAACATGGCAAACATTGGCTGTTGAATTCTGGGAAATATAGTCCAAAAAAGGGACTTTTCTGGGCTCTGATGTTTATTGATAGATTGTGGCTGGCTGCAGAAATGTCTGACTCTTGAAATAGTGGTCCAGGAAGAGAGGTAGTAGCCAAGATTCAAGATCCCTTGAGAGGTGGGAAGAGGAATTTCTCATACTTGCAGTGATGGATTGTTTGGCCAGTTAATACAAAATGCATTGCTTTTCTGGGCCTGAGTCCAGAAAACACTTTTCAAATCACAGTCCACTTTATTTCTCTTAGCAGTTGCACTGAACTCTAGTACTATAATAAACTGATAAAAAATAAACTATTAGCTTTTATTTATATGACATGGTGCAAGCACAATCCCACCCTTGTTGTACACAAATGTGCTTAATGGTAAAGGACACCATGCATATAGTATGCAACTGTGAAGAGTGGAATGGGACAAACAAAATTATTTTATCTAGAATGCAAACCTCTACTTGTCAAAGCATGATGCATAAAGTTCAATGAGACATACACCTCAGTAAATATGTATTAGTAGGAATGGGCAATATTCTTCGACTACAATTTCCATTAACTGTAGTCAGCATAGCCAATGGCAAAGAACAAAGGGAGGAAGAGGAGTATAGGATTGTGGCATCATCCACAGTCAATGTGAAGCACTGGCAAGATATTTAAGGGGACAAGATAAGATTACCAAAGCTGCCTATGTGTATAAGCATTTTTCAGTTTCTGTTGCATGTATCTGACCTAGCAGGCCACAGTTCAGAGGTAGAGCACATGCTCTGCATGTAGAAGGTCCCAACTTCAGTCTCTAACATTTTCATGTAGAAGAATCTCAAGCAAGAAATCCCTTGCTTCAGAACTTCTTTCACAGTCACAGAAAAGCTGCAATTTGGCTAGATGGAACAGTTGTCTGATTCAATAGATAAGGCAGTTTCATATGCTTGTACAATTATGCACATCCAATGTATATCTAAACACCCCATCTAAAATATATGTAGTGTTCTCCTGCAGGCTAGTCTACTGCCCTCCCTCTTTTCTTAACAGAAAGAAAGGTGAGACAAATGAAGTGTCCATGTATCTGATCTCACAATGAAGGAAATTACATGCATTTTCTGGGAAATGGTCATTTCTGCTGATCTAGGGCCAAAGCACTGAAGTGAAGACACAGAAAGATGGCCTTTCTGTCCCTTGTTCTGGTTGCCCAGGGCTCTTAGCTGGTTCTTTCAACTCAGCAGGCCAGTGAGAAGTCTTACATCCATGCTTACAAACTTTAGCCAAGTCCTTCATTGTTTGCTCTCTGTTAAGAAGCAGAGTTGGATTTAAATGATTACCTTGCTGATGTTTCTTGCAGCATTCCCTTTCCTTCTCCCACTTGTCTTAGTGAACCAGAAGGGTGCAACCAGGGCAGAAGGCAAAAAGGATCTGGCAGAATATCAAGAGCTTCTCTTTCAGTGGAAAGGTTCTATGGCCCTTTCCTGGGAACTGTCACAAGCTGCACCACAACTTCAAAAATGAAACTGGAAATAATCAGAAGTTCATGTTTGGTTCATCCCTCTCCCTTTTAGCAAAACAAGGTGAGGTAGGGTGAGTGGGCACACCATGTTTTAGAAGAAATTCCTCATGCTTCCTGGACTTTCATGGAAGCAAGTATCCTTTTTTTAAAGTGAAACACTAAGGAACTAGTGGGGAGCTCCAGGGGCATCAAAACTGAGCAGGAGACCATCTGCAGCCTGCATGTTGCCCACCTTTGTCTTAGCAAGACTGGAAGTTGATCTACTCCCAATCTCTCCGACCCCCTTTTAACAATTAGTTAAACAGGAAATGGAGCAACACAGTCAATACAAAATACTCCTTTTCCCTGCCCTTTTGACCACCCAGCTCAGCTGACTGATGACTGAGGCTAGGGACGTAGGAACATAGGCTAGGGACATAGGCATGGATAAGTCACCACTGCACAATGAACATATTCTGTTGATTTTTTTTAAAAATAGATTTTATTAAAACACAGAAGTATAGACACTATTCATGCAAATCTTTTAACTATCTTCCACATTCTCTAGAGGACAAAGGCTTAAGAAAAACAAGAGAAAAGTGGTACAAAAAAAGGATAAAATAGATAAAATATAAAAACACATGTAGGTAAATTTTCCTGATCATATTTGGTTGCTATTTCTCATTTAAGGCAGTAAAGCATTATATGACATGTTTATTGTTTTGATTCTACCATATTTAGTTTACCTGTAATCTCATTTTAGATTTCTTTCTCTAGAGTCATCTATAAGTTCTATTTTTATGAAAAGTGAATCTTCAATCTAGAAAACTTAGTACTGTTAGATCAGAACAAGTATTCCTGAGAAATTTGATTAGCAAATCCCAATCTTTAACAAACTTTTCTGCATGATTTTCTCCTATTAACACTTTCAGTTTATCCATAATTGCCATATCTAACAATTTTAGAATCCATTCATCTGATGTCAGAAGTACATTCAACTTCCATTTTTTTGCAAAAACAAAAAAACAAAAAAAACAACGCCTCACTGCTACTGTCATGTAAAATATAATTTTTCCATAGTTTTTCTCTAGATTAAGATCAATCATACTTAAAAGATATATTTCTGTTTTCATTTGAAATTGGTACCTAGAATCTTCTCTATCATCAAATGGATAGTTTTCCAATATTTTCTTATTTTGCAACATGAGCACCAAATATGATAGAAAGTTCCTGTCTCCATGGTACACTTCCAGCATCTGTTACTACAGGTTTTATACATCTTGGACAGTTTGTCTGGGAACGCTACCATCTGTAATGCATCTTGTAGAAGTTTTCCTTTATACTTCGATTGGCAGTGTGTTTCAGTCTTTCCGAAACTTTGTTGATTTTGGCAGAAGCAGAGTTGCACAGACAGCCTGTTCCTCTGTACCTTGCCTTTGCACACTGCAACTGTGCATTACTGTTGCACATTATAAATATTGTCTTGCAGTTGCACATTGCAAATTGTGCAATGCATTTGAACTTCCCATATTGTGCACTGCACATTGCACAACAGCAGCCTGTCATTGACATGTTTCTATTCTGCATGAGGGTTGTATAGTGCTCACAAAGTACATCTCAGTGTGTGGATATTTACATTATTCTGAGGGAATGTTGGATTGCAGCCTGGAAGTCTTGCTTGTTGCAGCAGGTGAGAGAAAACAATGAGCTAAAACTCAAGAGAAGGTCAGAGCTGGGGGGGGCAAGAATGGTTGATGTACTGGTCACCTGAATTCATAGATTTAAAGAAGGGGTGGTCAGCTTGAATCCCTTGGCCTTGTTTCTTTTGCAGTTCAGACCTCTGGCAAGAGCAATTTCTCCTTCCCCTATCAGAATGTTGGTAAGATGGAAGATGGAGTCGGGAAACAAAGCAGAGTCTGGAAAAAAATTGAACTACAAATCCCAGAAGGCAGGGGGGTCTGGCCAGTGGTGATTCTGAGATTTGTAGTAACATTTCAAAGATCTGGGAAAAAGGGATGGTGCAGAGAAAGAGAGAATAAGAGCTGAGGAAGAAAGAAGTACAGAAAAAGGAGGCAGCATCATTCATCACTGGCATACATCCCTTTAGAAATTACCCTCAAGCGAACATGGCCCTTAGTAGGGAGGGGGGAATCATTCTTTACCACATTCTAAAGGGGTAGAGAGAATCACTGGGTCACACCTGGCTATGAAAAATCCATACCATAATTGGGTGCACCTGTATGAGAAATGACAGGCCTCACCATGAAGATATTATCCCATTCATACTGTAAACTCTTCAAGAGCAGAGACCTGTCTATTTTGCCTGGCAACTTTGAAACATACTGTATGAACACATAACAAATAGTTGATTATAGGGTACAACCTTGTTGCATGCCACAATTTAAGAAAAAACATGTTGGCATGAATCATGTCAGATCTGCTACAGCAAACAAAGCATAACTCTGTTTTGCATGATTGTAGTAATATTAAGTATGGAAATAACAAGAGGATCCTTATTTGCTTGCCAGTTTCTGAAGACACCTTTCAAAGTCATATCTAGCTCACATCATTTTCAAAGGCAGTGTTGTCAACCCCCATAATTAAATCTCAGAGCAGGCAATGTCTGACGCTTTCTTTAAAAACAGCTTTCACCCCAACAATCCAAATATAGTTTCTTAAAAACCCTCAATTTTTCCTTTTTTTATCCCCCCACCCACTTTAAGGTTATATGTTAAAAAATATGGGCAGGTTTTACCCTAATGAAAGCATGTATAAAAAGTCACAACACTTTGCTTAGAAAAATCTTCTTGAACTGAAGGATAAAGGAGCAACATTTTGTATAAAACACCTGTGATCATCACAGTAGAGCAAAACTCATATTTAAAATTCAGTGCACGAGAAACATTTTGAATTTCTGACAGGATTGTTAAGAATACTACATGGGTCACAACCCAGGTTTGGGCAAGGGAAACACATGATACAAACAAATTGGTCTGGAAAGCTTTCACTGTAACTGATGACACTTGCATTAGGTAAGGTGCTTTTAAATGGAAAAGTAGCTTGTCTGCTCAGCTGCATGATTATCTGAATTTAAAAAAATAAAAAGCCTTCCAACATCTCCAGCTGAGAGGATACTCTTTCCACACCTACAAACTAGACCAGTGATTTTCAAACTTTGCTCCTCCAGGTGTTTTGAAGATCAGCTCCTAGACTCTCTGATGACTGGCCCTCATGGCTTCAGCTTCTGGGGTTTGCAGTCCAAAATATCCCATGAGCCAAAGGTTGAAAACCACTGACTTAAATTTGCAGCCCACTTCTAGAAAAAATGCTGTATGGTCTTAAGAGATACTGATTTCAATGACAGTTTATTATATATCACTGGCTGTAGATTGTGGCTGAAGCATACACAGTAAGTTGACTTATGCCAATCCACGTATTGATCTGCTTACTTTAGAATTCTTTTCACCAGCTGATGCCCACTAAATGTGTACCACAAACCCAATTATCCCCACCAGCACAGTCAAGGGCCATGCTGGCTTGGGATCTTGCAATTGTCATGCCCATGCTAAGGGTGATGATGGCAGCTGAAGCCCTAAGGTAACCTACCAAGTATTTTCTACTTCTCTGTACAGGTATGAAAGCCGGACAGTGAAGAAAGATGACATGAAGAAAGTCAACTCATTTGATATGTTGTGCTGGAAAAGAGTTCTGTGGATACCATGGACTGCTAAAAAGATGAATAAATGGGTCCTAGAGCAAATCAAGCCTAAATTCTCCCTAGAAGCCAAGATGACTAAATTGAGACTGTTGTACTTCCGACATGTCATGAGAAGACATGACTCACTAGAAAAGACAATAGTGCTTGCTAAGGTAGAAGGCAGTAGGGAAAGAGGAAGACTGTGTTACTGATGGTATTCCTCAATCGAGGAAGCCATTGCCCTGAGTTTGTAATACCTGAGTAAGTCAGCTGATGACTGCAGATCGTGGAGGTCTCTCATTCATAGGGTCACTGTCAGGAATGGAATCAACTCATATAAGATACAGGTAAAGTCTAGACTTTATTGAAGTTGAATAAATGTAATGACTTTAGTGACCAGACTGAGGCAAGCAGAAAGTGTAAGCAGTTTAAGCAGCTGAGAAGTGACATGAGAAATATTTTTAAAATAGAAGATAGAACAAGCTTGTTTTCTGCTGCTCCAGCGGCTAGAACACAAAACGAATAGATTCATTACAGGAAAACAGGCTCCACCTAAATGTTAGAAAGAACTTACTTAATTTAAGAACTGTTTAACAGTGGAATGGGTTGCTTTGCCTTAAGAGTGTGGACTCTCCTTTTTTGCAGGTCTTTAGACAGAGCCGGATGGACATCTTTAAAGAGTGTTTTAGTTGTATATTCCTGTGTGGCTAAAGCAGGTTGGACTAGATAATCTTTGCGGTTCCTTTCAATTCTGAGGCCATTTCTGCACTACACTGTTTTAGTGCTATTATTCCACTTTCAATATCCTGTGGAATTCTGAGGTTTGCAGTATACTACTACTAAATAAGATTCCTGAAGTTAAAAAAGGATGGGGAAAATGGGAAACGCTTTGCCATACTACTGTAAGATTCTTGAGGTTAAAAAAAGGAGGGAAGAAGAAGCCATGAAGACTCATGTGTCGTTTCTGAGGTATCAGGTAAGGCAGTGTCAGATACATTTCTGGTACCAGCAACATCAAACAGCCAGTTTGTTAGCATCTTTGTGAAAACTAACATAAATACATACAAATACAAATCTCTATTATGGTCAGAGACCAGCATAAGGAGGGTGGGGTATGGTCAATTAAAAAATACAGAAGATAACATTCAGGATCATTAGATGGGCACTAGGAAACACTGAGGATAACATATGAAACACTATATCCATCAATTTACAGAACACTCCAATATAACAAACTAGATGTTCATTAGGTCCAGTTCGTGGCACAGGTCAGCACCTGACAAAATTTTGAGTGCTGCTGCACAGAACCTGGTAACATTGTAAGTTGTGTCAGGGTTAACATCTGAAAGCAGCAGGAAAGTATGGAACTGTCCACTGCACCCTGGATATTTATATATTTTGTGAAATCTAGTAACCTTGCCATTATGAAAGGTGACAGCTTGTGGTTCATCTTATTGCCTGTGGTAAAGGTTGCATCTCCCAGGAGTGTGGTCTAGGGTGTGTTAAACCCCTTGTTCTAAGGCCAGCAAAAATGCCTCTTCTGGACTGGACTGTGTTGCTTAAGCCCATGTTTTCCCAGAAATTACGCTTAAACTGATTTAACCCTCCATCTCTCCTCCTCCTTTCATTTTCTTCTCCCTCCGCCCCAAAGCCTGCCCCTCAAAAGTAAACTTTAGACTGACTAGATTGCAATATTTAGGAATATTATTATTATTATTGTAATATGTGGGCATAATATTTGGGAAAAACTAGGTAAGATCTTGGCTGATAAAAGACTTCTTCATCTCACAATGGCACTATATAGTGACAGTAAGTTGCAAGTAAGATGTGGCATACAAGGTCAGCTTTCCAATGAAATTTCTATGTCCAGAGGAGCCAGACAGGCTGCATTCTCACACCAGCATTGTTTAACCTGTACATAAATAACCCTGAGGAGGACCTGTTTGACCCTGAAAAGTCATCTACCCAAACTCAGTGCTAGGAAAGGTCTTATTCTACTATATGCAGATGCTGCTGTTATTCTTTCCCATTCTAGATCTGAGTTGAAACATTTTCTATTGAAATTTATGAACTATTCTATGATAAACGATCTAAAAATTAATCTTAGGAAATCCAAAGTGATGGTTTTCGAAAATAAATTCTTACAATTCATTGGTCCTGCGAGAGGCATACCCTCGAACACGTTAAAAGCTTCTATTGGGGCTGTCAGTCCATCGTACTCTGTCTTGGAATACACGTAGATCAGTTATTCCTCAGAAAGCATTAGACAGCTCATCTAAAAATAATACGCTTCTCTTTTACTAAAGGTCGCTTATATATACCGTCTGCCATCAGTGTGTTCAATGCCAAGGCTGCTACACAAGTCTTATATACTTCAAATATTTGGATAGGGGGAACTGACGTCTGAGATAGATAGGCTACAGACAAAGTTCCTTAGGACCCTTCTCTAACTCCCCAACTGTGTCCCTAATTCTGTGCTCTTGTTGGAAACTGGGAAAAGCCTTCTTTCGATCAGGGCTTGGTGGTATGCCATAAAACATTGGTTGGAAGTTAGTGTTTTTAGGGCAAGCTCAGGTTTGCTTCTATTTATGACCCAGGTAAGTAGTTGGTACAAGCTTCTTGCCAAAAAAGCTGCTTCAATCAGTCTCACTTCTTCCCCCCTCACCAGTTTGGGCCTGAATACTGCTCTTAAATCTATCAAACAAAGACTATGGGATATAGCTTTTTGTGATCTGTGCTCTCACCCATATGTATCTTGCTCCCTCAGTGCAATGCATATCCACTACATCGGGCCTTTCCAACTAGCAAACTACCTAATGAACCTCTCAGTGGTTAAGTATTGCAAATTCTTTTCAAAGGCTAGATGCAATGTTTTCTCCACTGAACTACCCAGAGGCAGATTTGCTGGTGTACCCTATTTGGAAAGACAGTGCCCTTGTGAAAATTTGGAAGCTGAGTTGATGAAGCATATTCTCTTGGTTTGTAGACACTATAACCAGGTCTGTCACTGTTTAATTACCTCACTGTTGAGGCAACTTCCTGGATGTTCAGATCAATTTTATATTAAGTTCCTGCTGGAATACAAGTCCCCAAAAGTGACCCTGGCTATTGCTAAATTCCTCACAGAGGAGGCTAGAATTAAAGTGCATTGTGTATCAGTCAATTATGATTGCTTTTCCGTTTTGATATGTCCTTCAAATATTTGTACATGTTCTGTTTTATGCTCAAGTCTTTTCTTTGATGGATCTATGGATCGTAATTTTAATAAAGAAAGAAAGAAATCTAAAAAAAAAAATCTAATATGACTTAAAAATTAGCCATATTCTGACATTTATTAACAGTATTCAGAACACAGACCAAAAGGCATTCTTAGGATCCTAGGTGAAGCCATACTACTAAATTCCAAACATGGATTTTCCCCCAAAAAAAGGTCCTGAAGGAAGTAAATATTGTTCAGCCTTAAGCAGGTTTACAGACAGCCCTCTGCAAGTAGCTTTAGCAAGTATCACTTTTAGACAACTAGACAGGAAGGGTTTTATAAACTACATGAGCATTTGGACTTTCCTCCCCCATGAGGCAGTAAATGTGCCAAAACAACAAACAATAGCATATGTGTGAGAAAGTGGGCCAATAAAAATTGTGTGAGCTAGTGGCTTTCCTGAAGTTATTTGCACAGTGAAGTTTAAAATGCTGTAAGAAGCAGGTGAGAGATATAGTGGCTTGAGCACTGGACTGCAATCCTGGAAACCAGGGTTTGATTCCCCACTCAGCCATGGAAACCCACTGGTACCTTGGGCACATCACATGCTCTCAATCCAGAAAACCTTGTCATAGGTTCTCCACAGCGTCATTATAAGCCAGAAACGACTAGAAGGCACACAATAACAAGCAACAGGTAGGTCTAAGTACTCTGAAGACACCAGATACCAGGTGCCATAGGCTATATTTCAGTGGAAGGAACTGGCAAACCCACCTCTGAGTATTCCTTGCCTAAATAAACGCTATGAAACGTATGGGGCCACCATTAGTCAACAGGCGATTTGAAGACATACACACACAACAGCTGAGAGTCTTAGAGTAGGGCCATTTCCACAATACACTGTTATAGTGCTATTATTCCACTTTCAATATCCTGTGGAATGCTGGAATCCACCCAAAGAGCTCTCTGGCTGAGATTTCTAAATGCCCCTCCTACAGTGGAAACCCCAGGATTCCATAGGATGTTGAAAGTGGAATAATAACAGTATAACAGTGTAGTGCAGAAATGGCCCAAGTCTGCGGAGTTAGAGTAGGTCTAGGGAGACAGTGTTCAAACCCGTACTCAACAGGAAACAAGGGAGGGTTTCAAAACACCAAGTGGCAACCAGATGAGGAGAGGAAGACTCCAACCAGAAAATCAAAAAAGCATGAGTATGATAACAACTAATAGTGTGAGAAATTTAAGGACACAGAACAACAAAAAAAGCCTATTGGCAACACAACATAACTGATATCTAACTATCTAATACAATAGGGAATAATACAAAACAATATATGAGACAAGAGCAGCTAACACAAAGGACCCAGACCAGCTGAAGTCCATAGGCAATACAATCTAGGTAAATATCACACAGTACAATGCATCACTATACAAGATAAATGTATATGTCAAACAAGGGCAGCTTAATTGAAAAACAGGACTCTGATTTGGAAGTCCATAAGGGACAATGGAGTCACATAAACATATAGGTCCATTTCAAGCTTCCATATGAGTAGGACAGCTAAATATGGTTCACAAACTATGTGCCATTGAAAGGCTGTAATAAAGAGCTGGCTGTTTGGAGTCTCACATCCCTACTAAGTCATGAAGTCTTAGGCCTAGCCTCACAGGACTGTTGAGAAGATAAAATTCCAGACATGGTCCTCTTTCCTATGAATGTCCTCAAGGCATTTAATGTTCTCTATTGCCAGTAGTGCTGCTAAAAGTGGTGGTTCATGAATCAGTGTCAGCCCGTGAACCACCAGCTGCTGCTCCCCAGTGAATTTCCAGCAAAGAAAGATATAATTGTAACCAATGGCCATACACATGGTATTGGTCCCTGGTACGGCAGGGTACTAAGGTACTCAGAATGTTTGAGATGCACTACTTGAGGCATGGTGTATTGATTTGAGTGCTGCTGGACTACAATCCTGAAGACCAGGGTTCAATTCCCCACTCGGTCACCCACTCACCCACTGGGTGAGCTTGTCCACATTACATATTCAGCTTCAGAAAACCTCTTAATAGTTTCATTTTAAGGTGCCCGTAAGTCGGAAATGGCTTGAAAGCACACAACAACAAACTTTAGGCTAAGGCATGCTTCTTGCAACTTACTTGGAAGAACAGCAAGATAAAAAATGACTTATGTTTAAAAATACACTGATAGTCACAATTTCCTTCCATTTTCCAGTTGGATGTTGGTCATGCAGTGACCAGTCCTCAACCAATTTAACTTCAACAAGCAAGACATGTTTGAGTTCAGCGAAAACTTGCAACAAGGGATCACACACATATCACAATGCCATCCCATACGCAATCTTATAGGAAAGAAAAATTATCTCCATTTCTTGATAGCACTGTGTTCCACACCGGGACTTTTCTACCTTCAGCCAAGATCTAAAGTTTATCCTTAATTCCAACCCCTCCTCTGTATGGTAAGAGGTTTGCAGATTGGTTTTCCCCAGATATTTGGGTCCTGACAGCAAGACTGTTATATCATCCGGCTCTTCAACCAGACCTACCTAAATAAGATTAGCATGGGTCCTAAGTTCCTTACAGATTTTATATCCCAACTTTTCTCCAATACACATTAGTCTGTGTTGCCCCTGTCCATTTCACTGTAACTGGTTAAACTGCTGTTTTACACAACAACTTTAATTACATGTATATTCACCCTTTCCACCAGTGGGCTCAAAGCATCTAGCCTGACCCTGGTCTCCTGTGAAGTAGTTCTGGTTCAGAGAGAATGGCAAACCCAAAACCATGTAGTGAATATCATGGCTCAGTGGAGACTGGAACTTGCCTCTCTCAAATTCCAGTCCAACCACTATAGCACACCAGCTCTTAAGACCAGAACTGGTAATAAAATATATCTCTGAATACTATGATAACAAATGCTACAGATCTATGAGATACCTTCAACTTGCATTTCAATTTTTTGCACATTACCTAGTATTTATCATTCTAAGAATAACTGTGGTCTGACTAGCTTCAGCAGTTTCTGAAAGATCTGGAAGGCTGTTAGACAAGTTTTCATTCTCATATCCCTTAGCACACAGGGATATCAGAGTTATTTCCTGTTCTAGATAATAACTCTCTGGTCATTTTAAGCCTACCGAATGGCTGTATTCATTTGATGGGCATTTTTAATGCAGCACATATCTTCCTTGTGCCCTAAACAGTGTCTAGTGCTGGTCACAATACATTTCACTCACTGGATGATATTACTGAAAATCAAGGAAGAACCTAGGGGGAACTTGGTCAAGATCTCCTGACTGGAGGTTGATGCAACAAGTCACCAAAATGGAAATCAGAAAAATAGAAATGATCAGAACAACTGAGGCAGAGCTTCAGAGAGGATCAGGTTTGTCGAACCTGTGGGCCTTCACATGTCAGACTGCATACAGCCTGAGTTTTTAACCACTGACCATGCTAGCTGTGGATACTGGGAACTGGGTTTGCCAAGTTTCAGAGAGTCCTAGGTTCAATACCCTGGAGACATTAATGGTTTCTATACTCTGTGATAATTTTAATCCAGTCAGACAACTGTTTTATTTGCTCAAAGCTCCCTTAGCAATTCCCTAATCCGGGGACAAAATCCTTAAACCTCTTGGCACACTGGTAACCAACCACTAGACTTCTGGAATTTAGTTAATTTCATCTGCATCATTTGGGAAGCATTGCTCTTAAAATTTTATGTGAGCAACAGTAAGTTAGGTACACTTGTATAAATCTATTTTGGTGGGCTTAGACGTGCATCCCGTATCCTGCAAACAGGCATACAGCTATTATTTTCTCTTTCCTTGAAATCAATGAGACTAAAAGAAATCAGTTTGGGCTGGATTTGTATGCACTCTGGGTTATTGGGAGGTCTGAGCTCATATGTTGTTTAAATATCTAAATCAAATATTCTGACCTTCAGTAAACAAATAACTCTTTTGTTAAAAGGAATAAGATATAAGATATGAGGAATATTATAGGATGAATTCAGTCAGAAGTAGGTCGACTTTAAATCACAATGTCACAACATGATCAGCAAGAAGTCGGTTCTGATCTAAGAGGACAGTGGGATTGTTTTTTTCTTTCCCTCTGTTGCAGCAATGGGGAGTCTTTAGTTTTTCATACACTGTCGGGTTCAAGCTCCCTCAGCTCCAGCCAGGACAACTAAAGGACAAGGGCAACTAGACAGAATATCTCAAGGACCTCACCTCTTCTCAATGGCACCAACCATGGCCACTGCTTGAACTGAGATGCTACTAGACATTGTGAAAAGATGGTAGAGTGAAAAACAAAATTTCTCTCTGCAGCTTTGATGGGTAGATATTGGTTCCATACTTTGGGTCTTAAGAGTGGGATAAGTTTCTACCCATATTTAATTTATTTAAGTCCATAAGCCTTGACCTACTTATCCAATGCTGAGAGTTTAAGGGAGCTGCAATACAACATCTGGAGAGAGTCACAGCTTGCCCATGCTCTGGTCTTCCTTGTCTGGGACTGTCTCAGGCAGAGAGTTATCTTTCCTATCACTTGCCGTGCGTTTCTTTCAATGGGAACTGAACCCAGGTTCCTCCAAATGCAAAGAATCTGTCTTGATCTGGACTGCCTTTGTGCTCCATAGGCCTTTCCTACTGCTCTTAACATCTGGGGATAAAAGACTGGACATCTCCTGGGTAGCATGATGAAATTCTGGAATGAGGGATATGTCTTTTCTCTCCCCCTCTCTGCAATGTACAGGAAGGATGCACGAAGCTATTTCAGTAAAAGCATTTGTAACGGATGGATGGTGCTTCGGGTCCCCCCCCCCGCCCATGATAACATATAATCAATTTTGATTCACAATTTGCAACTCCCAGGAATAAAAATATCAGCTTTGAGAGAAAGACAGGTCTGGGGAAAATAAAAATGGGACTCTCCATTACTGAATTTTTATGTGGATATTGAATGCAGATGTAATTTTATTGCTAGCACTATATATTGTGAGCCTGTGATGAACTCTGTGTTCCCAATATGATCAGGTGATTTTCTCTTACACACAGGGATCAGATAAGCATATCTAAAGATCTTTCAGTCAACTGGCCAAACATGTGTGTGCACATGCACTAATATGCCTGGGCTTCTCTTGCACCTGTACATGCAGTATGGTCCGCGGCATAGCTTTTCACATCCTGGATTGCTTGGTATTAAAATGTAAAGCTGTCAGGACTGGTTGAAAGGTTGGCAACCCCATAGCCTCTACCTCATTTACATGGAAGAAAGAAACCAATATTAAGGGGAAAGGGGGAAAACATAAGGTCAGCTTCCAATGCATCAAAAACAAGTGTCTGGATGATGTGGAAGGGATGTGTGTGTTTGTGTGTATATGTTGCAGGGTTCTTCATGCACTGCACAAAACACAGCCCTGACAGCAAATCATTGCCTCTTTGCTATCAACACAGGCACTTCAAACCACCGGAGGGGGAATCACAAAAGGTAAGGTGGCACCCAGCATCCCTTTCCTATAATTTATGCACAACCAGAATCCCCCACTCACGCACACATCCAGCTGTGTATGCGTGCCTGATTTGCATGTTCTGTGCGATATGTGCCTTCAAGTCACCTGTCAACCACATCAATTTCACAGGGACTTTTTAGGCAAGGAATCCTCGAAGGTGGCTTTACCAGTTGCTTCTTCTGAACTACAGGCTACAGCACCTAGTACTCTTTGGCATTCTCCCATCCAAGTACCACCCTCCTTAGCTTCCAAGATAAGGGGAGTACCTATGTGTATTCCTGCATGGACTTTTCTATACCTAGGCACCAGTTCCAAGCATAACAGTATTCCAAGGGTGAGGACTGGGTTTTTCAAACCAGACTGCAGATCACAAACGGCTCTTGAATGGATGCTGCCCGCCCCGTTTCTTTCTTCCTTTGGCTACATTTGCCTACTAGCTTTCATTTATCAGGAGGAAGGGGAAGCAGCTGCCGCTTCCCAGCCCCTCCTCTCTTCCCAGCCCCGCGCTTTCTGCTGACTGCAAGGGGGCGGGGTGGCGCGGTGGCTTTCACGAGTGAGTTTCAGAGGCGAGAGACCGGGCTTGGGAGGTGGCGGGATGCGGGGGGGGGGGGTTTCCAATTCCCTGGCATCATTGTTCTGCAGAGGCAGTCTCTGCCTCGTGCTCTTTCTCCCCCTCCACCCCCTTAATAACAATATTTCAGGTAGAACAGGCCGCGCTTTCCCACCATCTTTTCCCCTTCCTTCTGGCTACCACAAGGGCGGGGTGGAGGTGGATGATAACGATGAAGAGCGGAGACGAGATGAGGGAGCGCGGGGAGGGTAAGACAGGGATCCGACTGGAGAAGGGGACCAGAACAGGCACCCCTCCCTCAAAAATCTGCGTATGTGTGTCATGGAGAGGACGGAGCTCGTGCGCGTGGGGGGATAGTTTTGTGTGTGCGCGCGAATTGTGTGTCCCTCCCTCCCTGCAAATGCAATGGCTCCATCACGCCCCTGGAGAGGCCAGAGAAAGCCCGAGCAGCGGGGGCGCCGGGTGGTAACCAACCTTTGAGGGAGAGAAGGAAGGAGCTGCGATCGGGGCCCTGGACCTCTTTTCTGCCCCCTTCCATCGCTTCCTCCTCCATCCTCGCCCCCCCCCCGGCTTCTCGCAGCCCACTGAATGGACTCTGTTGTGCTTTTTTCGTACTCACCCTGGCTGGCCAGTGCGGGTAGCCTTTCATTTTGGCGAACACCAGGTCTCCGGCTTTATATTCTCGGGGCCTCGGACGAGCCATCGGATCTTCTTGCCCTCCCCGCCCCGTCTCCAAGTCCAAGGCAACCCCCAGCACAGCGGCGGCGGCGGCGAGGCCTTCCCCCTGACGCCCCCCGAGCTTCCCAAAACTCGAGGGAGGGAAAGAAAGGTGCCGTCGCCACTCCCTCCCCCTTCCAAAAAAAATGTGTGGCTGGCGGAGAATGCGAAGGATAAAAGGAAGAGGTTGCGGAGGAAAAGGAAAGGCCCCGGGCAGAAGAGCGGTGGCGGCGGCTGCGAAGAACGAGAGAGGAGCTGGTGGATGTGCGCGTGTGTGTGTGCGTGTAAAAGGGTGTAAAAAGGGGGAGGGGAGGCCTGGACTCACCACCACCAGCCCCCAAGAATCGGATCCAGCAAGCTTGCGGGGCTCCTTGGCTAGGAAAGGTTGGGAGCGCAAAGGAGGGGGATCCGGAGGGGGGGGCGCGAGGCGGAGACCCCCTCCTTCCCGCCCTGGCTTGCTACCAGTATTGCCAGAAGAAAAATGAAGCCGCCTCTCGCCGTGCCGAGCTTGGCTACATGGCCATTGCCATCCTCAACAGTCGTTCCAGCAGCAGAAATATGGAGGCCTCCTCTTCCAGAATTACTCCTTGGGCAGCGACCGAAAACAGGATCTTTCTTTTTTAAATAACAATTAAAACAAAAAACACTTCCTTTCCTAGGATGTTTTTTCTGTCTCTTCGATGGCTCGCGCTCTGCCTCCTTTGCCTTCCTGTTATTTTTTACGTACACGGTTCGGTTTCTATGAAAACAGAAATTGCTCACAGCGGCTGGAAGAGACGGGCTGCTCTCTCTCTCTCTCTCTCTCTCTCTCTCGTTTACACACTCACGCACACGGGCTGGGCGCAGAGAAAGAATAGGCGGCACAATCTTTTTATTCCCACTGCTTCGGACGTTTAAACAGAAAAAGAGATGAAGAAGGCAGCATCTAAGGTTGGAACCTGGTGAAACCCTGCCATTTTAATTATTTGCAAGGAAAACGAAAACGGCCCGCTTTGTTCTTAGAAGTAAAGCCATAGACCTAACAGCCCGGGTGGAAGGGGCGGGGAGTGTGTGTGTGTGTGTGTGTGGCAGGAGGCTGTCTGAATATTGGCAGAAATTGGCCATTGTTACGTTCCAAAATGGGAATGGGTCGCTAGTGAGAGGCCTCCCTTGTGCAAGAGAGGATACTATTTTGTACACGCTGTGCCAGGCCTCTTGAAATCCTTCTTTTGGGAACCTTGTTAGGTTGAGAACGCAGGAGAAAAATACAGTAAACATATCCTTCCGCTTCAAAAACAAAAACAGAAAGAAAAGTGGATGAGGGGATTGTTTGTTCCTTTCTTTGACCCACGGAGAGAATTTCGTCCTCGTGTCCAAGAAGAATAGGAAGCAAAGCCCTGGGCAGTTTTCCTGGGTGGCTATTTGGAAAAAGTGGGTAAGAAGTAAACAGACACAGGTTCATAACCCCTCCAACTGTCCCAATGACAAATTACTTTTTGTCCAAATTAATCCTCTGTTGTCCTATTTTTCAGCAGCTCTTGAGATGTTCCAGTTTCTCTTCCACTTCTCCCCTTTGTCCTCAGCTTATTTCAGTGACTGAAAACTAAGTTCAAAGTGCAAAAGTGGTTTGCACTCAATTCAGTGGGGGCAAGAGGACAGGAGGGGCAGAATTTTGTCCTGCTCAGGAGGCTCAGGCAAAAGCAAACTGCTCTGCAGTCTCTCCTGGCTTTTGTGTTCTTTCCCATAAATAATTTTATCGATCCTATCCACGCTATGACTTTGCATGGTCCAAAAAGTCCCAGTTTTCATCTGTGAAATGTTGGGGAATATGCAAATCTTTTGAAAGCAAATCTTTTGCTGCAGACAGCATTTCTTTCATACTTCTTTTGTTTTTGAAAATTTACAATGGGGCAGTTGGCAGAATTTTTGGGAGGAAACACATTTGTTGCAGCAACATCTAGCTAGGAAAAGCTAGAGAATGCTTGCATATTTTTATTCTGTAACACACACTAGAAAACAACTTGTGCCTAAGCAGGCTCATGAAAAACTTTCCATGGGAGTTTTCTGTTTCCAAAGGAAGAGCCTGCACATGGACACCATGTCCTTTCATCCATTCTCGAAAAAGGAAATTAATTTTCTCCATAATGGAAAAGCACCCTGCATGTGTGCAGAAACATTTCTCTCCAAAGGTGTCCTTGAAAACAAAATATATTTTACTGTTTCCAAGTCTGGGAGAAATTATTTGGCACTAGCCTCAAGAAACCAAAACTAGACTGGCCCATTATCAAAGGTCAGATTCAGAATATAAAAACAGCTGAAGAAACCTTTGTCACAGGAATAATTTTAAGGTTTTGATCAAAGACATGTTGCTGCCTGATCAAACAACCATGGCACTCCCTGTTAATTCAGATCAAGAGATACAAGCCACCTCTAAGTACTCTGTGTTGTAAGAAAACCTCATTAAATTCTTGGGTTATTGTAACTCACTAAATAAGGCCTAAAGATCTTAAGGGCACCAGATCCTGTCCGATCTTGGAAGCTAAGCATGATTAGGCCTATTTAGTACTGGGATGAGAGACCACTCATCTTCTAATATATAAAAGTCAAAGTTTGTTTGTCTGTGTCAGGCAAAGACCTCATATGACTGGCTGCCGAAGAAGATTCTATAGAATCCTGGAGTTTGCAGTTTAGGGAGGGACCTTCAGAATTCTCAGCCAGAGAGCTCTTGGGCCTCAGTCAACTAAGTCTGTCTTGAATAGGCCAGTTGCTATAAAGGCATGGCCTAGTAGCAAGGAAGAGGGCAGTGTATTCCCTCAGGGACCCAACCTGTCTATGTTAATAACTCTGAATACAGATTGGATTGAGGAATATGGAGAGAAGTTGCAGGTACTGGTCAAGACAGTTTAGGGAATTAGAGATACCGGATCTCAAATCTTTCTAACAAGTATTACCTATGAGAAAATAAAATCCTGGGCAACACCGGATATATACGCTAGTGTGTGTATGTGCCTTCAAGTCACCTGTCTACTTATGGCAACCTCATGAATATACCTTTCAGCACCTGGTATTCATTGGTGATTTCCCATCCAAGTACTGAGCAGGGCTGACCCTGCTTAGCTTCCAAGATCAGATGTGATCTGTTGCCTATGCTGTAGGCTATGTTTCAGAGGAAAAAATTGGCAAAACCATTTCTGAGTATTCCTTGCCCAAGAAAACCCTACAAAATTCATGGAGATGCCATAAGTAGACAGGCAACTTGAAGGTATGTAACATGCGTAACATGCAACATACAAGTTGGCCTCCATAAGAATTTTATCCCCACATGCTATTTTCCTTCAGTCCCCGAGTTTTTAATATTGCAGTACCTTAAAATGTCAGTTAAAATGTCAGTTGACATTTTTAGGCATCCAAAGAAATGGAATAGGCAAAGTGACAAATGTGAGCACAGCAAATAGAAGAATTTTAAATCTGAATGATTATCCATGTATCACTCACTGCAATTCTAGAAATTTGGGGACTGAAGGAAAATTTCATTGAAGGGGCAGAATTCCTGAGAGAGAGGTCACTTTCATTTTGCTCTCCCTGTAGCTGCACCCCTGTATAGTGCTCAAAGTCAGACAAGTTATTACAATACAATAAAAATCCAACAGACATTTTCCCTTAATTCTGACATTAAAGATACCATTTTTAAAAACCTAAAAATATTGCTTCACTTGCCTGGCATCCAAAATTTGCTGCCAAAAGCTACCACTTTACTCTGTGTTACTGCCCTGGCTAGTCCGAGCTTTGGGGATATTAAAGATATCCTCTTGATATCATAATTCAGCTGCACTGCTCTATTCCTTTCCATGTGCTTGCGAGGCCACCGGACAAGCACGTAAACAAGCTCAGCCGTTGATAGCTGTAATATTCAAACTACAATACAGGCAGGCCAGAAATAGCTGACTCACTGCTTTAGGAGACCTCCAGGCAAGTACTCTAAGTAGGTATGCACGCAACTTACAAAAGAGCCTCTGCCCCACGATGGCAGCTTGATGGGTAACCTATGCAATACCCAAGTACTCTGCGTTTGCATATTGGCTACTCTATTGAGAACCGCTACAATAACTCAGTCGTTCAGATTCTAACCTTTTGGAGGCTTTGTCTCCAACTCCAAATCTATTGTTTTCCCCCAAGTACGGCATAGCCCGCAGTCACAATTCTCCTTATAAAAACCCTTGATTCCGAGACCTTCCTCGGAACGCTCCCGAGTTTCATCCTGCCTTGCTGCCGCTTTGCTTAGCGAGCCTCCCCTCAGCTCCACGTGCTGAGTTACATCGCACCCCAGCCTCGCTCTCTATTTTTCCGGGCTTCAGGACAGGTGAAGTATCACCCATACCAACAATCCCTCTAAAAATCCCTCTATACCACTCCAACCTTTATCTTCTTTAGTTATCTTGTATGACTGTTTTGCTTGTGTTTAATAAACATCATTTATTATTTCAACTTCGGTGTTCTCCTTGACTCGACCCGACCCCGTAGACATAGGGTCCAAGATCTCGCTACGTTACCCTGCCTCTCGTAATGCTAAGCAGTGCTCTGAGCTAATTTTCCCCACCTTTAGTTGAGCACATTTTGGTGTCCCTCCCGGGACCCCAGTACACAGGGTAACATCTGCCTTGGGCTGGCCTACACATGAGGCTGAGTTTGCAAGACCAGTGAACATGGGAATTCTGGTTGCTGCAGTCCAAAAAATAACTTCCAAGCTCAGTGTGAAGGCATATCTACAGCAATGATCTAATGAGTCTTTTAGTTGTTGAGATTTCCCTCAAAGAATCACAGGAATTGTCTTTTGGTAAGGATGGTTACATTAGAGGTCTTTGATACTGCACTGAATAATCATTCCCAGGGCTCCTTGGGGGATGGAAAAGAAAGTACCCAACTTCAAGCTGCAATCCTAAGCCAGCTAGGAAGGAAGCCCCACTGACTGCAGCAGCACATTCTGAGCAAGCATGCACAACCAGGTCCTGTAAATCTGTGCAACAGATATGCACCCAGAGTCTGGTGGACCATAAATTTTTCACTTACCATTTCCATATTTGATTAGAAGTTGTAAATGACAGAGTGTTATCTTTCCTCTCTAGTCCCAGTAGTCTTTTGTTACCCTGATTTCTGGAGGTCCCGGGAGGGACACCTAAATGTGCTGAAACAATGGGGAGGGAATTAGCACAGAGCACAGGTTTGCAATGCGAGAGGCAGGGTAATGTAGTGAGATCTTGAACCCTATGTCTACGGGGTCAGACCGAGTCAATGATAAGGCAGATGTTGAAATAATAATAATTGTTTTATTGAAAAACAATCAAACACGTGTATGCAACACACTCACACAAGGAACTATGGAAATAAAGGTAGGAGTGGGATAGAGGGATTTTTAGAGGAGGTTTGGTATGGGAAATACTATACCTGTCCTGAAGCCCGGTTAAAAGCAAAGAAGGGGGGAGCGTGGATTCTCAGCACGTGGGGCTGAGGGGAAGGCTCGCTGGATAAAGCGACAGCAAGGCAGGATGGACGCCAAGAGCGATCCGAGGAAGCGCTCAAAGTCAGGGGTTCTTATAGGGAAAATTGTGGCCGCGGGGTAGTCCGTACTTGGGGAAAACAGTGAGTTTGGGGCTGGAGACAAAGCCTCCGAAAGGTCAGTACTTTAGATGATTGAGTTATAGCCAGATTATCAATAGAGTAGCCAGTATGTAAATGCAGAGTGCTTGAGCGTTGTATAGTCTGCTCATCAAGCTTCCTGCGCGGGGTGGGGGATCTTTTTGTAAGTAGCGTGCATGCATAATGTGGTACTTGCCTTGAGGTCTCCTGAAGCTGCATTTGGCAATGACTGGCCTAGATGTGAATGGTTCGGCTATTGTCGGCTGTGCCTGTGTGCGTGCTTGTCCGGGGGCCTCGCAAGCACGTGGAGAGGAATGGGTACAGAAGGCCAAATTATTGATATCAAATGATATCTTAATATCCCACAAGCTCGGGCTAGAAACAGCGGTAACACTTTCCTTGTGGTCTGCTGTGATGAAACTCACAAAAGTTTTCCCCAATCTCAGTAGCAAGTAAATGTGAAGGGCACATGCATTGCTGATTTTTAGGGAATTATTGCAAAGGGAAAAGAAAAACCTTGTTAGTTTTGTTAGCACATATAAAAATACTAGAGTAGAGTATAATCTATAAAAACGTTTGTGAGATAAATGTGTGTACACACACACACATGCATGCATAAATGAGCTGGATAGATAGAGATAATAAGATATACATAGATATACAGTTGGCTCTCCATATTTGTGGGTTTGATTTCATGGATTTGATTATTTGTGAGTTTCTTCAACCCCTGCCCTCCCCTCCCACCTTATGCACTTCTTTTCTGCGGGGAACCTTCCTTCTTGGTGGCTCCAATGAGGCCATGCAGAACTTTAAAAATATCCCTCTGGTCTTCCTCCTCCTCCTCAACTAGCTGCTGCCTGGCTGGCTAAGGACAGATTGCAGCCCAATTTCTCAGCACCCACAAACCCTCTCCTGATGCCCCCACCCACCTGAGGAAGTTACTTTCCTCCCACACGCACATTTTGATATTTGCAATTTTTCCATTTTTTTGAGGGTCCTTCACCCTTAACCTTAGTGAATGTGGAGGGCAAACTGTAGATATGTAATATAAACGTAACTTTATTTGGGTGGTGTATATAGAAAATGAAAGAGAGAGAGACAGATTTATTCTGCATTTCCTCCAAGGAACTCAACACAGTATATGTTGCTCTTCTTTCCACTGTCCTCACAACAACGTTGTAAAGTAGGTCATCAGTTTGAGAACAAGTGGCTGGTCCGAGGTCAGCCAACAAATTCTAGTCCAGTGTTATAAAGACTACACTACATCAGTTTGTTCGCTTTCCAATTGACTAAGTTGATGCTCTGTAGCAATTCAATATTCAGCTGTAATACCCAGTTGTAAAGTTGCAATATAACAGCAAACCATGCCAAAAGTTGCTCCAGAGGTGAGCATTTGTACAGTTCCTGTCAGGAGGCTCTGCTCTTGTCATATGAACAGAGAAATAGTATCTGTTTTACATAGATGAAAGGGACGTAGGTGAAAGGGAAGCAGTGACCACTAGTGCTACAATGTGTCCATTGCTAATAGCTGTTTGCAACAAAGTAGCAATCATCTATTTGCAACTTGTACCCAGTTATGAGTTCAAAAGGTGCCAAAAATGAGATCTGGCAATAGTTGATGTGCAGAGCATCCAGCATAAAGGGGGAGGGAGGGGGGAGAAATCGGAAGGTGGAACGTGAAACTAACAAGAAGGTGTTATGAGAACAGCCAGGACCCAGGCCCTTTCCATCCTTACCTTTTTTCGGCGCTGGGGTGCGGGGATCGCGCAGGCAGCCTCCGGCGAGAGGCTCTTGTGTCCCTGCTGCTTCAGCTCCGCACGAGCTGCCTCCCATGCGAGAGCCCCGCCTCTTCCTTCTGCAGTGCAGCCTGGGAGTTTCCCAGGCTGCACTGGGGCAGGAAGCATGACTGGCGTGGTTCTGGAGGCTCCGCATGCAAGGTAAGTGCGCGCGGGGCCCGGGAGCAATGCGCGAATGCGCACCATTTTCGGCTTCCTGCTGAAAATGAAAAGGTGCACGATCGGTGCCTGCCGGCCCCTGGAGTGTTGCGCGATTGTGAGTGCTTCATGCAGATCGCTCCTCACAATAGTGCAATGCTCCAGGCGCCCTTTCGCATAGCGAATGCCGTGCGGAAAGGATGCCAGATAAGATGGCAGGAACTGTCTGAGTTTTCAAGATGAAAGTTATGAAACCTTCAGGAATGCTTGGGAAACTCTGGTTCTGGTGGAGTGATGTGACATTTGTGACTTTCTCCAATCATTACCATGTGCATTTGAATTTATATATCAAGGTATAAAACCTGTTAACATCCAGCACCCATCAGCCTCAGCAACATTTAATAGTTGCTGTGTTGCTTGCTAATTCCAAATAAATGCTAATTTCAAATAAATGCTTCTGCTGTAGCATCAGTAGACAGATTGATGAGATTCAACTCTTTGTATTTCTTACCATGGATCTGGACTGCAAACTGCTGCGCTATGCAGACTGTGTGAGAGGTACCAGACTTGGAGAACATAACACAAGGAGGGGACAAGAAGAACAGGGTCGATGTTCAACTGTAGGTTCTTGGAACCACCAGTATCAGGAATCTCCTCAGCACTCCATTGACCTCTTGGACTCTCTGGACCCCACTGGGGGAGGTCCCTGGTTCTCAGCTGGGGACATGAGATGCCGTCAACAGTACACCAACAAGTTTTTGGAATGACATATGCAGATCGGGATCATGCTAGGGCGGAAACCAAGGATCCCAGCCTGGAGATGGAGGTTCTTCGACTGTAGGGAGAAGTGACATGATGCACCAGATGTGGGCTGCAATGTGCCCAGGTCAGGGCAGCGGGCAAGGTTGGCAGGAATGCCCACAGCTGGAGAGGGATCAATACCTTTAGCCACTGGTGTCCAGCAAGCTAGGGCCCAGCCACTTGATGCAGCAGCTGGAGGGCACCTCAACCAGTCCCTCCAATACCTAACGTATCTGGGAGGCAGACAGCTTAAGATTGTGTTTGATGGGCAAGGGGAATATCTGCCCTACTTCCTGACACAAATGGTTAGCTTTATGGCCGAATGGGAGCATACCTTCCCCTACAAGGAGTTGAAAGTATGGCGTGTGGCAGCTCAGCTGGAGGGGAGAACCTGTGACTGACTGGGTGGTGGTGGTGGTGGAGTTGTACAACATGGGGGCTTCTGAACTTGGAAACTTTTACCTGTTTCTGAATAATCTCTGGGGACACTTCAAAGACCTGTTTCACCATGACCAGGCAAGGGCCTGTCTAATGTCTCTCAAGCAAGGCAACTGCTCAGTCGCCAAATATGCTGAGGAGTTCCAAGCACTTGGGCCCCCAAGTGCCCAACCTGTCAGAGGCTACCAAGATCAGATATTTCCAAGAGGGGCTGAAGCCTCAAAACAATCTCAAGTCTCCCTGTGGGGAGTCCTGGGGGCCTTAGGGCTCCCAGACAATACAGTGAAAGAAAAGATTGAGCCTTAGCTGCCTTGGCCAGTTCACCAAGCACTTGTACTGCACTTCACCCAACAAGTATCCAATCTGCCAAACCAGCAAGACAGAACACTAACAAAATTTGAAAAGCTAGAATGACAACAATTGGGTGAAGCGTGACATTGAAGACTCCCATTGCTTTGGGGAATCATCCAAGGAGGGACTCCCACCGTGAATGGTTGCTATCTAGAATGAATAAAAATTGTACAAATACCTGTTGGAAGTGCAAAAAAGAGAGAGGTATCTTCTACCACACTTGGTTGTTTTGGAATAAATCTAAAAAGTTTTGGAAGTCTGTTCATTTAACTGTTGAAAAGATCCTAGGTATTACATTTCAAATGAATCCGGAGAGGCATCTTTTTGCTATGACAAATGATAACATAGAGAAGAAGCTTGGAAGACTTATTTTTTATATGACTGCAGCAGCTAGGCTTCTATTTGCAAAAAAATTGGAAATCAAATATATTGCAATATATTGCCATGAATGACTATTAAAAATATTGGATGTGGCAATTATGGATAAGTTAATGATTTTGAAAAGAGAAGGTTCTGCAGTTAACTTATTAAAAACTTGGGATCCAATAAATTTTTTCAGAAACAATTATTGTACAATAACAGTAGTTGGTTTTTCGGACTGAAAGTTAACTATTCTTGATATATTACTTATATAAAGAGAAAATGGATTTATGATAGAATCAGATGAGAAAGAAATGGATGGTAAAGGATCTTTATATATAAAACTAAAGGTATAACCAATGACACTCGGGAGGAAGTTCTGTTTTATCCTTTACTATTTTTTTATGTACTTGTATATAATTAGGGTCACTGACTTTGATTCTCCTTTCTTTTTCTCTTTTTCTAACTTTTTTTCTCAAAATATATAACTTTTATTATTGTGATAAATAATATAAAAATAAACCTTAAGAAAAGAAAAGGAATAATTTAAAGTGGGCGCCATGGGCTGAGTCATGTAACCATTTATGGTAATGGTGTGGCAGGCTATCCATACACATAGGCATCCCTTTCCTGTATAAAAAATGACTGAAGCAGTGTCATGGGTCGGCTCATAGGGACACTGACCATGCTTATCCTTAAGAGGCACCAAGCAAGGATGATGGGGTGGTAGAGCTTGGCCCTTGCAAATAAAGCCCAGGTTTTCTTGGTGGCAGCACCCTTCTACATTGACAGTTTGCCATTTGGGTCCGAGTACTGTTGCCCAGTGATTATGGTCTTTGGAATACAGGATGTCTCCTGAGACTGTTTGTATTCTGAGGGGGATGACTAGGTCAATGGGGGGAATGGTCCTTGCAGTGATTGTAGCAATGAAAAGCTGCAATTGTTTCCATTGGGGAGATAAAGGTGGCACTCACAAGTGTCCACCACACTTCCAGTTGCACTTCCTCCTTCCTTAATTTTGGCCTAATCAGCTTTTTAAATATCCTTTGTAATGTGTCCATTATGGGCATGCCAAATTAGGTCCCTAATTGTCATTAAATTGATCATATGCATTTGGGTGCAAGTGAAAGCTAACAAAGTGTTCCCATTGCCAAAATATTTCCCCCCTGCAAGTGTTAACGGGTTCCTCTCCGTTGTTAGTTTTGAATCAGTGAGCAGAGGGGTAACTGAGTGTAGGACATCAGATGCGCTCTGGGCAGCTTACCACAAAGACTCACCTGTATTTGCGATAGGAAAATTTATTTCCTAAACCTCCACTTTGGCTGCATCTAACAAAGACATGCCTTCTCCAGCAGGCGTGATCCAGTCTGTCCATGCTCTCTTCACTCTAGAGGGACTTGCTGGTCTGGACCACAACTTTAACCATTCTTCCCAGCCTGCTTTGCTTGGATGCAGATAAGGGGCATATTCTGGCCGTTGCGTTGTGGTGTTTAATTTATGTAGTCCTACTCAGATCTCTTTCAAAAAGATTGTCAGTTGGATTAACATTCATTCACGTATGTCTAACTTTAACATATGAAAGTCCACAATGGGGGATTCTGTCTGCATTAATGTGGCAGTGTCCCAAATCAACAGATCAAATACTGTGGTGATTGGGTGCCACTGGCCAAACTAGGAGGTGTACTTGCTTTCCTCGCATGTGAGGAAAGCAAGGACAGGCATTCCCCATGACTAGAAACAGATCGAGTTCTGGCTCAAGTTACAAGTGGTTTGACTTAGAGGGGAATGAATCAGCTCAGTGGGCCTTGCTTAGTGAGGCTTGCTCACAGTATTCTCCAGTATTGCTTTTGCCAATCTGCAACCTGGATGGTTTGCTGTTTGCCCAATGGAGTGGCCAAATTGATTTTGATTGGGGATGTGTGTCCTTCAGCAGTTCCAAGGGGAATGGAAAGCACAAAGGGTTCACCAGTGTTCTGTTCTGCCACCATAACTATTGCTACATTGCAGGATGGAGCGGGGGAGATGGAATACAGACTATCCTACACCGAGAGAGTTGTTTCCCTGTCAGGGCTGCACTGGGCGATGTAGTCAGGCACTTTTGCCTTTGGACCTTCTTGGCAGAAAATCTCTTCTTGCCCATTTTCAGGGTACATACATTTGGCAACAATACATGCTATGGCAGATCTCTGCTCAGTGAACCAAGGCTTGATCTGCATAAGTATATATACTTAGGGTTGTTACCATCAACTGCGGGGAAAATCTTGCAAAGCATGCTCTCACCTGGGACATGCTGTGGCTCGAAGATGGAACAATTCCAAGGGTACTGACTGTTGGGGGTTCATGCCTGAGGGGACCACAAGAACATAATAAATAAAACATAATAAAAGAACAGAAGAAGAAAGAGAGGGGAATGACACTTATTTTCAGTGTTTGAAGACATGTTGGCTTCATTGCTATAGGGGAAAAAATTTAAAATCTACAACTACAATCCTAAATCTACTAAGAACTATGTACATATGGAGGAGCTTCACCAGAGTATGTCTCTCAAGATGGCTGCCACCCCAAGAAGAGTGTCAGAGCAATTTTGCCTTGCTTCTCAACAGCCCCACAGGAGAAGGGGTTGCCCAGTCTGAGAGCTTTCCCTTCCAGTTCTTTGGAGCTACCTGATGGTGTACTTTGGTGAGCTGCCGTATGAGGGGCTATGCCCACTCATTGTTCTCTATCATTGTCTTAGAAACATGTCTGGGTGTTCTAGTGTGGGTACTCTTGCCAGACTGTCTTGTTCGGATCCCCAACTCCATGGGTTGTAAAGAGGGCATGGAAAGGATGGACCCTCTCTGCCAAAGATTCAAGGAAATTGAGGATGCCTAGCCAGGCTGTCTAAGAGGGAATGACAATGAGTGCTGGAAACTTGGGAATAGCTTCCACTCACTGTGTGTCCTCCTGTCCCTGGCTCTCACACACGTTGATGTTGCTCTGTTCCTTGTCTACAGCTGTGGGGGTTTCTTCTCATATCTTGGCCTGGTGTGAGCCTCCTCTGTATCCTGAAAGTGCAATGTCTTCGAGACGGGCTTCACACTCCTGGCTAGGTTGGGAAGAGGGACAATTTTGGGTTGCTTCAGTGACTGCTGGAGCTTAGAGAGGGATTTTGCCCATGAGGTCCTGATGTCCTCTTTGACCATTGGTCCTCCCCAACTGTTGGGCTTTACGTGAGCTGCAACTCCTCTAGGAAGCGCTTTGGACCTTGGGTGTGCCTAATATGTAAAATCAGGGTTGGATATGTTGCAGAAGGTGGACTGTGTCCACCTTCTGTGCATTTCTAACAGAGCCACCTGCAGCTTCAGGAGTGCATCAATCAACTCCATGGTCAACTTCATGTGGAACTGGAACATGTCGGTTCCTGTCCGCTTCAACAGTTCTCAAACATTTCTTTGTACTGTACCATAAACCTGAGGATTGTAACCTCTGTACTGCTGTCTTGGGTTTGAGGCTTGGCTCCAGTTCCCTGGACCTTGCTGTTGCAGAGGGTCAGAAGAAGCGTCGCCTTGGCCATGGCCAATGCTGGGAAGGGAGCTACTGCACTGGTCTCCCCAATTCTGTTGGCGCCACCACTCGAGCATTCATCCTTCTCCCCCAGCTACCATGAGGAGCCAGGTTTCCTGGCTCGCCAGTCCTGTTATATTGTGAGGGTGGACCATGGTTATTGTAGGTCACCAGTTAGACGGACTCCCATGAGTTGAGATCTGTGCCTTTCTGGAGGACCCTTCTGTTTTTAATGGCACCTGATTCCCTAAGGAGATCCACCACTCTCTGGTGGCATAGTGGTTAAATGCTGGTACTGCACCCAAAAGATTGTGAGTTCGATCCTGCAGGGCTCCAGGTTGACTTAGCCTTCCATCCTTCCATAGATTGGTAAAATTAGTACCCAGCTTGGTGGAGGCAATTAGCTAAAAATATTGTAAACTGCTTAGGGAATGCTTTGCACTGATAACTGGTATAGAAATGTAACTGCTATTGCTAATCTGCTCTGTGAAGTTGCTCTATGGAAGTATGCCTATGCCCAAGGGGCCCAGAGCCATTTTTGCCTGGGAATTCAAACTTCCATAAAGGAGCATTTTGGACTCCTCTGTGTCAAAATCATATGTACCCTGATCCAAGGAGAAACAAACCTTCTGAGCCAGGATAGCTAGCAGCTCTTACCTGAACACATAAGCCTCTGAAAGACCCATTGTCCACAACAGGTTCCCTTTGTCTTGCATCTGGAACCTTCACAGCCACAAGCCATTTTCAGGGTACAAATACCCCTGATTTCAGGATGCCCAGTGCAGTCTCTTGAAAGTCTACCTGTCACTCTGTCTGTCTGGCTCCTGAATGAGAACTGTCCTTAGGTCCTACTTAAGCCAAAATACATTTCTACTCTTCACTACTCTTCTGGATTGGTAATTATAAATCCCCCAAACCCCTCAGCCTCTCTATAATTTTTCCTCCCTTTCTCTTTCGGTTAGCTCTTGTGTGAATGTGTGTATCTTGTGTGCATACATGAGTGAATTCCCCTCAATAAAACACATTTTTTTGCTTACTTTTGAATCTTTGGCTGGTTATTTTCCTGCGGGTGCCCGTAAACACTGGTAGAAAAGATCTCACTAAGTTGCCCCCCTCTTGCAGCCTCTTGATTTTGAGCTAATTAATTCCCCACTTTTTCAAGGAGGTATTTGGCATTGCAGGGTGGCCCTTGTGGCACCTACGTTTTGGGGTAACATAGGTCCTGCCTTACTGCTGCTTTTTTGGACTGAGGGGCACCTCCTCCAAGTCCAGGCAAAGTGTGAAATGCAAAGTAGCTTCCAGATACAGACTAAGTCATAAGAGGAGACAATTCCCAACCCACAGTAGCCCTTATGGCTCAAACACACAGATTCTCACTTACACATGTTTCTAACAGAGTTTGGCTGGAATCTCTACAGGTTCCCTACAACTGCTTTCCTGAACTGTGTGTGTCCACTTCATAATAAAGGAGTGCAGCTTGTTCCCCACTTTACTCCACCAATCTTGTTATCCCAAAATGTGGATGACTCAGGGGTCCACCTGTGATGCCAGTACCTCTGTGAAAAGGTAAGGAATATTAGCTCAAAGAGGAGGTCTGAAAGAGAGGGGTAACCTTACGGGATCTTTTACACCTATGTTTACCAGATCTAGTGCAGGGAAGAACCGGTTGGAGATCCAAAAGTGAGCTTAATTGTTTTATTGGGGGAATTGCAATCACTCACAAGAGATCAAAGCAGTCATATGATCACACCAGGCTAAGTGAAGGAGAAAGGAGGAAAGTTTTGGATACTGAGATTTAAGGTGAAGTGGTTGATATTTACCAGTCCGGAAGAGAAGTGAAGAAGCAACAGTTGTCAAGGTCTGGGACCCGGGCAGAGAGCCAGCCCGGAGAAGGGAGTGAGCCGGAACCAGAGTCAGCCGGAACGTGTCAAGCAGGGAATTAACCAGAGAAAGTCCATTTACCAAAGCCAGTACGACAAAGCCGAAGTCAGAGTCCAAATCCAGGGGTCAGGAGCCTAGAGATCAATCCAGGATATCAGGAGTCGGGTGCGGGAAGCAAAGAACGGGCAAGGAGAGAGCTTGTAGAAAGTTTGCCACAAGCAAAGGAAAGCTTCCAAGCAGGCAGGCAGTATAGCCAAGGCACAGGTATGGCCACTCACCGCATCTTAAACTTAATCAAGGAAGCTTCCCTTTGCTCAGCTCTCTTAAGCCTCTGCCTTGATTGTGGGCTGATTGGAGCAGGCCCAAAAGCCTCTTTGGAATCACTGTTGAAACCCTGTTCCTCTAAAGAAGCAAGCAGAGGAACATCCGAGCCTGCTTGGTCCACGGCAGAAGGGGGAGCTTTTGAGCTGCAGGACTCATCTCCAGCCTGAGCAACAGGGACGAAAACTGTTGCTCATCATCATCAGCTTCATCAGGAGCTTCGCCAGGAGCTTCAATGACCACAACAATGTGGCTTAGATGCAAATCTAAGGACAGTACACAATCAGGAACTGCAGTGGCAACCAGCAATTGGTGTACTGCGAGTTGACAGGTTAAAAACTGAGGTTTAAATACCCTATCTCTGCCTGGAGGGCATGGGTGTTAATGACTCTTTGGCAGAGTAAACAATGGAATCTGGAGAGTAAACAATGGAGCCCAGAATGAGTCTTAGGTGACAGAGGGCTACTACTATTACTGATAGCTCAGTAATTGTCAGATGGGTGTAGGGACAAAGGTGAAGCATGGTTGATTAGAGGGAGAGGAGTTAAGACAATCAGCCATCTTGTGGGAATCTCCCAGACACTATTGTCTGGGAGACTGGGTCATCAGAGGTTAACTGCAAGTCCATTATCACTAGAATTTCATGGTGATTTCCTGACTATGACCTGTGAGACAACCTGGATATTCTGATGGGATGGATACTACTGGTCAGGGAGGGGGAGACCCTATGCTACAGGGTGAAGACAGCTTCTCAGAAGCAAGGTCCACCTGTCAAACCAATGGCCAAGGGGAGCAGCAGCAAGAGTGGTCAGCAGGAGCCAAGCAGTAAGAAGGAAAAGATAATGTGATTGGGGCTCTGTGCTATCAATAAGAGGGGCATCACATTGCCAACTACCCTGAGGCCCCTGAGAGAGACATGGATAAAGAGAAGAAGCCAGCTAAGAAGAGCCAGGCATTGTGAACCATGTCTGTCCTAACCTCGAATGAGAGCAGTCTGCGTTCATTGGTCCTGGTGGATGACAGCACAGACAGCTCAGGAGCCAGCAACTCAGAACTAACGGTAAATGAGTCCAGCCTGTCCTAAGCACCAAAGGAAAAGCTCAGCTATCAGGCACCCAGAGTGGCAGCATTATTCCTTCCTTTGTGCCTATTAAGACACTTGGGAGAGGCACTAGCATGGACTTGGTCATAATAGACTCAAGTTGCACTCATTGTTTAATGGACCTGGCCATTGCGACAGGGATGGGACTGTCAGCAGAGAAATTGAACAATCCCATTAAGTTTGTGCAAATGGATGGACAGGAAATGCAAGGGGGACTGGTAAAGCACCAGAGTCTCCCAGTGTTCCTGGGGCTGGGGAACCATTGGGAAACCATCCAATTTGTATTGGCACCAACCGCCCATTACCCAACGATCCTTGGTCTGAACTGGCTGAAGTTCCATGACCCGTACATCTGATGAGGCAATGTAACTGTTTGTTTCCCTGAATAAGGATACTGTAACCTTTTTGGGGACAAATGTCCAAAGGTATGGGAGGACATCTGGGAGAATTCTTAATGCCAAAGATTCACCAAACAGGATCTGAGAGTGGTGTATTACTGGGAGGGAATACACTTCAGTGATGGGCATAAGAAGATAGCATTTGAATGGGAGCATTTTAATTTTTCGTAATGCCCTTGGACTTTCTGGAGCTCCTGGAGTATTCATGCAGGTGATCAGTGAGATTCTGCATAAACATCTGTACAAGGGGTTGTCAGGAGGCTAGCCTCCTGTCACGTCATTGAGGAAAAGAGAGTTAGCTCAGCTCAGGATGAATAGGATTAGAGATTGCTAGCATTACAATGTATCTTTTGTTAATTGCTGTTTGCTACAGTGTATTCATTGCTATTTGCCATTTACAACGATGTATGAAATATCAGTTACTGTTTAATACTTGTATCTGGGTATGGATACACCAAAGCTTATGTGTGTCCCATTGAAACTGTGTATGGCCAAACTTTGAAACATTTACTATCGCTTGATGTCATTCAGACTGACTTCGGTGACAGAAATGGACTACTAATGTAAAAGCTGCCTGGCCCACTATTCTAAGTGCGCTGGACTATGCTAAGAAAACCTATAAAAACACATTGATCACAGGAGAGGCAAAAGGTGGGACATTGAACCAGGTAGCAAGGTGTATTTGTCCACTAAGTTTTTTAAAATTTATTTAAGATAAAAGACAAGTAATAAACTAAATAAGCAAAACCAAAAGATATACAGAAAAAGAAAATCAAATTTAAAACAACCAACCAAACCGCTACAAAAAACCAACAACCTAACCTAAATACACAATCTAACAACAAACAGAACAAAAAAACCCCTAAAATAAATGATAACTAATTAAAAAGTAGGTTCCCGTCCCTGTTGCATGCAGCAAGTAATAATATGTTAGTGATCCTACTCAAACTGCTCTGAAATATTTAAGGTAAGCTGTTGATCTAAAGTTACCTAAAATATTAAATAGTTAATAGTTACAGTCTAAATATCATTTCTATAATATGAAATACATAATTTGGAATAGTTAAAATGAGAGTCACCTTAGATATCTTATTTCACTTTTAAATTTTCCGTTAAAGTAACATATCTTCATAAATCATAAATTTAAAAAGGCCAACATATCACTTTCCAGAACCATAAAATCATTACCTTTAAATTTCAGGGTATATACCTAAGCCAAAATAGAAATCATCAACCATTTTGTCTGGTGAGCCACATATTAATCTTATTAATCTTTCTGAATTTCGTTTACAATAGCAAAATCTTGTTTAGACAGACTCAAACAATCGCTTTGTAACCAAACCCACAGTAAGCAGTGCCTTGGATTCTTATAATCAGAAAACTGAATTTGGAGAAACAACCTATAAATGCATCCTTCAACAAGAAACCATCCATCTAAAAATAAAATCATTCCAGATTTAATTTCATCCTTCCCCCTGGAAGATCTTCTTCCCAAAAAAAAGTTTCTTGTGTCATAGCACAGCTGTCTAAAATTTCCTCAGACATTGTTGTCATTCTAGTCATAGAATCATAGAATCATAGAGTTGGAAGAGACCACAGGGGCCATGCAGTCCAATCCCCTGCCATGCAGGAACCCACGTTGAAGCACTCCCGACAGATGGCCATCCAGCCTTTGCTTAAAAACCTCCAAAGAAGGAGACTCCACCACATTCTGAGGCAGCATATTCCACTGCCGAACAGCTCTGACTATCAGAAAGTTCTTCCTGAGGTTTAAGTGGAATCTCTTTTCATGTAGTTTGAATCCATTGCTCCTTGTCCTAGTCTCTGGAGCAGCGGAAAAATGAGCCTGCTCCCTTCTTGACAAGACATTCCGTCAAATATTAAAACAGGGCTATCATGTCCCCTCATAACCTTCTTTTCTGCAGACTAAACTTACTCAGCTCCCTAAGCCAGTCCTCACAGGGCATGACTTTCAGACCCTTCCCCATTTTACTCACTCTCCTCTGGACACACTCTAGCTTGTCAATATCCTTCTTGAGATGAGGTGTCCAGAATTGGACACAGTATTCCAGATGAGGTCTAACCAAAGCAGAATAGAGAGGCACTATTACTTCCCTCGATCTAGACACCATACTCCTATTGATGCAACCACGTTAGCTTTCTTGGCTGCCACATCACATTGCTGACTCATGTTCAGTTTGTGGTCCACCAGGACTCCTAGATGTCTTTCACATATACTGTTATACTGTTATCCAGCCTTGTATCCCCCATCCTATATTTGTGCATTCAATTTTTTCTACCTAAGTGTAGGACCTTACATTTCTCTTTGTTGAAATTCATTTTGTTAACTTTGGGCCAGCTCTCCAATCTGTTAAGGTCATTCTGAATTTTGATCCTATCCTCTGGTGTATTAGCAACCCCTCCTAATTTGGTGTCATCTGCAAACTTGATCAGCATGCCCTCTATTCTTTCATCCAAGTCATTGATGAAAATGTTGAATAGCACTGGACCCAGGACAGAACCCTGTGACACCCCACTAGTCACTTCTCTCCAGGAAGAAGAGAAGCCATTGATGAGCACCCTTTGGGTTCGGTCAGTCAACCAATTCCAGTCCATCTAACAGTAGCACTGCCTAGAATGTCATGGGGAACTTTCTCAAAGCCCTTACTGAAATCAAGATATGTTACATCCACAACATTCTCTTCATCTGTCAAGTTTGTAACTTTATCATGAAAAGAGTTAAGATTAGTCTGGCATGACTTGTTTTTGAGAAACTCATGTTGACTTTTAGTGATCATGGCATTGATTTCTAAGTAATTATAAACTGACTGTTTAATGATTTGCTCCAGGATCTTGTCCTGTCTCAGACCTGCACAGCTGGTAAATCAAACAAACAAACTGAATATCTCCCAGCTTGTTACTTACTTCCAGGCAGTAAGCAAAGAGTCATAAATAGTCTAACATAAACAAAGTCCAGCAGGGTTTCATGGTAAGGGAGTGTCCAAGGTCAATCTGAGCATTTGTCAAGGCATCCAGCAAGGTAGCAGGTCAGATAAGCTCTGACAACTCCTGGAGGGGAAGGATGCCAGCTAAATAGACCCAAAGCCTAGCACAGCTGTGCCTTGATTGATTGTTGCCAGTTATAAATTCTGAGAGAGTGACACTGAGTCTCTCTTTGCTGCCTGTGCTGTGTGAAGCTGGATCTAGGTAAGTGTTTCTCTATATCTGAAGAGGCAGGACTCTGTGTTGGAGCTGGTGCCATCTCCTGTTCTGTTTCCGGCACTGTAACCTCTCTCTGTACAACAGGTCCTGGCATGCCTTTTGTTTCAGCCTCTGGAGTGCCCTGTTACTGCCCTGGCTAGCCTGAGCTTGGGGGATGTAAAAAGATATCTCTTGATATCACTAATTCGGCTTCACATATCCATTCCCCTCCACGTGCTTGTGAGGCCCCCGGACAAGCATGCATACAGGCTCGGCCAATAATCGCTGTAATATTACAGCACAATGCAGGCAGGCCAGAAATAGCCGACCCGCAGCTTCAGGAGACCTCAAGGCAAGTACTCAATTATGTATGCACGCAACTTTCAAAAGATCCTCTGCCCCGAGCCGGCAGCTTGATGATCTGACTATACAACGCTCAAGTACTCCGCGTTTGCATACTGGCTGTTTTATTGACAATTTGGCTATAATTCAATCATTCAAATTCTGACCTTTCGGAGGCTTTGTCTCCAGCCCCAAATCCTTTGTTTTCCCCAAGTCTGACCTAGCCTGCGGTCACAATTCTCCTTATAAAAACCCCTGACTTTGAGCACTTCCTTGGATTGCTCTTGGCTTCCATCCCACCTTGCTGTCACTTTGTCCAGCGAGCCTTCCCCTCAGCTCCACGTGCTGAGATCCACGCTCCCCAGCTTCTCCGTTTCCGACCAGGCTTCAGGACAGGTGTAGTATTCCCCAAACCAACAACTCCTCTAAAAATCCTTCTATCCCACTCCAACCTTTATTTCTATAGTTTCTCTGTGTGTTTGTGTTGCATACACTGATTGATTGTATTTTTAATAAAAATCACATTTGTTATTTCACTCTGGTGTGCTCCTTGACTCGGTCTGACCCCGTAGACATTGGGTTCAAGATCTCGCTACGTTACCCTGCCTCTCGCAGTGCTAACTTGTGCTCTTTGACTTATTTCCCCCAAGTTGTATTTTGAGAGCAATTTGGTGTCCCTCCCAGGACCCCCAGAAATCAGGGTAACAGCCCTTTGCTTCAGACTCTGAGTCAGAGTCCATGCTCTGGAAACAGGACATGACAGATCTTTCCTGGTATTGATGTCGGGCTGACTGGGCAATTATTATTTGGGTCCTCTTTTTTACCCTTTTTGAAGATGGGGACAACATTTGCCCTCCTCCAGTCTGCTTGGATTCCCCCTGTTCTCTAAGAGTTTTCAAAGATTATTGCAAGCGGTTCTGAAATTACTTCTGCTACTTCTTTTAATATCCTTGGATGTAATTCATCTGGCCCTGGAGACTTGAATTCATCTAATGTAGCCAGGTATTCCCGTACTACTACTCTACCTACACTGTGCTGCATTTCCTCTGCTTCCCCAGCTGCTCCCCATCCTCCAGGTTGAGTACTTTTCTCCTTTTTGGAGAAAACTGAGGCAAAGAAGGTGTTGAGTAGTTCTGCCTTTTCTCTTTCCCCTGTTAGTACTTGGCCATCTTCTCCACGCAGTGACCCTATCATTTCTTTGTTTTTCTTTTTGCTGTGGACATATCTAAAAAAGCCCTTTTTATTGTTTTTAATCTCTCTGGCAAGTCTGAGTTCATTCTGTCCTTTAGCTTTTCTGACTTTCTCCCTACATATCCTGGTTATTTGTTTGAATTCCTCTTTGTTGATTTTGTCATTCTTCCATTTCCTGTACATGCTTCTTTTAACACTTAGCTCAGCTGAGAGTTCTTTCGTCAACCATTCTGGTTTCTTTAGACACCTCTCATTTTAACTCCTTATTGGCACAATTTTAAATTTTAAATTGTGCCATCAGTATCTCACTTTTAAGAAACTTCCATCCGTCATGAACTCCCTTCTCTTTCAATATGCTTGACCATGGAATTTCAGCCAGTAATTCACTAAGTTTACAGCTTTTAAAAAGCATGGAATGCACGTCTGACTACACTTGACTTCTCCTTCTCACTGAATGACAAATTCCAATAGAGCATGGTCACACCCACCTAAGGATCCCACCACTTCCACCCCATTAACAAGGTCATCCCTGTTGGTCAGGATCAGATCTAAAATAGTTGATCCTCTTGTAGTCTCTTCCACTTTCTGGACCATGAAATTGTCTGCAAGGCAAGTGAGGAACTTGTTAGACCTTGTGCTCTTGGCAGAGTTTGACTGCCAACATATATCAGGAGAGTTGAAATCTCCCGTTACTACAGCATCTCTCCTTTTTGAATGTATAGTCATCTGCTCCAGGAAAGCATAATCCAAATCCTCAGGCTGGCTTGGAGATTTGTAGTAGACCCCCACAATGACATCCCTATTGTTTCTTGCTCCTTTCTTACGTGGATGCTCTTGACCTGGCTTCCTGGATTTAAGTCATGGGTCCCTTCATAGGTGAAAACATCCTTGACATATAAAGCTACTCCTTCTGCTTTCTTGTTTGGTCTATTTCTCCAAAATAGCACATCTTATGATTCATCTTGTCAGGTTTGCAGATTGATACTTCTCTTCCTCTCAGCAAAGAGTCCTCAACCAGCAGAATGCACCTCCTCTGAGGCTTGGCAGGGGTTACTTGATGTGCAGAGTCTTCAAGGCTCACCTGAACAGCCTCTTCAAGCTGACACTGTTGCTCTCATTCCAAATCTTTGCTGTTTTCTGATTTCTGCTAGTAGTATGGTGTCATCTGCGTATTTTAATTTCTTGATGTTCATTCCTCCAATTTTTACGCTTCCTTCCTCTGAATCTAATTCTGCTTTACGCATGATATGTTCAACAGATAGGGTGATAAAATGCAGCTTTACCTAATTGCCTTGCCTATTGGTAACCATTCAGTTTCTCCATATTCTGTCCCAACACTAGCCTCTTGTCCTGCATACAAGTTACATAGAATCATAGAATCATAGAGCTGGAAGAGACCACAAGGGCCATCAAGTCCATCCCCTTGCCATGCATGAACACACCATTAAAGCATTCCTGACAGATGGCCTCTCTTTAAAGACCTCCAAAGAAGGAGACTCCCCCCCACTCCAAGGCAACATACTCCACTGTTGAACTGCTGGGTGACCTCGGGCAAGTCACGTTCTCTCAGCCTCATAGAAAGGCAAAGGCAACAAATCTTGCCAAGAAAACCCCCATGATAGGTTTGCTTTAGGGTTACCATAAATCAGTTTTCAAAGAGGAGAGGTATGATGGCTGGAAAGAACCTCACCATGTCAGCAGCATTTTGTTGTTGTGTGACTTAAAGTCACTTCTGATTTATGGCAACCCTAAGATGAATCTATCACAGGGTTTTTTTCGAAAAGATTTGTTCAGAGGGAGGTGCCTTTGCCTTTATCTGAAGCTGAGAGAATGTGACTTGCTCAAGGTCACTCACTGGCCCTTTTCACATGGCATTTGCCATGCAAAAGGGCCCCTTGAGCATTGCGCGGTTGTGAAGAGCAATCTGCATGATGCACTCACAATCGCGGAACACTCCAGGGTAGGGCAGGCGCCGCTCACGTACTTTTTCATTTTTGGCTTTCAGCTGAAAATGGTGCGTGATTGCGCATTGCTTCAGGGTCCCGCGCACACTTGCTGTGCGTGTGGAGCCTCTGGAGCCGCAGCGGTCACACTTCCTGCCCCAGCGCAGACTGGGAAACTCCCAGGCTGCTCTGCAGAAGGAAGAGGCAGGGCTCTCATGCTGCCTGCTCGGGAGCAGGCAGCTCGTGCAGAGCTGAAGCAATGGGGACGCGAGAGCATCTTGCTGGAGGCTGCTTGCGCGATCTCCACACCCCAGCGCCGAAAAAAGGTAAGGTGTGGAAAGGGCCACTGTCTTAGTGGGGATATGAATCCTAGTCTCCAGAAGCCTTTAATAAATAAATATTTAAATATTTAAAACTATATTTAAATGGGTAAATCTTGAGTTAAGTTTTGGGGATCCCTGGCAACAAATTATATTTACAGGGGGTCCCCAGTTAAAGAAAAGGTTAAGAACCAGTGTTCTATGATCTTCCATGGAGATGTGGTAATCTCAACTGTGATCACTGATTGGCACCAAAAGAGAGGCAGCTGCACATCCTGTTAGGAACCGAAATCACACACACAAATGTAACAGTGCTAATACACTATTTATTAGGAGTGTGATGCGTTGTAACAGGACTTCAGTGAGCGAATTGAAAGTAATTAGCAAAATCCAAACATTAGAAGCAAAAGATTCCCTTCCCACAGCAAGAGACCTTGAAGGGCCAGCTTCGGCTGGTAGTTCTTATCAATGCCGCATTCCTAGCTTTGTTTACCTAACGGTCTCTGGTTCCCATCCTTGGTTACAAGCAAGCAGCTAATTAACTACTACTACATGTCCCATACTGAAATATGGAGGGCTACCCGACACAGCCCCTGACGGGTTGAGAGGCAATGCAGCCTCCCATACCAGGGAGGTGCTTTCCTGCCCAAACAAAGAATCTTGAACAAGGTATAGATTCCAGACAAACTTCCAGGACATAGAGTGGCTTATAGAAACCTAAGTGGGAGCTATGAATCACTGTATCTAGATCAGTTTTCCCCAGGAAGATGTGCAGCTGGCACTCCATCAATGCTAGACATAGGCTTTTGTGGCTCTTCAAAAATAGCACTAGATCCAAGAGCACTCAAACTGCCAACTGGAATTGATCTCCTGGAGAGACTGCTGTCCCAGAGGCAGGCAAACCTGTCCAACTACATCTCTCATAAGCCTCAATCGGCATGGCTGTGGTCAGGAATTTGGGGAATAACAGTCCAGGCCATATGAAGGACACCAGATTGCCAACCCCATGCTATTCCATTCAAAACAGATTGCACTCTTTAAATCAAAGTGGGAGACTCAGGCCATTTCCTCACTACACTATTATTCCACTTTCAACATCTTGTGGAATCTTGTCATTTGCAGTTTAGGGAAGGGAATTTAGAATTCTCAGTCAGAAAGCTCTTTGGCCTCAGTAAACTACAAACTCCAGAATTCCACAGGATGTTGAAAATGGAATAATAGCGCTATAACAGTGTAGGGAGGAAAGACCTGTAGTTGTCTGTGACCAAAGTATTTCTGATGAGATTACCCTTGGTTTGTCAACATTCAGGGCCACAATACTTCCATAACCTGGGAATTTCCTAATGACAGAGTGGCATAGCTTGAGGCTCAGACATTTGATTCTTACCCTTGCTAGAGTGATAGCAGATACATAGTTTGAATTGGGCTGCCAACCTATTATAGAAATCATTGGACCAAAAGTACATGTCATCCCCAATGTGTAGATTGTAGCTATACCTCCTTTTTTGCTTTTCTTAATGACAAGAGTTGTATATTCTTCAACATTTGAAAGGTGAAAACAGGGACATGCTTGGCCAAGCAATGCCAGGGTAGGGTTAAGATGACAAAAATTATTAATGAGGCAGAACACACAAACTAGAAGAAGCTGAAGCACTTTACTGTACTTTTGTGTGGGGCTCCTAGGAAGAGCAAGATTATCATTCTCTTTTCCTCACCTCTTCCTCCTTGCTGAGTTAATTGAGCACAAACTATTTTTCCACTTTGAACTCAGTTTGCAGCTGTTGAAATAAGCTGAGGACAAAGGAGGAAATGGGAGGAAAAAAAGAGAAACTGGAATATTTTAAAAGCAGCTGAAAAAATAGGACAACAGAGAACTAATTGGGACTGTTCCTACCAACCAGGAGAGTTAGAATCATAGAATCATAGAATCACAGAGTTGGAAGAGACCCCAGGGGCCATCCAGTCCAATCCCCTGCTATGCAGGAACACTCATCAAAGCATTCCCAACAGATAGCCATCTAGCCTCTGCTTAAAAACCTCCAGAGGAGACTCCACGACACTCTGAGGCAGCATATTCCACTGCCAGACAGCTCTGACCATCAGGAAGTTCTTCCTGAGGTTCAAGTGGAATCTCCTTTCCTGTAGCTTGAATCCATTTTGCTCCCTGTCCTAGTCTCTGGAGCAGCAGAAAACAAGCCCACTCCCTCCTCAACATGACATCCCTTCAAATATTCAAACATGGCTATCATGTCCCCTCTTAACCTTCTCTTCTGCAAACTAAACATACCCATCTCCCTAAGCTGTTCCTCATAGGGCATGGCTTCCAGATCCTTCACCATTTTGGTCACCCTCCTCTGGACACGCTCCAGCTTGTTGATATCTTTCTTGAATTGAGGTGCCCAGAACTGGACACGGTATTCCAAATGAGGCCTAACCAATGCAGAATAGAGTGGTACCATTCCCTCCCTCGATCTAGACACTGTACTCCTATTGATGCAACCAAGAATCGCGTTGGCTATCTTGGCTGCCTCATCACACTGCTAACTCATGTTCAGCTTGTGATCTATCAAGACTCTTAGATCCCTTTCACACGTACTGCTGTCCAGCCACGTGTCCTCCATCCTATAATTGTGCATTCCATTTTTTCTGCCTAAGTGTAGGACTTTACATTTCTCTCTGTTAAAATTCATTTTGTTAGCTTTTGCGCAGCTCTCCAATCTGTCAAGGTCATTTTGAAATTTGATCCTGTCCTCTGGTGTATTAGCAACCCCTCCCAATTTGGTGTCATCTGTAAATTTGATCAGCATGCCCTGCCCTCCTTCATTCATTGATGAAGATGTTGAATAGCACTGGACCCAGGACAGAACCCTGTGGCACCCCACTTGTCACTTCTCTCCAGGATGAAAAGCAGCCATTGGTGAGCACCCTTTGGGTTCGGTCGGTCAACCAATTACCAATCCACCTAACAGCAGCCCTGTCCAGCCTGCATTTTATTCACTTCTTTGCAAGAATGTCATGGGGAACTTTGTCAAAGGGTTTACTGAAGTCAAGATATGCTAGGTCTACAGCATTCCCTTCATCTTGTAACCCTATCATAAAAGGAGCTAAGGTTAGTCTGGCATGATTTATTTCTGAGAAATCCATGTTGACTTCTAGTGATTATGGCATTGGTTTCTAAGTAATTACAAACTGACTGTTTAATGATCTGCTCTAGGATCTTTCCTGATATTGATGTCAGGCTGACCGGACGATAATTATTTGGGTCCTATTTTTTCCCCTTCTTGAAGATGGGGACGACATTTGCCCACCTCCAGTCTGCTGGGACTTCTCCTGTTCGCCAAGAGTTCTCAAAGATTATTGCAAATGATTCAGAAATGACTTCTACCAGTTCTTTTAATATCGTTGGATGTAATTCATCTGGCCCTGGACACTTGAGTTCATCTAGTTTAGCCAAATATTCCTGTACTACTTCTCTACTTATTCTATGCTGCATTTCCCCCCCTTCCTCATCTGCTTCCCATCCCCCAGGTTGAGTACTTCTATCCTTTTGGGAGAAAACTGAGGCAAAGAAGGTGTTGAGTAGTTCTGCCTTCTCTTTTCCCTCCGTTATTACTTGGCCATCTTCTCCACGCAGTGACCCTATCATTTCCTTGTTTTTCCTTTTGCTGTGGACATATCTAAAAAAGCCCTTTTTATTGTTTTTAATGTCTCTGGCAAGCCTGAGTTCGTTCTGCACTTTAGCTTTTCTGTTCTTCTCCCTACGTATCCTGGCTATTTGCTTGAATTCCTCTTTGGTGGTTTCACTATTCTTCCATTTCTTGTACATGTTTCTTTTAACACTTAGCTCAGCTGAGAGTTCTTTAGTCAACCATTTTGGTTTCTTTGGATAGCTGCCGTTTTTCCTCCTTATTGGCACAGTTTTCAATTGTGCCTTCAGTATCTCACTTTTAAGAAACTCCCATCCATCATGAACTCCTTTCTTTTTTAGTATTCTTGATCATGGGATTTCAGCAAGTAACTCCCTAAGTTTACGGAAATCAGCTTTCCTAAAGTTTAGGATGCATGTCTGGCTACACTTGACTTCTCCTTCCCACTGAATGACAAACTCCAAAAGAGCATGGTCACTGCCCCCTAAGGATCCCACCACCTCCACCTCATCAACTAGGTCTTCCCTATTGGTCAGCATCAGATCTAAAATAACTGATCCCCTTGTTGCCTCTTCTACCTTCTGGATCATGAAGTTGTAGGGTTTGGTGTTGTTGTAAAAAAGTAAAAAGCTTTTCAAGCTCTAGTTAGAAGGATGTGTGAAGGAGCTGCAGGTATATAGCACAGGCTAACCTGCCCATACTAAGCCACTAAACCTTGGGCCTTGGATAGAATTGACCCCACTGTGACTGACCACTGGATTCTCTTGGATAGGAACAGGAGTGGGAGAGAAGTAGTTACAAATGAAATCTTGTTCACAATTATGATTCTTTCTTAACAAAATAGAATAGATCAATAATTTCTTCTTGTGAGCACATTGGAAGTCTTTAAAGTTCATGGTATTTTTTAAAAATGGCTCCTTTCCCCCTCTTTTGGGCATTTTGTACAATGTGTTCTGTGTCACACTCACAGATATACACACCTAAACATACACATAACACATGCAGACACACTAGTGCCTCTGCTGGCTAGGGATTATGGGAATGGTAATAGTTTTTTCCCCCAAAACTCTGAGTATAAGGGGTTGAAGGGGTAACTGGGAATGCAGGCCATAGGGAAGGGATTCTCATCTCCTCTCTTTTCAACAATTAGGGGTACAGGGGCTGCCCACGTTTCTCCACCACTCTGTTTCCCTGATTTCTGGGGGTACCGTAGGGGACACCTTAATATACTTTAATCAATGGGGAATTAAAATTAGCCAGAGCACTAGCTATAACAGACGAGAGGCAGGGTAACTTAGCAAGATCTTAAAGCCCAATTTTTACGGGGTCAAACCAAACCAAAAACCACACCAATTGTTAAAGAAATGATTTTTATTTTTATTTTAATTAAAAATAAGTCACTGTGCACGTTCGCACTTTCGCACTCACTCAGTATACAAACGGCCCTCGCTTGACGGACTGTTTGTCAGGAGTGCTAATCCTGTCAAGCTGGCTTCTTGGGGCAGAGAACTCTTTGTGGGTTTTAATGGGTGCATGTCTGGAGGGCTCCTGAGGCTACGTGACAGATTAAGGTACTGGCCAGACCGGGTTTTTCCTGATTGTGGCCGTTCAGCTGCGCCTGCCTGCATGCTCTTCTGGGGGACCGTGTCAGACATGTGGAGTGATTTTTAATATCAGACACATGGAGATCTTATAAAATATTAAGGATTAATAAATTGTAGACCCCGGGAGAGGGCTAGACGGCTGCAGTAACAGAGAAATCATAGCACTATAATTATGTAGGCTGAAAGAACCCCTGGAAACAATGGGCCATATTCATAGGCCTCTAAAGTGATAATCGGAATTGTCAATACGCCAAATTCAAGTGTTTCTCTTTAAATTCAAAACTGAACATTCATTCATTCATTAATTCACTTAAAAATTATTTGTATACCTCTTACTCCTTGGGAGACTGGAATTGTTCTGTAAGAAGTATGTGGAGTTTATTTATTCTCTCTAAGAAAATTCAAGAAAGGAAAATCTGACTGATAGGTTTTGTGTTTTTTGTTTGTTTGTTTTTGGCTTCAGTGATGCCACTAATATTATGCAAAGGAATTGTCATTCACTGGATAACTTGCTCTCACAGAAAACAGGCCATTTCTGCACAATGCTGTCATAATGCTATTATTCCACTTTTAACATCCTTTGGAATTCTGGGGTTTGTAGTTTACTGAGGTCAAAAAGCTCTCTGGTTGAGAATTTTAAATGCCCTTCCCTAGACTATAAACCCCAGGGTGCCATAGGATGTTGAAAGTAGAATAATAGCACTATAACAGTATAGTGTGGAAATAGCCTATAACAGTGTGGAAGTAGCCTCAGAGTTTCAGCAGAAGCATTTATTTTGAATTAGCAAACAATATGGCAACTTTCAAATCTTGCTAAGACTGATGGGTTTTGGCTGGTAACTGGTTTTATACTGTGACATACAAATTCAGGTGCAACGGTTGGTGAAAGTCATAAATGTCATATCAGCCCACCAGAACCAGATATTTCCCAGTGCTTACATAACTTTCATCTTGAAAATTTAGACAGTTCCTGCCCTCTTATCTGGGTCCTGGCTGTTCTCATAACAGCTTCCTGTTAGTTTTACATTCCACCCTTCTGATCTCCTCCCTGCCACCTTAAATGTTGGATGCTCCAGACATCTACTATTGCCAGATCCCTTCTTTTGGTGCCTTGGTGGCTTTTGAACCCACACCCAGGTACAAGTTGCAAATAGCAAATGGCAATGGATACTTTATAGTGCTAGCGATCTCCCCTTTCATCTACTGCCTGTGTAAAACAGATGCTATTTTCCTGTTCATATGACAGAAGCCAAACTTCTGGACATTTTGCCCCCCCCGCCGCAAAACTATTTCCCTCTCTACCCTTGTTTGTGTGGGTATGTGTCATGGAATTCCTTTATTAAGCAGGGTGCTCTAATGTGGTATACATCTACCCATTCCTTAGTGGACCAAGTACTGTAGTTGTCCTCATTGCTTTCTGGAATCTAAAACTTTGGTGATTTCAAAATGTTTATAGTTTTTGGGAAAGTCCAGTCCAGTGGTTACACTATTAATCAATCTATGCACTTTGAATGGTTTGATGTATTTGGGACCCAACTTCTTGGAGGGCTGTCGGCATTTCAGAAACTTGGTGGGCAGTCAGGGTTCCAATGTCAGCAGCAGTAATGACGGGCACAGCTTAATGAACACTGTTAAGTCGCAATCTCTGCAGGCATTGCATTTGACAGGAGGGTTTTCTCCTGTCAAGCTGGTGGTCCCCTGATCCGAGGAAGGTCCAAAGATTCCACAGAGCCAGGATCAGAGCCTGTAGATTACCCATTCAGCAACAGAATGGTTGAAGCAGGCTCCAGAGAAGACACAAGCCTCAGAGAAGCCTAAGGAAAGAAGCCTTAGAGACACTACATTATTGTCTCTTGCATGTAGCAATTTGCCATTTAAAATTGGATTCTATAGATGAAGCAAGGAGCCCCTGACCTGCTGCAGCATTAACTCTTGTCTAACCAGTTCTAAAACTCTCTTGCTTATTTTTAAAGCATTTTTTCCTTTCCTGTTCTTTTACTAATTTTGATTTGATGTGGGTCATATTTGTGATAGTTAAATACTGGAAATTACTGGATATTAATATTAGAAAACTGTATTTTTAATATATTTGGATTTTATTTTCTGGACAATTTAGAGGAAATACTAGACTACTTTTTATACCTTTAAGCAGAGTTCAGACAAATTACATCAGTTACAGAACAAAAATGTGAGAGGATAGTAGAAAAGATGCCTCTGTGGAAACTGGATGATGGGGATGATAGCAAAAACAAAACAAAACAAAACCAGCAGCAGCACCTGGAGGACCTGACAGTTTTTCAAGAGAAAGAGGATAGAGAGACAGTTCAGGAGGCTATCCCTGGTCTGGACATAACAAAGATGCAAGAGGATGACAGCCCTGGTCAGATGCTACAGGATGTGGCTATAGTAGAACTGGATTGTTTGAGGAATGGGTTAGAGGATGTCCCATCATCCTTGATTCGCAAGTTACAAGTTCAAGGTTTGACTGGAAGGTGAGCTGTGTCTGAGAGGACATCCTTGACTAGGTGTTTTTACAGGGTTGTGTGGGTGTGTTTGTTTCTGGCCATGTGCTCTCCCTGAGGTCTAAGGGGGAGGGGCTTCTGCAGGCTAACTGACTGACTTGCTTGGGGGAGAAACTAGCAGCCACTAGCTCTTTACCACTGCTCCCAGCAGTGTGCACTTTTGGTGTGCACAGTTTTGCTGTACAAGTTGAACAGGAGTTTATTCCTTGTTTGGTTAATTCCTGTCTTGCTTGGTTGGTAGTTTGTCTTCCTGTTTGTTTGGTTGCTTCCTTGCTTGCTTGTTGTATGAGCTAGTGGGGGGCCTTGTTGTTAGTTTTCTATTAGGTTATGGTGATCTTGTCCTTGTTCTTGTCTGTGTTGGTCTAAGGTTGATTGGCTCTGTATAAGCTGAGTGTAAGCTAGCCTGAGGATAAATTAGCACTCTATTGTATCTGTTGTGTGAAGGCCTAGATACTCTGCCTGGCCACAAGGTCTTGTGTGGTAGAGCAGTTTCAGGGGGTAACTAGCAGCCACTATATAATTGCAGTCTCAATCCTGAAATTATGACAATCAGAGCTTGGCAAACAGGGGTGTTGATGTGGGTGTTTAGCAGGGGAGTTTGAGGGAGAAGCCCAGTTTTACATTTTCTAATTTGACTATCTAGATTATTGAATATGGATAGTGAGGGAGCTGCTGCAGTCATCTGCAACAGCTGTGGCATGTTTCTTTTCTTGTCAGAAGATGTGGTTGGATACACCTGCAGCAAGTGCAAGCTGGTGGCCTTCTTGGAGGAGAAGGTTCGGCAGCTGGAGGCCTGGGTTACTAATCTTCGGATTATTAGGGAGGATGAGAATTTCTTGATTAGGGCACAGAGGACCTAACTGAACAGCGAACTCATGGGAAACATCACTGACAAGGGAGCCAGTTCCCAAACACAGGAGATGGACACTTGGAGGAATGTTACACATAGGAGTAGAAGGGCCAGGAACCAAACAGAGAGTTTGAAGCTACAGAATCGCTTCCAAGTTCTTGCTCTTATTAATGAGGAAGTGGAACAGCAGGAAGAGGTAATGGACTGGTCAAGCACACTGACCATAACCCACTCCTTTTGGCTCACGTGGGAACCAGTGACACTGCAAGGCACAGTTTTCAGTGCATCACAAAGGATTATGAGGTTATGGGTAGGAAGCTTAATGACCTTGGTGTGCAGGTTGTGATTTTTTCACTCCTCCCTGTTGAAGGACATGGCCCACAAAAGGAGAGAAGAGTAGAATCATAGAATCATAGAATCATAGAAATGTAGAGTTGGAAGAGACCACACGGGCCATCCAGTCCAACCCCCTGCCATGCAGGAACAGCCTCAAAGTACTCCCGACAGATGGCCATCCAGCCTCTGCTTAAAAACCTCCAAAGAAGGAGACTCCACCACACTCCGAGACAGCATATTCCACTGCTGGACAGCCCTGACTGTCAGGAAGTTCTTCCTGAGGTTCAGGTGGAATCTCCTTTCCTGCAGCTTGAATCCATTGCTCCTTGTCCTGGTCTCTGGAGCGGCAGAAAACAAGCCCTCTCCCTCCTCTACATGGCATCCCTTCAAATATTTAAACATGGCTATCATGTCCCCTCTTAACCTTCTCTTCTGCAGACTGAACATACCCAGCTCTCTAAGGCTGTCCTCATAGGGCTTGGCTTCCAGGCCGTTCACCATTTTGGTTGCCCTCCTCTGGACCTGCTCCAGCTTGACCATGTCCTTCTTGAATTGGGGTGCCCAGAACTGGACACAGTATTCAAGATGAGGTCTAACCAAAGCAGAGTAGAGTGGTACCAGTACCTCCCTCGATCTAGACACCATACTCCTATTGATGCAGCCGAGAATTGCATTGGCTTTCTTGGCTGCCGCATCACATTGGTGACTCATGTTCAGCTTGTGGTCTATTAAGACTCCTAGATCCCTTTCACACGTACTGCCATCCAGCTATGTGTCCCCCATCCTATATTTCTGCATTCCATTTTTTCTACCTAAGTGTAGGACCTTATACTTCTCTCTGTTGAATTTCATTTTGTTAGCTTTGGCCCAGCTCTCCAATCTGTCCAGGTCATTTTGAATTTTGATCCTGTCCTCTGGCGTATTAGCAACCCCTCCCAATTTGGTGTCATCTGCAAATTTGATCAGCATGCCCTCTATTCCTTCATCCAAGTCATTGATAAAAATATTGAACAGCACTGGGCCCAGGACAGAACCCTGTGGCACCCCGCTAGTCACTTCTCTCCAGGATGAAAAGCAGCCATTGGTGAGCACCCTTTGGGAACGGTCAGTCAACCAGTTACAGATCCACCTGACAGTAGCTCTGTCCAGCCCGCATTTTACTAGCTTCTTTGCAAGAATGTCATGCGGAACTTTGTCAAAGGCCTTACTGAAATCGAGATATGCTACATCCACAGCATTCCCTTCATCTATCAAGCTAGTAACTCTATTATAAAAAGAGATAAGATTAGTCTGGCATGACTTATTTTTGAGAAATCCATGTTGACGTCTCGTGATTACCACATTGCTTTCTAAGTGATTAGAAACTGACTGCTTAATGATCTGCTCCAGGATCTTTCCGGGTACTGATGTCAGGCTGACTGGGCGATAATTATTTGGGTCCTCTTTTTTTCCCTTCTTGAAGATGGGGACAACATTTGCCCTCTTCCAGTCTGCTGGAACTTCTCCTGTCCTCCAAGATTTCTCAAAGATTATAGCAAGCGGTTCCGAAATGACCTCTGCCAGTTCTTTTAATACCCTAGGATGCAATTCATCTGGCCCTGGAGACTTGAATTCATCCAGTGTGGCCAGGTATTCCTGTACCACCTCTCTACCTATTATGTGCCGCATTTCCCCTGCTTCCTCACCTGCTCCCCAACCACCAGGTTGAGTGCTTGTATCCTTCTGGGGAAAAACAGGCAAAGAAGGTGTTAAGTAGTTCTGCCTTTTCTCTTCCCCCTGTTAGTAATTCACCATCTTCTTTGCGCAGCGACCCTAGTAATGAAGGTGAACAACTGGCTCCACAGATGGTGCTGCTGGGAACGATTTTGGTTTTTGGACCACGGTCTGCTTTTTCACAAAGATGGTCTTCCAGCAATGGGTGGGGTGCACTTCACTGCCATTGCCAGGAGAATTTTTGCTAAGAGTCCTGCAGATCTCATCTTTAAACTGAATTTGGGTGGGGAGGGAGACAGGGCAAGAATTCAGCAAGTGCTGGGTAAAATCTCCCAAATGTTTCCATGTCCTAGTTTCTGGAGCAGCAGAAAACAAGCTTGCTCCATTTTCAACATGATATCCTTTCAAATATTTAAACATGGCTATCATGTCTCCTCTTAACCTTCTTTTTGTCAAGCTAAATATATCTAGCTCTCTAAGCCTCTCCTTATAGGGCATGGTTTCCAGACCCGGCAACCATTTTGGTTGCCCTCCTCTGGACACGTTCCAGCTTGTCAACATCCTTCTTGAACTGTGGTGCCCAGAACTGGACACAGTATTCCAAGTGAGGTCTAACCAAAGCAGAATAGAGTGGTACTATTACTTTCCTTGATCTGGACACCATACTTCTATTGATGCAGCCTTGTCTAACCCACATTTTACTACCTTTTTTGCAAGAATATCATGGGGGAGCTTGTCAAAGACCTTATTGAAATCAAGATACACTACATCCACAGCATTCCCTTCATCTACCAAGCTTGTAACTCTAAAAAACAAAAAGACATTAGATTATTCTGGCATGACTTTTTTTTTAAGAAGTCCATGTTGACTTTTAGTGATCACAACATTCCTTTCTAAGTGCTTACAGACTGTCTATTTTACAATCTGCTCTAGGATTTTTCTTGGTATTGATGTCAGGCTGACTGGGTGGTAATTGTTTGGATCCTCTTTTTTCCCCTCTTGGAACATAGGGACAAAATTTGCCCTCCTCCAGTCTGCTGGAACTTCTCCTGTTCTCCAGGAACTCTCGAGGATTATTGCCAGTGGTTCTGAAAGTACTTCTGTCAGTTCTTTTAATACTCATGGATGCAATTCATCTGGCCCTGGTGACTTGAATTCATTAAGAGTAGCCAGATATTCCTGTGCTGCCTTTATCTATTCTGTGCTGCATTTCCCCTATTACATCATCTGTTCCATTTTCTCTGGGTTGAATACTGTTTTTCTTTTCAGAGAAGACTGAGACAAAGGCCCTGTCCACACGTGGGGTGTGAATCGGGCAGAAACGGGACTCACCGGACTTCTTCTCTATCCGAGCGAGTCTGTCGGGACAAGAAGCAGTGCGAGCTCATCTCTCCGCACTGCTCCGGCGTCCAAAATGGTGGCTTCCAGTTGGTGGAGGCTGTCCACCAACCGGGGAAGCTCGCCAGCCTAAAGCCCACCCCTGGCAGATCTGCAGGCATGCACTAGTGCGCGCCTGCAAATCTGCACTGGAGCGCGGCGACGGAGCAACACTGAGTCGGGCACTCCATGCTTTTGAAAAACCTCTTAAAAGAGGTTTTTCAAAAGCATGCTGCACGTCCAGTTCCGGTTGCTCCAGGGCGGACTGAGGTGCGGAACTACGAAAAGTAGTCCAACCCAGTCCACTCCATGGTGCAGAAGACCTCCGTCGGAGGTCACTCTGCGCCATTTTAATAGCCCGGCATGGAAATGGCCAAAGAAGCTGTTGAGTAGTTCTGCCTTTTCTGTGTCCCCAGTTACCACCTCTTCATCTTCTCCTCACAGTGGCCCTATCATGTCCTTGTTTTTCTTTTTGCTACAGATGTAACTAAAATAACCCTTTCTATTGTTTCTCACCTGTCTAGCAAGCTTGAGCTCATTCTGCACTTTAGCTTTTCTGACTTTTTCCCTTTTGTTTGAATGCCTCTTTGGTGATTTCCCCATTTTTCCATTTCTTGTACATGGCCCTTTTAAATCTTAGTTCATTGAAAATTCTTTAGATATCCATCCTGGTTTCTTTGGACACCTTCCATTTTTACTCCTTTGTTTGAAGCAGTGCCTTCAATATCTCACTTTTAAGAAATTTCCATCCATCATAATTTCCTTTCTCTTTTAGTATGCCTGACCACGGACTGACACCTAATATTTCCCTCAGTTTGCTGAAATCGGCTTTCTTGAAGTCTAGAATTTCAGTCTGATTATGTTTGGCTTCCCCTTTCCACTGTATAACAAACTCCAGGAGAACATGGTGATTCCCACCTAGGGATCCCTCCACTTCCACCCTATTAGCCAGGTCACCACTGTTGTTTAGGATCAGGTCCAAAGTAGCTGATCCCTTTGTTGCCTCTTCCACCTTCTGGACAATGAAATTGTCTTCAAGGCAAGTGAGGAATTTGTTGGACCTGATATTCTTGGCAGAATATGCCTTCCAACAAATATCACAATAATTGAAATCTCTCATTACTGCTATCTCTCTATTTTTCTGAATATGTGGTTACCTGTTTAGGGCAGACTATCCAAGTCTTCAGTTTCGTTTGGGGGTCTGTAATAGACCCCCAAAATGACATCCCTGTTTTTTTGCTCCCCCTTAATTTTTATTTATTTCTTGATTATAGTATTTACATCTAGCTGTATTCCATAAGATCTTTAGGTGGCTTAAAGTGAAACCAGTTTAAATAATTTAAGATAATTTAGAATTTAAAATATTGAAAAGACAAGTTAAACATTCTACGAGCATTTAGACATATAACAATTTAAAAGTTAAAGCATTTTAAAACTATGCAAGTACATTTAAAGACCTGAACAAGTTCATTAGGCCCCAAAATCTCTAATGAAAAACAATGTTATAAGTTCGGGCCTATAGACACTACTCAGTTATGGCAATATTACCTGCCATGGTTCTGTCCTGTAGAATGCTGGAATTTGTAGTTTAGGGGGCTTATTTGCTGTTCTTAGCCAGAGAGCGCTAGTGCCTCACCAAACCACAAATCGCAGGATTCTATAGAATATTGCCAGGACAGTTAAAATGGAACCATAGCACTATAATGGTATCATATGAAAGGGCCCTTGGTGCCAAAATGAAAACAGCATCACTCCTAATCAAGCCTCCAACATGAGGGCATTCCACAACTGACATTCCATAGCAAAAGAGATAATCTTCATACATTCTTACATGGTATATTTCTTGCCCTGGTGGGATACTTCACTCCTTGATCAGGCATCTATCGGGAGATAAGTTCCTTCAAGTATCAAGGCCCCAGGCCCTGTCATCACCAGCACCTTGAATTCAGGCCAGAAGGATATTGGCAGCAGTGCATTTCTACTGGTGCTATATGATTTTTATAAGGTACATTTTTATATGGTACATTAGCTGCAGTTTCTGAATCATTTTCAAGTGTGGCCACATGTAGAACATATTGCAGTTACCTGTGTCCAACCTACTTTGCCCAGGTTTTCCCTGTCCAAGAAGAGGCATAGCTGGTAGACTAGTTGAAGTTGCGCCTAGGCCCTCTGAACCACATAGTTCACTTGGGCTTCCAGTGACAGAGTGCTCCCAAACAATGTTCCTTCACCTTCTGGAGAGAAAATAACCTCATCCAGAGCAGCTTACTTACTCAGGTCCTGGACCTGTGAAACACCATTCCAGGGAGACTTTATATGATTAGGATTCAATATCAATTTTTTGACCTTCCTTCTGACCTAAAAGAAAAGGAGAAACAGAAGCATACTGATGGCACCCAGCCCTCAAATTCCTAATGGCCTCACCCAGGACCTCAACCAACACTCAGTGGCTTCCCTCCCCATAGTGGGGAAGAGTGACCAACTGACTTATGCACTTGTTCAGTGTACTGTCCATATGCTGACTTTTGACTTGTATAAGCAACTTCAGTGCTGGCGCTCTCCCTTTTTAGGGCTATCTATTTTAAACTGAGTGTGGACTAGACAACCCTACAAACAGAAGACACCTTCAAATAAAAGCTTGTCCTCTGAGAACCCTTTGGTCACTATGGACTGAAGCACCATCTATGGAAGAATGGATTGCTGAGGTTGCTGAGTTACCCCAAATGGCCAAACTAATGATGCAATAACTTGTATTTGTGGTTACTAGTAATTCTAGTAAGATGGTTTAGTTGGATCTGTAAAGATAAAACAGTTTTTTCTTTATTTTTACTTTTTCATTAGTTTTGGTGTGTGTGGGGGTGTGTGAGCCCCTTTGTGTTTTAGTAAGTTAGTGTTTAGCTAGTTAGTAACTTAAATGTTTTAGTGAGTTAGGTTTTTAGCAGTGATGTATTTAAGTCTTTTACTCCAAGGCTCAAGTCTCAAGTCTCTACCTTCAAGTCTCAACTCAAGTCTCAAGTTCTTGTAGATACTTTCAAGTCAAGTCTCAGGTCAAATCTGGAAGCCAACTTTATACCCCAACCAAAATTCCAGAATTATTGAATAGAGTGAAATAAATCCAGTTTTAACAATTTAAATAGAGTCAGCTCTCCATATTTGCAATTTTGATATCTGCAGCTTTAGGAGTGGGGAATAGGATCCTGTCTTGGACCCTTTCTGCACAGCCATGTGAAAGGGCACCTGGAGCGTAGCACAATTGTGAGGAGAGATCACAATCACATGATGCTCCAGGGGCCGGCAGGCACCGATCACGCACCTTTTCATTTTCAGTTGGAATCCGAAAATGGTGTGCGATCGCTCATTGCTCCTGGGCCTCACGCGCACTTACCTCCGGAGCTGTGCCGGTCGTGCTTCCTGCCCCAGCACAGCCTAGGAAACTCCCAGGCTGCGCTGCGGAAGGAAGAGGCAGGGCTCTCACGCGAGCAGGCAGCTCATGCGGAGCTGAAGCAGCAGGGACGCGAGAGCCTCTTGCTGGAGGCTGCTTGTGCAATCCCCGCACTCCAGCGCCGGAAAAAGGTAAGGTGCAGAAAGGACCTTACTCTCCATTACTGAAGATTCAAAAGATTTAGAAGGAAGGATCCTTCTTCCTCAAGCCCATTGTCTAACACATTTGCTGTTCCCCTCTGAGACATGCACCCTGCACTCTGGGAGTCTTGTCTTTTGCTCTTAGGAAATGTTTTAGAAGGCTCCTCTGTTATGCAGCAAGGACAGGCTGCTGAGCAGACCTCAAGTCTGCCTCAAGCCCGTTGCCTAAACTGTTTGCTGTTCCCATCTGAGAAATGCACCCACACTTTGGGCTTGAGAGAGATTGTCATATGACTAGTAGGCAAAAAGAGATGGAGGCATTGTTCAAAGTTGTAAGGTTTCTGGATGAATGTGTTATGTTACTGAACCAAGGGCATCAAGTCAGTCATTAAAAATATACAAGTCTCAAGTTGGGTCAAGTCAGTACATCATTTATGCCTGAGTTGAGTCACTGAAGCGACTTAAATCTGACTTAAGTCCGAGTCTTATTGACTCGAGTCTACATCACTGGTGTTTAGTAAGTTTGTGTTTAGTGTTTTTAGTTTAGTGTTTTAGTATTGTGTTTAGTATTCTGTATTTTACTCTTAGTTTTTGTTAAAAATGTCAGATGGTATTTAATTCTGTGTTAAAACTAAGGTCCTTTCTGCTCCACCCTCCCAACCCACCATAGGGACGGGAGAAGGATGGGACCGCGATGACACTTATGCATGTTGTTGTTGCAGTCCAGTCCTTCTGCTGTCCCCAGGTGGCACAATCTCACCACAAACATTGTGCTGCCATCCCCCTGTGTGCCTGCACTTACCTTAGCTGCAGAGGCCCTGGAAGCACAATGTCTGTGCTTCCGGCCCCAGCACAGCCTGGGACAGTACTTGACTGCACTGCAGCAGGAAGAGACAGGACCATCTCGCTTCTTTCTGCAGTGAGCAAGCTGGTGCGAAGGAGAGTGTTAGTGTCCTCACTCCCATCCTCGCAAAGTCACTGCTGGGATGATGCTGGGATGGTCCCAGACCCCAGGTAAGCTTCAGAAATGGCCTAACACACACACACACACACACACACACACACACACACACACACACAGAGGACTGTCCACTGTTAAGTAGAGATGAGGCTCCAGTAAAACAGCATTTGATTTCAGACTGGCTCCAGTAAAACAGCATTTGATTTCACTAAGGGGAAAAATAGAACACGATATGAATTTAACCAAGAAAAGATCTCAGCTAAACCCTTGTCCTCCTCCTCACTGAGGCAATTTCCACACTACACTATTATAGTGCTATTGTTCCACTTTCAACATCCTCTGGAATCCTGGGGTTAACAGTTTAGGGAGGGGAATTTAGAATTCTCATCCAGAGAGCTGTTTGACCTCAATAAACTACAAACCCCAGAATTCCACAGGATGTTGAAAGTGGAATAATAGCGCTTTAACACTGTAGTGCAGAAATGGCCTGAGATTCAGCACTTCTGGGAGGAGAAAACAGCTGTGGTCCCAGTGATGATAGGTGCTCTGCAAGCAACCCCAAATGCATTGACAAAACATCTAAATGAAATTGCTATAGATAGGATCACAAGGGCACAATTACAATAAAAAATAAAAAATTACACTACTTGTAATATGTCTCATTGTGCAATGATAACTCACTGGTTCATAGATTCTTGGATATTACCTGAATCATTGCTGTTCCAAGGCTCTGATTGGTGATACGTGTTATACTAAGAAACTGAGATAGTAATGATGATGCTCCAATTCATGGCAAACCAGACAACCCTTCCCTGCCAAATGTACAGAAAGCCAGTGAAGAGAAAGTGAAGACTGTTCATCTTGTTTTTCAATTAGCTTTCTCTTAAGCCCACAAGAGGATTTTAAATATCCACTTTTACTAGTCGGTCACTAAATTATTTTTTTTCTCTTGCAGTACTAATTTGTTTGCAGTAGAGGGCTCTGTCTACCAATGAGAACATCATGTTTTGTGGCAACCTTTGAAAGAGAAGTTGTCAGTGTTCCAGTTTCCCTTCTGCCAACAGCTTAAGCAACTTTCTAGGGAGAAAGTAAAACCCATGATTTTATAAAATGCATTCCTTTAGAATCATTTGAAGCAGGAGAAGACAAAACTGGAAATAGGAAAGATTCTACAACCCTAGATTTCCTTCTTGCTTAAGCTTCAGGCTTGTAATTAACCTGTTCCTTTTGTTTTGTTTTGTTTTGCTTTTTTTGACTTGGGTGTAGTATTGGGTGGTTTGGTACAAAGTGTGTGCTGAAAGTAGTGTGAAGCAAAATTACTCTACCTCTTAATTCCTCCCATTCACATTAACATTCATTTGAAAGGTTGTACTGGAAGAGAATTCTACAGATACCACAGACTGGCAAAATGAGCAATAAATAGGTCCCAAATCAAATTTATCATATTTCCAATTTCTATATATGGTTGTGAAAGCTGGACAGTGAAGAAAGATGATAGGAAGAAAATCAACTCATTCAAAATATGATGCTGAAGAAGAGTTCTATGGGTACTCTGGACTGCAAAAAAAGACAAACAAATGGGTCTTAGAGCAAGTCAACCTTGAACTCTCCCTAGAAGCCAAGATGACCAAACTGAAATGTGGTACTTTGCTCACATCATGAGAAAACATGACTCACTAGAAAAAACAATAATGATTGGTAGAGTAGGCGGCGGTAGGAAAAGAGAAAGACCACGTTACAGATGGATAGATTCAATCCAGGAAGACGTGTCCTTGAACCTGCAAGATTTGCACAGGGCAGTTGAGGGTAGGGTGACTTGGCAGATGACCAGACAACAGAAGTTTTGACCTAATGACAGTTAACAACAATAGCAAATCAAGCCTGAACTCTTTCTAGCAGCCAAAATAACAAAACTGAGGTTGTCATGCTTTGGACACTTTTTTTTTGGACACATTGTAACTCATTGGAAAAGATGACAATGATGGTAATGGGAAAGAAAGTAGGAAAGGGGGAAGTCTCTCATTCATCAGGTTGCTATAAGTCAAAGTCAAGTGGATGACAATTAAGGACAAATATATCATACCTTTCAACGTCACACATGAAAAATGGAACATGTGTGGCCAAGCAACATCAGAGCATGGTCAATTTAGGAAAAAAAATATTGTTGAGGAAGAACAGACAAGCTAGGAGAGGCAGCAGCAGCCTCTCCTAGTTTGTCTGTTCTTCCTCAACAAGGGAAGTGATTGGCCCTCAGAGAAGACTCTTTCTATCTCCTAGCCATTCATTTTAAATATAAAATATCTGAAGTTGTGCTGCTAAATGCATACTTAGATCCACACTCCTGCCCCTTTTTCTCACCTGACATCTGGGTACAATTAGAAAAGGCAGAACTAGAGATAAATGTAAAACATCCCAAAGTCACTATGATCCTACTGGGAGACTTCAATGCTAGGGTGGGGGCTTCCTTGCATGATTATACATATTTGAGCATTACACCTGAGGACTACTTATTAAATGACTCAACGTGGCATTCCAGAGACTCTAAAAGGAACATGGCAGGCTCCAAATTGATCTCCCTGACATACACATGCAATCTTCATATCCTAGGAGGCAAAGACAGTTGCCTCATATGTCCTTTTACTTTCCATGCTTGGAATGTTAGCAGTGTCTTGGATTATATATGTCTCTCAAGAGATTAAACCAATTTATTATCTGATATTCAAGTTTATATGAGGGAGGACAGTGACCACCAACCAGTTGCAGTTAACTTCTATGCCAGCTCTGATCTAAGACTATTCATACCACAAGAGGCTACTCACGAACTTTGAAGTAGGGGAGACTAGGGGCTTAAATGGTCTAAAGTGGACACTGAGGTAATTTCCAGTTTTATGAACTCTGAGAGAACCCAGTCCTGGGTGAAAATGGTTGTTCACACACTCAAGACCCAAATGGAATTTCTACTGAGTATGCCAATCTGTGTTCCATGTTAAAAAAATCCTTCTAATAGATAAATTGCCAGTTAGGGATCATCAGCCCACATGATTTAATTGGTTCGACCTTGATTGCTCACACTCCAGAAAGACCCTAAAAGCAGCTGTGCATTTGGTTCAAAGAAGTCCTACACTAAACAGTCATGCTAAGATGCTAAAGCTTAGATGTAATTAAAAGAAGATAATAGCCACCAAGAAGGTTTGATACACAGCTACAGTTTAGTCTGAGCTAGAAAAGTTAGCAAAAGGGCCAAACTCAGCTATATTTTGGAATATTGTATTTGGCATGCTGAAGAAGCTCAAGCTATTACTTGATACTCCCATCCCAACTTCAGTTTGGGAGGATTTCTATACTATATTATTTTCCAAGTATTTTCTAAGTAGGATCTTCCACGAAAGAGGTCTACTGAGACTCTGACACTTGTTAACCTCCCTCCTTGACCACAAGTGTCAGTGACAGAAATTAAACACATCATTCAGTCACTGAAATCCAATAAGGCATCTGGCGAAGACTTCCCTCCCCCAGAATTTTTTAGGACACATATTGACTGATGGGCTCCATTGTTGGCAGGACTGTTTACATAGATAGACAATACTGGCTATATTCCAGCAGGATGGGAACTCTCTATCATAGTTCCCAAGCACAAAAAATGACAAGGAAGACCCTAGAAATTATAGACCCTAGAAATTATAGACCCATTAGCCTTATTGATATAACAACTAAGATGTATGCAAAATATCTCCTGAGAAAAATAGAGGACTGGGCAATTGAGAAGAACATATTAGGGGAGAAACAGGCTGGGTCAGACCCAGGTAATCCACAATAGATAACTAACTGCTTTGTGCTACACCATCTTATTGCCAAATATACAACAGATGGTAAACACCAGTTCACATCCTTTATAGATGTCAGTGCAGCATTTGACTCCATAAGCAGAGACATCTTATGGAAGAAGTTGGTCAAATTAAACATGGAACCTAGACTTTTATACCTGGTAAAGACCTTCTACACAATACATGCCTGAAAGTCCATACCAGAGTCACTGGCTCTCTCATATGGGGCATGCCATCTTACAAAGGTATTACACAAAAATGTATCTTGGCCACAATGTTATTTAATCTTTATGTTAATGACATCCCAGGATTTCTCTGATCTACAGATGTTCACATGCCAAAGATCCTTAATAAACACATCAGCATCCCTTTGTATGCAGACGACATAGTTCTAATGGAACATTCCCAAGTAGACCTGAGAAGATTGATGAGGAAATTTGGTGCCTATTGTGCTGTTGGCTCATTGAATATCAGTAAGTCCAAATCCAAAGATGGGTCAAACACAACTGGCACTTGGATGGGGACCCTACAGAGCAAATAGGTTTTTTTCTCATATTTAGGAGTGGTTTTTATGGATATAGAGCCTTGGATCAAGCACTTCAAAAAATCTTCTATAAAGGCCACAATAAGCTCTAAATGTTAACTAAATTACTTTGTTATAATCACCCAAGCTCTCTGCTTTTCATTTTAAAGGTCCACAAGGCAAAAATTATACCAGAGCTAACATATGGTGCTGAATTGTGGGGCTTATCAAAGGCCTCCTTACTCAAACAAAATCAAATACACTTCTTAAGAACAGTCCTGGGGGACTGACAGGAATACACCCTGTAGCAGCAGCAAGTGCCGAAACAGGCACTCCATCTACAGTCTAGCAGTAATCAAAGCTTTCAACTATTAGTGGAAGATTCTCTCAATAAAATCTGATAGACTACCAAAAATGTACCTGGAGGAACAGATGAGAACACTCCAAAATACCTTATGGATTAACCAACCTCTCCAAACCACCCCACATCTTGGCTTTTCAACACAATATTTATTTTCAGTTGGACATCAGGCCACAGTAATATTCAAACAAAGTGACTCACTATCAGTTTGAGCATTCACATTTAAACGTCAGGTCAATGAAATGGCTGGCCAAAAATAAAATGTCTTTTCAAATAGAAAAATACCTGTCTATGGGTTTCATAAAATCATAGAAATGTAGAGTTGGAAGAGACCACACGGGCCATCCAGTCCAACCCCCTGCCATGCAGGAATACCCTCAAAGCACTCCTGACAGATGGCCATCCAGCCTCTGCTTAAAAACCTCCAAGGAAGGAGACTCCACTACACTCCAAGGCAGCATATTCCACTGCCGGACAGCCCTGACTGTCAGGAAGTTCTTCCTGAGGTTCAGGTGGAATCTCCTTTCCTACAGCTTGAATCCATTGCTCCTTGTCCTGGTCTCTGGAGCAGCAGAAAACAGGCCCTCTCCCTCTTCTACATGGCATCCCTTCAAATATAGCTATCATATAGCTATTAAACATAGCTGTCATGTCCCCTCTTAACCTTCTCTTCTGCAGACTAAACATACCCAGCTCTCTAAGTCTATCCTCATAGGGCATGGCTTCCAGGCCCCTGACCATTTTGGTTGCCCTCCTCTGGACCTGCTCCAGCTTGACCATGTCCTTCTTGAATTGGGGTGCCCAGAACTGGACACAGTATTCAAGATGAGGTCTAACCAAAGCAGAGTAGAGTGGTACCAGTACCTCCCTCGATCTAGACACCATACTCCTATTGATGCAGCCGAGAATTGCATTGGCTTTCTTGGCTGCCGCATCACACTGCTGACTTATGTTCAGCTTGTGGTCTATTAAGACTCCTAGATCCCTTTCACACGTACTGCTATCCAGCCAATATTTCTGTATTCCATTTTTTCTACCTAAGTGTAGGACCTTACATTTCTCTCTGTTGAATTTCATTTTGTTAGCCTTGGCCCAGCTCTCCAATCTGTCCAGGTCATTTTGAATTTTGATCCTGTCCTCTGGCGTAATAGCAACCCTCCCAATTTGGTGTCATCTGCAAATTTGATCAGCACGCCCTCTATTCCTTCATCCAAGTTGTTGATGAAGATATTGAACAGCACTGGGCCCAGGACAGAACCCTGTGGCACCCCGCTAGTCACTTCTCTCCAGGATGAAAAGCAGCCATTGGTGAGCACCCTTTGGGAACGGTCTGTCAACCAGTTACAGATCCACCTGACAGTAGCCCTGTCCAGCCCACATTTTACTAGCTTCTTTGCAAGAATGTCATGCGGAACTTTGTCAAAGGCCTTACTGAAATCGAGATATGCTACATCCACAGCATTCCCTTCATCTATCAAGCTAGTAACTCTATCATAAAAAGAGATAAGATTAGTCTGGCATGACTTATTTTTGAGAAATCCATGTTGACTTCTCATGATTACCGCATTGCTTTCTAAGTGATTAGAAACTGACTGCTTAGTGATCTGCTCCAGGATTTTTCCGGGTACTGATGTCAGGCTGACTGGGCGATAATTATTTGGGTCCTCTTTTTTTCCCTTCTTGAAGATGGGGACAACATTTGCCCTCTTCCAGTCTGCTGGAACTTCTCCTGTCCTCCAAGATTTCTCAAAGATTATAGCAAGCGGTTCCGAAATGACCTCTGCCAGTTCTTTTAATATCCTAGGATGCAATTTATCTGGCCCTGGAGACTTGAGTTCATCCAGTGTGGCCAGGTATTCCTGTACCACCTCTCTACCTATTATGTGCCGCATTTCCCCTGCTTCCTCCCCTGTTCCCCAACCGTCAGGTTGAGTGCTTGTATCTTTCTGGGAAAAAACTGAGGCAAAGAAGATGTTAAGTAATTCTGCCTTTTCTCTTCCCCCTGTTAGTAATTCGCCATCTTCTCTGCACAGTGACCCTATCGCCTCCTTCTTTTTCCTTTGCTGCGGACATATTTAAAAAAGCCCTTTTTATTGTTTTTAATGTCTCTGGCCAGCCTAAGTTCATTCTGTGCTTTAGCCTTTCTGACCTTCTCCCTACATCTCCTGGCTACTTGCTTAAATTCTTCTTTGGTGGTTTTCCCCTTCTTCCATTTCCTGTACATGTTTCTCTTAACACTTAGCTCAGCTGAGAGTTCTTTACTCAACCATTCTGGTTTCTTCAGATGCCTTCCGTTTTTCCTCCTTACTGGCACAGTTTTAGACTGTGCCTTCAGTATCTCCCTTTTAAGGAACTCCCATGCCTCCCAGCCAGCAGCTCCTTAAGTTTACAGAAGTCCGCTTTTTTAAAATCTAAGATGAGTGTCTGGCTACGCTTATCTTCTCCTTCCCACTGAATGCCAAATTCCAATAGGGCATGGTCACTCCCCCCTAAAGATCCAACCACTTCTACCTCATTAACAAGGTCACCCCTATTGGTCAGGATCAGATCTAGAATATTTGATCCCCTTGTTGCCTCTTCCACCTTTTGGACCATGAAATTGTCTGCAAGACAAGCAAGAAACTTGCTGGACCTTGCTGTCTTGGCAGAGTTTGACTGCCAACATATATCCGGGTAATTGAAATCTCCTTTGACTCAGTACCATAGGATATCGCTTACTAGAGCAAGATTCAAGCAGTTAGATTATATGGTTAAATACGGATGATTCCACCAAGTGCCATACTTTGAGAAAATGTGTTTGTGGAGCATCTGAAATGGAAGACATTGCACATGTCCTATTTAACTGTCAATCATACACTCTTGTAAGGGCCCAGTACCTACAGACACTACTTGACAGAACAATATATTGGGAGTGTAACAGACAATTATCTTCCTTCCTTCAGGGCACAAACACATATGTAGCCACCAGAACTGCTAAGTTTATAGTTAGGGCTGTTCAACTGAGAAAACAATCTGTTGAACATAATGGGGGTTGCATGCAAAGATGATGAATTAATTTAAATGATACTGTTTTTGTATTTTATTATTTTTCATCTTGTACAAAGATAAAATGATAACCTATTAATATAAGTTTTGATATTTTCTTATAGTCTTCTGTTTTAGGACATTTCTGCACCAGACTATTATAGTGCTATTATTCTACTTTCAAATTCTGGCCTTGATAGTTTACTGAGGCCAAAGAGCTGAGAATTCTAAATGCCCCTCCCTAAACTGCAAATCCTAGGATTCCATGGGATGTTGAAAGTGGAATAACAGCACTATAACAGTGTAGTGCTTTCTGCACTAGCCCCATTCTCTTATTTTTACTTTATCTTGTATTGTATTTTATCATATATTTACCTTATTTTAGCCTATTTTATCTTGACTGCATTTTACTTGTCCCATTTTATTGTATTTTATAATGTTTGGTGCTATTTCCTTTGATATGGTCAATTGACTAATCAATAAAGTTATGTGCTGCCTGCCCCTCCTCCTCCAAACCTACTTCTTTTACAACAACTATCTCCACTCCCAGGTGAGGATTTTGCTTCTGATTCGAGAAACAAAGAAGAGGAATGTTCTTTCATTCTTTCCCCTTCTGACAAAAGGAAGTGCTTTGCTTAGTACCTTCAGGGTATTTATCTTGTCTAGTGGATCCAGAAGCATTAAAAAAGACCACAGGCGCACCAGAGGATGGGTGTCCTTTATACACCTGTTGTTGTAAATACAACAGTTAAGAACAAATTTGGCACTTTTTCCTGCCCAGACATGATTTCAGGCATGTTGAAAAACATCCATTCATAGTAAGGCTATCTCTTATTATGAGGAAAGCAAGCCAAGCACAAGCATGAAGCACCCGCAGGCAGCTGCCAGGATCCTAATTAGAGTTGCCAGATCTTTGGCCCTGGTCCTAGGCCTCCAGTTTTCATGGATCCTCCCCAGGTGGGAGATGAGGGTGCAGATTCTCTAGTTTTGCTAAACTCAGGTCAGGAGAAAAGGGCTGGATGCAAATATCCAGATCAGCTACTAGAACAGCTTGCTACAAGTTCCAAGGATTAATTGATGTGTTGCTGCAACTTGCCAAGAATCTCCAGGAGAGTCTTAGTTAGCTTCCTCCTTCCCCCTAGTCGTTGGGATGCCAGGGCTCACCTTCCACTGTGCGTCTGCTCTTCAAGTGGCCTAGATTAAATATTCATTGTTCCTAAGTAGGTGGAAGGGAGTAATGCCATTATTTCACCTTGATCTGGGAACAGTTCCTCTAGTTAAGTTAGCTCTGTTTTAATTTCTAAACAGGAGAAATACATTCTGTATGTGTATCTGTGTGTGTCTTTGAATGGCAAGCTGTGAGCAGACAGGGTGGTACCTCATGCATAATGCTTTATAACATCACCAGAGTCCATCCCTTGATTTCAGGTTTTGGCCTGGAAACATCAGGCCTGCAATAATCCTGAACTGGCAACCCTAATCCCAAAGCCTTCAGAAGGTCCATCGCTGATCTCTGCAATGGGCCCGTCTTTGTAAAAAGACCTTTTGAGCAATAAGAAATCTAACAACACAATAACTTGAGGTTACAAGTAGCTGTAATAGGTTTACTTAATTGGACCTGTAATAGTAGAATAATTTTTTTTTCTTTTCTTTCTTTCATTACATTTTGGCTTGGTAGGAGGAGGTCAGATTCCTTTGTCTTTTAACATACAGTGTTTTGTTTTAGTGTTTAGGATTGCATCATGGTACAATTTTATTTTATTTTCTTTCTTTTCTTCTTTCGTCTTTTTTTCTAAATATATTTTATTTTGATTGTGAATTAGATTATGTTAAGATTAATGAATTAATTTTTTTTAAAAGAGAAGGGAGTGCACTGTACCTCCTCAGACTGTGTCCCTCCCGCTGGAGGGTAGCATCCAATCTCTTGAGTGTGATGTGGCTGGGGGAGGGTAAAAGGTGCCCAGGCTTATCTGGAAGCATATTGCTATGGCTGAAAGTACAGGAGTATGACATCATTTTTTGCCTTCTGGCTGCAGTTGAGAGGTAGAGAGGCATTGAGGGATGCTTGGTGATTCTGGGGGTTTTTGTGGTGGCTGCTGGTAGTGATGATGATGATGATGATAGTTTTTTATTTCTTATCCTCCTCTCTCCAAGGCAGGGTACAACATAGTTTAGAATACAATATATAACTAAAAACACATCACATCATTTAACATATAAATCTAGATTAAAACACAGGCATAAAAATGTACCAATTTAAAATTCATCATTTAAAATTGACTGAGTAAGCCTGCTGGAAAGAAAGCTTTTAGATACTTTTTAAAATTCAGACACTATGTTTAGCTGTCAAATCTCTTCCAGCAGGTCATTCCACAGTCTAGGGACACTTGATGTAAAGGTCCCCTGGGTGACTGTTGCCAGCCTAGACCTGGTTTGTTTAAGTAAATGACCCCCTTAGGACCTGGGTGTGTGGGGTATATTGTCTGGGAGAAGGTGATCCTACAGGTGACTTGGACCCAAATTATGTAAGACTCTAAAGGTAATAGCCAACACTTTGTACTTTGCCTGGAAATTAATTGTCAGTCAATGTCATGTACCACAAGCCGCAAATTTCAGTGTGGGGTAGACACTAGTTTTTGCTTGTAGTAAATAAAGGCAACACAGCACACTTCTTCTGCAGTTGCTTAGACTAACACAGACATGGAGCTTACAAATTATATAGATTCAATTCCAAATTTTAGGCACACAAAGCTATGATTGGTGAGAATAAAAAATCTAGCATCACCCCACTTCTTCAGACAGTTCCCAGACCTGTGTTTGGTTCCCACTTCTGATCCTTGAGACAGGCACGTCTTTCCTGTGTGTTATCTCAGACACCCCAGGTTCTCAAAACATTCACCTTTACACTTTCATTTTCACCTGCTCTGCTCTTCTTCTCCCTACATTGCTACATTGTAGCGATAGGCAATAAAGCTATTAACCAATTGATACTTTGTAATAATGCAGGTGGGCTCCAAATATATACAATATTGCAATCATCAGTTAGCACTGGATACCTTGTATCATTACAACTAAACTTAATGGAGTTCTACAGCAATACTTCTACACTGACTACAGTATACTATTTAAATACACATCTAGTAGACCAACATATGGCAGTGGAGTGATTTTAATATTAGTGTGATATGCTCACTCCTGGACCTGTAAACATCCAGGTTGCCATATTTTGGGCCGGTTGGAGCTTCCAAACTTGGTACAAAGGTAGCCCAATGCACAGCACATTGCAGAAGTGAAACCTTGAGGTTACCAATGTGTGCATTGCCATCTTTAGGTCTTCCAGTGCTAGGAAATGGTACAGTTGTTTTATTAGCCAAAGCTGATAATAAGCACTCCTGACCACTGCATCTATTTGAGATGACATTTGGGTTGGGGGTGTTATACATATTTTGGAGGCTTCCTGCATTGGTTGTGGGCAAAAAAAAAATCTGAAAAATCTTTCCAGATTTTTTTTTTTAATGAAGAGGTTGGGATATCAGACACTTTGCTGGTTCTGCTACAATAGTAATGTAACAGCAGCCCCCAGTAGATATGGATGCTATGCAACTGCACCTTTCTTATTCCTGCATCCTCAAGAACATTCTGGCCACCATCTTTAAATGTATGGGGAAATTGGTGAATTAATATATAGAATCACCATGCAAATCTGCATCCTCTTTTTTCTTTTGGGAGATATATTTCTCTGAAAGCTGTCTTCCTAACTATTGGAAAAAAGAGAAGGCCATTTTCCCACAGGAATTGTGCTAAAATATATTGAGAAAATGGAAAGATCATAAAGAGAGAGGGTAGGGCCAGTCATAGAGGCACACTTTCAAAAAATCATTTTCATTTTTTCCTTGGCTTATAATGAGCCACATGCATCTCACCTGTCATAGCCTTGTGTGCCCTCTAACCTTTCTACCACAACACTGTTTTGCAAACTATGAGCATGATCAACTCAGGAGCATGCAGGTGCATAACTTACACTTTTCAAAATGCTGTTGTTATTCCCAAGAAGAGTAGGCCTACTGAATCAGTTGGATTTACCTGTGTGTTGATTTATTATTTCACAAATTGATGTACTCACTCTAGATGGAATTATCCAACAGGATTTTTGCCCCATTTGTATATCTTTCCTGTTGCTTTTTCCTGATATCTGTTGAGTTTCATGTGAAAGAAAGAAGAAGATTTTGCAACATTTGACCTATGTCAATTTCTTATTTATAATTTATTTCTCTTTTACAAGCACCAGCAATTATGCATAAAGCAGTACCTGATTTCATTGTTAACAGGGCTGAATTACACATTATATTCACTATGTGACTGTGAAAATTACAACCATCTCCAGGGATGTTATAAAGTGTTACTGTGAGATGTCCAGTGGGATTATAGCCAACTGGAAAGTATATTCTGGTTAGCCCTTCTTCATGCAGATAGAATCTGAATAGATTCTGTACTCTATGGGCTGCTATTAGCAAGAGAAATGAGCACATCAAATGTCAAGATTTGAGGCATGCAGCAAAATTTGGTGTAGTCTTTTGGCTTGGTGTTCCATCCATATTGTCTTCCAAGACATTCCATTCTGTTCCCAAAAACCTCTGGTCTCCCCTTCTTTCCTTCACAATTTTTGTGTCCACTGAACATGCTCATTGGTCTCCCTACTGTAATCGCATCTCCTCTCCCAGATGTTTTCTTAGGGTGGAGTTGACTTGTGTGCCTGCACAGTTTGCTCCGGGGTGGGACACCCACTTCTATAGTTATTCATCTTTAACCAGATATGGACTGGACTGCCTTTCAAAGAGAGGCCTGATCTTCTCAAAGGAGCATGCATAGTTGCTCTATATCTGCTCACCTTCAATAATCCCAAAGCACATTTAAAGTTAATAATGCATGTCAGAATCCTGTATCTCCTTTTACTTAGTGTAACTTCACATATATAGTTTGAACCTCCCTTATCTGGAAATCTGAAATCTGGTACTCTCAAAAACCAAAAGTTTTTCCACCAGTTGCTGACTTCTGCTTCTGAGGCAGTGGGAGAAAGATGCCAGGATCTGTGAAATGGTGGAAGGTATGGATTCCTGCCATGTCACAGATTCTCACTCTCTCTCCAGCCTCATGTCTTACATAGAACACAAGTTGCAAACAAGACTCATGGCTGGAAAGCAATGGTGGGCTGAGAAAGAGAACAGGGACACTTGGAAGGATTATTTATTGCCTGTCCTCTCCTCTGACTCTTTTTGTCCTGTTCTTTGTCTATTGGTACCATTGTGCAATGGACACTGTGCTAGTTTTGCTACATAATAATACAACAACAGCCCTCTACTGGATAGGGGTGTTATGAAACAGACCAGTTTTAATTCCTGAGTATATAAGTCATCTTACAAAGATGTAACTTCCATATAAGATTCCAGCCAATAGTAATTAATTAAAATAGTCTTTATTAATTTCAAATTAACATACATTGACATACAATGACACAAAATAGAAAATACAAAATATACAAAATCTAAATGTATAAAGGAAAAAGAAGAAGGGAAGAAGAGAAAGAGAAGGAACAGAGAGAAAAAACAAGTTTAAAGAGTTTTTTAAAAAAGAAACATACAAACTTAGATATTCACAATTCATTCCTAACAAACATTTAACACAGACAGACAGACACAAATCTAACACACACACACACACACACACACACACACAAACCGCTAACTTCCCAATTTACTTCAATTGCTGGTTCTAATTATCAATTCTCACCTCCTTTTTAATCTATATATTGCCATGTATTCTCTTTTCCAACCTAAATCTATCTAATTTTACGTATCAAATCCAATAGTTACCAAGTCTTCGCCAATGCTCTTTACATAGTCTGTACAAGGTTTCCAAGTTTTTGAATAGGATTCAATTGAGTTTCTTCTTAGTAAAGCAGTAAGTTTATCCATTTCTGCTAATTCCAAAAGTTTATTTAACCATTTGTATAATTTTGGAATTTTTTTACTTTTCCAATATTTTGCATAAATTAATCTAGCTGCTGTCACCATATATATTAATAGTTTTCTTTGCTGTCTTTCTATTAAGTCATCCTTATCTATCATATTTAAAAGGAGTATTTCTTGTCTAAATATCATTTTTACTTTTAATATGTTCTGTATATAATTATAAATCTGTTTCCAATATTTTTCTTTGCTTTTTTACATTGCCATCACATATGGAATAAAGTACCTTCATGATTTTTGCATTTCCAACACCCTTTATTTACACCTTTATATACCTTAGCTAACTTACTAGGAGTGAAGTATCATTTATACATCATTTTATAAAATTTTCCCTGAGATCATTACATTGCATAGATTTCGGTCCTTTTGACCACATTTCCTCCCATTGTTCTAGTTCTACACTATATCCTAGTCGTTGAGCCCAATATATCATACATTTCGTTATTTGTTCTTCTTCTGTATTCATTCTTAGTAGAAATTTATACATTTTTGAGATTAAATGGGGATCTTCTGAACATAATAATGTTTCAAATTCATTTTTAATATTTTCAAAGCCAAATGTTTTGTTATCCTCTTTAAAACTCTTCTTCAGTTGATAATACATTAACTATTGAATTTTACATCCCTCTGACTCTAATTTTTTTAAAAATTTTTATTAAAACACACAAACAAAGCTTACATTCTAGCATCTTGTATATAATCATTTCTTCTTGTATATAACATTATATACACATCTTGCCTTCTCCTTTCATTCTGGCTTCCCCCCAAATAAGAGGTATTAAAATTCCCAAAATATTATTCAATTGTCTGCAGTCCAATTATATTTATATTTCCCTGCTTATTACATCCTTAGTTTAGAAATCAACATCAATCATCTTGATATCAGACCATTGATTCCTGAAATATATTATTACTTTTTCCCAGTCTTTGACAAATTTTTCTAAATTGATTCCTTTCAATATATATGTAAATCTGTCCATTTGCATCATGTCAAATAGCGTCAGTTCCCAATCTCTTACCAAAGGGAGGGTTTTTTGTTTCCAGTTTTGAGCAATTAACATTCTAGCTGTGGCTGACATATAAAAAATTAATTTCCCTGCATTTTTCTCTAAGTCTTCGTTCATCATTGATAATAGATATGTTTCAGGGGACATTTCAAATTGAATTCCTAAATTTTTTTCTATTTGGATATGTATTATAATCCAGAATTTCTTCATTTTTTTACATTGCCACCACTGATGATAAAATGTTCCTATTTCTCTCTCACATTTCCCTCCCACTTTAAATTTTGTCTATCTTTAATAACCCATTTATCACCTTCTTCTCTTATTATACCCTTATATCTTATCCAGCAGTTTTAGCTACCCATTTCTCTTCTATAGAATGCCTCCTATGGTGACAGCCACCCTGGAATTTTATTCCCAAATATTTTCTTATATCTTTTCCATATTTTAAAAATTGTTCTTCTTACAATATGATTTTTGAATCCTGCATTTGCTTTAATTTTTCCATAACATAGGATGGTAGGCATACCATCCAAATTTTAACTCATGGCCCTCCAGCTCTAATAATTTTTTATTCTCTAATGTTATCCAATCTCTATGCCATACTAAGCATGAGGCCTCAAAATAAATTCTAAGGTCTGGGACACCTAATCCTCCTTGTTCCTTTGCATCGTTTGCATCCTCATTCCTTTGCATTCCTTTGTCAACACTTTCCATTTTATTCTAGGTTTTCTTCCAGCCCATAAAAACTTTGACATTTCTTTATGCCAGTTTGAAAAAAGGGATTTTGAAAATATAATTGGGATTGTCTGAGGTACATTTTTAGGTAAAATCATCATTTTATGAACTGATATTCTTCCAAATAGCAAAAGATTATGATTTTGCCATTTCCTAAGATCTTTTTTTAATCCCCTCCCGTACTTTAACATAATTATTCTCATATAATTGTTGATTCTTCCCCGTTAATATTATACCTAAATATTTAATTCTTTTAACTATATCAAAACTTAATTTATTATATATTTGTTTTTCCTCTTCCTTATTCATATTTTAGATAGGATTTTTGTTTTATCTACATTAATTTTAAAACCAGAAACCTTACCAAATTCCTCAATATCTAACATCAAGGATCCTATACTACTAATTTGATCTCCTAATATAAGAACTATATCACCAGCAAATGCTTTTAATTTAAATTCCACTTTCCTTATCTTTATCTTTTTTATATTTTTATTACCCCGCATGGTTCTATTTAGACATTCAAATATAAGAATAAAAAGTAAAGGGGATAATGGACATTCTTGTCTTGACCCTCTCTCAATGCTAATATCATTTATTAAATTCCCATTTACTGCTATTTTGGCTTTTTGAGATAAATATATTGCTCTAATCCCATTTAAAAAATTATTTCCTAAATCTACCATTTCCATAATTTATTTAAAAATTTCTAATTTACATTATCAACGGCCTTCTCGGCATCCAAAAAAATCAGTGCCCCTTTAATCTAATTGTGGAAATTCAAATATTAATACCTCTAACAGTGTTCTTATATTATACCTTATTTGACACTTTAGTAAGAATCCGTTTTGTGTATATAATCTTGCAAACAAGCCTCCAATCTATTTGCTAGGATTAATGTAAATATCTTATAATCCTCATTTAGTAAAGATATCAGTCTATAAAAAAAGGTACCTATCTTTCTTTGGTAATAGAATAATATTCGTTTCTTTCCAACTTTCAGGTATCCTCTGGGTCTTCAGAATATCATTCATAACATTACAGAGGGGTCTATCTAATTCAGTACAAAACACTTTATAATATAATGCCATCAATCCATTGGGGCCAGGGGACTTACCTCTTTTCAAATTCTTAATTGCCTCTCTAATTTCATCTGTTGATATTTCTTTATTTAATTTTTCTCTTTGTGCCTCTGTAAATTTCAGGATAATAATAAAAAAAAGATAAAATTCAGCTGAAGACTTCACTGACTTGAGTAAGTGAGAGTGAAAATAGGTAGGCATGTGGCTAACTCTCTTATTCTTCCTAGATGCAGCTGGTAAGGACATGGCGGCAAGCCTTCTGAATGGTTGCCCCTAGACTATGGCACTCCCTTCCATGGGATGTTTGGTCAGCCCTGTCCCTCCTTCATTTCCACTGACAGGTTAAGACCTTTTTATTTAGGCAGGCCTTTGACTGATATTAATCCTTATATTAAGAGGTGTGTCTCTGTTTTTATTTTATCTTTCATCATCCTTTAGATGTATTTCAAAACTGTTTGAACAGCACTTTTTAATAGAATGTATGCTTTATTTTAATTTTTGTAATAGTATATTTTTAGCTCAATTTTTATTTTAAATTAACCTGCTTTGGGTCCCTTGTCAGGAGAAAGGTGGAGTATAAATTGGTGAAAGAACAAAAGAAAGGAAGAAAGAAAGACAGATACTTAATCAAAAGCTATCATTTTAAAAAGTTGGATTTGGATCCTACACACACAGATACACACCTTTTCACATTTCTTTTTTTTTAAATAATTTTTATTAAGAACTTTTTTAAAAAACACATTAAGAATTACAGAAAATAAGATAAAAGAAAATGTAGAAAACTGAGATACAATAAAATAATAATTTAAAAGCGCAGAACAAATATAGAAAAAGAAAAAAAGGACAAGAAGAAGAGGAGGAAAAAGTGACTTCCAGTCTCAATTGTAATATGTGCATATGCACATATCTCTCTCTCCACCATGTCACATGTCACAAAATTATCTTTACAAAAGGTGTAATAGTTGAGAGGCAGGATATATGCAACCCTCTACCCTGATGGCTGGCGGTTTTCCTGTCAGCGGGAAATGATTCTTATTGCGTGTCTTCAAGCCATTTCCAACTTATGGTGACCTTAAAGCAAATCTATCATGCAGTTTTTAGGGGCTGAGTGTGTGTGATGCACCCAAGATCACCCAGTGGGTTTCCATGGCTGAACAAGGAATTGAACCTGGTCTCAAATCACTACACCATGCTGGTTCTGGGATGCTTCTTTTCCAGGTTTCAATCTAGTCTTTAAGGGAGCTATCCAAGGTACTAGACTCTATTCCTAACTTGGTTCAGCACCATGGATAGCTCCTCTAAAGCTAGTCCAAAGCTAGAATGGACTGACATGGGATCCATCAGCCGTCTCTGTGGAGGTCCACCACGGGCCTTCCAGGTTTTGTCGAACTACAACTCTGTCATTCCACATCCTTGGCTTTGTTGGTTAGGACTGATGGGACTTGCAGTACAACATTGGGAAGATGGCATGTTCTTCACACCTGCTCTAATTCAACTGTAAAAACATAAAATTAACTTAATGCAAAATGTAATTCAATTGATATGGTTTAATTAAGGCAGGCAGTGTATTTGTTAAGCAGAAAAGCTGGATGCAATGGCTTGCCGTGCATTTGTGAAACCTGTTTGTGGAATTAAAATCATTGATCTCTTCTACATAACCCTTACTTCACTCCCACATTGTAAGGCAGCTAATATCTTGTTGAAACTGCAGGTGTTGAAATGGGCAAATAGGGCTGGGAAGGTTGGGAGAAGAAACAATGTTCCCTCTTAAGCATTTGGTTGTGTGTTAATCTGAGGCATGAGCATGACAGCAGAAATGGCTTAACAGACCATAACTTGAGTGAAAGGTTACTAGGAACAAATGGAGAATCCATATCACGCACATTTCTCATGTATTATCCACACAACAGACACTCAGGCTGCAATCCAATTAGGAGTGCACTTTGACAGGTTTTGTAGAGTGGGAAGAGCACAATTTGAAAGGCAGCTCTTGGATATATTCAAGATTTAATTGCAAAGAACAAGAGAGAGACCAGCATATCTCAGAAAGAAAGACCTGATTTACTGCACTGGAAATCCAGAACTCTCTAGTAATAGAACAGGAGTAGAAGATTGGCTAGACCAGTCCTTCTCTGATCTGATACTCTTCTGGTCTACTGAACTATAACTTCCATCATCCCACAGCCAGCCTTTCTGAAATGAGAGCCAGGGTTTGAACATTGCTGTACGACTCTGGAGAACATGGTTCAAACCCTCACTCAGCCACTGAAACTCACTGGGCAACCAAATCACACTCTCTCAGCCTCAGAGAAATGCAAAGGCAAAACCCCTTCTGAACAAATCTTGCCAAGAAAATCCCATGGTTAGGTCACCTTAGGATCGCCAAAATTTGGAAATAACTTGAAGGCACAACAACAAAGAGTTAGGCTGTAGAACAAAAATGTGAACATGTGAACCTATGGACAAAACTGTATTCTATGTAGGACAGCAAGAGTTAGATCTCAAAACTTTAAAATGTATGACTTTAAAAGAAGGGAGGGGAAGTCATGTTTGATGGTGGTGGTGGTGGTTGTGGTGGTGTGTGTGAAAGAGAGAGAGAGAGAGAGAGTGAGAATGCGGTATCATTAGACATAACTATGATGATGGAGCTCTGCTCTTGCAGCTCCTTCGCCAATGCCACTTTCTCAAAAACCTACCTCTTAATCCAGGCAGTATGCAACCAGACAGTTCTACAGAGCTGCAGATTGGGACAGAGTTGTGGAGTACATTGAGATGGACAGCTGGAAGGACCCCTCAGGATTCCACTGCAATTGCTTGTCTCACTGTGCCCCATGACTGGGAGAATGCTGTACAACCCCGATCTTCAGCATCTTTGAAGTGCTATGTTTGGGGCACAGCCTCGCTTAAGATGTTCTTACTGGCCCACACATCCTCCCCAGATTTGATATGGTTTAATCAGTAAAATATAATTTAATTGGCAAAATATATTAATTACCATTGATATAAAATGGACCTTGATGTGCCTGTAAGGCCAAACTGGGCAGAGGAAAAATAGTGGCTGAACACGTGTGGTGCAAAGCAGGTCGGAGACCCCCTCTAGTCATAGCCAAGATCATTGTCAGGACAATCACCAGGTAACTCCAGAGAGAATAGGCTTAAGCTGAAGCTGTAATGTCTCTTTACTACACAATAGTGATGGGAAGTTCTTACAAAATCACTGATTGTTTCTGTCAGGATCAGATTCACACATGACAAATAAACATGTGAAAGCAAGGTTTATTGAAGAGCATGACCAGACAACAGGTGTTAGTGAATCAGAATAATGAGAATTCCAAAGCTAGCTAATTATAATATGCATGTTTCCCATGGATATCACTAGTACCAGCCTTGTAGGTCAGGCTAAGGAGAGGAATGCAAAACAATGAACATCTGCAGCTAGCAAGCCAATTCTATGAGATTATGTCAATGGAGTATTACAATTCCCATTCAACCAGTCTCCCATGCATATATGGAGGGTAACCCGACATCCTGCCCATCTTCAATATATATATAAATAAACAAATAAACAAGAGGGAAAAAGGGGTAGGGAGGGGGAGGTGAATGAGAGAGGGAGAGAAAGGAACAAAAGTAGTAACAACAATGCGGTGGAGATATGACAATGAGGACAGAGATCACGGATGTGCGGTGGCAGGAGTCGTTGGTTCAGGGGGCGAAGAGGAATCCAAACAAGCCCTCTTGAGGAGACTGGAATGAAAGACAGGGTGAACATTTTTTAAAGAAGTAGGCAAATCCAATTCAAAAGATAGCACGCTTCACAGGGAGGGGCCCAGGAATTTAGGGGAGAGTTTCTTGGAGGGAGAGGGAGAAGAAATGTTTTTAGAGGACAAATAAACACGGTCACCGGGGCGGTAAGGAGGGTTGGGAACACGTTTGGCGTCAGCAAAGCGTTTGTGAGAAGACTTAGCAGTTTTAAGGGAATCGGCCACAGAGAACCAGACGGAGGAGGCCTTAGAAATCCAAGCAGTGAGTGGGGGGGAGTGTCAGGAGGAGAAAGGGGAAGAGGGGGGGAAAGGAGTGGGATTAAAGCTGTAGACAACTTCAAAAGGAGGTTTGCCAGTGGACACATGCAAGGCAGAGTTGAAAGCAAATTCAGCAAAGGGGAGGAGGGAGGCCCAGTCAGACTGATTAGAGTTAACAAAGCAGCGCAAATATTGTTCAAGAGTCTGATTTAAGTATTCAGTCTGCCTGTCAGTTTGGGGATGATAAGTGCTGCTGAGTTTTTGGGTGATGTCCAGTGATTTAAGCAAAGAGGTCCAAAATTTGCAGGTGAAAACAGGATCACGGTTGGTGATAATAGCGGAAGGGAGTCCGTGTAGTTTCCAGACATGAGTCAGGAAGAGATCAGCAAGTTTCTCCGCAGTAGGCACTTTCCTAAGGGGCACAAAGTGGGATTGCTTGGAAAGGTGGTCGGTGATCACCCAACTGCAGTGAAAGTTTTGTGAAGAGGGGAGGCCCAATATAAAATCCCAAGCAATAATTTCCCAAGGTCTGGAAGGGATGGGCAGAGGCTGTAGTAATCCTTGAGATTTAGAGGTGGAGGTTTTACACAAGTTGTAAGTAGCACAGTTTTTGACATAGTCTTGGACTTGTTTAGTGAGGCCAGGCCAGTAGAAAAGTTTGCAGATAGCATGGAGAATTTTAAGGAATCCAAAATGACCTGCAGGTTTGGAGTCGTGATGCCTGCAGAGTATTTCAAGGTGGGCATCAGCAGGAACATAAATTTTAGATCCACAAAAAGGGAGGGCATTTACCCATGAAACTGAGTCTTTATGAGAGGACAGCCAAGTGTCAGTGTGGCAGGAGTGCTTAATGAGGTCTTGTAAGGCAGCGTTGCAGAGTGTAGAAGTCGAAAGGTGAGATTTGTGAAGAGCGTGAGTAGAAATTTGCAAGCCAAGGGATTCAGGCAGAAACAATGTCTTTTTTGGGGGGGGAGGTCAGGGTGTCAGATTCATGGCAGGGAAGCCGTGAAAGAGGATCTGCGAAAGTGTTGCTCTTGCCAGGCTTGAAGACAATTTTAAAGCGAAAGCGCTGAAAGAATTCGGCCCATCGAGCCTGCTTGGGTGAGAGTTTCTTTGCAGTTTTTAAAGTCTCTAAGTTCTGGTGGTCTGTCCAAACTTGGAAAGGCAGGCGGGCACCTTCAAGCAAATGGTGCCAAGTTGTCAGAGCAAAATGTTTTCCCAAATGGGCCAATGAGTTTGGGTAGCCGAAAATTTCTTTGATATAAAAGCACAAGGCTTTAAGGCACCGTCAGAGTCATGTTGTAAGAGTACAGCTCTCATAGCAAAGTCAGAGGCATCTGTCTTAATTATAAATTCTTTATAGACATGTCAGGAAACAACAGCAAAGGTTCTTAGGTAAATTTGGATTTCAAATCTCCAAAAGCCACCTGGCAGGCAGGAGACCAAGTGATTTTATTTGCTTGGGAGTGTTTGCAGTCTTTAGGCTTTTTGAGCAAGTTTGTAAGAGGCAAAACAATGGTGGAAAAGTCCTCGATAAAGTTGCAATAAAAGTTAGCAAACCCAAGGAACTGTTGAAGCTGTTTTTTAGTTTTAGGTATAGGCCAGTTGATGATGGCATCAATTTTGGTGGGATCCATGTTCAGTGTGTTATGTAAAATACGGTAGCCTAAATAATCAAAGCTTAGAGTATCAAATTGGCACTTATTTAAGTTCACTACAAGTCCGTGATCTATAAGGCATTGTAATACAGTTCTGACTAGCTCAATGTGTTTGTCCAGAGTGTGAGCATATATAAGGATATCATCCAGGTAAATAAGCACCCCTTCATACAACAAGTCATGGAAAATGGAGTTGAGAAACATTTGGAACACTGAAGGACCAGATTGCAATCTGAAAGGCAAAACAGTCCATTGAAAGTTGCCCAAGGGAGTGGAAAATGTGGTTAACCATTCGCTGTCAGAGTCCATGGGAATTCTGTGGAAAGCCTCCTTTAGGTCTAGCTTAGTGAAAAAAAGTCCCCGAATCAAATGATCCAGGACAGTCTTAATTAGAGGAATGGGGTACAAATTTGGCAGAATAGCCTGGTTGACTAGGTTGTAATTAACAATCAACCTGGGATCTGCATTTGGGTCTTTTCTTTTTTGGAAAAATACTGGGCTGGCTGTGGGGGCAGAGGATGGTTTTATAAATCCACTTTCCAAATTCTTATTTAAGAATTTTTTCAAGGCAGAGAGTTCCTGATGGCTCATCGGGTAAATTTTGGGCTTAGGGAGCTTTGCGCCATCAATCAATTTCAGTTTGCAATCAAACTCCCTGTGGGGGGGTAATTTGTTTGCCTCTTTTTCATGAAATGCCTTCTGTATATCACAGTAGTGTGAAGGAATCTGAAACAGCTCCTCAGGGGTTAATGAGAATGCCGGGAGATGGGCGTTTTCCTTGGGTTTTTTAGCCCCCCTTAGTACTCCCTTAGCCCAGTCTATTTTTTTGTGTTTTCGCAGCCAATCAATGCCCGGGACAACCTGAAATTGAACTGATTTTGGGGCCAAAAAACGCATTTTGTCCCCATAGGTGCCTACATGAAAAGGGATGGGAGTAGTAGCTTGCTTTATTGATCCCCCCGCCATTGGGCTTCCATCCATTTGAGTTAATTTGATGGCTTTTTTGAGGGCTTGGTATTCAACAGCAAGCTCTTGCGCTAAGTCAGGGTGCAATAAACTTCTCGAACACCCAGAGTCAATTAGCCCCCTGCAAATTCGGAGCTTGCCATCCTTTCCCACCAAAGTTACTGTAGTAGACAAATGTGGAGATTTACGAGTACTCACATTAGTCGAACCAGCCGTGTCCCATTCTTCGCTACCGCTTTCTGAATCTTGATCCGAGGAGTTGTTAGGACTGTCCTCTTCATTCAGAGAAGTTCCCGTGGCTGTCTCTTTGATGTTACGTTTATTAGCTGGTCTCCGAGTGTCAACTTTACAAGGGGTGATCTTGCTTTTTGAAGTAGCCCCTTTCTGATCCACCGAGGGTGCGCCTTTGTTTTCAGGGCAGTCGCTGGCGAGGTGTCCGCGCTTCCCACAAGTGAGGCAGCTGCCTTCTCGCAGACGTCTATTTCTTTCTTTGCTGCTCAGGAATGTGGATTTCTGAGGTGTTTTTCGTGGTCAAATTTCCTGAGCTTGTCTCTGACGTGTCAGTTGCATGGACTGAGATATTGCTTTAACTTCAGTGGCTAGTTTTATCCAGCCTAACAGGCTGTTAGGATCACCCTGGGTCAGACAGCCATGGAGAATAGCTGGGTTCAAGCCGTCCTTGTAAAATTCTTTCAGGACTTCATCTGTCCAAGGGGCCTTTGCAGCTAGTCTTTGGAATTCTCTGGAGTACTTGCCAACATCACTTTTCCCTTGTCTCAGTTTTTTAATCTGGTATCTGGCCTTTTCCTGGAGATGGGGGTCTTCAAAGTGTTCCCGCAATTGATTCATGAACAGTTGTAAATTCCCTGTCTCAGGAGCGTGAGAATCATAAAGCCGCGCCACCCAATCGGCCGCCTCTCCTTTCAGGCGCTGGCTGATGTATCTAATTCGAGCTGCATCGTCTGGAAACAAGTGTCCATAATCCAGCGTGTGATTCAAAGCCATGGTGAGGAAAAAAGAAAGCTTTTCTCCGCTTCCATTGAAAGAAGCCTTTAGCTCACCGACGCTCCTTGGTGCAGCTAGTGGTGGGAGTGGCGCCAAGGGTTGTGCTGGGGGGCTGGCTGTCCATCTGCCGGCAGCCCGGCAATTGGAGGTCCTGCATCTGGTATGTGCTGATCTCTGGCTGGAGTTTTACCCATCTGTGGGCCCATGTCTCTCATCTCTTGTACGAGGGCTCTGAGTTGCAATTTTTCTTCATCTTTTTTCTCCATCTCTTCTTCTTTGGCCAGCAGCTCATCCACGAGTTCAAGTTCACGCGCTGAGGTGTCCCACCCAGCAGCCCTCCGGTGCTGACGAATCGTAGTCATCGGCATCTCGCCCCAAGACCAGGTGTGCCCCGCCGTGGGTGTTCCAGTGGGGAGTGAAAGCCTGACTTTGGGCTTAGTGTCAGCGGGCAATGCACTAGCACCACCACCTTCTATTTTGTCAGTGTTTTTGTCTTCATGAATAGGAATTTCTTCTCGATTGCTTGGTTGATGCATGTTTGGTGATTCTGATTCACTCTGTCAGGATCAGATTCACACATGACAAATAAAAATGCGAAAGCAAGGTTTATTGAAGAGCATGACCAGACAACAGGCGTTAGTGAATCAGAATAACAAGAATTCCAAAGCTAGCTAATTATAATATGCATGTTTCCCATGGATATCATTAGTGCCAGCCTTGTAGGTCAGGCTAACCGTGGTTGCTTAGCTACTGTCACCTTAAGGTTGGTATGTCTTGAGAACCAAGGAGAGGAATGCAAAACAATGAACATCTGCAGCTAGCAAGCCAACTCTATGAGATTATAGCAATGGAGTATTACAATTCCCATTCAACCAGTCTCCCATACATATATGGAGGGTAACCCTGACAGTTTCAGCCCTTCTTCTTGGACACTTGGACATTTCCTTCTATTGTTCCTTTACCTACCCACCATTACACAGCTATTACAACAGCCATTAACTCTTTGTCACCTAACACTAAGACCATTAACTCTGTCCAGACCCCACTGTCCACATTGCAACATCCATTGTATGCTTGGCCAGAAAGCCATTGGCACCCTTGCCCTCCAGGCAGATATTAGGTATAAAACTCCTTCATTTTCAGCAGATACAGTATCTTTCTTGTTGAATACCATGCTGTCACTCTGATTTCTAAATGTCCTTAGGCGCAATTCTAAGCCACATTGCTGTTTTCTTCTCTGCTCTTCAGACCAGTAATTATCACCCATTCTCTAAAAAGTTTGCTATCAATAGCTTTCCTCCCTTTTATTTTGATAGCAAAATAAAAAGAGATAAATCAGTGATAATTACAAAAAATATGAATAAGGAAGCAGAAACTGAACTGAACAAAGAATCCAATTTTCAGCTAAAGAAGAAAACCAGATATTTAGGAATAATAATTTCTAATAAAAATGCAGACTTATATGAAAATAATTATAAGTCAACTTGAAACAGAATTAAGGAAGATCTCCAAAAATGATCCAAATTAAATTTATCATTGTTAGGTAGAATAGCTACAGTTAAAACAAACATTCTTCCAAAAATGATACATCTTTTTCACAATCTGCCCATTATAACAAGAGAAGATATACTCCAATCATGGTATAACATTTTTTAAAAAATATTTGAAAAGGTAAAAGATCAAGGAGTAAACTGAGTACCCTTTTAGATATAAAAGAAAGAGGAGGATTAAGACTGCCCAATATGTGGATTTATCATCATTCCTGCTTTTTACAATGGGTATTAGACTGAATAAGGTTAGAAAATAATAGAATATTTTTTTCCATTATTTTTATTAAAATGCAAATCATAATAAATTGTAGTTTACATCAGGTATATCAAGTACACAATCATTGAGCATCAATTACATTTTACATTTCAATTGTAAATGTACAATTGTACAAATGTACAAATGTACAATTACAATCAATTACTTTTACATTTCCATTTCCATTTTTACATATGTTATCCATTACTATATATAACTATTAAATGTTCATATTCATGTTTTCAGTTATTTCAAAAATTCAGACAGTCATGTTTGCTAAGTTGCACTGTTATTTAACATTGGGGGGAAAAAAAGGGAAAGGGTAAAATTATTATTAGCAATATTGTTAGCATTAATTTCCCTAATAGTAAAATGCAAAGCTAAACAAACAAACAATAAAAAAGGAAAAAAAGAAGAAAAGGAGTAACTTCCGCAAATTTGAACTCATACCCTTGTTATCCAATAAATTAAAGTTTCCGTCATGTTACTTATACTCCCCTTCATTATAACTTTTTTTTTACTTTTTCATTAATAATTTTTATTAATAATAATGATGTATAAGTATACATAAGTATCTCTACATATATAACAATATACAGTATAAATATAAGATATATAGTAATATACAATAGTATTTATATATATAATATAATGTAGTATATATATCTCCAAATGTACATTGTACTGTTATAGAAAATTCAGCTCATATCCATCTTTCTTCATACATTATTTCATATCATGTTGCTTTATATTCCACTTCCTAACTTCCCTAGAGTTAATTCTTAATAGTCCTGTATATGTTACTCTTTCAATACCCCTGTCTTAACTTTGCGTGCCTTCTCATAATTCTGTCATCCCATATCTTATGTTTTCTTTTAATGACTGAACTTTAAATTTTGTTTTCCTACGTTCTTCTTATGTTGAGAGGAAAAACTTCTCTATTTGTCTCCATTCTGTATCATTTACTTCTTGATTTTTTCCTTGTATCATCGAGGTTAATTTGTCCATTTCCCTGTATTCCAAAACCTTTATTTTCCATTCTTCTATTTGTGGAACCTGATCATTTTCCCACTTTCGCGCATATTCCATTCTTGCAGCTGTAATCATATAAAGAATTATTCTCCAAAACTTCATTCTGTGCTCTTTATGTATTTTCTCTATTATATTTAATAGAAATAGTTCAGGTATCAAAGGAATACTGATCTGTAATATTTCTGAGATTATTTCTTGTATTCTTTTCCAGTATAGTTTGGCTTTGTCACAAGTGCACCATATATGGTAGTAGGTCCCATTTTCTCAACCGCATTTCCAGCATTTGTTCTCCCTTGTTTTATATATCTTATTAATTTTCACAGGATCAAGGTGCCATCTATACAGCATCTTTAAATAGTTCTCCTTCAGACTTTGGGCTGCCGTGAATTTTTGTGTTTCTAGCCACGTCTTCTCCCAGTGCTCTAATTGAATCTCATGGCCTATGTTCTGTGCCCATAGAATCATCGAAGGTTTTATCTGTTCTGTTTCTAATTCTCTCTCTATTTGAAATTTGTACAGTTTGGAAGTCAATTGGTTCTGTGATTTGAATAATATATCTTCCAACTCTTTGTTATTTTCATCTGCTTGAAAACCTTCTAATTTCTTATCCATGTTATATCTTTGTTTAAGTTGTCTATAGAGAAACCATGAGCACTTGAACCTTTCATGTTCCAATTCTTCTCTAGTTTTTAATCTTGTTTCTTGATTTTTCCCAACAATTATCATATTCCGATATTTTATTATTTTTTCCTGTGGTTCCCGCCATCTACTGTAAAAGGCCTCATATGGGGAAATCCATAATGGTATTTTTCTGTAATATTTTTTCTTAAACTTTTGCCAGTTTATTAAGAGAGGCTTCCTTAGATAATGATTCTGGAATTCTTTATCAATTTTATGCTTATTGTACCATACATACGCGTGCCACCCCATTCTTAATCCAATTCCTTCCAAATTTAGTATTTTTTCATTTTGTAATGTTAGCCATTCTTTAATCCAAATCAGGGAATTTGCTTGGTAATACAGTTTCAGGTCAGGAAGTCCGAAACCTCCTTTTTCTTTCTTGTCAGTCAAATACTTCCATTTTATTCTTGGCCTCTTTTTATCCCAGATATATTTAGAAATTTCTCTGTGCCATTCTTTAAATGGTTTTTCATTTATTATTACAGGTAGATTTTGGAAAAGAAAATTTAATTTTGGCAGCACATTCATTTTAATTGTAGCTATCCTTCCTAGCAGCGAAAGTTGGAGTTGATTCCAATTATTTAATGATTTCTTAATTTCTTTCCATGTATCTTTATAATTATTATCATATAATTCATTGTTTCTTTTTGCGATCCAGATTCCCAAATAGTTAACTTTCTTTTCTAATTTGAAGCCTGTTCTTTGAGCCAATATATTTTCTTCTTCCACTCGCAAATTTTTTGTCAAGATTTTTGTTTTTTCCTTGTTGATTCTGAATCCTGCCAATTCGCCAAATTGATTCAGCTTTTCCAGGAGGTTGTCTATACCTGAATTCGGGTCTTCTAATATAATCACTAAGTCATCAGCATATGCCTTTAACTTATATTCATGGCTCTTTACTTTGCATCCTTTCAACTCGGAGTCTTCTTTTATCATCCTTATTAATATTTCAAATGTTATTATAAAAAGTAAAGGTGATAGGGGACATCCTTGTCTTGTGCCCTTTTTAATTTTGAAATTTTCCGTTTTTCCCCCATTTATAATCAAAGTAGCAACTTGGTCTTTATATATTTCTCTAATCCATTTTATATATGTATCTCCAAAATTCATTTTAGTCAATACCATAAACATGAAGTCCCATCTCAAGTTATCGAATGCCTTCTTGGCATCAATAAAGATCAAGGCTAGCTTTCTCTCACTGTGCTTCTCGTAATACTCTATAACATTTAAAATTGTTCTTATGTTGTTTCTTAATTGTCTATTTGGCAAAAATCCATTTTGTTCTTCCTCTATAATTTCTTGTAATATTTTTTTTGTTCTGTCCGCCAAGATGCTCATAAAGATCTTATAATCAATATTCAACAACGAAATTGGTCTGTAATTGCCTGGTTCTTTTAAATCTCTCCCTTCCTTCGGTATTAATGTGATACAGGCCTCACCCCAGGAATTTGGTCGCCCTTCTTCCATAATTTCATTGAATAATTCCAGCATATACGGTACCAGTTCTTCTTGCAACTTTTTGTAATACATTGCTGAAAACCCATCTGGGCCCGGTGCCTTTGCCGAATTGAGTTTCTTAATTGCTTGTATTATCTCTGTTGTTGTTATTTTAGTATTAAGTATTCTCTGTTGGTTTTCTGTTAATTTTGGTATTCTTTGTTTCTCCAAAAAGTCCAATATCTTCTTCTGTATCTTTCTATCTTTTGCATTATATAAGTCACTGTAATATTTAAGGAAGGTTTGTTTAATAGTTTCTTGATCCGTTGTTGTCTTTCCCCCTATATTTACTTCTGTGATCAAGCTTTTTTCTCTTTCCTTCCTCAGTTTATACGCCAGCGATTTGCCTGGCTTATTGGCCTGTTCAAAGAATCTTTGTTTCATTCTCTTTAAGTTCTTGTTGATTTCCCATTGGTGTTCTGATTTCAACTGTTCTTGAAGCACCTTCAATTCTGTTCTTATTTTAATGTCCGTGGGGTATAACTTTAATTGTTCTTCCCGTTGTTTTATTTTTAACATTAGTTCTTGTTGTTTTGCTTGTCTTTTTTTCTTCATTTCCGTTCCCCACTGAATGAAATGACCCCGCATTACTGCCTTGCTGGCGTCCCAAGTAGTTTTCAATTTTACATCTCCTGAAACATTTTCTTTAAAGTAATTTCTTAAAGTTTCTCTGATCCTTTCCAAGTAGCTCGAGTTTTGAAAAATGTAGTCATTTAGTCTCCATCTTCTGATTCTTTTTAGTGTTTTAAGCTCTAGTTGAATTGGATTATGATCCGAGTATATTCTGGGAAGAATTTCCATTTTGTCTACTTGCTTTTGTATAACTTTTGAGATTAAAAACATATCGATTCTCGACATTGATCTGTAAGTTTCCGAATAATAAGTAAATCCTTTAGAATGTCCGTATTTCAATCTCCATATATCTTGTAACGCCATAATTTCCATTAATTTAAAAAAAGATTTAGGAAGTTTCCCTTGCTGTTTACGGTCTAATTTACCTCTTGATCTGTCTTCTTTAGGATCCAATACTCCATTAAAGTCTCCACAAAGTAAAAAATTAGCTTGACTTGTTTCTTCAGAGTAATTTAAAAGTTGTTGTAATAGTTTTTGATAAAAATTACTTTTGTCTTCTGTTGGGGAGTATACTCCTACTATCAAAACCTTAGTCTCTTGGAGTTGTACCTCCACTCCAACAAAATGTCCAAGTGTGTCCTGAAATTTCAATTCTGATGGGAGGTTACGGTTAACATAGAGTACTACTCCCTTTTTTTTTCTTTTGCGAAGCAGATACATAGCAGATTCCAAGTTTCGGATTTCGTAAGTATTTAGTATCTTTGTCTCTGATTTTGGTTTCCTGTAAACATATTACGTCCGCTTTTGCCTTTTCAACATAATGAAAGATTGTCTTCTTTTATAATTTGAATTGATTCCTTTTATATTCCAAGATATGATTTTAATGGTCATTCTTTCCTTATTAAAAGCTTTGCTTTTTTTCTGTGCCTCCTCTTCTTCCGCGTAGAGGTCTTCTAATTCTAATTCTGATTCTTTTTGTTCTTTTCCTTCTGATTTTGAGTCTGAGTCTTCACTACCAGATTCTATTTCTTGTTCTTCCACGTCCTCGTTATAGTTATTATCTTGGTTTCTTTCTTCTTGATATTGTTCTTGTTTTTTGCCTTCGTTATCTTTTTCTCTTCCATCATTGTTCCTCCCATTCCTTGATTCTAACTCTCTTTTAAGTTTATCAAGTAGTTCTTTGGCACGTGTTATATTAGTTATTCTATGTCTTCTTTGTTTGTATGTAAAAGATATCCCTTCTATCCTTTCCCACTTGTACATTATTTTATGCCTTTGCAGAAATGTCGTTAGGGGTTTATAATCGTGTCTTCCTTTTAAAATGTCGTATGGGATATCTTTAAATATTTTAATGATTTTATCTCCCATTTTTAATTGTTTATCATAGTTATTCTGAATTAGTTAATCTCTTATCTTTGTTCTAACAAAGCAAACCACTATGTCTCTGGGCCATCCTTTTTCTCTTGCTAGATTCGAGTTTGCTCTGAAGATCCTGTCGATTTCCTGTTCCATTCTGTCTATGTTCATGTTTATGAATGTTGCTAAGACTGGCGTTATCTTTTCATATAGATTCTCTCCAGATGACTCCTCTATCCCTCTCAGCTTCACACATCTATCACAGTAGCGTAGCTCTTGTTGAGATATCGCGAGTTCTCCTTGCCGTTGTTTTATTTTCAGTGTATCTTTTTCTGTTTCTAGTAGATTTGTTTTTGCTTGAAGATCATGGATGTCTCCTTTCATGATTTTGATATCTTTACTCATCAATTCCATTTTTCCCCTGATTGTTTCTATCTCTTTCTTTATGTCTGCCTTAATTTCAGACCTTGTTTCTTTCAGTTCCTGTCTCATTTCTTGTTTAAGACCTTTTACTTCTCTTAAAATTTCAGCTAGCTGCTGGCCCATATCTGTGGATTGTCTTCTACTTCGTTCTGTTGGTTGGAGTTGTAATTGTGTCTGTGTCTTTGTTCCTTTCCTTGTTCCAGTCGCCATTTTTTTTATTTTGTTTTGTTTGTTTGTTTATTTGCTTGCTTGTTTGTTTGTTTTTTATATATATCAACTTGGATAGTGAAGGTGGGCTACTTTAAATTTATGAGTCTTTGTTAATAATTTAGTTATGGTCTTTTATTTCTAATCTTCGTATTAATTTGTTTCTTCTTAACGTCTCTCTACTAGCCTAATTCCCAAAATCTTTATAATATTACAATTGTCCTTAAATTTTTCAAATAGTATGTGTTAATGATTGTCAGTTCTATCAGTTCATTATATCATACATGTAAATTTCCTTTCCTTTAGTTTCTAATTAAGTCTTTAACATTCAGATTCCTTACAGTCAGTTCATAAATTTCATATTCTTATCCAATTCATTAAACAACTATTAGGAAATATAAAAATAAATTCTTAAGTTCCTAAGTTCTTAAGTTCTGTTAAATTAATTAATAACTTAATTCAAATCTCATTCATGCAATTTCATTAATAACAAGTTTTTTTTCTTCCCCCCTCCCTTTCACTACCTCACTTCTCCATAGCTACCGCCACCTTATTTTCCAGTGTGTCACTTATCTGATCTTCTCTTCCCAGTCCAAGTCTCTGTTTACTTCTTTTTGTAGTCTGTGTCGTGAGTTTCTTGTTCAATGCAGGACGAGCTCAAGCATTTTCTCTGCGAGCTCCAGCCCCTACCTCCTTCCTTTTGTTTGATTTTAGATCCCGTTCGTACTTTCTTTATGTATAATTTCCACTTTTTTTCCCCTTAACTTTAAGTCTGTTCCATCTTCTATTTCTCCGTTCCTCCCGTGTTCTTTATCTTTCCAGTCCAAGCCTCTGTTTCCTTCTTTTCGGAGTCTATGTCTTGTTCAATGTGGGGCGAGCTCAAGCAGTTTCTCTGCGAGCTCCAGCCTCTACCTCCTTTCCTTTGTTTGATTTTAGATCCCGTTCGTACTTTCTTTATGTACAAGTTCCACTTTTTTTTCTAACTTTGAGTCTGTTCCGTCTTCTGTTTCTCCGTCCCTCCCGTGTTCTTTAACTTTTCAGAAGCGAGTTCAAGCGTTTTACTCCTTTTGCCTTTTAACGCGAACTCCAGCTTACTGTTCTCTTTTTGCTTTAACCCAATCAATTCTATGTCTTTTCGATTCCACGTTTCAATTCAACATATCTTCCGTCTTTGGCTTCAACTTGAGAAAGTCTGTACTTTTATACTCCAGAAACCCTCAGTCATAAATCTCGGCACATTCCTCTCCCATTCTCTCCCCTGCCCTTCGTCTCCATGTACTTTCAAAATGCCAGCTGTTTTGTTTTTAAGATGTTTAACCCCTCGAGTTGTGTCAGCTAATTGTTGTGGACAGTACTTATTTCAAATAGTGGAATGTAATATGTATATGATTCTATCTTCTTCTTCTTAGAGTGTCTTTATGTCTTAGTTTCTCGTCTCTCAATATTAGAACTGTGAACTCCCAACAACAGTATTATCAAACGCACTCTTACCTCCTTCTTCTGTCTGCCATTTTATTGTCTCAGCTCTTCTCCTTGAACTGTCCCGTTCATCTGACCAGCACAGTCTTTTAATCTTCGAGTCTTTATAAGTTGATTTTCTCTAGGTTTAGTTCTTCAATTTTTCTTTTTGTCCTTTAACTTAGATTTATTAAAATAAAGTTTCAGGCGGCGCTATGCTGCTCGAACAGGCAGTGACTCTCCACGTGGCTGTTCAGCTCTTCGGTCTCCTCACCTTTATCCGGTTTAAGAGCCTCAGCACAGACGGTCCTTAACCTAAAAGGCGGCAATGGACCCCCGACGAGCTCCTCCGAACCCCCTTTACCGGGGGAGTATTTTGCCGGTTGTTAATCTACCAGCTAAGCCACGGGAGGTGACAGAGTCAGTGGGAGCTTCCTCGCTGCTCTGGCGATTGCGACGCCATCGAAACCAGAAGTCCTTCATTATAACTTTTTTTGATTTTCTCTGTATCTACTAATATTGTTCCTCTTCATACCGTTATATCTGTAGTTGTTCTTCTATATAACACTCTGTTTTATAGTTCATTTTCCCAAGTTGATCTAATTGTACATACTTCTTTGCTATATACTATTATATTGTTATTTAATAGTAAATATTATATATGTTCTATACTTGTAATACCCCATCTACTACGTAGGAACTTTGTTACTGGGTCCCATTCTCTCAGTACATCATCAGATTTCTCTTTAATTTTTACAGTAAGTCGGTCATTTTCTTTCATTTCTATTATTTTTATCATCCATTGCTCTATGGTTGGGGGTTCTTTATTTTTCCATCCTTTTGCTATTAAAATTCTAGCGGCAGTGATAAGATATAATAAGATCCTCCAATATTTCTTAGAGGTTTTCGGATCTATCATTTGAACCATGTTTAATAAATAAATTTCTGGTTTTAAAGAAATTTGCATTTTAAATATTTCCATCAAGTTTTATTTATCTCTTTCCAGATGTTTTTGATTTTTAAACAGTTCCATCACATATGTATAAATGATTCGGCTTTTTGCTGACATTTCCAACGTTTGTTTTGCAGAGCATTGTACATTTTTTGAATTTTAACCGGTGTTATATACCATTTGTATTACATCTTTGTATAATTTTCTTTAAGGTCTTGCGCTAGTGTAAATTTTTGTGTTAATTTCCATGCTGTCTCCCATTGGTCTAAATTGATTACATGACCTGTCATCTTCGCCCAAGATATCATGGTCTCTTTAATTGTTTGATCCTCTAGTTCGTATCCTAGCAGATACTGATATAGTTTGGCTGTGATGTGATCTGGTTGGCCTAATATAATTTTCTCGGATTTGTTTACTGTCTGTCTCATATTAAACCCTTCTAGTTTAATGTCTATTTTGTATCTTTCATATAGTTGCCTATATGGAAACCAAGCCATCTTGTAACCCATATGTTCCAATTTTTCTCTAGATTTTATCTGCGGAGTTGATGATTCCGTACTTTCTAATAGATCTTTATACGTCAACCAATTCGTTTGTGTCCTTGCCCATCTTCCTTGGAATGCTTCTTGTGGAGATATCCATGTTGGTATTCTGTTATATAGTTTTTTCTTTAACTGTGTCCATATCTTCAGTAGTGGTCCTCTTATGAAATGATTTGTAAATTCCTTGTCGATCTTGGCCTTATTATACCACAAGTAGGCGTGCCAGCCCATTCTATTGTTTCCTCCCTCCAGCGTTAATGTTCTTACATTTTTTAGTTTAATCCAGTCTATTATCCAGTTTAAACCCGAAGCTTGATAGTATAATCTAAGGTCAGGAAGGCTGCAACCGCCTCTTTCTTTTTGATCTATGAGATTTCTCCATGCAATTCTCGGCTTTTTACCTTGCCATATGAAACTCGTGATCTCTTTCTGCCATAGTTTGAATGGTTTATCATTCTTAATTATTGGTATATTTTGAAATAGATAATTCATTTTGGGCAAGACGTTCATTTTTACCACTGCTATTCTTCCGTGTAATGACAAGTATAATTTATTCCAATTCTGTAAATCCTTCTTTATCTCTGCCCATACTTTTTTGTAATTATTATTAAACAGTTCTGTATTCTGTTTAGTAATCCAAATACCTAGATATTTAATTTTCTTTTGTATCTGAAACTTAGACTTGCTAACAAGTTGCTCTTCTTTCTCAGTATTCATGTTTTTTGTTAGGATTCCCCTTTTCTCTTTATTAATTCTAAATCCTGATTTCGCACCGAATTCATCAATGATCTTTAATAGTTTATCTATGCCTTGTAATGGGTCTTGTAAAAATATAACCAAATCATCGGCATATGCTTGAAGTTTATATGTTTGATCTTTAATTCTAACTCCTTTTATTTCTGAATCCGCTCTAATCCTGTTATTTAATATTTCCAATATGAGAATGAATAGGAGAGGTGAGAGGGGACATCCCTGCCTGGTTCCTTTTTTTATTTTTATTTCTCTTGTTCTTTCCTCATTTACTATCACTCTAGCTGTTTGATATGAATATATTCATCATAACCTGATGTTCTAAATATGATTGTAGTGATGATTCTTCTCCTTTTTGTCCTTTGTTCTCTGTATATAAATCCGTAAAGTATTATAAAATATCTCTTTAATAGAATCTTGATTTCCATAAATTTTACCAGCAAATTTCAGTTGTAAAATTTGCTTTTTCTCTTTGTTTTTCCTTAACTTATATGCTAACCATTTACCTGGTTTGTTAGCATTTTCAAAATAATTCACTTTACTGTCCTTTATCTTCTTTTTGATCTCTTGAAGATGCATCTTCTTTAGTTGGTTCTGAATCAATTTAATTTCATCTTTTAATATTTTATTTTTGATGTCCTTCTCTAATTCTCTTTCTTTTAGTATTAGTTCATTATAGATCTTCATCATTTTTTCTGCCTCTTTCCTCTTATTTATGTGTCCTATTTTAATGAAATGACCTCTCATGACCGCTTTACTAGCATCTCATATAGTTTTTACTTTTAATTGACCATTATTATTTTCCTCAAAGTACATTTTCAAGGTCTTTCTTATTTCTTCCACGTACAGAGTGTTTGTCAATACCGAGTCATTAAGTTTCCAGAGGTAATCTCTTTGTCTTGTTTTTAAACTTAGTTTTATTAAACTGTGATCGGAGTATGTTTTCGGTTGGACCTCCATATCGTTTATTTCTGTGTGTAGATTTTTAGAAAGTAGGAATAGATCAATTCTAGAAACTGAGTGATGTCTATCAGAATAAAATGTGTAGTTTCTCTCTTCCGGATACTTGAACTTCCAGACATCTATTAAGGCTAAGTTTTCCATTAACACAAAGAAACTCTTTGGTAGTTTTCCTTGACTTTTCTTTATCTGTTTTGTTGATTTTCGATCTCAAAGGGGGTTTATCACGGCATTCACGTCTCCCATGATTAGTATGTTGTCTTGGCATCTCTCCATCTGATATTTATTTATTCATTTCTGCAGTTCCCAGAAAAACTTCTCTTTGTTCTCTTGTGGGGCGTAGACACCCACTGTCAATAGCTTATAATTTGGTAATGTAATTTCCAATCCTATGTAATGTCCATTTACGTCAGAAAATATTTTTTCAACACTATAGATTGATTTTACATATATTACAACTCCCCTCTTTTTCTTTGAATATGCTGTCGTGAAACAATTCCCCAACTTGGGGTTTTTAAAATATTTATTGTCTTTTTCTCAAATTCTTGTTTCTTGTAATGTAATTATGTCAGCTTTAGCTTTTTCTAGACTATGAAATATTTGTCGACGTTTATATTCGGAATTTAACCCTTTAACATTCCAAGATATTATTTTCAGTCTCATTTTTTCCCCCAATAATGCTTCTATCAGATTTTTTTCTTTCCCCCTTTTTCTCTTTTTCCCCCTCCCTAAATGTCTTCTATACCTTCTTCTTCCTCCTCTTGTTCCTTTTCATCTTCTTCGTCGTCCTTCTCACTTAAATCCTCTTCTTCTTGACCTTCTTCTTCTTTGTCTTTTTCTTGTTCTGTCCCTGGTATTATTTCTTTTTGATCTTCTTGCGGAATAATCTTCGTGTTTTTTAGGTCTTGGCTATACTCCTGAATGTCGTCCTCCAGTGGCTTATGCTTTATTGCGCTATGTTGTTACTCTTCTGCTTCTAGATCTTTTTTAATTTTTTCGTATATTTGTTGTGCTCGGTTTATAGTGTTTATCTTAAATCGTCTTTGTTTGTATATGAATGATAAACCTTCAGTCCTGTTCCAGGTATAATTTATATGATGTTTGAATAAGATCTGCGAAAGAAACCTATATTCCTGTCTCTTTCGCAGAATTTGACCTGGAATATCTTTAAAGATTTTTATTTCTCTATCCTCTATGATCCATTTCTTTTTGTAATTTTGTTGTAAGATTAGCTCCTTAGTTTTAGTTCTAGTAAAACTAATAATTATATCTCGAGGTAATTTCCTTTCCCTCGCGATCCTTGAGTTTACACGAAATATTTGATCGATATCTTGCTCTAAGATATCTGGGTCCACGTCCATGTATGTAGCCAGTATGTTCAATGTCCTTTCATAAGTGTTCTCTTCTCTTTGTTCTTCCAGTCCGCGTATTTTCAAACATTTGTCCCTATATCTGAGTTCTAATTGCGTAATTGCAATGTCATCCTGTTCTTGGGCTTTTATTATTTGCTGGTTTGTTGCTTCTGTTTGTTCGACTCTTTTTTGTAGGTTTCCTATATCTGATTTTATAGTCGTAATGTCAGTAGAAATTTTTTCTAATTTTTCACCAAATGAATTTAGTTCTTTTTTAATCTCTGTTCTAATTTCTGTTCTTGTATCTTTTAATTCCTTTCGTATCTCAGTTTTAAAGTTCTTAAATTCTTTTAACATCTCACTTATTTGCATTGATACATCAGCTATGTTAATTGAGAGTTCAGTTTGTGGACCCTTTCCTTTTATTGTCTGGAGTTGTGTTGTTTCTATCGTACTTGTTGTCAGTTCTAGTGAGGGTCTTCTTCCTTTTACTAATTGGGCTTGGGTAAGTGATAACATAGCCTTCCTTGCCACCATTCTATTTGATTTCATAATCTACTTTTGTTACTTTTATGTATATATGTATATTCTCCCTATTTTATCTTATCAACCTTTACTTACACAAATACTTTATTATATTCTAGTCCATCTTGCACACTCTATATATAATGGAGTATAGTAAAATATATATATAAATGTGTATCTATATATATGTAAAATGAAGTATTATCAGAAACTAAATATGACAATATACAATGCAAAATCTGCTGCGAAATATATAATATTAATCAATATTCTACTTCTATAAGTAGTACCACAGCTATTATTCCTTTAACTTATATTAAAGCAATTTTCCCTGTTAATCTTTCATACAAGAATACAGCAATCACGAAAAAATAGAAAGAAAGAAAAACAAGGAATAGTAAGGAAAAAAAGGATTATATATTCAGTCCTGAGCTTGTGTATTACCGCTTATAAATTACAACATACAACTTATGGTTTGCTTATTTCAGCTACGATTCAACCTTCCTTTTTTTACTTGTTTACTTTTTTAGAAGTAGTTCTTCTACGGTGGATTTGAATTTTTAAAGTTCTACAGATTTCTATTACCCACACCTTAACTTGTTTAAATTAACGTGTTTAAATTAATCAAATGATCAAATTCTCACATTTCTATTGCATGTGTTAGACTACATACAACCAGATACAGAAATTCAGAATCTGATTCAGTAATTAATTCACACCAATTCATCTAAGTTTATCATTAAATCATTATCATTATCATTATCATTAAATCAAGATTGTAATTAATATAATTAATATAATTAATGTAATTAATATAGTCACCTTCTTTTCTTTGCCTGAGTCTTCGATTGTTTAAATTTAATCACAGTCAGATTTTAAACTTTGCTCTAATATGAACTTTCCCTTCTCGTCCGTCTTCCTCTTGGACCTATACAAACAAGTTGCGGATTATAACCAGCTGTGACTGCTTATGCCAGTTCTTCTTTCAGATTCGGAAATATTTAGTTTATATAGTTTTCATTGTCCACCTTTCCTGGTTTCCTGAGTTCCAAATCACTGCAAACCACCACGAATAAACCTTCAGATTAACTCTTCATCAGATCCCCTTCTCTTCTCCCCCAGACCAAGCGTCTCCTTGCCTTTTGAAGCTTTATCTTGCAAGTTTTCCTTTTCTTCCGACTTCTTTCTTCGTCTTCTCCCTTGCGCGTTTGCGACCATCCGGGTGCTCTCTACCTCCGTCTTTATGACACTGAAGCTTCTGTGGTTGTTCTCCCTCTGAGAAATCCGCTTAGTTGAACTGTTAATTGTTCTTGAATACAAAGATGTCCCCGTGGAGTATATCAATTGGCAACAAGCAAGTGAGTTCTTTTTCTTTATACAGAGATAGATTAGAAATTTTTAAAATACATTCTGTGGCATCACAGGGACTGCCAAAAAAAAAAAAAAAAAAGAGCAGCAATTGACAAGCCGCTGTGGTGACTCTTCGACCCAGTCCTCTCCACTTTGGGTCCCCTCCGAGCCCCCTCTGGACTTCTTCTTCCAGAGAAGTAACTTGGCCAACTTGGGAAATCTAAAAGATATCAACTTTTCCCTTGGCTAAGCAGCTTGCAATGGTAACTTAACCGGAGCTCCACCATCAAGCTACCGAACGCAACGCCATAGGAAACGGAAATCATGCAGAAAATAATAGAATATTTAATCCTGAAGGTTCCAATCTGCAGTTTGGGTGGCATGGATATATCTGCTATGACAAAGTGACCGTGGATAAAGCTTTTAATAAACATTATAAAAGAAAACCTCTATTGAAAATCTGGAAAATTTCCAAAAAAATTATATTTTAAAATCCCACTATGGGCATCCTCCCAGGAGGCCTTCCATAGATATGAATATAAACCTATGAAGCACTGGTTAACTTATGACAATATATTGATTAAAAATGCAGTACGTGATAAGATGAAACCATTGGAAGACTTACAGGGGATAGTTATGAATGTCAGTGGCTGCAATATAGGCAAATTAGAGAAAAATATAAAACTGATTTAAAAGAAGGTATAGAAATGACCCCTAGTGATTTTGATACAAACATCTTGCAAGCAAAAGAGCACATAGTATCAAGAATATATAAATTACTAATTAATATTGAGTTGGAACAAGAAACTATTAAAAATAATATGATTAAATGGGCCTAAAATATTGGGTGTAGTATTTTGTTGGAAGATTGGGGTAAATCCTGGTCTAAAAATATAAAATTTACAAGATGTTCGGCCCTTAAGGAAACTATTATAAAATGTTATTTAGATGGTATTTAACACCATCTAAATTAGCTAAAATATATCAGACAATATCAGACAAGTGTTGGAAATACCAGGAAAAAAAGAGTATCCTCTGTCATATGTGGTGTAAGAAAGCAAGACAATTTTGGAGAGAAATACATAGTTCTATCACTAAAATATTGGATATTAATTTTCCTATGTACCCAGAAATGTACTTATTGAATATATTGAAAGAAATAGATATCACTGTACAAAAGAATTATATTAGAGTTGTATTATTTGTGATAACTGCAGCAAGAATATTATTCGCTTGGAAATTGAAAGAGAGAGAGAGAGAATCCCACAATGGAAGATTGTATAGTAAAACTTCTTAATATGTATCAAATGGATAAGTTAATCCGCATGATCAATAATCAAAACATCAAATTAGTTAACCATGAATGGGAATATGTGAAGAATTTAGGGAAGGAGAAATGGGGGAAGTTGTTATTAATAGATATATAGACTTCATTTCTTATTGTCTCATGGGAGTAGGTGATAAGCTAAACCAATCGGTCTGACTATGAAAAATTTAAAAATTGCATATCATTTATAAAACAATTAATGTACGGTGTATGATATAGCTTGTATTACATTAAAAGATAAAAATCCCCTTTTAATTCATCTTTGGTAATATCCCATAATATTAATTAAGAGTAGCTTTAGTGATTGTCCTATATCTAGCCATGAAGCAGACAGTATAACATGTGCATATAGGGATTTATCTATTTCTTATCTATTTATCTTGTTAAGTACAATGGTGGGTTGAGATACACACTGTTCTGTTTTGTATTTTTTTTCTATCTTTTTTACTTGGCTGTTTTAGTTATTTTTTGTTTTCTGTTCTTGTTGTTGTTATTTATATGTGTACATGTATCACTAGGGATGGAATTGATTGATGTTGTTTTTGGTACATGGAGGCACTTTTGAACAATAATATATATACACACACACATACACATACACAGCTTTCCTCCCTTTATCCTTCAGTTCGTTCTTGTGCAAGTGTGTGGGTGCTTGGATCTTTTGCATGACTGAACTCTTTAATAAAATGCATTGTAGCTTATTTTGTAATGTCTGGCTATTTCTTCCCTGTGAGGATCCCATTTTCCCATTCTTCCATCCTCCATTGGTGGAAGATCTCATTAGGTTACCCCCCTCTAGCAGACCATCTAACTGAGCTAATTAATTCCCCATTGTTACATGAAGGTATTGCCATCACGGGTGGAACCCTGAGTTACCCATGTCTGGGGGTCAACAATGTAAGATTATGAAGTCATGCTTGCTCATTAATGACTGTAAATATGAATTACAAGTCCAGCTTACAATCTAAGAAATTCTGACCAGGATTCCAGCCTATAAGAATTAGAAGGAGTTGAGAAGCCCCTGAATGAGATGTGGACAGCAGTGCTGAGAAAAGAAGTGGACTGAACACTTTCTTTAATTTATCCAACTGAAATCACCCCAACCATTTTAGGTAATGTACCAGATACCCATCCATAAATTCCCATCTGTGAAATAGCAGCTTTGGCAGGGTGAGTATGGGAGTGTTCTGCAGAGAAACAATTCCTCTCTCATGGACACCATTATCCTATTTGAATGTCCCCCTTCCCCATGATCACTTTAATTAAAACAAATAAAATTTGGAGAGGACAACTGTCAGAGTGTTATCATACTCCACCACTCCTCCTACGAGATGCACAATTTTCATAAATTGGACTTATTAATGATTGGAGAACATAGTCAGGGTCACACCGACTGGAGCCGTGTTCAGGGTCATGAAAGTTCAGATAGGATTATGCAGAAAACTCTCATGCTGATGGGTTTGTGCTAATTCCTTCATTGCTTCAGGCTCTTGGCATCTTTGAATACAATGAAAGACAAGCTGCCCAGATTGATGAACAATCAGAGACTATACCTTATGGATATTTTCCCTATGCACCATACCTTACCAAACATTAAGAGATTGTGATCAATGTTTTGTCACTCTGGAGTTAAAGCAATCAAACCATTCTGGACTCTTTTGTCAGTCCCATGGGAAAGCCATTGTGGCTTTGTCAATGTACTCCTCCAAGATATTGTTACTGCCCTGGCTAGTCCGAGCTTTGGGGATATTAAAAGATATCCCTTGATATCACAATTTGGCTGCACTTCTCTATTCCTCTACACGTGCTCGCGAGGCCACCAGACAAGCACGTAAACAAGCTCGGCCGTTAATAGCCGTAATATTCAAACTACAATACAGGCAGGCCAGAAATAGCTGACTCACTGCTTTAGGAGACCTCCAGGCAAGTACTCTAATTAAGTATGCACGCTACTTACAAAAGAGCCTCTGCCCCGCGATGGCAGCTTGATGGGTAACCTACGCAATACCCAAGTACTCTGCGTTTGCATACTGGCTACTCTATTGAGAACTGTTACGATAACTCAATCATTCAGATTCTGACCTTTCGGAGGCTTTGTCTCCAACTCCAAATCTATTGTTTTCCCCAAGTACGGCATAGCCTGCAGTCACAATTCTCCTTATAAAAACCCTTGATTCCGAGACCTTCCTCGGAACGCTCCCGAGTTTCATCCCGCCTTGCTGCCGCTTTGCTTGGCGAGCCTCCCCTCAGCTCCACTTGCTGAGCTATATCGCACCCCAGCTTCGCTCTCTATTTTTCCTGGGCTTCAGGACAGGTGAAGTATTACCCAAACCATCAATCCCTCTAAAAATCCCTCTATACCACTCCAACCTTTATTTTCTTTAGTTATCTTGTATGAGTGTGTCACATACACTGTTTTGCTTGTATTTAATAAACATCATTTATTATTTCAACTTCGGTGTTCTCCTTGACTCGACCCGACCCCGTAGACATAGGGTTCAAGATCTAGCTATGTTACCCTGCCTCTCGTGACGCTAAGCAGTGCTCTGAGCTAATTTTCCCCACCTTTAGTTGAGCACATTTTGGTGTCCCTCTCGGGACCCCCAGTTCACAGGGTAACAATATGAACTACAAACCCTAGCTCCAACACCAGCCAATTGTAGTATGTAGTGTGCCCCAGATTGCTGTTTCTCAAATGCTGCCAGGGTCCCTCTGCTGCAATCTCCTTCTTCAAGATTGGTAACTATCACCCTTTCCATCTCTAATCTCTCTCTATCCAACCTTTCCTGCCTCACTTTCTGATAGCTTTGTATGGTTCTTAAGAGTGTCTGATTTCTTGTATGCTTGTTAATTCAAATAAAATACTTTATTAACTTTAACTGGAGTCCTGTCTACAGTTAGTACAGATTAGTACTAACCAGTCATACAGCTAGTACTGCTATATATAGGTGAAAAGATTCTGCTGTTACCCTCCTCTTGCAGGCCTCCTTTGAGCTATATTTTCCCCAAATTGTAAGGAGACGCTGGCATTGTGGATGGACCCCAATGCCCCCCACCTCTTAGGATAACAAGACATTATGGGCCACATTGACCCACCAGGGATTCTTAGAGGCTTGTACCCCCTGCTACGTACACCCCCATTATTCTGCTCATCCCAAACCCAAATTCTCTGTAGGGGTCATGGAGGCAATTTTGCCATGGTTTTCACCTAATTTGGTTCACTTTAGGCCCAGGAGAAGGGGAAAAAACCCAATAGGAAGTTAACAAGTAAGTCAAATTTGGTATCACCCCACCCTCAAATAAGTAAATGTGAAATATT